>CM060697.1:13013587-17813587 GCA_030686995.1 Artemisia argyi | reverse complement strand
AGGACACGAGCCATCCTATTGGTTGCCTTATGAGTGTTGTTGCCTTTGTGTGTGAATATTAACTTGCAAATGCATGGAGCTATATGATAACTATAATTATTTTTCCAGCTATATTTTGTAATCACAGTGAATTCGGTTGCCTTGTGTGTTGAGTCTCAAACCTATGAATCTCACCAACATTATGTTGACGTTTTAAGCATCATTTTCAGGTGAGCTTTCTAAGGATAAGATAGAAGGATGTGGATAGACGAGACCTTAGTTGCATTGGAAGTGGTTTATCATCTATGTTTGGGTTTATGTTTGGTTTTGGTTTTTTTTTTTTTTTTTTTTTTTTTTTTTTTGGGTATTGTTACAACACTTTGTGTTTGTACATTGCTCTATTTATGTGCATGCAGTTGTTCTCTATGTTGACACCAGGTGTTGTGATGATATCCATGAAGTTACACCCGCGCGTTTCCGCCGTGGCGGGGTGTGACAATAATTATCTAAATACCCAGGTTGCCCTGCAGTCGGGGATTTTTGGACCTCTTCTGCTTTCTTCCGGAGTTAGACCATGTAGCATCTCACAAAACTCACCTAAGTTATTGATAAGTCTCGTATTATACATATTTATACTCTAGATATTATGTAAATTATATAGTAAATAACCTCATTATTAGGACTTTTGGTACTTAATATATGAATGAATGTGCAGGATAAAGGATTGGTGAAATGACGCGAGAAGTACAAGAAACTAATGACTCAAGATAATTATTCATAGTTTGGACAAATGCACGCCGATCTTATGGAGAAAGCGCACTGCTTATGGGCACCTTTGGTCAACAATACAACCACGAGTAAATCAGAAAGTACACCGGTTATATGATATATGTGCGTCGGTCTTCAGTACAAATAATGACACTTTGGCGCCAAGTATGGAGGAGAAGCCCGCCAGTTTTACACCAGTTGTGCGGCGTACTTCTAATGACAGTTATGATTCTACATTAACGAGCTACATCAATGATGAGGCCGATCACTTGCCTATCATTACTCACCAGGGACGTATTAGGGTTGAAATGCAACTATAAATAGAGGCTAAATTCGTGGTATTACACACACCTCAATCAAGAATCATCTCTTGATTACTAAGAAGAAGAAGTAGTGGTTTTGCACCAAAATCCACTAGCTAAGGAGTGAAGTCAGAACCATACCTGAAGAATTACTTTGGAACGTGAGCAACACCTATAACTTTGGTATAAACTCGTTGCTAATCATGAAACTACTTGTTTACTTTATTATGGATATGGAGTAGTAACTTTATGTTTATTTGAGGCACTTCTGCCATGAGTAATATAAGTTTTGTATCATGAATATTGAATCTATAATTTATGCATTTGATATGTCATTGTTTAGTCTCTTATCATTTGTCTTGATTGATCATTGTAATTGCTTAAAGGTCGAAAGATGCAATTATGTTGGTTATATTATGAATTGTCTGTCTATAACAAGTCATTGCTATGCTTGTGAGAATTGCGTAGTAAAACAAATGATGGCCTTGACTATGACATGTTTAAGGGCTAGTCTCATGTCTAACGGCTTGACTAGAAGAAATGCATACTTAATACTTCATACTTGGACCACACTTTATGCACTCTTTGTTTCTAGAATCAAAGGCCGAAAGGAGATTCTCTTACATAGAGTAGATATACTAGTTTACATGATCAACCATCATGCTTTACTTCTATGCTTTGTCCATGTACCTTCTGTGATACTTATGCTTATTATTCTCATGTGCTCAGCTTTGGATAAACATACTTTTAAATCAATTTGGCGAAACAATACAAAAAATCTTAAATCCAACAAAAACAGTTTTGGTGATAAGTGACAATTATTGGAATCTAATTTTGTTAACCATAGCTAACATAAGAAATCATTACCTCTCTTGGGATGACCTGGTCTTGCCTAAAAATCTTTACTATTAATGGGGGTTATACTTTTACTCGTGTGTTTTGTGTATTAAGGAATTGGTGAAACTAGTCTTATAAATTTAAAGCTCTCGAAATACATCAAAGTTTTTGGCGCCACTGCTGGGGAGGCTAATTTGATTATTATGTTAGTTTTCGTATACTTGATACTAAGTTCTATTACAAAAATTTCGTTTCTGAGACACAGAGAACGCCGGTTTTTTAGACAAAAATCGCCGTACTTTTAGTACAGTTGGATTTAATTTCAAAAACCCCAAAACAAACTTGTAAAATGCTTTATCCAGGTTTTGAGAACATAAGATTCATGTTTCTTTTGTTTTTATTATCTAAATTACTGCATAAGTATAAATTTTATATTAAAATGAAAAACACAAAAATATTTTGCTTTTGCTTTTTAATTGTTTGTTTGCAACTGCTATATTGGATTGCTCTTATAAATGATATAATAATTGCAATTTTTTTTCAAATTATATATGAGAATATGAATGACTATATCTTTTATGATCATCTGATAAAACCCAGAAACACGCCGGTTTTATTTCTAAGACCACCGTACTTCCAGAGAATTTTAAACGAAACGGCTAGAAAGTCACGTAACCGCCATACTTTGTATAAAGTACGCCGAACTTATTGCAAAAATCTTTACAGAAGACTTGTTTCTCTTTTGTGATGATGTAACAGACACATATTTTGACATACATGAGTTATATGAGATTATTGGAGTATGATTATGTGCTTATAACTTATTTGACTAACCTACCAATGTTCTGTTTGACGTTATATTGTCATACATTAGAAATGGAAAACAAATCGGACTTAGGAATCATGAATGATGAAAAAGACATAGTGGAAAGCAAGAACACTTGGCAGGGAGAAATTACTTGTGAGATTGCAGTTGATAACAAGGAAGATGAACAAAGGGTTCACACTTTTAACAGGATGGAAAGTGAGGTGTGGTACATGAAATTCATCACTCCTTGCGTTATTTCAAGCGTATACCAAATCGCCTTATCTCGCTTGGAGTCAAGCCATGATCTGCGTGGAGGTGAGCAAGCCATTGCCCACATTCCACTACCATATTGGGAGTGGCTGCTGGTTGGGTTGGATTTGGGGATAATTGGGAACGAGAACGGCGACGATATGAACCATTTCCCAGATGCAGTGGGACTGTTATCTTCAACACCGGATCATGAAAACAATCTTTAATCCATTTATGCTATTCTTTGTTTGTTAGACGTGGATGCTCATTGTTTGCCACATTATCCTGCAAATCACAAAAGATGTACATTTTTAGCAACCCATGAACTCACATATTGACTATGTAGTCAATTTCGGTGGTTTACCAGTGATATTTCGGTTTGTGGTCCTCCACCGGTAAATAGGGCTTATGAAAATAGACTTAAATAAGCTAATAAGCCTAAGCAAATAAGCTTACCCAAACACCCATTAGATTAAGTATTATATAGGACCCTATTATATATTGAAAGTTTTAAAGCAAAAATTTGATAAAATCTCACCTTCAATTCATTATAAAAGGATCTATAGTGGCGAACACGTGTCGCAATATCGTCTTTAGTGATTGTCTTGTTTCGCTTTTCCGAAACATATGCGGCAAGATTTGTATAAAATTGGTCGTTGAAGACGACTCCGAAACGCGTTAAATTACGATGACATACTTTGCTTAATGTTTTCAGTAAACGAAGGTCGTGCCTAGGCCACTCATTAGAATTCATCTACACATAAAACCAGAAAATGTACATCATAAGAATAGATTCATTATCCATTAGCAACACTGGCAGTAATAAGTAAATATCAAAAGTTAAATGAATAAAGTGTGTATGAGAATATTATTTGCCAGTATTGTAATGAAGATTAGGAAAATATATGTACTAACCACCTTCTCATAAAAGATTTTGATGATATTAATAAGTTATTACAAAGTGTAATAGTCTATCATTTCAAATTGCTTCATTTTCAAAAAGAAAACTATTACCTGATATGATCAGAAAAACACACACAGTGAGTTTGTACTATGTGTTGTTTTTGGTGCAAAGAAGAGAAAAGTGAAAGAGTGTGGAGATATGTTTGGTGCAAAGAACCTGTATGTGTTATATAGAGACTGTATCGTATACTAATCTGGGAGATAATTTTTGTACATTATTAAATGTGTCCATATACCATTTCATATATGGATTAGATGTATTGTTTGTATATTTTGTACAAGTGCTCACATATCTAGTTTTAATTGTCTTAAAATAAATGTCTATTTCATATTACAAGAAACGACTTTTTTTTTTTTTTTTTTTTTTTTTTTAACGGCGGGTTAGTTGTTAGATGTTAGTTGTTGGCTCGAGTTAGTGTCGCATCCTCGGGCAGAGATACCAACCGCGAGCCTCTCCTTAGGGGATAACCCCACTCCTATTCCTGATTCGCCTGATATCATTAGAACTTGTGGTTCCCAAGTGAGAACTTCCCGGTTGGTTACCCAAACCGGTACTACTCTCACTTGGGCTCGCTTAACTATTTAAGCATTTACCACTAGACCACAAGTAGTGGCGAAGCTAGAAAATTTTCAGTGGGGGGTCGGGATCTAATTTTTTTTTCCTAACGCTATTTTTCGGGTAATACCAAAATTTTGGGGGTCGAAACCGAATATACCAAAAAAAATTTACACGAAAACTATATACCCCTACATCGCAAAAAAAAATTCGGGAGGTCGGGCGCCCCCTCCCGCACCTATGTAGTTGCGCCCCTGACCACAAGCCCCATGATTACAAGAAACGACTTTAGTAGGTAGAAATGTTATTTAATTGTAATGAGTATAGTTAGTGGGTATTTTCAAAACTTTATACATTTTCAAGGTAAACTGTGGAAAACTAGAAGGGGGGTTGAATAGTTTTACGTCCTTTTAAAAGTTTATTACCAAAATATTTTGTAGGTTATTAAAAACTTTCGATTCGATCTCAAGTGAATTCAAATGACAATCAATATAAGCAATTCAAATCAAGTAATGAAAGTATTGAAATGTAATGAAGAAAAGATAGAGTTAGAAAGATCAAACCACAACACGCGAATTTATAGTGGTTCGGCTACAAGGACACCTCCCTTGCCCTACTCCACTCCCCGAGTACCACACTCGAGAGTTTTCTTCACTATGTCAACAAACTCCTTATGGTGGAGAAACCTTACACACCTTGGCTTACACGAGTTAACGACACTAAGCTAAATGTCGAGTTCTAATCGTAGCTAGAACCAATCTCACGACTTCTTCAACGCTTCACACCTTCTTCACAACTTCACAACTTCTTCAAGGCTTCACACCTTCTTCACACCTTCACAACTTCACACCTTCTTCTATGCACAACTAATTCACAACTACTAAACTACTTTACAACACACCTATTTTCTACACACAACAAATTTACACAACACTTTTACAAATATCTACCACAACTACAATATGAAACTAGCTATTCACAACACTACTACAATTAGATGGATGTAGAGGAGTGTTCTTCTTCTTGCACTTGAATGGATGAAGCTTTGGATCACTTGGAAACAAAGACTTATGAATTATATGATCAAAGGATTTTAGATCTAGAGATGGAGGTTGGATCAGAAAGTTTATAGTGCAAAAAGGTGAGGAAAATGTGTAAAATGATCCAATATTTATAGGGCCAGATTTTACTGTTCGGGAGCGTGCCGGTCCCCTTAATTAGAGGCCGGTCCCCTTAATCATTAAGGGGGCCGCCTAGTAAAATTAAGGGGGCCGCCCTCCTGAACGTTGGAAAAGTTTTTCTGGATAAAATTTGCCCTTTTTGGTTGGAAATTTGAAATCATATCTTTGTGGTTTAATATAGCATTACCAAAAATGATTTACAAATATATATAAAATGTTTATATCATTTTATAAGATGTTATGTCTTAAGACAAAATTTCCTTTGATCATGTAATGCATAAGATGCTTAGTTTATGCATACCTTAAGTGATGTTAGATGTTGAAGTAAATATTTGTTACCAAATACTTGTTTACTTCTTAATCTTGACTTAATTTGATTCAAGTTTTGTGATTATCAAAACATAGGTTTATTGAGAGATATTAATAACCTTTTTAAGCATTATTTATATCAACATAAACATTTATTTTAGAAAGAAAAAATGTGATTTTTTTTCCCTATCAAATAAAATATTTAGTTGTTTCTAGCGAGCTAAAAGGAAGTTCCTGAACCCAAAACAATCGTCTATTTTCCTCCTCCACATGAAAACGTTTGCGCTTGAAAAATAGACATTCGAGTATAATGTTATTTTACAATTAAGTTTAAATTGAAAAAAGCTCCAAAGTACTTGTGTATTTTGACATCTTCCTTAAAAACGTTTGTTCTTTACTGTTAACCAAATTTCAAGCCAACAACTAACATCTAACAACTAACCCGCCGTTTAAAAAAAAAAAAAAAGGTTTCTTGTAATATGAAATAGACATTTATTTTAAGACAATTAAAACTAGAAATGTGAGCACTTGTACAAAATATACAAACAATACATCTAATCCGTATATGAAATGGTATATGGACACATTTAATAATGTACAAAAATTATCTCCCAGATTAGTATACGGTACAGTCTCTTCTTTGCACCAAACATATCTCCACACTCTTTCACTTTTCTCTTCTTTGCACCAAAAACAACACATAGTACAAACTCAATGTGTGTGTTTTTCTGATCATAGCAAGAGGTAATAGTTTTCTTTTTGCAAATGAAGCAATTTGAAATGATAGAATATTACACTTTGTAATAACTTATTAATATCATCAAAATCTTTTATGAGAAGGTGGTTAGTACATATATTTTCCTAATCTACATTACAATACTGGCAAATAATATTCTCATAATGTAAAACCTCGCAAAAATTCGTATAATTAACTTCGGTTAATTAAATAAATAATCTCTGTCATTATTGTAATCACCATTTTTACGGGGAAATTTAAAATTTTCTTAGTATATTAAAATGGTCACGATTACGATATTGCAAAATTCACCAAACGACAAAACAAGTTCTCGACACGTTTAACGAAAACTAAATAATTTCACTAATCCTAATTAATATAACTAATTACAAAACTAAACGGGCCTATGATTTTCTAAGCCCAACCGGCCCAAAATACCTAACCCATTTTCATTACTAATAACTCATATAAGTCGACCAAACAAGCTTCAAAACGCCTCGCGTATTCCAAATTTTTACACACGACACCTATATATTTTTGCACCATCTCGTTCACCACCTAGCCAAATATTAGTGTGTCAAATCCCAAGTTCATTGGACGACGTTTGATACATTTTTATGTGGCAAAGTGATCGAACAAAAATCAAATCAAACGATTCATATATTATTCAAAACTTAACCGTTTTTATCCCGGTTTGTTTCTAAATGATCCTAATAATATTTCAAGCATGTTTTCATGTTTAAATAATATCTATGATCAGCCATAATCGAGTGGTACGAGATTAAGCAAATCGTTTATGGATAAAAACTATGGTCGACATGTATATGTGAATCACCAAACAAGTACCTCAAATCTAGCTCTCACATTACATATAATAACAATATATTTTGTCCTAGGAGTCCAAGTATTACTGACATTGCATAGTTTATGTGTTTCCTTGAGTGATTTCAAACCATACGATTCATTCAAATGAAATATATATACCTTCCATGCATGCACTTGTTTCTCCTCATTCTCATACTCTTTCACATATTTAATTTGTCCTAAAAACTACTCCTACAACTCAGAAGTCGATTACTATATGGTTTGGAAGCAAGAAAAGTGATATCGGGTTTAATATATAAGTATAACGTTTGGGTTATACGATTAAACGAGATTTTCTTGTATTTCATTCGTTCCTACTCGACTCTCTACCACCTCTAAGGTGTTGTAAGTCCTTTACAACTCATATGAATCCATTTTACATGTTAAAAGTATCACATGCATCATGTTTATTTTTATTCGATCGTATATAGCTTCATATATATATATATATATATATATATATATATATATATATATATATATATATATATATATATATATTGCATACGTATACATTTGTAGCAACACAAACGTGACTAGCCTCTATCTTGGAAGGCCTAGGAGTCACGTAGCACACCAAGTTCACTTTAGTTTTAACGTTACATGCATTTCACGGACCTATTTTGAGTCATGTCCCTCGTATGATATTTTACCAAAACATTTAGAAATATTTACAATATTTTCATAAATAAAAACGTTCCATGTGACCCAAGAAACACACGTATAAAATGAAATATTACTTAACAAGCACCCAATATTTTTACTCGACCTAGTAGACCACCTAGAAAACTATTAATTTCGTTTACACAACTTGCAAAAATACTCACGTTTCGACACCCAAATCAATCTATTTTGAATCGGCAAACATAAGGTTTTCAAATTCAAAAATTAGTTAATAAAACTAATTATTGTCGAGTGGGCTAAATCAAGGCCCAACAAGAAATTATGATCCGTAAGCCCACTGGGCCCATATGAAATATTTTTGGAATCACAAAAGAAGCCCAAGTTCAGGCCCAAAACATTTTACATGCCCTCGCCTCTAAAAATCTTAACGGGCTTTGTAGTTGGCTCGTTAAGGCCCATAAGCTAGAAAAATGAGCTTTTTATCAAATAAGCTGTTGAAATAAGCTTGGAATTAATAAAATAAGCTACGGAAATTTTTATAAAATTTTTATAATCATTTTTGTGAATTTGGACTAAAAATGTAACGCGACGACACGTAAAAGGACTAAAACTGCCAAACCTTAAAAACTTGGACTAAAACTGTCAAAACAGAAAGTTTAGGATAAAAATTGATATTATATGATGTTCCAAGCTTAGAATGTAATTTTGGACAAGTAGTGGACTATAATTACAAATTAGATACGAAAAGGACTAACGGTGTAACGCTAACGCCGTTAGTATAAAAAGTGTAAAAACTGGAAAAGGACAAGGACCAACATATTATATTTGACATTCTTATTTTATTTTCTATTTTACGGCAACCATCACGTCATATGCATTTTTACTACGTTTTATTTATATATTATTTATTTTTACGTTAATAATATATATAATGATATTTCAAAAGTTAATATTTTTACTTATGTTTCAAAAGGTAAAACTTCGATGGATATTTTAAATAAAGTATTTTATCATATTATGCATGACATAATAATTACACTGCACATCATCTATTCGTCATAACGAATAAATATTATTCGTTATTCGTTCGTATTTACCAAATAGTATTTGGTTATATTCCCAAATAAATTTATCTATCAGGTTCCGTATCAAAGACGTTTCCATAATCGTTACCATAAATCTCATCCTACTTTACTTTTCATCATTTTCGTATCAATCCAGGTGAGTCATAGCCCCATTTCCAATAATTGTTTTAAACTCATTGGAGGAGATACATGCTTACATATATTTTGATAAATTGATAAGTATATGAAATAAAATACATGATTCAAATCAATTTCCTAATTGATATTTATTTAATATGATTTGTGATTTAAGATGTGATATATATACAATACTTGACAAAATACTTAATTGAAATACTGATACTCATATGATAATGCTTCCAATTTGATTATTGTGGTATGTGATATATATATTTTACTGATGAATTACTTGACTGAAATACTGATATTCATATGAAAATGTTTTCAATTCGATTATTGTGGTATGTGATATACATGTGTTACTGGCGAAACACTTAAACTGAATTACTGATACTCAAACGATAATATTCCCAAACTGATTACTGTGGTATGATATTTGATTACATGATGTTATTCTGAATGATCCCATTATTACCTTGATATTGCCTAAGTTACCTTATCGCCATAAAGTCCCTCAATCATGAGCCATTAATCACATGTAAAGTGGGCGCGAATATAGTGAACAGATTCGAAACCTGTTAAGGATTGACCTCCTGTCCCACTAATACTTGACGGAATGCCAATTGCAATTGGTTAGTCGAAACCTGCACGAATTCTTACAAAGGCTATAAATTTTTACTATCATTCGAAAACTTATTTAACAAACTTTGAAACCACTGAGACCTCATTTTTATAAACTCTGATATTCGAATGATAAATATTTTAAAATGAATAAATTGATAATCATTTTCTGCTGAAAAACGGTGAGTTATGAAGTAACACCCAATCTTTATTCCGTTGCAAATATTTTAAAAATGGGGGTGTTACACATACACACTTTATTCATTTAACTTTTGATATTTACTTATTACTGCCAGTGTTGCTAATGGATAATGAATCTATTCTTATGATGTACATTTTCTGGTTTTGTGTGTAGATGAATTCTAATGAGTGGCCTAGGCACGACCTTCGTTTACTGAAAACATTAAGAAAAGTACGTCATCGTAATTTAACGCGTTTCGGAGTCGTCTTCAATGACCAATTTTATACAAATCTTGCCGCATATGTTTCGGAAAATCGAAACAAGGCAATCACTAAAGACGATATTGCAACACGTGTTCGCCACTATAGATCCCTTTATAATGAATTGAAGGTGAGATTTTATCAAATTTTTGCTTTAAAACTTTCAATATATAATAGGGTCCTATATAATACTTAATCTAATGGGTGTTTGGGTAAGCTTATTTGCTTAGGCTTATTAGCTTATTTAAGTCCATTTTCATAAGCCCCATTTACCGGTGGAGGACCAAAAACCGAAAAACCATTGGTAAACCACCGAAATTGACTACATAATCAATATGTGAGTTCATGGGTTGCTAAAAATGTACATCTTTTGTGATTTGCAGGATAATGTGGCAAGCTATGAGCATCCACGTCTAACAAACGAAGAATACCATAAATGGATTAAAGATTGTTTTCATGATCCGGTGTTGAAGATAACAGTCCCACTGCATCTGGGAAATGGTTCATATCGTCGCCGTTCTCGTTCCCAATTATCCCCAAATCCAACCCAACCAGCAGCCACTCCCAATAGGGTAGTGGAATGTGGGCAATGGCTTGCTCACCTCCACGCAGATCATGGCTTGACTCCAAGCGAGATAAGGTGATTTGGTATACGCTTGAAAAACCGCTTCGTAAGGGAAACTGAGTAGATAACTGAGGAGTCACACTTGTAGATTTTTCGCTACGTATGTTAGCTTCAGTTGTCTTACTAATGGTACGAATGTGACCATGTATGAATTCATCAAGATCATCATTATCACAAGCATCTGATGTGTGTACCTTGTTGACAAGAGTGTCATCTTCTTTAGCATCAGTGTCATAGCCTGGAGTTGCATCCTCTTCTTGAGCTTCAAAGACATCCTCCATTGATGTATCCATACCTTCCACATATTCAGCGTGTGCCATCAATGCCATGTTAGGTCCTAAGTTTTTTGCTTCATCATTTGTATCCCCCCATGAATTTGATTGACTCTTTGTCAGGCTCACAGTCATAATCTATCTCTTGGGTCAGTGTCAACCTTTTGTTGTTGACTTTTGAGTAATAAGAAATATCAACCACTTTGTTTTTGCCTTTAAGATAAGAATCTTTAGTGAGTTCATTTCCAAGCTTAGCCATATTGGTTATAAGTGATTCCTCATAATCATGAATGGTTATGGGATGGTATCTTGGAATGATGACAGGTTCATTTGGAGGAGTGTAATAGAATCCATGCAGGGTGTAAGTCATATAACCATGGTCGAAAACTTGAGATGGAATCTCATGATTGTGTGATGGTGAGGTAGGGACAATGGTGAGGCAGGGAAAATGGCTTGCAAAGGATTTGTATGAAAGTGATTTTCATTTAGGATTTCTTGTCTGATGCGTTGAAGTTCTTCGTTACGATGCATTGAAGCAAGGGTTGTCCACGTATCATAAGCACTTTCTCGACGGTCCATTTTCCAGTAGAGTTCATTTGGTAGGGCTAAGATGATGAAGAATCTAGCCCTACTGTCAGCAGTTTATTGAGCACATTCAGTATCATTCAATTCTTCTTCAGTTTGTAGCCTTATGATCCCTGGGTTTCCTTGGTTAGCAATAAATTTCATTTCGTATGGACCATCATTGATTTTAACATAAGTTCAACATCATCATGATATGTAAGCCATAGCTTGAATCTTAGTCGCCAGTCGGTATAAGTTCCTGGAAGAAGCATTGGTGGTCTTGAATCATTTCCAAATATCAATCCATCGTGATAAGTAGACATTGTGATGGTGGATCTTTGATATGAGATGTTGTTTTTGTTTGAAAGTGGTGTTTTAGTTTGTTTTAAGTTGAGATAGTTGAGTGTTTGGAATTTTAAGTTGTGAAATGTAAATGATTAAAGTCTCTTAGTCAAGGTATCGCAACAAAGTCTTGTGAACAGTAACTATCGCAACTTTCTGGTGAAACTTGGGCAGAGCTTTCTTTCACAAAAATGTGGGTAACTGTAAGTCTCGGAAGATCAGATATCGAAAACTTGTGCTATCACAACAATGCAAGAGCTATCGCAACAATTTTTTGCGACTTGCGCAGAGTTTTCTTTCGTAAATATTGGGTAACCAAAAGCTTTGCAAAGCAAGTATCACAACAATACTATCGCAACCCAAACTACTGCCATCGCAAGTCAAATCAACTGCTATCGCGGTTACCTATCGCAACCAAAAGTAGCGATCCAGACTGTTTCTAAGCCAAGTGTCGCAACAAAACCCTCAGTTTTGCGAACAAAATTTTACGAACAAAATGCTAAACCCTATTTTTTACGAAAAACCCTAAAACCACAATTTCAACCTAAATCTTCACCGAATGCATAAAAAATTTGTGTAGAAAGATAAAAGCTATTTCTTTTTCTTCAAATAAGTTATTCTAACACACGTTTTATAAGATTAAACATGTTTAAGAATAATCTTAGTACTACATATGAAAGTAAAACCATTCTAAAACACAACTACGTGAAACAACAAATCATATTTGGCTCTTGATACCAATTGTTGTTCCAATAATATCACGTCTACTCTAACAATTTTAGTGAGATAAAGTGGGTGTGGACACTTTAGTTTAGAGAGAGAAACGAGAGAAAAGTAAGAAGTCTTGAATTGATAGATAGAAGAACACACACCTCATAATCCATGAGGTATGGGGTATTTATACCCTTACAATAGTCAAACATACTATCGCAACTATACAAGTGTTGCGACAGTGTTATGTTGTCGCAACCACACAATGTTTACACAACATACCCTAAACTATTACAAAAGATAAATAGAAGTCCACACAATGCACTAATGATTTACACTTTTTGTGTTCCAACAAAAGTCATGACCATCGTATCATCCTACATATTCCTTTGTCACTGCCTACCATCACCAAAGACGAGATGAAGATGAAGCAAGTAAAAAGCATATAGTTTGAAACATCATATGTAGTTAATGGAGTAACATTTGTTGTTTAAAGGTGTGTAGATACCATATGAGTAGTTAATGGAGTAACATTTGTTGTTTAATGGATTACTATTTTGACAATCTGTATAATGACACCGCCCCGGTTGCTCCATTTGTAGTTAGTGGAGTAACATTTGACAAAGGGTATTACATAGCCAATAGGATTTATCCGCATTGGGGTACGTTTGTCAAATCTTATCAGTGAAGGAGACAAGAAACCTTTATTGTTTAAGAGGAAACAAGAAAGCGCAAGAAATGATGCCGAAAGAAATTTTTGTGTTCTCCAAGGACATTGAGGAATTATACAATAACCGGCACGTGCTTGGACAATCAACAAGATAAGAAGAGTCGAGTATAGGTCACCTATGACAACAAGAAGAAGATTACCTATGGCAACAACTAGTAGATTAGGTTTTAGTTTAATTAAGAAGAAGAAGAAGAAGAAGAAGAAGAAGAAGAAGAAGAAGGTGAGGCCCAAATGTCTTGTGATGACATATGTCATGAGAGATGGTGTTTTTGGTGGTGTGAGTGAAAGGTTGTGTTATAATACAACAGGTAAGTTTCATGACATGACACCTCTAACTAACATTGTTAAGTTTCATAGCTTAACTTCAATATAACCTAATTAATAGTTGCAAAATACATGTAGGCTATGTTTGGCGCAAAGCTCTTTGGAGCTTTTTGGGGCGATAAGCGGTGAGCAATGAGCTTTTTGATTTTTAGTGTTCGTTTGGCATGAGAGCTGTGAGCTTTGCTATTTTTTAGGAAATCTCATTTTTCTAATGTTTCTTTATGAAGCTGTGAGCAATGAGCAGTGAGCCGTGTCTATTGCTCATAGCTACTGCTCACAGCTACTGCTCACAGCAACTTTTGCCAAACATAGTCGTAGTAAAAGAATTGGGATTAATTGAACATGAAAGGTTTTGTTAGCCAATTAAAAACAAGATACATAAATGAGGGTTCACTTCTTAGTAAAAGTTAAGGCCCAACTTTTTTATTTACTTACAGCATTATCAACATAACCTCTCATGTTCTATGTTTTATTATTAAAGAAAGATAAAGGAATGTAAAGAATATATTTTCCTCCCAAAATTTGGAGAAAACACTTTACTTTAAAAATCAACAAAATAACACTACTTTCATTCTATTTCCTCCCTAAATACTATTCGAGAACACAACAGCTTGTGTCTCCTTAAGTACTACTAAAAGAAAACTCACTCCTTGAGTGCTAGATCAGCATCCTGTTTCATGATGAAGATAAATATAACAAGCAAATTCAGTGAGCTAGGAGATTGTAGGAGACACAAACAGGCAAGCTTTACAATAACACTCTTCTGTTCTTTAATGTTTGATTATAAGAGATTACAACCAAATCAAGATGCAAAATGCAACATGAACACTCTAGCAAACCATAAAAACTGAAATACATTGTTATTGATCAACTTGTTTGGTGAAATGAGCGCTAATGAATAGAAACTCAAATTTATCTGGAATCAAACTCCTATATATCATCAGTATCAAGAAGTTCTCAGATCTTACTAGCAAATTCAAGACCCTCCTTGGCAAGCACCTCCAAGCTCGAGGCTGGTGGTTGTGCTTTGGCAACTTTGGCAATTGCTTGGTTCTCTTCAGGTGCACCACCTTCAAGAAAAGCACCAACAACCTTGCCATCCTTGATCCAGTATGATCCGAACTTTGGTTTTGCTGATGAAGGATCATGATCGCCAAAAATAACAGCATCACCAACATTATCCCCATAAAACTGCCATGATAGATCAAATGAACGGGAATAGAAGAATGGAAGGTAGTCATAAGTTTCGATATCCTTTCCTTGCTCACTAGCAAAAATGGCCTGCATAAGTAGATACAAAGACTTTTCAGTTCAATTCTTTTTCGCTAGTAAATTGCATAGAAGAAAAGCGCAGTAGATTCTAATCTGGTTTCATTACCTTGACAGCTTGTTCGGCAGATTTGCGAGAATGGTCAACATGTTCAACTCTCCTAATATCACCGTATAACTTCATAGGGAAAGTAGCAACATCACCGACAGCGTATACGTCAGGAACACTAGTTTTGAAAAAGGCATCGGTCTGTGATTAACAAGCAAAAAAAGCCGAGTAAAATTATCAGTTCAGGGAATGACATATATTCATCTAAAAAGATGATATTTAAATGAACACAAACCTTAATTCCACCTTTGTCCTCTTCAACCTGTCCTTTGAATAGGTTTGTAAGGGGCCTTGCACCAACACCAACTACCACAATATCTGCTTCTAGCACCCTTCCGTCCTTCAGTTTCACTTCTTTCACCTAAAAAATCATTTAAAGTGTTTTTATTGAATGGAAAAAAATTATATACAGAATTCTGAAACGGATCAGCTGCATGAGTACAAACCTCTCCAGCGTCATTCTGGGTAAACCCAGAAGCAACTGTGCCCTTGATGATAGTCACTCCCTTTTTCTGATAATAGGCCTCGTAGAAAGCAGCAATATCAGCAGTGAATAGACGAGGCACTGTTTTAACATGACACGAATCAGCAGTTAAATGTTTATGCACCCAGATCAGTAGTGGCAAATTAAACCCATTTACTACTAAATGCCTAAATGGGTTGTTGATCTCGGCTATATTTATCTCTAACGGTTCATACAGTATATATTAAAATTTTATAGGGAATAGCAATCTGTGATTTAAGAGCATACAAGCTCCTAAATTATTTTATTTTCAATATCATGTCATTATGTAAATGAAAGTTTTGTAATAATACTTAACTGGAAAATTTATTAGTATAAGATTTAAAATTAGGAAAAAAAATGTTCTTGGGGCAACCCAAGTACACCTGGTCCTTTTTTACCAGTACAAAAAAGCCCTGCTTTGACCCGTTATATTACCTGAACCACCCAAACTCAGGTGCTAAACAGAAATGAACAAAAGAAGTAACATAGATGTATCTGCACTTACTGCACCATGGTTCAGGGTAAACCATTGTAACATCAATGTTATTAAGTCTGAGTACAGCACTAAGCTCAAGACCAATGTATCCTCCCCCGACAACAACAGCCTTTCCATTTTTCTTTGCTTTAATAGCTTCTGCAAGTTTATCAGCATCATCAATCTCTCTCAAGTAAAGAATGTTCTTGGCATCAGCCCCTTCCACTTTAAAGTCTGTCAGTTTGAGAACCTGAAAGTTCAGTTATACATGTTAAGCACGTGAAGAAGAGGAGAGAGAGTTTCGTGTTATTTACAGATTACAATCTTACTGTGGATCCAGTGGCAATGATCAAAGTTGTATATTTGAAGGTATCTCCAGCTGCGCTAGTAAGAGTTTTTGAAGCAAGATCTGCTGTGACTATTTCCGTGTTAAGTATCAAGTCGATCCCTGTACAAGCATCACAGGATGAGAAACAAAGATTAGAAAGTTTTTACATTCATTTTGGGGTTCAAAAGATAAACAGACTTGGAGTAGAGTGGACCAATCTACAACGTAAGCAGTCAATATATGTATAAGATATTTACATTTACATAATTAAAGGAAAATACCATACCTTTCTCTGTGTACCATTCAGGTAATAGTCTCTCTCCTCCACTTCCAACACAGACGTGAAACCCTGGAAGTCTAGCAGCTCCTGGAAAATAATGAATTATATAAATAGGAAAGAAGAAAACGATAATATATCAGAAACTAGGCTTCAGCTAATTTCTTCAACTAGAAATTATTACTGCTGAAAATTTGAGCAGCTTAAAATATTGATTAATGTTAGTATTATCCCTCCATTCCAAATGGTCTAAATTGGCTTACCTTCAGGAAACAGATAAGCCTTGCTTAGTGCAGGGCGCTCATACGGAGCCACCTAGAAGAGATAAAAGAACAAACAATGTTAGAAAAATTATGTTAATAGTTCCACAAAATAAACTTAATTAGTAACTAAAACTGTGTGTAAAAAAATTGTTCAAATATTACAATATAACAAGCAACAGATTAAACATGATAGCCACCAGTACAGGGGGACCCTGGCAAACCTCAACGGAAAGACAAATGTGTTCCTTTTATTATTATATTGAATTCTGTTATTTTTTGTCATCTTTAAACGAAAAAAAGGTACATCATTGCATTCTGATATATAATCTTTGTTCATTCAATCATAGAGGAAGAAGCAAACCCTGGATCACGATCAAAATATTTGAGAATCTCCCTAAACAAGTGAATATACACATAGAAAATAACCAGGAAACATGAATATGCTAAAAAAATTTGCAACCAATATTCTAAGCAAACTCTTTAGCATGTCGTCTTAAATTGAGGATTTGCAAGCCACCAAAAACATTCAAAAAGAATTATATGCTTTAGAAATTCGAAAGATCAACTACAAATAGTGAGACTTTGGAGCATATCCATTTTCAAGCAACATATTGGTTGTTTAGGCTTTTGTATTATGCGTCAGATATATGGCCCTTTGTTTTTGCAATGGTTGGAACTCAAAGAATTGATTAATGCAAACTAGAATTCACAAAGGTACTTTTCTACAAGAAACTTTATTGTACCCATTCTCGCGGGTGAACCGTGTGAGCTAGCCAAATCAGTACTAGTTTTTGCTTCTCTTTTAGTTCAATAAAGTGAAAACATGGAAAATAATAAATTCCATGAAGAATATAATTAAACAAAAATCTAATTTACTACGTTCAATATCGCGATTATTATTTATATACAATATTCCACAAGTCTGAATTTTTTTTAAGAAAAATTAGAGGCAAAAACTGATGATCATACCGCCTCCTTAGAAATGATTGCTAGCTCGCCTGGTTGGACTCCTTGCTTTGCAAATTCCCTGGCAGCATAACCCTGCATTTAGAATATCAAAATATATAAGAAATTGTCATGGACTAACAATAAGAAATACAAGACAACTGGGATACAAAACCAAGATGTCAACACCCATGTAAGTATGTTCCATGAAGCTGAAATTCCAATACTAAAGGCTTAAACAAAATCTTTAATTACAAGAAATAGCATACACCTCAAATGGTAAACTAAATACGCTCTTAAAAAAAACTAGTTACAAAGTTGTTCTTCATTGTCATTGTTGTTATAAACATATGGGCTAATTGCACGAAAATGTACCTTGCTTTTTTATGTGTTTTTCGTGTACTATCGGACCTACAAACCGGCTACTGTCTAAATGGAGCCCGTTTATTCCATATGGATTAATCAGTAATTTTTTTTCTCTGTTCCAATTAACCAAACACCCATGAGTCGTCCCCCACCAACCAAACACCCCCTTTCTTCGACATTTACATCCTCTTTATTATGGGATATTTGACAACATAATAATCAGATATTCACAAAAAGAATGACAATGATACTTTGATCGTCCCAAGTAAATAGTCCAACCAAACTCACACCCACTGATACATTCTGAACCAAAATCTTGTTCCACGTTGCAATTTTTGTACAAAATATACGAAGGGTTTTTCATGTTTTCTAAGTTTCTTTGAAGAAAACAAGAAAATAAGTTCAAGAAAAGGCAAAAGCTTTAAGAAGATGGAACTTCGGATTCAACTATACCAGTGAGCCTTTTAGACACCCGAATCATTTTCAGGATTCAAGAAGATGGGTTTCCTAGAGGTGATGGTGGTGTTTTCATGGTGGCTGCAACAGTGGGTGGTAAAACTGGAAAAGAAGGGAGGTGTTTGGGAATGAGTTTTGTGAGTGTGAGGTAGATTTATGTATTGACATGGCACAACAAAAAAAAATGTAAAATTGATAATTAACTTGTAGCCTTCGAAACAGGTCACTCGGTATTCACTCCATACACGGAAAAGACCGGATTCAAAAGTAGGCTACCAGATTCAAAAGTAGGCTACGTCTATGAAAAAATTAAGTTGATATATTCACCGGGTATAAACCCTTTACCCAAAAAAATTAAGTAAGTTGACTATATATAACTATAAATAGTGGTAAGTAAGATACATTTCCGTGCAATTAGCCCTAAATATATATGTTTGAAAACTATACAACACTTCAAGGATTACCGAAAACTTTCAAGTTGACATATAAGCATGTTAGACTAAACTTTTGCGCATATATAGGACTACGTTCAGATAGGAAGTAGTAGCAAAAGTTACTCTGTAACAAGAAATACAAAGTTACAAATAGTCTTATGTGGTAACTATTGAGCGCGATTCATATCCCTCTTAAGTCTTAACCGATAAAAAGTTCTAGTAACAAAATATTATACTGTAAAACTTGATTTCCTAAATAATCAGTACAATTGGCAATTGGCTGTAAACAACAACAACAACAACAACAACAAACCCAATCCCGCCGGGGGCGGGGTATGGGGGAGGTAAACTGTAGACAGATCCTACCTCTACCCCAGGGTAACCTGGGATAAAAATGAAAACAGCCTTGTTCATATTCGTTCATTAGATTTTAACTGGACAAATAAACGGACACGAACGATTAAATGGACGAATGTTCTTGTTCATGTTCGTTTATTAAGAAAATGAGTTTTTCATGTTCGTTCATTAAGACACTAAATGAACGCTAAACGAACATAAACGATCGAACATAAATGAACATAGACAAACATAAACTTTATTAAATTATGCATAATATATTGTTTTGTAAGTGTTGCTTTGTTCAAACAACCCAGTTTTAAAGTTACACAATTAAAAGAGATGATATAAAAACATAAATAAACAAATGAACATAAACGAACGTTAACAAACACATAATTTGACGTTTACGAACATAAATGAACGGATGCAACTTTGTTCATGTTTGTTCATTTAACTAAATGAACGTAAAAATTGTTCATTTTATTAAGTTTACCATATTACACTTAAATCAAATCATAATTACAAAACTCAAAAGCAAAAGAGATTTTCTTAAACTGTGTATGTATTTGGTCAAATCACGTATGTTTTGTAATTATGATTTGACCAAATAGTATCTTGAAGAGAAAAAAAATTATTGGAGGATCTGTATTTTTCTACTCCTGGATTGCCAAAATAAGTTTGTTCATTGCAACAATCATTTAACAAAACAGTAAGTCACTGTCATATTCTTTTATTTAACAAACTCAATAGCTCACTATTATATCCTTTTTTTTAACAAACTAATACAGTATGATTTAGGTGTAAATAGATTTGTTAAAAAAGACAAATACAAATAGGGGATGTTTGTTTAAGCTTATATGTGACTTCGAGCTTATTTGTTTTTCAACATATATATCATAAGCTTCGATTTTCCGGCTTATTCAGAGACTTGTGGGGTTATATAAGTTTATTATGATGGGTGTGTTTGTTTAAGCTAATATAGCCGGCTTACTGCCTATATTTGGTTTTGGGCTTATGTTTTATAAGCTCACTTTTTGTGACTTATTTTATCTTTTTGGCTTATATAAGCTTATTATAAGCATAAGCTGAAAACCAAATAAGCCATAAGCCGGCCATATAAGCCGAAACAAACACCCCCCGATAAACTTAACTTATATAAGCCCACAAGTCTCCAATAAGCCGAAAAATTATACTAGTAGCTTATAAAATATAAGCCGAAATCATATAACCTCATAAGCCCATATATAAGCTTAAACAACCCCCCCACCCCCAAATCCACAATCACATTTGCAAAGGAGTGATACATAAAACAGATCAAAAACGAAAGGAATAAATCAAATAAATCAGAAAGAAACTCACGGCAGAGACACCACCACCGATGATGACGTATTTAAAAGACTTTTCACCAGCCATGATTTTGATTATTTTCCGATCAAATGAATTTAGACAGGTATTCAGTAGTAGGTTGCTACACTTTTTTCTTTTTTGTTATTGGGATTGGCAATTACACGTATGTATATATATTGTCTCCATTGGTTCGATCCGTTTTTTTTATACCATTAAAGATGAGATTGAAATCTTCAACAAGTCTAATTGGTTACTGACACGTGGAGGTTCATCTGCCGTGCCTTTTTTCTTGACCGTCGGATTTACACGACATTTTATATTCTTTTATCGACTTCCTCTGTCCGTGTACACTTTATAATGCAGGTTCTAGAAGTTTTAAAATCTCGTTAATTACATTTGTCATCAATCATATACTAAGGTAGTTAGGTAGGGGTGCTCATGGTCCAAAATCGGACTGGACCGACAAAAACCGGACCGAGACTGAATCCGGCAAAAATCCTAGACTGAGACCGGATCGAATGTGGTCGGTCCGGTCCGGTCTCGGTCCAAATAGGTTAAATGTCCGGTTTTTTAAGCCGGATCGGACCGACAGAAACGGTTGTTAGCCGATTATTTTGACTTGGTAACCCGTTGTAGCCGGTTTTTTTTTTTTTTTTTTTTTTTTTTTGGGTCGTTTTACATTTCCACGTCACATTTTGTATATATACAAGTTTACATATTTTCTTTAACTTTATCTTTCCAATTTCATGTTAATTACAAAACCTCTAATTACTGACTAACCCTGATTGTTTTGCCCTTCAGGTCTGAATCTTCTTCAAATGCTCTTTATACTATTAGCCTTTATAATGATGGTATGTTTGTTGACAACCCCATTTGGTACCGAGAAGGTGAATTTAAAGTAACTAGCAGGGTACCCGCGCGTTGCAGCGGCGGGTACCCTAAATTAAAATTTTCCGGTGAATCGTGTAATTTTAGATTATTATGTTCTTTTTGACAATAAATTTACGGATATTAAAATTTCGTTTAGCTCGTGTCCGTTCGGGCTCGAGCCCGTTGGCTCGTGTCCGTTCAGGCTCGAGCCCGTTTGGCCCATGCCCGTTCGGGCTCGAGCCCATTTGACCCGTTGCCCGTTCGGACTTGAATATTTGTATAATGTGCTTTATTATTTGTATTAGTGACATTTAATGCAGGAATTGTGTTTAAGTTGGTTGTACAATATGCTTGATAATTTGTATTTCTTATGTAATAGATGTTTTAATAAGTGCATTAATTGTATTTATTGACCGGTTAATTAATTGTATTTAATGCAATGTTGCAAAAATCGTGAATCGGTAGTCGGGCGGTCGACCACCCTATAGCCTGTAATCGGTCAAGGCGGTGATTAATCGGTTTGGCATTTCCTGCATGTTTTGGGAATTTCTGGAGAGCAAACTAAAGATCTTAACTGATTCCAAGCCTTCTATGTTTACAAACCTCAATAAAAGGCTTCAATTCTGATTATGAGGCCCATTGTACGTTATAAGTGAAATAAACGATCCCCAAATTAAGTAAAATGCTTAAATTTTTATTTTTTTTTAAATTGACCGATTCGGCCGATTTTTGACCCATTTTTTCTGATTTTTTTGCCTAGGCCGATTTTTTCACCGATTTTCGAAAATCGACAAGGTGCATCACCGATTAGCGATTAATCGGCCGATTCGGCCGATTTTTGCAACATTGATTTAATGTACATAATGTTTTATTTATTATATTTAATGTTAGTATTAATGGTATGTTAGAATTAAATGAGGAGAAAATTGGTGTGTACTTTAAGCTTATTAACTTGTAAATGTCTAATTATATTTCATCACTTGTACTTCTTATTAATTTGTAAGGCTTAAAATTAAACATGCTAAAATTAGAAGGCATTCTTCCTTTATAATATAGTAAGATAAATGATGTGGATTTTTGATGGTATACCTAATGTTAAGAAGGGTAGTTATTCTTGCATCATTCGGTTTGTGGTTTAACAAAAGTGGTGTAGCATTAAAATTGCATATGAACCTTTAGGATTTTATTTACTTTTTATTTTAAAACAAAATGCAAAATTACTCTTATCATTGTGCCATATTATATTAAAAACGAGATAGAATCGACCCGTGCTTCGTGGCGGGGCAACAATTTCGATCGCAAATATTTTTTGCATTTTTTTGCGCTTATATCATACTCGTGTTATGATACAATTTTTTTTTTTTTTTTTTTTTTTTTTTTTTTTTTTTTTTTTTGCGTGTTAACTAACATTTTGGATGGCTACAACTTTTAGGACTTAAGTATACTGCTAATTTTTTTTCCTTGCATTTTTAAGTTTTTATGTAAATTAAATGGTTCACTTAGACTTAAAAAAAAAAGGTTTTTTGCGGAAAAAAAAAAAACCGTTAGACATTCTTTTTTATTTCATTAATAGAAGTTTAATTATTTGTGGGTTCTTTTTTATTTCATTTATAGAAGTTTAATTATTTGTGGGTCCTAGTCATATGATCCGTCATTCCACAAACACAAATAGGCATTGGAAACAGGGAAAAAAAGTCGGGCTAAGATTTTGGGCCGGACAGAAGTAACAGGCTGGGCCACAAAGATGACGTAAGCAGTGCGTGAACATGACGTCATTTGACGCTTTATTATTATATATAGCAATGTAAGATATAAACAAAATCAACTTTTATGAAATTGTTAATACCAAATTTGTTGTTTTTTTCTAAATACAAGCTCACTCACACAATGGATTGTATATCTCAATACATCACGAATGCTCCAATTGATATTTAACACGATCAACAGATCATATCGCACAAAAACCTTTCGTTCTTTGTATATTATAACCATCACAACTAGCTAGGAAAATAAACTAT
Organism: Artemisia argyi; assembly: GCA_030686995.1. Taxonomy (NCBI): domain Eukaryota; kingdom Viridiplantae; phylum Streptophyta; class Magnoliopsida; order Asterales; family Asteraceae; genus Artemisia; species Artemisia argyi. The sequence goes on along the minus strand of CM060697.1, from coordinate 17,789,575 downwards.
CGTCAAGATTCAAGGCTCACAAAGTCACTAGTCTTTTAAGAGTATTAAATACACACACCAGCTCAAATGATTTATTGCACTAAAATATAAATGTTGATTGATTAAAGGTCTGAGTTACCCCACACTTAACTACAATAAAAATCAACCTTCTCATTCATTAATTATTTATTTTGACACTTGGTTCCTACCAAACAGCTTTGAATATGATTCTTTCTATTTTATTTATTTTTTTATTTATTTTTTGACAAATCACCTAAGCTAAATATGCTGTGGCTGACATATTCATACATTCGATAAGCATTCATGTTTTACGATCCATACATGTAGTTTGATTTAAGGGAAATGATTTGTGCACCATTTTTTTTTGCTATACACCATTAATGCACACAGTACAACACCGCTATGCATAAAGGGTTTTTTAACTTGTGTCACAGTGGCATGTGTCAAAAAGTGTTAATTTAACAGAAATATTTTTCTAAAATAAACTCATTTCTATATTTAACAATGTTAAACTTGGTAAGAGAAAGTAATTTAAGAGATATTCATGTCTACTAACATTTATATTATGCAATTTAAGTTTAATAAATGTTATTCGATAAACTTTGAGTGTGTCGTATCATATTAATTATAAACTTTGAGTAGAAAACATGAGCTAGAGTATTAATCGTGGGTGATCTTATCAATGATTTATTCCTAAAATATCATGTACAATGAATAGCTTTGTTACACAAGTATAAAACTACATAAGGAAAACTGAGAACGTACATTTAATTTATTTTTATCAATACTCTTTTCTAAAAGCGAGAAATAGATAGAGGTGGCGGAATAAGAATGTTTCCACGACAAGAGAAGTAAAGCCAAATGACAAATCTTTAAAATATAAAATTAATTTCATTTTCAAGTGTGAAAGTGATATTTGTTGGTGGATTCTATTTGTATTGTATATTTCTTGTCTTTATTTTATGATTTACAATTATCAAAAGAAATTAAAAAATCTCAAAGACTGGTTTGGTAAGGTCGTAAAGGAAAAATACAAGTTTGGCGGTGACCAAGTTCTCGAGTTTGAACTTAAAAAAGGTTTAAAATGAATAGTAAAGGACAAAACATATTGATCCACGATAATAAATGAGTTGAGATGAGACCTTAATCAAACAATTTTTTAAAGTTGAAAAATGGTGATATCACTCTTGTCTCATGCATTTTAAAGATGCTAATCGGACTTTCTTTTAAGGATTAAGCTTTAGGCAATGAGCACCTGTCTCAGTGACTGTACTTATCAGGAGGTGGTCTTTGAACCCTTCCATTTTCTCCAATAGGCCCCTCATTGACCAATTAATCTGAGCATTTACGGTGGGAATGATACCAATTAAAAGCTTTTAGGCCAATGGAAATATTTGAACCCCGTTCTATTGACACAAGGTTAGAAGCTCTTACCATTGAACTAAATATCCATTGGTCTTAATCAAACAATTTTGGCCATCTATTTTTTTCATTAAAATTAAAAAAAAAAGAATTTCACTTTTCATTTTTTAGGAAATGAATATTTTGCAAATGGTAAATTATTAAGCGACAAAAAATATACAATCAACCCGATATTTTTTATCTTTTAGTAGACGAGCACTTCGATATACTTTCGATAATTTTTTTTTTAATGTTAAAATTTGTGTCTAGAAAAATTACATGTATTTTTATGTTATGAATCATGTATGATATGTATGTTAGGAATCACGTGTGATTCCAAAAATAAAAGAACTTGTGTGATTTGTATGAGATTGTCTGATAAATGCTCAGAGGGCATTGGTTAAACCACATTTATTAAACACAAACACCAAAGAACTTGTGTTCTAATGGTACCCATGTTGTGTGATAAGCTCTAAACTCATTACTTGAAAGTTCAAGTCCTACTTAGAACGTGTAAGATAAATTATGATGTTATTCTAAAAATCATAAACAACTAACATGATCACATATGTTTTTCCTACTTGAAAATGTACATAAAGTTAAGCTTTTAATTTACAAGGAACAATAATGTATCAATTAAATGTAGCAGTTAATGCACCTACTATATAAACAATATATTAGGAAGCCTCTCTCTAAAAAGCAATCTAACCTAACCATAAATCTGCCGCTGCCACCATCGTCTTTCCGGCCGTCGGCTTAGGCCGGCGGTCTAGAGAGATTCTCTCCAATCACTATTCTTTGTAGATATTTTACCTTTCTTTCCTGTTTTTGATTGAATAAAGTTATATAGATCGTTCTTTTTGCGATTTTTCGTATCATTCTCTTGGATCCTTGTGGTTTTGGGTTGTTTTTGGTTCGGTATGGTCAAATCCGGTGGTTCAGATTGATTATTTTAGGGTCGAAGTGGTTTTGTGGTTCAGATCGGGAGGTTGGTTATGATGAGATCATGTGATGGTGTGGTCATGGTGGTGAGGTCCTATGATGGTGAGGTCTGGTGATGGTGAGGTAGTAGTGGTGAGGTCCGGTGATGGTGAGGTTGTGGTGGTGAGGTCGTGCGATGGTGAGGCCGAGGTGGTGAGATCGTTGTGATGGTGAGGCTCTGTGATGGTGTGGTCGTGGTGGTGAGGTTCGTGATGGTGAAGTCGAGGTGGTGAGGTCGTGGTGATGGTAAGGTCCGGTGATGGTGAGGTTGTGGTGGTGAGGTCTTGTGATGGTGAGGTCGAGGTGGTGAGGTCGTTGTGATGGCGAGGTTCATGTTGGTGAGGTTCGTGGTGGTGAGGTTCTGTGATGGTGTGGTCGTGATTGTAAGGTTCGTGATGGTAAGGCCGAGGTGGTGAGGTCGTGGTGATGCTGAGGTCCTGTGATGGTGAGGTTCGTGGTGGTGAGGTTCGTGTTGATGAGGTTCGTGTTGGTGAGGTTCATGTTGGTGAGGTTCGTGATGATGAGGTCGTGGTGTTGAGGTTCTGTGATGGTGTGGTCGTGGTGGTGAGGTTCGTGGTGATGAGGTTCGTGGTGGTGAGGTTCGTGATGGTGAGGTTCGTGTTGATGAGGTTCGTGTTGGTGAGGTTCAGGTTGGTGAGGTTCGTGATGATGAGGTCATGGTGGTGAGGTTCTGTGATGGTGAGGTTCGTGGTGTTGAGGTTCGTGTTAATGAGGTTCGTGTTGGTGAGGTTCATGTTGGTGAGGTTCGTGATGATGAGGTCGTGGTGGTGAGGTTCGTGATGGTGAGGTCGTGGTGGTGAGGTCCGGTGATGGTGATGTTCGTGATAATGATGTCGTAAGATGGTGAGGTCATGGTGATGGTGTTGTCTCAAGCAATGGGTTTTATGTTCAGGTTTGTTGTATGGTATGTTATTGGGTCGTGGTTAAGATTCGTAGGTCATGTTGGAGTTATATTTTTGGGTTGTGGTGTAGGTCGTGTTTCGGTGATTAGGTTATATTTTTGGAGTTATATTTTGTGTTGGAGTTATATTTTTGGGTCGTGGTGGAGGACGTGTTTTGTTGAATAGATTCGTGTTTCGGGCTGTGGTGGAGTTCGTGTTTCATAGACTAGGTTCGTGTTTCGGGTCGTGGTGGAGGTCGTGTTCCATTGATTAGTTTCGGGTTTGTGGTGGAGGTTGTGATAGTAGTTCAGCCGGTGGTTCATGATTCGCGTGTGTGGTTCAGATTGTGGCAACGTGTAAGCCGTTGTTTGTGGTTCAAGTGTTGGTGCTAATGTTTGTGCTTCGGTGAGTGGTGGAGGTCGTGACTTGGGGATTAATGTTGGTCGTGATTTGTGCTTCAGGATCGTGTTGCGATTGAGTTCATGATTTGGGTAGTGAAGTTGGTCATGGTTTGTGTCTTATGGTTCATGGTTCAGATGAGGTTGTGTAGCAAGGTTCAGGGGCTATTGTATGAACTTGTGGTTCTCGAACAATTAAGGGTATTTCTCTATCAACTCTTTCTTCATCTCGCCATATCACCGCCTTGTTTCAATAGTGTGGTTCAAATTGGTTTGTTTGAGATTTCCGTGAGTTTTGTACAAAGGTTGTGGTCGTGGTTGCATTTGGTTTCTATTTGTTCCATTCTTCTTACAGGGTGATCGCTCTTGAGTGGTTAGCGATTTTAGGTTGAGACGGTGGAGTTTATTCCTTGATTGTTTGTTTATTCACAATGTTTAGTTTAGTGGCGTTGTATTGATAGGCTGTGTTGGTTAAGTGTTTAATCCATGTACTTTATAGCTTCTTGCTAGTTGTTATTAATAAAATTATTGTCTTTCAAAAAAAATGCACCTACTATATATTTGCACAATATACTTTAAAACAATTAAAACATAAAAGAATGCAATAAATAGAAAAAACGAGGTGGGAAACCCGCACTTCGCCGCAGGAAGTTTGAATAAAAAGTTTCTCATTTCTTGGTTTGCTAATGTGATGTGCTTGCGTCTTTTTAGCCCAGCCCATTGGTATTGTCCAGGCCCAAAATATTAGCCCGTCTCTCTTTCACTCTTATCGTTTTCATAGATAAACATAGAAACTGGTCTCTCTTTCACTTCACCGCCTCTCTTTCATTATTATCGGAAGACAAATGATGAAGAAGATGATCGGTGTTGCAGTTGGAGCGGCGGAGAGAAGTAAAGGTTGTCAAAACACATGGCTATAATTTCTTCGGGTCTCTTTTTGCTGGCTCCGATTGGGATAAAAGTATCTTCCAGATTCTACACTCTTGCCTTTCTCTCTTATACCTCATCTTTACAAAACACACACCACGAACAAAAAAAAAAAAAAAAAAAAAAAAAAAAAAAAAAAAAAAAAAAAAAAACTATACACTCTTGGTCGGACCAAGCCAACTGGCGATTTCCGACAAGTCTTTCCTAAGGACATTATTCCTAATATTTTTCCCTTATTTTTTTCTGACTTTCTTTATGGAAAATTGGCTATGGAGATTCCGTGCAATTTATGGTCCAATAAAGGATTTTTATCTTCGAAACCCATTGGAAGGGGTAGTGCACGAGAAAAAAGAATCATGCATACCAATTCGGTCGATCCGGAATGGATCGGTTAAACATTCCATTATAGGTATTGGTATGTATCCCGATTTTGTTCTTTCACTATCAGTTGGATACAAATTTTTGACTGCTACTTAGTATCGGCAATAGGTCATGATCTTTTGTAACAGGAAAGATAAGAAGTTCAAAGGGATTTTTTTGTGAATTTCAAACCAAATTCGACAAGGATGTTCCCAGTTCAAGGTATTTTTTGTTTGTAAATTGATTTAAAATTGTATGCTTTGTGTTATATGAAGCTTTGGAATTAGTCTTATGTTTATCGGATATGAAATTTAGGCTTATGTTTACTGTAACTAATTGTTTATTTGTTAATAGCTTTTTATAATTTTTCCTTTTGATTTGTGTTGTGACTTATAGAATAGGTTTTCTTTTTGCCCTTGATCCACAGTGTCGTATCTGATATCATAGTGTTGATTCGTGGATTAAAGGTTCGTGTGTTTAAAAATTATAGAGTTTAGTATCTTATATCTTTTGCCTTTTTTGCTTTAATGAACTATGCTAATTTTTCAGGAATGTAAAAGTCGAAATTCATATTTTGGCGACAATGAATTATCTTTAAGCATGTTCAATAGAAAAAACAACACAACATAAATACCAAAACAAAACCTACTTAACATCCTCTGCAACACGATCGAGACCACGAAAATCAATATTTTCTTTCAAACTTGTAAATCCACCTATTCCACAAAACAGCAAAAACTATATATCACAAACCGTATAAACCAACAAACAAATAAAATAGATTCCAATTTTTTTTAAAAAGGTGACTTACCAATCTCATGCACCTCTCAGTCTCCAAGCACGCTTCTCATTATAATATAGATGCATACGTGTGATACGTACCAATAACGGAATACAGATCGGCAGCCTCAGATGTTAGTGTGATAAAAATCCGAAAAGCGGATCGATCCTGTAACGATCCACACCTGAGGCTCTACGTTGCAGGTGCGAAAGTCAATTGCACCATGGCGTTGAACAACCTCTGAATGCATATGATCAACAGAATCTGCATGCACACCAATAATACAGACACGTATGAATAAGGTGTCACTATACATGTAATGCCTAAAAGTCTCATGCACTAATTTATACATATTGTCATTATACATCTAATGCCTAAAGTCACTGTTGGGAACGAAGTTTTACTATTTTATCAAGTCTCGGTCATTTGTAATAAATGTTAGGTTGCTTTATTATCAGTTACTTACATTTGGTTATCATTTATGTATTTAAGGCTTATGAAAAGCCCACAAGGCCATCCAAGCCCACGAATTCTAGGATGATGGGAGCTAGGAGTGTTGCCCTAGCTTCCCTCCTATAAATAGAACCTTTAGGTCTCATTTGTATTTGGTTGGTTATTTGAATATCTTAAGGAAACTCTTGCAATTATATTTCTCTCATTCTCATAATCACCCAAATCCTTATATCTATCTCATTCTTGCTTGTGTGTTATCAATATGGGCACCTAACAAGTGGTATCATTCGCCGGAAGAAGGTGTAGTTCTTGTTTTTAAGTTGAATCCGATCCAAAACCTCTTTTTCTACTCGATTTTTTTGTGAAATTTTTGTACTTTCTTGTTTGTTTCTTGGTTTTTATCACATCTTTGATTACAAACTTGTGCTACAAATCATAACAAGCAAAAAAGTGTCAAACTTTCTTTAAAAAAAAAGTGATTTAGTTTGGTTGTATTGTTTTTTAAGGCTTTCTACACGTTTTTTGTTTAAAAAGATCATTACTTTTCTTGTTTTTCTTGGCTTTTAACATTTTTTTTTATTACAAACTAGTGTTATAAACCTTTCCCAACAAGAAAGTTTCAATCTTTTTGAAAGTTTCAAGCTTAAAAAATTCGATTTTGGTTATTGTACTTGTTTTCTAGAACACAAAAAATTTTCATAAAAATCATCAAGTTTGCAACTTTCTTCAAGTTTTGGTGTTTTTATAATTAGAAGTACAAGAATCTTGGAATACAAACTTCATTTGGGTGAGCTTTTAGCAAATTCGAAATTTTGGCAAACTTTCTAGAACACAAAAAATTTTCATAAAAATCATCAAGTTTGCAACTTTCTTCAAGTTTTGGTGTTTTTATAACTAGCAGTACAAGAATCTTGAAATACAAACTTCATTTGAATGAGCTTTTTGCAAAATCAAAATTCTAGCAATCTTTCTAAATCACAAAGTTTCGAGAACACCCTTGCTCCCGTTGCTTACTCGGTGTTTCCCTTGCTTGTATAAGTGAGAAAACACTTCGACTCGTGGTATACTCTCTAAATTGTATAATTTAGAAAGTTTTGGTGCTAAGTTTCTAAGAACACTGAAAAGTTTCTAAAACACTGAAAAGTTTCTAGAACACTAAAAAGTTTCTAAAACACTGAAAAGTTTCTAGAACACTGAAAAGTTTCTAAAACACTGAAAAGTTTCTAGAACACTGAAAAGTTTCTAAAACACTAAAAAGTTTCTAAAACACAAAAGTTTCGAAAACACTCATTTTTCGAGAACACAGTTTCGAAATTACCAAAGTTTCGAGATTACATATTTTTCGAGAACTCTCAAATTCTTTCGAGAACTGCTTTCTGACTAAGTTTCGAGAATTGGCATTACATCTATATCTTCTATAAGATCCATCTATCACACAAGTTTCTTTCTAACATATTCTTACTATCTTCTTTCTATGTCTTTAAAAAAAATGGCGGGAAAATTTGAGTAAAATTTATTTTTTACAAGAGTCTAAACGTTCAATTTTTACGCGAAATTCAAATTTTGGTATAACGGTGAAAATTTTGGCCAAAAAAATTCAAATTTTTAGGGCAAAATTCAAATTTTTTCGGTAAAATTTGGCGGCAAAATTTTTTAAACTCAAATTTTTCCTGTGACCTTAGAATAGCATTTTACAGTGATTTTCAAAATTTTGGAACAGAAAATTTTTCAAATTAATTTTGGAGGGAAAACCTGAAATCACTATTTCGACCTTGGTTTTACATTTCTGTTTGATTATTTCGATTACATCGCAACAATCAAGGGGGAGAGAAATGTCGTTTACAATGTCTCAAGTACCTTCTGCCAACTACCTTCCTCACCAATATTCTCATCAGCAACAGTATCATCAACAACAAAGTCACAGCTCCTTCATTCGTCAAGTTCTGCTATTTGGCAATAAATCAAGGCCTCCAATGTTGCTACCAAGAACATATACTGATTGGAAATGGAGATTTCTACAATGGATCACAGATCGTCCTGCTGCAGATCTTATGCTTAAATCCATTCAAGATGGTCCAAACAAAATGATATTTCTTGCTGACTCATCAGGAATTATCAGACTACAAACTGATGAAGATTTGAATGATACTGAACTTGCTCAGTACGATGCTGACCAACAAGCGGCATGGTTCATGACACTCGCCCTTCCCAACTCAATTTACATGAATATGGAGTTTCAAGCCAGTGCTTATGAAATGTGGAAATATATTGAAGCTATGCATCGTACAGAAGAACTTCATCACATCAGAATGAAGCAAATTCTTGAATCCTGTTTAAGCATGAATCCTCTGAAGACCATTCTCCCTGCTCCACCATCTCCAGCTTTTGACCATGGATCCTTAATTTACACTCCAAATGGTCTCTTCTTCAATCCTCCAAATGCATCTGAGCCTATCTTCATTCCACAGTACCCTCCTGCAACAATATATAATCTTATGCAATCACTTCTGCAAAATCTTGTGAAGCTTGGACAAGTATCTTCTGGGAAAGGCAAATGTGTGATGACTTCAACTTATGAATGTTTTAACACAATGGAAGATACTGATGACAAAGAAGATCTTATTTAACCAAGCATGGCATTTATGGCATATACGGAAAATATTGCAGATGTGGAAGCTCAAGATTATGATTCAACTTCACTCTCTGAAGATAATGTTGAATACAATGCCACACTTAGTCAAATGGAAGTTGAAGGGGGTAATCTCAATGCTGTTTTGCAAAGTGTGATGGGAGATATTCCATCTGATGGTGAATATGCAGATTTGGAATCCAATACAACAGATTTGGAAGCCGATACAACAGATGTGATGTTAATGGCAGACATGCAGGAATCTCACATGAATAATACAGGCCCACATGAAAGCAGTGACACAAATGACGATGATGCATTCAATACTCTGAATCAAGGACTCGCACTTGTTGCTCGTGTCCTCAGCAAATACTCCAACAAGACAAACAACCATCTTCGTTCTTCTTCTAACACAAGAATCAAGCTATTGGGCAAAGTGAAAAAGTTTATAGACAAGGAAGGAATGCTGAAAGGACTACTGGGAATACTGCAGATGTCGGTAATACAGGCCTTCAGGATAAAGTTGCGAAAAGAGTCATCCGTTCAAAGGAAGATTGTTTAGCATATTTTCATTCAGTTAAGATTCAATGCAAGATTCTCTCAGATACAAGGTTTCCTTCGTGGAGTACCTTAACTGTATTCTTTGGAACTGAAACGGACGTTCTAACCTTCCAAAAGAAACTCTGAGAAAACATAGTTCAACTTGAAAAGCAAATTGATCAGGGAAGCGATTGCATGGTAGGATTTATAGTGCTCAAGAATCTGTTCAAAGGGTTCATGACCATGGATTTTAAAGTGTTCAAAACTTCTCGAGACTATGAATCTCAATGTAGATTATGGAGAGAGAACATCACTAGTATGGAGGTTGAAGCTTTTAGAGATCAGTTTGTTTCACGAATGAGCTATCTTGAAAGGGTGCTTTATGAGAGATCACTTTATTTGAAGGATATGCTAAAAGAGAGAAAACTCAAAGTAATAAAGATGCAGATTTAAGAAGAGCAAATTCATAAAGTTGATGGATTGAAAACTAATTTGGGTGTCATGGAAAGCAATGAGACAGAATCAGAAGAGCAAAATGACAGCAGCAGATTGGGGAATGATACAGATGTTGATTATGATGATATCAGACCCAATTATGACTTAGAGCCCAACTTTGACAAAGGACAAATGGATGAGGAAGATGTCATACCCATCTATGACACAGAACCTAACTTTGACAAAGAGCAAATGGTTGAGGTACAATTTACTGTTGATCATATTATGCCTGCAAATGAGAAACAACAATCTGAGCAACCTAACTTCAGTAATGAAGGAGAGGCTGACTAGAATGTTGTACAATGTCTTAACAAACATTCTGAGTCTGAGTCCTTACCTGATAATCCAATAACTGAAACATCATACCAAACTCTTGAGTCTGAAAACATTCTTCTCAAAAAGACCATTGCCCAGTTTCATAAAGATTTTTCAAAACTAGAGGCACATTGCATCTCGCTTGAACTTAAATTGCAAAACGAATCTTTAACTTCGGGCAACAATGGTCAAGTTTCGAATGAACTAAGTAAACGTGTGGATACATTAGTTAAAGAAAATGAGCTATTAAAAGGTCAAATTCAAGCAAAGATGTTTGCACATGCTGCATTGCAAAACAAATTAAGAAGACTGACTGGCAAGAGTGTGGATACTAAGTTTGCAAAACCATCAATCTTGGGGAAACCGCCTTCTCAAACAATCAGAAAACAATCAGTTGTTAGACAACCAACTGCATTTAAATCTGAACGACCTAAATTATCAAAATATCAGTTTGACTCCAAAGTTGTTGAGAAAAACAATTTGACAAAACCAGTCACTCCACATTCTTGGCCTAAGGAAAATGCATATGTGTCTGCTAAATCTCAACACGTGATTATGCCTGGCTCATCTAGGATTAGTTCTAAAACAGTGTCTAAAACGAGCAATAAAAGTAAAGATTCTTATGGAAAATATGACATGTACACGAACTATGATCTAGAAAAGGCTAGGAAAAAGGCGCTACTTCAAAAGGATGGAATTCTAGGTTCAAAACCTCAAGTGATGCCTTCCACTGTAGTACAGAACACTGCTTGTAGTAGCACACCAAAACCTAGGAGTTCTCAACAAACTAATAGGAATTGGCTAGCATCTAAGAGTAGTTGCGTAAATAATCATGTTGTTTGTGCTTTAAAATATCTTCAAAAAGGAAATTCACTTGAAAAGGCTCAATCGACTAAGACAAACAAACCCGTTGAACAAAAAGTCATAAGTCAGAAACCTAAGAAGTGGATCAATATAGGACATAGGTTTTCTCAACGAAGTGATGCTCCCACATTTCATTCTGCTGCATCTAAAAGGAAAACATCTCCTAGATCTAACATTAGGTGGGTACCCACGGGTAGAATTTTCAAATCGATTGGTCTTAGGTGGATTCCTACAGGAAAGATTTTAGACATTTGCACCAAAACTAATGTGAAATCCACAACATCTATCCCTGAGGCAAGAAAGGAAATCATTGATATAGTGTGTCCGAGTGTCAAGAAGATAATTGACACTACATCTTTATGCTTCTAACATCCGGAACCCAATTACACTTGGGGATCCATGTTCTCTGTTTTGTCTATTCTTTCTTCTTATCAGATATAATAGGAATGGCTTCGGAACAAATCAGTTTCGGACCCAAGCTTAATGTTAATGGCTTCTGAGCACAACAGCTTAGGACCCGTAATCAACCGTTTAAAGCACTTCAGCTATGGCTTCTAAGCAAAACGCTTAGGACCCGCAATCAACCGTCTAAACTTTTTGAAATCTTCGGCTGAACCATTGTCACTCTCTCGCAAGGAATTGGAAACCCTGTTTGCTCAACTGTTTAATGATTCAATTGAAAACCGTCCTCAAGAAGTCTCACCAATTTCCGCTGCACACCTTAATCATAATCAAGTACCTGACACACCTCAACAAACAACAACAACTGTTGATAAAGACGGTCCTCCAATTGCATCTCCAACAACAGTAGGACAAACCGCTTCCAACTCTAGACAAACAGCTGAAGATCCATTACAACAATCAGTACCACAACCTGCAGATTATGATGGAAATACTTTCTTCAATCCATTTGCACCGACTCCAACCGTTCCTGATAATGGAGTCGTCTTCTTGCAATTTGGATCCGTCTAATATGCATATGTTCTACCAACATCACCCTTAGACATATCATTGGATTTAAATGGATTTGAAAAACAAGCTGGACGCAGAAGGCACAGTGATTCACAACAAATCTTGTTTAGTTACAAAGGGATACAATCAATGAAGCAGGATTGTACATCACTGTCATCAACAAAAGCTTAGTATGTAGCCATGTCTGCTTTTTGTGCTCAAGTCATTTGGATGAGAACTTAGCTCACGGACTACGGCTATGTATTTGACTAGATCTCAATGCACTGCAACTCAAAGTGTGCTATTTCAATCTCGTGCAACACCATTCATCATTCCAAGGCCATACAAATTGCTCTCTGCTACCATTTCATCAAGGAGCATGTTGAGAAGGGTACAATTGAATTAGATTTTGTGGGTATTATATACCATTTGGCGGACTTGTTTATAATGGCTTTACCTCCATCAAGGTTTATTGATTTAGTTCACCAAATTGGTATGTGGTGTTTGACTCCAGATGATTTGCAAAATTTTCCTAAAACCTAGGAGAGTCAAACATCAAACTCTTTTTGTAAATATTTTATCAAAAAGAAAATACTAAAACTACAAAAAGAATCTTCTTTCTCTTGTACAAACTTCTAATCTTCAAAACTATGTTCCTCCATTATAACAAATTTTGCTTCACATTGTCAAAATGGAACATGTTTTGAGGGGGAGAAAATTTTTCACAATATCATGAAGTTTGCACAATTTTTAATAAGTCTTCAAGAAAAATTGTTTCTTCATCATTCGGATTAAAAACTCATTATTTCAAAAAGTTCTATGATCTCTGGAATTAAAATGTGCAAAGAATGTTTCACAAAATTAATGCTAATTCGAGGGGGAGAAAAGAAATTTTTTCAGCAAGGATTCCAAGTTAACCATGTTTAGACTTCAAATGGAAAAGTAATTAACCTTTAATGAGTATAGATTCACAAAAGTCTTAAACTTAAGTAAAAGGACCTTCCATGGAAAATAAAACAGGCTCTAATCAATGTTTTCACAAACGTTCTCAAAAGTTTCACACATAATTAAAAAACCTCAACGAATCAGACTAACGATTTTTTATACTCGATTTCTTTTCGATTGTGAGTTTCGAATTTCTTCATTGTTGTTGTCTAATCATTCCCTAAATGTTTCAAATGTTTTTAACGGTCAAAAAGGCATAATCAGAAACTATGGTTCATGTAATTATCGATCGGGGCGTTTTTTTTATGTGTTTAGGCTAATTAGTTATTTCATATAACTTTAGAGAACACTAAAGAATGCTCGATTGGTGTGTTTGCTCGATTAGAAACAACATAGGTGCAAAGTCTTGCATTATGATGCTAACATGTGTGCAAAGTCTCAAATCATAACCCCAAACCATGATAATAATTGGAAAATTTCGAGTGATAGAATGAATTAATCTGTGATCTTGTGTGTTAATTTGAGAATTCTGAGCACTTAGGTTGATTTATAATGAGTTTTTGATTCATCTGCATACTTGTTTGTGCCTAATGCATTTCTCTGTGTGTACGTACATGTCATCCCATTGAAAGTCAAAACTTCAACAATTGTCAAAATGTTTCTTATGGAACATATTTTTGAGGACAAAGGGCTAAATGTGTCAAAAGGCTAAACTTGGAAAAGGATTCAAAATGGTGAGAAACTTATTTTTTCCAAACTCTACACTCTCGTTTTACTCCGGTAAAGCAAGTGTGGAGACCAAAGCAAAGTCATTCAAAACCTTTCAAATTTACAAAATGTGGAATGCTTTGGCTACAATAAAAGAATGACTCTGATTTGAACATCTCAAAAACCAGAAGGTTTCCATTCATTACAAAAACAAATCTTCAAAAATAATCCATGAGGTTCAACTTTAGATGGAAATCTTCTTCTGCAGAATTTAAAACTCAAAAGAGAGACTCGGGGTCTCAAACAACTTTCAACAGTAAAAGAGTTTTGAATTTCAAGCATTATTTGTTGTATACTTTATTATGTTTTCTAAAACCTTGAGCAGAATCATTTCACGAATTTTCAAAAAGTATTTCTTAAATACGATTCAATATTCTGCTTAAGAAGACTATCTCTCGAATAAACATCATTATTTGAGGGGGAGTATTTTGTTAAAAGAAAACAAATTTTGTATTCAAACGACGACTTGTGCACACATTTCAGTGTACAACTCGGTTTTCAAAGAAAGGAAAGTGTCTTGCTAAACCATTTCTTAAAATCAAACGTACACTTATTCTAAAAACAAGAAGCAAGTTCTCACACTAAGTTTATCTAAAGCTTCTTAATCTTGAGCAAAATTTATTTAAATTTTTTCAAAAGGTTTTTTTTTTTTTTTTTTTTTTTTTTTTTTTTTTTTTTTCAAAAACTTTTCAAAATTTTGCTCAAGATTTTTTCAAACCTTTACTCCCCAATTCGCTTCAAAAGTTTAAAATTCTCAAAACATATGCGAGTTTTTGAGGGGGAGTATCACCAAAATAAAATGTTTTGTCAAAATCATGCTCAATGGCTTGTGCACACATAACAGTGTTCAACCCGTTCCTGTAAAGAAAGGACCCTAAGGTACGCATCAGTGCCTCAATCCTGATATAAGGAGCGAAGGCTTCTTACTTTTTAGTAGAGTTAATCAAACATTTCCTGATTTTTCATAACTCTGCTCAAAAGTCAAGTATTTCACCTCAATAAGAATTCACTTGTTGAGGGGGAGCACTTGAAACAAAATCATCGTTCTTGAAATCAAAAAAATTCTTGTTGAATTCTCCCCATAAGACTCAAAAGGCATATTTTAATCAAAATTATTGTCAAAAATATCATCGTATATGCTATTTTTGAGGGGGAGAAAAAGTGAATGTGATTAAAATATGAAAGTTCAAAGTTGCTTGAAAGTCAAATCTCATGCGAGCTAGACTCAGATTCACCCAAGAATTGACGAGACATAAAGTTAATAATCGAAAGGACTTATCTTCGATGGGTAATGACATCAAGTTAGTTACTAGAGCTAGTTGTCACCTAAAAACTGACAATGGAACTCTTTAACTAGCCACGTAAGCGTGTCTCGAAAAGGATTTGTCTTAGTAGAAATGTACCGTTTCGAGAAACTTTCTGTGGACTTGACCAGGCCGGGTAATAACTTCAAGCTAGTCTAACTAGTGATGTAAGCGTGTCTCGAATCGGTCAGGTTCACTGAAAGCGGATCAATTCAAAAAGTGCTTGCTCCTCCCGCATGTGCAAATTTATTAAATACTTACGAGCACATGTGAAGGGGGAGCCCTTCAAAAGTAAACACAAAACTCTCAAATTGTTAAACAAAATGTTTGATAATCACAAACACTTTGAGAGATTTTCAACCGAAGGTTTCTTGGCTATTGTCGGATAATCATGGAGTTATAAGGTGACTAAGATAGGAAAAACCATCCTATGATCCGCCAGAGCCGGAGGGATCTACCCAAGGAAATCACCAATAGTTAGAATTACAAGTCCTTAGGTATGATACGAAAAAAGGAGAAAAGAATGAAAGGGGAAAGAAGGAGTTGAAGAATTAAAAAGAAAAATAAAGAAAAGGGTGAAAAGAAATAGCCCTTCCGTATGTTCAACCTTAGGGCAGACACCGGGTTCAATTCGTATGCTACTGGTTGTTGCTAAGGCGACACCGGTATTGAAGATAAAGCCGTCATGGACCCAGTGACGCAATGCACTAAACCTTCTAGCCACTCAAGTTCTCTTAAAAGAGCTTGTTTCATTCTCACGGGGAACCGGTGTAATCTATCGACTTATCTCTTAGAGATGGTTGATATTGAAGCAGGAGACCCCTCCCTAGTCTCTGCATAGGAAACCTAAGTGTGCACTTATCGAGTCTAGAGCCATGAGATACATCAAAGATCTCTTAGGAACACTTAGTATTTCTACAACTGGTGTTCTACATCATTGAACACCAGCTGTAAATTATCGAGTTCTTCGCAGATCTTAGCAATCTGTCGAGAACGTTTATGAGAGAATTTACATAAGTATTTCTCAATGATTGAACGAAAATCCTGCCAGGGTCAATATCAAACAGCCCTGACAGCAGGTCACTTCGGTAACTCCTTGTGGGTTACGCTTAGTGTTTGCGGTGGTTTCTTAGCGGTCTACAGTCGTGGAGTGATCCCCAACGACTCACCAGTCATTGAGCTACTTAGTAGGTCTTGTAAACTCCTTCGGGAGTATCTGACATGGGAACGGCCTTGATAAGGGTTAGAAGGAGTCTTCACACTATGCTGTTGACGATCTCTAATTCCTTATCTGTAAGTACCGGATGTTTTAATGCTAACTGTTTACCTGCAGGGATACATCATCTCCATGGCGACGGATTCCACATGCTCATACATGCATCTTGATGTCATCAAAGCTCCCTCAAAGATCAACGCAACACAAAGTTCAAAGAAAGATTCTACGCCAAAAAGAAGAATCTACAAAGTATAAAGACTAAAGATCTAAAAGTGAAAGAAAGGGAACTACGTACATATATAAGTCACAATTCAAATATGTATGAGCATGTTGGAATGGCTGACTACCATCACAGGCGCGGAAGTGACGAAAGGCAGACAACTTCATAACTTGATCACTATCACAACAACAACGAACAAAGAACAAAGAACAAAGAACAATGAATGATTTTTGAAGGACGTCTAAAGCTATGAAAGTCTAAGATGAAGAAATGACAAAGACGTCAAGCAACCGTGATGACCGACCCTTAGGGGGAGATTGTTGGGAACGAAGTTTTACTATTTTATCAAGTCTAGGTCATTTGTAATAAATGTTAGGTTGCTTTATTATCAGTTACTTACATTTGGTTATCATTTATGTATTTAAGGCTTATGAAAAGCCCACAAGGCCATCCAAGCCCACAAATTCTAGGATGATGGGAGCTAGGAGTGTTGTCCTAGCTTCCCTCCTATAAATAGAACCTTTAGGTCTCATTTGTATTTGGTTGGTTATTTGAATATCTTAAGGAAACTCTTGCAATTATATTTCTCTCATTCTCATAATCACCCAAATCCTTATATCTATCTCATTCTTGCTTGTGTGTTATCAATATGGGCACCTAACAGTCACTCATGTATATTTAATGCCTTAAAGTTCGTCTGCTAATGAAAAAAACTAATATACACATAAGATGTAAAGTCATTTATGGGAAGTCTATATTTATACATGATTTGAAACACAATTAAATCGCAATCCTGCTAGTTTGTTTCCTTAAAGTTTGTTAGTTTAGACAGCAAGCCGAACCACTAAAAAGCCCTTATTTGTACACGTATCACTGCTTAAGTGGGTGCAATTGATATAAAATACCAAAAGTTAATATATCTAAAGATATATGCAAATTAAACACACCAAAGCTTTTGTTACAAATACTGAAAACCGGTGGCACTCACATGTACATGCAGTATTTTCAACCTTTTGAGGTTCATACAAATCGGGGCTGCTTTCATCTATAGTTTCATTTAACAGTTCACAAAACGTGCATTATGACCAGCAAATCAATTGGACTTATTAGTTTCCATGCACTTATTAAAAGAAGTAGACTTTTGCATAGCAAAAAAAAAAAGCTCACAAAATCAGAACTTACCTCGGTTTTAATAGTTTTTTCAAGTTATAATAGTTGGTCGTCAAAGCTGTTTTAGCAAGGCAATATTAACCTGAGATGAGGCGAATGTGACCAATGGTACTGGCCATCTTTTCAGATTAATTGACGTGCAATACCCGAAGCTGAATACACCTGTACCAGAGATACCAAAAGCTTATTAGTATTATGTATTGGGTTAGATTTTTTATTCTAAAAATCCGATTAACATGATGTGCTTGTATAAAGATTTAAAATTGTTGTAATACCTTGAACTTTGTATTGTTAAGCTTCTTAATGGCAGTAGCAGCAAGATCTTGAGCCCTGAAGGTCAATTAACCTGTAATAGAGTGACAAAATAATCAGTTTGAAAATAAATGTAGACCAACAATAAATGCAGACCAACACTCATAAGCCAACACTCATAAGCTTATGAGCGTTATTCTGTAACAGAGTGACAAAATAATCAAGTCGATTACTCTCGCGCCTGGCCCAAAAATAAATGCAGACCAACACTCATAAGCAAGAAAAAAACAACCGAGTGACAAAATAATTAGTTCGAAATATCAAATAAAGAACACGTTAGTCGTAATAGATATTCAGCGGCTTCATGTAAAATATTTACTTAATCTAAAAACAGAAGTTAGATTATGATGTACCTATATACGTCTTAATCCGCAACCAATATATATTTTAAAAGACACAGACAAAACTAATGAATAATGTTGTTGCCATTTTTTATACCTTTAATCGAGCAGATTATCAATCCAATTTAACGCATCTTGTTACCCGTCCCATCTTAACGTTCTTATATACCTACATACAAAGTCGAAAATGTCACATAAGTGAATCAATATTTCAAACTCATTGAATTAAAAGCTACTTCAGCCGACACACAAAAATTCTTGCTTTCTGCTGATCTATTAACATAATATATACTTATTAGCTGGAAAGAGTTTATGCTCTAAACCTACTTAGATTCTAAAAGCATTAGTTGCCAAAACAGTTGGAAAGGGTTGTTTGGCATCTGTTTCAATTTCATTAGCTGATTTTTGTGAGTCTAGATAATGATCAACTTCCTTAATATAAAATGAACATTATCATTATCAAATTCCTATTACATAAGAAACTAAAAATAAATAAGAGGATGTTGACCTTCCTATTCAAATAGGAACCCTTTTTGCTTCATCGTTTCCCCATCATCAAGCCGATGCATTTTTCCTATAACAAAAGAAAAACAAATTAAAATGCACCCGTTTCATCTCTATTACAATAATTTATTGTTTACACCGTAGTCAGAAAGGAAAAAAAAAAAAACATACCTGCAGTGCCTCTTCAAAACTGTTTTTTGCAGCTTCAGTAACTCATTCACCTTTGGGCCCCCAAAATTAACGGAACCCTAATATCCAAATTAGGTCATGAATTAGGAAAAACTAAACCATAACAGGGGAAAAAAAATTAAAAGCCCTAAAAAAACCTCAAATTAACAAAACCCCTAAATCTTCATTTAAAAGCCCTAAAAAACCCCTTACAAAAAACAAAACCATATAAAAGAAACTAAAATTGTACATTTTATATCATACCCTAAATCTATATCCTCAGTTCTGTTCTCTAACTCACAGAAGCTCAGCCTGAAATCCATTGATTTTTCCCTGAATGACAGGAACAAATCACCCTTGATTCAGACCTCTTCTTTTCACACTTATAATTCCAACCCAACGATTCTTACAACAGTTAACCATAAATCCGCATATCCTTTTTACCATTTCAGTCACTAAACTATTTTTTTTTTCGGGTGGAACCCATCACCATTTTCATCAACTGCCCCAATCTTTCTCTCCTGAAACTTTCCGACATCCCTTTTGTGGCTTTGTTGACCGGAGCCGTCGCCGGAGCTGTGTCCAGTGTCATGATGGTGATGTTTGTCTTCTGAAAATGGATCTATGTGGATTGGGTTATTTGTGCGATTTGATTTTTGGGTTTTTTTTTTTTTTTTTTTTTTTTTTTTTTTTTTTTTTTATCAAGTGTCTTTTTTTGTTATGATTTGTTTCGGGGTTTGATTTGTGTGATGTGATATATAGATCGATTACTTTTTTTTTGGCATAAATCAGTATTTGTGTGTGTGTGTGTGTGTGTTTGTGTTGTGTGATATGTGTTTGTGGGTGAGAACTGAGAAGTGTGAAGAAGGATCGGGAGTGTTGGAATAAAATATACATTTTTTACTAATAGTATATAGGTATAATAATTTAAACAAGATATCACAACACTAAATTCATTTTTATAATGTTAAAGGGAACCATATACAAATAATTTAATTTAATGTTAATGAGAAACGTATAAAAAGAGTAGCAAAGTAAGGAAAAAGTAAATAAATTACAAAATATAGTTTAGTTCATTAAATAGATTGCGCTAGATTTTTTATTTTTTATTATTATTACTTTTTTTCATATATTTTTTTGTTAAATATGCTTTCGTTTATAAAATCATGTAAAGGAGAATATTATATTTTCCTACAAATCTTGTACTTATCTTCCTACCGCTTAGTTGTTGATATACGTACAGAAACATAGTTTGTGCCAATTAGGAGTAGGGCTGAGTACAGTTTGAAAACCAGACCGAACCGACTAAAATCGAATCAAACCGGACCGGTCCAAAAACCGATTTGGCTCAAAACACTAGACCAAGGGCTGGATCAAAATGTTCGGTCCATGTCGGGTCGGTCCAGTCCGGTTCGTTGGTCGGTCCGATCCAACGAAGCATGATGTTCGGTTTTGCGTAAGACCGAACCGGACCGAAGACCGAAAATGATTAAAAATGTGGACTGAAAAGCGGGTCCCGTTTGAGCTGGTTTCTCGGTTTGATCCACTCTGGTCTGCGGTCTATAATGCTCACAAGGTGTCGGGAATAGGCTAACCTCCTCATTTGGGGCCCACGGGGTGCCACATCACTTTAACAAACCTCCACAACTAACCCCCTCATTCACAACTTACTCATTAGAGCCTACCACTTACAACTTTATTTTTTTATTCATTTTTCAATCAAATTAAATTTATTTCACTCAAAAGAAATAGTAACTAAAAATAAAAATGTTTAGATACTTAAAAAAATGTAAATATTGTATAAGAGAACCACAAGGACCAAAACTGTAAATGAAGAAAATCACAAGGACACACGCACACCAAAACACACATTTTATAAAAACTTGTGAGTTTCTTCTTCTACCTCTAGACCTACAACTACAAGCACACATTTTATAAAAACACACAGATACATACACAGTACATAAACATTTTCCAAAAATATTAGAGCACAAGGTGTGGATCGTTTCATCCTTCACCAGTCCACGGTGGCACTTTCGCCATAGCTAGCCACGACACCGTGGTCCTTACTCATTTTTCGCCACTTGCACCCTTGTCGTCTACACGGCGAGGGTAAAATTTGTACTCTTGTCAGGTTGGCCTTTTGTTTTATTTTATTTTAATAATCAAATTGTGTTTTTGTGTGTAAATAAAGTTTGTGTGTGTGAAGAAGAAAAGTGTAGTTGTTGTTGTTGTTGTTGTTTTATTTATTTATTTATTTTTTATTTTTTTTTAATTGGGCTTGGATTACTATATGAAGTGGGCTTTATTGAATTGGGTTGAATGTGGGTTAAGTGTTTTTAATGTTTTATTTATTTATTTATTTGTTATTTTTATTTATTTATTTATTTTAGTTAAGTTTTTATCATTATTATTTTTAAAACTTTTTTATAAAAAAATTTATTTATATTTTTATTTGAATAAAATGATTTTAATTTATTTGGAAATTTGAATAAAAAAATAAAGTTATAAGTAGTGGGCCTCAAATGAGGAGTTGTGGCTAGCCACGACACCTTGTGCTTTTAAAAAAAATAAGTTGAGTTTAGTTGTGAATGAGGGGGTTAGTTGTGGAAGTTTCTTAAAGTGATGTGGCACCCCGTGGGCCCTAAATGAGAAGTTGTGGCTAGCCACGACACCTTGTGCTCTTAAAACTGCAAGTTTAGAAAGAAAAAAAATCCAATGACAAAACAGTCAGGAAATTACCTCGCCGTGCAGACGACGAGGTGTTGAGTAACGAAAAAAATGAGAGGGGTCGGTGTCGTGGCGAGGCTCAACGAACAAGCCATGCTGGACTGGCGAGGAAGTGGCGAGCCACACCTTGTGCTCTAAGGCTGGATACAGTGGCCCGTGAAACTTCGGTTGGTCGATGTCACACCTCGCCAAGGCAACCAGTTCACTGTGATTATAAAATATAGCTGGACGAATAATTAAAGTTATCATATAGGCTACATGTATTCACACAAGATAAAGGCAACCAACACATATAAAGCAACCGATGAGACGGAACGTGTCCCCCGCTCCAATATAGACATCAATTAGGTCGCATGCGCGAGCAACAGGATAAGCATCCTCCCAATTAAGTCTCTGATATGCATGTCTGATATTGACATCAATTAGGTCGCATGCACGAGCAACATGAATAACAGGATAAGCATCCTCCCAATTATGTCACTGATAATACATGCCTGATAATTCCCAATAATCACAACATATAATCATCACACCATAATAATCATCACATATAGCATACACACGATAACATTATAAGTCCAAGCTCCTTTAAATCACACATAATCACAGTAACTCAAAACATTTAAGACAAGTATCATTCCCATCCCAAGTTTAAAACAAAGTAAAAATATGGGACTATGAACTCACCTCAAACCTTGCAGCTTTCACAAAACAAATCACAATCTATAACACACAAAAATAAACCCACGTTACACAAGGTCAAGCTAAAATCTACAACCCATGTAATACACATATGATGGATGTCTAAGACTCATATGACCCACCATGGATCTCCTATACACCATACTAACCACTACCATAACCTAACACTCACTAAACCCCTTGCACTTTAAAAAATCAGAAAACGCAGAATTTCAGGGTACATTCGCCCACATGAAATTATGACAATTAAAGCTCAACAACTCACACAAAAAATTTGCCATGGTCTCTCATAAGCATACAAGGTAATCCCAGAAGGCCATGGACCAATAACACACACAAGTACTCAAAAGAAAATCAAACTTGTCAACTATCCAAATTCAGATCTGAACGCACACCAAAAAGTTTTAATTAGAATAAAATACTTCTACAACTTTTTATCGCGAATCCTTTTCGTGGTAGTCTAAGATAACCTAAGACTTAACTATTCCAGAAGGGCTAGTCTAAATACCACTTTTACAACCGCAATTCACTATCAAACTTTTACCCAAATTATGTCCCGGTTTGACAGCTTTGACACCTTACCAAATAAAAATCAAAAGACTAACTTCCCGACCTTGAAATCAATCGTGGCCGGACTTTTTGGAAATCTCTTTCATTAAACTTTAATTTAGACAAAAAAATCGTGACCTAGCTCATAACCATCTATTGAATACACTTACATCTTTACAACACCACTTTTCTGTCCAAACCATAACTCAATAACTAGCATGTTTTACGCTCAATTCTCTTAACCAAACATCATACTATTACTAATTATTGATCCCAACATGTTTAATAACATTAATTTATAGAAGTTAACACAAACCCTAATCCATCATATAATTATTACATGAATTATATTAATTAATCAAATAATTGAACATGTATTTTAATAATTTTACATTGATTCTTGATTATTGCTTCACAATTATAAACCCTAATTTTTTTATCCTTTCTTTTGCTCCTTGGATCGACTCAAATTACAGGAAAAACGTTTTAGGGGTGTTTGGGTTGGTATATATATTAATTATGGATAATCCTTAGGCCTAAGAGTCATATTTGGACTCAAATTGGGTTTCCTTTTCCCCCCTTATCCCTTCTAGCCGAATTTTTTTATATACATATATATTTTTTTATTAAATTAATTTATTACACTTAAAACCTCATACTTTTCATATTTTATAAACTCCCAAAACAAAATCTAACGTCTTACGCGATAAACCTTAACTTTTACGACAACTGGAAAAATTATCATTTTCAAAACAAAGTTTCTAAAAATAGAATTTCATACTCTTTTGAAACATAACTCATAAAAACAAATCCCACGTAACTTACTAACGCTCAATTACTTGAACGAAGACTCGTTACGCAAAAACACAAAACACCAAAACTTCACAAGGCATTTCTACACCACAAAGGCGATCAAAATGAAATTTCCCGAATATCAACATTACTCACCCACAAAAACAACACCACACAAAGGGATTTAGTGCTAAAACTCACCTATATCACACATATAACACTTCAATCACCTAGAACACACCAAACAAACGTCAACCGAGTCAAGACTATCAGTTAAACTGACCTGCTAAAACCACGGTTGTTACAGTCGACCCACTCGACCGATTTCCAAATAGGTTGTCCCAGTGTGATTGAGTGTGCAAATATTGGTCGTCGGCTTGGGAAAACAACTATCGGTTGGAAATACAACTGATTTTAAACAACACCACAATCCAAAAAACTATCCGTTTGAATAAAAAAAAAAAAAAAAAAAAAAAAAAAAAGAAAAAAAACCACTTTTTTTCTTAAAAAAAGCTTTACTACTTTACATCCTATAAATACCAACATCTAACATACTTCTAAATACACGATTTCAAACATAATTCAACTAACTTCTCATCCATATTTACCATGTCTTACGAGCTATTGTTTAGTTCTTCGTCTTCCGACGATGATGAAGTTGTGAGTGAGTTTACGGAGTTTGCATAGAACGCTTATCAAGCATCACAGCCAAAAGTTCCACGAAGGTACATACCTAGGGATCATGATGGTGCTCATAATTGTTTAGTGGCAGCAAACTTCTCCGAAAACCCGTAGTTCGACGAAAGAACATTCTGCCGGCGGTTCCGAATGAGCCGAGAACTATTCACACGAATTGTTCAAGAGGTAACCGATTATTCTCTTTTTTTTCAACAAATTACTGATTGTAGGGGCATACCTGGTATTAGCCCATTGGTCAAGTGTACTTGCCATTCGTCAATTGGGTTACGTGGTCGTTCCTGAATCTCTTGACGAGAATCTGCAGTGGCTGCAATAACAGCCCGTGACTGTCTCAGTAAGTTTTGCAATGTTATCAAATTATTATAGAGTTATATGGACCTGAGTATTTGCGAAAGCCCACGTATTCCGACCTTGAAAGATTATATGCTCATCACGAGCATAAGCATGGGTTTCCTGTGATGATGGGAAGCATTGATTGTACAAGTTGTGAGTGCGAGAATTGCCCAAATGCTTTGAGAGGTCAACATGCTAGCGGTGATCATAGGTCACATCCATTCATTTTATTAGAAGCGGTCGCCTCCCAAGATTTATTAATTTGGTATGCGTTCTTTGGTATCTCCTGGATGAATAACGACATAAACGTTTTACATCGTTCCCTATCTTTAATGATATGGAGAGCACCAGACCTTGAATTCGAGGCTAACGATGTACAATATAAAAGGTTATATTATCTTACTGACGGGATATATCCACAATGGGGGCAGTTCCTATTAAGTCCATATCAAATCCTCCCACGGGTGATGAAAAAAGAATATTATACAAGAGGAAGCACGAAAACAACAAGGAAAGATGTGGAATGGGTTTTTGGTGTGTTGAAGAAGAAGTGAAAAATGCTTAAAGTTCCGGCTTGAGAGCTGTATAAAAAGGATCTCCAAGATATTATATATACATGTATCATATACATAATATGATCATTCAACGCAAGCAGTGGGCGATATGTCCTATATGGTTAAAAAATGAGGGCCACCAACCACACGATCCCTTAAGAACATTTGAAGAATCTTTAGTAGTTACTCAGGAGATCCAGGACGCATCAACTCATCTACACTTAAAATCTGATTTGATCAAACACATTTAGAGAAATCGTAGAAATCATCAGCTCAATCAAGAGAATGAAGACGAAGGCGGTATTGATGGTGGCGATGAAGAATTTCTGTGATATTTTTAATATTATTTCAATAATTTACGTAATATTTTTAATGTTTATTTGATTTAGTATTATAATGTTTTTTTTTTTAAATAATTTGAAATTTGTTGTTTAAAATGTTTGAATTAAAAAAGAAAATCGGTCATCAGTCATCACTGTGTCACTTGAATTCGCCGGAGAGAGAAAGCTGACGTCACCATTGTGTGGGTAGCCTGATACTCAGACATGAAAACATGGCTTTAAATAAAATATAATAAAATAATATTAAAATATTAACACCTCCGGCTTCTGTCTCTATCTTGGATGCTCTGCTCTGGTACAGCAAACTTTTTACATTTCCCGAAATCAGTGTTTTTGAAAACTTATCAGATCTCTCTTAATCATCATTTCAAACATTTGTATCTTTTCTTTTCAAATTATTCATACTACATGAAATATCTTAGTTTAGTAGATCCCAGAAATATTTAATAATGTTTCTTGACTGTGACATTTAGTGCTAGCTAGATTGTCTTTTTATTTTTATTTTTTAATATGTTTTTTCAAGTACTTGATAGCTATATATAAATCATCTGATGTTACTTTGAGTGACTTATGTTTAATATTGTTTTAGTTGTGTTTTTTTTTACTGACTTGATATTGCGAGCCGACTAATCCGTGGGCGGTTACCCTTTTAGATAGCCCGAGTCGGCGCAGTTGAACCTCCGTGATTAATTTTCTCCCTGTTGGATTCAAACCCTTGACCTCCTCTTTGAAAAGCCGGTACTCTTACCGCTAGGTCACCCCTTGTGTTGTTCATAGCTGCTAACAGTCATGGTTGAGCTTACTACATTTTAAATTGGTGTTCTCTTGAACTGATGTAATTTATTTGGTGATACCATATATAGAGTTGGGGTTTGGGTTTGTAGCATAAGACTGAGTATATGCTCTTTGTTATTGGTATGAATTCGCATATTTAAAACCACTGTGCAAATGTGTATACTGGTTTCTTAAAACCAAATAATTTATCACCTGTTGTATAGTCTTTTGTAAGAGATGAGTTCACGTTACGGCACATGTGAGATTGTTGAGTTAGAGGATGAACCTAAATCAAGTGGTGGGGTAATTGATAAAGGGAAGAAGCCTCAAGGGAGTAGCCATACAGTAGACGATATCAATAAGCTGTTTGAGGCAATTAATGTTAGGACTTCGTTTCATGGTTTGACACCACTCTCTGGTGGCACAACACCACGGAGAAATCCATCAAAGAGACCAATGAGGATGAGTACATCATCGTCTTACTCTGGTAATGGATACGCAGAGCCCGTATCTTTGAAGCAGGCTTTACGGGGACTTTGCATTTCTCAGGCATCAGAAATGGCTGCTTTGAAAAGGTTATCAAAACCTCCCGGGTCTCCTGCTCTCTCTGAGTCTGGAAAGATAGCAAACAGCTACAAGTATGATAACTCCGGTACTTTTGTAGGTCAAGTTAAAGAGGTCAAAGTTCTCACCCCTAAAGAAAGCACATCAATGGCGACTTCTTCAAGAACGATGCCTAAATATCTGCAAGGCGGACCAAAGATGAAGTCATCAAATAACAATGGTCCACAATCTTCTGTTCAATTTAATAAAAAGGAAAAGTCACCAAAGAGAGTCGGAACTGGAATTCAGCTGAATGAGATTCTATACAAACCAGAATCCGGGAATGTTTTGCCCATGATTGAGTCGGTGTTACATGAGAAAAAATGTGTTGCCTATGATGAGCCATCAAAGCCAGTTGTGAATGGTTCTAAAGGCAAGCCAGCCAAGTCAGTAAATAAAGCATCCGTTAAGTTGAGGCGAAAAGGGAAGTTGGAGAGCACGCCATCATCTACTTTCATCAGCAGCAATAAGTTAGGAAAGTCAATAAAGCCAGTCAAGACGGTAATCAGGAACAAAAACATTGTAAAGAAGAAGCCTAAACAAGACTTACCTTCAGCTATATCTGTCATTGAGAATGTTACTTTTGTTCCCGACACATGTCAGTTGGTATGTGAAAGATGTCACTGTGCTTTAAAAGAACCAAATCTACCTCCGTGTAATAGTATCAGTACCGAGGTAAGACATGGCTTTTCCCAAATAGGCGGTGGTTCAAGTGGCTCTGTTATGTACAATAATACGAATTTTAAATGCGGTGATAAATCGGACTTCACCCAAAGTTCAAATAACAGCAGCATATGTGAATATAGTAGTAGCACTAGCATTAGTGAAGAGAGCAGCAGGTGTAGCATTGGCAATAGACCTCATATGTCAATGGACTTGAGGCGGCAGGCAATCCATGATATGATGAAACGGAATAGCGGATTTTTGGGATTAAGACATTTTAATCTTTTGAAGAAGCTGGGATGTGGAGACATTGGTACAGTGTATCTAGCTGAATTAGTGGGTACTAATCTTCGGTATGCCATAAAGGTGATGGACAATGAGTTCTTGGAGAGAAGGAAAAAGATGCCAAGGGCACATGTGGAACGAGAAATTTTAAGAATTCTGGATCATCCTTTTCTCCCGACGCTTTATGTTCATTTTGTATCTGACAACTTATCGTGTCTTGTTATGGATTACTGCCCTGGTGGAGATCTACATGTTCTTCGACAGAAGCAACCTGGCAAATATTATCATGAACAAGCAGCCAGGTAGGCTGAAACTCATATATTTGTTACTACCGTATACTTATGCAATTTAATTCTTTTTAAACATGGAATGTGTAGGATATTTTTGTACACTGTTGCTGTGGATGTTATGCGAACTGCTCTATAAATGATGAGCAGCGCCTCATAATTTTTATCAATTAAGTGCTTACTAAAAAATGAACAATGTGTATATGTCATAGTACACATTCTGAGAAATTAGACTATAACAAAAAGAAAGTTTAAATTGCTTCTTTTATCATTGCCATTGTTACTTATGCACTAACTTGGGAATTGACATATTTGCAGATTCTATGCGGCTGAAGTCCTTATTGCCCTAGAATATTTGCATATGCTTGGTATTGTGTACCGAGACCTGAAACCTGAAAACATTCTAGTTCAACAAGATGGTCACATCATGCTCACAGACTTTGATCTTTCTCTTCGTTGCTCTTCAAACCCTACTATCCTACAGCCACCTTCATCAGATGCAATGGAGCCTCCGAGGATGTCAGGCCCATGTGCTGGTTCTGACTGTATAGACCCTTTTTGCATTAAGCCTACATGTCAAATGTCGTGTTTCAGCCCTAGAATTTTACCAACATGCAAAGGAAAAAAAACAAAACCTGGCCCTATGACACATCATGTGTCATTGCCACAGCTTGTGGCTGAACCAACAGAAGCCCGATCCAACTCATTTGTTGGAACCCACGAGTATCTTGCTCCCGAAATCATCAAAGGAGATGGGCATGGAAGTGCTGTTGATTGGTGGACTTTTGGAATTTTCTTATACGAGCTTTTGTATGGGAGGACACCCTTTAAAGGTTCAGGCAACGATGAAACGTTGGCCAACGTGGTTCTACAAAGCCTCAACTTTCCAGACACTCCACTTGTTAGTTTCCAAGCACGGGATCTTATCAAAGGCTTATTAGTGAAGGATCCTGAAAACCGATTCGGGTCACAGAAAGGGGCTGCTGAGATTAAGCAGCACCCGTTCTTTAGTGGTCTAAATTGGGCTCTAATACGATGCACAACTCCACCAGAGGTGCCTGGGGAATCCGATATTGGAATGGCTAACTCTGCGTCAATGGAGAAAGCAACCAAGTGTGTGGACTACAATGGTCCTGCTGCTGCTGGAGGGCACCCAGAATTTGAGCTATTTTAGGTACTAGAGGAATCAAGTTTGTAGGTACATTCGATCACTTGTCTCGTTTGTATCTACTTCATTATGTAAATGTGGTTGGGGGATAGAAGACAATTTCGAATTAGTGAATAGTAACACGAAATTTTTTCAATAATGATGATATAAAGAAACAAAAATGCTCATTGAGGTGCTGCTACAAATGCATTTCCTGGACAGGAAAATTTGGTAACCACAGTGTATAGTGTGGACAGCCTCTGTGCACCATCTAGTAAGTAAAAACACGTTATCTGTGGTTGGAGGTTTTTTACCACCCTCCATCGCACTCGCTACCATTGCATCTAAACAACCTTAGAAAAGGAGGGATCGAAAAACTTGTAAAAAGGAAACACGGTGGTTTGATTGTTGGTTACTGTCCTATCTAATTATACACGTCTTTCAAACATCTGACTATGATAAGAATTGTTTAACTGAGTACGAAATATTCAACAGATTTCCTCTTCACAATGTTTTTATATATATATATATATATATATATATATATATATATATATATATATATATATATATATATATATATATATATATATATATATATATATATATATATATATATATGTATAAACAATTGATTTGATGTGTGCAAAGGGTAAAACCCGACAAAAACATTTGTATACCAAGATACGTTATGATACCACATAGCCATGTGAAAGCTGAAGAACGAGATTGCATAAAGACTAAACACTTGATGAAGAACAACCCTTCTTGAGAAGACCCCCAAGAGGTTGCCCATGCTTACTCCCACTGACCCCTCATGTAGACACATCTCGAGAAAAACAACACAGATGAAAGAACCAACTTCATATGAAAATTATAATTGTCGAGAAATAAATTAGGCAGATACAATTTTCATGCGATGGGGGAGGTGTTGTTAAGGCTCCATCAAAAAGTGCATTGTCACAGCAGCAGTTTAAAGGCTTGTAGCCAAGTAAATAATAACAAATGTGAGAAATAACAGTGTTTAGGACTTGGACTCAGATATATGTCACACTAATTCAGTCTTGTGCTAACATCATCTTTGGATAGCAAATATCATAAACCTAGTCATCTACATACAATATGAGAGCATAAACATCGTATATACCTATCGTGTTTTATCAGAATTTCATATAGTTAACTAATGATTCCAGGGAGGCCTGGATAAACTTGCTCTTTTGTCTGAAGTGCTACACTCTTTCTTTGACTAAGGTTCGGGTCAACTGTTTGCTATCCCAAGCAAGAACCAGGGTTTCCATGTGTACCGGCGACCTGGGAGCTCGAACATGTTGCAAGTCAAAAGAGCATCTCTGTAATTTACATCTTGCTATCTTCACATGGCTTAAGAAGTGTCTATCATTGAACTGTGGCATAATTATCAAAATCAACATATATTATCAAATTCAAATTTCAAATCCATGCATTTGGCAGATACTACCAGACATTACGCATAATTCTATCAGCTCATGAAGCTTGCAATCTAGGCTGGGAACATAATTTATTCGAGGGCTTGTGAAATAACTTTACATAATATATTCCCGCCCATAATTTAATACAATGAAATTACTTTTAGCAGCCATAATAAGTAAAGAGGGAATTTTCATAATGGAACTCCAAAAAGAAAGGCACGATATTCTTTAGACATTCCAAAAGGGAAATAGTTGTGAATTTCCTTGGACGGAGAGGGTATAACTTTGTCATGATATTTTACAGGATCATCTAAGGGTATATTAGGAAGACAGGATTCACTTCTATACAGAGTACAGACCATGATCAAATTGCTCCAAAAATAATGATTATTAATGTGTGGCATTTTGTTTTGCAATGGAGGCACAACTAGATGCAAATCCATCACGAATCCGCATAACTAATATTTTCATGAATGTAAGAATCATGCATTACCAGCAACTTTGTATTACAACTTTACAATCACTTAAGAATGGTTTGTTTAAATAACTAGCTTGGAGTGTACGACGAATTACCTCGGGAATGTCAAAGTCTTTGTGCTTTGCATCACATATATCAAGGGACATTTTTCGAAGCATTGGCAGCTGCATTTATCATAATTGGCCAGTAAAAATTCCATACTATCAAATAAAAATGCTGATTTTTATAAAGTAATACGGAGTACATGTTTATACCTTCACTACAGCATCACCTATAAAACCTTTCTGAATACCAGAACCCTGCAATTATAGCATAAAGTTAACAACAATAAGTGAAAGCTCGTGAATTGAACTGAAGTGTTTCTGTACAGATGAAAAAGATTCTTTCGTTACAGCATCGCCTATTTACTAGCCAAGTGATGTTATACAGATGAACAAGATTCTTTCAGTAAACTAAATAGAAGTTGAGGTAGCAAATATCAACATTTGGCATTGTAATAGTACATACAGAAATATATGTCATATAATATAATTTGAAATTTTCGTATATTGGAAGCAAATATTGAATTCTTAACACAAATTCCATTTCCAGTCACATACTTTTATAGTCTTTAGTAGTCCAGTAACAACTACTCCAAATTGTCTAACAATGCACTTGAACATATGATAAATAACCCATAAATTAGCCTACCTGGCACACAAATTAGGATATACGAATATTGATGCAAGTTAAATGATAAATGAAAATATATTATAAATAAACAGATTCCCTACTCATTCCAAGGACATGACACCATGGAACATGGTAACATTATCATTAGAGTAAATTACATGGTTGGTCCCTGTGGTTTGTCCAAAATAACAACTTTCGTCCCTCGAAGTTTAAAGTTGCATTGGTAGTCCCTAAGTATGTAAACAAATAACACACATGGTCCCTACAGGTGAAATTTTCGCCTCCAAAGAATAACATGAATGGTCCCTATAAGGACCAGGTGTGTTATTTGTTTACATACTTAGGGACTACCAATGCAACTTTAAACTACGAGGGACGAAAGTTGTTATTTTGGACAAACCACAAGGACCAACCATGTAATTTACTCTTATCATTAACAAAATTCTTGGTTACAAATTACATATCATTACTGCTACATCGTGGTAGTTCATCTATATAATTATTCTCTTCTAGAAGAGAGAGAGAAGGGCAAAGAGAAAATTTAAAGTGATTAAAGGAGGCTCACATTGTGGCGCAACAAGATATCTTCAAGGGCATAGCAATCAAAAAGAGACATAACGCCATTGCTAGTCACTTCTCCACATTCCTATATAAGCATAAATTAAAATCAGGTACGCCATTGTCATTTTTTTTTCTTGAGTAATACAGATAACGTGTTAGATCCAAACCTCTAGATGGATAGAGATCAAGCCTGGCCAGCCACTGGAAATGATCTGTTGTGATTCTAAAGAAATAACAAAATTACATCACAGACTTATCGTATGCTTGAATATAGCTTACACTATTATAGACAGCAGATGATACTACTTGCACAGAAACAAAGTCTAAGCCATTGCACGACATGCACAGAAAATTTAGAACATGGATACTACTTTCTGACGTAGGCAATTGATATGGAATACTTGGCACAACTACTCTTATAACTTGCTTATGAAGGAATGGTTATTGCACCGGAAAATCTGATTCAAGATAATAACCATGAACATACAAAGTGTGAATATCCCCAATTCCCCATACCAACCCTGGACATAACGCATTAATATGTAAACACAGGAAAAAACTGAGATAAAATGACAAACATATGGGAAAGTATGAGATATGCAGAATCTTGGCCCTTAATTATATAAATGATTTGGTTTTTATATCTTTCAACTGCTTACAACGGCTACGTCCTTCACCACTATTTCGAGTCTATTATACGTTGGGATTGTTCACATATCAACTTTACCCATATTTCCAGCAAGCATGTTTGCTAGTTAAATGTAATGCTCGGGTCTACATGTTTCTACTAGGCATTCATAATCAGATGATCACTACAAACCTGAATTTAGATGTCTGCATCCCAACAATGACAGTTCAATCAAGTTTGAACAATTTTGACTCAGGTTAATCAAATCATCATTGTTCAACCATGGTGCTACCCTTTCAAGTCTCAGCTTTTTCAGATTTGGCATGCTGACTTTAAAACTTGATGAAGATATTTCACCAAGACAATGACACATCGCAAATGATTTGAGGTTTCTTAAAGAGTCCAGCAAATTTACTATCAACTCATCAGAAATCACCTGCCGCAATTGAGCGAAGAAACAATAAATAAAACGAAACTAAATTGCCTGAATCGGGGCTTATGTTAACTAGATATTCACAGGAGCTTATATAATAGAAGCTTCGTGAAGTTGCAGCAATAGATCTCCATATGATGCAAAGCCTAAATTTATGTAATTTTTTGCTATAGGATAAAACTTGAGGGTAGTAATGGTTATAAAGGAATACATATTTTAGGATGGAGAATCCTAGTTGAATGCGTAAGTTTACTAGGAAAGAAAGTTGTATGTATGTTAACATAACCACAGTTTCAACAGGTAACAATCTCAAATGTTGCTTACCTGAAAATACAGAGCCACTGACTCCAGTGACGGGCAAACTGCAGGTAGCAATTTAAGCCCATCCTGGCCTAACGATCCACCTAGGCCCACTTCTATTGTTTTCAGCAATGAAACGGATGCCTTGACAGCCTCGAGATTCAAATAGGAGAATCCCCACCCAACACTAACTTCATCCAATCTGCAACACTTCCCAAGCGCTGAGTAAAGGTTTTTGCTTGGAAAATTTCCCCCTCCATTTCTACTTTCTTGCTGAAGCAAATTGTGACATCCCCTAGCTTTTAAACACTTCAAACCAGAATTTCTGCTAATTACATGAGCCAAGGCACCAGCAGAAACCTGAAATTTGTGAGTTTTATTCTTAACTTTAAAACGATAAAAGCCTTGATGTTTGGGACTTTAATAATGACTCACAATACTTGGATGGATAAAGAGCTTTCAAAACAACCACTTAATCTATTCAACTCTAAGAAGTGAAAACTTTCACATGCATTTGCTGCATCTAAAATACAAATGCATGTGAAGAAAGAAACAGTACCAAAGACCGTATGTCATTAAAATAACTGAAAAGAACATGTTACAAGAAACTAACACCACATTGACTCATCCCATGTAAACCAGCTCAGATTGTGCTAAAAGGAGGATTCTTTGCCCGCGCTTTGCAGCCAGAGTGAGCCGGACACTAAATCATACGCTATGAAATTTCTTATATTCCCACACGTCAATGTTGACATTCAGTTTGTAAGATGTTAATATTTATAAAACTATATCAGATAACAAAAGTTCTACTAATAAGATGCAGAATTTATAAAATCAATGGGTTATATGGTCTTGTTTGAAAACCTAAACTTAAGGGGTCATTTGGCCATTCTGCTAAACCTGAAAAATGTAAACAATAAGCAATGGTCGAAGGAGTCTCTCACATAGTTAATGTATTAGCATATACACTCTAGA
This sequence comes from Artemisia argyi, assembly GCA_030686995.1. Taxonomy (NCBI): domain Eukaryota; kingdom Viridiplantae; phylum Streptophyta; class Magnoliopsida; order Asterales; family Asteraceae; genus Artemisia; species Artemisia argyi. The sequence goes on along the minus strand of CM060697.1, from coordinate 17,754,676 downwards.
CCACTAATGACAGGCACGCATCTGTTTATTATTACCAAATAGATATTTCTATATTAAAAGCATAGGAAAAATACAAACAGAAAAAACAAAAAAGAAACTATTCAGTTCACAGCATATTGATACTATTTAATTATATTTCATACAATTATTCACTGGAAACAAAATTAGTAGTTTACAAGATGTAAACCAGTAAACTAAATGAAAGAATTATGTTGGTATCATACAATTATTCACTGGAAACAAAAGTAGTTTACAAGGAAAAACATTATAAGAATCAAATATTAGATAGCAAATGGGGTGATGGCGGTGGTTGTGCTATTGGTGGTGGTGGGGGTTTGGATGTTGAAGAAGGGTGGAGAGGTTAGATATAGGGAATGTTTGGATGTGCTGGGGGGGGGGGGGGGGGGGGGGGGTGGGGGGGAAGGGATGTAAAAAAGATTATTTGGACATGAAAAGCTGAAAAGACAAAAATACCCTTGCAGTAAATGAGATTTTAACAAGCGTTAAGGTCTTGGAAGACCACCCAAGCAGATTCTTTATACTGGGAATTATAGATGCGCAATACCCGGTAAGGCGGTAAATAGGACTAAACGCGCAAACGCCTTTGAGTTCAGGACTAACGGTGTAATTTACCCTTTTTTATTCGTTCAGACATCTCTTACTAGAAAAATAAAATGCAGGGAAAGGATTAGTGCTTCCAGCCTAAAGTGAACTTGGCAGACGGTGAGTTAGCTCATATAACTTTTGAATTAAAACCATAAATTCATCAAATCCACATAAATTTTCCACGTAAAAAAAGGGTGGTTATCAGTAGCACTGTTTACATACCTTTGTATCGGAAACATCAAGCACCTCCAGTGAAGAGCCAACGAAACTAAAAAGGCCATCATCAACAACTTCTGATTCTCTTAGACAAAGACTCTTCAACAAGTAGGCTTGGCACATAAGCTTGGAAAACGAGTTCGTGTTGATGCCTGCTTAGATAGACACCCAAACATCTGATATGAAGCACCAAATACTATTTGTGACACAATTTTGTATTTGAATGAATGTACATCGAGAAAATTTCAATTAAAGAAGTTATCTAATAAATGACATGGGAAACAAACAGCGCACCTTTGCAGCCTCCAATATGCAGCATTTGAAGGTTAGACCTCTTCCCCGTATCTTCTTCAACGACATCATCACATGAAGCATTGGGAGAGCAAAGAGCGATAATTGATTGTTGTCCAAACAAAGTGTAACAAGCCACAATGGAAGTTAACTTCAAACATTTGCATATCAGAGAAGATATGCCAGCATCACTAACTGAAGCACACCCTTTAATGCTTAGGTAGGTCAAGGAAACACATAAATTAGATATACTCCGGAGGTCAAAATCTGTAACAAAAGTTATGTGGACAAGTAAGCACATTTGGCAAAAGACCTTTAACCAACTACAACTATTTAAATGCAGTTTAAATCTGTAATGAAATTAACGATAAAAAATAAGCACATGTGTCTTAAATTTCAGATAGCAGAGACTCAAAATGTTAAACTAACGTGCTGAGAGAAATACTTGGTGTTTGGTTATACACTATTTTCTCTTGTATATAAGTAGATGTACCCCTAATAGCTTAATACAACCAATATCATTATGTGATTACTCCAATATTCATTGTGCTTGTTTAGATTTTGTTTAGCAAGCTTAAAATATATTACCATGTCAGTCTATTTAGCAGAACAAATAATACAAGCTAGCTATTGAGCATGACATGCATTCTTTTAGTGGAGAGTGGAGACACAGGTAGGGTTATACCAGTGACATCATTTCGTCCCTCGAGTGTGAGCTTTGTAAAATTGGATAGCAATGGTACAGAGATATAAGACCAAGAAGCAGCCAAAGGAGAACCACCAGATGAGGATAAAACTGAGACTCGTGTTAGTATTACTGGAGTGACATCCACAGTTAAGTCAACATCACAAAGTAAAGGACATCTCTTCACTAGCTGAAAGAGTTTTGTTGTCCTGAACTCTAGATGATTAGTCGCCTTTAATGTTTTCAAGGATGGAAAGGACTTGCTGAAGCATTCAATGGCGATCTCAAGATGTAGCATGGGACAATTGGAGATGTCTATCTCATGCACTGCTTCAAAGGTCAACTTTGGGCATATTTCCCATGATATCCTAAAATCATTTCTATTACGAGGTTCATGATTCATAAGTAGTCGCTCCACTCTTTTTCTCAGCACAGGTTGGAAGATATCAGACAACGGAAGCATGGACAAGAGAAGAATAGCTGGCTTTATCTGTAGACAACTTGAGAGATCCACTCGCTGCAAATAGGACAAACATTAATATTAAAAATGATGAGGACGGGTGAAGAAATTTTGAAGGAGTAAATAGTTAGCAGCCATCAGTGTTAACACAAAAATCAACATTCAATCCCATTTCCAGAGACTGGTTCTGAGGGAAGAGAATGTGTAACAAATTTAGTGGTTGCTACAAAATTCCAGAATGCGAGACCCCAAATTATTTATTTATTTATCGATGCAGAAGGTATGCTCATATCACATCATATAAATACCCTGCCAAATACTGTATTTAGTAAGTTAACGTATTACATATGAATTAAAACAGATAGAGTAGAATCTCGAGTGTATCTGAAATCTACCCAACTAATGAATGACCCAAGTGGAATTAGCTGGCAATCCAAATTTTCAATTTATGAAAACTGTTGAACACCTCCATGGCTTTTCAGCCTCTGGTAATATAAAAACATTGATGCAACTTAAGCCTTTCTAGCGACTTGTTCTTTTTGGCATTTGAAAGATCGCCAGGTTGGGTGTGGGGTGTTTGGTTGAGTAATTTTCCATGTCTTTGCACATCATTAGACAACGGTTGGTGAATGTTCACATTTTCCATAGGCTTTTTTATCATATGCACAAATTTGTCGACGATAAGGATAAACATATTTTTTTTCCATCTCCAACATAGAAATAAATGGTCGATGATGATTCCACTTTCCACCACAAAAACATTTTTAACTTTAAGGAGGCAACAAAGACCCAAAATAATCATGGTATAATAAAGAGAGCAAATAAGTTTCTTGCATTTGAAGAGGCAGAAATTTTAAAAAGTGATGTTGTGTTCATGACTCCCATAACTGTCTATAACATTTTCTTAATAAAGAGCTTAAGATGATTGAGAGATGAAACTGCATTAAAAGGATAAGTAAGTGTAATGATCCCACATCGGCCAAGTATGGGATTGGTTGATGGTTTATAAGTTAAGGTGTCCCCTCCTCTTACAAGCTAGCTTTTTGAGTGAGTTCTACACTTAGACTTATGAACCGATACGAGCCTAGTATGGGATAGGTTCGTATCAGTAAGCTAGCACAATCCCACTCTTCTTGTAATATCCACAGATATCCAATTTATCTTTGTAATGGTTGGTTCACGCAAATTTACAACACCTTAGGGCCCACAATACGCCTATAATGTTGTATTAAATATAATCATTTCCAGTTCCAACATTTTGTCCACCTTCAGTTTAAAGCCATTTCTAACTTAAAGGGGAACGCTTATACCAACTTTTTAATGGCTTTAGGGAAGCTGGACTCAAAGATGTGAACAAAGATAATCCAAAGTCCAAACACAAAAAGCAGAGTAATTACTCAGAGGGAGCAGCAACTGCATAACACACCTGAGTGAACTCCGACAAACGAATTCTTAGATTAAGCAAGTCAATATCTGCAAGTGCATCCGTACAGCATGCTGAAGGTTGCTTCAAGAGAAAATTGGCCCCATAGAAGGTATCACTACAGCATGTGGATAAGGACCCATGGATGTTTTTTCCTACAAAGCGTATCAAATTCAATCAATCTTGCAAATAGATTAATGAGTGAAAAGGCATGTATATGTAAACAGCTTGTAGAATTCTCTAACGTACCAGCGGTAAACCACAGTGGCAGAAGGCTGATACGTATCTGTAGGCGCACAAAAAAGTAGATGCATTAAAAAACATACATATAATATCCCACAATGTCATGCCAATTTATTGCATGTAAACATTTCATTTCTTTGTCTCACATTAGAACTTTGGGATCATTTATTTATGTTCCAATATTCACAATATTACTTTTTGGATATGATATGCAAATTGTTCATGCAATCCTCCAAGTAAACCAAATTTAAGGCCATAAACAAATAGAGTAAGGATATAGCAAGCTTAAAATGCACGAGGGAATGGAGACAAATACGTTAAGATAGTAAGTTGGGAATCAGGATTTATCTCAGATGAACTTGCAGAACATTTTAATGAGTTTTCTTGTTTTAAATATTATAGTTTACAATAACTGAGTAACACCAAGACTAAAACAGTTATCCACCAAATAAATGCTGATGATAGTGGCATATATTTGATGCTTTCTAATGTCAATACATGTTAGAAAGTTATTACGTACCTCCTTTAAAAGGTTGACACAAACATCCTCAGTACATTGTTCTTTGTTTGCAGTAACCCAAGCCAGAAGAGCATCACAAAGCTGTTTTTCGCTGAGAATACCTACAACGTTAGTGTTGTTTAAACTTTGAAACAGTTAGTCTATATCAAGATAAAAGCAACCTCTCAACAGTAAGCTCTGGATGCTTTATCGTGGAAAGCAACAAATCATGTGGAGTATCATCAAAAGAGTTGCAGGATGTGGCCCAAATCTGCAGAGAGAAACTTTATTTTAGTGATAAATCTAAGTGGTTCAACATGATTGACCAAATATGTGCCCATTTATCAGACTTGGAAATTTAAATACGCCATTCAAAGCCAAATTGGTTAGAAAAAGTTTCTAGATCACAACAAACATTTATAAATGAAAATCAGTGTTGTAGACTATCATCTTTGCTAGTGTCGTGACCACTATCAATTCATTTGTCTAAGGAGAGTCAAAGATAAATCACTGTACATATACACATACATAGGATTCTTAGCATTTCATGTGGAGCTTTTTTTACATTTATATATAGCAACGTCGAATTGATTATACATCAATCCAGAAAAGGGAAGAACATCAGCATCTTTTAGATAGTTGTTGGATGTATCCCGTTTATAACTCAGTTTAAAAAGGGTTTTCTCCTCTATGAACTCGACCAATTATCAAATAATGCCATTTAACAAGTAAAAACAAATTATCCTGTAAAATGTTTTGGAGAATCATGTATATACTTACAAAGTTCTTTGCAAGATAACTTGTACATAGTTCACGTAGATAGTTCACTGCAATGCATAACATTTCAGCTTATCAGGCATACGACCTACAAAATCGTGCAAATCAATCATTTCTAAGGATATCAGAAACTTGCAATGTGATGTTGCAACGATACAGATGCAGATTCTGGGTCTGAAGATTTTAGAACTTAATTATACAGGTTGAGTTGATGTAGGTAATATGATATTGGTATACAGGTCGGCACCAAAACTAATACATTTGTTCATGATTTCAGCATTAAATATGCATGGTAATTAGTAAGCACACATTCCAAACAGCAGAAGAAGTCACTTCTTGGGGCGTCATGTTTTTCCTCTTCTAAATCACAAACTTTAAGTTTGTTTTGGGATAATGCATACATAGGCCACCAAAGCATTCAAAATGTTACAATAACGCCAAGCAATAGAACAACATTACACCCAAGTATTAATTTGGTTTCACTTTTGCCAATTCCAGCCAAAAACTTTGAAAATGATAAAAATGCCTCTAGCTTATACCTTTTGTGAAGAGAATACCGTGTTAACCTTTGAAACAATACTTGACAAGGTATCTTAATCATTTTTTTTATTTATTTTTTATTTTTTTTATTTTTTTTTTTTGCCAAAATTGTCATAAGTAAAAACGAAAATTTTACTCCAGTGGCCTGAAATTGTTGCGGAAAAAATTGACAAGGTATCTTAATCATTTTTTTTTTTTTTTTTTTTTTTGCCAAAATTGTCATAAGTAAAAACGAAAATTTTACTCCAGTGGCCTGAAATTGTTGCGGAAAAAATTGAGTGGCCTTAGTGCGACTTTTCCAATATTTGGTGACCTATGCATATGCATATCTTTTTTCATATTTTGCATAAAATTTGCAATAACTGAATTCTCATCAACTTTTGGACTACACAAAAATCAAAACTTTCTCTTGCTTATCATCCTTTTTCGTATAAAAAATTGCGGTCAATAATTGGGGAATATGCCACCATCCCAAAAAAAGTGCACCCCCAAAGCAGTCAATAGAAAGATTGGGCAGGGGATAGATATACCCTGGGTCATAGTAAGTAGCAAAGGCAAACTCACCAATTTCAGACCCAAATTCCCATATACTGAAAAGATCATTGAGTTGTACCAAGGGAGTTCCGCTTGCCGATACTGCCTCAGTCAGCCACGTCCTACATTTTAAGAGAGCCATCTCCATACCAAAATAAAGTGCACCCTGTCATGTCATACAAAAACCGTTACAATACCCTTCACGCAAACAGACTACCATTTATTCATACAAAGATTAAAAAGAAGGGGAACTCCATATTCAAAGTTGGACAATTTTGACATCCAAAATATAATACCTACAAGATGAGTTTGTATGCACAAAGTACTCTTCACGAAAATAATAGCATATCACATGTGACAAAAGCTAAAAGTAAGGAGTTCATTCATGTAAGGAATAGAAAGACTGACAATCCTGACTTTTGTTGATCGTTAAAAATCACAATCACACGTCACAACACAAATGAAAGAAACTATATCCTAACTATTTTCTAAACTCAAATATTATTTGTAGCTTGAAATAGCAGCTTGCACCAGTAAGAATGTTTAATAGCATACATTATGGAGCTGTGACTAAAGTAGCAGTCCAGTAGGTAACACGCGTAAGTTACCAACCAAGTTACAGTGCTTTAAAGACATGCTCTTAGGCCCATACTTCTCAAAATGTGATCATTAAACATATGCAGTTAAAAAAAAAAAAAAAAAAAAGTTCAAGCCTAAGAAAGTGATCTTAGACATGAATAAAGAAGTATAAGATTAAAATAATCAAGAAGACAGTGATCAAATATATCTCAATACCCACAATTATCTTTGATGATGTTACGATCCCACATCGCCCAAGTATGGGATTGGGTGGTGGTTTATAAGTCTAGGTGTCCCCTCCTCTTACAAGCTAGCTTTTTGAGTGAGTTCTACACTTGGACTTATGAACCGATACGAGCCTAGTATGGGATAGGTTCGTATCAGATGAGCACAAGGTACATGGGTATACTAATTTGACTAAACAAGATCCTGATAAAAATATAGTACGACATTTAATGAAACAAAATAGACCAACTTCCATGGCGCAAAATATGCAAACATAGCTATACCAGTCAATGAAACAAAATAGACCAGCTTCCATGGCGCAAAATACGCAAACAGAGTTAAGTATCCACAAATTATTTTAACTATTGATAACAAATAATGACAGGTGCATAGTAAAATATCATAGGTGAAACATAATCAAAGGCGCCCATAAGATCATAAAAAAGGTACAGATACATAAAAACAGAAACACATATCTTTTAATATCAAATATGTCATGTGACACTAATGACTTCCAAGATCTAAAGGTCGAAATGGGAAGTGAAATCAGCTTCAGTTTGGCAAGCCACAAGACTGATGAGGTAAAAAGAATAGCAAGCATTTATACCTTGAATAAAGAAAGAAAATTCTCCGAGGTAATATCCAGCGGAGTACCAAACAATGAAGCGACGAGAATCAAGAATGTTTGCTGGTCCCAGTGAACAAACACTTCAACATCTGGATTGCTGACGATAATATACAACATAGGAAAAAAGTAAGATTATATACATCAGCCCTAGTAGTTACCCATAGTTGCTTAGCCATAAATGGCAAAAGTATATACATCATTTGGTCTTCCAAACCTAACAGTAAACCTACGGACTTGATCCATTACAGAGTCATAAAACACATTTTCATCATCAATATTTAAATACTTCAATATTTGTTTCAACAAGGAATCTGGAACAAATGTAACTCAAATTAATTACTTAGAGGCATCTCCTATGTATGCACTATTTTAGTTATACTCAAATGCTGACTCATTTGTTGATATGGCACGATGGCGTGGATACTTAGTACCTTCAATGAAACCGTTAATGTCTTAACTATCCACATCATCAAGACACATGAGCAAAACGAGCTAGCATTTGAAAATCTCCTATAACACGTCACCATATTTAACCGGTTTAAAACGTGACAAACTTCAAGATTTTGACTGGGGGTGACAATTCCTAACACGACACAAAATACAAATGAGACAGACACGAAAATAAACGGTTTAGTGTTGTGTATAAACAAGTTTCTAATCGTGTTTCGGTCGACCCACTTAACCCGATTATTAAAAAGAAGTATGTGGTCAAGTTGGGATGGGTTTAACAGGGCAACATGTTTATTATATTCAATATCAAAAATAAAATTTATAACTGATTAAATGGGTTATACGGGTGGACGTGCCAACTCATTTAACCTGTTTAACTATTATAACATGTTTAACCCGCCAACCCATTTAGATAATGGCGGCTTGAAAGGATCGTTCTAGGTTAGATATAAACAGGTTACAGCTGACAAACCTAGGCTGTGTTTGGGAAGGGGCTTTTAGGGGCCTTTTAAAATAAGTTGGCTTATAAAATAAGTCTTGTTTGTCACACGGGTATTAGCCATAAGTCTCCATAAGCCCAAGCCCATTGAAAGAGGCTTATAGCTAGTTAAATGACTTAAATACACTTAAAAATATAATGGATTATCACGCAAAAGCCAAAAATATATCTCAACTTAATTTGATGTATTTTTATGTGATTTTACATTAATAAGTTTCAACTCCAACTAATTCGCCAAACAGCTTTATAAAAATATAAACTCCATCTTTCGGTTTATAATATAAGTCTTAGCCCCAGCCCCAACCGCAACCCCAGCCAAACATACCCCTAGTCTTGAGCCACCAAATACTAAAAGTGGAGAGTATAATTAGGAAAAGGAAATAAGAATTAACCTGAAGTAACCAGGAGCAAGGAGTGCATTAAAATAGGAAGAATGTTGCATTAGCCTGTCAGTCAAATTACATTACATTACAACACTAGTATTAATTAACTTGTAAAATGATAAATAAATAAATAAATATTAATAACCTGTTTCTATGAGCTTTAAGTTTAATAATGATTCTGTTGTTGTTGTTGTTGTTGTTGTTGTTGTTGTTGTTGTGTTTAAGGATGGAAGAAATGTTCCAAGTGTTAACATCACTTGTTGAAATTGTAATCTCTTCGTCATCATAATCTTGTTGATTAGTATTATTAAAAGTAGTAGGATGTAAACACTTTACAAGTACAAACATGTCCTCATCTTCTACAAGACTTATCGACGACATCTGTGTCTGTCATTCGTTGACTCAGAACTTGATTAGGGGGCGTTTGTTTGGTACCAACCGAATAAAATGTTGACTGAAATAAGGATTTAAAATGTGCCCAAAAGTTGCGTCGGTATTGATTTTGTAATCCAGACGACTGCAAATTTATTGTTTTGATCATGAGGTGTGCTACACACCAAAACTTTACAAAACTTTTCCCACTCGCTGACGTGGCAGAGTGTTGATTGGTTGATTTTCTGTGGGCCCACAGAAAACCAACCAATCAACACTCTGCCACGTCAGCGAGTGGGAAATGTTTTGTAAAGTTTTGGTGGATCTAGTATTTTTCTTTGATTATTCACACTTCACAACAGCTACTTTTTTTTTTTTTTTTTTTTTTTTTTTTTTGGTGTAACAATATTTTGTACAAGCTGATTTCTAAAATATAAACACAATCTCATTCTTTTGGAATGGGCTTTATAAAATCTCGCTTGAAAGTATTGGCCTATTGGGCTTTAAGAAAATAGAGTATTTATATTAAAAAAATAAATAGGTTAACATTAAAATATAGGGGTGAAAACAAGCCGAGCCGCTCGTGAAAAGCTCGAGATCGAATATGTAAAAAGCTCGAACGAGCCGAGCCTAAACGAGCTCGAGCCTAAGTTGGAGCTCATTTATTAATCGAGCTCGAGCCCGAGCTTTACATACAAAGCTCGTTTGGGCTCGCGAGCCTAAACGAGCCTATATGACATTATGATATTTTAAGTACTAAACATATATACGAGCCAAGCTTTAACTTTTTCATTGCCAAATCATATAAACGAGCCGAGCTCGAGCCGAACCCGAGCCTATATAACATGCCACGAGCCGAGCTCGAGCTTAAAATTTAAGGCTCGAAACAAGCCGAGCTCGAGCTCGAGCTTTTTAAAACTTAAACGAGCCGAGCTCGAGCTCTGGCAGGCTCAGGCTCGGCTCGGCTCGTTTCCACCCCTATTAAAATATACAGCCACTTTGTATAACTATTTCTCTCCTATGTCTCACATATGTTTGGTTGTCCACACATCTCTACCTCATGTGACAACTTTATACAGAGCAACAATTTAGTGGTAATATTAACTTACCGTAACAAAAGTCAGAGTATTAGAAATATTCCTTCAACGACCTTGCACGACTGAACCTCCACATTGGCATGACCAAGGACGACCGATCGGTCGATCGATATGGACAACCTCCATTCTACATAGCATTAGAGTTTATATTGAAAAATGGAAATTGTTCTGCAACTTCACTTTTCTTTCTTGATGCTCATTTTATTATTAAGCTCAAGCAATTTGTCAACAAAAATTTAGAGGGTGTTTGTTTTTTCTATATAGGGAGGGAATGGTATATAATAATATTTTTTTTTTGTATTTGGGCCCACATATTTTTCTTACTTCATCTATATCCTCAAAGTAAGAAAATGGACATCCTCCTCAATAAAAGGCTAAATCAGACGTGGGACCCACATATATCCTCTTCATATAGAAAAAAGAAACACTTCCTTTGACTAATATAACAAAATGTTGTTAATTAATGCTAACTCAAATTTGGTTGAAACCAAATTGGGTAAAAACGATAAGTGCTTATGGTTAGTTTGGTTTGTAGAAGGGTTTAGGATTTGAATTGGAATTTTAATTAAATAATGAGAAAGAAAATGTAATTGTTTAAAATATTACTCTCTCCGTCCCATTAAAATATTACTCAAACTTTAAGAAACTCAAACTAAAGTACATATACAGTTAACTAAATGACAATATTGCCCCAATTACTTGTGAATAATTTATTGAAGTTGGGTATCTTTTTCTTTCACTCCAAGTACAAATACGTAACATGCATACAGAGTTGACTACAGTAATTTTCATGAACACAAAATTTCATTTGTTATTCAATCTATTCGACTAAGTCCACTAAACATGTAGAAAACTAGAAGGGGGAGTTGAATAGTTTTGCCTCTTTTTAAATTTATAAAATGTTTGTTTCAAAACCTTTGATTAGAGAGTTTTGTATGAAATTGATACTTGGACAATTTGATCAATTATAGGTGTGTCCTTTTAGATTTGTTATAAAAGCTTAGTTTTATGAATGGAACTTTAATTGATCTTTATGTGAAAAATTACAACACTTCTTCACCACAACTTTTTCACGACTTCTTCACAACACTTCACGACTTCTACTTCTTCACTACTTCACGACTTTTTTACCACAGTTCTCGACTTCTACTTCTTCACTTCTTCACCACACTTCGCGACTTCTACTTCTTCACTAGTTCACGACTCTATGCTACTTCTTCACTACTAACGTCTACTTTTGTACACCTCTACTTCTTCACACCTTTACTACTTCACACACCTTTACGACTTCATCCACACTAAACTAATCTAATCACTTATGTTTAAACCTATCTAACTAATATACACACCTTATACACAAATGAATAAATGATTTACAAAGTATAATACACAAACAACTTAGGTAGAAAGATGACACTAAGTTGTAATACTTCTAGTCTTGACGAATAGAAGTATTATTCTATTGCACTTTAATGGTTGAAGCTTGAATCACTTGGAAACTAAAGTTTAATATTATATGATCAAAGAATTTAGAAGGATATGTAGGGAGATTAAGAACAGAAAGTTTTAGTGCAAAAAGGTGAGAAAAAAGTTCAGGAATAGTCCAGTATTTATAGGCAAAATTTAGAGGTGGAAAAGCGGGGCCGGTCCCCTTAAATAGGCGCCGGTCCCCTTAAACTTTAAGGGACCACCCTTGTATTTAAGGGGGCCGCCCCCTGTAACGGCTATAAATTTTGTCTTTTACCGGGGAAGGTTTTTCTGGAATATTTTTGTCATTTTTGGTTGAAAATTTGAATTCATATATTTATTATGGATTTAACATATGTATTTAATACCAAAAATGATTTTCTAAAAGATATAAAATGTTTGTAGCATTTTATAAAAAATCTAGTGATTAAGTAAATGTTCCTTTGATCATAGAATGATTAGGCATTTGTATATTCATACCTTAAGTGATTAGTTTGTTAAAATGAATATTTACGACTAAATACTTGTTTACGTCATACTCCCTCCGTCCCATATTAAATGTCCTTTTTGACTTTTCAAAGTCTTTCTTTCTCAACTTTGATCTTAAATATTTTTGTTTGTGTAGTATAATACTTAATCTTAAAAAGTTCGGTAACACCAAAGTTATAGAACATGTGTTGTCACGTTAGTGTTTGATGAGATCAAATAAGTACATTTTGTTAGCATCATTTATCCTATTTAATTAACTTGTTTTATATTATTTTGTATGAGAATTGGTGCTTTAATATTTACTTTAGTGATTGTCAGGTAAAAACAAGCAATTGGTGAAAGTTAATGATATTGGACGAATTATGGAGATAAATGATCAAGATTTAAAAAGTCTACTGAAATTCAAGAGATGCACCGTATCACTCTCAAGAGATACGCCACAACATCATACTTAGATGAATTCGAAGACCATTGTCTGACTTTGAAGAATGCGTCGTGATACGCAGGAATTGCACCCTTGCAATAGGTTTTATCTCTCAAGGGATCTTGAGAAGCTTACAACCCCCACCAGGCAGTGTACCTAATCGTTGTAGTATAGTATAGTAACAAGTATCCGGGGATTGATCGTTCAACTCAGGAATAGTGTCGCTAGGATTAGGAAGCCTACTAAACTAGGTCTAGAGGTGAGGGATGATTCTTTTTGTAATTTTATATTTTTATGAAAGCAAGTAAAATCTCGGGTTTTGAAGGAGTGGGCGGAATTAGTTGTTAGCCAACTAACCCAACTAACTACAAATGCAATCAAAATAAAATAACAAAAATGAAAATAAAACTATTAAACTAATGTGGTGGAAACAATAATGAGGAAAGTTATGTTTACTTAGATTTCATTACTCCCTAGATATCTTTTACAGGTTGATTAGCTTGTTACAATTACATGGATGACGGGTCATATTCCTTAATACTAGTCGTAGGGCCGTGTACAATATTCCCTAACTCTATAGGATCCTACTTCACTCCTATGTCGAGCCGTTAGAAGCTACTAACATGGGATCATTAGAATTCTCCTACGCATTAGAAATGAAAAGATAGGCTCGGAGGGGTGTACTAGGGGTTTCATGTACCAAAAATGAGTACAACGCTAAGGTGTGGTAAAAATTAATTGACTTTACTAGCCAAGTAATATGACTTAAATGGTCAAGTAATTATGATACGGGTTTAACACAAGGGTGATCCTAATGCCTCTTATCATGTAGTAAATCCTACTACATGAATGTAGTCTCACTAGCGGCCTCGGGATGCATCACTAACGCAAGTTCTAGAATCTAAATACTACCGGTACACTCATAAGCACTAATAATGAATGCTTTTCCTATCAAATCTAAAGGCGAACCTCACATATTTGGGTGGAAAATTTTTCTGAATGGTACGATTTTGTGCTAGTCATACAACTCCTATCCATGAGACGCTTTCTAAGGCTAAAGTTTCACTCCTAAATGTTGTAAAAAATTTTAAATTTGGCGTTAAAATTACACTAACAAGTATTTCTCTTAGTTTTATTACACACCTACCATCAAATAAACAAACTCAAGTGCAATTGTATCCTATAAAGTATCATTATTTACCCTCCTCTTACACTTAGGATGAACATTGTACTCAATGTTCAATTAAAGGATGTAAAAGTAGAATAGGTAAAAGAATGAAAACAAATACTCCCCTGATTCGTTCGGTTTGGATAGTGTGTCAACAAGTTTAGATCTTCCTCCAAGAAAATGAACATTCAAAGCTTCCCTTCCAGAAAATAAATCATCTTCTTGTCGTATATAACCTGTTAAACCTGAAAAAACAAACAAGGCAACCTCGCGTAAAATCGGCTGCAATCTATATATACTAACAAGTCCTAGAAAACAATGTAAGATATAATGCTTGTGGAATGAATGTTTGCAGATTTCCTTGAGTTTATAAAACTAAAGAATTAACAAAAAATTTAATAGTCCGTTAGAAAAACAAAACTCGCAAAATTTCCAGAATTTTACGCATGACGCCTTCAGGAGTTAACTCCTGACGCCGTCAGAAGTGACCTGCAGAAATCTTTACGTTAAGTTTCCAGAAAATTTCTGGAAAAACTTATGTCCTACTTCCTGGAAAATCCTGCAAAACATCATTATGACTCGATACAAGCATTTGACTCTAACAAGTACTAATACACATGTTCATTTAATATTGTGGAGAATCATGATCAATTTCGTTCTTAAAAACAAATTTGGGGTTTCCCCTTACACTCAGCTTTTGCAAAATACCTTTATATGAAGTTAAGACGAAGTTAAACGACAAAATAAAGCATTTTCACAATTTTAGTTTGAAACATGATCTACCAACAATAAAAATAAAACATGCATATGGAAACAAATAAAATCAAACAAACAAATAAACAAACAAATAAATAAAGCTTGGGTTGCCTCCCAATAAGCGCTTGTTTTTGTTCGAGTCACGAGCCTGACTCTATCCTTATTTAACGGAAATAGGGGAGGTTTTTCCTATACTTAGGATTAAGTGCGGGTGAAAGTAGCGATACACACCCTTAGGGTGGAAATATGCCACGTGAGGTAAGAGTGGTGGATGAATTATATGCTCAAAGGGGTGTGCTCCTATCATCATAACCTTACCAAATTCAATCGGGTTAATGGGTGGATTAAGATTTTCTCCTATAAAGGGATCATTTTCTATCAAATTCAAGAGACTACTAGTTGGGGATCCATCTTGACCTAATAAACCTGGTTTAAACCCATAATGTTTCTTGTGATCAATCATAAATGGGTGATGTAAGCATGTAAGGTCATTTTCCACTCCTATATTGGCTTCCTCTCTATAAGGCTTAGAGTCCACTACCTTTATCCTAAGACTACCCGGACTAATGATTTGATGGGTGGATCGGAACCTATTTCAATTCCTAAATTCACATCTAACGATGGAAGATTAGGTAATGGTTTTGGTTGAGGTTCCGGTTCATCAAAACTAAGAACTTCCTTAGAACTAAAAGAAAGGTCATCACTACAAGTGTTAAAACCTATATTCTCTAGTTATGCTTGGTCCAAGGGTTCTACCTCAATTGGGGTTCCTATAGTCTCTTCTACTTCTTTCGGGTAAGTCACGGGCGATGTGTGTGCCTCAAATGATGGTAGGACTTGTGGGGTACTTAGTGAGCTTATGTTATTTACTTCATCATTCCTTGTGTCAAGATCACCTATATCCTTAACATGTGTTTTATTATAATCCAACCCTAACATTTTCCCAAGTATCTCAAGTGCTTCTCTAGGCATCTCAACTTCTATATCCGAATCATAAGGATCATCCTCAATATTCTGACTGCTATACTCAAATTGCCCAAAAGATCCATCATGTGTTTCTTGAGATTCATCATCATCGATCATAAAACCTAGGTCTTTTTGATCAATGTGATCATGTTCGGCTACATCCTCCATCACATCAAGGTTACCTATGTGTTCATCCTGTATTATGGTAGTGCCTAACCATGACATGCAACTAGGTGGCTCATACGAAACTATCCTAGGTGAAGGCTCATACGGTGCATAGGTTTCACTAAGTGAGGCATTTTGAGGGGTTGATGGAGCTCCTAAGGTGAATTCTTTAAAAGTCTTATGCACTTGGCCTCTTTTCTCAAGGTACTCAATAAAATCAATATAAGATCCTGTCCTCCTCATTTCATTCCTCCATCTTGGTATATCCAAACTGGTGTAATTATATTTTTTTTGGTAAAACTCTAGTGTCGGACTTGGTGGATTCACGTTCTCCATAATGGTGAACGGAAGAGTCAATGGAAAGGTTTTTACAAACAAAGACACAAAGAAAAGATAGACTACGAGAAAGCTAAAAATAAAAATAAAAATCTTACTAGAAAGGAATCTAGCAAGTAGACATAATAAAAAGAAATCCTAACCTAGACAATAACTATTCCCCGGGCTGCGACACCAAAAACTTGATGTGTGGGAATCGCACCAGGTTTTACCTCTCGAGGGATCTCGAGAAGCTTACAAACCCCACCAGGCAGTGTACCTGATCGTTAGAGTATAGTATAGTGACAAGTACCGGGGGATTGATCGTTCAACTCTGGAATAGTGTCACTAGGATTAGAAAGTCTACTAAACTAGGTCTAAAGGTGAGGGATGATTCTTTTTGTATTTTTATATTTTATAAAAGCAAGTAAAATCTCGGGTTTTGGAAGAGTGGGCGGAATTAGTTGCTAGCCAACTAACCCAAATAACTACAAATGCAATTAAAAATAAAATAAAAGAAATGAAAATGAAACTAATTATACTATTGTGGTCAGTGTTGCAAAAATCGGCCTACAAGGCCGATTAATCGGCGATTACAAGCTGAACGGCCTTGGACCTTGGAGCGAATTACAAGGTAATCGGCCGATTAATCGGCCTTGGACCTTGGAATCGGCGATTAATCGGCCAAAAATCGCTACACGACCCTCGACCGCCTCGGGACCGATTCACGATTTTTGCAACATTGATTGTGGTGTAACAATAATGAGGAAAGTTGTGTTTACTTAGGTTTTATTACTCCCTAGATATCTTTTACAGGTTGATAGTTTGTTACAATTGCATGGATGACGGGTCATATTCCTTAATACTAGTCGTAGGGCCGTGTACAATATTCCTTAACGTCCAAAATGCTTCATTTTTCCAGATTTCTCTCCAAAAGTACTAAAATGACAAAAGGAACGATTTAGGGCAATATTTGATCAAATAATCACGAATCCGGGCTTAAATGATCCCCTAAAAACGGTTCATATTTCGCCTCATCATTTACCCATGAGTCCCAATCGTCCCAAAATAATATGTACAAGATATGACTCGACTTAGCAACCATGTAATCAATTAGATAATTAACTAAGGGTTTAAACAAATAACAATAATGCACTAAAGATGAGTGCATACACGGAAGGCTAAGGCGATTTGGTTGCACATTTGGGTGGGTTGTAACAAATTCTTCCTTTAAGTAAGATGCTTAAAGTTAGAAACGAAAAGATAGGCTCGGAGGGGTGTACTAGGGGTTTCGTGTACTAAAAATGAGTACAACGCTAAGGTGTGGGAAAATTAATTGACTTTACTAGTCAAGTAATATGACTTAAATGGTCAAGTAATTATGATACGGGTTTAACACAAGGGTGATCCTAATGCCTCTTATCATGTAGTAAATCCTACTACGTGAATGTAGTCTCACTAGCGGTCTCGGGATGCATCACTAACGCAAGTTCTAGAATCTAAATGCTACCGGTACACTCATAAGCACTAATAATGAATGCTTTTCCTATCAAATATAAAGGCGAACCTCACATATTTGGGTGGAAAATTTTTCTGAATGGTACGGTTTTGTGCTAGTCATACAACTCCTATCCATGAGACACTTGTTAAGGCTAAAGTTTCACTCCTAGATGTTGTAAAAAAATTTAAATTTGGCGCTAAAATTACACTAACAAGTATTTCTCTTAGTTTTATTACACACCTACCATCGAACAAACAAACTCAAGTGCAATAGTATCCTATAAGGTATCATCATTTACCCTTTCCTTACACTTAGGATGAACATTGTCCACAATGTTCAATTAAAAAATATAAAAGTAAAATAGGTAAAAGAATGAAAACAAATACTCCCCTGATTCGTTTGGTGTGGATAGTGTGTTAACCAGGTTAGATCTTCCTCAAAGAAAATGAACGTTCAAAGCTTCCCTTCCAGAAATATAAATCATCTTCTTGTCATATATAACCTGTTAAACCTGAGAAAACAAACAAGGCAACCTCGCGTAAAATCGGCGGCAATCTATATATACTAGCAAGTCCTAGAAAACAGTTTAAGATATAATGCTTGTGGAATGAATGTTTGCAGATTTCCTGGAGTTTATAAAACTAAAGAATTAACAAAAACTTTAAGACTCCGTTAGAAAAACAAAACTCGCAAACTTTCAAGAATTTTACACGTGACGCCGTCAGGAGTTAATCCCTGACGCCGTCAGAAGTGACCTGCAGAAATCTTTATGTTAAGTTTCCGGAAAATTTCTGGAAAAACTTATGTCCTACTTCCTGGAAAATCCTACAAAACATTATTATGACTCGATACAAGCATTTAACTCTAAGAATTACTAATATACATGTTCATTTAATATTGTGGCGAATCATGATCAATTTCGTTCTTAGAAACAAATTTGGAGTTTACCTTACACTTAGCTTTTGCAAAATACCTTTATATGAAGTTAAGACGAAGTTAAACAACAAGATAAAGCATTTTCAAAATTTTAGTTTGAAACATGATCTACCAACAATAAAAATAAAGCATGCATACGGAAGCAAATAACATCAAACAATTAAAAATCAAACAAATAAAAACACACAAAACATGGGTTGCCTCCCAAGAAGCGCTTTTCTTTATTTATGAGTCTTGTAGCTAGACTCAAGGTAATGGGCTATCGTGTGTCGCTTATGCTCACATACCCTAGGGTGAGCCATCTAATAGTCGCCTCATCTTTCTTATAGTCATCACTTAGCTCTAAACATCCGTGATAATATCTTTTATTCTTTTTATGAGGATATTTAAGCCCTTTCCTTTTATCATTCTCACTTAGCATTTCAAGGGGTGGATACCTATTACACTTCTCCATAGAAAAATCCTTGAACCTAGGGTGTGCACGGGGCATTTGGTAAACAAAATCTTCATCCCCATCCGAGAATGTAATTAACCATTCTGTAAGTTTTTCATCAAGGTTGGTTAACCTTTTGAAGGGTTTCCCAAACACAACTTGGGTTAACTTACTATTGATAAATTCTCCTAGATTCTCCATAACCATGAACTCAACAAGATAAACAAAGCGTCCTACAAACACATGCAATGCCATTGCCCTATCAATAATATTATCTCCTTTTGTATTCTAACTCATCTACCATAATTTTATTGTATTCACTACGCTAGATTATGTTCATTGGTAGAGATGAGTTAAGGTAGGCATCAAAGCTCCTGAACCCAATTTTACAAGGAAATTGCATATTAAATGAGCTATCATTCTCAATCCTTGTTCTAGGGTCGACATACCTAAGAGGGTCCACTTCATCTTCCATCCTATTCTCATTAATTACGTCACCATCATCTAGGTCCTCATCGGAGTCCGAATAGTAAAAAGGACTAGCCCTTTGGTCATCATCATGGTCAGACTCCTCCATCTCAGAATTATTGTCAAAGTGATAGTTAGGTGAGAGGTTAGGTGGGTTCTCATTTTCCACTAAAGGGATTGGGACGGGCATTTGGAAAGTCCTACGACGAAAAACACGAATAACGATCAATGCTATTGTTATCCATCGAGATAGTTTACGAACAAAGGAAACAAAGAAATAAGATAGGCTAAAGAAAACCTAAAAATAAAAATAAAACATTACTAGAAGGGAATCTAGTAAGTAGACCTAATAAAAAGAACTCCTAACCTAGACAATAACTATTCCCCGGGCTGCGGCGCCAAAAACTTGATACATGGGAATTGCACCTTTGCAACTGGTTTTACCTCTCAAGGGATCTTGAGAAGCTTACAACCCGCACCAGGCAGTGTACCTGATCGTTGTAGTATAGTATAGTGACAAGTACCGGGGGAATGATCGTTCAACTCAGAAATAGTGTCGCTAGGATTAGGAAGCCTACTAAACTAGGTCTAGAGGTGAGGAATGATTCTTTTTGTATTTTTATATTTTTATGAAAGCAAGTAAAAGCTCGGGTTTTGAAGGAGTGGGCGGAATTAGTTGCTAGCCAACTAACCCAATTAACTACAAATGCAATCAAAATAAAATAACAAAAAATGAAAATAAAACTATTAAACTAATGTGATGGAAACAATAATGAGGAAAGTTGTGTTTACTTAAATTTCATTACTCCCTAGATATCTTTTACAGGTTCATTAGCTTGTTACAATTGCATGGATGATGGGCCATAGTCCTTAATACTAGTCGTAGGGCCGTGTACAATATTCCCTAACTCTATAGGATCCTACTTCACTCCTATGTTGAGCCGTTAGAAGCTCCTAACATGGGATCATTAGAATTCTCCTACGCATTAAATACAACCATAAATCGTAGTACACCTCCGATCATGTTTCTTAAGACGTTCAAACAAGTTACTAATGGAAGTCTGCCAGTTTTCTTAAGCCTAACATCGAATACAATCATCCGTAACAATTATAAACAAACAATCAACCCATAATCAACATCTAGGTTTCACTACATCTAAGCAAACACAAGAAAAATCTAGCCTAGCATGTTAAAGAGAAGAAAAGCGTAAGATATAATCACACAATACATAGACATATTGAATGATTTGAATGAATACTTATCTTCAATTGAACATGGAAGAATCAAGGGGTTGGAACCCTTTAAAAACTGATAAAATTCGGACTAGGGTTTATTCCCTCAAAGTTGCACACTAATGAATGAAATTTGGAAAACTATATATAGATATTACATCATGACGGCGTCATGTGTTAGCCCGTGACGCCGTCAACTCGCCGCCTTCATAAAATCGTATTGCCTAGATCTATTTGTGATGCCGTCATGTGGAGAATGCTCTGGGCCATCACTAATGTTTGGACCCTGACGGCCTTGGTGACGCCGTCAGGTCCTGGCTTGAAAACACTCTGGATTGTCACGTGTATTTTCCATTTCCACCTCTTTTGTAACTCTTGACGCCGTCATGTACAAAGGCTTGACGCCGTCAGGTACTGTTCCTAGCAAGGAAATTTGAGACTTTGCCGTTTTCTTCACTTTTATACTCCAAAAACGTTCAAAATGCTTCCTTTTCCAGATTCTTCCTCAAAAGTACCTAAAATGACAAAAGGAACGATTTAGGGCAATATTTGATCAAATAATCTCGAATTCGGGCTTAAATGACCCCTTAAAAGCGGTACACTTTTTGCCTCATCACGTTGCATCCAATTACAACATGCACCGCATATGAAACTTTTGTCTACGGAGAATAATCAACTTGTTTTACTTTAAAATACGCCGCATCTCATTTACAACATGCGGCATATCAGCTAAAGACTTCACCAGATACAATCCAAGACGTTAAAGAACATGCGCCGCATAGAGAAAGAAGTTACGCCGCATCTAAAGGCAGTGTACGAATATTCCAGAATATAATAATCTTGGACCCCACGCGAAGTTAAGTAGATGCGCCGCATCTGTCATCAACATGCGCCGCATCGATCCCTTAGATAGAGACTATAAATACCCCAAGACAGATACGAGTTTTGTGTACAGAAAAACCCTAAGGAGACGAATTCAGTCGAAGAAGCATCACAAGACATGCCCCAAACAAAGATCTTAGAGCCGTAAGAAGGTCCTGCATGTGTATAATTCATTAAGTAGTTTTTTTTTATTGTATTAGTAAGCTTTAATCCATCAGGATTGATGGGCTTGTGGCCACCATACTGCTCCCCTTAAAATTGCTTTCCCATCGGTTAAAGTTTATATGATTGATGTTTTTGGTGACTTTATTTGTGCATTGATAACCTCTGTGTTTAGTTGAGTCTTCTGGGCTATCATACCTATTCCTCGTCTGTTTATCTAGTGTCTAGAAAGTAGGATAAACATAAGTAATCATTAAGAGTTTACTCGCCGATATTAGGATCCAACGAGACCGATTAGATTACGATACTCGTCATATAAAACTAGCAATAAAACAAGTGAGAAGCTACTTAATTATAAGGATATGTCTTCTTACGTGTTTCTATTATCTATCTGTGTACGTGATTGCTATTCACTGATTCGTCCTCATTAGTTTACTTTTATTGTTTATTAAATCCGTGTTAGTTTCTCAGGCTAAACCCCTGTTTTATTAGATTAGATTGTAGAGCTTGTAGAACCGTAGAGGGGGGGGGGGGTGAATACGGTTTCTTAGGCTTTTAAGACGTTTAAAAACTTTAAGCCTCAAAGAAAACCAAGTGGTTGTATAATCAATCCAAACAACCACAAACACAACCAAAGTATATAAAGCGAGTAAAGAAAGACACTACGATATATACTGGTTCGGGATGAGGGGTTTATACCATCCGTACGTCCAGTTGCGAATCCGCGAATCCGATACTATTCACTAGTGTAATCCTTTTGGTGGACTACAAACCGTTACAATTCACTCCACCAATATTCACCAATATTGATGCTCACAAAGAAGGAGTTACTCCCCAACGGTATTCCGCCCTCGGAAACCACCCAAAAGAATCTCGCTATTCGACTTCACCTAAGGATCACAAAGATCACTACCAAGACTTCCTACTGGAAGTATCAAACCCCAACTAGATCCCCAATGATCTAGGGTTGGTCACCAATACACAAGACTTCCTTTACAAACAATTGAATGAATGAATATGAGTGTTTGTTTGATCAAGCCCTAACCTAACCTAGTGACTCGATTCTAGTAGAAAGGGTATAGATAAGAAGACCCTCGACACAATCACAAGAGTGGATTAGGTTCTTGTCATTCTTCCCTTTCAAAGATATGTGTTCTTTCAAAGATGTTAGTATGATAATCAAGAACACAAGATTAGAGATAGAGACAGAGATAGAGATTTGAGAGTGTTTAGAGAGAAAGAATAATGGTGATGAGGCGAAAAATGAACCGTTTTTAGGGGGTCATTCAAGCCCGGAATTGAATTTATTTGATCAAATATTGCCCTAAATCGTTCATTTTGTGATTTTAGGTACTTTGGGAGAGAAATCTGGAAAAGGAAGCAATTCAGACGTTTTTGAAGCATAAAAGTGAAGAAAATGCCAAAGTCTTAATTTTCCTTGCTGAGAACAGTAGGTGACGGTGTCAAGAAGAAAATCCTGATAGCGTCAAGAGTAATTTTCATGACGGCCCAGTACAGAATTGAAGGCGTCACAAGGTAGAGCATCAAGAGTAAAATACGTGACGGCCTGGAAAAAGTTATAACGTGACGGCGTCAAAAGTAGATCAAGGCAGTCCGAGAAGTATTTTGGCGGCGAGATGACGGTGCCACCAATTTGGTCTTGACGCCGTCAGCCTCAATTTCCTATATATAGTTTTCTAATTTTCATTCATAAAAAAAAGAGAAGTTTTGGAGAAACCCTAAGGCCGAACTTAGTACGAACTTTACAGGTTTTTCAAGGGTTTTCAGCCCTTGAACCCTTTCATGTGTAATTGAGATAAGTATTCCTTTAATTCAATCAATATGTCTATGTGTTGGTTGTCTATATCTTGTTCTTGTCTTAATTCCATCATGCTAGGCTAGATCTATCTTGTGTTTGCTTAGATCTAATGAAACCTAGATGTTAATTATGTGTTGATTACTTGTTTATGGTTGTATTGGATGAATGATTTCGATGTTAGGCTTAAGAAAACTGGCAGATCTCCAAATGGTAACATGCTTGAACGTCTTAGGAAACATGAACTGACGTGCACTAGGTTTTATTGGTTATATTTAATGCATGAGTAAATTCTAATGATCCCATGTTAGGAGCTTCTTAGCCGGCTCGACATAGGAGTGAAGTAGGCACTCATAGGATTGGGGAATTAAGTGCGCCACCCCATGAATGGTATTAAGGAATACAATCCGTCATCCACGCAACTATAACAAGTAATTAACGTGTAAAAAATATCTAGGGAGTAGTGAAATCTAAGTAAACACAACTTCTCCACTTATTGCTCACAACCTTAGTTTAATTTAGTTTATTTTCATTTTTAGTATTTTATTTTGATTGCATCTTTAGTATTGGGTTAGTTGACTAGCAACTAATTCCGCCCAAATCCTTAAAACCCGAGATTTTTACTTGCTTTCTAAAAAAATATAAAAATACAAAAATAATCATCCCTCACCTTTAGAACTAGTATTTAGGTTTTCTAATCCTAGCGACACTATTCCTAGCTGAACGATCAATCCCCCGGTACTTGTCACTATACTATACTACAACGATCAGGTACACTGCCTGGTGGGGGTTGTAAGCTTCCCAAGATCCCTTGAGAGGTAAAGCCTGGTGCGATCCCCACGTATAAAATGGCAAGTGGTGAGGAATACAAGAGGCAAGGGTGGTATTTATAGGCAAAGAACCCAAACTTGGGTAAATTTACCGAGGCCGGCGCGTCACCAACGCGTCAACGCGCGGGCAGTGCGCCAGGCTTCTGTAAATGTTTTCCAAGTGTTGGGTGTTTGGATCTTATAAAGACCTATCCTTGCTAAACCCCCAATTGTACTTCACACTAAACCTTAACATTAATCAATCTAAGGTTTACCAACTCAAATTGCCAATTTGGAAAATGTTTTGTGAAGTGTTTATGAGAAAACAAATTACCAAGGGTATAAGATGTAGATAGGGTAATTTGGAAGGGGTTGAAGTGTTATTGCTCACATGGCATAGAAAAGAGAGAAAAAATATGCCAAGGTATATTCCAATGCTTGGGAGAAAAAATGAGATGGAGGGTTGAGATGAGATGGTTTGAATTGGATGGTGGAGATCAAAGGGAGCCTCCCTTGGTTTTCAAATAATTTGGCATGTGAGGGAAATGAAGGGTTGAGATGTGTTTATTTGAAATGGATGGCTAGGATCAAAGATGCCTTGTGTTTGGATTAAGAAAGGATATTACAAAGGAATATGCTTTGCTTGGGGGGAAAGAGGAATTCAATGGTTGAGATGGTTTTGGTTTGAGATGGATGGTGAGGATCAAACACATGTGATGGTATAGAGAGGAGAGGTTGAATGGATGGTTGATATGTGTTTAGTTTGAATTGGATGGCTTGGATTAGATGGAGCCTATTTGGAATTCAAACAATTCCCATGTGTTATAAATGAAGGGATGAGATGTGTTGTAAGGGAATGAATGGTTGAGATGTAGTGTGTAAGGGAATATGTAAGAGTGTAAGAGATTGTGTAAGAGAATATTTGATTTGGATATGATTGGATATGATTGGATTTGTCTTTAGTAGAAATGAGATTAAGAGAAGATTAAGAAGTAATCTAATTGTCATTAAGAAGAAAAGGTTTAGACAATTAAGATTATAAATTGAGAAAATCATAAGTTACTTATAAGTTCAAGTAACACAACGTCGAGAATCCATAGGTTCATATCTCGTGACTTTCCACGACTCGACTTTCTCAACTAATACCTTGGTTCAAAAAAGTTAAGTGCTTTGCCTTGATGTAAAGCATAACCCAAGTGGGAAAGGA
The DNA here is from genome assembly GCA_030686995.1 of Artemisia argyi. NCBI lineage: Eukaryota > Viridiplantae > Streptophyta > Magnoliopsida > Asterales > Asteraceae > Artemisia > Artemisia argyi. The sequence goes on along the minus strand of CM060697.1, from coordinate 17,728,972 downwards.
TGCGTTTACGCAAAGTGACCTTTGACTTAGTTTGACCAAAAAGGAAGTAAACCCGTTACGTAATTAGAGAAGACGTAAGCACGGGATATGAGTATATGGATGCTTTAACATGATGTCACGTGAAATATACAAGCTCCCTAAGTTTAGAAAAGCCTTGGCTAGAGGCGATAGTTAGAAAACATGAGTTGGCATTTTCCCGTAAATAAGTGTTTTAAAAGTGGGATCTCCCAAGTCTCAAAACTCGTTTCGAGTGTTCTCAATTAAGCACATAACATATTCATACCTGTATTGAAAGATCCACATTTGTCCGGTAAGGGGAAAGCCGACTTTCAAAATTCGCCCGGAACCATACAGTGTCCTGGCGCGTCACCCGCGCGTTGACGCGCGGGCAGCGCGCCAGGAGCAAACATTGGCTCCGGAGATTCTGAGCTAACGTTTGTTATTTTATGTGTTTCGATGGTTTATTTGTCATCATTAAAACAAGAAGAGATCTTGATCATGTTGCTTCAACAATCTCCTCCTTTTTGATGATGACAAATAAAAACCGAAAGCAAATAAAATTACAAAACTTAGCGAAGACAAAGTGCGCCTTTGGTGTAGCTTGCGTCTTGACCTTTGCCTTGTAATTTGGTGAAGCCTTTATCATTTCTTGAATGGTTTTCATGCTTTTGCTTTCTTTCTACCCCTTTTGTCAAATCAAAAAGGCGGGACAACCAATCAAGCCAGGTTTCGAACTTGGTCCTGTGGGATAAATGAGCTAGCTTGTATGTACACCCGAATGTGCTCCCCCTTGAACATAGCTTCCCCTAGATCGTTACTCCCCCTTGTTTCAAGGCGAGGATCCATGGGTCAAGAGCCTCACCTTTGCGGTGGCCTAGCTACACATAGAAATCACAACATGCAACCAACAAGAAATCCTCACACGTGAAAGTTCCAAGATGGGTTAGGTGACCATTTGGAAACTTGCAACATGGGTTAGTCCACAATATAATGTGTGTATATATATATATATATATATATATATATATATATATATATATATATATATATATATATATATATATATGTATATATATATATATATATATATATATATATATATATATATATATATATATATATAGTGAAGCGTTCAAATGAGAAGAGTTATTTTTGTGAGAACGCGAGAAGTAATCCTAGCCCTCCATCTAATCCCCTTCTAATATCAATCCAACAGCTAAGATCAATCCTAATATTTACAGTAAAAGATACAATTAGCAGATGCATTTCGTGCGTTTACTTTGAAGGTTGGTATAAAACGAAAAACACACACATTTCACATTTAAAAGAGTGAAAAACTAATATACTCTCTCAATGTTCATCAACACCAACTTCCACCGCAACCATCACAGATCACCGCAGTCCACCACCATCATCACCGATCACCACCTTCCTCCACCGATCACCACCATCCATCACCGTAATCATCACATATAACCAGCATCCTCCACCGTAATCATCACCGATCACCACCATCCTCCACCGATCACCACTATCCACCACCGTAATCATCACTGATCACCAGCATCCTCCACCAATCATCATCATCATCATCATCATCATCATCACTTATCACCGTCCACCTCCATTATTAACTGTTATAACTATATATTCTTCAAATCGAGTTAAATCAACGACTATATCAAATTGAGGTATTGAGTAAGTATGAATTAAGTCTTTGATTGATAATTTTTTATTTTATTTAATGTGTATAGATCTAGATGAATGTGTGTCTTTGATAAAATGTATAGTTTTTCTTCACATGTGAATATAGTTGTCTTTGATGGTGGTTCGTCACTGCTCAATCATTTCTTAGACTTGTTTATTGGATCTAGTTTAAGATGTAGTAGTCTAACTTTTTGCAATTTAGAGATTATGAGGTCAAAAATGGTCTATTTTTGTTGTTTATGCATATGTTTGGTTTATTGAAAGTGAGAACTATATTTAACTTTCTCATGTGAGCAAGTTCTTCGATCATTAATGAAATATTATGCTTCACATGTGAAGAAATTAGGTATCGAATACCTTCACATGTGAAGAAATTAGGTATCGAATACCTTCACTTGTGAAGAAATTAGGTATCGAATACCTTCACTTGTGAAGAAAAATATCTTTGCGTGTGAAAAATATCAATAAGTAATGGAGTTTGGAGGTTATAAGTGTATTTAAGTTTAGTTATAGTATCTTCGCATGTGAAGATTATCAATAAGTAATGAAGTTTTGTCGTTATTAGCGGATTTAAATTTGGATTACAGTATCTTCACATGTGAAGATAATATGTTCAGAGGCAATGGAAAATTATTTAGAGTTCAGGATATACGTAATGTTAGCGAAACCTAGTTTTTATCAGTTGTTATAGCCAAACATGACGTAAGAAAGTAGCATGAAGCAGATATATAGCTCAATGCCTAGCAACCTAACCCTGGTTCATTTTTAGTGTGTTAAAAGCGGATTAAATTAATATTTAGGAGAAAATGAGAGTAGGTATGTAAAATATTCTATAACACTTGTTTGTTCGTAATATCTATTATTCATGTTAAATGATGTTAAGTGTTGTGTAGATCTTGTTGTTCATTTTGTCAAAATGTATGTTGTATCTGTTATTTTGGTATAACTATAGGTAGTAATGATATTTTGTTGAAAGTTGGATGGTTGACCTAAAATGTCAAACTGTAAGTAAGAGATGTATGAGAGCCTTTAAGTTGCAGTTGTTGTCGTATCAGCTTATGTCGAAATCGGATTGATGATAATCTTGAGTTGTTTAAGTATGTTATGATGAGTGAAGTTTAACAAAAAGAGGGAGTAGTTGTGTTGGTTGGTTTTATTCACGTATGTGATATGTGACATTGAGCATATTTCTTCTTAGCGTTTGGATTGATATAGGCTGTCACAAAATTGTTCGGCAATGCCAGGAAATGATGTCAGAGAAATGTTCTCAGAAAAGGACATTTTGTTAACTTTAAATGTCCATCTATGAGGTTATATTTTTAAATGTGAATCGTGTCATTTAGAAACAGTTTACTTCTTAGCGTTTGGAGGGATATATGTTGTCTTAAATCTGTTTCAGCAATGCTAAGAAATGTCCAGAAACAGACTTTTATTAATGTTTGAAGGTCCACCTGTGAGGTTTAGTTCTGCAACGGGCGATGATTTTGAGCCCACCCTTTATTGAAGGTTTAAAAAATAGAGGTTCAGTACATTAGTTTTATAGCCAAAAAGTACACTATCAAGCATCACGAAGCTATACTTGTGTATGCTGATATAGAACTTAATAATAGCAACCTAACCCTGTTCCATACATAAATGCAGATTGTAAGTTTATTTTGTAGGAAAAAGGAGAATTTGGGATGTAAAATGTTCTAATACAGCTTTTTGTTTGTTGTTGTAGGTATCTTATAGTGATCGTTGTTGATATTATCGAGATTTTAAGACTACTATTACTAATTTACTATTCCCACTATTCAGTCATTTTAACAGTGTCAATTGATATAGACGAATAAGCAACACTGTTTATCTAATACAAGTTCATGTACTATTCAGTCATTTCGGCTCTGTTTGTTGGTCTATCTTTATAAATTTCCATTATTGCACTTGTGTGTTTCTCAAAATATTGGTAACTGTAGGATGATCAACCTGAGGTGCAAGGGCCCGCATTGTGGGTTTCTTCTGAAAGAGGTGCAACAAGTAGTCCAATTGGTATGTACTCTTCTTAGGCTAAGTAAAATTATCATTTTTTGTTTGTACCAAGCTAATCTTATTTTTGCATTATAAGGAGTCATTTTTTTTATTATTCAATTTTGTATGAAAAGCAGAGTTATGTTTGCACATCTTATAACAATATAGCAGTATATGTACACGTGTGATCAACTTATAGCAGAGAATTTTCTATATTAGTTGTTATAATGTACACGTGTGATCAGCTTATTATAATAGTGTAAAATGCCCTTGTTTCGATATGTGTTATAACTCCGTTCGTGTTTTCTTACTTGCTATAGGGATTGAAGGTGAGGTGTTCACAAAATGAGCCGTTGAAGGTCATGATATCAGGGGCACCTGCATCAGGCAAAGGGACTGATAAAGTCTTTTTGTAGTATAGTTTATAACCGAAGAAATGCTTAGGAAAGTATTTCCCCGGGTCGTGTCCCAGCGAAGGTGTGAATGGAATTTCGAATTCCCGATTCGTGAAACGTGTCGTGAAAGTGGTAAAAAGTGATTTGAATGATTTTATACTAATGAAATAGTAAATGAAGCACAAATAACTAATTAAACACGTAAATCAACTAAACAAACTTAAAACGTAACGTAGAATCGAAAACGTAAAGTTAAACGTAAAATAAACGTCAACGCGTGAAATAAAACGCGACTTTTAAGCTACACGACTCCTACGGACTTGGAAATAATTTTCAAAAGTTAAAAATAATAAAAGAAAATTTTGAGAAAAAGAAAAATATTTTTTTGACTTTTTATGTATTTATTATGAATTAAAAACTATTTTAACTAATTAAAAATTAAAAGAAAATGCAAATAAGGTGAGAAAAATAAAAATTAAATTTTGAAAATTATAAAATAACTAAAAAGAAATTTTAAAACTAAAAACTAATTTTTTTGGCTTTTTATGGAATTTTTGGAAATTAAAAAGTATTTAAACTAATTAAAAATTCAAAATAAATTCAAAATAAATGGGAAAAATGCAAGATAAATTTCTAAAAATCTAAAATAACTAAAAATAATTTTCTAATATTTTTTTGGATTTATCTGGGGTTTTTCTGATTTTTTTGGAATTTTTAGTAATTAAAAAGTATTTAAAAAATGATTAAAATTGAAAATAAAATAAGAAAAATAGTAAATGGACTCGGAAAAATTTGAAAAAATTACAGAAAATCTAAAATAATAAAATAAACTTGAGAAAAAATTTTGAAAAGAAAATAAGCTAGAAAAGTACTAAAAAGCTGAAAACTGCTTAATCAAAGTGCTTATTAATAAGCACTTTGACCAGAAATGACCCCAAACTTTGACCAATGATTTTAAGACTTAGAAAAGCTTGGCGGGACAGATCTCAGATCATAATGTACTCAGTAACACAGATATGGAACCAAACAGTCAAATAAGCATCATGTAACTAAGCCGATAAGCAAATAGATGAAGCAACAAGCAAACATTCAATAAGAAACTCAACTTAATGCACAAAAGAACTGATATGAACAGATAATCTCAAGTTTTAAGCGTGAAACCTTACTAGCAGTCCAGAACTGAAATCAGATGCCTAACTAAATATACTAAACTCGACAAGCTATACTAATAAGTCGCGTAGTGAAAGCTTATGGAGGCAAAGGCTCTAGTAGCCATCTGAGATAGCAAATTCACCAGATAATAACACCCTCAAACTACTATGAATACCTAAAATGATCTTAGATCAGCACCCCTTGAACTAAAAGACTGCTAGGTTTGACTACTTAATTGCCTTCAAACTTTGACTAAACCTTATTTAGATTAATTAACTCTAACCCTACATATCTAATGATGATGTTTAATCATTAAAAGTTTAGACTAAAACAAATTATGCAACAGATACACTAAGAAACAGAATCAGATATGAAACTGTTTGTGTAGAAATTAAATGACTACCTAATTTTGACTATTTGCTATTAAAGGTGCACTTTGTATGACTTGTATGTCTTATCTTACACAAATTCAGCCTAGCTAAACAAGGAAAAACACAGAAAAACCACAAGAACACACAGATCCCTAAGTAAGCCAAACATCCCTTAATGATTGTGAGTACACTACAACTTTAAATTTCAACCTATGCTTCACTGTTCTAATGATCAAATCAGTTACCTAAACTATATTATAAGCTAACTGATCAACAAACTCAGTCGAAGAACAACGAAATCACCAAAATGCAGATTAAACTAATATGAGGCAGTGTAAATCAACTACAACTATAGCTTATAAAGACACAAATAGAGCATAAGATAAACGAAGAAAGACTGGACTAAGCTGATTTAAACAGTCCCTTAATGATCAGTCATCACTACAACTATTGGCAACGGACTAAACTTACTGATTCCACCTTATACCAGCAAACCAGTGAGATTCAAACACCCAAATAGTAACTGATGCAACTGTAATCACCAATGACTACTAAATTCAAAATCAGCAAATCCAAACCTCAAAAATAGTAGTAACTCAGATTACTCAATCTCTCAAAATCCAAAGATAGACAGATTGATGCAACAGTAATATGAAACAATACACAATATTCAAGATATCAAACTTACACTAAGGAACTAGTAATCAACATATGAGCATAAATGAAACAGATGAATGTAATCTATAAGCAACAATTATAAAACTATAATATAACTAATATGAATCAATAAAACTAATCAAGCTTAAATCTAAATATGATAAACTAAATAAGCAGATTAAGATGATGAAAAAGGTAAAACCGAACTTACAATTACTCTCCTCAGCATGAACAGAGGAGAGCTCCCTCACAGCCTGTCTTTAAGACAGGCCAAACGACGCCTTTTGGCTGCCTAACTCCTCAATAAGCTATAGCTTATTCCAATAAGCTGAGGTTGACCTCAGTTGACCAAAGAAAATGAACAAAGTTGAAGCAGATTTTAAGCAAAGTTCAAACTACTGATTGAATTAATAGGATTGAATTATTGTAAACTAAAAACAAATTTAAGCTAAATACTGAAAATTAAATTGAGATGAAATTAATTGAAATTTAAAATTTTATTAAAACATGAAATGTGAGTACAATTTGGAAAACAGAAATACAATATTAAAAATAAACTAAATTACCCTAATCCTAACCTATTTTAACCTAAAATCTAACTGATTACATGAGGTGAGGAGGGGGGTATATATAGCCTCTGAGGTGGGTTGCCATGTCATTGATCCGGGTGCACTTGTGTTTCTTTAGAGCCCTCTTCAGCCGTGTGATCATCCTTGCTCACCAATCATCAATTTACCACCGTTGGATTAATTTTGATGTGACCTATCCTCCGTGTGTTATCTTATTGGACCACGTGTCCCCTGACTGACCCCTGACACGCCTAAAACCTTCTAGAAGGACATATGATTGGGTATTTATTACCTAATCATGGTAATTGAGGGTAATTGTTTGGTTTGGGATTTAGGGTTCTTACCAACAGTAATTTCTGGGGATATTTGGGGATAAAAAGGGGCGGGGTTTATTTTTGGGATTTGGGGTTGTTTGTATGTTTTTGTTATTTAAAGGTTGACCGGTTTTAAAATGGGGTTGACCGGGTAAGTTTTGGTAGCAGGCCGGGTAAGGTTTACACAATGGATGGGCTTGTTATCTTGGGCTTGTGGGATTGGGGTATAGGACAAGTTTTGGATTAGGCCATGGGATTGGTTTGGCAGATTTAATGATTTAAGGTTTAGTGAAAGGTAGGGACTAAAAGTGTAATATTCTGAAACATTAAAGGACCAATTCTGCCATTTTTTCCAAAGTATTTTCCAAGGGTGTTTCTTGTCATTTCAAGATTTATGAAGGACCAATTTGTCTTTTCTCCGAATATTACTTTAAAGGACCATTTGTGTAATTTTCTGAAACTGCGGGGACTAAAATTGCCAATCTCTCCAAACTTTGACCAGGGACCAAATATGTAACATGATGAATCTCTGAGGACTTCTATTGACAATTTGAGCTTTTCTTTATCATTTTCCTTCCCCGGATCCGGCTTTTGACCTTTTTCCAATCTCGTGCTCGTTTTTGTCGGTTTTGCTTTGTTTTTGTCCATTTTCACATATCCGTACCTGCACATACACAAATACAAAAACATACGTTCTCTTGGCATTTTTGGTTAGTATTTGGTGTTTTTGGTCTGAAATAAGGTCTAAAAAGGATGAGTGAATAAGCACTCATCAAAATCCCCCAGACTAAGGTATTGCCGTGCCCTCACGCAATGTCATCACCTCACGCTTAAGAGATAAATAATTTCAAAACCTCTCTTTACTGACGTTGTAAAGTAGCAATGATGTTCAAGAGAGATAGTAAAATTATTTATTCTCAAAAACGCTCTGTTTTCCGATTTTCATGAACAACAACTACAACTACTATTTTTGTACTTTTTCATTTATATATGTGACGGTTTATTTTGACTTTCATTATCAATTCATATCTGTTGATAATTTTCAGGGTCAACGAGTAGAAACACTTCTCATAGAGAAGAGACCGTACGGATAAAAATCGTCATCCTTGATTTTTCACAAGCTCCCAAACTAAGCGTAAAATCGAAATCATTGTTTATCAGAAGTTAGATGCTAACACTGCCCACAAAAGTTACTTGTGTATTACCTCTTGTCCCCAGATCCTTAGTTGTATCTAAAGATTTTAATTTGTGAGAAATGAATTGCTTCATATTTTCTCATTTCGATATTTGTTAGTCCGATAAGAGCACAAAATTTGAACGCTAAGTAGTTTCCAAACTTTCCCTTGAAAATCCCTGCATACAGAAATCGGGTCCGCATGAAGGTCTCTGATTTAACACGATTTGTAGGGGCCCCCTTTTTATTTACGACCGAGACATACCATGTTTGATACCCGAAACGGAAGCTTTTTATTAGGGAAACCCCCGGAGTCGAAGCTTGGCATTTTTGCATAATCATAAGCACTTTAATAATACTTTGGTCCTTAGTCCTTTATTCTTTTACAGTCAACGGTTTATAAGCCGCCAAGATGTAAGAGCTTTATTATGACTTTGGATTTCTATCCGCTGCTTTTTTATAGCTTTGGATTCCTCTGCCTTTTTATTTTGGCTTTGGACTATTATTATTGATATTCATAACTATATGCCAAACCCCAAGTCCTACGGCCTTTACTAAGATCACAACATCGGCTGCGAACCGGCAAGATGCAATAGTCTATTTTACCGTAACACTGGCAGTACCCCTATGTGTACCAAACCCCCATATGCAGAGATTTTGTTGGGAACGAGAAAAAACTAAGTATTGCCCAAACCGTATACCCTTAATTAATCCTAGACATCTATTTATATATTGGTGACGTTGCTGATGGGAACAAGGAGGCCATAAGTACCTCTCGTGGGTTTTTAAATCCCAGTAATGCGATCCGTGTATAGCACGAAACTTCTAAATAAACTCTATCATTCCTCGATCTCCGCAAATTTAAAATCCCAAATAATGAGATCCGCGGATGCTTAGCCATAATCTTTTGATTATATTGGTTAAGGGAAACAAGCTAGGGCTCAACACGCCCGGTCAAGTCGGAACATTTATTTCTACTCTCGCCGGTAGGAAAGTCAAAACAAGGTGTCAAAACTTATTATTCATATCATATATCTATATTTTTTTCATTTTTTTTTTTTTTTTTTTTTTTTGCATAATAAAAAGGTGACAAAAATTAAAATTTTTGGTGGAAAACGGAGTTGCGTAAGTTAACAGCTCAGACGATGGTACAGGTCAAATCGAATCGAAGATTCACCCCCCAGACTAAAGTGAAACATTGTCCTCAATGTTTTAAGGGTACGGGTAATCCTACGTAAAATCTAAGGCCGTTTATTAAGTATGCCAAGAGATAAACGTTAGTCGATAAGATTTTGGATATGGTGAATTTCCGAAAGAGCAGCGAAGAATGAGACTCGAATGGAGAGAACGACAAACCACGAGCACGAGAGTCCTCAAACTTCGGAGAAATTCCTGAACATTCATAAACAACCACGAAAACACAAGTTTGGAAAGGGTCGCCCCCCTCACGTCACGTTATTAGAAAATAGAAAATAGAGAAAATGAAAATGGATAAGCATGGGGTGCCTCCCACGAAGCGCTTGTTTTTGTTCACTGAGTCACATGAGCTTGACTCGATCCCCGAATTAATTCGTCCTTGGGGAGAGCAGATGGAGAATCAATACTGCAACAGACACCCGACACAAACGGAGATGCCGGGGTCAAAAACGGTATCCTCACTCCCGGTGGAGTGGAAAGAGGAAATGAGGGTATAAGCAAAGAACGGATAAAACACCCAGATGATAAAAGCAAAGTCGATTTCTGAATCACGGGTGGGTTGGGTGGGTAAAATATCAAGCACAGGATTATCAGTCTCGTCCACCACTCCAAAAATTTCTTCATTCGTATTTGATTCAAAATCTACATCCGGTGGTTTCGCCGGTGGACGAGAAGATGGTAAATCGGAAAGAATATTACTTCATAGGTTATCCTTGTCATTCTCAATACCCGGTGGTATCGAGTCATCCGTAGCAAGAAATAGATCGTCATCCTCAAAAAGAGGGTCACGTAACGGATTATCGGAAATAAGCACAAATTCAATATTAAAATCAAAACACTCATAATCCGGAAGAGAGAAATAAGCATGAATAGTGGGATTGCCACTACTCGTCTCTTCAAATCGAAAAATTTCAAGCTCGGGTAAGAAATCACTATCCATATCGGGGATAGGAGAAAAAGTCGGAGAATCTTTCAACGCCTCGATCTTAGAAATGAGAAGATAAACTTTGGATAATTTTTCACGAAGAGCTTCATCTTGAATTTCCGCATCATCATCCTCATCATTATCATCGATATCTCCACAAGAATCTTCATCACTCGTAGTATACTCGTTGTGAGAATCGGAATAACTTTCAACTTCATCAAAATCTTCATTGTTCATCGGAGGGAGAGAAATTGACGGTTCTTCATTCAATAATTCTTCAATTACACGGATATCTTCCTCAGGATCAAAATTAGTATCGTCAACCATCGTCGAATTAGAATTAGCAAGACAAGCTTCGATTTCGTCTAAAACGACATCACTCCTCTCAACCGGTGTGAAAGGAGGATAAGAAGTATCAGAAACAATTTCAGAATCACCATTAGAAATTTCCCCGGACTCACTTGGGATTGGGACGAGGTTCTCAACACTTGACTTATTGAATTCGTCCGATTCCGTTGCCGGAATAGTGTTTAGATGCTCGTCCCCCATTGTTAGAGAGTCCATGGGTTCAACGGACGTTTTGTTAGGATTAAGAACGATTGTAATTGTGGAATCATCGTCGTCGTCGTACATACAACACTTACAAAATTTAGATTTTCGTTCTTCGGCGAGAATTTCTTCCATCGATTTTACTTGAGGCTCGGAAGTATGCGTATAACGATTAGCTACCAACTCTTTTAACTTCTCGATCATGGATTTAATTTCACAAATATTATTAGAAAAATCGGAATTTTGTGGGGGTTGGTTAAAACTATGAAAATCGTAACATGAATTCGGCTCATAGAAATTTTCAAACGATTCCCCACAATTTTCAAAATTTGATGAATCACCATTAAAACACGGTACTTGCTCATAAAAGTTTTGAAAAGGATGATTGAAATCATTTTGAGGATAATTATCAAAACTCGTATCACAAGCGTAAGACGTTTCAGCATTCGGGGCGTAACATATACAATTCGTGTATCCACATTGGTTACAAAAACATTGCCCACACGGTAATCCCTCGTCGGATGGATTTCCACAATTAAAGCAAGTGAACGGAGACGGCGGTGGTGTTGGATAGTAATCGGGAACGTTTTGAAAATTTGTGTTTCGAACATACTCGGGAGTATTACAAAACAAACAAACTCCATCGTGAATATTGTTACCACATTGTTCGCACGTACACCAAACACATGAACCTTCAAAGAATGGTTCACCACATTTAAAACACGTCGAATCCATAAGTGAGAAAAAGAATTATCGGTATAGAGGGTTAAAGAAGAAGAATCAAATGATAAGAAGATAAGAAGATTATTTTTGGTTTTTAGTTATCATAAAAGGAAAATCAAAATGGAAAAGGAAAATCTTTTTGTATTTTTATTTTTGGAAAACAAAATTTGAAAACTTAAAACTTTTATTTTCTTTTGTTTTTCAAACGTTACGTTAATCGTAAACCGTTTCCCTTAATCTACTCGCGACGGAACGGGAGAGAAGAATGGATCTCTCTTCAGCTTGCAATTTAATGTCAAAGCTATCCGTATTTTCCGCTTATTCGGTCGTAGAATCAAAGTAATCCGACTTGCAACTAATTTCACGCGTAGTTATATTGAGAAACTTTTTTGGTTTACAACGCCCTTTCTTTCGATCGGAACGAGGCTGTAACTTTATTATATTTTTGGTGTTTTTGTGAAAACACTTTAGGAAAAGTGTTTTTGATTTTTCGATATTTATATAATATATACAAAATAGAGGAAGGCTTATCAAAACACAATTTTTCAAAAACGAAATTTCAAAAATTCACTTCAACCTTCCCCGGCAACGGCGCAATTTTTGATAAAGTCTTTTTGTAGTATAGTTTATAACCGAAGAAATGCTTAGGAAAGTATTTCCCCGGGTCGTGTCCCAGCGAAGGTGTGAATGGAATTTCGAATTCCCGATTCGTGAAACGTGTCGTGAAAGTGGTAAAAAGTGATTTGAATGATTTTATACTAATGAAATAGTAAATGAAGCACAAATAACTAATTAAACACGTAAATCAACTAAACAAACTTAAAACGTAACGTAGAATCGAAAACGTAAAGTTAAACGTAAAATAAACGTCAACGCGTGAAATAAAACGCGACTTTTAAGCTACACGACTCCTACGGACTTGGAAATAATTTTCAAAAGTTAAAAATGATAAAAGAAAATTTTGAGAAAAAGAAAAATATTTTTTTGACTTTTTATGTATTTATTATGAATTAAAAACTATTTTAACTAATTAAAAATTAAAAGAAAATGCAAATAAGGTGAGAAAAATAAAAATTAAATTTTGAAAATTATAAAATAACTAAAAAGAAATTTTAAAACTAAAAACTAATTTTTTTGGCTTTTTATGGAATTTTTGGAAATTAAAAAGTATTTAAACTAATTAAAAATTCAAAATAAATTCAAAATAAATGGGAAAAATGCAAGATAAATTTCTAAAAATCTAAAATAACTAAAAATAATTTTCTAATATTTTTTTGGATTTTTCTGGGGTTTTTCTGATTTTTTTGGAATTTTTAGTAATTAAAAAGTATTTAAAAAATGATTAAAATTGAAAATAAAATAAGAAAAATAGTAAATGGACTCGGAAAAATTTGAAAAAATTACAGAAAATCTAAAATAATAAAATAAACTTGAGAAAAAATTTTGAAAAGAAAATAAGCTAGAAAAGTACCAAAAAGCTGAAAACTGCTTAATCAAAGTGCTTATTAATAAGCACTTTGACCAGAAATGACCCCAAACTTTGACCAATGATTTTAAGACTTAGAAAAGCTTGGCGGGACAGATCTCAGATCATAATGTACTCAGTAACACAGATATGGAACCAAACAGTCAAATAAGCATCATGTAACTAAGCCGATAAGCAAATAGATGAAGCAACAAGCAAACATTCAATAAGAAACTCAACTTAATGCACAAAAGAACTGATATGAACAGATAATCTCAAGTTTTAAGCGTGAAACCTTACTAGCAGTCCAGAACTGAAATCAGATGCCTAACTAAATATACTAAACTCGACAAGCTATACTAATAAGTCGCGTAGTGAAAGCTTATGGAGGCAAAGGCTCTAGTAGCCATCTGAGATAGCAAATTCACCAGATAATAACACCCTCAAACTACTATGAATACCTAAAATGATCTTAGATCAGCACCCCTTGAACTAAAAGACTGCTAGGTTTGACTACTTAATTGCCTTCAAACTTTGACTAAACCTTATTTAGATTAATTAACTCTAACCCTACATATCTAATGATGATGTTTAATCATTAAAAGTTTAGACTAAAACAAATTATGCAACAGATACACTAAGAAACAGAATCAGATATGAAACTGTTTGTGTAGAAATTAAATGACTACCTAATTTTGACTATTTGCTATTAAAGGTGCACTTTGTATGACTTGTATGTCTTATCTTACACAAATTCAGCCTAGCTAAACAAGGAAAAACACAGAAAAACCACAAGAACACACAGATCCCTAAGTAAGCCAAACATCCCTTAATGATTGTGAGTACACTACAACTTTAAATTTCAACCTATGCTTCACTGTTCTAATGATCAAATCAGTTACCTAAACTATATTATAAGCTAACTGATCAACAAACTCAGTCGAAGAACAACGAAATCACCAAAATGCAGATTAAACTAATATGAGGCAGTGTAAATCAACTACAACTATAGCTTATAAAGACACAAATAGAGCATAAGATAAACGAAGAAAGACTGGACTAAGCTGATTTAAACAGTCCCTTAATGATCAGTCATCACTACAACTATTGGCAACGGACTAAACTTACTGATTCCACCTTATACCAGCAAACCAGTGAGATTCAAACACCCAAATAGTAACTGATGCAACTGTAATCACCAATGACTACTAAATTCAAAATCAGCAAATCCAAACCTCAAAAATAGTAGTAACTCAGATTACTCAATCTCTCAAAATCCAAAGATAGACAGATTGATGCAACAGTAATATGAAACAATACACAATATTCAAGATATCAAACTTACACTAAGGAACTAGTAATCAACATATGAGCATAAATGAAACAGATGAATGTAATCTATAAGCAACAATTATAAAACTATAATATAACTAATATGAATCAATAAAACTAATCAAGCTTAAATCTAAATATGATAAACTAAATAAGCAGATTAAGATGATGAAAAAGGTAAAACCGAACTTACAATTACTCTCCTCAGCATGAACAGAGGAGAGCTCCCTCACAGCCTGTCTTTAAGACAGGCCAAACGACGCCTTTTGGCTGCCTAACTCCTCAATAAGCTATAGCTTATTCCAATAAGCTGAGGTTGACCTCAGTTGACCAAAGAAAATGAACAAAGTTGAAGCAGATTTTAAGCAAAGTTCAAACTACTGATTGAATTAATAGGATTGAATTATTGTAAACTAAAAACAAATTTAAGCTAAATACTGAAAATTAAATTGAGATGAAATTAATTGAAATTTAAAATTTTATTAAAACATGAAATGTGAGTACAATTTGGAAAACAGAAATACAATATTAAAAATAAACTAAATTACCCTAATCCTAACCTATTTTAACCTAAAATCTAACTGATTACATGAGGTGAGGAGGGGGGTATATATAGCCTCTGAGGTGGGTTGCCATGTCATTGATCCGGGTGCACTTGTGTTTCTTTAGAGCCCTCTTCAGCCGTGTGATCATCCTTGCTCACCAATCATCAATTTACCACCGTTGGATTAATTTTGATGTGACCTATCCTCCGTGTGTTATCTTATTGGACCACGTGTCCCCTGACTGACCCCTGACACGCCTAAAACCTTCTAGAAGGACATATGATTGGGTATTTATTACCTAATCATGGTAATTGAGGGTAATTGTTTGGTTTGGGATTTAGGGTTCTTACCAACAGTAATTTCTGGGGATATTTGGGGATAAAAAGGGGCGGGGTTTATTTTTGGGATTTGGGGTTGTTTGTATGTTTTTGTTATTTAAAGGTTGACCGGTTTTAAAATGGGGTTGACCGGGTAAGTTTTGGTAGCAGGCCGGGTAAGGTTTACACAATGGATGGGCTTGTTATCTTGGGCTTGTGGGATTGGGGTATAGGACAAGTTTTGGATTAGGCCATGGGATTGGTTTGGCAGATTTAATGATTTAAGGTTTAGTGAAAGGTAGGGACTAAAAGTGTAATATTCTGAAACATTAAAGGACCAATTCTGCCATTTTTTCCAAAGTATTTTCCAAGGGTGTTTCTTGTCATTTCAAGATTTATGAAGGACCAATTTGTCTTTTCTCCGAATATTACTTTAAAGGACCATTTGTGTAATTTTCTGAAACTGCGGGGACTAAAATTGCCAATCTCTCCAAACTTTGACCAGGGACCAAATATGTAACATGATGAATCTCTGAGGACTTCTATTGACAATTTGAGCTTTTCTTTATCATTTTCCTTCCCCGGATCCGGCTTTTGACCTTTTTCCAATCTCGTGCTCGTTTTTGTCGGTTTTGCTTTGTTTTTGTCCATTTTCACATATCCGTACCTGCACATACACAAATACAAAAACATACGTTCTCTTGGCATTTTTGGTTAGTATTTGGTGTTTTTGGTCTGAAATAAGGTCTAAAAAGGATGAGTGAATAAGCACTCATCAGGGACTCAGTGTGAATTAATTGTTCAAAAGGTAAGCTAAGTAGTGTTTTTTGTGGTTGTTGTATCGCAAATGATTGTGTTGTTGGTTAACTGGAGTATGTTGCATCTTTTGAAATGTGCTACCAATTTAGTCTTCTCTATTATGCAAGAACACAATATCCAATTACGGGTGCTTTAAGGTAATGAAATATTGAGTTAACTTTCTACGAGTTTTTGTTGCAGGATACTATCAACTTGATTGCATGTTTTTGCTTAAATCTAATTTGAAATTTAGTGTCGGTCTTTTTTGGAGATTACTGATATTTGAGAAATTATACACTTGTAGGATGGCTTATCCGTGTCTGTATGAGTTGTTCAAGAGGATAAATGAACCAAGTGGAAAAGAGAAATATGTCATCTTGTCGACTTTTCCGAACTTTTTCGAGTAGGCCAACTGGTGATGAAATCAATCACGCATTTGAAGGAAGAACAAGGTATTTTATACACACAAAACATCTTCTGCATTTAAGAACACATTATTGTATTGATCAAATTCTCGTTATTTTCTTTCAAAGATCAAGTTAAGAAGGCTTCAGGATTCTGGTAAGATTTCATTACGTCCGTTGTGTTTTGGTTACATGTGAATAAATAAGGTATCGAATATCTTCACATGTGAATAAATAAGGTATCAAATATCTTTACATGTGAAGAAATTTGATTCCGGAGATTGTCGTATACTCGTATTTTAGTTTCTTGTATCACTCTTTATCCTGTGTAAATGTCATATCATGTTGCCCTTAAATCTCAGAGGGATGATTTGACATTGACCGACAATTTAAGACTGCAGGTTCAAAGGTTGCCTTTTCTGAAAACCTTTTTCATGCTAGCTTCTTCATATTTTCTTTCTCTGGTAAGTTCTTCACTAGAACCATTGCCATTAGTCCATGACATGCTTTTCAGATAAATGTTGATTAAGGAGCATAGGTAATCAATAATAACATAAGGTAAAAGTTAGTGGCAGAGTCAATATGAAGGTTGTCTGATAAGGCAACATAAAGAAGTTGTGATAAGCATTTAAAGATGCAAACAACAAGGCTACTGGCCCAAACCGCTTAAGAGAAATGATAAAATATGGGACAAAAGATCAAGGATACAAAAATCACTTAACATTCCAGTAATGGGTCAACACAGTGCTACTTTAAGTTGTAAGAGATTGGGGAAACGATTGGCTGCCAAATCCAGTCAACAGAAGGACCACACGCCCACCAATGGTTTCTTGATATCCTTAAATAAGCTCCTCATTAGTACACCTTGCTAAGAAACTAGTGTCTGCTTTTCTTTGAAAAAGAACAACTACTTAAAGTAGTTATATGTTGCTACAAACGATATATGGACTTTCATAATTGGAATTTCATGTTGCCACCACTTTGAGCTTATTTGTAGTCATCAACGAGGGTTAATGATCTACAAGGTCTTTGTACATTGTAGAACTGTTCACTTTGGTCTTTGTACTATCTTTGTTAATTTACAAATCACTTATAAATAAGCATAAGATTTGTTATTATAATCATATTTGAACATTACAAAATCGTTAATAATTTTAGTCATTGATAATGTTTATTTATATGACGTTCATATAATAAACATTATCATATTTCATTGTTTATTTTTTTACATGGACTATTGCTTATTAATTCTGATAATGTGAAAATTTTCTTAGTTTTGCTCAATAGTTATGTTTCTGATGAATTTTGCGATTAATTTAATACCAGTTTTTGCATATGAAAAGTACTAGGTGTCATTGAGTTAAGGTCTTAAGGAGGATTTAATTTTCCAAAAGCTGATTATTCACTTGAGATACATCATCTTGCTCTCGCCTGCTGATTACATGTGATATTCAGTGGTCCATTAGTATAAGTGGGTCGGTCTAGGTTTAGTTTGGTATACTGTAAACTTGCTAAAAAACAATTCAATTTAGTTGCTAACTTGTTGGTAGCACACTTTGACATTTATCTAATTTATGCTGAACATATATACCTGAAACTTTCGTGTTGTTTGATGACTTATTTTCTATTACAGGATCCAAGTCTATATCACAACCTGATTCTTGGGTGGATATCACATCTTTATAATTTGTCGAAGGACCCTTGGTTATGGCTGCAACTGGTTCTTTGCTGTTTTCTCCGGAACTGGGGATCAGTAGAAGTTCTGTATATATCAGCCAAGCTAAGGTACTCAGTTTTATCTATAGGTCTTTGCTTATCTTTCGCTCATACATGATTAACTGATGACCAATGTGTAAACTGCTGCTGCTCATTAGGTTGGCTCTACTTGCAAAACAATGTGTGCGTTTTGAATTGCTTCTTGCTAATTAGGCTTTGGTTGTCTCTAACAAGTTACCATTTGTTTAGGTCCTTGTGCAAATATACTGTATGTTTACAGTTTGGGGTGAGCCTCTCTCCCAAACCGCACAATCATTTATGCCAGAGCTTATATATGGGACTAAACGAAGTCTATCAAAGGTTAGTGATGTTACTACAGGTGGTTTTTTGCCACCATTTCAGCTTTTTTATATAAGTATTTTCGTTTGTCTTCTGTGAGTAATAATTTGTGCATGATTTCTCTTCAGTCAAGAATGTTGTTAAAGTCACTAGTGATAATTGGTGCATCATGCAGATTAATTTTAGGTTCTGTTGGAACAATTATTCCCTAGCTATTGCCCCAATTTTTTACACCTGATTCTCAGGTCATAAAGCAGGTCAGCTCTTTTTTCTTTTCCTTCTTTTTTCTTTAGTTTTTCTGTCTCTTAATATTACCCGCTCCACAGTCCACCCAAAAAAAAATGCAAAGATTTTGTTAAGGCCAATAGCAACCCTATAGAGTGATCTGTAGCTTATATTTAACTTCTTATGTCATTTCTGAAAGTTTGATTTGCACGTTCATTGTAGATGCACACAGTTCTACTTGCATACTTCATTGCTTTGTCTGTGACAGCAAGTACTCATAGCCTCGAAGGATCATTGTTGGTATGCTTATTTTTAGCTCAAAAGTTTTACTTTGTTTAGATGACGTTACCTTTTCACACACTCAAAAATGTTGTGTAAGTATACAAATATTTTTTAAGCATCATGGCATTTCTTCTGTAGGCTGGATGTGATCTGAGATTTATCAGTATATCAATGAGCACAATCTTTTTGTTGGGTGGACTTCTCCTTATGGTAAGGAATTCAGATTTTGGTTCTCAACTCTCTTGTGTCAGTTTTGCTTACACTCACAATACTTATAACATGACTGGTCATGTTCACCTGACATGAGAGGATCTCAGTCTGTTTCATTATATGGGCTATATTTGAATCTTTTTAAATTCTATCGGAAGCCTATAATACGCCTCAATTGTTACAAATTTAAATGAATGGTGATACTTGTCAAAAAGTCTTTGGGATAATGAGTCAAAATGGGTTCGGGTCAAAATAGGCTACTTTTAATGCATCAGCCAGCAGGTCAAGTTGGTTGAATTTCATAAAAAGTGTCTTCGTTAAGAGGTTATACGTTAAGAGATTATACAGTAATATACAATTATCGCTTGTTTACAGCTAATTTCTATCATTTCAAAATTAATATTTTATACTTGGTGAACTTAATGAAATTGTGTAACAATTACCTTGTGAATATTAGGATGTTAGATGTTATATATGTCTTACTGTAAATCTGATATCCAGTATCTGTTGCTGAATGAAAAGCTGTCAGTACAAGTGAACCGCTATTGCTTAATGCCGTTCGTGGGGAAGATGTAGAGAGACCCCCCATTTGGCTTATGAGACAAGCTGGGAAGTACATGAAGGCAGGTCTATATAACCACATTACTTGTTTCACATTTATGGTAGTTTTTGTTCAACGTTGGATCTTATTCTGGTTTTCGTGTGGCAGAGTTATCAAACCCTTTGTGAGAAGCATCCTTCGTTCCGTGAAAGATCAGAAAATGTCGATCTTGTGGTTGAGATTTCTCTACAGCCATGGAAAGTCTTTAAACCTGATGGGGTAAGACGTTGATCTGACGTGGATCATTTTATGTTTCGTTTAAACTTTAAAGATTTTGAAGGATGTAATATTGACTATGTTTACAGGTTATATTGTTTTCAGACATTCTTACACCACTACCGGGAATGAACATACCCTTTGACATTGTTAAAGGAAAGGGTCCCATCATATTTGATCCAATAAGCACAGCTGATAGATGTTGCTCAGGTGAAGGAATTCACTCCGGAAGAATGGGTACCGTATGTTGGGGAGGCATTGACAATTCTGAGAAAAGAGGTATTGTTTTCCATGCCTTTATTGTGTATGTATAATAAACTTTTGGGTTAAATGTTGATAGAAGCTTGATTTGTGTTTAAATTCAGGTTAATAATGAAGCTGCAGTTCTCGGTTTCGTTGGAGCTCCTTTTACACTGGCATCATATGTGGTTGAAGGTGGATCATCAAAGAATTTTACCAAAATTAAGAAGCTTGCTTTCCCACAGCCTGAGGTAATATATATATTTTTTTATAAGTTTGTACTTCTAAATTCTTTTGTATCGTGTTTTTGTACCATGAATAGTTTTAGAACTACATGAGAGAATTGTCATTAGTATGAGAGTTTAGAAGTTTGTCTGATTGGTTCTACTATAATTTTTTTATCTAGTTCAGGATATCTATTTGCTGCATTTGCCTTCCAAATTAGTATCAAATTTGTAATCATGGTCTAAGGTAGTTATGTTGGTAAGAATAAGTCCCTCCACTGTAAAGAGTTGATCGTTTTGGTTTGATTTAACGATTTGGGGCTTTTGGCCATGTACTGTGCGAAAGATTAAAATGAAGATGGAAGGCCACTAAAAGGCTCTTCATTCTAAAGTGTGAACACATGACTGAATGTGATCAAAATAGTTACATTTGGCCGAAACCATCAGTTTAAACAGTAGAATGACTAGTTTGTTACCACATATACTCATATGAATTGAAGATTATAAAATTGATTCAGTGTCCATAATTTTAGGTACAACCATAGGGAAGAACTTTGTAGTCTCTAGTAAGGAAATGTTAAACTCACCACCATGTCAAACATAATAAACTGCGAGATAATGAGATGTAACTTTTCATCTTAATGCAGGTCCTCCATGCGCTACTTCAAAAATTTGCAACCTCAATGGCCAAATACATTCAGTACCAAGCTGACAAAGGTGCACAAGCTGTTCAAATCTTTGACTCATGGGCAACAGAGGTCAGCTCAGTTGACTTTGAAGAATTCAGTCTCCCTTACTTGAAGCAAATTTTGGACACGGTTAAACAAACTCATCCTACTCTCCCTTTGATACTATATGCGAGTGGGTCAGGAGGGTTACTCTAGAGACTACCTTTGGCTGGTGTTGATGTGGTGAGCTTGGATTGGACCGTGGAAATGGCTGAAGCCAGGAAGCGATTAGGAACTGATATAGCGGTTCAGGGGAACGTGAACCCTGGTGTGCTGTTTAGGTCAAAAGAATTTATCACTAATAGGATTAATGATTCCGTGAAGAAAGCAGGGAAAGGTAAGCATATTTTGAGTCTTGGTCATGGACTCATGGTATTAAAGTAGGTACACCCGAGGAGAATGTTGCTCATTTTTTTGAGGTTGCCAAAGGACTTAGGTACTGAAAGTAGAGTTTTGTAGTGTAGAAGACTATAATTTGTTGTATCCTTGTGTATCTTTTTTATTTTATATAACTTTTTTTCTTGTGAAGTCAAAGTCTAAATCAAAAGTCAAACATAAACTAATCCTGAAATACATTATGGTGTAATCAATGCTAGTACGCATTTAAACACTTTAAGTTGACTTTCAACCAGGTGACCCATTTTTAGTTTAGCTTTTGGAGATAATTAACCTGAATCGACCAGTGTTATGCAAATGGATTGAATTTTCGTCTCTACTTTCTTTGCTTTCAGATTTTGCTGTATTGATAATCTAACTTTGGTTTCTGTGTGAGCAAATAGTTCAAGCTGTGTTCTCTTTTCTCTTTTACTAAAACCCGCATCTGAACCTCAGTAGTGGTTTGGTCTCGATTGCTCATCTGTTACGGAAACTAAAATCTAGATCTGAATCTTCATTAGTTGTGATGATAGAAATTTAGAATAGGTTTCTCTCTTTCCCTTTTTTCTGGTTTCACAGTTTGACTGACATCATGAGGTAGAACTTAAAAGACCCTACGGTTTTTTTTGTAGTTGACTAAATTATCGTAAATTTATTACAAAATATCTTCACATGTGAAAATTATGAGTAATGATTGAAGATTTGATTTTACTAGCATATTTTTTATACTAGAAGTGTAAAAATAAGAGATATTGATGTTTTTCATTGTATAGTTTCATCATTCGACCTCGAGTTTGGTCACTTGCCTTAGTCTTTCAGAACGTCTTTGTATTTGTGAAGGACATAGTTTTAGTATAACTGAACTGAGTATTTCAAAATTCATGAAACCTCGGTGGAATGTAGACTGGTCATCTACATTCGACCCGGGATAGTGGGATATAGGCTAACCACCTATGTCTGACTCAGAGATGAATTTTGCAACACTGAGAATGGTTATAATAAAATTTTGTCTGGATTGAATCCTCTACTCAATTTCCAAATGTTTCATTTATGTGTGTGTATACTCTCATTCTCAGAATATTCATACTTTTCATCACTTCGTGAACCACCGATTGGAAGCACGTCAACTGGTCATTTCATCTCATGAATCTTCACCTTTATGCACAATACACTTACATCACAGTATTTTCTTTTATCACAATCTCATTTTGTCGCAGTTGTCACAATCTTTTCCCTTCTCACCATCACTATCATTCCCTTTCCCATCCCTATTTATATAAGGAATTAGGTGACACTCTATAGAATCATATGTCACTCATCCCTCACTACCTCCAATATTGATAAGTGGATATTATCAATGACCTCCCTAGAAAATACTTTCCATACCATATATAAGGAGGATCCCTAGGTACATTAAGATCACTCAAAACTCAACAGAAATATCAAAATATCGCAAAACTATTCGAACCACTATCACTGGCCAGATCGCCAAAATTCTATCATCTAGAAAGTATTGGCTTGACTGAATTATAAGATTCGTTTAGATACAAGTGCTCACTAAGCCACACCATAGAGATAAATCCAACCTCTTAACCAAGACTATAGATTGAACATGTCCTCACCAATAGACTTTATCCAAACATGTTAGACACCTATGCATTAGTGCAGACATACCCACCTGGCTATTTTATCCTCTTAATACTATCACTTTTAAATGGATTTTTTTTTCTCCAAACTACAGTTATACAAAACATATATCTTGTAAGAAATACTTTTCTGAGGCACTTATTTTGACAAGCAAATTCCTTTTGGTTAATCTTTTACAAAACTATTGAATGTTAGGAAACTTTGAACATCAATCTTTAGTAAACCATATTATCCACCTTATGTTGAAAACTGTCTTATCTTGCATAACTATTAAATTTTGAAACATCAAGAAAAATGTTACTTAAAAAGCCGTTTGCTTAAAGTTGTAAATTTATTTATTCAGGGAAGGTTTATGAGCCAAACACAATCTCAAAACAAACTTTGAAAATCAATCACTATATTACATAACTTATACATTTAGGATTTTGTGATTTGATAACATAGAGCTTGGGGAAAATCTTAGTAATGGAGACTAAGTATCGTAGGTGGAGAAAGACTCAATTCATGACATCCTGCGGAGGATCACAACCTTATCCTAATCTATTATTTCCAATAACACCCTTTGACGGACTTACCCTTGTAAATTTTTCCACAAGATTCATGATATCCATTTCAATTATTCCTAATAAAGGAATTTAATTCACCTCAAACTCCTAGCGATTACATTAAGATTCCTTTGGAACTACACCACCTGTCATCTGTAGACCAATGGTCAGAAATTAGAGAACGATTCAAACATAGGAAGATATGCTCAGAGCATGAGTGATTGACTCTAGAAATGGTTGGACTAACCATTTGCCATAAATCAGATTCCTTTACAACCATAGTTACCGCACGAGCATAGAGACTACACCAATTGAGGCACTCTATGGTCGAAGTGCCAACATCCATTGACGGAGTGAAATTTGGAAAAGCCCAACTCACTAGTCCAGTAAGCATTCATGAAATAACCAGGAATTTCTTACAAATCAAGAATCAGTTACAAGTTCGATAAGTTGTAAACCATTAGAATTTCAAGTTGGTGGCAGGGTTATGATTGAAAGTTCTGCCTAGGAAAGGCATGATACTATTCAGAAAAATTCAGAAAGTTAAACCCGATATACACTGGACTATTTAATATTTCAGACAAAGTAGGCCTCGTGGCCGTCAGACTTGAACCTTGTAGGAGAACCAGTAGAAATCATGGACTGTAAGGTCGAATAGTGGAAGCAAATTCGAATTCCTATCGTGAAAGTTCGTTGGAATTCTCAAATATCATCATCTTTTCACCAAGTAAACTTCAGAGACCAACACAAACTGAACTTCGGGACGAAGTTCCTTTTAGAGGGGAAGAATGTCACAACTCGTAATTTTATGTCCTTTTTCAAACGTCGAAATTTCATTTTTATATTCAAAAAGTTACTATTCATTTCTACTATTCACTATTACTATTTATTTTCACTATTCACTCCCGAAATTTTTATTTCATATTCTCGTAAGTTAAACTATTTTAATGATAATCCGAGAGTTTGACGCTCGTCGGATCATTTCTGCAAAAATCACAAAGCCGTGTCCGAGATTTACTTTTGGATTTAAACGTCGTTCCAGTATCCCGATATGTCCATAAAACACTATAAACAATAGAAATATGATTTTCTTTCATTTTACGACAATTCTAAAAGTTTTGGAATTTTACGTTTTCCAGTTCAGCGTTTTACGCGAATTACGCGTTTTAGACCCGCGTTTACAGTTTTAACAGCGTTTAAGCAACCCGATGGAACTTACCATTCATTTTATATTTTATTATGGAGTATTTTGACAATTTTAGTCATTCTTTTAAGTTTCATATTTTTACGGTACCCGGATTTACGTTTCGCGGCTTAACCATTTACGTTTAGCGATTAACGGAACCAAAACCGACTCCGTAAACTAGATAATTAGCCAAGCTTCCCACACACTCATCTTATCCTTCCATGTGAAAGAGTTTTACTTCTAATTGATCACTTAATTACCCAAAATGCCATCCAAGTAACTAGATATTTATTTCTACTCCAAAACTTTAACACTTATTATTATTTTTACAAATCATAAAACAAGGTTTTCTTCTCTTCCTCTCCTCCCTAGCCACGACCCAAAACAGAAAAAAATACACCATTTGGATCTTGATTCTTGGCCATTTCATCCATTAGAAGTAAACCTTATGATCCTAGCTCGATCTAGTGTGTTACAAAGGGGTTTTGGTTAATAATCTTGAAGTTATTACAAGGTTTTCATCATCTTTTTCACATAACACTTCAAGTAAGCTTACATATTATTTTTCATCACTTTCATACATGTATTTTTGATCTATTACAATTGTCATATAGATTTATGCAGTATACATAGGTTGTCATACCACTTATTACTCATTTTTCTTTATAAACATAGATCTATAATTTTTATTAGCAATCTCATGAGATCCACCATTTTTGGTGAAGACTAGTAACCCATGACACCCTAAGAAGGTGTATGGTAGGATTGGGTACTTGTGGAGTTGATTTGGAGTAGTTTGGTAAAGATTTGAACAAGTTACAAACTAGAAAAATCAATTTTTTAAACAATATTTAAGCTACTGTCCCAAAATGCTAAATATACAAAACTCAGGGGTTTCCGGGTAACTTTCGGCTAGAGATTTAGAAAATACTTTCAAAAATGAAGCCGTGGGCGAAAGAACGGATTAAAACGAGTTTATAACGAAGGAAGTTTAACGACGAAAACTATTTTCTGAAAATTGTACTTGCTGTCCCACGATTTCCAAGGGCCAATCTGAGGTGTAAAACTTGATCTAGCCATCCTGACTTATCAAAAATATATTAGTATGTTGTCCCACGATTCCGGGGATATAAAGAACGTAGAAAACAAGCTTATAACGACCAAGATATACACGTTTCAAAATCGACGAAACTCTATTTATTTCCATCAGCTTTTTAGCAAAATAATCCTAAGTATAGAAAAACTACTTTTGTAATACAACATGTTGAGAGCCGTTTATCTTATTGATAAACCCATTTCTGGAAACTTTACAGCATTGACAAAAAGTTAGTTCACCTAGCCTAGTTTCCAAAACATCCAACCGTTTGTCAAAAGGATTTATAACGAATAACTTATGGTCTTCCAAACTTTCCTGAAAACTGCCCAGAATCTGCCAAAACAGCCCAAACACCTCACTTTGCAGCTATTTATCTTTATGATCGAGACTCGTATGGACAAACTTTAGTTCTTTGACTTTTTAGATATGGTGAAAATCTTCTCAAAACTACGGAGATTCTTTCCTAACTCTTAATATTCACTATTTCACGACTAGTTTTGTGAGACCACTTTGGTCATATTTTCAAGTTATGAAAAGTGTCATTTTACGACGAAAATACTATATTTACCGATAGAACACCAAACGAGGATCGTGGAGTACCGTTTCAACGTATTTACATGGAAAGTGGTTATTAACTTAACGAGATGTCAAAAATGTATTTTTAGACGATAAACGTTATTTTCAAAACTAACGAGTGGTATCGATAACATACGTATTTGCATGTGTAGCATCATTTCATTTCTTACATTAGATCATATCATTCATATTAGGTTGCGGTTAGAGATCGTGCCTCATTTCGTGTATCCACTTTTGTCATCGTAACTATCGCACCAGGTGAGTCATAGCCCCCACTCTTTTAATTGTTTTGTAAACTCTTTGGGGGAGAATACATGCTCGTTTTACTTAAACGCATTACTTGCTATACATGGTTGATTACTCAAATATTTTTAGCTTTATCTAAATACTTGTTTGATTATCCGAGTACAATACTATTCACTTGTTACCTACTTGCTATTTACTCATGGACATGAGTGCATAAATTTAAACTATTTACAGATTGCCTAAGATTGCCTAAGTTAAGAACCGGTAGTTACATTTCATAGGTATGTGTGATTACCTACATTTCATAGGTATGTGATTACCTACATTTCATAGGTGTGTGATTACCTACATTTCATAGATATGTGATTACCTACATTTCATAGGTATGTGATTACCTACATTACTTGGGAGCGTAACCTCCTACATATAGCTAGAAAACCTTTTCGGTGCCTTGAACTTAGTGCAATCAATATTCTTTTCTAAATTGGTGCTATGAAAGTTTGTTCGATAAACTATTTATGCATTTTGCTTATGGTCAGATTTATTTATATGGCAACATCGCCATGGCTACATTATCACTCTTACCTTTATATAGCGACATTGCTACACTTATCTTTAAATCTTGGTCCACATATTACATTTGTTTACACAAACTAAATCATATTTGGCAGTGGGTCATAAACACACAGGTTACAAGTCTCTTATGGCGGGACTTGGAACTGAGTGGATTTACGATGCCTTTGCTGGGAAATCTTCATTCATATGCATTACATTCTTTTTCACAAGACTCTATGAACTCACCAACCTCGTGTTGACACTTTAGCATGTATTTTTAGGTATTAAGCAATGGCACGCTATAGGAGGTTTTGGCAGGGCTTGGCATGGTCATAGAAGACTCTGATTATTCATTTGGGGATCGTTTTAAACTATTTTAAGGGCCTACTTCCGCACTACTTTTAACAATGTAAATTCAACATTTTTGATTTAACTATTTTATTCTAAATGATTGAAGTGAAAACATTTTTGTACTTGTTTTGTGATATCAATTGAGTTACACCCCAGCTGCATGTATGCTTCCGCTGGACCCGATTTTGGGGGTGTGACACTAAGAATCTATATCAGTTTCCGAAAATGTTTCACTGTAACACTTAATGCTATTAATAGACCAACTAGAACTAACGACATCAAATCCTGAGAAATATCACATAATTTATACACAAACAAGGGAAATAAGACACTCGGGAAATCCCAATGAGACAATCACTTAAAGTGGACAAGACACAAAAAATTCCGATTACTACTTGCCTACATGGAACCAAATACATGCTTAGAGTCCAGTGAGTTCTCATGTTATTCTTAAACATACCAACCTGAAGTTAGATGTTAATCTATAACTGTATAGTGTAGCTCAAGTATTTAATTACGGTCAAGTGTCTAAAATATACCTCAATAGTGATGTGTGAACTTATATAAATATCATGAATATACGTAACGACTACTTTGGGCGCACAACTAGCTTCCACTTGGATTTTGGGCTATAAAATAGTAATAGCAATTTATACAGGACATCACAAAAGCAAGCTTTCGAGGGTTTCAAGTAACCATTAGAAACTAGTAAGGGTTTCAAATAGGTGCCATCATCAAAAGCTCATCACATTCCAACATATTTATTTACGCTACTAAACAAATTATAGTCCCGCTTCTCCACAAACATTGACGAACCAATGGCCTTGCATATAACAAGCTCAAAGTACTGCACAGTCACTCCTATCTATCTTTAAGTTACTTTCCTTCCCCTATCCTTGATAGCAGGAGAGGACATTTAACGGATTTTTGTCTCTGACTAAGTTGATGCAAAAAGCACACATATTCAATGCTATATAAAAACAGAACATGTCACCTATATTGCAATTAGTTCCTATAGTCAATAGAACTTTCAGGAAAACATACCTTTTCTACAGCTTTCATGTTTTTACACCATTTCCTTCATTTTGAACTACTTCTTTCTTCCTGATGAAGTGCATCAGCTGCCTTCTTCAATTCTCTTGCCTTTTTACCAAGTTCTGTTGCTTCCTAAACAATTAAGATAACAAAACAAAACATTAATTTCTTACTAAATTATTCGGAAAGTAATAGGATTAGGGACTACCTTGATATACTGTGATCTAGTAATCACTGCTTTTAGCCGCCTTATAAATGCAAATATAAGACTCAGTGGAAGGCAAGCAATGCCAACCCCTCCAAATATCTAATTATGAAAAGGCAAAACTTTAGGATTATGCAGCAAAATGTCACATTATCACATGCTACTCTGAAACACCAACTAGTCTTAACTTACAATGAGCTATCATGATCCTACTCTCCATTTTCATGTGGCTCCTCATCGTCTAATTGCATGTTTTTGAAGACCTCTACTAGGTTGACGTGTGATCGATCAACATAGTTTACATACTCTGTAGCCGGAGGATAATTATCCCTACAGTATTTGAAGGACCAGTTAATACCATATCTATTTTCAAAGGGTCCATATAAAACTACAAAGTTAAACTAGTCTTCAACCAATTATGACCCGTTAACTTATGAAGAGGCCAATTCGGGTTATGATTGATCTCTTACGTCAAACGTGTATAAACAAAAAATAGCTTAAAAGAAAATGGGTCGAACGGAAGCTACACATTATTTTTAATACATACAACAACAACAACAAAAACAACAAACCCAATCCCGCCGGGGCATTATTTTTAATACATAAAACCCCTTAAATCAATTTCAAGAATTAAATGATCATTCAGAAAATATAAACTTTGTAATCAAATTCACACTAATTATTTATGAGTTAAAATATTTTGAGTGCAAAAATGTATCGGATTAACGCAAGTAACCAACCCAACCAGCTTTGACATGTACCCAAAATTACTTGAACAATCAAACTGCCAAACCCACTCATTTGCATCCCATTATATGCACTATCGAAGTAGTTGGCAGGCATGCTAACAAAGTCAATTATGAGTATCAAACAATTTCAAAAGTCTGCAGAACTGCACTCAAGTTCAAAAGCCATGACATCAATAGGAAAAGAGAAGAGTATTGAGACATAGATAAGCAAGAGAACCTGGTCTCTGCAGCTCTTGCTTCCACTTCATGTGCAATTTGCCAGTCCTCATACATATTTGAGTACTCTTCAGTATCAGCTAAAGATTCTGCTGCTTTTTGGTTAACCTGCATTTCAAACACATCAACCCAGTTACAGAATTTCATACTCTGTCATGCACATACTCTGGCAATATACAAGTGCTGTAGCAAATTTTAAGATGCAGACCTTTTAGGCTTTTGGACACCGTAGCTGACCATAGAAAAAAAAGTAGTTGAGTGTAATGAACGCTACAATAATATTTTCGAGTATAAAATCCTTTTCAAAAATTTGATGTTTTCCACTTGTAAACTATATTTCCAAGTGGAACACGAACTTAAGAAATGTGATAAACTACAAACCCCAGCCACCCAAAGAAAAATAGTGATTTTTGGCCAAAAAGAAGGATGTTTGAGAGACATATCATGTGTACCATCTAACTTGGGTTAGATTTATATGCAAAGAACCAGTAATTAAACACAAAAAGAGTAGTAAAGAATTAACCTTGTTAAGGTCTTTTCTCCAAAGAACAACAATTTCTGAAACCTTGCTTGAAAGATAAGACTGTGCCATCAGAGCAGCCTCTGGTATCCGATTGCTGAGACAGAAAAAGAGAAATTGCATATCATGCCCAACTTCAATTTCAAGTTGGATTGATGTATAAAATTCAGACTAACCTGTCAACCAATAACTGCAGACAATCTTCCAATTTACCGAGCATAAACAAAGACAAGCAGAAGCAACATTGTTTTTTCCATTATCTTTTGCAAGAGATGCAAGCTTTGTTATCCCTTCAGCATCTCCCAAAGAAGAATAAAGCAGCAGCAGACCACTTAAATCGCTTGCATGCTTCAAGCAATCTTCAGCCATGTCTAACTGCAACGTATTAATATCATCATCAGTGGTTATATAAAAGAGTTGTAAGATCCTCAATTTCATCTATAAAAGAGTAAAAACCAAACATACCAGTCCAATAGACATAGCTAATTCACCCAGCTGTTTCCACTTAGACTCGCTTTGTGCTACTAGGGCAATATCCTATATATCCAAAAACATGATTCATAAGAAGGGTTGCTTAGATTCTCCCTTTGAGCAGTAAAAAATAGTTAATGTATCTTGCTTATTCAAGGTTTGTGCAATTACCTTTGCAATCTCTAGTTTACCAAGCTGGATGGCAAGATCAAATCTATAATCAGGATCTGTAGCAACTTCTAAGGCCTCCTCAATCATTCATCATGATTCCAAAAAGTGAGCAACACTATCAAAGAAGTCATACATCATATTAAGATGACAAAGAATTACTAAAAAATCAACTAAGATCAACCTCTTACATAAAAATACAAAATAAGATAATATCGTATTTGAACTATACCTATTATGGTGGTCTTTTGGAATTGAAGGCAATATAGCACTAGCTCGTTCTAGGTCTCCACGTGTCACAAGCGTCTTATACTCGATCAACGTGAGCAGAAAAGTGTATCCAATGACACTAAAGTATAAGACACCAAAAAAAATGTTAGAACAGATATATATAAAAGTTATAGATATCCAAAAATATGCACAAAAGCCTACTCACTTGAATTCCTTGTCAATGAGATAAACCTTGCTTTGATTTTCTATATATCCTAGAAGATACATTGGTCGGTCCAAATGAAACATTGTGGTTACCTAAAAAGATACCAGATCAATTACGGACATATGACATTGAACAAAAAACTGACCATATCTAATGTATTCGGACAAATTTTACCTCACCACCAACACAGTAATTGATTCGCCATGAAGAAGTATTGTAAATGAAACATTCTCCAACCAACATTAAGTACTCACATAACGTAAAACACATATCATTATATCAGCAATAAAATTATGACTACAAACAAGAATCAAATAGCTAACTATTGTATACAAGCCCCCCTGATACTTTACAACAATTAAACCTAGACGCGAACGGTTTAACTTGAAATACGAGCTAGAACCACAAAACACAATTGAAACCAGTACATAAGAGTCATGGCAAAACAAGTCTCAATTTGCATGCCGTGCATATAGGGAGTGTTTGTCTAAGCTTATTTCATGGTATTGTAAGCTTATTGAGAATTTGCTGAGCTTAAAAGGTTAATCTTTTGGGCTAATGAGCTTATGAACTTTATAAGCTCAAGGGTATGTTTGGCAACATGCATTTCATAGCGTTTAGCTTTTTGAATAAAAATCGCGTTTGGGAACGAGCATTTATCTTTTCTAAACAATACTTTTCAAATGCTACTTGAAGAAGCATTTAGCGTTAACGTTTAGCTTTTTCGTCATTTTACCAAACACTTTTATAAACCACACAACTAGGTGCTACCATTAACAGCTACATTTTGCCGAACATACCCCCAAACCCCATAAGCCTACAAATATTAGCTTATTAATAAGCTCATAAGCCCGTGAAATACGCTTAGACAAAAATCCCTTATTATTAATAATAAAAAAACAAAAACTTACCAAAGACGAAAGATTCATAGAAAATTTACCAGATATTATGGACAAAACGCCCCCAAAACCCCTAACTGATAATCTTCACATGTGAAGATACTCTAACTAAACTTATATCCACTAATAACCTCAAAACTCCACTACTTACTAATATTTTTCATACACGAAGATAATCTAATCCAAACTTAAATCCCTAATAATGTCAAAACTTCATTCCTAATTGATAATCTTCACATGCGAAGATACGCTAACTAAACTTACATCCACTAATAACCTCAAAACTCCATTACTTACTTTTATTTTTCACATGCGAAGATAATCTAATTAAACTTAAATCCGTTCAAAACGTCATTCCTAAGTGACAATCTTCACATGTGAAGATACTATAACTAATATTAAATACACTAATAAACTCAAACCTTTACTGCTTACTGATATTGTTCACACTCGAAGATACTCTAATTAAACCTAAATACGCTAATAATCTTCACAATTCAAAACTATTTTTTATAAAAATTAATTAATTAAAGAATAATAAAACTTAATAATTACTTGATATCTCTGTGTAATCTGATTTGAACAAGGAATCTTCTTGAGTAATTTCAGCTTCATCTGGTTCAATTTCATCTAAATTCACATTTGTTTTATTCATATTCATCTGATTCCGGTGATTGCTGTGCTTGAACGATGGTGACATACGGCGGTTGAACGGTGGTTAAAAGGCGGTGGTTGAATGAAGGTTATCTGTGGTGGTTGAATGTAGATGAAGATCGGTGATTGCGGTGGTTGAATGAACGGATGACCGGAGATGATTGAAGATCGGTGGTTGTAATTCACGGTGGGGGAAGATATTTATTTCCGGAGAGAGAAATTGGTGTATTTCACCTTGAATTTTGTGTTTTGTGTGTTTTTTTTTTAGTAGGCAAATCAAGAGGATATTAAAAAATATCTTTAATTAGTGTAATTTGTAGTTTGATCTTACCATTAGATGTAAAAAAAGAAGGATTAGATGGATGTCTAGGATCTCTTCTCGCGTTCTCACATATATTTGATTTCTCACATGAATGGTCCCCTATATATATATATATATATATATATATATATATATAGAAGCGTTCAAATGAGAAGTCTAATTTTTGTGAGAATGCGAGAAGAGATCTGGACCGTAGGATCAAGTTAATCTGATTTTGGGCGGAATGACATTTTTGTAAATATTGAACGAAATTTTTAGGGGTCAAAGTGTATTATCCTCATTTGCTTCCACACCCCTAAACTTTATCCCATTTTTCTCTCCCACTTTACAATTATCACACGACACAAAATAGATCTGTCATCCGCCTTCATCTCCGGCGTTTCTCCATCATCTCCGTCATCTCCGTCACTGCATCTCTGTCATCTCCGTTACTGCATTTAATCTCCGTCATCTCCGGTATTGACTCCGTTATCTCTAATTTCTTTTTGGTTACATAATTTCGTGTTTAAATGATTAACAACTGTTTTCTCCGGCGTTGATTCCGGCGTTGACTATATCATTTATTTTTTAATTGATTTATTTGATTTATTACACATCTATTTTTTTTGCACATGTGAAGATTATTGTTTTATTAGTTACTTTTTTTTATTACATTTTTATTTTTTGCACATATGCAGATTATTATAGTTTACGGATTAGGTGTTTTTCATTTTTAGATATGAAATTATGTTCGTTTGAAGAAGATTGATATTAGCGATTATTTGTTTATGTAAGTTTTTAAAAATTATCTTCACGAGTGAAGAATATCATTAAGTAATGAAGTTTTGAGGTTATTAGAGGTTTAAGTTTAGTAAAATTTTCTTCACAAGTGAAGAATATCATTAATTAATGATGGTTTTAGGTTATTAGAGGTTTAAGTTTAGTAAAATTATCTTCACGAGTGAAGAATATCGTTAAGTAATGATGTTTTTAGGTTATTAGCAGATTTTTGGATTATTTAAGTTTAGTTAGAGTATCTTCGCCAAAAATTTTGAAAAATGATAATAATGATCGAGTTTATCAGCAAAATTTTCATTAGTTAATGATATTATTCAAACTGTTTTTTATAAGGGAATAGGTTAAGCTGCCAAAATTTTTGATATATCAAAATCACAAGTTAATAAAATAGTTTTGAAAGCAATAAAAGGCCATCAAAACATGATAAAAACTCTATAGCATGGTTAAATAAGCATATGGAAGAATCCAAATAAAGGACCGTAAAACAAGTCTTTGCCAGGGTAATGTATGTTGTTATTTCTGTGGTGAGAATTTTCATTTAGTTAAGGATTGTAGTTGTTTTAAGTGTGGTGAGAATTGACATTTAGCCAAGGACTGTAGTGGTTATGCTGGTTGTTGTGGTTGTTATAAGTGTGGTTAAGTTGGGCATAGAGCTAGGAAATGTAACCAGGTTTGTTATAATTGCGGTGAGATTGGGCATATCGCGTGGGATAGTAGTCAGTGTTGTTCTCTGTGCGGTAAGGGTTGGCATATGGGTAAGGATTGTCCTGAATTAAGTTGTACATGTGGTGAAGATGGACATTATCCATATGAGTGTCCTAGGGATCGTAGTGATTATGAGGATAGGATTTGCTGTTATATATCTGGTGGGAAGCATACGGCGAAGAACTGTAGTGGTTTGGTTATTACAAGTGTAGTAAGGTTATGCATCTTTGTAGGGATTGTGGTCAGGTTTGGGGTGGGGGTGGTGGTGACGTGTTTGTTATTACTGTGTCTGAGGTGGTATATGGTTGTTTGTTCTCTGTGTTGTAAGACAGGGTATTTGGGTAAGGATTGTTTGTAAAGATTCAAGATCTAGAGTGTCACATGTGTTTTTTAATTTGATTTTAATGTTTTAATGTTTTTTAATGTTGAGTATGATGTTTTATGAATTAAAGGTGGTTGAACCATGTTCGTAGTTTATGTTATATGAAATCAGTGGTTAAACCATGTTTTGAGATTGTAAGTTCAATTCAGTTACTATTTAATCAATATAGTAGTTTAGATCTGATTTGGTTTGTTTAATTTTGTTTATTGTTGCTTATTTAGTCTGATATTTGCTTAATACTTGTTTATTTAGTCACTTTTGATAAGTATTGGTTGATATCTACCTAGTGTAACTGTTTCATATATTTTCTGTCAACATCTGTGGATCTGAGTTATTTGTGGTTTCTGAATAGTAGTGTATTTGAGATCTGTTTTTCTGAGTTCATTAGTTAGTTGGAATCATATTGAGCATATAAGAGTTGGTTTGAATTAAGTTGGATCAGATTTGAGTAGTGTTTTGGTTGAGACAGTCAACAATAGTAGTGTTTGGATCAGTGTGGTTTGCTTGTCTCTTTGTTGTTTCAGAGAGTATTGCTGGTTTAGTCATCTCACTTAGGCTACACTAAGGCTTAGTTAAGCATAAAATCAGTTTGTCATAACATAAAAAGTCTAAATACCTTTTCATTGATCATCACAGTTAGTAGGCTTAGTCTTAGGTTGCATAATCTCATAAAGTTATTGCATAAGTATTAGTTATAATTTATTTCAGTTAAAAAGTAGCTTAACAAAACATTTTCAGTCAAATTTGCATAATCAAAATCCATTTTAGTCAACATTTCTGTCTAAATCAAAAGTCAAACATATTTGAAAGTCAGATTTTGGGCTAAACTTTGTGAGAGGCTGTAGGATTCAATATTTGTTGGAAATTGTTTTGGTTTGTTGTTTTGATAAGTTTAGCACTCAGATAATACACACCAAAAAGAAATTTCAAATTTGGAACTTATTTGCTTATTGTAAAAGACCTTTGAAGTTGACTGTTTGGGCAAACTAGTGCTCTGCACTTCAGCTCTTGACCAAATTTCTAGGCTACTTTTAGTTAAGAGAATTGGATCTAGTATCTGTTTTCAAGGTGATGTTATGTTCTCAGATTGTTAGTGAGTAGTTTGCCCCCATAAGCTTGCATCTCTAAGCTTATTTGATCAGCTTATTTGGTTCATCTAGTTGAGTGGGTTGAACAAGCATCTGTTTTCATAAGTAGGGCTGCATGTGCCTAAGATTGATCATACATTGAGTTTATTGGTAATATTGCTTATAGTAACTGTTTCAGTTGATATTTGGCCTCTTGCTTAACTGCTTGGCTTATTGCTTATCTCTATATTGCTTATTCCATTTGTTTTTGTCTTTATCTGTGTTTCTGGGTTACCATTGGCTTTAGTACTGTTCTATTAAGCTTATTTAAGTAAAAAATACATCTTGTCAAAGTTGGGTTCTGTTTGGTCAAGTTTTGCTTATTATTAAGCAATTTGGATAAGCAGTTTCATAGCTTATTACATCTAGTCAAAGGTGTTAAGATGTTCGGAATGTATTAATGGTAAATTTTATCTGCTGTGTAAGTTTCAATAGCAGGTGTATACTAAACATAGATGTCGGTTATATGCCCTTATAGTAAGTTTCAACAGCAGGCATAAGTTTATACTGATTTGGAATTATATACATCATTCTAGAAGACCTATTGAAGAAGTTAATTTATTTTTTATTTGTTATTTATATCAGCTTAAACCAAGTCATGATGATTTCGAAAATTTTTATATTTATCTGTTATTAAACACTAATCTGAATATTACTTGTTGTAAGATTGATACTTTAAATGACCCTGCTATTTGGCCATCATTTTCTATTTTAAGTTCATTCAGATATGTTATATGTGGTTGACCCAAAAAAGTTTCAGGTCAACAAAACTGATTTAACCATTATTTTGTTGGCTACCATCTAGGTTTACAATACTCATTGACTTGCATACTTTTACTTTACTTTGATTGTAATTCTATTGGTTTAACTTTGGAACTTGCTAGTTAATTGTTAGTTTCAATACGCTATTGTAGGGCCTGTAAGAATGGTTTCTTAGTTAGGATTAGGGGTTGTCGCATGTGTCAAAAATTCTGCTGCAAGGGCTGCTGTTTTCATGTTGTTTTGTCAATGTGGTTTTTTGTTATATATATGTTGGTAAGCATTCTAAACCATACATTACCAAATCTCACTTTGATATTTTTGCTTCTTATTGTATGAGATGGACCCATAGGACCCTCTTATAATTGCAGGCTTTTTACATTGTTATAATATTTCTTATCTTCAAATACTTTCACATATTTCAATTATCCATCCACCTCACACATTTTTGATATCTTTCTTATCTTTAAATCCATCCACATCACAAATTCTTATCCATTTCTTATCTTTAAATATGCTTACCATCATTACAGATTCTAATTCAACACACACAGCCATATATTTTTCTTATGTTCAAATAATATCTTATTCATATTTCTATGTTGAAATGCTTCCCTTTGTATTGAAGGTGGATACTGTTGATTAGCTTATGAATCTATTGAAACAGTTCAAACATACAAACATCTCCCACAACTAGATGATTAATTGAATATATATAATTAAATAATCTTTAACATCTAGTTGTTGGGAGATGTTTGTATGATTTAACTAATTCATGAGCTTCAAAAAGCATCCCACAGTGTCCAGTTTCCATTCCTAGGGAATAATTTCAATTACATAGTTAAATCTTATTCAGGGCTCATTTACTGCAAATCTATTGCATGTTTATATCTTTCATTCATGTGATTTAAGAAAGCGATGGTTATAATAACTAATATAGTAGTGTTACTTGTAGAAGTTTGGTATGTAGTACTTGGGAATTGTATCTGTTGTTAATATAATATAACTACATTTATATGCTTCACTTATTTTACAAAATTTGTAAGTTAATATTTCGATCCTAGACTTATGGTAAGTTTCAACTATAGTCCTAGGGAAAGACGAGAGTCAGATGTTGATAATGAAAATGTGAATCACAAGTCATAATCTTTGCATTTTTCTGACTTTAAGTTCAATCTTTTAGTCTTAAATACACATCTGATTTCTTTTAAGTGAAGTGTCTGGAACCATTGTGACGTAAAGTATATATCTTTTAAGAATGACACTTTTAAGTTAGAGCATGACTTTTATCCAAATGTTTTCTTTCATCTCTAATTGAGTTTCTATTGTCAAGCATCACTAGTAGGAATGCAATCAAACCATGACACTTAGAACTGTTTACTATGTAGATATCGTGAGATAGGAAATGAATCTATTGTTTTTGTTCCGAATTATAAGAAATAGATTGGGATGAGTTGCAACTTTTTGTTTTCCTTTATGATTATTTCATAGTCTATGATGAGTGAGAGCCATGTATATTTTTATTGTATTTGTATCCTCATTAAGGTCATAAATTATTGTATATATTTTTTGTTGCTTTAAATTAAGTCAAAATGTTATGAGTAAATGAAACAACATTGACCT
The DNA here is from genome assembly GCA_030686995.1 of Artemisia argyi. Classification (NCBI taxonomy): domain Eukaryota; kingdom Viridiplantae; phylum Streptophyta; class Magnoliopsida; order Asterales; family Asteraceae; genus Artemisia; species Artemisia argyi. The sequence continues at coordinate 17,689,965 of CM060697.1, read as the reverse complement.
ATGGATGTTCTGATAACAAAAGAAAATAAGTTAATGGATGAAATTTTTCTACATGTTCTGCTGATTAAGATGGCTTATTAGTTTGCAATTAGTTTTGAATTATCATCTAAATAATTTCTGGTAGTATCAGTTGAGGTAGGCATTCTGCAACATTTTGGAATTAAAAAAATAATAATAGCATTTTGGACCATGTTGTTATTTTGTACAGATCATTTCTTTCATCTGTTAGACAAGCTGTTTGAAATAATGTAAGTAAATTTTTTGCAATTCTTGAACTGTTAACAATATTCCTTGAGTTCAAATGTACATTGGTAAATGCAGATATGCATTTGAAAATTTTGGGTTTTCAAGTGCACTATATCCTAGTGATTAAAAAAATATTAATAGCATTTTATGTTAAAGACCAAGAAACACCTTCGGGAGGTCGAGGTTGATCGAAATACATCATGGTTCTAGAGAGAGAAAGTAGAGAGAGAAAGGTGGAGAAAATGGTTTATATTAAAAAGGAATAAATGAAACAATACACACACTTTCCCACACCCCTCACGGAGAGTCATGAGGGGTATTTATAGGCGCATTACATCACATGTTTGCCTATATTACAATAATAGTCCCTAAAGTACTATTTGTATGATATCTAGTCCATTTATTTATGTGTGACGTTATCTTTTTTAAAATAGCAAGGCTAACAATCTCCCTCCAAGATATCGTCACACATGAATGGATACAATGAGACCTATAAACACATAAACATGTAAATTACAACAATAGTAAACTATGTTGACGTTGTTAAAGCGCAGAGTCTCTGTAGTCTAGACACTGACGGCAAAGGTCTTTGTAGCTCTGAACTTCAACTGTAATGGTCTAGTTAGGTTATTACTCCCTCCTAACTAGTGAACCTTTATTCTTTTTCTTCTGCTCCCTCCTGAACTGACAACTCTCTTCTCATCTCGCAGCGGATAAGGTAGATACTAATGAGTTTGCACCATGGTTGTCGTTCTGGGAGCATCATAGCATAACTCACATAGTATTGCACAGAAGGTTGGTAATACGCTCCGATGTACACATCATTAGTACTTCTTCAGTTCTAGTGTAAGCACAATTCCCTCGATCAACCAACGTACTAGAGATGAAACACTACTTCTTTTGGCATGTTTTTCTCCCTCCTGATGGTTGCGATGTATCGAAATCATCATACTATTGTGTGTACATGCCAAAATTACCCATACTTTACACTTCTGGTGCAATATAGATAGACCATGAAAGCATAAGTTGTGAGAATATGCTGATAGGATATGACTCTCTTTATTCTACAATCTCTTCTCTTCTCTTCAACCTTTAAGCGACCTCATCAAATTCCAACCAGCTAGTACATGACCACTATATGGAGAGAACCCAATATAACCAATCTGAGAATGAAGTAAACATCTCATAGATATGTGACTTAATCTTGTACGAAGTTGTGACTAAGAACCTATACTGAGCACTACAATGTAACTCCTTTAAGCATAGGTAGTGCCATATACCCAAACCAACAAACAGTATATGAAATATCCACCTCTTGGAATCTCCACAACTTCATGTGACACTGAGTGCTATAATGTAACTCCTTAAAGTGATAGCTATAACCCGTGAGTACTACAATGTAACTCCTTACATCGGGTATAACTAGATAATCCAAGTCTTAATCACTATCTCTACCAGTGTTTGCCCAAACAAGTATCTCCGAAAGTCATGCATCCATCCACCCCTAGACTTTGAGATAAATAAGTACACATGCCCGTGAAATGAACTTTAAACCCAAATAAGCAATATCGTACAAAAACTCCGTAGTCACAAAAATCTGATACTAGCCGTTGTCATTTGAATGTGATTCTTGATCAGGATCGTTTAAGCAATCCGTGGTGTGTTTTGGTGAAGCTTGAAATTCTATTTCGGGTGATTCGTAGTGATTTCGAATTTTCCCTCCAAAAATAAAATTGGGAAATTTTCTCGCCCATAATTTAGAAATCACTATGTAATGCAATTCTAAGGTTACCAGAAAAATTTGAGTTTTGAAAATTTTTACGCAAAATTTCACCGAAAAAATTTGAATTTTGGCCTAAAAATTTGAATTTCGGGTCAAAATTTTCAACATTATACCAAACTTTGAATTTCGCGTAAAAATTGAACGTTTAGTCTCCTCTCAAAAATAAATTTTACTCAAATTTTCCCGCCAAAAAACTCGATAATCCCATCAAACTCGATAACCATTCCCTAACTCGCAACTTTATCCTTCTTCAAACTCGGTAACCTTTCCTTAACTCGGTAATGTGAAAAAATTTGGGCAGAGTTTCGACTAATGAGTACCCAAGAGAGGCCTTACTCGATGAACGATAAGGATGAGCCATGCCTAACTCGGCAAAAATATCAAACTCGGTAAGATTAGACCAAACTCGGTAATATTGAAACTCGATACAATATGTCCAAACTCGGTATAGTCACCAAACTCGGTAACATTTTGACCAAACTCGATAATCCTTGAAATTCAGAACCCTAACTCGCAAACTTTCAAAAATTCTAACTCAATAGAACAAATCCTAACTCGATATAATTTTTCAAACTCGGTAAGATTTATTTCAAACTCGATAGAACAAATCCTAACTCGATAGAATTTTTCAAACTCGCAAGATTTTTCTAACTCGCAAGAATTTTTCCCAAAAACACGATTTTTCACCCAAAAACACCACGATTCGCCCCCGGTTAGCTCTGATACCACTTGTTAAAGACCAAGAAACACCTTCGGGAGGTCGAGGTTGATCGAAATACATCATGGTTCTAGAGAGAGAAAGTAGAGAGAGAAAGGTGGAGAAAAGGGTTTATATTAAAAAGGAATAAATGAAACAATACACACACTTTCCCACACCCCTCACGGAGAGTCATGAGGGGTATTTATAGGCTCATTACATCACATGTTTGCCTATATTACAATAATAGTCCCTAAAGTACTATTTGTATGATATCTAGCCCATTTATTTATGTGTGACGTTATCTTTTATAAAATAGCAAGGCTAACATTTTACTTGTTTATTTGGTTCCTGTTGTTATTTTGTAAATATCATTTCTTTAATTTGTTACAGCTGTGGCCTGTTCCTATCTCTTCGAAACACAAAGCTGGTATTCTAAACTGTTCAAATGGCTAATGATGGAAAAAGGAGGTGTTCAATCTGTGGAGAATATGTGTATTATGATGCAAGAAACTGTCCATTAAAAAAATAAGTTATATTATTATCTTTGTGTGACAATATGGATTAATTTTTTAAATTTTGCTTGAAATATTACAAATCTACATTATGTATTTTTTTTGTTTTTATGTAAATGTAATTGAATGGCTTTTGAAATATTTTATGTTTTAGTAACATCATTGGTTTTTTACATGTTTTTATTTTATGACAGTCTATTGTATTAAAAAATATTACTATCACGTAATCTGTTTTAAAGTTTTAATATTCTAATTCTGAAAAAATAGTATTAATGTTTCTAATTTTTTTTTCACAAGTGAAAACATTTTAACATGTGAAAATATGTGCTATATTTTTTTTTCACAAGTGAAAAATACTTTAACATGTAAAAAAATAAATCTCATGTATAATGTAAATGTTTTACTAGTGAAGGAATTTTATACATGCAAATAAAAATGTATTGTATTAACATGTGAAAAAAGTTTATTCACATGTGAATAAAAAAGTTTGTTCACATGTGAATTTTTTCACATATCAAGAAAAAGTAAATAATGAAACATATCAGCAACAAAATGGAATTAAACAAATCAAATTACAAAATCTTTAAAAAACATCATAAGATAAAACAAATAATTAAAGTTATCCAGCAATTAAACTAGCTGTTAATAAAACATAGTAAAAGTTCATTGAAATTAAACAAAACAGGAGTTTATCGGCATTAGTTTTTGCCAAGAATAAACCATATCATCAACTACTCCAGTTCTAGTTAACTTCAATTTTCTTCGTCATCTAAAAAAATAAAAAAACAAAAAATATTTTAATAATTAAATTAAATACAAATCAAAACATAAAAAATAATAATCTTCACATAAAAATAAAAATATTTAATAATGGCTGAACATTAATTTCTTCAATATAAATATATAATGTTTTAACATAACATTATTTCTAACCTGATGAAATTACAATGAAATCCTTATCTTTATTAGCTTTTTCACCTGTGTTAATTAAAAAATTATAATATGTCACGATAATATTAGTTAATTAAGTTTTTTTTTTTTTTTTTTTTTTTTTTTTTATTATAAATGCTTAAAAAAAAGAAAAAGAAAGTAAAACTAACTGTATATTCAATTTACCTTTTTTTTTCTTCATTGTCAGAATATTGAAACCATGGAAGAATATCTTCATTCACTGAAAAAATAAAAAAATTTTTGGAAAAATTTATTAATTAATACTTGTGTCTGAAAATTATATTTATAATTTTTCTAACCTTTAAAGAAGTGCACTTTGGATGCTTCATTATACTTGGAAACATCACATACTACTGTTTCCAATGAATGATCATTATCACTATCTTCATCTGTTTCCAATAAATCATTAAAAATATTAGTTAATTCAAGTGTTTAATTATAAATCATTAAAAAGAAAAAATTTATTTTTTCGATACATTTTTCTAACCTATAATAACATCATGATGTTTTGAAACTTCTTTAAAATCAGAAACATCACAATAAACTTCCCAGAAACCAGCATCACAATGTGTTTTTGAACCTGTTTTATTAAAATATAAATATTATTTTCACTAACAAAAAAAATCGTATTAAAATTTTCATATGTGAATATAGAAGGAATATGCATACAAAGATATGGCCGCATATCTTCACAAATTGGATTTTTATCCTTACACCTCCTTGCTATTTGTCTCTCATTTTTAACTATAAAATTATATAAGACTTCAGAATAATAATATTAAATAAATATATTAAATAAACTATATATAACATATCATGTTCACCTGATTCATTGGCTTTAGTAGTTGTATCTACAATAACAATAATATAAAATGTTAATTATAGTGTGTTTTATTAAAATATGAATATTGTTTAAAATACAAACATATAGAATGACATTTTCACATGTGAAAAAATAGTTTTTCCACTCAAAACCTTAGTAACATTAAATTTTTTGAACTGACTATAAATTCTTTACAACAAAAATATATTATTCAAATCAATATATTCAAAGATAATTACCAGAAAATTATTTAATAAAAATACTTTAGAAAATTAAACAACAAAAATTATAATTTGTTTAAATTTCTAAAGAAAACCATTAATAACCAAATTTAACAGAAAATTTATTTTCGAAAATTGGTACAACAATATGAAAAACTATTAACATAAAAAATACTTCATAGAACAAAGAATTAGAAATATTCAAATAACAGCAAAAAATATAAATAGACTACAATAAATATTAAAAAAAAATGAACCTTTGGAAGCCATTAATAACAAATTTTAATCACAACTGATTGAAAATGAAAATGAAGATTAAGCAAACTAGGGTTTCTGCATATGAAAATGAAGATTTAATTAGCCATTAATAACAAATTTTAATCACAACTGATTAAAAATGAAAATGAAGATTAAGCAAACTAGGGTTTCTGCATATGAAAATGAAGATTTAATGACATTGTATTTATAGTGTTATAATCTCATGGGCTTGGTTTTTGTTGGGCTGAAAAAAGGATGAAATTTGAAAAAAGGCCCTACTTAAGTCCATTTTATATTAACTTTAAATGACAATTTATTACTCTCATAAATAATCTAGAAATTTGATTCAATAAACACATTCATAAAAATTATGCTATTTTAATCTAAAACCCTTTAATTCATTAGCCATAACAACAATGTTAGCTTCATCAATCTTAATACCATTTTATAGAATTCCCATCTGCAACACCTACTTCACAAATCCCATTTCTAAAAAGTCAAGGTAAAAGTCATCTTCATACCCTGTTTGGCCCATTTGAGAACTAATAACCTTTTTGGGTTGTGTTATTTTTAAGCAAAGAAAGCTTATTCTTGTTAATATGAATAAATGTGTGTGCGTTTACTAGTTAAGAAAGCTTATTTCATGCGAACATAAATGTACCATTGTGTATACTTTTTTCTTCAGTATATTAGGTAAATGAAAAACAACCCATTTTCAAATTCTTTGGTTAACATCAAAACAAATGCTACATGGCTCTCGGGATAATTAAATTATAGGAAGAGGTGGAAGTTAGATAATTGAACACAACCATCTAATATTTAGTTACACCTTGATCTAGTAGCAAATGCAATCATAGCATTTAACATCCTACCATGATTTTGTTCTTAAAATTAAATAATACAAAGCAACAGATCTTAACGTAACATAACATAAGGATATTGGCAAAATGATCATATAAAGGACTATCCGCTCCTGCATATTCTTTTTTCCCTTCATCTATTGAACGACTTCTAGAAGTTCTAAAAAAATGTTGCATTTCAATAAGAATTAAGTTATCAGCAGATGAAATAAACTACAATTAACTTATATTAAAAAAATAGAAAATAAACTTTTTGTTATAATATTCACCTCATCTGGCAGTATAGTTCGTAGTGGTTCTATACTTTTTGAAGAAGCATTAGCTGAATTCTTTCTCGGTCTACCTCTTTTACGTTTCATTACTTCACTTGTGTCACCAACATTTTGTTTTTGTTCTATAACTTCAAACATTAGGGGGATCTAGATGATTGATTGATTTGCTAATACTCAACAAATATTATCCTTAATGTGATACACATTTGTTTAAAAAATATTATCTTGGATACGAGTTTCAATTATCAAGAGCAAAATTATATAAATCAATCTCTAGTGCAATATTTTTTAGTTTTTTTTAAATTAGTGACTGCTTAATTATTAATATACCTGTAGGAGCAGCATCTTTATCGTTATGTTGTCCACCCCTTTTTCTCCCCTTACAACCAAGAGCTGTTTCACGAACCACTGTTTCTTTAGCAGCTTTGTTACCTCTTTTTTCCCCTTTTTTCCTTATACTTTCATCAATATTTGTATACTCAACATCAACATTTTGATCAGCATATTTAGCTGAAGCAGCAGCATCTTTACCTGTTTCTTTTCTACCTCTTTTCTTCCCCCTTTTGTTGATTTTTTTATCAGCATTTTGATCCTTTGTAATTCCTTTTTGTTCTCTAATGGATGATCTTGTAGTACGTTTTTTAGTTGAAACATCTTCAGACATTGGATTTTCATTTTCAATGTTGTTAACATTTTCTTCTATATTCTGAATGTTGACATCATCTGTTTCTGAAACAATTTAAAATTTTATATATAAATATAAAATACTTTTTCAGATTCAATTTCATACAAAATTTTTATGTAACTAAAAAAGCTACATATGTAAGTTAAATTATGTACAGAATCTCCTTAATTATGAAAATAGTTGAAGAAGCAGCAGCATCTTTACCTGTATTGTTTGCATGTTCACCAACATCATTATTTTCAGCAGCCAGAGTTTCATCTTCAGCAACATCATTTACATCATTTCCAAATGTGCAAACAACTTCAGGTATTGGATTTTCATTCTCAATGTTTTCAACATTTTCTTCATTATTATGAATGCTTAAATCATCTGTTTCTCTCCCACAATCTTGACTTCTGATTTCTGAAAAAATTTAAAATTTTGTAGATAAATATAAAATACTTTTTCATATTCATTTTTATAATTAATGAAGTATTTTATATAACTAAAGAAGCCAACATAAGTAATAATTTTTAACATGTGCAAGTAATTTTTTTTCACATGTGAAAGTATTACAAAATTTTTTCACATGTAAAAATATAAAATATTTTCACATGTGAAAAATTTGTTTCTTAATACTCAAGCATAATAGACAGAATACTCAAGCATTTTTACCTGTATCGTTTTCATCTTCAGCAACGTCATCATTTTCACCAACATCATTTACATCATTTTGTTCGTCTGTTTCATCATCATTTTGATTTTCTGTTTTCATTAAATCATGTGAACATTTTTAAATATCAATATACAAAATGTACTCTAGTTTTAAAAAATATTGAAAATGGATATATTACTAACCTTTGTTATTCACATCATTACAAAAGATATCATCAAATTTTCCTTTCAATTCCTTTATATTTTCATTGTCAGGAAACTTTCTTATTGATTCATTTAAAAACTCGTTCAACTTTTTCTTCTCTTCAATCAACAAGAATATTTCTGATTCTATTTTTTCTTCTGCAAGCTGTTTAACAAAAACAAATTAAAGTTTATACACAAGTAAATTATTATTTATTGAAGCATATAACATTAAATGTTTTTTTCACTTGTGAAAGTGTTTTATACAAAATTTTATTTAAAAAAATACCTTCGACTCTAAGCCACTCGTGCATATATCCTCTTGATTTGGTAATAAACCAAAACCTCCAGCCTCAAGTTCTATCTTCTCTCTATACTTCATATAAACCGATTTCCATTCTGTAATAGCTGGCCTTTGGCGAGAAATAGGAAAACGATCACATCTAGTTGAATCTAGATATAACAGCTGCATGATAAATATTTATATTAACATTAAATTCATTCAAATGATATATTTTCATATTTTCTTTGTATATTAGTAATGAGTACTTACTATCATGAAAGTGATTGGACCGATGAAATTCCTAGAAAGTTTGTTATCCACTTGCGTATACTTGTTGCCAAACAATCTATTATGAACTTGCACCAATTTAAAGTTTCCGCTCTATCAAGTACAATATCATTTATTTTCTTCAAAACATTTATGCAACATGCTCCTGAAGTTTCACACATCCCCATAGTATTTGCAAAGAGCATCAAAAAGTTCATTTTAAACATCTTCCCACAATCTTTTGTTCCAACTATAACATTCATGATATCATTTGGGCGGACGTCATTTTTTCCAGGCTTACTTTCAAACTGTTGAAACCAATCTTTCAAGAAAGAATCATCTGCATTTCTTTCTTCCAGAGTATCTATTGCTTTTTCTCCAAACGGTATACCCAGAATATCATGAACTTTTTGTTCTGTAACCTTTATATTACCATTGCTTGTTAGTAATTGCATTTTTTTGACATCTAGGTTTGAAATAACATAATGCCCTAAAGCACCTGGAATTTCATGTATCTTCATCCTAATTAAACTTCCAAACCCCATTTTTATTAAACATTTTTTTCTTTTAGGATTCAAGACATTTATAGCAGAAAACAGTGCCGTTGCTGCTGTCTTTGTTCTAATAGAAACAATTTTTTTAGACTTAATTTTTCTTTTTTTCTTATTATCCTTATTAATTTTTACTTTTTTTGAACTAGAAGCTTCTGTACTATTCTTTCCCTTAGTTTTTCTTCCTTTTTTTTTTTTTTTTTTACTTCTTGTTCCTTCATCAAGTATTTCTTTTTGACTTCTAGTCATTCTTTTTCCAATAACTTTCTCCTCAGCAATTTTCTTCTTCATATCTAGTTTCTGATAAGATATACAGACATTTAGTTTTTTATTTATACATGATACTATCATTAACAAAACTAGTATTTTAGTATAAACAAATCTAGCATTTGTTTAAAGTTTAAATATACAAATAATTACATACACAAAAAAGGAAGAGTAACTTAAAATCTAAAGTAATTTGTAATCCATTTTCTTCACACATGAAGATATACCAACTCATACAATTTAACTCAATCAATTAAATATAGCGCAATTTCTTCACATATGAAAATATTTTATCTTAAACACATCATTAATAAAACTATTTTAACACCACAGTTTACTCATATTTAATTACAATAGTATCTTAACCTACCTTATAAATGAATAATAATCTACTAATATTTTAATGTATAACAAACAATGTTATTTTTTAATAAATTAACATTTTTATCTTATATTTCACATGTGAAAACTTATGATTTTACTACTAAATTACTTAGACAATCTCTTTTCTATTCTTAAAATTTTGTTACTTTGACAATTTCTTCTAAATCCTTTATTTAGACAATCTATTCTCTAATCTTAAAAATTAAAATAAAACAGATAATCCAAACAAGTAACTGTCAGTTTCCACTTTTTAATACATCAGAACTACACAAAAATTCAAATCACTAAACGACATTTTTTATTCTATAAATGCATATATGTAGAAAAAGTAAATGAAAAACCACGATCAAAATATTAAGTAGTATGAAATAGTACCTTTTTTTTAAGATGATGAATCTTGCTTTTGATTTTGATCAAATATCATGAAAATGAAAGCAGATAATTTTTTTCACTGTTTTTGTAGGTGTACGTTTGTGTGGATAGGATTTGTAGGTGTGAGTTTTGTGTGGATGACTTTTGAGTGAGTTAGGTGTAGTTGAGCTATGACTATTATCATTTTTTATTAAATATGATTTCTTTTTATAAAAATTGTTTTTTTAGTTAAGTGTTTATTAACATCTACCATTAAGAGTCAGAAATCTTTGTTACCAAAAAAAAAATGTTTTTGATTTTTTTTTGTGCCTAAAAAATACTAACATAAACATGTTTTGATTTTTTTAAGCTTAACTTTTTTGTTATGCTATTAAGATCTAGCATTAGGATTCCTACATATCTTATATTATAAAAAGAAATGTTTAATGATTGAAAAGTTCAACTTTTATTAATATTTGACATGTGAAAAAATACAAAATATTTCAACGTTGACAATATTTTCACATGTGAAAAAATACAAATTACTTTACTAACTATGATTAATGTCCAGCTTCTCCATCAATTCTAGGTTGATATTTATTACAACATGTGCACTTATAGTAATAGTAGTTGCAACATAATACTAGCTACTTTGTTTTTTTATTAACGTTTTTACTAATGTATTTAAAATATAAAAATGTTTAAATTTTTAATAACAAATTTACTATTAATATTACTATATAAATTTATAAGTTAACAATTGAAAAGTTCAGCTTTGTGAATATATTCACATTTGAAAAAGTACAAATATTTCAAATTTGAGAATATTTTCACATGTGAAAATTTGAATATTGATCAAATTAATAGTAATTGAATGATTAAAAGAATGATGATAAACTAAGTTTCTTCACATGATTAGTCAATTTATAAAAAATATAAAAATGTTTAAAATTTTAATAACATAAAATAAAACCTGTTTTTTAATAATATAAACTGTTGTAAACTGTAAAACTATAAACTAAAACATAAAATATAACCCTAATCTATCTATATCCTTCACAAGCAATATATAAATGTATTGTGAAAACAATTTGGAACTGAAATCAGAAGCAATCTTGCTCTAACCTTCAATCAACTATCTTCACGTTCTTTCCTGTTAGCAATTCCATCTTGGATCATTTTTTTCCTTTCATTTACTGATTTATCTTCAAATACTTGAACAAGCTTCAAAAAGTTATTCTTTAACAAATTCAAATCAGACAATAGAATCTTGGCAGCAAATCTTGATCTCAATAAATTCAATTGTTTTTTTTGATTTGGAGACTCCAAACACAGACCACAATCCCAATCTTCTAAACCATTATAACTTTCCATATGAAGCATTAAAAAAACGCCACAATCAACATGATTTTTTTTGGTCCTCCATTTCATTTGCATCCTTGATGGGTTGGTATTTCTAATACCTTCAGTTTTTGGATGTCTAACTTGATCTAAATAGGCAACAAGAACTTTTTTCTGCAAAAATAAAATAATAACAATAAAAAGATAATAATTATGGCGATGAATATACTTATAAATCAAAAATAAGGACCAACAAGTTGAGCTACCAAATTTCAATTATCCAAAAAGATCCAAGGCTAAAACTAAAAAATGAAAGCAGGAAAATTCTTGCCAAAAGTGGATTTCTCCACTGATGAGCAATTTTGACTATTTTAGATTGAACACTAAGTTGACTAAAATGGAATTTGGATGATCCTCAATGACTGAAAAAGGGGTTTTAAGATAAAATGAAACTAAATTAAGCAATTAGAACAACTTATGAACTAGTATGGATGAACCTGAAAATTAGAAACCTAGCAGTTAACTAAAAATTTGAGGTGAAGTGAAATTTTGACTAATTTACAAATGACCTCTGAACTTTATGTTTTGCTTGACCTGATACAACTGATATGACTTTTTTCAAACCAATTTTAACCACTGAAACCAAGGGAAACTCAGTGCACACTCTTGAACCAAACAATCCTTTAAAACATTGAAAAGATAATGTTCATAACATGTCACTGATTTGGGCCATGAAACTGATTCATAAGGTTGTAAAATGATGCAATGAACTTATTTTAACAAAGAACCACCACTGATAACAACAAAACACCATTACTCAATATAGTGCTAAAAAGGGCAGTGGTGAGCAAACATGAGCACAAGGTAAAATAGTGAACAAGTAACTATTGTAATATAAAGTAACTCCATTACACTAATTAAACACTTAAGAACACAAATAAGCAGCATACAATAAGGTTGACATGTGAACAGAATTGATAAAATATACTTACAATTTGTTCAGGAATGCCATAGTATCTTGTAGCAAAATCAGCTCCATTTGAACTATTGTCAATAACTTTAAATGAATCATTTTTGAAATCCACACATATAAGGTACATGTGTTTTTCATGGCAAACAGGGAAGAAAAGCTGCATTAAAAATAAACGTAGCTTACAAATTTGTTAAACTTAAATATTAAAGTTTTTGAACTCTAAAAATTTTTAAAACATACCATGTCAAATGTTTGCAATGACGTAAGATGCTTTTCATCATTTCTAAAACTTTCATTAACTCTTTTCGTAAACTCTTGTAACTTCTCCTCGTCAGTGTGCTTTTCAATAAAGTATGCTGGCTTCTGTATATAAAATAATGAAATTATTGTATGTAAATATGATAAATACCTAAAATATATAGTTATATATAACAAAATCACTTACAATTACTGAAACTTTAAAGAAATATCTGGATGGTAACGTATCATCTTCTTTATATAATTCCAAAATATTGAGAATTTTTGACCATATGTCAATGACATTCGTTGATAACTCCAAACTTGGCATTAATGTTTCCATATCAAAATGAGTTAAAGACTCGCCATTTACACTTTCAAAAATTGGTTCCCTGTAATATATGAAAGAAAAATAAAATAAAATTAGGCATTGTTAATTATTTGGATAGATAAATCATTTCTGGAATTTTCTAAAGTTTCTTTAAGAAAGCATACCATTTAGGCCCTGTCATTGCAAACAATGTATAAGCAACAATTTTTTCATCTTCTGAAAGACACTTTTTAATGTTTACATGTTTATACTGAAAAGGAGAAACCCGATCAGGTCCATTATAAGGATGATCTTCAGCATAATACATAGAGCATCCTATATCTGAAAGAAAATAAACAATGTTATTATAAAAATAAATAAACTTAAAATTGATATTTTTTTCACATGTGAAAAAATTAAAAAATTAAGATTACAAAAATTGTATGTTTTTCGCATGTGAAAAATGAAATAATTATTTGTTGTATAGTTTGTTTTATTTTCTTTAATATACTTTGAAGATTGTATAAATATTGTACTTGAAACTTGCCAAAAAATGTTAATTCAATATTTTTACAAACCATACAAATTTAATATAAAGTTAATAAAGGTTAAGTTATTTTGAATTTATCAACTTTTTAAAATAGCTAAATCTTTATTTAATACACTTTCTTCTGCTTCTTTTCAGTCATCATCTTTTGAAGTAGTAGTATCAACTTCAGATTTAATCTTACTGCTGGATGTCGCATTATTTTCAATTGTCACTTCATCTTTCTCTACTTCTTTGTTCTTTTGTCGACTTTCAACATTAGCGAGTACTGTTCCTTGATCTAATTTGAAAAAACAAAAAAATAAAGTGTAACTAAATAATATTTTCTACAAATGATAATAAGTCCGTAATTCATCAACTTTTTAAAAATAACAAACCTGTTAATACATTTTCTTCTGCTTCTTTTGAAGAATCTTGAACTGCAAAATGAGAATATTGAACCGATTTGACAGAATCTAAAATTTCCTCTGTTTGAATCTAACTTTTTTCAGTTTGAACTTGTTGAACAGTTGGTGTCCCAGCTTCATTTTTATTTTCTGGAGTAACATCTTTCACCAATTTGTTATCTTCTTCTTTAGTTTTTTCTGTAGGTTCAACACTAGCCAATACTTCTTCATTTTGAGATTTAGTGTTTTCACTGACACCTTCTACTGAATAAGAACACTCATCATTTAGAACACTCATCACGCTTTCAGTTTGAAGAACATTTGCTTCAGATTCTTGAGTTGGTAGCCCACCTTCACATTTATCTTCTTGTATAACATTTGGTGCAGAATCTTTGATTGGTGGCACATATTCATCTTCATGTTCTTGTTGTTTTTCAAATTCTTTTTTAGCTTGTTCAATATCAACACATATGTGTTGTTCATCTATCTGGACCTCCTCCTCTGTAACTTTATTTTTTTCTTCTACACATTCGTTTTCTTTTTCAACTGTATCGCCAACTGATTTTCCATCAATATCAACTTTTACTTCATCTTCATATTCAGTTGTCTGAGAATCTTTATCACCATCAGTTGTTTGTTCATTAATTTGACGATTATCAGAGGAACGTTCATTTCTCTCTTCTTGTTCTTCGTTTTCGGAAACAGATTTTTCTTCTTGATTCACACTCTTTTTATGACGATATATTTCGAAGCAATTATCATGTTCCTAATAATTAAAAAATTTCATTAATAAAAATGTAATATAATTTCGCATGTGAAAAATATTTATAATTATTGAGAAATCAAGCAAAGTATGGAAAGTATTAACTTTTTATCCCAAGTGAAATTTCAATTTTCACCTGTGAAAAATTAACACTGAAATAAGTGGTTATGATCTATTGTTAATATAATTTTCATAAGTGTGAAACTAACCCAGCAACAATAATAATATGAATATAATAATTTCACATGTGAAAGTATAAACTTTTTATCACATGTAGGTATTTATAGTAAAAATATGCATGTATAATATTTTCACATGTGAAAGTATTAACTTTTTATCGCAAGTGAAATATTAATTTTCACATGTGAAAAATTAACATAGAAATAAGTGTCTATGATATATTATTAATATAATTTTCACAAGTGAAAAACTAACACGGCAATAATAACAACATGAAGATAATACTTTCACATGTGAAAGTATTTATTTTTAATCACATGTAGGTATTTTATGATTATCAATGGAATTTAAATTTTACCTGGCTTTCATCAGAACTTATTGAACCATCATACATTTTATTAACTGCAGCATCAACATCATCTTTCTCTCCCATATCATTATCTTCCACAAAATCACTAGTGCTAATACCCTTTTTAAATTCTTTCAAAATTCGTTTTAAGTTTTCACATAAAGGGAATCGTGATAAACCTTCTTTCAAACATTTACTTATACTGCCCATTTCAACATATATGTTGTTATAGCTCCTTTCAATCTTTTCTACAAAATCCTGAAAATTCAAAATATTATACATGCTTAGTACAAACATCAGTACAATCCACTGATAAAAAATATTTTAAATTATATAATATTATAATATTTTTTTCATATGTGAAAAGATTATAAATAATATTATAGAAAAAAGTACCTTTGACTCTAAGCTATCTATGGAAGCATCATCTTGTTTTGGTAATAAACCAAACCCTCCAGACTTAATTTCTATATTCTCTCGATGCTTCATCGAAATTGTCTTCCATTCTCTGATAGTTGGCCTTAGGCGTGGAACAGGAAAAACATCACATCTTGTAGAATCAAGATATAACAACTACATAAAATAAAAATTACGTTAATACAAATGAAATACCCTATGTATGTTATTATAAATAATACATGATTACTTACAGTCATAAAAGTGATTGGACCAGTGTAGTGGTTAGTAATTTTATTATCCCACCTTTTTACACTTTTTTCCAAACAATCTATTATGAACTTGCACCAATTTATAGTTTCTACCCTCTCAATGACATTATCATTTATTCTCTTCAAAATCTTCATGCTGCAAGCTCCTTGAGAGTCACACATCCCCATTGTATTTGCGAATAACATTAAAAAGTTCATTCTAAACAACTTCCCACAATCATTAGATCCAACTATGACATCCGTTATATCATTCGGTCGGATGTCATTCTTTCCTGCCTTAGAAGGGAATTGTTGAAACCACTCTTTGATGAAAGGATCATCTGCATTTCTTTCTTCCAGAGTATCTATTTCTTTTTCTTCAAACGGTATACCCAGAATATCATGAACTTTTTGTTCTATAACCTCTATAGCACCATTAGTTGTTGGTAATTTCATTTTTTTAACATCAAAGTTTGAAATGACATGATATCCTAAACAACCAGGTATATCATGAATCTTCATTCCAATAAATCCTCCAAATCCCATTTCTATTAAAACTTTTTCCCTTTTAGCATTTAGAATGCTTATTGTAGAATATAGCGCCGTTGGTGCTGTTCTTGATCTAAGATTAGGAATGTTGTTTTCCTTCTTTTTCTTTTTTCGTTCTGGTTTATATTCATCATCATCATCATCATCTGTGTTTTCCTTCTTTCTCTTACAATTACTTTTCCTTGCACTTTTCTCTTTATGGTCATCATCTTTGTTTTTCTTTTTGTTTGAAGAAGAACAATCAATTTTGTTTTTTCCTTTATCTGTATCATTTTTATGATGCAAAAAGTGTTATTAAAATAAAAAAGTGACAATAGTTTCACATGTGAAAATTTTATATATCTATTTAATAGACAAATTTTTTCAGTAGTGTAAATTAACACTATGTATACTAAAAAAAATTCAGTTATCTTATTCTCATAATCATAATTACTTATCTAATATATTTTAACATAACTGTACTGATAGAAGGTTATTCTAATAAGTTTATTTGAGAATTCTTATAATAAATCTTAACAGTTGAACAAGTATACTTAGATTATATTAAAAAAATTTTTACAAACACTCTTCTGTTAATTTTCACAAGAAATTCTAATATACACTAAAGTGTTCTTTGATTATCTACTATAAATTAAATTATAATTATAAAAAACTTACCATCAACAGAAACATTAACTGAAGATTTTCTTGGTCTTCCTCTTTTACGTTTCTCTACTTGTTTAGCACCAGTTGGATCGTCACCAGCGGAATCTTTTATAACAACTGGTGTACGAGTAGCAACTTCAATAAAAAGAAAATGTAATATTAATTATAATCTTTATATTAAATATATTTTATTAGTTTTAATTCAATAAAAATAATAAATTTAAAAAACATAATTAATTTATGTTAAATTACCTTCAATAGTATGATCCAAATCTAAATCCAAATCTTCATTTGTAGAAGTATAATCTTCAATAGTATGATCCGAATATGAACTTTTATCTGAAAAACAAAGAAAAAAGATATTTGCATTCAAATCAAACTGTATTTTTTGTTATTATCATCATGAATAGATTTTATATGTTTTGTGAAAAAATTAATTATCTTATTTTTTTTACACACACTTGCAATAACTATCAAAGTCATTGTTTCATTCCTTTAGTAACATACCAAACGTGCCCTGAGAAACTTTTCTCCAACTGCATAACCATAGATATTCCTTCCAAATGTTTTATCACTATAACCTCAATAAATTCATTACAACATCATATCAAACAATTCATTTAATTATAATAAAACTTATTGCCAAACACATTAGTTTGTATAACATTTGATTAAACACAATAAATTAAATTATAATTATAAAAAAACTTACAAACAACATAAACAAATTCATTACAACAACATATAAGACAATACATTTCATTATACTAAAACTTATTACCAAACACCTTAGTATGTATATTCGTATAATCAAAACAGAAATTAGTATTCTACACTAATATAACATTTGATTAAACAAAATAAATTAAATTATATTTATAAAAAAACTTACCATCAACTGATGTTGTATAATTCTTCTCACTATTTTTCCTTTCTATACTTTTTCTTCTTCTTCTCTCGTAACATTTTATTTCTGCACAAAAATACACAATTAATAACAAAAACTAACACATCAATAGTAATAACAAAAATACTCACTTTCACTAGTCGTATCTTCTTTTTCCTCCATTAAATTGGTAGAAAATTAGGGTTTAAAATCGATTTGGGGGTTTTTTTTTGTTAAAGAAATTAGGACACAGTACGTCCTTTTTTTCATTTTGATGTTTATTTTGGTGAAAAAATTTTCAAATGTCGTTTAAATGTGTGTTTTTTTGGATATTATTTTGATAAAAATGGACATTTCGTCATAACTGTTGAATGATGTCTATTATTTTCAAAGTCAAATGAATATATATTCGGTTAAATGTTTTATAATTTTTTAGTTATTTTTTTTAATAATTACTTTTTTTAATTAATAACTCTTGAATGATGTTTTAAAACAAAATAACTGTCTCATGGATAAAAAGGTATTTTTTTAATTCAGTATTTTTAATACATTATGGCTATGTTTGGTGACACATAGCAGTAGCAGTATGCAGTTGGCAGTAGCTGTAAGCAATAAGTAGTAGTTGTTTATTTAAAAAACATGTTTGTAACGTACTTGTAGCAGTATTTTGGGGTATATATGTAATTTCAGTATCTAAATAATTGGAGCAATTCTGAAAAGTTCATTCATTAAGCATTTCATATTGGAGTGGTTAGGATAGTTTGAACTGCTATTAGAATTGTTGCTAAACAAGCTTTTCATGTAAATTCTTACCTCTTACTGCTGGTCGCTCCTAAACGCTTGCTTAATGCTTATAGACAAACATTGCTTATAAATGGTATTAAAAATAACTAATTAATAAAAATTTATAACCCACTTTCATTCTTATTCTTTAATCATACGCTTTAAAAATGAGCTAGTTAAGTGTTATAATAGGTTAATAATACTTATTTTTTATATTGGATTTGTTAGGATAGTTTGAACTGCTATTAGAGTTGTTGCCAAACAAGCTTTTCATGTAAATTCTTACCTCTTACTGCTTGTTGCTCCTAAACGCTTCCTTAATGCTTGTAGACAAACATTACTTATAAATGGAATTAAAAATAACTAATTAACAAAAATTCATAACCTACTTTCATTCTTATTCTTTAGTCATGGGCTTTAAAAATGAGCTAGTTAAGTGTTATAGTAGGTTAATAATACTTATTTTTTATATTGGGCTCTTTTATTGGATATAGTCTAAAATAAACAGAAAGAGCTTATGACCCAAATTATTTTTTTATACTTTATCCGTGGGCTAAAAAATTAACCAATGGATCTATTAACTTTATATTTTGGGCCCTTTCAAATAGCTCATGCAAAACATTTTTGATTAAAAAGTTATACACTTGAAATTTTTTTAAAAAAAATTAATAAATTATAACATGTTTTTAAAGAAAATATATATAAAGATACTTCAAACATAAGTTTTCTTTTTTCAGTTAAAAAAATTTTGTTAAATAATTTTTTTTAACAAGTGAAAACAAATTCTCTTTAAACTGACTTTGTTTTTCCCAAGTGAAAATAAATACAGTTTTTTTTAATTTTAAAATTAAAAAAAATGTTCACATGTGAAATATAAATATTAAATGTTTTATTTAATTATTTACCTTTTATAGCCATAGGAAAGACCGTCAACCCCAATTCATTTCTCCGGTCTTCAAAAAACCGTCACCCCCAATTCTTCACACATTCACTCAATCTCTCAAACATTACCATAATTCAAATCAAAACACTTAAATTCAAATTAAAATCAAATGTCGAACAAAGGCAAAGGAATAGCCGATGACAACTACTATTCCGGTAAAAGAAAAAATAAATCTGATAACCGGAAACATAAAAACCCTAACGTAATAATTATTGATGTTGAAGATGTCAGTGAAGATGAAGATTATATTCATGAAGACATCAGTAGTAATTATTCATTTTCATTTTCAATTTTCATTTTTAGGAATTTTTTGTTTCTTTAATGTTTCTTATGTTATTGATTTTTAATTTTTTGTTATGAAAGTGTTATACAGTTTGTTTTTGTTTTTAATTAAAGATTAATGAGATGTTAATATGAGACGTTGCATTAGCTTTTTCAGGGGTGGACCTTTTAAGGGGCAGGGGAGGGTCCCGGCCCCCTCAAAAGTTGCGGCAACTAGTTTAAATATTATAGGTTTTAAGGGTAATTTAATTGGGTTCACAAATAAATCTCCGATTCGGCCATCCCAAAATAAATTCGGCCACCCAAAAATAAGTGTTCAAGTTCCGCCACTGCTTTTAATAGTGAAATGTATATAGTTTATATGATTATTAAACTTTTTTAAAGGAAGGAATTAGTGTTTATAAGATATTATAGATATGCGAAGATGAGATATTTAATTAGTGTTTGTTGTTATGAAACATTGAAATCTATATTGTTTTTAATTTTTTATAGATTAATTTTTTTTAGGGATTTTATTGATGAGTTGTAATTTGTGATTTTGATGTGTATTTACTATTTAGGAGTTAAATTTATTATTAATTTTGTGTTTTTTGCAGAGAATAAATCTTACGAGACAAGAAAAAAAGGTATCAATAGAGAAGCATCTAAGAAGGAAAATCAATCATATGTTGATGGTAAGTTTCAAATCAGTATAGATTACAATGCAGAAGTTTCTGCACTTCTTGTGTTCAGTTAATAAATGTGTTAGTATTCTGAGTGAGTGTTCAATTACTAGATGTGTTAAATTATTTGTCAAATGTTACTTTCATTTAGCGTATTAGTAAAAATTGTGACTCAACATTATAATTATCTAGCAGGTGAAGTAAGCAAACCTAAGAGAGGAATACCGAGGAAGAGTCATCCTAAAATTCCTTCTTCTGCTTCATCTGCATCACCTGCTTCTTATTCTTATTCACCTGCTGCAGATAAGAAAGGCCAAGAAAAGGATATAGTTTTTAGAACAAGAAATTCGCCAAAAGTTTTGTACAACGTGTTGAAGAATCTAACATGCGGTCAAAGGAAAGAATTAATTGATATGGGATTTGGCTCACTGTATGGGATTGATATAGATGAACTTTCTGGTAAAATTGGAAATTTTGTAGTGGAAAACTTTGAACCAAGTGAGATGAAGCTAAAGTGCAACAATTATGATATTCTAATAACTGCAGAGTCTTTTCATAAAGTGTTGGGTGTACCAATAGGAGGTTTGCCTATCAATGATTTGGTTAAGAATAAAGAAGTGGAAGGTTCTATAAGCAAAAGATGGTATAGTCAATTTCCTACTAGGAATCCAACACCAAATAGAGTTGCTGATCTTATTATAGAAAAAAAAAAGTTGAAGGAATTATGTTCAAGATGAGTATGCTTGTTTTATTTTCCAACATATTTGGATTAGCAGGAACCGATGGACAGTGTAGACCTAGTCTAATTGTTCCTTATATAACTGAAGAAACGAAAATTGATAAAATTGATTGGTGCAAATATGTTTTGGACTGCTTGAAGATAAGCAAAGAAGGTTGGGATAAAGATTGTATAAATAGTTACTATCATGGTCCTGTCACAGCTCTGATCGTAAGTGCTTATATCTCAATATTATGTAATTTTTTTTCTCAGTATTCAAATGTAAAGAAAATTTTGTTTATACTTGAATAAAAATGTTTGAATAGTCGAATTTGTATAATTAATTTTTTTATAATATATATTAAACTTTTCACTTGTGAAAACAATTATTTGTAATATTTAATATTTTAGAAAAATAATGATTCTTGCTTTATTTTGCAGCTTATATATATTCATTCTACAAAGTGTGATTCAGACCTCAAGGCTCATGAAATTCCTTCAATACAATTTTGGAATTCTGATGATATAAGAAGGAGGGAGACTTTTGAATTGGATAATGGTGGTTTTGGAAATTTGGATTTATATTTAGATGTCGACAATGACAATGAATCTTACAAAAAAAAGGTTTTCTTTTATTTATAATCACAAAGATTGTAGACTTTAGTTTTATTACTATTTTTATGTCTTCACATGTGAAAAAATAGGCATTGAATACCTTCACATGTGAACAAATCAAATACACTTTCATTTCCTCACATTTCTTTTTTTCTTTGTTATAACAGTTGCGCTTGGATAAAGTTGATCAGAATGTGGATTTGTTGGAAAAAATTCTTTCTGATATAAAGAATGAATTTAAAAAATCATCAGGTGAAAATCTAGATAATATGAGGCTTAAAGAGATTAAAGCCAAGTTCAACCTTTGTATTCGGAATGTAGAAATGGAAAATTATGAATCAACAGGGCTTGAAAAGGAAGATGATGATTTGGATGCAGAAAAGGAAAAATATGAATCAGCAAGTTTTGGAAGGAAAGACAATGAATCTACTGGTTTTGAAAACAAAAGTGAAGAATTTTGCAATGTTCATCTTTCTGAAGATGAATTGGAAAATAATGATTTAGATAAAGAAAAGGAAGATGGTGAATCAACGGGGTTTGAAAACAAGAATGTTGATGGGTTGAATGACGATTCAACAGGGTTAGAAAAGGGAAACACTGACGATGATGGTTTGAATAACGTTTCAGAGAATTTTGAAACAAGACAGGCAGATGAGGAAAGAGTCAAAGATGAGGGAATAGAGAAAGATGTAGATGATGATACAGATGTTGAAACTCCTGTGTATTTTAAAAGAAGAAAGAAAGCGCATAAATCAAACGAAAGCAATCAATCAAAAGATGAAGTTTTTGAAGATGAAAAGAAAAATGAAAGCATTCCATCAAATGATGAGATGGCCGACACTCCAGAAAGTTCATTTCAGCATTTGAGAACATAATTTTGAAGAAGGTTCAGCATTTGATGAAGATAAAGAAGAAGAAGATGATATAAAGGTTAAATATAAATTCAGTTATTTACTATTAAAAAAAAGTATTTTTTACAATTGTAAATTCATACTTTTTTCGCAAGTGTAAAAATAATATTTTAATTTTTAGAAGTGTTAATAAGCTTTGTATTACATAACAAATTTTTATCTTAAAAGAAAAGACAATTTTAGTGTCTTTAAAGAATGCAATTTTAGTGAAACATTTAAATTCAGTTGATTAGTATTAAAAAATGTAATTTTAGTTCCTTTAAACTTTTGTTGCAGGCAAAAGAAGATTAAGAATCGCTTCGTATGCAGAAAAGGAAACATGCTGAAAGCTTACAAAAAGAAAACATAGAAAAAAGGACAAAACAACAAGTGGATGAAATACGGGAAAGTGAAAAGAAGGTTTTTAAAATTTTTATTGTTTCTTTCTGCATACATTTGAATTTTTTTCTATGTTTATTATTTTAATTACTGTTTGTTAATTAAATATACTTTTGTTATTTGTCAGCTCGAAGAAGATATAAATCTAAAAGAAAAATACCGCAGTGAATTGTGAGAGGAACTCAATGATATTGATAACTTATCTTATAATATGAGGTCGTTGTTGCGTGGGTTAGGGTATGAAGTTGGTGTTACTTTTGCTGAGGTTAGTTTCTATTTCAGTGTTTTATAGTCTATTCACATGTTATTAAATATTTTCACAATATAGATGCTCAGAGTAGAAAAAACTTGTATACTTCAAATTATACATAGTAATCCTTTTGATAGTTGAATGAGAAAAATATGGGATTTATCTAATGAATTACCATGCTAAAAAACATAGATATATATTGCATTAGTTCATTATATGCTAAATCAATCTGTTATGATGATTTCAGGTTAATAAAGTTTTTAAGCGTGCACTATTGGATTTCCACCCGAATAAGTTTGCAAAAGCTGACATGCGTAAAAAAGTGGAAGCTGAAGAAAAGTTTAAGCTTCTTATAGACATGAGGGATAATGATATCTTTTTTAAGAACAAATTTTTTTAGGTAAAGAAGTTGTTAGAGAAGGTAGGCAGTGATAATAGTTAGTATCTTGATATTAGTTAACCTATGTGTAAGGAGTTATTATTAGTATCAATATTTTCAGTTCTGAAGAAAATCATCTAATATATGTATATCTTTTGTTATTAAAAAAATTCTCACTTATGAAGAAAATCATATATTATTGAATAAGTTGTTTAATTGATATAATTTAGGAATTTTAAGATTTTAATAATATATGTAGCTGAGTATGTGAGTTTAAAAAATATATTTTCACTTGTGAAGATAATCATTTAGAAAAAAATTAGTTGCTTAAAACATATATTTATTAAAAAAATTTCACATGTGAAGAAAAAATTTGAAAATTTAAATTTTCACGTGTTAAAATTTTTGTACTTTTTAAAAAATTAAAGTGAACTTTTTTTTACATGTGAAAATTTTTTCCTTTCAATTTTCACATGTTAAAAGTTTTTCATATTTGTAG
Source organism: Artemisia argyi (assembly GCA_030686995.1). Lineage (NCBI taxonomy): Eukaryota > Viridiplantae > Streptophyta > Magnoliopsida > Asterales > Asteraceae > Artemisia > Artemisia argyi. Next base: position 17,665,481 of record CM060697.1, on the reverse strand, counting down.
AAAATTAATTTAAAAAAAAATTGAAAAAATATTTGAAATTTTTTTTTCACATATAAATTTTTTTTCACATGTGATTTTTTTTTTTTAATTTTCACATGTGATTTTTTTTTATATGTGATGAAAAGTTTATTATTTTTGAAAAAATTGAATTAAATTTTTTTTTCACATGTGAAATTGTTTCTTGAAATTTTCACATATGAAAACTTTTTCATATGTGTATAACTTTTAGTAAAGATACTTTTAAAATAACTTTTTATTTTTAATACTTTCACTTGTGAAGAACAAAATATAATATAAGTATTATTTTTGTTTTTTTTTTTTAAATTTTTAACATGTGAAAGTAAATGATAAAATTGCCTAATTACAAGAAGTTCATAGTTGAAAATTCTAATTTTGTTTTTTCACATGTGAAAGTAAATAATTAAATCTAATGCATAGTTGAAAATCAAAATTAAAAATCTTAGTTTCTTTTTCACATGTGAAAATAAATGATAAATTTTTCTAATTACAATACCAAATGCATAGTTCAAAATCATTAATATATATTCATTTTAAAAGCAAAGAGTTACTAAATTAAAAAGTTCAAAGCAACGAAACATTTAACAGAAGTTTTCATGATATTGAAAATACTATTACAATTTAAAAAAAGCAACATATGTTGGATGTGAACAAAGATATGTTAACTCAAAAGTCATGTTCTTGTCTTTCTGAAATCCACACTTTTTCTTCAAATCAGCCCATTTTCCTTTAAGAACAACATTAGCGGAAGCATGTGTTCCAAATTGTGTATACCTTCTTTCTGGATATACAATCACTTCCATAGAATAAACATCTTCATTAGTATAAACTTGAACACATTCAAAACGATGTAGATTATGAGCTTGAACAAAACCACGTGGTATGGTCTGCAAAAAATAAGAAAGTACTTGTAAATAACAATTAATAATTTTAAAATATATAAAAAATAAGTTGTAAAGAGAAGATATGTAATTTACAATGTATCCTTTAACAATAACATTTGATGTCAGTTTGGCATGAAACATCCTTGGTTGATTTTCAACTGGTACGAAATCAAATTTTGCAAATCCTACATTAAAAAAATATTATCATAGAATATACTAAAAGTATAATTGATTGAATATAAATTATCTACTTTTTAAAATTTAACCTGAAGGTAACTTGACATCTTCATCATCAATATCTACCAAGTTTTCATCAAACACTTCTAACCGGAATTCTGAATTATATTCTATAAAACTCCATAGAAATATATAGCCTTCTTTGATTTCACAAAGTTCACAAATTTTCTCCCATTCCAAATCATAAAAACCGAAAGAATCACCATCAACAGACTGAGTCTTAACTTTGTATCTTCCATATTTAGTAGAAACATTAATCCTTGAAGAAGGATTAAAATTCATTTCATTTCGAATGGCATTAACTTATTCAGAAGGAAGTGTCTGGAAAGAAAAATTATAATAATTAAGTGTTTTGTATAATATAGTTTTAAAAAAGAATATAATAAATAAAATTAAAAAAGTTGTTAGTTTAATAAAATTGCCATAAACTTCAAGGAGTCTTTAGTTGCAAATGTTAAACATTTTGGTTCTTTAGAATAAAAATTCCTTGAGAATTCAAGATCTGTAGGGCATCCATTCTGATCAAACTCATTAACTAATGAACAACCATAGTCTGTTTCAAGAAAGTATAAATAGAATCCATCTTGAACATTGAAATCTTCAAGATACTTAAGCCAACCAGGACCGTGTATCATACATTCAGAATTACCAAAGTCACTGATTTTGACAATATATTGTTTTTTTGTAGTGTCTAAATAAGTAATACTAGGGGTTTCTTCATGTGTATGCAAGCCTTTAAATTCTTTGGGTAAAACCTGATAATTAACATCAAAAATCAACTTTACTATAGAAAATAATTATTCAATATTTATTTAGAAAATACTCATTCACTTTTGTTTAAAATCTTACCAGACCATGCATAGCTGATTCATCTACTTTAAATAGAAAATGGTATTCTGTAACCATTTCAGTATAACCTGTTAATTTAACCTATAAATAAATAAATAGTCGTCAATTAAATATAAATGAAATTATTTTTTCACATGTGAAAAAAAAATCTACTCAAAAGCTAATTAACATTAAGTTTTTCTAATCGTCTAAGGATCTAAATATTAAACTACAAATTACTATATTCTTAAAATACATTAGTTTAATCAACATATATTATAAAAGTCCAAAATAAAAAATTGCTTTTTTTAATCTAATCAACAGATATTTATTTTAATTATAATGTGCCTAAAAATTAACTATCTAAATAGCAAAAAAAATCGAAAAGATGCACACATAAAAACTTTAAAATTTTACTTAAAAAAACGGGACTAATAAAATTTACAGTAAAAGGTGGCTGGTTTCTTAATTGATCAAGTTGTTAATAGGTGAAGAGGAAGAGGATGGATATTTTTGGAGTTTGGCTGCTAATGTGAAAGGTAAAACCTAATATGAAGAACCAAATAATATATAATATTTTTAACGGCCTGGGCTTGGATAGGCTAAACAAAGGTGTCAAGTTTAAAGAGCCTCTACTTAAGTCCATTATATATTTTACATTTTTTAACAGGCTTGGCTTGGATGTGTTTTGAATTTTTATTTTCATAATTTTAACAAGTGAATTTTTTTTATTGTAACATGTAAAAATAATTTTCAAAACTTGTGTTTATTTTTTATTTATAACTTTTATATGCCTTTTTTTTAATTTTTTATTCTCAAAATTTTTCAAGTGAAATAATTTGACTTTAAACTTATTTTGTTTTTCACAAGTGAAAATAAATTCACTTTTTTAACAATTTAAAATAAATTCAGAGTTATAAAATTAATTTGTTTTTTTTTTCACAAGTGAAAAAAATAAATTTGTTGTTTTTTAGAAAAGTTTTTCTAATTGGTTATTTTTCGTAATTTTCAAAATTGAAAAGATTTTATTTTTCAAAAGTAAAAAAATAAACTTTTATACGTGCTTAAGTCCCAACAATCTTATAGAGCACCCAAAAGTCCAAAACTAGATCTATTATTATATTAACACAAAAGTTGAAGGGCAAAAATGTATTATTAAAAACTAATATTTTTAATAAAAAAATATCTGCAATAACTTTTTATACCGCATCTAATTAGATCTAACTTCATTTATTCTCTACATTTCACAAATTTCTCTCTCTATCTCACACAGTAAATTTTCTCAATTAAAAACACGTACTAAATTCACACTCTGAATAGTTACTGCATCATAACTATGGTGAAGAAGAAAATCAGTGGATCTAAACGTTCTCGTAAGTTGTTTTTAAATTGTTTGTATGTTTTTTTATTCTTATAATTGAGTAGTTTAAAATGAAGTGTTGAATTATTTTATATTTTATGTATTTTAAATTTATCTGAGTGTATTTGAATGATTGATATAATAGTTGTAAAGAAGTAATTCAATAGGTTATGTTTTTGTGGCAAATTTTTGTAGCGTGAATCGTGTTTTAGATGTAGAAAAGTGTTTTAAGTATATATTAGGTTAGGCGTATAGTGTTTAAGTAATTGATGCATTTTCTGTAATGCACTTATGCAATAGGTTCTTGTATTAAGTTTATTTCTATACTCAATTTTGTATGTGAAATCTTATATTATTGTGTATTATATTTAAAACGCTTTGATTGTATCAGGTAAAGAGTCTGATGCTCTGAAAGTAAAACGCTTTGCACTGAAAGGATCAACAATTCGAGCTAAGGATATGATTTTCCTTAGTAGTATTAGCAGTAAGAAAAAGTATGATAATAATGGTAGCAGAGTTAAGTTTTTAAGTTCTGATGTCATAGAGGAAACTAAGAGAAAATTACTTAATGATTTTGATTTAGAAGCAATTTTAAGTTCTGATGTCATAGAGGAAACTAAGTCAAATGTGGAAGTTATTGATGGATGTGATAAAAAAAATGATGATAAAGCTAAAAAAAGGAAAAGAAAGAATAATGATTCCAAAAAACAGAAAGTTCATGATGAAGTTTGTGTTTCAGAAAATGAGTTTGTTGAGGAATCGGAACTTTATGTTGAAGTTGACAAGTCTAAAAAGATTAAGAAGAAGAATATTGTTTCTGTTGATGAAAATTCTGAGGTTGATGATGGATGGTTATCTCTTAGAACAAGGGCTTCTCCAAAAGTTCTGTATAGTTTGATGAGTAAATTGACATTAGCTCAAAGAAAGGATTTAACTGAAATTGGTTTTGGATCGCTTTACAATATGGCAGTAGAAGAAATCCCAGTTAAAATAGGTCATTTGTTGTTGAAAATTTCTTTCCAAACGAGATGAAACTCAAGCTTCAGAATTACGATATAGAAATAACACCAGAATTAATTCATTCAGTTTTGGGTGTGCCTTTAGGAGGTATAGATTTTCATCATTTGGCTAAGAGAAGGGTTTCTGATTTAAGTCGAAGATGGTACTTGCAATTTATAGGTAGGTATCCAACACCTAAGAAAGTTGCTGATGTGGTCAAACAAACTAAAGTTGATGGAATTCTATTCAAATTGAGCATACTTGTTCTATTTTCAAAGTTTTTTGGATTAGGAGGAAAGGGTGAACAATGTAGGCCTCAAGAAATTCTCAAGTATATTTGTGAAGATACAAAAATTTCAAGTATAGATTGGTGCAAGTACGTGTATGACAGTTTGAAAGTCAGCAAAGAAGGTTGGGAGAGAGATGATTATGCAATTTACTATTCTGGACCTCTGACAGCACTTATTGTAAGTGTTCATTTCAATACATTAATATTATTTTTTTTTATCAATTGTTCACATGTGAAAATTTTATTTTATACTTTTTTTTAGCTCATGATAGACAGCAATAGTAGTTTAAATTTCGATAGTAGTTTAATATTTCAAAAAAAAAAAAAAAAAAAAAATCACTTATGAAGAAAATAATATTTTAATGAGTAAGTTGCTTAAATAATACATGTTAAATTTTTTTACCTTTGAAAAAATTGAAGTTAACATTTTTTTTTCTTCACATGTGAAATGTTTTTCATATATGAAAAAAGTTCGGAATTTTTCTTCACATATAAATTTTTTTTCACATATGAAAATTGAAATGTTCAATTTTCACATGTGAATATTGTTTTTCATATTTTACTAAAATAAATTTCAAAAACAAAAATTCAAAAAAATAATTTTAGAATTTTTTTTAGATATGAAAATTATATAATTAGATTTTACTTTATACTTAATATTTAAATTTTTCACATATGAATTTTTTTTATTATTTTTTTTATTTTTTATTATTTTTTTTGAATTTTTTGAAAAATAATTACTCTTGTTTAATTTTGCAGCTTATTTATCTTCATTGCACGAAATGTGAATCAGTATGTTTGCGACATGAAATTCCAGCAATCTCTTTATGGACTACTGATATGATTAAAAATTGGCAGAGTTTCGAAATTAATAATGGTGGTTTTGGTATTCTTGATAGATATGAAGATGATATAAATGACAGTGAGTTTTCAAGAAGAAATGTTTGTTTTAATAATATTATATTGTAGTAATAATTTGTTTTAATAATATTATATTTATTTATTTATTTTAAATTTTTTTTAAACAGTCGCAATCAAAACTGGATATACTTGATCGGAAAGTTGATTTGATTTACTCAATAGTTAATGATTTGGAATATGATTTCACTTTATGGTTTAGTGAAGATCCAGATAATCCAAGCCTTAAAAAGATAAAAGCTAAGTTCATCAATTGTATTCGTAATATTGATCTGTATGGATATGATAAGGAAAAGATTTTAGATCTTTATGATAACGAAAGTGAAAAAGAAAAAGCTTTAGAGAATCAAGATGATGCATCTGAAGAGGATGATGTGCAAACTTTTGATCATGATTGCTGGAATAGTGTATTGGGGAATTATGAAAAAGGTGAGTGCAGTCACGCAATAGGTCAATCGGATGAAGAAATGGTCAAAGATGTAGAAAAAGATGACAATTTTGGTTTTAATACGTTTGAAGTTCCTTTTTTAGAAAGTGAAGATACAGATAGAATTGATTGTGTGCAAATGATGAATAATGAATTGGATAAACTGTTCAATAAATATCACAATAAAGAATCAATAGGAGGTCTGAATGATTTTCAATTTTTTGCGGTTCCTGAAATTTTGAAAGAAGCTGAAAAGAAAATTGGTAAAAAGGTTACTTTCTGCAAGGATATTGATGTTAAAACTCTTCCCACTCAAGGATTTTTTGAAGAAGATGATAAAAGTGGAAGTTTTTGAAAAGAAAGTTAAGCCTTTGGCATGCTTTAGTAGTCCCGTTGTTGTTTCATCGTCTTTTCCTCAGCATAGTTTGTTTGTAGCACCATCCTTTTTTTTGGGCCCTGAGTTTGAAACTAATACTGAGATTGTGGATGTAAAGCCAATAATCAAAGAAACAACTATTAGATCTCCATTCAAATTTAGGCAGATTCTTCCAAATGTTGATTTGAAATTAGGAGAAGAAAGGGTTGCTGATACACTCTTCATGATGCTTGAACAAACTAGCCAAGTGTGAGTAATTTGTTAATAATTTTAACAGTTTTTTATTTTTTTCACTTGTGAAATTGATTAATAAATTCCAAAATTTTATATACTTTTTTTTGCAGTGATGTGGTATATGAATCTATTTCATCCAAAACAAAGTTAATTCGTCTATCAATTGAGACGTTAGCTCCTGGACTGCGAGTAGATGCAGATGTTATAGAAGCATGGTCAGATGAGTTAAACTTTATGGAGCGTTTCAAATCAGCAGAACATCCATCTAGATATTTTTTCAAACCAAGTGTGGTAAGTCTTTTTTAATCTTGGTTTATTATTTAATTTTATAAAGCAAATGCTTTTTCAATTTTTAAACTTAATATCATCTATGAATAATTTAGTTTAGAAACAATATTTAGATGCATAAATCATTTAGATGCATAAATCATTTTTTATGAAATTATTTATTCTTCAGTGTCGATTTATAGGGTATTAATTGTTTGTTTTCTTCATATTAGAATATTTTTTGAACAATTTTTTTTGAAGTTCATTGTTTATTTACAGTCAATTTTTAGAGCCGATTATTTTTTGAAGTGCATTGTTGATTTTCTTCATATTTGAATATTTTTCCAAAGATTACTAGAATCTTGTAATTCAATTTTTATTTAGAGTCAATTATTGACTATTATGTTTATTTTTATTCAGACAAAAGACATACTCAATAACTCTACAATATACCCTGAGAAGTATGAGGTTTTTAAAAAGACTTTACTTGGTGATTACCAAGCAAAGAGGATTGCAGCCTGTGAAAATTTCAAATTGGTATGGCTTTTTAATTTTATATTAGTTTTCATCAAATATATATTCTTGAAATATTATATGTATTCTTTTTTAATATATATATTTTATTTTATTTTTTAATTTTTTAATTTTTTTTTGAATCAGGTTTTCTTTCCTATTTGCTGTGCGGATCATTTCTTTTTGATATGTTTTGATTTGACGAAACGTCAAGTTCTAATTATAGACAGTTCAAGTATTGATGAAGAAAACGAAAATAGATATTGTTGTATTCCTGAACTTTTGGTAAGTAAAAATCATAAAATTTATATATATTTATATATTTTTATTATTATTTTTTAAAAATTTATGTTTATTTTTTTTAAATTTATTATGCAGATTAAAATGTTTATACAATTCCACTCTGAATACAATTCACCATGCATTGGATATACATTTGGAAAACTTATTGCTGAAAGATTCAAGATGCATTAGAGAACTGTTGATAATTATCTAGACGATGGAGTTTTTGTGATGTCTCATATGAATATGTATTTTGGTGAGAGTGAAAGTGAATGGGATTATGGATTTCTGAAGGAATCTAACGAACAGACAAAGCAACTTGACTTACTCAGGTTTCTCACTTTTTCTTTAACATTTTTAATATTCTATGTATTAAAATATTTAATTTTCATACTTTTTCACATGTGAAATACTTTGAATAAATAAATAAATTTCTTTTTGTGACTGATTTTTTCACATGTGAAATAATTTGAAGAAATAAATTTTAATTTAATTTTTTATTTTTAATTTATAATTTTTGTAATGACTTTTTTTTTCTTCTTACCAGATCAAAATTTGCTGCAAGATTAATTTTGTCAGAGAATAACAAATACATGAATGATATTCTAAAAGAAGTTGCAGAATTCACTAAAATAAAGAAGTCCTTAAGAAAAGAACTTATCAAAGAAGCAGTTCAGAATAGAGATAAAAGATGCAATCTTTTAGAATAAATCTAAAAAACAACTGTATCCTTTTGTTAAGTGTTCAATATTGTTATGATAGTTTATATTTTTTTAATAAATTAACACGTTCAATATTGTTATGATAGTTTATGTTTTTTTAATAAAGAAATGTTAAATAAATATTTATACAACGCATAAATATGTTTAATGTTTCAAAATTAATTGTTACTAAATATGACTATGGGACTTTCAAAATTAACTGCTACTAAATATGACTGTGCATATTTCATGACTATGGGACTTTAAAAAAAAAACATTTTATTTTCACAAGTGTAAATAAAGAAATATGATTTTTTTCTTTCACAAGTGAAAATAAAGAAGTTTAACATTTTATTTCACAAGTGACTTTTTGATTTGTTTTTATTTTCACAAGTGAAAATAAATTCATTTTAATTTGATTCTGTTTTTTAACCAGTGAAAACTTTTTTTTTCAGAACTGAAAATAAATTAACTTTGATTTTTTTTTTCACAAGTGAAAAATAACATTAGATTTTTTATAATATTCAAATTAATTCACAGAGATAACATTAAATATTATATAAATTAATTTACTTTTGATTTGTTTTTTTTTTTCACAACTAAATATAAATTCAGTTATATTTGTTTCTTCTTTTTTACTAGTCAATATAAACTCAGTTTTTTACGAAATTATCACCTGAATTAAATCCATATTAATAAACTTTTTTTTTCACAAGAGAAATTATTCCATAGTTGGATTTTATTTTTTTTCACAAGTGAAAATAATTTATCTTTGATTTTTGTTTTTGTTTTTCACAAGTGAAAATAACACCAGTTTTAATCTTAAGCATCTGAGGATTTTTTTTAATCAAAAGTGAAATTATTCAATACACTTTTATTATATATTTAATATATTCTTTTTTATTTGCATTCCTGATTTTTATTGTTTTTCCTATACCCCATATTTTTTTTCTGACAAATACTTTATTTCTATTTAATGTAATGTTGAAAAGTAATTAATTGTATGGGAAGTGTAAACAAAAATACACTGTACACGTTTGGTTACCAAAAATTAATTGTATTGGAAGTGTATTCAATAAATTAACTGTACGCCTTTTGTCTATATATATGTCTGTGCTTATCCTCTTTCATCACAATTCTTATTTTCTCTCACTTCAGATCTAACACATATCATCATCTTCAGATCTATTTTTCTCTCATCCAAACATAAAATAAAATGGAAAATTATTTTAAAACCCCAAATCTAGAGTGGTTGAAAGACGCCGCTTGTTCTGACGACCTGCTAAAGACTTTTAAGTTTTTTTTAAGCAACAGATGTTGGAGTTACAGGGTTTCATTAATAAGGTTGAGGAAGATTGTGAACAACTGAGAAGGCAGATTCAAAAGCAAGAAGAGTATCTTGGTGAATTGGAGATCTCCGGTGAAGATGCTACCTTGATTATTAAAATAATCAATGATACATTGAAAAAGGACCGTTCTAGGCTTGATGATTTGGATAAACTGCTGATTAAGTGTAACAATTCGCAATTTCAGGTTAACTTTTATTCCCGAAAATTTCACTATTCACTTTTTACTATTCATTTTTTACTATTCACTATTCACTATTCATCTCAGAAATTTTTATTTCATATTCTCGTAAGTTAAACTATTTTAACGATAATCCGAGAGTTTGACGCTCGTCGGATCATTTCTGCAAAAATCACAAAGCCGTGTCCGAGATTTACTTTTAGGTTTAAACGTCATTCCAGCATCCCGATATGTCCATAAAACATTATAAACAATAGAAATATGATTTTCTCTCATTTTAGGACAATTCCAAAAGTTTTGGAATTTTACGTTTTCCAGTTCAGCGTTTTACGCGAATTACGCGTTTTAGACCCGTGTTTCCAGTTTTTAGCAGAGTTTTAGCACCCGATAGAACCTACCACTCATTTTATATTTTATTATGGAGTATATTGATAAGTTCTACCATATTTATAAATTTCATATTTTTAGGATACCCGGTTTTACGTTTCGTGGCCTAAAAACTTACGGTTAGCAATTTACGGAGTCAAAACTAGCTACATACTTAGGATATTATCATCCAAAGACCATGACTACTCATCTAGTCACCCTTACCCATTCCAAACCGACTTAGGAGTGGGGGGAGTCACCATGTGTGGTTAAATCTTGACCATTGATTCTTTAGATCATTACAAGTGTCTTAAACTAACTATGGTTAAATTCTAACCCAATATATGGTTAACTATTTTTCCTACCCTATAAATACCAAGCTAAAACACATATAAAACTTGCACCACACCTTCTTATAACCTTCAAGTCCTAAAACCTAAGGCACTTTTCTTATATTTTGTAAGAAAGTTAACTAGTTTTTGAAAGAAAACTAGTGTTTGATCTTCAATCTTGGAAATTTTCTAAGAAAAGTTGTTATAACTTTAAAGTCTCCAAAAAGACGTCGTTATAATCTTCAAATAGCTTTGGACTTCAAGAAGGCATCGTTATAATCTTCAAATAACCTCAGTTTATCATAGATTGCAAAGGGTGAAGCTTAAGTCTATCAAAGTCCGTACCTTACTAGTTACTTACCTTTCTTTTAGAAAGCCTCAAGTTGTAAGCAAACCCTAACCTACTTTCTTACCATATTCATGCTATTTATATTTCATTCTTACTATATATTGTCTTGTTATTGTGTTCATGATGTTTAAAAATGGATAAAACAAGTATTGGTATACATATGTTAACTTATGACAAGTAAACAAGCAAACTAGTGATTTTTATGGAGAACCACGACCAAAATAGTATAACTTTGATATTTTACACTTACTTACTGTTAAAGAGGACTTAACAAGGAAAACATAGCAATTTGAATCACCCAAAACGAGTACCCGAGTCAAAAGTTATGGCCATAAGAAGTTAGCGAAACCAAAACGGCAAAACTGCCTAAATAGCATTCTGATCAAATTTTGATTTTGAAAGTCACCCTTCTGTTCCGATTCATCAAAAAGTTAAAACACGAAAGTTGTCCGGAACGACGTTTTCGTTCAGGTGCAAAGAAGCTCGAGCCCTGAAAACGCTTTCCGAGTGATAAGTTTCTTCAAAATCTTAACAGCCCATTTTAGACCAAAGTCACTATATTATAGTTATGATTTACTAAGACCAAGAGGTCTAATGACCTAAAGCCAAGACCACAACCATGGCTAAAGCCAAGGTTGAGTCTCAAGACCATGGTAACAATGACCAAGGTCACGGCAAAGCCACGGCTAAAGACCATGTAACATTTCGAATCAAAAACTTATATATATATGTTATCAAATACTACAATAGTAGGGAGCCTCATGTGAGGAGTTCATTAAGTAAGCCATCGAGATGAGTTGTGGATTTACGAATTAAAGTGTCCTGGCTCCTCGAACGTTTACTCCATGACTTCTGAATTATGTCGGCCCGAACGGTAGTAAGAGATATACAACCTATACATGTTTCATAAACCATTTATATTCAAAGACTTACACTATATACTAAGTACTACATCATGAACTATATGCAAGAAATATATAGGCAATTCTTCGTATTCTTAGACGTTACTCCAAACCTAAGTCGCAACGTTCTATTATAGGCTGCTCTTAGAGACTTTCGCAATTCGACTATCACTTTGATTTCACATCACTTAAGCTTAAGGTGAGTCATAGCCCCTACTCTTTTCATACTTGTTTTAACTCTTGGGGGGGATACATGCTCAACTACTTGCTTACTTGTACAAATACTCAAAACATTTACACTTGATTGTTTTATACTTGATTGTTTTATACTTGATTGTCTTATACTTGATCGCATTATACTTGATGTCATATATACATGATTGCATTATACTTGATTGTGAGACTTCCAGTGGCTCCAGATTAAGTTGCTGGATGACCATTGAGACTTCCGGTGGCTCCACATTAAGTTGTTGGATGACCATTGAGGCTATTGATACATCCTAACATTTGCGAATGTTGGATACATCATAAACGTGAGGTCTTCGGAGATGAAGTGTAGACTCACGACTAATTGCTTTACTATTTTGATGAACTTATACATGTCTTTATCATACTATATTGTAGCAGTGGGTTGTGAACACACAGGTTACAAGTCTCTTATGGCGGGACTTGTAACTGAGTGGATTCACGATGCCTTTGCTGTGTGAACATTCTTTTAAGGCTTTTCAACTGTTTTAAGACAAACTCTATGAACTCACCAACCATTGTGTTGACACTTTAGCATGTTTATCTCAGGTTAGTAAGGCGATAGCTAGTGCGTGGGACTTAGAGTCAAGCTGCATATTCTGAATACTTACGCTTTTATCATTTACCATTCAAAACATTTTGTATACATTTATGTATCATACTTTGGAATCTCATGTTTGTAACTTTGAATTCATTAATCGAATGGTAACTTTTCAAAATGTCTCATTTAGAGTTCGTTTTCTATAACTTCTACTTTGTATTATGAAGTAGCACCCCAATGACACAGTCTTCCGCTGCGGTATTTTGGGGGTGTTACATTAAGACCCGTAATGATATGTTTGAAAAGAAGCGAGAGGTCGCCTATATCAAGCAGGAAATGAAGGATCAAGACTAGTCGCTTTAGGGGTTTAATAGTTTTCTCTTATTTTAATTTTCTCAGTTTATGTATGTCCAAATTTTGAATTATAAAATATGTAATGGACTTTTTATTGAAATGAAGTTAATTTGCTATTATCTATTTATTTTTTGTTTTTAGAATAATTTTATTTTTTTCACAAGTGAAATTTTTTTATACATGAAATTATTCCATACGTGGATTTTAATTTTTTTCACAAGTGATTTTTTTTTTTCAAAAGTGAAATAATTCTTTATGCGGATTTTTAATTTTTTCACAAGTGAAATTTTTTTATACATGAAATTTTTTTCAAAATTATCACCTAAATTTAATTCTTATTAGTAAAACATTTTTTTTTTTCACAAATGAAATTATTCCATATGTGGATTTTAATTTTTTTCACAAGTGAAAAAAAATTTATTTTGCTTTTGTTAACCTAATTTGTATTAAGAAAAATTTAATATGATTTTATTTTTTAAGTATTGTATGTGGTTGATTGTTAATATGTGTTTTTTGAAACTTTTTTGTTTTATGATAATTTTTACAAGAAAAAAAAAATTATATCTCGAAATAAAGTATGAAATTGTACTAAGCAACATTTCTAAATATTTTTTGGGCTTTAGCTTTGTTGGGTTTAGCTTTGTTGGGCTAAATATAATTTATGTACAAATGATATTTGTTGGTCTTTAGATTTGTTTCACGTCACATATAATATTCCTTTCAAAAAATCTTTATAGTCTCTTTCTAAAATAAAAATTAGATCTACACACACACTACACATACAAAAAGAAACCCATAACATTTACATGAAACCCACATCACCATCCACCACCAACCACCCACCAACCACGTTACTCATCTGATTGATGATAAGGATGAAGAATAAAAGTTTTAAAGGTATTTTAATAATATTTTAGACTAAATCTGTTTATATATTATCGATACGTCTACTTAGATCTGGATATGTATACTTTAGACTAAATCTGTTTGTTGTTACAGATCTGTATGTCTATTAATAAGTGATATATGATTAATATTTTATTATTAATATTAATATTTTATGTGTAGTTAGATCTGTATATCTATTTATAAATGATATAAATGATTGTTTGATGTGATGACGTCATCGTAAATGATTAATATCTGCTGTTGAATTTATTCAAATTTCGTCATATATAATTTATTCAAATTTCATCATATATTATCGTTTAAATGATGTATCAACTATATATTTGTGTTATAGTTATTGATCTGATTTGCTGAGGTAAGTGTTGATTATAAGCTATTTTTATCAATAATCATTATGCGTCTAACTGTGGTAAGAACTATTTAGTTGATGTCATCAAAATAATTCATTCTCACTGAGTAATATTCATCAAAATATTATTTATTTTTCACATGTGAAAATGTAGATTACTATTCTAAATTTTAGATGACCTTTTAGCTGAAATGTTTACATGAATATTCTATATTTAGCTTATATGTTTTCACATGTGAAATATTTTCACATGTGATTATAAGGTGTTTTATATGACTATTATAAACTCATGTAAAATGTTTTCACATGTGGTTATAAGATGTGTTTGATTACTTAGAAATTTAGCTTAAATAATTTAGCTTAGATTAGCTTAAACGTGATTATAAGTTGTGTTTAGCTAAAAATTTTTCACGTGTAAAAATTTAGCTGAAATTTTTTCACATGTGAAATGTGTAGTGTATTTTGAGAATTATTCCAATATAGTGATTTTTAAATTTGTTATACTTAATACTTTATGCTATACATTTTCTTATGGACATGTTGAACTGTTTTAGCATACTCAATGTTTATTTTTATACATAGATTTGAGATTATTTCATATGTAAAAATAATTATTAGTACATTTTTTTGAATCGTTTATTTGGTAAAAAGTCTGATGTTCTGAAGGTAAAAAGCTTTGGATGATGTATCAACTATGTATTTTTAACAAGTTATTGATCCGATTTGCTGACGAAAGTCTTGGTTATAATCTGTTTTGATCTATAATCATTATCCGTCTAATTGCTGTATAAACTATTTAGTTTATGTCATCAAAATAATTCATTCCCTCTGAGTAATATTAATTAAAATATTATTTATTTTTCACATGTGAAAGTGTAGATTACTATTCTAAATTTTAGATAAGCTGAAATGTTTACATGAATATTTTTTATTTAGCTTATATGTTTTTACATGTGAAATATTTTCACATGTGATTATAAGGTGTTTTATATGACTATTATAAACTCATTTAAAATGTTTTAACGTGTGGTTATAAGATGTGTTTAATTACTTAAAAATTTAGCTTAAATAATTTAGCTTAGATTAGCTTAAACGTGATTATAAGTTGTTTTTGCTTAAATGTTTTCACATGTTAAAATTTAGCCGAAATTTTTTCACATGTGAAATGTGTAGTGTATTTTGAGAACTATTCCAATATAGTGATTTTTAAATTTGTTATACTTAATACTTTATGTTATGTATTTTGTTATGGATATGTTTAACAGTTTTAGCATACCAAATGTTTAATTTTATACGTAGATTTGAAATTATTTCACATGTGATAATAATTATTAGTACATTTTTCTGAATCATTTATCAGGTAAAAAGTCTGATGTTCTGAAGGTAAAACGCTTTGGAATGAAAGGATCTGGAATTAAAGCCAAGGATTTAATTTTTCTTAATAGCATCAACAGTAAGAAAAATTCTAAAACATCTGATTCTAATGAGATCAGTAAGAAAACATGTAAGTCTGATCACATCGAGGAAACGAAGAGAAAACTAATTCAAGAATTTGATTTAGAAGCATTGTTAAATTCATCAGATGCTACGATTGTCAAGGTTAATAGAGTTTCTGGTAAGCCAGAGGAGGAATTTCTCAATGATAAAGGAAATAATGATAATGCTAAAAAGAAAAAGCGTAAGAATAATGTTTCAAAAAAGCAGAAAGTTCATGAGCAAGATGGATTTGAAGGTATGTTTGTTGAAAAGTTGGAACTTCATATTGAAGTTGACAAATCAAAGAAAATTAAGAAGAATAATACTGTTTCTGTTGAAGGTAATTGTTTGAATGATGATGGATTGTTGTCACTTAGAACCAGGGCTTCTCCAAAAGTTATTTATAATTTGATGAAGAATTTGACATTAGGTCAAAGGAAGAATTTGATTGATATGGGGTTCGGGTCGCTATATGACATGGATATAGAAGAAATACCAATCAAAATAGGTCATTTTGTTGTTGACAAATTCATTGATAGCGAGATGAAGCTTAAGCTTCGGGATTACGATATTGTCATAACACTAGAGTTGATTCATGAAGTTTTGGATGTTCCATTAGGAGGAATTGATTTTAATGATTTGGCTAAGATTAGACGATCTGATTTAAGTGAAAGATGGTACTCGCAATTTGGTAGTATTAGGTATCCAACACCTAACAAAGTTGCTGAAGTGGTTCAAAAAACTGATGTTGAAGGAATTTTATTCAATTTGAACATACTCATTTTATTTTCAAATTTTTTTTGGATTAGGAGGAATGGCTGGTCAGTGTAGGCCTCAACAAATTCTGAATTATATACATGAAGATACGAAAATTGAAAGTATTGATTGGTGCAAATATGTGTTTGACTGCTTGAAAGCCAGCAAAGAAATTGGGTTAGAGATGGTCCTGATAATTACTCTAGTCACTATTCTGGTCCTCTGACAGCGCTTATTGTAAGTGTTCATTTGCATAGATTATTATTATTTTTAAAAATATATGCGAAAATATAAATTTCTTAATAGTGAAAATTGTTTAATTTGATTTTATTTTGTGCTTTTTAAGTTTTATGAAAAGTGAAATAAAAAAAACTCAGAGATAAGATTATATGTATATTAGTAGTTTTTTTTCACAAGTGAAATACATTTTAAATTAATTTCAAACAGCTAACATTAAGTATTATTAAATATATATGAGTAAAATTTTTTTTTCACAAGTGAATTTATTCTGTATATTAATTTTTTTTTTGCACAAGTGAAAATAAATTCAATTTTAATTTGTTTATTTTTCGTAACTTTTTCAGATGTGAAAATTTTATTTTTATACTTAAATATAGTTTATTGTTTTCTTAAAGTTGTTTAATTAGATTTTATTTTATGATTTATATTATTTTTTTTAGTTTAGTTTGTTAATATTATATAATTTTCTGAAAAGTAATTATTCTTGTTCAATGTTGCAGCTAATTTATCTTCACAGCACAAAATGTGATTCAGTATGTTTGCATCATCAAATTCCTTCAATCAATTTTTGGACTACTCAAATGATTAAAGATAGGCAGGCTTATGAAATTCGTAATGGCGGTTTTGGTATTCTTGATAGATATGAAGAGGATTTAAATGAAACTGATTCTTCAAAAAGAAAGGTTTGTTTTAATATAAAATTATTAACATAATTAGATAAAATTAGATACAATTATATTATTATTATTTTAATTTATATATTTTTAATTTTTTTAAACAGTTGGTCATGGATAAACTTGAAATGAAAGTTGATTTGCTGGATTCAATAGTTACTGAATTAGAATACGATTTCACAACGTTGTTTAGTGAAGATCCGGATAATTTGAGACTTAAAGAAATAAAAGCTAAGTTAAACTTGTGTATTCGTAATATTGATCTGTATGGAGATGATGTTAAGGGAAAGAGTTTAGTTGTTTATGATGATGAAAGCGGAAAAGATAAAGATTGTGTTCGGAATTTAGATCTTTGTGGAGATGATGTGGAGAATAATGGAGATATCTATAATGATTTGCAGAATTATGATTTGGATGAAGAAAGTGAAAATGATGATTCAACGGGATTAGAAAACAAGAATTTAGATGTTTGGAATTATGATAACATTGATGATGATGATCATTATGATGATGGGTTTAGGTTGTATGAAAAAGGGCAGTGCAGCCACGCAACTG
The DNA here is from genome assembly GCA_030686995.1 of Artemisia argyi. Lineage (NCBI taxonomy): Eukaryota > Viridiplantae > Streptophyta > Magnoliopsida > Asterales > Asteraceae > Artemisia > Artemisia argyi. The sequence continues at coordinate 17,647,572 of CM060697.1, read as the reverse complement.
ATGGTGATGGCGGCAATGATAATGAAGATGGAAGGAATAATTTTTACGAGAATTATGAAACAGGCCAGTGCAGTCACCTAACAAAAGAGTCAGATAATGAAATTTTAAAAGATGTGAATTATGATAAAGAAAAGAATGATAAAAAAAGGTTTTACAGTATTTGAAGTCCCTGAAATTAAAACTGTTGCTAAGGTTAAAGAAGGAATTAGTTGTGTTCAACTTTTAGAAGAAGAAATGCATAAAGTGTTGGAGAAAAGTGAGTTGGAGTACGAAAACAAAATAACCTTTTGCGAAGATGGTTTTAAAAATTTTGGGATTCCAGAAATTTTTAAAGAAGCTGAACAGAAATTCCTTTTTCTCCATTTAGCGTTGGTAAAAATGTTACTTTTGACAAAGATCTTGATGCTAAGATGTTGAATGTGGATGAATTTGAAGATGAAAAAAAAGTAAAAGCTTTGGCAAGCTTCACTAGTCCTGTTGTTGTTTCTAAGAAGGTTGCTATTGACAAAGATGTTGATGCTAAGATGTCGAATGAGAATGAATTTGTTGATGAAAAGAAAGTTAAACATTTGCCATGCTTTAGTACTCCATTTGTTGTTTCATCATCTTTTCCACAACATAATTCGTTTGATGCACCATCCTTTTCTTTGGGTGCTGAGTTCGAAGATGATCCTGAGACAGAAGATGAAAAGCCAGTAATCAAGGAAAAATTAATTAGACAAAATCCTAGGCGTGATGTTGGTATTGCAGCACATTCAAAGTCTCAATACAAAGTTAGGCAGATTTTACCAAATGTCCCACTAAAACAATCAGAAGAAAGAGTTGCTGATACACTCTTTATGATGCCTGAAGAAACTAATCAAGTGTGAGTAACTTCTTAATAATTTTATGAGTTTTTTGTTTTTTTACTTGTGAAACTCATTAATAGTTTCAAATATGTATATATATATATTTTTTGCAGTGATTTGGTATATAAGTCTAGTTCATCGAATACTATGTTAATACGATTATCACTAGAGTCATTAGCTCCTGGAATAAGAGTAGATGAAGAGGTTATAGGAGTATGGTCGGATGTGTTGAACTTTATGGAACGTTTCAGAGCTCCAGAATCTCCATCTAGATATTTCTTCAAACCAACAATTGTAAGTGTTTTTAAATTATTTCTACTTCAGTATTGATATAAGGGTATTTATTTAATTTTAAAAAACATTTTTTAAAAATAATCATTGAGTATGAGAATATAGTTGTCTAGAGTTTATTTAAGTTTATTAGAAATAATATTTTCACTTGTGAAAAAATAATCAAGGAATGATTATTTTTTTGATATGTGTATTTTTTTTATATGTGTATTTTTATAGTAATGCCCATTAGGTGTTTTTTTGATGAAATGTGTAGTTTTTCTACACAAGTGCAATTTTTGTAATCCAATTAGTAGTTTTGATGAAATGTCCAGTTTTTTTTTCTCATGTTCAAATTTTGAAATGTGTAGTTTTTCTTCACTAATGCAAGTTTTGTAATTATTATTTTTAGAGAATATTTGAAATGTATATATTATTATATTAGTTTTTTTTAAGTTTATAAACAATTTTTTCACTTGCGAAAAAATTATCTTGAAATGGTTTTTGTTTTGTATATTGTATATTATAACATTATTTGTTCTTTAGTTTTAATTTAGAAACGATTAATTGTTTGTCTTTGTTTACTTTAATTACTTGGTTTGAAATGTATTGTTTATTTTAGATACAATTTTTTAGAATCTTGTACTTCAGTTTATATTTTGAGTAAATTATTGATTATTATCTTTAATTTGTTATATAGACAAAAGACATACTCAATGTTAAAACTGACTTTCCTGAGAAATATGATGACTTTGAAAAAGTTTTGCTAAGTGATTACCATGCAAAAAGGATTGCATCATCTGGAAATTTCAATTTGGTATGGTTTTTTTATTTTCTATTATTTTTTATCAAATATGTACTTTTTAATATTATATGAATTTTTATTTATTTATTTATTTTCTGGTTTTTTTTCCGATTTGCTGTGTAGACCACTTCTTCTTAATATGCTTTGATTTGAAGAAACATAAAGTTGTAATTATAGACAATTCAAGCATTGATGAAGAGATTGAAACTAGATATTGTTCTGTTCCTGAACTTTTGGTAAGAAAAAATTTAAATACATATTAATATATATTATTATTATTTTAATTTTTATTTTATCATTTATTATTTTTTATTATTATTTGCAGATTAAAATGTTTGCAAAATTCCACACCAAATACAATTCACCAAGCATTGGTTTTTCATTTCAAAGAGTTATTGCAAATAGAATAAAGATGGGTTGGAGAACTAAGGATAATCATATTGATGATGGTGTTTTCTTGATGTGACATATGAACATGTTTTTCGGTGAGAATGAGAGTAAATGGGATTATGGACTTTAAAGGAATCTAAGGAGCAGACAAAGCAACTTAACACTCTACGGTTAGTCACTTGTCTTTCAAAGATTTAATGTGCTTTAAATTAAAATATTTTATTTTTTTATGCGTTTACACATGTGAAATACATTTTTATTTGTATTTTTTTTCCTTTATTTTACAGATTTTTAATGATTTTTTTCCTCTTCTTACCAGATCAAAATTTGCTGCCAGGATTATTTTGTCAGATAATAATTTGTGCAGAAATGATTTTCTTAAAGAAGTTGCAAAATTCAGCATAATTGAAAAGAACTCAAGAAAAGAACTTATTCAAGCAGCAGTTAAGAATAGAAACAAAAGATGCAATCTTTTGGAGCAGTAGTATTTCTTTCTAGTTTTTCGATTATGACAACCTACATTTGTCATTGGATCCGTAGAAGTTTCCCAAGTTATAAATTTCGTTATAGCATATTTTATGTTCGATAAATGTTGCTCTTGTCTTATAGGAAATTATATTATTTTATCTTGTTATGAATCTTTTATTAAATGGAAAATATTTTGCTTTTGAATGTTTAAATTCCTGTTCTTATGTAAACTTACAATATTTTATTTTTTTTATTCACAAGTGAAATACATTTTAAAATAAATTCAAAGAAATAATATAAAATTCATATGAGGAAAATTTCATATTTTAAAATAAATTATGTTTTAGATGTACAGACTAAATTCTGTTTTTTTTCACATTTGAGAGAACCAATATTTTTTTTCACATGTGAAAATATTCTATACATGGAATTTGTTAAAAAGTCAAATTAATTTGTTTCTGTTTTTTCACAAGTGAAAATAAATTCACTTTAGTAGAAATACAGTTTTACAAAACTTTTTTTTAAAAATTGTATTATTTTTCACAAGTGTAAAATAAATATCTTAAATTTTTTTTAAGAAAGAACTTTAATGTTTTTTTTACAATTGAAAATTATATATTAAATAAATATAATTTTAAATAAATAACTTTATATATTGCACAAGTAAAAAACTTTTTTTTCACAAATGAAAATAAATTCAATTTTATTTGAAGAATGAACTTTTTTGTCACATGTGAAAAACTTAATTTTTACAAGTGAAAATAAATTCTGTGCATGTGTAGTTTTATTTTCTAGTTTTTATTTTCACAAGTGAAAAACTTTATTTTCACAACAAGAAAATTAAAATAACATGTGAAAGTAAAATTATATAACAGGCAATAGATGTGCATGTGTAGAACTTTAATGACTTTCTAAAACAAAAATATTTTTTTTAAATGCTAAGACATTGAAAACAAGATATTTTTTCCATCAAAGTGCATATAAACATTTCTGAAATCTATATCTTGATACTCTTTCTTCAGAGAATCATATTATGATTTAACAATGTTGAATACAAAAATTAACTTTGATTTTTGTATTATTTAACAAGTGAAAATACATTCACTTTAATTTTTTTTCACAAGTGAAAATAAATTCAGTTTTTTCACATTTTTAAATAAATACAAAGAGATAAGATTAAATTTGTTTTTGCAATTATTATTTACAATTTAATTTTGAAAAATAAGAAATCACGCTTGACTATGAGACTTTAAAAATTCCCTACTACTAATTCAATTAACCTAGTCTGGATCAAAAATTAAAATAAAATTTTCATTAATCATAGGACTTTTTCATTTTCGAAAATTATACAACTTTCACATGTGAAATATCAAAGCAGTTATGAAATCCATTATTAAGTTGACAAATATGATGGCAGTTATTGTTTTAAAGGTAGTTTTTTTTCTGGAAAATGCATTCTGTATTAAATGGTGCCTGTTGGTTATCCCTCTTGGCATCTATATATTTAGTGTAACTTCCACTATATTTCACATAAACAAATTGAAGATACTCTCATCAGAAAATAACTTCGCATCATAATTAACTATGTCTTCTTCCAACACAGATAGTTCATCCAAAAAAAGGTCTGCAACTGATGCACTTTTGGAGTTCAAGACAGAAAAATCTCAAAAGTATGACTTATCCTTTTATTTATTTTTTATTTAATAAAAAATTCAGTAAAGTGTAATTGATGTCATGTATATGTTTTCTTATTGTTTTTCAGAAAAGAAAAAATTGAAGTAAAAAATGACAACAAAACTGATTCCGAAAAAGGTATTTTTATATTAAATGTAAGTTCAAATCTAAATCTGCATATTATATGATTCATATCTATGTAACAGGTGTGATTGAGGACAAAAACACCAACCCTAAAAAAGATGAGACTGTATGGGATTCTGATGAAACTTACATACAATGGGAAAATGAATTCGAGATACCGATATTGATAAAGGAAGTTGAACAAGAAGAAGAAAAAAAATGCAAGAGACTGCTTACAGAAGATCAAGCCAAACAACTTGCAAATATGCATCGAATCAATTTATTTGAAGATGCAAAATCGGAAGATGTTGAAGATGACGAAACTGAACCAGAAGATGTTGAAGATTTTGATTATGAGACTGCATATTTAGGATTATCTCATGATTAGAAATTCAACTTTTAATTTAAGTGTATGTAATTTATTTTTAAATTTTAATTTACTTTTGAACTTATATAATTTCAAATTTGAATTTAAGTGAATGAATCATATTTATATTATATTCAAGAATTTGCAACATATTAATATGAGGAAAACTTTATTTTTTTTTCACAAGTGAAAATTCTCTATATATCAAATTTGATTTTTTTTCACAAGTGAATAATAATTCAGTTTCTTCAAATATTCAGGAAAAAAAATATTTTTTTATTTTATTTTTTTCACAAGTGAAATATAAAGATTTTTTTTTTTTTTTTTTTTTTTTTTTTTTTTTTTTTTTTTTGTTTTTACACAAGTGAAATCGAATTTGTTATGAAGAAAATAAAGAACTTTAACTTTTTTTGTTTTTCACAAGTGAAAAATAATTCCTTTTATTCAAATTTTCAAAAAAAAAATTAGTTTTTTTATTTTGTGTTCTTCACAACTGAAAATAAAGAATTTTAACTTTTATTTGAAACTTTTATTTTTTTTTTCACAAGTGAGAATAAAGAAGTTTAACGTTTTTGTTTTCTTCACAAGTGAAAAATAATTACGTTTGTTCAAATCTTCAAGAAAAAATTTATCTTTTTTTTTTGATTTCTTCACAAGTGAAAATAAAGAATTTTAACTTTTATTTGAAACTTTTATTTTTTTTTCACAAGTGAGAATAAAGAAGTTTAACATTTTTGTTTTCTTCACAAGTGAAAAATAATTACGTTTCTTCAAATTTTCACGAAAAAATTTAGTTTTTTTTTTTTTTTTTTTTTTTTTTTCACAAGTGAAAATAAAGAAGTTTAACATTTTTTTGTTTTTTCACAAGTGAAAAATAATTCCTTTTATGCAAATTTCCATGAAAAAAATTAATCTTTTTTATTTTTGTTTTCTTCACAAGTGAAAATAAAGAATTTTAACTTTTATTTGAATTTTTTTTTTCACAAGTGAAAATATAGAATTCTAACGTTTTTGTTTTCCTCACAAGTGAAAAATAATTACGTTTCTTCAAATTTTCTGGAAAAAATTTATCTTTTTATTATGTTTTTTCACAAGTGAAAATAAAGAAGTTTAACATTTTTTTTTTGTTTTTTCACAAGTGAAAATAATTCCTTTTATTCAAATTTTCATGAAAAAAATTAAGCTTTTTTATTTTGTTTTCTTCAAAAGTGAAAATAAAGAATTTTAACTTTTATTTGAAACTTTTATTTTTTTTTTTCACAAGTGAAAATAAAGAATTTTAACCTTTTTGTTTTCTTCACAAGTGAAAAATAATTACGTTTCTTCAAATTTTCAAGTAAAAAATTATATTTTTTATTTTGTTTTATCACAAGTGAAAATAAAGAAGTTTAATGTTTTTTTGTTTTTTCACAAGTGAAAAATAATTCCTTTTATTCAAATTTTCATGAAAAAAATTAATCTTTTTTATTTTGTTTTCTTCACAAGTGAAAATAAAGAATTTTAACTTTTATTTGAAACATTTTTTTTTCACAAGTGAAAACAAAGAAGTTTAACGTTTTTTTTTTCTTCACAAATGAAAAATAATTACGTTTCTTCAAATTTTCAGGAAAAAATTTATCTTTTTTATTTTGTTTTCTTCACAAGTGAAAATAAAGAAGTTTAACATTTTTTTGTTTTCTCACAAGTGAAAAATAATTCCTTTTATTCAAATTTTCATGAAAAAAATTAATCTTTTTTATTTTGTTTTCTTCACAATTGAAAATAAAGAATTTTAACTTTTATTTGATTTTTTTTTTACAAGTGAAAATAATGAAGTTTAATGTTTTTGTTTTCTTCACAAGTGAAAAATAATTACGTTTCTTCAAATTTTCACGAAAAAATTTATCTTTTTTTTTTTGTTTTCTTCACAACTGAAAATATAGAAGTTTAATATTTTTTTGTTTTCTCACAAGTGAAAAATAATCCCTTTTATTCAAATTTCCATGAAAAAAATTAATCTTTTTTATTTTTGTTTTCATCACAAGTGAAAATAAAGAATTTTAACTTTTATTTGAAACTTTTATTTTTTTTTTCACAAGTGAAAATAAAGAATTTTAACCTTTTTGTTTTCTTCACAAGTGAAAAATAATTACGTCTCTTCAAATTTTCAAGTAAAAAATTATCTTTTTTATTTTGTTTTATCACAAGTGAAAATAAAGAAGTTTAATGTTTTTTTGTTTTTTCACAAGTGAAAAATAATTCCTTTTATTCAAATTTTCGTGAAAAAAATTAATCTTTTTTATTTTGTTTTCTTCACAAGTGAAAATAAAGAATTTTAACTTTTGTTTGAAACAATTTTTTTTTCACAAGTGAAAACAAAGAAGTTTAACGTTTTTGTTTTCTTCACAAGTGAAAAATAATTACGTTTCTTCAAATTTTCAGAAAAAATTTATCTTTTTTATTTTGTTTTCTTCACAAGTGAAAATAAAGAAGTTTAACATTTTTTTGTTTTTTCACAAGGAAAAAATTATTTTGTTTTCTTCACAAGTGAAAATAAAGATTTTTAACTTTTATTTTTTTCACATGTGACGAAAATTTCAGCTAAATAAATAAGTTTTATTTTTTTCACAAATAAAAAGAATTCAATTTCTTCACATGTGAAAATAAATAAGTTTATCTTTTTTTATTTTCTTCACAAGTGAAACTAAAGAACTTTAATTTTTCACAAGTGAAAAATAATTCTGTTTCTTCAAATTTTCAGGAAAATTTTATTTTATTTTGTTTTTTCACAAGTGAAAAATAATTGAGTTTCTTCAAATTTTAAGGGAAATAACATTAATTTAATATGAGGATTTTTTTTTACATGTGAAATTTTTATAAACATCGATTTTGTTTTGAAATTTGATATTTTTTTTCACAAGTGAAAAGAAAGAACTTTAACGTTTTTTTGTTTTTTCACAACAGAAAAATTATTTGTTTTTCTTAAGTTTTTTTCACAAATGAAAATTTCGTTTTTTACATTTTTCACAAGTGAAAATTAATTCAGTTTTTTCAAATTTTAACTCAAATAACACTATATTACTATGAGAAAAAATTCAATTTTTCACAAGTGAAAATAATTTCAAGTTTATTCACATTTATCACCTAAATTCAGAGAGATAAGATTAAATGCATAAGTGATTTTTTTTTTCACAAGTGAAAATAAATTCAGAATAAATGGACAATTGAAAATTATTTCACATGTGAGAGTAAATATATTTTCTTCAAAGTGCATATAAAAACTACTGAAATCTCTATCTTGATGCTCTATCTTCAGAGTATCATATTATTATTTAACAATGTTGAATTTTCAAAAAATGAACGAATGTACTAAAATGTGCAGTTCTTTTTCTCTAGTGTCTTCTGAAAGTCTTCTTTTCCACTTGAATCAATCACTGTACACTATTGAATCACTATCGTACGCAATTTCAATTTCATTTCATGTGCAGTTTCTACTATCATGTCTCCTCCGCTTACTACATTTTTTACAAAATCTTCTCTTCTTCTTCAAATGGTCTCTTGCTTTCTCCAAATCACTTCTCATTCTTTTAGAAACATCACCATCTCCTTTTGTTTTATACCTATCTGGATTCTGAACAACATTGGTATCTGGTTTTTCTACTCCAAGCTGAATGTTAAACATCTCCTTCTTACTTAAGAGCTTAGCATTTGGATTTGCTTCCTCAACTTCAGTCTTTAGTCTTTTAATACTCTCCACATATTCAGTCAGTTTTGGTATATCTTTTGCCAAAATGTTCAGGCAATAATCTACTGCAGAATAAGCTGTACTTGAAAGCTCCATAATTTTATCTCCTTCTGAGTTATTCAGATTTCTCTTTTTTCTAATATCTGGTGGCAATATGTCTCGCATCCATCGTCGTAATATGTATATCTCAGGAATAACTTCTATTCATTTTCCTTTCATAACACAAAATATATGCCTACACAAGTATCCAAATCTTGCAAAGTTCATGCAAGAACATACCATTGTCTCATCAGATATATCAATTGACACCTGCATGTTCAAAAATAAAATTAAAATATTAATTTGATTTTTTTAAAGTAAAAGTATATATGCCTACACAAGTATCCAAAAAGTATAATTTTGGAGAAAATGGTATTTTTCATAACACAAAATATATGCCTACACAAGTATCCAAATCTTGCAAAGTTCATGCAAGAACATACCATTAATTAAAAAAAAAATTTCTAATTTTATTAAATGCATAGTTGAAAGTAAATGATAAAATTGCCTAATTATAAGATCAATTGCATAGTTGAAAATTCATATTACCACATCCATCATTTTTATATAAATTTCACATGTGAAAAATATTATCTTTTATTTAATCAGTATGTGTTATAATTCAAATTTCTACATTCTACATTTTACAGATTTTTCATATGTGAAAAATACCATTAATTAAAAAAAATTAATTTGTAAGAATAAGACATACCTTGAAACGTAGCTCTTTCTTTTCGCTATCCCTTTTGTTTTGTACTTCATTTTCTCCAAAATTATACTTTTTCTTTGTCTTTGTTGGCTTGATTTCTCTTAATTCTTTAATTGTCAGAACTTCAATCCCATCAACTTTATCCTCAGAAACTTGATGACAATCATAAACAGCAGAGTTAATTTCATCTTGAATCAGCACAAAAATTGTCCTTGTGTACATCTTAGCAGCATTACGTTCTATTTGCAATTTGGTTTTGAATCTGGGTACTTTTTGAATTGTTTGATTATCAAGAACTTCTTGATTATGCCTTTGTCTTTCCATAGCAGATTCAAAGCCCATCATGAAGTTTAACAATGTTGATCCTCTGCTTGTGAAATTTTGAAAAAATGAATTCTCACTCTCTGATCTTGATGTTGTTCTCATAAGCCCACATAATGCAACATCTTTAAAATAAGCTGGAATCCACCTCTCTCGTATTTCAAACATATCTGATAACCATTTGTTTTCTTGCAGATTGAATTCTGTAATCATCTCCAACCATTTTACTTCAAACTCTTCTGGACCAATATACAGACTCCAAACTAATCTATGAAGCCTTCTCCTAAAAGTACCATTGTCCAGAATTGTTTTGCAAATCTGAAGATTACACACAAAGATAATGTAGTCAATACTTAAGTGACCTAATTAAAATATTAAGTATGATATTTTCACAATTTAATGAATTTTTTTTTCACAAAGAATTACACTTAAAACTTCAAAAAAATAAATACTTTCTTATTTGTTAAATTCTTATTTTATCATTTGAAGACACTATATATTATTGTCTTACCTTTAATGGAAGCTTATTTGTTATGTGCCACATACAAAGTCTGTGTTTTGATTCTTTAAACACCGCTGCAATAGCTTTCCTCATTGCAGGATCTTGATCAGTCACAACCAATCTTGGTTGTTTTGAAAATGCCTTTAAGAAACATCTCAGCAACCAAATGTATGATTTTGTCGTTTCATTAGACAGCATTCCAGCACCAAATGTAACACACTTTCTGTGGTTGTCAATTCCCGTGAAAGGTACAAATACCATGTTATATCTACATAAAACAACTTTATCAATACTTTTTTCACAAGTGAAAATATGTTATACAAATTATTTCAATTTAATATTTTCGTAATTTCAAAATTTCATAAGTGAAAGGTACAAATACCATGTTATATCTACATAAAACAACTTTATCAATACTTTTTTCACAAGTGAAAATATGTTATACAAATTATTTCAATTTAATATTTTCGTAATTTCAAAATTTCACAAGTGAAAGGTACAAATACCATGTTATATCTACATAAAACAACTTTATCAATACTTTTTTCACAAGTGAAAATATGTTACTGGTATTTAAAAAAAGCAAAAATAATATAATCAAAACAAAAATTCATATAAAACATATACAATTCATATAAAAGGAATTAATTAATTAAAATGAAAGAGAACATACTTGTTGGTCCTGAAAGTTGCATCAAAAGATATAGTATCTCCAAATTATTTGTAATTATATTTGGCCATCTCATCTGCCCAAAACAGTGAATCCAGCTGGCTGTTTACAACAGAATACTCAAAAGGAAAATTTGCAACATTTTTTTTCCTGTTTTCCATCTTGTTAATCAACATCTGTGCGTCACTATCACCAATATGACTGTTCAAGTCCCTTGTATGATTCCTAAACTCAGTCTCTGTTGCATCAACTGAATCATATCCTCCATTCATAGCTGCATAAAGGTGATGTGCTCTTGTTGCACCTATATTTGTCCCTCCAAGTTGTTGCATGTAAATTTTTTGTTTGTGATTCATTTTTCTCTTCTTTTTTGTCAGATTTCTATACACTACAGGAATGAATGTATGATTATGTTTTTCTTCAAAATCATACAATTCATATTTTGTATGACTATCATTAAGCTTAAATTTAACCCTTGCCATACATCTTGTCCTTGAAATACTTGACGTTCTAATTTGAGTTTCACTAGTTTCTTCACTCAATGTATCCTTATTAACACCTTTTGCCAATCCCTCCCTGTTGCAAACCAAATATTTTCTTTCTACAATACCACTTTTCAGAGTATTTTGTGTTGATAGCCTAACACCAAATCCTGCTTTATCAGCATAGTTTTCATACATTCTTATGCATTCCTCAATAGATGTAAACTCTTTCCCAATTTTTGGTATCTCAGATTCATCAACAATTGGCTTGTAAAGAAAAATTCCATCTTCTACTTCAATTTCTTCACAAATATCTGATTCATCTTGCCTTATATAATGTATACCTTCAAAAAGAATTAAACATATCAATAATTGGCTTTGTAAAAAAAAAAAATTCACATGTGAAAATAGTATAACTATTCTGAGTGATTATCTTCACATTTGAGTTAGCCTATAAAATCTAATACATTTTGATTTTTTTTACTTGTGAAGAAAACTAAACGAAAGCTTATATAACATAATTTCATTTGATGAAACTATAATTACACTTACATACGCTTATTATCTCAAAAATACAATACATTCTATTATAATTTTTTCACTAGTGAAGGAAACTCAAAAAAAGCTTAAATTGTTTAATTTCATTAAAAATTCATCTGCTAATTTATTATTTTCACATGTGAATATGAGATGAAACTATAATTTCACTTATTAACAACTTAAGGTGTTTAAATAACTCAAATGAACCAATTAACTCAAGCAATAAAGCACAATACACAATTGCAAGCCTAGTTGTGTAAAACAGACCTTGGGGTTCAAAGTATTCAACTAATAAGCCAATAAGCCTGAGCAAATAAACTCAGGGGTATACATTTAAAGTGGCAAATCACTTACTATCCTACTGAGATCTAAAATCCACCAAAAGTTCTGATTTCCAAAGTAATTAATTGTCCTAAAAGTGGCTTAGGATTTGGATGAAAATCTGATGCACAGGGGACCAATTATCTCAGACAGTCCACTTCCAAGTACTCTAACTACTAAATTATATTATATTAATCTAATATTAAGCTAATTTAAGTTAAATTACTATATTATGCAACTACTAAAATGATTATGTACCTAATTAACTTATCCTACTAACTGTTATTCTTAACTGATTTATGTTTTATTAAACTACCATGCAACCTATGTGATTAAATTAAACCAAACACAACTTCTGAATCGACTGTTACACCAGCAAGTTTCTCACAACCAAACACCCCTTTAAGGTGACAGTTTCAACTAAATCCAACTTAAATCAAACTCAAATCAAACCAAACGAAACCTAGATGATATTATAGAACAAAAATTCTCAGATGTTAAATTAAAAAACAACTCAGATCCAAATATAGACAAATTATGAAACAGTAGCACAATTATCAAATATAATATTGATTAAATAACAATTAAGCTATGACTAAACTAATAAATGATGCACTAAATCAGAAACAAAAAACTTCTGATATGTCTTTACTAACAATACCCTACTGATGCAAATGGAAACTAAAATGGAAACTTAAAAACTCAATTCCCTCTAAGCATAAAAAGAGGGAGTTCACTAAGCTTGCCTGTGTTTTATGACAGGCCAGTGGATTCTTTTTGGCTTCCAAATTCCCAATAAGCACAACTTATTCAATAAGCACTTAATGATTATCTTTATGACAGGCAAGTGGATTCTTTTCATTTTCTTAATGATTATCTTCACATGTGCTGAAACTATAATTACACTCTTTTATGCTTATAACCTCAAAAATCATATACATTCTGATTTTCTTCACAAGTGAGGAAATCTCAACGAAAGCTTAAATCGACTAATTTCATCAAAAGTTCATTCGCTTAATGATTATATTCACATGTGCTGAAACTATAGTTACACTCTTTTATGCTTATAACCTCAAAAATCGTATATATTCTTATTTTCTTCACAAGTGAAGAAAAGTCAACTAAAGCTTAAATCGCCTAATTTCAGCAAAAGTTCATCTGCTTAATGATCATCTCCACATGTGCTGAAACTATAATTACACTCTTTTATGCTTATAACCTCAAAAATCATATACATTCTGATTTTCTTCACAAGTGAGGAAAAACTCAACGAAAGCTTAAATCGACTAATTTCATCAAAAGTTCATTCGCTTAATGATTATATTCACATGTGCTGAAACTATAATTACACTCTTTTATGCTTATAACCTCAAAAATCATATATATTCTTATTTTCTTCACAAGTGAAGAAAAGTCAACTAAAGCTTAAATCGCCTAATTTCAGCAAAAGTTCATCTGCTTAATGTTTATCTTCACATGTGCTGAAACTATTTTTACATTTATTAACGCTTATAACCTCAAAAATCGTATATATTCTGATTTTCTTCACAAGTGAAGAAAAGTCAACTAAAGCTTAAATCGCCTAATTTCATCTAAAGTTCATCTACTTAATGTTTATCTTCACATGTGCTGAAACTATTTTTACATTTATTAACGCTTATAAGCTCAAAAATCCTATACATTCTGATTTTCTTCACAAGTGAAGAAAACTCAACGAAAGCTTAAATCGCCTAATTTCATCAAAAGTTCATTCGCTTAATGTTTATCTTCACATGTGCTGAAACTATTTTTACATTTATTAACGCTTATAAGCTCAAAAATCCTATACATTCTGATTTTCTTCACAAGTGAAGAAAACTCAACGAAAGCTTAAATCGCCTAATTTCATCAAAAGTTCATTCGCTTAATGTTTATCTTCACATGTGCTGAAACTATTTTTACATTTATTAATGCTTATAAGCTCAAAAATCCTATACATTCTGATTTTCTTCACAAGTGAAGAAAACTCAACGAAAGCTTAAATCGCCTAATTTCATCAAAAGTTCATTCGCTTAATGTTTATCTTCACATGTGCTGAAACTATTTTTACATTTATTAACACTTATAAGCTCAAAAATCCTATACATTCTGATTTTCTTCACAAGTGAAGAAAATTCAACGAAAGCTTAAATCGCCTAATTGAAGATACTATAACTAGACTTATTTGCACTAAAATAACCTAATTAATTAACTTCACATGTAAAAGTATAGTACACTATCAATTCTAAACAATTATTTAAAAAATTATTAAATTAAAATAAAATTAGATTTATAGTTGATATCTCTGTGCTTTCTGGTGATGTTCCGTTGATGATCGTCACATCATCTCCATCCGATTCAGAATCATATATATTGATATCTTCTTCAATTAGATTCCGTTGAATAATTTGGTTGACAGACGGTGACTTAGAGCGGGTTAACGGCGGTGGCATGATGATTTGATGGCGGTTTTAGTTGAAGGAGATGATTTGATCTGCGGATGAAGATGAAGATGATCGATTCGCCGATTAACTGTAGTTTATGGAGCTGTTGATGTTAGATCGGAGGTTTAACGATGTTTTAACGGCGTTTTAATGGTGGTTTAATGGACGTTGATGGTGGTATATTGATCGGAGTTAGTTAGGTCAGTTGAGAGAACTGTGTGTGTTTTCACCTAAAATTTAATCGAGGCATGAGATTTTTGTTTATATATTAGATATTTGCTTGGTAATTACAATAATGCCCTTGATTAGTGTAATTTTGAAGCTAATCTTAGCCATTAGATCTAAAAAAAGGAGGGACTAGATGGATGGCTAGGATCCCTTCTCGCGTTCTCACAAAAAATAGACTTCTCACAAGAATGGCCCCCTATATATATATATATATATATATATATATATATATATATATATATATATATATATATATATATATATATATATATATATATATATATATATATATATATATATATATATATTTGTCCCATATGACTCCAATAACCATTTGTTGAGCATGACAAGGTTGAGGGAAGTGCATTTATTTTTATTATAAAGCTTGAAAGCTAGAGTTACAACTAGATTATGGTACCAAGAGATCAAGAAACACAAAATACGCACAAAGCATCTAACAAACACACTTAAACAATACATGTTATAAGGAGACTATTTCTTGTGATCTACAAGATTGTCCTTACATATGTCAACACCCCTTTCTTGATGTACAATGCATGTTATGTTTGAGGCTAATGCTTGAA
This sequence comes from Artemisia argyi, assembly GCA_030686995.1. Classification (NCBI taxonomy): domain Eukaryota; kingdom Viridiplantae; phylum Streptophyta; class Magnoliopsida; order Asterales; family Asteraceae; genus Artemisia; species Artemisia argyi. Next base: position 17,632,045 of record CM060697.1, on the reverse strand, counting down.
GCATTTTAACTCCGTCATGGAGAGATTTGAGCATTTTACGGGTTTCTTCTCTATCATCCTTAATAGCATTAAGCATGTCAATCGTGTTTTCGCAACAAATTGCATGGTTGCCTTCACGAAGTTTTGGGCTTAAGGGCTTCCTTATCTTTTCCCAAACTTCTTCATCACCAATTCCCCTAGTTAGGGGGTGATGTAACATGAACATTTTGTGGATTGCTCCAAACATCATCTTGCAATAGTTTTTCAAGGTTGATCCTAGTATATTGTTGTTGGTTGTTTTGCATAAACCACCCATTTCCCATCCCATCACTCTTGGTTGTAGCTTGAGGGACAACATTGTTATTAGCAGGCTTCACCAAATTATAAGGCAAAGGTCAAGACGCAAGCTACACCAAAGGCGCGCTTTGTCTTCGCTAAGTTTTGTAATTTTATTTGCTTTCGGTTTTTATTTATCATCATCAAAAAGGGAGAGATTGTTGAGGCAACATGATCAAGATCTCTTCTTGTTTTAATGATGACAAATAAACCATCGAAACACATAAAATAACAAACGTTAGCTCAGAATCGCCGGAGCCAATGTCTGCTCCTGGCGCGCTGCCCGCGCGTCAACGCGCGGGTGACGCGCCAGGACACTGTATGGTTCCAGGCGAATTTTGAAAGTCAGCTTTCCCCTTACCCGGCAAATGTGAATCTTTCAATACAGGTGAATATGTTATGTGCTTAATTGAGAACACTCGAAACGAGTTTTGAGACTTGGGAGATCCCACTTTTAAAACACCTATTTACGGGAAAACGCCAACTCATGTTTTCTAACTATCGCCTCTAGGCAAGGCTTTTCTAAACTTAGGGAGCTTGTATATTTCACGTAACATCGTGTTAAAGCATCCATATGCTCATATCTCGTGCTTACGTCTTCTCTAATTACATAACGGGTTTTATTCCCTTATTGGTCAAACTAAGTCAAAGGTCACTTTGCATAAACGCATCCTTTCCCACTTGGGTTATGCTTTATATCAAGGCAAAGCACTTAACTTGTTTGAACCAAGGTATTAGTTGAGAACGTCGAGTCATGGAAAGTCACGAGATATGAACCTATGGATTCTCGACGTTGTGTTACTTGAACTTATAAGTAACTTATGATTTTCTCAATTTACAATCTTAATTGTCTAAACCTTTTCTTCTTATTGACAATTAGATTACTTCTTAATCTTTTCTTAATCTCATTTCTACTAAAGATAAATTCAATCATATCCAAATCAAATATTCTCTTACACAATCTCTTACACTCTTACATATTCCCTTACATACTACATCTCAACCATTCATTCCCTTACAACACATCTCATCCCTTCATTTTTAACATAGATTGAGATTTTAGGTGTAATGCTTAGACCAGATCTCTAATCCTTAAATAATAGTAGAGTGAAATTTAGATATGAGTGATGACTCCTAATATCCAACGGGTATTAAGGCAATTAGTACTAAGATTCCTTATTAGGTGTACAAGTTGTGAAGATCAAGACGAAGAGAATATATAGGAAAGGTAAATGTGCTTAGATCACATGATCATGAGAGAAGTTATTCAAAGAGCAATGAGTGTTTTAGTTGATCTTAAGTTGTGATATGTGGATAAAATACACATGCAACCTACCATTATTTTTCAAGAATGCACCATAAATTATTAAATTATGCATCAAATTTTAAGCAGTGAAATATTATTCACTTAAATTTAGGTATGCAACATGTATTTTTCTTATAAGGTGAACAAGAAGAGCTAGATACAAAATCTTCAGCACAAGTGTGAGTTGTGATGAATATCATATCTAATCTTGGAAGCTAGGACAAGATCAATATTATCGAGATTAAGCAAGATAAATTGTGTCAACTTTTCTTGTTCAATGCACATGGTATAGACATGTAGAATCTTGGATATTATCAATCATTGTTTGAATAATGAGTTGATACATATCTTTCCTCTTGGAAGACTTTTATTAGGCTTCCATCCATGCCTCCATATAAGCCTTAATCATGTAAACACATAAGCTCTAATAACACCTAAAAGGCTTGCAAACAACACATAGACATTTTACTTTGACTTAAAGATTGTTCTCTTAAGATGCATGTCTTAACATCAAAACCTATCCCAAAGCAATTTGGACACTTGAAAAATGTCATGCCAAAATTCTAATCTTGTGTGAACTCTATTAAATTTTTATTAACGACCTTTCTTATATGAACTCTATTAAAGATATAACATGCGGTATCTAGGGCATGACACCAAAACTTTTGTGGGATGGATTGCTCGTCAAGCATTGCACGATTCATCTTTCTTAACTTACGATGTGTTCTTTCAACAATCTCAAGCGATTGAGAAGTGAACAGGCCCGATAAGTTATAAGATATTCCATGTTGTTCACAAAAGGTTCCAATTTGCTTTTTATCAAATTCACTACTATGATTTGTTTTAATTGAGACAATTGAACAATCAAGTAGGTTTTCAAGTTTCTTTCTTAAGATGTTGAATTTATTCAAGACTTCATCCTTGTTTTCTAAGAATAATATCCAAGTGTAATTTGAACAATCATCTATTATCATTAAAGTGTACAGATTTCTGAGAGGATCACTTGATTTGATCACACACTATGGGTGTTGGACCTTTTAATGTGTAAATATGATACTTTGAGTGAATATGATTAAGTATGCGGAATCTACTTAACCACACTTAGAATGTTTATTGGAAATGGAACTGTGACGCTTGTGTTTATTGAACAAAGAACAATGAAAGTATTTCACCAAACGATTAAATATTATTCAGAATAATACGAGTGATCTTCACTATCACTAGGGTTACAAAGACCTTGAATCTTGTGTTTTGTTCTAATGTTTTTCTCTATGTATATGTCTATGTCTATCACACTTTTATCACGCACACTTATACATATATCTAAGATCTTCCTTTTATAGTCCAAGGAAAGATCTTTTACAATCTATATGACTCATCTAATTTACTAGCTTATGACTAAGCTAATTTCTAGCTAGTTGATGACTTATCATGTTAGTCATTAAGATACAACATGTATCTAGGATTACAACTCACTTGGAGTGTTCAATTTGATGACTACAACAAAGATATTATCTTGTATATGAGTTAGTAGAATAAGTTGTACTTATCTGCACAGCTGTTATATGAGTCATAGTAGCATCAGCAGAATCCATCAGCAGAAACACCTTCAGTAGAAACCTTTCTTCAGCAGAATCCATCAGTGGAAACGTGCTTTGTGCTTTATCAGCAGAAACATACTTGATGTATTTCTTTAAACCTTTATGCTGATTCTTCTGATTATTTAATTCCCAACAATTTCCTTCATAACTTTGGATCAGAGATAGACCATACAAATCCAAATGAATCAACTCTAAAACCTTATTAGTTTTCACTTCCTTTTAATTCCTATTATTAGTTTCTCCTTGACTCCCTAGACATGTATCAGAATAATGCCTTTCAAACTCAACAATGGTAAATTGCTTACTAGCTTGTCGGCTAGACCTAACTTTCTAAGCCGAGGCGTTGGGTTATTGTTGGGATATGAAATATCAAAGTACTTCTGGATGTCAAAGTATTGCTGCATGAAGAATAAAGTCAAAGTACTGCTGAAGGAAAAAGTCGAAGTACTGCTGTTATTGAAGAATGTTTAAAGTACTTCGAAGGAAACAAGGACTGATGTGCAATATTAGATAAGGATTAATGTGTAACATTGAACGAATATTCAAGAATTAGTTAGGGATAATGACTTGTCGTTCAAGGATTATATGTTGTAAACCGACTTAAGGTTATCTATATAAAGAGCCTTAAGAGGTATTAGTCGATATGTGGTTTAGAGAAGTTCTCATAAGTCTTAGAGTCGATCAAAGTTGATAAATAGTTAGGGATTATTAGTGAATCTGTGTAACAAAGCAGGTTCAAAGTTTGGTTAATATAAAAGTTCTTCTTAAGCTTTGTGTTAGTAGATTTCGCATACTTTACAAGGTACAATAGTGTTTCAATATTAATAGTGTTGAGTTTACCCAATATTGTTAAACCCTTACAAGTTACAAAGTAGTTTGATCAGAGTATATCGATCCAACAGTTATTTACCATGTTTGAAATGCATATATTGTTACAAATAATCTATGATTAAAAGGTGTACAAGTTGTTTCGACCTTTAGCTAGTACAACACCATTTTTACTAATAGAACAATCTACTTTAGTAAATTTTACCTCACAATCATCATTACTAAGTTGACTTACACTAATCAAATTAAAGTTTAGACCTCTAACATGCTCAACGTTGGTAATTACAATGGAGTCATGAAGGACATTACCTTTGCCGATAATTTTGCCGTTAAGTTCGCTACCAAAAGTGACACGATTCCCATTATACACCGTGTATGATGTGAAGAATCTTCTATTCCCGGTCATGTGTTTAGTGCAACCACTATCCACTATCCACTCATCTGGTTGTAGATCACTTTTGAAACAAACCTACAACAAAAATACAAATCATACTTTTGGTACCCATTGCTTCTTGGGTCCATTTTGGTTAGCATATGAGTTACCCAAGTTGAACATTCTTGGGTCTTGAAGCAAGACACACAATTTCTCAATACCAAAACTTTAAAAAGCGGACCAAGGATTATTTTGAAAATTATTTTGACTTTGATAACTTGATCTATAGTTATTATATCCTTGAGGTCTAAAGAAGGTTTGGTTTGGGTAGGAGTTGTCTCTCCTTTGATAGTTGTTATATTGGTAGTGGGATGTCCTTTTATAAAAATTCCTTCTTTGATAATTTTGGAGTGAAGATCTTTGGTTATATGGATTAGTAGATCTAATATTGGGTGTAGGAAAAAGTGGTCTAGTATTAACTCGAGGTTGTGTACAACCATGACCATTATGATAGCTTGAATTGTAAAGTTGTTTGGGTTTCTCTCTTTTTGTACCGGAAACTTGGTTACCTTGAGTGTTTGCAAGAGGAGCTTGAGGAGTAATTGGTTTGACAAAAGTTTTAGGGATTCTCCAATTTCCCTCAGAGGATTGGAGCGCTTCTGGCGCGTTGACGCGTCGTGCAGCGCGTCACCCTTGAAAAATTTTGGAATCTCGTTTTATTTAGTCTTTACAAATGTTATTGGTATTGTCAGGTTTATGGAAGTGATTTCTCCTTGTTTTGAAAATCCAAGATCTTCCTTATCTTGGGACCTCTTTTGACTACCAATAATTTCTTTTAAATCATTTGTATTTTTCTTAAATTTTGAAAATCTTAGAGACTCCTTTTGAAGTTTAGATACTTTATCTTTTAAAGAGTTAACCTCAAGTGTGAGTGACTCACAACTTTTACATGGTTCAATTACCTCTTTACAATGATTTAGTTTCTTTACTTCCTTTTCAAGTTCACAAACTTTCTTATTGAGTTTACTATGTTCTTGTTCAATGATGCGTTTTTCATTAAGAGTTTTCTCAAGTGTTTTTCTAAAATTCTCATTCTCCTCTTGCAAATGATTTATATCTATATTATTAAAGGAAGAAGAGTTTAGGGGTACCTCAAGTTTTTCTTGAGCTATAAGACAAGTAGCTTCCTGTGTTGGTTGATCTTCATCTTCACTATCACTCCACGCTCCTCCAACAAATGCCTTGTTCATTCTAGGTTTAGGGCATTCATTAATGAAGTGACCATTCTCTCTGCAATTGTAGCATTCTTGTGTGCGTTTAGAGCTCTCACAAACTTTGTTGTCACCACCTCGATTTCCACCAAAGTTGTTTCTTCCATCATTCCCTTGGTTTCCAACTCTATTACTGCGCCTAAAGTTGCCGCCTCTTCTAAGGAACTTCCTAAAGTTCTTAGCCATTAAGTTGTACTCTTCTTCATCTTCATCACTTCCTTCATCGTTATCATCACTAGTTTGTTCCCTAGTGACTTTAGCTTTGAGGGCTAGTGACTTAACCTCTTTCTTCTTTTCTTTAGAAACAACCTTGTCATTTTCTAAAATCATTTCATACACTTTGAGGTTGCCGATTAGCTCGTCAAGAGAAAGTTCCGCCAAGTTCTTGGCTTCTTCAATAGCCGTCACCTTTGGCCTCCATTTAACCGGAAGAGCTCGAAGAAACTTTCTCACATGGTTCTTATTGTAAAAGCTAGGATCTAGAGCCGTGAGGCTTGTGATAATAGCATTGAATCTTGTGTAACCATTGTCAATGGTCTCTTCATCCGAGATCGAAAACTTCTCATATTGTTGGATGAGTAAGTCGATCTTGCAATCTTTGACTTGTGAGTTACCTTGATGTGTGATGATGAATGAATGCCAAATCTCCTTGGCGGTCTTGCATATATGAACTCTCTCGAACTCCCTTCGAGGTAGAGCATTATAGATTGACACCTTGGCTTCATCATTCTTACCAAGTTTTCTCCTCTCATCATGTTTTAGATCTGAGTTGGGCTTTTCCACTAACAACTTTGTTTCGGGGTCTTCCACCATGAACACAAAGTTGCCATTTTGAATAATTTCCCATAAATCAAGATCTTTTGACCTAACATACGTCTCAAACCGGGTTTTCCAAAAACAAAACCCATCGGTTTTTAGCAAAGGTGGTCTTTGCATAGAACACCCCTCAACATAGTTCTCTTGAGCCATGGATCTATACTCTACTTTACCAAAAATCTTAGTTAGGATTTTAGATTTTTGGGAAAGAAGTATTTGACTTAAAACGACTTCTCGGGAAGGCTTTAACACTCAAAAACTTGAGTATTATGCTCTGATATCAATTGTAGAACCGTAGAGGGGGGGGGGGGGGGTGAATACGGTTTCTTAGGCTTTTAAGACGTTTAAAAACTGTAAGCCTCAAAGAAAAACAAGTGGTTGTATAATCAATCCAAACAACCACAAACACAACAAAAGTATATAAAGCGAGTAAAGAAAGACACTACGATATATACTGGTTCGGGATGGGGGGTTTATACCATCTGTACGTCCAGTTGCGAATCTGCAACTCCGATACTATTCCCTAGTATAATCCATTCGGTGGACTACAAACCGTTACAATTCACTCCACCAAAATTCACCAATATTGATGCTCACAAAGAAGGAGTTACTCCCCAATGGTATTCCGCCCTCGGAAACCACCCAAAAGAATCTCGCGATTCGACTTCACCTAAGGATCACAAAGATCACTACCAAGACTTCCTACCGAAAGTATCAAACCCCAACTAGATCCCCAATGATCTAGGCTTGGTCACCAAGATACAAGAATTCCTTTACAAACAATTGAATGAATGAATATGAGTGTTTGTTTGATCAAGCCCTAACCTAACCTAGTGACTCGATTCTAGTAGAAAGGGTATAGATAAGAAGACCCTCGACACAATCACAAGAGTGGATTAGGTTCTTGTGATTCTTCCCTTGCAAAGATATGTGTTCTTTCAAAGATGTTAGTATAATAATCAAGAACACAAGATTAGAGATAGAGATAGAGATTTGAGAGTGTTTAGAGAGAAAGAATCTAGAGAGAAAGAATAATGGCAAGGGGTGAGGAATACAAGAGGCAAGGGTGGTATTTATAGGCAAAGAACCCAAACTTGGGAAAATTTACCGAAGCCGACGCGTCACCCACGCGTCAACACGCGGGCAGCGCGCCAGGCTTCTGTAAATGTTTTCCAAGTGTTGGGTGTTTGGATCTTATAAATACCTATCCTTGCTAAACCCTCAATTGTACTTCACACTAAACCTTAACATTAATCAATCTAAGGTTTACCAACTCAAATAGCCAATTTGGAAAATGTTTTGTGAAGTGTTTATGAGAAAACAAATTACCAAGGGTATAAGATGTAGATAGGGTAATTTGGATGGGGTTGAAGTGTTATTCCTCACATGGCATAGAAAAGAGAGAAAGAATATGCCAAGGTATATTCCAATGCTTGGGGGAAGAATGAGATGGAGGGTTGAGATGAGATGGTTTGAATTGGATGGTGGAGATCAAAGGGAGCCTCCCTTGGTTTTCAAATAATTTGGCATGAGGGGGAAATGAAGGGTTGAGATGTGTTTATTTGAAATGGATGGCTAGGATGAAAGATGCCTTGTGTTTGGATTAAGAAAGGATATTCCAAAGGAATATGCTTTGCTTGGGGGGAAAGGGGGATTCAATGGTTGAGATGGTTTTGGTTTGAGATGGATGGTGCGGATCAAACACATATGATGGTATAGAGAGGAGAGGTTGAATGGATGGTTGAGATGTGTTTAGTTTGAATTGGATGGCTTGGATTAGATGGAGCCTCTTTGGAATTCAAACAATTTCCATGTGTTAAAAATGATGGGATGAGATGTGTTGTAAGGTAATGAATGGTTGAGATGTAGTGTGTAAGGGAATATGTAAGAGTGTAAGAGATTGTGTAAGAGAATATTTGATTTGGATATGATTGGCTTTGTCTTTAGTAGAAATGAGATTAAGAGAAGATTAAGAAGTAATCTAATTGTCATTAAGAAGAAAAGGTTTAGACAATTAAGATTATAAATTGAGAAAATCATAAGTTACTTATAAGTTCAAGTAACACAACATCGAGAATCCATAGGTTCATATCTCGTGACTTTCCACGACTCGACATTCTCAACTAATACCTTGGTTCAAAAAAGTTAAGTGCTTTGCCTTGATGTAAAGCATAACCCAAGTGGGAAAGGATGTGTTTACGCAAAGTAACATTTGACTTAGTTTGACCAATAAGGGAGTAAACCCGTTACGTAATTAGAGAAGACGTAAGCACGGGATATGAGCATATGGATGCTTTAACATGATGTCACGTGAAATATACAAGCTCCATAAGTTTAGAAAAGCCTTGGCTAGAGGCGATAGTTAGAAAACATGAGTTGGCATTTTCCCGTAAATAGGTGTTTTAAAAGTGGGATCTCCCAAGTCTCAAAACTCGTTTCGAGTGTTCTCAATTAAGCACATAACATATTCATACATGTATTGAAAGATCCACATTTGTCGGGTAAGGGGAAAGCCGAATTTCAAAATTCGCCCGGAACCATACAGTGTCCTGGTGCATCACCCGCGCGTTGACGCGCGGGCAGCGCGCCAGGAGCAGACATTGGCTCCGGCGATTCTGAGCTAACGTTTGTTATTTTATGTGTTTCAATGGTTTATTTGTCATCATTAAAACAAGAAGAGATCTTGATCATGTTGCCTCAACAAAACTAACTTAGATATTAAAATACTGATAAAATCAACTAGATATTACGTTCCATTCTTAGTGTTCAACACTCTACTTACCACTATATACATATTGATCGGGTACACTGCTCGTTAAGTGTGTGTGTTAGTAATATGTCGGCTAAATATAACTGTAAAACTTGAAAAGGCTTAAACACCCTATGCTACACTGACATATCGCATGCATCAAGTTTTTGGCGCCGTTGCGGGGGAATGAATTGTTAATATCTGTTTTTTTGATTAGTATTTTAATTAGATTTTAACCACTAACTTTGTTGTATATTAGTATAGATTGCATTCATTGTATACTTTGCATATTTTATTTTCTTGTTTGTTTGTTTTCTTATTTTCTTTATTTTCTGTTTTGTGTGTTTGTTTTTCTTTATTTTTGCATATTTTTGTTTTCTGCATTGTATCATTTGCATTCTGCATTTACTTTGATCGTTTCACTACTTTTGTGCAAGTTAGTGTATTTTCAGGATGATAGATGGATCTAGCATCACTATGGAAGATTACATTCTGAACCTAACCGGAAAAGCATGTTGGGATGACCAAATCTTCGATGACTGAAAGTTTGCAATAAAAGGTAAGATGAGAAAAGAGCTCAATGAAGGTAACATTGGGTGTCTTCGATTCTTTGAACTTAAATTCCCAGCTATCATTTACAATGATTCACTTAACTATAAGGAGAGTCCTTCACAAGACTCCTTAGTTAAACTTGATAATAAAAGTGAATTATCTTTACCAACTACTGATTATTGCAAGGATGTGTCTGATAAGAAATTTTTTAAGAAACGGTTTGCTAAAAAGGAAAAATTTGATATACTAAAAATTGATACAAACTTATTTTCTTACGAATTACCTAAATTTAAAAATACCGAAATCAACAACGAAAGTTGTACCTTCAGTAAAAAATTCTCAGACATAGTTCTATGTAATATATCATCTCCGAATCATGATCTCGATTTTGATAAGCTTAAAACGTCATTTATTTCTAACCATGGAATGAATTATTATTTAGTAAACAATGAGATTATAACTCGTAATAAAACGGATATACCAATTATTCTTTATTTGAATTTATTTATACCGTATGGTACACCGTTTGACCCCAAGTTGGTGTACAAGGAAAAGTGTTGCGGAAGCCAAGGTACGTTCTCTATTTAAAATTTTGTTCACTGGCACAACAATAAGGTGCATCTCAGCATTCAATGCGCCGGATCCCTGACCTATTTAAACATATTGATCAGTCAACGAATTTAGATAAATACGGCGCATCATAATTATGTAATACGCCGCATCCTTTACACTTTCATCGAAGTAGATATTATTTTTAGATACGACGCATGAGGAGTTCATAATACGCCGCATCTTGAACTGTCTATATAATGCTTCACATTATTAGCCATAATTCGATAACATATTAAACACCTATTCATAATCCTCTTTCATTATCGATGGGCTACACTATTTTCTTAATTCCTTGGTCAATTGAATTATAAAGGTATTACTCCCGATCTATTATTATTCGTGATTTTACTATTTTAATTTTCTTTGATGCAATTTGTTCATGATACATTATAATTGGGGACTGATAAAAATCCTATTTATAGCTTGGAATTATAATTAAACCCATGATTGATTACATGAGTCAGAAAATTGATTTTGGATTTACTGAATATTGGAGTTCTGAACTTATTTTGATGGCTTATAGAGCTAATTGGGTAAAAATCAGTTTTTGGTTATCGATCTATGTAATATATTGAAATGCAGCGCATATCTCAATTAATGCTCCGTATCTCCTGTTTCAATAAGATACGGCGCATCTAATTTGTATCATACGCCCCTTTTTTAATAGAGTGCCAACTTATCGTACTAAAATTTTTCATGTAGATGATTTTTCAACGCATAAAAACTTGGATGACAGTCGCTCTTTCAAAACAAACTCTTTATGGAGTCCTATATCATATCGTATCAACAAACTCTGGATATACCCATTATCGTATTAACAGGGATTGACAAGCATTCTTGTGGAAGGATGACGTGCATTAGACGCAGTTCCACCTGCGTATTATGCACCCTTGGGAAAGTTAACACCATCCTTCCAGGAACTGTTGACGTAATATTCCTGTATATTTATCAATATTATTATTACAATAATATAAGTCTTGATTATACGCGGGCTTATAATGAAGGGACATCAGAAGCTGACCTTAAACGAAGATAATTGAATATTGATGCTCATGTTTGTTTATTCTTTATTTATATATTGTTAACCTCTTTATTGTAATGATCTTGGATCTCTCGTATTAATATATTTGAAATGTACGATTAATTTCTGATTTAGCTTTAAATAACAATTATGGCATTAAGTTCAGTACCCCTTTCAATGAAACATAACAAATTCGAACCTTGATGGAATTCGAGAAAATGTGAGAAATATCGACAAAAAGTTGTCAATTACTACAAACTGTTAACAGTCTGTTTGGTAACTACATGCGCCGCATCTAGTAAAACGGATGTGACGCATCCTATATTTTATTTTATTTTATTCCGTATTAATTCCAGGCTCGATACGGCGCATCTTCTTCAATAAGATGTGGTGCAACGACTGACCAGATGATTTACAGGTTTTATTTTTATTTTTATTTTCTAACCACTAATGAATTTTGTACAAGTATCGATCTTCTTAAACTTAGGTGTATAATTGGTGGTATTTATATTTATTGCTTGCAAATGCATAATGGAGAATCAAACCGAGCAAATCTCAGAAAAGTTTTTCGTTCTAATTCTTTATAATTTCCTCTTTATAATTTATTGCTCGCAAATACATAATGGAGGATCAAACCGAGGAAATCACATTGTTTAACTTAAGTGGGGGGATGGAGAATTAGAACTTTTTGTTGATCCCAGTTGAGCAAACGATCTTATATAGAAGTTGACTTAAAGTAAAACACTTAAGCTTGAATGCGGAATGTAAAAGCTTAACTTAAGAAGAACAATTCACTATCAACACTTCAATATTATTAATACGAGCACTCAACAATGCTAGGGTTTTACAACCTTGAAGTGTAAACGAAAACTAAACAATACGTACTCAATCTAACCCTAGGATCCTCCTTTTATAGGCCAAGGAGTCCTACTAGGTTTACAATAACTTTCTATGTAAGATAAGAATATTCTAGACATATAAGATATACATACAATCTATTCTATAATTATCTACTACGAATACATGCTTATCACATTAGCAGTAGTTTCCTTCAGCAACATTTTCCTTAGCAGCACTTTGTCATCAGCAGCAGAGTCAGTTTCACTAGCAGCAGTTTCACTCAGCAGCAGAACTCAAAACCCAACAATCCTCCCCTAAACTTAATATTTATTTCTAAATAATTAATTTTCTTCAAAGCATAATTAAACACCAGGAGGATGCTTCCAAACACTCAATTCTTGAGATGTCTGTTGATCAAGTATCTTCTTATACTTTGACAGCAAATTGAATGCTTGATCATCAGTATATAGTCTTTCTGCAAGTTGAGTAATCCGGCACCATTAACCATCTGATTGACAGTATTCCGGTATCTTACCACTGGGTAATCCTTTTCAGCTAGCATATACAAAGTAATTGGTCCAATTTCTAGCATATAAACTCCAGAATCTTGAAAGAGTCTCCATTTTATTACTTTGTATTGTACTATCTCTGTCTACTCAGAATCATCCATTGAAGGTTCATACATAAGTTTTAGAGCTCTCCACAGAACATTATCAGACATAGTTATGATATGATCAACTTGATCTTTCTCATACTTTTTACCATCAAACTTCTCAGCTCCAAACTTTGCTTTGTATAACTTCCATAAGTCATCAACATCCTCTCTATCAAAGTATTATAACATTTGTTGAAATCTAAGAAACCTGTGAGTCTTACCATCAGATATCTCAACATCATGAAATGCTCCAATGTTAGTATCATATCATATAGTTACTTTGATAATAGGATATTTGATTCCTATTGGTATGGCATCAACTACTTCAGGATCTTCCATCTTGCCAACCATAGTGTAAACCTTCAATTGTTCCTTTAGATGTTCAGGAGGAATATGATCACAATCATTCTTAAAATCATCTCCTTCTGGATTGGAACTGCTTTCTTCCCCTGTTTTCCTCTTCTTCTTTGCAAATGATTTATGAACCACACTCTTCCTTTTACCACTTTGCACAGAAGAAGTAGTCATATCTGCATTAACATCAAGCTGCTTAACAACATCTGCTTCTATAACATGCTCTACTTCAGCCACTTTTTCAGGTACCAACTTTTTATTCATCTGAGCAATATGTTCTAAGTCTTCAGCACAACCCATAGGATAGAAGGTATCTGTTTGTCTCTTAGCCACTTGATACAAGTCATAAACCTCTTTATCAGACTTAGGTTTTAACTGCACCAATTTCCATCCCTTCATATTCTTCAGATATATTTCTTGCTCTTTTCTTTGTTGCAATGGAGTTGGACCTCTAAGTATCTTTTTCTTCTTTCTAGTAGCAGCATCTTCTTTCTTTTTCTTAGCAGTGAACTCCCTTACCCAAGATCTCACATCAAAAGTTGGAACTTCATTTTCTTCAATTTTGATCATCTTGTTGAGTTCAATATCTGCCTCCATTCTTATCTTCTCATCAACCCATTCCTCATACCTCCTTAAATCTTCTGTTTCCTTTTCAATCCTTTCCTTTTCCTTCTGATCCAACTGCTGTTCTTCTTGATCAATCATCTCTTGTTCTTTCAATGCAGCAGCTGAGTCATGTTTAACTTGTAATTCCTTAGGCCACATATGAAAAGGTATTACAGAGTAGTCAAACCCCTTATACATCCATTTGGGTTCTTCAACTTGCCTGCCCTTCCCTTTATCAGTAGATGATGATACAATCTTCTTTGGTTGAGCAGCAGGTTCTCTGATTATAACTCCTTTTAGAGGTAAACTTGGTGTTGATGATGTGATTGTTGTTGTTAGTTGTTGTGGTAGTGATGGAGTTGGTAGTGGTGTATGTTTTGAAGATGATTCACATGGAACTTCTGTAGTCTTCTTACTTAACAAAACCATTGCCTCAGCAGCAGCATTATCACTAGACCCAACAGCAGAGTCTTGTGCATCAGCAGAATTCACTTTTCCACTAGCAGCAGGATCAGCAGGATCCTTAGCAGTAGAGACATGAGTAGCAGTAGAGTCATTAGTCTTGTCAACAATAGCAGAATTTTCAAGCTCTTTCACCATTGAATCTCCTAAAGTCATTAAAGCTTCACCCATTAACCCTGTTGCCTTCACTAATTGCTCAGGCTCCAAAGTCTTGAGTTTTTCCACCACCTTTTCTTGAGTAGCAATCACCTCTTTCATAACAACCTCATTCCCTGATTGATCAGCAATCACAAAATTTTCAGCATCCTGAGGACTTTCTACATCCATGTCTCCAATCTCTGGAACCTACCCTGAAACCATTTCTTCATTCATAACCTGAGCACTTTCAACCCTCTTCAAGTTTGCCTCCCCTGAGCCCATGACATCTTCATTCCTCCCCTGTTTGGAAGCATCCTCTTCCAAATGAGTAGAAAGTTCAGGTGAACTGATAACTTGAGAAGTGCCCACTTTCTTTAGTCTTTTCAATCAGGTTGAAGATCTTGATTTCTTCAAGTTCTTAATCTGTTCCTTCAATTTTGAAATAAGCTTTGCTTGGTCAGTAACAACTGTAGACAGAGTAAGAACTTTATCTTCCAAAGTAGTACACTTCAACCCCAAATTGGTACAAGTAACCGTCAATTCCTTAATGAGTTGTATAGTAGTCTCATCACTTCGACCTGTGTTACCTGGTCCGAGAGGTGAATCATGGACATTGTCATCATGTACAAGATTTTCTGTCAATTCATTTGTCACTTGCCTGTCCTCATCACTTCGACCTGTGTAACCTGGTCCGAGAGGTGAATCTTGGGCATAAACTCAGTATCAAACCTAGTTTGATCATTTGAGCCCCCTATGTTTGCCATTTGGCTAGGGCTACCATCTTGAGAAGTAGATTCAGAAGAATCCTTTTCTCTAGATGTTGCCTTGGTTTGGGTCTTACTTATGTTATCACTATCCTGTTCTGCTGCAAAGCTAGAAGCAGTAGTGACAGTCCTCACCAACATGTCCCCTCCATCAACTGGGACAACCTCATCTGGTACAGCCATACTAACACTATCCTGAGGTAGATCAGTGTTCTTTTTGGTTTTCCTACGGGTATAGTGTATTTTGGGTTGTGTAGCAGATGCAGAAAAATTGGGTGTGTGATGGGAATCAGTGGGATGGGATTTCCTGATCCTTCACCCTGAATATTTTGCACAAGTTGCACCATTGAAGGTGTAAGATTTGTATGTGTGCCCGAAAAACCTTTTCCATGCTTAACCAAGAAAGTAAAAGTTTTTGAAACCAATTTTGGAGCTTCATAATAGCCAGCATGGGATCTAAAATCAGTAAGTTGGTCAACAATAAAGAGCTGGAGAAATCTTGGATAAAGCAAATAAGAACCAGACTCTTTAACACTTTTAACAATCCCCTCCAAGATCATATTTGAAAAATTAAATGGTTGACCTGTGCTTAAGCATACCATTGCAGAAGCAATAGTAGCACTAAACTCTTGCCACCCAGAAGTTTTAGGACTCAAACAATGAAGGAGAATGTGTACCAAAAACTTGTATTGAGGACAGAGGATAGCCTTTTGAAATTTTAAATTTATATGTTTGCCCTCATACCCCAAAGTTTTTAAACCAGCAAAAATAGCAGAATTAGCAAGACAAGTAGTCTCTGTTTCATCATTTAAGAAAAGAGATTCCCTTATAGATGATTCAGTTATACGAACCTTTTGCCCATCTACTAAAGCACTGACATATTTTTCCTCATTCATAGTTTTGACTTTAGCAGTAAGCCAAAACTGTTTGATGTAGGAAACAAATATAGTAGGATTCACAGTGAGTGCACACCTAAGAGAAGTAGCATTCAAAAATTTGACCATATCTGTGAGCCCTTCAGGAACCAACTCTTCATCCAAAACAACCACACTATTGTGGTGCTCTGCCCAGGTATGTACACAATCCATGAATTAGGGTTTAGAGAAATTGGGGATAATTGATTTTGACAATAATGGAGTGTTAGGGTTTGTGATAACTTCAATTTGGAGCATGTAAAAACCAATTATGAAGATTAATGATGCGTGGGAATCGCAACAGGCTTTACCTCTCGAGGGATCTCGAGAAGCTTACAACCCCCACCAGGCAGTGTACCTGATCGTTGTAGTATAGTATAGTGACAAGTACCGGGGGATTGATCGTTCAGCTTAGGAATAGTGTCACTAGGATTAGAAAGCCTAATTACTAGTTCTAAAGGTGAGGGATGATTATTTTTGTGTTTTTATATTTTTTAGAAAGCAAGTAAAATCTCGGGTTTTGGAAGAGTGGGCGGAATTAGTTGCTATTCAACTAACCCAAAACTAAGATGCAATCAAAATAAAATACTAAAAATGAAAATAAACTAATTATACTAAGGTTGTGAGCAGTAATTGGAGAAAATGTGTTTACTTAGATTTCACTACTCTCTAGATATCTTTTACACGTTAATTACTTGTTATAATTGCATGGATGACGGATCGTATTCCTTAATACCATTCATGGGGTGGCATACATAACTCCCCAATTCTATGAGCTCTTATCTCCTCCTACACCATGCCCAGCACAACTATAGGGATTGTAAACAGTGGCTCATGCATTAAATACAACCAATAAAGACCTAGTACGCCTCGGTTCATGTTTCTTAAGACGTTCAAGCATGTTACCATTTGGAGATCTGCCAGTTTTCTTAAGCCTAACATATAAATCATTCATCCAAGACAAGAATAAACAAGTAATCAACACATAATCAATATCTTGGTTTCATTAGATCTAAGCAAACACAAAAGAGATCTAGCCTAGCATAATGGAATTGAGACAAGAACAAGATATAGACAACCAACACATAGACATATTGATTGAATTATAAGAACACTTATCTCAATTACAATGCAAGGTCTCAAGGGTTTGGAACCCTTGAAAAACCTGTAAAAGTTCCACCAAAATCGTCTTTAGGGTTTCTCCAAAACTTCTCTTTTTTAATGTGAAAAACTAGAAAACTATATATAGGAAAATCGGGGTGACGGCGTCAAGAACAAAGGTGTGACGCCGTCATCTCGCCGCCAAATACTTCCTCGGACGGCCTTGATCTACTTCTGACGCCCTGTGTGACGCCGTCATGAGCTACGGATTTTAATTCTTGAGGTTTGACGCCGTCATGAGTTTACTCTTGACGCCTTCATGTACTGTTCCCAGCATGGAAAATTGAGACTTTGCCGTTTTCTTCACTTTTATGCTCCAAAAACGTCCAAAATGGCTTCTTTTCCAGAATTCACTCTCCAAGTACCTAAAATCACAAAAGGAACAATTTAGGGCAATATTTGATCAAATAAGTTTGGATTCGGGCTTAAATGACCCCCTAAAAATGGATCATTTTTCGCCTCATCATATACCCTTACACTTGAGATTTGCTTGTCCTCAAGCAAATGCGCTTTTATTCTACTCAAAAGACAAGTTAGTGGTCATTTAACACTAATATAAAAGTAATTACAACAAATAATCGTTCCACTAAAGACCAATAGACAAGCACGGAGGTCATACACAAGCACCTCACAAATAGTGTTTAGATACTCACATCTCTCGGGTGTAATAAAGTAATATAACATTATGGAAATGGAAGATATCTCTCACTACCTGTCATAGCAAAATAGATTACCATGGGCTTGGGAAAGGATCAAACCTCCACCACATGGCGTAAGCACCTAGGATAAACTATCAAAGAGGTCTTTTAAAGGGTTGTAACGTTAGGTATAAGGATATGAATTACACGGTTTTGTTGGATAAAGGAAGTTTTACTGGTGGCGAGTTAACAATCTTGGTTAATTACATGTACAAGATGGCGTTGCTAAGCCAAGA
Source organism: Artemisia argyi (assembly GCA_030686995.1). NCBI lineage: Eukaryota > Viridiplantae > Streptophyta > Magnoliopsida > Asterales > Asteraceae > Artemisia > Artemisia argyi. Next base: position 17,613,773 of record CM060697.1, on the reverse strand, counting down.
CTAGACTCAACTTAAGCTAATAAATGAAAAATAACAAAAACATATAATGAACATAGAATGAAACAGGATGGTAGTCCGTATGTTTTTTTTTTCTTTTTTTCTATTTTTTTTTTCTTTTTCTTGATTTTTTCGATTTATTTTATTTTATTTTTTTATTTTTTTTGCATACACTTTTACCCTACCATCCAAAATAATACATCATAGGGGATGAGAATTCCCCTTACACTTGAATCTTTACATACTTTACATTCAACTATTCTAATGACTCGAATTAAGAAAATCAAAACACTTGGAGCACTTTTAAGATTAACGTACATATGGGGGTAATAATATTATGTTCATCCCCATTACTCCATAAAATAAGTACTTACCCATGAGTCCCAATCGTCCCAAAACAATATGTACAAGGATATGACTCGACTTAGCAACCATGTAATCAATTAGAAAGTTAACTTAGGGTTTAACAAATAACAATAATGCACTAAAAATGAGTGCATACACGGAAGGCTAAGGCGATTTGGGTGTACATTTAAGTGGGGTGTACCAAATTCTTCCTTTAAGTAAAATGCTTAAAGTTAGAAACGAAAGGATAAGCTCGGAGGGGTTTACTAGGGGTTTCATGTACTAAAAATGAGTACAACGCTAAGGGTGTGGGAAAAATTAGTTGACTTAACTAGCCAAGTAATATGACTTAAATGGTCAAGTAATTATAATATGGGTTTAACACAAGGGTAATCCTAATGCCTCTTATCATGTAGTAAATCCTACCACACGAATGTAGTCTCACTAGCGGTCTCGGGATGCATCACTAACGCAAGTTCTAGAATCTAAATGCTACCGGTACACTCATAAGCACTAATAGTAAATGCTTTTCCTATCAAATCTAAAGGCGAACCTCACATTTTTTGGTGGAGAATTTTTCTGAATATACGGTTATGTGCTAGTCATACAATCTCCTATCCATGACACGCTTGCTATGGCTAAAGTTTCACTCCTAAATGTTGTAAAAAATTTTAAATTTGGCGCTAAAATTGCACTAACAAGTATTTCTCATAGTTTTATTACACATCTACTATCAAACAAAACAAACTCAAGCGAAAGTGCATATGTAAGGTATCATCTTTTTACCCTCCCCTTACACTTAAGATGAACATTGTCCCCAATGTTCAAGTAAAGAATGTAAAAGTGAAAAAGTAAATAGAATGAAATCAATTACTCCCCTGATTCGCTCGGTATGGATTATAGGTTGGCCAGGTTAAATCTTCTTCCAAGAAAACGAACAATCAATGCTTCCCTTCCAGAATATAAATCATCTCCTTGTCGAACATAACCTGTAAATCCTGACAAAAATAGACAAGACAACCTCGCGTAAAATCGGCGGCATCCTATATAAGTTACTAAATCCTAGAAAACAAAGTAAGATATAATGCTTGTGGAATGAAGTTTGCAGATCTCCTGGAGATTATAAAACTTAATAATTCACAAAAACCATAAGACTCCGTTAGAAAAACAAAACCGGTAAAATTTCTAGATTTTAACTCCTGACGCCGTCAAGAGTAAAACTCTGACGCCGTCAGAATGGACCTGCAGAAATTCTTATGTTAAGTTTCCGGAAAATTTCTGGAAAAACTTGGTCTTACTTCCTGGAAAATCCTGCAAAACTTCATTATGACTCAATACAAGCATTTGACTCTAACGAATACGAATATACATGTTCATTTAATATTGTGGAGAATCATGATCGGTTTGTTTCTTAAAAACATATTTGGGGTTTCCCCTTACACTTATCTTTTGCAAAAATACTTTTAGGTGGAGTTAAGACTAGGCCAAAACAACAAAGTAAAGTATTTTCACTATTTAATTGAGAAACATGATCTACCAACAATAAAAATAAAGCATGCATACGGAAGCAAATAGCAAACAAACAAAATAAAATCACACAAAACATGGGTTGCCTCCCAAGAAGCGCTTGTTTTTGTTCGAGTCACGAGCCTGACTCTACCCTTATTTCACGGATAAAGGTGAGGTTTTCCCTACACTTAGGATTAAGTGCGGGTGATAGTAGCGATACATACCCTTAGGGTAGAAATATGCCACGTGAGGAAAGTGTGGTGGATGAATTATATGCTCAAAGGGGTGTGCTCCTATCATCATAACCTTGCCTAATTCAATTGGGTTAGTGGGCGGATTAAGATTTTCTCTTAGAAAGGGATCATCTTCTATCAACTTCGAGAGACTCCTAGTTGGGAATCCATCTTGACCTAATAAACCTGGTTTAAACCCATAATGTTTCTTATGATCAGTCATGAATGGGTGATGTAAGTATGTAAGGTCATTTTCCACTCCTATATTGACTTCCTCTCTACAAGGCTTAGAGTCCACTACCTTTGTCCTAAGACTACCCAGACTATATGGTTTGATGGGTGGATCGGAACCTATTTCAATTCCTAAATTTTCATCCAAGGATGGAAGATTAGGTAACGGTTTTGGTTGAGGCTCCGGTTCATCAAAACTAGGAATTTCCCTAGAACTAAGAGTAAGGTTATCATTATAAGTATTCAAACCTATATCCTCTAGTTGTGTTTGGTTCAAAGGTTCTACCTCTATTGGGGTTCCTAAAGTCTCTTCTACTTCTTCCGGGTAAGTCACAGGTGGGGTGTATTCCTCAAATGATGGCAGGACTTGTGGGGTACTTAGTGAGCTTATGTTATTTACTTCATCATTCCCTATGTCACGATCACCTATATCCTCAACATGTATTTTATTATAATCTAAGCCTAACATTTTCCCAAGTATCTCACGTGCTTCTCTAGGCATCTCAACTTCTATATTCGAATCATAAGGATCATCCTCAATATTATGACTACTATATACAAATTGCCCAAAAGATTCATCATCAGTTTCTTGAGATTCATCATCATCGATCATAAAACTTAGGTCTTTTTGATCAATGTGATCATGTTTGGCTACATCCTCCATCACATCAAGGTCACCTATGTGTTCATCCTGTATTATGGTAGGGCCTAACCATGACATGCAGCTAGGTGGCTCATACGAAACTATCCTACGTGAAGGAAAATATGGTGCATAGGTTTCACTAAGTGAGGCATTTTGAGGGGTTGATGGAGCTCCAAAGGTAGATTCTTTAAAAGTATTATGCACTTGGTCTCTTTTCTCAAGGTACTCAATAAAATCAATATAAGATCCTGTCCGCCTCATTTCATTCGTCCATCTTGGTATATCCAAACTGGTGTAATTATATTTTTTCTGGTAAAACTCTAGTGTCAGACTTGGTGGATTCGCGTTCTCCATAATGGCTAACGGAATAGTCAATGGAAAGGTTTTTACAAACAAAGACACAAAGAAAAGATAGACTAAAGAAAACCTAAAAATAAAAATAAAATCTTACTAGAAAGGAATCTAGCAAGTAGACCTAATAAAAAGAAATTCTAACCTAGACAATAACTATTCCCCGGGCTGCGGCGCCAAAAACTTGATGCGTGGGAATCGCAACAGGCTTTACCTCTCGAGGGATCTCGAGAAGCTTACAACCCCCACCAGGCAGTGTACCTGATCGTTGTAGTATAGTATAGTGACAAGTACCGGGGGATTGATCGTTCAGCTTAGGAATAGTGTCGCTAGGATTAGAAAGCCTGATTACTAGTTCTAAAGGTGAGGGATGATTATTTTTGTGTTTTTATATTTTTTAGAAAGCAAGTAAAATCTCGGGTTTTGGAAGAGTGGGCGGAATTAGTTGCTATTCAACTAACCCAAAACTAAGATGCAATCAAAATAAAATACTAAAAATGAAAATAAACTAATTATACTAAGGTTGTGAGCAGTAATTGGAGAAAATGTGTTTACTTAGATTTCACTACTCCCTAGATATCTTTTACACGTTAATTGCTTGTTATAATTGCATGGATGACAGATCGTATTCCTTAATACCATTCATGGGGTGGCATACATAACTCCCCAATTCTATGAGCTCTTATCTCCTCCTACACCATGCCCAGCACAACTATAGGGATTGTAAACAGTGGCTCATGCATTAAATACAACCAATAAAGACCTAGTACGCCTCGGTTCATGTTTCTTAAGACGTTCAAGCATGTTACCATTTGGAGATCTGCCAGTTTTCTTAAGCCTAACATATAAATCATTCATCCAAGACAAGAATAAACAAGTAATCAACACATAATCAATATCTAGGTTTCATTAGATCTAAGCAAACACAAAAGAGATCTAGCCTAGCATAATGGAATTGAGACAAGAACAAGATATAGACAACCAACACATAGACATATTGATTGAATTAGAAGAACACTTATCTCAATTACAATGCAAGGTCTCAAGGGTTTGGAACCCTTGAAAAACCTGTAAAAGTTCCACCAAAATCGTCTTTAGGGTTTCTCCAAAACTTCTCTTTTTTAATGTGAAAAACTAGAAAACTATATATAGGAAAATCGGGGTGACGGCGTCAAGAACAAAGGTGTGACGCCGTCATCTCGCCGCCAAATACTTCCTCGGGCGGCCTTGATCTACTTCTGACGCCCTGTGTGACGCCGTCATGAGCTACGGATTTTAATTCTTGAGGTTTGACGCCATCATGAGTTTACTCTTGACGCCTTCATGTACTGTTCCCAGCATGGAAAATTGAGACTTTGCCGTTTTCTTCACTTTTATGCTCCAAAAACGTCCAAAATGGCTTCTTTTCCAGAATTCACTCTCCAAGTACCTAAAATCACAAAAGGAACGATTTAGGGCAATATTTGATCAAATAAGTTCGGATTCGGGCTTAAATGACCCCCTCAAAACGGATCATTTTTCGCCTCATCAATTAATTAGGTTTTAAACTGGTTGGTAGAAGTTACACATACCACCCTCTCACTTACAACCGTAGCAGCATAACCATGTCATCCACAACTAGCAGCAGTATGAAACAACTAGCAGCAGAGTGAAAATAAGCCAGCAGCAGAGTTGACTAATCAAACTTGGTCAAAAAGTCAATAACCCATAACAATTAATGCGCTTGATGCTCCGTAATCCCTATAAAACCGGACGAAATCTTTTCCCTAATTCACCACAATCAAACCCTAATTATAATCAGAAATGCCAATCACGCAATCAAATCATCCAATCACCCAAATTAAATCATTAATAACCATGAAATCTTCACCCGAAATTATCAACATCTCATCCGATTCTTCTTCTGAGGATGATTCACCATTTGAGACATATGTCCCTCCCTTCCGTCCTCCTCACAATGGTTGTAGAACCAACGAGCAAGCCAGGAAGAGGAAGCATGATCTTCCTGTCTTCAAAGATCTCCTACATTTGAATCAAACCCCAAGCACTGCGAGGGGTAAAGAGGTGATGTCCCCCAAGTCTCCATCATCTTCAGAATCATCAGAAGACCCTGCTTGGATCCCAATCAGACCACCATCTCCCGAGGAGCTTGTTTCCCCCTTCATCTACACATCATCAGATGAGGATGAGCCATACCACAATCCACCATCCACTCCAGAAAGACCATCATCTTCAAGGCCAAGACCCAAGACATCTACTAAGGCAAGAAAGGCAAACCCTCCTCTGCCAAAGGAGAGAGAGATTGTACTTGGGCTTCCATGCCCTAGAATTTGATGTTTTAAGCCTTTTTATATTAGTTTGTGGTGTAGCAATCTTTTGTTATTTCTGAACTTGATGTGAATGTACTTTTGTTGGATGTACTCTGTTTGAATGATGAATGAAAGCTTTTGAATTTCTGTTTTAAGAATCTTGCAAATCATTCAACTTTTAGCTTATCCTGCAAAATGTTAGTCCAACCACCACAAAGTATATAAGAAGATATACTAGCAGTAGAGTAAAATAGCAACAGAGTACATGACAACTTAATCATTTGCTTCTTAAGAAGCAGCAGAAACAGATTAACAACCAGCACTAGAACTTTACACTTTTTACAAAAACAATAAGAGATAAGTTTTTCAAAGATTAATCATACCAATGTTTGCAATTAAGAATTGAAATCTTCCCACATCAAAGTGTTTAGTGAGAAGATCAGCAACATTGTTATCAGTATGAATTTTTACCATTTGAATTAAATTCTTTTCATAGCAATCCCTTATGAAATGATGTCTTATCTCAATATGTTTTGTTTTAGTATGAAAAACAGCATTTTTAATTATGCAAAGTGTGCTGTTGTTATCAATATGAATTTTGGTGTTCATGAAATTGTACCCATAATCCAGTAGTTGATTTTGCATCCATAGCACTTGACCACAACAACTTGAAGCAGCCACATACTCAGCTTCAGTTGTAGAATTTGCAACCACTGTCTGTTTCTTGCATTGCCATGACACCAATCTATTTCCAAGAAATTGACAACCTCCAGTTGTAGACTTTCTATCCAAGCAAGCACCAGCATAGTCACTGTCTGAATATGCCACCAAATCAAAAGGTGAATCCTTAGGATACCATAGGCCCAATTTAGGTTGATGCCTTAGATACCTAAAAATCCTCTTCACTGCATTGAGATGTGATTCTTTGGGACATGCTTAGAATCTTGCACAGGCACATACAGCAAACATAGTATCAGGCCTTGATGCAGTAAGGTACATCAATGAGCTAATCATGGACCTGTACAAATGAATATCTACTTCTTTTCCATTTTCATCCTTTAACAAAGGTTTGTTGGTATCCATGGTTGTCTTAGCAGGCTTAGCATCTTCAGATCCAAACTTCTTCAAAATGTCATTAACATACTTATCCTGACTGATAAATATGCCATCTTTCTTTTGAACCACTAGTAGTCCCAAGAAGAAGTTGAGCTCTCCCATTGAACTCATTGCAAACTTATCTTTCATAAGCTTCTCAAAATCAACACACATTGCCCTGTTTGTGGAACCAAAGATGATGTCATCAACATAGATTTGAACCAGCAAAATATCATCCTTTTGTCTTTTGAGAAACAAGGTCTTGTCAATCTTTCCTCTACTGAATCCAGAGTCTAACAAATATGTTGACAAGGTATCATACCAAGCTCTGGGAGCTTGATGTAGTCCATGCATTGCTCTATTCACCTTGTAAACTTTGTCAGGATAATCAGGGTCCTCAAAACCTGGTGGTTGAGACACATAAACTTCTTCTGTAATGGTCCTATAAAGGAAAGCACTCTTTACATCCATCTGATACACTACAAAATCTTTGAATGAAGCATAAGCCAAGAATAGTCTAATGGCTTCTATTCTTGCCACTGGTGCAAATACCTCATCATAGTTAAGTCCCTCTTGTTGTGTGTATCCTTGAGCTACTAACCTAGCTTTATTTCTGATGACTATCCCTCTTTCATCTCTTTTACATCTGAAAACCCATTTAGTACCAATAACTCTTTTTCCATTTGGCAAATCAACCAAAGTCAATACCTCTTGTAGTTTGAATTGCAGAAGCTCATCTTGCATTGCTTCCACCCAACTAGCTTCTTGTAGGATTTTGTAAGTATTCTTGGGTTCAATTTGAGATAGAAAACAGGCAAACAAGCAATTTTGTAGATCTTTATGACTGTTTCTTTGATGCATAGATCTTGCAAAGAAACTTTGATGTTGAAGATCTTTGAGCTCTTTAGTCATTTTCCTTGTTTGTACAGATGATTGAGGATCACTTAGAATTTGTTCTTTTGGATGATTCTTGTGAACTCTTGTAGTAGTAGTGGGACTAACAGGAATATTGAGTTCCAAATTAGTATAGTCTACTTCAGCTCCAAATAATTTACCATCAAGAGTTTCATCATCTGTGTCATCATAGATATTCTCTAGAGGAGGCATATTTGGAACATCAGGATAGTTTGGATCATCAAAAGATCTACCCTGATTGTCCAAAGAAGGAAACTGTGATGTAGAAGCAGAGTGAGAAGGCTTGGCAGCAGAATAGATTGAAGTAGTAGTTGCTTGTTTTGGTCTAGCAGTAGAGTCTTCTGAGTCAGCAGTAGAGTCTTCTGACCTTGTAGGAGAGTCAGTAACAACTAATTTTGGATCTTCATTTGGTATCTTTTCTGCATCAATAGGAGTTTCAACATCTGCTTGAGCTTCCTTAGGTTTCTCTGGAGGAACATCATCTTCTTGTGTATCTTGATCTTGCTGTAAAGGTATGAAAGTAGGACCAACCTTCAGTTTCTCAATCAAAACATTGTCTTCTTGTGGTTTGTTAGTGTCAACACTAGCAATAACAGGTACATAATTCATTGCCTTGGTCAGGATGTCAACATCAAACATCCATTCAGGTCCTTTTCCTGTAGCATTAAATGTGTTCTCACTAAACTTGATATGCAAATTCTCCTCCACATGTTTGGTTCTCTTGTTATATACCCTGAAAGCTTTACTATTTATAGAGTAACCAACCAAATTTCCTTCATCAGCTTTCTCTTCAAACTTGCCTAACTGATCTTTAGTGTTCAAAATAGTGACAGGACATCCAAATGGCTTGAGAAAATTAATCATTGGTTTCTTCCCATGAAAAAGCTCATATGGAGTTTTGTTGTGAGGCTTCACTACCTTACTCCTGTTTTGCACAAAACATGCAGTGTTTACAACTTCAGCCCAAAAAGGTATAGGTGACTGTGAATCAGATAACATTGTTCTAGCAGCCTCAATAAGTGTCCTATTTCTTCTCTCTGCAACACCATTCTGTTGTGGAGTTCTTGCAACACTGTATTGTCTTAGAATACCTTTTCCCACACAAAATTGGTTCATCACACTATTCTTGAACTCAGTACCATTGTCACATCTTATAATCTTCACTCTGTGGTTGTGCAGGTTTTCAACTCTTGTGATAAATTCCTTAAGAATTTCTGGGGTTTCATCTTTAGTGACTAAGAAAAACACCCAAGTAAACCTGCTGTAGTCATTTGTGACAACTAGGCAATATGATTTCTTGTTTAAACTTTTCACAAAAATAGGCCCAAATAAATCCATGTGTAGCAAATGCAAGGGCACTGTATTTGTGTTCACTGTCTTAGACTTGAATGAGACTCTATGTTGTTTTCCCTTCTGACAAGCAATACAAGTCTCACAATTTTCAAACAACTTTGTAGGCATGCCTCTCACAAGGTTTCCTTTCACCAACTTGTTCATTGTCTTGTAGTTCAGATGCCCAAGTCTTCTATGCCATAATTTGGACTCATCAACAAAGGCTTTTGCAATCAGACAAGTTAAAGCTCTTTTGGGAACTATGTTCTTAATATGGTCACTGTATATATTTTCGTTTCTAGGGACCTTCAATAGCACAAAATTATCATTTGGCAACTGAAAATCAGAAGAAAGGATCATACACTCAGTGTCTGTAAAAAGAACAAAATTCCCTTTGTCACACATTTGTGAAACACTAAAGAGGTTAAACTTAAGCCCTTTCACAAGAAACACCTTCTCAAAGTCCAAATTACCAGTTCTTAAAGTGCCTCTTCCAACAATCTTTCCACCTTTTGGATCATTCCTAAAAGCAACATAACTACCTTCAAAAGCCTCAAAATCTTCAAGCTGAGACTCATCCCCTGTCATATGTCCAGAGCATCCACTATCAACTATAACCATATCTTTAAGATCATCCAGTAGATTACCCTGCACATGAAAATAGAGAAATTAGTTTCTCTTGGGGACCCAAGCCATTACTGACTTGGATCTGCCTTGTGCATCAACATAGTTAAATTTCTTTAAATCACTTGATGCACTGTTGGTTTTGGAAACATTGTTTGTAACATTTCATTTTGGTTTCCAAACCCAACAAGCTGAGGCCTTAATAGCATAAAAATGATTTCTAACAACTGTATTTGATAAAACTTTTGGCCCAGAAGTAGAAAGTTTTGTACTAGCAGCAGATTGCTTACTAGCAGCAGAATGCTTACTAGCAGCAGAGTGCTTGCTAGCAGTAGAGCCAGCAACAGAACCAGTTGTGGTTTTAAAAACATCATTTGATTTAGCAGCATAAATGGATCTAGTTGCACCAGATCTTAACAACACAACCCTAGGAATCATGTTTCTTTTAGGATGAGGATGAGTATTCTGATTAACATATTTGTGATTCACCCTAGTGTATTGATTCCAAACAAGTTTCTTGTGGTCAGGACAACTATTAATCAAATGTTCAAAGCTACCACACTTATAACAAGCCTTTTTCTTCAATTGAAACTCACTACCTATTTTGTTTGAAACTAGGTTATTAAAATTTCTCTGATTTCCCCTAGGCTTATTATTGAAACCATTCATTCTACCTCTAGAAATCTCATTACATTCAACCAATCTCCTAGAGATACCCTTACCTAACACAGGTCTCACAAACTTCACCTGTTCAATTTTAGGTTCATCTTTAGCGAGAATTTCTTCCTTTTCTACACTTTGTTCTAGTTCAACCTTTTCTTGTTCCTCATCACTGTCTGAGTACCAATCTTCAATGATTGGAGCATCAGGAAATTTTCTGTCCTCTACCTTAGGTGTTTCTAAGACACATGTACTAGACTCACCTATTAGTTTTTCAATATTAAGCTCACTAATAAAGGACAACTCTTTTCCTGGTGGAGCAAAAGCACTTTTAGCAGGAGGAGCAACTTCTTTATAACCTATCCCACTTCCTTTCCTCATGATGGTACTCTCAATAGATTTATTAACCAATTCAGACGCATATCATTGTTTGTTTACTCTTACTATATGGTTTTCTTTTTCAGCAAGAGCTGCATCCCTATCTCTTTCTGCTTCTTCTAATTTATTTTTAAGAAACTCAATATCACTGTTTTTCTTAAAAATTTCAACATCTTGTTGGTTAATTCTATCTACATACTCTAGCTCACACTCTTTTAAGTACTCAAGTCTTCTTTCAACATTTTGAATACCTACTTTGTAACCTAGGTTATCAAGTTTTAGGTTTTCAACTTCTCTAATTAAACTCTCATTCATAGACTTAAGTTCTTCTACAGTGTCAGCACAAGACTTAAAAGAACACACAGATAAATCAGAATCATTAGATACCTCAGAGTCAGAACCAGAAGATGATGAATAAGCCATAAGTGCAAAATTATGCACTTCAGGCTTGACTTGAGCCACCAAGGAATAATTTGGTTCTTCATCAGCCAAATCACTCCAATCATAGTCTCCCAATCCATCACAAGACACCAATGCAGTAGTAGTATTCTTTATCTCTTCAGTCTTCTTTGATGCTTCTCCATTTTTCTTTGGAGCTCTACATTCTCTGGCAAAGTGACCCTTTCTGTTGCAGTTGTAGCACTCTATCTTTGACTTATCAAATCCAACATTTTCTTTAGGTCTATACTTGACCTCTCTTCCAGTTCTCTTCCAGAATTTTCTAGCCCTCAAGGTCAACATGGCCATTTGCCATTTAAGATCCATCTCTTCAAGATCATCTCGATCAAGGTGATCCAGATCTTGATTAAGTGCCTGTGATCTTATACTTGTAGTAAGATCAGCCAAGAATGCACATAAAGCCATATCACTGGTGGAATTATTATCATTAGAACTAGCAGCAGATCCATCAACAGTAGATACTCCATAAGCAGTAGAGTGAGATTCTTTAGACCCCTTTGACTTTGAAGATACAAAGGCAAGATTTTGTGAACCAGAAGTAGATGAAGTAGATAACTCTGGTTCATACACTCTTAAGTTGTTGTAGAGACTTTCCAACTTCATATTTTCAAAGTTAGGCTTATTTCTCCAAACAACAGTGTGCATACTCCATTCAGCTGCAAGACTTCTGAGAAACTTGAGATTTACATCTTCTTGTGGAACCACATAGCCAACAAGCTTTAAATGACTGACAAGTTGATTGAGCCTGTTGTAGGTGCCATTAATCTTCTCTCCACTTTCAGCAGTAAATTTCTCAAACTAATGCTTCAACATGTTTTTCCTTGACTTCTTGGTAGCATCATTCCCTATAAACCTGAATTCAATAGCATCCATTAATTCTTTAGCAGTCTCACAGCTATCAAAGTCCAACTGAAATTCATTAGGTATTCCCATTAAGAGAATACTGTGTGCCTTGATCTCCATCTTCCTCACTGAGTTATCTTCAGCAGTCTTGATTGGTATCTCTTTACCATCAGTACCCTTCTTTGGTAAAGAGTCACCATTCATGATAACATTCCACAAGTTATAGTCAATCATGCGAATGTATTGTCGGATTCTCATCTTCCACAGTTCATACTCTCCAGGATTGAGCATGGGTACCTTTGAAGCAGTCACCATATGTGTGTCATCACCCATCTTTAGCAGTTGATTAGGAACAGCAAACTTGCAAAGAATAGTTTCTTCTTGATTACAACTTCTAGATCACAAGCTTTGATACCACTTGTTGATCCCAGTTGAGCAAACGATTTTATATAGAAGTTGACTTAAAGTAAAACACTTAAGCTTGAATGTGGAATGTAAAAGCTTAACTTAAGAAGAACAATTCACTATCAACACTTCAATATTATTAATACGAGCACTCAACAATGCTAGGGTTTTACAACCTTGAAGTGTAAACGAAAAATAAACAATACGTACTCAATCTAACCCTAGGATCCTCCTTTTATAGGCCAAAGAGTCCTACTAGGTTTACAATAACTTTCTATGCAAGATAAGAATATTCTAGACGTATAAGATATACATACAATCTATTCTATAATTATCTACTACAAATACATGCTTATCACATTAGCAGTAGTTTCCTTTAGCAGCACTTTGTCATCATCAGCAGAGTCAGTTTCACTAGCAGCAGTTTCATCATAGCAGCAGTTTCACTCAGCAGCAGAACTCAAAACCCAACACTTTTACTTAACTCTTACTTGTCCTTATTTTTCAAGAATATGCTTTAATTTGCGGTTAATATATCAAAATTTAAATTGTTTTAGTATGTTTTTGTTTAATCTAAGTTGGATAGCTGCACACAAGACTTTATTTTATAAAATTGTGATTTCAAAATTCACAAATCTATGAGTGCGCCGGTGACTTGTAAACTTTAGAACTTGACTTGTATACTATTCAAGACCACCATAATAAGTATTATTTTTTTAATTGGAGTGACTTGTCTAAATTGGTAAAATTCTAGAATTACACCAAAAAGCCTTTATATGTTTTGTGATATTAACTAACTACACTGGTTAGTTAACCCCCGTATAAAACCTTTGTTTACTCTCATTTTTAGAGTAAGATACCCATAGAAAAACACGTAGAGCCATTCCTTTAGGAATTATACACCTTATTATTATGTTTCGTTACACCTTACACCTTAGCCTACCCTGTAGATTTAAGTCCGTGGTTAGTTGCTGATGCAGGTTTTATTGACCAGGTTTTAATATTTATAAAGTCTCGTTCACCTAAGGTCTACCTTTTACGCACTAACGGACAGTGTATCCGGTCATGTGTCACAACCCGTAATTTCAGATCCCTTGTTCAGATGTCGAAATTTCATTATTCATCTCAGAAGTTACTATTCATCATTTACTATTCACCGATCACTATTCATCATTTTACTATTCATCTTTTTTGGAGTCAGTTTGAGATTACGAGAAGCGTTCAGAAAATTTACTCTTCACATGACACTATTCATTTCCGGAGAGAAAATACTATTCATGTACTTTATTCATTTCATCGTAAATTTAGTTTACGGGTAATTAAATTCGCGTAACCGGTCAGGTTAAGCTGCGAATTCGAGCATCATCAATATTTACATTCGCGTAACCAGTCATGTTTAGCTGCGAATTCATGAAATCATCAGTAGGAACACTTCATATGGTCTAGAAATAGCTTACCTATCATCATAATGACATTTGCATACTATTCCACTCGTAGGATATTCAAATTAATATTTTTGGTACATTTGACTTTTTACGTATGTTTATTTTTAATAAACGTTAACACATAATCAATAATATGACTAACACGTCCGACACTCCCGACTATGATCCCTATATATTTTTATACTCATTTTAATAATATATAAATTATATTATTAATTTACCCAGTATTTTGGAAATTTATTTATTTCGTATCGTAAGTTTACTATAATTACGACGGTTTTCGTAGAAATTAAACAATAATCACCCAAACACTCAATACTTGTACCTAACATATTTTTACAATTTTTATGACTTTATTATGTCCCGGCTAACTTCGTTAAAATTTATTTCTAGTTAACTCGGTACCCGGTATCCTCTAAAACTAATAATATCTACATAATATCCACCAAAGTCCACAAAAATCTTACAAAATCTCATCTTTTTCTTCACCCCCCATTCCATTTTCTTACACTTTGACAAAGGTTCACCAAATCCATTTAATGCTAGCCAAGCTTGTCCAAGAAGCCTTAGGAAAATATCACATTACTTACACCTAAAAAATACTCACAACTAAGTCCAAAATATCAAGAAAAACTTTTATCTTCCTTTCCTATCTTGTATTCTCGGCCAAGAACAAGAAAACATCAAGAATCCTTTAATTTTTCAAGATCAAGTCATAATCAAGCTCATCTAGTACTCCTTGTTAGGGTTTTGAAATATAAACTCAAGGTTTTATAGGTTTTCATCTCCAAAACTCACTATTCCATCAAAGTAAGTATGGCAAACTCATTTTTATAATTTTACCAAGTTTTTATAATGTTCATATGATTTATATACAAGATCTACATGCATATGTTAGTTATACCACTCCATTTTATACATATATAACTTTTGAGCCCTAGAAATAGATTATAGGTAGATCCTTGTTAGATCCACTTGATTTATGATGTTTAGGAACCCATGACACCCTAAAAAGGTGTATGGTAAGATTAGACTAGATTTGTGATGATTTAAAGTGTTTTGGTTGGATTTGAAACTAGTTTGAAACCCTACAAATGATTTTTGAAACTATATATATACCTACTGTCCTTATTTTAAAAAGGTGGGAAAATCAGTAAATGATGGGTAATTTTTGACCAAAGATTTAGAAATTACTTTCAAAAACGAAACTTTTGGTGAAAGAACGGATTAAAACGAGTTTATAACGAAGAAGATATGATTTTTGCAAGTTTAAAGACGAAAATTATTTTCTGAAAATTTAACGTGCTATTGGACGATTTTTGACAAACAAAGAGAGGCGTTAGACGTAACCTAGAGGAGCCGAACTATCAAAAATATATTAATACATGTTAAGACGAATCCGTGGATATAAAGAACGAGGAAAATGAACTTAAAACAACAAAGATATACACGTTTCAAAATCGACGAAACTATATTATTTTGGCAGCTACAATTGGAAATAATAAACTACGTACTAAATACTATATTTTCTAGAAATATTGTTAAAGAGCTATATTCGTAACCAATGAAGTACGTATGACTCAAGGCTTATTTATACGACTAATTGACGTTATTTTAAGGTTTTCAAAACGATGAATATAACACTAACCTTTTATATACGATATATTACGACTAGTTTTTATAAGTCTAGTTGGACTTATTTTTCCTAAGTATGGAAAATACCCTACTTTGACAATAACAAGTATTTTCAAGTTACGAGTGGTATAGGTATCATGTGCATGAACATTCACTACATCATTTCATGATCTAAAGTAGATCATATTCATTCATTTAGGTTGCGGCTAGTGTTCGCGCCTTGTTGTCCCGATCATTTCACCACATTGTACTATCACTTCAGGTGAGTTTTCATAGCCCCGTTTTAATACATTATTTTGATTTCAAATCCCACGGGGGAGAATACATTGCATCAATTATTTTTGTACATGTTCAAGTATTAAATTCCATACATTGCTTAAGTTTCCTTACTACCAAGTTAAGTCCCCTTTATTATCATGGACCGTTAATTATATTGCCAAGCGAGAGTGAGTGAATAGATCTATTGAGGGTGACTCCTCCATCTGTGTTTGGGTTGCTCCAACAGAATTATGGATGCATTTCATGTCTAATCTATTTGAGTGTCTGGTAAACATTCCTTTGGGGCCAATACAATACTTTGTCTAGCTTCGGGGTCATGAGCTTAAGAGCCAATGTAGCATTTTTGACATTTTGTCGGTTTACTTTATACTTGTGGCTAGTGTACATACGATTTAACTTACAAACCTATGGAATTCACCAACATTTGTGTTGACGTTTTGGCAATGTATTTTCAGGTTATTAAGGTAGCTCCTGCTAGCATGCATTTGGACCTTCATGGAGTCGCGGAGTAGACGCGTCTCACATATATATATTTCCTGCATTTATGAAACGTTTGATCTGGATTGAACTTGTTTTTCATAAACTTGCAACACCTTTTGGGACCTATGTTTTGTAAACTCTGAATGTTTAAATGATCAAATGATGTATTTTTCCAAACGACACTTTAGGTCATTCAATATAACTGTAATTGTGGTGCTATGACAGTCACCCCCAGGTATTCCATTCCGCTGCCATTCAGGTATTTTGGGGGTGTGACAGATTGGCATCAGAGCTAAGGTTATAGCGAACTAGGATGTATCTTGGACCCTAGACTATAACCACATCATCATAGCATCTCATCATTTCATCATAGGAGCATATTCATTATACATGTTGTTTCATGCACACACTGTGCGAGTTATTTATACCCATACTCATATATAATTATATTGACCTGGTTCACAAGTGACATGTCTTCAGATACACACCCTGTCATCCTTTCATCGGATTCCAACATTGAAGATGCCTTGTCATCTTCCACTACCATTGTACCACCAGTTGCACTTACACCACCATTAGCACCATTGATTTTTTATAGGAACAAGGGTTTTCCTATTATTCAGCCCATACATAGAATACCGTTTGGTAGAGTATTCAGACTTAATCTTAATGGACCTATTAGGATGCTTATTGCAAGGGAGATAGTATGTTTTCTTTCCTTCACTAGTAAGGCGCTTACTACTCAGGTACTACCACCACCGTCAGCTACTTATTTCACTACTGGTCATCCCATAGTGCGTACTTCAGTTTTACCTCTTAGATGTCGCAGGATAGTTTGAAAGAGGGTAGTATTCCATTCACTATTATCACCATCGTCTCCTAACTCACCACTAGGATCTCATCGTCAGCAACTTTGTTCTCATCATCTAAAGCACCACCAACACCATCACATCTCAGAGACCCTACACTTGTATATGACAGGCCGCTTAAGAAGCAACCACTATTTGACATACCATTACCATCTACCATACGTTACACCACCTTATAGGTTTGAGGTTGGTGAGAGTTTGAGAGCCTCTACTGCTTGACAACCTACTACTCTTCATCGTTAGACGATGATCTCTAAATTATTTTAGATTACCCATGAGTGTTTGGACGATACACTCTGAATAATACCACAAGCCTCACAAACACAATAAAAATTGCAACAAATCGCCCAAGGGTGGCATCTATCACAAGGACTCTATATTATCTTAGATATGATCGACTCATACCTCCATAACATAATAAACCAACAAGATGCTTTGAACGGTATTATACCATCATAATGGAACTCATCACAACTCTCCCTTCATTATCAAGTTTGATTACACCACATTCTAAGTCGATAATTACATCATTAGTCACTCTAGCAACACTCTACCGACCAAGGTGGTCACATTAGTGGATTTGACATGTAATTACAACTTTGGGAAGATGCAAGTAAGACAATAGGATTAATAAAGACGAAGATGTCTTTATGATTAAATGGTCATGTTGACCAAGATAAAAGTGACTGCCCTAGTTTTCGTGTTTCGGAGATAATAACAATTCAAGTAAGTCAAAGTCAAATTAAATTTTTGTACAAACAAAAAGATTTCTTGCAAACCTTACGAAGTACGACAAATTATTGATTTTCAATGGTTGGATTAAAACTTATTTTTGTTTAAGCAACAATCTTCTTGAACTCCCTTTTTCCAAAGACACACACACACACATACACACACACACACACATATATATATATATATATATATATATATATATATATATGAGATATTGTTTTTATCAAAATACAAAATATTTCGTAGTCACATCTTTTACATAACTATATTCATTACAAACTTCAAATAAAGTCACTCCAAAATACATTTATGATCAAATTTCACAATGTTTCACTCAAATAAATGTTGTTAATTTTAGAAACCATATCTCCAAGAAGGAACACGCATAACTCATGAACGAATCTCGAAAGCACCCACTATACCTACTTACTATTTGACCTTAGATGCGAAAGAAACCCTCTACCAGAGATTACCAATATTGATACACCATGCCTTAACACCACTACTTCAAATTACGACTTTTTCGCTCATTCCATATTATAAGACCCTCACGCTAGTATAAGCTCGTTGGATTAAAAGATCAAGGTACAATTACTCAACAAAATTTATATTCTTTTTGGAGATCGATATAGCTTAGACACATTGGGACAAGACCTCATTTTCATGAAAGGATATCGAGAAGTTTCACCTGACCATAAGGCAATCAGTTTTCATTCATGGCAAAAATCAAACATCATTCGATGTGGTATCTACTTGACTTAGACCACCCGTACAACAATTTCCATTCTTTATACATCTTAGTCATGCCTAGAGGGATTAAGCATTTGAACCTGCGATCTTTACCTAGTATAAATTCTTGAATACTTCGCATCATTGGCACCAATTTCTGCCCTATATCCTTTAACACATAGACTATCCCCTTCAGTTGACTGTAGATGCCTTAAAGACACGTTCATCTTTCATGCTCTCAATATCACTACCATATTCTCGACCACTTCATAATCATAAACCACTGCCCTGTTATGAACTAAGATGCTTACATTCTTTAAATAAGTGGATTAGTAGACTATTACCATACCATAAGATTCACCCATGTATCCAATAAACCATTCAACGAATTTTACTTCAAACTATTTTACTATCATATGGGGAAATTGTTTTACAGAATTTTTTAAAATAAGCTATTATATTGCCACCTTATAAATTGATTTTTCCGTCATTACACCAAGTATCTCCTATTATTACGCGAAACAATTTCTATGTTACCTTGAAAAGAAATATCTAGAATACCATTCTTCATAACAAAACGTTGAACACCATCTAAAACTTTTGAGAAAAATAATGCTATTTTGACTAAATCAAACATCGCATCATTAGTCCTCAATTAAACATAGCCTGATCACCTATGTATAATTCAGGAAGGATTATGCCATGAAGAAAATAATTAGTTTTTTTTAAAGGATTATTAATAACAATCTTCATCCAAAAGCATTTTAAACAAATAAACTCTTTCATAAACATCTCTTTTTGACAAACCCTCCCTGGATACTTACTCCACCTGTCACTCACGCAGCCATTAAGTCGGAGTTTTCGATTGACACCTCTAGGAAAGACTTTCCAAATCAATTACAAGGAGGATTCCTCGATACAAGAAAAGCAATAAAAGGATTTCAGAACTACTAACCTAGACTAGGAGTATACGGTAAGACAATTTATAACTCAACAACAATTCTAAGATACCACGAGACCATCCGAACCACCATATCTGACCTAGCCGTCCAATTCTATCATTCAAAGGTACTAGCTAGATTGAGTTGCAGGATCGAACACAATTTGGATGTATGCTAAGCAACACTATAGAGATAAACCAAGCCTCTTAACCGATACTGTAAAGCATTTCAGTTAAACATGGCCTCATCCATACGCAAACTTCCCTGCAGTGAGTTTACGCAAAGAATAGTTGATTCAAATTATGGATATCGATATAGATTCCCCTAAGGCGTTGTATCCTCAAGAAATTTTAGATAACCTCACCTATACATCAAGAGAGGCATCAGGCCCAAGCATATCTCCCCAGCTTCATGTGGAAATAAAATAGACATTCATCGACATAGTATCAATGGACACCCTCATTTTGGCAACATGATGACAAGTTCAATGATAAACCATTTCAGGACTTAAGTTGGTTGAATACCTAGGCTTGTAGTTTTGCAAGATAATCACCAATAGGCATCTTCAAATATCAAGAACTGAAAGTTAGACATCTATGCATTTATGCGAACATTACCTATCCTACTATTTTATCCTTGTTAGTATTTTTACTTTTAAATGAAGTTGATTTCAAAATTGTGTTTATACAAGTCACATATCTCGTAGAAAATAATTTTGAATTGCCTATTTTGAATAAATACAATCCTTTTTACTCAATATTTAGCAGAACCATTGTACAATGAGAAATATTTAAACATCAAACTTTGGTAAACAGTCCTACTCACAACATGTTTAAAAACCGCGTCACATTTTGTAACTATCGAATTTTGAATCATCAAGAAAGATATTATTTAGTAAACCATTTGTTCCATTTCCTAAATTCGTTTATTCAGAAAAAGATTTTGACAAAAAACTCAAAATCGCGAGATAAATTTTGAAAACAAATCACCATACTACATCGCTTATGCATTCAGGGCTTTGTGATTTAACAATAAGGAATATTGGAATATGTGATGAAGGAAATTAGGAGGGACACCATAGATCGATTACAAAAGTCAGTAATGGAGACCAAGCACAATAGGCAAAGAAAGAAACATGTCTTAGCATCCATTAGACCAAAACATAAGGAATCAAAAATTGTTACCCATATTCTATCTTTTTCGTATAAAGCCTTTTTCGAAAAGTATAACGTTGTAGAATTAGTCACCAGATTCATTGTAACCGTTTCAATTATTCCTGATAAAGGTGATCGAATCACCTCAGACTTTTAGCAATCATTTTAAGATTTACTTCGGAACCCCATTTAGATGTAAACACCGCCTATCATCCTCAGACCAATGGTCAGATCGAGAGGACAATTCAAACATAGGAAAGATATGCTCAGACAGTGAGCGATTGACTCTAGAAATGGTTGGACTAACCATTTATCATAAATCAGATTCGTTTGCAACGATAGTTATCGCACGAACGTAGAGACTACACCATTTGAGGCACTCTATGGTCGAAGTACCAATTACCCATTTACAGACCGAAATCGGAAAGTTAAATTCACTGGTCTAGAACTAAACTATCGAACAACAAAGGAAATTTCACAAGTCAAGAACCAGTTACAAGCAACGAGAAACTGGTAGAAGTTAGGTTGGTGCATGACGCACGTCGTGCGGATTGGTTTTCCGTGAACAGCAAACCAACTAGATTCAAGTGGGAGAATGAACTAAGTTGAAAGCTTTGCCTTGGGGAGGCATGATACGAATTTGGTAACACGAGAGACTGAACCTCTAGTATATTGGACCATTTAAGATTCATTTTAGAATCGACAAGCTGACATACAAATTTAAATTCTGGCAGAGTTTAGCAACATATATTACCAATATCACATTGTAAACCTCAAGAAGCGCTGATCATCTATTGACGGACCGAATGCGGAAAAAGCCAAAGTCACTATTCCTGTAAGCACTCATGAAATAACCAGGAATTTCCTGCAAATCAAGAATCAGTTACAAGTCGATAAGTTGTAAGCCCTTAGAATTTCAAGTTGGTGGTAGGGTCACGTTAAAAGTTCTGCCTAGGAAAGGCATGATACCATTCAGAAAAATCCGGGAAGTTAAATTCGATGTACACTGGACCATTAATATTTCAGACACAGTAGGCCAGTAACCCTCAGACTTGAGCCTTGTTGGAAAGTAGCAAGATTACACAAACATGTTTCACAATTTCAAATCCCGAGAAATGACTTTCAGATTAGTGACTCATGATTCCATTGAAAGGAATCCAACCCAATGAAAAACCTAAACCTGGTAGGAGAACCAGTAGAAATCATGGACCGTGAGGTCGAACGGTTGAAGCAAAGTCGAATTCCTATCGTGAAAGTTCACTGGAATTC
Source organism: Artemisia argyi (assembly GCA_030686995.1). Lineage (NCBI taxonomy): Eukaryota > Viridiplantae > Streptophyta > Magnoliopsida > Asterales > Asteraceae > Artemisia > Artemisia argyi. Next base: position 17,591,908 of record CM060697.1, on the reverse strand, counting down.
TCGAAGAGGACCCGAATTTACTTGGGAATGGGGAGACCAAATGCAACTCAAGTATCCACGTCTTTTTACCGAATATACTTCAGAGACCAACCAAAATTGAACTTCGGGACGAAGTTCCTTGTAGAGGGAAAGACTGTCACAACTCGTAATTTCAGATCCCTTGTTCAGATGTCGAAATTTCATTATTCATCTCGGAAGTTACTATTCATCATTTACTATTTACCGATCACTATTCATCATTTTACTATTCATCATTTTTGGAGTCAGTTTGAGATTCCGAGAAGCGTTCAGAAAATTTACTCTTCACATGACACTATTCATTTCCGGAGAGAAAACACTGTTCATGTACTTTATTCATTTCATCGTAAATTTAGTTTACGGGTAATTAAATTTGCGTAACCGATCAGGTTAAGCTGCGAATTCGAGCATCATCAATATTTACATTCGCGTAACCAGTCAGGTTTAGCTGCGAATTCATGAAATCATCAGTAGGAACACTTCATATGGTCTAGAAATAGCTTACCTATCATCATAATGACATTTGCATACTATTCCACTCGTAGGATATTCAAATTAATAATTTTGGTATATTTGACTTTTTACGTATGTTTATTTTTAATAAACGTTAACACATAATCAATAATGTGACTAACACGTCCGACACTCCCGACTATGATCCCTATATATTTTTATACTCATTTTAATAATATATAAATTATATTATTAATTTACCCGGTATTTTAGAAATTTATTTATTTCGTATCGTAAGTTTACTATAATTACGACGGTTTTCGTAGAAATTAAACAATAATCACCCAAACACTCAATACTTGTACCTAACATATTTTTACCATTTTTATGACTTTATTATATCCCGGCTAACTTCGTTAAAATTTATTTCTAGTTAACTCGGTACCCGGTATCCTCTAAAACTAATAATATCTACATAATATCCACCAAAGTCCACAAAAATCTTACAAAATCTCATCTTTTTCTTCACCCCCCATTCCATTTTCTTACACTTTGACAAAGGTTCACCAAATCTATTTAATGCTAGCCAAGCTTGTCCAAGAAGACTTAGGAAAATATCACATTACTTACACCTAAAAAATACTCACAACTAAGTCCAAAATATCAAGAAAAACTTTTATCTTCCTTTCCTCTCTTGTATTCTCGGCCAAGAACAAGAAAACATCAAGAATCCTTTAATTTTTCAAGATCAAGTCATAATCAAGCTCATCTAGTACTCCTTGTTAGGGTTTTGAAATATAAACTCAAGATTTTATAGGTTTTCATCTCCAAAACTCACTAATCCATCAAAGTAAGTATGTCAAACTAATTTTTATAATTTTACCAAGTTTTTATAATGTTCATATGATTTATATACAAGATCTACATGCATATGTTAGTTATACCACTCCATTTTATACATATATAACTTTTGAGCCCTAGAAATAGATTATAGGTAGATCCTTGTTAGATCCACTTTATTTATGATGTTTAGGAACCCATGACACCCTAAAAAGGTGTATGGTAAGATTAGACTAGATTTGTGGTGATTGAAAGTATTTTGGTTGAATTTGAAACTAGTTTGAAACCCTATAAATGATTTTTGAAACTATATATATACCTACTGTCCTTATTTTAAAAACGTGGGAAAATCAGTAGATGGTGGGTAATTTTTGACTAAAGATTTAGAAATTACTTTAAAAAACGAAATTTTTGGCGAAAGAACGGATTAAAACAAGTTTATAACGAAGAAGATATGATTTTTGCAAGTTTAACGACGAAAATTATTTTCTGAAAATTTAACGTGCTGTTGGACGATTTTTGACGGACAAAGAGAGGCGTTAGACGTAACCTAGAGGAGCCGAACTATCTAAAATATATTAATACATGTTAAGACGAATCCGTGGACATAAAGAACGAGGAAAATGAACTTAAAACAACACAGATATACACGTTTCAAAATCGACGAAACTATATTATTTTGGCAGCTACAATTGGAAATAATAAACTACGTACTAAATACTATATTTTCTAGAAATACTGTTAAAGAGCTATATTCGTAACCAATGAAGTACGTATGACTCAAGGCTTATTTATACGACTAATTGACGTTATTTTAAGGTTTTCAAAACGATGAATATAACACTAACCTTTTATATACGATATATTATGACTAGTTTTTATAAGTCTAGTTGGACTTATTTTTCCTAAGTATGGAAAATACCCTACTTTGACAATAACAAGTATTTTCAAGTTACGAGTGGTATAGGTATCATGTGCATGAACATTCACTACATAATTTCATGATCTAAAGTAGATCATATTCATTCATTTAGGTTGCGGCTAGTGTTCGCGCCTTGTTGTCCCGATCATTTCACCACATTGTACTATCACTTCAGGTGAGTTTTCATAGCCCCGTTTTAATACAATATTTTGATTTCAAATCCCACGGGGGAGAATACATTGCATCAATTATTTTTGTACATGCCCAAGTATTAAATTCCATACATTGCTTAAGTTGCCTTACTACCAAGTTAAGTCCCCTTTATTATCATGGACTGTTAATTATATTGCCAAGCGAGAGTGAGTGAATAGATCTATTGAGGGTGACTCCTCCATCCGTGTTTGGGTTGCTCTAACAGAATTACGGATACATTTCATGTCTAATCTATTTGAGTGTCTGGTAAACATTCCTTTGGGGCCAATACAATACTTTGTCTAGCTTCGGGGTCATGAGCTTAAGAGCCAATGTAGCATTTTTGACATTTTGTCGGTTTACTTTATACTTGTGGCTAGTGTACATACGATTTAACTTACAAACCTATGGAATTCACCAACATTTGTGTTGACGTTTTGGCAATGTATTTTCAGGTTATTAAGGTAGCTCCTGCTAGCATGCATTTGGACCTTCATGGAGTCGCGGAGTCGACGCGTCTCACATATATATATTTCCTGCATTTATGAAACGTTTGATCTGGATTGAACTTGTTTTTCATAAACTTGCAACACCTTTTGGGACCTATGTTTTGTAAACTCTGAATGTTTTAATGATCAAATGATGTATTTTTCCAAACGACACTTTAGGTCGTTCAATATAACTGTAACTGTGGTGCTATGACAGTCACCTCCAGGTATTCTATTCCGCTGCCATTCAGGTATTTTGGGGGTGTGACATCGTGTGTGGTATAGTCAAATGGTAAAGCCGAAGTCGTCCCAAGAGCTAAGGTGCGGAAATTATCTAAGTTCGTGTCACGTTTAAAAGGGGGTTTTAAGTTGAAAGATTAATTAAACTAATTAAAAGTAATAACAAGACAATAAAGTAAATAGAAGGAAATCAGTAAAGAGAAGTAGTGTTAACCTAATTACTACTCTTGTTATGATCGTGACTAGTTTTCCTATAGGTGCATCCTATCATATCGTTCAGGGATTCAATATTCATTTCGGGTCAGATGGTCAAATTAGGCTAGATCTATTTTATACCTTGTCCTATCCAAAGCTATTGTAAAGCCTTGGGTTCATCGGTACGAAGACATAAGAATCATTAAGTGCCTCTACTAACATGGACAAGGCTAACGAATGCGGCATGGTCAGATCTTACACCCCTCTAACTCCGTTAAGTGTCTAGCATTGGTAGGTGGTCCTAGGGTTAATTCGTACGTTTATGGTGATATTGCTATCACCAAGTTACATCCCTAGCAACTTGCTTCCTAGGGTTAATTCCACAAGTATCTAGAGAACAACCAGTGCTAATCACTATGGGAACTATAGTATCCCAAGCCTCGCCATGAAAGTAAACAAACAATAGATAATAGATGCGTGGAAAACTAAATCAATAACATAACAATTTCATAACTAGGCTAACACCAAAAGGTGTTTAGCCACTCATGTTCATAATTGTAGTAAAACAATGTTGAGTTAATACAAATCTAAGCATGAATCGAATACAAAGTAAAGGAATGAAAACACTTATTATCGGTGTGTGATTCCTCCCTTGGAAATGACTTGGATGTGGCTAGAACTTCATTCTCCCTCCTTCCTGAGTTTTTCCCAACATTGCTATGGTGAAGAGATGGGAAGTGATATGAAAAACTCTGAATTAGGGTTGGTATTTATAGGCCCCGACTATGTTACGTCGCAGCGTATTAGAGTTGCTACGCCGTAACCTTTGCAAATTGTCTTACGTTGTAACTTGATCAAGTGTTACGTTGGTATGTGTTAATTCACATACCATTTCATGGCCAAATACCAACCCAAATAGACTATTTATACTAACAATTGGCAAAGAAATGTGTATTTTTATGTTGTGAACATGCAGGCACGAATTTATCACAAAAAGACAAAAAGTCAAGCAAAAACCGGGAAAACGGGCACGAGAGTGGGAGAAGGTCAGAAAGTCAAAGCCTGGGATCCAAAAGTCATCATAAGTCCTTCATGTATTCAAGATTGGCAGAATTAGTCCTTGATTTATACTTTGAAAAGTTAACAGAAACAGCCCTTGAATTTCAACAAATTACATAATTAGTCCTTGTATTATTTGAGCTAATAAGCCTGGTCCAAGTTTATTTCCAAGTCTAAATATCAAAAGCCCAAGACATACCCAAAAGCCCAACCATGTTACCCCAAGCCCACACCCGGTCAAACCCAACATAACGGGTCAATGGTCAAATTTATTACATAAGGGTCAAATGAATAATAAATTATTACCCCGCTTTTCCCTTTTCCCCCAATTCCAAAGTTACCCAGGGTATATGAACCCTAGAATACTGCTCCGATCAAAATTACCATCATTAAGGGTACGGACATCAATTCAAGTACAATTCTAGAAGCTCAGTAACATCAGGAGTGTGTAAGGATATTAAAGAAGCACATTTGAGCTACGTGGCAAGCGTTTATTGGGTGGAACGCGTCACTAAAGATGATCTGAGGGCTGATATTGAAGAGGCAATGATTAGAAGTGATCTAGGGGTGTTCAGAGGCTATCAAGAAGCACAGGTCACACGGATTGCCAGCTTGGCAATCCGATACCCCTACCCTCACTCCCCATCTATAAATAGGTTCATTGTAAGCTCATTTGAGCAAGTAGGATAGTATAGCGAAGCTCTGGCAATTTTCATTCTCAATGTATTAGTTTAGCCAATGTAATAGCACTTTTAGTATTAATAAAATTTAGTTTTAATTTTCACTCAGCTTATTAGTTTGTTAATTCAGTTGTTAAAGCTTTTTATCAAGTTCTTATATAAGTTTACCTTCTGTTTTCAATTAATTCATTCTAGTTTTCTTACTTAATCAGCTACTTTTCTATATAAAAAATACATAAAAATCAGAAAATATAAATAAAATAAAAAAATATGTTAATCATTAGTCTAGTAAGCTTACAACTGAGCTTATTTTAGTTTCCTTGCAGTCATATAAGCTCAATAGTTTATTTTAGATTTGTTTCATACTATTGTTCAATTTCAAGTGAGTTCAGTCAACAAAATTCAAAGGTGTTTAGATCCTGGGTTACTGAGGTGAATTGGATAAGTTTGGTCAGAAATGGAAGGACCTACATATCCTAGAGATAGGCAAGCACAGTGAATCCATCTCTGTTTTTGCTGAGATGGAACTGATTTGTAATTTTTGATCACATTTCAATTTCATAAGTTTGATCTAGTTGGATTTGTTTAGCTATTAGTATTACTGTTTCATTGTTTTACCTTTGCTGATTATTATAGATATTATTGTGGTGCTAGAATTAGATTGTTCATCTGTTTCATTTGTTTGCTTAGATCTGAGTAGTTATAGATTCATATTGATCATCTGTTTGTAGTTTTGTATCAGCATAGAGTTTCTGAGTATCTATCTTAGAATTGGTATGTATTGTTGATGTGATAGTTGATTTAGTAGCTAATTACTTTTAATCTGTTGAGATTTAGTCTTTTAGGTTTGGTTCTGACTAGTGCTTGATTAAAACTTGTAGTTCTGAGGTGTATTGAGATTCTGTTCTATCTGTGGAACTGGATTCTGTGAAGTTGTATGAATAGATTATGTTTGTGTGCTTTGTTGTTGTCATAATTGATTTAGCATCTATTAGATCACTTGAGTTAAGATCTGCTACTCATCTCATTGATCACAGTGTCTACAATCATTTAAGGCAGTGTTTGGATATTGTTGTTGCTGAGTTTGATAGCCATTTGTGTAAGTGATTGGATTGCATACTTGAGTCAGTAAGGATAAAAATAAACATTAAATGGAATAAAACTAGTAAGTAGTTTAAACATAGTCAAGATTGAGTAAATTGCATTCAATAGTTAGATATAGTGATAATTAGTTAGAAGAATAAAGCTAATAGTTGTATTCTGGTTAGGGTTAGCTTATATTAGTATAATTGTAGCTTGTTACATCAGAGTAGGAGTAGATTAAGCTGGAAAAATTGGATTTGGTTAAAGTTTTGTGTTCATCAAATAGTTTACTGTTTCATTCATTTTGTTCTTGAAGGCTGCTGAGTTAGACATAATTTAGAGTAACAGTTGAAGCTATCTGATAGGGTTTTTACTATTTTTGTACACTCAGTATAGTAGTCTTACTTTTGCCCCAATTAGATAGCACATTAGAGCTTATTTGAAGAACTTATTGCATCATTGAATCAGCAAGTTTGAGACAGTTGACTGTTTGGTCAAATTGGCCTTCCATTGATCATTTGAACTTGTTTCAGTGTTTTGTGGTTATTTCTGAGTTGTATTTGGGTAGTATTAGAGTTGTTAATCACTACTTGGCTTCTGGAACAATCTGTGCTTGATCTACTTATCATTGAGCTTATCATTTGAGCTTATTGCTTAAACCTTGTGATTCTATGGATTTCTGTGCATTTATCTGTTCCATACTTAGCATTTCTGAGCATTTTATATCATGATAAGCTTGTGTTCTTAGTTTCATTCCATTTTGTTCACAAGTGCTTATTAATAAGCACTTGTGAATAAGCAGTTGTCTATAATCAGCACTGAATCAGCTTATTTTCATTTTTAAATTTTTCTCCAAGATCTTTTTAATATTTTTGATTTTCTGGAATTTTTCCAGATTTTTCCAAGTAGTTTAAGTATTTTTCTTAATTTTCTTTTGATTTTATTCATTTTTAAATAAATAACAAAAATCCATAAAAATTCAGAAAAAGCTGTGAAAAATACAAAAATATTTTTAGAAATTCTTTTATAATATTTTAGAAATTTTTAGAATTTAATTTTCATTTTTCCACCTTATTTTTCTATTTTCTTCAATTTTTAATTCATTTAAAATTACAAAAATCAAAATAAATTCATAGAAAATAATAGAAAAGTCATAAAAATAATTTTCTTTTTCTGGAAATTAATTTTAGTAGTTTAAGATTTTTAGAAAATAATATCACAATTGTAGGATCATTTTTCGTTAAAAGTTACATTTTAAATAACGCGGTTGCATTTCCGTTTTTATGTTTTAGACTTTTGTGCATTATAAGCTTGTACTCTTTGCATAATTCATCTTTGTTTGTGAATACTTGAATTACTTGATTGCTATTTTCTCTTTTTCACTTCTCAATTCACAATTTTCACGAATCAATATTCTTGATTCCATTCACCTTCACTCGGATACGACTCGGGTGATCCGTATTTCACCCGGATCATTTCGATATAATACTATTATACTATAATTAGATTGATTTTCACACAATGTGAATCTTATCAACTAACGTTTTCTTTGGCATAATTAATGAACGGCCCTAGAATTTTGTTAGGATTACCTTAACCCACAAAACATTGAGGACAATGTTTCATTCTAGTCTGGGGGAGGGTGAATCTTCGATTCGATTTAACCTTGCATTTTTCACATGTCGTGCACTCTTGCAACTCCGTTTTTCCACCAAAAATAAAAAAATTGAAAAATTGAAAAAATTCAAAAATTTTGAAGAAAAGTCAATGAAAAAGTCATGGAAAAGCAAAAAAAAATAAGAAAAAGTTGTACAAAAATATAATAAAGTTTGAATAAGTGTTTTGACACCTTGTTGACTTTCTTGCTGGCGAGAGTAGGAATAAATATTTTGACTTGACCGGGGGTGTTGAGCCCTAGCTTGTTCCCTTAACCAATGATAATCAAATAAGCTTGTGCTAGTTTTGTACACTAGGAGCTATAAAATGCGAATTTTTTCTTAAGAATCTGCAAGTTCCCTTACTTGACTTTATACATGCGCAGCTTAAAAGCTTTCGCTAGTCTTTTACATAAGGAGCTAGAAAATGCGAATTCTTCTTCTAGAATTTGCAAGTTTCCGTAACTGAGTTTATATATGTGTGGCTGATTATCGGCTAAGTATTCGCGGGTTTCATTATTTGGAACCTTAAATTGCGAAGAGCGAGAAATGATAGAGTTTATTTAGAAGTTAGATGCTAAACGCGGAGTAGTGGTTCTCTTTAGAGCTCATGAGAGGTACTTGTGGCTTTTTTCTCCCATCGAATACGTCACCCATATATAATAGATGTTCTAGGTTAATTAGTGGTATTTCGGTTTGAATAATATTTAGTTCTTTGTTTTCTTAAGAGAATTTTTGCTTTAAAAGTTAGGTACATATCAAGGAACATCAAAAATAAGAGCAAAAAGTGAAAAAATCAAAAGGCAAAAGTTGATTATCTATGTGATTTTGGAGCTACCCGATAAGCTTCCATTGATGTTGAGAAAAATCAAGAAAGAAATAAAAAAGTGAAAAGTATGAAAAATATGAGAAAAGTGAAAAAAAATGAAAAAAGTGAAAAATGAAAAAAAAGTGAAAGTTGAAAGTTATGTTGAATAAGAGTTTGAATGTAAAATAAGTTGTTGGCGCGTGAGGTGCATGTGTGTAATTCTGAATTGGACACATGAGGTGCACGTGTAGTACTCCGCAACTTATATTTATGATGTTGTATGTACCAAAAATTCCTTGATGTGGACCGAATTTCTATTGCAGTGGTTCTTAAGAGAAAATGGATAACTACTTATCGTTTAAATTTAGGTGTCCTATCGGACTAAAAATAATTGAAACGAGAAAATATGAAGCAATTCATTTCTCAACAAAAATAAAATATTGAGATACAAAAACTTAGGACACGGGAGTAAGGAGTTTCCACAAGTAACTATTATGAGTAGTGTTAGCATCTAACTTGTAGATAACCTGTGATCTCGTTTGTACGCTTAATTTGGGGACTCGTGAAAAATCAAGGATGACGATATTTATCCGTATGGTCACTTCTTAAATAGAAGTGTTTCTACTCGTTGACCCTAATAATTATTGCAAAATAATAAAAGTTCAATAAACCGTCACAAGAATGAAGTATGAAATGTACAAAAATAGAAGTGAAAGTGGAATAAAGGAATAAAGGAAAATTTTTGGAAAACGGAGCGTTTGCGGGAATAAATGATTTTTTTACTTCATTTTGAACCTCCTTGCTACTTTACAAAGTTAGTAGGAAGAGTTGTCAAATTATTTATCCCAAAAGCGTGAATTGATCACATTGCGTGAGGACACGACAATACCATAGTCTGGGGGATTTTGGTATGTGTTAATTCACATACCATTTCATGGCCAAATACCGACCCAAATAGACTATTTATACTAACAATTGCCAAAGAAATGTGTATTTTTATGTTGTGAACATGCAGGCACGGATTTATCTCAAAAAGACAAAAAGTCAAGCAAAAACCGGGAAAACGGGCACGAGAGTGGGAGAAGGTCAGAAAGTCAAAGCCTGGGATCCAAAAGTCATCATAAGTCCTTCATGTATTCAAGATTGGCATAATTAGTCCTTGATTTATACTTTGAAAAGTTGACAGAAACAGCCCTTGAATTTCAGCAAATTACATAATTAGTCCTTGTATTATTTGAGCTAATAAACCTGGTCCAAGTTTATTTCCAAGTCTAAATATCAAAAGACCAAGACATACCCAAAAGCCCAACCATGTTACCCCAAGCCCACACCCGGTCAAACCCAACATAACGGGTCAATGGTCAAATTTATTACATAAGGGTCAAATGAATAATAAATAATTACCCCGCTTTTCCCTTTTCCCCCAATTCCAAAGTTACCCAGGGTATATGAACCCTAGAATACTGTTCCGGTCAAAATTACCATCATTAAGGGTACGGACGTCAATTCAAGTACAATTCTAGAAGCTTAGTAACGTCAGGAGTGTGTAAGGATATTAAAGAAGCACATTTGAGCTACGTGGCAAACGTTTATTGGGTGGAACGCGTCACCAAAGATGATCTGAGGGCTGATATTGAAGAGGCAATGATTAGAAGTGATCGAAGGGTGTTCAGAGGCTATCAAGAAGCACAGGTCACATGGATTGCCAGCTGGGAAATCCGATACCCCTACCCTCACTCCCCATCTATAAATAGGTTCATTGTAAGCTCATTTGAGCAAGTAGGATAGTATAGCGAAGCTCTGGCAATTTTCATTCTCAATGTGTTAGTTTAGCCAATGTAATAGCACTTTTAGTATTAATAAAATTTAGTTTTAATTTTCACTCAGCTTATTAGTTTGTTAATTCAGTTGTTAAAGCTTTTTATCAAGTTCTTATATAAGTTTACCTTTTGTTTTCAATTAATTCATTCTAGTTTTCTTACTTAATTAGCTACTTTTCTATATAAAAAATACAGAAAAATAAAAAAATATAAATAAAATAAAAAAATATGTTAATCATTAGTCTAGTAAGCTTACAACTGAGCTTATTTTAGTTTCCTTGCAGTCATATAAGCTCAATAGTTTATTTTAGATTTGTTTCATACTATTGTTCAATTTCAATTGAGTTCAGTCAACAAAATTCAAAGGTGTTTAGATCCTGGGTTACTGAGGTGAATTGGATAAGTTTGGTCAGAAATGGAAGGACCTGCGTATCCTAGAGATAGGCAAGCACAGTGAATCCATCTCTGTTTTTGCTGAGATGGAACTGATTTGTAATTTTTGATCACATTTCAATTTCATAAGTTTGATCTAGTTGGATTTGTTTAGCTATTAGTATTACTGTTTCATTGTTTTACCTTTGCTGATTATTATAGATATTATTGTGGTGCTAGAATTAGATTGTTCATCTGTTTCATTTGTTTGCTTAGATCTGAGTAGTTATAGATTCATATTGATCATCTGTTTGTAGTTTTGTATCAGCATAGAGTTTCTGAGTATCTATCTTAGAATTGGTATGTATTGTTGATGTGATAGTTGATTTAGTAGCTAATTACTTTTAATCTGTTGAGATTTAGTCTTTTAGGTTTGGTTCTGACTAGTGCTTGATTAAAACTTGTAGTTCTGAGGTGTATTGAGATTCTGTTCTATCTGTGGAACTGGATTCTGTGAAGTTGTATGAATAGATTATGTTTGTGTGCTTTGTTGTTGTCATAATTGATTTAGCATCTATTAGATCACTTGAGTTAAGATCTGCTACTCATCTCATTGATCACAGTGTCTACAATCATTTAAGGCAGTGTTTGGATATTGTTGTTGCTGAGTTTGATAGCCATTTGTGTAAGTGATTGGATTGCATACTTGAGTCAGTAAGGATAAAAATAAACATTAAATGGAATAAAACTAGTAAGTAGTTTAAACATAGTCAAGATTGAGTAAATTGCATTCAACAGTTAGATATAGTGATAATTAGTTAGAAGAATAAAGCTAATAGTTGTATTCTGGTTAGGGTTAGCTTATATTAGTATAATTGTAGCTTGTTACATCAGAGTAGGAGTAGATTAAGCTGGAAAAATTGGATTTGGTTAAAGTTTTGTGTTCATCAAATAGTTTACTGTTTCATTCATTTTGTTCTTGAAGGCTGCTGAGTTAGACATAATTTAGAGTAACAGTTGAAGTTTTCTGATAGGGTTTTTACTATTTTTGTACACCCAGTATAGTAGTCTTACTTTTGCCCTAATTAGATAGCAAATTAGAGCTTATTTGAAGAACTTATTGCATCATTGAATCAGCAAGTTTGAGACAGTTGACTGTTTGGTCAAATTGGCCTTCCATTGATCATTTGAACTTGTTACAGTATTTTGTGGTTATTTCTGAGTTATATTTGGGTAGTATTAGAGTTGTTAATCACTAATTGGCTTCTGGAACAATCTGTGCTTGATCTACTTATCATTGAGCTTATCATTTGAGCTTATTGCTTAAACCTTGTGATTTTGTGGAGGTCTGTGCATTTATCTATTCCATACTTAGCATTTCTGAGCATTTTATATCATAATAAGCTTGTGTTCTTAGTTTCATTCCATTTTGTTCACAAGTGCTTATTAATAAGCACTTGTGAATAAGCAGTTGTCTATAATCAGCACTGAATCAGCTTATTTTCATTCTTAAATTTTTCTCCAAACTCTTTTTAATATTTTTGATTTTCTGGAATTTTTCCAGATTTTTCCAAGTAGTTTAAGTATTTTTCTTAATTTTCTTTTGATTTTATTCATTTTTAAATAATTTTTAATAAACAAAAATCCATAAAGATTCAGAAAAAGCTGTGAAAAATACAAAAATATTTTTAGAAATCTTTTATAATATTTTAGAAATTTTTAGAATTTAATTTTCATTTTTCCGCCTTATTTTTCTATTTTCTTCAATTTTTAATTCATTTAAAATTACAAAAATCAAAATAAATTCATAGAAAATAATAGAAAAGTCATAAAAATAATTTTCTTTTTCTGGAAATTAATTTTAGTAGTTTAAGATTTTTAGAAAATAATTTCACACTTGTAGGATCATGTTTCGTTAAAAGTTACATTTTAAATAACGCGGTTGCATTTCCGTTTTTACGTTTTAGACTTTGGTGCATTATTAGCTTGTACTCTTTGCATAATTCATCTTTGTTTGTGAATACTTGAATTAGTTGATTGCTATTTTCTCTTTTTCACTTCTCAATTCACGATTTTCACGAATCAATATTCTTGATTCCATTCACCTTCACTCGGATACGACTCGGGTGATCCGTATTTCACGCGGACCATTTCGATATAATACTACTATACTATAATTAGATTGATTTTCACACAATCAGTCTTGATGATAAGCATCCTACGGCGTAGTAGATAAGGTGGCTATGCCGTAGCTTCTTCTTTGGCCTCATTAGTTCTTTACTGCTTCAAATGAGAACCTGCGTCATTGCTTGGAAAGTTGCCTACTCCGTAGTGTTCTTTAGTGGACTTCTACGCCGTAGCCTGTTGTTGGGCTACCCCGTAGTCTTCATAAATTCTTCATTATGTCGTAGGTAGGACAGCTTCTATGGCGTAGTCTTCGTGAAGCCTTGCTACGACGTAGGTAGATGAACCTCTACGCTGTAGTTAGTGCATAATCCATAATTTCCACGTATTTGCTCCAAAGTCCTTCCATTTCCGCGTAAGTTCGTTCTTTTACTCATCTTTTCCATGAAACCAAAATAGGAAGAAATAAGAGTATATATTCTTCATAAAAGTAGAAAAGATGAGTATTTTAAGGGGGAAATTAACACTTAGATTGGGGGTAAATTTGATGTTATCAAATATCCCCCCACTTGAACTCTACTTGCCCTCAAGTAGACCTTATAAGAATGATTTTCTAAAAGATATCCCCCAAGAAATTGGAGAATATGAATTAAAAACTCCATATGCTAGAATTTATCAAAGCCGAACACCTCACAAAATTGGAACAAACACTCACATCTCTATCCTATTCTAAGTGTTAATTTTGGGGTGATCACTCAACGCACAGTCATAGAATGTATTCTATCATAGGCTTGGCAGTTACACAAATCTCTACCATTAGAGCTAAGGTCAAAACAATTCTTAAAGGCAATATTGGGTGAACACATATAAGGCTATTTGGGTGTAGCATTGTTACTAACATACTACGGCAAGGGCAACAAAGGCAATGGTACATGACCGGAACGCCGGGCAAGACACCAATGGCTGCTCAAATCCCTCACCTAAGCATGATTCACAAATAAAGGGTAGGATAAGACATGGGATGCACAATAATGGTGTAAAATGAAAAAGAAAACAAATAGTCTTAGCCTATAACCGAGTTGCTACCACTTGCCGTTCATCCAAAGTCCAAGTTTCAAAATGCGAGAATTGGATCATGTAACAAGTGTGTGCCATTAGAGGATGTCATGATGGGAACCACACTTGGTCTTCATGTTGGCGATTAAGAACCAACAGCTTCATTCTTCAAATATGACCGAAGTGGCCTCTTCGATGCTAAATCTTTCAAAGCTCTTATTATGGTGCTATACAAGGGTGCACCAAAGTTAACATATCTACATATGGAAATTCACATTTTTTTTCAATCAATAACATAACATATCCCCCCACTTGGGATGAACAATACATGTACAATAGTAGGTTTTCTCATGATCTTCAATGATGAGTCTTCAACGTAGGTGTGATTCTTGAACCTCTTTACTTGGACCTCAAATTAGAACAAGTGGCAACTTCCCAATCATAAACAAAGACTACACGGTAGGCTAAGGTGTATAGGTGTATTGAAACAATAATATTGGTAAGAACCGAAAGGAAAGGCTCAAAAAGGAGTATCGAGGGGTATCTTGCACTAAAGGTGAGTGCAACAAAGGGTTTTAACATGGGGGTCGAATAGTCGATGTGACTAATCGATAAACACACACATAAAGGTTATTTGGGTGATAATCCTAAAATATTTCCTTCTTAAAAAGTTTCTTCCAAATTTATTAAGAAATCTCAATACACTACTCGTACACGGTTTCAAAATGATGTAAAAGCCAAGTTCTAAAGTTTACAAACTACCAGCACACTCATATTTTTGGTGGATTTGGGGTAAAACAGGGTGAAACTAAAATAGGCTAAACCTCACCATGGTATTAAGGGTTAATGTGCTTGGCTAAGGTCCATTCTAGTTAGGTTCGGAAAAACATGTCAAAAGTTTTAAAAGTGGCATAATTTTTCAAAATAAACTAGAAAATTAAGGGCAAAACAAAGTTCAAGTAAATAATTCTACTCCCGTCCCCCCACTTGAGTTGTACAAAGTCCCTTTTGTACATAAAATAAAAAATAAGGAGAAAAAGTAGAATTAGAACGAGAACTTCCCTGAAATTCACTCTTGAAAATTGAAGGATCATGTTGAGAAATGTGCCTTCACTACGCCTTATGAGCAAATTTCAATTCCCAGGAATCACACAACTACCAAAAGCATAAAACCTAAAAAGAAAAAAGAAAAATAAAAAGAAAAACCTAACTCACTTTTGTAGGAATCACGGTTGCATTTAGCGTATGCAACAAGCCTTTTAAACCACTTGGTATCCCAAGTGGACGAGTGAAGTCTCGTGAGGGTTTACAGGGAACACACCCACAAAGTTCATTTAAAAACTAATACAAGTTTAAAGAATGTTTTGTAAAATAAAAAGCATTTTTAAGGTTCAAAAGGTAGCTACGGTGTAGCTTAAATGGGGTGCTACGCCGTAGTTGCTGAATAAATCCAGTATGAAACCTGGAGGGTGCTACGGCGTAGTCAATGGAAGAGCTACGCCGTAGCAAGGCCCTGGAGAATATTTCTTGGAGTAAAAGTCCAAAAATTTGTTCCCCATTGCAATGCTTCCTTTAGTACCTGCAAAATATTAGTACAAAACATAACAAACCAACAAGATAGAGAAAATAAAAGGAAAAGGATAATTCGGGTTGTCTCCCAAAAGAGCACTTTTATTTATTATCGAGTCTTTAAGTTAGACTCACTGTTGCGACCTTCAAGTAGGTTCTAGGGCATACTTGCCCTTGTTCTTGTTCCACGGAGTTGGTGAGTGGTCCTAAACATTGGGAGCGACACGTGGTGTCATGCTATACAGATCTTCGACTAAGAAGTTAGCTTTGACCTATTCGTCACGATATTGCATCTCTACTTGTTTGTTTAGTCGTCTTTCACCGAACTTTACCTTAATCCAATTTTCTAACAATAAACCAAGGTATCCTACTTGATCCCTTTTGTTTGCGTTAAAACATGCCCACTCATTACGTTTGGTTAGATTTAGTTCGGGACTTCTTCCTCCATCGCATTTCCCTTTGAAAGGATCACATGTGGGCCAAGCTTCGGTTGTTCCTTTATATGTCATAATTGCTAGTGTACAAAAGTGAACCGTCCATTTCACCTTTTTGTTCAACCCTACATGCATGAAATGGTCTTGAAACCGTGTTTTATTGATAAGCCTTTCATCTTCGAAACACCACCAAACCTTCGCTTCCTTCTTTAATCTCCTTATTGAAAACATTCCTCCTCCATTACAATATTCGACGATGGGATCACATGTAGGAAGGGTTATTTTTGATCCGTTAACCATGGTTGTTGACGGTCTACAACAGTGAAGTTTTGCAGCAATAGTTACTGGGCCCCCTTCCTCGTCTCCCGCTTCTAACCTTATATCTTCTTCATCAGTGTCATCCCAAAGAGATTCGTCATCTGAATATGATTTGACCTCTTGCTCATATTTTGAGCACGATGGAGTTGTATAAGAGAATACATCATTGGAGATTTGGAGGATTGGCGAGATCTCTTCTCCCATTAGATCAGCTTTACAAGAACTTGCTTCTTCCTTATGCAAAATTGAGGAAACCATGTTCATATTGAACACAACCCTTTCATCGTATACTCCAAACGATATTTCTTTCTTGAGTACATCTATTTTAGTGTGTGCAGTGGCGAGAAATGGTCTTCCTAAAATCAGGTCCTCCTTCGGAACATTAGCCATATCAATGACTACAAAGTCTGCAGGGAACAAAATTTTGTTGATCTTTAAGATGATATTACCTACTATACCGATAGGGCTCGTTTTAGTAGTGTCAGCCATTTCGATCCTCAAATTAGTTTTTCGCAAGCTTGTAAGTTTCAGGGATAGGAACAAAGATAATGGCATAGTGTTTATACTTGATCCCACATCGGCTAACGCAAATAAGTCAGAATCACCGATTTTGCAGGGCACCACAAAGCTGTCTGAGCTGTCTTCTTTCTTGGGTAACTGGCAGGGGATCTTCTCATTAGATTCGGCCTTTTCTTGTGAAAGGTTCCTTTCTCCGTCATCTTCTGTGAAAACTGCCTTGCATTCTACAATGGACTTCTTGTTTTCTTTAATAATGTTGTTCTTGTGGATACTATCAACTATCAACCAAATTCTCAATCATTGCTTCAAGATTCTTTAGAGATTCATCATGGCTAGCAAGGCTTTTGTTAGTGGCTTCTTGAAAGTTATTCAACCATATATCTTGCTCTCCTTGTTTCTTCTTAGAATCTTCGAGGTACTTATTTATAGTATCCTCGAGGCTTGATCTTCTCTCTCCATAAGGTTGCCGATTATATCCATATGGCCCTGTTTGATACCCGTTACCTTGGAATGGTCTACTGATGCGTGGGAATTGCACCAGGCTTTACCTCTCGAGGGATCTCGAGAAGCTTACAACCCTCACCAGGCAGTGTACCTGATCGCTGTAGTATAGTATAGTGACAATTACCGGGGGATTGATCGTTCAACTCAGGAATAGTTTCGCTAGGATTAGAAAGCCTAAAAACTAGGTCTAGAGGTGAGGGATGATTCTTTTTGTATTTTTTATTTTTATAAAAGCAATTAAATTCTCGGGTTTTAAGAGGAGTGGGTGGAATTAGTTGCTAATCAACTAACCCAATACTAAGATGCAATCAAAATAAAATAACAGAAATAAAAATAAAACTAATTAAACTAGTGGTGTGAACAATAAATGGGAAAATTGTGTTTACATAGATTTCATTACTCCCTAGATATCTTTTATAGGTTGATAGTTTGTTACAGTTGCGTGGATGACGGGTTATATTCCTTAATACCAATCGTGGGGTGGCGTACATACTTCCCCAACTCTATAAGCTCCTACTTCACTCCTATGTCGAGCCTGCAAGAAGCTCCTAACATGGGATCATTAGAATTCGCTCATGCATTAAATACAACCATAAAAACCTAGCACGCATTGGTTTATGTTTCTTAAGACGTTCAAGCAAGTTACACAATGGAAGTCTGCCAGTTTTCTTAAGCCTAACATCGAAATCATTCATCCGTAACAACTATAAACAAGCAATCAACCCATAATCAACATCTAGGTTTCACTACATCTAAGCAAACACACAAGAGATCTATCCTAACATGTTAAAATCAAGACAAGCGTAAGATATATTCAAACAACACATAGACATATTGAATGAATTGAAAGGATACTTATCTTAATTGAATATGAAAGGTTTCAAGGGGTGAAAACCCTTGAAAATACTGATAAAATCGTGCTAGGGTTTATCCAAGTGGTCCCTAAAATTGTCCACCCTTAATGAATGAAAATTACAAAACTATATATATATTTTCAAAGGTGACAGCGTCAAGAAGAAAGTTCTGAAGCCGTCAACCCGCCGCCCATAATAAAATCGGACTGCCTAGATCCAGATCTGAGGCCGTCAACAGTAGTTTTCTTCTGGGCCGTCACATATAAAGGGACCATGACGGCCTATGGTGACGCCCTTGTTCTGACGCCGTCACGTTTTCTCTGGGTCGTCACCAAAATTGCTCTTGACGCCAGCATCAAATCTTCTTGACGCCGTCAGGTACTGTTCCCAGCAAGGAAAATTAAGACTTTGCCGTTTTCTTCACTTTTATGCTCCAAAAACGTCCAAAATGCTTCCTTTTCCAGAATTCACTCCAAAAGTACCTAAAATCACAAAAGGAACGATTTAGGGTAATATTTGATCAAATAAATTCAATTCTGGGCTTAAATGACCCCCTAAAAATGGATCATTTTTCGCCTCATCATCTACCTTCCCCATATTTCACTTCCTCCGTTTTACCATCGTCCTCATTCAAAGGGCAATCTTTAGACAAGTGGGGTCCTTCACAAACTTCGCAACCAACTTGAATAGCATGGACATTTTCCTTCAGTTTCTTCATGTCACGCCCCAAGCTTTCGAGTTTGTTGATGATTAAGGTAATTCCATCCGAGTTTCCAGCAATGCTTCTACTACTTCCACCTTCGTGCCACTTCTTAGAGTGGTCCGCCATATCTTCAATAGCTTTTAAAGCTTGAGCCGGAGTCATGCTAGGGATTGGTCCCTGACAATCTAGCATTTGGCGGGTTGAGATGTTGATCCCTTTGTAAAAAATGTTGACCATTTGTTGCTTGTTGAGATCATGAGTAGGGCACTTGTACAAAAGATCATTGTACCTATCCCAAGTTTGGTACAATGTTTCATCCCCATCTTGCTTGAAGTTGTGAATATCTTCAAGTTGTTTTGCCGTCCTTGAAGGAGGGCAATACCTTTGGATGAAATGCTTCTTCAAAAGAACCCAAGTGTTCACTGTCCCTGCTGGTAGTCTATCGATCCATCTCTTTGCAGCTCCAGTCAATGTCATCGGGAATACCCTGAGAATTATCGCATCATGAGATACTCCCGGAATGTTGAACAAACTGACAATGTAGAGAACATTCTCAATGTGCTCGTGAACATCTTCCGTCTTGCTTCCTGAAAGTGGGTCTTTACGCAGTTCCCTTATGAATTGATTTTTAATTTCGAACTGCACATCATCCCCAATAGCCGGCCTAACCAAACCAGGCCCTTACTCTTCTCGTGTAAGAGCCAAGTATTCTTCAAGCGTGAGGTTGTCAATGTCAATTGCTGCCATAACACCTGAAACTTGAAAATAACCGTGAGTACTGAAAAGAAAATAAAACAAAATTTAAAAACTCAAATAAAATCCTAATAGCTCCCCGGCAACGGCGCCAAAAACTTGATGCAGGTTTTACTGACCAGGTTTTAATATTTATAAAGTCTCATTTACCTAACGGACAGTGTATCCGGTCGTGTGTGGTATAGTCAAATGGTAAAGCTGAGGTCGTCCCAAGAGCTAAGGTGCGGAAATTATCTAAGTTCGTGTCACGTTTAAAAGGGGGTTTTGAGTTGAAAGATTAATTAAACTAATTAAAAGTAATAACAAGACAATAAAGTAAATAGAAGGAAATTAGTAAAGAGAAGTAGTGTTAACCTAATTACTACTCTTGTTATGATCATGACTAGTTTTCCTATAGGTGCATCCTATCATATCGTTCGGGGATTCAATATTCATTTCACGTCAGATGGTCAAATTCGCCTAGATCTATCTTATACCTTGTCCTATCCAAAGCTATTGTAAAGCCTTGGGTTCATCGGTACGAAGACATAAGAGTCATTAAGTGCCTCTACTAACATGGACAAGGCTAACGAATGCGGCATGGTCAGATCTTACACACCTCTAACTCCATTAAGTGTCTAGCATTGGTAGGTGGTCCTAGGGTTAATTCGCACGTTTATGGTGATATTGCTATCACCAAGTCACATCCCTAGCGACTTGCTTCCTAGGGTTAATTCCACAAGTATCAAGAGAACAACCAACGCTAATCACTACGGGAACTAGAGTGTCCTAAGTCTCGCCATGAAAGTAAACAAACAATAGATAATAGATGCGTGGAAAACTAAACCAATAACATAACAATTTCATAACTATGCTAACACCAAAAGGTGTTTAGCCACTCATGTTCATAATTGCAGTAAAACAATGGTGAGTTAATACAAATCTAAGCATGAATCGAATACAAAGTAAAGGAATGAAAACACTTATGATCGATGTGTGATTCCTCCCTTGGAAATGACTTGGATGTGGCTAGAACTTCGTTCTCCCTCCTTCCTGAGTTTTTCCCAACGTTGCTATGGTGAAGAGATGGGAAGTGATATGAAAAACTCGGAATTAGGGTTGGTATTTATAGGCCCCGACTCTGTTACGGCGCAGCGTATTAGAGTTGCTACGCCGTAACCTTTGTAAATTGTGTTACGCCGTAAATTGATCAAGTGTTACGGGCGTAAAGTCTTGATGATAAGCATCCTACGGCATAGTAGATAAGGTGGCTACGCCATAGCTTCTTCCTTGGCCTCATTAGTTCTTTACTGCCTCAAATGAGATCCTACGTCATAGCTTGGAAAGTTTCCTACTCCGTAGTGTTCTTTAGTGGACTTCTACGCCGTAGCCTGTTGTTGGGCAACGCCGTATTCTTCATAAATTCTTCATTACGCCATAGGTAGGAGAGCTTCTACGGCGTAGTCTTCGTGAAGCCTTGCTATGGCGTAGGTAGATGAACCTCTACGCCGTAGTTAGTGCATAATCCATAATTTCTACGTATTTGCTCCAAAGTCCTTCCATTTTCGCGTAAGTTCGTTCTTTTACTCATCTTTACCCTGAAACCAAAATAGGAAGAAATAAGAGTATATATTCTTCATAAAAGTAGAAAAGATGAGTATTTTAAGGGGGAAATTAACACTTAGATTGGGGGTAAATTTGATGTTATCAGTTGCTTAGGCAAAGTGTGTTTTCTTGCGTTACCTGTGTTCGTGTGTGTAAATTCATTATCTTTGGTTAGGTTGGGAAATTGCACAATGCAATTGAAGTTAAAGTACATATTGTATATTTTTAGTCAGTTTTTCGTGTGTTCACTATTTTCACTATTACATTATGTCTGAAAGTCTGAAAAGAAAAAAAAAAATATTATCCAGAATTATTGTGATGGTATTGTGGTGAAATTTTACACCTTTAGTTATTAAAAAAAATCGAAAAAATGAGAAAAGAAAAAGAAAAAAGAAGTTGGTAGTTTATTTAAACCAACGATGTAAAGTTTTGTATTAAAGTGGTTGATATCGCCACTATTGTTGTATTATATTTATGGATTGAAAAGGAGTTGGACGTTATGAGAACGCCAATTAAGGATTGTTTATTCTTTGTCTAAGATTTTATTAAGTATAATTCGTGTCTACCTAAAGCGTGAGTTACAAAAGAGTCAAAGCATGAGTTATTCAATGATACGAGTCTTATTCATGGGATGGTAGGGAAGTATTCTAACCACACTTAGGACTTTAATCTATTTGTTTCTTGATTTGTATATTTATTTTACACCAATTTATATCCTAATGTTATCCATTCCCAACCGTATTGTTATATTCGTTGTTAGCTTTCGAGCATCCGAATATGATGATGGCCAAGTAAGAATATTAAATGTATGAATAAGGTTGTGACCATCCGAGTATTAGATTAATTAGCTAACGCGCCAGCGATCTGGTGTGTGAATTGGTGACCATCCGAGTTTAAGATTGATTAAATGATGCGCCAACGATCTAGTGTGCAACTTGGTGACCATCCGTTATGAAAATAATGCGCCAGCGATCCAAGGAACACATTAGTGACCATCCATCATATGAAAGATTAAGGACTCGCGCCAGCGATCCATGAACCATACTAGTGACCATCCGTTAGTTAAAGCGTCGAGGACTCGTGCCAGCGATCTACTAAGTTTATGCAGGAAATGTTCAAGCAAAGCTAGGTTTAACCCATGAACCAAAAAACCCTTTTTACCACTTTAGACTTTTTACTCCTTAGCTTTAGTGGGGGAGATATGTATCCTTGTCAAGCATATGATAGAATATTCGTCACGTCCGGACAGTTAAACGATTATATTTGCTTTTATCAATAATATATTTTGTTTCTAATTAGTTAAGTGTTTGGCAGTGCAATTATGATAAAACGAATAAGTGCTTAAATGTAAAAATATTCTATCAAGGATACATTTTCATTATGTTTATTCTAAAGGTTTACTTGCGGACAAGTAAAGTTCAAGTGGGGGATATTTGATGAGATCAAATAAGTACATTTTATTAGCATCATTTATCCTATTTAATTGACTTGTTTTATATTATTTTATATGAGAATTGGTGCTTTAATGTTTACTTTAGTGATTCTCAGGTAAAAAGAAGCAATTGGTGAAAATTAATGATATTGGACGAATTATGGAGATAAATGATCAAGATTTGAAAAGTCTACAGAAATTCAAGAGATGTGCCGTATCACTCTCAACAGATACGCCGCAACATCATACTTAGATGAATTCGAAGACTATTGCCTGACTTTGAATAATGCGTCGCATCCAGTTACAACATGCGTCACATATGAAACTTTTGTCAACGAAAAATAATCAACTTGTTCTACTCCAAAATACGCCGCATCTCATTTACAACATGCGGCATATCAGCTAAAGACTTCACCAGATACTATCCAAGACGTTAAAGAACATGCGCCGCATAGAGAATGAAGTTACGCCTCATCCAAAGGCGGTGTACGAATATTCCAGAATATAATAATCTTGGACCCCACACGAAGTTAAGTAGATGCGCCGCATCTGTCATCAACATGCCCCGTATCGATCCCTCAGACAGAAACTATAAATACCCCAAGACATATACGAGTTTTGTGTACAGAAAAACCCTAAGGAGACGAATTCAGTCGAAGAAGTATCACAAGACATGCCCCAAACAAAGATCTTAGAGCCGTAAGAAGGTCCTGCATGTGTATAATTCATTAAGTAGTTTTGTTTATTGTATTAGTAAGCTTTTATATCAGGATTGATGGGCTTTGTGGCCACCATACTGCTCCCTTTAAAATTGATTTCCCATCGGTTAAAGTTTATATGATTGATGTTTTTGGTGACTTTATTTGTGCATTGATAACCTCTGTGTTTAGTTGAGTCTTCTAGGCTACCATACCTGTTCCTCGCCTGCTTATCTAGTGTCTAGAAAGTAGGATAAACATAAGTAATCATTAAGAGTTTACTCGTCGATATTAGGATCCAACGAGACAGATTAGATTACGATACTCATCATATAAAACTAGCAATAAAAAAAGTGACAAGCTACTTAATTATAAGGACATGTCTTCTTATGTGTTTCTATTATCTATCTGTGTACGTGATTGCTATTCACTGATTCATTCTCATTAGTTTTACTTTTATTATTTATTAAATCCGTGTTAGTCTCTCAGGCTAAACCCCCGTTTTATTAGATTAGATTGTAAAACTAACTTAGATATTAAAATACTGATTAAATCAACTAGATATTATGTTCCATTCTTAGGGTACACTGCTCGTTAAGTGTGTGTGTTAGTAATAAGCCGGCTAAATATAAATGTAAAACTTGAAAAGGCTTAAACACCCTATGCTATACTGACATATCGCCCGCATCAGTGTTACATCAAGAAATGTAAAAGTATGTTTGACATTTTTATTAGTCAAAGTGGTGGTAACATTGAAAACTTAGGGGGTGTTTCTTTCCTTCTTAATGGGGAAGAAATGTGGGCCCAAACCATTGATACTTCTTAATTGGGGGAAATATTAAAGCTTTTCTCTCCTCAATAAGAGATGTTGATGCATAATCTGGCGTGGGCTGGATTCGACGACTCTCCCTGGGCCGTTCGTCGTCTTCTCGAGCCCTGAGTAGACTTGTCAACAAAGAGAACCCGTTAGGAGTGGACCCGAGGCCGTAGCCCCGGGATCCACCTCCGACGGTCAAGTTAGTCTCCATGCGATATAGCATATAAGAGTTAGGTTTAGGGTAACCTGTTATGTTGTTTTCAAGAAGAGAATCCCAACCCTATATTTATAAGGCATGGAATTAGGGTTTAGGCGTAGAGTGGGCCGCTGTCTTCCTGGCCTGGCCCATTCCTGGTCCAGTCCAGACTATACATCCACAAGCCCCCCAAGTCTAGTGTGACATAGCGCATGGCTATGTTATGCTAGACTTAAGTTCTGTTCATGGCCGCGTAGGCCCAATCAACCATGACGGCATGGCCCATGCGTGCGCAACTCAGGTTTGCACATGGGACGGACTATACTGCTCAGCCCAAATGCAATAGTGCGCACAATTTGTCCCAGAGGCGCAGTCCTATTTAGCCCATTACACTATATCCGAATCCGCGACCTTGCAGGCGCGTCCGTGGTCACCATGTTCCATCCTGAGTAACACCCGTTCTTACATGACGGGGAGGGATGCGCATATGCTAGGTTTCCTGCCACCGTGTGACAGTAAAGTCCCCGTAAGAAGAACACGTAGTTCTATAGTTGGGGTAACACTGAAATTGCGATTGTGAGAGTCTCACAATGGTGAAGGTGGATCTCGTATGCTGCATCCTGGGTAAGGGCGTACCTTTTGTACCAGTAGCGATGCAGCATGGTGCGACAGAAGACGTGCTTCTGTGGCAGAGGTGCGCGCTGTGCGCGACAAGGTGGTGCGAACGTTACATCCGTCTTTACAACCGACAGAGAACGTCTCCCCTGCGGCAAGATGGTGCGAATATTTAAATCCGTCTTTGTACCGGGCTTGCAATACCTCTTACGTACGATCTGCTTCCAAATATACATGCGTGACGCTTACAGAAACAGTGGTATTATATACCCTGGTAGCCCCCCAAGTTTGATGGTGCTACTCGTGTAAGAGCATTAAACTTAGTTATGCAAATCCTAAAAAACACTTAATGCAAATATTAAAAGTATATGCCGCGAATCACAACATATAAAACCTAATGAAGTAAAAGATTAGCGTGAAGCAATATATAGCACATAGCATATATAATCTGGCACGGGCTGGATTCGACGACTCTCCTTGGGCCGTTCGTCGTCTTTTCGAGCCTTGAGTAGACCTGTCAACAAAGAGAACCCGTTAGGAGTGGACCCGAGGTCGTAGCCCCGGGATCCACCTCCGACGGTCAAGTTAGTCTCCATGCGATATAGCATATAAGAGTTAGGTTTAGGGTAATCTGTTATGTTGTTCTCAAGAAGAGAATCGCAGCCCTATATTTATAAGGCATGGAATTAGGGTTTAGGCGTAGAGTGGGCCGCTGTCTTCCGGGCCTGGCCCATTCCTGGTCCAGTCCAGACTATACGTCCACAAGAGACTAATTAAGAAGTTTATATGGAACTAGTTAATTTGGTAAACTCCCAGGGGGTGTTTCTTTTCTTCCTTTGTTAAGGGTCCATGTGGGTCCCACTTCTATATAAGCCTCTTAATTAGGAAGACATGATAATTTAAAACTTGTGGATATAGACCAAACAAGTGATTTTTATATGTCTTACATAAAAAATAATAATATTAAATTGTATTATTTAGCTAAGGAAAAAAAAACAGCCTTTTAGACTTACTCACTAAATCACATTATTAATACCTACATTTATCAGGATTTACTATAGCACCATTACTATTGCAAAAACACTGTAGAGCTACAGTGTAAGCCACTCACAACCGAATAGTGAAATGTACAGTAACTAACAGTCGTTAAGTACTTAACGGCCATTAAGTAACGACCGTTATCTTTAACATTTTTTAAAAATCCGTATGTAATTGGTCCTTCATCTCAGAGGTTCATTGAAAATTTAGTCCTTACATAATTTACATAATTGGTCCTTCATGTTATACATCTATTGCAAAGTCAGTCCTTGGTCACTAACTTCACGTTAAGTAGCTAACAACCGTTATCTTTAACATTTTTTAAGAAAATTCCATACGCACTTAGACCTTCATCTCAGAGGTTCGTTGCAAATTTAGTCCTCACATAATTTATATAATTGGTCCTTCATGTTATACATCCGTTGCAAAGTCAGTCCTTGAGCTCCGCGACAAAGCGCAACGAAAATCAATAATTTTGTATTCGAACACTCCCACCGTAACGCGCGGCGCAAAATCCTAGTAAATATACACTTACCAACATGACGTTGGGGTGTAACTATAATCACTTTGGTTGTGGTGTGGTAAACATGCAACGCCACAGACATAACTTTGGCCATACCTATGCTCAAGTGTGTTTCGTTATTTTATATGCTTAAGTTATTAGAATATGTAAAGAGACTGTGGAGTTTTTTCTACAAATCTCATCCTATAGGTATATAGTTACATGTGTTAGACCCGTTTCCCTAGTACTTGGACCCCACCCTAGATGTATTGGGATAAGGGCCTTACGTGATTGGTTAGTCAACGAATATTGTGTAGTGGTCAGACCCGATAGTCAAAGTGATGGTCAACGAATGTATTATATAGTTTTGGAGGTTATGATGCATAACTTAAGGGGCTAATGTTGCCTAATATCAAAGTGTTATATATGTGATGTGGTCAAAATATAAGGATAGAGACTCAAGGGACCATTTGTGCCAAATGGTCAAAGTTGTACAAGTATATAAGCATCCCTCCACATAATTCTAGCATATTCCACACCTTCCTAGAGTATGTTTGTGTTTGTACGGTTCTGGATAAGAAAAGGGAGGGAGAAGAGTAGCTTGCAAAGGTAGAAAGAAGATGATGAAGAAATTATGCTAAGGGTCCTTCCTAGCAAAGATCACTACAAGTAAGTAGCTCTATCATACATGATTAAGTGGTTAAGGTTAATGGGTTAAGTGGGTTTTCATCATATGATCAAAGTATGATCATATGATGATATAGAAGGATGAGGGGTAAGTTGTTATGAGTTATATAAACCCTTGTTTATGAAATTGAGTTATATGTATTATTAGGTTTTGTTGATGATGGTGAAGGATGATGATGATGATGATGATGATGATTACTAGTGAGGATGATGATGATGGTGGTGAAATAATGATTGTTAGCTTAGCTTGATTCAAGGTAAGTAAACCGGTTATGATTTGATGTTACAATGATTTCTTACATTATGTGTTATATGATTGTTATGATGAGATGATTGATAGTGTTTGAATGATTATGTGAGGAAGAAGTAGAGGTAAGGCTAGTTTGGCATAACTAGCAAAAGAAGATTAAGAGTTTAGTTGGTCTAGTGTAAGTGTGTAGGAAAGGTTGAGATGTAATGATAAGGCTTGAAGTGGCCAAGGTATGTGTTATGTTTATATTGTGATGGGATGAGTAGATTATGATGCTTAATGTGTGATTGAGTTATAATGTTGTATTATGATCGTTTTACTTACTAAGCATTGTGCTTACGGTTTAGTTGTCTAACCGTTTTGTAGGTTGGCATGTTGTTACGGATGGATTGGATAAGGATTAAGTTGGATATGCGATGTAGAAGGACTTGGGTAAGATAGTAGAACTAGGTAGAATACCGAGCTCAAGTTAAGGTTGTACACCCAAGAGTCTTTCTACGATTTGTAAAGTGTATGTCAAAGATGTGGCAATGATTTGGTAGTCAATTGATGTGTCAAAGTATGTTTTGTGAGTTATTGAGTCAAGTTAAAGGAGTGTTTGGCACAAGCATGATATTACCCATTTTGGGTTGTTAACGGGTCAAGTAATTATGAAACAGATTTAAGATGTTAAATAATGTATGTTGGTTAAGTATGGGGTGTAATGAAACTGGATTAAGTAGTTTGGAGTGTAATGGGTCATAATGGGTTTATTGCATAACCCGTGAAATTCTACATCTTGGTTCTGAGATTATGCATCTTGGGTCTGGATTGTGCAGTTGATTTTGTTCATCTTGGTTATGATTTGTTCATCTTTGTTATAAATGTGGGTTTGGGCAGATTTTGTTGGTTTTGTTTATTTTGTAGAAAATAAACCGTAAACCGTTAGAAGATGTGTCACCCGTCGTTTTAAAGGTATTTGAGTCTAGTATCTTTTAAAAATGGTCTTAAGGGCTGTTTTGTAATAGATTTCTACTAGTTTATAAAAGAGTAACAGGAGGTCCATTATAGTCAAGTCGTTTCCGCGTAAAAAGTTTTAATTTTTGGTAAAAACGGGCACGGGGTGTAACAACATGTAGTTAAAGTAACATTTCTAAACAAAATAGTAAAATATCAATCGATTACATACAATGTTGAAAGAACAACAGATAATAGGAGTTTACTTCAATACAACATCTTACAACGATAAGGAAATTCCTTAGATACCAACTCATGCTTTAACTTAACACTGCAAATAATTAAGAACTAAGGGTCCGCTTGGTTCAAAATGAGGAAAGGGAAAAGGTAAGGGTAAGGGAAAGGGAATGCAAATGAATGAGTGAGGTGGGTAATCAATCCCTTACCCCCCCCCCCCCCCCCCAAATTTATTCTATAATGGTTGATTACCCACTACGGAATAATCAATCCCTTTGCACTCCCCTACCAAGCACAAACAAATGAGTAAAGTGGGCCCTTTTGAATACTTTACCCATTCCCCGCCCCCCTTAACCCCCCACCAAGCACCCCCTAAGCTAAATTAGAAAATAATAACTTGATAAGTAATTAGGGTGGCTCAGCACCAGGGCCGTTCTGTGGATTTCGGGTGCCCTATGCCATAACAAAGTAGGCCTGACAAACACGGTGAATTTTGAATTACGGAAGCCATGCACCGTAGCTAAAGTAGGCCCTATAAACACAAAAATAAAGATGTATGCAGAAAATTTTATTAATACTAAAATGCCGCTATTAATATTTATATTAAAAAAATGGTTGTAATACCAACAATAATTATACTAATAGGAGTATTAACAAAGGTCAAAATTTAAGAAAATTTGAAAACTGATTTCATGGGTCATACATGAACATATATATGCATAAGGAATGGACTTAAAAAATTGTGCCCTTCAAAATTGTGGGGACCTGGGCAATGGCCCAGCCTGCTCATGCTTTTAACCGGGCCTGCTTAGCACCTAATAGTCACTCTACTAGCTCAATCTCTGCAAACAACAAAGCTAGAAAAATAAGCAATTTCAAACATTTACGAATAACTTTATGTAGCGCTATGTTATCTATAAGGATATCACATGGAAACTTAAGGGTAATTTCAAACATTTACGAATAACTTTATGTAGCGCTATGTTATCTACAAGGATATCACATGGCAACTTAAGGGTGTTAGTAAAGTCAATATTTTTTACTTTTTTTTTTTTTTTTTTTTTTTTTTTTTTTTTTTTTTTTTATCAATATGGAGTGTGCATATCAAACATAACGTATTAGGAAGTTTACGTGACGAATTAAGTATGGATGTGTGTTTTTCTTGAATTTTTCCCCATCCACTTGCATATACGTAACTACGTCTCACCGCTATCTTTTAAAACTATTGATCTCTTACTCGTCATCGCATTGTCACAAAAATGTATCATAAAAACATTGATCGCCGAAACTTTAGTTACATGGTACCCGCTACGATAGAAAGCAAAGGAGGACCAACAATAGAAAAAACAAGAAGTTAGCATTCAATTCTGGCTGGTTCATAAATATTGCTATAGCTATCACAAGAGAATTGTAAAAGTCGTTCGCATAAATTTTGCCACAAATTAGGCGGTCACAAAGATGAGAGCGAGTTGGCATCGTCTATCAACTTAATTAGTGTCACAACTCACATGGATATCTTTTGTGGTCAACTTTCGATAACATGGATTGCTTGTGACCATGCATGTTTTACAACCATAAGTTTGTCAACAAGATTGAGAAAATTAATATGAATATAGTATGATGTTTCATGTTTTTTCCACTTTGGACTGCTAATATAACAACTACTACAGGACTGTCGGTCTAAAAAATGTTTAGTAATAAAAAAGGTTTTGCTAACGTTCATGTTCATTCGATGATTATGGTTAAACACAAACTATTTATGCACGTTATAACATATTAGAATACTATAATTTAAATAGTTAAATAATAAGAAACACTTGTACTTTCAAATAAATTTTTTAAGAAGCAAATTGTTATATAAATATTAAAAATGCCATGTTGCTATTTATACTATATTATAATGCATTTGGGACTATTTTATAATTATCAAGGCTTAAAAATTCAGACTTAAACTTATTAATTATAGAATAATCCCAATTGAAACTGCAGGTCTGCAGCAGGGTTCTCACAATGTAATGAGATCCTTGGCCCAAAATATATCGTTGCAAAAAATATATAATGAAATATATTTACTTCCCATAAAATTTAGTTAAAGAGTACATGCCGCCACATTACGCGGATACCGTGCTAGTATTTTACAATAACCCTAACACGAAATAAAATTTGAAATTAAATGTCTCTTAGAGCATTG
Organism: Artemisia argyi; assembly: GCA_030686995.1. Classification (NCBI taxonomy): domain Eukaryota; kingdom Viridiplantae; phylum Streptophyta; class Magnoliopsida; order Asterales; family Asteraceae; genus Artemisia; species Artemisia argyi. The sequence continues at coordinate 17,561,066 of CM060697.1, read as the reverse complement.
GTAACCTTGGTGCCATGGCTTGGTGCCATGGGCCAAAAGTTACTGCCACATCAGCAAAAATCTTTATGGCACCAGAAATCTGACGATACCACATTCTGGCCGTATCCCTTGGCATCAGAAATTCTGGTGCCGTCAGCATTTTTTTTTTCTTTTACATAAAATTAAACATACATAATATTAACTAAAATAACCTTCATTAATAAAAAAAAACACGCATTACATTAAAAAAACAAACATTACATAAAAAAAACACACACATTACATTTAAAAAAAAAATACATAAAAATAGAAACCTAATTAAACAAGTTCCATAAATGATCCACAAGGTCTTGTCGAAGCGCGTCGTGCACTTTACTATCTCGGAGTTCTTTATTTTTTCTCAAATGTAAGTCACACCTTTCGACCCAACTATCTGGCATGTTCGGAGTTGGATCAACGTATGTGTCTCTTAAATTCACCTCGAATCCTTCGTCTTCTAATATCATGTTATGCAACATTATACAACAATACATGATTAGCTTCAAGGTGTTGATGTGCCAAGCACGTGCTGGTTGTCGTATAATTCCCCAACGACCTTGTAAGACTCCGAAAGCTCGTTCAATATCTTTTCTAGCACTTTCTTGAACCCTTTTGAAGTTCAAATACTTCTCAGACCTTGCAACACTAAACGTTTTCACAAACACGGACCATGTCGGATAAATGCCGTCGGCTAAATAATAACCTTTGTTATATGTATGGCCATTAACTTCAAATGGACATAACGGAGCTGTACCGGCAAGTTCAGCATCAAATAACGGTGAACCATATAACACATTAAGATCATTATTTCCCTCCGGAACCCCAAAATATGCATGCCAAATCCATAATCTTTGATCCGCAACCGCTTCTAACATAAGAGTTGGGTATTTATGATCACGCCTTTTGAATTGAGCTTGTAAGGCCTTTGGGCAATTTCTCCAGTTCCAATGCATACAATCAATACTCCCGAGCATTCCCGGGAGTTTATGTTTTTCTTCATGCAATGCATATATTTTTTCAACGTCTTCTGCATTGGGCTGCCATAAATATTTTTCGTAGTATAAAACATGTATGCGTTTACAAAATGCATCTAAACATTGTCGGGAACAACGTTCACCAATTTGCAAATACTCATCTAATGAATCAGGTCTAGTGCCGTACGCCAATTGGCGGATGGCGGATGTGCACTTCAAAAGAGGACCAATACTTAAACGACCGCATGCATCAAACGTTGTCTAAAAAAATTAAAGTACTCGGGAAGAGGTTGAACATCATAGCTTAAAATATCGTTGAGAATTTTATTAAAAAGTCTTGAACTCATACGATACCTTCGCCTAAAATTATCTTCGGGATATTTAGGATCATTCTCAGCGCCGCCAAAATAGTCTTCGATTAAACGTTGTTCCGCCTCTTCCCGTTCGCGTGGTATGTATGCCCTTGTTCTCTTTTCATGCGAACTGGATCCCCCCGCTTCTTGATCATGAAAATCTACAAATTGCTGGTACGCCGCATAACTTTGAAGATATCGCTCTCGATCATCATTAAAAAAAGCATCATAATAAGGGTCGTACATAGGATCGTTAGGATTATTATTTGGATTCATATTTGAAAGAAAGATTGATAGAAATGGGTATGGATTTAAAGAGTGAGTGAGTATGGTTTTTTATAGAGTTTAAATGGTTGAAAAATAGTTTTTTTTTAGCTTATAGCCGTTAGTCCCTATTTGAATTCCAACGGGTATATATCAATTCAAACGTTCCAATTTTCAAAAAAAAAAAAAAAAAAAAAAGGCTACCGCGTGGGCTGGCCACCACGGCGCAACAAGCCATGGCGCCACCCACGGTGTCGTGCGCCATCGAAAATTCTGGGCTGGTACCATGGCACGAGCTTAACAGCCCATGGTACCTCTTACTCTTATATATTCAACAAACTATAAGAGCATGTGGTAAGGTGACAGTGAGTTAAAACTTAACTCACTGCCACCTCAGCGCCACGTCAGCTTTTTCATTTTAACCTTAACTCTTGACTTTCCACCCCGGTAACATAACTCACCTATAACTCTCCTTAATTTACCTCCACCCCAAATATTTTCAATTTCAACCTCAATTTTTAACAAATACTTCATTTAAATAAAACATAAACATTTATAAAACAGAAATTACATAAAACATCTTAATTAAACTACGATAATTAAACATAAAAACATCTTAATTAAACTACAATTATTAAATATAAAACATCTTAACTAAAACTACGATTAATTAATTAAAACATCAAATAACGAAACGAAAATTAAAAGCCCTAAACAACGATACGACAATGATAATAAAACTACGATTCAGTAAAACGAATCATCCGAGACCCAGCCCTCGTCACTCGAAGCACTCGAATCGTCGTCACTTGTTGACACACGGGGCAATCCATGTTGGATTCGCCATGCACAACGAGCGTTTCTCCAAGCCTGTTTTTCTCGTAAGTACTCCTCACGAGCTCGTGCTTCTTCCTCTTCCTCTGCTTGAACCCTTAACTATTCTCGCATATCTTGCTCATACAATTCGTCTTCAGTCAAAGGACGTAGTTGGTTTTGTGGTGGATTGTAGTGTGGTGGATTATTTATAGGTGGAAACAGAACTTCCGGTGGAGTGTTTGGTGGTGGATTGTCAAAATCAAAAACAGGAAACAAATCTTGTGGTGGATTGTTGGATTGTTGATTCTCGTATGGGAATACGGGGATAAGTTCTTCTGGTGGGGTGTTGTAATCTGAAGCGTTATCTTGTGAATTGTTGTTAGCCATTGCTTTGAGAGAATTGTTTGTAATTTGTGAGAATGGTATTTATAGAGCCGTTTGTGTGTGAATTTGATTTTGAAATATAAACGTTTAACCGCCCATTTGTGTGTGAATTTGAATTTCACACGTTTTTTTTGTTTGAATTTGAATTTGAAATATAAACGTTTATCCTGCTCTGAATTTGAATTTATCCCGCTCTGAATTTGAATTTGAATTTTAAACGTTTATACACTCCTATATATATCATACATTATCATACAATTTTGCACACACTTCACTTTCTAAAGAAATTCACAATGGCAAATCGTGGGTCTATTGAAGAAGAAAGCTTGCTAGCCAATATGTGGCAAAATGTTCACGAATTCCATGCGATGAAAGGACCTTTTTGGCAAGTCGTAACACAAAGGTTCAATGAACAATCAGATAGTCATTTTCGTAGCAAAAACCAGATAACAAGTAAGTGGTCACGGTTGAACTCTGAATGCCAAAAATTTCATGACATTTACTTGAATTTGTAGCCTACATGTGAGCCAGATGTTCGTGTTGAAGATGCAATGAACGTTTACAAAGAACGCCATGCTGGGTAAACATTCAAATATTTTCAAGTGTGGTTGATTTTGAAGGACAACTTCACCTGGAACAGATATATGAATTAATGGCTTTTGTATTCCTGTATCGTGTGTTGGTTTATGTTAAGTATTTCCGTATGGTCTTGTATGATGTAGTACGATGTTATGTCAGTTTAAGTTTAAGTTTGAATAAAAGGCTTAATGGCTAGTTTCTCCAATAAAATTATCTAACGGCTAGTTTCTGTATAAATACCATCTTTACTCAACTTTGTATCTACAAACAACTCAAACTAAATTTCAACAAACACTATGGCTAACCAACCAGCTGAGGTGCAAAGAACAATCCTTACCCGATTACGCATTGAACAAGAAAATGAACTTAAGTTGATTAACAACTTGTTTGGTGAGATCGCTCGTACTATTCTTTTTGGGTAAAGGGGAGTTATCCTGCACCCTGGTAAATATATTAAAACCCAAAACGTTTAAGTACAAATGAAATGTGGCTGAAGTACCACATTAACCTCAAGCTTAAACAACTTGATAAACAAAAAGCCTAGAGCTTGTGACATGCCAAAAGCTCATAACAACTCTAGAATCAAAAAATGAACCTAGAACAAGAACTAAGCAAAACAAGCTAATCAACTGCTACCGTGAATGATGAACTACCATCAGTAGTAGAGTTAGGAAATAAATTAGCCGATTCATCAAACACGTTTTCAACGAAATCTTCATCACCGCCTTCATCAGTAGCCAAAGCAGCATATGGATTTGACGTAGCTATATCGCTTTCCTTAGAGGATAAACCTTTAGAGTTCAACATAGATGACGATGTAGGCACATTATTCCTATTAGTAGCTCCCTTGTTTGGCTCACTAGTAGTCTTCTTAGGCTCATACCTGAGATTCGGTTTGACTGAAATACCAACGTGACTCACATTACTAGACTGGGCTTTACCCTTCTTCTTCTTATGACTTACCTTTTGGAAACCATCACTAAGAGGCTCTGAAAAAGTAGCGACACTGGGAGTAGAAACAACAGGAGGACTGACCACGGTTTTAGGACAATGATCCTGGGTATGCCCAAAAATCTTACATGAAGTACACCTGGGAGGCCTCCATTCATACTCGACTCGGATAGTTTTTTAGTAAACCTATCCCCTATAAGAGAGGGGACACCAATAGTAATAACCTCTACGAGCTCAGCCTCCGAACAAACCTCGATTATTCGACAGAGGGAGTCTCGTGCTCCAGAGGTCGAAAGGTTACATGAGCAGCCTCAAGACCATCCAATAATCAGGGTCGGTCTAGAAACCCTTTTAAGAAATGATGAAACGGATTTGCAACTTCAAGTCGCCTTGAAAATGGTCAGGGAACAAGTGTTGCAAGTTTGGGAAGAAAAGTCAGCACTCATCGATAATTACAAGTCTATTAAAATTGTATCGTTATTTTACGTTTCATATTGTTTTGTATTCGATAATGAATTTTAAGTTGTGATTTGATTTTTAAATCGTAGGGTTTGAATTTGTAATTTTTTTCATTTTGGTATTCAAAAAAGGAACTAATATTACAAGGGCCAAAAGGGTAATTTTGTTTTTGCTTTGCCCCTTGTTAACGCACGTTAAGGGCTTAACCTGGCTCCTTAACTCACCTCTTGCCTTCCTATGCCGGTAAGGTAACTCGGTCCATTTGTGGTGTGCGTTAAAACTTAACGCAGGTGACAAAGTCACCTTACCGCATGGTCTAAGGTATTATACCTATCAAATAAATGCCACTTTAGAGCATTTGGTAAGGTAACCACAAGTTAAATCTTAACGCACTGCCACGTCAGCGCCACATCAGCTTTTCCCTTTTAACCTTAACTCTTGACTTTCCACCCCGGTAACACAACTCACCTATAACTCACCTTAACTCACCTCCACCCCAAATATTTTCAATTTCAACCCCAATTTTTAACAAACACTTCATTTATTTAAAACATAACATTAATTAAAACACAACATTACATTACATTACGAAATTAAAAAAAAAATAAAATAACGATACTAAAAAAAATACGAAATCAATAAAACACTACATCACATAATTATTCATAATTGACGCGGAGGCAACCCAAGTTTCATGGCGATTCGATCCTTTTCCGCATTAACGAATGCCACCCAATGTGGATCTTTGCCGGTGATGTCGAGCATCAAAAATTCTAGCTCTTTCATCCTTTGTTTTGCGGCTTGATTTTCGGCTGTCGCCTGATACGCCCTACTCGCCTCTTCACGTTTCGACCTTAACTCTTCGCACAACATCTCCGCAAAAGCTAACGAAGAAATGGACACACGGGTGCTAGCCGTGGCTCCGGTGCTTGTCGTGGCCTCGGATTTTTGTTTCTTGGCGGCCCTTTTTTTGCCAATGGGCCGTGGTTCTTCGTCATGACCAAACAAAGACTCATTTGTTTGGCTTGGGACGTCGCCGGTTAAATCAACCGCTTCAGGCGCGTCCCATTTTCGATGTTTGCGCAACACCGTCCAAGCGTCTTCATTGGCGAACAACGAGTTTTCTTGACGATAGAGTTGGTGAGCACATGTTAGGACATCGACCTGACATTCTTTTTTTTTTTTTTTTTGCTAATAGAAGAGTATTGTAGATGAAAATAGTTGTGAAAGTGTGAAAAAATATTGTGGGGGGTGAAGGGGTATTTATAGTTGTAATAAAATGGGTTTGAAAAAAGTTTTTTTTTTTTCTTTTTTTTTATAATTTTTTTTACACTTATAACCGTTTACAAACGGTAATATATTATAGGGGTGGAAATGAAAGTTTTTTTTTTTTTTTTTTTTTTTTTTTTTTTTTTTTTTTTTTTTTTTTTAACTAGCCGTTGGAGGCCAAAAACGTTTTTTTTTTTTTTTTTTTTTTTTTTTTTTTTTTTTTTTTTTTTTATTCAATCCTTTGCATCTTCTTAACGCACGTTAAGTGCTTGCCCGAGCACGTTAACGCACCATTTGACTTTGGAGGCTAGTAAGGTAATGCACTACGTTAAGGTGGTGCGTTAAGAGTTAACGCAGGTGGCTGCGTTACCTTACCGAGTGGTCTTAGGTGACGATTAAAGTTTACTCACATACTTGAATTAATTATGGAAATAAGAAGATAAAACTGTTGTGGTACGATTAGATATTTGATTCGATATAAGGCTTTGTGCAAATATAATGTGTATCCGGCTTTTTGTTAGTTTATTTATAAAATGAGAAAATGGTTTATAAATGTATTTTATTTGTCATTTTATATCAAATTAATTATTTTGCTATTCTATATACAAAACGAGTGGAGTAGCCCGCGCGTTGCCGCGGGAGCATTGTGTTCAAACTGCAATTATCCTACAGTTACCAAGTCTATACCAGTTACACTTAAAACAAACATGACACTAATATGACCCATAATCAAACATGAGCAAGCTTATGTTAAATAGAATCATATTGTAATCAATTGGATATTGCACTTAGGCAAACTTGTTTGATTTAGTATCTATTTTACAAAGTAAGATAGAAGTAGTGTATAATTGAGCATGTGCTTTGAGTTTCTCCACTGCAAGTGATCATACGCCTTGCAGAACAAATGTTGCATTCATGGTATTTGAGCTCACTTAACAATGTTTGATATATTTATTGCTTTATGAGTAGTAATCCTTGCGGAACAAAGGCTAGTAGTAATCCTTGTGGAACAAATGCCAGGCCACTTTAACCTCAAAATTGTGCATGAAACAAAATGAACTTTATCCAGTAAACAACCTCATATGCTGCACAAAATTTTGCACAGATGGTGTTTAGACAGAAATAATAAACTACGGATATTCTGTTATTGTCACTTGACGGTAATGACAAAAGATCCTATATTCTCTTTTTTGGGTGCAGCCAACCTAACCTAACACAAAACCAAGAATGACCCATTTTGACCCGTAAAGAATTATTGAAGTACCTTGGTCATTTTTGGAGTGTTTGAGTTGAGGTTGTCTTGAATGTGACGATGGTCTAGCCACACAATGAGCATCTACAAAATAAAAAGAAAAAAACAAAAGCCAAGTAAGTTTTTAATCTTGAATGGTATAAAATAAAGAAAGTACCTGCTATCAATAGTTTTCCTATACCTGAGACTTTGCATGCCATTAAAAGTTGTTTAAAACCACAAACGAAGCTGTTTAATCTGTGTCGAAACACCCCTTATTTCTACTGTCCAAATAGCATATAAAAGTTGTTAAAAACAGTATACGAATCTGGTAAAAGCAGAATAGAAAACTGTTAAAAAATAGCACATGAAGCTGTAAAATGCGTGTCCAAACTACTGTCTAAACAACAGATAAATGGTGTAAAATCAGTATTTAAAAGCTCTGAAAATCGGCAGTTAAAAGGTGTAAAAATCCGCATTTGTAAGGTGTAAAAAGTAGCATATAAATTTGTAACAAAATGAACGGATATTCAGTTATTTGCACTTGGCAGTAACGACAAAAAAAAAATCCTATTTTCACCATCCAAATTTATAAACAGCCATTAAACCAAAAGAATATTTAATCAATTTAGATGGAGGGTTTAACGGTTCTATATAAATAAACTTTACCCATTTCTACATTACCACTCCTGCACATGGCACGCATATTCTATGAAAATGTCCAAATCGACACTATCCTGGTTAACATGCAATTGGTATATATATAGATTGAAGGATAGTCGTCATATACGTATCCTCCCGTGGTTCTATATAAATAAACTTTACCCATTTCTATATTACCACTCCTACACATGGCACGCATATTCTCTGAAAATGTCCAAATCGACACTTTCCTATTTATGAATGTAGCATACAACAATAACTTTCATGTGAATATAATTAGAGGCCTGTAACGGTATGCATATTTATAAATGGAAATCTAAGCGTTTGTAGTTACAAAGCCGATAGAGCTGTTTTAACATGCCATGAACCGGTGGTCCAACAGACTGATTATACCTATTGTATCGGTGAATATAATTAGAGACCTGTAACGGTATGCATGTTTATAAATGGAAATCTAAGCGTTTGTACTTACACAGACAATATTACCTTTGTCTAAGGAATGTTTGGATTAAAATAGTAGAAGGTCGCTAGGGTTCCTGAGAGTTGCAGGCCTCCTGTGACTGGAAAAAAAAATATTAAAATGAAATGAGCATTAAAAATACAGCTATGTTGGTTAGTTGTTAACTTTTAAATGTACATGTATTTCTTTTCCCCCAACATGAGCTAACGGTTATAACAACCGCCTTTGGCAGGTCCATGTATTGGTCTATTTCAAAGTTTGATGACATCTCATTCCATAAGGTGAATGTGACAGTGATGCTGATGGAAAATGAGGATTCATGTAAATTTAGGCATGAAACTGCTGAAATAATAAAGAGATAGGCGATAGTACTGACCTGAGATTTTGAATCTCTATATATTTTACTATCACCCTATTCATAGTAGCACTTCTGTATCTCTTTGTATCACCAACAGTTTGAATAATTCCTAGGTAGTCTGTCATGATTGGGGAAAGTTTTAGGAAGATGGTAATTCATAAAATCCTGGTTAACGTGCAAGAATACCTGTGAGAATTAAATCTTTGACGTCTACTCGACATTCCACCTCATCGTATTGATCAATTCAATTGGGTTTGACCTATAAGCAGTTAAAATAAACATTCTAAAGCCTCTATGAGTAAATTAAATAATCATACCAAAACGATATTCTACCATCCCAGATAAAGTGCAGCCCAAAAGAAATCAATAGAAATATTGTGCCATATCGGGTCAGAAAAAGTTCAACCCTAAGCAGTCGGTAGAAAAAGCGCATTCCTGTGAAATTTGATTGTGAAATAATGCACGCTAAAACTGGATTTAAGGATAGAGTTCTAGTAGGTTTCGTGTTGCTAGCCAATAGCAACTATATACCAAGAAAAATGCAAGTGCAAAGCTTTTTTCAACAATAAAAGTCAGAATCAGTGGGAGAACCATGTGTGCTCAGAATTTAAATTACCCCATGGTTGCACACACACGTTTTAAAGCAAATAAGTTCCATTACATATCTAGTAAGAAATTTGTGCTCAGAAATTTGTGTTTTATATTTATACATATGGTTGAAGCTGCCATACATATGCTTCAGAGAATCTCAATATGTGAACGAACCTGTGTACATGTCGGTGAAACTCCTTTTGTGAACGAACCCGTGTACATGTCGGTGAAACTCCTTTTGTGAACCAACCCGCTGTTGAGGAGTGGGTCTTAATATGTGAAGGAACCATGTGAACCTGTAGTGACAGGTTAAAAAAGCAGAAAAGTTAGTGTAAATGTTAGTTATCATTGTTAGTGCCAGCTTAAAAAGGATTAACTAACATTTACATACCTTGAGATCCACCACTGGTTGCACCACCATTTCTAACAGCTGCAGTGTCAATCAATAAAGCACCTTCCCAGACCACGTAATTGGGGCGAAATAAACGATTAGGCTCAGATTTGTCGATGCAATTCGGGTCATAGTAATATCCAAGTTCCGCAACGGCTGCAAAGGAAGTCAGTTGCATAGGCGTGTGATACCCATACGTCCTATGCCATCCGATCATTGGCTTGCCAAGTTGCAGTTGGATTTTCAGTGACGCATTTCATCGTGGTCAGATTTGACCAATCATCACAGCCTGTTGATTCCACCAACAGCTAATGTTGGCCTACAATTGTTGAATCAAACTCTAGCTGTATAGCGGACCCATTATATATTATATATTATATATTATATATTATACTATCTCTATAAAACCCAGGTGCTATGTGACAAAATGTATGAATAGTAAACGTTTAATGTCTGGCTTCCCTTTACAAAAAAGTTTTGCTGGATTCAAATTGCATGACAGTCAATATAGGGCAATATATGGGTTCCCAGACCACGTAATTGGGGCGAAATAAATGATTAGGCTCAGATTTGTCGATGGAATCCGGGTCACAGTAATATCCAAGTTCCGCAACGGCTGCAAAGGAAGTCGGTTCCATAGACGTGTGATACCCATACATGCTATGCCATCCGATCATTGCCTTGCTAAGTTGCAGTCGGATTTTCAGTGACGCATTTCATCGTGGTCATATTTGACCAATCATCACAGCCTGCTGATTCCACCAACAGCTAATGATTTATTAAAGCAACCTGTAAATCAAATCAACAAAAACCCTCAAATTAATGAAACCCTAATTTGAAAGAAAAATAAAAGCAAAAGAAGTATGTCAATTAAATCAGTAATGAAACCCTAATTTGGAGAAGAAGAAGTGTGAAGAAGGGTCTGGAACTGGGAGGAAGTATATGTGGGTAGTTTCAAGCAGTAATAATACCAGCCACATGAAGCAAGATAACGGGGTGATTACACACGTATTACGGGGAGTAACAGGAGATGCTACAGTTATTTTACGGCAATACAGGTACAAAACGGAACGGATAGCCTCTCTTGCAGCCAATAGAGGGTGGACGCTTGGGCCACTATCTACAGTCGGATAGTACCATTCTGTACTAACAGCACATGAGAACCACAAACACCCCCGTTCCGTTTGCGTAAGCGTTTACTGTTCATTCATTTTGTCACATAGCGCCTGGGTTTTATATAGATAGTATAATTTGTATTTTGCATCATTTGTATATATTTTGTAACTTTTTTGCCCCTCCAGGATAATAGGAGTGTTAAAAATTGAGGGGCGAAAAGGTCACAAAATACAAACAAGTGACGAAAAATGCAAGTTTGGTACATAAAATAGCAAAAAAGTGATGAAATGCAAATCTGGTACATAAAATAGCAAAATAATAATAATAATAATAATAATAATAATAATAATAATAATTTGATGCGTATAAAAGAACAAATGAGGGTGATTATCCTTTATAAAATTACTAGTTATAATGCCCGCGTATGCGCGTGTTTTTTTTAAAAATTTTTTGAATTATATATTTTTATTTATTAAAAAACAAATAGTTTAATCTTTGTTTTGTTTGATTTATAATTTTTTATTATTAAAGATAATTATTTAAAAATTTTAATCTTATTGTTAATTGCATCTAATCTATATTTTTTGTATTTTATGGATAAATATAAAATGTTATTTAATAAGAAAATAATACATATATTTTTTAATAATATTAATACTCCAAGTTTTGTTTTTTTAAATGAAAAAATCCCCACTTAAAATTTTGTTTTATTATATAAAAGAGTTGCTCGGAGAAAACGAATAGAGTATCCAACTAAAACTTGCCTACGTTTATCACTACTAATTGGCAGCTACTTCAGCTAAGTCTTTGTCGTTTTAGACTTGTTCAACTCCCTGTTCAAGATGGTAACCAAATTGTATCAGATTTGACTATTAATCGCTAATACCTAAGTATGCGAGAGCGATATATATATATATATATATATATATATATATATATATATATATATATATATATATATATATATATATATATAGTCGCTCAAGTGGCTGGCTCACGTCATTACCATGGTCCCGGGAGGCTGCCTCGAGGATCAATTAGTTTGGCTCATAGTGCTGGTTTTAATCTGTTGAGAAACCATTGGAAGCTCGTTTACGTTACATGTGTATTATCTAGAGATCCATAGATTAAGAAATATTATTTTTTTTCTCTAAAATTATTTTTATTGGTGTTAAAATAGAATTTACATAGTGTGAAAAACGAGCAACAAGCTCAGCCGCTAACATTAGTTTATTTTTTATTTTATTTTTTTAGTTTCATCTACGGTTGCAAGATATTAAATTCTTAGATTCAAATTAATACACTATACCAGAACTTGTATATATTCGCAACTCGCTACTCCATCTCCTTAATTAGTACAGTACATTTTCTAAAAGAATTAAACAAATCTTTTCAAACTTCAAAGGATGAGTGATGCTTTGTATTGTTTGTTTGCTTCAGTTTTCGTTTAATCTAATTTGAATTTGATGTTTAAAAGAAGCGTCAAAGAATTTGATACGCTTTTAATCGTAAAAAAAATTTCTATAAGACTGGGCGCAATGGGTCGGTTGACCCAAAGGTCCTAGTTGGTCGTCTTTGGTCACTCCCACTGCGCAATGAATGTCATCATCGGTCGGCATTTGATTTTTTGGAGATTTCAGTCGAGCATACAACCGATTATCGAAAACTCAAACATTTTTTTTTTTTTTTTTAAGATATCCCTTTTAACCTTATAAATACTCCATATTTTTATATACAATACATTTTCATTAACTCTTTCATATTTTATACACTTTTAATCTCTATCAAAAATCTTAAATGGCTTGTTCGCTTTCACACAACATCGATGAAAACAAAGCTATGGTTCAGAAACATCGAGGAGGATAAAGCTCGTCAGATAGCCATTACTTAGCCATAAAATTTGAGAATGCAAGCATAGCTAAAGATGATCTAAGGAAAGCGTACGATGAATGCAGTTCGTCTCACATCATTTATTTCAGTAGCCATATTTGCTGAGATAAAAGTTGAGAGAGTTTAAAAAAAGTTGTGTATGTGAGAGTGATAGTTTGTGTTTTGAGAAATTGAAAGTAGTGTGTATTGAAAATGAAAATGTAGTGGATATATATAGTGTAAAAAAAAGATGGGTTTTTCTTGGGAAAAAAAAAAGAAAAGAAAAAGAAAAATGTCAGTCTCCTTGTGCAAAAGAGAGAAAACTGAAGTGACAGAAAAAATGAAAGTCGTTGAACGTCATTACTCGGGTAGCCTAAGTACTTTTAAATGTTGATAGCCTAAGTATTTTTAAATGTTGATAAGCGGGAACCTTTTCAGTAATCTGTACAATTAATTAACTTTATACAATTATTTAAAAATTGTTATGCATTTGTATAAGAACCATTTATCATGGGAAGTGATTTGCACATTTTTATTAGTTATTGGTTATTTATTAGGACACTTTTTTATGCTTTAATTAGTTGTACAAAACCTATAAGGAGGTGGCAGTCATGATTCGATGCCTCTCTCATGCCTCACCACCCACTAATAATATTCTGTCACCTTATTTCATGCCTCATCATACTCTTTTAGTGGCAACCATGATTTCATGTCTCACCTAATTTTTTTTTTGTACATAATTATATTAAACAATTTAATAAAAACATGATATTTCATTAATACTTAAAAGAAAATTACATAATACTTAAAAAAAACATAATTATATCTAAAAATCGCAATTCCATCCATATTGGTGTTGATGTGATGGTGGATTCTCCGGTGGAGGTTGGAAATAATTCCGTCCACGACCTTTGGATGAGTTTGAAACACGTTTTGATTTATTTGAATCTAATTTTTTTTTTAAAGATTAAAAGAGTTGGAAGTGGAAGTAGTGGAATAAAATGTGATTTGAAAATGGTTATGTGAATAAAATTTGATTTGAAAGTGTATATTTAAAGGGATTTTTTTAATGCCCAACGTTCGAATAAATTAATGCCCAACGGTTACTTTTTTAATGCCCAACGTCTATGATTCCACGACAAAGGATGCCGATTTCCTTAATGCCTCGTCCATGCCGAATAACATGCAATGGTGTTGCCGAGCGGTTTGGGCCATGCCGAATGGTCATACCGCTCCACTGCCACCCCCTAATGTGCTTTATCTGCTTATACTATAAGTGTGACAATCAATTCATTGAGTGTGTAAATTACTTCTCATTTACTATTGTGACATGTAACAAATCTGATTGTATTTTTTTCAGACAATAAATTAAGGTCGTAGCTTGCATACGAATTATAGAGACCTAGATGCATAAAAGTACCATTGTAAGATTGTCATATGACATTTTATTCATTTTGCAGGTGAAAATTGTAATGTTTTAAAACTTGAATTGACCCGGGCGGTTTAATCGGCTCGGTGATCAGGCCGGATGTGACCGGCTTTTGTTTGTTTGAGAACTGGATTGAATAGTCAGTTTTTCGTTACTTGGTTTGATAAACCTGACCAGATCATGACTTTTTATCAAAAATTTAACAAACTTCTTTTTTCCTTTTTTTTTTTTCCATCAACCTTTCTATATTTAATTAAGAAGTTAAACATGAGTACTAATATTAGTTAAAATTTTTTGTAAAACAGCAAATTAAACTTCTAAACTATTTTTGAAACACCAACTAATATAGGTTTAATATAGAGTGTTATAACTTAAAATAATAACTTGATTATTATTGCATATCTGTGCTATATTATTATAGCTATAGAACTTAAAAACAAAGCTTATCGATAAAGTCTCAATTTTTTCCGTCAGTTCAATCGAATGTAAGTATAAAGTCAGATAAATAATGACGGCTCAACCGGTTTAACTGGTGAACCATCGACTAAACCAGATAGATAGATAAAAAAAAAAAAAGAAAAAAAAGAAAAAAAAAAAAAAAAACCGGTTTTAAATCATTGAAATATTGTGCAACTTTTTTGCTTTGGCCAATGCAAAGCCAATTAACTAGCTATACTCTTCTTTAGTGCTTACTAATTTACTAATGCTTACTTCTAGTAGAGACAGTTATCCTTTAATAGAAAGTTTCTTCATGGTGAACAAACTAGCTTATTTTAGTCGTATGTTTGTGATCGAACAAAACCATTTGATGTTTTCTTGGCATGATTCAACAATAGATCGACCATGCATTACCATTCACACAATCACACGTAATAGGCGGCTTTATTATACTTTGTCATATAGTAAAGGCATGCATGCTCAATATTTGAGCCCAATAATGACTTTATGCTCACATTAATTTAGGCTAGCCGCAGTGGACCGGAAAAACTTCTGTCGAGGTAGATGTCGATCGACTTTGAAGTCGGTCACACCAAATGTGGCACACGGGTCACATATCGGTCGACCATGGCAAAATCTCCAAATCGGTTGAAATCTAGACCGATATTCACACTCACAAACAAACAAAAATCTACCATTTGACACCAAAAAATCTTACCATTTTTTCTCTTTTTTTTTCTTCATTCACATATGGTAGCATGCAATACTGCTTTGTTGCTCTTGACTCCTGTACTTGACCACCACATATGGATCAATGTTATCTACACCGAAAAGAATAAAGTTAGCTGGTGAAACTAAATAATGGTAGCATGCAATACACGTACGTATCTATAGGTTTTGCATTTTTGCATGTCGCATAACACGTATATATGCAAGATTGTTTTAAACTTCATACGTTTTATTACATGCAAGAATTACTTGCGTGAGTTTTATTATTAATGAATTAAAAAAAAAAAAAAAAAGTCGGTTACCACTGTAACACATGGGTCATGTCTGGTCACCGGAGAGAGAAAGCTGATGTGCCACAAGTGTCTAGCCTTATAGCGTGCAAAATATACAGAAGCTGTAAAATGGAGAAAAGGTGTATTTTCTTTTTAGTGCATACACATGATTGGGTAGTCAACTAAAAAAAAGTTATAATATTTTTTTTGAAGTGGGTATTTTCTTACTTTGAGACCCGGTTGCCGGTTGATGCCTTCACAAGTATACATCCACATCATTTGCCCCTTTTCTACCTCGTACTATCACCACACGCTCTCCACACACTAACACACACTCTCATCCACATCAGAAGTTCTGTACTTGTTTTTATTATACAAATCCTTACTTTTTTGGTTATATATTCCAGATAATCACACGCACATGTTGTACAAGATCCCCAAAAATAACTTCTGAAACCCTAATTGGTCCCCCACATTGAATACTTCCAATTGATCGAAGTTTCACATAATTGTTTATGTGAAAAGGTAATTCTTGTCATACATTTACTATTTTCTTACCCCAATTGTATTAAAATATTGATAAATTATATTTTCCAGTTTATAGGGTTTCCAAAAATTAGGGTTTTCTATATTTTAATTTTGTTTTACGTCTTTACAGGTGTGATGGATACACCAGAAGATGTTGTCTTCAAAATACACCATGGTGGTGTTTTCTTCTTTGATCCTCTCAGGTATGAACAAGGCCAAGTAACTATTATGAAAGCTTGCTCTACAAATAGGTTGAAGTTTAAGGAATTGTGCAACATTTTAGTGCTTAAGTTGCAAGAAAAAATTTGGGCTGTCTTTTGTTGCATACCTGAATTAGATATAGACGGGGGTGGGTTGAAGATAATTGAAAGGGATTCCGATCTGCAAGATGTGTATGATATGGCCAAAAAGCATGATTATCTACACTTGTATGTAGCCCATGAACCCCAACTCTTAGCTGAATACTATTATCACAACTTATGCTTAGAAGGTTCAGATGAGGAAGTAACGTCTGCTAGGAAAGAACATGAAATTAAAAAGAAACATGCTGGTAATATGTCTGTTGAGGAGCTCATTGCATGGGCTGAGGAAGAAGCAAAATCTCCTTATTTAAGGTCCCCCCCTAAGAAGTGTACACCTGTTAGAAATGGTTATAGGGGCAAGGCTTTGTTTAAGGACACATATGATGACTATGATACAGGATGTGTACTTCCATTGTATGAAGATGAAAATGAGGTGGGTCAGGAAGATCTTGTTGGTAACTCTAATGATTTGGATAATGTGGTTCAGTCTTTGCCCAAAGACAATGTTGTTGAAGAACATATTGTTGATTACCATAGGAATGAGGTTGAACAAGATAGGCTCGATGACAACAGGGTAGACGTTGATGACCATAGTGTTCAATATGAAGAAGCTAGTATTGATGCTCAAGTTCGTGCAAGAAAAAATACATTAAACAAAGGTAAGGGTGTAATGACTAAAGAGGAGATTCTTAACAGTAAGAAAAGAAAGAGTGCACCTAGGGGTAACGGTATCTCAATTAGAGAAAATGATTGTCCTTTATCTTCAGACAGTGAGAGTGATGACTATGAAATGGCTGATAATTATGACGAATATTCTTCTGATACTGAGAGTTTTGAATCAGAAAAATCTTTTGATTACCTGAGTGATATTGAGGATGAAGTAATTCAGCTTAGAAAAAGAAAGTTTGCCAAGAAAGAACAAATGGATGAAGGTCAAGATGATGATGAACCACCTGGTTATCAAGACATGGCACCGTCAATTGTCTATGCTGGTGACAGTTTTAGTGAGACAGTTAGGGAGCATGAACACTATATGGAAGGTCTAATGCGCAAACTCAAAGGTAACGACGCGGTGGGGGAGTCTGACCCTTTTGTGATGGTCGAGAAAAAGGATGAAAAATACCCGATATATGATGACCAGACTCATTGGAGACTCAAGAAACCTAAGGTACTTTTCTATGTTCTTCTATGTTACTTTCTGATATACGCATCTATATACTTAGAACAAATTTATTGTTTCATTGGCAGCTTGGAGAAAAGTACGTCAATGCGAGGCCGTTGAAAATGGTTTCAGTGAATGTTTTAACTCCGTTTTGTGCAACGTCAGGGATAAACCAATAATAACCATGTTAGAGTCAATACGAGTTACGGTGATGGAAAGGATGAATACTATGAGAAGGTTGAGTGAGAAATGGACCGGTGACATTTGTCCGAATATCCAAAAGGTTTTAGAAATTTCAAAGGATAAGCAAAGGTAATGGACTTATGATTAATGCATTTGTCAAAGTTTTTATAATTATTGATTAAAGCATGTGTCTTATTATTTAATATTGTGCAACTTCTTACTAGGTTTTGGCATGTCATTCCTTATGGAGGAAATACTTTTGAAGTCAGAAAGGGGTACGAGGCCTTCAAAGTAGATGAGCCGAAGAGAACTTGCTCTTGAAGGATGTGGCAATTGTCAGGTTTGCCATGTTCACATGCGATTGCTTGTATATTTAAACTAGGTAAGTATGCTGAAGAGTATGTGCCTGATTGGTTTAGAAAGGATAAGTATCTGGTAGTCTATAGTGAGTACATTAAACCTGTTGATGGTATACACTTCTGGCCTGACACTAGTAACTTGTCTAGGATATTGGGTCCAATACCTAAGGAAATGCCAGGTAGGCCTAGGAAGAAAAGGGTTAGGGCATCTCATGAACAAAAATCTGGTAATAAGATATCTAGAGCAGGTGCTGTTATGACTTGTCATAACTGTTGGGAGCGTGGGCATAATAAGAAGGGTTGCAAGAAAGACAGTGTTGCGAAACCATCAAAAGAAAAAGCCAAAATAGGGAGACCTAAAAAAGTGACACCGATAGAGGAACCATTGGTTGATGAAGGAGATATACCTGAATTTGTTAACAACCAAGTTGATGAGTTTCAAATGGGTGAAACAAATAGGAATAGTGTGTTCACATTTTCTGATGGTAGGGTTTGCCACATGGGTAAAAATTTCGAAACAAGGAAGAAAAGTAATTTGGGTTTGTTAAGATAAGAGGTGGTAAGCGTAAGTCCGGTAGACTAATACCCACAGAGAGAATTGGAAGGATGGGAGCATGGTTAGGAGTAGATGCAGCTTCTGAGGACAGCATTGATGATTTGGAACCTCTGCATGCAGCACATCTACTTTTTAACATCATGATCAATATAACAAGTTAATTTTGCATTTCATAAACAGCTTCACATGGTCCATATGATTAACTTGCTTGTGTGCAGGGTCAAAGACACAACAAAAACATACTGAAAACCTTACTGGAACACAGGAATCACAAGTGGTTGGGACATCAAAACAAGTATCATCAAGGACTGGAAGAGGTGGATCATCTGCAACAAGAGGTGGAATGAATAGAAGAACCTTGACACAGTCCAGGTTTGCTGAACCACAAGCAACAGATCAACCAACCAGAGCTACTTCAGCTGAACCACAACCAAGGGTTGCAAGACCAAGAGCAGAACCGCTTCCTCTCAAGATGAAAAGTCAAAGAATTCTCCATAAAAGACTTTCTGGTCCAATTACTGGTCCAGGATCAAGTATGGAGGATAAAATAGTCTTGGATTAAATTCCTTGACTATGTTAGCACATATTTTGTCCATCTTTAATTTGTGCTAAAACTTTTAACATGTATGATGTTAATTAGGATGTTAAAAACTAATAACTGATATAGTGGTGCTGCACTTATGCCACTATTGTGCCCTATTTTGTCCACTGAAGGGCCTTGGTAAGTTAATGTATTTAGTAGATAGGAACCTGATATAGTGCTGCACTTGATGCCACTATAATTGCTAGCCTATTTTGTTCATGGTTAAGGCATAACCTCATGGATCAGGTTTGTGTGTTCTTGATGTAACACATGTAAAGTGCTTATGCACAAACATTAGTTGTTATGAAAGAACACTTTTAATCTTTGTTCTGGTCTTATATTTGTTACCATATGCAGTTATAATTTGCAAGTTTATTGATTGTAATATGATTTCATGACAAGTCTCGTGTAGACACAATATTAACACAAAACTGAGTTACATTGAACATAAACTACTGATGCGTGGGAATTGCACCAGGTTTTACCTCTCAAGGGATCTTGAGAAGCTTACAACCCCCACCAGGCAGTGTACCTGATCGTTGTAGTATAGTATAGTGACAAGTATCGGGGGATTGATCGTTCACCTAGGAATAGTGCCGCTAGGATTAGAAAACCTAAATACTAGTTCTAAAGATGACGGAAGATTATTTTTGTATTTTTATATTTTTTAGAAAGCAAGTAAAAAATCTCGGGTTTGAAGGATTTGGGCGGAATTAGTTGCTAGTCAACTAGCCCAATACTAAAGATGCAAATAAAATAAAATACTAGAAATGAAAATAAAACTAAATTAAACTAAGGTTGTGAGCAATAAGTGGAGAAATGTGTTTACTTAGATTTCACTACTCCCTAGATATCTTTTACACGTTAATTACTTGTTATAGTTGCGTGGATGACGGATTGTATTCCTTAATACCATTCATGGGGTGGCGCACTTAACTCCCCAATCCTATGAGTGCCTACTTCACTCCTATGTCGAGCCGGCTAAGAAGCTCCTAACATGGGATCATTATAATTTACTCATGCATTAAATACAACCAATAAAACCTAGTGCACATCGGTTCATGTTTCCTAAGACGTTCAAGCATGTTACCATTTGGAGATCTGCCAGTTTTCTTAAGCCTAACATCGAAATCATTCATCCAATACAACCATAAACAAATAATCAACACATAATCAACATCTAGGTTTTATTAGATCTAAGCAAACACAAGATAAATCTAGCCTAGCATGGTGGAATCAAGACAAGCACAAGATATAGACAACCAACACATAGACATATTGATTGAGTTAAAAGAACACTTATCTCAATTACACATGTAAGGGTTCAAGGGCTGAAAACCCTTGAAAAACCTGGAAAAATCGTATATGGTTCGGCCTTAGGGTTTCTCCAAACTTCTTCCTCCTAATGAATGAAAATTAGAAAACTATATATAGGAAATTGAGGCTGACGGCGTCAAGACCAAATGGGTGACGCCGTCATCTCGCCGCCAAAAGAATTCTCGGACTGCCTTGATCTACATCTGACGCCGTCATGTATTAACTTTTTCCAGGCCGTCACATATTTTACTCTTGACGCTCTTCCTTGTGACGCCTTCATTTCTGTACTGGGCCGTCATGAAAATTACTCTTGACGCCGTCAAATTGTTACTCTTGATGCCGTCACCTACTGTTCCCAGCTTGGAAAATTAAGTCTTTGGCGTTTTCTTCACTTTTATGCTCCAAAAACGTCTGAATTGCTTCCTTTTCCAGATTTCTCTCCCAAATTACCTAAAATCACAAAAGGAACGATTTAGGACAATATTTGATCAAATAAATTCAATTCCGGGCTTAAATGACCCCCTAAAAGTGGTTCATTTTTCGCCTCATCATATACCCTTACACTTGAGATTTGCTTGTCCTCAAGCAAATGCGCTTTTATTCTAGTCAAAATACAAGTTAGGGGTCATTTAACACTAATATAAAAGTAATTACAACAAATAATCATTCCACTAAAGACCAAAGACAAGCACGGAGGTCATATACTAGCACCTCACAAATATAGTTTAGATACTCACATCTCTCGGGTGTAATAAAGTATAAATTACAATATGGAAACGGAAGATATCTCTCACTACCTGTCATAGCAAAATAGATTACCATAGGCTTGGTAAAGGATCAAACCTCCACCACATGGCGTAAGCACCTAGGATAAACTATCAAAGAGGTCTTTTAAAAGGGTTGTAACGTTAGGTGTAGGGATATGAAATACACGGTTTTGTTGGATAAAGGCAATCTTTACTGGTGGCGAGTTAACAATCTTGGTCAATTACATGTACAATATGGCGTTTCTAAGCCAAGACTAGACTCGACTTAAGCTAATAAATGAAAAATAACAAAAACATAAAATAAATATAGAATGAAACGGGATGGTAGTCCGTATGTTTTTTCTCTTTTTCTTTTTCTATTTTTTTTTCTTTTTCTTGATTTTTTCGATTTTTTTTTATTATTATTATTTTTTTTTGCATACACTCTTACCCTACCATCCGAAATAATACATCATAGGGAATGAACATTCCCCTTACACTTGAATCTTTACATACTTTACAATAAACTAGTCTAATGACTCGAATTAAGAAAATCAAAACACTTGGAGTACTTTTAAGATCAACGCACATATGGGAGTAATAATATGATGTTCTTCCCCATTACGCCATAAAATAAGTACTTTACCCATGAGTCCCAATCGTCCCAAAACAATATGTACAAAGATATGACTCGACTTAGCAACCATGTAATCAATTAGATAGTTAACTTAGGGTTTAACAAATAACAATAATGCACTAAAGATGAGTGCATACACGGAAGGCTAAGGCGATTTGGGTGTACATTTAAGTGGGGTGTAACAAATTCTTCCTTTAAGTAAGATGCTTAAAGTTAGAAACGAGAAGATAGGTTCGGAGGGGTGTACTAGGGGTTTCGTGTACTAAAAATGAGTACAACGCTAAGGGTGTGGGAAAAATTAGTTGACTTAACTAGCCAAGTAATATGACTTAAATGGTCAAGTAATTATGATACGGGTTTAACACAAGGGTGATCCTAATGCCTCTTATCATGTAGTAAATCCTACTACACGAATGTAGTCTCACTAGCGGTCTCGGGATGCATCACTAACACAAGTTCTAGAATCTAAATGCTACCGGTACACTCATAAGCACTAATAGTAAATGTTTTTCCTATCAAATCTAAAGGCGAACCTCACATATTTGGGTGGAAAATTTTTCTGAATATACGGTTATGTGCTAGTCATATAATCTCCTATCCATGAGACGCTTGCTATGGCTAAAGTTTCACTCCTAAATGTTGTAAAAAATTTTAAATTTGGCGCTAAAATTGCACTAACAAGTATTTCTCATAGTTTTATTACACATCTACCATCAAATAAACAAACTCAAGCGAAAGTGTATCTGTAAGGTATCATCATTTTACCCTCCCCTTACACTTAAGATGAACATTGTCCCCAATGTTCAAGTAAAGAATGTAAAAGTGAAATAAGTAAAAAGAATGAAATCAAATACTCCCCTGATTCGCTCGGTATGGATAATAAGGTGGCCAGGTTAGATCTTCCTCCAAGAAAATGAACAATCAAAGCTTCCCTTCCAGAATATAAATCATCTTCTTGTCATACATAACCTGTAAATCCTGAGAAAACAAACAAAGCAACCTCGCATAAAATCGGCGGCAATCTATATAAGTTACTAAATCCTAGAAAACAAAGTAAGATATAATGCTTGTGGAATGAAGTTTGCAGATTTCCTGGAGATTATAAAACTTAATAATTCAGCAAAAACTTTAAAACTCCGTTAGAAAAACAAAACTGGTAAAATTTCCAGGTTTTTACACGTGACGCCGTCAAGAGTAATCTCGTGACGCCGTCAGAAGTGATCTGCAGAAATTCTTATGTTAAGTTTCCGGAAAATTTCTGGAAAAAACTTGGTCCTACTTCCTGGAAAATCCTGCAAAACTTCATTATGACTCGATACAAGCATTTAACTCTAACAAATACGAATATACATGTCCATTTAATATTGTGGAGAATCATGATCGGTTTGTTTCCTAAAAACATATTTGGGGTTTTCCCTTACACTTATCTTTTGCAAAAATACTTTTAGGTGGAGTTAAGACTAGGCCAAAACAACAAAGTAAAGTATTTCCACTTTTTAGTTTAGAAACATGATCTACCAACAACAAAAATAAAGCATGCATACGAAAACAAATAACAAACAAACAAAACAAAATAAACATCACACAAAATGAAGAATGTCACCATAAGCACATTCAACTATTTTTAATAATCGTAGACATAAAAATAAAATTGTTCAAGGCCAACAGAGGCCGCAACCTAAACTATTACAGTACCAAGTGTTTCAAATTACACAACCATCAATAAATTGTTCAGAAATAACAGACATCAAGAGAGATCACTGGGGAGGAGGACCAAAACGGTAGTCATAGCCAGGAGGGAGGTGTCCTGTGTACCCGTAGGGAGGGTAGTCTGTCTCACGACCGAGGAATGGGTCAATGTGCAGGTGAGGCTCAAGCTGATCACGGGTGGAGAGGTGCTGCATCTGGCGGATGGTGTGATCATACATCCAATCAAAGCGCTGGTCAGTGGTGGTCCGCCATGCGTCCACCTGACCCATCCAAGCTCCCTGGTGTACCTGCCAGTCTCCCCGACTCATGTGTCAGTAGTAGTCAGCTGTCCCCTCCTCATACCCCTGAAACTGATGCTGCTGGGGTACTCCCTCATCATCATCATCATCCTCATCATCAGGTCCCCCTGCCTCATACCAGTTATAGGTCCCATTCCTCATCAGCATCATGATGCTCATCTGCCTGAGGGATTTAGCCCTCACTACCCTACAAGCCCCACAGTCGCCCAAGTACCCCATGATCGGAGGAGTAAGAAGATCATAGGAACGAGCCAACCGGGTCACGAACATCCCCCCATACACCTTATCGATATCCCTCTCACCCACACTGGTCCTCAGATAACTAGCTACCCAAAATGGGATGTTGCAGTAAACATCCGCTGAAATGATGGTGTACAGGTAGAAAAGATCTGAAGCAGTGACACGGTGAGTGGTGCATGACGTCCTGACAGGCTGTATGTGATGCATCCGTGGACCAACCTAACTATGGGGTCCCTGATTGATGCTGCCCCCGTAGTCGAGGTGTAAACCCCGTCCCCAATGGTCGGCCAAAAAGTAACACACCTCATATCACTCCTCAAAGTCTCCCCATGCAACAACCTCTGCATAAAACCTCCATCAACAGCCTCCTCCCTAGTATACAACCCTAACCTCCAACCAAACTCAGTAACCGAACATGATCGCACCTCCCCTCCTAACCTAAAATAGATAGTGGTGCCCCCCATGTCCGTCCTAGCCTCAGCCTGATCAAAATGGAAGGTCGCAAAGAACTCCCTCACCAACTCACTATATACCATCTCCCTAATCCTAAACAACCTCTCCCATTGAGGACCCGCAAACCCATCAGTGTGGATCCTCCCCAGAAACGCAGCTTCCAACCCTTGGGACCTAAGAAACTCCCAATCAATGTGGTGGTTACAAAGTTCCGCATACTTGGTGGTGGCGCCAACAGTGTCAAATTCGCCCCAACTATGGACCAATTCTCCATAGTTAACTCTTTGGGACCTAGAAGAACTGCCACGATGTTGACGAGATCGCTTGCTCATTTTCCTGGAAAAAGGTAGATTGAACGAAAACAATTAGAACGAGAGTTTTATTGATTTTTTTGCTGTCAGACACATCTGACGCCGTCAGGAGGAGGTCCTGACGCCGTTAGACCTAGCAGAATCCGAATCATGCAATTACGAGGGAAAAATCAATTTTCAAACTCTTAACCCATTACCCAAACGCTCCTTTAATCAGAAAACATGGGTGGGGTCAAAAAATCCGTGGCATGAATGGCTTTTCCTAAACTAACGCATGATTTGAGTGGAATAACATCATCAAAGGGTAACCCCATGTTTACAAATCACCAAATGGATGGCATTACGATTTGTCAATGATGGGTCAAAATTGGGGTTTCGAGCGAAAGGGGTTTTCAAAATTGATTGATCCTAAGGACAATTGATCGAAAAAGAGTGAAGAAAAACTACTTACCGAGTGGAGATTAGTCGCGGAAGATGTCGAATTGGAGGGTGAAGATTCGGAGTGGTAGCAGCACTTTGGGTGAGATTTGTGGGGTATGAGTTGAAAGTTATTGAATTTGGGTTATTATTGCTGAATGAGCGAGGTGACGGCGTCAAGGGTTAATATCTGACGCCGTCAGATGCCCGTATGAGGTGAGAAGTGGGGTAATTCCACATTTAGTCCCTGCACTTTGTGTGAATAGCTAAGCACAAGTAAAACCATGAGTAGCTATTCCATTAGTGAAGTC
Organism: Artemisia argyi; assembly: GCA_030686995.1. Lineage (NCBI taxonomy): Eukaryota > Viridiplantae > Streptophyta > Magnoliopsida > Asterales > Asteraceae > Artemisia > Artemisia argyi. Next base: position 17,535,338 of record CM060697.1, on the reverse strand, counting down.
CACCAGGGTCGAACGTTTCATTACTGTCACGGGAAGAGGTGTGGTTGTAGAAAGGAGTGGGTGATGTTTTAGCTAAGTTGTAACCTTCGCACGGGTCATTGGTGTGTACAAAGAGGTGTTGTTCCATAGAGGGTTTCAAATCTGTGGTGTTTTTGAGGTGTAACCCCTTCACACCGGGTTTAAAACCAAAAGAACGTCTCTTGCACAAGTTTGGGAGCGTGGTTTACAAGCATCCAATGAAAATGTTATGAAATTGCGAATTCTTATCTTCCTGAGGATGCTCACAAAAGTGGGAGGTGATTGACGGTGAAGCACTTGGGAAAGATTTCTCATTATCCTCTTGGTCAAACACCAAAGGAGTTGAAACCTCGAAGACTTTTTCGATTTTTCTTGGTGGGGAATTTTCTTTGATCTTCTCTTTGATCCTTGATATGAATTGGTCTGCTAAATCCATAAAAGCATTGCGAGTGCTTTCCATGCATGCTTCTAGGTGCTGGATTTGTTTTTCCTGATTATTCATGAAGGTTACCATTATCCCTTCGAACTCTCTTGCCATGAACGTTCAGGAAAATTATGGTTAATAACCGCATTTCTACGTAAATTAGGGTTCCACACAGTTTCAGCAGTAGGTTTCTCAATCCTCATTAATTCTTTTACCTGCCTCTCGATACTTCCTAATAACTGCTCTTGGGTGGCATGTGCGTAGTCAAGTTTTCCCTTGCTTGGAAACATCGGGTCCTCCCATCCTTCTTCTTCGTATTGTGCCAACCCATCAAGAACTTTCCAGCGTTCGTCAATGCTAAGTTTGTTTAGCTTGCCCTTGGCTGCGTAATCTATAGCTCTCCTTGTTTGATAGTTAACTTTATCGTAAAAGAGTTAAATCTGGAGCCATGGTTCGATGCCATGATGAGGGACTTTTCGGAGCAGGTCTTTATATCAAGTCCATGCTTCGTAAAAGGTTTCATTTTGACGTTGTTGGAACATCAAGATGTCATTTCTAAGCTTAGTAGTTCTCCCCGGTGGGAAAAATTGAGCAAGGAAACGAGTGGTGAGATCATCCCATGTGGTGATGGATCCCGCGGGCAAACGCTCAAGCCATTGACTCGCTTGATCCCGTAGAGAGAATTGGAATAGGTGTAATCGGGTTGTCTCTCTAGTTTCAAGATCTAGGTCTATGGAGTCTACGATTTTAGGAAGTCCTTAAGATGTTGGTTTGGATCTTTGGAACGAAGTCCATGGAATGCACATCCGCTTTGCACCAACCGGATGGCTCCGGTGAGCTCAATGGTGTTTCGGTAGCCTTGGTGGCTAGGTCGGGAATACTCTCCTAAGGTTCGGGGTCTAAGAGGTTCTAGTGGTGGGTTTTGTTGTGGTGGGATGACGGATTCAAAGATGTTCCCATCGTCCATGATGTCGGGTGGTGAAAAGTTACGAACAAAAACACAAGGAAATAAGATAGACTAAAGAAACCTAAAAATAAAAATAAAATATTACTAGAAAGGAATCTAGCAAGTAGACCTAATAAAAAGAGATTCTAACCTAGACAATAACTATTCCCCGGGCTGCGACGCCAAAAACTTGATGCGTGGGAATTGCACTAGGCTTTACCTCTCAAGGGATCTTGAGAAGCTTACAACCCCCCCCCCCCCCCCCCCCCCCCCGGCAGTGTACCTGATCGTTGTAGTATAGTATAGTGACAAGTACCGGGGGATTGATCGTTCAGCTAGGAATAGTGCCGCTAGGATTAGAAAACCAAAATACTAGTTCTAAAGATGACAGAAGATTATTTTTGTATTTTTATATTTTTTAGAAAGCAAGTAAAAAATCTCGGGTTTGAAGGATTTGGGCGGAATTAGTTGCTAGTCAACTAACCCAATACTAAAGATGCAAATAAAATAAAATACTAGAAATGAAAATAAAACTAAATTAAACTAAGGTTGTGAGCAATAAGTGGAGAAATGTGTTTACTTAGATTTCACTACTCCCTAGATAACTTTTACACGTTAATTACTTGTTATAGTTGTGTGGATGACGGATTGTATTCCTTAATACCATTCATGGGGTGGCGCACTTAACTCCCCAATCCTATGAGTGCCTACTTCACTCCTATGTCGAGCCGGCTAAGAAGCTCCTAACATGGGATCATTAGAATTTACTCATGCATTAAATACAACCAATAACACCTAGTGCACATCGGTTCATGTTTCCTAAGACGTTCAAGCATGTTACCATTTAGAGATCTGCCAGTTTTCTTAAGCCTAACATCGAAATCATTCATCCAATACAACCATAAACAAGTAATCAACACATAATCAACATCTAGGTTTCATTAGATCTAAGCAAAACAAGATAAATCTAGCCTAGCATGGTGGAATCAAGACAAGCACAAGATATAGACAACCAACACATAGACATATTGATTGAGTTAGAAGAACACTTATCTCAATTACACATGTAAGGGTTCAAGGGCTGAAAACCCTTGAAAAACCTGTAAAAATCGTATATGGTTCGGCCTTAGGGTTTCTCCAAACTTCTTCCTCCTAATGAATGAAAATTAGAAAACTATATATAGGAAATTGAGGCTGACGGCGTCAAGACCAAATGGGTGACGCCGTCATCTTGCCGCCAAAAGAATTCTTGGACTGCCTTGATCTACATCTAACGCCGTCATGTATTAACTTTTTCCAGGCTGTCACGTATTTTACTCTTGACACTCTTCCTTGTGACGCCTTCATTTCTGTACTGGGCCGTCATGAAAATTACTCTTGACGCCATCACCTACTGTTCCCAGCTTGGAAAATTAAGTCTTTGGCGTTTTCTTCACTTTTATGCTCCAAAAACGTCCGAATTGCTTCCTTTTCCAGATTTCTCTCCCAAAGTACCTAAAATCACAAAAGGAACGATTTAGGGCAATATTTGATCAAATAAATTCAATTCCGGGCTTAAATGACCCCCTAAAAGTGGTTCATTTTTCGCCTCATCAACTACATCCATTACATTGAACATAAACTACATTCATTACCATCCACATGAACCCAAAATACATTCAACATAAACTACATCCATTAGATACCTTGAGTTACATCCATTGCATACCTTGAACAATTAGTTTTTTAAACAGACAACAATGACAGACAAAATGAGCACAAACATCAAACCAAATAAAACCTTCAAAAGACTGTCATACACTATTGCTTTGGACTTGAAAGCATTAAGATCTTGGTAAATTAGCTCCATTGAAAGTTCATGAGTTGGCTGTTGCACTGTCATACCACCATGGTGTTGCAAGGTCAAATCAGCATACTGGTTGGATAGTTGCAGCTTCAAGTCTTTATTCTCCTCATGTAGATTGAAGAATAGGTCTTTGTAATACTCACAAGGTAACTCATCATCAAGAAAACCATACACCTCACATTTCTAAACATCATTAACAACACAAAATCAGAAAACAAGAATATGTAAACATTTGATAATAATAGTTACTGGTAACTTACCCGTTTTGGGCAACTCTTGAATCTTCGACCTGGATTCGTTGGAGTCCAAGCAACTTGCTCATAAATAGGAATCTTACAATCACAATGCGTTTTTGCATGAATTTCTTCAGGAGAATAGAACCGTCGATTAGATCGAGATGATGAAGTAGATAAGCGCATAATTATTTTTATGAATTTGATAAGGTTGTATGATTTCAATTAGATATAAGGATTAGGGTTTATGTTTTTGGGTGAAGAAGAAAAGGGTAAAGTGTTAGTTATTAAAATTTTTTTTGTATTAATAAAGAATAATTGCCTACATGGCATGGTGTGTAGGATGGTTACCTGCCAACATGGCATCAACCGGGTCTCCAAGTAAAAAAATACCCACTTCAAAAAATTATTATAATTTTTTTTATCTCTTTATTAAATTTTTTAGTTGACTACCCAATCGAAGAAATTGTGGCAAGTATGTTACCTTTTTATATTATTTGCCCGCGCATGTAATATATTAATTATTAGTTATATCTCATTAATTATCATATACTAGTACTAGTATATATTTCTCCAAACATTATTGCACCGATGCATTAAATTTCGTTTAGTTTTTCCATTTAATATCTTTACTATTCAATACTAATTAAAGTCAGTACTATGAAATTATGAATGACAGATTTTATTTCTTTCAATCATATATCAAATTAATTTCATACCAAAACGTGCTCGTTTTAAGTCAAATTTATATATTGCAAGTCACAGTGACTTTACCTTTGTCTGTTTGGCACCTTTTCATATGTATGACTGTTTGGTACGTCTATATATATCAATATCTGTACGTCAATATCTTGAACACATTATAAGTTTTCGATCACGACACCGTGTGGCATTCATTCAGTGGAAGCTATGGAAGGCAGTGCAGGTGGTGGTTCATCAAAACAACCAGGTGATCTTTTGGGCTATCATGGGTGGTGGAAAAATGAAGGTGATGATGAAAGAGTCAGCAGCAATGGTGGTGATGGTGTGCATGATCATAAGATGTTAATGAATCGTCCAGTACTTGACGTTGTTGATGAAGATCATGCCATGCTCTTAAGGAAATTACGAGAAAAAATTGACAGGTGAACTGCATGTTTATTATGTTTCTTATATATGTCACAAATTAATTATTTTCCCTTTGCATAAATTAATACATCATGGGTTTAAGTTCTTTCTTTTAAGAAAATGGAAGTAGATATAACTATAGTGGGATATATCAAAAGTATGAAAGAGCTTCACGTAATATAGTTCAAAACTAGCTAGAAGAAACATGTCAATACCTTGAATTTGAGCATGTCAATTAATTGTTACTTTTAAACGTGTGATATCACCTTTTTATGTAATACTGTAATTAAGGAGTGAGATAATTCGTTCATTTTTTTTTAAAATTTTTTTATAAGGGGTAAAGAATGAGAAAAATAATGAAAAAATGTGCTTGATAGAGTATAGTGCAATGACCCATTACCCAATAGTGGGTAATAGGTCATTACCCAATAAATTAGGAGGATTGATTTTCTTTACCTTTCTCCACCATTATTTTTTCCTTTTCATTTTCCTTTCCAAAGTTTGAACCAAGCGCAACCTAAAAGTTTGGTAACATAATTTATTGAAATTAAAAAGTCTATTAATGGTCTTTAATTAGTACGTAGTAATAAACAAAGTTTCTTGTATTCTCGAACAAAGCAAACGTACAATCCTTATGTGGGTAGGTACATTTGGATGTTTAGGGATACAGAGTCATAGATGTCTATCTATGTACATATATATGAACACGTTGCATAATAGAGGAACTGTCGTTCATGATATATATAGATTGTTTCCTCCAACTAATTTGATTGATGATATAAAGTAGTATTTATTATGATGTTTTGTGTATTTGATTGCGAAGGCCAAAGGGACCTCTCATAGGTTTATTCCTCGGTATATCAATATAACTATAGCAAAAATGATGTATGATTGAAATACTTGTGGCTCTGGCACATTTTGGCCATGCATAATCGACTTGCCGTTTTATTTTTTACTAGCTGAAAAGCAAAGATTAACAGCTACTAAGATCTAAAGTTGTATCATTAAGATTATGTACCGAAATAGCAATATACAGTATATAAATTTTGAGTACAAAACCTTTAACCATCACCTACGTGACCTAGTGGCGGCCATTTACATGTCTTATAGCAAAACGTTGTGACAGTTAACAAAATAATATAATATTGGATTTGCATGGAATGGAATGGAGATAAAATTAGATGAATCACGAACTTCACCTCCACAACTGCATGCAGCATCCATGCATTTATTAATTATGGATGTATAGGTGGGCAATCCTGGTTCCAATCTATGGATTTTGATTGAGTCGACAACTGTGTGTGGGAAAGTCGTAGGTAGGAAAGTTGTAATGACTCGTCTTTATCCTGTACGTTTTTTCAATCCCGCTCCTTGCAACTACGTACCTAAGTGAGTTTGTATAGTGTATGTGTTTCCCGCGAACGATTCCTCAACACCTTTCTCATGCATCCTTCCTGGATGAGGCTTTCATGCAGCCAAAACTCATGTGCCATGTACTGATCATTTAGTGTTAAAACCTAAAATTGGAAAAAAATATTTCTAAGTATCTTTTCTACATTGTCCGTCCTCGACCATCACTCAATTAATATGTTAAGATTTTGTTGAGATTTACAATCTATATGTATATGTGTCGTTAATTTATTAGATAACCACTACTACAAAATAGTTTTTACTCACACTTATTAAAGCACATAGCTACACTTTAAAGTGTGAAGAATCAAAAAGTTCATACTAGTATATGTGTGAACCAATTGGATGTAGCAAATATTTTCACACTTTTATGTGTGAAGCGTTATGAAGATTTTTCAAACTTTTAAATGTGAGGGTTTTAAAATAATTTCACACACTTTTAAGTGTGATGATTTTGATTTTGAAATAAGTATTCACACTTTTAAGTGTGAGATTAAAATTCTTCGCACTTTTTAAGTGTGAAGATTTTGAAACAAAAACAATTATTCACACTCTTAAGCGTGAATATCTTTAGAAAAAAGCTCACACTTTATAAAGTGTTAAGAAAAAAGTGTGTAGAAATAACAAATTTGTTGTAGTGAACTTCTAGCTGCATGGTCGAATATTAAAGAAAAAACCAAGAAAGTCTAGTTAAGCGTTTGTTTCACTAATTAAGTGTATCAAGAAAAAGATTCAATACATCAAAATTAAACGTTTTTTATGATGTGCTTATTTTATTTTGCATGACTGTAAAATCTTTGATTCATCTTAAATGTAAGATTTAGCTTCGAGCATAAGGTATGGTGCCCTTAAGTTAAGGCATAACGCTGTGTAACGTCAACGCCACATCAGCTTTAAGATTTCAACATTAACACCAGAAAAACACCCTTTATCATAACACCGTATTTTGAGTTCCACTTTTCTTTAAAAATAAAATTTACAAATTAAACCCCTAAACTAATACTTCATTTAATAAACAACATAGCTTTTTATTAATAACCATAAAAACATTATATAAACATTAAATAAACGTTACATAAAATATAATACAAAATACGATACATTACGATGTATGATACGAAAGAAACATATGAACTAAAATACAATACGATACACAATACATAAATTAACATAGTTTAATCTGAATGCTCTCCACATGCAGAATAATACTCAGGAGACTCCACATACCCAAATTCCTCAATGAACGCCGCCCGATCTGCTTCTTCTTTCTTGAGTTTCTCCTCCCACTCTTCTTGAATCCTTGCTTGTTCTGCTTCAACTTCTCTCAAATCCTCTTCGCCACACATAATTTCATAATGTTGTCTCGCAGTTAAGTCATGCTCATCAACTACCTCGTCTTTATAACCCGTAATTGATAATGTTGTTGCTCAATAAATCCAGATGCATCAACTGAAGTTGATGCATCTAGCCCAAGCTGATTCAGCTGTTGTGATACCGAACCAACAATCTTGTTTTCTTCATAACTCCAATGGATTTTGTTGCTGATGTTGTCTTGTATCTGTGAAACACACTTCCACAACGTTTCACTAATGGCAGCATCTTTCCAGGCGTCATCACTCAAAAATTTGTCAATCCCAACTTGTCTTTCCAGCGAAATGTCTTTGCATTTCGAGTATCGTTGTCTCAAACGTTCTTTCTTTGCCTTTGCAAGCTTAAACAACTTGATAACTTCAACAATAACGTTTTGTTGAGCCGCATCGTCTTTATCGCATTGTTTTTTAATATAAGCTTGCATTTCTTCGACGAAATGGGGGAGACGACAAGCCTTAATTATGTGATATAATGATTAATAGTGTTTGGGTTAAATGTATGGAAAGTATGTAAAACTAATATGTAAACGTTGGTATTTATAGAAGCTTTTGAATTAGCCGTTAATGGGGCATTTGTGTAATTTATTTATTTATTATTATTTTTAACTTAACAAGCCGTTTAACCCAAGTCATTATTATTATTATTATTATTATTATTATTATTATTATTATTATTATTATTTAAAATCAAAATTGCAAGTTACCGTTTGAGGGGCGTTTATGTAATTTATTTTTTTATTATTTTTATTTAATTCAACTCGCGCCTCAACATTGCTTTACCATGGCAACGTCCCCATCAACGCAACACATTAACGCCCTTCGACGGTGTAACAACGCAACAATAATGTGGGCCATACCAGCATAACACCAATGCCCACGTTATTACACCGATTGCTCTTAAAATAAATGTTTATGAATGTTTTGACCTTAAAATTTTGCTTTTAAAACTATATATACTACACCAATACTCGTGCAAAGCGACGATGCATAGATGCAAATAATTATACTTGCTAACTTGTGTTTTGGTATGACCCTTGATGCACACTTACGAGTTTAATTTGTAGTCGTTGTTAGTATTAATTTTGTAGTTGATGTTGTTACCATTTTAATTAAGGGTATTTTAAAATTTTGCTATTTAAACCGAATTAATTACAATAAGTAAAACTTTCTATTTGAACTTGTTTTGTAAGGGGAACTATAGACAATTACAATAAGTAAAACTTTCTATATGCATGTATTATAAGTAGTGGAGATGGTAACATGTATCTGAATATACAATCTGCCTATATTTAAGGGTAGATTGCCTTAGTACTTTCACTAAAACTGTTTCAAATGATTTTTTTTCAACTGTATTTGATTAGCGATATACACCAGAAATTAGATGGTTGTATTAATGGGCATTGAATATTAATGTAATTGCTCAAAATGTATTTTATGTGTTTTTAATATTAAAATACAAAAATTATACAACATAAAAACTGATTTTGTAATACACTTGTGGGCTTGTTGTGGCTTTGAAGCAACGAGATTTTTTGTGGGTAACCATGGTTTCCAATATTTTGTCGACTAATCTATAGAGTTGAGATCTATATAAACACATACATGTTATAAAATCTATCAACCAATCATAGCTGTTCATTTATATTTTTCACCTTTTTGTCAAAACAACATATTTTGCAAACGGTAAATCTTCAAGCTACAAAAAAAAAAAAAAAAAAAAAAAAAAAATACCATCGCGACGAGAATTAAATGATCTTTCTATAGATATGCGTTGTTATATACTTTCGACGAACTTTTTTTTTTTTTTTTTTTTTTTTTTTTAAATTTCCGCCTAGAAAGAATAAAAAATGATTCGTAAAAATCATATATGATTCGATTCTTACGAATCATATATGATTTGTTAAAATCGAATCATATATGATTTTTCTAGGCGAAAAAAAAAGTTCATCGAAAAAAAATTCGTCAAAAGTATATAACAATGCATGTCTATATAAAGATAATTTAATTCCGGTCGCGATGGTATTTTTTTTGTAGCTTGACGATTTACAGTTTGCGAAATATTTAAGCTTTAAAAAAAGGGTGAAAGTTTATTTTTTTATTTTGATAAAAAAATGAGTGGCTAAGATTGCTTGATGGGTTCTATGGTAAAAGTTGGATCTATAAAGAACTTTTGGCCTAATCTATAAGGTTTGAACCTACCGTCATATAATTTCAAGTCTTCCATTCATTTGTAAATAAATAGTTTTTTTTTTTTTTTTTTTTTTTTTTTTTTTTTTTTTTTTTTTAAACAGAGATTTCATTTCACACCTCACAAATGGAGGAAATTTGCACATAACAAGTTACATCTAACATAACAAGTTAAGCCAAAACAAGACATACACCAAAATAGTTGTGACATTCTACAGCAACACCATACAAGGGTGGGGGAAATCACCATAGTGAGCTTTTGGTGGACACAACCATACGAATGTGTAGCTTGACAAAAAATACATAAAGTACATAAAACATATAAAGAAGATAAAACTAAGCAATCATAAAGGAGTCAGACCTAAACCTAACAGATCTAAAATCAAAACCCAAGGCAGCTTTAAGCAATCAATGACGGACCGCAACAGATCTGAACAGTGGAGTCCGAGAAACAACGGCAGCAGCAGCAAACGGCGAGATATATTTGAATTTGGATATACTGATTTCAAAAGATGAGACTTCGATGCCTTTGCATAACTATAATTGGGGCAAAGATATATTTCACCACACGTCATATGAATATAGTTTTGGAGAGACAATATGCGTGATAAATTTCATTACACGTAACGTATGAACATGATGTTTAATGCATCTTTGACTTCATGACATTTGATTAATTGTCCACTTATAAAAATAGATAGAGAATTTAGTCCGAGTTTACAATTTTACCCTCACTAGATATTATTATTACATACATTAAAAAGGTTTTAAATTAATTAGTTAAGGGTAAAACTGTCATTCTGTAAAAAGTAAGAAAGAAAAAGTTGTAATGATGATGTTTTTTTTAAACTGTGTATTTTTTTGAGACGGAGAGAGTATTTGATTAGTTGTGGATGGATTGGTCATATTGTAAGTGAAATCCAGTGCAAGCCCTTTCTTAAGGTCTTTTTTTTTGTTTTTTTTTTTTTTTTTTTTTAACAGATGATTTTATACAGACAATATTAGTTTTATTACTTAATATTTTAAGTAAACTTTTTCTATTAATTCACAAACAAACAGTTTTCATATCACTTAACTAATATAGTTTTTTTTTATATTAAGTCAATTAAGTCACAATCAAACACCCTAGTATCTTTGAAAGTCAATTTTAGATGGGCCTGGACTGACATAAGATGGGCTAGAAGATGCTTAACTAATATATAATGGACTATACCATTGTTTGGCTTTACTACAGTATTAGTCATTAGATTAATTAATGACTTTTTGAAATAATAGGTTGATAATTTAAGAATAATTTTCTTTTATCAACTTTTCAAGTTTAGATAAAAAATAATATACAGTGGTAAATTGCAAAAACTAGTATTGTGGTTTGTCCAAATTGCAAATACAGTCTCTATAAAGTCATTTCCCTTTATTCGGATGCGCTGCAACTTAGACAAACCACATGGGTGGTTTTTTCAGTTGACTCAAAAATGCATTCGGGACAAATTAATGCACTCGACATTATGTTTGCCATAAAAATGCTATAACTAACCCAAAATGATGTGTGTAGTGTTGGGACTGAGACATCAAAGATTGAAATAAGATACGAGAATTTATCAGTTGAAGGAAATGCATTTGTTGGTCATAGAGGTCTTCCATCTCTTTATAATGCTACTTTTAACTCAATTCAGGTACCTACATTTTTCGCCATATTACTTACTACATACTATATATATTAACTTGTAACATTCCAAAATTTCATAATAGAGCACACTGCAATTATTTGGGCTCACTCCTTCAAAAAAGCAAAATGTGAACATTCTTGACTCTATTTCCGGGATTATTAAACCGTCAAAGTATTTCTTCTTTCTTTTTAGATTTTTTTAGTCATCTTGCATATATAGAAGTTTGTTCTAAGTTTAATATTTGCATTCAAAACTTATGGTTCAACGCAGGATGACATTGCTTTTAGGTCCGCCGGGTGCAGGGAAAACTACATTGCTTCTTGCTCTTGCCGGGAAACTTAATCACGATCTCAATGTAATATACACTTGGTTCCAAATCATTTTACAAATTCTTATAATGTTAAAAGTTGTATTTTTTTTTACTGTTTTAGAGTAAACTACATTTTTGGTCCTTGTGGTTGTATCAAAATTGCACTTTCAGTCCAATTTTAAAAAAATGAGACATTTCAGTCCAAAAGTCACGTGGACTTCACTTTTGGTCCAATTTTCTAACCTAGTTAGTTTAGTCGTTAAGTCAGTTACAACATTAGTCCTTTAACCTAACGGTCGTTTGCAATGTTTGCACCGTTAGTCCTTTCAGTTAAAAAATTGAAAAAAAAAAGTTTGGAATTTATTTTTTCCAAAAAAAATAATTTGAAAAATTCGAAAAAAATTCTAAAAAAATTTTTATTGATGAAAATTTGAAAAAAAAAATTTCTAATAAAAATTTATCTTAACAAATTCGAAAAATTTTCTAAAAATTTTTTTTTGACGATTTTTTTTTTTCAAAAAAAATAAATTGAAAATAAAAATTCTAATAAAATTTTTTCTTAAAAAATTTGAAAAATTTCTAAATTTGACGAAAATTTTTTTTCCAAAAAAAAATAATTCGATAAAAAAAATTTCTAATAAAATTTTTTTTTAAAAAATTCGAAAAAATTATATAACTTACTAAGATAACTTAAAAATTTTGAAAAAAAAAATCATGTAACACTCGTTTATAACCTGACAACGTTTCACTTCACTTCTATACACACCTAACATTATACCCATGTTTGAGTCAATTATCGAATGATTAAACCCAATCGTACTAAACAGATACGACTAGCCAAACTACCAAATTAGCGAATATGTTTTTATCATAATCTCATACGCTTTCTATTTCATCATTTTATGCGAGCAATATCCATTCGTCTAAACAAACCCTTTATGTCAAAAAAAAAAAAAAAAAAAAAAAAAAAAAAAAAAAAAAAAAAAAAAAAACTAGATCGCTATTTATTATTTTTTTGTGAACCCCACACCCCTCAAAAAGAAACAAGTAGAGATCATCTTATAATATCCTTATACGCTTTAAAAACAAAAAAAAACCTAGATCGCTATTTTTTTTTTTTGAACCCCACACCCCTCAAAAAAGAAACAAGTAGAGATCATTAGGGGTGGAAATGAGCCGAGCTGCTCGTGAAAAGCTCGGGATCGGATCGGTAAAAAGCTCGAACGAGCCGAGCCTAAACGAGCTCGAGCCCGAGCTCGAGCCTAAGTTGCAGCTCGTTTATTAATCGAGCTCGAGCTCGAGCTTTACATAAAAAGCTCGTTTGGGCTCGCGAGCCTAAACGAGCCTAAACAAAAATATGATATTTTAACTTATATACGAGCCGAGCTCGAGCTTATTAACGAGCTCAATAAAGATATATTACGAGCCGAGCTCGAGCTCGAGCCAATCTTTAATTTTTCATGGCCAAATCGTATAAACGAGTCGAGCTCGAGCCGAGCCCGAGCCTGTATAATATTCCACGAGCCGAGCTCGAGCTTAAAGTTTAAGGCTCGAAACGAGCCGAGCTCGAGCTCGAGCCTTTTAAAACTTAAACGAGCCGAGCTCGAGCTCTGGCAGGCTCGGGCTCGGCTCGGCTCGTTTCCACCCCTAGAGATCATCCCATGATACACTTTAATTCGGTCCAACCATATTAAAAATTCATTTTTAAATCATGCATATATATATATATATATATATATATATATATATATATATATATATATATATATATATATATATAATGCATTACAAATCACATGTCAAATATATATAGATCGATTTATAATAGCTATCAAATATATTTTCGCCAAAAAAAATTTTTTTGAATTTTTTTCGAATTTTTTAAGAAAAATTCTTATTAGAAATTTTTTTTTTGGAAAAAAAATTTTTGTCAAAAAAATTTTTTTTTTTTTGAAATTTTTTCGAATGTTTTAAGAAAATTTTTTATTAGATTTTTTTTTTCAAATTATTTTTTTTGGAAACAAAAAATTTTCGTCAATTTATTAAGAAAAATTTTTATTAGAAATTTTTTTTTTCAAATTATTTTTTTTGGAAAGAATTTTTTTCGTCAAATTTTTTTTATTAGAATTTTTTTTTTCAAATTATTTTTTTTGGAAAAAAAAATTTTCCAAATTTTTTTTTTTCCAATTTTTTAATTGAAAGGACTAATGGTGCAAACATTGCAAACGACCGTTAGGTTAAAGGACTAATGTTGCAACTGACTTAACGACTAAACTAACTAGGTTAGAAAATTGGACCAAAAGTGAAGTCCACGTGGACTTTTGGACTGAAATGTCTCACTTTTTCAAAATTGGACTGAAAGTGCAATTTTGATACAACCACAAGGACCAAAAATGTAGTTTACTCACTGTTTTATAATTGTTGCTCAACAATGCAGATGTCTGGAAACATCACCTATTGTGGCCACCAACTTTCGGAATTTATTCCTCAAAGAACATGTGCTTATATAAGTCCAAATAATCTTCACACGGGTGAGATGACGGTGAGAGAGACGTTGGATTTTTCAGGAAGGTGCTTGGGTGTTGGGCCAAGACATAAACTACTTTCGGAAATCTTAAAGATGGAAAAAGAAGGAAACGGGTTCATGAATGCCACAACACTCCAAGGCAGAGAAACCAACTTGATCACTGATTATGTTCTAAAGGTTTGTTTAATCAAGTCCATATTTTACTGTGTTTCTAGCTAGTAAACTTATATTGTTGTCTAATAGATACTCGGGCTGGAAACATGTGCTGATACTATGATTGGTGACCAAATGAGAAGAGGTATCTCTGGTGGAGAAAAGAAACGTGTGACCACGGGTAGGTTCTACGGTTTTTAATGATACCTATGACTCTTTAGTTTACAATGTATTTTGTAGAATTGGTTGAACTTTGAGATCGATTTACTTAGAGACGACACTCTATCAATTTACTTATAAATACGACGATTTGGGATGTATGTATTATCTTTATCAGATCATAAAGAAACCTCATAATTAACTTCATTATATTCAGTAATAATATTTTTGGAAAAAGTGAATATGTGCACATCAATACTTTCTTAAGACAAATGTTTACAGAATTACCCATTTTGACCCGTTAATCAAACCGTACATTAGTTGCCTACTTTTACATCTTAAAAAGTCTCACAGATCAACGTAACTTACCTGAAAGTTCAAAAGAGTACACTAGATAATATTATACTAACACCATTGTTTTGTTGCTACATTTTTTGAAAAAAAATTGATACAGGAGAGATGCTAGTTGGACCTGCAAATGTGTTCTTTATGGACGAAATATCGACTGGACTAGACAGCTCCACTACCTATCATATCATAAAATTCTTGAGGCAAATGGTTCATGTAATGGATTTAACAATGGTCATCTCCCTTTTGCAACCTGACCCTGAGACATACAAACTTTTTGATGATGTCATATTAATGTCCGAAGGTCAGATTGTGTATCAAGGTCCTTGTAAAAACGTTCTAGAATTTTTTGAGTTGATGGGATTTAAGTGCCCAGAAAGGAAGGGTGTAGCTGACTTCCTTCAAGAAGTAACCTCAAGAAAAGACCAAGGACAATACTGGTTCAAGGAAGATCAACCTTACTCATACATTACGATCCCTGAATTTTCAAGGGCATTTAAGTCATTTCACATCGGAGTGAAACTCGAAAATGATATCAATATTCCTTATGATAAATCCAAAATACATCCAGATACACTAGTGAAACAAATGTATGGAATATCTAGTCTGCAACTGCTGAAAACATGCTTCGAAAGGGAATGGTTGTTATCAAAGCGTAACTCTTTGCTTTATTTATTCAAGACATTTCAATTGACATTTATGTCATTGGTAGCCATGGCTATGTTTTTCAGAACTGAAATGCATACGGGAACTTTGGAAGATGGAGGAAAGTTTTTTGGTGCACTTTTTTTTGGTCTCCTTATTGTCATGTTCAATGGGATGGCCGAGCTTGCACTCACAGTTATAAGGCTTCCGGTTTTTTATAAACAAAGAGATTCACTGTTGTATCCTGTGTGGGCTTTTGCTCTTCCCATTTGGGTACTTAGAATCCCATTATCACTAATGGAATCGGGAATTTGGGTGGTTCTTACATATTACACTATCGGGTTTGCTCCAGATGCCACTAGGTAATATAACAAGAAATTATGCTAATTTATTTTCTCATCATCTAACTTTAGGAGCCTTTAAGTTGTTCAATATCCGAATTCTAATAGTTTTAATTGTTCAGATGTGGTCAACAGCTATTGACGTTCTTTGCCATACATCAAATGGCTCTCGCTCTTTTTCGATTGCTTGCTGCCATTGCCAGAACAGAAGTACTAGCAAACACTTTGGGTGCCTTCACCTTGTTGCTGATAGTCACCCTTGGAGGCTTCATAGTAGCCAAGGGTACAACTTTCATTCTGTTGATATATTTAGTAAAATGGGCGGGTCGGTTAATTAGTCAAAACAGGTAATTTATTTGGCCGGGTCAAAATGGTCTGGTCTAGGTTACTAGAGTACGCTGTTAGTGACTTTTAAACTGTTTAATGAGTAAAGTTTTGCATACGAATGTTGCAAGTGACCAGACCCGTCTAATGTCTTAGATATTTGAGATTACAGTCTTAATCGCCTTTTGACACAGTTTGTGACGCATAGAAGTATCATTGTGACAAATGTATTGATGTGATTTCAGATGATAGCGAGGCATGGATATCATGGGGATTTTATGTTTCTCCTATGATGTATGCACAAAATGCCTTGGTCTTAAACGAGTTTCTTGACAAAAGATGGAGCACCGTAAGTTCTCATAATTGATTTGTTCATCCATATAGATGTACTGCAGAAGTATCCTATTTACAAGGTTCATTGTGTATGCAGCCTAATATAGATCCGCGAATTAATGCATCAACTGTGGGGGAAGCCCTTCTCAAATCACGAAGCTTTTTCACAGAGGACTATTGGTTTTGGATATGCATTGGAGCCCTCTTTGGATTTTCGATTATCTTCAACTTATTATTTATCGTCGCACTAGCTTATCTTAATCGTATGTAAACCTTAATTAAGTTTTCTTTCTGGGTTTCATAGTTTAGATCTTGACTTTACGAGCTGCTTTTCTTTCAGCTCTTGGTGATGGTAAATGCATGATTAGTGAGGAAAATGGTATTAAGAATTCAAGCAATGTTAGTAAAGAAGAGGTCTACGAAGGTGGGCCTTGATAAAATGTTATATGTGCTTGCTTGAAAATAATTACGGTAAAGAACTCTTCTCACACGTTGTAAATGATTTTGAAGGTATTGACATGGCAGTGAGAAGCACTTCAAGAAGAAAAACTTCAACTGATGTTGCTCATCGTATGGAAAGAAGAGGAATGGTTTTGCCTTTTAAGCCTCTTTCACTTGCCTTTAACCATGTCAACTACTACATCGATACACCTTCTGTAAGTCACTTTCTTAAAAGCCTTTAGTTAATGTAATTTTGTCCAATCTATGTATTCGAGTATTTATATCTGATCATATATTATTGTTTTGCCAGGAAATGAAGCATAGAGGGTTTAAAAATAATCAGCTGCAGTTGCTCAAGGATGTTAGCGGTGCTTTTAGGCCGGGAATACTAACTGCACTTATAGGTGTTAGTGGTGCTGGTAAGACAACCTTGATGGATGTCTTAGCTGGTCGGAAAACAGGTGGATACACCGAAGGAGATATATTCATTTCAGGATACCCAAAGAATCAATCAACATTTGCTCGTGTTAGTGGCTATTGTGAACAAAATGACATCCATTCACCAAATGTCACTGTGTATGAATCTCTTCTGTACTCTGCATGGCTGCGTCTATCTTCAGATGTCAATACAAAAACACGCAAGGTATTAACTTATGACCTAGTTTCTTTTTTAGGTCTTTCATTCTCACTCAGTATTTTTATTTTACTTGTTATTGATGATTAACATGTATAACAGATATTCGTTGACGAATTGATGGAATTAGTGGAGCTTCATCCTTTAAGGAATGCTATGGTGGGGCTTCCAGGAGTAGATGGTCTTACAATAGAACAACGAAAGAGGCTGACAATAGCCGTAGAGTTGGTGGCAAATCCATCGATCATATTCATGGATGAACCGACATCTGGTCTTGATGCTAGAGCTGCAGCCATAGTCATGCGTACTGTAAGAAACACTGTTGACACTGGCAGGACTGTTGTATGCACAATTCACCAACCAAGCATAGACATATTTGAATCGTTTGATGAGGTTTGTGTTTATAATAAGGATTTTCTTAAAAAATAAGACAAGCTTATAACCAAAAATCACTACAACTTTGCTAATACAATGCAAGTTTTTCGTAGTTGCTAATTGACTGTGATCCTTAATTTTGCAGTTGCTTTTAATGAAGATCGGTGGGCAAATTATCTATGCAGGACCTTTAGGCCAACAATCTCATAAGCTTGTGGAGTATTTTCAAGTAAGCCTATTATCAAGATTCAATTTTTGTACTAGATTAGGCTGATCTGGCCTGCAGATATTAGCCATAATTTTGGAGAACCATTATTTTGTGTAGGGCATTTCAGGAGTGCCAAAGATAAGGAATGGTTATAATCCTGCTACATGGGTTTTGGAAGTAACTTCTTCTTCAGCTGAAATTCAACTTAATGTTGACTACGCTCAGATTTATGCCAACTCCTCCCTTTATCGGTATATTATAACTCGTGGATTTCTTCTATGGTTATTTTTTGTATATATTTGTGATATGATTTTTTATGGATGTTCTATGGCATTTCAGGGATAATCAAGAACTAATTCGGGAGCTTAGTTCCCCTTCAAGTGGTTCTAAGGATCTCTTTTTTCAAAACAAGTACACACAACCATTTATAATACAGTGCAAAGCTTGTTTATGGAAACAACACTGGTCGTACTGGAGGAACCCACAATATAATGTCATTCGCTTCTTCACCACCATCGTCATTGGTGCTCTATTTGGTGCTATTTTCATTAAGAAGGGTGAAAAGATGTAAGTACACTATTTAAATTTAACCTCCACCAAAAATAGACCGAAGATAAAATAAATACACCAGCATAATAGGATGAAATAACTTTATAGTGTTTCTAGCATTCCTTTCCCTTAATTCGTAATGAAAACATAAAACTTTCTTGCCTCATGACTTGCACCGTTGTTTCTATCATCTTCCTTTCATATGGAATGACGCACCGACTTAACTGTGAGTATGTGTATACAGACAACAACTACAAGATCTCTTAGATGTGTTCGGAGCTTTGTATTCTATTGTTCTCTTCCTAGGATCCATCAACACCAATTCCGTGCAACCTATTGTTGCTGTTGAGAGAACAGCTTTTTATCGTGAAAGGGCTGCAGGGATGTACTCATCTTTACCTTATGCACTATCTCAGGTAATTATAGAATTATAGTTCAAATTACTAAAAGTTAAATGCAGTTCCAAGAAATGACTTGAATGCTAACATTGTGCAGGTGATCATAGAGTCCATATATATAGCGATTCAGACAACTATATATGCTTTTATTCTATACCCGATGATAGGGTTTGAGTGGAGTGCTGCCAAGTTCTTGTGGTTCTACTACTTCCTGTTTATGAGTTTCATCTACTTCACTTTATTTGGCATGATGACTATGTCATTAACACCAACCCCTCAAATTTCTTCTGTTTTGATATACTTTTTCACCTGCCTATGGAACTTGTTCTCTGGTTTCATTATCCCAAGACCGGTAAGTCGTCCTTTCTTAAGAAGTCAATTGACATGTGACTTAGGCACGCTTTTTCCTACATGGCTTAAGCTATTCGTACTTGTAAACGCGTAAAAGATACGGAAATTAATAGTTATTAGTGACGATCTTATTTTGCTAAACACCCTTTAATAGGTTCACGAACATGCACTTTCTATTAATATTCTAATCATGGTTGATGAAAAAACAGTTAAAACTAATAGAGTTTGTGCGGATATTGCAGCAAATACCAATATGGTGCAGGTGGTATTACTGGGCAAACCCTCTCAGCTGGACAATCTACGGTCTCATAACCGGCGAAATTGGTGAGGATAATTACACAATGGCAGTGCCTGGAGCTGGTAACATGACGGTCAAAGGATTCCTTAAAGAGGGTTTTGGGTACAATTACGACTTCCTTCCGGTGGTGGCAATAGCACATGTTGGTTGGATCCTTTTATTTTTCTTTGCTTTTGTGTTTGCAATCAAGTTTCTTAATTTCCAACATAGATAATCTTTGGTCATTCCTTTATTTCTATGTAATCCATTTGTTTTTCTCATTTAAACTGCCCAAATAGTAGTTAAAATGTAGTCAGCAATTGTAAATTTAAAGATTTAAATGAAATATGTTTAAATTTGTTAACAGGTCATGAATCTCCATCTTCCAGGATCGAATGATCAAGCAACATCATGTATATAAATCACCATTCAAAGATTGACAAAAAGAAAAAAGAGAGATGGGTTGAACCCTATAACTGATATATTGATAATGAAAGGGTTAATTGTTTACAGAGAATTCCTAATCTATTTATACAAGATGAATCGATGCTTCACAAGAGACACAACGTTTCATCAAATCGTTACAAAGCTTCTAACCGTTGTAACCCTACACTATATAACCGTATTATTATCTAATGGGTTTGCTGGCACTTGGCCCAAACCAGAAAACTAACGGGCTTTTATTCTTTGGCCATATGAGACATTAAATCGTCCAACAAAATTCTATAACCAAACCTCGTCGACACCCAACTCGTATGTGTTCTGAATAATTCAACAACTAAAAATGTGAGTTGCACAAAATCAAAGTACACTTCAGAGATTTTAAAGAATAAAAATTAGCATAAAAACCAAAACAAACCTCTTTTTACAGAGGTACTTTTCCAATCCTACCATCACCAAAATACAACTATTCAAACCAAAAACAAAAGACTAAACACACAAATCCCAACCAATCAAATAAACAAATCACCAGATGTCCAGTATATACTATATAACAACCACATAACACAGACCTAATTACCACATTAAACCCCACCGTAAACCATAAACCATCAGTTTTTGTTATTGTTTCGCATATCATTATTAACTTATTGTACCGTTTCAATGCTCTTGCTCAGCTCATCCAGCTTATTCATCCTCGCATTCTCACTTTCGCTCACCAGCTGCTTAACCAACATAAAATAAACCACAAGTCAGTCATTTTTATTTTAATACAAAGTACCCGTTTATGATCCTGATTATAACACCAACCTCCATCAATCTCGTAACTAGTTGTACTTTTTCCTTGTTCTTATTATTAAACTCGTCCAGTGCTTCCTTATACTCCCTCTCCTGCATAAATCACCAATAGGATTAGTTAAGATGAACAAGTAAGTCAAACTTCACAAGGGTAAAACGTTTTTTGAAACCATATGCTCATTGGCATGCTGTGCATAGCCCTGGGAGTCTGAATGAAGAGATTAAAGACTATAAGATGGAAATTTGACAAATTAGAGAATCAAATTATACTGAAAAAAGACGGTTTCACCTTTTGAAAAATTGACTATTGTTGTGTCAAATTATCTCTAACGTAGACAATAAAGACGATAAGAAGGCAATCAGAGAACCTAAAGAGTATTAAACAAAAAAGACAGTTTTACCCTTTAAAAATTAAGAATGGTATGACAGTTTGTGTTGAGCTTACCTTTTTCTAGCAGGTCTGTCCTAGTGGCTTCAACTCTTTGTTGATGGAATCAATCTTCTTACGAACAACTGAAACTTCTTTCTTCATTGGATCTGTTAACGCTTCAAGTTCTTGAGACGGATTGCCAATATTTAGATTTAAAACCAATGACAAGTTATGTACACACAACCAGCAACACCTTCACAATATTAACTGCCCACAATACCTAACACACTAAGAGAAACTATCATCATTATATTTGACCAGGATTCAAACTCCAAAAAGCAATAGCAATGGCAATTGCATTTGAGAGCATAATTTCCATAGTAATTCGAATTCTATATATATATATATATATATATATATATATATATATATATATATATATATATATATATATATATATATATATATAAGCGTTCCTTTATATCTCATTAGGGTCACCACAAGTTCTGATTAACCCACACTTATCAGTATAATATGTAATGTGTATGAAAACGGATAAAAATATATGAAAATAGATAAAAACGTATGAAAATTTGACATTTGATAAAAATGTTTTTAAATCATGATTTTGACCCCTTTCTGGTCCGAATCATCAAAAGTGTAAAACATATAAGTTGTCCGGAATAATATTTTACATCGAGACACGCGAGATTTTAACCTGAAATAATGGATGTTTACTACCAAAACTTAAGCGGTTATGAATTTGGTCGAAAACTGATTAAGTTTTGGTAGTAAAAAGCCACTATTTCATGTTAAAATCTCGCGAGTCTTGATGTAAAACATTATTCCGGACAACTTTCGTGTTTTACACTTTTGATGATTCGGACCAGAAAGGGGTCAAAATTGTGATTTAAAATCGATTTAGAAACATTTTTATCAATTTTCATATATTTTTATCAAATGTCAAGTTTTCATACGTTTTTAATAATTTTCATATATTTTTATCTGTTTTCATACATATTATATATAAAAAAATGGATGAAACCAGATAAAATATAAGAAAAACGGATGAAAACGTAGAAAAATAGACGAAAACGAATAAAAGTGTATGAGCACGGATAAAAACGTGAGAAAAAAGGAAGAAACAGATAAAAACAGGAGAAAAATGGATGAAAACTGATAAAAACATGAGAAAAACGGATAAAAAGGGCAAAACGTAAGAAAAACGGACGAAAAAAGATAAAAACGCAAGAATAGTCAATGAGGACTAACGATGCAAATATTTTAACTCAATGAGGACTAACTGTTAGGAATACGTTTATTCATATGAAGACTCGGTCACCCCGAGTGCAGTTTAGCATATTGTAGCTCGTAGTATTTATCATATTAGTTAGAACGTAGTTTAGTATTAGTTAGTATTTGTGGAGTCGGGTCGGGTCTTTACCCACTGTCAGCTCGCTCCACAGCCCGTTTCAGGGGGCGTTTGTTTATAAGTATAAATACCCCTTCCCTAGCTTGGAAGGGGTTGGACCTTCATTCACAATCTAATACATTACAAGTTTCTCCCAAGGTTCCATCTCCTTTCTCTCTCTAACTTCTCACTAGAAATCTACACATTTAATCATCCTAAACTCAATACCATCCATGTTCTTACATTAGAGTATACTACAATTGGTATCAAGAGCCATGGTTTCATCCTAGGGATTGTATACTCACGGATTTGTTGTATGGTTTTGTGGTTCTCCCCATAGTTTGATCTCGTTAGATGTTATTCTCTATGTTTTTCTTGTACTTTCTTGATTAGTTGCGTTATATGTTCCTTGGTTTGCCTTTGGAAAGGTTGAATCATTCGTTTGTTAGGAGAAAATTGAAATTCGTTGTAGTTTTCTTGCCAGCGAGTTGGCATTTTCATGGTAGAGGGTTGACTTGTATTCCCAGCGAGTTGGCATAGCGGTTTTGCGTTTTGCTATTTTGGGGTATAAAGCCAAATCGCTAGATAGTGACACTTCTGTCTTATTATACTAGCGAGTTGGTGTGACTAGCGATTTGATCCTGCATAGCGAGTTGATCCCATCCAGCGTGTTGAGCTATTTCCAACGAGTTGATTATACCAGCGAGTTGTTCCAGTGTGTAGCGAGTTAATCAGATTCAGAGAGTTGACAGAGTCAGCGGTTTGAGCAGACTAGCGAGTTGTTTAGTTCAGCGAGTTGGTGTAGTCAGAGGGTTGATACGTTTTAGCGTGTTGATCTCTTCTAGCGAGTTGGTGCACTTGTAGCGAGTTGAACTGTTTTTGTGGTGAGTTGATCTACTTCAGAGATTTGGTGTGTCTAGCGAGTTGAGGACTTAGCGAGTTGTGTTATTCTTGGTGAGTTGGTCTAGCTTATGGTAACTTGTGGAGTGGTGTTAACGACTTGGTTATGTTACATTAGAGAAACTTGTGCGCTGTTGCGACTTAAGTTGTTACAACTATTTTAACAGTAACTTGACGTTGTGAGGCTAATCTTACGACTTGACTTGTTATTTGTGGAGCGGTTGTAATTTGACTTGTTGCAACAAAACACGAAATACACTTGTGTTTATAACTTGGTACTAAGACTTACTCACTTTCCACAGCATGGCAAGCACTTCCTCTGATGACATTCAAGCTGCAGGGTCGGATACTCGTCCTCCAATGCTGGACAGGACCGACTATGAATCATGGGCACAAAGGATTCGTCTTTATTGTTTAGGAAAGGAAAACAGGGTTAACATTTTAAAATCCGTCGATGAAGGACCTTTTCGAATGGGCGTCACTAGAGACACGATTACAGCTACTGACGATCAACCTGCTGTAGTTGGTCCAGACAGACCTCGCACCTACGATGAGTTATCTGAGGAAGAAAAGAAACGCTATGATGCCGACATCAGAGCATCGAACATTGTCATTCAAGGGCTTCCTAAAGATGTCTACAAACTTATCAACTACAACACAGAAGCCAAAGCAGTTTGGGATAATGTGAAAATGCTTCTTGTAGGGTCTGAGTTAACCAAAGAAGATCGTGAGTCTCAACTATCTGATGAATTTGAGCACTTCAAAATGAATCCAGGTGAAAGCATCACTAACTATTACGTCAGATCTCACAAGCTGGTCAATGATATGAGAATCATCAAGATGACAATGCCCAACATTCAGCTTAACTCCAAATTCGTGAATAACATGGCACCTGAATGGCATAGGTTTGTTACGGCTATTAAACTCAACAAAGGTCTCAGGGATACTAATCATGAACAACTCTATGCATATCTCCAACAACATGAGAAACATGCTGCTTATGATCGGTTAATGCGGGAGAAGCTCAATCCTTCAGCAACAAATGACTCTCTTGCATTTGTCTCAAATGTTCAGCAGCTTAATCAATCTTCAAATGATCAATCTCAACCATAACATCCTTCATCCAGGTCTACTACAACAATTGGTCAATCATCAACACCCTCACCATCTGCTTTAAACACTCATCTGGACTCTAGGTTCTCCCACACTGACATGATGATTGATAATCTTTCCAACCAAGTTTCGTTGCTGGTTCAATAATTCAGGGCAACTCTTCCATCTACTAACAACCAACTTCGGACTTCATCCAATCCTCGTAATCAGGCAGTCATAGAGGATGGTAGAGTTGTGGTGCAAAATGTGCAAGGAAGACAGAATTTGAATCAAAGAAATGCTGGTAGAGGGAATGGGACTTATAGAGTTGGTAATGCTCTTCAAGGACAAGCCAGGCAACCTAAGTGCTACTGGAGGAATGGGTCACATAGCTAGGAATTGCACTCAACCAAAGCGTCCACAAAACTCTGAGTATTTCAAAGACAAGATATTGCTAATGCAGGCACAAGAGAATGGGACTGTTTTGGATGAAGAAGCCTTACTCTTTCTGGCTGGTGATGACGGGAATGCATTTGATGCTGATGTAGATGATCAACCGGTTCAAGACTTAGCACTCAATGACCCGAACATCTTCCAAGTTGAAGACTGTGATGCATTTGACTCTGATGTTGATGACGAACCCACAGCTCAAACCATCTTCATGGCTAATCTGTTTACAGCTGTTTCCTCTCCACAACAGTCTGGCTCTTCCATCACATCTGCAATTTCTGAGGTACCAACTTCACTTAATCTGAATAACCCTACCAATCCACAGGGGGTGTGTGACTCTGTACAACTCAAGGATATTGACAACACAGATACCATTGATATGGAAAATACCAACACTATCCCATATGAAAGGTATGTGAACGACAATAGACTGCCAGTTGTACCAAGTGATACACCGTCTTTTGATTTTTCTGAACTTGAGCTGCATGAGCACACTTCATACAACCCTGATGATTCCTTGCCCACTGGATTTAATATCCTTAAGGATCAGGTGACTATGTACGAACAGCGTGCTAAATTTGAGCTTACTGAATGTGAGCAGAAAATGGAATGGCAATTGCGTGCTTACATATCTGAAAATAATTCCAAACAAGAAACATTGAAAAGGGAGTTATTGTCTTTGAAAAAACAATTGGATCAAACTGTTAAACAAAAACAGGAAATTCAAAAGGGGTTGACATCAATCAAACTCGAATACAAAGATAAGGAAACAAAACTTCTAAATGATTTCTCACATCTCAAAATGTTGAAAAATAAATTGGAAGATAAGTTGTACACGCAAAGCCAAACCATTCAATCTGCTCAAATGATGCAAAATCATAGGAAATTAAGTGACGAATTTAGTGAAAAGGATGTGTCTAAACCTAAGGCAAATATCCTTAGAAATGGTATAGGTGCTCAACCTTCGTTATATGATGCAAACACTATGCTTGAGTCTAATCATGCCCCTCCTGGTGTGAGATCCTATGACGAGATTGATGAGATGGAAGATAGAACTAGGGAAAAACTTGCTGTGCAATTAAAGGATCCCCTGTGCATTGCTAATAATATTGTATTTCACTATGACTATACTGATGATAATCATTTAGCCATTTTTGTTCCTCGAAAGAAAATCCTTCCTGAGAAAGTGTTTTGGAATATTGACTTAGAGAAAATGAAAGCTGAAAGACTTGTGGGTAACACACGTACTATTTTTAGGATAGCTGACCCAACTATTTATCCTTTGAACACGCCCAAGCATCTTGTACCATTTACTCTTCCCACACAGTGTAATACTCTAATTGGATTATATGTTCTATGTCAACTGTTTAATGATTTTGAAAAAACATGTAAAAAGAGAATTACACCAACGGGGATTACTGAAGGGGAAAGGGGATTTGAGCAAACAAAACGGTGTTACCTAACTTAAGTCATGCCATTTTTCAATCTTCTCAAAGAACACTTTGAGGGTCTTAAAAAACAATTAATGATGATGTGACTGAAATGAAAAAGGTCTTCAAAGATGTGGAAAATGAGGGTAAACAATTGGCCATTGATCTCAAATATAGTGAAATTGACAGGAAAAACCTTCTCATTATGAATGAAAATTTGATAGCTAATTGCATTGCACAGGATGTATTTTACATTGTCATCGACTCAGCATTATCTGCTCGACAATTTCATGAAATGTCGGTTACTTTGAATGTCTTCCAGAATCGTGTGATTGAGCTTGAGGGGGAGAATTTCAAATTACATCAAAAAATTGAAAACGACGACCATGATAACATGGTCAGGCATTTCTCAAAACTAGAAGTTGATAATCTTAACTTATAACTAAAATATCAACATCTAGAAGAAAGCACTAAAATCTCAAATGTCAAGACATCTTCGGATGCTCCTGAATTTGACACATGTTTTGAATTAGCCAAAAATGATGAAGTAATTCAAGCTCACTCAAACACGATTCGGAAGTTGAGGGCCCAAATCGCATAATTAAAGTCTAACATGGGCGATGTGACCAATACCAGTTACCAAATGTCACTAGATTCTCAAAACTTTCAGAAACAAGGCATCATTAACGAATTACAACATGAAAATATGTGGCTTCGTGCTGAAATGTCAAATGCTAAACAACGTTACAAAGAGTTATTTGAGTCTATTAAAATAACACGTGACCAAAACAATGAAAAAGTCACTTCTTTGTTAAACAAAATTGAGAAGCTAAAGACTATGGTGAAAGGTAAAATGCCCGTCGTCTCATGTGACCATGCGATTTCCAATGTTCATGTTTGTAAGAAATATGCGTGTGATGCCTTGAATGTTTCTCTTCCCCTTAGGAACAATAAGTTAGTTCATAGCAACTATCTTAGACGTGTTAAGGATTGCCTTGTCATACATAGAGAAACCATTGAAGATAATAGGATGTCTAAACCGGTAGATGATGTTATTGTTGGTGCATGCTTCCTCACTAATAGAGCCCAGGAATTATTAGAATATGCTATAGGTTCATGCCCCAAGAATGTTAACAAGTCCGATAGGTCATTTGCATCGCATTCTAATGTTGGCAACAAACATGTTACTTTTGAAAACCCCCAAACAATGTCACAATCCAACATCATGATCACCGGTAAACAATTAGCAACTAAGCATACTAATGTTCCCATCATTGCTTCTACAGGAGTAAACGGTGTTTCTAAAGCTAGCAAGTCACAGCCTAGGTGCAATACAAAGAATGATAGGACTTTGCCGGCTAAGAGTGCACTTAAGAAGGAAGTAGAAGAAACCTCTAGGAACAATAATGTCATGTTTATTGAAAAGAATCGAGTTGAATCAAACATTTGTGTTAACAATGATGTAACTAATTTGAATTATGGTGCTATTTGTAAGACTTGTAACGAATGTTTATTTTTTGGTAATCATGATGCTTGTGTTGTGTCTTTCTTAAAAGCCTCTATGCAATCTTCGGTTAAGAATGTTTTGAAGGCTAAACATGTTAGGCAGGTCTGGAAAAAAACAGGAAAGATTTACACTAATGTTGGTTATCAATGGAGGCCTACTGGAAGGAAATTCACCCTAGGTGAAAAGTGCCCCTTGACTAGTATCACTAACTCCAAGGTAGCACCTATTAAGAAATGGAGACCTACCGGTAGAATGTTCCCGGTAGAAGCACTTAGTACCACTTCTAGGTCTAGTGCATCGCTTAGTAAAAATATCAACAGTATCTCCGTGACTTATGATAATCCAATGTTTGTGTGTGCTAACTAAACGGACACCAATTGCTTGTAGGGCTCCAGCTTTTTCAGTTATCCACCATTGTCTGGTTTCAAATGCAGGTCATACAAATCGTCCTTTGGTATTTGGACTCAGGCTGCTCAAAACATATGACCGGGGATCGCTTGCGGCTCAAGAATTTTGTGGAAAAGTTCATTGGTACGGTCAGATTCAAGAACGACCATTTTGGTGCAATAATGGGTTATGGTGATTACGTCTTTGGAGACAGTGTGATATCCAGAGCATACTACGTAGAGGGACTTGGACATAATCTATTCTCTGTTGGTCAATTTTGTGATTCAGATCTTGAAGTTGCCTTCAGAAAACACACATGTTTTGTTAGAGAATGTGGAAAACTAGAATGGGGGGGGGGGGGTTGAATAGTTTTACGTCTTTTTAATTTGTTATAAAAGATTGTTTGAAAGTTTTCTTTGTTTTCAAATATATAGATTCAATGCTATATGAAATCAAGTCATGCACAATATGAACAACACTAAATATGTACTATAAAGCAATAATAATGTAAGTAAAGAAATAGATGAGAGTTGGAAAGATCGAACCGCGAGACAAGAGATTTATAGTGGTTCGGCTACAAGGTCACCTTCCTTGCCCTACTCCACTCCCCGAGCACCTAACTTAAGAGTTTTCTTCACTATGTCAACAAGCTCCCTTATGGCGGAGAAAACCTTACACACCAATTTACACACCACAACTACGTCACAACTTATTCACACCTTCTACACACCTATTTCACACCTATTCACAACTTAATCACACCACTTCTTCACACCTATCTCCTACACACCAATTTTCTTCACACCTATCTTCTATACACCAATCTTCTTCACAACTATCTTCTACACACCAATCTTCTTCACAACTATCTTCTACACACCAATCTTCTTCCTAACTTTTCTTCTTCACAACTAACTACTAACCTATCACACTATATATATATCTAGCTAAACTATCTTCTAACAAATATTCACAACTATTCACACAATGAGATGTATATGATGATGATGCTCTAACAACTTAGATGTGGAGATCACAACAAGTTGTAATACTTCTTGTCTTGAGGGATAGAAGTATTATTCTCTTGCACTTGATGGGATGATCTTTGGATCACTTTGAAACAAAGATTTAAGAATATATGATCAAAGGATTTAGAGATTAGAAATGGAGATCTAGAACAGAAAGTTTAGGAGTGGAAAAGGTGAGAAAAATTCCAGATTTGAAGTGGTATTTATAGGCAACAAATTCTGACAGAGGAGCGTGGCCGGTCCCCTTAAATCAAGGCCGACCCCCTTAAAATTAAGGGGACCGCCCCTTATAATTAAGGGGGCCGCCCAGCTGTAACGACCAGAAATTTTGTTTTCTAGTGGGGAAAGTTTATTTGGTGAAAAACTAACTGATTTTGGTTAAAAATTTGAATTCATATATTTAGTATGAATAAAACATTTTTCTTTATTACCAAAAGTGTTTTTCAAAAATATATAATATGTTTATATAATTAAATAAACTTTGTAATACTTAATTAAATTTCCCTTTGATCATAAATTGCACTAAACACTTTGTTTATTCATACCTTAAGTGATTTGGATGTAAAGAGAAAATGTTAATCACTAAATACTTGTTTAAGTCACAAGTTTTAGTTCAATGAGTTTGTATTTTGTAATAATCAAAACATAGAGATATTGATAATATGTTAATAATGTTTTTAGGCATTATTTATGTCAACAATCTCCCCCTTTTTGATTATTACAAAACCACAAACTCAATAACTCTAAAATTTGTTTCTAGACAAGTATTAAAGAGTTTACATTTCTCTTCTCCCCCTTTTTGTAAAATCAAAAAGGTTAATCCGAGTATGCTTCGTGAAAGAAGATTAAACGGGTAGAATGTTCCCCCTTGATGTATGCTCCCCCTCATTTGAGAGCACCAAGGGAATGAGCTATGGAAATCTTGGCCACACAAAATATTTGAAGAGAACAAGACACATATATATGCAAAGCAATAATTATGCAAATAAAAATAGATTCATTCAAGCATCATAGAAATGATTAGTATTACAACATTCAATATGCTTAAAGCATATTGATTACAATAAAACAAAAGAAAAGACATAGTCCTATATTGCCTAAGAAAGCACTTGGACTTGCTTGCAACCCATGGTTGATTGTTTTATTTGCTTGAAGGAGAACATAAGCATGAAGCTTAGTTGTTAGATGGAGAGGGGTATGGAGCAGAAGAGGTGGATCTTACGATGTTGTATCGTGTTAAGGGTGGTATGGGATGAGGACGAGTGAGGAGATATTCAATCCAAGAAATATCTTCACTTAAGTATAGGATTTGTTTTTGAAGGAAGATGCAACAAGGGCAATAGTGAGTGTGGTTTTGTCGGACCTTAAATATTACAACTTTATCACACCAATAGAAGATTAGAAGAAGAAAGATGGTGACTTGGTGACTTATATGTAATTCGTGTATATGTAGAAAGAGAGATGAAATATGAGAGCTTTGATTGCTAAAACACACACAAATACACACACAAGCACACACCTCAAATGAGCCTTTGAGGTGTTTATATAGTAAGATACATGAGATGCCCTAAGGCTTTCTATGGGCTTGGGCTTGGACTTGGTTACTAGGTTGGATAACTAGGCTTATGAAACATAGCACTTGACATATTAGCTTGCCAAGTCCAAGGCCCAATGACTAAACTATTACTAATCTTAACCAACGACACAAAGTTACAATATGAGAATGACCATCACTTCATAATACATATTTTTAATGCTAACAATCTCCCCCTAAGGGTTGGTCATTCGAATGATGCTCCACGTGAGTGGGTCTTCCGTGTTCTTTGTCTTTAACTTTGTATGTCGTTGTAGAATAGTCTTTAGTCTTTGTTCCTTCATGCTTTGTGATCTTTGATGACTGACTTTTCATCATTCTTTGTTCCTTTTTGATGTGGAGTTATCTGCCTTTCGTCACTTCTGTGTCTGTGGTGGTTGTTTGCCATTCCAACATGCTCATACATCTTTGGATTTTGATATTCATATGCACGTAGTTCCCTTTCTTTCACTTTGATCTTTATTCTTTACACTTTGTAGATTCTTCTTTTTGGCGTAGAATCTTTCTTTGAACTTTGTGTTGTATAGATCTTTGAGGGAGCTTTCTTTAACTTCCAGATGTATGTATGAGCATGTGGAATCTGTCGCCATGGAGATGAAGTGTCCCTGCATATAAACAGTTAGCAATAAAACATCCGGTACTTACAGATAAGAATTAGAGATCGTCAACAGCATAGTGTGAAGACTCCTTCTAACCCTTACCAAGGCCGTTCCCATGTCAGATACTCTCGAGAGAGCTTACAAGACCTACTTAGTAGCTCAATGACTGGGTGAGTCGCTGGGGATCACTCCACGACTGTAGACCGTTTGAAACCACCGCGAACACTAAGCGTAACCCATAAAGAATTACCGAAGTGACCTGCTGTCAGGGCTGCTTGATGTTGACCCTGGCAGGAATTTCCATTCAATCATTGAGAATCACAAAAGTGAATCCTCTCATAAATGTTCTGGCAGATTGCTAAGATCTGCGTAGGACTCTTAAGTTTACATCTGGCGTCCTTAATGATGAACAACCAGTGTAGAGACATCATGTGTTCCTATGAGATCTTTTGATGAATCTCGGGGCTCTAGACTCGATAAGTGCACATTTGGTTTCCTATGCGGAGATTAGGGAGAGGTCTCCTGCTTCAATATCAACCATCTCTAAGAGACAGGTCGATAGATTACACCGGTTCCCCGTGAGAATGAAACAAGCTCTTTTAAGAGAACTTGAGTGGTTAAGAAGGTTTAGTGCAGTGCGTCACTGGGTCCATGACGTCTTAGTCTTCAATACCAGTGTCACCTTAGTAACAACCAGTAGCATATGAATTGTACCCGGTGTCTGCCTTAAGGTTGAACATTTGGAGGGCTATTTCTTTTCACCCTTTTTCATAACTTTTCTTTTTAATTCTTCAACCCCTTCTTTCTCCTTTCTCATTTTCTCCTTTTTTCAATCATACCTAAGGACTTCTAATTCTAATCTATTGGAATTGTCCTTGGGTAGATCCCTCCGGCTCTGGCGGATCATAGGACAGTTTTTCCTAACCTTAGTCACCTTATAACTCCATGACTATCCTATTGTTGCCATAAAACCATTCATTTGAAAATCTCTCAAAGTTATTATGATAATAAAACACATTGTTGACACTTCGAGAGTTTTGCATTTCTTTTGAAGGACTCCCCCTTCACATGTGCTCATGAATATTTTAGAAATTTGCACATGCGTGAGGAGTTTGCACTTTTTGAGTTGATCCACTTTCAGTGAACATGACCGATTCGAGACACGCTTACATCACTAGTTAGACTAGCTTGAAGTTATTACCCGTCCTGGTCAAGTCCAAAGAAAGTCTCTCGATATGGTACACTCTACTCAGACAAGTCCTATTCGAGACACGCTTACATCACTAGTTAGACTAGCTTGAAATTATTACCCGTCCAGGACAAGTCTTTTCGATTAATGACATTTTAAGCTTCGTCAATTCATTGGTACATACTGAGTCGAGCTCTTTTGAGATTCAGTCAAAAACTTTAAACATCTTCGATCACATTTTAATCATGTCTTCTCCCCCTCAAAAATAGCATAGCGTGATATTTTTGATATCAACAGATTAAGAAAAAGCTTTTGGAGAGAAAGACAGATTCTGCATGAATTTGGAACATTTTTTCTTTTTATACTCCCCCTTAATGATAGCATATTTAAGATTTATATAAGGGTTTTGAGGGAGTTATCTTGAGCACTAAATTTGAGAGATTTTGAGAAATCTTTTGAACAATCTTGAAAAAGTGCTCAAGAATTTTGTTTTGAAAACAAGTTATTGTTTGAAATCTTTTTCGTTTGTTTAGACTCGAACTTTTTGAAAAAGAGTTCGTCATTGAACGTACGAGTCCTTGATTTGAAAATAATCAGAAGTCGTCATTTACGGTCCGGGTTTCGTACTGATGTATACGAAAGCCATTGTGAAGAAACTTTTTAGAAACGACATATTTTAGAAAAACATTAAAAAAAAGAAAAGAACTCCCGCTCAAGCATCTGTACATATCCGTATCATTGTTGAATGACATTTCTAGAAACGTACAGAATATTGATTTATACGAGAGACATGTCGTGAGAAGAATATTTTTGGATTTTTTGATTTTATATTGTTTTTGTATTTTTGAAAATTTTATATTTTTGTATTTTGTTTTTGTTGGTTTTTCAAATTTTGTATTTTGTTTTTCAAAAAAAAATATTTACAGCGAAGCGATTTTGAAATCATTTTTCAAGAAGATTCGAGAAGACGTTCTAGCTCCTCAGGAGTTAGGCTTCGCATGCCAATTCGTCGAACTAAATAGTCAAACCTTTCTTTTGGAAGGGCTTTAGTAAATAGATCGGCGAGTTGATAATCAGTCTTAACGAAAAATAATTCAACAGTACCCTCTTCCACGTGTTCTTTGATGAAATGGTAGCGGACTTTGATATGCTTCGTCTTAGAGTGATGTACGGGATTGCACGAGATGGCTATGGCACTTTTTGAGTCACAATACATAGGTATTCTGTCAAAAGTAAAGCCATAATCTGTGAGCTGTGTCCGCATCCAAAGAACTTGGGCACAACACGCAGATAAAGACACATACTCGGCTTCGGCGGTTGATAGCGCAGTACAATCCTGTTTCTTTGAAGACCAGCTTACTAGCTTTTCACCCAAAAATTGTGCTCCGCCTGATGTACTCTTTGCGGTAACTTGATCACCAGCATGGTCTGCATCTGAAAATGCTGTGAGATTAAACTCCGAATCCTTCGGATACCAAAGTCCCAAGTTAATGGTGCTTCGTAGGTACCGAAAGATCCGTTTAACCTCTTTGAGGTGAAGTTCGGTAGGCTTTGCCTGAAACCGTGCTAATAAACATACAGCAAATTGAATATCTGGTCGGCTAGCAGTTAGGTACATGAGAGAACCGATCATGCTCCGATATTTCTTCGGATCGATAGGTTTCCCAAACAAATCAGCACCTATTTTTGGTGAAGTGACCATTGGTGTACCAACAGAATCACAATTTTCCATTCCATGTTTTTTCAAAATCTCTATTGTATATTTAGCTTGATTGATAAAAATACCACGAGGGGATTGATGGATTTGTAAACCAAGAAAGAATTTTAGTTCCCCCATCATGGACATTTCAAATTTGCTTTTCATGAGATTTTCAAAATGTTTTGAATGGTTAGGATTGGTTGATCCAAAAATAATGTCGTCCACGTAAATTTGAACGATCAAAATGTCATCTTTGAACTTTTTGATAAACAAGGTGTCATCAACCGTTCCTTTTGTGAAATTGTTTTTGAGCAAGAAAGATGATAGTTCGTCATACCACGCTCTTGGAGCTTGTTTTAAACCATAAATAGCTTTCTTAAGCTTGTAGACGTAGTCTGGATGATCTTTGTCGATGAATCCCTCTGGCTGACTCACATACACTTCTTCTTTCAGAGTTCCATTCAAGAAAGCTGTCTTAATGTCCATCTGATAGACTGTGATGTTTTTGTGAGCTGCATAGGCTAAGAAAATCCGGACTGCTTCAAGTCTAGCTACAGGTGCGAATGATTCTTCGAAATCTATCCCTTCTTCTTGTGGATATCCTTTAGCCACGAGACGAGCTTTGTTGCGAATAACAGTCATTTCCTCATCCAGTTTGTTCTTCCACAACCACTTGAGATCAAGAACTCGTTTATCAAGTGGTCGTTCAACAAGTTCCCAACTATCATGTAACAGGTATTGAAGAAATTCCTCCTGCATCGCTTCAATCCATGGGTTTTCTGCCATTGCTTCCCGAATGTTCTTTGGTACTTTGGTGCTAATTGAGCAAATGTAAATGCACAATTCGAGATCAGTGGCAAGTTGTTTCCTTGTCTGAACTGGCATTGAAGGATCACCAATAACATGTACTAACGGATGGTCTTTTGTCCATTGAAACGTAGAAGGGTACCTTGGGTGTAACGAATGGGTGTTAGATGGTTCTTGTAACCTTGAAGAAGATTCAGCAGAGTCTGTTGCAAACGGGTTTTCAAATACTTCTTCTTCTTCTTCTAACGTAACATCGTTTGAATTATTTGTTGGTTCTTCTTGAAAATTTGTGTTTTGGTTTTGCTCATCAACTCTTGGTATTTCAGTGTCAAGTACTGGAGTTGCTTGAGTAGATGTAGATGATGTTGATGTAGTTGGTGCTTCAGCTTCGATTGTTGTAGATGCATCTTGTGATGGTGGTGGTGGTTGATGGTTTTGAGCGGGTGCAGCGGAATGTTGTTGAGATGCATTTGTCGAAGTTCCACCATAATATTCATCAAACATTAACTCGAAGAAATTATCCAGTTCTTGTTCTGAAGGTTTATCCGTATTTGTTGACTGAGCTCCTTGAGGCACGAGTCCTGAACTGATGTGTCCAGAAGTCTGATTGTTTGGTGCGGGTCCTAATCCGTTATGATTAGAAGCCATCGGATTAAGCGCGGGTTCTAGAGCGAGTCTCTCAGAAGCCATCTGTGAAATCTCGTCAAACTTCACATTCATCGTCTCCATTATCTTTTTCGTTCTTCTATTATACACCCTGAATGCCCTCGAGTTTTCTGAATATCCAATGAAGATTCCAATATCACCCTTAGCTTTTAACTTCCCTAGATCTTCTCTGTCATTCGTCGGATAGCATAAAGCGCCAAACACGTGAAGGTAAGAGATGTCAGGTTTACGGTTGTTCACTAGCTCATATGGGGTTTTATTGAATCTCGGATGAACTAGGGATCGGTTTTGAGTAAAACAAGCAGTGGCTACAGCATCAGCCCATAAGAATAGTGGTGCACTAGAAAAAATCAGCATTGTGCGAGCAGCTTCCACAAGAGTTCGATTTCTTCTTTCAACTACCCCATTCTGCTGTGGAGTTCTAACAACTGATGTTTGGTGTGTGATTCCAACATCTTCAAGGTAAGTTCTTAACTCCTGATTTGTGAATTCTGCGCCATTGTCTGTTCTTATAATCCTTACTGGAGCTTGAAGTAGAACTTGAATACGCTTCAGAAAGGTGATGATGATGCCTGGTGCTTCGTCTTTTGATCTCAAAAACTTTACCCATGTATATCTTGAATAATCATCAACAATAACAAGAATATACTTCTTCCCATTGATGTTTTCAACTCTCATTGGGCCACATAAGTCCATGTGCAACATATGTAACCTTGCTTCCGAACTGGGTACGGTTTTGGGTTTATATGATGCTCTTTTACTTTTTCCTTGTTCGCATGATGGACATAGGTGTTCCTTGGTGTATTTGAACTTAGGAAGTCCAGTGACGATGTTGTCTTTGGCTAACTTGTTGATGGTGTCGAAATTGAGATGGGATAAACGTCTATGCCACAGCCAGGACTTAGTTTCGGTTGCCCTTGTCATAAGACAAATTGGTGATGTAGAAGCCATTTGGTTGATGTCGATAGCGTACAAGTTTGTACCACGATTACCGGTTAAGAGATCATCACCAACCAAATTTCTGATAAAAACCGTGTTTCTCCTGAATGCAACTTCTAAATCTGCATCACAAAACTGCCCAACTGAAAACAAGTTGTGTCCCAACCCTTCGACATAGTAAACTCGAGTGATTAAAAAATTTCCAAACTGAAGATCTCCATAACCCTGGATAGCTGCTACATGATCATTTCCAAATCGTACAGTTCCCATAAATTTCCAGATGAAGTTGATCAGCAGCTTTAAATTCCCGGTCATGTGCTTGGAGCAACCCGAGTCGACGATCCAAAGACATATTTCGATAACCTGCCAAGAACAGAAGAGTTTGTATTTGGAAACCGTGTTGAATTTGGTTCCATGGGGTTAGGAGTAAAAGCAGAATCACACTCATGGACAGTTGCTTCTTGTTTAGCTTGAGTTATTTCTAATTTGCCGTCCTTAAGAGTGAACTCTCTACCCGTCGGAATCCACATACAAAACTTAAGATAGTTCCTAGGCATTCGACTAATAGTGGTAGTCCTAAATCGTGCAACTAATCGTTCTAAAGATCTGGATCTAGCACTAGGTCTTTTTGGAACATTCTTCTGTTCAGGCGTAACATTCACATTCTTAGAAACACATTCATCATGAACATCATTAATTAAACTTTTCTTGCATATTAACCAAACAGAGTCATTACATGCATTAGAACCAGTACTTTCGACATTACATTCAGATGAATCATGTCTCTTATTACAAAGCGATAAATTCCTAGGGTGTTCTTCTACTTCTTCAACTTTATTCTTGCTACTACTCTTAGAGACAGGCGAGACTCTATTGTTCCTTGTATTGCTCTTAGGCTTTAGTCTGCTGCTCCTAGAGGTGCTTTCTAATCCTGTAGAAGGTAAGGCACACACATTAGGATTTATATTGTTGTCCTTTTTAGCATCCCTAGATTCTTTAGAATTAGCCTTTATGCACTTGTCATTTGTCTTAGATGTTGAGGCAGACGCATTAGTGGGACTAATCCTAAAAAGGCCAGGTGCTAACACTTTAGGTCTTTCGACAACTGCTTTTCCTTTATCAACAATCTTTTCATTTTCACTTTTCTTGGGCAAGGGTGTTGGAGTGACTGGTTTTGTCAAATCCTTTTTCTCATCGACTTTAGGAGCAAACCTTGAAATTGACATTTTTGGTTTTTGAACCGTGTTTGAAACATTTGGTTTCTCCGTAGTCGACGGTTTTGCAAACTTAGTTTCCTCACCCTTTCCTTTTTGACTTTCAAGCTGAGCCCTCAAAAGATCATTTTGCTCTTTCATGTTCTTTAAGGCACGCTCATACGACAATTTGTCATACTTGCATTCTTCCTTTTTTCGATCAAGTTGTTTAAAATATGACACATTTTCTTTTTCAAGCTTTATAAGAGCATTTTCATATTTTGAAACAATTTCAGAGGTCTCAGCTCTCAGTCTTTCATCGTCTTGAACAGAGTACGTTTGTAAAATGATGGACATAATGTCAGTGGTCATAACAGCTTCGAAGAGAGAATCATTTAGGTTTTCCAAAACATTTATGTTTTCACGAGTATCATTAGTTTCATTTACCAGGGATTTGTGGTCCTTGACAAAGTCGGCCGTTTCTTTTAAGAAAGCTTGTTCAAAATGGATTACCCTCGCACTGATGTTATTCAGTGGGATAGTAATTTCGTTTTCAAAAACTTTTTTCTGCTCAATATGAAAACTGGAATGCCAGTTGTTAATATTGATTGTAGTTTTAGAAGCAACGATGTTTTGAAGTTCTTGAATTCTCTTTTTAACGTCATCCAAAATTTCTCTAGCCTCACTTGTATTAAAAGTGTTGTTAGAAGAAATTTGTTCCATTTTTGAAAGAGATTTGGAAACAATTACTTTCTTAGAAAACATTTTTGAGAATGGTCGTTTTATGGAAAACACAGATGGTTCTTTTTGTGGAACAAAAGTGATTCCCGAAAGTTTGTTCAATTTGTTGTAATCAATGGGTTTCAAATCCTTTTGTTTCATTTTATTAATGCTCTCTTCGACATGTTCAATCGTTTGCACAGAATCCCGAACGACGGGAGGATCATGTTTAGTGTAAATCACATTACCATTATACAAAACATTCTGTTCTTGCTGAGCTTTCTTGAGATTACTGGGGGTGTTGTTACCGAGAGCCACTTTATGTTTTGTATGGTAAACCGGATTAGTTTGATTTGAAATCATTTTCATTGTTTGACTTGACTGACCCGACTTAACCACCAATTCTTCTAAGTGAGCAATCATGTGTTCTGACTCGACGATTTCTGCCAAAAGTTTGTCTTCTTTCTTTGCAAAGTCCTTTTTCAGCTCGTCCCTCTCTTTTTCAAGATTGGTATAAGCTGATTTTTGTTTAGAAAGTTGGTTTTGTAAATCAGAAATTTCCGCGTTTAAAGATTTTATCTTTTTGAAAGAATTAACATCAAGTGTGTCAAACTTGAGTTGCAATTGTTTTTCTCTTGAAACGGAATTTTGATAACCAGTTTCTAATTCAGACAATCTTTTGTTATGAAATTCAAAAGCTTTAACATTTTCTTTGTAACTCTCAAGCTCAGCGGTCAATTTAACATTCGCGGCCTTAACATCGCGATTGACCTTTTTCACATTCTCAATTTCAATACGACAATTATTCAATAATGATTCAAACAAAGCACGTGTTTCCTCATCATTCTCAGCATGCTGTGAAACGAAGCCTCCATTATGATTCACATCTGGAGTTGCTGAAGGAGTATTGCTACTACTTGGCGTGTCTAGGTATGTATCATAAGTGGGTGCTAGCTTCTCAGAATGCTGTTCCTCATGAGGAGACATATCAAATATATCATTATTGTGACATGTGTTGAAGTTTGATACCTCAGATGGTGCATTGGTGTCATAAACAGGAAGTGTATCAGAATCCGTGTCATACTTAGCTTCCTGAAGATTCGCCATGAATATGCAGTTCGCATCGATATCCTCTCTATCTTCCATGTCATCCATAAGAGCCATAAAATCATTCTCCTCTGCATTCAACTGAAACCCTGCCTCTGCCTTTTGTGCCAACATCACTGCTTTCTGCAAGTACGCTGAGTCTCTTTTGTTCGGCTTAGTAGGACAGTTCCTTGCCATATGACCTACACCCTGGCAGTTGAAACACTTTACCGGATTACCCTGATTCATATTTCCCAAATTCCCAACTACTGGAGCTGCAACATTTCTATTCTGATTACCCATTGCCTGATTACCAACATTCTGACCCCTCTGATTTCCAACAAACTGACCCAACTGATTCCCTGCATTCTGACCATACTGATTCCCTGCATACTGACCTGCATTCTGCATATTATGATTACCCATATTAATCCCAGTAGCATATCCCTGTTGGTTCCCATAAACTCCAACCATTTGGCCTCCATTGCCCATATTGAAACTCGGCTGAGCAATCTGCTTGTTGCGAGTGTTCGATGAAATCCTTTGGTTGTTGTTAGTTGGTGTGGGATAACGTCCTTGGAATGCCTTTGTCAGAAAAGCAAACGCTTGAGTCAAGGCTGCAGTGGCTTCATCATTTTCAGTGAATTCTGGTTCTTGGAACTGTGGGTATTGTTGTTGTGGAATAACATGTTGTTGTTGCTGTGGGTAGAACTGTTGTT
The DNA here is from genome assembly GCA_030686995.1 of Artemisia argyi. Classification (NCBI taxonomy): domain Eukaryota; kingdom Viridiplantae; phylum Streptophyta; class Magnoliopsida; order Asterales; family Asteraceae; genus Artemisia; species Artemisia argyi. Next base: position 17,494,732 of record CM060697.1, on the reverse strand, counting down.
GGTAGACCGGTGTTGGTTGTTGAATGTATGATGGTTGCATGTAGTTGTGAGTGGAAGATGATGATGGTTGTTGTGTGTTCACTGGTAATGGTGTTGGTGTAGTAGCAATTAATGCGAGAGGATCATGATTCTTTGCCAATCTTTCTTTCCTAACTTCATTAGCTTCAGCTTGATTTTGCTTCAGAAAATCATAGAGTTGATCATAGTTCACCTTATGTAAATCCTTTGTTTGATTGACAATTGTAACATAACGACCCCATTCTTCTGGAAGGTTATTGATGAATTTGATGTTTGTTGCAATTGTTCGAGGTGTCAACTTGTTTCTGATTAACTCATTCATCAAAGTGCAAAACCTTGTGTAGTAGGATTCAATTTGTTCACCTTTAGTGGATGTGAAATTCTCCCATTCTGTAAGAAGTTTGTTCTCAACGTCTTGTTGTCCAATCTCTGTTCCATGACAAATCCTTCTAACACGTTCCCACATAGCATAAGCAGTTTCACAGCTGTCGACCGCAGCAAAGATCTCCCTTGGTAATCCAAGTTGGATTAAATGCATTGCCATATCATCTGCGGCGATCTGCTTCTTGTCTTCCTCTGTGTAATCTGCTTCTGTTTGTTCACGCACGAATGGTTGAGTAGGAGGTGTAGTATTTGGATTGCCTTCAATTTGAACTTGTCTTGGCTGGAATGGTCCTTTTTCAATGGATTGAATCATTAATTTACCATCAGGCTTTGTTTTGATGTAACGAAGCATGCGGCTTGTCCATGGGAGATATCCACCTTTTTCAAGCATAGGAGGTCGGTTTTCTGCACCGGCAGCATGAATGTCTTGCTGAGTTGCCATTGTTGAAGTGTAGATTGATAAAGTTGATTCTTGGATCGTTCCAACGAAATAGGAGTAGAGTTTATAGTGAGTTGATGCAAGTTTTTATGGTGAAAATTTTGACTGAAAACCTTAAAACCTCAATAACTTCTTCTCGGAGCGTTTTTAGGCCTCGAAACTTCGCCTAAATCGATAAATCAGTTTAGCGAGTCGTTCTCCTCTGTCTGACGGTCGTTTTGACAGCTGATTCGTCGAAAACGGAGTTACGGTTCAAAAGTTATGGCCGTTTGAAGTTCAGTCGTCAAAAATCAACCAAAAGTTCTCGAAAATGTTGTATTCTCGATAATTCACCCAGGTTCTCGATAATTTTTCAAGATTTCGATAAATTCACCCAAGTTCTCGATAATTTTTCAAGATCTCGATAAAATCACCCAAGTTCTAGATAATTTTCCAAGATCTCGATAAAATCACCCAAGTTCTCGATAATTTTCCAAGATCTCGATAAAATCCAAGTTTTACGAAAATTTTTCAAGGTTCTCGATAATTTTCAGTTTCTCGATAATTGTTTCTCGATAATTTTCAGTTTCTCGATAATTGTTTGGACCAAGTTCTCGATAAGTTTCAGGTTTTCGAAAAAGTATCCAGGTTCTCAAAAATTTTCAGTTTCTCGAAACTTTTTCAAGTTCTCGAAATTTTCCAGTTTTCGAAAACCTTGTGATGTTCTCGAAAATGTTATTTTTTCGAAAACCCAATCACACAAATTTCGAAATTATACAATTTCGAAATTTAGCCACAAGTCGAAGTAATTTCTTTCTTATACAAGAGAGAAAATACCGAGTATCCAACTATGATCACGAACGGAGTCGATTTCTTGTGTTCTCGAAAATTGGTCAAAGTGGGATTTCGAAAAGTGGTGGTTATTTCGATATGATGACAGTTTTTGGTATAATCTTAAAGCACACCGAACTCAAGTTTTTAATCCAAGATTCTTGTACTTCTATGCATAAAATCACCAAAACTTGAAGAAAGTTCCAAACTTGATGATTTTTATCAAACTTTTTAAGATCTCGAAAACAAGTACAAAACCAAAGTCGAATTTTTTAAGCTAGAAATTTTCAAAAAGATTAAAACTTTCTTGTTAGATAAGGTTTATAACACTAGTTTGTAATCAAAAAAGTGTTAAAAACCAAGAAAAAACAAGAAAAGTAGGAATTTTTCTAAAAAAAAACGTGAAATATGCTTAAAAAACACGAACCACACAAACTCTCAACCCTCCTAAATCATTGTTAGGCGATTGATACCACTTGTCGGACCTTAAATATTACAACTTTATCACACCAATAGAAGATTAGAAGAAGAAAGATGGTGACTTGGTGACTTATATGTAATTCGTGTATATGTAGAAAGAGAGATGAAATATGAGAGCTTTGATTGCTAAAACACACACAAATACACACACAAGCACACACCTCAAATGAGCCTTTGAGGTGTTTATATAGTAAGATACATGAGATGCCCTAAGGCTTTCTATGGGCTTGGGCTTGGACTTGGTTACTTGGTTGGATAACTAGGCTTATGAAACATAGCACTTGACATATTAGCTTGCCAAGTCCAAGGCCCAATGACTAAACTATTACTAATCTTAACCAACGACACAAAGTTACAATATGAGAATGACCATCACTTCATAATACATATTTTTAATGCTAACAGGTTTGTAACTTGATCCAAGTTGAGAGAGTGAGGTAGGCAATTGTTGTAGGGTGATGATGGAGGTTGCCCTTTGTTGCGTTGTGCAAGATGCATGACATTGAGATCACTAAGATCATGGATTTGGGATATTTTATCATGGAACTTTTGCTTTTCCGTGGCAATTCGGAGAGAGTCATTGTGTTGATATGAATGAATTGGGTTTGTGTAGTTGGAATTGTAGTTGGATGGTTGATCAAACTTGTATGGATCATTATAAATGATTGAGGATGAGATGAGTGGTTTGGCATGAAAGAAGATGTTTGGCCAATGTTGTATGGTTTGTAAAGAGGATCAAGTGAATGTCCTTGTGAATTTGGTGTAAAGTTTGGGAAGTAAGTGGCTAGAGGCGTAGAGTGATTTCCAACTTCATTGGTTATGATGGATTTGTTTCGAGGGCTTTTTCTTCGCCAAACGGGTTTTTCCGTCATTCTTGCAAGCCTTGAGGCTTTTGGTTTTGGTTTGTTTGGAGAAGTCATGAAGGGATGAATGGAGAGTGTGGAAGATTTGGGATATTTATATTGTAAGTTTTGTGTGTTTATGGATGGATAAAGTTTGTTTGGGAGATTAGGACAAAATGTGTTGGTGAAAAATGGGAAATATAGGTTGAAATGGGCTAAAAACCAGAAGAGATTCTGTAAATCCGTCCAGCAGATGGCCGGTCCCCTTAATTAGGGGGCGGTCCCCTTAAAATTAAGGGGCCCGCCTTACATAATTAAGGGGGCCACCCATCTGATGGTTCCCAGATTGCCAGAAAAGGGTTTTTGGCAGAAAATTTGCAGAAAGGTTGTGTTTTTTGGATTTGGATTCAAGCAAGTTCAATTCCTTTAGGCAATATAGCATCTAATCTAATCAAGATATAGCATGCATGCAAAAACACTTAAGCAAAAGATCAAATAAGCAACACATATTAAGCTAAAAGAGACAAATGAAGGCAAGAGCGCTTAAGCTTCCTAAGGAAACTATCTTAGATCAAAGGCAAAGGCAACTAGTGAGTCAAAAATCTAGTGATGAAACAATATGACAATGTTATGAGTGATTTTGTCCTAGTGTGTGCCTATATGCAACAAATGTGGAGTTGTGATTGTTTCGACTTCAAAAAAAAATTCTTAAGAAACAATCCAAAATCTCCTTGATTCGATTTTTGCTCGATCATTAATTTCAAAGATATATATTAGATTATATACCTTGACAATTTATGTGAGAATTTATGCATGATTTTGGAAGAAAATGTTTTTAGCATTAGTCAACAATGCAAGGAAAATGATGTCCATGTGATTCCTATATGTGAGAATAATTTTAAAGAAAATTGATTGGGTTTTAAAAGAGTTTATGCAAAGAGAATAAAATTTTCCAATCTTTAATTTTGTGCGAAATAGATTCCTAGACTCAGAAATGGAGAAGTGAAAGAAAAAAAAAAATCTTATGCAAGAAAAACAAAAAATTTTCTAAATGCAATAAAATTTAGTCAACTTGTTCCATCATTCCTAATCCTAAACGCAAGTGGTTGAATAATTCACGCTTAAGGAGTTTAGTGAATATATCCGCTATGTTATCTTCCGATGCAACCTTTTCTATAGATATGTTCCCTTTTTGTACATTATCCCTAAGAAAGTAGTGGCGTATTTCTATATGTTTAGTCCTAGAGTGTTGCACCGGATTTTTACTTAAATCTATCGCACCTTTGTTATCGCACATAATGGGAACGTTTTCTAACCTAATGCCATAGTCTATAAGAGCTTGTTTCATCCATAGTGTTTGTTGACATGCCTTTCCAGTGCTTACATATTCAGCTTCGGTGGTAGAAATAGCAAGAGCGGTTTGCTTCTTTGAAAACCAAGATGTTAGACAACATCCCATAAACGTGCAAATACCGCTAGTGCTTTTTCTATCTACGTAGTCTCCCGCATGATCCGAATCCACATAGACGATGGTTTCTATGCCGGATCCCTTAGGATACCATAATCCTAAGTGTATAGTGCCTTTAATGTATCGGAAGATACGCTTAACCGCTTCTAGGTGAGAGGTTTTTGGATCCTCTTGAAAACAGGCACAAAGGCAGACACTAAACATGATATCAGGTCTACTTGCCGTCAAGTATAGTAAACTACCTATCATTCCTCTATACTTGGTGTTATCTACGGACTCACCTTCATCATCCTTTGTGAGCTTTACTTCCATAGACATGAGAGTTTTCATGGGTTTTGAGTCTTCTAGGCCAAATTTCTTAAGCATTTCCTTAATGTACTTAGATTAGTTAAAAAAATATTACATCTTCTAATTGTTTTATTTGTAATCCTAGGAAGAAGTTAAGTTCACCCATCATACTCATCTCAAACTCATCATGCATGATTTTGGCAAATTTATCACACATGTCTTGACAAGTCGATCCAAATATAATGTCATCAACATATATTTGAACAATGATGAGATTTGGGTCTTTCCTTTTAGTGAAAAGAGTGTTATCTACCATTCCCATGGAATAATCATGTTTAATAAGAAAAGCTTTTAATCGATCATACCAAGCTTTGGGAGCTTGTTTGAGTCTATACAAAGCTTTCTTTAACTTATAAACATAATCAGGTTTTGTGAAGTCAATGAATCCTGGAGGTTGTGCCACATATACCTCCTCATTGATAAAACCGTTAAGGAATGCACTTTTCACGTCCATTTGGAATAACTTAAAATCTAGGGCGCATGCATAGGCAAGTAGTATCCTAATTGATTCTAATCTAGCTACGGGGGCAAAAGTTTCGTCATAATCAATTCCTTTTTGTTGATTATAACCTTGGGCAACTAACCTAGCTTTATTCCTAGTAAATACTCCATTTTCATCTAATTTATTCCTATATACCCATTTAGTTCCTATGATGGTCATATTCATTAGATTTGGGACTAATTCCCAAACATCATTTGCCTTAAATTGATTTAATTCTTCTTCCGTAGCTATAACCCAACTTTCATCTTTTAAAGCCTTAATATTCTTAGGTTCTATTGCTGAGAGGAAACAAAAGAAATTATTTTTATCTTGAGCTTGTGACCTAAGGGTTCTTTGGTTAAGATGTTCTATTATATTATCTAGTAGATGTTATCTAGATTCTTTAACATTTACAATTTCGTTATTTCCTAAGTTAATGTCTTCATTATCATTTCCTATGGGTTTTGTTTTACTAACCTCAATAGTTTCTTCTTCAACTAAGTCATCATCTTCTAAAGGTAAAGTTTTAGGAGGTGGCGGTGTTTCATCAAATGTTACATTTAGTGATTCTTCTCCTTTCATGGAGTGTTTGTTAAGTATTATATATGCTTTACTATTTTGTGAGTATCCTAAAAATATTCCTTCATATGATTTTGGATCAAACTTAGTGAGGTAATCCTTAGTGTTTAGAATATAGCATTTACTTCCAAATACCCTAAAGTAGCTTAAGTTTGGTTTTCTACCTCTTAGTAACTCATAAGGAGTTTTTCCTAGAATTCTCCTAATTGATACCCTATTAATAATATATGTTGAAGTATCTACGGCGTGACACCAAAATTTTTGTGGGATGGATTGTTCATTTAACATTGTTCTACTCATTTCTTGTAGTGACCTATTTTTTCTTTCTACTACGCCATTTGATTGAGGAGTATGAGGAGCGGAGAAATTGTGAGATATTCCATTTAAATCACAATATTTTCCGAATTGTACTTCATTGTCAAATTCCCTACCATGGTCCGTCCTAATGGCTACTATTGTGCATCCTAATTTATTTTGAATCATTTTACTAAATATTTCGAATTTTTCAAAAGCTTGGGTCTTGTCACTTAAAAACCTAGTCCACGTGTATCGTGAGTAGTTATCTACTATTACTAAGGTATATTTGTTTCCTCCATAGCTCCGCACAGCGGATGGACCAAAAAGATCCATATGTAATAATTCTAGACACCTAGTAGTGGATACTATATTCTTAGCTTTGTGACTAGCATGAACTTGTTTTCCAATTTTACATGCATCACAAAAATGCTTGTCATATTTTAGATTAGGCAAATTTCTAACTAATTCCTTAGAGGCCAAAGATTGTATTTGTTGCATGTTAGCATGTCCTAATCTCCTATGCCACAATGTGGAGTTTTCATCTAGGGTCGTTAGGCATATTATATCCTCAGGCTTGTTTCCTAGTTTCATAACATATATGCCTCCTTTCCTAATTCCTCTACCTATAATTTTTCCATTCTTAACTATTTCGCTATCCTCTTCGGTAAAAGTGACTCTACATTTATTATCACATATTTGTCCTATACTAAGCAAGTTATATGTTAATTTATCTACATGCTCTACATTTTCAATAGTAAGTAAGTCTCGAGAAATCGTACATTTGCCAATGATTTTTCCACGTAAGTCACTACCAAAAATAACGTTACCTCCATTATATGCCTTGTATGTAGAGAATAGCTTGCGGTTCCTCGTCATATGCCTCGAACATCCGCTATCCTTGATCCACTCGTCAGGCTCCAAGTCAATTCCCAAACATATTTCGTCGGTTCCTTTTGCCATAAAACACTTTTCATCTCTTGGCTTTTCTACTTCTTCTTTGTCACTATCACTCCATGTTCCACTAACAAATGCGCCTTGATTTTCATGACCCGGCGGCTTTAGACATTCGCCAATGAGATGATTTGGACTTCCACATCTAAAGCACTTTCTTTTCCCGTAGTTGTTGCTTCTATTTCTTTGGAATGGCTTTCTTTCGTCTCGTGATGATCTAGTGAATCTTCCTCGTCTCTTGAAGAATTTTTTGAATTCTCTTACGGCCATTGCATATTCTTCGTCTTCACTTTCGTCACTTGAATCATCATTATCACTAGGTTCCTTTTTGGCTTTTAGAGCAATGGATTTGGTTTGTTCTTTCTTGACTTTGACTGTTTCCGAATCTCTTCTTATAATTTCTTCATGGACCTTCAAGTTGCCAATAAGTTCATCTAGTGATAACGTCATCAAGTTCTTTGATTCTTCAATTGCCGTGACCTTAGCTCGCCATTTCGGATGCAATGCCATAAGAAATTTCCTAACACAATTTTTACTAGAAAATGTCTCATCAAGTGCTTTTAAACTTATGATAATAGTGTTAAATTTAGCAAAAGCATTATCAATTGATTCCTCTTCCGGAATCGTAAATTGTTCATATTGTTGTACAAGAAGATCTATTTTGTTATCTTTAACTTGACTTTTACCTTGGTGAGTAATTAGTAAAGAATCCCAAATTTCTTTTGCGGTTTTACACATAAAAATTCTTTCATATTCTTTGCGTGGTAACGCATTATAAATGACCATTTTAGCCTCATTATTTTTTGCTAGTTTCTTTTTCAAATCATCATTTTGTTTTTCAAAAGATACAATTTCATCCATTTTAGTTTCAACATTATATTGAATAGGGGAAAAGTCACCAAAGGTAATAATATGCCAAAGATCAAGATCTTTTGATTTCACATAAGTTTCGAATCTATTTTTCCAATATAAAAATCCATCACTTTCAAATAGTGGTGGTCTTTGCATAGATTGCCCTTCTAAATATTTTAAAGATTCCATAGACCGTTACAAGTTTTAAAATACAATATATTTTAAAAAATCTTGCTAGACGTGGCTCTTGACACCAATTGTGGAAAACTGGAAGGGGGGGTTGAATAGTTTTACTTCTTTTTAATTTGTTATAAAAGATTGTTTGAAAGTTTTCTTTGTTTTCAAATATATAGATTCGATGCTATATGAAATCAAGTCATGCACAATATGAACAACACTAAATATGTACTATAAAGCAATAATAATGTAAGTAAAGAAATAGATGAGAGTTGGAAAGACCGAACCGCGAGACAAGAGATTTATAGTGGTTCGGCTACAAGGTCACCTTCCTTGCCCTACTCCACTCCCCGAGCACCTAACTTGAGAGTTTTCTTCACTATGTCAACAAGCTCCCTTATGGCGGAGAAAACCTTACACACCAATACACACCACAACTACATCACAACTTATTCACACCTTCTACACACCTATTTCACACCTATTCACAACTTAATCACACCACTTCTTCACACCTATCTCCTACACACCAATTTTCTTCACACCTTTCTTCTACACACCAATCTTCTTCCTAACTTTTCTTCTTCACAACTAACTACTAACCTATCACACTATATATATATATATATATATATATATATATATATATATATATATATATATATATATATATATATATATATATATATATATATATATATAGCTAAACTATCTTCTAACAAATATTCACAACTATTCACAAAATGAGATGTATATGATGATGATGCTCTAACAACTTAGATGTGGAGATCACAACAAGTTGTAATACTTCTTGTCTTGAGGGATAGAAGTATTCTTCTCTTGCACTTGATGGGATGATCTTTGGATCACTTTGAAACAAAGATTTAAGAATGTATGATCAAATGATTTAGAGATTGGAAATGGAGATCTAGAACAGAAAGTTTAGGAGTGCAAAAGGTGAAAAAAATTCCAGATTTGAAGTGGTATTTATAGGCAACAAATTCTGACAGAGGAGCGTGGTCGGTCCCCTTAAATCAAGGCCGGCCCCCTTAAAATTAAGGGGACCACCCCTTATAATTAAGGGGGCCGCCCAGCTGGACGGCCAAATTTTTGTTTTCTAGTGGGGAAAGTTTATTTGGTGAAAAACTAACTGATTATGGTTAAAAATTTGAATTCATATAGTTAGTATGAATAAAACATTTTTCTTTATTACCAAAAGTGTTTTTCAAAAATATAAAATATGTTTATATAATTAAATAAACTTTGTAATACTTAATTAAATTTCCCTTTGATCATAAATTGCACTAAACACTTTGTTTATTCATACCTTAAGTGATTTGGATGTAAAGAGAAAATGTTAATGACTAAATACTTGTTTCAGTCACAAGTTTTAGTTCTATGAGTTTGTATTTTGTAATAATCAAAACATAGAGATATTGATAATATGTTAATAATGTTTTTAGGCATTATTTATGTCAACAGAGAATTAGATGGTATAGATCTTCTCAAAGGCAGTCGGGGGTACCAATCTCTATACCATCTCAATTGAAGACATGTTGCGGTCCTCTCCCATTTGCTTGCTTTCAAAAGCCTCCAAGAACGAAACATGGTTGTGGCATCGTCGTTTAAACCATTTGAACTTCGGTACCATCAATGAACTCACCCCGTAAGGATCTTGTTCGAGGTTTGCCCAGACTAAAGTATGAAAAGGATCATCTATGCTCCGCGTGTCAAATGGGCAAGAGCAAGAAGCACACCCACAAACCCAAAACTGTCAATTCCATTATGGAAGTTCTACACACTATTCACATGGATCTTTGTGGACCAATGGGGGTTCTGATGAGGCAAAAAATGATCTGTTTTTAGGGGGTCATTTAAGCCCGAATCCGACTTTATTTGATCAAATATTGCCCTAAATCGTTCCTTTTGTGATTTTAGGTGTTTGGAGAGTGAATTCTGGAAAAGAGGCTATTTTGGACGTTTTTGGAGCATAAAGTGAAGAAAACGACAAAGTACAAAAAATCCAAGCTGAAGATACAAGGTGACGGCGTCAAGACCAAACTCTTGACGGCGTCAGACATGAAGAATTAAAAATCGTAGCTGGTGACGGCGTCAGATGAACTGGTGACGGCGTCAAAGTGGCCAAGAATAAAATACCGAAGGTGGTGACGGCGTCACATAGGCCGTCACAAGTGGATCTAGGGCGTCCGTGGAAGTTTATGGCGGCGAGGTGACGGCGTCAGATTTAACTCTTGACGCCGTCAGAACGATTTTCCTATATATAGTTTTCTAGTTTTTTCATTAAAAAAAAGAGAAGTTTTGGTGAAACCCTAAAGACGATTTTGGTGCCTCTTTCACAGGTTTTTCAAGGGTTCCAAACCCTTGAGACCTTGCATTGTAATTGAGATAAGTATACTCTTAATTCAATCAATATGTCTATGTGTTGGTTGTTTATCTTTTGTTCTTATCTTAATTCTACTATGCTAGGCTAGATCTCTCTTGTGTTTGCTTAGATCTAATGAAACCTAGATGTTGATTATGTGTTGATTACTTGTCTATTCTTGTTTTAAATGAATGATTTATATGTTAGGCTTAAGAAAACTGGCAGATCTCCAAATGGTAACATGCTTGAACGTCTTAAGAAACATGAACCGAGGCGTACTAGGTCTTTATTGGTTGTATTTAATGCATGAGTCACTGTTTACAATCCCTATAGTTGTGCTGGGTCATGGTGTAGGAGGAGATAAGAGCTCATAGAGTTGGGGAGTTATGTATGCCACTCCACGAATGGTATTAAGGAATACAACCCGTCATTCATACAAGTGTAACAAGTAATTAACATGTAAAAGATATCTAGGGAGTAATGAAGTCTAAGTAAACACAATTTCTCCAACCACTGCTCACAACTTTAGTATAATTTAGTTTAATTTCATTTTTATTATTTTATTTTGATTGCATCTTAGCTTTGGGTTAGTTGAATAGCAACTAATTCCGCCCACTCCTTCAAAAACCGAGATTTTACTTGCTTTCATAAAATATAAAAACACAAAAATAATCATCTTTCATCTCTAGAACTATTAATTAGGTTTTCTAATCCTAGCGACACTATTCCTAAGCTGAACGATCAATCCCCCGGTACTTGTCACTATACTATACTACAACGATCAGGTACACTGCCTGGTGGGGGTTGTAAGCCTCGCGAGATCCCTCGAGAGGTAAAGCAAGGTGCGATTCCCACGCATCAAGTTTTTGGCGCCGCTGCCGGGGATTGTCTATCTTTACATTTATTCCTTAGCTTTCGCAAAAGAGTGCGGCGCATCAAGTTTTTGGCGCCGCAGCCCGGGGAATAGTTATTGTCTAGGTTAGGATTTCTTTTTATTAGGTCTACTTGCTAGATTCCTTTCTAGTAAGATTTTTTTTTTTTTTTTTTTTTTTTTTTTTTTTTTTTTTATTTCTATTTTTAGGTCTTCTTTAGTCTATCTTATTTCTTCGTGCTTTTGTTCGTAACTCTTTACCATCCGACATCATGGAAGGTGGTAACATCTTTGAACCCACCATCCCACCACAACAAAACCCACCATTAGAACCCCTTAGGCCCCGAACCTTAGGAGAGTATTCCCGACCTAGCCATCAAGGCTACCGAAACACCATTGAGCTCACCGGAGCCAATGTGACCCCCTTGCGATCCGACACCATCCGGTTGGTGCAAAGCGGATGTGCATTCCATGGACTTCGTTCCGAAGATCCAAACCAACACCTTAAGGACTTCCTCAAAATCGTAGACTCCATAGACCTAGGTGTTGAAACTAGAGAGACTACCCGTTTACGCCTATTCCAATTCTCTCTACGGGATCAAGCTAGTCAATGGCTTGAGCGTTTACCCGCGGGATCCATCACCACATGGGATGATCTCACCACTCGTTTCCTTGCTCAATTTTTCCCACCGGGGAGAACTACTAAACTTAGGAATGACATCTTGATGTTTCAACAACGTCAAAATGAATCTCTTTATGAAGCATGGACTCGTTTCAAGGACTTACTCCAAAAAGTCCCTCATCATGGCATAGATCTTTGGCTCCAAGTCCAAATCTTCTATGACCATATCGACATCTCCACGAGGCGAACCATTGACCAATCGGCCGGTGGTAAGCTACGTGATCTTAGTGCGGAACAATCATGGGAACTCATAGAAGATCTTGCTCTCTATGACAACGAAAGTTGGAATGATCCCCGTGATTTGAACAAAATGGTCAAGGCAATATCTTTGCCTTCGAATAATTCAAGCACTCCCGACCGTAGGATCATGGAACTTGAGGACCAAGTCAAGTTTCTCATGAAATCTTACGAAGCTCCGAAGCATTCAAGCCAAGTGAACAAAATCACTTCTTCATGCGAATTATGTAGTGGTCCCCATGACACTCATGATTGTGTGGAACTCCCCGGAACAGCTTTTGCGGACTACGCATCCACGCGTACCGACGAAGCGGGAGATAAGTGGTACACTTTCAAGCCCGAGCCAAACACATACGGTGATTCATACAACCCCTCATGGAAAAATCACCCAAACCTTAGGTGGAAACAAAATCAACCCAATTCATCCAACCCACCTAATCGTTACCAATCAAACGGTCCACCATCCAACCGTAACTTCAATAACAATCCTTCTAACAACTATGGTAGTACCAACAATCTTGAAGGATTGATGTCAAAGTTCATGGCATCTCAAGAAGCCCGCATAGCTAAGTTTGAAGCCGATTTCAAACAAAATCAAAGCGAGATGACCAATAGAATTGATGCATTGTTGAAAGTTCTCAATGACCGAGAAATGGGAGCACTCCCAAGCGACACCATCAAGAATCCGAAACTAAACGCTAATGCCATATCTTCAGTTTCGTTACCCACTTCGTGTCCACAATACTACTCGGTTAAATCAACGAGCACGTGTTTCAAACAACACCAAGTTCCCCAAAAGGACCAATCAACTAAAACACCCACTATAGAGTCGGTCAAAAGCATAGTTGAAACACCTCTTACGCAAGACCTTGACGATGAATTCAAAGAACTTCACCTTGAACGCCCCGTCATTGATGTCTTAGCGCGTGCTCCTTACTATAGTGCCCTCCTAGAAAAATATGAGAAGTATAAGCTAGGTAAAAATGGGACCGCCTTCGTTCAAAACAAGTTGCCTAAAAAGCTTGATGATCCGGGTATATTTGTTTTGCCTTGTAAGATAGGAAGATCCGAAGCTTTCGACACACTAGCCGATTTAGGGTCAAGCCTCAACTTGATTCCCTTATCCTTATTCACCGCTCTTAAGCTAGGAAAGTTAGAGGAAACGGAGGTATTGATAGGGCTAGCGGATGGAAGTATTGCCCACCCGGTTGGAATGATTAAGGATGTAGTTGTTCACATAGGAAGGTTAACTATATTAGCGGATTTTCACGTCCTAGACATGGTTAGTGACACTACATGCCCATTATTGGTAGGAAGAGGATTTTTAGCAACCGCTAGTGCCATGATAGATTGCAAGGAATCCAAGATAGCGGTAGGAGAAGGCGATACTTGGTCGGTGTATGATGTTAAGAAGCATAGTTATGATTGTGATGATGAACCAACACCGCATTGGGTAGAGATGAATAGGAGACCATCTAGATATGGACCTTGGATAGAAAGGAACTTCATAGGACCTCAATGCCCATTTTATCTATAAAAGGATTTCGTTGAGAAGACACATTCGGTAGAACAACTCATAGCTAGGGATGAGGAGCTAGATCCCTTTGAGGACCCCTTAGTCTTTAGAAAGATGATTGAGTTCTTGAGCGTAATGCCTATTAATATAGAGTTGAATAAATGGAAAAGAGATGGAGATAAGTATAAATGGAGGTGGGACAAGCCACCTAAAGAAGGTGACGGGTCATGGCATATTAGAATGACCTTGTATGATCAGGATGGAGAACAGTTTGAAAGGTCATACCACACTAAGGGAACCGATAGGAAGTTGAAACCTAAGTTCGATCCCAAAGATGTCCTCAATGAGGAACTCACCCGAATCACGTAGTAACCCACGACTTTGAGTCTAGCTACAAGACTCGTAAATAAAGAAAAGCGCTTCTTGGGAGGCAACCCATGTTTTGTGTGATTTTTATTTGTTTGATTGTTATTTGCTTCCGTATGCATGTTTTATTTTTATTGTTGGTTGATCATGTTTCTCTACTAAAAAGTGGAAATACTTTATTATGTTGTTTAGCCTAGTCTTAACTTCAACCTAGAGGTATTTTTGCAAAAGATAAGTGTAAGGGGAAACCCCAAATATGTTTTTAAGAAACAAACCGATCATGATTCTCCATAATATTTAATGAACATGTATATTCGTATTTGTTAGAGTCAAATGCTTGTATTGAGTCATAATGAAGTTTTGCAGGATTTTCCAGGAAGTAGGACAAAGTTTTTCCAGAAATTTTCCGGAAACTTAACATAAGAATTTCTGCAGGTCCATTCTGACGGCGTTAGGGTTTGCTCTTGACGGCGTCAGGAGTTAAAATCTGGAAATTTTACCGGTTTTGTTTTTCTAACGGAGTCTTATAGTTTTTGTGAATTATTAAGTTTTATAATCTCCAGGAAATCTGCAAACTTCATTCCACAAGCATTATATCTTACTTTGTTTTCTAGGATTTAGTAACTTATATAGGATGCCGCCGATTTTACGCGAGGTTGCCTTGTCTACCTTTGTCAGGATTTACAGGTTATTTATGACAAGAAGATGATTTATATTCTGGAAGGGAAGCTTTGATTGTTCGTTTTCTTGGAAGAAGATTTAACCTGGTCAACTAAAATCCATACCGAGCGAATCAGGGGAGTATTTGATTTCATTCTCTTTACTTTTTAACTTTTACATTCTTTACTTGAACATTGGGGACAATGTTCATCTTAAGTGTAAGGGGAGGGTAAAAAGATGATACCTTACATATGCACTTTCGCTTGAGTTTGTTTTGTTTGATAATAGATGAGTAATAAAACTACGAGAAATACTTGTTAGTGTAATTTTAGCGCCAAATTTAAATTTTTTTACAACATTTAGGAGTGAAACTTTAGCCATAGCAAGCGTCTCATGGATAGGAGATTGTATGACTAGCACATAACCGTATCTTCAGAAAAATTTTCCACCCAAAAATGTGAGGTTCGCCTTTAGATTTGATAGGAAAAGCATTCATTATTAGTGCTTATGAGTGTACCGGTAGCATTTAGATTCTAGAACTTGCGTTAGTGATGCATCCCGAGACCGCTAGTGAGACTACATTCGTGTAGTAGGATTTACTACATGATAAGAGGCATTAGGATCACCCTTGTGTTAAACCCGTATCATGATTACTTGACCATTTAAGTCATATTACTTGGCTAGTTAAGTCAACTAATTTTTCCCACACCCTTAGCGTTGTACTCATTTTTAGTACACGATACCCCTAGTACACCCCTCCGAGCCTATCTTTTCGTTTCTAACTTTAAGCATTTTACTTAAAGGAAGAATTTGTTACACCCCACTTAAATGTACACCCAAATCGCCTTAGCCTTCCGTGTATGCGCTCATTTTTAGTGCATTATTGTTATTTGTTAAACCCTAAGTTAACTTTCTAATTGATTACATGGTTGCTAAGTCGAGTCATATCCTTGTACATATTGTTTTGGGACGATTGGGACTCATGGGTAAGTACTTAATTTATGGAGTAATGGGGAAGAACATCACTTATTACCCCCATATGTACGTTAATCTTAAAAGTGCTCCAAGTGTTTTGATTTTCTTAATTCGAGTCATTAGAATAGTTTAATGTAAAGTATGTAAAGATTCAAGTGTAAGGGGAATTCTCATCCCCTATGATGTATTATTTTGGATGGTAGGGTAAGAGTGTATGCAAAAAAAAAAAAAAAAAAAAAAAAAAAAAAAAGAAAAAAACATACGGACTACCATCCCGTTTTTATTTTATGTTCATTTTATGTTTTTGTTATTTTTCATTTATTAGCTTAAGTCGAGTCTAGTCTTGGCTTAGCAACGCCATCTTGTACATGTAATTAACTAAGATTGTTAACTCGCCACCAGTAAAACTTCCTTTATCCAACAAAACCGTGTAATTCATATCCCTACACCTAACGTTATAACCCTTTAAAAGACCTCTTTGATAGTTTATCCTAGGTGCTTACGCCATGTGGTGGAGGTTTGATCCTTTCCCAAGCCTATGGTAATCTATTTTGCTATGACAGGTAGTGAGAGATATCTTCCATTTCCATAATGTTATATTACTTTATTACACCCGAGAGATGTGAGTATCTAAACACTATTTGTGAGGTGCTTGTGTATGACCTCCGTGCTTGTCTATTGGTCTTTAGTGGAACGATTATTTGTTGTAATTACTTTTATATTAGTGTTAAATGACCCCTAACTTGTCTTTTGAGTAGAATAAAAGCTCATTTGCTTGAGGACAAGCAAATCTCAAGTGTAAGGGTATATGATGAGGCGAAAAATGATCCGTTTTTAGGGGGTCATTTAAGCCCGAATCCGACTTTATTTGATCAAATATTGCCCTAAATCGTTCCTTTTGTGATTTTAGGTGTTTGGAGAGTGAATTCTGGAAAAGAGGCTATTTTGGACGTTTTTGGAGCATAAAGTGAAGAAAACGACAAAGTACCAAAAATCCAAGCTGAAGATACAAGGTGACGGCGTCAAGACCAAACTCTTGACGGCGTCAGACATGAAGAATTAAAAATCGTAGCTGGTGACGGCGTCAAAGTGGCCAAGAATAAAATACCGAAGGTGGTGACGGCGTCACATAGGCCGTCACAAGTGGATCTTGGGCGTCCGAGGAAGTTTATGGCGGCGAGGTGACGGCGTCAGATTTAACTCTTGACGCCGTCAGAACGATTTTCCTATATATAGTTTTCTAGTTTTTTCATTAAAAAAAAGAGAAGTTTTGGTGAAACCCTAAAGACGATTTTGGTGCCTCTTTCACAGGTTTTTCAAGGGTTCCAAACCCTTGAGACCTTGCATTGTAATTGAGATAAATATACTCTTAATTCAATCAATATGTCTATGTGTTGGTTGTTTATCTTTTGTTCTTATCTTAATTCTACTATGCTAGGCTAGATCTCTCTTGTGTTTGCTTAGATCTAATGAAACCTAGATGTTGATTATGTGTTGATTACTTGTCTATTCTTGTTTTGAATGAATGATTTATATGTTAGGCTTAAGAAAACTGGCAGATCTCCAAATGGTAACATGCTTGAACGTCTTAAGAAACATGAACCGAGGCGTACTAGGTCTTTATTGGTTGTATTTAATGCATGAGTCACTGTTTACAATCCCTATAGTTGTGCTGGGTCATGGTGTAGGAGGAGATAAGAGCTCATAGAGTTGGGGAGTTATGTATGCCACTCCACGAATGGTATTAAGGAATACAACCCGTCATTCATACAAGTGTAACAAGTAATTAACATGTAAAAGATATCTAGGGAGTAATGAAGTCTAAGTAAACACAATTTCTCCAACCACTGCTCACAACTTTAGTATAATTTAGTTTAATTTCATTTTTATTATTTTATTTTGATTGCATCTTAGCTTTGGGTTAGTTGAATAGCAACTAATTCCGCCCACTCCTTCAAAAACCGAGATTTTACTTGCTTTCATAAAATATAAAAACACAAAAATAATCATCTTTCATCTCTAGAACTATTAATTAGGCTTTCTAATCCTAGCGACACTATTCCTAAGCTGAACGATCAATCCCCCGGTACTTGTCACTATACTATACTACAACGATCAGGTACACTGCCTGGTGGGGGTTGTAAGCCTCGCGAGATCCCTCGAGAGGTAAAGCAAGGTGCGATTCCCACGCATCAGGTTCAAAGTATCAATGGAAAGAAATATGTGCTGGTTATTGTTGATGACTACTCTCGCTTCACATAGGTAAAGTTTCTGCGATCAAAGGATGAAACTCCGGAGATCATCATCAAACTCATCAAGCAATTACAAGTTCGACTCAACAAAACTGTTAGGTTCATTCGCACTAACAATGGAACAGAGTTCGTGAACAAACAACTTACTCAATTTTATGAAAGTGTCGGCATTAGTCATCAAAAGAGCATTCCACGCACTCCTCAACAAAATGGAGTTGTTGAAAGGCGTAACCGCACCTTGGTTAAAGCTGCTAGGACTATGCTCATCTTTTCTAAAGCTCCTATGTTCCTTTGGGCAGAGGCTATTGCAACCGCTTGCTACATACAGAATAGATCCTTGATACGTCCTCTCCACTGCAAGACTCCATATGAACTGGTTCATGGCAGAAAACCAGACCTTTCGTTTTTGTAGGTATTTGGCGCATTGTGTTATCCAACAAATGACAGTGAAGATCTTGGGAAACTCAAGGCCAAGGCAGACATTGGTTTCTTCGTTGGTTATGCTCCAGAATGAAAGGGGTACCAAATCTACAACAAACGTACCAGAGACATACTGGAAACAATTCACGTTACATTTGATGAGCTAACTGAGCAACAGGCTCCTGGACAATCAAGTTCCGGACCTGTATCAATTCTTTTGTCTCCTGGACCTATAAGTTCCAGGCTTGTACAGAATCCCACATCTGCTACTCCTTTTGTGCCTCCAACAAGTGAAGATTGGAAGAAACTGTTTGACCCAATGTTTGATGAATATTTTGAGGCTCAAAATGTAGCTGCTTCTGAAGCTCCAGTTCTTCCATAGCTGGCTGGTGCAGCTCATGTTCCACTCCATAATGCTGGACCATCCACATCGCTATCATTAGATCCAGAAGCCCCCACTATCAGTCACTCAGTTTCTACATCGAATGTTCACTCTTCATCTGTACTAAGAGAAGTAGCTATGGACAATTCTTTTGAAGTAAATCCTTTCGCTCCACCTGAAGATGAGCCGTTTGTAAACATCTTTGCTCTTGAATCCTCTAATGATGCAACATCCTCAGAAGAATCAAACACGGTGACCTCAATTCACTATCCTCAACCCCATGAGCATCTCAGGAAATGGACAAATGATCACCCAATTGACAACATCATTGGAAACCCTTCTCGTCCGGTATCAACCCGTAAACAACTTGCAACTGACGCCTTGTGGTGCTTCTTCAACTCCGTCCTCTCTAAGGCTGAGCCAAAGGATTTCAAAGATGCAATGTCTAAACACTCATGGTTCACTGCTATGGTAGACGAGATTCATGAGTTTGATCGACTTGAAGTGTAGGAATTAGTACCACTTCCCGATTATGCTATGATCATTGCTCTCAAATGGATATTTAAAGTAAAACTTGATGAGCATTGAGATGTATTGAAGAACAAGGCAAGGCTTGTAGCAAAAGGATACCGTCAAGAAAAAGGAATAGACTTTGAAGAATACTTTGCACCTGTTACCAGAATTGAAGCCATAAGAATATTTCTCGCCAATACTGCCAGTCAGAATATGGTAGTATATCAGATGGACGTTAAGACTGCATTCTTAAATGGCAATTTAAAGGAGGTGGTGTATGTTAGTCAACCTAAAGGATTCATGGATCCGGAACATCCTAACCATGTCTATCGTTTGAAGAAGGCTCTTTATGGGCTTAAGCAAGCTCCTAGGGCATGGTATGATACTTTGTCAAAATTCCTTCTTGCTACCAAGTTTTCCAAATGTGCTGTTGATCCTATACTCTTTACCAGAAAAACAGGCAAAAACTACCTGCATGTTCAAATCTATGTTGATGATATCATATTTGCTTCCTCTGATCCTAAGGAGTGTGATCTTTTTTCACAAGAGATGAGTTCTGAGTTTCAGATGTCCATGATGGGTCAAATGTCATTCTTTTTGGGCTTACAAGTCTCTCAAAATCCAAGTGGCATATTTATCAATCAATCCAAATATGCTAATGAAATCTTGAAGAAATTTGGATTTGAATCTTGTGACTCAGTTGATACTCCCATGATCGAACGATCAAAACTTTATGAAGACGATATTGGGATCCCTGTGGATCAAACCATGTATCGGAGTATGATTGGTTCCTTAATGTATCTCACTGCCAGTAGACCGGATCTTCATTTTGTTGTGTGCATGTGTGCTCGGTATCAATCGAAGCCAACCAAAAAGCACTTGGAAGCAGTTAAGAGGGTATTTCGGTATCTTAAAGGAACGGTCCACATGGGTCTCTGGTATCCCAAAGACACTGCCATGGGACTCACTGCCTACTCCGACGCAGATCATGCGGAATGTCAAGATACACGTCGAAGCACATCTGGTGCTGCTGGGTAATAAGCTGGTTAGTGATGAGGCGAAAAATGATCCATTTTTAGGGGGTCATTTAAGCCGGAATTTGGATTTATTTGATCAAATATTGCCCTAAATCGTTCCTTTTATGATTTTAGGTACTTTGGGAGTGAATTCTCGAAAAGGAAGCATTTTGGACGTTTTTGGAGCATAAAAGTGAAGAAAATGGCAAAGTCTTGATTTTCCTTGCTGGGCACAGTACCTGACGGCGTCAAGAAGGTTTTTATGACGGCATCAAGAGCAATTTTGGTGACGGCCCAGAGAAAACGTGACGGCGTCAGAACAAGGCCGTCAGGAGTAAAAGTGGTGACGGCACAGAGCAGAAATACACATGACGGCGTCAGATCTGGATCTAGGCAGTCCGAGAATTTTATTTGCGGCGAGATGACGGCGTCAGAACTTTCTTCTTGACGCCGTCACCTCATGAAATATATATATACTTTTCTAATTTTCATTCATAAGTGTGTAACTTGGGAGGAGAATTTTAGGGTCGAACTTAATAAACCTTAACACGACTTTTATAGTATTTTTAAGGGTTTTCACCCCTTGAAACCCTTCATGTTCAATTGAGATAAGTATCCTTTCAATTCATTCAATATGTCTATGTGTTGTTTGAATATATCTTATGTTTGTCTTAATTTTAACATGCTAGGCCAGATCTCTTGTGTGTTTGCTTAGATGTAATGAAACCTAGATGTTGATTATAGGTTGATTACTTGTTTATAGTTGTAATGGATGAATGATTTCAATGTTAGGCTTAAGAAAACTGGTAGATCTCCATTGTGTAACTTGCTTGAACGTCTTAAGAAACATGAACCGATGTGTACTAGGTTTTTATGGTTGTATTTAATGCATGAGCGAATTCTAGTGATCCCATGTTAGGAGCTTCTTGCAGGCTCGACATAGGAGTGAAGTAGGAGCTTATAGAATTGGGGAAGTAAGTACGCCACCCCATGATTGGTATTAAGGAATATAACCCATCATCCACGCAACTGTAACAACTAATTAACCTGTAAAAGATATCTAGGGAGTAGTGAAATCTAAGTAAACACAATTCTCCCATCTATTGTTCACACCACTAGTTTAATTAGCTTAATTTACATTTCTGTTATTTTATTTTGATTGCATCTTAGTTATTGGGTTAGTTGAATAGCAACTAATTCTCCCCACTCTTCCAATACCCGAGATTTTTAATTGCTTTTCATAAAATATATAAAAATACAAAAAAGAATCATCCCTCACCTCTA
Source organism: Artemisia argyi (assembly GCA_030686995.1). Lineage (NCBI taxonomy): Eukaryota > Viridiplantae > Streptophyta > Magnoliopsida > Asterales > Asteraceae > Artemisia > Artemisia argyi. Next base: position 17,473,049 of record CM060697.1, on the reverse strand, counting down.
GACCTAGTCCTTAGGCTTTCTAATCCTAGCGACACTATTCCTGAGTTAAACGATCAATCCCCCGGTACTTGTCACTATACTATACTACAACGATCAGGTACACTGTCTAGTGGGGGTTGTAAGCTTCTCGAGATCCCTAGAGAGGTAAAGCCTGGTGCAATTCCCACGCATCAAGTTTTTGGCGCCGTTGCCGGGGAATAGTTATTGTCTAGGTTAGAATTTCTTTTTATTAGGTCTACTTGCTAGATTCCTTTCTAGAAAGATTTTATTTTTATTTTTAGTTTTCTTTAATCTATCTTATTTCTTTGTTTCCTTTGTTCGTAAACTATCTCGATGGATAACAATAACATTGATCGTTTGATTCCTGTTATTCGTGTTTTTCGTCGCAGGATTTTCCAAATGCCCGCCCCAATCCCTTTAGTGGAAAATGAAAACCCACCTAACCTCTCACCCAACCACCACTTTGATAATAATTCGGAAATGGAGGAGTCTGACCATGATGATGACCATAGGGCTAGTCCTTTTTACTATTCAGACTCCGATGAGGATCTAGACGATGGTGATGTGATTAATGAGGATAGGATGGAAGACGAAGTGAACCCTCTTAGGTATGTTGTCCCTAGAACAAGGATTGAGTGTAATAGCTCATTCAATATGCAATTTCCTTGTAAGATTGAATTTATGAGCTTTAATGCCTACCTTAACTCATCCCTCCCAATGAACATAATCTCGCGTAGTGAATACAATAAAATCATGGTAGATGTGTTAGAATACAAAGGAGATAATGTTATTGCTAGGGCAATGTCATTGCATGTGTTTGTAGGAAGCTTTGTTTATCTTGTTGAGTTCATGGTTATGGAGAATCTAGGAGAATTTATTGATAGTAAGTTAACCCAAGTTGTGTTTAGGAAACCTTTCAAAAGGTTGACCAACCTTGATGAAAAACTTATGGAAGGGTTAATTACATTCTCGGATGGGGATGAAGATTTTGTCTACCAAATGCCCCGTGCACACCCTAGGTTCAAGGATTTTTCCATGGAGAAGTGTAGTAGGTATCCGCCCCTAGAAATGCTAAGTGAGAATGATAAAAGAAAAGGGCTTAAATATACTCATGAAAAGAATGAAAGGTATTATTGTGGATGTTTAGAGTTAAGTGATGATTATAAGAAAGATGAGGCGACTATTAGATGGCTCACCCTTGGTTATGTGAGCATAAGCGACACACGATAACCCATGACCTTGAGTCTAGCTACAAGACTCATAAATAAAGAAAAGCGCTTCTTGGGAGGCAACCCATGCTTTGTGTGATTTTTATTTTGTTTGATTGTTATTTGTTTCTGTTACATGCTTTATTTTTATTGTTGGTAGATCATGTTTCAAACTAAAATGGTGAAAATACTTTATTTTGTCGTTTAGCTTAGTCTTAACTTCATCCAAAGGTATTTCGCAAAAGATAAGTGTAAGGGAAAACCCCAAATATGTTTTCAAGAAACAAACTTGATTATGATTCTCCACAATATTAAATGAACATGTATATTCGTAATTGTTAGAGTCAAATGCTTGTATCGAGTCATAATGATGTTTTGAAGGATTTTCCAGGAAATAGGACAAATTTTTTCAAGAAATTTTCCGGAAACTTAACATAAGAATTTCTGCAGGTCACTTCTGACGGCGTAAGAAAGAAATTCCTGACGACGTCATGTGTAAAAATCTAGAAATTTTGCTAGTTTTGTTTTTCTAACAGAGTCTTAAAGTTTTTGTTGAATCTTATAATCTCCAGGGAATCTGCAAACATCATTCCACAAGCATTATATCTTACTTTGTTTTCTAGGATTTGTTATCATATATAGATTGCCGCCGATTTTACGCGAGGTTGCCTTGCTTGTTTTCTCAGGTTTAATAGGTTATGTATGACAAGAAGATGATTTATATTCTGGAAGGGAAGCTTTGAGTGTTCATTTTCTTGGAGGAAGATCTAACCTTGTTACCATACTATCCATACCGAGCGAATCAGGGGAGTATTTGATTTCATTCTTTTACCTGTTTTTACTTTTACATTCTTTAATTAAACATTGGGGACAATGTTCATCCTAAGTGTAAGGGGAGGGTAAAATAATGATACCTTATAGTATACACTTTCACTTGAGTTTGTTTGTTTGATGGTAGCTGTGTAATAAAACTAAGAGAAATACTTGTTAGTGTAATTTTAGCGCCAAATTTAAATTTTTTACAACATTTAGGAGTGAAACTTTAGCCATAGCAAGCGTCTCATGGATAGGAGATTGTATGACTAGCATAAAACCGTACTATTCAGAAAAATTTTCCACCCAAATATGTGAGGTTCGCCTTTAGATTTGATAGGAAAAGCATTTACTATTAGTGCTTATGAGTGTACCGGTAGCATTTAGATTCTAGAACTTGCGTTAGTGAAGCATCCCGAGACCGCTAGTGGGACTACATTCGTGTAGTAGGATTTACTACATGATAAGAGGCATTAGGATCACCCTTGTGTTAAACCCGTATCATAATTACTTGACCATTTAAGTCATATTATTTGGCTAGTTAAGTCAATTAATTTTTCACACACCTTTAGCGTTGTACTCATTTTTAGTACACGAAACCCCTAGTACACCCCTCCGAGCCTATCCTTTCGTTTCTAACTTTAAGCATCTAACTTAATATAACACCCCCAAAATCGATCAATACAGCGGAAGACTTAAAATGTCAACGGAAGACTTTTGGGGTATTATATCGTGGATCTTTGTCATTATAGAAAACGATTCAAGTGATCGTTTTAAGTTTTATTTAAAATACCAAATATTCATAATTCCAAGAGAATTCGTTATTCAACAAGTTTTATTCAAAGAGAAACAAATGTTTCTTTATTTGCCCACTTCGTGCCTTTGCTATCCATTCCATTTAGTTACCTGAGATAAACATGCTAAAAGTCAACAAAAGTTGAGTGAAATTCATAGGTTTATAATTAAGAGTTTGAACACAAGAGATAAGTGCTTATTGTATAAAAATACAAATCAACAAGTTAGAAAAAAATCGCATTCATTATTGCATTAAGCTCATGACACTCAACGATTCAACAGACATCAATATTTTCTGTAATAATGATGTAAAGTAATATAGCCCCCAAAATAGGTATTTGCCAGTAACCTACGATATTCAAATAAAGTGCATTTGGTGACTTTCCTCTAGCAACCAAATGGGGATTGTCAATCCCTAATAGATCTATTCACAATTATTTACGTTCACCCTTCAAGTGATTAAGGTTCATGATCGAGGGGCTTTTGGCAATAGCTACTTAAGCAATAATAATATCAGGAAAAGACTTGTGTTCGGTTTTTGAGCATGTATCCCCCCCACAAAATAAGTTAAATGTGGGCTATGAACTCACCTTAGTAGGATCGTAGAACAAATGTAATCTCAACGATGCAAGGCAACGGCTTCACACACAACCTATAAGATATGGCACGTTTTAGTTCTTCAGTCTCGTTTTATTGCGAACGTTTATTATTAATTACGAGTAATCGATAAAGTGCATACGTGATGTGTTACATCGTATAAAAATAGATAATGGTTACGTATTGTTTTATTCGTCAAAATTTAGTTATCGTTATATAAGTTTTATCCGTATTTTATATACATATATATATATATATATATATATATATATATATATATATATATATATATATATATATATATATATATATATATATATATATATATATATATATATATATATATGTATATATATATATATATATATATATATATATGTATATATATATATATATATATATATATATATATATATGTATATATATATATATATATATATATATATATATATATATATATATAATTATTATTAAAAAAATCAATATTACTATTCGATCCCTTATGTTTCTCAATTTTACACTTCTTACCCTTAACGGAAAACATTTACGTCGTTAGCCCAAAAATTATATATATTTACGTTTTTAGTCCAAATATCAAATATTTACATTCATTATCCCTAACTTTCAATATTTACAGTTTATACCCTTAGAAAAACAGTTTTTATACTTTTCACCCAAAGTTTACAAACTTGACAATTTTAGTCCCTAACTTTCGAATATTTGCAAAAATAGTCCAAACATTACCAAATTTAAAACTTAGCATTTTTATTATTTAAATAAGCTCACAAGGTTTCAAACAGCTTATACCAACAGCTTATTAGCTTAAAAAGTGCTTATTTCATTAATTGGGCTTAACGAGCCAAAATTAAGGGCCCGTTAAGGTTTTATGATCCAAGGGGTTTGGGGGTACATTGGGTTTGTCGAAATCCATATTTTTAAGTTACAAAATCATTTCAAAAGAGCTTATATGATTAGCTTATCGCAATAAGCTAAACTGAGCTTTTTGGGCTTTTCGGCCCACTTAAGGTTTTTAAGTTTCTGAAAACTGGTTTCCATAGCGATTTACTTTAGGTCTCGTTAAGTGATCAAACTAAGTTGTTGAGTCAACTTATTTATCATTCCCGTTAGTGTTCCAAGTAAACAATTAGATCGTGTAAAAATACTTAGGGGTTGTGTGTCTATATTTCATAATATACGATCAAAGTAAACGGGGTACGATAAGTTCTTTCGCTAGTATAATAGTGTTGAAATTTTCTAAGTCTTTTTATAGTATACGTGCATGTCCATATGACTTAGAATCGTATGATATTTAGTATGTATATATAAGTATAAGCTCGAAATACTTATGTAGGCTCGTTTGTGACTTATTAAATATGTAGTTCGTTATATAATATGAGCATGTTACGTCTTAGTTTCTCATTTTATTTAGACGAAGTGTTCGTGCAAAACAAATGATACGTGTATATATCTATATAAGAAATAAAGATTTGGAGGTCTCACCTCACCTCAAAGGTGGAGTAAAACGATGAAAATGGTTCGTGTATATGGTTCAACGCCTCGTGGTTAACTTCAAGCCTTTCCAAAGGTTCAATATACGCTTTGCTACTCGTTCCTTGGTTCTCTTGCTTCGTGGTTCTCTTGTGCACTCCGTATGTCTTCTCACTAGCTCTTGTGTTCTCGTTTGGGTAGGTTTTGGTACGTACGAGTGTAGTTTAGGTTTGTGCTTGCATGTGTTTGTTATATAGTGAGTTATAAGATACGTATAGATACTTGAAATCATAGGGACGATTTGGTTTCATCATGAGCAAATAGTGGTGCCTCATTCTTTGTCCAATGGCTTGCGTACAAACCAAGTATCCTTGTGATAAATTCCTGACATTAACCCTGTTCATTTACGCGTGATAGGGGAGGAGGGGAGGTGTGGAAGAAAATGTATGCCACGATTTGGCCTTATCTCTATGGAGGTTTCATGTCTTTCTTTTGAACGTTTTTAGAGTAGTAACGAATGTATGTGAGCAAGGTTTTTGGTCTAGTCTGTATCTTGGGTAGTAGATAAATCAAGATGTACAATAAAAATGATATGTAACATGTAGAAGTCGTGAAATATTAGGGTGTGTTTGGAGGTGTCGCGGTAGGGAACAAGAAAAGAAAAAAAAATAAATAACAAAGGGTGCGTTTGGGCTTGTAACTTGGGCTGCTGGTTGTGTCGGCCCAAAGAAAAAGAAAAGGATAAAAAAGGAGTCCGTTTGGTTGTGTAGTGTGTAACCGTGGCCCAAAGGGTGTTGGGGGCCCACCTAGTGTGTCTCGATTATCATGTCGAAGTTCAAAAATATTAATGAGCGTTCTCGAGAAGTTTCGTAGGTTCGGGGAATATATAAATAGTATATGTTATTTAGACGAAACGTATTATTTTAAATATAAACGCGTTATATAAATATTTATCGTTCGCAATAATTATAGGCAATCTAGGTTGTGTGTAAGCATCGTTCCTGGGTAAACGGTCAATCACAGTTATCGTAGTGGTTCAATATCAAGCCATATCACAAAAAAAAAATTTACCCGTAAAATGGTGTTAATTTATTGTAACATCGTTTTATTTATTCGTATGCATTTACTAATCGTAAGGGAAATTTACGAGAGGCTACATTACCTACCTCTTACAGGGAATTCCGTCCCGGAATTATAGTCTAAGATAGTTGCCAAGGGTGTCTTAGGTGAAGAGATGTGGGTACTTGGAGCGAATCTGATCCTCGCGCTCCCAGGTATATTCCGGTCCTCGCTTGGAGTCCCAACGAACTTTGACAATAGGGATACGGTTTTGTTTTAGTTGTTTGACTTCTCTATCCATAATTTCAATGGGTTCCTCGGTAAAGACAAGTTTATCATCTAGTCGAATCTCTTTCAATGGAATCACGAGAGATTCATCGGATAAACACTTCTTAAGGTTTGACACATGAAAGGTGTCGTGGATCCGACTAAGTTCTTCGGGTAGTTCTAGTTTATAAGCCACGGGTCCTATCCTTTCCAGGATTTTGAATGGACCGATGTATCTGGGGTTCAACTTTCCATGCTTTCCAAATCGTACCATTCCCTTCCAGGGAGATACTTTTAATAAGACTCTGTCTCCTATTTGAAATTCCATGGGTTTCCTTTTTAGGTCTGCGTAGCTTTTCTGTCGGTCTCGGGCTGCTTGTAAGCGTTGCTTAATCTTAATGATTTTCTTGGTTGTTTCCCGAACGAGGTCAGGTCCTATAAGTTGTCTTTCTCCGACTTCTGCCCAACAAACGGGCGATCTGCACTTTCTACCTTACAGTGCTTCGAATGGTGCTGCTTTTATGCTGGTGTGGTAACTATTGTTGTATGAAAACTCTACTAATGGTAAGTGCTTATCCCAACCTTTTCCAAAATCAATAACGCATGCTCGGAGCATATCTTCCAAGGTTTGGATAGTTCTTTCACTTTGGCCATCAGTTTGAGGGTGGTATGCGGTGCTCATATCTAGTTTAGTTCCTAAGGCTTTCTGTAACGATTTCCAAAAGTGAGAGGTGAAACGACTATCTCGATCTGAGATAATCAAAATTGGTACTCCATGTCGAGTGACAATTTCCTTCACATACAGCTGAGCTAGTGTATTCATCTCATCGGTTTCTTTGATGGGTAGAACATGAGCGGATTTTGTAAGACGATCCACAATAACCCATATTGTGTCGTATCCGGATGAGGTTCTTGGGAGTTTGGTGATGAAGTCCATAGTGATTCGTTCCCATTTCCACATAGGAAGTTCTGGTTGTACCAGTAAGCCTGAAGATTTCTGATGTTCTGCCTTTACCCTTGAACATGTCAAACATTTACCGACATATTCTGCGATGTCAGCTTTCATGCTTGGCCACCAATATAGTCTCTTTAAATCCTGATATATCTTGTTGGAACCTGGATGAATGGAGTATTTTGACTTGTGGGACTCGTACATGATGAACTCACGAATACCTCCAATCATAGGGATCCAACTTCTGTCCTTGAAACACAGTGTTCCATCGGATTTCTTCACGAAACCATTCTTATTCTCGGGCATACCGTAAATCTTTTCCTTGGGTCGGTTTTCTTCTTTAAGTGCTTTGTTCTGTGCGGTAAGGATTTGGGATGGAAGGGGTGAGTGGATAGTCATCCCTAGTGATCTAACTCGAAGGGGTTTCAATCGTTCCTTTCGGCTTTACGCATCTGCTACTACATTAGCCTTTCCTGGGTGGTAACGGATCTGACAATCATAATCGCTGAGCAACTCTAGCCAGTGACGTTGCCTCATATTCAAATCCTTCTGATCCAAAATATGTTGAAGACTCTTGTGGTCGGTGTACACGGTACATTTGGTGCCATATAAGTAGTGTCTCCATAACTTGAGCGCAAACACTACCGCTCCTAACTCCAAGTCATGAGTCGTGTAGTTTTCCTCATGTTTTTTCAGTTGCCGGGATGCATAAGCTATCAGTTTGCTTCTTTGCATCAAGACTGCTCCTAGTCCATGATAAGATGTGTCGCAATATACTATAAAGTCCTCATTTCCTTCTGGGAGGGCTAATATTGGAGCTTCATAAAGCTTTTGTTTTAACAACTGGAAGGCTGCTTCTTCCTTTTCTTCCCAGATGTACTTCTCATTCTTTTGGGTTAGCTTAGTCAGAGGTTTTGCAATCTTGGAGAATCCTTCTATAAATCTTCGGTAGTAACCTGGGAGACCTAAAAATTGACGTATCTCCGTGGGGTTTGTAGGAGATGACCAACCTTTAACAGCCTCAATCTTTGCAGGGTCTACGTGAATGCCTTGACTATCGATGATGTGTCCTAAAAACTGTACGGTGCGAATCCAAAAGTCGCATTTGGAGAACTTAGCGTACAATTCTTCTTTCTTGAGCAGTTCAAGAATGATTCGTAAATGTTCTGCGTGTTCTTCTTCGTTGCGAGAGTAGATCAAAATATCGTCGATGAATACTATTACAAACTTATCCAAGTAAGGTTTACATACTCGATTCATTAAATCCATGAAAACTGCTGGTGCATTGGTCAGACCGAACGACATTACTTGAAATTCGTAGTGACCATAGCGCGTTCTGAATGCAGTTTTCGGAATATCCTCTTCTCGAACTCTTAGCTGATGATATCCTGATCTCAGATCAATTTTTGAGTACACACTCGATCCTTGCAATTGATCAAATAGGTCATCAATTCGAGGCAATGGGTATCGATTCTTTACCGTAAGTTTATTCAACTCCCGGTAATTGATGCACATTCGAAAGGATCCATCCTTCTTCTTAACAAATAAAATTGGAGCTCCCCAAGGTGATGAGCTTGGTCGAATAAATCCTTTGTCTGACAATTCTTTTAGTTGTTCTGACAATTCTTCCATTTCAGATGGTGCTAGCCTATAAGGTGCTTTAGCCACTGGTGCCGCTCCAGGCACTAGTTCAATCTGAAATTCTACTTGACGTACGGGTGGAATACCAGGTAATTCTTCAGGGAATACTTCAGGAAAATCCCTAACGATAGGAACGTCATCGAGCTGCTTCTCGGATGTCCTATTTTCCGTAACTTGAGCCATGAATACTTGACATCCTTCCTTCATGTATTTTACCACTTGCATACATGAGATAATTCCATATCGAAGTTTGCTTTTGTCGCCCTGGACAATGAGTGTTTCATCCTTGAGTGGTATATGGACGGCCTTTTCGTCACAGTGAATCCTAGCACGATGGTGGGATAGCCAATCCATGCCGACGATAGCGTCGAAACTACCAAGTTGAACCGGCATAAGATCAATGGCAAAAGGTTTTTCGGATAAGGTTAGGGTGCAATCTTTCATGATAGTATTGGTATCTATTAAATTCCCGTCAGCCATTTCGACTTCGTAGGTGGTGTTTAGCTTAGAGGGGGTAACATTAAGTAAAGGGGCAAACGTATCTGATATAAAACTCTTATCGGCGCCCGAATCAAACAATACTCTAGCATTATAATGGTTTAGTAGAAACGTACCGGTGACTACATCGGGTCCGTTTCCATCTCCGAGTAGGTATACCGTAGCTTGGGCGTTGACTAGTTCATTTCCTTTTGGGCAGTTCCTCCGGATGTGTCCTACTTCTCCGCATCCGTAACAAGTGGGTGATACAACCTGTGTGTTGCTTCCTGTAGCCGGAATCCTACAGTTTCTGGTTTGATGACCGATCTTATGACATTTGTCACATCGGATGGTACAACGACCCTCGTGATGAAGTTTGCATCGCTGGCATAGGGGTTTCTGCCTGTTGTATCCTACACCTTCCGTGGTGGTGTAGACTCGGGGTTTTTCTTGTCTTTGATTCTGCTGTTGAGTGCTTCGAGTGTTGTGATATGGTTGGTGGTTCCGATTATTGTTGTGTTAGTTGTTGTTGCGGTGGTGACTGTTGTTGCTTTGTTGGTTGTTGTTGTGATGGTGGGTGGTTCTTTTATCGTCCAATTTCCTTTTAAGTTCATTGCATTTCACTTCTCGATCTAGAAGTTTCTGAGCAAGTTCCATTGCTGCTTCCAAGCTTGGCGGGTTTGCTGAGGTGACATTTCCTTCAATACTCCTAGGGAGTCCTTCGACATATTTCTCTAATGTCTTCTCGTGATCGGGTACCATGGTAGGGCATAGTATCCTAAGTTCTTGGAATCTTTGGTTGTAACTTCTCAAGTCAATTCCTTTCACTATTAAGGCATGGAACTCATCCTCGAGTTTTCGCAGTTCGGAACGGGGACAATACTTCTTTAGTATTTTAGACTTGAATTCAATCCAAGTAAGCTGATGTGCTGCTTCTGCTCCTAGTGTTTGAACGGTAGAGTTCCACCAGGATAGAGCGTCTTGCATTAGTGTTCCCGTTGCGAAGCTTACCTTGTTGTTTTCCAAGCATCCACTTCTTTGGAAAACAGTTTCACTTCTTTCAAACCATTGAGCTAATTCCGACACTCCTTCAGTTCCTTTGAAATACGTTGGTTGACATGCTATGAAGTCTTTGTACGTGCAGTAGCGGGGTGCCGGTGCATTTCCATCTCTATTACGGGCTTGTCCAGCTAAAACGGCATTAACGCCATCAGCGATTGCTTGCTGGATTGCTGCCGGGGTCATAACTTCGGGGTTTGCTGGTGCGGCGTTCGTGGTTGTTCTCCTAGTTCTAGCCATATTGCTATAAAAGAAGGTATATTATTAGAACATTTATAATAATCCTATCACGTTGAAAATACATATCGAGTAATAAATAGTTAAATATCGTAGTTACAATGATTCGATCATTGAAAAGGTTTAAATCGTAAATTATCGTATGTTGGGATGACACACATTACGAATAAGTTTGACCTGTATGAACCAATATATTACGATATAATGCAACGTAAATAAAGATAAAATAAACTTCCATAAATCAATGTCAAGGTGTTACAACACTTATTGATACTTGTGCAAATGTTTACAAAACACGACAAGATATTCTTATTTGTAGGACATTGATTTTGCTTAACAAGGTGATGGTCTCATGGTTTTCCTAAGGCCTTGTCTAGGCGGTTTTGGAGTTCTTGAATAGCAGTGGACATGGTTTCCATGGTTTGATCTCGAGTCCTTTCCCTTTCTCGAGCTTCTAGCAGGGCTTGCCTAAGGCGTAGGTTTTCAGTGTTGATCCTCTCAATTTCTCAGACTAAAGTTCCCAATGCTATTTCGGTCGAAGTGTTAGCCCCACATAGTGCTCCTATGAATTCCATTGATTCCCAAAATAAAGAATCCAACTTTTCAACTTTATCTTCTATTGCAAGATGACCAATTATGAGACTGTTCATATCATCTTCAAAGGTTTCTAGAAGTTCATGTGGAATCTTGTTGAGTATACTAGCGATGGAATCAAGTCGGTCTTCGTGGCGAACCATTCTTGCAGCTAACAATGGTATGGTATGGTGTATGGGTTCCCCAGTGACTGGCAGAATTCGGGAGGTCGAGTAAGAACTTTCCCCAAGTTCCCTTGTTGTTGGTGTTCCTTCTTGAGATCTCCAATATCGCATAATGGGCAACAAGAAAGACCATTTACGAGCATCTACTCGCTTGTGGGTCCTTCGGCGTCTGCGTTGAACACAAGATTCTGAGGTGGTTGGGCGGATTGGGTGAGTCCTTTGGTGAGGTGATATTGGGACACTTTGGTAAGGTGCAGGTGGTGATGCTAGTGGAGGTGATGCTATGGGTGATGGTGTTAGTGGCACAGTAGTAGTTTGGCTGTAGAAGATAGTTGGTAGTGGTGGTATCACTGGTGGTGCAGGTGGTGACGGCACAACTGATTCAGGTGGTATGACAAGAGCTGGTGCTGGTACAGCAGTACTTGCTTCATATGGCTGAAGTTGTCTAATTTGCCTAGATCGGCGAATCGGACCAGATGTTGCCAGAGGAGAAGCCTCTGTGTCAGATGCTGGCAGAAATTGCTGGCTTTGCATGTATCTGTCGGTAGCAAGAGACATAGGCATAGGTGAGGTAGCATAGGCTGAAGTAACATCTTCAGTTCCTGAGTTTGAGGACAAGCTGATAGGGTGGGTGTTCGAAGACATGACACTGTAATAAATTTCCCGATTAGTAAATGTAAGTATAATTATAACAAATTTAAAATGCTCTAAGGTAAATAATACTTTTTACCAATTACTGGGATGCGTAGGCACGAAGGGCGTAGGATGGTATTTTATGAAAATTTTGTCCCGTTTAAAGTGTAGTTATAGTCCAATGTTCCAAAAACACTTGGTTCACTATAACCGTAGCTCTGATGCCAATCTATAACACCCCCAAAATCGATCAATACAGCGGAAGACTTAAAATGTCAGCGGAAGACTTTTGGGGTATTATATCGTGGATCTTTGTCACAATTATAGAAAACGATTCAAGTGATCGTTTTAAGTTTTATTTAAAATACCAAATATTCATAATTCCAAGAGAATTCGTTATTCAACAACAAGTTTTATTCAAAGAGAAATAAATGTTTCTTTATTTGCCCACTTCGTGCCTTTGCCATCCATTTCATTTAGTTACCTGAGATAAACATGCTAAAAGTCAACAAAAGTTGAGTGAAATTCATAGGTTTATAATTAAGAGTTTGAACACAAGAGATAAGTGCTTATTGTATAAAAATACAAATAAACAAGTTAGAAAAAAAATCGCATTCATTATTGCATTAAGCTCATGACACTCAACGATTCAACAGACATCAATATTTTCTGTAATAATGATGTAAAGTAATATAGCCCCCAAGATAGGTATTTGCCAGTAACCTATGATATTCAAATAAAGTGCATTTGGTGACTTTCCTCTAGCAACCAAATGGGGATTGTCAATCCCTAATAGATCTATTCACAATTATTTACGTTCACCCTTCAAGTGATTAAAGTTCATGATCGAAGGACTTTTGGCAATAGCTACTTAAGCAATAATAATATCAGGAAAAGACTTGTGTTCGGTTTTTGAGCATGTATCCCCCCCACAAAATAAGTTAAATGTGGGCTATGAACTCACCTTAGTAGGATCGTAGAACAAATGTAATCTCAACGATGCAAGGCAACGGCTTCACACACAACCTATAAGATATGGCACGTTTTAGTTCTTAAGTGTCGTTTTATTTCGAACGTTTATTATTAATTACGAGTAATCGATAAAGTGCATACGTGATGTGTTACGTCGTATAAAAATAGATAATGGTTACGTATTGTTTTATTCGTCTAAATTTAGTTATCGTTATATAAGTTTTATCCGTATTATATATATATATATATATATATATATATATATATATATATATATATATATATATATATATATATATATATATATATATATATATATATATATATATATTATTAAAAAAATCAATATTACTATTCGATCCCTTATGTTTCTCAATTTTACACTTCTTACCCTTAACGGAAAACATTTACGTCGTTAGCCCAAAAATTATATATATTTACGTTTTTAGTCCAAATATCAAATATTTACATTCATTATCCCTAAGTTTCAATATTTACAGTTTATACCCTTAGAAAAACAATTTTTATACTTTTCACCCAAAGTTTACAAACTTGACAATTTTAGTCCCTAACTTTCGAATATTTGCAAAAATAGTCCAAACATTACCAAATTTAAAACTTAGCATTTTTATTATTTCAATAAGCTCATAAGGTTTCAAACAGCTTATACCAACAGCTTATTAGCTTAAAAAGTGCTTATTTCATTAATTGGGCTTAACGAGCCAAAATTAAGGGCCCGTTAAGGTTTTGTGATCCAAGGGGTTTGGGGGTACATTGGGTTTGTCGAAATCCATATTTTTAAGTTACAAAATCATTTCAAAAGAGCTTATACGATTCGCTTAACGCAATAAGCTAAACTGAGCTTTTTGGGCTTTTCGGCCCACTTAAGGTTTTTAAGTTTCTGAAAACTGGTTTCCATAGCGATTTACTTTAGGTCTCGTTAAGTGATCAAACTAAGTTGTTGAGTCGACTTATTTATCATTCCCGTTAGTGTTCCAAGTAAACAATTAGATCATGTAAAAATACTTAGGGGCTGTGTGTCTATATTTCATAATATACGATCAAAGTAAACGGGGTACGATAAGTTCTTTAGCTAGTATAATAGTGTTGAAATTTTCTAAGTCTTTTTATAGTATACGTGCATGTCCATATGACTTAGAATAGTATGATATTTAGTATGTATATATAAGTATAAGCTCGAAATACTTATGTAGGCTCGTTTGTGACTTAGTAAATATGTAGTTCGTTATATAATATGAGCATGTTACGTTTTAGTTTCTCATTTTATTTAGACGAAGTGTTCGTGCAAAACAAATTATACATGTATATATCTATATAAGAAATAAAGATTTGGAGGTCTCACCTCACCTCAAAGGTGGAGTAAAACGATGAAAATGGTTCGTGTATATGGTTCAACGCCTCGTGGTTCACTTCAAGCCTTTCCAAAGGTTCAATATATGCTTTGCTACTAGTTCGTTGATTCTCTTGCTTCGTGGTTCTCTTGTGCACTCCGTATGTCTTCTCACTAGCTCTTGTGTTCTCGTTTGGGTAGGTTTTGGTACGTACGAGTGTAGTTTAGGTTTGTGCTTGCATGTGTTTGTTATATAGTGAGTTATAAGATACGTATAGATACTTGAAATCATAGGGACGATTTGGTTTCATCATGAGCAAATAGTAGTGCCTCATTCTTTGTCCAATGGCGTGCGTACAAACCAAGTATCCTTGTGATACATTCCTGACATTAACCCTGTTCATTTACTCGTGATAGGGGAGGAGGGGAGGTGTAGAAGAAAACGTATGCCACGATTTGGCCTTATCTCTATGGAGGTTTCATGTCTTTGTTTTGAACGTTTTTAGAGTAGTAACGAAAGTATGTGAGCAAGGTTTTTGGTCTAGTGTGTATCTTGGGTAGTAGATAAATCAAGATGTACAATAAAAATGATACGTTACATGTAGAAGTCGTGAAATATTAGGGTGCGTTTGGAGGTGTCGCGGTAGGGAACAAGAAAAGAAAACAAAAAAAAATAACAAAGGTGCGTTTGGGCTTGTAACTTGGGCTGCTGGTTGTGTCGGCCCAAAGAAAAAGAAAATGATAAAAAAGGAGTCCGTTTGGTTGTGTAGTGTGTAACCGTGGCCCAAAGGGTGTTGGGGGCCCACCTAGTGTGTCTCGATTATCGTGTCGAAGTTCAAAAATATTAATGAGCGTTCTCGGGAAGTTTCGTAGGTTCGGGGAATATATAAATAGTATACGTTCGCAATAATTATAGGCAATCTAGGTTGTGTGTAAGCATCGTTCCTGGGTAAACGGTCAATCACTGTTATCGTAGTGGTTCAATATCAAGCCGTATCATAAAAAAAAAAAAAAAAAATTGTTACCCGTAAAATGGTGTTAATTTATTGTAACATCGTTTTATTTATTCGTATGCATTTACTAATCGTAAGGGAAATTTACGAGAGGTTACACTTAAAGGAAGAATTTTTTACAACCCACTTAAATGTACAACCAAATCGCCTTAGCCTTCCGTGTATGCACTCATCTTTAGTGCATTATTGTTATTTGTTTAAACCCTTAGTTAATTATCTAATTGATTACATGGTTGCTAAGTCGAGTCATATCCTTGTACATATTGTTTCGGGACGATTGGGACTCATGGGTAAAGTACTTATTTTATGGAGTAATGGGGAAGAACATCATTTATTACCCCCATATGTACGTTAATCTTAAAAGTACTCCAAGTGTTTTGATTATCTTAATTCGAGTCATTAGATTAGTTTATTGTAAAGTATGTAAAAATTCAAGTGTAAGGGGAATGTTCATTTCCTATGATATATTATTTTTGATGGTAAGGTAAGAGTGTATGCAAAAAAAAAAAAAAAAAAAAAAAAAAAAAAAAAAAAAAAAAAAAAAAAATCGAAAAATCGAAAAATTAAAGAAAAAGAAAAAAAAATAGAAAAAGAAAAGAGAAAAAACATACGGACTACCATCCCGTTTTATTCTATGTTTATTTTATGTTTTTGTTATTTTTCATTTATTTGCTTAAGTCGATTCTTGTCTTGGCTTAGCAACGCCATGTTGTACATGTAATTAACCAAGATGATTAACTTGCCACCAGTAAAGATTGCCTATATCCAACAAAACCGTGTATTCCATATCCCTACACCTAACGTTATAACCCTTTAAAAGACCTCTTTGATAGTTTATCCTAGGTGCTTACGCCATGTTGTTAGGTCACCCTATTGATTTCACACAAACAAGAATGAGATAGATATAAGGATGGGATGAATATTTGAATGAGAGAAATGTAATTGCAAGAGTATCCTTTAGATTTCAAATAAACAACCAAGTTTTACAATGGCCTAAGACTAGTATATATAGGTGAGGAGCTAGGGCAACACTCCTAGTCCTCCCCATCATGTGATACGTGTGGGCTTTAAGGCCCATGGACTCAATATCTTAAGCCTAGTAAACTTATAACATATCATAAATGAAAGTAACTAGTAACTTAAGCAACCTATTATTACAAATGACCGAGACTTGATAAAATAGTAAAAACTATGATCCCAACAATCTCCCCCTAAGGGTCGGTCATCACGGTTGCTTGACATCTTTGTCATTTCTTCATCTTTGACTTTCATAGCTTTAGACGTCTTTCAATAATCTTGAGATAATAATCATTCATCGTTCTTTGTTCTTTGTTCTTTGTTGTTGTGATAGTAATCAAATAATGAAGTTGTCTGCCTTTCGTCACTTCCGCGTCTTTGGTGGTAGTCCGCCATTCCAACATGCTCATACATCTTCGAATTCTGACTTATACATGCACGTAGTCCCTTTCTTTCACTTTAGATCTTCAGTCTTTATACTTTGTAGATTCTTCTTTTTGGTGTAGAATCTTTCTTTGAACTTTGTGTTGCTTTGATCTTTGAGGGAGCTTTTGATGAGTTCAAAATGCATGTATGAGCATGTGGAATCCGTCGCCATGGAGATGATGTAACCCTGCATGTAAACAGTTAGCACTAAAACATCCGGTACTTACAGATAAGGAACTAGAGTTCGTCAACAGCATAGTGTGAAGACTCCTTCTAATCCTTATCAAGGCCGTTCCCATATCAGATACTCCCGAAGGAGCTTACAAGACCTACTAAGTAGCTCAATGACTGGGTGAGTCGTTGGGGATCACTCCATGACTGTAGACCGCTAAGAAACCACCGCAAACACTAAGCGTAACTCACAAGGAGTTACCGAAGTGACCTGCTGTCAGGGCTGTTTGATTTTGACCCTGGCAGGATTTCCGTTCAATCATTGAGAAATACTTATGTAAATTCTCTCATAAACGTTCTTGGCAGATTGCTAAGATCTGCGAAGGACTCGATAATTTACAACTGGTGTCCATTGATGTAGAACACCAGTTGCAGAAATACTAAGTGTTCCTAAGAGATCTTTGATGTATCTCATGGCTCTAGACTCGAAAAGTGCACACTTAGGTTTCCTATGCGGAGACTAGGGAGGGGTCTCCTGTTTCAATATCAACCATCTCTAAGAGATTAGTCGATAGATTACATCGGTTCCCCGTGAGAATGAAACAAGCTCTTTTAAGAGAACTTGAGTGGTTAAGAAGGTTTAGTGCAGTGCGTCACTGGGTCCATGATGACTTTATCTTCAATACCGGCATCGCCTTAGCAACAACCAGTAGCAGATGAATTGAACCCGATGTCTGCCCTAAGGTTGAACATATGGAGCGTTATTTCTTTTCACCCTTTTCTGTACTTTTCTTTTTAATTCTTCAACTCCTTCTTTCCCTTTCATTCTTTTCTCCTTTTATCGTATCATACCTAAGGACTTCTAATTCTAACTATTGGTGATGTCCTTGGGTAGATCCCTCCGGCTCTGGCAGATCATAGGACTGAATTTCCTATCTTAATCACCTTATAACTCCATGAGTATCCGATAATAGCCAAGAAACCTTTGAAAATCTCTCAAAGTGTTTGTGAATTTCATACATTTTGTTTAACACTTTGAGAGTTTTGTGTATACTTATGAAGGGCTCCCCCTTCACATGTGCTCATAAGTGTTTAAATAAATTTGCACATGCGGGAGGAAGAAGCACTTTTTGAATTGATCCACTTTCAGTGAACCTGACCGATTCGAGACACGCTTACATCACTAGTTAGACTAGCTTGAAGTTATTACCCGGCCTGGTCAAATCCATTCAAAGTTTCTCGAAATGGTACATTTCTACTAAGACAAATCCTTTTCGAGACACGCTTACGTGACTAGTTAAAGAGTTCCATTGTCAGCTTTTAGGTGACAACTAGCTCTAGTAACTAACTTGATGTTATTACCCGTCGAGGATAAGTCTTTTCGAGATTACTAACTTTTATGTTTCGTCAATTCCTGGGTCAATTCTGAGTCTAGCTCGCATGAGATTTGACTTAAAGCAACTTAGAATTTTCATATTTTAATCACATTCACTTTTTCTCCCCCTCAAAAATAGCATATGAGATGTTGTTTTTGATAAACTTTTGATTAAAATATGCTTTTTGAGTCTTACGGGGAGTTATCAACAAGAACTTTTTGGTATTTCAAACGATGAAATTTTCAAGTGCTCCCCCTCAACAAGTGAATACTCGTTGAGGTGAAATACTTGTCTTTTGAGCAGAGTTATGAAAAGCATAAAATGTTTGATTAACTCTACTCAAAAGTAAGAAGCCTTCGCTCCTTATATTAGGATTGAGGCACTGATGCGTACCTTAGGGTCCTTTCATTACAAGAGCGGGTTGTACACTGTTATGTGTGCACAAGCCATAATGAAAGTAATTCAATCAAATGAAACAATTGATATTGAAAAATTAATAACCAAATGTACCAACTTATTCATCGTCAGGAAGTGGAGCATCAAAGTTAGTGAACTTTGGTTCGGGTCTTTCGAAGAGTCTGATAGGAAATGATGGTCTGACACCGATATAGCTTTCCAGTCGTCTGATCTGTTCCCGTCGAAATAACCTTTCTTCAATCTTCAAGACAAAGTTACGAACTTGTCTTCTTGAGCTGGATTTCCATCTAGGTTGTTCCCCTTTTGCTATCTTTCGGCGATCATCATTCAACCTTTTGACAAGCCCATCACGAACGGATTTAAGTGTAACATTACAGAATTTGTGTATCTCATCGAACCTCATGAAGCTTTGTAGCCTTTTGCTGTTGATGTAAGTGAAACCAAATGCAGGTTCTTAGATGAGAGTGAACTGTGACGTTTGATAGATTCCATCAAATCTGAATTGCGGCTTCGTCAAATTGATCTTCTGTTGGTAACTTTCCACTCCAAGCTGAAGATCTTCCACTCTTTCTTGAACTATCAATCGTCGGATGAATAGAAGTAGTGATGCCATGAAGTTGTACTGAATTTCTCTCTCGAATCCACGCATTCTCCTTGAACCTTTTCGAGATACATGTCTTCGATGTCATTGAGATTAAGGTCTGGAAAGTCTGCTTCGGAGAACTTGTACTTCTTTTCATCTTGTTGTTTAACAACAATCTCACGCATGAATTTGTAGTTAAATCGTTGCGACTCTTGAGTCTCCAAGATAGCGATGATCTTAGATTTATGCTTCACATTTTCCAATGATTTCTCTCCTAATCTGCTGGTATAACCGAGACGACGACGTTCTGGCCAGTGTTGAATCCCGTGTAGAGCATCTCTGTCGTAAGCTATGATGGAGTTGCTGAAAACTCGAGTAGATTCTTCAATTGCAGGAACTTCGTATCTGGCGGCTGGTACTGAGATTGTGAGTGAGGAAGCATATTTCTTCTTGGATGTCTCTTAGGTAAGTTAGATGTTACGAAGATCTTTGTTGAAGAAGTAGCTGTAGGGTAGCTTGGGTTTATCTGGAAATCCTGTCAAAGGTAATGGTTTAGTCCAGTCAGTAAAGTAAGGCTTTTCATGGTTTTTGGAACTGAGGTCGATATTCATTTCAGGATTTAGCCAGTCAAACTCGACAGACATTGCACTAGCCATATTCTGCATATGATACTCGTATCCCACTTTGTTTCCAGATCTGGACTTAAGGAATTCCTGTGCATCCCTATTGATTCTTCTGAGCTCCGTCTTCGTGAGTTTGTTAATATGAAGATCCTTCATTATGACTTGGGTGAACTGTAGAGTATTACCAGGAAGGGGTTCTTCATCTTCAAGAGGAGGTTGAGCTTGAACCATTTCTGTCAACCAATCATTATGAGGTGTGTCATCATTGTCGAGCCATAAATGACGTCTTTTCTTCTTTGATTTCTTAGACTTAGATGTAGCATCCTTGTCTTTAGCCTTGGATGGTGAAGATGGTCCAGCATGAGAATCGGGAATAAGTGAGGCACGGTAATCGGTGTCAAGTTGACCCTAGTAGTCATCAGTAGGTTCCATGAAAGTTTCTTCCTCTTCAGTTGGACCTTGACCGGTAGCTGAGGGGTGTTGTTGATTTCCAGGAGGAGTGGAGTCCTTTCATGGTTGTAGAGAAGAAGAGAGACCGGTTCCAGACTTAGGTTTCTTGCCTTTGAGTTCGGGTCAGGGTCGTCATCTTTCCTTGACCCTTTTCAGGGTTCTAGCTGCATCTTTGCATGACTCTTAGGACATGTAGGCCGACATAGCATCAACAAGTGTTTTTTCTTCAGAAGTCTGTGTGGTTTTGTAGGCAACTTTGTCGAAGAGTTTAGCAAGCAGGTCATCGATGGATAAGTCAGGGACGGTTGGAGCTGCAGTAGAAGCTTTTGCAGTGTGAAGCGTGAATGGTGTTGTTGACAGCATTTTTCTAACGAGACTTCTGATTCTGTGAACCAAATTGTCCTTGATTGGTTCAAGAAGGTTTGCTACTTCAGGAGTGACAATCTTAACTAGATTTTCAGTAAGATAATCTTGTGTGACAGTCTTAATAAATCATGTGTAGTCAGAGTTCAAGAACTTATCGATCAGCTGCTTTGACTCCTGAAAATCTTCAACTTGTTTGGTAAGACCGGTAACCATGTTGGTAAGTTTGTTGACTCGCTCCTGAAGATCAACTGGTTGTTTCGGTTCATTGATTGAATGCTGCTTTGATGCGGTTTCAGAAGGTGTGGGAGATGAATGCTCAGGTGATGATTCGGATGAGGACTCGTTGTGAGAGTTTGAAGAGGAAGCAGGAGGGGTCGGATCCTTTGGTGGAGAGTCTTGAGGAGGTGGAGGCTGCACTGAGGAAGTCTGCTGAGAAGATGATTTGAGAAATATGTCGGTATTGAAGGCATTCTTCTCTTCAATTTCTTTTCTTCGTTGTTCCTCTGCTTCCTCTGCTTCTCGTGCAAGAAACTCTGGAGTAATGAGGTATTCATGTTCCAGATCCGTAGCAATGTACTCTAGTCCGCCAACATTCTCTTCTACATGTGCAGTCTCAGTCATAGTGATATCTCCTGTATAATCTGTATCTTTAACAATGTCATCAGGCTGTGGAGCTGATTCTAAAGTAGTAGACACAACGGGAGGAATCATGCTGCTTATAGCTCCTTCATGTTCTGACTGATCGACAGGTGGTGGTGGTGAAGGTTGAGACTCAAGTTGGCTTAGGTGTGCTGCTTTCCTTTGTTCTTTGCGAAGTTGCTTCTCTTCAGCTCGTGTGTCGACAACTATACTTTTCAGTTTGCGTTTATCGACCAACTGTTCAACGATTGGTTCATCTTCATCATCATCATTAGGCTCATTAATTGTGATCCCTTTCCTTTTTCTTGTCTCTGCTTCAAAAGTTTCAAGACTTTGTTGTATAGTGATCTCCGTTGAAGGAAATGTTTCTTCAGGTACCCTAACTCTTCTTTCAAAGTCTTGTTCTTCTTCTTCAGATTCCGTGTCGAACTCAGATTCGCTTTCAGAAGATGGAGGTGTAGGTTCATCATGAAGAATGTACTCTGGAGTTACCTTTTTCTTTGGCTTGGTTGCAGGTTTAGGTTTGGATGTTGGTTTAGGTTTGGCGGAAGTCTTGGGTTTAGCTGATGGTTTTGTCTTGGGAGCAGCCTTAGACTTAGTCTGAGGTGAGCCAGTGGTGCTTGTAGTACTCCCAGACTTCACACTTCCTTTGCTTCGAGTCTGTATAGTAGCTTCTTCCTGTACCCCTTTGTAAGCATTATCATAGAACTTGTAGTTCAGACTTTTCTTGATATTGTCATTAAGAAGATATTCGAGAAGCCTCATTCCTTTGATCTTTGTAGAGGAATTGGTCATTTTGATGAAGGATGTGGTGAAGTCGTCCTCGAAGAGGTGCTTCGGCTCATCAGGATCTGCCATCCTTTTGATAAATTCTGGAGTGTCTTTACAGAAATGTTCTATGAGAAGCTTGGTGAATCTTGTGAACGGGATCATAGTCTTTACACGTTCGAATTGAATGCTGTAGACTATATCGTTCATGATTGGAACTGCAAAGTCAATAGGTGTCAAAGTCACCATTCCCCAAAATGTTTGCAAATGTTCAAGCCTAGGATGTTCATAACCACTTTTTCTTCCTGATATCGATC
Source organism: Artemisia argyi (assembly GCA_030686995.1). Classification (NCBI taxonomy): domain Eukaryota; kingdom Viridiplantae; phylum Streptophyta; class Magnoliopsida; order Asterales; family Asteraceae; genus Artemisia; species Artemisia argyi. The sequence continues at coordinate 17,450,576 of CM060697.1, read as the reverse complement.
TTACAACCAACAGACAGAATGTTCTCCAGGGCTGAGGTATATTCTTGGCATTGAATCGGGAATGTTTGATCAGAGTTAAGTCATCATCAACATCATATCCTAACTCAATAAAGAAGTCAAGAAGATCCAGTTCAGGTAGTAGTGGAGCAAATTCATTGTCAGTTTGAGGCAGGAGAAGGACTGTACGAAGGACGTCGTGATCTACAGTGTAGACTTGTCGATCCAGCGTGACAGTGAAAGACTCATCATCCAAATTTGCCTTAGCCGTAAGCCAGAACTGATGAAGGTAAAACAGAGGAACTGAAGTAGAACAGATGAGCAGATGTTTGCATGGATGTGCAAGAAGAATATCTTTAACAATCTTGCACGAGTTCTCAGTAATTCTCAACTTGTCGAAATCAACTCGTGGATTGTTGTTGCCAGTCATAACGTTGTAGTTAGCGGGAGTGATATCATCCATGGTGAGTAATGGAAGAGCTTGTTCAGGGACATTCTCGTTGTGTTCAGCCATGTTATTCTGAAAAGCATTATCATAAACCAAACATCAAAATTTGTTACAAGTTAGCACGATTGCAAAGTTTGATTATAGATAAGCATTTAGAATCATGTAAGCACGTATGGTTTAATCATTTCATGTACAATGGTAAGAGACGTGTACTTAGGGATTCTATTGTAATTATGAATCACATATGCACAACGAGTAAAAGCATATCATATCACATTATACATGACTAGAATCCATAATCACATTGTCACATAAAACATGTTTTCGAAATTACATAATCACAATGTTCTCGAAATGATACAAGTGAGGTACAAGATACAACATTATTAGTAATTTCGAAAAAATGCACTACTGAACAATATTTCGCAAACCCAGTCACAAATGCCAATAATTTCGAAAAACAGTCATTAAGTAACATTTTTTCGCAATCCTGTATACTAAGTATTTTCGGAAAAAAATTCAAGTGTGTTCTCGATGAAAATTTATCGAGAACAGACCACTAGAAAAGTTTTTCGAGAATACTAATTATAAGGGATTTCGAAAGTATTAGTTTAAATGATGTTTTCGAAAAAAATATGGCCAGGGACGAAATAATTTCGCAAACACTTAAATGTTTTCGAGAAGATGACAAAATGGATATTTTTCGAAAAAAAATACAACATTTTGAGATTTCTCGAAAACATGGTGATTGCGAAAAATTATTATGTTTGCGATTCAGTTTTTTCTCGAAAATTCTTATACAAGAATTTCGAAACAATTCCAACGTACGTTTCGTTGTGAAAATATGAATTCCAAGTGATATAACCTGTTGCAAATGATGATATTCAACAATTAGAAACCAACTAATCAATCGAGTACAGAGATTTTGAAATATATTCAAGAACATATTCTCGATAAAATGCAAAATCATGAAACAATCGATGATGATAGGTACTTGCATATCACAAACGCGCATTAGAAGCATTTAGGCACAATAATTCAGCTCATATAAACACAAAACACGAGAAACCCACTTTGAACGAAACCCTTAAGACTCGAGAAACATGCATACATGTATATTGTACAAAATAATAAGCACAAACATGATTCTCATACACATAAGATTATATCCCGCCAAGAAAAAATAACAGAAACATCACCAAGTCAATAAACCCAAATCGTACCAAACCCTAGGTTTCAAAAATCACACAAACATGTGTTTGAATGAGATTAATCGTTATAGGAAGGATAGAAACAAGTAAATGTATAAAACCCCTATCAATAATTAACCTCCCAAGCACGTATTGCAGAATCCCGAAATTACATAAACCCTAATATTTCAAATCGAAAATTTGTGAAATCTAACAATTATTTAAGCAATTAAACAAAAACCTAGGTTAGAAATCATCTAAAGATCATTTAAACACTTACGTTTCGAAGATCAAAAGCACGGATTTGTCGAATGAATAGGAGCCGTGGATTAGAAAGAAAGGGTTTAAGGGGTTTTTGAAATGGTTTAAAATTTTTGAGTTTAATGGAAAAGAAAAAACGGGGGGGGGGGGGGGGGGGGGGGTTTGTTTTTGTTATTTTTAGAACTTTTGAAACAAGTCACATATGGTCCCCTAATTACAATATTTACAAGATAAGTCCTAAACTTAGAAATAAGTAAAGACACCAAGATATACTAACTTACGTCACCATATTGAGAAAAGGAAACGAGATATGAGATATCTTATGAAATCCTGAAACAACGCATCAAAGGAAATATGCAAGTATATCATTTTACAAAAAATTTATAAAATTTTAGGCGAGTCTCCCCCTCAACACTTGTAAAATAACAAAGTGTTAAAGAGAGCGATATACTTGCAGTTTTTTTTTTTTTTTTTTTTAATGTTTTTGAGGTTTAATAAAAAATAGGAAAATATTTATTTTACAAAGATAGGTGATGTTTGACACTTTACTTTTGTTTTAAAAACTTTTGCAAATCAAAAGGTGTTAAACATCGGATACCAATTTGGTGAACTAGACTTGCAAACCTTGATGGAGCTAAAGGTTTTGTAAGTAAGTCCGCTAATTGGTACTCAGTACCCACAAAATATAATTCAACTGTACCCTTCTCGACATGCTCTTTGATGAAATGGTATCAGAGATCAATGTGTTTGGATTTGCAATGATGAACTGTGTTGCAAGAGATGGCGATGGCACTCTTAGAATCGCAGTAGATCGGAATCTTGTTGAATAAGTAGCCATAGTCTTTAAGTTGTGATCTCATCCAAATGACTTGAGCACAACAAGCAGACATAGCTACGTATTCAGATTCTGTAGATGACAGTGATGTGCAGTCCTGCTTCTTTTATTGCCAAGACACAAGTTTATCTCCAAGAAACTGTAGGCCACCTGATGTACTTTTACGCGAGTCTAAGCATCCTGCATGGTCAGCATCTGAAAAAGCTATTAGTTCAAAACCAGAATCCTTCGGATACCAGATCCCCAAGTGGATGGTTCCCTTTATGTATCGAAGGATTCTTTTTGCCTCATTGAGGTGTTTTTTAGTTGGATTAGCCTGATAGCGAGAACACATAAAGACAGCAAATACAATATCAGGTCTACTGGATGTGAGATACATGAGGGACCCAATAATACTTCGGTATTTGGTAGGGTCAACTGGAGTCCCATGTATATCAGCATCTAGTTTAGTAGAATTGGCCATCGGTGTATTCATAGTATCACTACTTTGCATTCCATGTTTCTTTAAAATCTCAAGAGCATATTTGGACTGATTTAGAAAAATTCCACGGGGTGATTGATGAACTTGTAGTCCTAGAAAGAACGTAAGTTCACCCATCATGGACATTTCAAAATTATCTGTCATTAATTTTGCAAAATCCATTGAGTAATTATTGTTGGTTGAAGCAAAAATAATGTCATCGACATAAACTTGAACAATTAATAAGTCCATCCCGTAGGTTTTTGTAAACAGTGTTGGATCCACCGAGCCTAGAGTAAAATCATTAGCCAACAGGAATTTAGAAAGCTTGTCATACCACGCCCTGGGAGATTGCTTAAGATCGTAGAGAGACTTCTTAAGCTTGTAGACATGATTGGGATGTTCTGGATCAACGAATCCTTCAGGTTGACTGACATAAACCACTTCTCGGAGTTGACCATTCAGTAAAGCCGTTTTCACGTCCATTTGGTAAACAATCATATTCCGATGAGCAGCAAATGCTAAGAATATCCGTACAGCTTCAAGTCTAGCCACAGGAGCAAATGATTCTTCAAAATCGATACCTTCTTCTTGAGAATAACCTTTTGCTACCAAGCGTGATTTGTTTCGTATGACTGTGCCTTCTGCATCCAGTTTGTTTTTCCAGATCCATTTTAAACCAATGACGATAATGCCTTCAGGTTTTTCAACCAATTCCCATACTTCTAATCTTTGAAAGGTTTCGAATTCTTCTTGCGTAGACTCAATCCAGTTTTCGTAAGTCATTGCTTCTTTGACGTTTTTGGGTACGGTTTCACAAACTGTGAGTGCATAAATGCAAGTTTCACCGTCTGTGTGAAGGCGTTGTCTTGTCATGATAGGTGCATCTGGATGGCCAATAATTTGAACTAAGGGGTGATCTCTAGTCCATTTGTGTGTTGAAGGATGAAGTTGATAAGTATCTCGCATGTGAGCAGGACCCAAATTGCATATAGATGACTCAGCAACGTCGGGGACAGGTTGAGCATTTGCAAATGGGTTAATGAATGGTTCTGGGTCATGCTCTACGGGTTGTGGAACTGATAAAGGTATGGAATCTCCAGCTGATTTTCGTGAGTTGGACCCGGTTTGTTTTGTTGTTGTAGGTGATATGACTGGAGGACCATCTCTTCCAACTGTAGTTGTTGTTTGTTGAGGTGTATCAGGTACTTGATGTTGATCAAGATGTGCAGCGGAATTTGGTGTGGCCTCAGGTGGACGGTTAACAGGCGTATCATCAAACAATGGAGCAAACAAGGTTTCCACTTCTTTACGAGAAAGTGACAATGATTCAGCCGAAGAGACCGGAAAGTTAAGACGGTTGGTTGCGGGTCCTAAGCCGTGTTGCTCAGAAGCCATTTGAGTGAGTTCATCGAAATTAGCATGAATAGTTTCTTGAATTTCCCGAGTACGACGATTCCATATCCGATAGCCTTTTGAGTTTTCACAGTATCCTATGAATATTCCAATGTCAGCCTTTGCTTTAAGTTTACCTAGATCATCACGATCATTGACTGGGTAGCATAAAGCACCAAATACATGAAAGTGACTGATGTTTGGTTTCCTTTTGTGAACAATCTGATATGGGGTTTTGTTGTGGCATTTTGTGATCATTCAACGGTTTTGAGTGTAACAGGTTGTTGAAACAGCTTCTGCCCATAAGTAATCTGGTAATTGAGCATTGACTAACATCGTTCGAGCAGCTTCCACTAACGTTCTGTTGCGTCTTTCGACTACTCCATTCTGTTCGGGTGTGCGTGGAATAGATGTTTGATGTTCAATTCCTACTTTCTCAAAATATGACCGTAGAGTCTGATTCTTAAATTCTGTGCCGTTGTCAGTTCGAACAATTCTGACAGTATTGCGAAGCTGAACTTGTATTTTTGTGAGAAAGGTGATCATCATTTGAGGAGCTTGATCTTTACTTCGAAGAAAATAAACCCAAGTCCAGCGAGAGTAATCATCAACAATTATTATGATGTAGCGTTTACCGTTGATCGTTTGAACACGCATCGGACCACACAAATCCATATGAAGCAATTGTAAAACATGATTAGTACTGTGTTCAGGTTTTGAGGGAAAATGAGCACGAGTACTTTTTCCTTGTTCACAAGCTGGATAGAGATGATCTTTGGCATAACGGAATCTGGGAAAGCCTTCGACTAATTTGTGACGAGCGAGATCAGTCATCGTTTTGAAATTCAAATGAGAAAGGCGTTTGTGCCATAACCAGGATTTAGTCATTTCAGCTTTGGATAGAAGACAGATTGGAGATGAAGCTATCATGTCAGACATTGAAATTGTATAAAGGTTAGTGCCACGTTTGCCAGACATTAAATCATTGCCTTGTAGATCACGAACAAAACAGGTTTTCTCGCGAAATGCTACTTCTAAATCTCCATCACAAAATTGACCGACTGAAAAGAGGTTGTGACCCAAGCCTTCAACATAATAAACTCTGCTAATTTCAATGTTCCCATGCATGTAGTTTCCGTAACCCATGATTAAAGCGTATTGATCATTCCCGAATCTGACAGTTCCAATAAACTTTGAGACAAAGTTTTTTAACAGTTTGAGATTGCCTGTCATATGTCGGGTGCAACCGCTATCAATAATCCAGAGAACGATCTGAACCACCTGCATCAAAAGAAGATGACAAAGATAGAACAGAAGTAAGGGTGGAACCCGATGAAATTGTGGGTTCCTGTTGGTTAGAAACACAAATATGTAACAATTTAGGAATCCATTTAAAATTTGGTTTGTATTGTAACCAACGTTGCCAGTTCCAACTAGTTTTTGCTTTGTTCTTAGTGAATGCACTAGCTTTTGGCGTGTTCCTAGAATTGTTGATTGCTGCTTTTGGGTTGACTACAACATCATTTGAAATAGTAGTAGGCATTTTTCTTAAGGTAGACTTAGAGGCATTAGTGGACCTAGAAGAAGAGCCGGATCTACGTTTCTTTTTACGTTGTAAGAGAGTATTAGCTACACATTTGGTATGATCACCAGATAACACACTTTTGCGACAAAACACACAAGATGCATTAATATTCAAAACATTAGAAGGTTCAGCATTCGTTACATTAAGATTTGGATTACAATTTGCCAGATTAGAATCTAAATCAGATGCAACATGAGTTTTATTCGAGTTCCTAAGGTGAGCTTCTACTTCTTGCACTTCTAGTGTTCCATTTGTACGTTGCGAAAGCCTAGTCTTTTTATTCTTCTTAACGCTTTTTGGCTTTGTGCTTCTAACACTCTTATTGGAAACTAGACCTGTGGAAGTGGAAGAGCTAACATTAGAACTCTTAGTATGCTTACCCTTATCTGTTATGTCTATTTGAAACATTCCTGGTGCTATCACAGTGTTGTCAATAAACTTTCCTTTTTGAAGTAGCTTAATTTTCTCTTTCAAATCAATGATGATGTCCTGAATATCAGACTCAAGTAAACCATTGCAATAACGAATGTCATCGCGGTTTTGTTGCCATTCGGCGTTTTCAATTTTTAACTACGCAATTTCAAGTTTTAACTCCGCAATTTCATTTTTAAGAAGACGACATTTGTTTTTACGAGACTCAATTGTGGTACATAGTTGCAATTCAGTTTCAATACTTTGAGCTTGACACCAATCAATCTTTTGTTTGAGTTGACAAATTTCTTTTGAAAGATTGTTTATCACATCATCACTGTTTTGACGCAACGTTTCATATTGATGTTTCAATGTTTCATTTTGCATCTTCACCGAAACAATTTCAGCACAGTATGCGGCAAACACTTGAGCATTGCTGGAATAATAGAGTTCATTCATTAGAAAAGTATGAATATCAGCTTGAAGAAGTTGTTCCAAGAGTCGATCCGAATCTGTTTTTAAAAAACGGTTTTTGCGTTGTTGAACCAAAATTGCATTTTCATTAAGAGTGAAAATTTCTTTCATATCTTTAACTTCTTTTTGGAGTTCCTGTTCCCAACGAGTAGCACAATAACGTAAATTTTGAACTAAAGGCAGAATTTGTTTTTGAAAAATGTCTCGTTTTTCCCGCTCCTAAGCTGATTGAAAAGTGAGAATTTTAATTTGCGAATGATGTTCAATTTCATTTTCCAAATTCTCAATGCCTTTCATGAATGTTTGAAAATAGTCTAAAACTTTACATCATGTAGGTAATGGTGTCACATGACCAGAAGATGGTAATGGACCATTAACCTGTGCCACGGGTTTGACAGGAGCTCCATTAGAAGATGAAACATATGACTCAGTAACGTACCATGATTTCTCAGTTATTTCTCTTGACGGTACAAAAGATTTTGAAATATGAGGAGCTTTTGAGTAATCATATGGTTTGCAATATTCAACTTTACTCATTTTAGATCGACTCTTCTCTTCAAGTTCGTATTCTTCCTCAATATCATGTACAATAACACGCACAACATTATTATCCATCAATTGGTTCAGACTGTACAGCTTAGGATTTGTTTTGAACACAGTGCGAAGAAAAGAGGATCTGTAATCGCCGAGGCCAAAACCTTTACCTGGTCTAGGTTTTAAAGAAAACTTTTGAATTGTCGTTACAGATTCCCCATGTTTATAAACGATGTTTTGAAAAGCTTTAATTTAACTTTCGAGAGCGATATTATCATTAAGTAAAGAATTTTCTTTTTCTCGTTTTTGCACTTTATGTTCATAAAATTTCTGTTTGCAAGTTATCACCTCTTTTTGTGTTTTTGAAAGTTCCTGTTGTAGTTGAACAACTTGTTTTTGAAGATCATGTTTTTCATTTTCCAGTTCGGAAACCACTTTACCGTTTGACTCAACAATGTCATAAATTTGCTTTTGAAGATTTTGTTCTTTGACATATGATTCTTGAAATGACTTTTCAAAGCTTTGTTTACGATGAACGACATATTGAAGGTTTGAAAGTTGCTTTTTATAACATTCAATGTCCTTTTTCAAGTTGGCATTTTCTTTCAAAACTTCAGTTTGCTCGTCCGTTATGTGATTAGAAGGAAGTTGATCATTAAGTAGTTTGGTCATAACTGTACAGTCAGGAGCTGGATCAGAAGGAGGTTCATGTTGTTCACTGAAGGCATTTTCGTCTTGCTCAATAGGATCATCAAATGAGACGACAGTGTCATCATCAAATATAACAACTGTGTCTAATTGTTCATCCTCTTGAGAAGAGAAAAATGTTTCAGAAGGAACAACTTGCGCCTGATCTGATTCAGAAACAGATGGTGATGCATTAAATTGTATGGAGCTTGTAGTTAGGTCATTTACCTGAGACAAGCCATCAGTGGAGAACACTGGGCCTGAATCATTCAACTGATGTTCCTGCATGTTGGCCATAAGCATCACAGCTGCATTGGCTTCAAGATCTTCCATTTCATCATCGTTGTAAGCATTAGCAAAGAAACTGTTCTCGTGAGCATTGAAAGTTCCTTCCTTTTCATCTTTGAGAGCCATAAGTAATGCCTGCTTGTGAAACTAACTACCTTTTCTTGGGTGAGGACATGCAGTTGCAATATGACCTTTTTCGTTACAGTTGTAGCACCATATCGCATTCCCAGAGACTGTGTTGTTACTAACAGCATTGTCATTACTTCGCTGAGGAGCACCTGGATTGTTTCTGAATCCCCCATTGTTGTTGACTCTTTGTCCATATCCAGAATTTCCAGTATACCCACCTGAACGTCCTGAGTTACGATTCTGAATCTCAACTCGACCATCTTGAATGACAGCTTGGTTTCTTGAATTTGATGAAGAACGAAGACGGTTGTTGGTTTTGTTGGAGAATTTTCTAAAAGCACGAGCAACAAGAGCAAGTCCTTGATTCAACGTATTGACGTCATCATCATCATCTTCAATCTGATTAGAGTAATACATGCTATCATTGTTGTCATATGGAGTAAGTTGATTAGAAGCGTGTTGAGAAGCAGGAGGTTGCTCGTGATTGAAATAATTCTATTCCTGATCATAAGCATGATTAGACATCGGAGGATGTGAAGCAGGAGTTTGAGCAACGAGTGCAAGGGGATTAGAAGTAGGTGGTGATGTGTATCCTCCTCGGGCGATTTTGTCTTTTTCAACTTCAGACTCATAGTGCTTGAGATAGTCGTACAACAATCCATATGGATCCCGGTGAAGATTCTTAGCTTGTCTCACAAATGTCACATACTTTTGCCACACAGGACCCAGACTACTAACAAACTTTGTATTGACAGCGATTCTTGGAAGAGGTATATCATGTCTCTCTAAATCATTGACGACATTAGTGAAACAATGAAAGTAAGACTCAAGAGATTCCCCTGGTTCGATCATGATGTTAGTGTATTCCAGGTAAAGTTTAGATTCCATGTCTTCCTTGTTCAGTTGTGTACCTTGCATCAGTAGATGGACGTGTTCCCACATAGCTTTAGCAGTTGTTTGAGCATCAACACTTCTGAATATGATGTTTGGTATACCTTGAAGTATGTAAGACATAGCATACTCATCTGCTTCACGATGGTGATTTTGTTCAGCAGTAAGTTGAGACTCAGGAACACGTACAGCAGTTGGAGCTACTGGAGGATCAGCCTGTGGGTCACCGCCAACGTAGTTAACAGGCCAAGGAAATGGTCCTTCAAGGATAACTTGTTTCATGTACTTACCATTGGGTTTTTTGAGTTCAATAAACCTTAAGAATCGACTTGCCCATTGAACATAATTACCCGGTGTTAGCATTGGTGGGGGGTGTCAGGAGAGCCTACTTCGTGTCTGGATTGTTGAGTTGAAATGACTTCACACATCCTGTCAAACCAGTGAGTAGGTTTTGGTGGAAGTTGGCTTTGTTGTTGTGACATCGGATAAGATTGTTGTATCGGAACCATTTGTTGCATGAAGTTATGTTTTTGTGAGTAAACCGGTTGATGATAATATTGTGGTGATTGTTGATACTGTTGCTGTTGCTGAAGTTGCTGATGATACTGTTGATACTGATGTTGCTGAGGATTGTTAAAGTAGTACGGTGGTTGAGACATTATGAAACACTTTGTGTGAAAAGATGGATCTTGTAGAAGGTATAGGTTTGCCAAATCTCGAAAAGTTTGCCCAAGTAGATGTTTTTCGAAACTTTGTCACAGAACTGGAGATTGCGAAAACTAGACTTTTAGGGATTGCGAAAAATCGTTACTCAAGGATTTCGAAAAACGTGAGATTTCGAAAGTTTGAGATTTCGAAAGACAGTTTCTCGAAACTTAGTAAAGTTTTCGAAAAATCTTAGAGATTTCGAAAAAACCAAAGAAGTTTTTGAAAACTTTGTGATTTCGAAAATAAGTAAGATTTTCGAAAACACAATGTCACAAACACACTTTCGAAATTGTACAATTTCGAAAGTTTACCAAAAGTCGAAGTACTTTTCTTCCTTATACAAGAGAGTAAAGACTGAGTTCACGATCCGTAAGTAGATTAGGGACACTAGAGCATGATCTCGAAATATGGACAATAAGGTGTTTTCGAAATTTTGCCAAACGTTGTTTTTCAATGAAAGCAATCCAAAAATGAGGTTTTGGTGCAAGATTTTTGTACTTTAAGTTGTAAAATGATGAAATATTGAAGAAAGTTATAAACTTGATAATAATTTTCAAAACTTTAACAAATTTCGAAAAATAGTACAAAATTCAAATCGTTACTTTGAGGAAAAAATTGATACTTTTGTGTTTGAAATGATTTGTAGCACAAATTTGTAAGAAAATATGTGATAAAAACCAAAAGAACAAACAAGAAAGTACAAGTTTTGACAAAAAAATAACGACTAAAACAAATTTTATGGATCGAATTTCAAAGAGAAGCAAAACAACACCTTCATATGGCGAATGATACCACTTGTTAGGTCACCATATTGATTTCACACAAACAAGAATGAGATAGATATAAGGATGGGATGAATATTTGAATGAGAGAAATGTAATTGCAAGAGTTTCCTTTAGATTTCAAATAAACAACCAAGTTTTACAATGGCCTAAGACTAGTATATATAGGTGAGGAGCTAGGGCAACACTCCTAGTCCTCCCCATCATGTGATACGTGTGGGCTTTAAGGCCCATGGACTCAATATCTTAAGCCTAGTAAACTTATAACATAACATAAATGAAAGTAACTAGTAACTTAAGCAACCTGTTATTACAAATGACCGAGACTTGATAAAATAGTAAAAACTATGATCCCAACACATGTGGTGAACGTTTAATCCTTTCCCAAGCCTATGGTAATCTATTTTGCTATGACAGGTAGTGAGAGATGTTTTCCATTTCCATATTGTGATATATACTTTATTACACCCGAGAGATGTGAGTATCTAAACACTATTTGTGAGAGGCTAGTATATGACCTCCGTGCTTGTCTTTGGTCTTTAGTGCAACAATTATTTATTGTAATTACTTTTATATTAGTGTTAAATGACCCCTAACTTGTATTTTGATTAGAATAAAAGCGCATTTGCTTGAGGACAAGCAAATCTCAAGTGTAAGGGTATATGATGAGGCGAAAAACGATCTGTTTTTAGGGGGTCATTTAAGCCGGAATTTGGATTTATTTGATCAAATATTGCCCTAAATCGTTCCTTTTGTGATTTTAGGTACTTTGGGAGTGAATTCTGGAAAAGGAAGCATTTTGGACGTTTTTGGAGCATAAAAGTGAAGAAAACGGCAAAGTATTGATTTTCCTTGCTGGGCACAGTACCTGACGGCGTCAAGAAGGTTTTTATGAAGGCGTCAAGAGCAATTTTGGTGACGGCCCAGAGAAAACGTGACGGCGTCAGAACAAGGCCGTCAGGAGTAAAAGTGGTGACGGCCCAGAGCAGAAATACACATGACGGCGTCAGATCTGGATCTAGGCAGTCCGAGAATTTTATTGGCGGCGAGATGACGGCGTCAGATCTTTCTTCTTGACGCCGTCACCTCATGAAATCTATATATACTTTTCTAATTTTCATTCATAAGTGTGTAACTTGGGAGGAGAATTTTAGGGTCGAACTTAATAAACCCTAACACGACTTTTACAGTATTTTCAAGGGTTTTCACCCTTGAAACCCTTCATGTTCAATTGAGATAAGTATCCTTTCAATTCATTCAATATGTCTATGTGTTGTTTGAATATATCTTACGCTTGTCTTAATTTTAACATGCTAGGCTAGATCTCTTGTGTGTTTGCTTAGATGTAATGAAACCTAGATGTTGATTATAGGTTGATTACTTGTTTATAGTTGTAATGGATGAATGATTTCAATGTTATGCTTAAGAAAACTGGCAGATCTCCATTGTGTAACTTGCTTGAACGTCTTAAGAAACATAAACTGATGTGTACTAGGTTTTTATGGTTGTATTTAATGCATGAGCGAATTCTAGTGATCCCACGTTAGGAGCTTCTTGTAGGCTCGACATAGGAGTGAAGTAGGAGCTTATAGAATTGGGGAAGTAAGTACGCCACCCCATGATTGGTATTAAGGAATATAACCCGTCATCCACGCAACTGTAACAAGTAATTAACCTGTAAAAGATATCTAGGGAGTAGTGAAATCTAAGTAAACACAATTCTCCCATCTATTGTTCACACCACTAGTTTAATTAGCTTAATTTACATTTATGTTATTTTATTTTGATTGCATCTTAGTTATTGGGTTAGTTGAATAGCAACTAATTCCGCCCACTCTTCCAATACCCGAGATTTTTAATTGCTTTTCATAAAATATATAAAAACACAAAAAAGAATCATCACTCACCTCTAGACCTAGTCCTTAGGCTTTCTAATCCTAGCGACACTATTCCTGAGTTGAACGATCAATCCCCCGGTACTTGTCACTATACTATACTACAACGATCAGGTACACTGCCTGGTGGGGGTTGTAAGCTTCTCGAGATCCCTCAAGAGGTAAAGCCTGGTGCAATTCCCACGCATCAGTTAGCTGGTCTTCAAAGAGACAAATGAGCACATCGATATCCTCCACTGATGCGGAATACATTGCTATGTCTTCATGCTGTGCTCAAATCTTAGGATGAGATCTCAACTTTCGGACTATGGTTTCTCTTACAACAAGGTCCCCATGTACTGTGACAACAAAAGTGCAATAGCTCTTTGCTGCAACAACTTCCAGCACTCCAGAACAAAGCACATTGATATTCGACATCACTTAATCAGGGAGCAAGTTGAGAAGGGAATTGTGGAACTGTACTTCGTGAGGACTGAGTTACAGCTAGCTGATATCTTCACCAAAGCGCTTCCTAGGGAACGATTTCAATTCATTCTCCCTCGTCTTGGAATGAAGAGTCTCACGCCTGAGGATCTCATAAGTCTTTAGGAAGATCAGGAGGAGTGAAGGGATTGCTTCACATATCCTTTGTACATAGATTATAACAAAAAGAAAATAGAAAATTATAAAATCCATAAAAACGGAAAAACATAAAAACTTCAAAAAATTCAAAAACATTCTCCTCACGACATGTCTCATGTGTAATCAATATTATGTACGATTCTAGAAATGCCATTCAATAATGGCACGGAATCATACATATGTTTGAGCATGAGTTTTCTCACTTTTGCCAAATAAAATTTGTTTCTAAAACATGTCGTTTCTCCCAAACAATTTCTTCCAAAATGGTTTGCTATTACTTCAGATAGCAACCCGGATCTATTATTGGGGAAAGATCGTCGCCAAAAAGACGGCTGTTCCTAACAAACGCATGAATTACTTCATATTCGTGCCTTTCCGATCTGATGTACGCTTCAGTGCATCATTTTTTGAAAAAGAAGAGAAGTCTTCTTTATTTCACAAATACTTTTCCTTCAAAGATTCTTCGGGAAAGTATTTGCTCCAAACTTGGTGGTACCATGGTTTTTGAAGATCAAACACAATTGAAATGTTGTTTAAAATTTGCCACTCAATCGATGCTAAAGAATTAATCTTTTGTGCAAAATACTTAATTGAAAATGCGTCATCGATTGAGGGGGAGAATGATTTCAAAAAACTATATATTATCAAAACAAGATCTTTGTGCATATTAACAGTGAACTAAGTGTGATTGTTATGTGTTAGTATATGAATTTTTCATAAGTTTCTCGTTCAAACTCTAAATCATTTATAAACTCATCATTTCTAACACATAACATGCTCCCTCAAGGATTGAGGGGGAGAAAATGTAACGTCTCATAATCAGTCATTCTTAAATATGACCACATCTTTCTCCCAAAATCTTTAAACTTATTTAAATCACTTGGGATCACAAATCTCATATGGTTTGAAATTTTTGATCGGGGGAGAAAAATATGATTTAAATATGAAATCTGATTAAAAGGTGATGTTTTTGGACTTTATGATAAGCTCTCCCATATGTGCTAAACTCTTTTGTATATCAAGGCACATATTGAGGGGGAGCAAATGGTTTGTGAAAAAGGAATCTTGCATCTCATATGAGTGCATCTCAGTCTTGACTCATGAATTGACGAAACACAACTGTCTTGAATCGAAAGGACTAATCCTGGACGGGTAATAATTTCAAGCTGGTCTAACCAGTGATTTAAGCGTGTCTCGAAGAGGACTAGTCTGAGTAGAGTGCACCGTTTTGATAATCTCTTAGTAGTCTTGACCAGGCCGGGTAATAATTTCAAGCTAGTCTAACTAGTGATGTAAGCGTGTCTCGAATCGGTCATGACTACTGAGAGTGAATCAATTCAAATGTGCAACTCTTCCCGACATGTGCAAATTTATTATCAAAACATCGGTGCACATGTTAAGGGGGAGCATTTGAAAATGGTAAAACTTTCAACGTGTTAACAAAATGTGTTTCTTAATCATGAACACGTTGAGAGAATTTTCAATGATTTGGTTTTTGGCAACATAGGATAGTCATGATGTTATAAGGTGGCTAAGGTTAGGAAAACCGTCCTATGATCCGCCAGAGCCGGAGGGATCTACCCATGGACAATACCAAATAGATAGTATTAGAAAGTCCGTAGGTATGATTATGAAAAAAAGGAGAAATGTGAGAATGGAGAAAAAAGGGGTTGAAGAATTAAAAAGAAACGAAATGAGAAAGGGTGAAAAGAAATAGCCCTCCTATTATTCAACCTTAGGGCAGAAGCCGGGTTCAATTCATAATCTACTGATGGTTGCTAAGACGACATTGGTATTGAAGACAAGACGTCATGGACCCAATGACGCACTGCACTAAACCTTCTAGCCACTCAAGTTCTCTTAAAAGAACTTGTTTCAGTCTTAGGGGGAACCGGTGTAATCTATCAACTTATCTCTTAGAGATGGTTGATATTGAAGCAGGAGACCTCTCCCTAATCTCCGCATAGGAAAACCAAATGCACTTATTGAGTCTAGAGCCTCGAGATGCATAATAAGATCTCATAGGGACACGTGCTACTTCTACCCTGGCTGTTCAACATTAACGACACCAATGGTAAACTTATGAGTCCTATCAAGATCTTAGCAATCTGCCAGAACATTTATGAAGGAAGTTGCCTATGTAACTCCCAATGATTGAATGAAATTCCTGCCAGGGTGAACATCAAATAGCCCTGAAAGCCGGTCACTTAGGTAATTCCATGTGAATTACGCTTAGTGGTCACAGTGGTTACAAACGGTCAACAGTCGTGGTGTGATCTCCAGTGACTCACCCAATCGTTGATCTACTCAGGTAGATTGTGTGAATCCTTTCAGGCAAAGTTGTCAGGATCGGGATCCTACCTAGGATCGTTTTTGGCTTCACAAGATCGGGATCGTAGGATCGGATCAAGATCGTAAGATCCTATGAAAATGTATATATTATTGTATAAGAGTTATAGTTTTATACTTTTATAGTAGAATATTTTATATGATAAATGAATTTAAATGAATGATAAAAGAAAAAACAATAAGAAACATGAGCTTCTAGTAGGATCGGATCGTTCACGATCCTACGATCCTGTGTGCGATCCTACGATCCTGCAACGATCTTGCTCCCCTCGAGATAAAAACATGGGCTTGTAGTAGGATCGGATCGTTTACGATCCTACGATCCTGCGTGCGATCCTACGATCCTATACCGATCCTGATAGAATTAAGATCCTACTACGATCCTGCTCGTTTTTTATATGTAGGATCGTAGGATCGTACGATCCTACGATCAGGATCGCGATCCTGACAACCTTGCTTTCAAGGTTTGCCGATTGGGAACGGTCTTGGCAAGGATTAGAAGGAGTCTTCACACTATGCTGTTGACAATCTCTAATTCCCAACCTATAAGTACCGGATGATTTGTTGCTAACTGTCTACTTGCAGGAATTTCTGATGGTTGCAGTTGATTGCTGAAAAGATGTTGATCCATCAACACATGCTCACACTTCGACATCACAATCTAAGAAATCATGATCATTGATTGGGCCTCATATATGCTTCCACAACTCTGACGCAGAAGATCATGATCCAGAAAAGTGTGAGCATGCCAACACAAAGATGTTCATATCACATGGAGACGTTCCTGCTCAAAGATGATCCTCAGACACTCATTTGGATGATGAAGTTGAAACTATTTCCAAAGATCATCCATCACATTGAAGGTGTCATCTAGAGTCTACCACTTAATGCACAAAGATCTCAACAATGAAGAATCAAAAGGCTACGAGCTACAAAGATGTCGTCAAAGATTTGAATGCTATGATTCAATACTTATTTTCTGAGGTGACCTCCCTTAGGGGGAGATTGTTAGGAATACGTTTATTCATATGAAGACTCGGTTACCCCGAGTGTAGTTTATCATATTGTAGCTCGTAATATTTATCATATTAGTTAGAACGTAGTTTAGTATTAGTTAGTATTTGTGGAGTCGGGTCGGGTCTTTACCCACTGTCAGCTCGCTCCACAGCCCGTTTCAGGAGGCGTTTGTTTGTAAGTATAAATACCCCTTCCCTAGCTTGGAAGGGGTTGGACCTTCATTCACAATCTAATACATTACAAGTTTCTCCCAAGGTTCCATCTCCTTTCTCTCTCTAACTTCTCACTAGAAATCTACACATTTAATCATCCTAAACTCAATACCATCCATGTTCTTACATTAGAGTATACTACACTAACGATGCAAATATTTTAACTCAATGAGGACTAACGATGCAAATGTTTTAACTCTATAGTAAATGAGGACTAACGATGCAAATATTTTAACTTAATGAGGACTAACGATGCAAATATTTTAACTCAATGAGGACTTCCGATGCAACTATTTTAACTCTTGTTAGGAGATAACGGAAAATCATTTGCATCGTTAGTCCATAGTAACGGATATTACTAACTGGGGGATGTATTTGTTCCAAAGTAAAACTACAGGGATGAATTTTGAGCAAAAAAAAAAAGAAAAAGGATGTAAATCGATCATTTGGCATACCACAGGGATGTATTTTGGACTTTTCTCTTGAAAAAATACTTATCTTTAAGCAGATTTATATAGGTATGATAATTGCTATTTCATGCTTAATTCCAGATGACATTTGGGGAACAGAACATAGAGAAAGAGGCTAATGAAATGCTTTCCTATGCAGTTAAAAAGGGAATTATACCTTGGATACTGCATAAATGGTAAGAGATAATCATTCCCAATACTTCGTATTCCCTGTCTTTAGCATGGATATATATGTTCACTATCGGTTACTATACAACTATTTTCTCTGTATGCAGAAGAATTAAACGTTTCCCCCTATTAGACAATCTCCTTAGAACATGATATTAACTTAATAGAGAATTTAAGCTATATGAGTTTTTGCATTATACGTTCCATATCTACTATTTGATGAATTTGGTCAACACACCTTAAAACTTGAACTGCACTGAAAACCTCACATAATTTCTATAACTGTGTTTTGTTGGAATTTTTTTTTTAATGATGTATCTGAATCTAAGACATCCTAGTTACATGCCAGGATAATTTAGGAACAGTAGAACCCGCCATTTAGCGGATGGACAAGCAATCCAATATACATAAATCAATTGTAACTTTTTTTCTGTAGTTATATGATTTGCCTTGACAAGTGTTTATTTGCCTATATTTGAAACTACATTTTCTCTTTTAACCACTCCTTTATATCATTTTTTAAAGTATCCAGTTCCAGTGTAGAAAAAGACACAAGGATTAACAGATAATATGGGAAACTGGCTGAAATCTCGACTACGTAACCAGGTACTTTTCCTCTTCTCAACATCCTTGTCTTTTACTTAGTATTATTCAAAAATCTAACAACTGAGAACCTTACTAGAACCATCAGTAATTAAATGATTATTACAATTGCTATAAAGTTTTACTTAAACAGTTGAACCATTTCTTTTCTTTTGAACAAAAATTTATCACTCTTTTACATAATTACACCTTTTTATATATTACTGATTCAACTGCTTATAGATTATTTTATTTTTTATCATCACTTTGGAGTATTGTATATTACATACAGCGTTATATAACTTTTGTGAAATTTTTCTTCAACAAATGTTTGTTTTCAACCAGTTAATAAAGTGAAGATAGACAAGGGATATAAGCCATACCAAGATGTAAAAATCTTATCTCTTTAACTTTTTGCAGCAAAAAAGCAAGCAAAAAGTAAATATTAGGCAACAACAAGATGCTAAGTCATCAAGG
Organism: Artemisia argyi; assembly: GCA_030686995.1. Taxonomy (NCBI): domain Eukaryota; kingdom Viridiplantae; phylum Streptophyta; class Magnoliopsida; order Asterales; family Asteraceae; genus Artemisia; species Artemisia argyi. The sequence goes on along the minus strand of CM060697.1, from coordinate 17,431,710 downwards.
TTAGTACCTGACATCAGTTTAGATTCTTAGGCCCTTTATTGTTACGTTACACATAAATATCAGACCGCATTGATCCATCACTAAAATTACTAACCTTAAATGGAGTTAATTATGACCCTTTTTCTGCTTTTATATATTTTCTTCATTGATACAATCGTTTTTATTATGTGGCTGAAAAAATTTGTACGTATATCTATTTTTTGAGAAACTCGAATAATTACGTTTATGTTAGAGTATTTAGCTCCATTCTACATAAGACAATGTTATTGTAAGTTTAGCTTTACTAAAAAGTTTTTGTTTTATATTAGGTTTGAGTCTTAAATATATTTTGATCTTTGTGAAGGTGGAGGAGGAGAAGACAATATTAAGCGGTCCAATAGGATCAAGACCACTAAGATGTGAAAGAAGGTGTCGTTCATATGGTCATTGTGAAGCAATACAAGCGCCTACAACACCACAAATCAAGAATGCAAAATGGGGTCAAGATCCAAACATTAGGATCATTAGGTGATTATAGCTCAAACTACATGCCTATGAGTTGGATGTGCAAATGTGAAAGCTATATTTTTAACCCATGAATTAATATTATTATTATTATTATTTTAGTTATAAACATTGTTATAACCTTCCAATGACTAAAATTGGTTGTTCAAGATCATCTTCCAATATTTTCTTTTGTTTTGCCTTTTTTATAGAAGCACAATTCGTATTTTAAAGAGATTTATTCTGATAATAAGCTTTAACTTGGACAACTATATGTGGTTGGTCTCAAGAGTGAAAAGCATAAAGGGATTGAAGAAGTCATGTATCGCACTTTACCTTTGATAAGGATGGTAATTAGCAAACATCATTGACAAACGTTATGCTCGCATATACTATTCATTAGTGGTTATTTTGTTTGTCTCGACTGCTTAGCTGTCATTTCAATTAAAGGGTTTCCAATGTATATTGGTGCCTGCAAGATTCTGTAGAGATGATTACACATGATGCCTTTATTAAAACTCAAGTGCCATATAAGTAGGGAAGTTTGTGTAACATTAGAAGACAATGCAAAATCAGCGGAAGATATTATTTGTAAGAGATGAGTGTGGTAGGTTAAGAAGAAAAAAAGAATGTAGTTTGTGAAATAGCTCCGTGGACAGTTAATAGGTAGCAAATAAGTTAGAATGAATAATAAAATAATAGTTAGAAATACAGTACAAACTCATACGTAAGCTAAAAAAAACGGAAAAACAACACTTAATGTCGATAAGGAATTCTGGTGACCAACAAGGAAATGATGAAATAAATACTTAAAAGGAAAGATGCAGAAAGATAAGAAAAAAGGAAAAGAAGTAAGTGATAGATACTTTAAATCATGAAAGCTTTTAAAAAAAATCATGAATATATGGTGACACGACCATCAACTGAGACTTTGTACATGTTTTGCTTTCTGGAATAAGTTATTTGAAAATAGCCACTTTAGACTTCTTATGTCATGTTATTTCATTTAAAGGTAAGCATTCTTAACGGACTACAATCTTTGAGTCACTTAAGTTGACTTTGGTTCACGGGTGGGTCGGAAGAGTTAAATAATGGTTCAAAAGGTCTAATTGCAACTTTTTACACAAGGTAGTTGTCATCTTTGTGAGTACAGATGCAATCACATAAGCCTTTACAACACCTCTAGATGTAAATAATGGAATTGAAACTGAAGAGGATTACCGGTATCTAGGCAAACAAACTTTTTGCAACAAAAGGAGGTAACGACTTTGTCCATCATTTTCATCTTTTATTGTTAAATTGTTTAATGGTTAACCAAATCAAATTTAATGTGGTAATTGTGTAAACTACAGAAGAAAATAATCATTGTTGCGATTGTTGGTTACGTTGATATTCCCAAAAAAATGAAGATCAGCTACTATAAGCTGTTGCAGTTTAGCTCATGAGTGTGGGGATATGTGGCAGTTCATTTCAATTGACTCAAAGGTTTGTGTTTCTTATTAACCAATTCCACAACGACTCACCACACAGGAAGATTAATGATATAGTCTTATATCTAATCAGGGATTATTTACTGGCCCATACTCGAGCAGTTTATATCATTTTGTATTGATAACTGGGTATGATTAAAAAATGGAATCGATTATTGGATTCTAAAGACCTCACGGGAAATGTCGCGGGAAATGGATGGCTATATGTACATGGCACGTAACATACCAGATACTCATGGAGTATGTGGAATCAACATGTTGGCTTCTTATCCAATAAAGACCAGGCCTAATCCACAGCTAACTCCTACTCCAAAACCATCAAATGTACTTTATTTTCTTGGTGTAATGAAGGTGAAACCTGCTGTTGTGCTACAAAAGTTCTTAGTATATGGTTTAAATGGATGTGTTGTGAGTTAAATGCTTATGTATACTGTAAGGACCAACATCACTGTTGCCCTTCTGATTATCCAATGTGTGATTTTGAAAGGACTTTGCACCTTAAGCTTAGTTTTTAGTTGGTTTCTTAATGATTGTCATGTTATGCAAGTTGTTGGACTCAAAGAATGGCCTATATTAAAGTAGCCTGAGAGAGCCAAAAATAGAAAGACTAAAAAGAGTTCACGAAATCTAAAGTTTGAACTTGGATTTTGAGTTAGTCACGTAACAGGATTATGTGAATTTAACAATTTCTTCAATGAAATTAATAAAATGATCATCTCATTTTCTTATTAACAATTGCTTTAATGAAATTAATAAAAAGATCATCTAATTATCTTAATAAAAAGTTCTTAATGATTGTCATGTTATGCAAGTTGTTGGACTCAAAGAATGGCCTATATTAAAGTAGCCTGAGAGAGCCAAAAATAGAAAGACTAAAAAGAGTTCACAAAATCTAAAGTTTGAACTTGGATTTTGAGTTAGTCACGTAACAGGATTATGTGAATTTAACAATTTCTTCAATGAAATTAATAAAATGATCATCTCATTTTTCTTATTAACAATTGCTTTAATGAAATTAATAAAAAGATCATCTAATTATCTTATTAACAATTGCTTCAATGATATTGATACAATCTAATTATCTTATTAACAATTGCTTCAATGAAATTGATACAATGATCATCTCATTTTCTTTTTAACAATTGTTTCAGTGAAGTCATGGAAGCATTAGAAGGATCTTGTGTGAAAGTGTAAAACAATCACTACAAGCATTATGCGAATTTTATAGTTTATAATGTATAGAGTTTTATGAGGCTTATGTTTGTGACTGGATTTCAGTGCAAGGCTTTTATTTCTTAATAACCATTTCTCAGTATTTACTATGACCTTTCCTTAATCTTGAAGGTTCATCTACATCCACACTATAGATTCGCAAGATACCTATTTGTGTAGATAGCGATGGTTGAAATGAGAGCGACTTGGTGACAAAGATGATTGAAGTTAGAAGATCTAATATTGAAGACATGTTATGACACAAGATAAAGTTGCGGATATTTATTTAGAATAAATTGCATGTAATATGAGTATTAAACAGACGTGCACAGGCCTATATTAAAGTAGCCTGAGAGAGCCAAAAATAGAAAGATTGAAAAGAGTTAACAAAATCTAAAGTTTGAACTTGGATTTTGAGTTAGTCACGTAACAAGATTATGTGAATTTAACAATTTCTTCAATGAAATTAATAAAATGATCATCTCATTTTCTTATTAACAATTGCTTTAATGAAATTAATAAAAAGATCATCTAATTATCTTATTAACAATTGCTTCAATGAAATTGATACAATCTAATTATCTTATTAACAATTGCTTCAATGAAATTGATACAATGATCATCTCATTTTCTTTTTAACAATTGTTTCAGTGAAGTCATGGAAGCATTAGAAGGATCTTGTGTGAAAGTGTAAAACAATCACTACAAGCATTATGTGAATTTTATAGTTTATAATGTATAGAGTCTTATGAGGCTTACGTTTGTGACTGGATTTCAGTGCAAGGCTTTTATTTCTTAATAAGCATATCTCAGTATTTACTATGACCTTTCCTTAATCTTGAAGGTTCATCTACATCCACACTATAGATTCGCAAGATATCTATTTGTGTAGATAGCGATGGTTGAAATGAGAGCGACTTGGTGACAAAGATGATTGAAGTTAGAAGATCTAATATTGAAGATATGTTTTGACACAAGATAAAGTTGCGGATATTTATTTAGAATAAATTGCATGTAATATGAGTACTAAACAGACGTGCACAATGTGTCATTGAGATTAAACTTTGAAGTAAATATACATAAACTTACTTGGTATTTTAGTTGTTCTATAAATCTTAATGTTCATTTAAGTGACCGGCCTTTAGGTGGCACATATGTAAATAGCCGTTGCCGACATCCTACAAGTGAAAGCAAGTAAACCTAAAAGTTTTTAAGTACGACCCTTTTTCTTTTAACATGTACACTTTCCAACCATTTTTACCATCCTTCTTTCGCTATAGTTGATGAGGCGAAAAATGAACCACTTTTAGGGGGTCATTTAAGCCCGGAATTGAATTTATTTGATCAAATATTGCCCTAAATCGTTCCTTTTTTGATTTTAGGTACTTTGGGGGTGAATTCTGGAAAAGGAAGCAATTCGGACGTTTTGGAGCAAAAAAGTGAAGAAAACGGCAAAGGCTTAATTTTCCATGCTGAGAACAGTACCTGACGGCGTCAAGAAGAAAATCATGACGGCGTCAAGAGTAAAATCCATGATGACCCAGTGAAAACCTGAAGGCGTCACAACAAGGGCGTCAAGACTATTTTTGGTGACGGCATGCATAAGGAGTATACATGACAGCGTCAGACCCAGATCTAGGCAGTCCGAGAAACTATTTGGCGGCGAGGTGACGGCGTCAGAATTTTGTTCTTTACGCCGTCACCTATCAGAATCTATATATAGTTTTCTATTTTTCATTCATAAAATAGAGGAACTTGTATGGAGAAAACTAGGGCCGAACTTTGTAAACCCTAGGTCGTATTTTACAGTATTTTCAAGGGTTTTCACCCCTTGAATCCTTTCATGTTCAATTGAGATAAGTCTTCTCTTAATTCATTCAATATGTCTATGTGTTGTTTGAATATATCTTATGCTTGTCTTGATTTCAACATGCTAGGCTAGATCTATCTTGTGTTTGCTTAGATGTAATGAAACCTAGATGTTAATTATATGTTGATTACTTGTTTATGGTTGTAATGGATGAATGATTTCAATGTTAGGCTTAAGAAAACTGGCAGATCTCCATTGTGTAACATGCTTGAACGTCTTAGGAAACATGAACCGATGTGTACTAGGTTTTATTGGTTGTATTTAATGCATGAGCAAATTCTAGTGATCCCATGTTAGGAGCTTCTTAGCCGGCTCAACATAGGAGTGAAGTAGGCGCTCATAGGATTGGGGAAGTAAGTACGCCGCCCCATGAATGGTATTAAGGAATACAATCCGTCATCCACGTAACTATAACAAGTAATTAACCTGTAAAAGATATCTAGGGAGTAGTGAAATCTAAGTAAACACAATCCTCCCACATATTGCTCACAACTCTAGTTTAATTTAGTTTATTTTCATTTTCAGTATTTTATTTTGATTGCATCTTAGTAATTGGGTTAGTTGACTAGCAACTAATTCCGCCCAACTCCTTCAAAACCGAGATTTTTATTTTCTTTCATAAAAACTAAAAAAATACAAAAAGAATCATCCCTCATCTCTAGACCTAGTCTTTAGGTTTTCTAATCCTAGCAACACTATTCCTAGCTGAACGATCAATCCCCCGGTACTTGTCATTATACTATACTACATCGATCAGGTACACTGCCTGGTGGGGGTTGTAAGCTTCTCGAGATCCCTCGAGAGTTAAAGCCTGGTGCAATCCCTACGCATCAAGTTTTTGGCGCCGCAGCCCGGGGAATTCTTATTGTCTATGTTAGAATCTCTTTTTATTAGGTCTACTTGCTAGATTCCTTTCTAGTAAGATTTTATTTTTATTTTTAGGTTCTTTTTAGTCTATCTTTTTCTTCGTGCCTTTGTTAGTAAATTAAATTCATTGAACTATTCCGTTGACCATTATGGAAAACGCGGATCCACCCCTTTCCCCTAGAGAAGTAGCTTTGTTACGTGAACAAATTCAGAATTAGATTAGGGAACTTAGGGAGCTTAATAGGTTGATTAAAGTTGAGCTCGACCATGCATTTAGTGACCTAGCGACCGCCTTGTATTCAAATAAGGACCTAAGACCTTATGATTTTGAGAATGTTGTTGAGGAACATGAGGAAGGGGAAATAGATCCGAAGCTAAATGACTATTTCAATTTGTACCCCACTAAGGAGGAAATCGCATACTATAATAACCTTATTGATAATCCTCAACCTCCTTTCACTAGAATCGAACCTAAGATAAAGAGAGGCGATCCTAAGAATGCTAAGATACCATGTATGATTGGGTATAGACACGTTGACAATGCTTACATTGACTTTAAATCCCCAATCAACATTATGTCCTCAAGTATTTATAATGATATAGTGAAAACAAGACTTGGACCTAGAAGAGATCCCAAATACCCTGATGGAGTTTGTAACTTTGTCGGGAGAATTAAAGGTCTACATGTCTTTGTTGGGATTTTGACTTATATCACTGACTTTATGATCGTTGAAGATCTTGCTAATGTTATTGATTGTCGCTTATCCAATGTTGTGTTTGGTAAACCGTTTGTTGAGGAGTCCATGTTAGAATATAATGAGATAGAAGGGACAATCCGATTTGCAAGTAACACCGATAGGATCACTTATAAGATGCCTAATAGAATGAAAGAGTTTCGTTTTGTGCCCCGATTAGACATGGATAACATTGGTGCTTTTGAGGACATCAATGAAGAGGATAAGAAAAAGGGCATGGATTATGTATGGGAAAAGAAGAGTCTTTTCTACAAAGATTGCTTGACTCTAGGACCATAGTATAAAGTCGATAAGGAATTTGCCCATAGGATTATTGGTGCGATTGAGAAAAAGGTGATTAGTTTCAACAAAGAACATTTACAATCAGAATATGAAACCAATAATGAGGTCACGTAGTAACCCATGACCTTGAGTCTAGCTACAAGACTCGTAAATAAAGAAAAGCGCTTCTTGGGAGGCAACCCATGTTTTGCGTGATTTTTATTTTGTTTGTTTGTTATTTGCTTCCGTATTCATGCTTTATTTTTATTGTTAGTAGATCATGTTTCAAAACTAAAATAGTGAAAATACTTTACTTTGTTGTTTGGCTTAGTCTTAACTTCATCCAAAGGTATTTTGCAAAAGATAAGTGTAAGGGGAAACCCCAAATATGTTTTTAAGAAACAAAACCGATCATGATTCTCCACAATATTAAGTGAACATGTATATTCGTATTTGTTAGAGTCAAATGCTAGTATCGAGTCATAATGATGTTTTGCAGGATTTTCCAGGAAGTAGGACGAAGTTTTTTTTCAGAAATTTTCCAGAAACTTAACATAAGAATTTCTGCAGGTCACTTCTGATGGCGTCACGAGTTTTACTCTTGACGGCGTCACGTGTAAAAATCTGGAAATTTTACCAGTTTTGTTTTTCTAACGGAGTCTTAAAGTTTTTGTTGAATTGTCAGTTTTATAATCTCCAGGAAAACTGCAAACATCATTCCACAAGCATTATATCTTATTTTGTTTTCTAGGATTTATTAGCATATGTAGATTGCCGCCGATTTTATGCGAGGTTGCGGTTTTACAGGTTATGTATGACAAGAAGATGATTATTATTCTGGAAGGGATGCTTTACCATGGCAATGTCCCATCAACGCAACACACTAACGCAACAATAACGTGGGCCATTGATGCGTGGGAATTGCACCAGGCTTTACCTCTCGAGGGATCTCGAGAAGCTTACAACCCCCACTAGGCAGTGTACCTGATCGTTGTAGTATAGTATAACGACAAGCACCGGAGGATTGATCGTTCAGCTAGGAATAGTGTCGTTAGGATTGAAATTGATCTAACTAGGTCTAAAGGTGAAGGATGATTCCTTTTGTGTTTTTATATTTTATGAAAAGCAAGTGAAAATCTCGGGTTTTGGAAGAAGGGGCGGAATTAGTTGCTAATCAACTAACCCAAAAGCTACTAATTAAACTAATGTGCAAGAAAACTAAACTAAGGTTCTACAAAATAAGTGAAGCATGTCTACCCATGATATGTTACTACTTGATAGCTATCCAATTCTACCTATTGAATTGTAAAACCTTATTTTAATTGACGGGTTGTATTCCTTAATACCATTCATGGCGTGGCGTACTTACTTCCCCAATCCTATAAGCTCCTACTTCACTCCTATGTCGAGCCGGCTAAGAAGCTCCTAACATGGGATCACTAGAATTCGCTCATGCATTAAATACAACCATAAAAACCTAGTACACATCGGTTCATGTTTCTTAAGACGTTCAAGCAAGTTACACAATGGAGATCTGCCAGTTTTCTTAAGCCTAACATTGATGAGACATTCAATCAAAACAAGAATCAATAGGAAACAAGAATTATAAACTAAACCAACTAGATCTATTGAAGATGTCACGCCTTAATTGATGGAGATAGACACACACATCAACAAGCCCTCATTGATGGAGATAGACACAAACATTAACAAGAAATCAATGAGATCTAATTAATTATACACAAGTTTCACACAATCATAAGTAGATAAAAGGTGAATTAGCAAAACATCATCAAAGAAGAGCAATCAACAATGATAATGGAAAACATAATTAAGATAGAATCAACAAACCAATACATGATGTTTATGGAGTGATTGAAACCCTCTAAGTTGCTGGAAAAACACCTACCTAAACCCAGGAATCGACCTTAGGGTTTCTCAAAACTTGTTCCTCTTAATGAATGAAAATTAGAAAACTATATATAGATATTAGGAGGTGACGGCGTCAAGAACAAAGGTGTGACGCAGTCATCTCGCCGCCAAACAAATCTTCGGACTGCCTTGATCTACATCTGACGCCGTCATGTAGTCCTCTTTTGCAGGTCGTCACACATTTAACTCTTGATGCTCTACTTGTAACACCTTCATGTTTGTACTAGGTTGTCACGGTTTTTACTCTTGACGCCGTCAGGAATTCCTTCTTAACGCCGTCATACACTGTTTCCAGCATGGAAAATTAAGTCTTTGGCGTTTTCTTCACTTTTATGCTCCAAAAACGTCCGAATTGCTTCCTTTTTCAGATTTCACTCCCAAAGTACCTAAAATCACAAAAGGAACGATTTAGGGCAATATTTGATTAAATAAATTCAATTCCGGACTTAAATGACCCCCTAAAAGTGGTTCATTTTTCGCCTCATCATATACCCTTACACTTGAGATTTGCTTGTCCTCAAGCAAATGCGCTTTTATTCTAATCAAAATACAAGTTAGGGGTCATTTAACACTAATATAAAAGTAATTACAGCAAATAATCATTCCACTAAAGACCAAAGACAAGCACGGAGGTCATACACTAGCACCTCACAAATAGTGTTTAGATACTCACATCTCTCGGGTGTAATAAAGTATAAATTACAATATGGAAACGGAAGACATCTCTCACTACCTGTCATAGCAAAATAGATTACCATAGGCTTGGGAAAGGATCAAACCTCCACCACATGGCGTAAGCACCTAGGATAAACTATCAAAGAGGTCTTTTAAAAGGTTGTAACGTTAGGTGTAGGGATATGAAATACACGGTTTTGTTGGATATAGGCAGTCTTTACTGGTGGCAAGTTAACAATCTTGGTTAATTACATGTACAATATGGCGTTGCTAAGCCAAGACTAGACTCGACTTAAGCTAATAAATGAAAAATAACAAAAATATAAAATAAACATAGAATGAACAGGGATAGTAGTCCGTATGTTTTTCTCTTTTCTTTTTCTTTTTCTATATATATATATATATATATATATACATATATATATATATATATATATATATATATATATATATATATATATATATATTTTGCATACACTCTTACCCTACCATCCAAAATAATACATCATAGGGAATGAACGTTCCCCTTACACTTAAATTTTTACATACTTTACAAATAAACTAATCTAATGACTCGAATTAAGAAAATCAAAACACTTGGAGCACTTTTAAGATTAACGTACATATGGGGGTAATAAATGATGTTCTTCCCCATTACTCCATAAAATAAGTACTTTACCATGAGTCCCAATCGTCCCAAAACAATATGTACAAGGATATGACTCGACTTAGCAACCATGCAATCAATTAGATAGTTAACTTAGGGTTTAACAAATAACAATAATGCACTAAAGATGAGTGCATACGCGGAAGGCTAAGGCGATTTGGGTGTACATTTAAGTGGGGTGTAACAAATTTTTCCTTTAAGTAAAATGCTTAAAGTTAGAAACGAAAAGATAGGCCCGGAGGGGTGTACTAGGGGTTTCGTGTACTAAAAATGAGTACAACGCTAAGGTGTGGGAAAAATTAGTTGACTTAACTAGCCAAGTAATATGACTTAAATGGTCAATTAATTATAATATGGGTTTAACACAAGGGTGATCCTAATGCCTCTTATCATGTAGTAAAACCTACTACACGAATGTAGTCTCACTAGTGGTCTCGGGATGCATCACTAACGCAAGTTCTAGAATCTAAATGCTACCGGTACACTCATAAGCACTTATAGTAAATGCTTTTCCTATCAAATCTAAAGGCGAACCTCACATATTTGGGTGGAAAATTTTTCTGAAAGTACGGTTATGTGCTAGTCATACAATCTCCTATCCATGAGACGCTTGCTATGGCTAAAGTTTCACTCCTAAATGTTGTAAAAAATTTTAAATTTGGCGCTAAAATTGCACTAACAAGTATTTCTCATAGTTTTATTACACATCTACTATCAAACAAACAAACTCAAGCGAAAGTGTATTTGTAAGGTATCATCATTTTACCGTCCCCTTACACTTAAGATGAACATTGTCCCCAATGTTCAAGTAAAGAATGTAAAAGTGAAATAAGTAAAACAAATGAAATCAAATACTTCCCCTGATTCGCTCGGTATGAATAATAAGGTGGCCAAGTTAAATCTTCCTCCAAGAAAATGAACAATCAAAGCTTCCCTTCCAGAAAAATAATCATCTTCTTGTCATACATAACCTGTAAATCCTAAGAAAACAGACAAGGCAACCTCGCATAAAATCGGCGGCAATCTACATAAGTTACTAAATCCTAGAAAGCAAAGTAAGATATAATGCTTGTGGAATGAAGTTTGCAGATTTCCTGGAGATTATAAAACTTAATAATTCAGCAAAAACTTGAAGACTCCGTTAGAAAAACAAAACCGGTAAAATTTCCAGATTTTTACCCGTGACACCGTCAGAAGTGACCTGCAGAAATTCTTATGTTAAGTTTCCGGAAAATTTCTGAAAAAACTTGGTCCTACTTCCTGGAAAATCCTGCAAAACTTCATTATGACTCGATACAAGCATTTGACTCTAACAAATACGAATATACATGTTCACTTAATATTGTGGAGAATCATGATTAGTTTGTTTCTTAAAAACATATTTGGGGTTCCCCCTTACACTTATCTTTTGCAAAAATACCTTTTGGTGAAGTTAAGACTAGGCCAAACAACAAAGTAAAGTATTTCCACTTTTTAGTTTAGAAACATGATCTACCAACAATAAAAAATAAAGCATGCATACGGAAGCAAATAACAAACAAACAAAAATAAAAATCACACAAAATCATGGGTTGCCTCCTAAGAAGCGCTTTTCTTTATTTACGAGTCTTGTAGCTAGACTCAAGGTCATGGGTTACTACGTGACCTCATCATTGGTTTCACTCTCTGATTGTAAATGTTCTTTGTAGAAACCAATCACCTTTTTCTCAATCGCTCCTATAATCCTATGGGCAAATTCCTTATCGACATTATACTTTGGTCCTAGAGTCAAGCAATCTTTGTAGAAAAGACTCCTCTTCTCCCATACATAATCCATGCCCTTTTTCTTATCCTCTTTATTGATGTCCTCAAAAGCACCAATGTTATCCTTGTCAAATCGGGATATAAAGCGAAATTCTTTCATTCTATTAGGCATCCTATAAGTGATCCTATCGGTGTTACTTGCAAATCGGATTGTCCCTTCTATCTCATCATATTCTAACTTGGACTCCTCAACAAACGGTTTACCAAACACAACATTGGACAATCGACAATCAATAACATTAGCAAGATCTTCCACAATCATAAAGTCGGTGACAAAAGTGAAATTCCCAACAAAGACATGTAGACCTTTAACTCTCCCGACAAAGTTACAAACTCCACCGGGGTATTTGGGATCTCTTCTAGGTTCAAGTCTTGTTTTCACTATATCATTATAAACACTTGAGGACATAATGTTGATTGGGGATTTAAAATCAATGTAAGTGTTGTCAACGTGTCTATACCCAATCATACATGGTATCTTAGCATTCTTAGGGTCGCCTCTCTTTATCTTAGGTTCGATTCTAGTAAAAGGAGATCGAGGGTCATTGTAACACCCCGAAATTTGATTAAGCAGCAGAAGTCTAATCGGGGTCATTACAGTTTAGTACACAGTCATACTCATAGAAAACAATTCAAAAGATTGTCAATATCATTCCATGAAAACTCAAATATTCAGAGTTACAAACATTTTTCCAAAATGTTAATTGTTTCACAAAAGTGGTGATGAGTTTGTAAAGAATGATATAGTTATTGAAATCAAAAGGGAGGTCCTGTGCCCTTTGCCAGCTCCGTGCCGCCATGCTCGCTAATTTCCTGAGATAAACATGCTTAAAAAGTCAACACAAAGGTTGAGTGAATCCATAGTAGTTTAAATAGTAATAGTGTGAACACAAGTCAAGCATTTGAAATAAACAAGCCAAGATAGACAGGTCTTGACTAAATCGGGTGTAATATTGCTCCTAAGCCTCACGAAACGCAAGCCTTAACATTGATTTGACATATCATAAAGATAATAATAATCATCTACACCACAGCGGATGTAAATGACAAAGGGCCCTCGGTGACAGGAAATGTGCCAAATTTCCATAATACCTCGAATATAGCACACCTCCTGCCAAGTGATCACCTTGACAGAGGTGGGCTGCCATACAATAGATCTATCAACTATATTCGCGCTCACTCGCAAGTGATTAAGGTTCGTGATATGAGGGACTTGTAGCACAGGTGTCAACTTAGGCAATATCAGGTGATAACAGCATACAGAAAAATACTTGTGTTCGATTTATAGCATGTATCTCCCCACGGGGTTTAAAAACAATTAAAAATGTGGGACCATGAACTCACCTGAAAGGTGCGTAATCACAAGGTGCTCAAAAGTGATGGTGTATTGCTACGACTAGCAATGAAATTCCTTCGACTTGCGACCTATAAACATTGTTACCGGTGTCTTAGATTCGTGTTGTAAATGACATGTGATACGTCATGTGTACGGTGATATTTGTTCGGGTGTCTAATAATATTCCAAAATGGCTACACGTAGTCAGTTGTATCGTTGTTACGAATCAATGTTTGATATATATTAACTCGTTATGAAAATTAATATCGTTAAAAATATTTATGATTAAATATTTTTACTAAAGTTATATATATATATATATATATATATATATATATATATATATATATATATATATATATATATATATATATATACTTTAATATATATATATATATATATATATATATATATATATATATATATATATATATATATATATATATATATATATATATATAAAGTATATGAAATAATTAATCATAAGAATATATTTTGTCACAATTCAACCTTTAACTTTAAGAAAAGTTACATCTTTTACCCTTTTGTTAAAACAATTACATTTTTAGTCCTTGTTATACTTTTTACACAATATACCTCGATTTTAGTGTAATTACAGTTTCTACCCTCAAGTTTTATCAAAAGTTAACTGTTTCCATCTTAGTCCGAAACTTTGACAGATTTGGCAATTTTGGTCCCTTAACGCAAGGTTTTGCAAAAATAGTCCTTGTTGAAGTTTTTGAAAGCCAATCCTTTGATACAATTAAAGGTGACTTTTACAACTTATGAACTTGTTCAAATTCAGTTTCTAATGTCTCATACATCTCGACTTTTCTTAAGTTTCCAAACCGAATTCTCATAATGAAATATACTTTGGGCTCATTAGCCCTTTTAAAGCCCAAAAGGGTGTTTAGTTTGTTTTTAAAGAAAAATATGTTCGACTAAGGTTTAGTTTAGGTCTCGATTTCGTGATATAAAATCGTATATGACTTGCATGTTTGGTTGACTCGGTTAAGCTTGGGTCGAAGATTTAGGGTGTCGAAGAAAACATATAAGTTGTACGTGTAAATAACAAATGACGAGCCCATTCCTAGGGGTGTCGAGACATGTGAAAGGTGTTCATTGATAATGAAAGTGTCAACTAGGTATATACTGTGTGTTATGTGATATGCATACGTGGTGAGTATGAAACTAAAGTATGAAAATGAAATAGGAAATGGAGACTTACTACACCAAAAGGTGGTGACGAGATCGTGTGACCAAACAAGAGGAAAACGAGCAACTAACACTCTTTGTATAGCGACCCTTGTTCCAAATTTGTTACCCAACTCGATCTTAACCCAACCCTTTGCTTGTGCACGCCTAGTATACCTCGACAGCAACCAAGAGAAAAGAAAAGCTTGTGCTTTGAGAGCTTAATGGAGTTTGAAAGTGTGAGATATGTTGCATTTAATATGGCTTATATAGTGTGGATGGAGGTGGTTCAAATGTTCCTAGGAACACAACAAGATTCAAGTGGTCACATCTTACTCGACATTCTTGTCTAGTTTGCATATGTAAGGTCTTGTCGAGCTTGTAAGAGTTGAGGGCTACAATCCCATTTTTAATTGCTAGGTTTAGGATAGGTGAGTACTTGTAAAACTTGTTTATTGTTTGTGTTGAGCTTTAAGAAACACACTATCTAATGGTTAAAAGGTTTCGGTGTGTACTAAGTTTATCCAAGGGTCGGACGGCTTCAAAAGGGGCTCATTGTCGTGTGAGACAAAGTCAAAAGGAAGATGGTATATGGTTGTCAAGTTGGAGGGGAACAAGTGAAATGAAACATGCGGATACATATTAGCTAGGAAGTTGTGGTTCATGTGTTGCAACAAAAGGGAAAACAGCAAAGCCAGTGGGCTTGTGAAACTCAAGGCCCAAACCAAAAACATGTGAAGATAAAGTTGAGGTGGGCTTGTGATGTGCTCGGCCCAAGAAAAGAAAGAAAGGAAAAATCGTGTGGGCTTGGGGTGTATTCGGCCCAAAATGGAGGGGTGTCGGTGATTCGTAAAATTGTGGAATTAATTTCAGTGTCGGTGTCGGTTCATGAAGAACCAAAAATATATAAACGGTGTCGTCTTACATATATATATACTCATATATATGTATAGTAATAGTAATTGGTACTAATTAATATATATATATATATATATATATATATATATATATATATATATATATATATACGTGTCATTATATATATTATTAATATTTCGGTGTCCAAACTAGAGTGTCAGGTCGCAAGTGGGAGTTACCGGTGTTTAACCTCGTTGGGTGATATCCAAGAGTGACAATCGGGTGATATCGGGTGACAAAACATAATCGGGTGTTAAACCAACGGTGTTCAAAACAATCGGGTGTTCAAACAAACAGTGTCTCATGTAAAAAATTTAAATTAGCCCGCAAAAATGGCTTAGTCGATAATTAGCATTAATAAATGACCTGGGATTTTACGGTGTATTACAGTCATCAATAAGATTATTATAATATGCAATCTCCTCCTTAGTGGGGTATAGATTAAAATAATCATTTAGCTTCGGATCTATTTCCCCCTCTTCAAGTTCCTCAACGACATTCACAAAATCATTAGGCCCTAGGTCCTCATTTGAATACAAGGCGGTCGCTAGGTCACTAAATGCATGGTCGAGCTCAACCTTAATCAACCTATTAAGCTCCCTAAGTTCCCTAATCTCACTCTCAATTTGTTCACGTAACACAACCACTTCTCTAGGGGAAAGGGGTGGATTCGCGTTTTCCATAATGGTCAACGGAATAGTCAATGAATTAAATTTACTAACAAAGGCACGAAGAAAAAGATAGACTAAAGAGAACCTAAAAAATAAAAATAAAATCTTACTAGAAAGGAATCTAGCAAGTAGACCTAATAAAAAGAGATTCTAACCTAGACAATAACTATTCCCCGGCAGCGGCGCCAAAAACTTGATGCGTGGGAATTGCACCAGGCTTTACCTCTCGAGGGATCTCGAGAAGCTTACAACCCCCACCAGGCAGTGTACCTGATCGTTGTAGTATAGTATAGTGACAAGTACCGGGGGATTGATCGTTCAGCTAGGAATAGTGTCGTTAGGATTGAAATTGATCTAACTAGGTCTAAAGGTGAAGGATGATTCCTTTTGTGTTTTTATATTTTATGAAAAGCAAGTGAAAATATCGGGTTTTGGAAGAAGGGGCGGAATTAGTTGCTAATCAACTAACCCAAAAGCTACTAATTAGACTAATGTGCAAGAAAACTAAACTAAGGTTCTACAAGATAAGTGAAGCATGTCTACCCATGATATGTTACTCCTTGCTAGCTATCCAATTCTACCTATTGAATTGTAAAACCTTGTTTTAATTGACGGGTTGTATTCCTTAATACCATTCATGGGGTGGCGTACTTACTTCCCCAATCATATAAGCTCCTACTTCACTCCTATGTTGAGCCGGCTAAGAAGCTCCTAACATGGGATCACTAGAATTCGCTCATGCATTAAATACAACCATAAAAACCTAGTACACATCGGTTCATGTTTCTTAAGACGTTCAAGCAAGTTACACAATGAAGATCTGCCAGTTTTCTTAAGCCTAACATTGATGAGACATTCAATCAAAACAAGAATCAATAGGAAACAAGAATTATAAACTAAACCAACTAGATCTATTGAAGTTGTCACGCCTTAATTAATGGAGATAGACACACACATCAACAAGCCCTTATTGATGGAGATAGACACAAACATCAACAAGAAATCAATGAGATCTAATTAATTATACACAAGTTTCACACAATCATAAGTAGACACAAGTTGAATTAGCAAAACATCATCAAAGAAGAGCAATCAACAATGATAATGAAAAACATAATTAAGATAGAATCAACAAACCAATACATGATATTTATGGAGTAATTGAAACCCTCTAAGTTGCTGGAAAAACACCTACCTAAACCCACGAATCGACCTTATGGTTTCTCCAAACTTGTTCCTCTTAATGAATGAAAATTAGAAAACTATATATAGATATTAGGAGGTGACGGCGTCAAGAACAAATGTGTGACGCCGTCATCTCGCCGCCAAATAAATCTTCGGACTGCCTTGATCTACATCTGACGCCGTCATGTAGTCCTCTTTTGCAGGCTGTCACACATTTAACTCTTGACGCTCTACTTGTAACGCCTTCATGTTTGTACTGGGTCGTCATGGTTTTTACTCTTGACGCCGTCAGGAATTCCTTCTTGACGCAGTCATACACTGTTTCCAGCATGGAAAATTAAGTCTTTGGCGTTTTCTTCACTTTTATGCTTCAAAAACATCCGAATTGCTTCCTTTTCCAGATTTCACTCCCAAAGTACCTAAAATCACAAAAGAAACGATTTAGGGCAATATTTGATCAAATAAATTCAATTCCGGGCTTAAATGACCCCCTAAAAGTGGTTCATTTTTCGCCTCATCAGCCATGTCAGCATAACGCCCATGCCCACGTTATTACATCGATTACTCTTAAAATAAATGTTTATGAATGTTTTGTCCTTAAAATTTTGCTTTTAAAACTATACTAGACGAATACCCTCGCAAAGATGCAGCTGCAAATAATTATACTTGCGAACTTGTGTTTTAGTGTGACCCTTGATATACACTTACGAGTTTAATTTGTAGTCGTTGTTAGGAAAAAAGTCTAAGGGGTTATAAACGAAAAATAAAAAAGTTTTAAGATCAAACAATATTTAACTTATTAATTTTGTAGTTGATGTTACCATTCTAATTAAGGGTTTTTAAAATTTTGCTATTTAAACCGAATTAATTACAGTAAGTATAACTTTCTATTTGAACTTGTTTTGTAAGGCTATGCACAACAGCGATCTTGGGCGACCTCTATTTTGCCTGTCACATCAGCTTTCTCTCTCCGCTGACTTTATACGACTTTTTTCCACAGCAGCAACTTTGGACGACCTTCATTTTTTTAATCTAAGGAAACTAATAAATTTAAAAAAAAAACAATAAATAGCTAAAAAAAATAAATAAACTTTACACACAAAAACAAACATATAAACATAAAAGAACAAACAAACAGCTCTTTGTCCTTCCTCCTTCTATCTTTCTGTACACACACATCTAAAAATTATATTCTAAATAAAAGCTAATTAGATTATACAACAAAAGAGGGGGTGATTTTTGTTTTTTAGTAAAGCTTCGGTCGAAAAATGGACCAAGAAGTGTTAGCAGCAGGAAATCGACCAAAACAAACACTTTACGTCAATCAAAACTCAGAAGCAGCCCCATGATCACAACTGATCCTTTCATGAATAAGAATGTGTTAGCAGCAGGAATTATAAACCACTGTCGATAACGCAAAACCATTCACATAATCCAGTTCTCACACCTTGTAGATGTATTAGTCACTAGTGACTAACGTAATAAGAGAACAAAAACCATTTCAGATTCTTTGTCGACCAATTTTGATGGCCATAAATGTAAAACCTGTGTGTCTAATGTCCAGTTGTTTTAAACATCAAGGGTAAGATCACTTGAAAATAATGCACCAAAATTTTTTAAAACAAGCCCAAATTAAAGCAGTCTGAGAATCAAAGTATGTAATTGTACCTCACAACTAACGCATTAGCTGCACTAGTCATGATCATTAGGAATTTTGATTTCGATATCTCCAAATAACCCGAGTTTATGGTTGAATACCATTTTGCGACACCTCATATATATTTTCTAATGTCAAAGAAATTAAAGGCTTTGCAAAAATGAGTTTTTCTTTTATTTACTATAGTAAAAACTAACAGGTATCTTATAAAATCATTAGTGAAAGGGCTTTGTGTTATTGGATTGCAATGTTTCATGGAATGCAGTTAACGACATAAAAGACTCAGGCATTAGGTGAATGGTGATAATGAAAACAATAGTTATTTTAATTGTGAGGGTATAAATGTAAATTTACTTTAAGTGTCCGTGGATGTGTAAAAATCATCCGTGGAATCATGTTCAAAACTATATTCATCTGAGGTGTTGTGGAATACATCATGTTTTGAAATTATCCTTTTTTTTCCACATTTTTCATTTTAGATTATGTCAAATTACTTGTCAACTTCTAAAAATAGATATGGAATTTAGTTCGAGTTTACAATTTTACCTTACTTGATATTATAATTACATACATTAAAAAGGTTTTAAATTAATTAGTTAAGGGTAAAACTGTTATTCTGCAAAAAGTCCGAAAGAGAAAGTTGTAATGATTATGTTTTTTATTAAACTGTATATTTTTGTGGATAATTACTATATATATAAAAGATCGTCAATTCGGTGGCTTCTTATTGGTTGCCATTTTGCTGACCTCAAATTTGCGTCACATTGGGGGCCAGTGTTTGGAAGCCCATTCCAGCCCAAATGTTAGCCCGTTTCATTCTATTATATCATATGCCAATAGCAAAGAAGCAAAGTACATGAAGCCCAGAACACATAACCCAATTAAATAGGACATGAAATAACATAAAGACATTAAAACAAAAACACAAACATAAAAAGATCGAGACTACAGTTAATAAATTCTAGCTATAGAATCTGCATTCTTTTTTTAGTTACCAAAAATATGTAATTAGTAATCACTTATACTCTATTCAAGGTTTCAGATTCATCTACTATGCAATGATCAACTACGTGAAACGACGCCCCGCCGCAACGCGGCGGGCCGTCACTCACCTCGTTATTTTAGAACAGAGAGAGTATTTCATTAGTTGCGGATGGATTGGGCATCTTGTAAGTTGTAAGTAAGATCCATTGCAAGCCCTTTCTAGTATTTTTGAAAGTCAATTTTAGGTGGGCCTGGACTCACATAAGATGGGCTAGAAGATGGTTAACTAATATATAATGGACTATATCATTGTTTGGCTTTACTACAGTATTAGTCATTAGATTAATTAACGACTTTTTGAAATATTAGGTTGACAATTTACGAATAATTTTATTTTATCAACTTTTCAAGTTTAGATAAAAATAATATACAGTGGTAAATTGCAAAAACCAGTCATGTGGTTTGTCCAAATTGCAAATGCAGTCTCTATAAAGTCATTTTCCTTTATTCGGACGCGCTGCAACTTAGACAAGCCACATGGGCGGTTTTTTCAGTTTACTCAAAAATGTATTCGGGACAAATTAATGCACTCGACATTATGTTTGCCATGAAAATGCTATAACTAACCCAAAATGATGTGTGTAGTGTTGGGACTGAGACATCAAAGATTGAAAACCATTTGATGTTTTCTTGGCATGATTCGACAATAGATCGACCATGCATTACCATTGACACGTAATAGGCGGCTTGATTATATTTTGTCATATAGTAAAGGCATGCATGCTCAATATTTGATCCCAAGTGCCCAACAATGACTTTAATTTATGCTCACATTAATTTATAGCGTCGAAAATATATAGAAGCTGTAAAATCGAGAAAAGGTGTATTTTCTTTTTTAAAACCCGCGCAATACGGCAGCGGGTACCTGTGACTATATTTTGCGTTATTCAGTTATTCGGTTACACATTTAGTTGTCTTTATGCTTTATAAGTAGAAATGGTAGAGATGGTTAAGCCAAATAATTTTAGTTTGAACAACCAACCGCTTCCTAACAAACTTCCTAACCAACTTTCTTCCCAATCAACTCTTTCTAACAAATTAATTTTGAAATCATTCCATAATAAGCAAAGAAAAGTTTGAATTTTAAGCATTTTTAATTATAAAATAGTCCCAAATAAATTATCTAGTAGTATAGATAAAATATAATCTTGAAGCCAATGAACGATATATATACCCTTCCTAGTTTGCATTGGATAAAAAGGGGCGGTACCAAAAAAACTTTCAAGAGGGGGCAAAAGTTAAAAGTGGGTGCCAGGGTCATGTCAGTAACTCGACCTTTGTTGCTATAATGAAATTGATTTTACTTTTGTGAATTTTTTGGTATTTATTTGCATGCGAGAACCAAAATTAAGAACTAATGATGTATGCACAATATTTACCACATACTTACTTTTTCTTATTGATACTAACACAAGTAGTTGAAGGGAAAAAAAAAAAAAAAAAAAAAAAAAAAAAAAAAAAAAAAAAAAAAGTTGATAACAAAAATTCACAAAAATAAAAAGTTGGATAACAAAAATTCACAAAAATGTAGAGAGTTGCACAAGAATCGAACATTATATCTCCAAGAAACTGCAAATGTCCTAAAGCACTTGATTTATGATGCAACTTTTGGATAAATTTTCGTAGTTATACTATTTACCCATTCATGGGGTAAAATGAAATTTTCTGATCAATCGATATTACTCGAGTGAATTTTGTGGGGGCAGCTGCCCACACTGCCCCATTGTGGTACCGCCCCTAGATAAAACTCGTTTTATTACATACACATTATATATGCATTACATGTATATATATCTAATAAGTAGTTATATCTCATTATCATATACTAGTACTAGTATATATTTCTCCAAAACATTATTGCACCGATGCATTAAATTTCGTTTAGTTTTTCCATTTAATATCTTTACTATTAAATACTTATTAAAGTCAGTACTATGGAATGACATATTTTATTTCTTTCAATCATTATATATCAAATTAATTTCATACCAAAACTTGCTCGTTTTAAGTCAAATTTATATATTGCAAGTCACTGTGGCTTGCTATCTTTGTTTAAAATTTGGCACCTTTTCATATGTATGACTGTTTGGTACGTCTATATCAATATCTGTATGTCAATATCTTGAACACATTATAAGTTTTCGATCACGACACGGTGTGGCCTGCATTCAGTGGAAGCAATGGAAGGCAGTGCAGGTGGTGGTTCATCCAAACAGCTGCTAGGTGATCTTTTGGGCTATCCTGGTTGGTGGAAAAATGAAGGTGATGATGAAAAAGTCAGCAGCAATGGTGATGGTGTGCATGATCATAAGATGTTAATGAATCGTCCAGTAGTACTTGACGTTGTTGATGAAGATCATGCCATGCTCTTAAGGAAATTACGAGAAAAAATTGACAGGTGAATTGCATGTTTATGTTTCTTATATATGTCACAAATTAATTATTTTCCCTTTGCATAAATTAATACATCATGAGTTTAGTTCTTTCTTTTAAGAAAATGGAAGTAGATATAACTATAGTGGGATATATCAAAAGTATGAAAGAGCTTCACCGCCTTCACGTAAATAGTTAAAACGAGCTAAGCTAGAAGAAACATGTCAACACCTTGAATTTGAGCATGTCAATATATTAACTCGTTTTTTTTTTTTTTTTTTTTTTTTTTTTTTTTTTGAATTTTGTGATACTAAAAGTTTTGTGACATAATTTATTGAAATTAAAAAGTCTATTAATGGTCTTTAACTAGTAATTAACAAATTTTCTTGTATTCTCGAACAAAGCAAACGTACAATATTTATGTGGGTAGGTACATTCGGATGTTTAGGGATACGGAGTCATAGATATCTATGTACATATATATGAACACGTTGCATAATAGAAGAACTGTCGTTCATGATATAAATTGTTTCCTCCAACTAATTTGATTGATGATATAAAGTAGTATTAATTATTATGATGTTTTGTGTATTTGATTGCAAAGGCCAAAGGGACCTCTCATAGGTTTATTCCTCGGTATATTAAGGG
This sequence comes from Artemisia argyi, assembly GCA_030686995.1. Lineage (NCBI taxonomy): Eukaryota > Viridiplantae > Streptophyta > Magnoliopsida > Asterales > Asteraceae > Artemisia > Artemisia argyi. Next base: position 17,408,669 of record CM060697.1, on the reverse strand, counting down.
TGCGTTTGGTATGCTGCGAGGAATGACAATGGGAATGAGTTTGATAGTAGTGGTGGGTCCCTCAACTATGAAAGAATCTATTCCCCCCTCTCTAGCCATATATGGAGTATGGAAAATATGTGATTTTCATAGTCATAGTGACGGGCCAAACAGTCTTAAACAAACACTTGCAATGACTATCAAAGTCATTGTTTCATTCCCTTAATAACATACCAAACGTGCCCAATATAAGTATAGCGAAGGCTCTGGCATATTTTGGCCATGCATAATCGGTTAACAAAATAATATAATATTGGATTTGCAAGATATGGAATGGAGATAAAATTAGATGAATCACGGAGTCATTAAATGAGTTATCTAGATACATCAAAATTAACTTCACTTCCTCAACTACTGCATGCTTTATCATATCACAGCATCCATCCATGCATTTATTATGGATGTGTAGGTGGGCAAATCCTGGTTCCAATCAAACGTTGTACTATCTAATTCTATTGATTTTGATTGAGTCGCGAACTGTGTGGGAAAGTCGTAGGTAGGAAAGTTGTAGTAATGACTCATCTTTATCCTGTACGTTCTAAATTTTCAATCCCGCTCCTTGCAATTTACCTAAGTGAGTTTGTATAATGTATGTGTTTCCCGCGAACGATTCCTCAACACCTTTCTCATGCCTGGATGAGGCTTTCATGCAGCCAAAACTCATGAGCCATGAGTGCGCAGCCGATCATATCAAGAAATCGATGCGCGTCATTTTTTCAAAGCTGTCCATTTACTGATCATTTAGTGTTAAAACCTATAACTGGAAAAAATATTTCTAAAAATCTTTTCTACATTACTGACATGTCCGTTCTCGACCATCACTCACTTAATATGTTACTAAGATTTTGTTGAGATTTACTATATCTGTGTTAATTTATTAGATAACTTCTAGCTGCCATATGGTCGAATATTAAAAAAAAAAAAAAAAAAAAAAAAACCAAGAAAGTCTAGTTAAGCGTTTGTTTCACTAATTAAGTACGCATCAAGATTAAGTACATCAAAATTAAACGTTTTATGATATGCTTCTTTTATTTTGCATGAGTGTAAAATCTTGATTCATCTTAAATGTAAGATTTAGCTTAGAGCACAAGGTGCAGTGCACTTGAGTTAACGCATAACACCGTGCCACGTTAGTCACATTAGTTTAACATTTCAACCTTAACATAAGAAAAACACCCCTTATCATAACACCACCAAAACACTAAATTTTAGGTTTCACTTTTCTTTAAAAAAATTTACAAATTCAACCCCTAAACTAGTACTTCATTTAATAAACAACCTATCATTTTATTAATAACCATAAAAACATTACATAAACATTAAATAAACGTTACATAAAATACAATACGAATAATCTGAATGCTTTCCGCATGCAGAATCATACTCAGGAGATTCCACGTACCAAAATTCCTCAGTGAACGCCGCCCGTTCTACTTCTTCTTTCATGAGTTTCTCCTCCCACTCTTGTTGAATCCTTGCTTGTTCTGCTTCAACTTCTCACAAAGCCTCTTCACCACATATAATTTCATAATGTTGTCTCGCAGTTAAGTCATGCTCATCAACTGCCTCGTCTTTATAACCCGTAAATTGATAATGTTGTTGCTCAATAAATCCATGCGCATCAGCTGAAGTTGATGCATCTAGCCCAAGCTGATTCAACTGTTGTGATACCGAACCAACAACCTTGTTTTCTTCATAATTCCAATGGATTTTTTTTGCTGATGTTGTCTTGTATCTGTAAAACACACTTCCACAACGTTTCACTAATGGTGGCATCTTTCCTGGAGTCATCGCTAAAAAATTTGTCAATCACAGCTTGTCTTTCCGGCGAAATGTCTTTGCATTTCGCGTATCGTTGTCTCAAACGTTCTTTCTTTGCCTTTGCAAGCTCAAACAGCTTGATAACTTCGACAATAGCCTTTTGTCGAGCCGCATCGTCTTTATCGCATTGTTTTTGAATATAAGCTTGCATTTTTTCGACGGAATGAGGGAGACGACAAGCCATAATTTTGTGGTATAATGATTAATAGTGTTTGGGTTAAATGTATGGAAAGTGTGTAAAACTAATATGTAAACATTGGTATTTATAGATTCTTTTGAATTCAAATTGCAACTAGCCGTTAAGGGGCGTTTGTGTAATTTATTTATTTACTTATTTATTATTAATTTAACCTAACTAGTCGTTAACTCAAGGGGTGTTTTTATTTTTATTTATTTATTTATTTATTTTGAATTCAAATTGCTAGTAACCGTTTGAGGGTCGTTTAAGTAATTTTTTTTTTAATTCAACCGTCGCCTCAACGTTGCTTTAACATGGCAACGTCCCTATCAACGCAACACATTAACGCCTTCGACGGTGTAATAACGCAACAATAACGTGGGCCATCTCAGCATAATGCCCATGCCCACGTTATTACATCGATTGCTCTTAAAATAAATGTTTATGAATGTTTTGACCTTAAAATTTTGCTTTTAAAACTATACAAAACGAATACCCGCGCAAAACGACGGTACATAACTGCAAATAATTATACTTGCGAACTTGTGTTTGGTGTGACCCTTGATGCACACTTACGAGTTTAATTTGTAGTCGTTGTTAGGAAAAAAGTCTAAGGGGTTATAAACGAAAAATAAAAAAGTTTTAAGCTCAAACAATATTTAAATTATTAATCTTGTAGTTGTTGTTGTTACCATTTTAATTAAGGGTATTTTAAAATGTTGCTATTTAAACCGAATTAATTACAATAAGTAAAACTTTCTATTTGAATTTGTTTTGTAAGGCTATTCACAACTGCGATTTTGGGCGACCTTCATTTTGCCTGTCACATCAGGTTTCTTTCTCCGACGAGCTTCATACGACTTTTTTCCACAACAGTGACCTTCATTTTTTTCTTTTTAATTTAAGGGAACTAATGAATTAAAATAAAAAAAGCAATAAATAACTAAAAAATAAATAAATAAACTATACACACAAAAACAAACAATATACACACAAACAGCTCTTTGTCCTTCATCTTTCCTCTTTCCATCTTCCTCTACACTAATGTTTTGAAAACCAGGTTCGAAATCGACCCGGTCGAGTCACCGGGCACCGGATCAACCTGGTTTTAAATTTTTTATGTTTTTTATTTTTTGACCTGGTCAACCGGTTCGACTGCCAGGTCAACCCGGGTTTTTATTAAAATTTTTTGAAAAAACGAAACCCGGCCAGTTTTTGAGAACCAGGTTAACCCGGGTCACTCAAAACCCCGACGGGTCTAACCGGTTAACCCGGTTTTAGAAACCCGGGTTTTTTTACCCCTTTTTTTGGCCGGAACCGGTCGAACCGGTTAACCCGGCCGGGTCGACCCGGGTTTCAAAACACCACTGTACACACACAAAGAATACACACATCTAAAAATTACTCCCCCCGCCCCTAAATAAATGTCCAGTTTGACTTTTCAGAGTCAAACTAGTTCAACTTTGACCTAAATTTTGTGTGTGTTATATAATACATGATAAAAAATTATATAATTGAAAATTATACTTAAAACCAAATCCATTCATATATTTTCAATCAAATATTATATAACACACACAAAAATAATTAAGGTCAAAATTGAACCAGTTTGACTCTGAAAAGTCAACTGGACATTTATTTAGGGACGGAGGTAGTATGTTCTAAATAAAAGCTAATTAGATTATACAACAAAGGAGGGGGTGATTTTTGTTTCTTTTCGCAGTAAAGCTTCGATCGAAAAACCGACCTAGTAGTGGGTTTTTTTGCTCGACGCCAGAGTGAGACCGAATAGCCATAAAGGGACGACCGACCACGACCAAGTTTAGGGAAGTTATTAAAAGTAGTCCCATCTGTTTTTATAAGTTAAGATTTTTAATAAATTTGTCTATAAAGAAACCCTAAAAGTGGTCAACAATATAGTTCTTAATCTGTGATGAATAGATTTTTATGTTTTTGAATGTTTTCTTTATCTATAGTTATTTTTACACACATTTAAATATTTAATGTTTTTCAAAATGCTTATATTTACAAACTGGCACAGGGCTCTCAAAATTCACGAGATGGCCATGTCTGACACGACTTATATCTATATGGTAGGAGATGAAAGAAAATGACATGACAACTTGGACTTTTTAGCGTTGTATATTATATTGTGAGACACAAGATTTGCGATGTGGGAAAATGAAAATAATAAAAAATCCGGCCCCTCTTAACTTGAATTTTTGGCTCCGCCCCTGGTAGTAGATGGTAACATGTATCTGAATTATACAATCCGCCTATATTTAAGGGTAGATTGCCTTAGTACTTTCACTAAAACTGTTCCAAATGAATTTTCAGCTGTATTTGATTAGCGATATATACCAGAAATTAGTTGGTTGTATTAATGGTCATTAAATATTAATGAAAATGAAATTCTCTATGGGTCTACGATCGAACTAATGATGATAGAGAGATACAAATGAAATTCTCTATGGGTCTACGATCGAACTAATGATGATAGAGAGATACTGATGTTGTCATATTTAATTTGTAATACACTTGTGGGCTTGTGGCTTTGAAGCAACAAGGTCTTTTTTTTTTTTTTTTTTTTTTTTTTTTTCGTTTAATCATGGTTTCTGATATTTTACCGACTAATTTAGAGGGTTTGAATCTACCGCCACAAACGATACAATTTCATGTATTCCATTTATTTGTAAATAAATCGTGAATTCGGATATACTGATTTTAAAAGATGAGACTTTGATGCCTTTGCAGATCTATAACTGGGACAAGATATATTTCACAACACGTCATATGAATATAGTTTTGGAGTAGGGGTGAGCATCGGGACGAATCCCGACCCGTCCCGACTAATCTCGATACCGACAACGGAGAAAAACCCAAACAATGGTCCCGACCCCTCCCGAATCCCGATAATGGTCCCGAATCTTGATTTTGGCTGTGTTTCTCGGGACCATCCTGACTCCCGACCCATCCCGAATCCCGATTACCAGAAAAAAGCAAACCGACTCCTGACCCTATTACAGTCGGATCGATATCGGGAAAGAAGTCGGGTGTCGGGATCGGGACGGAAGTCGAGTGTCGGTCGGGATTACTCACCCCTATTTTGGAGAGACAATATGTGTGATAAATTTGATTACACAGAACATATGAACATGATGTTTAATGCATCTTTGACTTCATGACATTTGATTATACTCTCGCCGTTTCATAATTTTTTTTTCCACATTTTTCATTTTAGATTATGTCAAATTAATTGTCTACTTCTAAAAATAGATAAAGGAATTTAGTTTGAGTTTACAATTTCATTGTGGATGAATTGGGCTTCTTGTAAGTGAAATCCATTGCAAGCCTTTTCTAGTATCTTTGAAAGTCAATTTTAGATGGGCCTGGATTCACATAAGATGGGCTTGAAGATGCTTAACTATATAATGGACTATATCATTGTTTGGTTTTACTACAGTATTAGTCATTAGATTAATTAATGACTTTTTGAAATAATAGTTTGACATTTACGAATAATTTTCTTTTGGTAAAAGATGATACTTTCATTTTTTTTTTTCAAATATTAATATTTTTCAAACCTTTAATCGTTAAGCGAAAAAAAATATACCGTTACGATGAGCATTTAATTATCTTTCTATAGATAGACTATTTGATATATTTTAGGCAATTTTTTTTTTTCGTTTTTTTTACTTTTTTTTTTTCGTATCCGAAAAAATCATATATGATATTACATATCATATATGATATGTAATATCATATATGATTTTTTCGGCCACGAAAAAAACGTGAAAAAAACAAAAAAAAATTTTTTTGTCGAAAATATATCAAATAGCCTAACTATAGAAAGATAATTAAATGCTCGTCGCGATGGTGTAATTATTTTCGCTTAACGATTAACAGTTTAAGAGATATTTAAATTATAAAAAATGGGTTAAATATTAAAATACTTTTAATCTCAACAATTGATTTCTTTTTTGATTGATGGTGGGGATGAGTCCCTGGTATGTGAGAAATGTTTGCTTTTTTACATAACTCGTCTCTTTTCTTTTTATCAACTTTTCAAGTTTAGATAAAAATAATATACAGTGGTAAATTGCAAAAACCAGTCTTGTGGTTTGTCCAAATTGCAAATGCAGTCTCTATAAAGTCATTTCCCTTTATTCGGACGCGCTGCAACTTAGACAAACCACATGGGCGGTTTTTTCAGTTTACTCAAAAATGTATTCGGGACAAATTAATGCACTCGACATTATGTTTGCCATAAAAATGCTATAACTAACCCAAAATGATGTGTGTAGTGCTGGGACAGAGACATCGAAGATTGAAATAAGATACGAGAATTTATCAGTTGAAGGAAATGCATTTGTTGGTCATAGAGCTCTTCCCTCTCTTTATAATGCTACTTTTAACTCAATTCAGGTACCAACATTTTTCGCCATATTACTTACTACGTACTATATATATCAACTTGTAACATTCCAAATTTTCATCATAGAGTACACTGCAATTATTTGGGCTCACTCCTTCAAAAAAGCAAAATGTGAACATCCTTGAGTCTATTTCTGGGATTATTAAACCATCGAGGTATTTGTTCTTGCAAGTATACAAGTTTGTTCTAAGTATTTGCACTCAAACCTTATGGTTCAACACAGGATGACATTGCTTTTAGGTCCGCCGGGTGCAGGGAAAACTACATTGCTTCTTGCACTTGCCGGGAAACTTAATCACGATCTCAATGTAATATACACTTGGTTCCAAATCATTTTACAAATTCTTATAATGTTAAAAGTTGTATTTGTTTACTGTTTTATAATTGTTGCTCAACAATGCAGATGTCTGGGAACATCACCTATTGTGGCCACCAACTTTCGGAATTTATTCCTCAAAGAACATGTGCTTATATAAGTCCAAATAATATTCACACGGGTGAGATGACGGTGAGAGAGACGTTGGATTTTTCAGGACGGTGCTTGGGTGTCGGGCCAAGACATAAACTACTTTCGGAAATCTTAAAGATGGAAAAAGAAGGAAATGGGTTCATGAATGCCACAACACTCCAAGGCAGAGAAACCAACTTGATCACTGATTATGTTCTAAAGGTTTGTTTACTCAATCCGATATTTTACTTCGTTTCTACTCTAGTAACAAGACTTGGATTGGAATTATATTATTATTTAAACATAAAAGCCGTAACATGCTGACAGTTTTTGAAAGTTAAATAGTTTATCTGAAAACGCTTTCTATTGCATTTTGCGCTTGTTACCTGCATTGAAAACTTATATTGTTGTCTAATAGATACTCGGGCTGGAGACATGTGCTGATACTATGGTTGGTGATCAAATGAGAAGAGGTATCTCTGGTGGAGAAAAGAAACGTGTGACCACTGGTAGGTTCTACGGTTTTTAACGGTACATATGACTCTTTAGTTTACAATGTATTATCCTAACACTTGATAATATTATACTAACAACATTGTTTTGCTGCTACATTTTGTGAAAAAAAATGAATACAGGAGAGATGCTAGTTGGACCTGCAAATGTGTTCTTTATGGACGAAATATCGACTGGACTAGACAGCTCCACTACCTATCGTATCATAAAATTCTTGAGGCAAATGGTTCATGCAATGGATTTAACAATGGTCATCTCCCTTTTGCAACCTGACCCTGAGACATACAAACTTTTTGATGATGTCATATTAATGTCCGAAGGTCAGATTGTGTATCAAGGTCCTTGTGAAAACGTTTTAGAATTTTTTGAGTTGATGGGATTTAAGTGCCCAGAAAGGAAGGGTGTAGCTGATTTCCTTCAAGAAGTAACCTCAAGAAAAGACCAAGGACAATACTGGTTCAAGGAAGATCAACCTTACTCATACATTACGATCCCTGAATTTTCAAGGGCATTTAAGTCATTTCACATTGGAGTGAAACTCGAAAATGATATCAATATTCCTTATGATAAATCCAAAATACATCCAGATACACTAGTGAAACAAAAGTATGGAATATCTAGTCTGCAACTGCTGAAAGCATGCTTTGAAAGGGAATGGTTGTTATCAAAGCGTAACTCTTTGCTTTATATATTCAAGACATTTCAGTTGACATTTATGTCATTGGTAGCCATGGCCATGTTTTTCAGAACTGAAATGCATACGGGAACTTTGGAAGATGGAGGAAAGTTTTTTGGTGCACTTTTTTTTGGTCTCCTTATTGTCATGTTCAATGGGATGGCCGAGCTTGCACTCACAGTTATAAGGCTTCCGGTTTTTTATAAACAAAGAGATTCATTGCTGTATCCTGCATGGGCTTTTGCTCTTCCCATTTGGGTACTTAGAATCCCATTATCACTAATGGAATCGGGAATTTGGGTGGTTCTTACATATTACACTATCGGTTTCGCTCCAGATGCAACTAGGTAATATAACAAGAACTTATGCTAATATATTTTCTCATCATCTAACTTCAGGAGCTTTTAAGTTGTTCAATATTCAAATTCTAATAGTTTCAATTGTTCAGATGTGGTCAACAGCTATTGACGTTCTTTGCCATACATCAAATGGCTCTCGCTCTTTTTCGATTGCTTGCTGCCATTGCCAGAACAGAAGTACTAGCAAACACTTTGGGTGCCTTCACCTTGTTGCTGATAGTCACCCTTGGAGGCTTCATAGTAGCCAAGGGTACAACTTTCATTCTGTTGATATATTTAGTAAAATGGGCGGGTCGGTTAATTAGTCAAAACAGGTATTTTTTTTGGCCGGCTCAAAATGGTCTGGTCTAGGTTGCTTTGACCCACCAACATTTTTTTGGATCACATTAGTTATTTAATATTTTTAACATAAGTACAGTATGTATGACTAAATTGTTCTTGATCAATTATTTTTAGTATAGCAGTGTAGTGGGGTTGGAAACACTAGAGTACGCTTTTAGTGACTTTTAAACTGTTTAATGAGTAAAGTTTTGCATACTAATGTTGCAATTGCAAGTATTAATCACCTGCTAACACAGTTTGTGACACATAGAAGTATCATTGTGACAAATGTAATGATGTGATTTCAGATGATAGTGAGGCATGGATATCATGGGGATTCTATGTTTCTCCTATGATGTATGCACAAAATGCCTTGGTCTTAAACGAGTTTCTTGACAATAGATGGAGCACTGTAAGTTCTCGTAATTGATTTGTTCATCCATATAGATGTACTACAGAAGTATCCTATTTACAAGGTTCATTGTGTATGCAGCCTAATATAGATCCGCGAATTAATGCATCAACTGTGGGAGAAGCCCTTCTCAAATCACGAAGCTTTTTCACAGAGGACTATTGGTTTTGGATATGTGTTGGAGCCCTCTTTGGATTTTCGATTATCTTCAACTTATTATTTATTGTCGCACTAACTTATCTTAATCGTACGTAAACCTTAATTAAGTTTTCTTTATGGGTTTCGTACTTTAGATCTTGACTTTATGAGCTGCTTTTCTTTCAGCTCTTGGTGATGGTAAACGCGTGATCAGTGAGGAAAATGGTATTAAGAATTCAAGCAATGTTAGTAAAAAAGAGGCCTACGAAGGTGGGCCTTGATTAAATGTTATATGTGCTTGAGTGAAAATAATTACGGTAAAGAACACTTCTGACTTCTCACACGTTGTACATGATTTTGAAGGTATTGACATGGCAGTGAGAAGCACTTCAAGAAGAAAAACTTCAACTGACGTTGCTCATCGTATGGAAACAAGAGGAATGGTTTTGCCTTTTAAGCCTCTTTCACTTGCCTTTAACCATGTCAACTACTACATCGATACACCTTTTGTTAGTCACTTTCTTAAAAGCCTTTAGTTAATGTAATTTTGTCCAATCTATGTATTCGAGATCATATATTATTGTTTCGCCAGGAAATGAAGCATAGAGGGTATAAAAATAATCGGCTGCAGTTGCTCAAGGATGTTAGTGGTGCTTTTAGGCCAGGAATACTAACTGCACTTATAGGTGTTAGTGGTGCTGGAAAGACAACCTTGATGGATGTCTTAGCTGGTCGGAAAACAGGCGGATACACCGAAGGAGATATATTCATTTCGGGATACCCAAAGAATCAATCAACATTTGCTCGTGTTAGTGGCTATTGTGAACAAAATGACATCCATTCACCAAATGTCACTGTGTATGAATCTCTTCTGTACTCTGCATGGCTACGTCTATCTTCAGATGTCAATACAAAAACACGCAAGGTATTAACTTATGACCAAGTTTCTTTTTCTTTTTTTTTTTTGGTCTTTCATTCTCACTCAGTATTTTTATTTTTATTTTACTTGCTATTGATGATTAACATGTATAATAGATATTCGTTGACGAGTTGATGGAATTAGTGGAGCTTCATCCTTTAAGGAATGCTATGGTGGGGCTTCCAGGAGTAGATGGTCTTACAATAGAACAACGGAAGAGGCTGACAATAGCTGTGGAGTTGGTGGCAAATCCATCGATCATATTCATGGATGAACCGACATCTGGTCTTGATGCTAGAGCTGCAGCCATAGTCATGCGTACTGTAAGAAACACTGTTGACACTGGCAGGACTGTTGTATGCACAATTCACCAACCAAGCATAGACATATTTGAATCGTTTGACGAGGTTTGTGTTTATAATAAGGATTCTTCTTAAAAAATAAGACAAGCTTATAACCAAAAATCACTAAAACTTTTGCTAATACAAAGTAAGTTTTTCGTAGTTGCTAATTGACTGTGATCCTTAATTTTGCAGTTGCTTTTAATGAAGATCGGTGGGCAAATTATCTATGCAGGACCTTTAGGCCAACAATCTCATAAGCTTGTGGAGTATTTTCAAGTAAGCCTATTATCACGGATCAATTTTTGTACTAGATTACGCTGACCTGGCCTGCAAATATTAGCCATAATTTCGGAGAACCATTATTTTGTGTAGGGCATTTCAGGAGTGCCAAAGATAAGGAATGGTTATAATCCTGCTACATGGGTTTTGGAAGTAACTTCTTCTTCAGCTGAAATTCAACTTAATGTTGACTACGCTCAGATTTATGCCAACTCTTCCCTTTATCGGTATTATATAACTCGTGGATTTCTTCTATGGTTTTTTTATATATATTTGTGATATGTGTTCTATGGCATTTCAGGGAGAATCAAGAACTAATTAGGGAGCTTAGTTCCCCTTCAAGTGGTTCCAAGGATCTCTTTTTTCAAACCAAATACACACAACCATTTATCATACAGTGCAAAGCTTGTTTATGGAAACAACACTGGTCGTACTGGAGGAACCCACAATATAATGTCATTCGCTTCGTCACCACCATCGTCCTTGCTGCTCTATTTGGTGCTATTTTCATTAAGAAGGGTGAAAAGATGTAAGTACACTATTTAAATTTAACCTCCACCAAAAATAGACAGAAGATAAAATAAATACACCAACATAAACAATATAGGATGAAATAACTTTATAGTCTTTCTAGCATTCCTTCCCCTCAATTCGTAATGAAAACATAAAACTTTCTTGCCTCATGACTTGCACCGTTGTTTCTATCATCTTCCTTTCATATGGAATTACGCACCAACTTAACTGTATGTGTATACAGACAACAACTACAAGATCTCTTAGATGTGTCGGGGGCTTTGTATTCTGTTGTTCTCTTCCTAGGAGCCATCAACACAAATTCCGTTCAACCTATTGTTGCTGTTGAGAGAACAGCTTTTTATCGTGAAAGGGCTGCAGGGATGTACTCATCTTTACCTTATGCACTATCTCAGGTAATTATAGAATTATAGTTCAAATTACTAAAAGTTAAATGCAGTTCCAAGAAATGACTTGAATGCTAACATTGTGCAGGTGATCATAGAGTCCATATATATAGCGATTCAGACAACTATATATGCTTTTATTCTATACCCGATGATAGGGTTCGAGTGGACTGCTGCCAAGTTCTTGTGGTTCTACTACTTCCTGTTTATGAGTTTCATCTACTTCACTTTATTTGGCATGATGACTATGTCATTAACACCAACCCCTCAAATTTCTTCTGTTTTGATATACTTTTTCACCTGCCTATGGAACTTGTTCTCTGGTTTCATTATCCCAAGACCGGTATGTCATTCTTTAAGTCGTTCTTTCTTAACGAGTTACCTTACTAGTTAAAATTATATAAAAGAATTCCATGTTATTTCTTAATCCCCCACCCGGCCACCCCAATGTCACCCGCTTAAGCTATTCGTACTTATGAATGTGTAAAAGATAAGGAAATTAATAGTTATTAGTGACCATGTTATTTTGGCAAACACCCTATTAATATAGGTTCACCAACATGCAATTTCTATTAATATTCTAATCATGGTTGATGAACAAACAGTTGAAACTAATAATAGAGTTTGTGTGGATATTGCAGCAAATACCAATATGGTGCAGGTGGTATTACTGGGCAAACCCTCTCAGCTGGACAATCTACGGTCTCATAACTGGCGAAATAGGTGAGGATAATTACACGTTCGCAGTGCCTGGAGCTGGTGACATGACGGTCAAAGGATTCCTTAAAGAGGGTTTTGGGTACGATTACGACTTCCTTCCGGTGGTGGCAATAGCACATGTTGGTTGGATCCTTTTATTTTTCTTTGCTTTTGTGTTTGCAATCAAGTTTCTTAATTTCCAACATAGATAATCTTTGGCCATTCCTTTATTTCCATGTAATCCATTTGTTATTCTCATTTAAACTGCCCAAATAATGGTTAAAATGCAGTTAACAATTGTAAATTTAAAGATCTAAAGGAAGTGCTTTACACTGTAAATGTGAGTTGCTCAAAATCAAAGTACACTTTAGAGATTTTAAAGAATAAAAATTAGCATAAAAAACCAAAACAAACCTCTTTTTACAGAGGTACTTTTCCAATCCTACCATCACCAAAATACAACTTTTCAAACCAAAAACAAAAGACTAAACACACAAATTCCAACCAATCAAATAAACAAATCACCCAATGTCCAGTATATACTATATAACAACCACATCACACAGACCTAATTACCACATTAAACCCCACCGTAAACCATAATCAGTTTTTGTTATTGTTTCGCATATCATTATTAACTTATTGAACCGTTTCAATGCTCTTGCTCAGCTCATCCAGCTTATTCATCCTCGCCTTCTCACTTTCGCTCACCAGCTGCTTAACCAACATAAAATAAACCACAAGTCAGTCATTTTTATTTTAATACAAAGTACCCGTTTATGATCCTGATTATAACACCAACCTCCATCAATCTCGTAACTAGTTGTACTTTTTCCTTGTTCTTATTATTAAAATCGTCCAGTGCTTCCTTATACTCCCTCTCCTGCATAAATCATCAACGGGATTAGTTACGGTAAACAACTAAGTCAAACTTCATTACAAATTTACAATCAAGGGTAAAACGTTTTTGAAACCATATGCCCATTGGCATTCTGTGCATAGTACTGGGAGTCTGAATGAAGAGATTAAAGACTATTAGATGGAAATTTGACAAATTAGAGAATTAAATTATACTGAAAAAAGACGGTTTCACCTTTTAAAAATTTAAGTATAGTTGTGTCAAATTATCTCTAACGTAGACAATAAAGACGATAAGAGGGCAATCAGAGAACCTAAAGAGTAGTAAAAAAACGACAGTTTTACCCTTTAAAAATTAAGAATGGTATGATAGTTTGTGTTGAACTTACCTTCTTCTGGCAGTTCTGTCCTAGTGGCTTCAACTCTTTGTTGACAGAATCAATCTTCTTACGAACAACTGAAACTTCTTTCTTCATTGGATCTGTTAGTGCTTCAAGTTCCTGACGGATTGCCAATATTTAGATTTAGAAGAACCATTGACAAGTTATGTACACACAAAACCAGCAACAACTTCACAATATTAACTGCCCACAATACCTAACACACTATCTAAGAGTAACTATCATCATGATATATTTGACCAGGATTCAAACTCCAACAGCAGCAATAGCAATTGCATTTGAGAGCATATTTTCCACAGTAATTCGAATTCAATTTTTTTTAAATCAAGATTAAGCGTTCGTTTATATCTCAATAGGGTCACCACATGTTCTGATTAACCCACATTCGTCAGTCTCAACCCACATTTGTCAGTCTCGGTTCCATTCTAGTTCAGTTTCGATATGGTTAAGAATTACGCTTGAAAGAGATCGTATCCGGTTCGGGACCGACCTTGACACTATATCTTCACTATAAAGTTTCATTTCAATGTTTCTAGATTTTGGTTTGGTTAATTCTTTCTGCTCCAGTCTGGACCTTTGCACACCCCTACCTGGCTACCCACAACATTTTAGTTGGTGGGCCACATTGATACAACCAGGCCAAAGGCATGTGGGTATAGTTATAGGTGTGGGATCAGTTAAGCCACCCAACAAGGGCTGTATATCATTCATTTAACAACTTTTTTGTCTTTCAAAATCAAACTTGCAAAAGACTTGATCAAATTTTAAAACTAAGTCCCTCCATCATAAAATAAGACACTAATTTAGACTTTTTTGGTGCCAATTGTCAAAAAGACACTTATTTTAAATTGTGAAATCCATATACAAAGCATTAAAATACAAAGCGTGTTTGAATTAAAAACTAATAACATCTATTTTATGAATCAAAAGTAGATTTTTATGGGGGACAGAGGCAGCACGATTCAAGGGCAAAAAGGGTATAAAGATGGAGATATTTTATTATTGTGGGTCAAAATTTAAATCATAAGAGAGTAATTTATAAAAATGAGAATTTAAACTTCAATTCTTGTTTGTAGGTCATCATTTTTTTTATTTTTTATTTTTTATTTTTTTTAAATACCTTGTTTCCGACTAGACATTGCGAGCCTACTAATCTTAGGGCGATCAATTTCTTACTTCTTGTAGCTAAGAGCAATACTGGCAGTCTTAGGGCGATCAATTTCTTAATTCTTGTAGCTAAGAGCAATACTGGCATAGAGATCTACTTAACAAAAAGTAACTTAACACAATTTTTTTATATCTATTATTTTTTTTAAAAGGTACCAAAAAATAGATCTTAACTTAGAAGAAAAGGTACATAAAAAAATCAAAGAATTAGATTTACACAAATTGACTCATGTAACTAACACATAATTCCAATTTCTAGAAAAAACAAAGATTTGTTAAACCTAAAAACAACAAGAAACCCTAAAACATGCAAAACCAAGAACAACCCACATACCAAAAAAAAAAAAAAAAAACCAGAAAAACCCATATGACAGAATTTGAAAAAAGTCAAAGTCAAACCTCTTGAATAGAAGCTAAACGTTTGGTTTCTTGCTCAATAAGACCCAACTGAGCTTGAACTCTTTGCTTAACTTCCAGTTTCTTCTTTTCAATTTCCTCTTCTTTTTCTTTGAAAGCTGAAAGAGCAGATTTAGACATTTCTTCATCTTCTTTTGAGATTAAGCCACTGAAACTGTTGCTGTGAGTGTAACTTTGACTTCCACTTTGTTCAGCAGCCATTTTTTGTTTTTCTGGGCTTTTTTTCTTTAACCAGAAAAAGCAAAAAACCCTCCTTCTTAAGATTTTAATTCCTCTAATTTTTTCTTGCTTTTTAATATCTTCCCACTTGGTTTTTTTATTTTTATTTTTGAGAGGTTGAAGATGCTTAAAGTTACAAGCTTTAGTTGCCCCACAAATATGACAAAAAAGAGACAAGAAAATGGTGTGGTGCTAGCTAGCCTGTTTATGTATGGATATAATTTATGTATAGGTTTTACTATGTGTAATTACTAAATTGCCCATGGATCTCCAACGGAAATATTTTCATAAATGAATATTCAGGGATTTTTTATTTTGTTTTATTATGTGTGGACATAGTTTATGTGTGGACAGTTTTTTGTAATAAAGATAAACTAGCATGTCCTCGCGCGATGTAGCTGCGGGCACCATGTAATTTAATTTTTTCGACTAATAATTTATTTTATTTGTACATTTTTTGGCAATATCTTTGCTGATTAGTTTTTTATAGTAAAGTTTGATGAAATTTTGCTTAGTTTGTATTATTTTATTTATTATTTTTGTTTATTAGTTTGCTTGGTTTGTACAATATGTGAACATATTTTAGTTTATTGTTCTTTTTGACAATAAATTTATGGATATCAAAAATTTTGTTTAGCTCGTGTCCGTTCGGGCTTGAGCCCGTTTGACCCCTTCCCGTTCGGGCTCGAGCCCATTTGGCCCATTGCGCGTTCGGACTTGAATATTTGTATAATATGCTTTATTATTTGTATTAGTGACATTTAATGCAGGAATTGTATTTAAGTTGGTTGTACAATATGCTTGATAATTTGTATTTCTTATGTAAGGGTTTTTTTAATAAGTGCATTAATTGTATTTATTGACAAGTTAAGTAATTATATTTAATGTACATAATGATTTATTTATTGTATTTAATGTTAGTATTAATTGTATATTAGAATTAAATATGAGGAGAATTTCTATAAGTAGCATTTGTTGTATTTATAGCTTTAGAAATTGTATTGCTTAATTTTAAGTATTTCTATTAATAATAGGCCTTCATGTTTTATAATATAGTATGATAACTGTGCAAAATGCTTCCACAAACCCGAACCAAAGCTAAAATAGAACAAAATATCAATACAACTCATATTTTCCATATAAAACTAATGAACTAATATTCATTATTTTTTGTCAAAATAAAAAAATCAACTTTCACCGTTTTTTAAAAATTAAATATCTCGCAAACTGTTAGTCGTTACGCGAAAAAAATCATATTATCGTGACGAGAATTAAATTATCTTTCTATAGATATGCATTGTTTATATACTTTCGACGATTTTTTTTTTCAAAATTTCCGCCCAGAAAAATCAAATGTGATTTGTAAAAATCACATGTGATTCGTTAAAATCAAATATGATTTGATTTTAACGAATCACATGTGATTTGTAAAAATCACATATGATTCGTAAGAATCATATGTGATTTGTAAAAATCAAATCATATGTGATTCTTACGAATCACATATGATTTTTCTGGGCGAAAATTTTTTTAAAAAAAAAGTTCGTCAAAAAAAAAAGTTTGTCGAAAGTATATAGAATTGCATATCTATAGAAAGATAATTTAATTCTTGTCGCGATTGTGTATTTTTTGTAGCTTGAAGACTTATCATTTGCAAGATATGTTGTTTTAAAAAAATGTGGAAACGATTTTTTATTAATTTAGATAAAAAAAAATGGATGGCTATGATTTGTTCATTAGTTCTATGGCAAATATGAGTTCTATATTGATCTCACCTCGCTAAAATAGTTCAAAACCAAAAAATCAGAGTATAGTTGTGTAGACAAAAGATCCGTGTAGAACCTTTTTTTTGTCATAGAACCGGTTAAACAATCCCACCCGTCCATCTAATTCCCTCTAATTTTGATCTAACAACCAGGATTAAACCAAACAATTACACTATCAAGGGAATTAGGGTAAATTTATAAAATATCATAAGCAGAACCTGCCAAAAAAACACACATACACGAACGTGAAAAATCTCATTTCTCTCTCAATTATAATCAAAAATAAAAATGAGCACCACCATCACCACTAGCCTCCGCCATTGAAGAACCTTGAATTGGGGTGTACTGTGGTGGAGCAACGGCGGCGACGGATTTGATGGTGATGAAGACGAATTTGACGGTTATATGTGGATCGACGGTGATGTTTACGGTTATATGACGGATTTGACGGTGATGATGGTAGATCGGCGATTATGGTGGATCGGTGATGATGACGGATTGGTGATGATGGTGCATCGGTGATGATGGTGGATCGGTGCTGATGTTTGCAATTTGACTTTTTTTTTTTTTTTTTTTTTTTTTTTTTTTTTTGAAATTTGTCCGTAAAAATGTTAAAATTCTCACACTTTCATCATTCATATGTTTGCACTAATACTTGTGGTTATGCTTTCTGACTCATAGATGTAGTTCTAGTTTTATGTGAATTCTATAACACTTCTGTAACAGCTCTTATTTGCTGCTAATGTGTTCTATAATAATTTACTTGATAGTCATGTTAGTGGCACAAGTGAGATTGAGTCTTTAGATTGCGATTTGTTAGAAACTGAATATACTGATGCGATTATTTCTATAATATATTGATTAGTTGGCACAAGTGTGCTTATACTGATGTTTTTAGTGCTTATATATAGTTGTGCTTATACTGATGTTTTTAGTGATTATACTGATATTTTTAGTGCTTATGCTGATGTTTTTGTAAAATCATATATGATTCTAGTAGAATATGATTCTAGTAGAATCACATGTGATTCTTACTAAATTCTCATACGATTCTAGCTTATACTGATGTTTTCAGTGTTTATACTGATGTTTTTGTAAAATCATACAAAATGTACATAGTTATATGTGATTTATGTACATTTTTTAACTTTGTTTTTCTTTTTACACATGTAATTCGCTTCAATGAAGGCGGATTGAGAGGATGTATTAAAGTGTAATTGTATGTTAAACACTGATTTGATATTTTACTAAATGAAATAGTGTAATAGATATCACATCAGGTTTTGAGCTTATGATGTATCCTATTGTTTATTATTAATGATGAAATGAAAGAGTTGCCTTGTAAGCATATGTATCACCCGGAGTGTATCGTTCCATGGATTTCAGTAAGTAACTCATGTTTAGTTTGTCGGTTTGAGATACCGAGAATAGAGAAGAATGATCAAAATGCTAGCAGTAGGGATGATGATGAGTTGTCATTGTATGTATTATTAAACACATAGTCAGACTATAAATAAAGTTGGTTTCAAGATGCGCAGATATATAGTTTACGTCTTTATGGATATGCTCGTTACACTTATCTGTGCTTTTATCTTATGCATCTATAATGAAAGTTTCCCTCACTTGTGTTACTAAACAAATGATTGTTTTCCGTTACACAGGATCCCTATGTTGACATCAGGCATGTGCACTGAAGTGTTTAATTTTAACGTATCTGCAGCCATAGCTTCAGGAGCCATTGTCCCTGTCACCTCAGTCGGAAACATCATGGCTGAAAACGGCCACAATTCAAGCTACATCACCACTGTGAACCTGAAAAAGATGGCTAAAAATAAAATAGTACATTTATGGCTTGTAGGGATGGACGACGTTGCAATTGACACGAGAATCTGATTCATCAATAGGAGGGTACATGTCATAAGTTGTAGAATCATAAGTTTGTTTATGGTTATATAACTGATGGTAGTCTTTTGATAAATGATGGTTGTAGTCTGTTTATGGTCATAGTCGGCTTATCGAATTATGTACAAGTTGTAATGATCATAAGTTGTAATGATGTTTATATTTGGATCACATGTGATTTTTCTGAATCACATATGATTTTCACAAAATCACATATGATTTTAACAAAATCATATGTGATTTTGTGAAAATCATATGTCCCATCTTCACCATACACACCCATCTTCACCACACATATCCTCCCCAAACACACATACACACATAATCAGATAAAAGTTCAATTCTTTTGTACAAACCATTAATAATCAGATAACCAACACTAACCAAACACAAAACCCTAAATATCATATTTCACAAAAATCAATTACGGTTAGGTAAGCACAGAAAAAAATAATAATAAAAATATCAATAAACATGAACTTACACCAACTCATATGGAGATGGAGAGTGTTAAGGGTTTGTTTATGGGTGCATATAAACAAATCATATGTGATTTAGTAATGTAACTTTACATCTTGCATTTGTATTCAGTTAAAAATACCAAATATTCTATAACAATAAACAAAAATAATTCAATTAAACAAAAAAGTAACTTCTCATAATCACATATAACCCTTGTGTAGTAGGATTTACTACATGATAAGAGGCATTAGGGTCATCCTTGTGTTAAACCCGTATCATAATTACTTGACCATTTAAGTCATATTACCTGGCTAGTTAAGTCAACTAATTTTTCCCACACCCTTAGCGTTGTACTCATTTTTAGTACACGAAACCCCTAGTACACCCCTCCGAGCCTATCTTTTCGTTTCTAACTTTAAGCATTTTACTTAAAAGAAGAATTTGTTACACCGCACTTAAATGTACACCCAAATCGCCTTAGCCTTCCGTGTATGCACTCATTTTTAGTGCATTATTGTTATTTGTTTAAACCCTAAGTTAACTTTCTAATTGATTACATGATTGCTAAGTCGAGTCATATCCTTGTACATATTGTTTTGGGACGATTGGGACTCATGGGTAAGGTACTTATTTTATGGAGTAATGGGGAAGAACATCTTATTATTACCCCCATATGTACGTTAATCTTAAAAGTGCTCCAAGTGTTTTGATTTTCTTAATTCGAGTCATTAGATTAGTTTATTGTAAAGTATGTAAAAATTCAAGTGTAAGGGAAATTTACATTCCCTATGATGTATTATTTTGGATGGTAGAGTAAGAGTGTATGCAAATAATAATAATAATAATAATAATAATAATAATAATAATAATAATAATAATAATAATAATAATAATAATAATAATAATAATAATAATAATAATAATAATAAAATAAAAAAATAAGAAAAAAAAGAAAAAGAAAAAGAAATTAGAAAAAGAAAAAGAGAAAAAACATACGGACTACCATCCCGTTTCATTCTATGTTTATTTTATGTTTTTGTTATTTTTCATTTATTAGCTTAAGTCGAGTCTAGTCTTGGCTTAGCAACGCCACATTGTACATGTAATTAACCAAGATTGTTAACTCGCCACCAGTAAAAACTGCCTATATCCAACAAAACCGTGTATTCCATATCCCTACACCTAACGTTACAACCCTTTAAAAGACCTCTTTGATAGTTTATCCTAGGTGCTTATGCCATGTGGTGGAGGTTTGATCCTTTCCCAAGCCTATGGTAATCTATTTTGCTATGACAGGTAGTGAGAGATATTTTCCGTTTCCATATTGTGATATTAAGTTATGGTAGTGGTTAGTGTGGTGTCTAGGAGATCCATGGTGGGTCATTTGAGTCTTAGACATCCATCATATGTGTATTACATGGGTTGTAGCCTTTAGCTTGACCTTGTGTAATGTGGATTATTTTTGTGTGCTATAGATTGTGATGAGGCGAAAAATGAACCACTTTTAGGGGGTCATTTATGCCCGGAATTGAATTTATTTGATCAAATTTTGCCCTAAATCGTTCCTTTTGTGATTTTAGGTACTTTGGGAGTGAAATCTGGAAAAGAAAGCAATTCGGACGTTTTTGGAGCATAAAAGTGAGGAAAACGCCAAAGACTTAATTTTCCAAGCTGGGAACAGTGTTTGACGGCGTCAAGAGTAACAATTTGACGGCGTCAAGAGTAAATTTCATGACGGCCCAGTACAGAAATGAAGGCTTCACAAGGAAGAGCGTCAAGAGTTAAATACGTGATGGCCTGGAAAAATATAATACGTGACGGCGTAAGATGTAGATCAAGGCAGTCCGAGAATTCTTTTGGCGGCGAGATGACGGCGTCACAATGTTGGTCTTGACGCCGTCAGCCTCAATTTTCTATATATAGTTTTCTAATTTTCATTCAAAAAAAAACAAGTTTGGAGAAACCCTAAGGTCGAACTATATACGAATTTTACAGGTTTTTAAAGGGTTTTCAGCCCTTGAACCCTTACATGTGCTATTAAGATAAGTGTTCTTTTAATTCAATCAATATGTCTATGTGTTGGTTGTCTGTATCTTGTGCTTGTCTTGATTCCACCATGCTAGGCTAGATTTATCTTATGTTTGCTTAGATCTAATGAAACCTAGATGTTGATTATGTGTTGATTACTTGTTTATGGTTGTATTGGATGAATAATTTCAATGTTAGGCTTAAGAAAACTGGCAGATCTCCAAATGGTAACATGCTTGAACGTCTTAGAAAACATGAACCGATGTGTACTAGGTTTTATTGGTTGTATTTAATGCATGAGTAAATTCTAATGATCCCATGTTAGGAGCTTCTTAGCCGGCTCGACATAGGAGTGAAGTAGGCACTCATAGGATTGGGGAGTTAAGTACGCCACCCCATGAATGGTATTAAGGAATACAATCCGTCATTCACGCAACTATAACAAGTAATTAACGTGTAAAAGATTTCTAGGGAGTAGTGAAATCTAAGTAAACACATTTCTCCACTTATTGCTCACAACCTTAGTTTAGTTTAGTTTATTTTCATTTCTAGTATTTTATTTTGATTGCATCTTAGTATTGGGTTAGTTGACTAGCAACTAATTCCGCCCAAATCCTTCAAACCCGAGATTTTTACTTGCTTTCTAAAAAAAATATAAAAATACAAAAATAATCATCCTTCATCTTTAGAACTAGTATTTAGGTTTTCTAATCCTAGCGACACTATTCCTAGCTGAACGATCAATCCCCCAGTACTTGTCACTATACTATACTACATCGATCAGGTACACTGTCTGGTGGGGGTTGTAAGCTTCTCAAGATCCCTTGAGAGGTAAAGCCAGGTGCAATCCCTACGCTACCAGATTGTGAGTTGTTTTTGAAGAAGCTGCGGAGTTTAAGGTGAGTTCATAGTCCCATATTTTTACCTTGTTTTAAACTTGGGATGGGAATGATGCTTGTCTTAAATGATTTGAATTACTGTGATTATGTGTATGTGTGTTAAAAAGCTCGGACTTTTAATGTTATCGTATTTATGCTATATATGAACGGTAACGATATGATGTGTGATTCTGTGTGGTCCAATTGGGAGGGTGCTTACCCTGTTGCTCGTGCATACGACCTAATTGGAGCGGGGGTCACGTTCCGGCCCGGTATGTTGTGAATTTGGATTGGTGGGCACGTTTCGCCCGATGGTTGCCTTATGTGTGATGTTACCTTGTGATACATGTAGCTTATATGATAACTATAATTATTTGTCCAGCTATATTTTATAATCACAGTGATTTTGGTTGCCTGGTGTGTTTGAGTCTTAAACCTATGAATCTCACCAACGTTATGTTGACATTTTAAGCATCATTTTCAGGTGAGCATTCTAAGGCCAAAGTTGAGGGCGGCAATTAGGCGAGACTTAGTTGCATATGGAGACCTTACTTATGTTTTGGGATTAACTTTATTTGGATTTGGTTTTGATACATTTATGTTTTCTGTTTGGTACTTTCACATCTATTGAAGATACCTTTTGGATTTTGTTTTGGTTAATTATCTTGGGGTATTGTTACAACACTGTGTGTTGGTACATTGCTCTATTTATGTGCATGTAGTTGTTCTCTTTGTTGACACCAGGTGTTGTGATGATATCCATGAAGTTACACCCGCACATTTCCGCCGTGACGGGGTGTGACAATAGCCCAGATTGATCCCACCCAAGGCCAATCATACGGAATTATCACCACAACCTATATCTAAAAGAAAGTGCTCTAGTTACAAGGCAATCATGTTGTAATAAGCATTATAAGACTCATTATTAATATGTATATAACACTGAGATAAAGGCCAAAAAATCTATAATACAGAGCAGATAAAATGAACCACCTTATCAATCTGTATTTGTAGCATTTTCTTGAACCTCATCACTGCATAATCCAAAAAGAATCTTTAAACTTGATCTATCTATAATGTACTAACACAATACTAGATGAGTCAATATATACTCAGCATACCCACACTGGCCACCAAATACAACCTAACCTCAACATCTATGCACACCTTTCCTATCCAAACAGCCCAAATCAAACATTGCTTCATTGGTCATCCAAGCAACCCAATTCCTTTTATGTTGCCATTTCCTCTGGTTACTGTTCCATTGGTTATCACATTCATTTCCGCATCCCATATCTAATGAACTTGCTTATAGCAATGGAGGCCTTTACTTTCAAACTCAACAATCTCAATCTTATTGTTTCATAGAAAACCTTGTATAATTCTTCCCAATTCCTCTGATCACCTCTGAAAAATCTATTATTCCTTTCTTGCCATATGAAATCTTTTATATAATAAAACAAAACCCCTAGTGGGTACTTTCGTATTTCGGAAAAAAAAATATTTTCTTATTAGGTAATATTTTAATTATTATTTTTTAATTTAACATTTAAAAAATTTGTTTTGTTGATATACTACACAAATATAAGATAAATGCAAAAAAATATAGATAAGATGCAATACTACACAAATAGAAGATAAATACAAAAAAAAAATATAGATAATATGCAACTAACAACATGATTAAATTTTCTAAATGATTATCTTTAATAATAACCAAATATAATTAAAAATCATAAATCAAACAAAACAAAGATTAAATTATTTGTTTTTTAAGAAGTAATAATATATCATTCAAAAAATTTTAAAAAAAAACACGCGCGTGAGCGGGAATTATAACTAGTACACAATAGTAGAAAAGACACAATCTTAAAATGCTATACACAGATTTTCCATTGAATTTATCGGCAAATCTACTCACAATATCATTCCATTCTGAGTTCATATTCAACGTTAATCGAACTTTATCCCAAAATAGTCTAGCTACTGCACTTGAAAAATAGATGTGGGTGTGAGTCCATATCCTTAAAACATAAAGGACACACCATTAAATCATATGATCCCCATTTCTTTATTTTGTCTTAAGTAGTTAGTCTATTTTGAATTGCCAACCATAGTACAAAGGAGTGTTTGGGTATGTTCTGTGAAAACCAAACCAATCTACACCAATTCACATTAGGTACCTCAATTTGCAAATCTTTATGAGCCTGTCTTATAGTAATTTTTCCCACTTGGCCTTATTTACTTTTCCATACCAACGTAAGATCATAACATATCCAAGAAAAAACTAGGATTATAATACTAGTTCATAACTATTTGAGCTTGTTAGCATTAATAATATATAGGAAGTGATGGTCATTTTATATGATATGAACCTTGTTCACTTGTAATAGTTTATATAAGATTAATGATGGGCTTAGGGACTAAGCTAATAGGTTAAGTGTTATATAAGCTTAGTTTATGCTATATTGCACAAGCCAAGTCCATAACAAGCCCAAGCCCACCAAGGCCAATGATAGCCTCCTCCCTTGTATAAGAAATGAAACACCTCTCATTTGAGAGGTCGTGAGTGACATTTTTTGTGTGTGAAATCAAATGTATGTGATACGTGGGGATGGCACCAGGTTTTACTTCTCGAGGGATCTCGAGAAGCTTACAACCCCCACCAGGCAGTGTACCTGATCGTTGCAGTATAGTATAGTGACAAGTACCGGGGGATTGATCGTTCAACTCAGGAATAGTGTCGCTAGGATTAGAAAGTCTACTAAACTAGGTCTAGAGGTGAGGGATGATTCTTTTTGTATTTTTATATTTTTATAAAAGCAATTAAAATCTCGGGTTTTGAAGGTGTGGGCGGAATTAGTTGCTAGCCAACTAACCCAAATAACTACAAATGCAATCAAAATAAAATAAAAGAAATGAAAATGAAACTAATTATACTAATGTGGTGTAAAAAATGATGAGAAAGTTGTGTTTACTTAGGTTTCATTACTCCCTAGATATCTTTTACAGGTTAATTACTTGTTACAATTGCATGGATGACGGGTCATATTCCTTAATACTAGTCGTAGGGCCGTGTACAATATTCCCTAACTCTATAGGATCCTACTTCACTCCTATGTCGAGTCGTTAGAAGCTCCTAACATGGGATCATTAGAATTCTCCTACGCTTTAAATACAACCAAAAATCGTAGTACACCTCCGATCATGTTTCTTAAGACGTTCAAGCATGTTACCAATGGAAGTCTGCCAGTTTTCTTAAGCCTAACATCGAATACAACAATTATAAACAAACAATCAAATCATAATTAACATCTAGGTTTCACTACATCTAAGCAAACACAAAGGAAATCTAGCCTAACATGTTAAATAGAAGACAAGCGTAAGATATAATCAAACAACACATAGACATATTGATTGATTTGAAAGTGTACTTATCTCCAATTGAACATGAAAGATTCAAAGGGTTGAAACCCTTGAAAAAGCTAGAAAATTCGGCCTAGGGTTTTTCCCTTAAAGTTGCACACTAATGAATGAAATTTGGAAAACTATATATAGATTTTACAGGGTGACGGCGTCATGTATTGGATTGTGACGCCGTCAACTCGCCGTCATAATGAAATCGTATTGCCTAGATCTACTTGTGACGCTGTCATGTGTGATTTTCTTCTGGGCCGTCACTAATACTTGGACCATGACGGCCTTGGGTGGCGCCGTCATCTCCAATGCACAAAAACTCTCTGGATAGTCACGTGTATTTTCCACATCCACCTTTTTTGTTACTCTTTACGCCGTCATGTGGAGAGCCTTGACGCCGTTAGGTACTGTTCCCAGCAAGGAAAATTGAGACTTTTCCGTTTTCCTCACTTTTATGCTCTAAAAACGTCCAAAATGCTTCCTTTTCTAGATTTCTCTCCAAAAGTACCTAAAATGACAAAAGGAACGATTTAGGGCAATATTTGATCAAATAATCACGAATCCGGGTTTAAGTGACCCCTTAAAAGTGGTTCACTTTTCGCCTCATCAAATACCCATACACTTGAGATTTGCTTGTCCTCAAGCAAATGTGCTTTTATTCTAATCAAAATACAAGTTAGGGGTCATTTAACACTAATATAAAAGTAATTACAACAAATAATCGTTTCACTAAAAACCAAAGACAAGCACGGAGGTCATATACTAGCACCTCACAAATAGTGTTTAGATACTCACATCTCTCGGGTGTAATAAAGTATATATCACAATAAGGAAATGGAAAACATCTCTCACTACCCGTCATAGCAAAATAGATTACCATAGGCTTGGGAAAAGATCAAACCTCCACCACTTGGCGTAAGCACCTAGGATAAACTATCAAAGAAGTCTTTTAAAGGGTTATAACGTTAGGTGTAGGGATATGGAAAACACGGTTTTGTTGGATAAAAGCAATATTTACTGGTGGCGAGTTAATCATCTTGGTTAATTACATGTACAATATGGCGTTGCTAAGCTAAGACTAGACTCGACTTAAGCTAATGAATCAAAAATAACAAAAACATAAAATAAACATAGAATGAAACGGAATGGTAGTCCGTATGTTTTTTCTCTGTTTCTTTTTCTATATTTTTTTTTTCTTTTTCTTAATTTATCGATTTTTTTTTTTTTTTTTTTTTTTTTTTTTTTTTTTTTTTTTTTTTTGCATACACTCTTACCCTATCATCCAAAATAATACATCATAGGGAATGTACATTCCCCTCACACTTGAATTTTTACATACTTTACAATAAACTAATCTAATGACTCGAATCAAGATAATCAAAACACTTGGAGTACTTTTTAAGATTAATGCACATATGGGGGTAATAATTTGTTCTTCCCCATTACTCCATAACACAAGTACTTTACCCATGAGTCCCAATCGTCCCAAAACAATATGTACAAGATATGACTCGACTTAGCAACCATGTAATCAATTAGATAATTAACTAAGGGTTTAACATGTAACAATAATGCACTAAAGATGAGTGCATACACGGAAGGCTAAGGCGATTTGGTTGCACATTTGGGTGGGTTGTAACAAATTCTTCTTTTAAGTAAAATGCTTAAAGTTAGAAACGAAAGGATAGGCTCGGAGGGGTGTACTAGGGGTATCGTGTACTAAAAATGAGTACAACGCTAAGGTGTGGGGAAAATTAATTGACTTTACTAGTCAAGTAATATGACTTAAATGGTCAAGTAATTATGATACGGGTTTAACACAAGGGGGATCCTAATGCCTCTTATCATGTAGTAAATCCTACTACACGAATATAGTCTCACTAGCGGTCTCGGGATGCATCACTAACACAAGTTCTAGAATCTAAATGCTACCGATACACCCATAAGCTCTATAATGAATGCTTTTCCTATCAAATCTAAAGGCGAACCTCACATATTTGGGTGGAAAATTTTTCTGAATGGTACGGTTTTGTGCTAGTCATACAACTCCTATCCATGAGACGCTTGCTAAGGCTAAAGTTTCACTCCTAAATGTTGTAAAAAAAAATTAAATTTGGCGCTAAAATTACACTAACAAGTATTTCTCTTAGTTTTATTACACATCTACCATCAAACAAACAAACTCAAGTGCAATTGTATCCTATAAGGTATCATCATTTACCCTCCCCTTACACTTAGGATGAACATTGTCCCCAATGTTCAATTAAAGGATATAAAAGTAAAACAAGTAAAAGAATGAAAACAAATACTCCCTGATTCATTCGGTGTGGATAGTGTGTCAACAAGGTTAGATCTTCCTCCAAGAAAATGAACATTCAAAGCTTCCCTTCCAGAAAAATAAATCATCTTCTTGTCATATATAACCTGTTAAACCTAAGAAAACAATCAAGATAACCTCGCGTAAAATCGGCGGCAATCTATATACACTAACAAGTCCTAGAAAACAATGTAAGATATAATGCTTGTGGAATGAATGTTTGCAGATTTTCTGGAGTTTATAAAACTAAAGAATTAACAAAAACCTTAGGACTCCATTAGAAAAACAAAACTCACAAAATTTCCAGAATTTTACACATGACGCCGTCAGGAGTTAACTCCTGAAGCCGTCAGAAGCGACATGCAGAAATCTTTACGTTAAGTTTCTGGAAAATTTCTGGAAAAACTTATGTCCTACTTCCTGGAAAATCCTGCAAAACTTCATTATGACTCGATACAAGCATTTGACTCTAACAAATACTAATACACATGTTCATTTAATATTGTGGCGAATCATGATCAATTTCGTTCTTATAAACAAATTTGGGGTTTCCCCTTACACTTAGATTTTGCAAAAATACCTTTATATGAAGTTAAGATGAAGTTAAACGACAAAATAAAGCATTTTCACAATTTAGTTTGAAACATGATCTACCAAGAATAAAAATAAAGCATGCATACGGAAGCAAATAACAATAAAAAAAATCAAACAAATAAAAATCACACAAAACATGGGTTGCCTCCCAAGAAGCGCTTTTCTTTATTTACGAGTCTTGTAGCTAGACTCAAGGTCATGGGCTATCCTATATGTGTGAGCTCCTCATTGAGGACATCTTTGGGATCAAACTTGGGTTTCAACTTTCTATCGGTTTTCTTGGTACGGTATGACCTCTCAAACTTTTCTCCATCCGGATCATATAAAATCATCTTCATATGCCATGATCCGTCACCTTCCTTAGGTGGCTCGTCCCACTTCCATTTACACTTATCCTCTTCCCTTTTCCACTTTTTAATCTCTATGTTGATAGGCATTACGCTTAAGAACTCAATCATTTTCCTAAAGACTAGGGGATCCTCAAAAGGCTCTAGTTCCTCATCTCTAGCTATGAGTTGTTCCACCGAATGTGTTTTATTGATGAAATCGTTTTCTAGATAGAATGGGCGTTGAGGTCCTATAAAGTTTCTTTCTATCCAAGGCCCATATCTAGATGGTCTCCTATTCATCTCTACTCAATGTGGTGTCGGTTTGTCCTCACAATCGTAGCTATGCTTTTTAACATCGTAAACCGACCAAGTCTCACCCTCTCCTACCACTATCTTAGACTCCTTACAATCTATCATGGCACTAGCGGTTGCTAAAAATCCTCTTCCTACTAACAATGGGCATGTAGTATCACTAACCATATATAGGACGTGAAAATCTGCTAAAATAGTTAACTTCTCTACGTGAACAACTACATCCTTGATCATTCTAACCGGGTGGGCAATACTTCCATCCACTAGACCAATTAGTACTTCTGTCTCCTCTAACTTTCCTAGCTTAAGAGTGGCGAAAAGGGACAAGGGAATCAAGTTGAGGCTTGATCCTAAGTCGGCTAGTGTGTCGAAAGCTTCGGATCTTCCTATCTTACAAGGCAAAACAAATTGTTAGGTACCCATATTGATTCACACAAGCAAGAATGAGATAGATATAAGGATGGGATGATTATGAGAATGAGAGAATTAGAATTGCAAGAGTTTCCTTAAGATTTCACATAACCAACCAAGTTTAAATGAGTACATAAGGTCCTATTTATAGGAGGGAATCTAGGGCAACACTCCTAGCTCCCATCTATCTTGATTCGTGGGCCTTAAAGGCCTTGTGGGCTTTCATATGCCTTAAATACATAAATGATAACCAAATATAAGCAACTAATAATAAAGCAACCTAACATTTATTACAAATGACCGAGACTTGATAAAATAGTAAAACTTTGATCCCAACAATCTCCCCCTAAGGGTCGGTCATCATGGTTGCTCGACGTCTTTGTCATTTCTTCATCTTTGACTTTCATAGCTTTAGACGTCTTTCAAAAATCATTAGATAAGAATCATTCATCGTTCTTTGTGGTTAGTTCATTATTGTTGTGATAGTGATCATGTTATGAAGTTGTCTGCCTTTCGTCACTTCCGCGTCTGTGGTGGTAGTCCGCCATTCTATCATGCTCATACATCTATGAATTCTGACTTATACATGCACGTAGTTCCCTTTCTTTCACTTTTGATCTTTAGTCTTTATACTTTGTAGATTCTTCTTTTTGGCGTAGAATCTTTCTTTGAACATTGTGTTGCGTTGATCTTTGAGGGAGCTTTAGATGACTTCAAGATGCATGTATGAGCATGTGGAATCCGTCGCCATGGAGATGATGTGTTCCTGCAGGTAAACAGTTAGCAATAAAACATCCGGTACTTACAGATAAGGAATTAGAGATCGTTAACAGCGTAGTGTGAAGACTCCTTCTAACCCTTATCATGGTCGTTCCCATGTCAGATACTCCTGAAGGAGCTTACGAGACCTACTAAGTAGCTCAATGACTGGGTGAGTCGCTGGGGATCACTCTACGACTGTAGACTGCTAAAGAAACCACCGAAAACACTAAGCGTAACCCACAAGGAGTTACCGAAGTGACCTGCTGTCAGGGCTGTTTGATGTTGACCCTGGCAGGATTTCCGTTCAATCATTGAGAAATACGTATGTAAATTCTCTCATAAACGTTCTCGGTAGATTGCTAAGATCTGCGAAGGACTCGATAATTTACAGCTGGTGTCCATTGATGTAGAACACCAGTTGCAGAAATACTAAGTATTCCTAAGAGATCTTTGATGTATCTCATGGCTCTAGACTCGAAAAGTGCACACTTAGGTTTCCTATGTAGAGACTAGGGAGGGGTCTCCTGCTTCAATATCAACCATCTCTAAGAGATAGTCGATAGATTACATCGGTTCCCCGTGAGAATAAAACAAGCTCTTTTAAGAGAACTTGAGTGGTTAAGAAGGTTTAGTGCATTGCGTCACTGGGTCCATGACGACTTTATTTTCAATACCGGCGTCGCCTTAGCAACAACCAGTAGCATATGAATTGAACCCGGTGTCTGCCCTAAGGTTGAACATATGGAGGGCTATTTCTTTTCACCCTTTTCTTAACTTTTCTGTTGACATAAATAATGTCTAAAAACATTATTAACATGTTATCAATATCTCTATGTTTTAATTATCACAAAATATAAACTCATAGAACTAAAACTTGTGACATAAACAAGTATTTAGTGATTAATATTTCTCTCTACATCCAAATCACTTAAGGTATGAATAAACAAAGTGTTTAGTGCATTTTATGATCAAAGGGGTATTTAATTAACTAATGCAAAGTTTATTTAATTATATAAACATATTATATATTTTTGAAAAACACTTTTGGTAATAAAGAAAAATGTTTTATTCATACTAAATATATGAATTCAAATTTTTAACCAAAATCAGTTAGTTTTTCACCAAATAAACTTTCCCCACTAAAAGACAAAGATTCTGGCCGTTTCAGCTGGGCGGCCCCCTTAATTATAAGGGGCGGTCCCCTTAAAATTAAGGGGACCGGCCTTGATTTAAGGGGACCGGCCACGCTCCTCTGTCAGAATCTTTTGCCTATAAATACCACCTTAAACCTGGATTTTTTTCCTCACCTTTTGCACTACTAAACTTTCTGATCTAGATCCAAATCTCCATTCTTTTATCCTTTGATCATAAGTGTATAATTCTTTGTTTCAAAGTGATCCAACCTTCATCCTCTCAAGTGCAAGAGAAGAATACTTCTATCCCTCAAGACAAGAAGTATTACAACTTGTTGTGATCACCACATCCAAGTTGTTGGTACATCATCAAAGATCATTTACATTATTCTTTGTGAAGATTGTTGTGAATATTTGATTGTAGATAGTTGTGTTAGATATAGATTGTAGATTGGTGTGAAGAAGAAAAGATAGGTACTAGATTGGTGTGAAGAAAATAGGTGTGGAGTAGTTAGTTGTGAAGTAGATTGATTTGAAGAAGTTGTGACTTAGGTGTGACGAAGTTGTGGCGTGAAAAGTGGTGTGTAAATTGGTGAGTAAATTGGTGTGTAAATTGGTGTGTACGGTTTTCTCCGCCATAAGGGAGCTTGTTGATATAGTGAAGAAAACTCTCGAGTTAGGTGCTCGGGGAGTGGAGTAGGGCAAGGAAGGTGTCCTTGTAGCCGAACCACTATAAATCTCTTGTCTCGCGGTTCGATCTTTCCATCTCTTACTTATTTCATTACTTATCATTGTAATATATTGTGTAGTATTAATTGCTTATATTGTACAAGACTTGAGATCACATATTATCGAATCTAAGTTTTTAAAAGCTAAGCAAAACTCTAAAACTAATTTTATAACGAAGTAAAAAGAAGTAAAACTATTCAACCCCCCCCCCCCCTTCTAGTTTTCCACAATTGGTATCAAGAGCCACGTCTAGCAAGATTTTTAAAATATATTGTATTTTAAAACTTGTAACGATCTATGGAATCTGAAAAATATTTAGAAGGGCAATCTATGCAAAGACCACCACTATTTGAAAGCGATGGATTTTTATATTGGAAAAATAGATTCGAAACGTATGTGAAATCAAAAGATCTTGATCTTTGGCATATTATTACCTTTGGTGATTTTCCTCCTATTCAATATAATGTTAAAACTAAAATGAATGAAATTGTATCTTTTGAAGAACAAAATGATGATTTGAAAAAGAAATTAGCAAAAAATAATGAGGCTAAAATGGTAATTTATAATGCGTTACCACGCAAAGAATATGAAAGAATTTTTATGTGTAAAACCGCCAAAGAAATTTGGGATTCTTTACTAATTACTCACCAAGGTAATAGCCAAGTCAAAGATAATAAAATAGATCTTCTTGTACAACAATATGAACAATTTACGATTCCGGAAGAGGAATCAATTGATAATGCTTTTGCTAAGTTTAACACTATCATCACAAGTTTAAAAGCACTTGATGAGACATTTTCTAGTAAAAATTGTGTTAGGAAATTTCTTAGGGCATTGCATCCAAAATGGCGAGCTAAGGTCACGGCAATCGAAGAATCAAAGAACTTGATGACGTTATCACTACATGAACTAATTGGCAACTTGAAGGTTCATGAAGAAATCATAAGAAGAGATTCAGAAACGGTCAAAGTCAAGAAAGAACAAACCAAATCCATTGCTCTAAAAGCCAAAAAGGAACCTAGTGATGATGATGATTCAAGTGACAAAAGTGAAGACGAAGAATATGCAATGGCCGTAAGAGAATTCAAGAAGTTCTTCAAGAGACGAGGAAGATTCACTAGATCATCACGAGACGAAAGAAAAGCATTCCAAAGGAATAGAAGTGACAACTACGGGAAGAGAAAGTGCTTTAGATGTGGAAGTCCAAATCATCTCATTGGCGAATGTCTAAAGCCACCGGGTTATGAAAGTCAAGGTGCTTTTGTTAGTGGAACATGGAGTGATAGTGACAAAGAAGAAGTTGAAAAGCCAAGAGACGAAAAGTGTTTTATGGCAAAAGAAACCGACGAAATATGTTTAGGAATTGACTTGGAACCTGACGAATGGATCAAAGATAGTGGATGCTCGAGGCACATGACGGGGAATCGCAATCTATTCTCTACATACAAGGCATACAATGGAGGTAACGTTATTTTCGGTAGTGACTTACGTGGAAAAATCATTGGCAAAGGTACGATCTCTCAAGACTCACTTACTATTGAAAATGTAGAGCATGTAGATAAATTAACATATAACTTGCTTAGTGTAGGACAAATATGTGATAATAAATGTAAAGTCACATTTACCGAAGATGATAGCGAAATAGTTAAGAATGGAAAAATTATAGGTAGAGGAATTAGAAAATGTGGCATATATGTTATGAAACTAGGAAACAAACCTGAGGATAGGATATGCCTAACGACCCTAGATGAAAACTCTACACTATGGCATAGGAGATTAGGACATGCTAACATGCAACAAATACAATCTTTGGCCTCTAAGGAATTAGTTAGAAATTTGCCTAATCTAAAATATGACAAGCATTTTTGTGATGCATGTAAAATTGGAAAACAAGCTCATGCTAGTCACAAAGCCAAGAATATAGTATCCACTACTAGATGCCTAGAATTATTACATATGGATCTTTTTGGTCCATCCGCTGTGCGGAGCTATGGAGGAAACAAATATACCTTAGTGATAGTAGATGACTACTCACGATACACGTGGACTAGGTTTTTAAGTGACAAGACCCAAGCCTTTGAAAAATTCAAAATATTTAGTAAAATGATTCAAAATAAATTAGGATGCTCAATAGTTTCCATTAGGACGGACCATGGTAGGGAATTTGATAACGAAGTACAATTCGGAAAATATTGCGAGTTAAATGGAATATCTCACAACTTCTCCGCTCCTCGTACTCCTCAATCAAATGGTGTAGTAGAAAGAAAAAATAGGTCACTACAAGAAATGAGTAGAACTATGTTAAATGAACAATCCATCCCACAAAAATTTTGGTGTCACGCCGTAGATACATCAACTTATATTTTAAATAGGGTATCAATTAGAAGAATTCTAGGAAAAACTCCTTATGAGTTATTAAGAGGTAGAAAACCAAACTTAAGCTACTTTAAGGTATTTGGAAGTAAATGCTATATTTTAAACACTAAGGACTATCTCACTAAGTTTGATCCAAAATCATATGAAGGAATATTTTTAGGATACTCACAAAATAGCAAAGCATATATAATACTTAACAAACACTCCATGAAAGTAGAGGAATCATTAAATGTAACATTTGATGAAACACCACCGCCTCCTAAAACATTACCTTTAGAAGATGATGATTTAGTCGAAGATGAAGCTATTGAGGTTAGTAAAACAAAATCCATGGGAAATGATAATGAAGACATTCACTTAGAAAATAACGAAACTGTTAATATTAAAGAATCTAGATCACATCCATTAGATAATATAATAGGACATCTTAACCAAAGAACCCTTAGGTCACAAGCCCAAGATAAAAACAATTTCTTTTGTTTCCTCTCAGCAATAGAACCTAAGAATATTAGCGAGGCTTTAAAGGATGAAAGTTGGGTTATAGCTATGCAAGAAGAATTAAATCAATTTAAGGCGAATGATGTTTGGGAATTAGTCCCAAATCCAAAGGATATGACCATCATAGGAACCAAATGGGTATATAGGAATAAGTTAGACGAGAATGGAATAGTTACTAGGAATAAAGCTAGGTTAGTTTCCCAAGGTTATAATCAACAAGAAGGAATTGATTATGACGAAACTTATGCTCCCGTAGCTAGACTAGAATCAATTAGGATATTACTTGCCTATGCTTGCGCCCTAGATTTTAAGTTATTCCAAATGGATGTGAAAAGTGCATTCCTTAATGGTTTTATCAATGAGGAGGTATATGTGGCACAACCTCCAGGATTCATTGACTTCGCAAAATCTGATTATGTTTATAAGTTAAAGAAAGCTTTGTATGGACTCAAACAAGCTCCCAAAGTTTGGTATGATCGATTAAAAGCTTTTCTTATTAAACATGATTATTCCATGGGAATGGTAGACAACACTCTTTTCACTAAAAGGAAAGACCCAAATCTCATCATTGTCCAAATATATGTTGATGACATTATATTTGGATCGACTTGTCAAGACATGTGTGATGAATTTGCCAAAATCATGCATGATGAGTTTGAGATGAGTATGATGGGTGAACTTAACTTCTTCCTAGGATTACAAATAAAACAATTAGAAGATAGAATATTTTTTAACCAATCTAAGTACATTAAGGAAATGCTTAAGAAGTTTGGCCTAGAAGACTCAAAACCCATGAAAACTCCCATGTCTGCGGAGGTAAAGCTCACAAACGACGATGAAGGTGAGTCCGTAGATAACACCAAGTATAGAGGAATGATAGGTAGTTTACTATACTTGACGGCAAGTAGACCCGACATCATGTTTAGTGTCTGCCTTTGTGCCCGTTTTCAAGAGGATCCCAAAACCTCTCACCTAGAAGCGGTTAAGCGTATCTTCCGATACGTTAAAGGCACTATACACTTAGGATTATGGTATCCTAAGGAATCCGGCATAGAAACCATTGTCTATGCGGATTCGGATCATGCGGGAGACTACGTAATTAGAAAGAGCACTAGCGGCATTTGCACGTTTATGGGATGTTGTCTAACGTCTTGGTTTTCGAAGAAGCAAACCGCTCTTGCTATTTCTACCACCGAAGCCGAATATGTAAGCGCCGGAAAGGCATGTCAACAAGCACTATGGATGAAACAAGCTCTCGTAGACTATGGCATTAAGTTAGAAAACGTCCCCATTATATGCGATAACAAAGGTGCGATAGATTTAAGTAAAAATCCGGTGCAACACTCTAGGACTAAACACATAGAAATACGTCACCATTTTCTTAGGGATAATGTACAAAAAGGTAATATATCTATAGAAAATGTTGCATCGGAAGACAACATTGCGGATATATTCACAAAACCCCTTAAGCGTGAATTATTCAACCACTTGCGTTTAGGATTAGGAATGATGGAACAAGTTGACTAAATTATATTGAATTATTTCAAATTTATACTTGCATGAAATTTATTTTTCTTCCATTTCACCTTCTTCTGAGTCTAGGAATCTATTTCGCACAAAACTAAAGATTGAGAAAATTTATTTTCTTTGCATAAACCTTTTTGTAAAACTCAATCAATTTTCTCTAAAAATTATTCTCACAATCTAGGAACCCCATGAAAATCATTTTCCTTGCATTGTTGACTAATTCTAAAAACATTGTATTTCAAAATCATGCATAAATTCTCACATAAATTGTCAAGGTATATAATCTAATATATGTCTTTGACATTCATGATCGAGCAAAAATTGAATCAAGGAGATTATTTGGATTGTTTCTTAGGATCATTATTTCTTTTTGCTTCTAGGAGTCGAAACAATCACAACTCCACATTTGTTGCATATAGACACTCACTAGGACAAATTCACTAATAATGGTGTCATCTTGATCCATCACTAGTTTTTTTTTTTACTCACTAATTATCCTTGCCTTTAATCTAAGATAGATGCCTTAGGAAGTTTAATTATGCTTGCCTTTATTTGCCTCCTCTTGCTTATTATATGTTGATTATTTGCTCTTTTGCTTATGTGTTTTTGCATGCATGCTATATCTTGATTAGATTAGACTCTATATTGCCTAAAAAAATTGAACTTGCTTGAATTCTAATCCAAACACATAACCTTTCTGCAAATTTTCTGCCAAAAACCCAATTCTGGCAACCTGGAAATCACCAGATGGGCGGCCCCCTTAATTTTGTAAGGCGGCCCCCTTAATTATTAAGGGGACCGCCCCCTAATTAAGGGGACCGGCCATCTGATGGTCGGGTTTACAGAATCTTTTCTGCTTTTTAGCCCATTTCAACCTACATTTCCCATTTTTTACCAACACATTTTGTCCTAATCCCCCAAACAAACCTTATCTATCCTTAAACACACAAATCTTACACTATAAATATCCCCAATCCTCAAAACTCTCCATTCATCCCATCATGAACTCTCCAAACAAACCAAAATCAAAAGCCTCAAGGCTAGCAAGGATGACGGAAAAACCCGTTTGGCGAAGAAAAAGCCCTCGAAACAAATCCATAATCATAAATGAAGTTGGAATCCACAACCCCAACTTCTTACTTCCCAAACTTTGCATCAAACCAACATGGTCATTCATTTGATCCTCTTTACAAACCATACAACATTGGCCAACCATCTTCCTTCAAGCCAAACTACACCTCTCAACCTCCAACCACTTATAATGATCCATACAAGTTTGATCAACCATCAAACTACAATTCCAACTACACAAACCCAACTCATCCATACCAAACCTATGATCCCCTCCACATTGCCTCGGAAAAACAAAAGTTCCGTGATGAAATAAACCAAATCCATGATCTTAGTGATCTCCTTGCTATGCATCTTGCACAACGCAACAAAGGGCAACCTCCATCATCACCCTATGCAAATTGCTTTCCCCACTCTCTCAACTTGGATCAAGTTACAAACCACACTCACTTTTGCCCTTGTTGCATATTCCTTCAAAAACAAATCCTCTACTTGAGTGAAGATATTTCTTGGATTGAATATCTTCTCACTCGTAATCATCCAATACCACCCTTAACACGATACAACATCGTGAGATCCACTTCTTCCGCTCCACACTCCACTCCATATCCCTCTCAATCAACCATCTAAGCTTTATGCTTATGTTTCTCTTCAAGCAAATAAAACAATCAACCATGGGTTGCAAGCAAGTCCAAGTGCTCTCTTAGGCAATATAGGACTATGTCTTTTCTTTTGTGTTATTTTTATCAATATGCTTCAAGCATATTGAATGTTGTAATGCTTATCATTTCTATAATGCTTGAATGAATCTATGTTTAGTTGCATAATTGTTGCCTTGCATATATGTGTATCT
The DNA here is from genome assembly GCA_030686995.1 of Artemisia argyi. NCBI lineage: Eukaryota > Viridiplantae > Streptophyta > Magnoliopsida > Asterales > Asteraceae > Artemisia > Artemisia argyi. Next base: position 17,369,741 of record CM060697.1, on the reverse strand, counting down.
TGCTCTCTTCAAATATTTTTTGTAGCAAAGATCTCCATTGCTTGTTCCCTTGGTGCTCTCAAATGAGGGGGAGCATACATCAAGGGGGAGCATTCTACCCGGTTAAACTTCCCTCGCGAAGCTTACTCGGCTTAACCTTTTTAATTATACAAAGAGGGGGAGAAGAGAAATGTAAACTCTATAATACTTGTCTAAAAACAAGTTTTAGATATATTGAGTTTAAGGTTTTGTAATAATCAAAAAGGGGGAGATTGTTGACATAAATAATGTCTAAAAACATTATTAACATGTTATCAATATCTCTATGTTTTAATTATCACAAAATATAAACTCATAGAACTAAAACTTGTGACATAAACAAGTATTTAGTGATTAATATTTCTCTCTACATCCAAATCACTTAAGGTATGAATAAACAAAGTGTTTAGTGCATTTTATGATCAAAGGGGTATTTAATTAACTAATGCAAAGTTTATTTAATTATATAAACATATTATATATTTTTGAAAAAACACTTTTGGTAATAAAGAAAAATGTTTTATTCATACTAAATATATGAATTCAAATTTTTAACCAAAATCAGTTAGTTTTTCACCAAAATAAACTTTCCCCACTAAAAGACAAAGATTCTGGCCGTTTCAGCTGGGCGGCCCTCTTAATTATAAGGGGCGGTCCCCTTAAAATTAAGGGGACCGGCCATGCTCCTCTGTCAGAATCTTTTGCCTATAAATACCACCTTAAACCTGGATTTTTTCCTCACCTTTTGCACTACTAAACTTTCTGATCTAGATCCAAATCTCCATTCTTTTATCCTTTGATAATAAGTGTATAATTCTTTGTTTCAAAATGATCCAACCTTCATCCTCTCAAGTGCAAGAGAAGAATACTTCTATCCCTCAAGACAAGAAGTATTACAACTTGTTGAGATCTCCACATCCAAGTTGTTGGTACATCATCAAAGATCATTTACATTATTCTTTGTGAAGATTGTTATGAATATTTGATTGTAGATAGTTGTGTTAGATATAGATTGTAGATTGGTGTGAAGAAGAAAAGCTAGGTACTAGATTGGTGTGAAGAAGATAGGTGTGGAGTAGTTAGTTGTGAAGTAGATTGATTTGAAGAAGTTGTGTAGAAGTTGTGACTTAGGTGTGACGAAGTTGTGGCGTGAAAAGTGGTGTGTAAATTGGCGTGTAAATTGGTGTGTAAATTGGTGTGTACAGTTTTCTCCGCCATAAGGGAGCTTGTTGATATAGTGAAGAAAACTCTCGAGTTAGGTGCTCGGGGAGTGGAGTAGGGCAAGGAAGGTGTCCTTGTAGCCGAACCACTATAAATCTCTTGTCTCGCGGTTCGATCTTTCCATCTCTTACTTATTTCATTACTTATCATTGTAATATATTGTGTAGTATTAATTGCTTATATTGTACAAGACTTGAGATCACATATTATCGAATCTAAGTTTTTAAAAGCTAAGCAAAACTCTTAAACTAATTTTATAACGAAGTAAAAAGAAGTAAAACTATTCAGGGTCCTTTCTTTACAAGAACGGGTTGTACACTGTTAAGTGTGCACAAGCCATTGTTTTCATACAAAATTAGTTTTCTTTAAACAAAATACTCCCCCTCAAATAATGAAGTTTATTCGAGAGATAGTCTTCTTGAGCAGAATATTGAATTGTATTTTAAGAAATACTTTTTGAAAATTCGTGAGATGATTCTGCTCAAGGTTTTAGAAAACACAATCAAGTATAATACAACAAAGAATGCTTGAATATCAGATTAGACAACAACCTCGAGACTGAAAACCTTTGTTTACCAAAATTTGAAATTCATTTGTAGGTTGTGTCAATCCGATTAAAAGATGTTGAATTCCAACGAGGATTGAAAAATCTTTGTTATATTTTGAAATAACACTCTTTGAATCAATGGAAATTTAAAACTCTTTTACTTTTGAAAGTTGTTTGAGACCTGGAGTCTCTCTTTTGTGTTTTAAAATCTGAAGAAGAAGATTTCCATCTAAAGTTGAACCTCATGGGTTCTTTTTGAAGACTTGTTTTTGAGATGAATGGAAAACTTCCGGTATTTGGGATGTACAAATCAGAGTCATTCTTTATTGTAGCCAAAGCACTCCAGATATTGAAAATTTGAAAGGTTTTGAACGACTTTGCTTTGGTTTCCACTCTTGCTTTACTGGTGTAAAACGAGAGAGTAGATTTTGAAAAACTTGTTTCTCACCATTTTGAATCCTTTTACCAGTTTTAGCCTTTTAACACATTTAACCCTTTGCCCTCAAAATATGTTCCGTGAGAAACATTTTGACAATTGTTGAAGTTTTGACTTTCAATGGGATGACATGTACTTGCACACAGAGAAAATTGCATCAGGCATAAACAAGTATGCGGATAAATCAACAAACTCATTCTAAATCAACCTAAGTGCTCAGAATTCTCAAATTAACACACAAGATCACAGATTAATTCATTCTTTCACTCGAAATTTTCCAATTATCATCATGGTTTGGGGTTATAATTTGAGACTTTGCACACATGTTAGCATCATAATGCATGAATATTGAACAAACAAACGCCCTAGTAGTAGCAGCAAAGACATCGACATCTTAAACCCTAAATCACATGATTTCAAACCTATGTTGTTTCTAATTGAGCAAACACATCAATCGAGCATTCTTTAGTGTTCTCTAAAGTTATATGAAATAATAAATTAGACTAAACACATAAAAAAAATGCCCCGATCGATAATTACATGAACCCTAGTTTCTGATTATGCCTTTTTGACCGTTGAAAACATTTGAAACATTTAGGGAATGATAAGACAACAACAATGAAGAAATTAGAAACTCACAATCGAAAAGAAATCGAGGATAAAAAATCGTTAGTCTGATTCGTTGAGGTTTTTAATTATGTGTGAAACTTTTGAGAACATTTGTGAAAACATTGATTAGAGCCTGTTTTATTTTCCATGCAAGGTCCTTTTACCTAAGTTTAAGACTTTTGTGAACTTTACTCATTAAAGGTTAATTACTTTTCCATTTGAAGTCTAAACATGGTTAACTTGGAATCCTTGCCAAAAAAAAAATTTATTTTCTCCCCGTCGAATTAGCATTAACTTTGTGAAACATTTTTTGCACATTTTAATTCGAGAGATCATAGAACCTTTTGAAAATGAGTTTTTTAATCCGAATGATGAAGAAACAATTTTTCTTGAAGACTTATTATAAGTTGTGCAAACTTCATGATATTGTGAAAATTTTTCTCCCCCTCAAAACATGTTCCATTTAGACAATGTGAAGCAAAATTTGTTTTAATGGAGGAGCATAGTTTTGAAGATTAGACGTTTGTACACAAAGAAAGAAGATTCTTTTTGTAGTTTTTTTTTTTTTTTACAAAAAGAGTTAGATGTTTGACTCACTTAGTTTTTAAGAAAATTTTGTAAACAAGTCCGACAACTGGTATTCAATACCCACAAACTCTAGTTCAATTGTACCCTTCTTGACATGCTCTTAGATGAAATGGTAGCGGAGAGCAATTTGTTGGGCTTTGGAATGATGAATGGTTTTGCATGAGATTGCAAAAGCACACTTTGAGTCGCCGTACATTAAGATCTAGTCGAATACATTGCCGTAGTCCGTGAGCTAAGTTCTCATCCAAATGACTTGAGCACAGAAAGCAGACATGGCTACATACTAAGCTTTTGTTGATGACAGTGATGTACAATCCTGCTTCATTGACTGCATCCCTTTGAAACTAAACAAGTGCGTCCAACTTGTTTTCCAAATCCATTTAATTCCAATGATGTGTCGAAGGGTGATGTTGGTAGAACGTATGCATATTAGACGGATCCAAATTGCGAGAAGATGACTCTATTATATCAAGAATGGTTGGAGTCGGTGCAAATGGATTGAAGAAAGCATTTCCGTCATAATCTGCAGGTTGTGGTACTGATTGTTGTTATGGATCTTCAGATGATTGTCTGGAGTTGGAAGCGGTTTGTCTTACTGTTGTTGGAGATTCACTTGGAGGACTGTCTTTCTCAACAGTGTTTGTTGAATATTCTCAGGGTGTGCAGCGGAAATTGGTGAGACCTCTTGAGGACGGTTTTCAATTGAATCATCAAACAGTTTGAGCAAACAGGGTTTCCAATTCCTTGCGAGAGAGTGACAATGGTTCAGCCGAAGAATCCGGAAAATTTAGACGGTTGGATGCGGGTCCTAAGCTATTGTGCTTAGAAGCCATTGTTGATGTGCTTTCAAACGGTTGATTGCGGGTCCTAAGCTGTTGTGCTCAGAAGCCATAGCTGAAGTGCTTTAAACGGTTGATTACGGGTCCTAAGCTGTTGTGCTCAGAAGCCATTAACATTAAGCTCGGGTCCGAAACTGATTTGTTCCGAAGCCATTGCTATTATATCTGAAAAGAAGAAAGAATAGACAAAATAGAGAACATGGATCCCCAAGTGTAATTGGGTTCCGGATGTTAGAAGCATAAAGTTGTAGTGTCAATTATCTTCTTGACACTCGAACACACTATATCCATGATTTCCTTTCTCGCCTCAGGGATAGATGTTGTGGATTTCACATTAGTTTTGGTGAAAATGTCTAAAAGCTTTCCTGTAGGAATCCACCTAAGACCAATTGATTTGAAAATTCTGCCCGTGGGTACCCACCTAGTCTTAGATCTAGGAGATGTTTTCTTTTTAGATGCAGTGGGAGCATCACTTGGTTGAGAAAACCTACGTCCTATATTTATCCACTTCTTAGGTTTTTGACTTATGACTTTTGGTTCAACGGGTTTGTATGTCTTAGTCAATTGAGCCTTTTCAAGTGAATTTCCCTTTTGAAGATATTTTAAAGCATAAACAACATGATTATTTACGCAACTACTCTTAGAAGCTAGCCAATTCCTATTAGTTTGTTGATTACTCTTAGGTTTTGGTGTGCTACTGCAAGCAGTGTTCTGTACTACAATGGAAGGCATCACACGAGGTTTTGAACCTAAAATTCCATCCTTTTGAAGTAGCGCCTTTTTCCTAGCCTTTTCTAGATCATAGTTCTTGTACATGTCATATGTGCCATAAGACTTTTTACTTTTAATGCTCGTTTTAGACACTATTTTCGAACTAATCCTAGATGAGCCAGGTATAATCACATGTTGAGATTCGGCAGACACAGATGCATTTTCCTTAGGCCCAGAATGTGGAGTGACTGGTTTTGTCAAATTGTTTTTCTCAACAACTTGGGAGGCAAACCGAGGTTTTGAAAATTTAGGTCGTTCAGATTTAAATGCAATTGGTTGTCTAACCACTGATTGTTTTCTGTTTTTTTGAGAAGGCGGTTTCCCCAACATTGATGGTTTTGCAAACTTAGTATCCACACTCTTGCCAGTCAGTCTTCTTAATTTGTTTTGCAATGCAGCATGTGCAAACACCTTTGCTTGAATTTGACCTTTTAAAAGCTCATTTTCTTTAACTAATGTATCCACACGTTTAGTTAGTTCATTCGAAACTTGACCATTGTTGCCCGAAGTTAAAGATTCGTTTTGCAATTTAAGTTCAAGCGAGATGCAATGTGCCTCTAGTATTGAAAAATCTTTATGAAACTGGGCAATGGTCTTTTTGAGAAGAATGTTTTTAGACTCAAGAGTTTGGTATGATGTTTCAGTTATTCGATTATCAGGTAAGGACTCAGACTCAGAATGTTTGTTAAGACATTGTACAACATTCTGGTCAACCTCTCCTTCATTACTGAATTTAGGTTGCTCAGATTGTTGTTTCTCATTTGCAGGCATAATATGATCAACATTAGATTGTACCTCAACCATTTGCTCTTTTTCAAAGTTAGGTTCTGTGTAATAGATGGGTATGACATCTTCCTCATCCATCTGTCCTTTGTCAAAGTTGGGCTCTGAGTAATAGAAGGGTCTGATCTCTGCACAGTCTGCATCTGTATCATTCCCCAATCTGCTATTGTCATCCTGCACTTTTGATTCTGTCCCATTGCTTTCCATGGAAACCAAGTTAGCTTCAAATGCTTTAACCCTTTTAGCTTGCTCTTCTTGAATCTGCAACTTCTGTACATATGCTCTTTTATCATATTCACTTCTGTGAAGAATTGTCCTCTCAAACGAATCCATAAGTTGGATCAATATTTCTCTGAAAATTTGAACCTCGATTCGAGTGTATTTAAAAAAATACATGTCAAAAGATTTCCCGGAATTGATGAACTTCTGAAACTGTTCCTTGAGCACTCTAAAGGTGGCATGGGATTCATTCTTGTGAAATTCTTCTATTGCAATTTGCTTTTCAAGTTGATTCACGTTGTCGAACATCATATTCGTAAAAATGTCAAAGTCTTCTCCAAAGAGTGATGGAAATGCCCGTTTGAATCCATACTCGGTGCCAGTTCCTGCTAAGTCTTTGTTTGAGAAGAACTTAAGGTGTGAATTAAGTGATCTACACTGTTCCATACATCTCTTCACTAAATATGTCTCTAACTCATGCATTAGCGACCTTGATTGATACATTTTCTCTCCCCCGTGATTGTTGTGATGTAATCAGAATAATCAAACAAAATGTCACACTCAAAGTCGATATAGTGATTTTGAATTTTCCCTCCAAAATTAATTTGAAAATTTTATGTTCCAAAATTTTGAAAATCACTGTAAAATGCTATTCTACTATTCTAAGGTCACACGAAAAAATTTTAGTTTAAAAAATTTTGCCGTCAAATTTTACCGAAAAAATTTGAATTTTGTCCTAAAAATTGATTTTTTTTTCTTTTTTTTTTTCTTTTTTTTTTTTAAGAAATAGAAAGAAGATAGTAAGAAGATGTTAGAAAGAAACTTGTGTGATAGATAGATCTTATAGAAGGTATAAATGTAATGCCAATTCTCGAAACTTAGTCAGAAAGCAGTTCTCGAAAGAATTTGAGAGTTCTCGAAAAATATGTAATCTCGAAACTTTGGTAATTTCGAAACTGTGTTCTCGAAAAAAAATTAGTATTTTCGAAACTTTTGTGTTTTAGAAACTTTTTAGTGTTTTAGAAACTTTTCAGTGTGCTAGAAACTTTTTAGTGTTTTAGAAACTTTTCAGTGTTTTAGAAACTTTTCAGTGTTCTAGAAACTTAACACCAAAACTTTCTAAATTATACAATTTAGAGAGTATACCATGAGTCGAAGTGTTTTCTCACTTGTACAAGCAAGGGAAACACCGAGTAAGCAATGGGAGCAAGTGTGTTCTCGAAACTTTGTGATTTAGAAAGATTGCTAGAATTTTGATTTTGCAAAAAGCTCATCCAAATAAAGTTTGTATTTCAAGATTCTTGTACTTCTAGTTATAAAAACACCAAAACTTGAAGAAAGTTGCAAACTTGATGATTTTGATGAAAATCTTTTGTGTTTTAGAAAGTTTGCCAAAATTTTGAATTTGCTAAAAGCTCACCCAAATGAAGTTTGTATTCCAAGATTCTTGTACTTCTAGTTATAAAAACACCAAAACTTAAAGAAAGTTGCAAACTTGATGATTTTTATGAAAAAAATTTTGTGTTCTAGAAAACAAGTACAATAACTAAAATCAAATTTTTTAAGCTTGAAACTTTCTTGTTGGGAAAGGTTTATAACACTAGTTTGTAATCAAAAAAGTGTTAAAACCCAAGAAAAACAAGAAAAGTAAGGATTTTTTTTCTTATAAAACGTGTAGGAGCTTAAAAAATTCGAAACACACAAGCTCAAAACACTTTTTTGAAAGAAAGTTTGACACTTTTTTGTTTGTTATGATTTGTAGCACAAGTTTTCAAGCAAAGATGTGATAAAAACCAAGAAACAAACAAGAAAGTACAAAATTTTCACAAGAAATCGAGTAGAAAAAGAGGTTTTGGATCGGATTCAACTTAAAAAACAAGAACTACACCTTCTTCCGGCGAATGATACCACTTGTTAGGTACCCATATTGATTCACACAAGCAAGAATGAGATAGATATAAGGATGAGATGATTATGAGAATGAGAGAATTAGAATTGCAAGAGTTTCCTTAAGATTTCACATAACCAACCGAGTTTAAATGAGTACATAAGGTCCTATTTATAGGAGGGAAGCTAGGGCAACACTCCTAGCTCCCATCTATCTTGATTCGTGGGCCTTAAAGGCCTTGTGGGCTTTCATAAGCCTTAAATACATAAATGATAACCAAATATAAGTAACTAATAATAAAGCAACCTGACATTTATTACAAATGATCGAGACTTGATAAAATAGTAAAACTTTGATCCCAACACAAATATACCCGGATCATCAAGCTTCTTTGGCAACTTGTTTTGAACGAAGGCGGTCCCATTTTTACCACATTTAAATTTCTCATATTTTTCTAGGAGGGCACTATAGTAGGGAGCACGGGCTAAGACATCAATGACGGGGCGTTCAAGGTGGAGCTCCTTGAATTCATCGTCAAGGTCTTGCGTAAGAGATGTTTCAACTATGTTATTGACCGGTTTGATATCGGATGTTTTATTCAATTGGTCCTTTTGAAGAATTTGGGTTTGCTTGAAACACGTGCTCATTGCTTTGACCGAATAGTATTGTGGACAAGAAGTAGGTGACGAAACCGATGATATGGCATTAACGTTTAGTTTCGGGTTCTTGACCGTGTCGCTAGGGAGTGCCCCCATTTCTCGATCATTGAGAACTTTCAACAATGTGTCGATTTTGGTGGTAATCTCACTTTGCTTTTGTTTGAAATCGGCTTCAAACTTAGATTTGCGAGCTTCTTGAGATGCCATAAATTTGGACATCAATCCTTCAAGATTATTGGTACTACCATAGTTAATGGAAGGATTGTTGTTGAAAGTACGGTTAGAGAGTGGACCATTAGGTTGGTAATGATTAGGTGGATTGGAAGAATTGTTTTGGGGCATGTTTTGGTTTTGTTTCCACCTAAGGTTCGGGTGATTTTTCCAAGAAGGGTTGTAGGAATCACCGTAAGGGTTTGGCTCGAGTTTGAAAGTGATTGATTATACTACGGATTTATACAAGGAAATAGCTTAAATAAGCTATGTTAACAAGATTGTAAAATTGAGAAAACCAGAAACGTTTAAGACCTAAAACGCGTACGTTCAACTTAAATTTACGTGAACGTACAGAATAAAAAGTGAAAACTGGAATCTGAAAACCCTCAGGGGGTGAAAATGACTTTTTTACAAACCTAAGGATGAAAGAAAAATTTTAGAAAAAGAAAATAAATTTTTACACTAATTACTTATTTAATATTAATTAAATACTATTTAATACTAATTATTAATATTTAAATAACTTAAATACAATATAATATTATTTAAATACTAGAAAAGTGAAAATTAAATTTATAAAATTATAAAATAACTAAAAACTAATTTTAAACTTAAAAATATTTTTTTTGTCTTTTTGTGATTTTTATATTAATTAATTACTAATTATATTTAATTAAACTAATTAACTAATTTTAAATTACTAATAATACTTAAATGACTTATAAAATTATAGAAAAATTTATAAATCTAATTAACCATCTCAGGAATCCTAAAAAATTATATTTAGACTATTTTACTAATTATTTACTTATTTGTTAATTAATATCTAATTTAACTAAATTAATTAAGAAAATTAGAAAATGAACAGTAGAAATTCTAGAAAAAATTACAAAATTATTTTATAACATATAAAAGCTAGGTAAAATATAAAAACTAGGTACTACTTTATAAAAACTAATTTTGCTATTTAATACTTTAATATTAATTAATAATTAATAAATCTAATATTAAATCTAATAAATACTAAATGACAATATTAAATTCTGGAAAAATTACTAAAATTACTTTAACATAAAATAAAATTAAGAAAAATATGAAAATGCAAATTACTTGATAAAAAACTAAAAAGGAAAATTAAATAGATAATTAATATTAAATAGAAACTATCACTTAATTTTAAATTGGATTTTTCTGATTTTTCTTTTGGAAAACTATTTTATACTTAAAAACAAAGAACTTTTGTAAAAACAAGTTTTCTATAACATAAAAATAAGCAAAATGGACACTAAAATGCTTATCAGTTTGACTTATGTTGACTTTTGAAGGAATTGAACCTCTGTAGGGTCCACAGGGGTAAAACTTGGTTCAAATGAGTTACTTGGACAGGAATGAGCAAGAACCAACAAAATGGTACCACTGAATAAGTAATAAGCACTCAAATAAACTCTTTGAAACCGTGTTTCAAAGCAGAATTAGGACAATATTTGACCTGATCTAGGGGCCCACAAGGGTGTTAAAGCTCACAATCTTGGAAGGACTAGAAAGAGGGCCAGGTGGGGAGTCCAAAGAACCAAAGGGGGGCTGTGGGGCCCACTGTGGAGTCCTGTGGGACCCAAAAAAGTGAGACAGATGGTGGAGAGTTGTTGCAGCAGGGGAGGTGATGCCCCCTGCAGTTGTGTTTGAGAGCTTGTGGGGCCCACAAAAAAATTGCAAAAAATAAGATGACAATGGGACTTTGAAGTTAAGGTGGTAGACTACATTCGCTGAAAAGCACAAGTCCTAAAAGCAAACACAAAATTCTCAATAATTCTTGCAAAAAATGGGATTTTTTCTAATTAGCAAATTTGACATTTTACTCTAAGCCACTAATTTGACTATAATGAACTTTGAAAGCTTCTAATAAGATGAAAATGTTATGATAAGCTAATGTAAGGCTAAAATGAGCTACATAGACCACTTATGAACTATTGTGCAAGATTATTTGATATAAAAATCCAACAGTGGACTGTGAGAGATCTTTAAGATGGGTTTGACTTTTTCTTACATGACTACTGGTTTATATTGACTAAAATGAACCAAGGTAACCTAGTTTGAGTTATAGGAACAGCAAGCACTAGCCAAAACCATACTGAGCACCTTGAAACACCTTATGCCAAACACCCCTGAATACCTAACTGTTGTGTGATTTTCAAAACAAAAAGGTTATTCATGCCATAAAGCTGAGTCATGAGCACTCATAATGGTATCCTAAGCTGAAGGGAACATACATACATCAACAATAACAACAATTATCTAGGAATCCAAGTTAAGCTAATTAGGCAGTTAATTAACAATTTTAAGCACAATAAAATCTAATAAGCTGATATACAGTATTTAGCTATTTTCTGACTTAAATAAACATAATAAACATTTAAAACAAAGATTAGCAGGCTATGAGCTTATCTACAGTAGAATACCAAAAAAAATGAGGAATTAACTTACAATAGCTTCAAAGGCAGAGATCATGAACCAAGGTCTAACAACACATCCTAATGCCTCCCCTGAGGCCTAAACCCATAACAATCAAACTTCTCAGCTGCTACAGTTCTCTTCTCTTCTTCTTCTTCTTTTCTTTTTTCTTTTTTTTATTTTTTTATTATTATTTATTTATTTATTTTTAACTAAACTAGTTTTCACTTCTTTCAAAGCTTATAAAAGATTAAAGGTAACTAAATGAGCTTAAAGGAACATGAAATAACAAAATATAACAATCTTAAGTGAAATTGTCAGTTTCACTGAAAATTGCCAAATATGATTTAACAAATGAGAACTTGAATTAAAGGGTAAATAAAGTTGAGATTACATTAGTAAAACTGAGTACAAGCTTTCCTAAAACAAGAAATTACAACTGGAAATTAATTCTACACTAAGTCGACTACACTATTTTAACTAACTAACTGAATATCCTTCTTCTTCCCTTCTTTCTTCTTTTTATATGGACCCGGAGTAGTTTCTTTCTCTTTCTCACTTGAATTTGTGACCATTGGATGCTTTCTTTTGATCTTGGCCGTTGAAATTGGTTTTGGCGGGAAAAGTCCACTTGGTCAGTTGGTGTTACTTGAAGGGATTGAAGGGCATTAAATGGTGTTTGGAGGGTTGTGGTGAGATAGGGGGATAGGGAGTAGGTTTGCTGAGGTGGGGGAGGGGGGAGATGGAGTATGGAAGGGATTAGCAGGTATCAAGTGGGAAGGAGGTGGAGGTCAAAGGTTGTGTTGACCGTTTTAAATAATAAATGGGGGTGAGTGTTTGTTTGGTATTGGGACTGGTTTGGCTTTGGGCTTGGGAGATTTGCTGGGTCAGGATTTTGGGTGGATTTGGTAATTTGGGTAGTAATAAGTAAAGGGTCTAATTGGTTTACATAAGTATCACAAGGACCAAGTGTGCAAAATCTGAAAACACAAGGGACCTGATTTGCCAATATTCCAAAGTTATCACAAGGGTGTAATTTGCCAATTATGAATAGTACAAAGACCACAATTGATATTTTCCATGTTTTGAAATTCTAGGGACTACTTTTGCCAAATTTGAAACTGTAGGGACCAATTTTGTAAATTCCTCAAACTTTTTATCAAAGGGCCATTTGTGATAACTTTTGAATTCCCAAAGGCCAATACTGACTTTTCTTCCAAAAATATTTCACCAGGGACCAAATCTGCCAAATTATGAAGTTCAGGGACCAAACTTGTAAATTCTCAAAACTTTTAATATTTTTCACCAAAGGACAAAATATGACAACTTATGATTTCAAAAGAACCTTTGGTGACTTTTCTTTTAAAATAAGTGCTCAGGGACTATTTTTGCCAATTTTTGAAAGTTGGGGGACTGAAACTGCCAATTATGCAAACTTTGTTCGTTTTTTATTTGTTTTTACTCATTTTGCATCTGAAACATATAAAACATAATTTTGGAATATTTTCAGTATTTTGATGCATTATTGAGTGTTTTTACATGTTTTTGCAGTTCAGATTGACAAAAAATGATGAGTGTTTGAGCACTCATCAACGTTCAAGCAAGTTACCAATGGAAGTCTGCCACTTTTCTTAAGCCTAACATCGAATACAATCAACCAAACAAGAGACAATAGGAATCAAGAATTATAAACTAAACCAATTAGACCTATTGAAGTTGTCACACCTTAATTGATGAGGATAGACACAAACATCAACAAGGAATCAATAAGATCTAATCAATTATATACAAGTTTCACACAATCATAAGTAGACACAAGATGAATTAGCCAAGCATAATTAATGAAGAACAAGCAACAATAATGATAATTGAAGACACGAATTAAGATAGAATCAACAAACCATTACAAGATGTTTATGGAGTGATTGAAACCCTCTAAGTTGCTGGAAAAACACCTACCTAAACCCAGGAATCGACCTTAGGGTTTAGGGCTTACAAAAAGTGAAGTTATGATGTTATATTTATAGGCAATGTTTCTGTCAGCAAGGCTTGACGGCGTCAGCCCGTAAAGAGTGACGGCGTCACGACCAACTTTTCATCACCAAATTGTAGATCTCTTCGTCCTCTTCGCGTGGGCTTTTGAATCACCTAAATCCGAGTTCGTATGCAAAAGTTATGACCAAAACAATATCAGCTACTCCGCGCGCAAGTTTTGATTGTCTTGATCAACATGTGACGGTTTCTTCTTGTGTAAGCCTTCTTCCTGACATCGTCATTTTATATCATCTGACGTCGTCATGTATAAACGTGTTCTGGGCCGTCACATGTGACTTGCTCTTGACGGCCTTAGTGACGCCGTCATGTACAAATGCCTTGAAATCTTTCTGGCCCGTCACGTACAACTTGAATTATCCACCTCTTTATCAATGAATGACGGCGTCACCTTGTAGAGCCTGACTCCGTTAGGTACTGTTTCCAGCATGGATTCTTGATTTTCTTGTTTTCTTCATTCATGAGCATAAAAACGTCCAAAAAGCTCCAAAATGCTTCCTTTTGTAAAATTCTTCTCAAAAGTACCTAAAATGACAAAAGGGGCGATTTAGGGCAATATTTGATTAAATAATCTCGAATCCGGGCTTAAATGACCCCTTAAAAACGGTTCATTTTTCGCCTCATCATTCATGCAATAAATTCAACGAGAAAAACCAATAGGTCGGCCAGTTTTCTTAGCCTAACGTGAAGCAATCAACTAAACAATAGACAATAAATCAATAATCAACAACTAGATTTTCATTAGATCTAAGCAAACACAAATAAAATTTAGCTAGCATGTTAAAGTAAAGAAAAGATAAACAAAGAATCAAACAACACATAGACATATTGAATGATTAAAAGGATAACTTATCTTCAATAGAACATAGATGAAAAAAGCTGAAAAAGCCCTACAATATCTCTGGAAATCGTTTAGGGTTTTGTACCAAAAGATGTCACACTTAACAAAAATAAAACAAAAACTATATATAGATTTACAATGCTGACGGCGTCAGGTTATGGGTTCTGACGCTGTCAGCCCGCCGTGTTTAGGGTTTCTTCTTGTTCAAGTCACCGCTCTGATGTCGTCACTTGTAATCTCAGACGCCGTCAGCTATGACGCCCTTCTCCAGACTACGCCGTCAGGTGTAAATACTCGAATTACTTCTGAATCGACGTATTTTAATTCTTCTAGCTTCAAAATAGCAAGTGACGACGTCACAATGCAAAGCGTGACGTAGTCAGGTCTCCTTTTCTGACGAGTTTTTCTCGACCTTGTCGTTCTCTTCACTTGATCATCCAAATACGTACAAAAAGCGTTGAATTCTAGATTTCTTGTCTCAAGTACCTAAAAATACAAAAAGAAATGATTTGAGGCAATATTTGGTCATATTTATTCGATTTTAGGCTTAAATGACCCCTTAAAAAGGTACCAAATAAATCCTTATCAAATATCCTTACACTTGGGATTTGCTTGTCCTCAAGTAAATGAGCTTTTATTCTAATCAATCTACAAGGTAGGGATCATTGAACATTAATATAAAATGCTATGTGTGATGAATATGATGCAATTATTAAAAACAAAACTTGGATTCTTATGCATGTACCTACGGATGCCAACATAGTACGTTGTATGTGGTTATTTCGTCATAAGTACTTGGTGGATGGTACTCTTAGTCATTACAAAGCTCGACTTGTGGCGAGTGGTAGTAAACAGGTAGAGGGTGTTGATGTTGATGAGACTTTTAGCCTTGTGGTTAAACATGGTACTATTCGAACGGTTCTTTGTTAGGCTATTTCTAGACATTGGCTGGTTGATCAGCTTGATGTCAAGAATGCCTTTTTGCATGGTGATTTAGCTGAGACTGTTTACATGCATCAGCCTCCTGGTTTTCGGGACTCTACACATCCAAATTATGTTTGTTTATTACAGCGATCTCTTTATGGTCTCAAGCAGGCACCTAGGGCCTGGTTTCAGCAATTTGGTGGTTTTATGATACGGGTTGGATTTTCTCATAGTCGATGTGACTCCTTTTTATTTATTTATAGACAAGGGACTACTGCTTATTTATTACTTTATGTTGATGATATTGTTCTCACAGCTTCCTCTGAGAGTCTATTACAGCGGGTTATTGCTTCTCTGCACTGGGAGTTTTCTATGATAGATTTGGGTTCTCTTAATTATTTTTTAGGCATTTATGTTTCATATGACTCTTCAGGTATGTTGATGAGGCGAAAAATAAACCATTTTTAGGGGTCATTTTAACCCGGATTCGAATTTATTTGATCAAATATTGCCCTAAATCGTTCCTTTTGTCATTTTAGGTACTTTTAGAGTAAATTTTGGAAAAGGAAGCATTTTGGACGTGTTTGGAGCATAAAAGTGAAGAAAACGGCAAAGTCTTAATTTTCCTTGCTGGGAACAGTACGTGACGGCGTCAAGAGTTTTCAAGTGACGGCGTCAAGAGCTATACAAGAGGTGGAAGTGGATAAAGTCCGTGACGATCCAGAAGAGTTTTGTACTATGAAGATGACGGCGTCACCATAGGCCGTCATGGTCCAATTGTTAGTGACGGCCCAGAGTAGAATTACACATGACGGTGTCAAAAGTGGATCTAGGCAATCCGATTTCATTATGGGCGGCGAGTTAACGGCGTCAGAATTTCCTTCTTGACGTCGTCACCCTGTAAAATCTATATATAGTTTTGCAATTTTCTTTCATTAGTGTGTAACTTTTAGGGTGTAACTTTGGAGATAAACCCTAGTCTTAATATCACAGCTTTTTCAAGGGTTTTTACCCTTTGAAACCTTTCATGTTCAATTAAGATAAGTACTATTTCAATTCATTCAATATGTCTATGTGTTGTTTGAATATATCTTACACTTGTCTTCAATTTAACATTCTTGGCTAGATCTCTTGTGTGTTTGCTTAGATGTAGTGAAACCTAGATGTTAATTATGGGTTGATTGTTTGTTTATAGTTGTTACGGATGATTGTATTCGATGTTAGGCTTAAGAAAACTGGAAGACTTCCATTGGTGACATGTTTGAACGTCTTAAGAAACATGATCAGAGGTGTACAATGATTTTTGGTTGTATTTAATGCGTAGGAGAATTCTAATGATCCCATGTTAGGAGCTTCTAACGGCTCGACATAGGAGTAAAGTAGGATCCTATAGAGTTAGGGAATATTGTACACAGCCCTACGACTAGTATTAAGGAATACGACCCGTCATCCATGCAATTGTAACAAATTATCAACCTGTAAAAGATATCTAGGGAGTAATGAAACCTAAGTAAACACAACTCTCCCTATTATTGTTTACCACACTAGTTTAATTAGCTTTATTTTCATTTTTGTTATTTTATTTTAATTGCATTTTTAGTTATTGGGTTAGTTGGCTAGCAACTAATTCCGCCCACTCTTCCAAATACCCGAGATTTTTAATTGCTTTTATAAAATATAAAAATACAAAAAGAATCATCCCTCACCTCTAGACCTAGTTTTTAGGCTTTCTAATCCTAACGACACTATTCCTGAGTTGAACGATCAATCCCCCGGTACTTGTCACTATACTATACTACAACGATCAGGTACACTGCCTGGTGGGGGTTGTAAGCTTCTCGAGATCCCTCGAGAGGTAAAGCCTGGTGCGATTCCCACGTATCAAGTTTTTGGCGCCGCAGCCTGGGGAATAGTTATTGTCTAGGTTAGGATTTCTTTTTATTAGGTCTATTTGCTAGATTCCTTTCTAGTAAGATTTTATTTTTATTTTTAGGTTTTCTTTAGTCTATCTTTTCTTTGTGTGTTTTTGTTCGTAAAAACCTTTTCATTGACTATTTCGTTTGCCATTATGGAGAACGCGAATCCACCATACTACCAACCACAAAATTCACCCACTCCAAACGACATCTTGATGTTTAAACGGCATGAAGATTAACCTATCTATGATGCATGGGCTCGTTTTAAATATTTACTCCAAAAAGTCCCTCATCATAATTTCGATCTATGGTCCCAAATTGAAATATTTTACCATCGTGTCGACCACTATACCAAAATGGACATTGGCCATGCCGCAGATGGGGACCTTTAGGGATTAAGTGCTGATGAAGCATGGGAAACCATAGAGAATTGTGCCATACTTGCCAAAAAAATGGACAACCCAACAAATGTTGTTACGGATCAATTGATAGCAAGTTTGAGGGAACAAGCAAGAAGTTTGTTTGGGGATAATATAGATGAGATACCTAGGTGCACGGAGTGGTTTGATTTCACCATAATACAAGCTGAGCACAGTGGTAATCTTGATAAGATGGAGGATAGAGTAGAAAATCTAAGCCCACCAAGTACCCCACAAGTCCTACCATCATTTGAGGCATACACACCGCCCGTGACTTATCCGGATGAAGTAGAAAATACTTTAGGAATCCCAATTGAAGTAGAACCCTTGAACCAAACACAACTAGAGGATATAGGTTTGAATACTTATAATGATAACCTTACTCTTAGTTCTAGGGAAGTTCCTAGTTTTGATGAACCGGAGCCTCAACCAAAACCGTTACCTAATCTTCCATCCTTGGATGAAAATTTAGGAATTGAAATAGGTTCCGATCCACCCATCAAACCATATAGTCCGCGTAGTCTTAGGACAAAGGTAATGGACTCTAAGCCTTGTAGAAAGGAAGCCAATATAGGAGTGGAAAATGACCTTACATGCTTACATCACCCATTTATGATTGATCACAAGAAACATTATGGGTTTAAACCGGGTTTATTAGGTCAAGATGGATCCCCAACTAGGAATCTCTCGAAGTTGATTGAAAATGATCCCTTTCTAGGAGAAAATCTTAATCCACCCATTAACCCAATTGAATTAGGTAAGGTTATGATGATAGGAGCACACAATATAATCCATCCACCAGTTTTTCCTCACGTGGCATATTTCTACCCTAAGGGTGTGTATCGCTACTTCCACCCGCACTTAATCCTAAGTGTAGGAAAAACCTCCCCTATTTCCATTAAATAAGGGTAGAGTCAGGCTCGTGACTTGAACAAAAACAAGCGCTTCTTGGGAGGAACCCATGTTTTGTGTGATATTTATTTGTTTGATTGTTATTTGCTTCCATATGCATGCTTTATTTTTATTGTTGGTAGATCATGTTTCAAAACTAAAACTGTGAAAATGCTTTATTTTGTCGTTTAACTTCGTCTTAACTTCATACAAAGGTATTTCGCAAAAGATAAGTGTAAGGGGAAACCCCAAATTTGTTTTTAAGAACGAAATTGATCATGATTCTCCACAATATTAAATGGACATGTGTATTAGTACTTGTTAGAGTCAAATGCTTGTATCAAGTCATAATGATGTTTTGCAGGATTTTTCAGGAAGTAGGACATAAGTTTTTCCAAAAATTTTCCAGAAACTTAACATAAAGATTTCTGCAGGTCACTTTTGACTAGGGGTGTTATCGGGTCGGGTTATCGGGTTATAGGGTCTTATCGGGTCGGGTGAGTCGGGTTTGGAATTTTTAAAAACTCACCCGCAACCCGACCCGATAAGGAATCGGGTTATCGGGTTCGGGTGGTATTCGGGTCGGGTTATGTCGGGTCGGGTGGTTCGGGTTATCGGGTGACACTACAAATGAGCATGCTAGCATTTCACATTTATTAATCTGTATCTTTCTGGGAGAATGATGGAGAAGCAAAATTCACTCCATAACACTTCATGATATGGAGAAAATCAATGTACACATATTAATAATGGATTTGACTTCATCTTTGCTGTAATATATAATAGCAAATATATAACAGAATTTAAGACATCCTTCTGATCATGTAAATACAAATAGTATTAGAGACATCACTACAATAGCTACATAGTTACTTTCAGTTATATATATGGTAGTTTATTTGAACATGCATTAAGGTCATATATTTCAAGCATAAGGCATTACCAAAGACACTACTCCCTACTTCAAAAACACACGTACACTTCAGAACCATCTGTCATTACATCAAAAAATAGTAGTACGAGTAGACAATTTGTGAGTACCATTAAATAACCACCAATAATCATATTTCATAAACTTGTAACAAGTAAAAATCAAACCACTATTATTGGGATTTCTAAATTATCAGTAAAAAAAGAATTAAATATTAATTTCGGGTCTTATCGGGTTGACCCGATAACCTGATAAAAAAAATTATCCAACCCTAACCCGACACGATAACAATGTCGGGTTATCGGGTTTGGGTGAAACTAACCCGATAAGCTTTTTCAACCCGATTTAACCCGACCCGATAAGGCTTATCGGGTTCGGGTTCGGGATCTGACCCGACCCTACCGACACCCCTACTTCTGACGGCGTCATGTGTAAAATTCTGGAAATTTTGCTAGTTTTGTTTTTCTAATGAAGACTTGAAGTTTTTGTTGATTCTTTAGTTTTATAAACTCCAGGAAATCTGCAAACATTCATTCCACAAGCATTATATCTTAATTTTTTTTCTAGGACTTGTTAGTATATATAGATTGCCGCCGATTTTACGCGAGGTTGCCTTGTTTGTTTTCTCAGGTTTAACATGTTATGTATGACAAGAAGATGATTTATTTTTCTGGAAGGAAAGCTTTGAATGTTCATTTTCTTGGAGGAAGATCTAACCTTGTTGACACACTATCCACACCGAACGAATCCGGGGAGTATTTGATTTCATTCTTTTACCTATTTCACTTTTACATTCTTTAACTGAACATTGGGGACAATGTTCATCCTAAGTGTAAGGGGAGGTCAATGATGATACCTTATAGGATACACTTGTACTTGAGTTTGTTTGTTTGATGGTAGGTGTGTAATAAAACTAAGAGAAATACTTGTTAGTGTATTTTAGCGCCAAATTTAAATTTTTTTACAACATTTAGGAGTGAAACTTTAGCCAGAGCAAGCGTCTCATGGATAGGAGTTGTATGACTAGCACAAAACCGTACTATTCAGAAAAATTTTCCACCCAAATATGTGAGGTTCGCCTTTAGATTTGATAGGAAAAACATTCATTATTAGTGCTTATGAGTGTACCGGTAGCATTTAGATTCTAGAACATGCGTTAGTGATGCATCCCGAGACCGCTAGTGAGACTACATTCGTGTAGTAGGATTTACTTTATGATAAGAGGCATTAGGATCACCCTTGTGTTTCAACCCGTATCATAATTGCTTGACCATTTAAGTCATATTACTTGGCTAGTAAAGTCAACTACTCCCTCCGTCCCACAATATAAGTCCATTTTGGTATTTTTTTTAGGGTCCCAAATTTAAAGTCCACTTTCAATAACAACCAATCAAAATGCTTTTAAGTGGGTGATAATGAAATTTTATTGGTTAACATTGTAAGGGACCCATTTTTCTTAAACTTTGTAAAATTTGGAAATGGACATATAATTTGGGACGGAGGGAGTAATTTTTTCCACACCTTAGCGTTGTACTTATTTTTAGTACACGAAACCCCTAGTACACCCCTCCGAGCCTATCTTTTCGTTTCTAACTTTAAGCATCTTACTTAAAGGAAGAATTTGTTACAACCCATTTAAATGTACACCCAAATCGCCTTAGCCTTCCGTGTATGCACTTATCTTTAGTGCATTATTGTTATTTGTTTAAACCCTTAGTTAATTATCTAATTGATTACATGGTTGCTAAGTCGAATCATATCTTGTACATATTGTTTTGGGACGATTGGGACTCATGGGTAAAGTACTTGTGTGATGGAGTAATGGGAAAGAACATCATATATTACCCCCATATGTGCTTTAATCTTAAAAGTACTCCAAGTGTTTTGATTATCTTGATTCGAGTCATTAGATTAGTTTATTGTAAAGTATGTAAAAATTCAAGTGTAAGGGGAATGTACATTTCCTATGATGTATTATTTTGGATGGTAAGGTAAGAGTGTATGAAAAAAAAATCGAAAAAATTAAGAAAAAGAAAAAAAAAATAGAAAAGGAAAGAGAGAAAAAAACATACGGACTACTATCCCGTTTCATTCTATGTTTATTTTATGTTTTTGTTATTTTTGATTTATTAGCTTAAGTCGAGTCTAGTCTTGGCTTAGCAATGCCATATTGTACATGTAATTAACCAAGATGATTAACTCGCCACCAGTAAAGATTGCCTTTATCCAACAAAACCGTGTATTCCATATCCCTACACTTAACATTATAACCCTTTAAAAGACCTTTTTGATAGTTTATCCTAGGTGCTTACGCCATGCGGTGGAGGTTTGATCCTTTCCCAAGCCTATGGTAATCTATTTGCTATGACAGGTAATGAGTGATATTTCTCCATTTTCAATTATGATATATAAATTTGCAACACCCGAGAGATGAGAGTATCCAAATACTTAATGTGATGTGCTAGTGTATGATTTCCGTGCTTGTTTTGATTATGGTGGAACGATCATTTGTTGTAATTACTTTTATATTAGTGTTAAATGACCCCTAACTTGTATTTTTATTGGTGGAAAAGCTCATTTGCTTGAGGACAAGCAAATCCCGTGTGTAAGGGTATTTGATGAGACGAAAAATGAACCGTTTTTAGGGGGTCATTGTAGCCCGGATTCAAATTTATTTGATCAAATATTGCCCTAAATCGTTCCTTTTGTCATTTTAGGTACTTTTGGAGTGAATTCTGGAAAAGAAAGCATTTTGGACGTTTTTGGAGCATAAAAGTGAAGAAAACGGCGAAGTCTTAATTTTCCTTGCTGGGAACAGTACCTGACGGCGTCAAGAGTTTTCAAGTGACGGCGTCAAGAGCTATGCAAGAGGTGGAAGTGGATAAAGTCCATGACGATCCAGAAGAGTTTTGTACTATGGAGATGACGGCGTCACCATAGGCCGTCATGGTCCAATTGTTAGTGATGGCTCAGAGTAGAATTACACATGACGGCATCAAAAGTGGATCTAGGCAATCCGATTTCATTGTCGGCGGCGAGTTGATGGCGTCAGAATTTCCTTCTTGACGTCGTCACCCTGTAAAATCTATATATAGTTTTGCAATTTTCATTAATTAGTGTGTAACTTTTAGGGTGTAACTTTGGAGATAAACCCTAGTCCGAATATCACAGCTTTTTCAAGGGTTTTTACCCTTTGAAACCTTTCATGTTCAATTAAGATAAGTACTATTTCAATTCATTCAATATGTCTATGTGTTGTTTGAATATATCTTACACTTGTCTTCAATTTAACATGCTTGGCTAGATCTCTTGTGTGTTTGCTTAGATGTAGTGAAACCTAGATGTTGATTATGGGTTGATTGTTTGTTTATAGTTGTTACGGATGATTGTGTTCGATGTTAGGCTTAAGAAAACTGGCAGACTTCCATTGGTGACATGCTTGAACGTCTTAAGAAACATGATCAGAGGTGTACTATGATTTTTGGTTGTATTTAATGCGTAGGAGAATTCTAATGATCCCATGTTAGGAGCTTCTAACGGCTCGACATAGGAGTGAAGTACGATCCTATAGAGTTAGGGAATATTGTACACGGCCCTATGACTAGTATTAAGGAATACGACCCGTCATCCATGCAATTATAACAAATTATCAACCTGTAAAAGATATCTAGGGAGTAATGAAACCTAAGTAAACACAACTCTCCCTATTATTGTTTACCACACTAGTTTAATTAGCTTTATTTTCATTTTTGTTATTTTATTTTAATTGCATCTTTAGTTATTGGGTTAGTTGGCTAGCAACTAATTCCGCCTACTCTTCCAAATACCCGAGATTTTTAATTGCTTTTATAAAATATAAAAATACAAAAAGAATCATCCCTTACCTCTAGACCTAGTTTTTAGGCTTTCTAATCCTAGCGACACTATTCCTGAGTTGAACGATCAATCCCCCGGTACTTGTCACTATACTATACTACAACGATCAGGTACACTGCCTGGTGGGGGTTGTAAGCTTCTCGAGATCCCTCGAGAGGTAAAGCCTGGTGCGATTCCCACGTATAATATGTTTTTGTCTCTGCGTAAGTATGCTGAGGAGATACTTGAGAGGGCTCATATGGTTGGTTGTAACCCCAGTAGGACTCCGGTTGATACTGAGCCCAAATTGGGAGATGATGGGGAACCAGTTTTTGATTCGACATTATATAGGAGTCTTGCGGGTTCATTGCGGTATCTTACATTCACTCGCCCTGATATTTTCTTATGTTGTCGAACAGGTGTGTCTCTATATGCATGATCCTAGAGAGCCTCATTTTTCAGCCCTCAAGTGGGTTCTGAGGTATGTTCGGGGTACTTTGGACTACGGATTACAATTGTTTTCATCTTCTACTACTTCTTTGGTTGGTTACTCAGATGCGGATTAGGCAGGTTGCCCAACTACTCGCCGCCCCACTTTTGGTTATTGTGTTTTCCTTGGCAATAATTTGCTATCATGGTCCTCGAAGCGTCAACTTCTCAGTCCAGTGCTGAGGCTGAGTATCGTGGTGTTGCTAATGCGGTTGCTGAAACATGTTTGTTAAGGAATTTACTACGTAAACTGCACATACCTTTGTCTTCTACCACGCTTGTTTACTGTGACAATGTTAGTGCTGTGTATTTGTCTTCTAATCCGGTTCAGCATCAACGTAGGAAGCACATAGAGATTGATATTCAGTTTGTTCGGGATTTGGTTATTGCGGGTCAAGTTAGAGTTCTTCATGTGCCTTCACGTTATCAGTACGTAGATATCTTCACAAAAGACTTACCTTCCGCTTTAATTGAAGAGTTTCGTACCATTTTGAGTATATGTCGGGTGTCCTCCCGCTTAAACTACGGGGGAGTGTTAGTCGTGTGTTTTAATAAAGCCTGGTTTGTATTTGTATGGGCTAAAGCCCAAGTAGTTGATAGGATTGTGTAACTATTTATATGGTTTAGTGTTTAACGAGAATGGCGACGGGCCGCCGCGTTGCGGGCGGGCCTGTAGCCAACGTGGAGACTCTTAAAGAAACAACAGCAAGAAAATCTAGATGATAGCAGGCACAACAGCAACTGCAAGCATTCATCTCCATGTCCTAGAAGCATATTCCACAGCCTACATAAAAATCATATACATGTGTGCTTCTTTAAGAGAGCAGAAAAAAATATGGCAAAAAATCATACAAAGTTTTGTATTCGTCTAATAACTCTATACATTGAATTAGATAGTGAATTTATTGTTGGTATGCCCGTCAACTAATAGTTCAAGATATCTTGCCTTTAGCCTGAGTAAATGATTGGCAAGTCTTCCAAAAACACATACGTAAATCTCCTGTTGCACCACCTGATTAAGTGCAGCGTAAAATAAGCTAATCCAAGTACCCTGTTTAACATAAGTTCCTAAAAAACATTAAAGTAGGCTATCTTATGTGAAAAAAGTTAAATATAACCGTAATAGCCCGTTGTGACCGATTACTCGACACGTTAGTTTTCCTTTTTTCCACCTGTAACTATAATTATAATAGCACATTCATATTTATAATTTAGTACTCAAATGTCTTATTTCAAAGCCAATAAGCAATTCCAAACACCCTCTAAATATCAGATGTTGAAATTAAATTTCATGATGCAACATATCTATGACTTGGACAAAATTGCAATAAAACCTGTTGGTGGTCCGTTGCAGGTAAGTAGCAATAAGAATTGAATAGATAACTTTCAATACTCACCAGGTTCAAGTAGACGTAACGTTCAATCTCTGTGTCAACACACACCTGTTGCAGTTGAACAAAACAACAGGAAACTCATAACGACTCAAGTCCAATATATATGCAGAGTAAAAGCATAAGTAATTGGCAAAGTCATGCGTAAATAAATAGAAGTTTGGAAACATGAAACTTAAATCGGCTAATAGCATTCTTACAGGGTGTCTGTTTAACCTTGTATATAGGCTTACGAACTTATTTGACTGGCCTTATCATAAGGCCACTTTTTTTTTTTCTCCAGTTTGTGAGCTTATTTCCGTGTTCAATGGGATGTTTGTGTAAGCTTATTTATTTGGCTTATAAGCTTATTTATAGTTTGATAAGCTTATCAGTTCACTTTTTCAGGCTTATGAGCTTATTCATTTGACCTTAAGAACTTTATAAGCTCATAAGCCCAAGTGGATAACCTCATAAGCACGCAAAAGTGAGCTTATCAAATTTTCACTACGCTTCTAACTTCTAAGTCCATCAAATAAGGTTAGACAAACATGCACTAAAGTCATAATAAGCTCATAAGACCAATCACTGTTTCGGTAAGGTCAGGATAAGCATTAAAAAGTTTGATAGATAAGCATTACTGTATATTAAAGTCTTAAGGTTCTTCAAATTACCAATTTGCATTAGGATCAGATCTAACAAATGATTTCCCCTCCCAAAATTGTTGAATATGCCTGCCTGCAACTTTTGCCGTTGTCCCCAACTGAACCTGGAACATCAAAGAAACATGATTAAAAGTAGTAAGTGTTGATAGATGGCATCAAAGATATTACAATACACAAAACGTCTAGAATCCTATACCTAAGGATGGTATTGCAGGCCATATAACCGCCTCTTGACGCACACCCATACACTACACAGCTGTAACCGCATCCTGCTCACTTTTCGCCACTTTTTGTCACTAACTTGAACCACACCAACCATGCTTCAGGCCTTGTTCTTTCACAAAATAACTTAAAACCATGAAAACCATACCGTATTCAGGAATCAGAGACAAATTATTCTAGTGCTGTGAGATAAAAAAAATGGACAAACCTCTTTTGAATCTTCAGCATCTGCTATGACCCGGAGGACCTCGCCTAGTCGCCTTAAAAGCACATGACACTTTTGCGTAGTTTTTGAGGAAAAAATGGATAGCATCCACCAAAAATTAAACAACGTAGGCATAAACACCTATATCACCAATCAAAATCTAAATTAACACTTTAAAAAAACATGGAAATACCTGTAATACGCATGAGTCCACAACACTTGAATCGTCAATAAAATCTGCATAAAACATTAACATCAGAAAGGATGCAACTTGTTAATGTAAACATAAAGTTGTAACTTCGGTACTTTTAACCCAAACGGCGTGGTCCAGTGATTGAAGGCCCTTGGGCCTTGAAACCAATGAAAGAAGAGTGAAGTTTAATATAATATCAGAAACCTCGCTGTCGTGGCACCATGTTAGCAAGGTGACTGCATTGCTCAAGGCTAGGCATCCGGATTGGAACCCCGCTGCTATAAAGTCCGTGTTGATGACAACCGCTAATATTGTAGATGCTACCTTCATTGAAAGGATATTTGAAATGATTTTGAAACTAAGAACTAATATTTGCGCTATAGACATGGTTGTGAAAAAAACTGTTAACTGGAATGGCACTCTATATAAACTTAATAAACTCACTTGTAGATACCAAAGGATACCGGCAACGGCTGCAACATCACAGATCCACTGAAAATAGGAACAAATAATAGATTAGCTAATACTGCGCAACATCAATAAAGACTGCCCAAACACAAAGAAGCGACTCACTCCATCACAAAGAAGCTATACCCGTCTTCTAAGAACCTTAAACACACAATCCCAAACATTCCACTAATCACAAAATACAATAATTCGACCAGAAAAAAAAACAGATAATCAGAACACAAATCCAAATACTTTCAGCACCTACGGCTAAATTATTACCACCATTAAACTAATACCCACATGAATTATTTAACACAAAATCTAATAGAAAAGAAACTGAGCTAAAGAACTATAACCAAAAGGACATCATACCTTTAATTGAACACGCATTGAGCATAAACGAAAACAATCTTCATGGGCCTACACAACCAATATCAATCTTAAGTTTTTCAATATCAATGCTATGGACAATTTAATTCAGACTTGACACAAACAAAATAACCCAAGCCTTAAAAAAAACATAAAAACATACCATTCTCAGCTTCTCCTTTAGCCAATAATCATAGTAGCCCCTGAAAAAGCATCCTCAAAGCGTCACCCAAATTCCCATAGCCACAAACCAAAGGCATCCTGAAAATTATGATTATTAATATGATTTTTTATCATTAGCTGTCACGGGAAAAATTTGAATAACAGCATATTTAAGTCTTAAACAAATCGAATCCCATTTTTTTAACAGAATCATTAAGGAAAAAAAAATCTACCACATATAGAAAAACACCTTCAAACAACATACCTTGTAATTTGTTAGGAATTAGAGGCCAAATCACATATTCAATCTTCCACAAATCATAATTTTCAGGATGCCTTTGGTTTGTGGCTGAGTTTGATCCTGTGAATGAAAAAGTTTCTGTGTGTCTCGGTAAGTTCTGGAGATATGTGGAAATCTCTATAGCTATGTGTATACTTACCTAGAAGGCGCTTATCATTTGGGTTGGGTTAGCCGGACAAAAAAGAGCAGGCCAAATAGCCCAAAAAATTGGCGGGAAAAGCCTGTATAAAAATGGCGTCGTATTGAATATGGTTTAATAATATGTATAATGAATGATATACGAAACATTAGAATCTTACAAAGACTAATGAACGAGGAATTGAAGATGCATAGGTATGAAATAAAGACATGGCAAGAAGAAAGGATTCAAGACAAAGACAAAGTATCGAATGAAGAATGGCTTAAGATAAAGATAACGAAGCATGATTGAAACCAAGGGACTAGCAAGACTATTAGAGGCTGTTTGGTACAGAGAAATAGAGGCAAAGAAATAGAAATGGGTTGATTTCCCATGTTTGGTAGGTTGAGAAATCAAATGGGTGGAGAATTTCGAATTCTCAAGGAGTTCACCTCTTTGTATTTTGTTAACTTTGATTTTCACCCCTATTGTTGTGAAAATGGAGAGAATTGAGCTTTAAAAAACAATTTTTTAAAATATTAAGTTTTTTTTTTTAAATAAATTTTTTTCAAAATAAGTTTTTTTTAATATTTTTTAAAAAAATACTTTTTTATAAAAAATGATTTAAAAAAATAAATTTTTTATAAAATAAATTTTTTTAAACAATTTTTATAAAAAATAAATTTAAAAAAATAATTTTTTTTTTAAATGTTATAAAAATAAATTTTTAAAAAATGTAATTTAAATTTTTTTTAAATATATATTTTTTAGAATTGTTTTTTTAGAAAAAATAAATTTTTTTAAATAATTTTATAAAAATAAATTTAAATTAAAAAAAATATTTTTTTTAAATATATTTTTTTAGAATTGTTATTTAAAAAAATAATTTTTTTTAATCAATAAATAATTTTTTTTTTTTCATTTCTCGGGTCAAGTCTCTGTTGTTACCAAACATTAGAATTGAACAAAATTCTCTACTAATTTCTATTCTCTCAATTTCTATTCTCAACTTCATTTCTATTCTCTGAAATTCTCACTACCAAACAGCCCCTTACATGACAAGACTCATGTTCAAGTCAAAAGGAATGAAGATCAAAGATGAAGGCCACGAGGGATCATCATTTATATATAGTGAATAATCAACCCTTATGGGGAGATTGTTACTCATAGCTGTTAAGATCTCGATCTAGCTCTTAAGATCTTCCGATCTTACGATCTCGTTAAAAAAAACGAGTCGATCCTTCGTAGGATCTTAAAAAGCATACGATCTTAAGTATGATCTCGATCTCACCATAAGATCGTAAGATCTCGATCCGATTCGATCCTACTTCCCTTAATTTAACTAACTAATAAACTATAAATGAATGAATTTTCTTAAATTAAAACAATATAGCAAGCGTTGATTACTGTAAATGTCTAATAATAGCAAAATATATAGATTTTTTGATTAAAAGATTTAGCTTCCTTAATTACCGATTAGATATTTTTGTATTTTAGAACGTTACGCGTCGCATTCTCATATTACTATAACTTTCAGAACTCTTTTTTCTTCTCTAATTTGTTATACAATCATTTTTGAATACTAATTACTAGAAAAATAAGATTTTTAGACATTTAAGTAAGATCGTAGGATCTCGATCCGATCATACGATCTCGATCTTGCAAAGACAAAAACAATCTCACGTGGGATCGTGATCTTGACAGCTTTCATTGTTAGCATTTGAAGTGGCAATCATTCACTAGTTTACAAGTCTTGTAAATAGTTAGATATATGTAATAGTGTCATCTATAGTCCATACGCTAGTCTATTATTTGTCCTTGTAAAGCCCAATGCGGCTCGGCCAATGGGTTCATGTCAGGTCAGACTTTCTAACATCCCCTATATATTTACAAGTATGGGCGTGAAGACTAAGGTAGACTATAACTCTAATGGATTAGGGCCTTATACTCCTAATAGCCTTAGTCAGGTTTGGGTTCAATTCGGGTGAGCATATATATCAATTATTCCCAACTTTGTTAGGTTCTAACATGAGGTGTTGTGATTGTTCCATCTTCTAACTTCTTGCGAGTTAAGTTGCAATTAACTTCTATGTTGTGACAAAAAATGTATGTAACTGTTTCATTGCAACACACTTTTTGTACTTTTCTACAAATTGAGTACATCTTTTATATAATAAAACAAAACCCCTGTTGGAAATTTTGCATTTAAAAAAAAATCGATTCATACCTGATTTAGTAATAATTTTATTAAAAAAAATATTATTTTCTTATTAGGTAATATTTTATATTTATCCATAACACAAGGAGAAGATAAATACAAAAAATATAGATAAGACATTTAAAAAAAAATTATTTATTTTATATTTATCAATAACACAAGTAGAAGATAAAAACAAAAAATATAAATAATATGCAATTAACAATAGGATTAAAAGTTTTAAATAATTATTTCAAAAAATTTTAAAAAAATCCGCGCGTGCGCGGGCATTATAACTAGTTTTATATAGGATCATAACTCCATAATTATAAACTTCAAAAACAAGTTATGTAGGAATAAGTTATTACATGTCTAGTAAATAAGTTTTACATCTTTCTCAAGCAATCAACTCGTCTTCTGTGCAATCCCTTAACTTTATCTTAGCAACCTCCATTCCATCAGTCGTAACCACATCGCAACATTCTGTTTTACCATTCTATAACAAAGAATACAAAATAAACTAATTAGAAATCAGAAATGAATAAGATTTAATTATTTGTTGCTAGTACATGAAATTTTTACCATCACAAACACAAACCTCATACATATATAATGTTTGTAATGAGAGAATAAGCCAACACTATATATATTCATAAAATTGAATGTGAAAGTTAAACTCACCTGGTTAGGTTTTGTCACAGGTGACAAAACTTCAATTCTTGATACCATATCTGCAGAATGGTTACCAGCTAATCCACAACTCGGCAACCAACGTGGAGCCATGCGAACATAATTAGTTAGAACTTCATGGTCATTGATCTTCTTTATCGAGTCAAATGAAAACACATGAGGCATTGCACATGGGTCATTTGAGAGCGGTCTAGTGTTAAACATATAAAAAGGTGGCTTAAAACCCTTTGACCATGGCCTGAATGTCTCAAGTGGGATCTTTAAGATGCTACGCGGAATGATTTTCTCGTAAATGTGAACCGAGAAGCCCCAAGAGAGTGAAAAAGACCAATTTATTTTTCTGTTGTAACATACAGTTTGCTGTAGTAAACGCGATTGGTCAACTTTTGCAGCTTTCATTAGATGTTTTGCAGACTCAGAACGATCCATGGTGCGGAAAAATGGATCTATGTGGTCAATGTGATGAAGGGAAAGCAATGGAGCCTTTGGGTGCGAAGAAAATAACCCTGATATATCTCCACGTAGATCAATCTGTAAATTAAAAATCTATTAGACTAAGAATTATGTGTTAAAGGAAGTAATTTAGATCATATGTTGATGAATGTGTTAATTACCTGATGAAGACCTTGATGAGCAGTCATTGAAACTCCAAAATCATTGACACAAGTCATTAAAATTAGATCAGCACTATTTAAATATGGATACCTTCTAAAACAATCTTCTATATTTTTTTGCACCATTTTTGCCAAGGGATAACTCATTATTAGCCCTGCACCACCAAATCCCATGTCATGTGAATAGATTTGGTTAGACATATAACACTCCGAATGACCACCTAGATATATGTACTTAGTATGATCATATGTCGACAAAACATCCACCAAATTGTCAACAAAAAACATCGAGTCGTCGTCTCCCATGATATACCACCTCACCCCTTCCCTCTCTTCTCTAAAAACCTCTATAACGCCATGCACCATTCGAGCCATGATTGGTGCAACATGTTTTATTTCGTTTAGTAACTTTGAAATATCATCAGAGATACGAAAAGGGGGAGATGCAGGCGACCATGGTAGAAGATCGTTGGTGGGGTTTGTATCAAGGTAGAGGAACCCACGGGTGACATTTGGGCGCCACCATGACTCAATGTACGGTTTTCGGTAATGCCATGCCCTTGTGGACCCAAGAAGGCCGAAAACAAGGTGGGAGATATTGGTGGTGCTTTCATGAGGTTTGTGTGTTGTGACTTGAAAGATGTCGGTTTGGAAATAATTTTGTTGGTTTGAGAACAAAAGAACAACGAAGATGAGAAGGATTGATGCCGAAAGTGCAAGTGTTTTGCAACTTATGATTGGAGTTGCTTTCATAATAGAAGCAGTCATTGCTGAAGGTAAAAATGGAAATGGTGCTCAGATAGTGAACTTGTGCTACTTAAAGTATTCAGTTTAAGAGCATTCCATGTTGTAATGATTCAAGTAGCATCAAATTAACGTGTTATGATTGAGGCAACAACAATAAATATGTGATATGCACTAATCACTTTTAACTTAAGACATGCATGCATACCGGTCTCATGTTATGTATACAGCATGCATGTAGCTTCACTAATCACTTTTACTTTTATTTTAAGTTAAGATATTTCGGTTACAATAAGAAAAGGTCCTTGAATTTGTAACTTTACCAGAATTGTTTCTACAACTTCAAATATGGTAAATAGCATTATGTTTAACTTTTACTACCTTTGTTATCTATCATATAAGATTGAATTACTTGTAAAATAAACCAAAAACCTCGGTGTATAAAGCAAAATGAAGATACATAAAGAAGAAACAACCTCATGTTTGTTAAGGTTAAAATGGAAATGGTGCCAAGATATATAGATGAGTGAACTTGTGCTACTTAAATTGTTCTGTTTAAGAGCATTACATTTGTTGTAATGATTCAAGTTTAACGTGTTATGATTGAGGCAACACCAATAAACATGCGATCGTCAATAATCACTTTTAACTTAAGACATGCATGCATGCATACCGGTCTCATGTTATACATGCATGAATGGAGCTCACAAAAGAAATGAGTTGGTCACGTTTTCATTAACAAATCTAATGCATACTTTTATTTTATGTTAAGATATTTCGGTTACAATGAGAAAAGGTACTGTAAATAGCATTATGTTTAACTTTTACTACCTTTATTATCTATCAAATATTATTGAATTACTTGTTAAATAAACCAGAAACCTCTGCTGATTATATAAAGCAAAATGAAGATACATAAAGAAGAAACAACCTCATGTTTGTTAGACAAAGCTTTATAAGATCAAGAGTAAATTGCATTTTTGTCCCTGTGGTTTCGCCAGCTTTCATGTTTGGTCCTCATCCTTTCAAAAGTGTAGCAAACGTCCTTAATTTGAACTTTAGCATGCATATTCAGTCCCTGACCAAAGTTAAATGACTAAAACACCCCAAGTCTTCTTCCCCTTTAACTTTCAAATAATTTTTCTTTTTATTTATTTATCATATACCCAATTATTTTTATTTATTTATCAGATAATTTTTTCTTTTCATTTATTTACTTTTTGTAGAACAAAACTAAAAACATTTGATACCCTTTCGTATATACAATTTGGGTTTTCTTCTCTCTAGCTTACAACATTGATGATATATTTTACACAATTTATGTTGCTTACAAACATTTGATACTCTTTCGTCTATGCGATTTGTATTTTACTCCAAAATTCGACTTCAAATCCAAATTAAAACCCAAAAAATAAACACAGCTCAATCACAAAATTTTATAGAACCCTCTTGGGTCCAAATCAATAGAGCACTTTTTATTTTCAATCTTTTGAAAACACAAAAATCTAACTAATTTCAAACATCAAAACTAAAAACCGACTTCAATGACATATTCTAAAACACTAAATATGATATTCTAGTTATAGCTTTAGATCTAAAAAAAGGTAAAACCAACAGCGACAAGTAGAGACGACTTGCAAGAAGGCTACAGACGGCGGCACTAAGTAGTGGCGGCCAAAAGCGAAAGTCACCGGCAGAGACGAGGTGGCAGTGTTTTAGTTAATTACAGTGTTTGATTGATGTATGTGTTTGTTTATCTTAGACAACTTGGTATAAAATCATGAATGTATCATATAAGAGATTTTGAGTGTTGATTTGTTTGATTTTGTACTTACTAAATTTGATTGGAAAAGAAAAAAAAAATTAATATTTTTAGGGTTAGAATGAATGAGGATTAAAGAATAAAGATGAATAATAATTAAAGTAGGTTCAAAAAAGCAAAGGAACAAGGTTGAGGCATTTTAGTCATTTAACTTTTGACGAAAGTTCAAAATAGAGATGTTCGTTGCATTTTTGAAAAGATGGGGGCCAAAAATGCAATTTGCCAAACCATAAGAACCAAAAATGCAATTTACTCTAAGATCAATATCAATTCCACTAGGCGAAAGACTAGAGGGGTGTTTGTTTAAGCTTATATGTTGGTTTATGAGCTTATTTGATTTTGGTACGATAAGCCCCAATTTTGTGGCTTATTTTAAGATTTATAGGCTTATATAAGTTTATCATATCTTAACAAACGTATATAAGTCCACAAGTCTCAAAATAAGCTGAAAAGTTGAGGCTTGTGAAATATAAGCCGAAAGATAAATAAGCTCATAAGCCACATATAAGCTTAAACAAACACCCCCTATGTTTATTGGACTACTGACGCTGCATACTACAGTTAGATGCAAAAAGATCTGCAAATCGGGAACTATATTCCATAACGGAGTAAAATGTTAAGGACTACAGTACTCATCCAAAAAGCAATTTGTTTGATCACTTGCTGTTTTCCAGAAACTCAATGTAAGAATATAATGGATAAATCAACCCGGTGGCAACTCGACAACATAATTTCATCAGCCATCAGCATATTGGTTGGAAGTTAAAATGCTAATCTATGGACTAAACTCAGTTTATCTACCAACTCGTCATAATCAGCATTTGCTTCAATCAACAATACTTGTACTCGGTTCTTTTGCCTTTATTGAACCATTTTGTGCAACTGCTACACTCAATTCCTTGTGTGTTAGCGAACTTTCATCCAAAACATCTTTGCTCGGGAGCAAAGCGTCTCTGGATGCAGAATCCTCACAAGGCTCTATCAATGCATCTGCTGGCACCAAACCTTGCCCGTTTTGTACATGTTCTCCTTGGGCATCGGGCCTGTTTTCCGCATTTCCTCCTTGGGCATCAGGCCCTGAACCCTCATTTTCCGCATTATCTGATTGGGCATTGGGCCCGTTTTCCGCATTTCCTCCTTGGGCATCAGGCACTGAACCCTCATTTTCCGCATTATCTGCTTGGGCATCGTGCCCGTTTTCCGCATCTCCTTCTAGGGCATCGGGCCCGTTTTCCACATCGGGCCCTGAACCCTCATTTTCCGCATTATCTGCTTGGGCATCAGGCCCGTTTTCCACATGTTCTCCTTGGGCATCAGGCCCGTTTTCTGCATCATCTCCATTGGCATCAGGTCCATTTTCTGCCTCTTCTCCTAGGGTATCAGGCCCATTTCCCACATGTTCAGAATGAGGCAAAGTTTCTGCATCTAGTTGTTTCGGAGAAGCCTCGACACTTAACAAGTCTTTCTGTCCTTCAACAGTGCCGCTTTCCTGCCTCAAAAGTACTTCACTTGATACCTCATTACCAGATTCAGTACCCAAAACGTTTTTCTCTTCACCCAAATTTGGTTCATAGGTTATGGAATGTAAGTGGGGGCAGACGGGTGGGGTCCTTTCACGACACTTATGGCATTTAAAGCCAATAAGAGCCCCTGTATATTCATCTTTAAGCCCGAAAGCATCCCCATGGTACCACTCTGCAGTGAACAGAACAAATAATACAAAATCTTTAGATGACACTGTATTTTTTAAAGGAAAGACACACACACACACACGCTCTACTCTACACCTTTTTATTACACCCTTTGTCCACATGGGGAATTTAACAGTGAATATCTTAAATGCCGTAAATAAAAGGACGAATAGATTGAAAATCGCGTAGCATGTAGTTGTAGACCCTTAGAGGTGACGATTTCAACTCAAATTCGTTTCCATGCGGGTCAATTCAGGTTATATTTTATTTCCAACGGGATTACCCTTAAAGGTAATGGGTCAAAAACTACCCAATGTATGTTTCTAATCACACACTATTTATAACAGTAAAATTATATATTCTTATTAACATTTTGACACATTCATTTTAAAAAACAGTTAAAATTTGAACATAAAAGTGTTATCAAGTTTAAATCAACCTTAATTAGTTTTGATCTCCACAAAAAAACAAAACCTATTTTGACACATAATAAATTTAATTTAACAAGAAGGATTATTATTGGAATGAGTTCGGATATGAGAAATAAAATTAAAATGAGAAGGGCGAGAAGGAACCACAACCACAGCACCTACACAAATGGATGCATCTCCCCTTAAATTTATCCCTCTCCTCTGTTAAAATGTGTGGCTATAAATCCTTCTCGCCCTTCTCATTTCAATTATTTTTATCACCGGATCCACTCCCTCTTACTAGAATAACATAATGTCAAACTGTTATTTAAAACAGTGAATATAAATTCAAAGTATAATCCTTTTGGATAAAAGGTGTTTTGGTTCAACTGGACTTGCCCATTACCCAAGACACCCCCCGACCACCCATTTTGGTACCTCTACGGCTATATGTAACATCTAGTACTGCAACCAAGAAGAGATATTATGTCACTTACCTCTACAGGTCTCGCAATTAATATAATTCAATGCTGATCTGAATCCAGGTTCATCACAAAGACTACATTTAGGTTGAGAGATAGAATCCAGCAGTGCAAAAGGCAGAAGATGATTCTTGGTCCTAAATTCTGTAACCCGTTCATCATCAGGATTTCTGGAGAGATGTAGACCGTTGAGCCAAAAAGGAGCATGCAGTTGTGTTCTCTTCTTTCTCAAACTTTCCTTCTTTATTTTTCTTGGTCTTCCTCTTTTACCCTTGGGTTTATCCACTTCATTAACAGTATATGTTAATTGTTTCTTTTTACCACCATACTTCTTTTTTTTCTTCACAGGTTTCTTTTTACTTTTCAGTGGAACAATTTTGGCTGTGCGAGCAGATCGTCTTAAAGGCACAACAACAGCTTTACTGTTGGCTTGTGTCCTTACCGATTGCTTTCCTTTGCCAACCTTTTTACTGGTTTTTGAGACTTTTTTGGTCTTCTGAGAATAAAATTTCCCCTTTTTGGGGCGGGCCTTCAAAGTGTGGTCAACATGGCATTTGTAGCATGTATATGTGCCTCCACTTGTCTTCCTCGCATGTCTTTTATGGAAATAACCTGGAAACATTAACCACCATATATCAATCACAGGAATGAAAATGGCTTATTAAACCAATTAAATAAGACTTTTAACAGATTTCATTGATTATTAAAGATTCATGCATCAAATGTTTACATGTTTTATAAACATACATAACTTGACATAGATTGACAAGAACGGTTGTTTAAATTTTATAGCCCTCACAAGGAGCAGAAGCAGAAGATAAGCGTAGAAACTATACCTTCACAATACCGGCAGCTAATGGCATCCCTGCATTTAAAAAAAAAATAGGTTAGTACAACTACTAACAGAAACTAATTGGCATGGCTACACGATCTAACCATTTTTCTTTCCAGTTGCATTTGCAATAAGTATTGCAACCATGTTACACAAGATACAGGATATTTTGACGCTTCGTATGTGAGCCACAGAGCAACATAAATTTAGTGACTTCCATCCATATGTTTTCAGTAAGTCAAATGCGTCCACATTGTGTTTCTGACTAGGCAATAACAATATCACAGACAATAGAACTTTCCTATTTTAATTTGTAAACATGGGATCGATCTAATAGACAGTAGACATAAGTGAAAAAAATTTGACTTCCGGGACATGCAAAAAACAGGGGATTCGTAATAATGGGTCTAAAAACGAATCCCATTTATAAGTAAAGAAGTCTTAAAAGAAATATTAAAGAGGTTGTATGCAAAAAAATAAATAAATAACTTTGTGAGATTCTAATCCTTTGGACACGTTCCTGGCTAGCTAAATAGATTCTTAACCTTTTGAGATGAATGATGAACCAAATCGACCCATTTTTAAGTAAATGAGCTGAAACTATCCAGAGGATAGTTTAGCAAAGATAACAGCAAAATACCTGACAGGGACATCCTTATTGCAGTGCCCACATGGATGGTTCTCCGGTTTTTCTGGTTTAGATAGAAGATAGGAGAAAACATCTTTCTTTGCGGGCTTTACCACCCTTCTGCTAACTGGAAGACTACTCAGACTCATCTTATTGGACTTGTAAGCAATTCTTCTGTCTTCAAAAGGTTTTAAAAGAAACAAGGGTACATAAGGCTCTTCCACCCAGTACTTCTTTCTTTCACTTGATGGCTCTTCAATCTTAGAGCCATTTTTTACAACGGCATCAGGTATAAATCTTCTCTTTCCAAAATCTAAAAGATATTTCACAGAAGCTCCTTCTAAAGACTTGCGTCGTACTATAGCCTTTCTAAATGACCTCATTGACTTTTTAGATTCCTTATCCATCTTTGCCAGATGACTTGTGTTCTCAATCTCTTCCCATTTAATGTTTGCATCAAGTTCCCTAATCTGAAAAAGGATAAAAAAGAAGTAGAATCACGAATCAGCTGAAAATCTTCTGAGGTTTAACTAACAGATATTATCGGCATGATACCATTGTAGGGAAAAAAAAAAAAAAAAAAAAAAAAAAAAAAAAAAAAAAAAAAAAAAAACAACAAAACAAAACAAAACAAAAAACAAAAAACAAAAAACAAAAAAACAAAAAAAAGAACAAAAAAAATATCCTTATCGCTTTTAAATGTCACTCGAATAAAGGGCCAATTATGTGGTTTAGGCATTTAGCTAACAATATCAGCAGGTCATGATGGTTGACCCACAAACACTTCTTTTCTGTAACTTTATAGATTACTAATGTAATACATATAATTACAAAAACTAAACTATTGATCTAATAATCTTCATACTGATAACAAAAAATTGCAAGATCGCATGACACACTCTTGCGACAGGAGGGGGCTTTCCCAGCAGCCTACTTTGCCAAGAGGTGGCAGGAGTGCAACAACCTAGCTCAAACCTACTTAAACCACTTACAGGCTATCTTTCAATTTTCAATTTGGGCAACATATTATTAGCATTTAGCTTTTCCAATTGGGTTAAGATACTGTGCTGAAACGTTCACTCAGGAAACTGGTGACTTAGTAACCTTCAAATGGTAATTAACGTTCCATATTTGCTGATAACATCCAATTAACATATAATGCTAACTAATATATTTTCGATATATACTTGACCGTATTCATGTTCATGAACCCACCAGCACCACCAACTATCTACACCACCACCACCACCTATTGTTGACCACCACTACCAAAAGAACGTACAAACGTAGATCTTGGTTGATGGCAGGAGATGGGGTTTATGGGGGGAGATGTGATCATGCCTGTCGTCGCAGCCGTCATAAGCAGATTGTGAAACTGGTGATCTAGATTTGTTACAATCCAGGAAACGAGGAATTATATTCGTCGTTAGCCATCTCTGATTTGTATTTTTGTTATCTTTTTTTTTTTCAATTTGTATTCATTTAGCTAATTAAGAAAATCATGTTTTGGAAAAGTATTCTACACAGATAATATGTTACTCTATCTAGTAATTTTCCCTTATAATAAAGCAACAAAAAAGGTTGCAACTATTTAACACGGGCCGGGCAATTTTTCTACCAGCTTGACCCGTTTCTGTTTTAGCTGAAGTTTAAATTTTGTACATGTTTGAGATAGACTTAGCCCAAATTAACCGCTTTCAGGTGAAGTGTTAAATGTCACCACCTCTAGGTTTGGCTAACAATATGGCCACAGGGACTAAGAGTAAATAGTTAAGCAAACCACATAACAGAGAGTCAGAGACACAAGAAGCAGTGAAGGTACCTGAAGAGCAAGCTGTTCCACAGTAACTGCGGACTCGACAGAAGCTCGCCACACAATAGCTTTGGTTCTCTTTGGATATTCAGAATTTTCTGGATACAATATACCATCAATCTTCCTGCCCCCGCCTAATAACGTCAAACATAATTAATAAAAGTTTGAGGATGACTGTCTATCTTAAATTGAATAAGAAACAACATGTGTAAGTTAATTGGATACTGACCTTGACGGGCAGCTTTGCAAGCCAAGGAGCGAGGCAAAACCTTCCAGTTAAAAAGCTTTCGTGTGAGCCTGCCACCCCTCCACCAATATAGGCCAATACCAGTAGATGCATTTTTAAGAGAATGTGGCTCAGAATCTGAAGTAGATCTTTTCTTTCCAATCAAATTTTTTGAGTTCATACGAATCTTAGCCACAAAATGAGAAGCAGAGCCCACAGTGACCACTGAATCCACATGTTTTGACCACTCATCCGAAAGTGCACGTAACCAAATATTGGACTCTAACTGAAGACAAAAAGTAGCATAAATCGTAAGTCAAGTTCTGCATGACAGATCGTATTATATTTCCGGATAATCATTATTGTACACCAAAAGGCTCAACACAGCTGTAACTATAGTGTAGATTAGAGCACAATCAAAGCAATAGAGGGAGCAATTTCACCAATTTTCATGTAAACAGATATTTTCGGGTTATACTATGATTAAAACAGAACAAACAGGTCAAATAGGATGAGCCGGACCAGTTAAATGAGTCAGAAAGTTGCATTATTCGTAATCAGGTGCTTACAATGGTCGTAAGTCTTAACTCATTTCACATAATTATTATCACAACTTCAGTCTACTATTTTGTAGATTGTGATCATATATGACAAACTCAAACCCAACCCTTAACCTATTAACTTGATGATTCTTCTTATTTATTATAAACATTATTTAAGTACTTTACTATATGTAGGAAGTATGAGTCCACAATTTTTATTTTCCTTCTGTGGCAGTCATAACTGGACACGGCCACCTAGTCATCCTATCATTTTGAATTACTGGCGAAATTGAAGGAAGACTACTATAGAGTAACAAGCAAGCCCACAGTATTTTCTGAAATCAAAACTTTGGAGTTCACAGCCATATGAATATACGTCCTAGCACCCTGATACGATACAAACTATTAAGGATCCGGATGAGCATGAAGAGTAAGAGGTAAAAGCAAAGAGAAAAACAAGCTAAATTACCAAAAATCCAAAAACCATATGTTTTTGGTGTTAAGATAATTTTTAGTATAGAGAAAAACCTTGCGTAGTAAAGGGTTTAAATAATGCTGGAATCAAACTAAGCACATGAACTCCAAATGTATGTAACTGACAGAATTTATTCATATATCTTACTATAAAATCATAAATTATATAGCTTCATCAGGAAAATAATAACCGACAATCCTATACCAAATTAGTATGCCTCATAAAGGCGTGGGTGGCAGATCAAGAAAAGCTTCTTTTCGTCCGGGGTGTGCATAAGTATAATAAACTTCAGGGAATGCATTTAAAGAGAAAAATTAATTCGTTTAGACTACAAAATTATCTGAGTGTGTGGAAAGACGCTGTTTATATCTTAAATCCCTAAAATATTACATCTCTTCAATTTCTTTTCTATTTTCTTAGGTCATTTTTATTATTTCATATAAAAATATCTATAACCCCAAATTAGTAAATGAAGGCTTGGATAATAAATCGAGAATTGTCTAGTAGCTACATTAAAATAGACAGATAAGTTAACAACCTACCACGCTGATCTATAAATAGGCTTCCCATGAGCTTATTAAAATTCAAACAATAAAGGAATCCACATTCGTTGGCATGGTTCACATACCATCTTGATCCCACTTTGCCCAAAATACTAAATTAAGTAGTAAATAGGAACAAGAATGTTATATCACGTGATAAAAATTTATCTACGAATTAGAGGAATATAATTTAAATGCATATGCAAATACAAGAATCCTTGATTGCAGTGGTGGCAACTACACTACCAATTGGGTTAGCATACGTTATTCAATATCTTAAAGGATCAAAAGGTCATTTGGAGTGTATTTAAATGTATCAAAGATCCTAACTCGCGTTATCAAAAAAATATGCTGATGACTAATATGGTTATCACATTTAGAATCTTACTTTTTATAAAAAGAAATTGCCCGACCAATAACCAAACCAGCCCGTCCAGCTCAACAGGCCAACTCTAATTGACTGACCATTCAACCATCCGCAATATTGAATGAATCAAATAACTATAAATTCTTACCATAAGCAGCAGGTCTTTAACTGTAACTATATCAGACGCCTCCGAGAAACTTTTACGATAAATCTTTGGGAAATGAGGATTAAGCCAAGGACCCAACAACAGACCATGCAAACGTTCTTCAATGTAGAGGATATGACACATGCAATCAGTAAGACGATTATTCCTGCTTATCGTCGAATCAAAACCTAACACTTCACTTGTAAAACTTTCCACATCAATAGGGTTATTCACGAAGAACAAGCAATTGCCATCATCCGTAGGAAATTTGCAAGCAAGACACCACCCACATTTTTCTTTCCGAGCATCCACACTTAATTTCCGGATATTAGACCAGCAAAAATCAACAGACGTCTTTGTTATGATTTTTATCTGTATTGTAATCAACTCCTCCAGTGATTTTGTAGGTGTTTGAGATGCCTTGTCTGATGGTTTCGGTATCCAATCTCTGGCCACTGATGATGCAACTCTAGCAAAGCTATATAAATTCAGATAACCAATCTCTAACTGCTGTAACATGCCTTCCTTTGTAGGCTGTTTGGATAATTCATATCCATTGTTTGAAGAATCAACCTTTGTCCCAACACGAGAAGATCTGTTTATCTTTCGTCGAGTTTTTGAGGCAGCCGGTGTGACAACCTCAGAAAGTTCAGAAGATCCAGCAGAGTGAGCTAATGGTCTGTCTGTTTCCACACAAGTTTCTGAATATTCTGTTGCGACTTTTAGAAGAGGATCCACACATAACGAAGCATTTTTTGAATCCAGCTTACCTTTTTCACCATAAAGTTTTGTGTATAAACGCCAGTGCTTGGTGATGGCATTTGATATACTTTTGTAACCCTTAAGTAAATTCAAAGCGTTGATTAGAGCAGTCAAATCATTCATGTGATAGTAATGAAATGCGGTTTCCGCATCACAGTTATCTGACCTGCAGATGCATCCACGTAATCAGTTAGAGATATCCAACAAGAACAGAGGTGGCAAAAGGGGGGATTAGGTAATCGTTTATAACAGGTGGAGACGGGCACTACTGGTTTTGTTGACCCACACTTTCTGTCCATTTTATATTAATTGATATTAAATAATTTGATCCATCAGATATCATTACAAAAACGATATTATGAAAAATAAAGTAAGTGATTTGGATGGTTGTATGCATTGAGTCACTAAACTTTCAACCCCATCGGCACATTTGACTTGTTCCCTTTTTATATATACAAAAAAAATAAAAGAACCAAAAAAAAAAAAAAAAAACCCTTAAATTTTGACCTGTTGTAGATCAAATTAACCCAATTCGGCTATTTAGAAAGTTCATGGATCAAAATTGCCGCCTTAGGCAAGGGATTAACTTAAGTTCTTGATAAGAAAAAAAACAATCCAATTCAGAAAAGAAAATTACTTCACTTATAAAAATAATACTCATAATATACTTACACCAGAAGGTAACCACAGCTGCTATAATATGATCTCCCATGTGGGTCAACACCCAAAAAATCTGCTCCTCGAATAGATTTCGCCACATCAACTTCCGGATTTTTCTTGCCGACTACACACTCTGGACAATACCAATTGCCCTCCGGCAACAAATTAGTTGCAATACCAACACACTTTGAATGATATGCAGCAGGGCAACCATCACAACATATTAAGTTACCATCCATTTTACAAAGGCAACATTCATCACTGTTCAAATCTGCGATTTCATCAATGACCTCCTCACTCATGCCTGAACTACCCGATTTTGTCCTCCTTCTCTTAGAAGCCGGCGATTTTGTACGTAAATCAGGATCCACAGCATTAGCAGGTTGACCTACCATGATCCTTCTATTAAGCTCTAAACTTATAGCTTCGATTTCTATCACATCATCACATATAAACTGCAACAATTCAACCTTGACAAATTCCGACTGTTTATGGTAGTCAGTCTTGAATGACTTCAAGAGAGCAAGATCAAAATCAGGTTTCATAAGTAGGTACTCTGCCATATAGATCGGC
This sequence comes from Artemisia argyi, assembly GCA_030686995.1. Classification (NCBI taxonomy): domain Eukaryota; kingdom Viridiplantae; phylum Streptophyta; class Magnoliopsida; order Asterales; family Asteraceae; genus Artemisia; species Artemisia argyi. The sequence goes on along the minus strand of CM060697.1, from coordinate 17,325,914 downwards.
CACGTGATCAAATCCAGCAGATCCCAGTTAAGATCCCTACATTTTATATCATGTATGAATGAAAAAACAGAAATACTCAAATAACATATAGCAAACGATAAACAGATGTCTAGCAGCTTAGTGAAAAAGGTCACAGCAGTCGTGGGTTAAAACGAAAAGTGTTAGCAGAAGCAATATTAGTATAATACTTATCCAGATCGTTGATGTAAAAAGTTATAAGAAGCTATAAGATATTACAAATAAATCTTTGGTGACATTTAACCCATATGATTTGTTCCGCTTTTCACATAAAACACAGCCAAAAAAACCACAAGTGAACAGTACGAATATCCTCCTCTAAAGTACATAAAGAGAGCATAAGAAACATACCTTAGGCAATTAGTAGCCGATATTGAATCCTCACTTGATTGAAACTCTAATCGCTTCCTCAATATACGCAAAAGCGTAACATGAATAGAATCAAATAATAATGTAGGAGACTTGCTTCTAATCGATTCCACAAAATCCCGCAACTCAAATGGACTTAAAAACAATATTGTACTAAACGACCTCAGAAAAGCATAAACAGCAAAAAGATCAAGTACCGGAAGACCATCTAGATTCACACTCCCTGTCGATGGTGGGAACTCCAGTTTCGTCGGAACAACGCTCGGTTCTTGCAATTCTTCACAACCAGACACCGTAGGCTGATCCTCCGTAACCACACTTATAACCGGAGAAACATCATTATCATATTTTATGGGCTTCAGCTCATGATGTTTCTCGGCAGAAATCATAGCTTGTCTACGCGCACTCCTTCTTAACACACTTTCTCCACCAACACCCGTTTTCGGAGAATCCAAAATCTTTCTTCTCTTCCTACCTCGCTTCTTTCCGCTATACCCCAAACTTTCATCAATATCATTATTAGGGGTTTGATTATCATCCTTAATCATGGTTTCCTTAGGATAGCCACCAACATCAACATCCTCATTCTTAATTTCATCATCATCATCTACCTCCATATCTTTCTTAAAAAGTAAATAATTATCGATATCTAAATTCAAATCCTTATCACAATTATCATGACCCAGATCACAATTAGTACTAAAGTTATCAAATTTATCCATATGGGTAGCAATTAAATCAGAAAGAAAGATGAAATGGGTTGTTACCTAATGAGTGATTGGTGATCTGGGTATCTTCAGATGAGGAATTGTGTGATTTGTTAAAACCCCAACATATTATTCCATTTCTTCTTCATATGTTTAGTGTGTGTGTGTGTTTTGGTGAACGGAAATGGGGAATTGGAAATGGGGTCAAGTCAACAACACTACCACCACCTGCTTTTCCCCTTTCTTTATTTTCATTATTTTGAATTTTTACGCTTTATTCTCTAAAATTATTTTATTAAGTCAAGTTTAATAAAAAATTATTTAATCGAAACGACCTCAGTTTTATTATTTAATATTTTCAGTAATTTTTTTTATTAAGTTACAAACAAATAGTTTTTATATAATTTAATTAATTCAGTTTTTTCATATTAAGTCAAATAAGTCGAAACATGCCCCCCTTTTCTTGCTGCTTTCGGACTTGGACGAGAATGAAGAAGATCAAACAAACCATTAGCCCTTAAAGTTGTCGTTAGCAACACTAAAAAATCATTCTCAACGTACTCCGTATTACTTTATTAATGTAAATTTGTATTACTTTATTAATATAAATTTGTGTGTGTTGACAAAGTACCAAACCACTTAGCGTTAATATTTATAACTATTCATAATCTGAAGTAAAAGTCGTTGTTAATAAGATTTTTCATTTATCACGTGGGAATTAAGCTTAATTTGCTTCATTAACTTCTACTCAACTGGAATTAAAATAAGTAACTTTAAACTTTTAAAAACGTATTTATCATAACGAATATTTTTATCTTTATAATTTAAGAATATAAAATTATGTTTGAAATTTTACGTGCTTAAACAAAATTGTTGTATATTTTGACTAGTGGGAAACATAATGCAAATAAAAGATAATTTTAAACTTATAAGAAACTCAAAGTAAAAAAATTAATTATATTTTAATAATATAAAAAATAATATTTAAAAAAACAATTGTTAAAAAATTAATAACTAAAATATCATTTTAACTCGATTTTATCATTAAATTATTTAGTTTGTTGCGTAATCTAAAGTTTTTTGCACTCTCTACACTATACAATTTTTTTATATATTTACGTCATTTTTTTATTTATTTATTCAAATCATTTAACTTTTAAAATGACTAACTGAATCACTATTGTCTAACTTAGTATTTGCAACCGGTTGATGTGGCAAATTTTTGCTAACGTGGCATCTTATATGGCTATATTTATCTATTTTGGATGAGCAATGCTAGGCTCACTCACAAAATTAACACAAAAAATTCACTCGCTGACGTGTCAGCGAGTAATTGGTGCATTTTGTGACAACTTCTCTCTCCTGTTTTTTATTAAACCAATCACTCGCTAACACGTCAACATGTGGATTTTTTGTGTGGATTTTGTGATTGGGTCTAGCATTTCTCATTTTGGCTACTTTTATATAATTGATTTTTTTTCTTAAAATTGTACCGTGAATTTAAAGAGATATACAAAGTCATTTACCTTAGAATTTTATCTCTTCTAAAACCAACTTCGAATCTCCCATTTACTTCAGTCTTCACGATTACTACAAACATCACCGCTCAACACCATACCACAATTATTACCTACAACCCGCTGTTGTGTAGTCACTGTTAAACCGATCAACACTGACGCCTCTAGCCCCATCCAACACCCACTACTGGCCAAACAGCTCGAAGCATCGTCAATAACATCATCTCCACCGTAGAAAACCCCACTCGTTCACTTCTCACCACCACCACTAAGAGTCCATGTTCAGACTCTAGATTTGGGGTTTTGATTTTTCAAGGATTCTTCTTTATATAAAACTATGTCTAAAATTAAAGAGTTTGTGTATGGAACATGATTTTATTTTAATTATGAGTGTTTCTTCCACTAAAAACATTTTTGTGGTTTTATTTGATTATAAGATATACGACATTGTATGACTTTAATGATTGCATATATTTTGAAAATTTTGCAGATTATCTATGTAATTGTGATGAGCAATTAAAAATATGAAGTCACTAAAAGTTGAGAAATGCATCAAAATAACTTAACGTTTACACCGTTAACCCATGAAGCCTCAAGCCATCAGTGATGGCGCCAGGAACCGCACTGGAGCTCGGTTGGTAGGTTGTGACGCCGTAGGCACCAGCTCAAGCGAAAGATTATTATTATTATTATTATTATTATTATTATTATTATTATTATTATTGGTTCGTGGTTTGTTTTGTGGTTTTGTTTGTTTTTTGCTTTTTGTTTTTTGTTTTTTGTTTTTTCTTTCTGCCACAGGTACCAAAGGAAGAAGAAGAAGAAAACTATTATCTATACTACTATATAAGGGTGAGCATGGTCCAAAAACCGGACCGGACCGAAGACCGAGAACCGGAAAAACCATAGACCGAGACTGGACCGAATGTGGTCGGTCCGGTCTCGGTCCGGTCCAGTCTTCGGTCGGTCCGGTCCAATTAGGCATATTTTGGCACCTTTTTTCGGTTTTTTTGTCGGTCCGGACCGGACCGAGGACCGAATTAGCCAAAAAGCCTAGACCGAGGACCGGACCGAATGTGGTCGGTCCGGTCCGGTCCGGTCCGGTCGATTTTGTCGGTCGGTCCGGTCTATCCGGTCCGTTTGCTCACCCTTACTACTATATAATGTATTTGGGACTATTCTATAATTAGAAAGGCTTAAAAATTCAGACTTTTACTTACTAACTATGGAAACAACCACCCTAAAACCCCCAACAATTTATAATCACTTCAACAATCACCCCAACAATTTATAACCACCCCAACAACCACTTTCCACCACCCCACCTCCCTCCTCTTCACCCCAAAAATCCGCCCCCGCATCGCGCGGGCAACTTTCTAGTCAAAGATAGAAGAAAAAGACCATTATGACCATTACCTTTTTTTATATGTTTTTTTCACTTTAATAGTTTGGTCTTTACAATTTAGTCCTTAGTGACTTTTTACGTAACTACTTCCTCCGTCTCATATTAAGTGTTCATTTTCATAATGTACAAAGTTTTAGAATATTCCACCAATGGGGTAAATAAAATTTCGGAAAAAATTTTTCGAAATTTTTTTTTTCACATGTGAAAATTGACGGAAAAAAAATCGAAAATTTTTTGAAAATTTTTTGAAAATTTTTTTTGAAATTTTTTGAAATTTTTCAGAAAAATTGGTTAACTAGTATTAGGCATTAGATCAAAATTAAAGAAATATAAAATGAGTGGCTAGGATCCCTTCTCAACTTCTCACAAAAATATGACTTCTCATTTGAACGCTTGACTGTATATATATATATATATATATATATATATATATATATATATATATATATATATATATATATATATATATATATATAACGTTATATAACAGTAAGAAAAAGAAAATATGGACGTTTGGGGTTGTTACTAGCCGTTTTTCGCATTCAAAATCCCACTTTTGTCAAATTTTTACCCCTTTAAAGATCCTATAAATACACTATTATTCTTCCAATTTTTATATACACTTCCACTATTATTTACCCCTTAACACCTAAAACAATACTTATTTTTTCATCAATAACCACTATGAATCCCAATAACGATGGTCCCAACTATGATCCCAACAACTATGATCATTATGATATTTACTTTCAAGACGAATCGGAGTGGTATATGCGGGGTTTTGAAGCTTATAAATAATTTTTAGCTTTGTGTAATCCGGAAGCCGGGAGTTCGAGTTCGAGTTCGGGTTCGGGTCGTAATACTAGGACATACACACCACGTGAACGAGAAGAGGTGGAAGAATGGCTATTGGACGACTATTTTGGCGACGAAAACAATCCTCCTAAATACCCCGAGAGGAATTTTAGGCGAATGTATCATATGAGTTCTAAACTTTTTAAACAAATTGTCAATGATATTACCAATTACAATGTTGGCCCTCTTCACGAATACTTCCATTAAAAAAATAAAAAATAAAAAACGAATGGATTGTACGGGCCGGCCAAGTATTAGTCCTATCATGAAATACACATCCACCATACGCCAATTGGCATATGGTTCAACACCCGATGTATTTGACGAGTACTTGTAAATTGGTGAACGCTGTTCACGTGAGTGTTTACTAAACTTCACTAAATGCATATATATTTTATACATAGAAGAGTTTTTAAGAAAGCCAAATTCAGATGATATCAAAAAATTATATGCATTGCACGAAAAAGAACATGGGCATCCGGGAATGCTCGGGAGCATTGATTGAATGCATGGGGATTGAAGAAATTGTCCAAAAGCCTTACATGCTCAATTCAAAAGATGTGATCATAAATACCCGTCTCTAATGCTAGAAGCCGTAGTGGGTTATACTTGTGGATTTGGCATGCATATTTCGGTGTTCCGGGATCAAACAACGACCTCAATGTTTTATATGGTTCACCGTTATTCGATGACTTTCTTGTTGATAAAGTTCCCAAAGCTCCGTTTGTAGTAAATGGAAAACCATACAATAAATGTTACTATTTAGCTGATGGAATTTATCCTGAGTGATCTAGGTTTGTCAAAACATATTATGTTGCAAGAGATGAAAAAACAATGAAGTTTACAAGAGTTCAAGAAAGTTTAAGAAAAGATATTGAACGAGCATTCGGAGTCCTACAAGGTCGTTGAGGAATTATACAACCCACACGTGGTTACTAAATCAACACACTATGAAGAATCATGTATTGTTGTATAATATTACATAACATGATAGTGAAAGATCAAGAGTTCGCTTGTCCTGAACTGGTCTGTCTGTCCTCCCTATTGTTGTACCTATCTTCTTCTTCCAGAATAGTGGCTACAACATCATCAAAGACTAGATAGTCCGAAATGACATTATTGGTTAAGTTGATGATGAGTTGGTCATACGAGTCAGGTAGACTTTGAAGTAGATTTTAGCACGTTCATATGGCTCTATTATACAACTCAAAGAAGTGAGTTGAGAAAATAGAGTATTCAAACTATTGACGTGTAGATTCCGTCATGCGTAGAGCATATAACTTCCTCTTAAGGAAAATTTTATTGTAGAGTGATTTTGCCTCGTACAATCGAGCAATATGATCTGCATTTTTCTTTTCCTTTATGCTTGACAAAACTCCATCTTCTAACACTAGATGAAGATTTGCAATAGCATTTCCATCCATCTCATCCCATTACTGTCATCCATGACCTCTGCTGGCCTTTCGCCATTGGCCACCAAACATTAATCGTTTCTAATGATAGCCTTCTATAGAAAACTAGAATGGGGGGCTGAATAGTTTTACCAATTAAAACTTCGTTTTAAAAACATTTAGATTGACTTATGTCAATCCATTTTGAAGTTTGGATATTGATAGATAGATATATGATGTAGGTTTTACTGACCATGTTTTACATTTATAATTTCTCGTCTACCTATGGTCCACCTAATGCACTAATGGGCAGTGTACCCGGTCGCGTGTAGTCTGGGAATGGTAAGACCGAGGTCATCCCAAGAACGGTTGATTTCTAGTTGTCCAATTAAAACGATTGTCACATAATAAAGGGGTTTTTATAATTGATATAAATATTTATTGTGATCAATTGGAGTGGTTATGTAGGCAAACAACTAATGGTAAACAACTAATGGGATTATAATTGTTCTAATTCTCATATTGTATTTATTATCGTAATATATGGGGGTTATATTCATTTAGGATTAGAGGGTTAAATCACCTAAATCTATCTTGCACCTTGTCATATTCTCGACTATTGTAAAGCCGAGAGTTCACCAGTCGGCGTGAACCTACAAAGATGCAAGAGTCATTAAGCACTACTATAATCAAAGACTTATTCTAGTGAAACCTGGCATGGTCAGATCTTAGGTTTCCTCTAACTCCTTAAGTATATCCATATTGGTAGGTGGTCCTAGGGTTAATTCGCACACAAGGAAAAGTAGTACTATGGCCAATTCTTACCAATCCTCGTAACCTACTCGTCTAGGGTCCTAGGGTTAATTCACCTAGACTAATAGATACTACCAAGTTTCAATACTATCGAAATAAGAGGTTCTACGAATAAGCAAGGAAAATATGCAAATTAGACAATAAATAAACCAATAATAAAAACCAAACAATTAATTTAATATATCATTACGCCGTACTTGAATATATTACTACGCCGTAGTCAAATATATGACTACGTCGTAGCTCAATAAACAACTACGCCGTAATTAATTAATTAAACTACAAAAGTAATTTAATAAAACACGAAAGGCATAACGACAATCAACAATCATATAGAATCAATATTGTGATCAAGAATAATGAAACTTAATAAATAAACGAGTGTCGAGAAATAATACATATCGTGCTAGATAAATACTTTTGATCCCCTAGTCGAATACCGGGGCAAAACCCTTAATTGCTACGAACCAAAACTGCCTCTGCCTACTTTTTGCCTCTACGGCGTAGCCCCCACAGAACCAGAAAGAATGAATTCCAAAAGATGAAATAAACCTACGTATAAGAATTCTATTTATACTAAATGAATTCTTAACTTAGACCTCCAACTTTGCCACTTGTACGCTTCAGGTCCTTACTCACGAAGTAGTTCCTCCGGAATCCAATGAACAACAACGATTACTTAGGATCAGCTTGCGAATTTGTGGCATTTCCACGATTAAATAATATTTCATTCTGGTTGTTGCCACCAAGTCTCTTGCTCCTATTAAGCCCAGCCTTAGTAGAAGTGGGTAGCGGCACTAGGTGGACGGTCTATCCGCCCTTAAGTGGTATTACCAGCCCTGGAGGAGCAGTTTCAGCAATTTCTAGTCCTCATCTATCTGGTATTTCATCCATTTTAGAATCTATCAATTTTATAACAACTATCTCCAATAGCTATTTTCCTCCAACTATACACATGAAAATGTGTATGATATTGACAACTTCAGCCCCTCATCATATTTTATATAATTCTCTTCGGTCCTTAAAATAAATAAACTTGATAATATATTGTCACTTTCAGTCCCTTGACTTTACTCCTTCGCGCCCAAGTAATTAACTACGGCGTAGGTCCATGAGAACTACGCCATAGGTCTTCGTTATCACGTAATTATCCACATGCATATCCACAACTACGGCGTAGCTAAATAGTGAGCTACGCCGTAACCTTCACATTTGGTCACTACGGCGTAGTCTTAAGGCAAACTACGACCGTAGAACTCTCGTTGATACTTCTACGTCGTAGCCCCATAACTAGCTACGGCGTAGTCTTTTTCATGCACGAATATGGCTAAGTAATAAAATTACTACGGCATAGCTTACAACACGTATTACACCGTAGCCTTGCGTCTTAATCCATTTTAAGCCATTTCTTGTATCTTTTCCGTTCCAACGTCTCAATTAACCTGAAATACAAATATCAAAGAATATAAACTAATTAAGTATCATATTAATGTAAATGAGACAATAAACATGGGAATTTGATACATAAAATATTGGGTAAATTTAATGTTATCAAATATCCCCCACTTGAACTCTACTTGTCCTTAAGTAGACCTTTTAAATTATTTCTAAAAAGATATCTCCCAAGTTATCTTGAAAGATATGAGTTTAAAAATTACCTAAGCTAGAAATTTCCAAACTGAGCACCTCGCGAAAAGGGAATTGAAATCACACACTCTCACTAATCTATGTGTTAATATTTGGGGTGATCACTCAACTGCTCATTCATGGCGAGTATTCTATCATAGGCTTGGCAAAGATACTAATCTCCACCACTAGATTCTATAGATGCAACTATTCCAAAAGGCAAATGGGTTGACACAACAATAAGGCTTACGGGGTTAAATTGTCATTACTAACATACTACGACGAAGGCGACAAAGACCATCGATACATGACCAGAATGCAGGGCAAGACATCAATGACTGCTCGACAATCACCTAAGCATGATTAATGACTAAAGGGTAGGATGAAGATATGGAAAACATTTAATGATGTAAAATAAAAAGTCACAAAACAAATAGTTTCCTAAAGTCAACAATCGCCTCGTCACTAGTCGCATTCAATCCCATAGCAAAAACCAAAGGTCAAGAGTCAAGGGGTCTTCAATATCATCAATACACGAGTTAATGCATATAAAATGTAATGTAGTGCCTCATAATCTCTATAAACTAGGCAAATAAGATGCATTAACTCGGCCTTCATCATCAATGGAAAAAATTTATGTGCTCTAAATTTTTTTAAAATTGGGTAAATTTTGCACATATTTAGACCAAAACCGTAATATCAATCATTTCTATCTCCCATCCCCCCACTTGAGATGTACAATGTTCTCATTGTACAAATATATACTAAAACAGAAAGGAGAGATAGAAATGACACGGGTCTATAAGGTATAAGCTCCGCTAGTGGAAATACCTAACACAATACGACACATAAGCTGATTTATATTAATGTCAGCTATAAACAAATAAACAAACGCTTGCTTGCATTCTCTTTATTCTATTTTTTTCTTTTTCTTTTTTTCACTTTTTTTTTATGCAAGACAAGGTATACATGAATAAAGATAAAAACAGTACGAACAAAGAAAGCATCCCCCACTTGAGATCAACTATAATCTAAATCCGATCTTCTTCCAAAACCCTTGTTTCAAAACCCGCGACTTCCACTAGTAGGACCAAAATAAACCAACAACGCCCGGACCATGGACTATAAGAAACTATAGGGTAGGCTAGGTGATAGGTGTAACGAAACATATATTGGGTGAACTAAATGAAAGGAATGGTTCTGAAGGGTGTATCTAGGGGTATCTTGCACTAAATGTGAGTGCAAAAAAAGGGTTTAACAGGAAGATTGACTAATCGATGTGAAGATTCAATATACACAATACATAAATTATGGGCTATTTGGGTTTAATCCTAAAATTTGCCTTAATTCCTAGTTGCACCGATCACACTAAGTTACCTCAATGTAATGCTCATTATAATGGTCTCGAAAAGATATGCAAAGCCAAGTTCTAAAGTCTACTACAGCCACCCGCACACTCATTTTTGTGGAATTATGTATAAGGGGAAAACGGAAAGGCTTATCCTCACACAATGGAAATATAGGGTAGGTGTGCTAAGTCTAGATTAAACTAGTTAAGTAATGAAAAACATGTCAAAATTTTACAAATGAAATATTTTTCACTAAAAACTAGAAAAATAAGGGCAAGTAAAATCAGGTTGGTGTTTATTTCTAATCCCTTCCCCTCATTTGGGTCATACTAAAGCATAAAAAATAATAATAGGAAGGGCAAGAAATGGAACAGAAAAACTCCCCTGGATTTGCTCGGTATGATCAATAGACGGCACTTCTCGTAACATGCTCTAAACGTGCCTCCTCTAGCAACATCCAACCCCATCATCAAATCATCATCACAACCATCATGTACTCAACTAGATTGGATATAATGTGTTTCCTTGCAGCTAAACACCACTCCATAATGCATCTATCTGTATTGCTGCAAGAAAAACGAATACGAACAAGCATAGTTCCGGATAAAAGAAAAATATAGCACGAAATGTTAAAATGAAAAACAAAAACAAATTAAAACCTAACTCACTTTCGTAGGAATCACGGTTGCATTTAGCGTATGCAACAAGCCTTTTAAACCACTCGGTATCCCGAGGTGGACGAGTGAAGTCTCGTAAGGGTTTACAGGGAACACACCCACAAAGTTCATTTAACTACTAATACAAGGTTGTGAAATGGTTTGAAACTGTTTTGGAAAAATTATTGAAACAGGTAATAGCTATGGCGTAATGGATCGGCCCAGTTATGCCATAGTTCAGTTAAACTGAAAATAAGTTTCCCAGGAATAGGTAAGTGTAACTGGATCGGCCCAGTTACGTATTAATTGAAAAGTCAAGGAATACCTGGAATAAACAGGTTACGACGTAGCTAGATCGGCCTAGCTACGCCGTAGTTATGCTGAATCAGGCTAATGGTCATATTGGATTACCAGTTACGGCGTAGTGGATCGGCCCATCTACGCCGTAGTTACTTACTGATGTAGACTTTTCATCGTGTCTAGAGGAGTTAATGACCCTCTTCTCTTCTATTATGGTCTTTAAACCTGCAAACATGATAAAGAATCAAACCAAACCAAGTACCAATCCTATATTCTAATAAAAATTGTTCCAAAGGTCATAAAAAATAAAATCAAAAACTAAATCTAGGATAGGGACGGGTAGTCTCCCGACGAGCACTTTTCTTTAAACTTATGAGTCTTTAAGTTAGACTCCTGCTACCTTCATCAACAAACATCAATCGGACGTCTCCAATTATGTCCATTGCTTTCGTCATCAAGGCATGCCGGCATTTATCTCCACTTGTTCTTATTTGCTCAAACCTGCACACTATCACAACCTCGTGCATTAAATGTGTAAAAATAATAAACAATGAGCAACAAGTAAATTTATAACACATAATACAATTTTAATATTGCAGATAGGGTTACGGCGTAGTCCAATTACTAACAACGCCGTAGCTAGGCTTGAGAACAGGTTACGCCGTAGCAACCATCACCATGCTACGCCGTAGGTCCTGTCTGAGGTCAGATAATTTTTATAATAAGAACAAGTTACGGTGTAACCATTATTACTATGTTACGCCGTAGGTCAAGATAGAGAAAAATAAAAATAGAATTCCAATCAAACAACCAAAAAATATGAAGACCGTTCCTCGGCAGCGGCGCCAAAAACTTGATGCAGGTTTTACTGACCATGTTTTACATTTATAATTCTCGTCTACCTATGGTCCACCTAATGCACTAACGGGCAGTGTACCCTGTCGCGTGTAGTGTGGGAATGGTAAGACCGAGGTTGTCCCAAGAATGGTTGATTTCCAGTTGTCCAATTAAAACGATTGTCACATAATAAAGGGGTTTTTATAATTGATATAAATATTTATTGTGATCAATTGGAGTGGTTCTGTAGGCAAACAGCTAATGGCAAACAACTAATGGTAAACAACTAATGGGATTATAATTGTTCTAATTTTCATATTGTATTTATTATCGTAACATATGGGGGTTATATTCATTTAGGATTAGAGGGTTAAATAACCTAAATCTATCTTACACCTTGTCCTATTCTCGACTATTGTAAAGCCGAGAGTTCATCGGTCAGCGTGAACCTACGAAGATGCAAGAGTCATTAAGCACTACTATAATCAAAGACTTATTCTAGTGAAACCCGGCATGGTCATATCTTAGGTTTCCTCTAACTCCTTAAGTATATCCATATTGGTAGGTGGTCCTAGGGTTAATTCGCACACAAAGAAAAGTAGTACTATGGCCAATTCTTACCAATCCTCACAACCTACTCGTCTAGGGTCCTAGGGTTAATTCACCTAGACTAATAGTTACTACCAAGTTTCAATACTACCGAAACATGAGGTTCTACGAATAAGCAAGGAAAATATGCAAATAAGACAATAAATAAACCAATAATAACAACCAAACAATTAATTTAATATATCATTACGCCGTAGTTGAATGTATTACTACGCCGTAGCTCAATAAACAACTACGCCGTAATTAATTAATTAAACTACAAAAGCAATTTAATAAAAAACGAAAGGCATAACGACAATCAACAATCATACAGAATCAATATTGTGATCAAGAATAATGAAACTTAATAAATAAATGAATGTAGATAAATAATACATATCGTGCTAGATAAATACTTTTGATCCCCTAGTCAAATACCAGGGCCAAACCCATAAGGGTTTTGCCCCTTAATTGCTATGAACCAAAACTGCCTCTGCCTACTTTTTGCCTCTACGACGTAGCCCCCACAGAACCAGAAAGAATGAATTCCAAAAGATCAAATAAACCTACATATAAGAATTCTATTTATACTAAATGAATTCTTAACTTAGACCTCCAACTTTGCCACTTGTACGCTTCAGGTCCTTATGCTATTTTCTTCCAACTATGCCCATGAAAATGTGTATGATATTGACAACTTCAGCCCCTCATCATATTTTATATAATTCTCTTCGGTCCTTAAAATAAATAAACTTGATAATATCTTGTCGCTTTCAGTCCCTTGACTTTACTCCTTCGCGTCCAAGTAATTAACTACGGCGTAGGTCCATGACAACTACGCCGTAGGTCTTTGTTATCACGTAATTATCCACATGCATATCCACAACTACGGCGTAGCTAAATAGTGAGCTATGCCGTTGGTATGTGTTATTTTACACATACTTTTGACCTTAGTTTAGGGACCAAAATGACCAAAAACTAACGATAAATGCCAAAGATAATGTGTTTTTGTGTTTGTGATCGTGTAGGGAAGGATATCTTATAAAAAGCAACAAAATCAACCAAAAAGCCTAAAACGAGTACGAGATTTGGAAAAGTGTCAAAAAGCCGAAGCCGATGAAGAAATTTATCCAAGTAAAGCCCAAAATGACAAAAGTAATCCTTAGAGATTCAGAGAATAACAAAAGAGACTCTTAGTTGAAGTATGAAGACCTTTATAATAATGGCCCTCCAAGTTTCAGCAAGTTGTCAACTTTGGTCCTTTGAAGAACTTTAGAAGAAAAGTCAACTCAACTCCTCCAAGTTACAAGATCGTTACGTTTAGTATTAAGTTGCATTTGTAGCGTTTTAATATGTTTTAAGTAGTTTTTCATGTTTTGTAAAGGTCTAGGGGCTAATCTTGCAACTATGTCAAAGATTAGAGAAGCCCTAGCCCCTAGCCTATAAATACCCCTTAAACACCAACTTTGAAAGGTTGATTGTTGAGGGTTGGTCCTCTTAGTATAGGAGTAGTGTAATGAATTAATGTTAAGTTTTATTTACTTTCTCTCTCTAAAGCTTTCTCTCTCTAAAATCTTTAATTTTTACTTGTTAAAATCTTGTTTTTGTTGGTGGGATTTAAAGTTTATGGTTAAACTAGCTTGTTTAGTTAAAGATTTGGTAGAAAACATTAGTTTTAGGCTTTATTTTGGATCAAAATGGTGTTTTGTTACGGTTTTTATCGAGTTAGATTTTTGCTAGTTATGTTATCGAGTTACGCCTAGTTTTTTTTATCGAGTTTGATTTTTCTTTCTTTTTTATCGAGTTAAAAACAAAAATATAAATATTATAGAGTTAGAAAAATATTATAGAGTTAGGACAATATTATAGACTTAGAAAAATATTATAGAGTTAGGACAATATTATTGAGTTAGGAAAATATTATAGAGTTAGGACAATATTACAAATTCTAGGAAGTATTTTTTTTAAAAATATACCGAGTATTGAGTCTTCAAAATTTTCGAGTATTGTTTTATATTTTTATTAAGTAAATTTACCAAGTTTCATTTCTTTTGGCGAGTTAGCCAAGATTATCGAATTAGATAATCACACCTCATCGTTTATCGAGTGAGGCTTTTTCATTACTAAATCTAAACGAAACTCTGCCGAATTTTTCCTAAAATTCCTCAAGTAAGGATTTATTATAACAAGTTAGTGTCTTTTTATCAAGTAACGTCATTTAGTAAACTTTTCTAGTTTAATAACAATTAGTTTTCTATTTCTTTTACTTATTTCCTTTTTAATTAGTCTTTATATCATTTTCATTTATTAAAGTTAAAAAGCCAAAAATATAATTTTCCTTTTACGTTATTTTTCTTTTATATCTTATTATTTAGAAAAACTTAATTTGCAATCGTAGGACTAGTATCGCTTTTATTTTTCTTTTTAAATCAGTCGTGTTCAGTTTTATTTACGCTTTTTTTTCTATTTCATTTTTGAGAATGTTTGTTTTATTTGCTCATTTGTTTTGCAGTATTTGCTTGTTCTCTTTGCTTTAATTGCAATTTATTTTCAATCGTAGTTTAATCAAAAACCAAATCATCTTTTTAATTCCATTCACTTCACAAACTCGCGACACGAGCCGTCTCAATCGTCGTCTAACCTTCGTTGGGACATAACGACCCGGGGAACATACTTTCACGAGTATTTCTTCAGAAAAATAAACCTATACTAAAACGAAGTAATCACCGTAACCTTCACATTTGGTCACTATGGTGTAGTCTTAAGGCAAACTACGACCGTAGAACTCTCGCTGACCCTTCTACGCCGTAGCCCCATGACTAGCTACGACGTAGTCTTTTTCATGCACGAATATGGCTAAGTAATAAAATTACTACATCGTAGCTTTAAACATGTATTACGCCGTAGCCTTGCGTCTTAATCCATTTGTTGGTGATTTGAAGACCCTTCTCTCGAGAAGTTGTCGTTTTTTGTAAATATTCTCAAAAATTAAAAAAAAAAAATATATATAATAATAATAATAATAATAATAATAATAATAATAATAATAATAATAATAATAATAATAATAATAATAATAATAATAATAATAAATAAATAAATAAAATATTAAAAATATATAAAAACACAAAAAGATTTTCCTTTTCTACTTTGATTTTCTTTTTCAAAAATTTAAAAACCAAAAATAATCTTCTTATCCTCTTATCATTTGATTCTTTTTCTCTTTCCCTCTAAACCGATAATTCTTATGGATCCGACTTGTTTTAAATGTGGAGAACCGTTCTTTGAAGGTTCATGTGTTTGGTGTACGTGCGAACAATGTGGTAATGATATTCACGATAGAGTTTGTTGGTTTTGTAATTCTCCCGAGTATGCTCAAAGTGCAATCCTTCAAAACGTTCCCGATTACTATCCAACACCACCGCCGTCTCCGTTCACTTGCTTTAATTATGGAAATCCATCCGACGAAGGATTACCGTGTGGGCAATGTTTTTGTAATCAATGTGGATACGCTAATTGTATATGTTATGCCCCGAGTGCTGAAATGTCTTATGCTTATGATACGAGTTTTGATAATTATCCTCAAAATGATTTTAATCTTCCTTTTCAAAACTTTTATGAGCAAGAACCATATTTCAATGATAATTCGTTCCAAAATTAATCAAATTTTGAAAATTGTGGGGGATCGTTTGAAAATTTCATTGTGAACCGAATTCATGTTACGATTCTCATGGTTTTAACCAACCCCCACAAAATCCGGACAAGTTTCAAGTTTCGGATGAATTTATTAATGAAATGAAATCCCTTATCGAGATGGTACGAGAATGGGTGGCTAATCGTAAAACTTATACTCCCGATCCTCATGAGAAGACCATGGGAGAATTACTTGCCGAGGAAAGAAAGGCTAAATTACGAAAGGCTTTTATTTACGATGATTCCGACGACGATGATGAGAAAATTATGATCATTCTTAATCCTCACAAAGCTTCCGATGTTTCTTCCGTAGAACCCGAGGACTCTCTAAAAATGGGGGACGAGCATCTAAACACTATTCCAGCAACGGAATCAGACGAATTCAATAAGTCTAGTGTTGAGAACCTCGTCCCAATCCCAAGTGAGTCTAGGGAAATTTCTAACGGTGATTGTGAATTTATTGAAGATAAGCCGTCAGATCCTTTGGAGCCCGAGTTCAAGGATTCTTTACCCGATTTTGAGAAATATGTTTTTGATACGGCTGAAGAATGTGAGTCATCTCCGATTGATAATTCGATTGATCCTGATGAGATTTTCTTCGATTCTGACTATGACGATTCTATATCTTGTGGAGACATCGACTATGTGGACGAACTACCTTCTGAGCTCGTCAGCTTAGAAGAAGAGAATGATAAAGAAGTTGACACGGAAATTCAAGATGAAGCTCTTCGTGAGAAATTATTGAACATCAATCTTCTCATTTCTAAGATCGAGGCGTTGAATGATCCTCCGACTTCTTTTATTGATTTCTTACCCGAGCTTGAAATTTTTTGATTTGAAGAGACGAGTAGTGGCAATCCCACTACTCATGCTGATATCTCTCTTCACGATTATGAGCGTTTTGATTTTGTAATTGATTTTGAGCTTATTTCCGATAATCCGACACGTAACCCTCTTTTAGGGGATGCCGATCCATTTCTTGTTGCGGATGACTTGATACCACCGGGTATTGAGAATGACGTTCAAAGAAATATTCTTTCTGATTTACCTTCTTCTCGTCCACCTGCGAAACCACCAGATGTAGTTTTTGAATCAGATAAGAATGAAGATATTTTTGGAGTGGTGGACGAGACTTATGATCATGATATTCCTGTGCTTGATATTTTACCCACCCAACCCACCCGTGATTCTGAACTTGAATTTGCTTTTATCATCCGGGTGTTTCAACCATTCTTTACTTATCCCATCATTTCTTTACTTTTCCACTCCACTGGGAGTGAGGATACCGTATTTGACCCCGACATCTCCATTTATCATGCTGGTTGTCCGTTCCCTCTGCTCTCCCCAAGGACGAATTAATTCGGGGATCGAGTCAAGCTCATGTGACTCGGTGAACAAAAACAAGCGCTTCATGGGAGGCACCCCATGCTTATCCATTTTCATTTTCTTTATTTTCTATTTGTAAGTAACGTGACGTGAGGGGGGCGACCCTTTCCAAACTCGTGTTTTCGTGGTTGTTTGTGAATGTTCAGGAATTTCCCCGAAGACTGAGGACTCTCGTGCTCGTGGTTTGTCGTTCTCTCCACTCGAGTCTCATTCTTCGTCGCTCTTTCGGAAATTCACCATATCCAAAATCTTATCGACTAACGTTTATCTCTTGGCATACTTAATAAATGGCCTTAGATATTACGTAGACTACCCGTACCCTTAAAACATTGAGGACAATGTTTCACTTTAGTCGGGGGGGGGGGGGAATCTTCGATTCGATTTGACCTGTACCATCGTCTGAGCTGTTAACTTACGCAACTCCGTTTTCCACCAAAAATTTTAAATTTTTGTCACAATTTTATATGCAAAAAAAAAATAATAAAAAATAAAAAAATAAAAAATTAAAAAAGAAATAAAAAAATGATATATGATATAATAATAAGATTTGACACCTCGTTTTGACTTTCCTACTGGCGAGAGTAGAAATAAATGTTTCGACTTGACCGGGCATGTTGAGCCCTAGCTCGTCTCCCTTAACCAATATAATCAAAAGATTATGGCTAAGCATCCGCGGATCTCATTACTTGGGATTTTAAATTTGCGGAGATCGAGGAATGATAGAGTTTATTTAGAAGTTTCGTGCTAAACATGGAGTAGTTGGATCTCTTTAGAGCCCACGAAAGGTACTTGTGGCCTCCTTGTTCCCACAAGATTGCACATCAATAAAAATAGATCTCTAGGATTAATTAAGCGTATGGGGTTTGGTACACACAGGGGTACTGCCAGTGTTACGGTGAAATAGACTATTGCATCTTGCCGGTTCGCAGCCGATGTTGTGATCTTAGTAAAGGCCGTAGGACTCGGGGTTTGGCATATGATTATGAATATCAATAATAATAGTCCAAAGATATAAATCCAAGGTCATAATAAAGCTCTTACATCTTGGCGGCTCATAAACTGTTGTTGTAATTGAAATAAAGGACTAAGGACCAAGTATTATTAAAGTGCTTATAATTATGCAAAAATGCCAAGCTTCGACTCCGGGGGTTTCCCTAATAAAAAGCTTCTGTTTCGGGTCTCAGACATGCGATGTCTCGGTCGTAAATAAAAAGGGGGCCTCCACAAATCGTGTTAAATCAGAGACCTTCATGTGGACCCGATTTCTGTATGCAGGGGTTTTCGAGGGAAAGTTTGGAAACTACTTAGCGTTCAAATTTTGTGCTCTTATCGGACTAACAAATATCAAAACGCGAAAATATGAAGCAATTCATTTCTCACAAATTAAAATCTTGAGATACAAAACTTAGGGCCTGGGAACAAGAGGTAATTACACAAGTAACTTTGGTGGGTAGTGTTAGCACCTAACTTGTGGATAAACAATGATCTCGATTTTACGCTTAGTTTAGGAGCTTGTGAAAAATCAAGGATGACAATTTTTATCCGTATGGTCTCTTCTCTTTGAGAAGTGTTTCTACTCGTTGACCCTGAAAGTTATCAACAGATAAGAATTGATAATGAAAGTCAAGGCAAACCGTCACATATATATAAAAAATGAAAAAAGTACAAAAAAGAGTAGTAGTAGTTGTTATTCCTGAAAATCGGAAAATGGAGCGTTTTTGGGAATAAATGATTTTAATATATCTTTTGAACATCATTGCTACTTTACAACGTCAGTAAAGAGAGGTTTTGAAATTATTTATCTCTTAAGCGTGAGGTGATGACATTGCGTGAGGACACGGCAATACCTTAGTCTAGGGGATTTTGGTATGTGTTATTTTACACATACTTTTGACCTTAGTTTAGGGACCAAAATGACAAAAAACTAACGATAAATGCCAAAGATATTGTGTTTTTGTGTTTGTGATCGTGCAGGGAAGGATATCTTATAAAAAGCAACAAAATCAACCAAAAAGCCTAAAACGAGCATGAGATTTGGAAAAGTGTCAAAAAGCCGAAGCCGATGAAGAAATTTATCCAAGTAAAGCCCAAAATGACAAAAGTAATCCTTAGAGATTCAGAGAATAACAAAAGAGACTCTTAGTTGAAGTATGAAGACCTTTATAATAATGGCCCTCCAAGTTTCAGCAAGTTGTCAACTTTGGTCCTTTGAAAAACTTTGGAAGAAAAGTCAACTCAACTCCTCCAAGTTACAAGATCGTTACGTTTAGTATTAAGTTGCATTTGTAGCGTTTTAATATGTTTTAAGTAGTTTTTCATGTTTTGTAAAGGTCTAGGGGCTAATCTTGCAACTATGCCAAAGATTAGAGAAGCCCTAGCCCCTAGCCTATAAATACCCCTTAAACACCAACTTTGAAAGGTTGGTTGCTGAGGGTTGGTCCTCTTAGTATAGGAGTAGTGTAATGAATTAATGTTAAGTTTTATTTACTTTCTCTCTCTAAAGCTTTCTCTCTCTAAAATCTTTAATTTTTACTTGTTAAAATCTTGTTTTTGTTGGTGGGATTTAAAGTTTATGGTTAAACTAGCTTGTTTAGTAACAGATTTGGTAGAAAAACATTAGTTTTAGGCTTTATTTTGGATCAAAATGGTGTTTTGTTACGGTTTTTATCGAGTAAGTTTTTTTTTTATCGAGTTAGATTATTACTAGTTATGTTATCGAGTTAGGCCTAGTTTTTTTTTTTATCGAGTTTGATTTTTCTTTCTTTTTTATCGAGTTAAAAACAAAAATATAAATATTATAGAGTTAGGAAAATATTATAGAGTTAGGACAATATTATAGAGTTAGGAAAATATTACAAATTCTAGGAAGTATTTTTTTTTTAAATATACCGAGTATTGAGTCTTCAAAATTTTCGAGTATTGTTTTTATATTTTCTATTAAGTAAAATTACCAAGTTTCATTTCTTTTGGCGAGTTAGCCAAGATTATCGAATTAGATAATCACACCTCATCGTTTATCGAGTGAGGCTTTTTCATTACTAAATCTAAACGAAACTCTGCCAAATTTTTTCTAAAATTTATCAAGTAAGGATATATTATAACAAGTCAGTGTCTTTTTATCAAGTAACGTCATTTAGTAAACTTTCCTAGTTTAATAATAATTAGTTTTCTATTTCTTTTACCTATTTCCTTTTTAATTAGTCTTTATATCATTTTCATTTATTAAAGTTAAAAAGCCAAAAATATAATTTTCCTTTTACGTTATTTTTCTTTTATATCTTCTTATTTAGAAAAACTTAATTTGCAATCGTAGGACTAGTATCGCTTTTATTTTTCTTTTTAAGTCAATCGTGTTAAGTTTTATTTACGCTTTTATTTCTATTTCATTTTTGAGAATGTTTGTTTTATTTGCTCATTTGTTTTGCAGTATTTGCTTGTTCTCTTTGCTTTAATTGCAATTTATTTTCAATCGTAGTTTAATCAAAAACCAAATCATCTTTTTAATTTCATTCACTTCACAAACTCGCGACACGAGCCGACTCAATCGCCGTCTAACCTTCGTTGGGACATAACGACCCGGGGAACATACTTTCACGAGTATTTCTTCGGAAAAATAAACCTATACTAAAACGAAGTAATCACCGTAACCTTCACATTTGGTCACTATGGTGTAGTCTTAAGGCAAACTACGACCGTAGAACTCTCGCTAACCCTTCTACGCCGTAGCCCCATGACTAGCTACGACGTAGTCTTTTTCATGCACGAATATGGCTAAGTAATAAAATTACTACATCGTAGCTTTAAACATGTATTACGCCGTAGCCTTGCGTCTTAATCCATTTTAAGCCATTTCTTGTATCTTTTCCGTTCCAACGTCTCAATTAACCTGAAATACAAATATGAACGAATATAAACTAATTAAGTATCATATTAATGTAAATGAGACAATAAACATGGGAATTTGATATATAAAATATTGGGTAAATTTGATGTTATCAATATATGAGAATATTAAGTACGAAGTAAGGTAAAGAAAGATAAAACCGTTGACACAAACATTTATGGTGGTTCAACTACAAGGTCACATTCCTTGCCTTACTCCACTCCCCGAGTACCCAACTCGAGATTTGTAAATACTACACCCACAAGCTTCTTATGTTGGCGGAGAAGCCTTCACAACGTTGCTTACACTTTATCCGGTACAAAGCTAAATACCGAGTTCTAACACTGGTAGAACCAACCCATCGTCGCTTACACTTTTCCTGGTATAAAGTCAAATACCGAGTTCCTTTATAATGGAGGAACCACAACCCAACAACACCGACTAACACAACACATGTATGACATACTTAAGATGAACTAACTACAAGAAACACTTCAGTGATCTTGTGATGATGACGAAGCCTAGAACCTATCTCTTCGAGCTTGCAAGTCTTCTATGCAATATGTCGTGATCTCGCCTTTAAGAGGAACCTAGAGAATCACTAAAGAAAAAAGCTACATGGATGATCAGCCGTGTAGAACCGTAGAGGGGGGTGAATATGGTTTATTTGGCTTTTTAGATGTTTAAAAACTTTAAGCCAAAGAGAACACCAACTGGTTGTACAATAATCCAACAACCACTAACACAACCAAAGTATATAAAGCAAGTAAGAACACAACGATATATACTGGTTCGGGATGGGGGGTTTATACCATCCGTACGTCTAGTTGCGAATTCGCGACTCCGATACTATTCACTAGTATAATCCTTTCGGTGGACTACAAACCGTTACAATTCACTCCACCGATATTCAACAATACCGATGCTCACAAAGAAGGGGTTACTCCCACGGTATTCCGCCCTCGGAAACCACCCAAAAGAATCTCGCGATTCGACTTCACCTAAGGGTCACCAAGACCACTACCAAGACTTCCCAACGGAAGTATCAAACCCCACCTAGATCCCCAATGATCTAGGCTTGGTCACCAAGACACAAGACTTCCCTTACAAACAATTGAATGAATGAATAAGTGTTTGTTCAACCAAGCCCTAACCTAACCTAGAGACTCGATTCTAGTAGAAAGGGTATAGATAAGAAGACCCTCGACACAATCACAAGAGTGGATTAGGTTCTTGTGATTCTTCCCTTGCAAGGAGATGTGTTCTTTCAAAGATGTTAGAGTGAGAATCAAGAACACAAGATTAGAGATATTTGAGAGTGTTTAGAGAGAAATAATGTAGAGAGAAAGAGTAATGGCAAGGGGTGAGGAATACAAGAGGCAAGGTATGTATTTATAGGCCAAGAACCCAAACTTGGGAAATTTTACCGAGGCCGGCGCGTCACCCGCGTGTCAACGCGCGGGCAGCGCGCCAGGCTTCTGTAACAATTTCCCAACTTCTAGGTTTTGGGCCTTGTAAATACCTTACCTTGCTAAACCCCCAATTGTACTTCACACTAAACCTTAACATTAATCAATCTAAGGTTTACCAACTCAAATAGCCAATTAGAAAATCATTTTGTGAAGTGTTTATTAGAAAACCAAATACCAAGGGTAGAAGAGTAGAAAGGGTAGTTTGGTAGGGGTAGAAATGGTATTCCTCACATGACATAATAGAGAAGAGAGTATGCCATGGGATATTCCAAAGGTATATTCCTTTGCTTGGGGGGAAAGAATGAGATGGAGGGTTGAGATGAGATGGTTTGAATTGGATGGTGGAGATCAAAGGGAGCCTCCTTTGGTTTTTCAAATTATTGTTCATGTGAGAAATATGGAGGGTTGAGATGTGTTTATTTGAAATGGATGGCTAGGATCAAAGGGAGCTTATGTTTGGATTAAAAAGGGATATTTCAAAGGAATATGCTTTACTTGGGGGGAAAGGGTGAATCAATGGTTGAGATAGTTTTGGTTTGAAATGGATGGCTTGGATTAAACACATGTGATGGAATAGAGAGGAGGGTGAGTGAATGGGTGAGATGTGTTGTAAGAGGATGGATGGTTGAGTTGTTGTTGGGATATGAAATATCAAAGTACTTCTGGATGTCAAAGTACTGCTGCATGAAGAATAAAGTCAAAGTACTGCTGATGGAAAAAGTCAAAGTGCTGCTGTTATTGAAGAATGTTTAAAGTACTTCGAAGGAAACAAGGACTGATATGCAATATTAGATAAGGATTAATGTGTAATATTAAACGAATATTCTAGAATTAGTTAGGGATAATTACTTGTCGTTCAAGGATTACATGTTGTAAACCGACTTAAGGTTATCTATATAAAGAGCCTTAAGAGGTATTGGTCGATATAAGTTTTACAAGTTAGATACGTTTAGAAGTCGATCAAAGTTAAATAGTTAGGGATTGTTAGTGAATCTGTGTAACAAAGCAGGTTCTAAGTTTGGTTAATATAAAAGTTCTTCTTAAGCTTTGTGTTAAGTAGATTCCGCATACTTTACAAGGTCAAACAGTGTTTCAATATTAATAGTGTTGAGTTTACTCAATATTGTTAAACCTTTACAAGCTACAAAGTAGTTTGGTCAGAGTATATCGATCCAACAAGTGGTATCAGAGCTTGTGTTGGAAACTCTGATTAAGAAGACAAACCTTTAAAACTGATTTCACTACAAACCCTTCAAGATGTCGACTGATGCTGCACCTGCTCCCTCAATCACTGCTGTAAGAATCCCTATTGTTAAGAAGGGAGAATACAACCTATGGGCCATGAAGATGAGGCAGTACATTGCCACCACAGACCATGCTTTGTGGGATGTGATTGTCAATGGTAACATGTAAATCGAAGAACCAGTAGAGGTACCTGGACAACCAACACCACCAAAAATAACTGTACCTGCTGCCACGAAAAGAAATCAAGACAAAGCTCTCAACATACTGCTTTCTGCTATTCCTGATGGTCACCTATTAAAGTTTCATGATGCCAAAGATGCCAAACAACTATGGGCTACAATAAAGAAGAAGTTTGGAGGTAATGATGCTTCCAAAAAGATGCATAGGAATTTGCTGAAGCAACAATTTGAAACTTTCACTGTTGGTGAAAGAGAAGGTCTTGATTCTGCTTATGAAAGATTTCAACATCTTTTGAGTATGCTAGAACTATATGATGCTGAGGCATCAGTTGAAGATGCTAATTTAAAGTTTCTAAGGAGTTTACCATCAGCATGGCATGTAGTTGCTACTATGATCAGAGGACAATCAGGACTGGATACTTTGGACTTTGATGATCTTTACAACCATCTGAAGGTGTATGAGCATGAGATGAATGGTACTACAGGTTCAAGCACACAACAGAATATTGCTTTTGTCTCTTCTGAAAAGAGAAGCAGTACTTCCAACAAAGGTACTGCTTACCCTGCTCAAAGTACTGTGACCGAAACACAGGTTCCATGCACAACAATGGTCACCACCAATTCATCACAATCTGTTACCCCCACCTCAGATGATGTTCTATGTTCATTCTTTGCTCAACAAGCATCTATGCCAGTCACCTATCAAGAAGATGTATTGCAAATAGATGATGATGCCTTGGAAGAAATCGATATCAGATGGCAAGTTGCTATGCTCACTGCAAGGATCAAGAAGTATGAGAACAAGACAGGAAAAGGCATCAACTTCAGAGCTAAACAAGGAATAACATTTGACAAGTCCAAAATTGAGTGTTTCAACTGTCAAAGGACTGGTCACTTTGCAAGGGAGTGCAAGTTTGCAAAGTATCAAGCAAACAAGATGATTGAACCACCCAAGCCTGAAAGAAAAGAGATTCCAATTACTGAACCAAAACCAAAAGCTTTGGTTGCTTAAGAGAATCTGTTAGAGATTGATTGGTCCAATGAGTTTGATGATGAACCTGTAACCTATTCAATGGTTGCATTGGAAGATTGGAGCACAGCATTTGATGAAGAGCCTGGATATGCTGCTTTGGAGTCAAGAGATGAGTTAGGAAGTTTTGATTGGAGCATGGAGTTTGAAGAAGCACCTGTTCAGCTTGCTATGGTAGCTGCTTCACCAAGTTCATCCACTAACTCTGAGGTATGCTCTAAGTGTAATAATATGTATCAAAAGTTACTTACTGAGTATGTAGCTGAAAGAGATAAATTTCAAAAAGCTAGGGCTGAGATAATGGGTTATCAAATAACTTTAGAGTCAATGGAAGCCAAAATTCTTACACATGAAAACAATGAAGTAGCATGGCTTGAAACATATAAACAACAGGATTACCTAGTTAAGTTGAATGAATGGAAACTAGGTTGCAAGGTGTCTGAACTAGAAAAAGTGACTGCTGAAAGGGATAAGTTGTTAGAAAAACTTGCTGTATGGAATGAGGCAGGTGTGTCACATGTTCAATTTGTTGAAAAGCAAAGAACATCTAATATTAAGACAGGCCTAGGTTATGATAGTAATGAAGGTATTCCATTTAAGAGCAAGTACCTCAAAGAAAAGAGACCAAGTTTTCAAAACAAGCAGTACCTTTAAACTCTTTTCGAAGTACTGTTGATCACTCAGCAGTACCTCAAAGAAAACTTTTTACTGCAAATTTTAGAAACACTCATGGAAGGGGATTTGGGGATATTGGTCCAAAGGTCTGTTATGTTTGTTACAGTCCTCATCATTTAATTAAAGACTGTGATTATCATTCAGACTACTTAAGTAAATATCCAAAGACCAGAACTGCACAACCAAGTTATAGGGAGAATAAGCTAAGGGATAACAAACCAGTTTGGAACTATACAAATAGGGTCAACCATAGTAATTTCTCAAAAGACTATAGGTACTCTCATCAGAAAAGGCCATACTCCAAACCCTCAGTACCTTCACAAAGTACTGACAGAATGATCCCTAATGTTTCTAGCAAACAGTCTAATGTAAGATCTATGAGGCACAATTATTATAACCCTAGACAGCCTTACAATACAAGAAAAGATGCTAGGACACAAAACCCATCTCCTAAAGTTACAACTAAATGGGTTAAGAAAGAAAGTACTGCTGGGGAAAAACCAGTACTTTCAGAAGTTAAGGGTGAAAAAGGGACAAGTGATCTTGAAAACACAACAGTTTTGGAATCAAAAACCTTAATTCTTGATCATGCTTTCAAAGAGAGTAGTGATTACATACTCAAAAATTTTGAGTATGTCACTCCACAAGGGGAACACAAGTCAGTAATGGCTTGGGTTCCTAAAAATAACTAACCTTTTCATGTAAATGCAGGGCAACCCAGAGGAGGAGCTTAAAGATCATCTTATTGTAGATAGTGGTTGCTCTGGCAGTATGACAGGAGAAAAGGAGCTCTTGTCAGATTTTAAAGCTTATTATGGAGGAAAAGTTGCATTTGGGAATGATCCTGATGGAGGAAGAATTACTGGCAAAGGAACTATCAAGGCAGGAAACATTGATTTTGAAGATGTTAGATATGTAAAGGAGCTCAAATTCAATCTTTTGTCAGTCTCTCAGATCTGTGATAAGAAGTACCCTGTGTTATTCTTTGACACAGAATGCCTTATACTTTCTCCTAATTTCAAGTTAGAAGACAGAAACTTGGTGTTACTGAGAGCACCAAGAACTAATGATGTGTACAACATAAACTTGAAGAATGTAAATTCTGCTGAAAGAGCAACATGTTTGATTGCAAGAGCATCTATGGAGGAAGCACATCAATGGCACAGAAGACTGGGACATGTTAATTTCAAGAATATCAATAAGCTGGTCAGAGGTAACTTAGTTAGAGGTTTACCTTCTAAGACATTCAAGAATGATCACACATGTCTTGCTTGTAAGAAGGGTAAACAGCACAAGGCCTCTTGTAAAAAGATTGATGAGAAGACTATTAGAGAGCCTTTGGAATTGTTGCACATGGATTTGTTTAGACCTGTTTCAGTTGTTAGTCTGAACAAGAAAAAGTACTGTTTGGTTATAACAGATGACTGTAGCAGATTTAGTTGGGTCTTTTTCTTATGCTTTAAAGATGAAACTTTTGATGCTATTCATGATCTAATTATAGCACTTGAAAATCAGTTAAGACTCAAGGTTAGAGGAATTAGATGTAATAATGGGACTGAGTTTAAGAATCAGCTTATGGATGAATTTTGTGCCAAGAAGGGAATTAAAAGAGAGTTCAGTATTGCTAGAACTCCTCAACAGAATGGAGTTGCAGAAAGAAAGAATAGAACTCTTATAGAAGCAACAAGAACAATGCTTGCAGATTCTCAACTACCTGTTCCATTCTGGGCTGAAGCTGTAAGTGCTGCTTGCTATATATTGAATAGAGTATCAGTGACTAAACCTCAAATGAAGACACCTTATGAGTTACTCATGGGAAAGAAGCCAAGTATCAAGTTTATGAAACCTTTTGGATGTCCTCTCACCATCTTAAATACTGCTGATAATTTGGGCAAATTTGATGGGAAGTCAGATGAAGGATATTTACTGGGATATTGTACAAATAGCAAAGGATTCAGAGTGTACAATAAGGCTACCAAGAAGGTTCAAGAATGTCTTCATGTTGATTTTTTGGAAGAACAAGAGAATTCTAAAGGTAAAGGTCCTGATTGGATGTTTGATCTTGATTTAATGTCTTCATCAATGAATTATGTACCTGTAAGGGAAGAAAATCAAGTTACTCCCACTGAAGAAGAAGCACAGTACATTGTTCATGATGTTAATTTAAGATCTGAAGATGAACCAAAAGATATTGCCAATGATGACAAGAAAGATACGTCTCAACCTAACAGTACTATTGATCCTCAAAGTACTGTTCCACCACATATACAAGTATCTGCAGAAGATCAAGCCATTCAAGATGAAATTTCTAGGATGCTTTTTCAAGACACAATGGCTAAGTTGTATGATGATGAACAAAGGAGAGCTTATGAAGCAGAAAAGAAGAAGGCAAAAGAAACAGCCAGTACTTTACCCCAAAGTACTGTCAACCCTTTTGACAGTACTTTTCAGCCATTGAATACTTCAAATTGGATAAATACTGATGTTGTCCATGATCCTAATATACCTGACTTAGAAGATACTGCTGATCCAAACACAATTACTTTAGAAGATACTGATGATGAATTGGATCAAGAAGGCATTTTCTCAGATTCTAATGCAGATCCAGATCTAACTAACTTGGAAGATAATCTTGAAGTTCCACCAACTCCAACTCTCAGAATTCATAAAACTCATCATGCTACCAATATTATTGGACCCTCATCATCAGGGGTGCTCACAAGGACTAAGGCTAAGAATATGTCTCAACAACATACTTCTTTACTTAGTTTTATCTACAAGCAAAACAGGGTGAATCACAAGGATCAGAAGTTGTGTTTATTTGCTTATTTTCTATCTCAGGAAGAGCCCAAGAATATCAAACAAGCATTAGCCAAAGAAAGTTGGGTGGAAGCTATACAAGAAGAACTTCTACAGTTTAAACTTCAAGAAGTTTGGGTATTATGTGATTTACCTGATGGAAATAAACTTATTGGAACTAAATGGGTTTTCAGAGTAAAAAGAGATGAAAGAGGGAATGTTATTAAGAACAAGGCAAGATTAGTGGCTCAAGGATATAGACAGGAAGAAGGAGTAGACTATGATGAAGTTTTTGCTCCTGTGGCAAGGCTTGAAGCCATCAGGCTATTTTTAGCTTTTGCATCTTATATAGCTTTTGCATCTTATATGGGATTCCCTGTATATCAGATGGATGTTAAAAGTGCTTTTCTTTATGGCAAAATCATAGAAGAAGTTTATGTCAAACAGCCTCCTGGGTTTGAAGATCCTGCACACCCAAACAAAGTTTACAAGGTAATAAAAGCTCTTTATGGTCTTCATCAAGCTCCAAGAGCTTGGTATGAAAGGCTTTCAAACTTTCTATTGCAACACGGTTATAGAAGAGGAGCTATTGACAAAACTTTGTTTATCAAGAGAGATAAGAAGGATATTATGCTTGTTCAAGTATATGTAGATGATATTATTTTTGGTGCTACCAAGCAATCTATGGTGAAGGAATTTGAAGATCTTATGCAGAAAGAGTTTCAGATGAGTTCCATGGAAGAATTAACATTCTTCTTAGGCCTTCAAGTACAACAGTCAAGCAGTGGGATTTATATTTGTCAAGATAAGTATGTTGCAGATATTCTTAAGAGATTCACTTTTACAACTGTTAGGCCTACATCTACACCAGTGGATACTAACAAGCCTTTGGGAAAAGATGAAGATGGAGAAGATGTTGATGTCACATTATACAGGTCTATGATTGGATGTCTTATGTATTTAACTGCATCAAGACATGATATTACTTTTGCTGTGAGCTTATGTGCAAGACATCAGGTTAATCCAAAAGTATCTCATTTGAATGCTGTCAAGAGGATTTTCAGGTATCTTAGGCAACAACCTAAGCTAGGATTATGGTATCCTAGGGATTCACCTTTCCATCTTCATGCCTTATCAGATAGTGATTATGCTGGAGATAACTATGACAGAAGGTCCACAACTGGAGGATGCCAGTACCTTGGAAGCAGATTAGAGTCATGGAAATGTAAGAAGCAAACAATTGCAGCAACTTCTTCCACAGAAGCAGAGTATGTAGCTGCTGCAAGTTGTTGTGCACAAGTACTTTGGTTGCAGAATCAGCTTTTGGATTATGGGTTCAATTTCAAGAATACTCCTATAAACATTGATAATGAGAGTACCATCTGTATTGTTAAGAATCCAGTCTATCATTCCAAGACCAAGCACATTCAGATTAGACATCACTTCATAAGAGATTGCTATGAACAAAGGCTTATCAATGTGGTTAAAGTTCATACTGATGATAATGTAGCAGATCTACTCACTAAGGGCTTTGATGTTTCAAGATTTACTTTCTTAGTTGTGAGTATTGGCATGATTAATATGTAAGCTAATTTTGAGGGGAGGCATAAGTAGTTATTAGTTAGTCATTATTTGAGGGGAGGCTACATGTATCATTCCAAAGACAGAATTTTATTCATGATTCTTCCAATTACCATTCAGAAGTACAACCACATTCTTACTTTCAAGTACAAGATACAGACACCACAAACACAGCAAACACAAACAAAACACAAGACTCCATCAACCTACTACCAAGCTCCACAATTTACTCCATTGGCCTTTTACCCTTGCCCTCATAGTTTTGCTTTCCCTTTTGAGCAGTCCTTCTCTTGTCATCAAAAGAAGTCTGTTTTCTTGGGCAAGCCAGGCCAAGAACCTGTTTGGG
Source organism: Artemisia argyi (assembly GCA_030686995.1). Taxonomy (NCBI): domain Eukaryota; kingdom Viridiplantae; phylum Streptophyta; class Magnoliopsida; order Asterales; family Asteraceae; genus Artemisia; species Artemisia argyi. The sequence goes on along the minus strand of CM060697.1, from coordinate 17,295,194 downwards.
AGGTCTTTCTTTTCTTGGATCAGGCCACTTCATATTCTGGATAGCTGTTTCCAGGGCCTGAGTCAATGCATGTGGAAGCTCTTTAGCCAAAGTTGAACCAGAACCAATTTTCTTTTTGGGCTTTTTGATGGTAGTACTGCCTACATCAGTTGTGGTAGAGTTGGCTGCACTCATTGTTGATGAAGCTTCTTAGTGACCCATCCATTGCACATGAGGAGGAAAATAATCTGTCCATCCTGGATCTTCAAACTCAGAATCAGAGTAGTACCTTATCTCTGAGTCTTTGGTACCTTCTGAGTCTGAAGAGATGTTCACAATGGTTATGTCACTCATTCTGCTTACCTGTTTGTGTTTAGAGAAAATTTTGTGTTTGCAAAGTATTGGTGAAGTTGCTTTTATAAGCAAGATGAAGGTGAATGGGCATTTAATGAAGTGTATTGAAGTTCACTTACCCTGGTTGTTTTGGAATTTACTTTGGTACTAGTCTTTAATGAAGTGTTGACTTTCTAAGATATTTTGGTCAAATGGTCAATCTTCGAGATTTTTAATGGGAAAGTACTTTGGTTTGAGTTTCTGGTGGAAAGTACTTCTCCATTCTTTAATGGAAAGTACTGCTTGGTGTTATTAAAAGGGTTCGCTGACGTGTCAGAGACTGTTCCAACGGTCAGATTTGCGGCTAACAACCTTTCGAAAGATATGGGATATTTACTTCCAAAAATAACGGTAAAGTCATTAATTCACCGTGATTTTTTGTAATTTTATCCGTATATAACCCTCATATCTTTTCCTTTTATTCACCTTATTCGTTCATATAAACTCATATCTACTTTCAATCGATCATCAATTTTCGTACTCTAACCCTAATCATCATGGCTAATCGACTTACCAACACCAAACACAACATGATTGCAAACCTTGAGAAAACCCAAGCAAATCTTGATTTTCATGGAATCATTGATTTTCTCACTGGTACCAACATCTGTTACTCCATCCTTGTCAACCCTGAGATTATTGGACCCTGGATTCAAGCTTTTTGGGATACAGCTCAGTCACATGTTGAAGATGGAGAGGATATCATTACTGCTACAGTTGCTGGGAGAGCTATACGTGTTACAGAAGCTTCAATTAGGGAGGTTTTGCTATTTGATGATGAAGGAGGCTCTGTTTTGTTTGGGAAACAAGAAGTTTGGAATACACTCAGAGATATTGGGTATGAAGGTTCTTTGACTAAGCTTACTTTTCAGAAGGCTATGGTTAGTCCTCATTGGAAATTTCTTATTCATGTTTTGCTACATTGTTTGAGTCCAAAGAGTACTGCTTGGGATCAATTCAGTCACTCTATAGCTTCTACTTTTGTTGGTCTAATTACCAATCAACCTTTTAACTTTTCATACATGATTCTTGAGGGTATGCTTACTCATATTAAGGCTGGCAAACCGTTTCTAATGTATCCTAGGTTTGTTCAATTGCTTTTAGAAAATCCACTAGATGGTGTACCCAAACCTCAGAATTATGTACCTACCATTAGGATGCCATCTAAAGTTTTCACTTTTATGTCTCATAAGGGAGTTAATTTTTAGGGAAGGAATACACCTCTTAATGCTTATATATTAGAGGTAGCTCAAGCTGTTAGGAATGAAGAAGACAACAGTGGTTCTGCACATTCTGATAATGCTGCTCAATCTAATTCTGCTGAGCATTCTGCTTCAGTACATACACCTACACCACCTATTGTTTCTCCTCAGCATGTTGTTTCAGGTGAAAAGACTCCCTCAGTTACAGCCTCTTTGGATAAACCTGTTTCTGCTCAAGGTACTTCTCCACAAAGTACTGATTCACAAGGTACTGCTTCAGAGGATTCTCAAGTACCTAATCCCAATGATTATACTTTCACAGGTGGGTTTCAAACACCTGGAGAAGATGAGGGAATTAAAGGTACTGAGAGTAATTCTGATTTGGCTAAGGAATTAGAGAAGCTGAAGTCAACTGTTACTTCTCAAGCTGCAGAAATCAAAAGGTTAAGAAAGAAGTTCAGAAGATTGAAGAAATTTGTCTGGCCTCTTGTTCAGAATTTTAGGCTTTTTGTGAAAGAAAAGAAGCAGTCTCAGAAGCTACAATCTCAACAGAAAAAGTCTAAGTCTAAAAGGAAGCATAGGAAATCATCATCTATCAAATTGGGGAGGAATTAGGATGATAATTTGGATAGATTTGATGATATGGATAGATTTGATGATATGGTTCAATTTTCAGATAACAAGAAAGATCAAGATGAAAATGTTGCTCAAAATAGTACTGAAAGAAAAAATGGTGAGACAGAGCAAATTGATCTTGAAGTTGAGCATGAGAATGTAAAAAGTGGAAATACAGAGCAAATTGATTTAGAAGGAAATAATGCTCAAAGTACTTTTGTTGAAAATACTGTTATGCAAGGTACTGATGAACAAGATATTGCTGGTCCTTCTACAAAGTATCATGAAGATGAAGCTGGTCCTTCCACTTTTATACAACAACAAGAAGAAAGAGTGCATACTGTTAGTGATGATGCAACAATTGCTCAGGTTATGATGAATTTAAGAAGACCTACTGGAGGAATACATATATCTGAGCCTGCACAAAAAGATGATGAAAGTACTTCTGAATCAGAGAAACTAGATCCAAAAGATAAAGGGAAAGGTATAATGGTTCAGAAAGATACTAAGAAGAAGAAGAAGAAATTTTCTATTGCTCAGATTAGAGAATTAGAGACTGCAGATGATTTAGAGCTTGCTAGAAAGCAACAAGCTGAATATGATGCTGAGTATTTGGAAGAAGTTAGCAGGCCAATTACAAAGAAGCCAATGACCAAAGCTCAGGAAAGGAATTGGATAATGCAATTCTTAAGAAAGAAGGGATACAAGAATTTACATAAACAAAGGTATCCAGAAATAAAAGCTTTATGGGACAAAGTACAAGAAGATATCAGAAGAGAGATAGAAAGTTTTGTACCCATGGAAGTTGATAGAAAGAAGAATTTAGAAGATGTCAGAAAGGAAGAAGCTGAGCAAAGGAGATTGAAAAGGAAGAAATTAGCTGAAGATGATCAACTGACAAAAAGGCTGAAGTTAGTTCATGATGATACAGTTGATGAACTCAGAAATTATTTAAGAATTGTTGATTTTGAGAACAAAAGGATTGACGATTCTGGAAAGAAGTCCAAGATAATCTCATTTTCCGTGGTTGAATCTAAAGAGGGAAATTATTTTATGATCCACAGAGAAGATGAAAGCTTCACAACATTTTATATGTTATGGAATTTGTTGCACTGTATCACAAGGGCAGATCTTTATGATTTATATGTGCAAGTGCAGACTTATTATACAGAGAATGAAGCTTCAGAAGTGGGATTAGTTTTACTTGGAGATTTATTTACCATCTGGGATACTGAAGAAACAAGTGTTGATCCTCTCTGGAATGATCAAGAGAATTGGGAAATAACAAGATGGAGATTCTTTGAGTCATCAGGAGTTCATACACTAGAGATGGAAGATGGTACCATGATTCACATGTTGGCTGAGAGGAGATATCCATTGATCAGAGAAATAATGCTCAGAATGCTGGATCATGGAATGGAACTTGAAGATGAATCTGAAGTAGCTTTGGATGTTATCAAGCTATTTATTAGATGGGTCAAGTCTGAAGAGTAATATTGCATAATACTGGTATGATTTATTTTGTAAAATAAAAGTATTTTTCTAAGTGCTGTAAAAACAAACAGTACTTTATCAAAGTACTGGTTGCTGATATAAACCAGTATAAGTTCTTTAAAATAAAAATAAATGTTTAGATGTTTAAAAGAAAAGGAAAAAGGATTTGAAAAGAAACACATTGTGTTAGTATTTATACTACACAACAAATGGTAATCAACTCACCATGTTTAACAAACAAGAAAGAGTTTGACTCATCATGGGGGTACGGCTCTGATGTGATAATCAAATCCGTTGATGGTTGATAGTTTACCAAAAACTAGGTTCTCAACTCACCATACATCCAAGTGATCAAGAGTTGGCTAGTCCATAGCAAACGACTTATGGTAAAGACATATCAAATCCGTTGATAGCTGATGATTTGCTAAAAATCATAATTTTCAATGATTCACCTCTCACAGGAGTTAACACACCTGGAAGTGATGAGAATAGTATGAAACTTTTAAGATTTGATGATCTTTACACCTAAATGTTGCTGAGTTGCTGAAAAGATGCTGTGGAAGATATGATGCTGATGAAGAGTACTTTGACAGATGACAGATAGAAGAAAAAGAATAAATAAACAACCTCAATGCATGATTAAAGATTTGAAGATTAAAGATAACAAAGAAACTTGAAATCAAGCAAGTAGAGTTCAAGTTAGGGGAGGATTGTTGGGATATGAAATATCAAAGTACTTCTGGATGTCAAAGTACTGCTGCATGAAGAATAAAGTCAAAGTACTGCTGAAGGAAAAAGTCAAAGTGCTGCTGTTATTGAAGAATGTTTAAAGTACTTCGAAGGAAACAAGGACTGATATGCAATATTAGATAAGGATTAATGTGTAATATTAAACGAATATTCTAGAATTAGTTAGGGATAATTACTTGTCGTTCAAGGATTACATGTTGTAAACCGACTTAAGGTTATCTATATAAAGAGCCTTAAGAGGTATTGGTCGATATAAGTTTTACAAGTTAGATACGTTTAGAAGTCGATCAAAGTTAAATAGTTAGGGATTGTTAGTGAATCTGTGTAACAAAGTAGGTTCTAAGTTTGGTTAATATAAAAGTTCTTCTTAAGCTTTGTGTTAAGTAGATTCCGCATACTTTACGAGGTCAAACAGTGTTTCAATATTACTAGTGTTGAGTTTACTCAATATTGTTAAACCTTTACAAGCTACAAAGTAGTTTGGTCAGAGTATATCGATCCAACAGTTGTAGATTGTGTAAGGAATACAAGAGATGTGATGTTGTAAGGGATTGTGTAAGAGATTTGTGTAAGAGAATATATGATTTGGATATGATTGGATATGGTGAGTTGGCTAGTGTGTGTAGAGAAGATATGGTTGTGAGTAGTGTGTGTAAATTTGAAATCTAGTTTGTGTAGTGAAGTGTGTGTACAAAGGTTGTACATGGAGAGGGAATATTGTGTGTGTGGGAGATTTGGTGTATTTGTCTTTTTGTAAAAATGAGATTAAGAGAAAGTTAAAGACACAATCTAATTGTCATTTAAGAAGAGAAAGTTTAGACAATTAAGATTATGAGTTGAGAAAATCATAGGTTACTTATAAGTTCAAGTAACATAACGTCGAGAATCCATAGTTTCATATCTCATGACTTTCCACGACTCGACATTCTCAACTAATACCTTGGTTCAAACAAGTTAAGTGTTTTTCCTTGATGTAAAGCATAACCCATGCGGGTAAGGATGCGTTTACGCAAAGAGACGTTGGACTTAGTTTGACCAATAAGGGAGTAAACCCGTTACGTAATTAGAGAAGACGTAAGCACGGGATATGAGCATATGGATGCTTTCACATGATGTTACGTGAAGTATATAAGCTCCCTAAGTTTAGAAAAGCCTTGGCTAGAGGTGATAGTTAGAAAACATGAGTTGGCATTTTCCCGTAAATAGGTGCTTTAAAAGTTGAATCTCTCTAATCCCAAAACTCGTTTCGAGTGTTCTCAATTAAGCACATAACATATTCATACCTGTATTGAAAGATCCACATTTGTCGGGTAAGGAGAAAGCCGACTTTCAAAATTCATCCCAAAATTCACAGACGCCTGGCGCGTTACCTACGCGTTGACGCGTGGGTGGCGCGCCAACAGCAGACTTGTGATTCGGGGAATTTTGGCTAACGATTGTTATTTTATGTGTTTTGATGGTTTATTTGTCATCATTAAAACATAAAGAGATCTTGATCATGTTGCCTCAACAATCCTCCCCTTTTTGATGATGACAAATAAAAACCGAAAGCAAATAAAACTACAAAACTTAGCGAAGACAAAGCGCACATTTGGTGTAGCTTGCGTCTTGACCTTTGCCTTGTAATTTGGTGAAGCCCGCCTTTAACATTTCTTGAATGGTCTTCACGCTCTTGCTTTCTTTCTCCCCCTTTTGTCGAATCAAAAAGGTGGGACAACCAATCAAGCCAGGTTTCGAACTTGGGCTTGTGGGATAAATGAGCTAGCTTGTATGTGCACCCGAATGTGCTCCCCCTAGAACGTTGCTCCCCCTTGTTTCAAGGCGGAGATCCATGGGTCAAGAGCCTCGCCTTTGCGGTGGCCTAGCTACACATAGAAATCACAAAATGCAACAAACGAGAAATCCTCACATGTGGAAGTTCCAAAAATGGGTTAGGTTACCATTTGGATACTTGCAACATGGGTTAGTCCACAACATTATGTATATATATTTGTCCCATATGACTCCAATAACCATTTGTTGAGCAAGACAAGATTGAGGAAAGTGCATTTATTATTATTATAAAGCTTGAAAGCTAGAGTTACAACTATATCATAGTACCATGAGATCCATGTAACACAAAATACACACAAAGCATCTATCAAACACACTTAAATAATACATGTTATAAGGAAACCATTTCTTGTGATCTACAAGATTGTCCTCACAAGTGTCAACACCCCTTTCTTGATGCACAATGCATGTTATGTTTGAGGCCAATGCTTGTAGCATTTTAACTCCGTCATGGAGAGATTTGAGCATTTTACGGGTTTCTTCTCTATGATCCTTAATAGCATTAAGCATGTCAATTGCGTTTTCACAACAAATTGCATGGTTGCCTTCACGAAGTTTTGGGCTTAAGGGCTTCCTTATCTTTTACCAAACTTCTTCATCACCAATTCCCCTAGATGGGGGTGATGTGACTTGAACATTTTGTGGATTGCTCCAAACATCATCTTGCATTAGTTTTTCAAGGTTGATCCTAGGATATTGTTGTTAGTTGTTTTGCATAAACCACCTATTTCCCATCCCATCACTCTTAGTTGGAGCTTGAGGGACAATGATGAGTGTGTAAATACTCATCATTTTATACCCATTTAAACCACAAAAATGACCAAAAACACCCAAAATGACCAAATTATATTGCAAATATCCTTGGATTGTGTTTTATGTCTTATAGGTACAAAAGGATTGAAAACGGAGCAAAAAACGGTGATTTTCGGGTGAGTTTCGACGACGTTTTCACATGTTTCAAGGCTAAGACGAGTCCAACGGATCCGGCCCCGCCCCAAGAAATGGTCCAGTTCACTCTAAATTGGCTGGTGCAATTTACACTAATTATAAGCCCAATCAAGCCCAGTTAGAAAATGGATAAAAGAAATATATTAGCATGTTATAACACAATTGGACTATTAGTCCAGTGGTAGTGTTGTTTGTTTGCAAGCGTGAAGACCAGGGTTCGAGACCCGTTTGGTGTATTTTTGGTATTTATTGCAGCGCCCAGTCAGCAGTCCAGTCAGCTGCCACCTCAGCGAAACACACGCCTTACACACGCTGGGCACATGCCGACATACGCTTGGCACACGCTCGCTGACGTGGGCCAATGGAACACTGCCACGTGGCAGATGTCAGATTACGTGGGGATTAGTTCTGCATAGTTAGTAAAGATGAGGGGCTGTTTGTGTAAATTTAGTGAAACCCTAGTAGGACTTATGTGTAAGGGTTTATATATACTCACCACCCACTCACACTTATCTATCTTTTTTTTCCCTTATTATTTTTTTAAAAGTTTATCTAGTTAGTTTATTGCTAAGTGTTTTTTTTTTTATTTGTAACTTTGAATTATTGTATTAAGTTTTATAAAAGTGTTGTTTTATTTAAGTTTATTACTCTATTTACTTGCAATCTTTCTTTTTTTCATCATTTTTTTATTTAATCTTTAAAATTCTACAAAATCTTTACTTAGTTTTTATTAGTTTCAAAATATATATATATATATAAACAAAAATTTGTAGCTTATTAAAAAAAAAGTTTTCTTCCTTTTAAACTTTTACAAAATTTATTTTTCTCACATTGTATATATATATATATATATATATATATATATATATATATATATATATATATATATATATATATATATATATATATATATATATATATATATATATATATATATATAAAACATCCTTTATTTCTTTTTTTTTTTAAAAAACTGTTTTGTTTTTATTTTTTTAGAAACTCGAAAAAAAATCGTAAAAATAATCTAAAAATATCTGGTACTTTCTTGTTGTTTTCTTAATATAGGATAAAATTCTCAGATTTTTCGGAGTAGTTTTACTATTTTTAAAAAATCAAAAACAGTTTCTGCTTTTTATTGTTTTTATAGATTTGTATCAAATTTCATTTTTAGAAAATAGATAAAAAAAAATCGTAAAAATATTTGAAAAATATCTGCTATCTTCTTATTGTTTTCTTATTGTAGGATAAAATTTTCAGAATTTTTAGAGTAGCTTTAGTATTTTTAAAAAATCAAAAACAGTTTCTGCTTTATTTTTTTATTTATTTAACTGTTTCGTATTTCCTTTTTGAAAAAGAGAAAAATCGTCAAAAAAATATTTTTAAATTTTTAGTTAACTTCTTACTTTTTCCCAAACTTATTGTAAAAATTTTAGATTTTTTTTGAAATCGTTTGATATTTATTTAATTGATTTGAGAAATACAAAAATAGTTTTTATAAATTGTTATTTATTATCTTTTGTACCAACCTTTAACAAAAGTCTTGTTTCTCTTTGTTTTCTTATTATCTCGGCCTAAGGCGTGGAGCTTACGGGTCTTATAAGCTTAAAAATGATTAAAGTTTACGACTTTAATAACTTTTATTTAGTTATTTAGTTAATAAGGTTTTAAATTTTATTAACTAATTAGCAAAATTAAAGTTAATAAGGAAATAAACTTTAGTAATTTATTTAGTTTATAAGATCGGGTGGTATTTATCTCGTGTAAATCACCGAGTCTTATTCTCTTACCTTTTTATCATTTTTAGCTTTATAGTTAGTTTAATATTATGTTTATTATTGTTGGCTTATTTATTTTTGATAGCTTAGTGGTAATGAGTAGCGAGTAGACTTATATATGCTTGTTAAGTGATGGTGATTTGTGAATTAAGTGTGAAAACTTAGAAATTGTTAATTGATTATCTTTGGTTTACTTGGATTGATTTTTGGTTATTTTGACGGGCAAAAGCCATTAGGATTTTTGGTTATTTAAAAGATGTAATGCATACTTAATGATCTTTTCACCTCACTTAGCAAGCATACTCCTTAATATTATCTTTTAGATCTATTTAGCTCGTTTTTGCTTGTAGTTTTTTTATTTGTTTTTATTTTTATCGTTTAGGACTTAGGAAAACTAGATTTGCGTTTATAGGGTTAATTTTCCTCTATTAGGTTTTTTAAGGCTTGTTATTTCCCGTTACGTACGCGTTTTTAGTTTTTAAACATTTTTAAGTATTTCGCTTTCACGTAATTATTCTCATAGCTTGTTTAAGCTATTTTGTCTTATATTCCTTAGTTCACTCACTCATAACCCTTTTCCATTCATATTCACCCGATCACAAACCCGTTTTTATACCATCACACCTCGTCGGGACATAACGACCGGGGGATTCACTGTACTTCCACGGAGCATTGAATCTAAGCTGTCTGACCTTGTTGACCATTTACTTGGTTAATTTAGGTTGACTGTTTGGAGCCAATCAAATTTTGGCGCCGTTGCCGGGGATTTTGTGCGTGTATTCTAAACGGTTTTGCAGATTAGTGAATCTGGATATACACTCATTGTATATTTACCATCCTTGTTCATATTTTCATAAAAACAAAACGGTTCCCGAAAATATTTTAAAATTAGTTTTCAACGAACACAAAAAACACAAAAAGATTTTCTTTCTTATAAAATGTTTATCAAAAATCTCAAAAATATCCATCTTTACCCTCCTACCTTTTTGATTCTTTATCCCTTACCCCCTCTAACCTTTTGATTCTTTGTATGTCTCTTCAACACCTTCTGATTTGTGAATGGTGTGGTAGTTCTCATAATGGTGGTAATTGCCCCAGTTGTGGCATGGTAGAGTCAGGAAACGGGTTTGTCTATAATCAAGATCCCTATTCCTACCATGACACGAATGATTTATTCCATCAACTTCCACACCATGAGACTCAGCAGTTTTACTGTTGTGAGTACTGTGGTGGTTCACACTACAGTTCTTACTGTCAATCAGGAAGCACGCTTGTCTATGAGCAGTTTCCCGATAACGATTATGACTCTAGCACATACGACTCACAACCACATCAGTTTTACTGTTGTGAGTATTGTGGAGGTCCGCACTTCAGCACCGATTGTCAAACAAGGAATCCATTTCCTTGTAATAATTTTGACACATCATATTATGACCAACCTCCACCTCAGCCAATTCCTCAAAGTCTTCTCCTTGATCTTTTGGATTTAGTGAAAGATTTGAAAGGAATCATACATACCCCAGATAATCTAAAACAAAAATCGATGGAAGAATTGTTAGCAGAAGAACAGGCTGCTAAAATAAATTCCCAGATTGCCATTGAGAAATCTATTAGGGAATCAATTGAAAAAAAAAGCAGCCAGATCTAGCTCTCGATTCCATTTCATTCCTGATGACAGTGATGATGAAGATATACTTGATATTCTTCAATTTTATAAAGATTCATCAAATGAGATTCCACCAGTTGAGATTCCATCTCAATCTACTATTATCACACCCGAGGTTCCCACTCACTCTTTGAGCATGGGGACGAGCATCTTGACACTGTTCCTGAAAAGGAATCAGACGAATTCATAAAGTCTAGTTTTGAGAACCTTGTCCCAATCCCAAGAGAGTCACAGGGAACTCTTGATCATATGTGTGATATCCCTCCTCCTCTTGTCTTCCCAACTAATCATGCTGAGATGTTCTCCGATTCTACTGATGACGATTCGTTATCTTGTGGAGACATCATTTATATGGAAGAATTGCCTTCTGAGCTAGTCAGCTTAGAAGAAGTGAATGATGATGAGATTGACACTGAAATCCAAGATGAAGCTCTTCGGGCTACATTATTGAATGTCAGTCTCCTCATATCTAAAATCGAGGCTTTCAATAAAAAACCCATTTCATCTCCTATCCCCATTAAGGATAGTGACATTTTTTCCGATGATTCTATACCGGAATTTGAAGCCTTCAGTTTTGATCATATGGGAGAGAAGATTAGTGGCAGTGCCACTTCTCATTCTCAAAATTCTCTCCCTGAATATGAGTCATTCCCCTTCGAGGAGTTCTCCGATGAACTTACTCATATCATGACTCCTCTGGAGTGTGATTACTTGGATGACAAGAAAAACCATGATCGGGGGGAAAGAGTCTCAATCATGAGAGTTTGTATTCCTATGACAAATTTTTCCACCCTCCCTCCCGATATGTTATCCAAACCAAAGAGCTTAACTGATAAAATCCAAACTCAGGAAACTGAGCCTGATCTTGAGGAAGAAGATCTAGTCATGATTGTTATCATGATTTTCTTTCTTTTCTTCACCTACCTGGTGACTTCCTCTCTTCTTCACTCCTTCGGGAATGAAGACACTATCTTTGACCCCGGCATTTCCATGTACCATTCTTTTGAGCCGGGTACTTATCTCATCGGTGTGGAACTTTCACGTGCTTCAAATATTTGTCCAAACATCTTAATGAAAGTCTGATGGAGATTGTTTCTTCCACATCTTGCTTCCCCAAGAACAAATGAATTCGGGGTCGAGTCAAACTAGCGACTCGGTAAACAAAAACAGTAGCATGTATATGGGGTTTTCACCCTAAGTGTGGGGGAGTTACCCATGTTGTTGTCACCATGTATATAAGTTTCACAAAAAAAAATGTATATATATAAATAAAGAGAAAAATGATATTCCCACTCTAGCAAATTTGATCACATTTTACCTTCTAGTACCCCCGTTTTTGGCAAAAAAAAAAATAAAAAAATAAAAATAAAATAAAAAATTAGTGGAAGTGCTTTGCACTAACACAACAAATGGTTATCAATCCACTATGTCTAACCCACATAAGGACTGGCTAATCCAGGAGCAAACGGCTCTTGGTAAAGATATCTCAAATCCGTTTATGGCTGACAATTTGCCGAAAATTGTATGGTATTCAACTCACCATATCTTAAAAAATGAAGAGTTGGCTAGCCCACAAGGTTATGACTTGTGGTAAAGGCAGTGGAAAACCATAATTGGTAATCAACTCACCAAGATAATGATTGTAGTCCATCAAAGAGTTGGCTAGTCCAGAAGCAAACGACTTTTGGTAAAGACAAATCAAATCCGTTGACAGCTGGTGGTTTGCTCAAAATCATATGGTTATCAGTGTACCATAGTTCTTACTTGAACTAAAACATTTGGCTACACCAGAAGTAATGGCTTTTGGTAAAGAGACATCAAATCCATTAAAATTTTAAAACGGGTTATTTTTGTATTTTAGATTGCTAGGGACTAGCAATAGTTTAGTGTGGGGGATTGATGAGTGTGTAAATACTCATCATTTTATACCCATTTAAACCACAAAAATGACAAAAAAACACCCAAAATGACCAAATTATATTGCAAATATCCTTGGATTGTGTTTTATGTCTTATAGGTACAAAAGGATTGAAAACGGAGCAAAAAACGGTGATTTTCAGGTGAGTTTTGACGACGTTTTCACGTGTTTCAAGGCTAAGACGAAGTCAAAAATATTTTCGGAGCACACCATTGGAAAGAGCACGAAAAAACGAGTCCAACGGATCCGGCCCCGCCCCAAGAAATGGTCCAGTTCACTCTAAATTGGCTGGTGCAATTTACACTAATTATAAGCCCAATCAAGCCCGGTTAGAAAATGGATAAAAGAAATATATTAGCATGTTATAACACAATTGGACTATTAGTCCAGTGGTAGTGTTGTTTGTTTGCAAGCGTGAAGACCAGGGTTCGAGACCCGTTTGGTGTGTTTTTGGTATTTATTGCAGCGCCCAGTCAGCAGTCCAGTCAGCTGCTACCTCAGCGAAACACACGCCTGACACACGCTGGGCACACGCCGACATACGCTTGGCACACGCTCGCTGACGTGGACCAATGGAACACTGCCACGTGGCAGATGTCAGATTACGTGGGGATTAGTTCTGCATAGTTAGTAAAGATGATGAGCTGTTTGTGTAAATTTAGTGAAACCCTAGTAGGACTTATGTGTAAGGGTTTATATATACTCACCACCCACTCACACTTATCTATCTTTTTTTTCCCTTATTATTTTTTTAAAAGTTTATCTAGTTAGTTTATTGCTAAGTGTTTTTTTTTTATTTGTAACTTTGAATTATTGTATTAAGTTTTATAAAAGTGTTGTTTTATTTAAGTTTATTACTTTATTTACTTGCAATCTTTCTTGTTTTCATCATTTTTTATTTAATCTTTAAAAGTCTACAAAATCTTAACTTAGTTTTTATTAGTTTCAAAAAATATATATATAAACAAAAATTCGTAGCTTATTAAAAAAAAGTTTTCTCCTTTTAAACTTTTACAAAATTTATTTTTCTCACGTTTTATATATATCTATACATTATATATAACAGGAGGCATTTGAAGAATATGCCACCTCATTGCCCAGTCATTGCCCAGTAATTCATTATCAGCCATGTCATCAGTCATGTGGCCATGTAAGCAATTTTTATAATTAATTTTGTTTTTTTAGTATTTTTATAATTAATTCATTTTGTCCATGTAAGCATAATTTTGTCCACCTAAGCAACTATTTTCGTATATTCTAACCAATTAATTTCGTACCAAAATTTTAAAAAATGTCTCTTGCATGATTCGAACCAAGGTTGTTTGAATGAATAACATGTATGTTAGCCTCTAAGACAACAAGTTTTTTTGGTTTATATGTTGCAAGCCTTAATTTATAAACACCTATAATTAATTTTGATTCCTAAACTAAATACAATTCTATGCGTTCCAGGTAAATCTAAAATTCATTCGGTATCCAAGAAAAACACACACAAACCCCTAAAACAAAAATCTCGAACAAAAAACAAACAGATATTCATTGAAAAAAAAATGAGACGCCATCATCATCATCTTTTTTGCAACCACCTACTAATATGCAATGCCATAGATATGGAGGTACTTCAATTTCAGTAACCATTGGAACAGACAAGTTTCACAACCCTAATATCATCTTTTCCTCAGCCATATCCTCTAATGATCATTATTTTTTATTTATTTATTTTTTTTGTATGGTGATTAGAAGAATTTAAGCATGCAATACATCTCCACTCAATAATATACACCAGGTATCTTTGATAAAACAAAAAATTCGAAACATTAAATGTGAGTATATATTGCAGTTACATTCTTAACCATGTTTTATTTGGGTTTTGTTTATGATTCAATGATAAGGATATTGATTATGTGGCTGCTAAATATGATTCTATATATTTTAATGAAAGTTCATCTGAATCTGCTTATCTTGCTACTTGCTCCGTGCTTGAGGTGAGTATACATATATCATTATTTGACTGATATCTATATTCTTTTTTTGTTTTGTACTACGTAGTTTTTTTTAGATCCCTGTAAGGACAATAACATGAGTTATCGTACATAGTCACATAGATATATTTGACAAATTTTATCGACACACATATTATATTGCATAGCTCATAGGTACTTGACAAAAGGGGGTTGGTCAACTGATGAATATGCTTATAAGACTACCATAGCTTATTAATGAGTTAACGATTTATGAATCGTCAATGCTTCTGGAAACATCGTGAAACCGGAATGCGTATCATAATAAACTAAGTTGCTTTGCACTTTTTAATGTGAGCCACATATTATCTTTTCTTGAGTCTTAAAAGATGAGGTGTTACTGAACTGTGTTATTGGCTTGCTGCAGGTTTTTCCATTTGCAGGTTCAGGAAGCAATCTTTGAAGAACCACATAATCAGTCCCTCTTATTACGGGTGCACAGCCAAGCATAACAGGTATTCATATTTTTTAGTTCATCAAGTAGCTATATCGCTACAAATAAGTATTCATATTACTAAAGAGCCCTAGATTTCAAAAGCTTTTGAAAAGAGGTAGTAACTTTTTTAAAAATCATTATTATGTTATATGATTTAAGCACTATTGGACCTAAGATCAATCTTAATTCTCTTTTTCAGTCCGGATGAGGCTTCTAAAGATCTAAAATCACCATCCAATCTTCCAGTTGATTGTCTCTCTAAACAAGTAAGAAGTGTTATTGTTCCTATATAGCCTCACCAATCGTTGAATTATAGCCAACAATATCGAGTTTAATAAGGAGATTGGTTCAGGCACTGAGGAGGAAGTCGAATTACGAGCTTGCTCTATATATACAGTGGAAAAGACGAGGGATTTCATGCAAATAAGAACTTGGAAACAAGTTGGTTTTGTTAATTTATTGTGAGTGCTATATTTTAATTTTGTTGGTCGTGCTACTGGAACTAACAAGAATGTTTAGTTTTCAGGTGTTGAGCGTGGAATTGGATATTTGGTTATGGGCATACGGCATTTGACATCCTTCTGTTCAACATCATCGTATGCTGTATATTAATTACTGAGCTAGGTTTCATTGCTACTAGCTATAGCCACCGTTGATGCAAGACGCACGAGGGTTCAATAATCTAAAGTAGATAAGCAGTTTCGACAATGTTTGAGGGCGTTTTTTTTTTTTTTTTTTTTTTTTTTTTTTTTTTTTTAATTTTTTTTTGTGGATTGCTTATCTGAAATTTCATTGCCCACGCCATTATCACTGCCATAAAGAACTCAAATCCCGCTCAAGTAATTTTCTTCCAAAGTGCGTTGCTAATGCAATCCCAGCTTCTGTTCTTTTGTATCTTATTTCTGATAATATCTTTTTTTTTCCTGATTTGTATCATAACGTTGAAAATGTTTTAATGCAGTCTAATGCTCTTCGTGCACACAACATCTGTTGGACAAAGGCTGGGTGAAGAAAGTAGAAGATATAGGTTACGCCGCTTCTGTTTTGCATCGTGTTTGTTAGCACAATAATCTTTATCAATTTGGTTCTTTTTGGTGGGTACAACAACAATACATATTTTCTTTTCTTTATCCCCTTAAACGATGTAATGGCCGTGCTAATCAAGATCTTTGCTTTCTTATTCCATGTTAGTTTTGAATCTTTTAAAGATCTTTGCTTTCTTATTCCATGTGAGTAAGTAGTATTTGTTGTTTCAAACCTGTTGGATTTCAACATCTTCTACAGTTTTATTGGAAACATACCATCTATACAATGGAACCAAATAAACCGTGTACAAAGTGGGTGGAGCAGGTTCCTGAATTTGATCAGCTCGCTATACTCGAGTAGGTTCAATGTTTTATTTTTGTTCATTCTATTTCTTAATTAAGTTTAACACCTTAATGTATTCATTCTTTATCAAGCTATCTTTGAATTTGATCATTATATTATCGAAAATTAGTTTCTTTAACCCTTAAAATTCGATACCCATTTCTTTAAGTGATGGTAATAGTTTGAAACATGCATTGACCCTTAAATTTCTTCATTCTATTTCTTAAACAATTTTTATAAATCTGATAGTTCTTCTATAAATCTAACCATACACGTATTTCTGCGTTATTGGCGTATCCAGCTTATACACACCCTAGACCACTCTGAAGTAAGTAGACAAGTTAGATTTTTATCATTTATCTATAATACTGATATATCATAGATATATAAAAGTTACAATTAATTGATGGATAAAATTGGTATATTTGGATAGTTTTAGATAAGGTACCGTAAGACAAAAAAAAAGCATCGAATAAGCTTACAGTGAAACAGATGGACAGGTTGCTGAAACATCCAGATTCTCCATACATTCGAACGGTAAGTTGCAACATATCTGTTTATTAAAGAGCACTAACTTAGTCAGTAACCTTATCTAATTTTATAATAAAACTTGCAGCTTTTGACTACTATGAAGGTGTTTGGGGTTGCTAATTCTCTTTGTTTATGCTTCTCATTATTAATAGGTACTTTCTCATTTCACTGGAGCATGACTCGTGAAGTTAGACGAGGTCACCTGTCTTTTTCTTTATTTTTTTAATCATATACTTAAGGTGAACATTTTGACTCATTTAGTAGTGCAGTCCCTGCCAGTCTACCCCAATACAGGAAATAGAGGACCGTTTATGATCAGTTTATGACATGGTTTTGTCATGCGAAGAAGAATATGATACATTATTCACATCATTTTGTATGCGAAGAAGTATGTTCGACTTTTGTTTTTCACGACATGGACATGCGCCAAGTTCTTCCTTGGGCTCCACACAGAATCTTCACTCACTTATGAAGGAACAAGAAACGCCTCAGCAATCGAATCATTTTCACTTAATATGCTGGAAACAAATGTGACTCCACCTGAAGTGATAGAGTTGACTTTTTGTTTTAATATATTTCTTAGGAATACATACCAATATGCATTTAAGATTGATAAACTGAGTAGGGTCACTGTTCTTCTCATGAATAAGAGCTGCCAACTCTGGAACATACTTTCCTGCATAACATTAAGAATGTATATATATAAGTGACGTCCTTGAGAGTTTCTAATTTTAGCTAATTAACCTAATGAAAAATGTCAGTGATATGTACCTGCATAGCTCTCTTCGGCAATATAAAATGTTCTATTCTTATACGTGGGAAATTTCTTGAACCAGTTATGCAGGAACGCATATGAATCATCAGCTAATCTCATATTTCAAATAACTAATCAGTGCTTATTGCTGTAATTGTAATACATTATATTATGTATTATGTATATATATTAGCACAGGTCTAATAACTTTCTGCATGACTTACCAGCGAGGTAATCACCAAGATTCTCATAGTCAGTAGTTGTGTTTGAGTACGAAAAGCCAACTCCAATAGGAGATGCAAGGAATAACATATTAGCTTCTGCAATTCAATTTAATAAATCTCTAATTGATGTACTTACATGTAGTCTATATATTATGATTTTTAATATTTTAGAATGATATGATACCTTTGTTCCACGAGTACGGATTTAGCTGAAGATCCTTTCCACCTGTGCTCACTGTGAAGGGTCCAATCTCCTGTGAAGCTCCATATCCCACTGATGAACACCCAGGACCTGAAACACATAATTGTTTGTCAGCATAATTAACAGCAGTCTTGGATTATGCTAGAAAACAACCAAGTGTCTGCTGAGTGGATGACTTGCATAAGGATATGATGTCCACTCAGCCCTACACACCCAGGTTTGGTTACACTTTTTGTTTGGTTAAAAAAGTCGGCCCTAATTTTGTTTTTGAAGAGCTTGCACAGCCATTTGTGAACTCCTATGACACACTCAAGTTGTCGTTGGCACAAACATGGGTTACATCCAAAAGCAGTTCAAGAGAAGATGTTGATTCCATCTCCATACTTTAATCGGCTTCTTATGTGGTTTATCCTCAGATCTTGGACTTTTTCAAGGCGTTCTCAATTCAGCAGCTCGTGCAAGGAGAAGGTATTGCTGGTAAAGTGTTGCGTATAAACCCACCATGTTTTACTAACATTGATGTTTTTTGTAGGGCTGGTTATCCACTAGGTCATGAAGCTAGGATGTTTGGACTCAATGGTTCTGTTGCAATACGCCTTCATATTACAGCAGATGAAGCTTTAGAGAAATGGCGATTGATGTGAGACTATTCTACCTTATATTTACTTAAACTGTTATGTTATTTATTACAGTAGTAAACATTGGACAATGGTCAGTTTTAACGCAATGCATGTGATCTGTATTAAGGTAAATCAAGCTTATAGTAACAATTTAGGTTACCACTATGAAAAGAAAGACACTGCAACGTCAACATCTTCATCTGATGCCAATGCAATGCCACAACATTTGGGTGTAAGACAACATCCCAAATTCAAATTTAAGTTTATGTCTATTTTTTTTAATCCTACACGCTTTAAAAAAGAACTGGCCTCATTATACATTTATCTGGTCATATTTTTACTTTCATTTTTAATGATTTGTGAGCTCACTAATGTACATTCTTGATGCCTTAATTTGTTAGGCTTGCATTTTTGTTTTCTTTATTAAAGTTCATGTTTTTGCAAAAGAGTAAATTGGAAAGAATTGAAAATTCGATGTTTTTGTTAAATTTCTAAATGTATTTAGAAAAGCATTTCCACCAGACAAATATGTCTTAATTTTTTTATTTATTATTATTTTTTGAACGGTGAGTTAATAGTTAGTGCTTCGAGCCTACAGTGACATTCAATTGGACAGTATGCAATCATCGAGCCTTTCTCCTTAGGGGATAAACCCCACTCATGCTTTTATTTTTTCGAGCCCCTAAAGGTACATGGTGGTGAGACTCGAACTTGAGACCTACCACCCCAAGGTTACCCTTGGTGGCCAACTAAGCTAGCCCAATTGGTTGACAAATATGTCTTAATGAGCTCCTATGTTCGGCACAATCTTTATATCGCGTGGATTATTGTATAGGTAGAAAAGGGGGAAAATGAACTTTTGGTGTCTGCAAAGTAAACAAGTGAGTCTAAAGCTATAAACCAAGATTCGCCTCTAACAAATGAAGAAATGATAATCACAGTAAGTAGTATTTGTTGTTTGATAGAGTCTAACTTTGGCTAATAAATTCAGTAATTCACAATTGTTAAAGGAGCATGTGATTAAATTTCCAGATTGTTAAAATGACAATTCTCATGTCTAAATGTAAAAAAACAAAGAATTAAAGGCATGTAGTTAATTTTCGTTGTTTCTTTGCATTTCGTTTTCTACAATTCCAAATCAAATTTATTTTATGAAGTGTAATGCTCGATGTATTTGCAATGACGAAGGTCAGTTAGCATCAAAAAATTTACTTCAATGGTGCGAAAAGGTAATATCCGCGTGTGCTTCATTTTGAGAAGAGTTATTTAGTATACAAGATCATAAAGTTTTTATAATTCAACATTGCTAAAATAAAGCGCACTTCCAATTTAAATATAACTTTTTGGACAATTTTACATAATCATTTTATCAAAAATAAAAATGAAACCAATAATCACAAGTCATACCCGCTCATCGGGCGGGTTTTGCAACTATATACTTTGTTTTTTTTCCCAGAAATTTAATGATCACATTTGTATCAACCTATTACAAGCATACATCAATAGACGAGAAAGGTAATTTATTGGTACTTTTTAACTGGCATAATACATTATTATACCAAATTTATCTAAAAGATTCTTTACGTACATATTATTTCTAATGAATCATTGCTTTGTTAAATGTCAAGGCCAGACATTGTGTTGTTTTTTCAGAAGCCGATTTTCTCTCATGGGCAACTATATATTGTTGTCCCAAGGGTCAAGAGCAATAACGGTTTGAAGATTATATGTTGTGATAGATATAGTAAATACATAAATACAACAACACACGTGTATAAAGAAGATTTATTTCGCATTTGAGCTAAAAGCAAATACTTTGTAATGGTGTAAATTTATAAGTTTTATTTCCTATTATCGGTTTACCATTCATTACTTTTTGTTCTTATTTCACTATATAAATATTTTACGATGTTCGTAAAATATAAACCCTTACTTAATTTATTCGTTCGACACTTTTTCGTCCATTTTTAACCCGTCTTCTTTCCCTATAATAAAATATGTCAACGATTTTTACAAGTCATATTCGAAAACTGGTATATATATATATATATATATATATATATATATATATATATATATATATATATATATATATATATATATATATATATATATATATATATATATATATATAAAACGTCCTTTATTTCTTTAAAAAAAAACTGTTTCGTTTTTAGTTTTTTAGAAACTCGAAAAAAAATCGTAAAAATAATCTAAAAATATATGGTACTTTCTTGTTGTTTTCTTAACATTGGATAAAATTCTCAAATTTTTTGGAGCAGTTTTAGTATTTTTAAAAAATCAAAAACAGTTTCTGCTTTTTATTGTTTTTATAGATCTGTATCAAATTTCATTTTTAGAAAATAGATAGAAAAAATCGTAAAAATATTTGAAAAATATCTGCTATCTTCATATTGTTTTCTTATTGTAGGATAAAATTTTCAGAATTTTTAGAGTAGCTTTAGTATTTTTAAAAAATCAAGAATAGTTTCTGCTTTATTTTTTATTTATTTAACTGTTTCGTATTTCCTTTTTAAAAAGAGAAAAATTGTCAAAAAAATATTTTTAAATTTTTAGTTAACTTCTTACTTTTTCCCAAACTTATTGTAAAAATTTTAGATTTTTTTTGAAATCGTTTGATATTTATTTAATTGATTTGTGAAATACAAAAATAGTTTTTATAAATTGTTATTTATTATCTTTTGTACTAACCTTTAACAAAAGTCTTGTTTCTCTTTGTTTTCTTATAATCTCGACCTAAGGCGTGGAGCTTACGGGTCTTATAAGCTTAAAATTGATTAAAGTTTACGACTTTAATAACTTTTATTTAGTTATTTAGTTAATAAGGTTTTAAATTTTATTAACTAATTAGCAAAATTAAAGTTAATAAGGAAATAAACTTTAGTAATTTATTTAGTTTATAAGATCGGGTGGTATTTCTCTCGTATAAATCACCGGGTCTTATTCTCTTACCTTTTATCATTTTTAGCTTTATAGTTAGTTTAATATTATGTTTATTATTGTTGGCTTATTTATTTTTGATAGCTTAGTGGTAATGAGTAGCGAGTAGACTTATATATGCTTGTTAAGTGATGGTGATTTGTGAATTAAGTGTGAAAACTTAGAAATTGTTAATTGATTATCTTTGGTTTACTTGGATTGATTTTTGGTTATTTTGACGGGCAGATGCCATTAGGATTTTTGGTTATTTAAAAGATAATGCATACTTAATGATCTTTTCACCTCATTTAGCAAGTATACTCCTTAATATTATCTTTTAGATCTATTTAGCTCGTTTTTGCTTGTAGTTTTTTTTATTTGTTTTTATTTTTATCGATTAGGACTTAGGAAAACTAGATTTGCGTTTATAGGGTTAATTTTCCTCTATTAGGTTTTTTAAGGCTTGTTATTTCCCGTTACGTACGCGTTTTCAGTTTTTAAACATTTTTAAGTATTTCGCTTTCACGTAATTATTCTCATAGCTTGTTTAAGCTATTTTGTCTTATATTCCTTAGTTCACTCACTCATAACCCTTTTCCATTCATATTCACCTGATCACAAACCCGTTTTTATACCATCACACCTCGTCGGGACATAACGACTCGGGGATTCACTGTACTTCCACGGAGCATTGACTCTAAGCTGTCTGACCTTGTTGATCATTTACTTGGTTAATTTAGGTTGACTGTTTGGAGCCAATCAGACAACATTGTTGTTAACAATTTCTTCACTTCCATTGTTTGCTATCAATGAATTAGTGTCACTACTTTGGAGGATGAAATTGTCAAGAACATTGTTTGGAGAAGGTGGTTGGTTATTCATTTTTAACTTAGATTGAGATTTTAGGTGTAATGCTTAGTCAAGATCTCTAATCCTTAAATAATAGTAGAGTGAGGTTTAGATATGGGTAATGACTCCTATTATCCAACGGGTATTAAGGCAATTAGTACTAAGATTCCTCATTAGGTGTACAAGTTGTGAAGATCAAGAGGAAGAGAATATATAGGAAAGGTAAATATGCTTTGATCACATGGTCATGGGAAGAGTTATTCAAAGAACAATGAGTGTTTTAGTTGATCTTAAGTTGTTTTATGTAGACAAAAAAACACATGCTATCTACCATTATTTCTCAAGCATGCACCATAATTTGTTAAGCTATGCATCAAATTTTAAGCAATGAAACATTATTCACTTAAATTTAGGCATGCAACATGTATTTATCTCATAAGGTGAACAAGTAGAACTAGATACAAAATCTTCAACACAAGTGTGAGTTGTGATGAATATCATATCTAATCTTGGAAGTTATGACAAAATCAATATTATCGAAATTAAGCAAGATAAATTGTGTCAAATTTTCTTGTTCAATGCACATTGTATAGACATGTAGAATCTTGGATATTATCAATCATAGCTTGAATAATGAGTTGATGCATATCTTTCCTCTTGGAAGACATTTATTTGGGCTTCCATCCATGCCTCCATATAAGCCTTAATCATGTAAACACATAAGCTCTAATAGCACCTAAAAGGCTTGCAAATAACACATAGAGACTGTTCTCCTAAGATGCATGTTATCTATGAACATCCAAACCTATCCCAAAAGCAATTTGGATTTTTGAAAAATGTCATGCCAAAACTTAGACTTGTTTGTTTTGTGACCTAAGTGTCCTTTTATTCAAGTCACCAATGACTTGTTGTATAGGATGACCCCTCGCTTCTCTCAATTCCTTAGGATTGCCTTCATCTGAAACATTAACTTGTAATGTCGGCGACCTTTCTTGATCTTGAACTATAGGTTCATTGATCACATCATCTTCTACCGAAGGAGATGATTTAGGCTCGGACATGCTCTCATCAAAGGTCACATTGAGAGATTCCTCAATCCTCATTGTTTCCTTGTTAAGCACTATGTATGCTTTACTAGTTTGAGAGTATCCTAGGAACACACCTTCATACGACTTTGGGTCGTATTTGGTAAGATATTATTTGGTGTTAAGTATAAATACTTTGCAACCAAATACTCTAAAATACTCTAAGGAAGGCTTCCTATTTCTAAGTATTTCATATGGAGTTTTATTAATGACCTTTCTTATATGAACTCTATTAAAGATATAACATGCGGTATCTAGGGCATGACACCAAAACTTTTGTGGGATGGATTGCTCGTCAAGCATTGCACGACTCATCTTTCTTAACTTACGATGTGTTCTTTCAACAATCTCAAGCGATTGAGAAGTGAACGGGCCCAATAAGTTATAAGATATTCCATGTTGTTCACAAAAGGTTCCAAATTGCATTGTATCAAATTCACTACTATGATTTGTTTTAATTGAGACAATTGAACAATCAAGTAGGTCTTTAAGTTTCTTTCTTAAAATGTTGAATTTATTCAAGACCCCATCCTTGTTTTCTAAGAATAATATCCAAGTGTAATTTGAATAATCATCTATAATCATTAAAGTGTAGAAGTTTCCTCCATAACTTTGGATCGGAGATGGACCATACAAATCCAAATGAATCAACTCTAAAACCCTATTAGTTGTCACTTCTTTTTTATTCCTATTATTTGTTTGTCCTTGACTCCCTAGACATGTATCACAATAATGCCTTTCAAAGCTTAACTTTGGTAAATTCCGTACTAGCTCGTTAGAAGCTAGGTTTTGAACTAACCTCATATTGGCGTGGCCTAACCTCCTATGCCAAAGCGTTGAGTTGTCCACCATGGACGTAAGACATATGTGTTGCTTAGAGTTATCACCCAACTTGCATGTATATAAGTTATTTCTCCTATGACCTTTTGCTAACATAACACCATTTTTACTAATAGTACAATCTACCTTAGTAAATTTAACTTCACAATCATCATCACTTAATTGACTCACACTAATCAAATTAAAGTTTAAACCTCTAACATGCTCAACGTTGGTAATTTCAATGGAGTCATGAAGGACATTACCTTTGCCGACAATTTTGCCGTTAAGTCTGCTCCCAAAAATGACATGATTGCCATTATACACCGTGTATGATGTGAACAATCTTCTATTCCCGGTCATGTGTTTAGTGCAACCACTATCCACTACCCACTCATCCGGTTGTAGGTCACTTTTGAGACAAACCTACAACAAAAGTACAACTCATACTTTTGGTACCCATTGCTTCTTGGGTCCATTTTGGTTAGCATATGAGTTACCCAAGTTGAACATTCTTGGGTCTTGAAGTAAGACACACAATTTCTCAATACCAAAGCTAGA
Organism: Artemisia argyi; assembly: GCA_030686995.1. Classification (NCBI taxonomy): domain Eukaryota; kingdom Viridiplantae; phylum Streptophyta; class Magnoliopsida; order Asterales; family Asteraceae; genus Artemisia; species Artemisia argyi. Next base: position 17,270,211 of record CM060697.1, on the reverse strand, counting down.
AAAAGCGGACCAAGGATTATTTTGAAAATTATTTTGACTTTGATAACTTGATCTATAGTTATTATATCCATGAGGTCTAAAGAAGGTTTGGTTTGGGTAGGAGTTGTCTCTCCTTTGATAGTTGTTGTATTGGTATTGAGATGACCGTTGATTATAATTATAAAAATTTCTTCTTTGATTATATTGAAACGAAGGTCTTTGTTTATATGTGGTTGTAGGTCTCACATTAGGTGTTGGCAAGAGTGGACTATTATTTACTCGAGGTTGTTTATAACTAAGACCATTACGAGAACTTGAGTTAAAACTTTGTTTTGGGTTTATATTTCTCGCAACGGGAGCTTGGTTATCTCGAGGGCTTATAAAAGGAGCTTGAGGAGTAGTTGGTTTAATAACATTTTTTGACTTGGATCCAATTTCCCTCAGAGGCTTGGCGCGTTGATGGCGCGTAAGCGCGTCAGGTGACGCGTCGGTCTCGGAAATTTTTGGTTCTTGGTCATGACTCGATTTAACAAACACCATAGGTTTTGTTAGGCTTACGGGAGTGGTTGTTCCTTGTTTAAAAAATCCAAGACCTCCCTTATCTTGAGACACCTTTTGGCGACTTATTATTTCTTCTAAATCATTTGTGCTTTTTCTGTATTTAGAGAAACTTAAAGACTCCTCTTGAAGTTTAGAAACTTTGTCTTTCAAAGAGTCAACCTCAAGTGTGAGTTTCTCACATCTTTTACATGGTTCAACCACCTCTTTGGAATTCCTTAGTGTCTTTATTTCTTTTTCAAATTCATAAAATCTTTCATTAGACTTAATGCGTTCTTGTTCAAGAAGACGTTTTTCTTCAATGACTTTTTCAAAAGTTTTTCTAAAATCATCATTAAACTTAACTAGTTCCTCATTCTCCTTTTGCAAATTGATAATATCTAAGTTATTGGAAGGAGAAGAGTTTGGGAATACCTTAAATTTTTCTTGAGCCATAAGACACGTAGCGTCATTTGTTGGTCGTTCTTCATCTTCACTGTCACTCCATGCTCCACCCACGAATGCCTTGTTTTCCTTTGGCTTAGGAGACTCATTAATAAAGTGACCCTTTTTACCACAATTGTAGCATCCTTGGGTTCGCCTTGAGCTCTCACCAACCTTGTTGTCAACACCTCGGTTTCCACCAAAGTTATTTCTTCCACCATTTCCTTGGTTACCAAACCTATTACCTCGCCTATAGTTTCCACCTCTTCTAAAGAACTTCCTAAAGTTCTTTGCCATAAGGTTGTACTCCTCGTCGTCAACATTGTCTTCTTCATCACTACCATCTTGACTATCACTATCATCACTAGCTTGAGTACTAGTGACTTTAGCCTTAAGAGCCAAAGACTTAACCTTCTCCTTTTTGTCTATGGTACTCATCTTGTCGTTCTCAAGAATCATCTCATAGACCTTGAGGTTTCCAATGAGCTTGTCAAGAGGTAGTTCTGCCAAATTCTTGACTTCTTCTATGGCCGTCACCTTTGGCCTCCACTTTATTGGAAGTGCTCGAAGAAACTTCCTCACATGGTTCTTGTTATAGAAGCTAGGATCTAGAGCCATGAGGCTAGTGATAATAGCATTGAACCTTGTGTAACCATTATCAATGGTTTCTTCATCCGAGACTGTAAACTTCTCATATTGTTGTATGAGCAAGTCGATATTGAAATCTTTCACTTGAGAGTTGCCTTGATGAGTGATGATGAGAGAGTGCCAAATTTCCTTGGCGGTCTTGCACACATGAACTCTCTCAAACTCCCTTCGAGGTAGAGCATTATAGATCATCATCTTAGCATCTTGATTTTTGACAATCTTCTTCTTCTCATCTTCTTTGAGTTCCGAATATGGTTTCTCAACCATTAACTTGGTTTCCGGATCAAGCATCATGAAAACAAAGTCTCCATTTTGAATGACCTCCCACAAGTCAAGGTCCTTGGACTTAACATAGGTCTCAAACCGGGTTTTCCAAAAACAAAATCCATTGGTTTCTAGCAAAGGTGGCCTTTGCATAGAACACCCCTCAACATAGTTCTCTTGAGCCATGGATCTATACTCTACTTTACCAAAAATCTTAGTTAGGATTTTAGATTTTTGGGAAAGAAGTTTTTGACTTAAAACGACTTCTCGGGAAGGCTTTAACGCTCAAAAACTTGAGTATTCTGCTCTGATACCAATTATAGAACCGTAGAGGGGGGGGGGGTGAATACGGTTTTTTTTGGCTTTTTAGATGTTTAAAAACTTTAAGCCAAAGAGAACACCAAGTGGTTGTACAATAATCCAACAACCACTAACACAACCAAAGTATATAAAGCAAGTAATAACACAACGATATATACTGGTTCGGGATGGAGTTTTATACCATCCGTACGTCCAGTTGCGAATCCGCGACTCCGATACTATTCACTAGTATAATCCTTTCGGTGGACTACAAACCGTTACAATTCACTCCACCGATATTCAACAATATCGATGCTCACAAAGAAGGAGTTACTCCCACGGTATTCCGCCCTCGGAAACCACCTAAGAGAATCTCGCGATTTGACTTCACCTAAGGGTCACCAAGACCACTACCAAGACTTCCCAACGGAAGTATCAAACCCCACCTAGATCCCCAATGATCTAGGCTTGGTCACCAAGACACAAGACTTCCCTTACAAACAATTGAATGAATGAATAAGTGTTTGTTCAACCAAGCCCTAACCTAACCTAGAGACTCGATTCTAGTAGAAAGGGTATAGATAAGAAGACCCTCGACACAATCACAAGAGTGGATTAGGTTCTTTTGATTCTTCCCTTGAAAGGATATGTGTTCTTTCAAAGATGTTAGAGTGAGAATCAAGAACACAAGATTAGAGATTAGAGATATTTGAGAGTGTTTAGAGAGAAATAATGTAGAGAAAAAGAGTAATGGCAAGGGGTGAGGAATACAAGAGGCAAGGTATGTATTTATAGGCCAAGAACCCAAACTTGGGAAATTTTACCGAGGCTGGCACGTCACCCGCGCGTCAACGCGCGGGCAGCGCGCCAGGCTTCTATAACAATTTCCCAACTTCTAAGTTTTGGGCCTTGTAAATACCTTACCTTGCTAAACCCCCAATTGTACTTCACACTAAACCTTAACATTAATCAATCTAAGGTTTACCAACTCAAATAGCCAATTAGAAAATCATTTTGTGAAGTGTTTATTAGAAAACCAAATACCAAGGGTAGAAGAGTAGAAAGGGTAGTTTGGTAGGGGTAGATATGGTATTCCTCACATGGCATAATAGAGAAGAGAGTATGCCATGGGATATTCCAAAGGGATATTCCTTTGCTTGGGGGAAAGAAGGAGATGGAGGGTTGAGATGATATGGTTTGAATTGGATGGTGGAGATCAAAGGGAGCCTCCTTTGGTTTTTCAAATTATTGTACATGTGGGAAATATGGAGGGTTGAGATGTGTTTATTTGAAATGGATAGCTAGGATCAAAGGGAGCTTATGTTTGGATTAAGAAGGGATATTTAAAAGGAATATGCTTTGCTTGGGCGGAAAGGGTGAATCAATGGTTGAGATGGTTTTGGTTTGAAATGGATGGCTTGGATTAAACACATGTGATGGAATAGAGAGGAGGGTGAGTGAATGGTCGAGATATGTTGTAAGAGGATGGATGGTTGAGATGTAGATTGTGTAAGGAATACAAGAGATGTGATGTTGTGAGGGATTGTGTAAGAGATTTGTGTAAGAGAATATATGATTTGGATAGGATTGGATATGGTGAGTTGGCTAGTGTGTGTAGAGAAGATATGGTTGTGAGTAGTGTGTGTAAATTTGAAATCTAGTGTGTGTAGAGAAGTGTGTGTACAAAGGTTGTATATGGAGAGGGAATATTATGTGTGTGGGAGATTTGGTGTATTTGTCTTTTTGTAAAAATGAGATTAAGAGAAAGTTAAAGACATAATCTAATTGTCATTTAAGAAGAGAAAGTTTAGACAATTAAGATTATGAGTTGAGAAAATCATAGGTTACTTATACGTTCAAGTAACATAACGTCGAGAATCCATAGTTTCATATCTCGTGACTTTCCACGACTCGACGTTCTCAACTAATACCTTGGTTCAAACAAGTTAAGTGCTTTGCCTTGATGTAAAGCATAACCCATGCGGGTAAGGATGCGTTTACGCAAAGAGACCTTAGACTTAGTTTGACCAATAAGGGAGTAAACCCGTTACGTAATTAGAGAAGACGTAAGCACGGGATATGAGCATATGGATGCTTTCACATGATGTTACGTGAAGTATATAAGCTCCCTAAGTTTAGAAAATCCTTGGCTAGAGGCGATAGTTAGAAAACATGAGTTGGCGTCTTCCCGTAAATAGGTGCTTTAAAAGTTGGATCTCTTTAATCCCAAAACTCGTTTAGAGTGTATTCAATTAAGCATATAACATATTCATACCTGTATTGAAAGATCCACATTTGTCGGGTAAGGGGAAAGCCGACTTTTAAATTTCATCCCGAAATTCACAGACGCCTGGCTTGTTACCCACGCATTGACGCGTGGGTGGCGCGTCAGCAGCAGACTTGTGATTCGGGGAATTTTGGCTAACGTTTGTTATTTTATGTGTTTTGATGGTTTATTTGTCATCATTAAAACATAAAGAGATCTTGATCATGTTGCCTCAACAAGCCGGATCCCTTGGAAAAGGGATCCGACCAGTGTAATCCAAGGGATCTGGCAACTGGGTAATTTTTCAGTCTGGATTTTGGGTTACAATTCTAGGTTTTGGGTCATGGGTCATGAGTACCCAACATGATGTTATGCATGATGTAATGCATATATTGGGTCATGGGTTATGGACTTTGGGTTATGGGTCATGGAATTTAAGTCATGGGTACCCAACATGATGTCATGCATAATGCAAAGATCATGAGCCATGGGTTTTGGGTCAAGGTTCATGGGTCATGGGTAAATAATACGCATTACATTTACTTACATATTTGTCTTGTTTAAACTTATCTATGTATTTTATAAAATGTAAGTAACAAGTATTACTTATAAATTTTTTATAAAAACAGTTTTGACTTTATGTAAACTAGAAATGTTTGATGGTTTATTTGTTTAGTGAAATGAATTAGGAAACTATTGGCTCGAAAATTTACGTATTTTATTTATCTCGTTAAAATGATTTTACGATTGTTATCAACAAAACATAAAAAGATTGTAAGATATAAATAAACGTTTTTTATGGTTTATTTGTATTAACAGTTTCACCTTTAATTTCCACCATGAGAAATTACTCCCATTGAATTTTTTAATTTCAAATTTGGTTGCTATAGCGACAATCATAATCTTCGTTTCGACAAAACTATTATTTGTTGATAATAGTAACAACCACCTTTTAACTGAGTATAATCTTAATTATCTTTTGATGTGGAGGGTCCACTTATTAGTGGCAACTAGAGAGCATACGATAAATAATTATACACATACCCAACCTTAGCTCTGATACCACTTGTTGAGAAAAGTGATACCGGATTGAAGCAACCCCACAATTAAAATATGGAATACTATAAAAGATGACATACAGATTTAACGCAAAAAACCCCAATAGGGTAAAAACCATGGGTAAGAAAAGACACGTTTCACTATAATGAAAATTAGGAGTTACACTTTCTCTAATCACAAGGATTAACAATACTAATCTCTTATGATTAGGAAATATACTACAAACTCTTAAAATTAACTCACAAACTTAGGAGACACTTTGTTGTTTTCGTTGGAATAGGATGCCAAATAAACCAACTGCCTTTGCCTTTTATAGGCACAATTTTGGAGCCAGTTGTAAATGAAGAGTCATTTGCCCTTTCACTAACATCATTTATTCTTTTACATATCACATTAACTCGTCCTTTCATGTTGACATATGTTCTCGTGCATATACATTAATATAATCTAATAAATAATAATAACAATCTTTATGAATTACAACAATAACAATATATATTGTTTTTCAAAAACAAAATAAAGTATAGAGGGTATTTGTTATATAAAATTTAAAATTATACAGAGTATATATTTTTTTGGTTTTGGGCTTAAATGTACGCCCTATTAACAAATTAGAATATAACGTTATTTTAAATTCTTTCTTTTAAGCTTTTTTTATTGTCAATTTACTTATAGCTTTTTTTCTATATCAAGTTACAAAAACACATTTATTAATAGTTATAAATTTATAATCACTAAATTTTCAAAAATAACCCCCCTTTTTATAATTTTTTTAACGATTTTAACACATGTTCTTTTATACAAATTTTTTTTAGACGAAAAAGTAATAAATGTTGAGCAATTCAAATCATTGTGACTATCTATTGGCCATTTGAAAAGCTCGATTTTGAAATAAGGATTTTTTATTGGTCCAATTTAGTTGGTGCGAATGATCCATTGTCAATTTCTTTTTTTCCTTTATTGTATAAGAGATGCTTCATTTTTCTTATTAATTTATACTTAATTGATATATGATAAAAATAGATATTTAAATTAGTCTAATCATCCACATAAAAGCGAGAAATCCATTTTATGCGTAGGAGTGATTCATTGGTGAATAAGATGACTTGAGACTTGCAAAATAAAATTAATTCCATCTCTAAAAATCAAATTGATAAAAAATAATAAAAAAAAATATTGATCCATTTTGCTTCATCCAAATAGCAGGTAACATGATAAACCGAAACATTTTATATGTTAAGTGTTAATAATTAGTGAGTAATAAACAAATATATTTATTAAAGAACTAGCAGGGTACCCGCGCGTTGCGGTGGCGGTTGCCATATAATTAAATTTTTTGGCAAGCGATTTTTTGGATTATACGTTTTATGTGATTATAACTTTACGAATGATGAGAATTTTAGATTGAAATAACTTTATGAAATATCAAGCTATTTCATATAAAATAGCATGATGTATGCGCAATGTTGCAAAAATTTAGAGTCAGTACTCGTTAATATTATTGTGGTTGGCTTCGGATTTGATGGTGATTAATAATAAACCCTAAAATCATACTTTAATATATCAATTTCAACCCAAAATTAACCGCTTAACCTCACAAAATTTGGATAATAGTATTGTAGCCCAAGAATTTTTGGATAACAATTTGTCTAGCCCAAAATCCACTTACAAATAAAAAGGGCCCAATACCAATTAAGCCTAATACTTTACTATATAAACGAGTGAGAATATACCCGTGCATTGCGGCGGGCCACTTTTTGGTCGGTACTTTTGTTGCCATCACTATGAAAACATTTAAAGGAACAAATAGTAGATTAGCCAAAATCGATCAACGTGAATAAAGACAACTTGCGTTCTAAAGAGTATTAACAAATGTCAGCCCAAGTCCACTTAATTTACGGATGTTTAATGTTATATGGAGGCCCTAAAAAAATGTATCAACCAAAGTATAACTTTAACTAATCCTAACCATTTATCTATTTACGAACCCTGAATATTAGCACATCCAACTCTATTTTCTTCTAACCATTCACAGCCACCAAACACTACACTTTTTCTTCTAGCCAAATCACAACAACACTTCAATGGTTTTCTTTCAAACCACAACACACCTTGATCTTTGTTGGTGTCTTTATGCTACTAAACCCAACACCAAAAGACGAATACTTTAGATCTTTTTCTTTACTTTTTTTGGCTTCAAGATATTGGTGTCGAAAACATGTAGGTTTGTTATAGATTTTTGAAGTCAGATATGGTTCCCAGCGAACATATTTCTAGAGAAAGTGAATATTGAATATGAAAAAGTGAAGATGGTTTTGTTTTTTAGTTTTAAGAGTGGTGTAATTTATATGAATATTAGAGGACTGTTACAAGTTTATAGTTAATAGAATTGAATGACATTTAATTTTTTTTGGTTGTTATAAGTTTATAGAATTTAAGATATTTAATTTTCTAGGCTGTTACAAGTTTATATAATTTAAGACATTTATTTTTTTTCTTCAACTTTAATTATGCGTATGATACAAGCTTTGTAAAACACTTATTTCCATTATAAGTAATTTGTTGAATCTAAATTTTTAAGCCTTCTATTAATAGCATGTCCCAAATGTTTTATATAATAGTATAGATATAGATAGGGAAAATTATCTAAAAAAGAATCAAAGTTGACACTTTTTACAATTGTGTGTAGTGATCCTTTTTTATTTTTTATTATTTATTTATTTTTTTTAATGTATCACTAAACTTTGTAATTTGGTACATTGTGTGTACCCGGTGACCTTCTATCCAGTTAGCCGGTTAATACTTATATTTTTGCTAAAAGAAAGTCACGTGGAAATATTATATCCAACTAGGATATTCACTAATATGTACACCCACCCCATACGACAAAAACATACACACACACACCTTTTTCCTGGACCACACCTTTCTCTCTCACTTTATCCCCAAATACCCGACCAAACCCTAATTTTTATTCCTTCAAATTGCCAGTGTTCTGTCGATCAATTATTAAAATTGAATGGTGCTAAAGGTTCGTACTTCTTTATTCTTCATGGTCCCCTTGTTTTTTTTGTTTGTATTGAAGCTTATTACATGCACATTTATTAGGGTTTGTAGTTATACACGCATATATGTTAGGGTTTTTATGGCACCTTGCTTATTCAAATTATTTTAGATTTTTTTATCCACGATGGTATCATTTGGTTCAGATGCTCTTTGGTTTAATGTTCACCGCGATGGGTACTTTGAAGGTAACCCACTGGCATGTTATAGCAACTGGAGGTAATCTTTTTGAAGTTAGGAATGGAAGTGAAGCTTTTGGAGTGGATGAGCAGCGTAGGACATGCAGTTGCAGACTTTGGCAACTTTCAGGTTTGCCATGTTGTCATGCAATAGCTGTTATATTTAGGTTGAATAGGAAGGTAGAAGAGTATGTACCAGCTTGTTTTAGGAAACAAGTTTTTCACAACACATATAATCAGTACCTCATACCTTTAGGAGGAATGACTTTTTGGCTTGACTGCTCTGACATGTCTAGAGTTTTACCACCGAAACCCAAAAAAATGCTCGGTAGGCCAAGAAAAAAGAGAATTAGGGCTCCCCATGAACACAAAACTCAAGCAGGATTTGTAATGCTGGTGGAACCATGACATGTTCTAACTATTACCAAAAAGGACACAACAAAAAAGGTTGCCAAAATCCTATTGTCCATTTACCACCTAAACCCCCCAAAAAAGAAAGGTAGGCCAACCAAGAAAAGGGTAGAGGGTACTACAATAGTTGATGAGGATTTAGAAGGTGTTGGGATGTCTAGAATGTAAGCTGACCATGTTGTGGAAGAAAGACTTGTTAAGGCTAGGTTTGGGGTGAGTATTAAATGTTCTAATTGTCACCAAAAAGGACAAAACAAGAAAGGTTGCAAAAATCCTACTGTTGTTTTACCACCTAAACCACCAAAAAAGAAAGGTGGGCCAACCAAAAAACAAGTAGAGGGTCCTTCACTAGTTGATGAGGATTTTGCAGATGTTGGGATGTCCAGAATGTCACCTGATCATGTTGTGGAAGAACCACATGTTGAGCCTGAGGTTGGAGTTGATGAGATGTCAACTGACCATGTTGTAGAAGAACCACCTTTTGAGCCTGAGTTTGAGGGTGAGGGTGATGGGGATGATGTTAGGGGGTCTAGGATGTCACCTGAGCATGCGGTTGAGCCGAATGTTGTATCTGGTATTGGTGTTGGGGGATCAGGCATTGTTGAGGGTTCTAGCAGAAGAGGGAGAGTTAAGACAACAGTCAAGACAGGGGGACCAGGGTATAAAAGACACAAAGTACCTGTTGGAAGGTTCACCAAATTGAGTAGATGGTTTGGAATAGGAAAAGATGATATGAATTCAGATCCTATAAGTGACTCATATGAACCCAACCATAATGCAGGTACATTTTTTTTTCATTCACACATCAAGTAACAATAAATTTAACTTAATTACTGCAAGTGATTAATGAATTTTTCTAACCTAATGCAGGTAAACCAGTCACACAGGAGAGCATCAACTTGTCTACAACAGCATTTGCAGCAACACAAAACAGTCAAACAACAATTGTAGATCAAAGCCCAATTACAGATCAAGTGCATGTTGCAGATCTAGTGAGGAGGTTCAACTTCATCGGGCCAATGGTTCAAGTGCTTCAAATGCACTTGCCTTGGACTAATTTGTGTTATCTGTTATGTACTTAAGTATGTAAGTTATGGATGTTATTACTTTATGTTTGGTCAAAACTATGGGTCTCATGTGCACTGAATATGTGCCTTTCTTTTGTATATATGTGCCTTAATGGTGTGCACAAAAACTATGGGTCAAATGTGCACTGAAGATGTGCCTTTCTTTTGTATATCTATGACTCTTGACTGTTGGATGTATTTGACTAATGTCTAATGAAATTATGCACTGCAAATGTTCACCTCTTTTGTATCCTTGTTTGTACATGAAATTATTCTGCATATGTTTGTTTGTCTACCACTTATGCATATAACTTGTAAATGGAATTAATCTACAAATGCACACCAACATAACTAAACAAAATAGGATTTCATTAACCATTCAACAACCACTTGTTATACATAAACAACAAACATCCTAAGTACATATTACTGATAAACAACTAACAACCAAACATATTACTGCATGAAACTAAGTGCTATTACAAAAGAAATTAACATAACAAGGAAACTTATGACAAAGAAGACTTTGTCATAAAATTGCACTTTTGCCTAGATAAACCTCATCTCCTCCTTCATTGTTTCCAACTTTTTGGAAACATCAATAAGTTCTTTGGAACCATCAACAACTTCAGTTTAACTTGCACTCTTTTCCATTTTCTTCAATCTCTTGTTTTCTTCCTTTAACTTGAAGAACAAATCTTTGTAAAATTCATTTGGTAGCTCAACATCTGTAAACCCATAAAATGCACATTTTTTGTGCTTGTCCTACCAAATTAAGGAGTTCATTATCTTGTGAAACATAACAACAAAAAAATAAATATAAATCATGGCTAAAGAACTTACATAAATGGGACATGCCTTGAATCTTCTACCCGAATTTCCAGGGGTCCAAGCAATTTGTTCAACAACTGGTAGTGGTGGTTTGCATTCACAATGTGTAGCACTGATATAGTATTCCATGTCTCTTCGAATTGATCTTGATGTTGATGAGGATGATGCCATTTAATTAGGGTTTGGTTTGGAGAAGGAGGCGAATTTAATTTGGTAATTGTAAATTAGGGTTTTTTTGGAATGGGAGTGAAGGGGATTAATATATTAAGTTGGGGGAAAAGAAAAAAAAAAAAAAATAAGCTGGCTCCACGTAGGACAAGACCATATAGAAGGTAACCGGGTACACACAATGTACCAAATTACAAAGTTTAGTGATACATTAGAAAGGAAAAAAAAAAAAAAAAAAAAAAGTTCACTAAACACAATGGTAAAAAGTGTAAACTTTGATGCTTTTTTAGATAATTTTCCCATATAGATATAGATATTTTGGTTTTTGATAGTTATGCAACTAGATACGCAAAGAAAAACCTCGCGGCACATGCGAGTCTATATCAACTCGTTATACAACAAACTGAGATTCAAAACTCCTGACTCCATCTGTCCAACTTTCGATAGTATCATGACATGCTTGTGTTGATCATGTACGCATGAAGTTCTCAATTAGCTCTGAAATAATAACATATCCGGCACCTCCAATTACTAGTGACAAGGTAAACCTACCTCCAGGTACAAGTTGGGGAAGATTCAAGGACACTGAAGAAGTCGAGTATCTATCTGACCAAGTCATTGCAGCGGGAAGAACACCAAACAGCACCAGAACTACACGAACAGGAGATCAACATAGACATTAGCTTAACATGTCAATTACTGTCTGATAAAAAATAATAATAATAATAATAGTAGTAGTAGTAGTAGTGGTGGTGGTGGTAGTAGTGGTGGAAGTAGTGGTGGTAGTAGTGGTGGTAGTGGTGGTAGTGGTAGTGGTGGTAGTGGTAGTGGTAGTGGTAGTGGTAGTGGTGGTGGTGGGTACAAATGTCATATTAAACCATTTATTTGCTAAACAAAGTGTTGAGTACAAATGTCATTTAGTTCATATGGTCCAAGAAATGGAGCTTAGACTAATTTGTTTATTCGAATGGTTCATTTGAAGTTAATGAAAGTTGGATTTGATACAAAAACATCAGAAAGACATACCTCCATAAGTTCCAGCAAAATCCAATGCTTTGAAAAATATGTCAGGGTCTAGCAATGATAGAATTAGTGGTGGAAACAGCGTGAGCAGGTAAGGCAGAGGTCTGCTTCTATCAGATGGTAGTTTCAGCACTGCAAAAACATTAATAAAGACATAAATATATACATGACTAAGGCTGGGATCGGGGACATGATTGATCTAAATGAAGGGAAAGGTTTTATGGCTATTTTCTTGCAATAAAGAAAGAGTGAATTGATCCGAGCCAAGTAGTTCAAACTAAATTGATTCGGGGTAGCAATTCCAACTGCTATACTTATAAAACGGTCACTCTGGGTTATATTTTATCTCTAAAGGGTCAAATGGGTATAAACTTATAAGGAGATGTTCTTGTCTTATGAATATTTGGACACCCTTAGGACTATAACGAGGTAATATCTGGAGGGGGACTACGTTGAACAGGACACACTGGCTGAAAGTTGGTCAAAGTGTATATTTGATGTATACAATCTCCTAAATCCCTTTATCCAAAATCAAGATTCTTCCAGTTATATATTTTTATTTAATGCATCATTATCTGTTAAAAAAAAAAAAAAAACAACCACATTGGGTGCAGGTTAAACCTGTTAGGATTTATCTGTTGCAAAATATATACCCATTTTGACATGTTACCCAAACCACCCATTGTGCCACCTCTAATATTCCATAGGGAAGTCCTCTTTTTCAAAAGGTGATCAAAAATACGTACTCCTTATTTTTCTTATACAGGAGAAAGACATAAAGCATGCCACACATGAGAAGTACTCAATTATAACGCGGTTATGAATAATGTAATTCGATGGTTTTCGATGTGCTACTCTCTCATGGCATACCATAAAAAATTGGCTATATTTGAGTAATATTGTGACCAATTTATAGCTATTCAATAGGAAACAGAAAATGCAAAGGTTTGTGTCACGTCAATAAAAAAGCTGAGGAAAGATGCAAGAGCAAACTCACAGTCAGAGAGGAAATCAGAGAGACCCAAAACAAATCCAATATAAGAAGTTGCAATAGCAAGAAGTGAGAATGCTCCAACAATAGGCTGCACAATATCATTATAATCAAGAAATAACAGATGCTATCAGTTTCAAATTTCCAATCTTTTATTGCCATACATTCCACTTAAGTGACCTATAAGTAAATTTAGGATTTGTCAGATACCAACCCCAACAACTCCATTAGTAGCTAGCAATGCCTGCAGCGGGTCAGCAATCTTATCTGTGCCTGTTTCAGAAGTACTGATCGTCCCAAGAATTACAGCATTCCAGATAAGAAAGAGACCAAGGGGAATGGCAGTGCCTAGAACAACTGAAGTCCTGCATGTAATTATTTATCTAGTTATAGTTAGCAGCAAATACTAGAAATGACACATGGTTTGAAGCTCATTTCAGTGTATGGTTTCTTAAATCAAGTCATTTTTCTAGGGTCCACAGTTCCATTTTGCAACATTTTCTTAACGTAAATTATTGAGTTACATATGGACTTGAAGTACATTATTTGGAAGGCTTTATGCACTTAGCAAGATTATTGAGTTAATAGCTTGGTAGATATCACTTATGAGTATCATGCTAGCACCATACAAACAGATAAGCATAATGTATTTTCACCTTATTTTTTTCAGGTCGCCTTCAAGATTTGTACAGAGAACAGGCACTACATTCTGAGACGAACAACAATGCGAATAGATAAATGCGTGATGGAAACAAAATTGTTGTTTATAATAATATAATGATGTACGGAAGCCAGAACTATTACCTGGTAAACAAAAGAAAGGGCTATTATAGGTACACTCGCGGGAATAGCTTGCAAGTTAGCTTTTAGAAGAGCATCCCAATGCAAATCCCCAGCTGCAACTGCCTAATATGGTATCAAGCTCGTGTATTAGTATGCTACCATCACGGTGAACAAAATAAATCTATGAAAAATAATAATAATAATAAAAAAAATATATATATATAAAAAAAAGCGTAACACCAAGTTTACAAATTTCCATCGATTTAATAAAGTCTGATATTTTTTTCGAAAACTTTTATGTACATCATTGAGACACTGACGAGCATTTGTATGTTTGTATTGTAAAGTCTGTAAATAAACGAGATGACTTCAGTATAGTCTTTGATACATTTTTGCTTATAACTTGCAGCGGTTGCCAAAGAAGCAACAAAAAAGCTTTACAACCACATCAAAATTAGGTGAAAAAAGTGATTATTATATAGTGGAATCTTCATTAGCCCAATTTTAACAGCAATCTGAGTAGTTCATAAATAAAGAAACTTACCACGAGAGCTGCAAAGGAAATTAATATGCCAGATACTAGAACTCCATTGACGGCACCAATAAGCTGCTGGCTACAACAAATTATAAACTTTTCAGACACTGCTACAATTTGCGAAAAGTGCACCAAATTGAAGTCACAGCAAGAAAATTATCTGTGAAGATGACTATTTAAGTGCTGATATTAGGAAAGAGAATATTAATTAAGGTGAGCTTTCGCATTCTTTTCTAAGTCCAGGTTACATATGAATTTTTTCTAAAATCTCTTTTGGAATAAGGTCTTATTTCACCAATGCCTTTGCATTCTATCCTTTCAAGCCAAAGCATCCGAACAGTCTCGTCTGATGATTTACATCATTACTCTAAACAGATAATCCAGAGCAATAACCAAGTGCAAAATGATTTTGTGATACATTTAACAGCTAATCTAAGCTTTTTTTAAAATATTATAAAAAAAATGATTTGTTGTAGACGAATTTTACATAGATGGTGAACGAGAACAGATAAAGATAACGAGATAACCACCTTCCAAAGTAGCATATGCCGCCCAAGAGAATCGAAAACAGGGATGCACATTCCCATCTGCAATCATACGGGTACTTGTCAAGATTAAACAACTTATGGAATCTAATTCAATATGATTCACCTTAGATAATGTCACTATCTACAAGGCTCAAATGGAAAATCATGTTGCTAATTTGTGTGTAATCATAGAGATGTAAAATGAGAATCAATTAGAGTATCACATCTCTGCCTGATACGCATCAAGTACAGAAATAGGATTATTTTGCCTAGCTTCCTTATTAGTCATTTTTTTATATAAACGAACCCTGTGTTTACAAAGTAGTTTAGCTATGTGTTCACAAGAGACCCAAGAAATTTAGACTAAATGAAGGAAACACTATAATCAATGCTTCGACTTTGGGAGTTAAAGTTAGCTCATCCTTAGTCAATACACTGCAACTTCGTACCAGATGTTTACAAAGAAGTGCTTAACTTAACTTTTAAGTCATGAGAAGAGAGTTCTGATTAACAATTGTTCAAAATGGTGAAAAACTATTTTGAGGTTTGCTTGCAAACACAGATGTTAGGTAAAATCCTTGAAAAGGTATGTGGAAGTCTTTTTTAAGAAAAAGAATGTTGATCGAAAACTGAGAGAAATGTATGAGAAATTCAGGAGAACTTGGAAAATGTCATGGTCATCAGCAAATGGATCACTAATATAATTATCTTCATGATATCATTGACGAACTCTTCACTGGAAACAATGACTTTCTCCAAATTCTCCAGTTCCTATTCGCACCTTGTATCCCTAACTTCCCCATGAGACATTCTAAAGCTTCATGAGGGCTCTCGCCAATGGCGGAACTAGAACATTTTTCTTGGAGGGGCCGAATTTATTTTGGGGGGGCCGAATCGGAGATTTGTTTGTAACGTCAACTAAATTACCCCTAAAACCTATAATATTTACACTAGGTGTCGCAAATTTTGGGGGGGCTGGGACCCTCCCCTGCCCCTTCATAGTTCCGCCATTGGCTCTCGCATACCTTTTCAATGATTTTCTTTAAGGTAGCTAGTATATTAAGTGTTGCAAGCAACCCTTTAAATAGTTTTTCACCTTTTTGAGAAATTGTTGGTTGCTCGTAACTCTTTTCTCAAAATTCAAAAGAATGTTGACCACATGTTTGAGAAATTGGAGTTCAAATTACTTGTTGACAGGGGCAGATCCAGGACTTTAAGTCATCGGGAGGACTTTAAGTCATCGGGTGCAGAATATTTTTTTACGAGTATAAAGGGAATAAAAATGAACAAAACATCTATTTCTTTTAACATATTAGTTGACTAACTAATCAAGACATGTATTTATGTGACACGGTTTCCGGGACCATGTTCATTTTGGAGAAATCGGGATTTTTAACGAAAATTTACACTAGGCGGCAAACATCCATCAGGTTCCCGCGAACCCCCCTAGATCCACCCCTGCTTGTTGACCATTATTATACTATGATATACTTAATGGATGAATGTGTGGTCTCTTATAAGATGCTTGCAATGAAACTTAAATCATACACTGGAATGCCAAGGATATTAGTCAAGATGTCTGATGACCGAGCCACATAAGCAACAAGGAGGGCGTAATGTATAAAAATATATGACCAGCTGCAATAAGAGAAAGGGATAGTTACAATAGTAATACTAATTACAAAATTAGCATTGTCTTTGTGCACAATAGCATTGGTTTTTGTAAGTATATCACCAAAACATTGATTTTTGTATGTATGTTCCATTGATCCAAAAATTAGGTGACAGTATATTCCATTTGCATGCAAGTTGATCGAGATAAATAAAGCACCCGACATCTTAAAGACGCAGATTTTCAGCTGAGATATTTTATCATTGAAACTCCAGAACACAAGCAATTAAGAAAAGGAGACATTTGATCATCTTACCAAGTAATCTGAACTCCAATAGTCCCAAGAGTTCTTGTAGCCATTGATACCTGAAAAAAACACACGCAAATGTAAATAGTTATGAACCTATATGATCTATCCGTGACAACCAAGAGACAATTGGCCCAAAAGAATATTAACTAACATAATCTTGAGATACAAGATTCAATATGAAACAGCCATTATCAGGGTACTAAATAAGAGGGTGCTAGCAAATGCTAGGATCTCTATAAGTACTATTCTCAATAACAAATTGGAATTAATATTAAATATCTCTATGTCTCAATGTGAGCATCATTTCTCATTGGCAGGTAATATAAGGTGAAAAAGTGAACCGCTATCTAACAATTGATTTAATTACACATTGGCTAGTTGATGTAACAAACTGAGAGACCAAACCAACCTTGCATGTCTTCCATTATTCTCACAGACATGCAACCACATACAGCTTACAAATATAATAAGCATTCAATACAAGCTTATGGTTTAACCAAAGGGCTTTGGCTCAGTTGGTACCCACCTCCGAAAAACCCATTGGCCCACTAGAGAGATTTTGTGGATAAAAGGTCAAGGGTTCGAGTCTCGGCTCGTGCTCATTCCAGTAGGTGCCGGGTGGACAATGGCTGGTGCCAAAAGGTACCCGGGGTCAGGGTGTTCCCACCAATTCACACCTTTTTGTGGACAAGCTTATGGTTTATATCTACAGCAAAGTGAACTAGAATTAACTTCTAACAAAAAAGGTTGTTGAAATTACCAATGAGACCCCACCAGAGCCTAGTTCGCACATTGTCTTTACATTTACTTCAGCTATTAGCAAGCCAGTCACAACCTGTAGCAGAATACTTTTGTAATGTTGTATAATAAGGAAAAAAAAGGTGCATATACTGATTAGTATAACAGCACACAATAAAATATATAAAGAGACTAGAGAAATGTGCTATAGCACTGGTGCTTTAGTGTAATTTAACGGCATAAACACACATTTGTCAGGTGGCAAAGGTGCAAAAGGCATGTGCAAATTTGCAAGGCATTCTAAAATAGGATTCGAGACGGAGAGTCAACTACAAAAAGTGGCCCTTTAAACAGTTCAGCCAGAGCAGGTTATGCATTATCCAAGACTAATCAAAACCATTCTACAGGATTGCTAATCATAGAATTTTAACTAGCAATCGTAAAGTACGTCAAAATAACAAGGCAAAGGAGCAAAGAAATACATCTATTGAGCAGTTGCAAAAGGAAATTACCATATAAATCCAACAAAGAATGCATGTTATTGCAGCAGCCAAAAAACCAGCTTCCTGAGTAACAGCAGGGATAGCAAGAATTCCCGCACCTACCTATTCAAACAATTTTGGTTTCTCAATCACAGATTAAAAAATAAAATAAATAAATAAGCACGAAACAGAGAGAAGAAAAGAACTTTTTTAATTCTGCATATGCGCTGATTTTAACAAACAGTGGGAAATTTTAGTACTAAAAAAATACAAATGAGTTACTGGATTGCTTAACCAAACAGTGAAAGGTTCCGACCGTAGGCAAATGACGTGTTTAGTTCACTTGAACATATCCCATACAACTTTTACCAATCATTTGTGTGTTTAACATGAGCCATAAATCGTTCCAACATGAAACATGATAGACACGGCTGTTTTTGTTAACGTTAAATTCCAGTTTGCTAATTTGAACATGTATTGAATATCCTAGTGTTTGCCTAATTAAGGTTTACAGTTATGAAGCTTTGGCATAATATACCACCTATCATCTACGTATGTATCCTCTTTGATACCCGTCAAAAAAATGATTAGCAGGTCCAACATAGATTCACTAGCTTTGTATAACAGTATTAACAACTAATGATGTACTCCATAGTATAATATAAGTAGGAAAGGAATAGAGGGGAGGATGATGATTACAGTGGTGCCGGCAACGAGAAGAATGGAACTAGTGACACTTCCTGGAGAACATCAGTCAGTCAGTAACTCCATACATAAATTGCTAGTCAAATCCATACATAAACAGGTTTAGTACGACGGTAAATTGTTTTTGAAAGGCGACTTCATATTCAAACCCCATGGCAATAATCCCAAACACAGATTATTATTAGGGGGCGTTTGTTTCGGCTTATGGCTTATTTGGTTTTGTGCTTATATAAGTTTAATATAAGTTGAAAATAAGCCATAGAAAGTGAGGTTATGAAACATACGCCCAAAACTAAATAAGCCATAAGGCGCCTATAGAGTAGTATAATGATAAGTTATGAGTAGTAAGAATTAGATATATAATAGTACCAGGTTCTCTTTTGAGAGTAGCTCGATTAAGATTGGAGAAGAGCCTTTCATCGAATTCAAATTTATTAGTTTGCTGCTTGGAACATTTTAATTTAAATTCCTGTGCTGGTTTAGTTGTTAATGAAAATGGAAATCCTAATGAAGAAAATGGTTTCTGCTGGTGGTGGTAATGAGTTCTTGTTACTGAAGATAATGGCGGGAAGAAACAACAAGTGGTGGTCATCATTGTCTTCCTTCTTGCCCTTATTCTTCTTCTCTTCTGGGTACCTTACATCCGCCTCGTCTTTCTAAAGGCCACTAAATTAGGAATCAAATTCCATCTTACACCATACAGACCAATCATTATTTCATTATGTTTTGGGATACATACGTACGGCTAGAGGTGCACAAAAGCGGTTAACCGGTTCGGTTTGATAACCGGTCAACGCAAAAAAATCCGGTTTGCCGGTTAATCAGCTTTTGGTTACAAACCGGGACCGGTGTGGAAAAAACCTAACCGGTTGAAACTGGTTTGGGTCCGGTTAGTGAACTTTTTATTTATTTATTTATTTATTATTTTTTTTTTAATCTTTTTTTTTCAATTATTTTTCGTCGGTTATACAAAGTAAACTAAATAAATTTCAACTTTTATTTAATATATCGGAAATACAACTGAAATGAAATACATCGGAAAAGGAAATACATCATACATAATACATAAACTTAAAACATAATACGTAAACATAAAACATTGAAAAAGCTACTCAATGGGTCGAGACTCGAGTGCCGTACAATACTTCATGCTGAAAGTTTCTCATGTTGTTTGTACAAGGTGTCATTTCTTGCTTCGGTGATGAGTACCTTCGAATGCCAAATGAAGATTAGGGGTGAGCGCGGTTTCAGAATCGCACAGAACCGACCTGGAATTGACAGAACTGAGAACCAAAAAACTCATATTTTAGGAACCGAGAACCGGACCGAAAAACATGTTTCGGTTCCGGTTCGGTTCTCGGGTCCGGTTCGGGTATTTCGGTTCTACCCTATTGGAACCGCAAATTTTGAAAAACCGTCCAAAATTCAATATTTTATATGTTTATGCACTCATTAAGTCTAAACAATAAAGAATATTGAACGGTTAAAGCGTGTAGCATAATGTTTGGGCTACGTCAATGGTCGTTTGTAATGGGCAACACAATATTTGAAAAAACTATGGCTATGAGAAATGAAATGCAAACATAACTAAAGATTATAGACTATATACTAAAAATTTAACCCAATCCTGAATATTTTAGTAAATGAAAAATATGTAAACAGTTAAGCAAAACAGACACATACTTGAGCAAATAATATATAACTTATAAGAAAGTATAAATGATTTAAGAACACCTTAGGCTAAAATCCGATAATGTACTTTTACACTCTACACTCAAAATTTAGACAGAAATTTGCTGATGAAGTATAGAATATATTCATGAAGTATAGAAGATATTCTAACTAAAATTGTGTTACGTAAAAACACTTTAAAATTGGATAGGAATATTTATAAAAACACGCCAAGTCTTACTGATCATGAAGGGAAGCTTAAATCTCAAGTTATTTTATTCTTCACATCTTCAACTATTTTAATTCAATTCCTTATGACAATTGAGTGCCATGTGTGGCTCTTACAACTTGAATATGAGTGTGGTCTATATTATCAATTTTTAATCTGAACACTTGTATGTTTATTTATTTTACCGTAGAAAACTATAACAGGTTCATATATATGTTTTAGCGTGTTTGAAAATTCATGCGGTTCTTCGGTTCCAGAACCGATACCCGCGGTTCCGAACCGAGGACCGAAATTTGAAATATCTAAGAACCGAGAACCGAACCGCGGTTTTAAAATGCGGTTCGGGTTGGGCCGGTTCCGGTTCGGTTCTCGATCCATTTGCTCACCCCTAATGAAGATGAGTTATGTCGGGGAACAACGTGGATTCCCAGGTATGATAGGTAGTATTGACTGTATGCATTGAGAGTGGAAAAATTGTTTTACAGGATGGGCTGGACAATACGCAGGAAGAAGTGGAAAGCCAACCATCATTCTGGAAGTTGTTGCATCATATGACTTATAGATATGGCATGCTTTCTATAGAACACCAGGTTCGTGCAATGATATTAATGTTCTCCATCGATCTTCTGTTTTTAGTGAGTTATGATGTGTTATCTTACTGATGGCATATATTCTTCATGGGATGTATTTATCAAATCTATAACTTCTCCACAAATTAGAAAGCATATATAGGATGTTCACTCAACATCAAGAGGTCGTTCGAAAAGATGTGGAACGGGCATTTGGAGTTCTACAAGCTCGTTTCGCATTCCTTCGATGTCCATGTCTTATTTGGGACTACGAACAAATGGGACAAATTATGAATACTTGCATTATTAGGCACAACATGATAGTTGAAGATGAACGAGAAACTTACCAAAATTTTGATCCATCCGAATTTTTGAACGACGCGCATACAAATGGTAATGATGTTATTGAGTACTCTACTGAATGAATTGCGGATTTTAGAAGTTACATGAGAAATAGAGAACAACTGCACAACTAAAAAATGACTTGATTGAGCATATATGTAAAAAAATTAGCGATGATAATTAATTATTTTATTTATATCTCTAAAATTTATAATTTTTAATTTCTTCATGTTTTTGTAATTTCATATTTTTAATGAAAAACGTGTTTTATTTCATTAAAACCTAAAAAGATAAAATGAAAATTTTATCATTATTTTATTATTATTCAAACGTCACTTTTTCAAAAATATATTTATAAAATAAATATTTAATTAAATATATAGTTTATATAAAACTTGAAGTAATTAAATTAAATATAAAAAAATATTAGTATATTTTAAGTTGTGTTGTTGATAAGTGATAAAAAAAATAGATTGATTGTATGTATTAATTGTGTATTTGTGTTAGTAAAGGAAAGGGAAAATAATATTTTTATATTAAGAGATAGGTTGTAACGAATATGGGTGGGTCATTGGTGATACGCGGGTTGGCCCAATTAGCACAAATTATTATGAATCGGATTGGTTTATATCTGGAAAAAGAAGAAAAGGGGGTTCCACAGATATTTTTCTTTCTTATTTGCTCAAAAAGAAAAAGATATTTCTTTCTTAAACCCCCACCCACCGAATCCTTGTAGTAATAATTTCTTCTTCTAGGTATGTTTCTTATCAACATCATTATCATCATCCATCGTTACTAGTCTATAATAATTCATTCTATTCTTATAAATCTATTCTTGCTCAAATTTTTAAGGAAACCCTATTGATAGGATTAGCATTTTCTATGGTTAAATTTTACATATGAATTAGTTTAGTACTCGTGTTGCTGTATTTCACACTAATATTTGTATCCCTTGTAGTGTTAACTATCAAGTAATTAATGTAGTCGTTTTTTTTTTTTTTTTTTTTTTTTTTTTTTTTTTTTTTCCATGGTATTGTTGTTATTGATTGGGTTATGGATACTTTTTTCCATGTATTGATTGCGTGCCGTTTGTGCCAAATCAGGGCCACCTCACCATTTCACATTTCAAATTCACACATCAAAAATACCCCCTCTACCATGGCTTGAGCCGTTTCGCAGTTTTTGGGCCCCACCATACCCAATTAAAACACAAACTCAAGGTGGTAGTGGTGTGGTAACATGACATAGGAATGGCGAGCAAACGAAGTGAACATACCCTTTGCTCTAATAGCACTAGTTGTTTTGTAAATACCTTGTGATTTACTCTACTTGCTTTTCTCGATATCTTATATGCTGTTAAATGTATCCACATTTACAATAATAATGGCCATATGCTACCGTCTACATATATTTCTTGCTTCATAAAATTCAATGGGGTTTTCTTTTTTGGATTTCGTCAATAATGCTAAGATTTTTATCTGCTCAAATTGTTAGAATTGCTGTTTTTATCTTATGAAAACTAATATTTTTGCGTTACTTGACTGGCAGCAATGAATGTGGAAGCAGGTATGTTCACGGTGCAGCAAACGATGGGCAACGTTGCATGCTGCAAATGTGGCGTCCCTATGACTCCAAATGCAGCCAACATGTGCGTTAAGTGTCTCCGTTCTGAAGTAGACATTACCGAAGGTTTAGAAAAACAAGCAACTATTATTCACTGTCCCGAATGTGATACCTACTTACAGCCTCCAAGGACTTGGATAAAGGCACAACTTGAATCTAAACAGCTCTTGAGTTTCTGTGTCAGACGTCTCAAGAATCTGAGTAAGTTGAAGTTGATCCACGCAGAGTTTGTGTGGACCGAGCCTCATTCAAAGAGACTCAAAGTTAAGCTGCGTGTTCAAAAGGAAGTTTTGAATGGTGCTGTTCTTGAACAAGCTTATGTTGTTGAGTATGTGGTTCATGATCAGATGTGTGACTCGTGTTCTCGAGGTCAAGCTAACCCTGATCAGTGGGTGGCTGCAGTGCAGTTAAGACAACACGTTTCACACCGAAGAACTTTCTTTTACTTGGAACAACTTATCCTTAAACACGATGCAGCTGCTCGTGCTATTAGGATTAAACAAATGGATCAAGGGATTGATTTCTTTTTTAGCAGTCGAAGTCATGCAGCTAAGTTTGTGGACTTTGTAGGGAAAGTTGCTCCAGTTAAGAGCCGCCATGACAAGCAGCTCGTGTCACATGATCCCAAGAGCAATAATTTCAACTACAAGTACACTTTCTCTGTTGAAATTTGTCCGATTTGTCGTGAGGATCTGGTTTGTCTCCCTCCAAAACTCGTTGCTAATCTGGGAAATTTAGGCCCACTTGTTGTATGCACAAAAGTAAGCAATAGTGTCGCTTTAATAGATCCACTTACTTTAAGGCACTGTTACCTTGATGCTGAGCAATATTGGAGGGCGTCTTTCAAATCACTACTTACCTCTAAGCAACTGGTTGAATATATAGTTTTGGATGTGGATGTCGTTTCTTCTACTGCTGAAGTTAATATTGGTGGCTCTAAGTATGTTTTGGCTGAGGTTCAAGTCGCTCGTGTATCCGATTTTGGTAAGAATGATACCATGTTTTATGTGAAGACACATTTAGGCCATCTTCTAAATGTGGGTGATTATGCTCTTGGTTACGACTTGTATTCTGCTAACAGTAATGATATGGAACTTGATAAGTACAAAGAGTTAGTGCTTCCAGAAGTGATTTTGGTAAAGAAGAGTTACGAGGAGAAGAAGCTAAAGAAGCGTGGAAAGCCTCGATCTTGGAAGCTAAAGTCTCTTAACATGGAAGTTGATATAAGTGCTACAAGAGGTAGAGTTGATGAAGCGAAAATGAACAATGAGTATGAACAGTTCTTGGAAGATTTAGAGGAGAACCCTGAGATGAGATTTAACATATCATTGTATAAGAACAGAGAGTACCGGCCTTCAGAAGCTGCATCTGTGACTGATGGTGATGAAGATGCACCTGGTGTTCCATTGGAGGAGTTGCTTGCTGATCTTGAACTAACTAATCAAGAGCTTAAAGATGATCGCATTAAGGAGTAGCATCATACTTACGTTCAATATATCACGAGCTGGTAAAATTCTCTTCTGATGCTTTCTCAAATGTTCTTATTTGCTGTTTATTTGAAAATGTATGAGGAATATTGAAAGAGACCGTGAATAAAAAGTTTGAGAGCTGTGACGTTGTAATCGGTTTTTGTACTTTTCTGTTATTTGAACTCTAGGCCTTTTAGAGGGTTAGCCGTTTCAGGGTCCGTCAGACGTCAATATAGGTTGGGTTGATCCACTAGAAGTTATTTGCTTAACTGTTTGGAATTAGCTAATATATTTAGTGTGATTACAAAAGCTATTTCTTAAGTGATCTGATAATTTTTATATGAAGAATTACTTGTGAAGCTGTGAAATTTTTTTGGACTGTCTTTTAGCTAATTTATTTTGTTATATCCTTTGTACTTTTTTTTCAATGTATAGAGAAACCAAATTAACTGAAATGGCTTGTCTGTCCGCTATCTAATATTCCTTTAACATGGCAAGATATTGATCTGCTTCTAAAACCGTATTTGTTTGAGAAGCTTGTACCATGTGGGCAGAACTCACATGGTTTATGACTAATCTTTTGTCAACGGAACAATTATCAAAAAGGCTAATTTAATTAACCTGTTTGCAATAGTTTTAGCGAAAGTGGTAAGTTACTTGTTTTCTGCCAGAGGATGTTTTTGTTGTAGTATGTACACCAAACTTTCTGTTACGTTGTTTATCTGTTGGATGGTGGTTTGTTATTGATCAAAGTGTCTTACTGTTAACTTTTGACTGCAGCTTATATTGCACGGCTTACAACAGCAGCTTTGCAACATCACTAACTCGCGGACTTGTGGTTCTTTGGCGAGATTAGTTTAATACCCTAATGTTGCAAGTGCAGTTGACATAGTGGTATCTGCTTGTTTACCAAAGGAGATGGTCTCATTTAAATGTAAAACTTGAAAACTATTTGTATATTGCACTTATGAAAAGTAATGTTGTGGCGCAGGTTGGAATGGGATCAAATCAAAAGGGATAGTATTTGGATCTAAAATTGAATTAAAAACCTTGTTTTGTTTGGTTTGGTTTAGGGGGTGTTTGTTTAAGCTTATATGTGGTTTATGTGAGCTTAATTGTTTTTCGGCTTATATTTCATAAACCTCAATTTGTCGGCTTATTTTGAGACTTGTGGGCTTATAATCCCATATAAGCTCATAATCTCATATATAAGCCGAAATAAGCTCATAATCCCATATATAAGCTTAAACAGACACCCCTTTAGAAGGAGAGCGGTCCCAAAATGATTGGAGAACATACACCTTGATGCAAAAAGTATAAACTAGAGTGAATGTTTTAGCGTTTGAATTAATTATTATTTTTTTATTATATGATGAATTTTATATCTTGTATTTTCATGATTAATTTTATATACTCAAAGTATAACCACTGAATGCATAATGTTCAATATTTTCAAAACATGTTTGGGTAAATGTAAAATTTCCTAAATTTGTATATATATTTGGTTTGAATTTAATTGTAAAATCAAGTTTGATTAAAAATGTCCATATGAAACGAATTTTTTGTAGCTTGTTTAGATCCAGCTTTGTATTTAATTACCCGTTGAACGGATGGGCTACCCTACCAGTGAAATAATTATAACCACACATTTGAGATGCATCGACTTAATTTAGATGCATCTCTATTCATTTAGATGCATCCCAATTAGGTTCGAAAGTGATTTTGAAGTAAAAACGAAACAAAGTAGTACTAAAAATAAATTTGACCCGTAGAGGACGAAAAATGTATAGGATTCGTCTAACTTGATGAAATGCATCTAATATATGCATATGCATCTAATTTTTTGCTAGAAAATATATTATGGTGCATCTAAAAGACTAGTGATGCATCTAATTCAAGTCGATGCATCTCAAATGTGTAGTTATAATTATTTCTCATCCTTCTCGTTTTAAGTTTTCTTCTCATTTGATCCTTGGTCTAATAGTAATAAGTCATTAAAATATAAGAACAAATATTGATAGTATAGTTTTGGGCATGAAATTTGTTGTGGATTATAGACTTCCAGGAATGAAAACGCATGCTAAGTAGTTGTCTATTCACCCTTAAATATTGCTTTAGTCCTCTTGCCTTGATATACTATTTGCATTGGATTTGCCTTTACAATGCCAAGCAGCCTAGTTTTTATTTATTTATTTAATTTTTTTGTTGTTGTTATTGTTGTTGTTGATAGTAAGTGTGAATATGTTATTCAATAACAGGCGATACAACATCTTTCGAAACTAATACAGACACACAACTTAGAACTTCACCTTCTAAAATTACATCGTTAGTCCATTCTAATGCGCATGAGCTACCATATTCTCTTCTTTCTTTACTGTTGGAACACGAAAAGTGTAAATCATTAGTTATGGACTTCTATTTATCTTTTGTAATACTTTAGGGTATATTGTGTAAGTTGTAGTACCTGCGACAATATGTTCCTATCGCAACACTTGTATAGTTGCGATAGCATGCTTGACTATTGTAAGGGTATAAATACCCCTTAACTCGTGGGTAATGAAGTGTGTGTTCTCAGTCAATGCAATACGAGACTTTCTATGTTTCTCTCGTTTCTCTCTCTACTCTAAAGTGTCCACACCCACTTTATCTCTCTTACATTATTTAAGTAGACGTGATATTATTGGAACAACAATTGGTATCAAGAGCCAAATATGATTTGTTGTTTTCATGTAGTGTTGTTTTAGTGTTATTTTAATCTTCATTAGTTGTAAAAGTTTTGGTTTTATTGAAGTTAAGAACTTTCTCTCTCTAGAATATCTTAACCTTCATACGTAGTATAAAGATTAATCACTAACGTGTTTAATCTTGTAAAATGTGTGTTAGGATAACATATTTGTGGAAAAGGAAAGAGCTTTCATCATTGCACACAAAACTTTTGTGAATTTAGTGAAGATTTAGGCTAAAATTTGTGGTTTATGGGTTTTAGGAAAGTGTACTTTTGTTCGTAAAAATAGGGTTGAAAGTTTGCTCGCATCAGTAAGGGTTTTTGGCTGCGATACTAGTCTTAGTAACAGTTGTGATAGCTATTCTAGTCTACAATAGGTGACTGCGATAGAAAGGGCTGTGATACTTGCTTTGCGAAGGTTTTTGTTATCCACTGTTTACGAAAGAAAACTCTACTCAAATCAATAAATTGTTGCGATAGCTTGTGTATTGTTTGTTGGGTTTGGAGATTCTGCTGCCTTGGAAATATTCTAAGTATAATTCTACTGCTAGTATAGATGATTATGCTGCTAGTGTTAATATTCTACTGCTTGACATTCTGCTGCTGAGAGATAATGACATTCTGCTGCTAATGTATTATATTCTACTGTTGAGTAAGATATGTATTAGAGTCGGTTAGATAAATATAGAAAAGATATTATCTTGTGTAGAAAGTTATTGTAAACCGACTAGGACTCCTTAGTCTATAAAAGGAGGTTCCTAGGGTTAGAATAGATACGTATCATTGTTAAGTCGATTCACTTCAAGGTTGTAAACCCTAGCATTGTTGAGTGCTCGTATATTATTAATATATTGAAGTGTTGATTGTTTATATTGTTCTTCTTAAGTTAAACATTAATATTCCGCGTTCTTGTTTAAGTTACAACATAATATAAGTCAACTTCTATTAGATCGATTGCTCAGCTGGGATCAACAAGTGGTATCAGAGCTTATGATCTAGAAGTTGTAAACAAGAAGAACTTACTTTTTACTCACATCTGTTCCTAATCAACTACTGAAGATATGGGTGATGAAACACTGATAAGGAGAAATTTGTTACGCTTTTAAGGGGTCATTTAAGCCCTAAGTTGTGATAATATGATAAATTATTACCTTAAATCGTTTCTTTTGTCAATTTAGGTACTTTTGAGAAGAATTCTGGAAAAGGAAGCATTTTGGATGATTTTGGAGCAAAAAGTGAAGAAAACGACAAAGGCAAGAATCCAAGCTGGAAATTGTACCTGACTGCGTCAAGCATTTCAAAGGGACGACGTCACTCATTGGAACAAGAGGTGGATATCACAATTGCACTTGACGCGCCAGAAGAAAAGTTGAAGCATAAGGCGTGACGGCGTCACGTTATACAAAAAGTAGGTCGCCACGTGTTATTCCCAAAGCGTGACGGCCCAGAAGTCTTACAAGGGGACGGCGTCAAAAAGTTGGATTGGACGACAAGAAACCCTAAACACGGCGAGATGACGGCGTCAGCCATTAAAAGGGGACGCTGTCACCATTGTAAGTCTATATATACTTTTCGATTTTTCATTCATAAGAGAGGACTTTTGGTAGGGAACTTTTGGGTACGAACCCTAGTCGACTTTTGCAGCAATTTTAGGGTTTCAAACCCTCTTTTCTTCCATGTTCAATTAAAGATAAGTTATCCTTTAATCATTCAATATGTCTATGTGTTGTTTGATTATATCGTATGCTTTTCTTTCTTTTAACATGCTAGCTTAGATTTACTTGTGTTTGCTTAGATCTAATGAAACCTAGTTATTGATTGTTGGTTGTTGGTTTGTCATTAATTGTTGTGGGTGATTAATTTTTGCGTTAGGCTTAAGAAAACTGGCTAATCTCCTATATGGTAACTTGCTTGAATTTCTTAAGAAACGTAATCGGATGTGTACTACGGTTTTATTGGTTGTATTAAATGCATAAGTGACTATTAATGAGGCCATGATAGGATACTAAACGTGTCGTCATAGGAAGAGATAGAAGCTTATAGAGTTGGGGAAGATCGTACACGGCCCCACGAATGGTATTAAGGAATGCAACCCTTCACCCATGCAATTGTGACAAACCAATTAATCAATAAAAGATAATTAGGGAGTAATGAAATCTAAGTAAACACGCTTTTCTCCATATTAGAAGTTCTCATATTTTATTTTCTTGTTATTTATTTATTTGTTTAAGTAGTTATTTGGGTTAGTTGACTAGCAACTAATTTCGCCCACTCTTCCAATACCCGAGATATTTACTTGCTTTCCATAAAATATAAAGACACAAAAAGAATCATCCCTCACCTCTAGACCTAGTTAGATTAGTTTCAATCCTAGCGAACACTATTCCCCGAGAGAACGATCAATCCCCCGGTACTTTCCACTCACTATACTACATCTGTCAGGTACACTGCCCGGTGGGGATTGCAAGCTTCTCAAGATCCCTTGAGAAGTAAAACCTTTTACGTAGACCGCAATCCACGCATCAAGTTTTTGGCGGCGCTGCCGGGGAATAGTTATTGCTTAGGTCAAAATTTATTTTTATTAGGTCTACTCACTAGATTCCTTTCTAGTGAGATTTTTATTTTTATTTTTATAGGTTTTCTTTAGTCTGTCTTATTTCTTCGTTTCTTTATTGATAACCATTACCATCCGCCATCATGGAAGGTGGTAATATCTTTGATCCCGCCAACCCACCACAACAAAACCCACCACAACCAAACCAACCTCCTAGAGCCCGCACTTTAGGAGAATACTCCCGACTTAGCCACCAAGGCTATCGAAACACCATTGAGCTCACTCAAGGAGCCAATGTGTCTCCCTTGCGATCCGACACCATCCGGTTGGTGCAAAGCGAATGTGCATTCCATGGACTTCGTTCCGAATATTCAAACCAACATCTCAAGGATTTTCTCAAAATCGTAGATTCCATTGACCTTGATGTTAAAACTCGAGAGACGACCCGATTGCATCTCTTCCAATTCTCTCTACGTGACCAAGCTAGTCAATGGCTTGAGCGTTTACCCGCAGGATCCATCACAGCTTGGGATGATCTCACCTCTCATTTCCTTGCTCAATTTTTCCCACCGGGAAGAATCACCAAGTTAAGGAATGATATCTTGATGTTCCAACAACGTCAAAGTGAAACTCTTTACAAAGCATGGACTCGTTTCAAGGACTTACTTCAAAAAGTCCCTCATCATGGCATAGATCTTTGGCTCCAAGTCCAAATCTTCTATGACCATATCAATCTTTCCACAAGGCAAACCATTGACCAAGCGGCCGGTGGTAAGCTACGTGATCGAAGTGCGGAAGAATCATGGGAACTCATAGAAGATCTTGCTCTCTATGACAACGAAAGTTGGAATGATCCCCGTGATTTGAACAAAACAGTCAAGGCAATATCTTTGTCTTCAAATAATTCAAGCACTCCCAACCGTAGGATCATGGAACTTGAAGACCAAGTCAAGTTTCTCATGAAATCTTACAAAGCTCCTAAACCTTCAAGCTAAGTAAACAAAATCACTTCTTCATGTGAGTATTGTAGTGGTCCCCACGACACTCATGATTGCATGGAACTCCCCGAACAAGCTTTTGCGGACTACGCATCCTCGCGTACCGACGGAGCGGGAGACAAGTGGTACACTTTCAAACCCGAGCCAAACCCTTACGGTGATTCATACAACCCCTCTTGGAAAAATCACCCAAACTTTAGGTGGAAACAAAACCAAAACACGGCCCAAAACAATTATTCCAATCCACCTAATCGTTTTCAATCAAACGGTTCGTCCTCTAACCGTACTTTCAACAACAATCCTTCCAAAAACTATGGTTGTACCAATAATTTTGAAGGATTGATGTCCAAGTTTATGGCATCTCAAGAAGCTCGTTTGGCTAAGTTTGAGTCCGAATTCAACCAACAACAAACGGAGATGACCAACAAAATTGACAACTTGTTGAAAGCTCTCAACAACCAAGTGTTGACACCGCCAAATGAGGACGCTAGGAACACAAGTAGCGGAACCCAAATCAAGGACCCCTCAACATCCAAACATGTCCACTTTGTCAACGTTGTCACTATTAAGCCAATCAATAAGGATAGGGAAGAAAATGATAGGGATAGGACTGAAGTTGAAAATGAACATAAGAACGAAGTTAAGGAAGTTGAGGAGGATAAGGAGAAAGAAGTAGAGGATGTAGAAGACTACTTTGATAGGTTACCAACTAAGGAAGAACGTGCATACCATAGGGATTTATTCGATGACCCCGAAACACCATACTTCCTAGGTTCACCAATAATCAAAGCGAGCAATCCATCTAATATCAACATACCATGCAACATTGGGCATGTGCATGTATGAAAAGCTTACGTCGATCTTAAATCTCCCATAAACATTATGACTAGGATCCATTACAATTGGATAATGAAAAAGCAACTTGGACCTAGGATATTTCCTAACATATGTAGGATAAATAACTTTATGGGAAGAGTTAAGGGATTGCATGTTTTTGTAGGAAACTTCACGTATGTTACCAATTTTGTGATTGTAGAAGATATTCGTCCGGTAATAGATAGTTGCTTAACTAAAGTAGTGCTTGTAAAGCCATTTGTTGAGGTCTCTAAAATAACTTATGACCCGTTTTAAGAGATAGTTAGGTTCAAGGAGGAGACCAATGAGATAGCCTACCAAATGCCTTATAAGATAGAGCAATACCGACTTTTATTGAACCTTGAGAAGGAGCATAAGCAGGTGGTCTACTATAGGAATGATGAGGATAGACATAGAGGAGTAGACCACATAATGAAGAAAATATTTGGGTTCTATAAGGAATGCCTACAACTAGGTCCTGAATACAAGACTAAACAGGAGGATGACCTAGAGAACGTGACCAACGACGAAGTCACGTAATAGGGCGTGACTTTAAGTCTAGGTACAAGACTCGTTAATAAAGAAAAGCGCTTCTTTGGAGGCAACCCAAGCTTTATTTGTTTGTTTGTTTATTTTATTTTATTTGCTTCCGTATGTATGTTTTGTTTATATTGTTTATTGTTCATGTATCAAACATTTTGTGAAATGCTTTATTTTGTTTTTAACTTCGTCTTAACTACATATAAAGGTATTTTGCAAAAGATAAGTGTAAGGGAAATCCAAATTTGTTTTTAAGAACGGATTGAACATGAACGATAACAATAAGATATAAACATGCATATTAGTATTTTTTTTTTGAGTCAAATGCTTGTATCGAGTCATAATGAGTGTTTTGTAGGATTCCAGGAATTAGAACATAGGTTTTTCTAGAAATTTTCTGGAAACAAAACATAAGAATTATGTCCGATCAATTCTGACGGCTTCAGGCAACACCTAATGACGTCAGGTGTAATTTTCTGAAAATTTTGCAGGTTTTGTTTTTCTGCCGGAATTGTAAATTTCGTAAAATGTGTATTTTATAAACTCCAGGAATCTGCAAACATTCATTCCAGAAGCATTATATCTTTACTTGCTTTCTAGGATTTAATTTTATATAGATTTACCGCCGATTTTACACTAGGTTTTCTTGTTTGTTTTCTCAGCTAATTAACATGTTATATTGGACAAGAAGATGTACATGGATAATCAAGCTTTTGGCGCTACTTTAATCTTGGAGTTTTCACACTTTCTTGGAGGAGGATTTAACCATGTTACTGCATCATCTACATCGAACGAATCAGGGGAGTATTTGTTTCATTCTTTCATTTTCTTTACTTTTGCATCTTTTAATTGAACATTGAGGACAATGTTCGGCTTAAGTGTAAGGAGGGTTAATGAAGATTCCTTAGAGATTACAATTGCACTTGATTTTTGTCTTGTTTAATAGTAGATATGTAAGAAAACTGAGAGAAACACTTGTTAAGGTAATTTTAGCACCAAATTTAAATTTTTTTGCGACATATAGGAGTGAAAATTTAGTCTTAATAAGCGTCTCATGGATAGGAGTTATATGACTAGCACAAAAACCGTACCACTCAAAAAAAAAATTCCACCCCAAATATGTGAGGTTCGCCCCTAGATTTGTTAGGAAAAGCCTTAGTGCTTATGAGTGTACCGGTAGTATTTAGATTCTAGAACTTGCGTTATTGATTCATTCCAAGACCACAAGTGAGACTACATTCGTGTAGTTGGATTTACTACATGATAAGAAGCATTAGGATAACCCATGTTTTAACCATGTTTATATAATTACATTGACTTCATTGGTCAAGTAATTTTCCCACACCTTTGCGATGTACTCATTTTTAGTACACGATACCCCTAGTACACCCCTCAGAGCCTATCTTTTTTGTTTCTAACTTTAAGCATTTTACTTAAAGGAATAATTTGTTTACAATCCACCACCAAATGTACACTCAAATCGCCTTAGCCTTCCTTATATGCACTCATCTTTAGTGCATTATTGTTGCAACATTTGTTTAAACCCTTTGTTAATTGTCTAATTGATTACATGGTTGCTAAGTCGAGTCATATCTTGTACATAATGTTTTGGGACAATTGGGACTCATGAGTAAAGTACTATTGTTATTGAGTAATGGGGAAGAACATCAATTATTACCTCCATATGTGCACAAATGTTTTAAAGTACACCAAGTGTTTTGATTATCTTAATTTGAGTCATTAGAATAGTTACATGTAAAGTATGTAAAAGTTCATGTGTAAGGGGATAATTGAGCCCCCTTGATGTATTATTTTGGATGGTAGGGTAAGAATGTATGCAAAAAAAATAAAATAAAAATAAATAAATAAATTGAAAAAAATCAAGAAAACGAAAAAAATTAGAAAAAAAAGTGGAAAAAACATACGGACTACCATCCCGATTCCTTTTATGGTTATCTTAAGTTTTTGTTATTTTATGGTAAGCCTAAGTTGAGTCGAGTCTTGGCTTAGTAACACCACATTGTACATGTAATTAACTTGCCACCAGTAAAATATCCCTTTATCCAACAAACCGTGTTTTCCATACCCCTACACCTAACGTTATAACCCTTTAAAAAGACCTCTTTCATAGTTTTGCTAGGTGCTTACGCCAAGTGGTGGAGGTTTTCGATCCTTTCCCAAGCCTATGGTAATCTATTTGCTATGACAGGCAGTGAGTAATATCTTTCCATTTCCATTAATTATAAGTAGAATATATAGCTGTTATATATTTGTTGCATTTTAAATGGTGCTGGGTTAACGGGTTGTTAGCCTTTCTGCGTTGGCCATGCGATCAAGGGCGGCAGATCAGTTTTAGCCTAAGAAATTGGTGGGAAAAGGTCATCGAAAAATTGTATGGCGTATTAAACTTTATAAGACGGGGTGTCGTTTCATGGCCTTAGAATGAAATGTGCATAGAGAGAAGTAGAAAAAAGGGCTAAGCCGATGGGTCACACTTTTTGCCATGAAAATGGTGACAAAAGCATTACCGTATTGATTGGTAATTAAACATATGTATATCAATTAGTGTGTTGTTTATGCGGTTTGATATGTTGGTCGAGATTACTGTTGTTAGTGTTTTTTTATCATGTCTTGTTAGTATGATATGCATATAGTAAATAGTGACACATAGATATTGGTTTGTTGTCTTTGTCGAGGTATTCTTATTTCTATGTTGTATTTCTATAAAGATGGGTGGTGGCCTACTGCTTATTGCCGTCGTTAAGAGTTTTATTTGTGCATTAAATTAGAATGGAAAAAACCTTAGGACATTACCAAATATAAAAGTCCAAAGTAGCTTGGCATTGAACTTATTAAAGGTTACAACAGTTTGAGGTTTAATGGTTTTTCAGCTAGCATAAATAATCTAATCCAATACTAAGTGCACTGTCACCAGTTTTTGTGAAGATGTAAATCTGTAACACTAAAATTTTAAAAACTTCGATTTAACAATGAACAATTTCAAAGAAATGGGATCATGCTTATGTACATGATATCAGGAAAATGATATTTGTCTCTTAAAGTTTATGGTGTTTTTTTACATGCGTAACTATCTACGCATTTTGTGAATAAACTTGCATCGGTTTCAATTCTTTCCGGCTGCAACAGAGTGACTTTGATTTGAAGGCAGTGAAACGGATGCCTTCAATACGTTGTCTTTGCTGGACATCTTGACGACAACTGTGATGTTGGGTTCTTGCACAACTCCTGAAAAAAGCAATTTCGAGTTACCTTATCCATGGTGGACTTTTTCAATCATTTAAAAGACAATAGACCGATTCTACGAATTTGATATCCGCAAAATACTTTGGTCGAAAGTACAGTTTATGTTTGGTTTCCTCTTGGTAATAAACATTTTTATTATTTTTTTTTCTATATATTTTTTTTTGTTTTCCTTCTATTTTGTTTTGTCCATTTTTTGGTGCATATCTGTTTTTTCTGTATTAGTTTTGGTCAAACTGGTAATGGTATGTGAAAGGGTGGAGAGTTATGGTTTGTTAATGCATGGGGAAGGGAAATAATAATTACCTGCTATTTAAATGGGTGGCTCAAGGATGTCAATCAAATCAACTTGGCTTTTAAATCACATAGAAACAGAAATCAGCAATCATTATCAAAGGAAATTTTGATTTTAAACACACACATAGAGAGAGAAAAACACCCTTCTATAACCCAAAAAAATGACAACACCAATTCCTTTTTGCTAAGAATTAGTTACTGTTGCTGGTTCAAGCCTAGTTAGAGATATGATGATTGTACATTTTCAAAGGGAGGTCACTATGACATTGTTGGATGAAGCAGAACTAAGGAAAAAGGCTGCAGAAATAAGGTCGCGCGTGGCTGAGAGGGATTTTGTAATTGGAGAGCTGGAACTTCTGTTCGGTTTTGATTCCTGTTTGCAAAGTAACAGATTGAAAAGCTAGGCGTACCAATATAAAACAAAAGCAACGGTCTTATAAAAAAAGTACGATCTTCCTGGGCTGTTAAATGCTATTTTGTGACACATAGATCGCATGCTTCATTAGATTTATGTCGCACAAAATAGCACCTAACATCTCAGGAATATTGTATGTTTTTTTATTATATGGCTCCTGGCTCCCTGCTGTCTCCTCTACCATCTTGTAAAGCTGAAAATATTGAATGCAGAGATAACAAAAAATTCTAAGATAAAGCTGAAGCAGGTGGTAACAGTTCGATTAATAAAAATACTGAATGTCAAATATGGCCTATCCATACCTGTTTATTCTAATCGCCAGCACAACGCATAGATAAGATACTGGTAACGCGAAAGTTCACGTGAAGGAAAAACTTACTAATGTATTCTATAAACTAAACCATGGCAGAGTATAGATGTACCACAGTTATACGAAACGGATTAACTGTGTAGTCGTTTATAGCAGCACGTGAGCTTCGCCTGCGGGAAAACCTTCTCAATCTAAACAAAATAAAATCAGGTTAAACAGCAAATTAGCAAAGCAACAAAACTAATAAAAAACAATTGAAGCAAAATAAAATCCAAGATATGAGTCTAAAACTACCTCGACGCAGAATATCTCGGGACGTCGAACCTGCTTTGCATATAAACCTAAAAAACAAATACACATCTAACACGCTATAAAAATGTCCATCGTTATATGCTATGTTGACTTTAAATGCACTCGAGAAAAGAAATACCTTTTTGATTAGCGGACTCGGAATATGTAACAACCGTGCTTTAGCAGGTTAGTCAAATCGATAGTGTTGACCTGATTAACTTTTGCTTTGTGTGAGTTAGGTGTTTTGTGTGACGTATGTGCGTACACTCGTGTTTTGGTACTAAATCCTTTGTGTGATTTTATTGATGTGATTTGAGTAGTGTTGGTTTTGGTTAAGTTCATTTTTGATCACCTTGGTGACATGGAAATGATTTGTGTGGTTTTGGTGTTTTGTGGTTGTTGTGTAATGGGTTTCATTTGAGCTTTTGAGCATTAGTAAGTTACATGGTGTTTGGTTTTATGGGTTATATTAATAATAAGTGAAAATTCTATTTTTGGAAACTTTGTTTTGAAAATAATAATTATTTTGAGTTTTCATAAAACAAATGTTTATCGCGCAAGATGTTAGGTTTCGGTATGGGTTTTTATAAAATAGCAAAACACAAGATTTTAGTTGTAATAATTAATATTAATAAAAAAATATATAAAATTACATATATATGTACATAAAATCAACCAAATAAGGTTTTAGGGGAAAAAGGAAACAAATTTTAGTCTAAATATAACTCTTAATTAAGGAGGTTATTTAGAAAAATCTTAAGATAATATAAATACAAACCAAAACACCCCAAAAATGTTTTTTTGAGTATATGGTCGAACCAAGAGAAGCAGGAAAAGCAGAAAAATTTTAGGGTTTATTTTTGAAGCAGAAAATCAAGAATCAAGGCATAATTTCTAGTTCATGTATTTAATTAATCAAAATCATTCATGTAACAAGGATATGGTGGATTAGGGTCACTCTAAAATCTGTAATTAAATTAAGTAAAACATGTTGGGACCACTAATTAGTAACGTTATGATGATTGGTGAAAGAATTAAGGCTTAAAACATGTGAACTAATGAGTTAGGGTTTGATAGATTCTTAAGGCTGTAGTAATACGAAGTTATTTAATAGATGGTAATGAGTTAATACATGAATATTGAGTTTAAATTGTAGTTCAGAGAACCTACTTTCCAAAAAGTCCGGCCACGATCGACTTCGAGGTCGGGAAGTCTGTCTAATGATTTTTGCGAGTAAAGGTGTTAAAGCTGTTAAACAAGGACATATTTAGGTTAAAAGTATAGAGGTCAAAAGTGGGTTCGAAAGTGTAATTAGGGTTAGACCTTCTGGAAAAGTTGAGTTTTATGTGCCCTTTGACTTCCACGCGTAGGGTGGACGTTAATAAGTTACACAAATATGTTACTTGGGTCAAAACATTTTGGTGTGCGTTCAGATCCGAATCTGGATAGTTTTCATGCTTGATTTTCTTAAGAGTACTTGTGTGTTTTTTTAGTGCATGACCTTCTGGGATTAGCTTGTATGCTCATAAGAGACCATTGTGAATTTTCAGTGTGAGTTGTGGAGTTTATTTTGTCATGATTTCATGTGGGTAGAAGTACCCCAAAAATCTGCGTTTTCTGATAAAGTGTATACAAGGGATTTAGTGAGTGTAAGTGATTGGTAGCTTCTAGTATGGATTCTAGGTG
Source organism: Artemisia argyi (assembly GCA_030686995.1). Taxonomy (NCBI): domain Eukaryota; kingdom Viridiplantae; phylum Streptophyta; class Magnoliopsida; order Asterales; family Asteraceae; genus Artemisia; species Artemisia argyi. The sequence continues at coordinate 17,231,454 of CM060697.1, read as the reverse complement.
ACCCATGGTGGTTTATATGACCCTTAGACATACATCATATGTGTGTTACATGGACTTTAGCTTTTGGCTTGGTCGCGTGTAATGTGATTCTATTTTGTTTGTTTAGATTTGTGATTATTGTGTTGGAAGCTGCAAAGATTCAGGTGAGTTTCATAGTCCCATTTTTCTTTGTTTTAAACTTGGGATGGGAATGATGCTTGTGTTGAATTATGTTTTAAGTTACTGTGATTATGTGGTTTAAAGAATGCATGGACTTGTGAATGGTTATTAGGTATGCGTTGACCGACAGACTTCGTCCTTTGACCAAAAAAATTGCACCGTCCAACCTTAAGTGGGAAACGTTATGTGTGGTTCGTCCCTGACACTAACTGGGATGGATAACGGTCGTTTGATGAGGTCCAACCGAGGGTATTTTAGTCTTTTCCCACCCAAACACTCTTCCTTCCCACACCACTTTTCCCTCCAACCCACACTTTCTTTTTCCCGCTTCTTTTTTTTGTCCTTACCCCCTAGTATAAATATTATCCCATCCCCCACCAACCTTTTTAATATATTTCTTTATTACTCTTCTTTATTTCTTTCTTTCTTCCATTAAAAACCCAAATCACAGGTAAGAATCAAAATGGTTACTTGTCATTGTGGAAAAGTTGCAGTGGTGAGAACATTATGGACTAACATCAACCCAGGAAGAAGGTTTTATAGTTGCCCTGATGTGGTGGGGATGTGTTTTTTCTAAATTTTTTGTAGAAATTGGTTTTGATATCTTTTATTATGTTATTAACAATTATTGTTTAAACCTTTTAACAGGCATCAGAGTGTCCTTTTCTTGATTGGGTGGATCCCCCAATGTGTGCTCGATCTATTAACATCATACCCGGACTGTTGAGATCATTGAACAACCATCGAGGACAAATCCAAGTGTTGCAGGAAGAAAGAGCTAGGATGAAGAAGCAACTTTATGTTTCTTGGGCTATTGTCTTAATGTTTGTTGTTTACAATGTGTTGACTTAAGTTAGATGTTAAGTTTGGTGTTTTGGTGTAAGGTTAGGTCTTTTGTGGAAGTTAGATGAAAATGTGACAGCTTTTGTGGTTGATATGAATGAAATAAAGATAGTTGTTGGTTCTTGTTGAGTTGTTGGTTCTTTTAGTCAAACAAGTAAAAGTCAAGCTATTACAAAACTAGAATTGACCCATTACCAAACTGAAGTAAAAGTCAGATAAGTAAACTGCAAATACAAAACCAAGTAGCAATTACAGATAAGTAATAACTCAATTTGACCCATTACAAATTTGGAATTGACCCATTACCAAACTAGTATTGTTGACTTCAGCATAAGTCACACATACTAAACTTCAATTATAAAACCAAGTAGCAAATAAATTGACCCATTCTCTACATACTAAACTGCAAATATCATTAAGTAGTTAAGTTAATGATCAAGACATACAAGCCATGACCATCCAAAATAACCTAACTGACATGTCCAAATACAAGCCACGATCATGGATACAAGCCATGCTCATCCAAAGTCATAATCCTACTACAGCAGGTCCAAAATATAAATAAGTAGTCATAATTCAAACACAGGTTCACTTAAACATTAAACATAAACAACTATCAACCAAGAACAATAACTTTCTTCCTTGGTGGACCTTTCTTCTTCTTTCCATCATCAACTGCAACTCCCTTACTTTATCAGCAGGTGTTGATCTTCTTGCAGAGTTATCAGCTCCATCACTAGCAACACTTCTTTCTTTCCTCTTGTTACCAACTCCCTTTGACTTTTCTTTTCTTGGTCCAGTGCAAGTCCTTGAGTTGTGACCTCTGGTTCCACATTTGTCACATGTGACAGTCCTGAGTTTCCTAGTCAGCTTGCCATCCTTGGATATATGCACCAAATCTTTCTCTGCCCTAGACTTCCTCCTTTCCTTTCTTGGTCTCCCAATTTGTGGGTGATGAGTTGGTGGTAGCAGAGTAGTTGGTACAATACACTTAGGCCAATGCACTGGACCTCTAATAGGTGTGATCATGTTTGAGTAAGCTTTCTTCCATGTTTCCAGCCTACAAAATGGAAATGCATTAATAATGTGAATACATGCAATGTAAATGAATTAATGGATTAATACCTGTAACATGGATGTACCCAATCCTCTGGTATTCCTGATGATTGTTGGTTAAGTGCCATGTTCCAGTTTGTAGCTATAGCATGTTTACAGGGGATCCCAGTTAACTCCCACTTTCTACAGGTACATGTCATCTGCTCCACATTCACCATACGCTGATCCCTCCATGGACCACTTACCTCATAATTGTTGGAATATGTAAATCATAACTAATATATAAACATATAAACACATCAAGCACGCAACGAAAATAGATCAAATACATATAATTGAAATTAGCCGAATATAAATGAATGCGTACCTCTTTTGTGATTTCTAGCAAGAACAAGAAATCAATTGATCAAGAACTTATAAACCCTAATTAGGGTTTAATGTGGATCGACTATGTGTTAGTCGAATAGGGCAATCACCACGTTAGCAAAAGTATGCCAACAATTCGTTCTCGAACACACGTACTATTAGCGTTTCAATAAGAAAAGCTAGGTTCTTAATTCACGAGCAAACACTACTAGTTGAGCCTTAGTTGATTCAAGAGAATCGCCTATAGCTCAAAGAATAAGAGATGAGAAAGTGAATTGGCTTGCTAATGAACCAAGTGATGAATAGAATGAATCCATGAGGCCATGTATTTATACTATCATAACCTTGAAGCATTCCCTGTCCCATGGAGATGTGGGATCGGCCGAACATAAGCCCAAGGAAGGGTTTCTAGATCCTTCTTGGCTTCTTTTTCACTCTTAGTCCTTTAACTTTCGTCAAACGGTCGTTAGGTACCGTTAAGTGCTTATTTCGTGAATTTAATAATTATTTGTCACTAAAACAATAATTATTAATTAATTGAAACTCATACGGAAAGTGTGCAATCCTGAAGTATCGAGTTCGAGTCCGGACATATTCATTAATTTTTATCCATTAAAACTAACAGCTCCCACTCGGATATACATTAATGTAATAATGACAATGGTTAGTCTAGCATAACACGCCAATGTCCCCAGAACGATCACGAGTATGGTTTCCTGGAAAAAACCACATTTGATGATTCATCATCATACTTATCCTTTTTGTTTCTAATACCACGTTAATATGGATATGGATCTAAGTCATTCCATAATTAACTATTCTGTTTCTCGTTATTTATGATTGAGCAAGATTACCAATTCATCTGAACGTATTCCAGATAGACCTTGGGCATGGCCATGCAAACATCTTGTCAACCCTACGAGGGGCCCAACAGTATTAAACTTCAAAACAAATTTGAAGGAAACAAATCCTGTGTTGACTACAAGCATAACCTATGAACTTCGCATCACCTCTGAAAATAATCCTTATAACTACCAGTTACGGATAGCGTTAGACTATCTCACAGAAAATGAGCTACATCTACAGTAGTTACCTGGTATCTCAAGTCTGAGGATAAATATTCATGATTTACTATAATGACAACATCCATAAGCATAATCATGTAATTGGGATTTTGTCCTACATTCAATTTATTTACTTATTGAATATCATGTGAATTTGGCATTTCTACGCATCAATATACTTTAAGTATATTATACCAAAACTCAGATTTGTCTTAGTTCAATGATACTCCCATATCATTAATTGACAACGGACTATTTAGAATAACATAACATAAGTTATTCATGAATTAAACATGCAAATATGGGATACAATCTATTATTAATGAAAACAAACGTACTCAGTACTTTAATTCATTATTAAATAATAATTGCTTAACTCCCTTTATCCAAATACAAAATAGATCAATGCATGAAAATTCTCGTTAATGAATTTTGTCTCAAGTAATACCAATCATACTTGTTGACAATTATGCCTCAAGTAATGACATACTTGTTGACAAGGCGTTATTCAACTAACTTTGATCTATCGGAATTTTGAGAATACTTATTTCAAGAATTCAATTAGCGAAGTTCTTGTATATGTGCATTCAAATAATTTGATATAACCACATAATACACCATAAAGTGTGACATCCTAAACATCTAATTTATGATAATTAAACTTTCAAACCTTTTAAAGTTTAAAGTATTCTTATTCTTTAATGTATAATGCAACTATGCTTTAATTAAGCATAACTAGTATACATGGCTATTAACAAGGATGAAATCCTTCCATGACTAGTATTGAGTGTCATCTCAATTTAATTAGCATCATTGTATGCAAACAACAATATGCTCTTTTCCGTAAACTTTAATGTGTAACGTTTTATGCCTTCCAAACTTCCAAGTTTGTTGGCTATGACAATTGACAAATTGTTCATCTATAGAATCTAGAAATTGTTCCAGGCTGAGGATGTGATTCTATATCCAAATATATTCCTTTAGAATATTCATTACACAACTTATCTAATATCTTTCAATTAGATATCAATGTTGTCAAATCATCTTTTATCAAAGCATGATATAACAACAACATGATGTACATGAAAAATCCTTGTGTGCAACTTAAATTTCATTCATGTACTACATATCCATTTAAACTTTCTAAATGATATATCATGTTCTATTAGATTCATTTACCGCACATGTTTACATCAATAAACATGTATTCAAGGTTGTATGTTTTAGTTATTAAATCTTTCAAGTAAAGTTTCATTCCAAGTTATGACTTAACACTTAACTTATATAGAATGTTACTTCCTATATGTTATACAACATATATGATTGAAGTAAGTAAACATAATACTCCCACTAGGTTTCAGAATTACTTAGGAGTTATCTTATTTAAATTATAAATCAAACATGGATTTAATATTTTAAACATAAGACTTATCTCCTTGATGCATGCATTTATCCATACTTGGATTATTGCATTTTGTATACTTTCAAAGATTAAATGAATTCATAAACTCTTAATTACTTATCGTCCTCGCTTAAGTAATTATACAAGAAAGAGCTTTATAATCCATTATCAAATTCCATATTCATAAAAATGAATATGACAATTACCATCTTTGTATCTTTAATGTGCTTAGGAAAGAGTATTCAATCATAGTTAATTACTTAAGTATGATTAATAATCTTGTCATAAGACATGTATAACAACCCACAAACACCCATTACTATCATTCCCATTACAAATACCCATAGTAGGTATTTCACATGTAAATTTTTGCTTTTTACATACAATATTACTTGCATGACTCACTAGACCTGCTTAGGTATCTACACAAGCCAAAAAACTCAACACTCACATCCTATAAACCCCAGGTATGTCAAGCATAAACTCATAACAACAATGATGAGGCGAAAAATGAACCATTTTTAAGGGGTCATTTAAGCCCGAATTCGAATTTATTTGATCAAATATTGCCCTAAATCGTTCATTTTGTCATTTTAGGTACTTTTGGAGTGAAATCTGGAAAAGGAAGCATTTTGGACATTTTTGAAGCATAAAAGTGAAGAAAACAGCAAAGTCTTAATTTTCCTTGCTGGGAACAGTACCTGACGGCGTCACATGTTCCTTAATGACGGTGTCAAGAGTAATACAGGAGGTGGATATGGACAATACACATGACGATCCAGAGAGTTTTGTGCATTGGAGATGACGGCCTCACCCAAGGTCATCATGGTCCATGTATTAGTGACGGCCCAGAAGAAATTTACACATGACGGCATCAAAAGTGGATCTAGGCAATCCGATTTCATTATAGGCGGCGAGTTGACGGTGTCACATGTTTACACATGACGCCGTCACCCTGTATTACCTATATATAGTTTTCCAAATTTCATTCATTAGGGTGCAACTTTGAGGGAAAAAACCCTAGGTCGAATTTTCCAGCTTTTTCAAGGGTTTCAACCCTTTCAAAACTTTCATGTTCAATTTGAGATAAGTACTCTTTCAATTCAATCAATATGTCTATGTGTTGCTTGAATATATCTTACACTTGTCTTCAATTTAACATGCTCAGCTAGATTTCTTTTGTGTTTGCTTAGATGTAGTGAAACCTAGATGTTAATTATGGGTTGATTGCTTGTTTATAATTGTTACGGATGATTGTATTTGATGTTAGGCTTAAGAAAACTGGCAGACTTCTATTGGTAACATGCTTGAACGTCTTAAGAAACATGATCAGAGGTGTACTATGATTTTTGGTTGTATTTAATGCGTAGGAGAATTCTAATGATCCCATGTTAGGAGCTTCTAACGGCTCGACGTAGGAGTGAAGTAGGATCCTATAGAGTTAGGGAATATTGTACACGGCCCTACGACTAGTATTAAGGAATATGACCCGTCATCCATGCAATTGTAACAAGCTATCAACCTGTAAAAGATATCTAGGGAGTAATGAAACCTAAGTAAACACAACTTTCCCCATCATTGTTTACACCACTAGTATAATTAGATTTCATTTTCATTTCTGTTATTTTATTTTGATTGCATCTTTAGTTATTGGGTTAGTTGGCTAGTAACTAATTCCGCTCATTATTCCAAATCCCGAGATTTTTACTTGCTTTTATAAAATATAAAAATACAAAAAGAATCATCCCTCACCTTTAGACCTAGTTTTTAGGCTTTCTAATCCTAGCGACACTATTCCTGAGTTGAACGATCAATCCCCCGGTACTTGTCACTATAGTATACTACAACGATCAGGTACACTGCCTGGTGGGGGTTGTAAGCTTCTCGAGATCCCTCGAGAGGTAAAGCCTGGTGCGATTCCCACGTATCAAGTTTTTGGCGCCGTTGCCGGGGAATAGTTATTATCTAGGTTAGGATTTCTTTTTATTAAGTCTACTTGCTAGATTCCTTTCTAGTAAGATTTTATTTTTAATTTTAGGTTTTCTTTAGTCTATCTCATTTCTTCGTGTCTTTGTTCGTAACCTTTACCATCCGACATCATGGAAGGTGGTAACATCTTTGAACCCATCAACCCACCACAACAAAACCACCCACAAAACCCACCACTAGCAAACCAACCTCTTAGGCCCCGAACCTTAGGAGAATATTCCCGACCTAGCCACCAAGGCTATCGAAACACTATTGAGCTCACTCAAGGAGCCAATGTGTCCCCCTTGCGATCCGACACCATCCGGTTGGTGCAAAGCGGATGTGCATTCCATAGGCTTCGTTCCGAAGATCCTAATCAACATCTCAAGGATTTCCTTAAAATCGTAGATTCTATAGACCTTGATGTTACAACTAGAGAGTCAACCCGATTACGCCTATTCCAATTCTCTCTACGTGATCAAGCTAGTCAATGGCTTGAACGTTTACCCACGGGATCCATCACCTCATGGGATGATCTCACCACTCGTTTCCTTGCTCAATTTTTCCCACCGGGGAGAACTACCAAGCTTAGAAATGATATCTTGATGTTCCAACAATGTCAAGGTGAAACTCTATACGAAGCATGGACTCGTTTCAAGGACTTACTCCAAAAAGTCCCTCATCATGGCATATATCTTTGGCTCTAAGTCCAAATCTTCAATGACCATATTGATTTCTCCACAAGGCGATCCATTGACCAATCGGCCGGTGGCAAGTTACGTGATCTAAGTGCGGAAGAATCATGGAAACTCATAGAAGATCTTGCTCTCTATGACAACGAAAGTTGGAATGTTCCCCGTGATTTGAACAAAACGGTCAAGGCAATATCTTTGCCTTTGAACAATTCTAGCACTCCCGACCGTAGGATCATGGAACTTGAGGACCAAGTCAAGTTTCTCATGAAATCCTACGAAGCTCCCAAGCCTTCAAGCCAAGTGAACAAAATCACTTCTTCGTGCGAATTATGTAGTGGTCCCCATGACACTCGTGATTGCGTGGAACTCCCCGGAAAAGCTTTTGCGGATTACGCATCCTCGCGTACCGACGAAGCAGGAGATAAGTGGTACACTTTCAAACCCGAGCCAAACCCTTACGGTGATTCCTACAACCCTTCTTGAAAAAATCACCCGAACCTTAGGTGGAAACAAAACCAAAAAATTCTTCCAATCCACCTAATCGTTACCAACCAAACGGTCCATGTAACACCCCCAATTCATAGATGCAGCGGAATTCGAACTGGGTGTTACTGGACGGCACAATAGTCACAATAATAGAAAACTAACTCCAATTGAGTCGTTTTAAAAGATTTATCATTCAAATTGTATAAATATCAGAGATTACAAAATGAGGTCCCAGATGGTTCCATGTTTACAAATTAAATGAGTTTTGAATGATAATAAAATTTATAGCCCTCTTGAGTATCCGTGCCCTTCCGTGCCATCCTTGATCGTCATGAACCTGAAATACATGCTTGAGAGGTCAACACAAAGGTTGAGTGGAATTCGTAGAGTTTAGTTAAATCATTTGAACACAATAATCGTAGTGTGAGCTATAGACTCACACTCATAGTTAGAAAACAAAATCGTTATTTATTTCACTAAGCTCATGCAACCAAAACATTAACATCGAACCAACAAAATTGGCATTATAGAAGCCCTATCGAGGTACTTTTGCCATTATACCGCTAAATCTCAAATATAGTGCATTTGTGTGAACTCATCGTTGTTCAACACAAATGGGATCCGTCAATCCCAATAGATCTATTCACAATATTCGCGCTCACTAAAGGTAGTGACTAATGGTTCATGATATAGGGACTTCGAACATGGCAATCGTTACTTAGTGATAATAAAACATCGTCGGGTAGCATACAGTAGAAAGCATCGTGTTCGAGTAGAAAAATAATAGCATGTATTCCCCCCATGGGTTTGTAAAATAGTTAAACAATAGAAAGTGGGGCTACGAACTCACCTTCAGTAAGATAGCAAGTAATGAAGGTGATGGTTGGATCGTGTAGGTTTCTACGAGCAACCTATAATAGAATGTTGCGACTTAGGATTTGTGTAGAGAATATAACGGAGTGCCTATATATATATCTTGCATTTAGTCCATGATGTGGTATGATGTATATTGTATGTCCTTGAAAGAAAAGATTCATGAACATGTATGTTTTGTATATCGTTTACTACCGTTCGGGCTGACATATTTCAGAAGCCATGTTAGTAAGCGTTCGAGGAGCCAGGACACTTTAACTCGTAAATCCACAACTCATCTCGACGGCTTACATAATGAACTCCTCACATGAGGCTCCCTACTATTGTAGTAGTTGATGAAATATATAGATATAAGTTTTGATCCGAAAGTTACATGTCCGATATTTGTATAAACTTAGGAAAGTTTATTTGTACATGAAGATTGTTATTAGGGGTAGTTTCATAAGTCTTGAATGACCATTTTCTCTTGGTAATATCTCATGGTTTCTTTTAGGTGAAGTAGATCCAAATTGCTTGTTCATGTTATCGCCTAATTCATTGTTTCATGTTTACGCCTATGTAAGTTGTTATGGTCATTTTGTCATGGCCTAGCCATGACCTTTGGTCCTTGTTCCAAGGTCTTGAGACTCAACCTTGGCTCTAGCCATGGTTGTGGTCTTGATTCTAGGTCATAAGACCCCTTTTGTCTTCATAAACCATAACCTATATGTAATGACTTTGTCTAAAAATGGGCTGTTTAGAATTTGAAGAAATTTATCACTCGAAAAGCGTTTTCAGGGCTCGAGCTTCTTTGTTCCTGAACGAAAACATCGTTCCGGACAACTTTCGTGTTTTAACTTTTTGATGAATCGGACCAGAAGTGGGACTTCCAAAACCCAAATTTGATCAGAATGGTATTTGGCAGTTTTGCCGGAAATCTTTGGTAATTTCAAATAGGCGTAACTTTTGACTCGTATACTCGTTTTAGGTGGTTCAAATTGCTATGGTTTCCTTGTTAAGTCCTCTACTGTAATATGTAATGATCTAAAATCATAATTTTACCATTTTGGTCGTGGTTCTCCAAGAAAGTCACTAGTTTACTTGTTTTAGTAACTTGTTGTAACAATCGATAACAATAACTTGTTTTGCTCACTTTTATACATCATGGACATAACTACAAGACATAATATAGCAAGAATAACATGTAAATAACATGAACATGATTATTTAACAAGAATCAAGTTAGGGTTTGGCTCACAACTTTTGGCTTTCAAAGATGAAAGGAAGTTAACATGTAAGGATAGGACATTGATAGACTTGCTTCAACCCACTTCTTCATGCAATCTTTCTACTCTTGTAATCTTGAAAGATGGATGATGAAGGTTGAGGTGAATTGAGTGGATTTAAACTCAAGAGAAATCACCAAGTATATTAGGGATTGGAAGAGTTTTGGTGAATGATATTCTAACTAGGGTTTCTACCTTGAAGAATCACTTGAACCTTGCTAGAAATTAGAAGGAAATAAAGCTAAGGATGGATGGTTATGGTGGTGGAGGTGCACGGCATAACAAGGGGGGGAGAGGGGCTATTTATAGTCCAAAATGAGGAGGTTAGGAAAGTGCTAGGAAATTACTAAAACTTGGTGACCAAGTTGTAATAAAATGATGATTTAGGGGTAGATTCATGAGATGAAGCCACATGGGGGTGACTCCCCCCCTCCTAGGTCGGTTTGTAAGCTTGGAGAGCAAGGGTGTGGACTTTTCTTGGTATTATCCAAGATACTTGGTTAGTTTTGACTCCGGGAAATGCCAATCGTAAATGATTAAGCCTCAAAACGTAAAACCGGGTGTCGTAAAATTATGGAATTTGAAAGTATGGTTAAACTTGTCAAAATACTCCATAATAAAATATAAAATGAGTGGTAGGTTCTATCGGGTGCTAAAACCCTGTTAAAAACTGGAAACACGGGTCTAAAACGCGTAATTCGCGTAAAACGCTGAATATTGCGTAAAATTGAGAAAAGTAAAATGTTACTTTTCTAATGTGATAAAAATGATTTAAAATGACTTATAATGTCTAGACTGGGCTCAGTCTAGTGTCGGTTGGTATTAAATGTCTTTTAGACATCAAACCGTAAGCCTAAAAATCACGAAATGACTTATAACATCAAGGGATGATTTTTGGTCAATGGAGGAGGGAAAAATATGTTGACTTTTTCTAATAAGTTGAAAAACTCAAATCGTCTTAGAAACGCGTTTTGTGGTCTAACGGTTAATCGCCCAAATGGTTAAGCGTGCTCACGCGAGAGTAGTACAGGCTTGGGTGACCTGCCGGGAAGTCTTTGGTCATGTTTTTCTCAGTCACGATTAATTCTCAAATAAATCATGAGTGTGTCAAACATTTTTCCGATGTGGGGTCACCTGACGGGGTCGAATTTCGTTGTACGTAGAATTTCTGATTGACGTTTTACCCTAAAACGTGTAATTCCGTGTAATTCCTTAATAACTTTCACGAAAATGATCTGATGGATGTCAAACATTTAATTTGCCATGGAAATGATTTATCACTCTAGAATATCAAATAAAAATCGACTTTCGGGAAAGTTTCGGGAAAAATGAATAGTAAAAGTGAATAGTGAAATTTTTCCGGGAATAGTAATTAACCTGAAATTGCGAATTGTTACAGTCCACCCGCTAACCGTACTTTCAACAACAATCCTTCCAATAACTATGGTAGTACCAATAATCTTGAAGGATTGATGTCCAAGTTTATGGCATCTCAAGAAGCTGGCATAGCTAAGTTTGAAACCGAATTCAATCAACAACAAACGGAGATGACTAATAAGATTGACAATTTGTTGAAAGCCCTCAACAACCAAGTGCTAACTACACCTAGGAAGGACACTAGGGACACTAATAGCAGAATCCAAATTAAGGACCCCTCATCATCCAGACACGTCCACTTTTTCAATGTTGTCACCATTAAGCCGATAGATAAGAATATGGAAGAAAGTGACAAGGATGAAGTTGGAATAGAAACCGGGACTAGGGATGAGATTAAGGAAGTTGAGGATACTAAGGAAGAAAAGTTAGAGGAAGTAGAAAACGTAGATGAGTATTTTGATAAGTTGCCCACCAAGGAAGAACGGGAATATCACAAGGATTTATTCAATGATCTCGAGACACCATATATCCTTGGTTCACCCCTTATTAAAGTAGGTGATCCCTCTAACATCAACATACCATGCAACATTGGGCATATGCATGTATGGAAAGCTTATATCGATCCTAGGTCTCCTATAAACATCATGACTAGGACCTATTATAATTGGGTGATGAAGAAGCAACTTGGTTATAGGATGATGCCCAACACGAGTAAGATGAGAAACTTTGTAGGAAGAGTGAAAGGATTGCATGTATTTGTAGGAAACTTCACTTATGTTACTGAATTTGTGATAGTGGAGGATACTCGTCCGGTAATAGATGATTGCCTAAGTCAAGTAGTGGTCGGAAAACCGTTTTTTGAGGCCTCTAAGATGAGTTATGACCCGACCCTAGGGATAGTTAGATTCAAGGAAGGGAACGATGAGATTGCTTACCAAATGCCCTATAAGATTGAACAATACCGCCTTCTATCAAACATTGAAAAGGAACACAAGCAAGAGGTTTATTATAGGAATGATGAGGATAGACGTAGGGTAGTAGATTATGTCATGAATAGAATACTTGGTTTCTACAAGGAATGCTTGCAACTAGGTCCAGAATAAAAAACTAAGATTGGAGATGACCTAGAGGATGAGACCAACGATTAGGTCACGTAATAGCCCATGACCTTGAGTCTAGCTACACGACTCGTAAATAAAGAAAAGCGCTTCTTGGGAGGCAACCCATGTTTTGTGTGGTTTTTAATTGTTTGATTGTTATTTGCTTCCGTATGCATGCTTTGTTTTTATTGTTGGTAGATCATGTTTCAAACTAAAACTGTGAAAATGCTTTATTTTGTTGTTTAACTTCGTCTTAACTTCATATAAAGGTATTTCGCAAAAGCTAAGTGTAAGGGGAAACCCCAAATTTGTTTCTAAGAACGAAATTTATCACGATTCTCCACAATATTAAATGGACATGTGTATTAGTACTTGTTAGAGTCAAATGCTTGTATCGAGTCATAATGATGTTTTGCAGGATTTTTCAGGAAGTAGGACATAAGTTTTTCCAGAAACTTAACGTAAAGATTTCTGCAGGTCACTTCTGACGGCGTCAGGAATTAATACCTGACGGCGTCATGTGTAAAATTCTGGAAATTTTGCGAGTTTTGTTTTTCTAACGGAGTCTTAAAGTTTTTGTTAATTCTTTAGTTTTATAAACTCCAAGAGATCTGCAAACATTCATTCCACAAGCATTATATCTTAATTTGTTTTCTAGGACTTGTTAGTATATATAGATTGTCTCCGATTTTATGCGAGGTTGCCATGTTTGTTTTCTCAGGTTTAACAGGTTATGTATGAGAAAAAGATGATTTATTTTTCTGGAAGGGAAGCTTTGAATGTTCATTTTCTGGGAGGAAGATCTAACCTTGTTACCACACTATCCACACCGAACGAATCAGGGGAGTAATTGCTTTCATTCTTTTACCTATTTCACTTTTACATTCTTTAATTGAACATTGGGGACAATGTTCATCCTAAGTGTAAGGGTAGGGTAAGTGATGATACCTTATAGGATACAATTGCACTTGAGTTTGCTTGTTCGATGGTAGGTGTGTAATAAAACTAAGAGAAATACTTGTTAGTGTAATTTTAGCACCAAATTTAAATTTTTTTACAACATTTAGGAGTGAAGCTTTAGCCTTAGCAAGCGTCTAATGGATAGGAGTTGTATGACTAGCACAAAACCGTACTATTCAGAAAAATTTTCCACCCAAATATGTGAGGTTCACCTTTAGATTTGATAGAAAAAGCATTTATTATTAGTGCTTATGAGTGTATCGGTAGCATTTAGATTCTAGAACTTGCGTTAATGATGCATCCCGAGATTGCTAGTGAGACTACATTCGTGTAGTAGGATTTACTACATGATAAGAGGCATTAGGATCACCCTTGTTTTTAAACCCGTATCATAATTTGACCATTTAAGTCATATTACTTGGCTAGTAAAGTCAATTAATTTTTCTCACACCTTAGCGTTGTACTCATTTTTAGTACACGAAACCCCTAGTACACCCCTCCGAGCCTATCTTTTCGTTTCTAACTTTAATCATCTTACTTAAAGGAAGAATTTGTTACAACCCACCCAAATGTGCAACCAAATCGCCTTAGCCTTCCGTGTATGCACTCATCTTTAGTGCATTATTGTTACATGTTTAAACCTTTAGTTAATTATCTAATTGATTACATGGTTGCTAAGTCGATTCATATCTTGTACATATTGTTTTGGGACGATTGGGACTCATGGGTAAAGTACTTATGTTATGGAGTAATGAGGAAGAACATCATATATTACCCCCATATGTGTGTTAATCTTAAAAGTACTCCAATTGTTTTGATTATCTTGATTCGAGTCATTAGATTAGTTTATTGTAAAGTATGTAAAAATTCAAGTGTATGAGGAATGTACATTCCATATGATGTATTATTTTGGATGGTAGGGTAAGAGTGTATGCACACAAAAAAAAATAATTATAAAAAAAAATAAAAAAATCGAAAAAATTAAGAAAAAGAAAAAAAAAGGTAGAAAAAGAAAAGAAAAAAACATACGGACTACCATCCTGTTTCATTCTATGTTTATTTTATGTTTTTTGTTATTTTTTGTAACACCCCCAAATTTAAGTTTGTAGCAGCGGAAAAGTAATTTGGGTGTTACGGGGAGGATCGAAGTTATAATCTCATAAAACGGCTTAAAAGAAGTGTTTTGAAAGTTATTTGTCATTCAAATAATATTTTTGATAAAAGATGAGCCTTTTGATTTAGAATCCTATTAAAATATATAAAGGCTTGAAAGAATGACATATTTGATTTTTACATCATTTTAATTTATCAGAGTAATAAATGCCCGCTCCGTGTCTTGTCCTGCTCCGTTAAATTACCTGAGATACACATGCTTAAAACTGTCAACAAAAAGGTTGGTGAGTTCATAGAGTTTTATGAAAAACCATTTATTTCAATAGATTTCAGGAATATTTGATAATGATAAATACAAATAGTGATTGAACAAGTATTGAGTGATGTTGATTATAATCACAGATAATATATAGATATTCAATAAATTCAAATAAGGGATCAATAATCCTAACATGAGATGGAAACTCATGATGCTAATTTAATGAGATACACAATTTAAGTCTGGTCAAATACCTATACAGTTGTATCTAAATATATGTTGAAAACAAACATTTCCTTATGGATATTGCTCCAAGCCTCATGACACGCAAAACGTTAACAAAAGAGGTGATTTATCAAGTCAATGATAAATTATTGCCCTCTTATAATAGGTGATTTGCCAATTCCTATTTTTATTCAAATATAGTGTATCACGACTAATACGACTAACCATATGCATATGGCATTCCGTCAAGTATTAGTGGGATAGGAGGTCAATCCTTAACAGGTTTCGAAGCTGTTCACTATATCCGCGCTCACATACAAGTGATTAATGGCTCATGATTCAGGGACTTTATGGCGATGAAGATAACTTAGGAAATATCAAGGTAATAATGTAACTAGAGTATTTGTGCTCTTCTTAGCAATTAATTCTGTTGAACATAGAATATCATATAGAGAAAAATAGAATCATTCAGGATGTTATAGTATAGTCAAGCATCATGCCACAATAATCAATTTGGAAACATTATCATCTGAGTATCAGTATTTCAGTTAAGTAATTCGCCAGTAACGTGTATATATATCACATGCCACAATAATCAAATTGGAAACATTATCATCTGAGTATCAGTATTTCAGTTAAGTATTTCGCCAGTAACATATATTTATCACATCTTAAGTCATAAACTTCATCAGGTAACTATTAATAAGGAAATTGATTTGAATCATGTAATTTATTCATATACTTATAAAGTTATCAAAGTATATGTAAACATGTATCTCCCCCAATGAGTTAAAAACAAGTATTGGAAATGGGCTATGACTCACCTTGATTGATACGGGAATGATGAAAAGTAAATTCAAAAGACTATGGGAACGATTAGGAAAACGTCTTCAATATGGATCCTGATAAATAAATTTATCTAAGAATCTAAGCAAATACTATTTGGTAAATACGAAACGAATAACGATTAATGAATAATGATTAATGGTTGTGATGAAAAGATGATATGCAAATGAAATTATTATGTTTATAATAGTATGACGAGATATGTTATTATTTCTAAAGTTTCCCTTTCTTAACCATGACGAAAATAGTACGTAAAGTTAATTAGCTAAAATATCGTTATATATATTATTAACGTAAAAATAACTAATATATAAATAAAATGTAATGAAAATGCATATGACGTGATGGGGTGACGTAAAATAGAAAATAAAATAAGAATGTCAAATATAATATGTTGGTCCTTGTCCTTTTCCAGTTTTTACACTTTTTATACTAACGGCGTTAGCGTTACACCGTTAGTCCTTTTTATATATAATTTATAATTATAGTCCACTACATGTCCAATATTACAATCTAAGCTTGGAAATTAATAATATGTCATTTTATACCCAAATGTTTCTGTTTTTACTGTTTCAATCCCTATTTTTCAGTCTTTGACAGTTTTAGTCCTCCTAAGCGCCGTCGCGTTACATTTTTAGTCCAAGTTTACAAAAATTATGAGAAAATTTCTAATAAAATTTCCGAAGCTTATTTAATTGAAAACAAACTTATTTCAACAGCTTATTTGCTAAAAGTAGTTTATTTTCTCTAATTGGGCTTGTAACGTGTCAAATTCAAGGCCCGATAACAATTTTAAAACCGTACGTCGTGAGACGAGTTTAGATTATCAAAATGGTTATTTTTCATGTTATAATTTCATATCAAAAGCTCTGAATAAGCCAGCTTATCCACAAAAGCTTAAAACAGCATATTGGGCTTTAAGGCCCAATTTGCTTATTTTGTGACAGTTTTTAGTACGAGTTTTGCAATTCACTTTGGTGAGTTTTGAGTGTCGAGATGTGAGTTTCTTTACAAGTTTTTTATACGAAAATGATAGCTAGCTAGGTGGTCTAACAGATGGTGCAAAAATATGGCATGCTCGTTAAGCTAGATTCCAAAATATAGGCGTGATCCTTAGGTAGTTTGGGACGTTGTTATATATGAGAAAGACTTGGAATTATTTCTAAGTTTTGCAACATTTTTATACGTTTGATATATGATCCAAAATGAGTTCGTGTGATGCATGTAACGTGAAAATAAATGTGAAAGGGGTGTGCATCGTGACTCCTAGGCCTCCCACAAGAGAGGCTAGTCACTTTTAGTGTACTACATGAATATGTATACGTAAATAAATAAGTGAAATAATATATGTTCGAGTAGTATTAAAATATGATGCATGGTTAAAATATATAACGTATGAAATGAAATGGAATTGAAGAGAGGTTGTGGGCAACTTACTACACCTTCAAAGGTGGTAGAGGGTCGAAGGTGATGGAGGAAAACACAAAGATTCTCACGTTTCGTTTATAAACCCAAGTATCGATTTATAAACTAAACCCGTCTTCTCGTTCAACTTCCAAACGCACGAATGAATTACCTCTGGACTTTCGGAGGCTATTTTGAGAGTTATTAGAAGTATTTTGTGGAGGAAGAAAGGTGGTAAACGAGTGATAGATATAGGAGACGTTTTTGCATATCGTATGGTTCTAATTATCTCAACAAACATAAGTTACTATGTTGTGTCAGTAAGGAGATATTTCTATTATATATTTATTGTGATCTTAGGACTTTAGGAAGAATGTGAGGGCATGAAATATGGAAGTTGTTCTTGTGAGTCACTATACATGTCGACATGTATTTATGTATATACACGATTTGGAAAAATCATGTAAGACTTGATTCTAGCTGATAAATCTGAGTATCTACACAAATAATTATCCTAGAAACAATATTTAGAACTCGTAGAAACAAACTAGAGTCGAAACGGTTGAGTTTTGAAGTTTTTATATATATCGAATAGTTGGTTTTGGGTCGAACACTTTGCCTCCTAAATTCATAGCAAAACTTGACCTATGGATTTGAGAATTTGCATACGTATAGTCGACTAGGTGAGCAAAGAGGTGGTGCAAAAACATATAGATGGTGTGTGTAAAAATCGAGAGAACGAGGGTCGTTTTGGAGCTAGTTTAGTCGACTGATTTGGAATAAAAAGGGAAGTATTGGGCTTTTGTATTGGGCCTGATGAATAGTAATCAGAAATGAAATAATTGAGCTGAAAATATTAGGGCCCGTTTAGTTGTAATTAGTTTTAATTAGGATTAATAAGTTTTTAATATTTTGTTAAACGTGTCGAGAACTTGTTTTGTCGTTTGGTGAATTTTGCAATATCATAATCGTAACCATTTAATATAATAAGAAAATTTCAAATTTTCCTGTTAAAATGGTGATTAAAATAATGACAAAGAAATATATATATAATTAAACATTGTTAATTATATGGATTTTTGCGTGGTTTTACAGTACCCACATGTCATTCTGAATTTCGTCCCGAAATTCAAATTTAACGTGATTACTTAAGTAAAGAATTTTGAACAGAGGGTTGTCGAGAGATTTTTATTCCTAAAATTAAGGAAACGTGATTCAGTTAGATTTACCTGTACTAGACAAGACAAAATAACTGATGTATTTATGGGCTGTGAATATTGAGAATAGTGGTCATGAATAGTAAAATAACGGCTAGTGCATAGTGTCCAACGGTCGGGAATAGTACCCAACGGCTATATTCTAGCCTATAAATATCCCTTCCAAATTTCCACTTCTTCCATCAACCATTTTCCTCTCATTTTCCATCTCAAAATGCCGCACCTCATCACCATCTTAGCGATTGTGTATATCGTCCTTGCCGCTATCTACTTAGCGTATGTTCCAGATGAAGACTTTGGATTCTTGGTCGCGATCTTGATGTTTGTCGTACCCCTCACTATCCTAGCCATTACCGTAGACAAGATATGGGGGTAAAAATCTTGAGCTAGGGTTGTTTTAAATTAAGTTCTTGTTGTGTTTCTATGTACTTTTAACGAATAAAGAATAAAACTCGTTTTGTTTTTATGTTTAGGAATTTGTCTCATTATTGTTTTTAATGGTTTGTTTATATTTATCTTTCAACATAATTAGGGTGATTCATCCTATGGTGGCTCTTGCTATTGTTTTGTTGGTGGGAGTCTTTGTTGCCATAGCGGATCAACCTATTGAAGATTCTGTGATTTATATTGTAATCATTGTAACGGTAGCACTTCCGATGCTAATTATTTGTTTATGTATTAATTTTTACGGATTTTAATAAATTTTTCGCTATTTGGGTCTTCTATCAGTCTTTGTGAATTATTTGGGTTCTCTTACTTGTACTTTTGTTGGTTTTTTTATCATAATGGTGATGAGATAAGATAGGTATTTATTGTGGTTTGTTCAATGTATTATTTATGAACAGTTCATTTTAGCTCTATATTTTGCTTTTGAATGAAGATTATTATTTAGAAATTTGAAAATATAACTGTACCTTTCATAACATAATTCTTCCTAAATTAGACATAGTTGATCAGGCTATGTATAATTAAGGACCAAATGATGCGATGTTTGGCTCAATCATATGTTTCTCTAAATTGTTTTAGATGGTGTTCAACGTGTTGTTTTTATAATATTACACGTAATTTCTTTTAAGAATAAAGTAGAAAATTTTAGGGTTCATACTATGAATCAGAAATTTCTGGAGTAAATATAGTATATTGTCATTTGGTAAATGGAACAGAAATTGAAATTAACGTAAATTATCATTATTATGGAAATATTACAAGGTAGATTTTTCGATACGGTAGAAAGATAGTTGTTATACTTAGGTTACATCCATCGTAACTTAAAGTAAAATACAGGAAAGAGATACAACTTAGGAAATTCTTAAACTAGAGTTTATTTGTTTACAACAGGAATTTATTCATCTGCTTAAATCTAGTTGCCATTCCCTTGATACTATCAAAGTTTTTAAAGATTCTTCATTCTCTTGTAAAAGTCTTGGCTTTCCAATTGACATTGTAGTTTGGACATCGGCTCTTGTAGTGCCCTTTTCCACCACATCCGTGGCATACTACAGTTGTTGGTTGTCCTTTCCTGTCCGGAGTCTTACAGCTAATTGCCTTGTGACCTGTTTTCTGACATTTCATGCACTTAACAATGCAGATTCCTGTGTGATGCTTCTTGCATTTTTGACATAGGGGTTGACTTCCACGATAACCACTTCCAGTAACAGGTGTGGCGAGGCAGTTTCTATTAGCTTTCTGGTTGTATTCCAGCTGACGTTGATAGTTGATACGATCTTCTAGATGTTTACGATAGCGGTCTTGAGCATTGATGATATTGCAGTAGATGGGGTTGATGGTTCCTATTTCACGGAGTTTTCGCTTTTGGTTATTTCCATTAGGTATAACCCCATGCCTAATTCCTTGATTATGGTTGATGGTAGGGTTGATCATTCCTTCTTGAATTTTTAAGTGAGGTGGCCTATACTTCATAAAACTTGCAGGGTGGTGCTTACCAAGTATACCCGTCTCTCTTCTCGGATAAACTACGGTAGTCCCTTCTAGTACCACTGACACTATGTCATTTACCAATTTCTTGATAGCTCCAAGAGTCATGGTGATTTCTGATGATGATGAAGAATATGCATTGTTCATGTTGTCCATTTTCTGAAATTATTAATGAAACTCAACATTAGAATCCATATAATATCAGAATAATTCAAATAATGAA
This sequence comes from Artemisia argyi, assembly GCA_030686995.1. NCBI lineage: Eukaryota > Viridiplantae > Streptophyta > Magnoliopsida > Asterales > Asteraceae > Artemisia > Artemisia argyi. Next base: position 17,210,618 of record CM060697.1, on the reverse strand, counting down.
GTTAATTATTTCATTGATGATAGACTGAATTGAATCCCTACTGTAATCTAATTTCAAGATATGTCTGTGTTGTATCATATATAAATGAGCAACTCTTGATATGGGATTACTAAGGAACAAACCGACTTGTCTACTAAAGCTGAAATTCAATAATCTTTTCTCCATTCTTTAAATTCCCTTTCAAAAATTGATTTTTAGACAATTCTTAAGATTTTGGGTTAATTATGGTATGTTTAAGAAATTTTAATGATTGAAAGAAATCTTACGGTAGATTTGAATAACATTACAGAGGTAAACAGAATATTAATAACTTGACTGATTGTTTTTACAAGATAAACGATACAAGATCTTTTATTAATACTCCATTGATCTGCGTAGAATCATTTGTTTATCAAAGACAATAACAAATGATGAGATTTTTGCATGAAGATATGAGGATTCATTACATGCATGATTGATATGAAAGGAAAAATCGATTCATAACATAGAGATAATACAGAAAGGAGATTATTATACATTATGATTTGATTACAAGTTCTGAAGTTTCAGATTTATTGAACATTACATGAAATACTAACCAAAACTATTTGGTTTAGTAGGTACAACAAGGATACTTGTAAACTTAAGATTAGTTACGCCTCTGACGTAAATATCTAACTTCTTTCTCAACTTCAAGTTGTACAGCTTCCATGTTTGAGAAACGTTCCTGACACATGTTCATTTGATTTGCCAACATAGTCTCTAATGCGGAAATCTTTTGACCCTGGTTTCTGGCTGCGTCTCTGGCCATCCATAGGGTTCTTTCAATATCTTCGACTCTACCATGTGTATGACCGTGTTCTCTTCTTGCATAACGGACCCTGGAGTCCAAGCTTCCAAGCTCCTACTTGGTGTTGTCCTTTATCTCATTAATCTTTATTCCTAATTCACACATTGTTCGTCTCTCAGCATCCGCCCTTTTGAACAATGCGTCAAGGTTACGGTCGTACCATTCAAATTGAGTTGGTCGTAACCCTTTTAGCTGTTCAGTGTTAGCATCTAATATGCTGGCTTGTCGATAAATAAGACTCCATATTGTATCAGGAGTGCTTATATTGTAGTCGGGTGAGTTAGGTGAGGATAAATTATTTGGAAAATCTGGTATTGAGGATTCTGAAGTAATAGGTAACAGAGAATTTGGCTCAACATTCTTCCACGGCATCCCTTGGCTTGAACTTTGTCCAACTTCGAATGTTGCCTGACCACCAATCAAATCTTCATATGATTCGGTAGCTCTCCTGAGTTTTTGACGTAAAGGTGAACGAATAGGTGACGATGGAGGTGATCTCTGAGTGAGTTCTATATCAGGTTGGGGTTGTGATATTTGTACGTAAGGATTTTCAGTATTCGGAGAATTTTGATTGATAGGTGATGTTCTAGTATTACGGAGAGTAATTTCGACATTCACGGTAGTTTCTGAAGACATGCTACTGTAGTAACCGAGAATAATATTTTATGAGGATTTGGTACGTTAAAGATATAACAGTATAGATGAAATAATTATTGTGTAAGAGTAATTTCTAAACATGTAAGATAATCTCAACAGATAAGGTATTGAGCACGGCAGTCTGCAGACACGGAGGGCATAAAATGGTATGGTGTAAAAATCATTATTTTGAAAGTGTAGTTATAGTTTAATGTTTGAAAACATTTAATTCTCTATAAACCTGGCTCTGATGCCAATCTGTAACACCCCTAAATTTAAGTTTGTAGCAGCGGAAAAGTAATTTGGGTGTTACGGGGAGGATCGAAGTTATAATCTCATAAAACGGCTTAAAAGAAGTGTTTTGAAAGTTATTTGTCATTCAAATAATATTTTTGATAAAAGATGAGCCTTTTGATTTAGAATCCTATTAAAAGATATAAAGGCTTGAAAGAAAGACATATTTGATTTTTACACCATTTTAATTCATCAGAGTAATAAATGCCCGCTCCGTGTCTTGTCCTGCTCCGTTAAATTACCTGAGATGCACATGCTTAAAAGTGTCAACACAAAGGTTGGTGAGTTCATAGAGTTTTATGGAAAACCATTTATTTCAATAGATTTCAGGAATATTTGATAATGATAAATACAAACAGTGATTGAACAAGTATTGAGTGATGTTGATTATAATCACAGATAAATCATATAGATATTCAATCAAATTCAAATAAGGGATCAATAATCCTAACATGAGATGGAAACTCATGATGCTAATTTAATGAGATATACAATTTAAGTCTGGTCAATTACCTATACAGCTGTATCTAAATATATGTTGAAAACATACATTTCCTTATGGATATTGCTCCAAGCCTCATGACACGCAAAACGTTAACAAAAGAGGTGATTTATCAAGTCAATGATAAATTATTGCCCTCTTATAATAGGTGATTTGCCAATTCCTATTTTTATTCAAATATAGTGTATCACGACTAATACGACTAACCATATGCATATGGCATTCCGTCAAGTATTAGTGGGATAGGAGGTCAATCCTTAACAGGTTTCGAAGCTGTTCACTATATTCGCGCTCACATACAAGTGATTAATGGTTCATGATTGAGGGACTTTTTGGCGATGAAGGTAACTTAGGCAATATCAAGGTAATAATGTAACTAGAGTATTTGTGCTCTTCCTAGCAATTATTTCTGTTGAACATAGAATATCATATAGAGAAAATGGAATCATTCAGGATGTTATAGTATAGTCAAGCATCATGTCACAATAATCAATTTGGAAACATTATCATCTGAGTATCAGTATTTCAGTTAAGTAATTCGCCAGTAACATATATATATCACATGCCACAATAATCAAATTGGAAACATTATCATCTGAGTATCAATATTTCAGTTAAGTATTTCGCCAGTAACATATATTTATCACATCTTAAGTCATAAACTTCATCAGGTAACTATTAAAAAGGAAATTGATTTGAATCATGTAATTTATTCATATACTTATAAAGTTATCAAAGTATATGTAAACATGTATCTCCCCCAATGAGTTAAAAACAAGTATTGGAAATGGGGCTATGACTCACCTTAATTGATACGGGAATGATGAAAAGTAAATTTGAAAGATTATGGGAACGATTATGAAAACGTCTTCAATATGGATCCTGATAAATAAATTTATCTAAGAATCTAACCAAATACTATTTGGTAAATACGAAACGAATAACGAATAACGATTAATGAATAATGATTAATGGTTATGATGAAAAGATGATATGCAAATGAAATTATTATGTTTATAATAGTATGACGAGATATGTTATTATTTCTAAAGTTTCCCTTTCTTAACCATGACGAAAATAGTACGTAAAGATAATTAGCTAAAATATCGTTATATATATTATTAACGTAAAAATAACTAATATTTAAATAAAATGTAATGAAAATGAATATGACGTGATGGGGTGACGTAAAATAGAAAATAAAATAAGAATGTCAAATATAATATGTTGGTCCTTGTCCTTTTCCAGTTTTTACACTTTTTATACTAACGGCGTTAGCGTTACACCGTTAGTCCTTTTTATATATAATTTATAATTATAGTCCACTACATGTCCAATATTACAATCTAAGCTTGGAACTTAATAATATGTCATTTTATACCCAAATGTTTCTGTTTTTACTGTTTCAATCCCTATTTTTCAGTCTTTCACAGTTTTAGTCCTCCTAAGTGTCGTCGCGTTACATTTTTAGTCCAAGTTTACAAAAATTATGAGAAAATTTCTAATAAAATTTCCGAAGCTTATTTAATTGATAACAAGCTTATTTCAACAGCTTATTTGCTAAAAGTAGTTTATTTTCTCTAATTGGGCTTGTAACGTGTCAAATTCAAGGCCCGATAACAATTTTAAAACCGTACGTCGTGAGACGAGTTTAGATTATCAAAATGGTTATTTTTCATGTTATAATTTGATATCAAAAGCTCTGAATAAGCCAGCTTATCCACAAAAGCTTAAAACAGCTTATTGGGCTTTAAGGCCCAATTTGCTTATTTTGTGACAGTTTTTAGTACGAGTTTTGCAATTCACTTTGGTGAGTTTTGAGTGTCGAGATGTGAGTTTCTTTACAAGTTTTTTATACGAAAATGATAGCTAGCTAGGTGGTCTAACAGATGGTGCAAAAATATGGCATGCTCGTTAAGCTAGATTCCAAAATATAGGCGTGATCCTTAGGTAGTTTGGGACGTTGTTATATATGAGAAAGACTTGGAATTATTTCTAAGTTTTGCAACATTTTTATACGTTTGATATATGATCCAAAATGAGTTCGTGTGATGCATGTAACGTGAAAATAAAGGTGAAAGGGGTGTGCATCGTGACTCCTAGGCCTTCCACAAGAGAGGCTAGTCACTTTTAGTGTACTACATGAATATGTATACGTAAATAAATAAGTGAAATAATATATGTTCGAGTAGTATTAAAATATGATGCATGGTTAAAATATATAACGTATGAAATGAAATGGATTTGAAGAGAGGTTGTGGGCAACTTACTACACCTTCAAAGGTGGTAGAGGGTCGAAGGTGATGGAGGAAAACACAAAGATTCTCACGTTTCGTTTATAAACCCAAGTATAGATTTTTAAACTAAACCCGTCTTCTCGTTCAACTTCCAAACGCACGAATGAATTACCTCTGGACTTTCGGAGGCTATTTTGAGAGTTATTAGAAGTATTTTGTGGAGGAAGAAAGGTGGTAAACAAGTGATAGATATAGGAGACGTTTTTGCATATCGTATGGTTCTAATTATCTCAACAAACATAAGTGACTATGTTGTGTCAGTAAGGAGATATTTCTATTATATATTTACTGTGATCTTAGGACTTTAGGAAGAATGTGAGGGCATGAAATATGGAAGTTGTTCTTGTGAGTCACTATACATGTCGACATGTATTTATGTATATACACGATTTGGAAAAATCGTGTAAGACTTGATTCTAGCTGATAAATCTGAGTATCTACACAAATAATTATCCTAGAAATAATATTTAGAACTTGTAGAAACAAACTAGAGTCGAAACGGTTAAGTTTTGAAGTTTTTATATATATCGAATAGTTGGGTTTGGGTCGAACACTTTGCCTCCTAAATTCATAGCAAAACTTGACCTGTGGATTTGAGAATTTGCATATGTATAGTCGACTAGGTGAGCAAAGGGGTGGTGTAAAAACATATATATGTTGTGTGTAAAAATCGAGAGAACGAGAGTCGTTTTGGAGCTAGTTTAGTCGACTGATTTGGAATAAAAAGGGAAGTATTGGGCTTTTGTATTGGGTCTGATGAATAGTAATCAGAAATGAAATAATTGGGCTGAAAATATTAGGGCCCGTTTAGTTGTAATTAGTTTTAATTAGGATTAGTAAGTTTTTAATATTTTGTTAAACGTGTCGAGAACTGGTTTTGTCGTTTGGTGAATTTTGCAATATCATAATCGTAACCATTTAATATAATGAGAAAATTTCAAATTTTCCTGTAAAAATGGTGATTAAAATAATGACAAAGAAATATATATATAATTAAACGTTGTTAATTATATGCATTTTTGCGAGGTTTTACATTTTTAATTTATTAGCTTAAGTCGAGTCTAGTCTTGGCTTAGCAACGCCATATTGTACATGTAATTAACCAAGATGATTAACTCGCCACCAGTAAATATTGCCTTTATCCAACAAAACCGTGTATTACATATCCCTACACCTAACGTTATAACCCTTTGAAAGACATCTTTGATAGTTTATCCTAGGTGCTTACGCCAAGTGGTGGAGGTTTGATCCTTTCCCAAGCCTATTGTAATCTATTTTGCTATGACAGGTAGTGAGAGATGTTTTCCATTTCCTTATTGTGATATATACTTTATTACACCCGAGAGATGTGAGTATCTAAACACTATTTGTGAGGTGCTAGTGTATGACCTCCGTGCTTGTCTTTGGTCTTTAGTGGAACGATTATTTGTTGTAATTACTTTTATATTAGTGTTAAATGAACCCTAACTTGTATTTTGATTAAAATAAAAGCGCATTTGCTTGAGGACAAGCAAATCTCAAGTGTAAGGGTATTTGATGAGGCGAAAAATGAACCGTTTTTAAGGGATCATTTAAGCCCGAATTCGTATTTATTTGATCAAATATTGCCCTAAATCGTTCCTTTTGTCATATTAGGTACTTTTGGAGTGAAATCTGGAAAAGGAAGCATTTTGGACGTTTTTGGAGCATAAAAGTGAAGAAAACGGCAAAGTCTTAATTTTCCTTGCTGGGAATAGTACCTGACGGCGTCACATGTTCCTTAATGATGGCGTCAAGAGTAATACAAGAGGTGGATGTGGACAATACACGTGACGATCCAGAGAGTTTTGTGCATTGGAGATGACGGCGTCACCCAAGGCCGTCATGGTCCATGTATTAGTGACGACCCAGAAGAAATTTACACATGACGACGTCAAAAGTGGATCTAGGCAATCCGATTTCATTATAGGTGGCGAGTTGACGGCGTCACATGTTTACACATGACGCCGTCACCCTGTATTATCTTTATATAGTTTTCCAAATTTCATTCATTAGGGTGCAACTTTGAGGGAAAAAACCCTAGGTCGAATTTTCCAGCTTTTTCAAGGGTTTCAACCCTTTGAAACTTTCATGTTTAATTTGAGATAAGTATGTTAATACAAATATCGCCTAAAAACATTATTTATATTTTACGATCTTCGCTAAGTTTTGTTAACGACAAAATGTAAACCTTTGTTTCTAAGCAAAACATAATCTTACTTTTTAAGACTTGCATAAACTAGACTTTTGCTACATTTTACATTTCATAAAACACAACACAAGTTTATTACTTAAATTAGAAATTGTCACATCACATTTATGGCAAGTTTTGTCACTATGTATTTATGGAAGATTATGTGTTTGACTAACTTTGTAGTGACTTGCAAGTTTGGTGTTTGACTAGTGTAATGTGATGTGACATTGTTTGGTTGCTAGGATTTATGAGACAAGACCTTGTTTGGTTTGAAGAGTTATTGCATAAACCTACTGCAGACCCGGCGGTACCCTGGGGGTACACGGGCGGAACCCATCTGAGGGTTCCACCTGATCCGCCAAGCATGCAAAATGTTGTGCTATAAATACCAAGCCATAACTTGATTTTTGGCTAACCTCTTGAGATCATATTTTACACACACACTCATCTTTTCTTCTAACCTCTTAACATTGTAAATGTGAAGTTTCCTTTTGTAGCAAAGAAGCTCACAAGGTCATCAAAAGTTACAAGTTTCCAACACAACGTTGCAAGACTTGTTAGCTTAGTATTGTGTGAACTCTTATTGTTTACACGTCATTTGTTTGTGTATATTCTGTAGTGAGTGGTTAGTATTTTAGTCCTCAAAATACAAAGAGTGTTGGGAGTTGTTGTACCCTAGTAAAAGAACTAACGGGAGTGGTTGTGCCCTTGTAAAAGAACTCGACATTTAGCTTTGTGTCGGTAAAAGTATAAGCGACGTGTAAGGTTTTCTCCGCCGGTGAAAGGAGCTTGTTGACTAGTGAAACAAACTCTCGAGTTGGAAACTCGGGGCGTGGACGTAGGGCAAGGAAAAAGAGTCCTTGTAGCCGAACCACGATAAATACTTGTGTTGTGGTTTGATCGTTTCTTTCATTTACTTGCATGGTATATATTGTGTTTGTGCATATATCTTTGATCAAACGGAAAGTTTCAAAGCTAACTTAACAAGTTAAAAAGATTTTAATCGGTAAACTATTCAACCCCCCTTCTAGTTTTCCACAATTGGCATCAAGAGCTACGTTACTCAAGCTTTTAAAATATATTGTTTTTAAAACTTGAAACGATCCATGGATTTTGAAAATTACAAAGAAGGGCAATCTATGCAAAGACCACCACTCTTTGAAGCAAATGGTTTTATATATTGGAAAAACCGTTTTGAAACCTACGTGAAATCTAAAGATATAGATTTGTGGTATATAATTATTGATGGTGATAACGTAGTTACTAACATCAAAGATGATGATCAAAAGAAATTAATAGGTAAAAATAATGAAGCTAAAATGATGCTTTATAATGCTTTGCCTAAGAAAGAATATGAAAGAGTCTTTTTGTGTAAAACCGCCAAAGATATTTGGCAATCTTTAATTGTCACTCATCAAGGAAACTCACAAGTTAAAGATAACAAAATTGATCTTCTTGTTCAACAATATGAACAATTTGTTATTTCCGAAGATGAGATTATTGATAATGCCTTTGCTAGGTTTAATACTATTATTACTTCACTTAAAGCACTTGATGAATCTTTTTGTAGTAAGAACTTTGTCAGGAAATTTCTTAGAGCACTCCATCCGAAGTGGAGAGCAAAAGTGACGGCAATTGAAGAATCCAAAGATCTTTCAAGCATGTCACTTGATGAGCTTATTGGAAACCTCAAAGTTCATGAAATGGTAATGGAAAAAGATTCGGAACTAGTTAGAGGCAAGAAAGAAAAAGTTAAGTCCATTGCCTTGAAAGCTAGAGTCCAATCAAGTGATGATGAAGAATCTACTTCGGATAGTGATGATGAGGAATATGCTATGGCCGTGAGAGATTTCAAGAAGTTCTTTCGTAGGCGAGGAAAGTTTGTAAGGCAACCTAAAGATGACAAGAAAACCTTCCGGAAAGATCGTGATGATCGAAAAGGAAAAGTTGAAAGAAAATGTTATAGGTGTGGAGACACAAATCATCTTGTAGGAGAATGTCCAAAACCACCCAAGAGCAAACCTCAACAAGCTTTTGTGGGTGGTGCTTGGAATGACTATGAAGGAGATGATGATGAGCCAAAGAATGATGATATTGCTCTCATGGCTCACAACTCAAATGAGGTACTCTCCGACTCATCTTACTCCTCTATAGATGATGATACTTTACAAAATGAATATAACAAACTTTGTGAGTTAAGCTTAAAAATCATAAACAAAAATAAATTTTTGAAAACTAAAAAGGAGTTTTTAGAAAATGAAGTCTATGAGTTAAAAGAAAAAGCTAAGAGATTAGAAAAGGGTAAAGGTATTGACACCTCATGCAAATCATGTGAAGAACTTAAACTTGAAGTTGAGAAACTTAAAATTACTCAAAATGATCTAATCAAACAAACCACAAAGTTCAAAAAGTTCGATAAGAGCATTTCATGTGCGGATGAAATTATGAAACTTCAAAAGTCACCATTTGATAAAACAGGTCTAGGTTTCAGGAAAGTAGAAATCATTAAGGGTCAAACGAAACAAGAAAAGAACGCACATGAAACAAACAAAATTGCTACAGCAGCCCGCGGACCAGACGGAACCCAAATTAGGGTTCCGCCAGGTCTGCTGCATCAGTAACTCCATCCACATCGGATCGTTCAAAATTTGTTAAAGTTACATATAAAAATGGAACAAAACCTACCTTTAGAACTGGAGTAGGACTTAGTAAAAATGAATTTAGAGCTAAAACTACTCAACCAAGACCTAAGACTCTAATTCCCAAACGCCCCTTTTCAAAGAGCAACTTCAACGCTCGACCAAACTACCAACATATTTGGAACCAAAACACTCCTAGACATTACCAAACTCCAAACCACATGCCATGGAACCCTTATGCTCTATTTTCATACTTGGAACAAATTAATGGCATGCTTAACCAAAATGGACCCATGAGAAATTTGGGACCAAATGTTTGAGTGTTTTTCATAAAATAGGCGTGCCTCAAAGTTTGTTTGGATCCGGATGAATGGATCAAAGATAGCGGTTGTTCAAGGCACATGATGGGTAATAAAAGCCTCTTCTCAACATATCACAAATGTGATGGAGGTAATGTTACGTTTGGTAGTAATGCTAAGAGCAAAATCATCGAAAAAGGTACAATCTCTCATGACTCCCTTTCTATAGATGATGTTGCTCATGTTGATAACTTAGAATTTAATCTTCTTAGTATTAGTCAACTTTGTCGTAATAAGTATAATGTCCTTTTTAGTGAAAACGGTAGTAAAATACTTAAAGATGGTATAACCGTAGCCAAAGGTGTCCTTATGAACAATGTATACGTCATGAAGTTGGATTCAACATCTAGAGACAAACTTTGTCTTACCTCATTAGATGAATCTTCAACTTTATGGCATAGACGTTTAGGACACGCTAACATGAGACTAATCCAAAACCTCTCTTCCAAAGACTTAGTTCGAAACCTACCTAAGTTGAAATATGACCAACACTTTTGTGATGCTTGCAAAGTCGGTAAACAAGTCCATGGTAGCCATAAGGCTAAAAACTTGGTTTCTACATCTAGGTGTCTAGAACTTTTACATATGGATTTATTTGGTCCATCCACTAAACAAAGTTATGGAGGTAACTTCTACACTTTGGTCATAGTTGATGATTACTCAAGATATACTTGGACAAAATTTTTGAAAAGTAAAAATGAAGCTTTTGATAAATTTGAGATTCTAAGTAAGAAAATTTGATGCGTGGGAATCGCAACAGGCTTTACCTCTCGAGGGATCTCGAGAAGCTTACAACCCCCACCAGGCAGTGTACCTGATCGTTGTAGTATAGTATAGTGACAAGTACCGGGGGATTGATCGTTCAGCTTAGGAATAGTGTCGCTAGGATTAGAAAGCCTAATTTACTAGTTCTAAAGGTGAGGGATGATTATTTTTGTGTTTTTATATTTTATGGAAAGCAATTAAAAATATCGGTTTTGGAAGAGTGGGCGGAATTAGTTGCTATTCAACTAACCCAAAACTAAGATGCAATCAAAATAAAATACTAAAAATGAAAAAAAATTAATTAAACTAAGGTTGTGAGCAGTAATTGGAGAAAATGTGTTTACTTAGATTTCACTACTCCCTAGATATCTTTTACACGTTAATTACTTGTTATAATTACATGGATGACGGATTGTATTCCTTAATACTATTCATGGGGTGGCATACATAACTCCCCAATTCTATGAGCTCTTATCTCCTCCTACACCATGCCCAGCACAACTATAGGGATTGTAAACAGTGGCTCATGCATTAAATACAACCAATAAAGACCTAGTACGCCTCGGTTCATGTTTCTTAAGACGTTCAAGCATGTTACCATTTGGAGATCTGCCAGTTTTCTTAAGCCTAACATATAAAATCATTCGTCCAAGACAAGAATAAACAAGTAATCAACACATAATCAATATCTAGGTTTCATTAGATCTAAGCAAACACAAAGGAGATCTAGCCTAGCATAATGGAATTGAGACAAGAACAAGATATAGACAACCAACACATAGACATATTGATTGAATTAGAAGAACACTTATCTCAATTACAATACAAGGTATCAAGGGTTTGGAACCCTTGAAAAACCTGTAAAAGTTGCACCAAAATCGTCTTTAGGGTTTCTCCAAAACTTCTCTCTCTAATGTGAAAAACTAGAAAACTATATATAGGAAAATCGGGGTGACGACGTCAAGAACAAAGGTGTGACGCCGTCATCTCGCCGCCAAATACTTCCTCGGACGGCCTTGATCTACTTCTGACGCCCTGTGTGACGCCGTCATCAACTACGGATTTTTATTATTGAGGTTTGACGCCGTCATGACTTTACTCTTGACGCCTTCATGTACTGTTCCAGCATGGAAAATTGAGACTTTGTCATTTTCATCACTTTTATGCTCCAAAAACGTCCAAAATGGTTTCTTTTCCAGAATTCACTCTCCAAGTACCTAAAATCACAAAAGGAACGATTTAGGGCAATATTTGATCAAATAAATTCGGATTCGGGCTTAAATGACCCCCTAAAAACGGATCATTTTTCGCCTCATCATATACCCTTACACTTGAGATTTGCTTGTCCTCAAGCAAATGCGCTTTTATTCTACTCAAAAGACAAATTAGGGGTCATTTAACACTAATATAAAAGTAATTACAACAAATAATTGTTCCACTAAACACCAATAGACAAGTACGGAGGTCATACACTCGCACCTCACAAATAGTGTTTAGATACTCACATCTCTCGGGTGTAATAAAGTAATATAACATTATGAAAATGGAAGATATCTCTCACTACCTGTCATAGCAAAATAGATTATCATAGGCTTGGGAAAGGATCAAACCTCCACCACATGGCGTAAGCACCTAGGATAAACTATCAAAGAGGTCTTTTAAAGGGTTGTAACGTTAGGTATAGGGATATGAATTACACGGTTTTGTTGGATAAAGGAAGTTTTACTGGTGGCGAGTTAACAATCTTGGTTAATTACATGTACAATGTGGCATTGCTAAGCCAAGACTAGACTCGACTTAAGCTAATAAATGAAAAATAACAAAAACATAAAATGAACATAGAATGAAAAGGGATGGTATTCCGTATGTTTTTTCTCTTTTTCCTTTTTCTATTTTTTTTTTCTTTTTCTTGATTTTTTCGATTTTTTTTTTTTTTTTTTTTTTTTTTTTTTTTTTTGCATACACTCTTACCCTACCATCCAAAATAATACATCATAGGGAATGAACATTTCCCTTACACTTGAATCTTTACATACTTTACAATTAACTATTCTAATGACTCGAATTAAGAAAATTAAAACCCTTGGAGCACTTTTAAGATTAACGTACATATGGGGGTAATATATGATGTTCTTCCCCATTACTCCATAAAATAAGTACTTACCCATGAGTCTCAATCATCCCAAAACAATATGTACAAGGATATGACTCGACTTAGCAACCATGTAATCAATTAGAAAGTTAACTTAGGGTTTAACAAATAACAATAATGCACTAAAAATGAGCGCATACACGGAAGGCTAAGGCGATTTGGGTGTACATTTAAGTGGGGTGTAACAAATTCTTCCTTTAAGTAAAATGCTTAAAGTTAGAAATGAAAAGATAGGCTCGGAGGGGTGTACTAGGGGTTTCTTGTACTAAAAATGAGTACAACGCTAAGGGTGTGGGAAAAATTAGTTGACTTAACTAGCCAAGTAATATGACTTAAATGGTCAAGTAATTATGATACGGGTTTAACACAAGGGTGATCCTAATGCCTCTTATCATGTAGTAAATCCTACCACACGAATGTAGTCTCACTAGCAGTCTCGGGATGCATCACTAACGCAAGTTCTAGAATCTAAATGCTACCGGTACACTCATAAGCACTAATAGTAAATGCTTTTCCTATCAAATCTAAAGGCGAACCTCACATATTTGGGTGGAAAATTTTTCTGAATATACGGTTATGTGCTAGTCATACAATCTCCTATCCATGAGACGCTTGCTATGACTAAAGTTTCACTCCTAAATGTTGTAAAAAAAATTTAAATTTGGCGCTAAAATTGCACTAACAAGTATTTCTCATAGCTTTATTACACATCTACCATCAAACAAAACAAACTCAAGCGAAAGTGCATATGTAAGGTATCATCTTTTTACCCTCCCCTTGCACTTAAGATGAACATTGTCCCCAATGTTCAAGTAAAGAATGTAAAAGTGAAAAAGTAAAGAGAATGAAATCAAATACTCCCCTGATTCGCTCGGTATGGATTATAGGTGGCCAGGTTAAATCTTCCTCCAAGAAAATGAACAATCAAAGCTTCCCTTCCAGAATATAAATCATCTTCTTGTCATACATAACCTGTAAAACCTGACAAAAATAGACAAGACAACCTCGCGTAAAATTGGCGGCATCCTATATAAGTTACTAAATCCTAGAAAACAAAGTAAGATATAATGCTTGTGGAATGAAGTTTGCAGATCTCCTGGAGATTATAAAACTTAATAATTCACAAAAACCATAAGACTCCGTTAGAAAAACAAAACCGGTAAAATTTCCAGATTTTAACTCCTGACACCGTCAAGAGTAAAACTCTGACGCCGTCAGAATGGACCTGTAGAAATTCTTATGTTAAGTTTCCAGAAAATTTCTGGAAAAACTTGGTTCTACTTCCTGGAAAATCCTGCAAAACTTCATTATGACTCAATAAAAGCATTTGACTCTAACAAATACGAATATACATGCTCATTTAATATTGTGGAGAATCATGATCGGTTTGTTTCTTAAAAACATATTTGGGGTTTCCCCTTACACTTATCTTTTGCCAAAATACTTCTAGGTGGAGTTAAGACTAGGCTAAACAACAAAGTAAAGTATTTCTACATTTTAATTGAGAAATATGATCAACCAACAATAAAAATAAAGCATGCATACGGAAGCAAATAACAATCAAACAATTAAAATCACACAAAACATGGGTTGCCTCCCAAGAAGCGCTTTTCTTTATTTACGAGTCTTGTAGCTAGACTCAAGGCTACGGGTTACTACGTGATTTCATCATTGGTTCCACTCTCTAGGTCGTCTTCTAAACCAGTTTTGTATTCCGGACCTAGTTGCAAACACTCTTTGTAGAAACCAAGCATCCTATTCTTTACATATTCTACTCCCCTACGTCTATCCTCCTCATTCCTATAATAAGCCTCTTGCTTATGTTCCTTTTCGAAATTAGAGAGAAGGCGGTATTGTTCGATCTTGTAGGGCATTTGATAAGCAACCTCATCATTCTCTTTCTTGAATCTAACAATCCCTAAAGTCGGATCATAACTCATCCTAGTGGCTTCAACAAATGGTTTTCCGAATATTATTTGGCTTAGGCAAGCATCAATCACCGGACGAGTGTCCTCAACTATCATAAAATCGATCTCATAAGTGAGATTCCCTATAATCACATGCAGTCCCTTCACTCTTCCTGCAAAATTACTTATCAGATTCTTACCGGGCATCATCCTAAAATTGAGTTGCTTCTTCATCACCCAATTGTAATAAGTCCTAGTCATGATGTTCACGGGGGATCTAAGGTCGATGTAAGCTTTCCATATATGCATGTGCCCGATATTGCATGGAATGTTAATGTTAGAGGGGTCTCCCATTTTGATAAGGGGTGTGCCAAAGATATATGTTCTCTCGGGACTATCGAATAAATCCTTATGGTATTCCTGTTCTTCCTTGGTTGGCAACTTATCAAAGTATTCTTCTATAGGTTCTACTTCCTCTAATTCCTCATCCTTATTAACCTCAACTTCCCTACTCTCATTCTTACTATCGGCTTCTATTCTAACTTCCTCCTTGTCACTCTCCTCTATCTCCTTATCTATTGGCTTAATGGTGACAACATTGACAAATTGGACATGTTTGGATGATGAGGGATCCTTAATTTGGCTTCCACTATTGGTGTCCCTAGTGTCCTTCCTAGGTGTGATTAACGATTGGTTGTTGAGGGCTTTCAACAAGTTGTCAATCTTGTTGGTCATCTCCGTTTGTTGTTGGTTGAATTCGGTTTCAAACCTAGCTATGCGGGCTTCTTGAGATGCCATGAACTTTGACATCAATACTTCAAGATTGTTGGTACTACCATAGTTGTTAGAAGGATTGTTGTTGAAAGTACGGTTGGATGGTGGACCGTTTTGTTGGTAACGATTAGGCGGATTGGAAGAATTGGGTTGATTTTGTTTCCACCTAAGGTTTGGGTGATTTTTCCATGAGGGGTTGTATGAATCACCGTAAGGGTTTGGCTCGGGCTTGAAAGTGTACCACTTATCTCCCGCTTCGTCGGTACGCGTGGATGCGTAGTCCGCAAAAGCTGTTCCGGGGAATTCCACACAATCACGAGTGTCGTGGGGGCCACTACATAGTTCGCATGAAGAAGTGATTTTGTTCACTTGACTTGAAGGCTTAGGAGCATCGTAAGATTTCATGAGAAACTTGACTTGGTCCTCAAGTTCCATGATCCTACGGTCGGGAGTGCTAGAGTTGTTCGAAGGCAAAGATATTGCCTTGACCGTTTTGTTCAAATCACGGGGATCGTTCCAACTTTCGTTGTCATAGAGAGCAAGATCTTCTATGAGTTCCCATGATTGTTCCGCACTAAGATCACGTAGCTTACCACCGGCCGATTGGTCAATGGCTCGCCTTGTGGAGATGTCGATATGGTCATAAAAAATTTGGACTTGGAGCCAAAGATCTATGCCATGATGAGGGACTTTTGGAGTAAGTCCTTGAAACGAGTCCATGCTTCATAAAGAGATTCATTTTGACGTTGTTGGAACATCAAGATGTCATTTCTAAGCTTAGTAGTTCTCCCCGGTGGGAAAAATTGAGCAAGGAAACGAGTGGTGAGATCATCCCATGTGGTGATGGATCCCGCCGGTAAACGCTCAAGCCATTGACTAGCTTGATCCCGTAGAGAGAATTGGAATAGGCGTAAACGGGTAGTCTCTCTAGTTTCAACACCTAGGTCTATGGAATCTACGATTTTGAGAAAGTCCTTAAGATGTTGGTTTGAATCTTCGGAACGAAGTCCATGGAATGCACATCCGCTTTGCACCAACCGGATGGTGTCGGATCGCAAGGGGGTCACATTGGCTCCGGTGAGCTCAATGGTGTTTCGGTAGCCTTGGTGGCTAGGTCGGGAATACTCTCCTAAGGTTCGGGGCCTAAGGGGTTCTAATGGTGGGTTTTGTTGTGGTGGGATGACGGGTTCAAAGATGTTACCACCTTCCATGATGTCGGATGGTAAAGAATTACGAACAAAGGCACGAAGAAATAAGATAGACTAAAGAAAACCTAAAAATAAAAATAAAACCTTACTAGAAAGGAATCTAGCAAGTAGACCTAATAAAAAGAAATTCTAACCTAGACAATAACTATTCTCCGGCAACGGCGCCAAAAATTTGATGCGTGGGAATCGCAACAGGCTTTACCTCTCGAGGGATCTCGAGAAGCTTACAACCCCCACCAGGCAGTGTACCTGATCGATGTAGTATAGTATAATGACAAGTACTGGGGGATTGATCGTTCAGCTAGGAATAGTGTCGCTAGGATTAGAAAACCTAAAGACCAGGTCTAGAGATGAGGGATGATTCTTTTTGTATTTTTATATTTTTATGAAACAGTGGCTCATGCATTAAATACAACCAATAAAGACCTAGTACGCCTCGGTTCATGTTTCTTAAGACGTTCAAGCATGTTACCATTTGGAGATCTGCCAGTTTTCTTAAGCCTAACATATAAAATCATTCATCCAAGACAAGAATAAACAAGTAATCAACACATAATCAATATCTAGGTTTCATTAGATCTAAGCAAACACAAAGGAGATCTAGCCTAGCATAATGGAATTGAGACAAGAACAAGATATAGACAACCAACACATAGACATATTGATTGAATTAGAAGAACACTTATCTCAATTACAATACAAGGTATCAAGGGTTTGGAACCCTTGAAAAACCTGTAAAAGTTGCACCAAAATCGTCTTTAGGGTTTCTCCAAAACTTCTCTCTCTAATGTGAAAAACTAGAAAACTATATATAGGAAAATCGGGGTGACGGCGTCAAGAACAAAGGTGTGACGCCGTCATCTCGCTGCCAAATACTTCCTTGGACGGCCTTGATCTACTTCTGACGCCCTGTGTGACGCCGTCATCAACTACGGATTTTTATTATTGAGGTTTGACGCCGTCATGACTTTACTCTTGACGCCTTCATGTACTGTTCCAGCATGGAAAATTGAGACTTTGCCGTTTTCTTCACTTTTATGCTCCAAAAACGTCCAAAATGACTTCTTTTCCAGAATTCACTCTCCAAGTACCTAAAATCACAAAAGGAACGATTTAGGGCAATATTTGATCAAATAAATTCGGATTCGGGCTTAAATGACCCCCTAAAAACGGATCATTTTTCGCCTCATCAAAATTCAAAATCAAGTAGGGTCTAATATTGTGTCTATTAGAACGGATCACGGTCGTGAATTTGATAATGAATTTCAATTTGGTAAATTTTGTGATAATAATGGAATAACTCATAACTTTTCGGCTCCACGTACTCCTCAATCTAATGGTGTAGTAGAACGTAAAAACCGGACATTGCAAGAGATGAGTAGAACAATGCTTAATGAACAAAACATTCCACAAAAGTTTTGGTGTAATGTCGTCGACACTTCAACGTACATTTTAAATCGAGTCCTAATTAGACCATTTTTTAATAAAACTCCTTATGAACTATATAAAGGTAAAAAGCCTACATTAGGATACTTTAGAGTGTTTGGGAGTAAATGTTTCATTCTTAACACCAAGGATTGTCTCACCAAATTTGACCCAAAGTCTTATGAAGGTGTATTTCTTGGATATTCACAAAATAGTAAAGCTTACATTGTTTTGAACAAAGAAACCTTAAGAGTCGAGGAATCGTTAAACGTAACATTTGACGAAAGTCCACCTCCCTCTAAGACATCACCTTTGGTAGATGATGACTTAGTTGAAAGCCAAGCAATTGAATGTCAAGAAATCTTAGGTAATGACAAGGAAGATGAACTATTAAACAAAGAACTTGTCAATGTCAAAGAATCTAAAAGTCATCCATTAGACGGTGTCATAGGCAACATTAACGAAAGAACACTTAGATCAAAAGTTCAAAATGAAAGCAACTACTTTTGTTTCGTGTCAACCATTGAACCGAAAAACATTAATGAAGCCATTAAAGATGAATCTTGGGTAATTGCAATGCAAGAAGAATTAAACCAATTTGTTAGGAATGATGTATGGACATTAGTTCCTCAACCAAAGAGCCAAACAATAATTGGAACAAAATGGGTCTTTCGTAATAAAATGGATGAAAATGGAACTGTGTCTAGAAACAAAGCTAGGCTTGTAGCACAAGGATATAATCAACAAGAAGGCATTGATTACGATGAAACTTTTGCTCCGGTAGCTAGGCTCGAGTCAATTAGAATATTACTTGCTTATGCGTGTGCACATAATTTTAAACTCTTTCAAATGGACGTCAAAAGTGCATTTCTAAACGGAGTCATTAATGAAGAAGTGTATGTTGCTCAACCACCGGGCTTCATCGATTTTGGAAAACCTAATTATGTTTACAAACTTAAAAAGGCTCTTTACGGACTTAAGCAAGCTCCAAAAGCATGGTATGATCGACTTAAAACATTCCTAGTTGACCATAAGTATACCATGGGCTTAGTTGATAATACTCTCTTCACTAAGAAGAAAGATTCACATATTATCATAGTCCAAATCTATGTTGATGACATTATATTCGGATCAACTTGTCAAGAATTATGTGTGGATTTCTCAAAAATCATGCATGACGAGTTTGAAATGAGTATGATGGGAGAACTCAACTTTTTCCGGGGACTTCAAATCAAACAACTAGAAGATGGTATCTTCTTTAACCAATCTAAATATATTAAGGATATGCTTAAGAAATTTGGACTAGAAGATTCGAAACCTATCAAAACTCCCATGTCCACGGAAACTAAACTCACCAAGGATGAGGAAAGTGAATCCGTAGATAGCACTAAATATAGAGGTATGATTGGTAGTCTACTTTACCTAACGGCTAGTAGACCCGACATTATGTTTAGTGTTTGTCTATGTGCTCGTTTTCAAGAAGATCCTAAAACTACCCATCTTGAAGCCGTTAAAAGGATTTTTAGGTATATTAAGGGCACCACACATTTAGGTTTATGGTATCCCAAAGGAACGGGAATAGACACCATAGTGTATGCCGACTCGGATCATGCCGGTGACTATGTCGATAGAAAAAGCACAAGTGGTATTTGTACTTTTGTTGGACATTGTCTCACCTCATGGTTCTCTAAGAAGCAAACGGCTCTTGCTATCTCAACAACGGAAGCCAAGTACGTTTCGGCCGGAAAGGCATGTCAACAAGCCCTTTGGATGAAGCAAGCTCTTGTCGACTACGGAATTCAACTCAACGACATCACAATTCTTTGTGACAACAAATGTGCCATTGATCTTAGCAAAAACCCGGTTCAACATGCTCGTACCAAACATATTGAAATCCGTCATCATTTCCTTCGTGACAACGTCCAAAAAGGAAATATCTCAATTGAGAAAGTTTCTTCCGAAGATAACATAGCCGACATTCTCACTAAACCTCTTAAACGTGAACCTTTTAATCTTCTTAGACTAGGCTTAGGACTCATGGAACCTACATTGTAGTTTTGGACATTAGACAAAAATCACAAAAATCAAAACAAATCCAAAACCATTTTTCTCAGCAGGGTCGGCGGAACCCTCAACCATAACAGACGGAACCCACCTCAGGGTTCCGCCGTGTCCATCGACCTGCAGAATCATTTTCTCTGTTTATATTAAACCAAACACCCATTATCTCATACCACCACTTCCAAACTGCTACTATTCACTTTACCACTCATCCACAACTACGAATTCTTGGTCCTCCATTCATTACATTGCTAATCAATCATCATTGTAAGTATTCTAAACATGATTACAATCCTGATCTGAGTCTAGGAATTCTATTTTTTGCACAAAAACAAAAACTTGGGGTTATGCATTAACTTGAAAAACTCATGCATTAGATTAGGTGTTTAATAAAACTAATCATGTTTCCCATAGTTAGGAATTGCATCTTTTATTAGTATAAACATGTTTGCTATAACACCCCATGTCAAATCCTTCCAAAAATTTCTCACAAGTAGGACAAATATTTTTTCGTCTCACATTGAGAATACAAAATCAAAACGTTATGTTTAAAACATCACTTGCATAATGACTCTTGAATGCTAAAGGGAATACATAACAAATATGTATTTTCGGGTACATTCAAACGAAGCTACATTGAACTAGGAGCATTTGGGTTATCTTTTGTTTTATAACAAAACTTGCATAAAACGCTTTTGAAGCATCAAAATGAGTCAAGATAACCGCACCTCCACATTGTTTTCATATAGGCACACACTAGAACTTCCACATTATAATAGTGGTTTACGTTAACTAAAATGTGAAATTTTGTTGTTCTAGGAATCATCATGCCTCCTCTAACCCACTACGACCACAAGGAAACCATTAAGTACCTACCAAAACACCACAAAACCAAAGGCCTTACCGCAAATCAAGTAAACGTTTTCAAA
The DNA here is from genome assembly GCA_030686995.1 of Artemisia argyi. Taxonomy (NCBI): domain Eukaryota; kingdom Viridiplantae; phylum Streptophyta; class Magnoliopsida; order Asterales; family Asteraceae; genus Artemisia; species Artemisia argyi. Next base: position 17,189,629 of record CM060697.1, on the reverse strand, counting down.
GCCATAGAAAAACACTATGTCCATGAGGGTAGAACCATTGACCCATCTTTCCTAGAAGGCACAAACCTTTACGCCGATTTTGCCACAATCAACTTTGAGTGTCTTTTGAATATCGACGAGCCTATTTGTCCTAGGTTCATTCTAGAGTTCTATGCATCCTCCGTCCTCTCCACGGATGACTATGGTCATATGTCTATCAACTTTAGGGTTAGCGATCATCAATACTCCTTCACTCTTGAGGAGTTTGCTCAAATCCTAGGTGTCCCAAACCGTGGTACTTGCCTCTATTCTGACTTGCATTCCCTCTCAACTCTTGACAACCTCCAAGACCGTATCCACCCTTATGACACACCCCTTGTCTCAAAAGATGTACTCCGTGACCACCTCTTTGTTAGGACCACTACCACTAGGAGAACCCATTCGGGGAATGAGGTCGATAAGGACCCATATGGAATGGAAATGAACGAACTTAAGCCCCAATTCAAGAAATGGGAGGAAGTCCTTAGAGCCAATGTCATTAGCACAATAGGGAACCATGACCATATCAACCTTTGCCTTTGCTATATGCTCTACTCCTTGTCCGTTAGGCAACCTTTCAACCTTGCCTATTACATGGCCAAGAGAATGGCCGACATTCCCGTGCATGGCACAACGGCTATGCCGTATGGAATGCTCTTGACCCGTCTCTTTAGGTTCATCTCACCCATTCCACCAACTTCAAATGGTCTTCGTCTTGACTACACTCTCATTCCACACACCTTTGTTCCACTTAGTGATAAGAGAGTTTACAAAGCCCAAGGAAAACGCCCACATCCTCCTACCTCATCTTCATCTTCCTCAATGAGTGAAGATGACAATTTGCCAAACTCTAGGCTCCCACCTCTAGAATACCTTTCCCAACTTCCGGATATTCCAAATGAGTCGGAGGAGTTCAAGCAAACAAAAGGGATGTTCAAAAACATCGGGAGATTCCTCGGGAAGATGAAGAAGAAGATGGACCGTCAATGAGTGCGGGTGTGTTATGAGTGTTTGGCACAAGGTGCTATTGAAACAATTTGGTCATTTAAACAATCTTTGTGATGTATTTGTGTGTTAGTACAATGTTTGATACACTTTGGAACATGTTTCAACTAACAATGTTGCAAGAAGACAACTTTTGGCAAGTTGTCAAATTTTCATGGTTATGATATTTTCACTAAGTATGGTGAAATTCTCGACCTCAAGGTCAAACTCCTATGATATGCGTGTTTAGGTGTCTAATTTTTGCATTGCCTAACCAGAAATGAAGTATCTCTTTGATTTTAGGAGTTTTCAAAAATTTTGAAAATCGTTTCGCGGGTCAAAAACGCGGACTGTGAACTTTTTCAGCCCTGGCGGATTTGGCGGATCCCAAATTTGGGTTCCGCCAGTACAAATTCTGGGTAACCTAGAATTTGCCCAATGGACCAGACGGTACCCTAATTTGGGTTCCGCCTGTGTCATCTGAGGGTACCGCCATTAGCCTGCAGATTTTTTTGTTTTCTTTTTCGCCAATTCAACATTGAAACATCAAAATCCAATCCTTTTAGGTAGAAACCCATTACTTGCAATGTGTTTAGCATAATAGGATACTCCTTCTTCCATGAACTTAACCAAAACCAATTCCCGCCAAAATTCAAATTTAACCATAACAACCTCAAGGACCCCTCAAACATTAAGGAAGGAACCCTTTTAAGGGATCCTTGAAATCCCTGAGATTTATACTACCACAAATCCACCAAAACCACTATGCATTTAGTGCAAAACTTGTCTTCTCACTTCACCATTTTCATTGGATTGACTTCCATGATTTGACAACCCACAATTAAGTTTTCAAAATCATTAGGAACCACCATTTTTGTATGGACTAACATCAAATCCAAATACTCCTTCCCACAAACCTTCATCACTATAAAATTAAACCATCCTAAACACTATCAAACCACACCTTCTTCATCAAAATTTCTGGAACTTTAAACCATTTTAACCATAACCAAGTCAACAAACACCTCTCAACCATCACGACCCATCCGGAGAACCGCCTGGATAAGTGTGAAACCACTATGGTCAAACCAATCCATCAACCTTACCTCCTCATCCTCGGATGAATTCACATCACCCATAAAAAATGAACACTTTTTGAACCTTGCATCTCCATCACCATCACCCAATCAACCAAATGAGCTCACTCCACCACCAACTAAATCACCTATTGACCCAACTCCACCAAGTGCTCCAACTCAACCATCCAAAACCTCATCACCATCACCACTACCCAAAATTGAACCAATGGAACTCTTTGCGTCTCCTCCCACATCACCACACCCATTTGTCCAAGATCTTAATGATCTTCCACCAAGACCTACACAACAACGACCACCTTTTGCAAATCAATCACCAAGGTCAATTCTAGACCTTGATGAGGATCTTAACCTTAACCAACCATCACAACAAGTGTACCATCCACCCACACCATTGTTGTTTCACCCCATCTACCATGACATCCATGGTCCTCTATATGGAGAACCAAACTTTGAACACCATGATCACCCAAATCCACCACATCCTCAACCTCAAACCTTTGAGTCTTTATTTCCTTCTTATGAGGATATCCAAAACATGGTTGAAAACCATCTCCATCAAGCAATGGAATTTCAAACCACATTGCTTGACTCAATACCAAACCCATCATCCACCCAAGAACCACAAACCAACCAACCATCAAACCAAGAAACCAAAACCAACCCATTTCAACCCACTCATCCCCATGCTTGCTCAAATTGTGAGCAAATGGGTGGAACCATCAAAACATTGCTTAACCAATTCCAAAACGAAACCCGTTTTGCATTCCAACATGTCATTGAACGTTTGGATGCACTTTCCCACCCCAACAAATCCTAGGCAACCTATGGAGGCCGTTTGCCCCAATCTAGGAATGTAGGATTTAATTTTTTTTCTTGGTTAATTTTTTTTTAGTTTTTGTTTAGAAGTAGAAGAATTGTTCTCATTTCTTGTCTTTTGACTTTTAAAAGTCAAAATTTTACTTGGAATGATATTTCTTTCTACTAACTTTTGTGCATTGTTGGTTGATCACTCTTTGGTTTGTCAATGTGGTTGCAATGTGTGTGGTAACTACATTCTTGACTATCTATATCACCAACTAACATTTTTTGTAGGGTCCAAAATCCATGTTTCCCATCTTGGCACTCCATTTAGGGGGAGTATCAACCAAGGGGGAGCATGAGCATTATTCCGCTTCGCCACTCTACTTTTTGTTTCGACAAAAAGGGGGAGAAATATATTGAACTTTCAATACTTAATATGATTTTCATAAATTAAGTAAAACAAGGTTAATATAATTTTTTTTAAGTCTTGAAAACCAAGATTTTGCATGTTACTTAAAAACAAAGTTTATGTTTTGTCATCAACAAAAAGGGGGAGATTGTTAATACAAATATCGCCTAAAAACGTTATTTATATTTTACGATCTTCGCTAAGTTTTGTTAACGACAAAATGTAAACCTTTGTTTCTAAGCAAAACATAATCTTACTTTTTAAGACTTGCATAAACTAGACTTTTGCTACATTTTACATTTCATAAAACACAACACAAGTTTATTTCTTAAATTAGAAATTGTCACATCACATTTATGGCAAGTTTTGTAACTATGTATTTATGGAAGGTTATGTGCTTGACTAACTTTGTAGTGACTTGCAAGTTTGGTGTTTGACTAGTGTAATGTGATGTGACATTGTTTGGTTACTAGGATTTATGAGACAAGACCTTGTTTGGTTTGAAGAGTTATTGCATAAACCTACTGCAGACCCGGCGGTACCCTGGGGGTACACGGGCGGAACCCATCTGAGGGTTCCGCCTGATCCGCCAAGCATGCAGAATGTTGTGCTATAAATACCAAGCCATAACTTGATTTTTGGCTAACCTCTTGAGATCATATTTTACACACACACTCATCTTTTCTTCTAACATCTTAACATTGTAAATGTGAAGTTTCCTTTTGTAGCAAAGAAGCTCACAAGGTCATCAAAAGTTACAAGTTTCCAACACAACGTTGCAAGACTTGTTAGCTTAGTATTGTGTGAACTCTTATTGTTTACACATCATTTGTTTGTGTATATTCTGTAGTGAGTGGTTAGTATTTTAGTCCTCAAAATACAAAGAGTGTTGGGAGTTGTTGTACCCTAGTAAAAGAACTAACGGGAGTGGTTGTGCCCTTGTAAAAGAACTCGACATTTAACTTTGTGTCGGTAAAAGTATAAGCGACGTGTAAGGTTTTCTCCGCTGGTGAAAGGAGCTTGTTGACTAGTGAAAGAAACTCTCGAGTTGGAAACTCGGGGCGTGGACGTAGGGCAAGGAAAAAGAGTCCTTGTAGCCGAACCACGATAAATACTCGTGTTGTGGTTTGATCGTTTCTTTCATTTACTTGCATGGTATATATTGTGTTTGTGCATATATCTTTGATCAAACGGAAAGTTTCAAAGCTAACTTAACAAGTTAAAAAGATTTTAATCGGTAAACTATTCAACCCCCCTTCTAGTTTTCCACAAAGTACTCTTTCAATTCAATCAATATGTCTATGTGTTGCTTGAATATATCTTACACTTGTCTTCAATTTAACATGCTCAGCTAGATTTCTTTTGTGTTTGCTTAGATGTAGTGAAACCTAGATGTTAATTATGGGTTGATTATTTGTTTATAATTGTTACGGATGATTGTATTCGATGTTAGGCTTAAGAAAACTGGCAGACTTCCATTGGTAACATGCTTGAACGTCTTAAGAAACATGATCAGAAGTGTACTATGATTTTTGGTTGTATTTAATGCGTAGGAGAATTCTAATGATCCCATGTTAGGAGCTTCTAACGGCTCGACATAGGAGTGAAGTAGGATCCTATATAGTTAGGGAATATTGTACACGGCCCTACGACTAGTATTAAGGAATATGACCCGTCATCCATGCAATTGTAACAAGCTATCAACCTGTAAAAGATATCTAGGGAGTAATGAAACCTAAGTAAACACAACTTTCCCCATCATTGTTTACACCACTAGTTTAATTAGATTTCATTTCAATTCTGTTATTTTATTTTCATTGCATCTTTAGTTATTGGGTTAGTTGGCTAGCAACTAATTCCGCCCATTCTTCAAAACCCTGAGATTTTTACTTGCTTTTATAAAATATAAAAATACAAAAAGAATCATCCCTCACCTCTAGACCTAGTTTTTAGGCTTTCTAATCCTAGCGACACTATTCCTGAGTTGAACGATCAATCCCCTGGTACTTGTCACTATACTATACTACAACGATCAGGTACACTGCCTGGTGGGGGTTGTAAGCTTCTCGAGATCCCTCGAGAGGTAAAGCCTGGTGCGATTCCCACGTATCAAACACCATAATAAGTAATACACCAATCTAAAACACTAAACATAACACAAAACCCTAATAAACCCGAAACTAAAACTTAAGTAGGATTATGTGCTTATCTGAACCTATATGCTTAGTTAAACTAGTAAGAATGTGTTCAAGGCTTAAGTAAGAGTATCTTTAGGTATATTAGGATATATTAGGACTATTAGGTTATAGAATAGAACCCTTAGAACTTAGATACAAACCCTCTAAGCCCTTAACCATAATTAGGTCATAGATAACTAGAATTAGGTTTAAACCCATCCAAAACTTCCCCATAGGTCACTACCACTTAGTATAAGCCTTTAGGAACTTAGGAATAGTTATTAGATACCCTTAGGACACTAACTTAGGCACAAAACCATAGGATAAACCCTAGTCTCTCACTAAACCCACTTAGGTCATTTAGGTTACAAAACTAGGTCAAACCTTCCCAAAACTTACCCATAGGTTACCCACACTTAGTATAAACCCTTTAGGCCTTAGGATTAGTCACTAGACATACTTAGGAACTTAATTTAGGCACTAAACCTTAGGTAAAACCTTAAACACATAGTGAGTAGAAACTAGGTCTAAACTTAACTAAAACATAGTAAAACCTAAACATAAGCACCTTAAACACCTCAACCTAGCACCCTAACACCTTAGTCATACCCAAGCACACACCCTAACACCTCTAAGCACACACACAAGTAGGTGCATCACCTACTTGGCTAATCCACCACTAATCACCACTAATCCACCCTAAACCTTCCCTAATCCACCACTAAACCACCCCTAATCACCCCTAATCAGCCTAATCACCCTAAACTACCCTTAAACACCCTAAGAAGCTTACAAGCACCTCCAATCACCCAAGCAAGGAGGTGCATCACCTCCTTGTAAGCTGCTACCACCCAAACCGCCTCTACGGTTCAACCTCCACCACAACCGGCCTAGGCAGCCCCCTAGCTACCTCCTAGCTTGTCCTCCTCACCACCTAGCCTCACCACATCACCACCTAGCCTTGCTTGCTCAGCCCTCCCCCTCCTTGATACCTAGACAACCATTTCCACCATTAACCGCCTATCGTGACCTATAAATACCCCCTCCCCTCTCATTTCTTCTCCACACCTCTCCCCCTCCTCTCTACCTCACATTTCTGTAGTACTAAGTCTTTAGGAGCTGTTAGGAACGTGTAGCTAGGCCTTGGTCGAGTTGTGTTGTGGTTTGAAGTCGTAAGAGCCCTAGAAAACTCTAAACCTAGTTCTAACCCACATAAACCCTCCTAGCCAAGTAAGTCTTACTTTTAGTTAATATAGCTTTAGTATAGTCTTAGGATAGATTTAGGATGCCTTAGATAGCTTAGATCCCCTTGCATGAGCCTAGAACCATTCTACTTGCTAGTTTACATTTTAAAACCCTAGATCGAGTCATATACTTGCATTCATGCTATAAGTAGTTAATTTAGGCCATACACTAGTTAAACATAACTTAGATAACTTAAAATAAGTAAAACATAGGCTAGAAAACTTAAATACAAGATAAAATATTAGGACTAGTTTTGCAATAGTTTACATGCATAGGGGTATATATTGTAAATTCCTAAAATTATAAAGTCTAGGGACTGTTTTTGACCTTTCCTAGAAGTTATAAGTAGTAAGGATTAGTTTTGCATAATATTAAAACCTTAGGATAGATAATAACATAAGTATAAACTAAAAAGGACTAAAAACGTAAATAGTATAAGTTAAAGGTCTAAAATGGGAAATATAGAAAACTTAGAAGTCTTAGGTTAATATAGAAGTCTACGGACTAGTTGTGTCAAGTATAGATAGTTATTAGTATAAGTAATATAAAACTTAGGGTAGAAAACGTAAATATATAAACTATAAGGGTAAAAAGTGAAAATATCATATAAGTATAAAACCTAAATGAAGTTAGAAGCATAACACAATACTAGGGAGCTTCATGCGAGGAGTACTATGTGGATATTTCGTTTTTGACGAGTTTGTTGGGTTTACGAATTAAAGTGCCCTGACTCCTCGAACGATTATTGCATATACTTCTGAGATATGATGGCCCGAACGGTGATATGATTATAACTAAACCTTAATAACAACATAACTCAATAATAGGGAGCTTTGTGTGAGGAGTATTAACTTCTGAATTATGATGGCCCGAACGGTATTATGTTGATAAACATAATACAACAGTAGGGAGCTTCATGTGAGGAGTCATATACTTATGAATTACAATGGCCTGAACGGTGTTATGTTATATCTAAAACATTAACAAACCTAAAAACAATAACTTAAGAAACATGAACATGATAACTAAAAGCTTGACATACATACAAAACCAACAACAACACACTAGGATACGTGAGTAAGGCGGTCTAGTTCCCGAGTCACTATTTGCATTACTTAGATTACTCTACACCCAGATGAGTCTTCATAGCCTTACATCTTTTTAAACTTTCAATCTAAATGCTTTTACAAACCCTGTAAGGGGGATACATGCTAAATGCTTTACTTAAAACCGAATACAAGTCTTTTTCTTTGGTTGTTTGCACGAGTAAACTAACTGCCAGCACTACATAACCAAAATTCATGAATCTAATCGTTTTGGAGGTTTTACCCAATCGAACGCGAATATAGTTGATAGATCTATTGGAGTTTGACAACTCCCGTTGGTATTAACACCCCTCTAGGTGGTACCAATAAGTACTATATTTGAATCCACTCAAGGTATAACTTTGGCAAGTTATCCTTCTATCCCCTCATGTTGGGTCTGCAGCCCACATGACCCGGATCGTTAAGGTGTGATTCATGAGCTTAGTGCAACCTACTAAACTCCTGATAATTGTGCATGCATCACAATTATCACAAAAACTTGCATTTTCCCAGATGGGTGTAACAACTGAACCCAGGGAACTTGTATTCACTAACCCCTAAACCTATGATTCTCACTCAACATCTAGTGTTGACTTTTTAAGCATGTATTCTAGGTATATTACTTCTATGGACCTATGGCGGAAGGAGGTACTGAACTCGGAGGACTTTCATGGTTATCATTCAAACATAACCAACCTAACACTTAGATTTTTGGGACCTCAACAAAATAAAAGTATATCTTTTATAATTAAAACTCTGATAATTATGAATGATAACTAAATTTTCAAAACGTCTATTTTTGAGTCGTTTTCTATTACTGTATCTGTGATTCTATGAAGTAATACCCCAAACACTTTATCCGTTGCGATCAGTGAAAAATGGGGGTGTTACAACATGCATTAAAATATGTATACAATTTCATCCATATGATTCATTACATGAAGATTTAAACCTCTAGGGTTTTCCTTCTCTTGAAGAAACTCATCTTCATTAAGATAAACCAAGTTTTCAAAGTTGACTTATCTTTATGGACAACATCTTGTCATTCATAGTATGAATAATTTACCATAATTAGTAAATGCGTAATTATGATTAACAGGCTTACTTTGATCCTGTAATTCATATTTCTCAGCATATCAATCAAATATCTGAGACATCCCTACGTATTTATGAATGAGAATTTCATCATGTTGAGGTTAACCTTTACATTTCATGCCTCATCATGATTTTCACTAGTGTGGTTTTAGAAGATTACGCATTTTGTAATTTTGATCTTTCAAGATCCAAACAAAACTCCCACTTGCCTTTTGTAATTTATCTATAAATACTTTAGCAAGTTGAGCAACACTTAATCGTTCTCTTTTGGGATATTACAAAAAACATTTTACAGCTCCTGACCTTTATTTGTTAAAACTACTTATTAACAAAATCAGGACTTCATTTTAAGACTTTAATGTGATTCATCACATTCCTTAATGTCTTATTTAATCTTCTAGGTTGGAGTCTTATTGAGTATATTCAATCCATACTCAATTTTCTAACCTTGATAACTTTTGGAAGAAAAGAAGTCATATTTATCTTTTAATCAAACAATATAACAAGAGTTTGATTTTTCCTAACTGAACACACCACCAACATGTGATGTTTCATTAGAACTTAATATTGTGTGACAAACTAACAATATGTAAGATAACTTTATACTCCTTTTGGCTTACCTATTTACCAACTGAGTCAACTTAATGGTATAATAGAATTTCCAAGTCAATTGCATGCTATATAACATGAGTACCTTTTGAACAAGTCACTTCATGTTCATGTCTTAAGAGGACATAAACTGTTATATTCCCACTATACGTTGTACATCATTGATCAACTCAATGATTTCTCGTTTAAAACATAACAAGTTTAACGTCTTACTTTATTATAAGTCTTGTAATAGTTAAAAGACTTCATGTTTATAAGAAAATATAAACATATATAACTAAAGTATTTGTGAACACCACCATTTGGGTTCAATAGTAATTTCAAGTTAATTTACTACTCCATTTGCTTATGTCATTTTATGAAATATCCAATTTAAGAAACTACAAACTTACATAATTCCATTACATCAGTAGATCTGCTAGTAATGAAATCATGTAGTTTACCTTTCCATTGCAATCTAGCCAGGTTACACCCTGACGTAAATTGTAATTTCAAGTGTTTCCTTTAGTTTGAATATCATAAGACATAAAAGTAGTATTTGTTATAATCATGAAACATGTTCTACATAAGATAATCTTACACATTAAATGTATACGTCCTATTAGAACATAGATCTCTTACCTTGCAATTAAGAGAATCCTATAATCATATTTCTATGTATTGTTCCTTTGTACACAATAAACAATTCTCCCACTTGTGCATTGAACAATATCATGTAGTATATAAACAACACAACATACGTTTGTTTATGTGATTCAATATGATTTGTGTCATAAGTAGATGTAGGACTACTTTGTCTTATCATGAAACGCATATGGCTATCCTAAGAACATGAGTGTCTACAATTGGAAAGTAATTATCTTAAAGATAATCTGGGCTACTACACAGAAATTAAATCTTGTAGCTCCCACTGAATTAGAGAACATAACAATAACTCCATATTCAGTAACACAACACAACGCTCCCACTGGATTTGACAACATTGTAAGTGTTTCATAACCAGTGAAAACAATTTGCTTGTTTTTACTTTCCTACACATTTAGAAAAACCCATACATAATAATTACTCAGGTTCTAAAATGTGTATTCTACTATGTATATGATGGATTATCCATCATGATATTAACTTGAAGAATTTGGGCATGCAGCTTCTTCCTTAATAGGCCTACCATCCCCATAATGGTATGTAGCACCTTTAAAGCACAACAACTAGATAAAATATTAGCTTTGCCTTTTACCAATTTTGCGGTAGTCTGTCTAGCTTCTAATAACTCATATTTTCCATTTAACCAAATGTCATGCTTGTTATAGAATAATTCATTCACCAAATTAGGGTAATGAAATTTCTTATGGAAAATAGGATGTGCAGTACTCTTAAGTATGAAAGATTGCTATGAGTTATATATATTAATAACTCATATTTTCCATTTAACCAAATGTCATGTTTGTTATAGAAGAATTCATTCACCAAATTAGGGTAATGAAATTTATTATGGAAAATAGGATGTGCAATACTCTTAAGTATGAAAGATTGCTATGAGTTATATATTAGAATGTAGACAATTCTAATGTTCCTATCATACCTTTCTCAATCATGAAAAGGAATAGGATTGAGTCTTATTCTTCTCTCATGGAAAATAGACTTTGTGTCTTTTTAGTAAATTTTTCTCAATCAAACATTATGTTTGAAAGCAGAATTAGATCAATTTACCAATTTAAGACCAAACCACGTTTACGGCTTTAAGTTTGCATTAATACATTAAAAAGAATTACAAAATTCAATTTTAGTATTTTCGATAAAATTTTCAAGAAAATTAAATACCCATGGTTCATAATCATATAACCATTTAATTTTCACTGAAAAACTAGGATCCAAATTGACATAGGTTCATCACATCAGTTGATCTACTAGTGATGACGGTATTCAATAAGGTACGAGTCGAACCTCAATTGCCAATATTCAATTGCAATTCCTAGAATTGATGGGATTTACATATTTGCCAACCGCAGTTGCAATGTAAGCATGTTTTATCCCCATCTTCTTATGCCTTGAGTGATCAGTCCCACTATAAACTCAATTAAGTTATCCAACTTAAGAAACAACAAAATTACATAATTCCATCACATCAGTTGATCGCTAGTAATGAAATCATGTAATTTGCCCTTCCATTGCAATCTAGCCAGGTTACGCCCTGACGTAGACCCAATTTTAGGTGTTTCCGTTTCATTGGATGGCATATAACTTAAATTTAAGGGTAGTAAATTTGATGTGTGTAATCAAAATATATGTACAAAGATGTCATGCATTCATCTTGTAGCATATGTTTCATGTAAAAACTTTTACACATTAGTTTCTTTACGAGCTTAAAATCTCTAAAGTTTTGATTGAGGCGTTGAGAAACTTACAACTTTGCCTTAAGTGCTTCGTAGTTATCATGGTTGTTGGGTAAAACTAAATTTTGACTCACAGGCGAGCGTTAAGCCAGAATGGAGGCTATCTAAGGCCGCAATTTAATGCGAAGCCACCTTATACCCACTTTAATAGTTTGTCAAAATTAGTCTCACCTTCCAACCACTTCATACAGTCGCGATCAATCAATCAAAAGTTCAAGATTTTTGTAAGCTCAAAACAAGATTTCACCATTATTAAGTCCGTTTAATATTTTATTTATGAAATTACCCTTTGCTTACTATCATGTCACCAAACATATAAAAACAAAAGTAATTTAAATAAAATAAACAAACAACAACAATAATGGACATGCAAATTAAATCAATTTAAAACACACAATTGATTAATACACGATTTTAATAGGGTCTCCCCTAATTTTATAATTTATTAATTTTAATAATCTTTATAGTCATAATATTTACTAAAACACAATATCAATTATAATTAAATCGCATAATAAGCATGAAATCTAAAAAACCAAATCACCATAATCCAAGACAACACATGCATGGTTTGTCATGGATGCCCACATTGCACATATTATAACATATAATCATGTCAATAAGGAACGCAACCAAAACGGCATATCAAAATATCCATTTAAATACACATAAATATTACATGCAACCTAGGGTTTATACAAGTTTTATAACAAAATTCAAAAGCCCTAATTTTTCTTTTCAATAATTTTTTTTTGACATTTATAAAAAATTAAATAGAAATCGACAATTTTAAAAAATAAAAATTCTAGGGCTTATGAAAATTTTTAAAAAACATAAGAACACCAAGCATGTAATAATCATAACGATTCAATTTTATGTGTTTCGGTAATTAATTACAATGTATTAACGGCTCTTGATGCCACTGTTGGAATATGTAAATCATAACTAATATATAAATATATAAACACATCAAGCACGCAGCGAAAATAGATCAAATACATATAATTGAAATTAACCGAATATAAATGAATGCGTACCTCTTTTGTGATTTCTAGCAAGAACAAGAAATCGATTGATCAAGAACTTATAAACCCTAATTAGGGTTTAATGTGGATCGACTATGTGTTAGTCGAATAGGGCAAACACCACGTTAGCAAAAGTATGCCAACACTTCGTTCTCGAACACACATACTATTAGCGTTTCAATAAGAAAAGCTAGGTTCTTAATTCACGAGCAAACACTACTAGTTGAGCCATAGTTGATTCAAGAGAATCGCCTATAGCTCAAAGAATAAGAGATGAGAAAGTGAATTGGCTTGCTAATGAACCAAGTGATGAATAGAATGAATCCATGAGGCCTTATATTTATACTATCATAACCTTGAAGCATTCCCTATCCCATGTCGATGTGGGATTGGTCGAAAATAAGCCCAAGGAAGGGTTTCTAGATCCTTCTTGGCTTTTTTTTCACTCTTAGTCCTTTAACTTTCGTCTAACGGTCGTTAGGTACCGTTAAGTGCTTATTTCGTGAATTTTATAATTATTCGTCACTAAAACAATAATTATTAATTAATTGAAACTTGATGAGTGATTAATCACACATCCTTTTTAGGCCTTAATTCATACCAAAAATACCAAATACTAACCAAATATGCCAAGAGAACGTATGTTTTTGTATTTGTGTATGTGCAGGTACGGATATGAGAAAAATGAACAAAAACAAAGCAAAACAGACAAAAACGAGCACGAGAATGGAAAGTGTCAAAAGCCGAAGCCGGGGAAGTCAAATGGTCAAAGTCTAAGCTCAAAAAGTCAAATTCAACCTTGGAAATTCATAAAGTGTCAAGAAAAGTCCTTGGAAGAAGTTTGATGTAATTTACAAGAATGGTCCCTCAACTTTCCAAAGTTGTCAGAAATGGTCCTTTAATGAAATTTTGAAGAAAAGTCAAAGTTAACCCTCCATGATTCAGAGATTAACAACTTTAGCCCTTGGAAGAAACTTTCAAAGATTTACAGATTTGGTCCCTTTGAAATTCAGAATTACAAACTTAGTCCTTTTAATAATACTACTACTCCTAAACCAAACTACAACCGGGTCCATTATCTTTTAAAACCCAAAAAAAAAATAACCCCAAGCCCAAAACATAAATACCAGCCCAACACCCTTCCCATATTACCCGGTCCACTCCAACTTACCCAGGTCAAACCCCATTACCCGGTCAACCTTTTAAAACAATAAAACACCCACCTCCCATTTACCCGCCCCCCAATTCACAAAAATACCCAGAAAATCAATGTACCTCAAGAACCCTAGATTTACCCCGTCCAATTTAATCACAATTAAGGGTAAATTAGGCAACATACACACGTTCTAGAACCCTCTGACATGTGCAGAGATTGACAGGGTGGCAATCCGTGTTAGAGTGCGTGCAAATGATTGGGTGAGATTTAATCCAAAGGCTGATATCAATAGATTGGGCACCAAGGATGATCAAACGGCTATGAGAGGACTCAAAGAAACACAGAGACACACGGATCACTCCTCAGCATCTATAAATACCCCTTCCTTCATGTATTGAGTGTGTAGGTTTTCAAATATTGTTTAGTTTTCTGTTTTAATTTTATTGTATTTCCTTTCAAATGCTTTGTATTGAATTTCTGAATTTAAATATAATTCCAATTTCATTCCAGCTTATTGTCTTTTAGATCTTATTATTGCTTATTATTGTTGTTTTTTTTATCCTTTAATTAGTTTTACTTAGTTTATTTAAACAGTTAAATTCAGTTTCTGCTTTACTTATATAAATATATATATATATATATATATATATATATATATATATATATATATATATATATATATATATATATATATACATTTCCATTTAGTTTCTAAATCTGAATTTAGTTTCAATTAACTTGTTTCTTTTGTACAAACTTAAATCAATTACCGTTTTATAAGTTTCTCTAAAAAACAAAGAAGTCAAAGTTGGTCAACTGTATTAGCTTATTGAATAAGCACTGCTTATTGGAGTAAAAGGCAGCCAAAGAGGAGTCCATTTGGCCTGTCAAAAGACAGGCAAGCATAGAGAACCCCCTCTATTTGAGCTGAGGGGGAATTTGAGTTGTAAGTCTCATCCATTTCCATTTCTGTCTCATTTTGATAGTTCAATAAGTAGTTTTGATTTGATATTGATTGGTTTACTTACTGCTTATATAGTCTAAATTTTTCTTGTTAATTGTTGCTTAGTTATAGTTGTTATATTTGAGTTTGATCACTACTAGTTGTTACTGTTTCATTCTCATTGCATCTGTCACATCTGTGGATCTGAGTGTCTGAGTATAACTACATCTGAGATCTGTGTTTTTGGGAGTTGCTTGTAACATTGAATCATAGTCACTCACTAAATTTGAGGTTTGGATCAGTATTGGATTGGATGTGAGTGAGGTTTAGGTTGCTGTAGTCATTGTAAGGGGTGTTTGGTATTATCTGGTTTGCTGCTGTTTTGGAAATTTAGAGTTTGTTTCTAGTTGCTACATAATTCTTAGGTTTCATTTAAGCTCAGTCAAGCAAATTCAGTAGAGGTATTACATAAAAAGTCATATTAGCTTGTCATTACTTATCTCTGTTAGTATATTAGGTCTGCTATTTGCATAAGTCTATAAATAGTTGCATAGCTATAAGTTCAAGCTCATTTCAGTCATCAATTAGCTTAATATACCATTGTCAGTCATATTTTTGCAATCAAAATCTAGTTTGGTCAAAGTTTGTGTTTCATAAAAAGTCAAAAAGTTCTTGGTTGCCTGTTTTGGTCAGAAATTCAAAGAGGTGCACAGCACTCATTTTGTGTTCAAAATCAGTTTGGAAAGTTGTTTTGTAATCCTTGTCAGGTTGTTAACAAGTTTCAAAAAGAAAAAGTTGCTTTGAAATCCAATTGCTTATTGGAAATCTGTCCTTAAGTTGACTGTTTGGCTTATCAGCTCCCCTGCACATCAGATCTGATCAAGTTTTCTAGGTAGCTTTTAGAATAGT
Source organism: Artemisia argyi (assembly GCA_030686995.1). Taxonomy (NCBI): domain Eukaryota; kingdom Viridiplantae; phylum Streptophyta; class Magnoliopsida; order Asterales; family Asteraceae; genus Artemisia; species Artemisia argyi. The sequence continues at coordinate 17,173,680 of CM060697.1, read as the reverse complement.
GAATTAGCTTTGGAATCAGTAATTTTGGAAGTTTTGTGTTCTCAGTTAGTTGGTGTGTGATTTGCACCAATAAGTTCTCATTCCTAAGCTTATTAGAACTGCTTATTGGCCTTGTCTAATTGGTGGTCTAGCATAGGGTCTGTCTTAACCAAACAGGGCTGCAAGTGTTTAATTTTGATCATACTCTGAGTTAATTGGTTCATTTAAGTTCATTAGTACCCAAAGTTGATTGTTTCAATTGATATTTGGCTATTTGCTTATCTGCTAGTACTTATTGCTTATTTCCAAAGCTTATTTGTGACTGTTTGTGCTCCATCTTGTGTTTCTAACTGCTTATTGACCTGAGTTTTGCTCATTTAAGCTATTTAGAGTCTAAAAGTCATTTGTCAAAAGTTTCAGGTCAATTTGTCAAACAGTCCTTATAAATAAGCATTTTGAATAAGCTGTTTTGAGTCATTCAGCACTTTCAATGCTTATTTTCCACATTTTATATTTTTCCTAGCTTTAAAATATTATTTTAAATTTTCCCTGAAATTTTCATATTTTTCTGAGTTGATTTGCTATTTTTCTTAATTAATTTTCATTTTTAATCACTTTTTATTACTTTTTAATTACTAAAAAATCCAAAAAATTCAGAAAAACCCCAGAAAAATCCAAAAATATTTTAGAAAATCATTTTTGGTTATTTTAGAATTTTAGAAATTTATTTTGCATTTTTCTCACTTTATTTGCATTTTCTTTTAATTTTTAATTAGTTAAATTAGTTTTTAATTAAAAAAAATAAATAAAAAGTCAAAAAAATATTTTTCTTTTTCTCAAAATTTTCTTTTATCATTTTTAACTTTTGAAAATTATTTCCAAGTCCGTAGGAGTAGCGTAGCTTAAAAGTCGCGTTTTATTTCGTACGTTAACGTTTATTTTCCATTTTAGCTTACGTTTTCGATTTTACGTTTCGTTTCTAGTTGCATTACTTGAATTATGTGTTTATTTGGTTATTTGTGCTTCATTTATTATTTCATTAGTGTAATCTCATTCAAATCACTTTTTACCACTTTCACGACACGTTTCACGAATCGGGAATTCGAAATTCCATTCATCCTTCACACGGACTACGACCTCGGGTTATCCGTATTTCTTTGCGGATCTCTTGAGTAATACTATACTATATATATAACTTGATTTTCACACGAAACAAAATTTTGGCACCGCTGCCGGGGAAGGTTGAAGTGAATTTTTCGTTTTCGTTTTTCGAAATTGTGTTTTGAAAACCTTCCTTGTATATATTTTCTATAAAAACTATAAAAATTGAAAAATCAAAAACACTTTTCCTAAAGTATTTTCAAAAATACCAAAAAAATAATAAAGTTACAGCCTCGACTCGACCGAAAGGAAGGGCGTTGTAAACCAAATAAGCTTCTCAATATAACAACGCGTGAAATTAGTTGCTAGTCGGATTACTTTAATTCTACGACCGAATAAGAGGAAAATACGGAAGCTTTGACATTAAATTGCAAGCTGAAGAGAGATCCATTCTTCTCTCCCGTTCCATCGCAAATAGATTAAGGGAAACGGTTTACAATTAACGTTACGTTAGAAAAAGAAAAAAACAAAAGTATAAGTTTTTGAATTTTGCTTTATAAAAACAAAAATACAAAAAGATTTTCCTTTTCATTTTCCTTTTATTTTTCTAAAATTTGATTTTTGTGGTGTATGAACACACGTTCAACGTCTAAACGACTTGTTTCACCGCTTTCAAATCCAGAAAGTTTGTTTCGTCACACACACCGAGTTCTTTTTCCTAATACGGAGGAAATGAACCCAAACGAACAACACTTGTGACCCCCGCCGATGGGTGGTGCTCAAAACAATGTGATCCCTCCGATGGGACCACAACCGGCTTTCGATCCACGATCGATGGAGGAACAACTCCAATCACCATTCAATGGTGTGAGGAGAGCCATCGTGATACCCGAAATCAATGCTAATTTTGAAATTAATCACGGATTGCTCAATCTTATCACGGGTTCGAACACGAAGACCCATATGCTCACATAAGAAATTTCGCTAACATCGCTGAGACCATTCGCATGAATCAAGTTCCTCACGATGTGGTGAAATTAAAGTTATTTCCTTTTTCCCTTAAAGGGGCAACCCGGACTTGGCTGGAAAAGGAACCGCCGAACTCGATTCACACTTGGAACGATCTTGCGTCCAAGTTTGTGAATTACTTCTATCCTCCTTCTAAAACGTCTAACCTTCCTTCCCAAATCTTTCGATACCAACAAGCTTTTGATGAGTCGTTCAGCGAAGCTTGGGATCGATTCAAAGATTTGATGGAAAAATGTCCGAACCATGGGTTCACATCCCTTCAGCAGATTGATACTTTCTACAATGGGTTATGTCATATTGACCAAGACTCACTCAACTCTGCTGCGGGTGGGAACTTATTGGCTCGAAACACGAACGATGCTTTCATGATAATCGAGAATAAGGCTCGTGTGAGAATGTCGAGAAATAAGCCTCAAGTTTCTAACACTAATAATAAAACGAATGATGAAGTAATGAGTATGTTAGTGGCTCTTAATAAAAAGTTCGATGCTATGTCTTTTGAAAAACCAAATCATCAAGTGAATGTCGTCAATCAGGGTTGTGTAACTTGTGGTGGTCCACATCCGTATAACGAATGTCCTTTAACCGGTTCTTATGCTCATGCTGCAAATATGGGTAGCAATGGTTACCCACCTCTTCAAGGAGATCGAAGTCTTCTCAGCTACAGTTCAAACCATTTTGTTGGACCACCCGGTTTCACTCAACCGAATCAAGTCAATCCGGTTAATCAAGTCAATCAAGTTAATCAAAATGTGCAAAACCGAAACCATCAATTTAATCACAATGCTAATCAAAATCGGATGAACAATGGTTTTCAGAATCAAAATCATGGTTTTCAAACTCAAAATCGGGGAAATTATAATCAAGGCCCGACTCAAGGGAATTTTCATGGAAATTTTCAAAATGCTAATCATGGGAATTATAATCATGGGAATCAGAATTTTCAGAATCAAGGTTTCAATAACAACAATCGTGGTCAAAATTTTCAAAATCCAGTTGTGAATCAGTCGTCTTCAGATGAATTACTTAAGCAATTTATGAAAAGTCAAGAGGAAATGAATAAAATGTTAATTAATCAAATATCCGATTTGAAGAAATCTTTAAATGATCGACCCTCGGGTTCGGGTACTCTTCCAAGCAACACGATCGCTAACCCGAGGGGCGATGCTAAGGCGATCACGATTAGGAGTGGTGTTATAATCGATGGACCAACGGCTCCGACTACCCCTTCTTCTTCTTCGTCTCCCAAGGTAGTCGTCCGTGAAACTGAGGCGACAACAGATACGGAAATTCCTAGTAATAATGGAAGGACCGAGAACATCCAACCTCCGGTGATCCCGACGTCCAAAGGAAAAGATAAAGTTGTTAACGAAACTGAAACTCCCGTCAAAACAAATTTGCCTTATCCGTCACGCTTAAACGAACAAAAGCACAGTGAGAAAGATAAAATTCATATGGAAAAGTTTTACCAAGTTTTTCAAGAATTACATTTTGACATAACTCTCGCGGATGCTATATTTTTAATGCCTAAATTTGCTTCTATGCTAAAAGGTCTTTTGAATAACAAAGAAAAATTGTTTGAAAAATCTCGAACCCAGATGAATGAGAATTGCTCGGTGGTTATCCTCTAAAAGCTTCCCGAAAAGCTTGAAGACCCCGGTCGATTTCTCATTCCGTGTAATTTTCCTGGGATGGTTCAATGCTTCGCCTTGGCCGATCTTGGTGCTAGCATTAACCTAATGCCTTTATCCATTTGGAAGAAGTTGTCTTTACCTAATTTGACTCCGACTTGTATGACCCTCGAGCTTGCCGACCGAACTACTTCCCGCCCGATGGGAATAGCCGAGGATGTCTTCGTTAATGTGGGAAAATTCCATTTCCCTGCCGATTTTGTCGTTGTTGATTTTGATGCTGATCCGCGGGTACCTCTTATTCTCGGGAGAGGTTTCCTAAGGACCGGTCGTGCTTTAATTGATGTTTTCGATGAAGAAATTACCCTACGCGTTGGTACCGAAGCCGTAACTTTTAATTTGGATCAAACCACAAGGTACTCCTCCGAGTTTGACAAATATTCCGTTAACCGAATCGACGTTATCGACGAAGTTACGGAGGAGTACGCTCAAGAGTTACTTGGTTTTACCGAACATGCTTCGAGTGGCAATCCCACTCATTCTTCTGAACCGATAATTTCCGATCCTTCCCCTTCCCTTACTCTGTTTGAGGGAAGTGATTTCATTTTGGAAGAGATCAAGGCCTTTCTTGCTAATGATTCGATTTCACCGGAAATTGATCATTCCGATTGTGACCCGGAGGGAGATGTTCTTTTGATTAAGAAATTATTAAACGAAGATCCCAACCCGTCCCTCCCTCCGATGGACCTTAAAATGGCCGACGTAAAAGAAGTTAAGCCGTCTACTGAGAATCCTCTGTAGCCCGAGCTCAAGGATTTACCTCCTCATCTCGAATACGCATTTTTGGAAGGAACCGACAAACTTCCCGTCATTATTTCTAAAGATCTTAAAGATGAGGAGAAGAAACGTCTCTTAGATGTGCTCAAGAAGCATAAGAGTGCCATCGCTTGGCAAATTTCCGATATTAAGGGTATCGACCCTTGTTTTTGCACGCATAAGATCTTACTTGAAGATAATTTCAAACCGTCCATTCAGCAACAACGACGGGTTAACCCGAAAATTCATGAGGTTATCAAAAAGGAAGTTATCAAACTCCTCGATGCCGGAATGATTTATCCAATCTCGGATAGCTCTTGGGTTAGCCCGGTCCACTGCATACCGAATAAAGGTGGAATGACCGTCGTAACTAATGAAGATAATGAATTGATTCCGACACGTCTTGTTACCGGATGGAGAGTTTGTATTGATTATCGTAAATTGAATGATGCGACTCGTAAGGACCATTTCCCACTTCCATTTATGGATCAAATGCTAGAACGCCTAGCGGGAAATGAGTTCTATTGTTTTCTTGATGGGTTTTCCGGCTATTTTCAAATACCTATTGACCCTCCGGACCAGGAAAAGACTACCTTTACTTGCCCTTATGGAACGTTTGCCTATCGTCGTATGCCTTTCGGCTTATGCAATGCTCCAGGCACGTTCCAAAGGTGTATGATGTCTATATTCTCGGACATGATCGAGAAAACCATGGAAGTCTTCATGGATGATTTCTCGGTCTATGGAGATTCTTTCACTTCGTGCCTCTCCCATTTAGAGAGTATGTTGAAACGGTGTAAAGACACCAACTTGGTTCTAAATTGGGAGAAGTGTCATTTCATGGTCAAAGAGGGCATTGTCCTCGGCCATAAGATATCGAAATCCGAGATTGAGGTCGATAGAGTCGATGTGATTGCAAAATTACCTCATCCCACCATCGTTAAAGGAATTAGAAGTTTTCTCGATCATGTCGGCTTTTACCGACGTTTCATTCAAGACTTTTCTAAGATAGCCCGGCCCCTGACCCACTTGCTTGAAAAAGATGCTCCGTTTATCTTCTCAAATGAATGCATCGAAGCATTTAATGTTCTTAAAAAGAAGTTAACGGAGGCTCCCGTCTTAATTGCCCCCGATTGGGACTTGCCCTTTGAGCTAATGTGCGATTCTAGCGATTATGCCATTGGTGTAGTCCCGGGGCAACGCAAGTCTAAACATTTTCAGCCGATACACTATGCTAGTAAAACAATGACCGACGCTCAATACCATTATACGACTACTGAAAAAGAGATGTTAGCCGTCATTTACGCTTTTGAAAAATTCCGATCCTATTTGCTTTTAAAGAAATGCACAGTGTATACGGATCATTCGGCTCTTAAGTACCTTATGGCAAAGCAAGATGCTAAGCCACGCTTGATGCGGTGGGTTCTTCTCCTTCAAGAATTCAAAGTTGAAATTCTAGATAAAAAGGGAGCTGAGAACCTTGTTGCTGATCACCTATCACGTTTAGAGAATCCCCACCAAAGTGTTTTCGAGAAAAAGGAGATTAACGAAGCATTTCCTCTCGAGACACTAGGGAGTTTATCACATTGTGATTCTAGTACCCCATGGTTCGCCGACTTTGTGAATTACCATGCGGGGAATTTTATCCGGAAAGGGATGTCGTTCCAGCAGAAGAAAAAATTCTTCAAAGATGTTAAGCATTATTTCTGGGACGACCCCTATTTGTTTAAGATTTGTGCGGATCAAGTGATCCGGCGGTGCGTTCACGGCAAAGAAGCTGCTGACATTCTTATGGCATGCCACAATGGACCCACGGGGGGACATCATGGTGCCAACTTCACTGCTAAGAAAGTTTTTGATTCCGGATTCTATTGGCCGACGATTTACCGGGATGCTCATGAGTTGGTTAAATCATGTGATTCTTGCCAGCGTCAAGGAAAAATTTCGCAGAAGGACGAGATGCCTCAAAATGCTATCCAAGTCTGTGAAATTTTTGACGTATGGGGTATCGATTTCATGGGTCCATTCCCGTCTTCTCGTGGTAACAAATATATCCTCGTGGCCGTCGATTACTTGTCTAAATGGGTTGAAGCGAAGGCGCTACCTACCAATGACGCCTGAGTTGTAGTGAAATTTCTTAAAAGTCTTTTCGCCCGATTTGGTGCACCTCGTGCTATTATAAGCGATCGTGGGACCCATTTCTGTAACGACCAATTCACTAAAGTTATGCTCAAATATGGTGTCACACATCGTCTTTCTACGGCATATCATCCACAAACTAGTGGTCAAGTCGAGGTCTCCAATCGTGGCTTGAAACGAATTTTAGAAAGGACCGTAGGTGAACATCGTGCTTCATGGGCCGATAAATTAGATGATGCACTTTGGGCCTTCCGTACAGCTTACAAAACACCCATTGGGTGCACTCCTTACAAGCTAGTTTACGGGAAGGCCTGCCATTTGCCCTTTGAACTTGAGCACAAGGCCTACTGGGCCTTAAAACATGCTAATTTTGACCTTCAAACCGCGGGTGATCACCGTAAAGTTCAATTGAATGAATTAGTCGAGCTTCGTGATCAGGCCTATGAGAATTCTTTGATCTACAAAGAGAAGACAAAGAGGATTCATGATGCTAAAATTAAAGATCGCGTCTTCAATGTTGGTGATTGATTCGTGAAAATCAAATTATAGTATAAGTATAGTATTACTCAAGAAATCCGCAAAGAAATACGGATAACCCGAGGTCGTATTCCATGTGAAGGGTGAATGGAATTTCGAATTCCCGAATCGCAAAATCGTGTCGTGAAAAGTGGTAAAAAGTGATATGATGAAATTATACGAATGAATAAGTAAATAAAGCACAAATAATCAATAAAGCACGTAAATCAAATAAGGCAACTAGAAACGTAACGTAGAATCGAAAACGTAAACTAAAACGTAAAATAAACGTTAACGTACGAAATAAAACGCGACTTTTAAGCTACACTAATCCTACGAACTTGGAAATAATTTTAAAAAGTTAAAAATGATAAAAGAAAATTTTAAGAAAAAGAAAAATATTTTTTTTTTGACTTTTTATTAATTTTTTTTATGAATTAAAAACTAATTAAACTATTTAATAATTAAAAGAAAATGTAAATAAAGTGAGAAAAATGCAAATTTAATTTCTAAAATTTTAAAATAACTAAAACTATTTTCTAAAATATTTTTTTGTTTTTTCTTGGCTTTTTTCAGATTTTTTTGGATTCTTTTAGTAATTAAAATGTATTTAAAATTGATTATAAATGAAAATTAAATAGGAAAAATAGAAAATCAACTCAGAAAAATATGAAAATTTCAGGAAAATTATAAAATATTATTCTAAATCTAGGAAAAATATAAAATTTGGAAAATAAGCATTGGAAGTGCTGATTAGCCCAAAACTGCTTATTTTGAAGTGATTATTGATAAGCAATCTTGACCCAGAGTTGACCAAACTTTGTCCAAATGATTTTTAGACTCACTTAAGCTTATTGGAACAGATATGAAAGCAAATGATCACAGAAACATAGGTATGATCACAAACAGATGCAATAATCAATAGGAAAATAAGCAATAAGCAGAAGCAGAATAAGCAATTGATCAAAACTTGGAACAGAAGTATATTTGACTCTAATAAGCTCAAAGTTAATGAGAATAGACTATTAGGCACACAAAAACACAGATATGGCACAAAATCAGTTCAAATAAGCAATTTAGAAATAAGCATAAGCTGGAAGAATAAGCTAAATGACAAAAGCTCAGTGTAAAAAGTAATTATAGGCATAAATAAACACAGAAGATCAACAATACTCAGCCAATGAATACGAAAACAAAAAAAACAGGCCTATATGAGAAATCAGAAACTATGGTTCAACTACTCAACTTGCAGCTTAAAATTAAGACACCAAATAAGCTCTACAATTGTCACACCCCCAAAATCGGGTCCAGCGAAAGCAATACGTGTAGCTGGGGTGTAACTCAATTGGTATTACAACACAAGTACAAAAATGGTTTTCAATTTAATCATTTAGAATAAAATCGTTTAATCAAAAATATTGAATTTGCATCGTTAAAAGTAGTGCGGAAGTAGGCCCTTAAAAGTAGTTTAAAACGGTCCCCATATAAATAATCAGAGTCTTCTATGACCATGCCATGCCCTGCCAAAACCTCCAGTAGCGTGCCATTAGTTAAAACCTGAAAATACATGCTAAAGTGTCAACACGAGGTTGGTGAGTTCATAGAGTTGTTTAACAAATAAAGTTTATAGAAAATGATCACACAGCAAAGGCATTGTAAATCCACTCATTTGCAAATCCCGCCATAAGAGACTTGCAACCTGTGTGTTTACAACCCACTGCTAAAATAGTTTATGTCTGGTAGTCAAGCACATGAGGTCAATAATAAGTCACAATATAAGCACCACATATAAAATAAGTCAAGGCCGCTCCGAACAAGGGAGACTTTATAATGTTGCTCCGAACATGGGAGACTTGAAGTCACTCCGCCACCTAGGCAAAGAATTATTAGTCACTCCACCGACTTGGCGAAGAATTATTAGTCACTCCACCATGGCGAGAATTATTAAAGATGCTCTGAACAGGAGAGACTTAGCACGCTCCACCAATAAGGCGAGACTTTAGATCAAGAACGCTCCACAAAAAAGGTGAGACTTTGCACGCTCCACCAAAAATGGCGAGACTTTAGATCATAGTACGTACGGTACATTAAGGTCAAAAGTTTAAGTCAAGTTCAAAAGTCAAGTCAAGTTCAAAAGTCAAGTCAAGTTCAAAAGGTCAAGTAGTAATTCATGTAAAAACGAGCATGTATTCTCCCCCAAAAGTTAACAAAACAATTTAAAAGAGTAGGGGCTATGACTCACCTGGTACGATAGTTACGAAGACAAAAGTGGTTAGGATGGAAATGAGGCTCGGTCCCTAACCGCGACCTATAATGAACGAATGATACGATCTACTTAAATTATGAGGGGATGCGATGAATGTACATGCACATGAAGCCTATACCACTCGTAGTTTGAAAATAAGTGTTGGCGTTGATTTATAGTGTTTCCATAACTTAAGAGAATATGTGCTATTAGAGGTTGTCAAATATATATATATAGTTCGCCTAGTTTCAAAAGTGTATATCTTGGTCGTTTTAAGCTCGTTTTCTACGTTCTTTATATCCCCGGAATCGTGGGATAACATACTAACCTATTTTTGATAAGTTGGGATGGCTAGATCAAGTTTTATGCTCAAATTTGTCCGTGAGTACTGTTCATCAGCAAGCAGTTTTTCAGAAAACTAGTTTTCGTCGTTAAATTTGGAAAATCATATCTCCTTCGTTATTAACTCGTTTTAATCCGTTCTTTCGCCAAAAGTTTCGTTTTTAAAAGTATTTTCTAAATCTTTGGTCAAAAATTACCCACCACCTACTGATTTTCCCACGATTTCAAAATAAGGACAGTAGGTATAAATATAGTTTCAAAAATCATTTTCCTAGTTCCAAACTAGTTCCAACTTCAACCAAACCACTTTCAATCACCACAAATCTAGTCTAATCTTACCATACACCTTCTTAGGGTGTCATGGGTTCCTAAACATCATATATCAAGTGGATCTAACAAGGATCTAACTATAATCCATTTCTAGAGTTTCAAAGTTATATATAAATATAAATGAGTGGTATAACTAACATATGCATGTAGATCTTGAATGGAAATCATATAATCATGAAAAGAACTTGAAGAAATCATGAAAAAGAGTTTGACAACTTACCTAGCAAGGATTAGTGGATTTAGATGAAGAAAACTTGATAATCTTGAGTTTTTATTTCAAAACTCAAACAAGAATCATTAAAGGAACAATAAAATGGCTTGATCTTGGAAAATTTATGGTTTTCTTGGTGTTCCTTGTTCTTGGCCGATCACCCCAAAGAAGGAAGGAAGAAGAGAGAATTTTGCTAGTTGTTTTGATGTAAATGAATGAAAATGAAGGATGGAATGAAGTATATATTTGATTAGTGTAAGTCTTGGTCAAAAACAATTAATGTGGTTTTGGTCTTGGTCCAAGGGGGGGACATATGGGTGGCAAAAGGAGGGAAACAAGGAGGTTTGTTGGGGGCTAATTAATAAGTTTGTCTAGTGGATGTAAGTATTAGTTGGTTAGATATTTAGTGTTTAGGGGATACCGGGTACCGAGTTAACTAAAAATAAATTGTAACGAGATAAAATAAAATATAATGAAGTTGAAAAAAAATTATAAAATAATATTCCTGATGAGAATTGGAAGTTAAAATAATGATCGGGTTAAAATGTCGCAAACCGACGGAGTTATAAGCTTTGACCGGAAAACGTAACAGTTGATTTGAAAACACCGGGCAATTTAATAATAAAATTTTTATATTATTATTATGAGTATAAAAATGTGTTAGGACCATAGTTGGGATTGTCGGATCAATTATTCAAAATAATAGCTCATAAGATAACGTTTATTAGGTAGATAATCGTACGTATATAGAAATGATGCATCTCACGCATAAATGACAAATTTTCTCCGGAGGTGAATAGTGTTTTATGAATAGTAAAAATTTTGAACGCTTCTCAGAATCACAAACTGACTCCGAAAAAGATGAATAGTAAAATGATGAATAGTGATCGATGAATAGTAACCGATGAATAGTAAATGTGAAAGTTCGGGAAAAGACCAGAATTTACGAGTTGTGACAACAATCAAACCTAAGGTGGGCAAATTGCTCACTACCAATCTGAGATTAAGAATCTACCAACAATATTGACTCAGAAGCTTAATGGCAAACTTAAATGATCCCTGGAAGTTTACTAGAAACTGATGGTGCAGGGGATCTTTTGGTTCAAACAGGCAACTAAAAACGACATTTCCGATAAGCAGAAATGTTCCAAACCTAAATTTTTCTTTTGATTATGATTCACTAACTGTTAAGTCTCTCAAATCAGCAATCCAAAAGTAATACCAATCAATAATGAACCCTACAAATAACCTAACAGTTCACCTAAAAACTGACCACCAAAGATTTGACTTTTTTTTTATACTTTTGAAGTTTTGACTAAACTGAAATTATATCGATCCTATATGACTAATTATGTAATATTAAGCTATGTTGCAACTAAATAAAGCTAGATTAACTACTTTATACTAAGATGAGTGATCTACTAACTTAAAAAGACTAACAGTAAAGAAAATGAGAATCTAATAAAATGATTTTTGACTTTTAAACTTTAAACCACCAATCTAAGTGCAGATATTAACTACTTAAGACCTTAGATGACTAATTATGCAGATTAAACAGGAAAGGGAATACACTATAACTCAAATAAAAGCTGATCCAAACACCCCTACAATGACCTGTTTCACCGAGATGTGAAGCTACTAGACCTCTGATCAATCCCAATACCTAAACCAGTATAAACAGTTATCAAATGACCTTGTATGAACCATTACCTCAGAACCAAAACTACCAGATCCAAGCAGTATGACAGAAGACTAAAACAGTTACTAACCAATACCATTAAAACTTAACTCAACTAAACTAAAACAACAATAAACAACTTTGGAAATACTGCAATAAGCTGAAATCAAACTATAATAAGCAAACTATTGCTAATGAAACAGTATATAGAAACAGATATAAGAGAGTAGAAGAATTTGAAATATGGAGAACTTACTACCACCTCTCAGCTAAACAGAGAGGTGAATCCCACATAAACAACACCAATATCACCTTGATTCATCCCTTTGACTTTTATTGACCATCAGCTTGAAATGATTGTGAAACAGAAAATAAACCAAACAACTCACTACAATTTATTTGAGTGATCTCAATAAAACAGTAACATGAAAGTTTTAAAACAAATAACAGAATAGAATTGCAGAAAATTAATTTGCAAGTAAATATAAGGAAAATATGAATTATATTAAAGCTGAAAAGAGAGTACAATTTGAGAATGGAAATGCAATAAGCTAAACTAAATTACCCTATTCCTACTCCTACTCTAAAACCTAAATTCTAACCACCTCTAAGTGAGGAGGAGGTCTGATATATATAGCCTGAGAGGATGTGAGCAGCTAGGGTTTCAGAAGCATCTGGACCCTCTCATCTTAGCCCTTGATATTTGCTTCATTCCCACGCACTAATCTCATCCATTGGATTGATTGGTGGATGTGACACCTCCTCTGCGTCCTCCCATTGGTCCACGCGTTCCTTAAACATTCCCTGACATGTGCTGTCTCTTCTAGAAGCCCCAATCATGGGTAATTATTAATTACGAGGGGTAATTTGGTGGGAGTGAAAGTTAGGGTTTATAGGAACAGTAATATCTGGGTAGGGGTGAGTTTGCGGTAAAATGAAGTTGGGTTTTTTATTAGTTGGGTGTGGGTTGACCGGTTTTGGTAAGGTTGATTTGGGTAGTTTTAGTGGGTGGATCGGGTAATATTAATAGGATGTGGGCTGGATATATTGGTGATTGGGCTTAGATGTAATTTTGGACCAGAGGTGTAAGGGTGTAGTAGTTTTAAACTTAGACAAGGACCAAATTGTAATTAATTGAAACTTGGAGGACTAAATTTTCCATTTTCTCCAAACTTTAACCAAGGACTAATCTTGCAACTTTATGAATCTCCAAGGGTAAATTTTGACATCTTAAGCTTTCTTTGATTATTTTGCTTCCCCGGCTCCGGCTTTTGACCTTTTTCCGTTCTCGTGCTCGTTTTTGTCGGTTTTGCTTTGTTTTCGTTCATTTTTCACATATTCGTACCTGCACATACACAAATACAAAAACATGCATTCTCTTGGCATTTTAGGTTAGTATTTGGTATTTTTGGTCTGATTTAAGGTCTAAAAAGGATGTGTGATTAAGCACACATCAGTGATCGAGTCCTTCTTTTCAATTCTCGATTGAAGATTTTCTCGGGCAAATTAAAAACCCGTTGGTCTGGACCATTCACCATTACCCAAGTTTTTCCTTTTGGAACCGTTGAGCTTGCTCAACCTAATGGTCCCAACTTTAAGGTGAATGGTCATCGTATTAAACATTATTTCGGAGGGGATATACCACCCATGGTTGTCCCGGATCTCCAAATTTTCCCCAAGGACGATTAAATTCGGGGATCGAGTCAAGCTCATGTGACTCGGTAATCAAAAACAAGCGCTTCGTAGGAGGCACCCCATGCTTATCCATTTCATCTTCTTAATTTTCTATTTTCTTTAATAACGTGACGTGAGGGGGGCGACCCTTTCCAAACTCGTGTTTTCGTGGTTGTTTATGAATGTTCAGGAATTTCCCCGAAGTTTGAGGACTCTCATGCTCGTGGTTTGTCGTCTCTCCACTCGAGTTTCATCCTTCGCTGCTCTTTCAGAAACTCACCATATCCAAAATCTTATCGACTAACGTTTATCTCTTGGCATACTTAATAAACGGCCTTAGATTTTACGTAGGATTACCCGTACCCTTTAAACATTGAGGACAATGTTTTACTTTAGTCTGGGGGGGTGAATCTTCTATTCGATTTGACCTGTACCATCGTCTGAGCTGTTTAACTTACGCAACTTCGTTTTCCACCAAAATTTTAAATTTTTGTCACCATTAAAAAAAATGTGATATGAATAATAAGATTTGACACCTTGTTTTGACTTTCCTATCGGCGAGAGTAGAAATAAATGTTCCGACTTGACCGGGCGTGTTGAGCCCTAGCTCGTCTCCCTTAACCAAAATAATCAAAAGATTATGCCTAAGCATCCGCGGATCTCATTACTTGGGATTTTAAATTTGCGGAGATCAAGGAATGATAGAGTTTATTTAGAAGTTTCGTGCTAAACGTGGAGTAGTTGGATCTCTTTAGAGTCCACGAAAGGTACTTGTGGCCTCCTTGTTCCCACAAGCTTGCACACAAAAAAAAAATAGATCTCTAGGATTAATTAAGGGTATACGGTTTGGGCAATACTTAGTTTTTTCTCGTTCCCAACAAAATCTCTGCATATGGGGGTTTGGTACACATAGGGGTACTGCTACTGTTACGGTGAAATAGACTATTGCATCTTGCCGGTTCGCAACCGATGTTGTGATCTTAGTAAAGGCCGTAGGATTCGGGGTTTGGCATATAATTATGAATATCAATAATAATAGTCAAAAGCCAAATAAAAAGGCAGAGGAATCCAAAGCTATAAAAAAGCAGCGGATAGAAATCCAAAGTCATAATAAAGCTCTTACATTTTGGCGGCTCATAAACCGTTGATTGTAAAAGAAATAAAGGACTAAGGACCAAAGTATTATTAAAGTGCTTATGATTATGCAAAAATGCCAAGCTTCGACTCCGGGGGTTTCCCTAATAAAAAGCTTCCGTTTCGGGTATCAAACATGGTATGTCTCGGTCGTAAATAAAAAGGGGGACCTCCACAAATCATGTTAAATCAGAGACCTTCATGTGGACCCGATTTCTGTATGCAGGGGTGTTGGGATCATACTTTAGTATTTAGTCAAGTCTCGGTCATTACATTTTGTAATAGGTTGCATAAGTATTATTTATCTTTATTGTTTAAGTTAATGGGCAACATGTAAAAGCCCATAAGGCCTTAAAGCCCACGAAATTAAGGATAAGGGAGGAAGGGAGTGTTGCCCTAACTCCTCCCCTATAAATAGAAGGCTTATGTAACATTTTCATTTGTTGGTTATTTGATTATCTTAGTGAAACTCTTGCACTCTCACCTTTCATATTGTCTTATAATCAACCACCTCTCATTCTCATCTTATTTCTTTATCAATCATACTTGTGTTTACATAAATGGTGACCTAACAAGTGGTATCATTCGCCTACTAGAAGTTTGAAGTGTGTTTCTTTGTTTAACGTGGGGTTTGGTGTTTATTTCTTCATCTTTTTGCATTTTTCTTTGTTTCTTTCACTCAAATCTTGAAGCTTGGATAAGTTTCAAGGTTGATATAGTGATTTGAAGCTTAGTTGTTGCATAAAGTTGTGATTTTTAAGGTTTTTTTTAGGTTTTATAGCTTCTTTGATATTGGAAAACTAGTTTTTGGTAGCTACATCTTCTAAAGTTAAGGTTTTCTTAGTATTGGTGAAGTTATTTGATCAAAAGTACCTTATTTCTAAGCATTTTTTCATCAAAAAGTCATTATTTTGGATGAACAGTACGGTTTACGCGTAAAGTGGTCGGAAAAAAGTACTATTTCCAGCTGTCTACAGTGTTTTTTGGTCGGTTTACGCATAAGTCTAGGCCAAAACCCTTTTCTTACGCGTAAAAGTAGTCTAAACCCTTTTCTTACGCGTAAAATAGGCCAAAACCCTTTTCTTACGCGTTAAATTGGTTAAAACCCTGATCCTACGCGTTAAGTGCTCTTCTACGCCTTAAACCTACGCTTAAGTTTGATTCTACGCGTAAGTCAGAGTTACGCGTAACTTGCCAGAGTTTACGCGTAAGCTTCATCAACGATCTTCTCCTCGTGTAACGGTGACTCAGTACTTCCCTAGCTTGGATAAGTTAGTGGAATACTTCGACTACGGTTATCTTTCACGCTTGGATAAGTTTGAAAGATTTGTTTGGTTGTTTAAACCTTACGCATAAGTCTAAACTTACGCATAAGCCTAAACTTACGCGTAAAGAGAAAACTTACGCCTAAACTATTAGTTTACGCATAATCTACTCTTTACGCATAACTTAAAGTTTACGCGTAAGATTAAGTTATGCGTAAGAATTGAACTTACCCCAAGGATTTTGCAACTTACTCAAAGGAACGTGCATTTCATTCTTCTACAAAGATCCATTTCTACACAAGTGTTCTAAGATGTCTCAACCACCTAATCACTACTTCCCTCACTCTTATCCTCAGCAACAACAACCTCAGCAGTATCAGCAACAACAACCTCAGCAGTATCAGCAACAACATTACCTTATGATGCAACAACAGCTCATTCCACAACAACAACCATATCAAGTGCCACTACAAAACAATCAGTTTTCCTCCAAACAACCTCACTGGTTTGACAGAATGTGTGAAGTTATTACAACTCAACAATCCCGACATGAGGCAGGATCACTTGAAACACCTCCAATGCTTACACCTGGAAACTATGTGCAATGGTCAAGTCGATTCTTACGATTTCTTGAACTAAAGAAACCTCATGGGAAATTCTTGAAGCAAGTGATACTTGAAGGACCATTTGAGTGGCCAACAAGATTTGAAGCTGGTGATCCAAATGCTGATCCTCCACGTCCTCCTGGTGATAGACCCCTTGCAGAATCTGCACTCACTGAAGAACAGAAACTACATCGTGAAGCTGATCAGTATGCAATGGCTTATATACTTCAAGGTATACCTAATCCGATCTATCGAAGTGTCGATGCTCAGAAAACAGCCAAAGCTATGTGGGAACATGTTCATCTCCTAATGGAAGGAACTCAATTAAACAAAGATGACATGGAATCCAAGCTTTACATGGAATACACTGACATCACAATTGAACCTGGAGAGTCACTTGAATCCTACTATCATCGTTTCACAAATGTGGTCAATGATCTGGAACGTCACAAAATCACAGTACCAAGGATCGCTGTGAACTCCAAATTTGTTGGTAGTCTTGGCCCTGATTGGCATAAATATGTGACATTTGTTCGTCAAACGAAGAATCTTCATGATGCTCCATATGGTTTGTTGTATGACTTTCTGAAACACCATGAACCTGAAGTGGAAAAATATCGAGCTCTACGAGGAGGTTACACACCCATATCAACACCAAATTCTTTGGCTCTCGTAGCTCAATCTCCCTATGCTCCACCACCACTGTCAAATCATGCATATGTTCAAGAGCAGAACTACTTCAGTTATCCACAATCTTCCACCTCGAACCAAATGGTCCCTTATGATTCATCTCCACAAGATACTTCAACTCAACTTGTTCCGTCAAACAACAATGATGCTGTGTACTACTCCAACTGCAATGATGATGACGATGATGACTTTAATACGTTGAATCAGGGACTTGCTCTTATTGCTCGTGCTTTCAGCAAATTCTCCAACAAAACGAACAACCGTCAACGTTCATCTTCTAATACCAGGAATCAAGCTGTTGTAAATGATGGAAGAGTGGAAATTCAGAATCGTAACTATGGTAGATCTGGTTCAGGAAGTTCTTCAGGAAGTTATGGGAATGGTCAGAGGTTTGGTAACAATGGAGGGTTCAGGAACAACTCAGGATCTTCTCAACAAAGGTCTGACTCAGTTGCTACAAGGAACTCCACCTCAGGGAATGCAGTTTGGTGCTACAATTGTAATGAACAAGGTCATATTGCTACAGCATGTCCCAAACCGAGAACTCGGGGTAGTAAGTTTCACAAGCAGGCATTACTCATGGCTCTTCAGGATGAAAAATATGGACATTTCCCTGAACAGGACAACAACTTCATGGCAAATGTGAACAACGATGATGACATGGAAGATCTGGAAGCCAATGCTGCTGTGATGCTTATGGCCAACATGCAGGAACTTAAGCTCAATGATTCAGGTCCAGTGTATGACACTGACGGCTTGTCTCAGGTACATGACCTCAATGAATGCTTTATTAATGAAATAGTCTCACCTTCTGCTTATGAATCAGATATGGCGCAAGTTGTTCCATCTAAATCATCTTCATCATCTCATACAGATGAACAAATAAACACAGTTGTCATATTCGATGATGACACAGTTGTTTCATTTGATGATCCTATTGAGAATGATAAACATGATCATTTCGAACAACATGAACCATCATTTGATCCAGACCCTGATCTCATATTGTTATCAAAACAACTGGATGCTCAACAATTGCAAATAATAAAGTGCAACGAGAAAAACAAAGTTTTGAAAGAACAAAATGCGTCACTTGCAAGAGATATTGAATGTTATAAAATTCAGCTTTCTAATCAGGAAGACAAGATTAAACATGCAAAAAGTTTTGAAAAAGCTTTTCACAATTCCTACAACAAAGAACAAGATCTTCAACGCAAAATGCAAGATTTAATCGAGTCAAACGGAAAGTTGATTTCAAAACTCGAAAGTGAAAAGAGTGAATTGAAAATACAAGTCGAACGTCTTCAAACAGAACTTTCAAAAACAGAAACAGAATTGTCAAGTTGTCAAAAAGATTTTTGTGAACATAAAATACGAAAAAGGAAGTATATAGATAACTTACTCGGTGATATTGTTGATCTTGAAAAACAATTGAAAGAATTTCGTAACATTGTTTACAAACACGGGAACTCTGTCACAACAATTCAGAAATTTACTTTAAAACCGAGACCCGGTACTGGATTTGCACTTGGCGATTACAATTCAATGTTTCTTCACAATGCATTCAAAGATGTTCCAAAAATTTACAGTATGGACTATTTGCTTGATAATACGATTGTGCGTGCTGTTGTTTTTGATACTGAGGATGAAGAAGAACTTGAAGACGAGAGTCGGTCAAAAATGAGTAATGTTCAATATTGCACACCATATGACTATTCAAAAAATCCAGTCAAGTTCGTTACTCAAAAGGATTTACCTGAGAAATCATGGTTTATTGAAGAGTCGTATGTTTCATCTCACAATGAGGCCCCTGTCCAAACTGTAGCACAAGTAAATGGTCCTTTACCATCATCCGGTGAACTTTCACCCTTACCAAATAGTGTTCGTGTCTTAAATTATTTCAAAACTTTTATGGAAGACATCGAAATTTTGGAGGAGACAATTGAACGTAATTCTGAAATAAAAATTGAAACGTTTCAATCCGCTTACGAGCGCGAAAAGAGAGATATTTTTCAAAAACAAATGTTGCCAATTGTCAAACACCTCCGTCTCTGTGCTACACGTTGGGATCAGGAACTTCAAAAGGAGGTCAAATATATGATAAACGTTTTCAATAATAATAAAAATGAAATTTTTGTTCAAAAGCAACGAACTAGAGTTTTCAAAAATGATGTTGATCGACTCTTAGAACAAGTTCTCAATGCTAATATTTTGTCTGTTATCATGAATGATCTCTATAATTCTGGTACTTCTATGCTTAAGCATGATCATTGTGTTGATAATAACTTGTTGAATGTGGAAATTGAGACACTGAAACATGAGAATGATAATCTGAGGAAAAAGAATGATGATGTGACAAAACAGTTTTCAAAAGAAATTTGTCAACTCAAACAGAGGCTTGAATGGTGTCAATCTCAGAGTCTTAAAATGGAATTGAAACTTCAAAGTCATACCATTTCAAACTCTTGTCAGCTTTGCAAAAACAATGAGTCTTTCAAAAGTTTGTGTCTCAAATACGAGCAAGAAATTGCGGATTTAAAAATTGAAAACGCCGAATTTCTACAAAACCACATCGACAGTAAATATTGCAATGGCATACTTGAGTCAAACATTCAGGATAAGAATCACATCATCATTGAGTTAAAAGAGAAAATAAAAATACTTGAAAAAGGTAAGATGGTTGACACCACGGTGATTGCACCAGGAATGTATAAATTAGACAAAACTAATAAAGGAAAGGTTATTCAAAATACTAATGTTGATACCTCCACTTCTACAGGACTAGTCTCCCCTAATAGCGTTAGCAGACCCAAGCGACAAAGTAAAAAGAAGAATAGGCTCTGGCAACGTAAGAGAGGATCACTAGAAGCTCAAGGAGTAGAAGATCACCTTAGGAATTTGAATAATACTCATGTTGCATCGGATTTAGATTCTAATCTGGCAAATTCTAATCAAAATCTAAATGTAACGAATGATGTACCTTTAAATGTTTTGAATATTAATGCATCTTGTGTGTTTTGTCGTAAAAGCGTTTCATCTGGTGATCATACTAAATGTATAGCTAATTCTCTTCTTCATCGTCATAAGAAACGTAGGACACGCATTCCTTCTAGGCCCACTACTGCCTCTAAGTCTATCTTAGGAAAGCCGCCTTCTACGGTTTCTAATGAAGTTCAGGTTACCCCCATAGGTGCAGAGAACAAGTCTAGGAATCAGCCAAACACTAGTGCATACACCATTAAGAAAGCTCGAACCAGTTGGAATTGGCAACGTTGGTTACAACACAAACCTGATTTTAAATGGATTCCTAAATTATTGAATACTTGTGCTTCTAACCAACTGGAACCCGCAGTTTCTTTGGGTTCCACCCTTATTTCTGTTCCATCCGTGTCCTCTTCTTGTGATGCAGGTGGTGCAGATTGTTCTCTGGATTGTTCATAGCGGATGCACCCGACATATGACAGGCAATCTCAAACTGTTACACAACTTTGTCTCAAAGTTCATTGGTTCTGTCAGATTCGGGAATGATCATTACGCTTTAATCATGGGATATGGTGACTTTATCAGTGGGAACATTGAAATAAGCCGTGTTTATTATGTGGAAGGCCTTGGACACAACCTTTTCTCTGTTGGTCAATTCTGTGATGGGGATCTAGAAGTTGCATTTCGTGAGAAAACTTGCTTTGTTCGTGACTTACAAGGAAACGATCTTATGTCTGGCTCCCGTGGCTCCAATCTTTATACAATTTCAATGTCAGATATGATTGCAACATCTCCGATATGTCTTCTCTCCAAAGCAGAATCAACTAAATCTTGGTTATGGCACAAACGTCTTTCACACTTGAATTTCAAAACTATGACTGACCTTGCTCGTTATAAACTTGTTGAGGGATTTCCAAGATTCCATTTCACCAAAGATCACTTATGTCCTGCCTGTGAACAAGGAAAAAGTACTCGCGCTCTTTTTCCTTCAAAACCTGAGCACAGTACGAATCATGTTCTACAACTGCTTCATATGGATTTGTGTGGACCGATGCGTGTTCAAAGTATCAACGGTAAACGCTACATACTAGTAATCGTCGATGATTTTTCCAGATGGACTTGGGTTTATTTTCTACGAAGTAAAGATCAGGCTCCTTCTATGATCATCACCTTTCTCACTAAAATTCAAGTTCAGTTACGCAACACGGTCCGAATAGTCAGAACTGACAATGGAACTGAATTCAAGAATCAGACACTTAGGTCTTATTATGAGAAAGTGGGAATTGAACATCAAACATCTATTCCTAGAAGCCCAGAACAGAATGGAGTTGTTGAAAAACGCAACAGGACGTTAGTGGAAGCTGCTAGAACTATGTTGATTAATGCTCAATTACCTGATTACTTGTGGGCAGAAGCTGTTTCAACCGCATGCTATACTCAAAACCGTTGTATGATCACAAAACGTCATCGCAAAACACCATATCAAATTGTTCACAAAAGGAAACCGAACATCGATTACTTTCATGTTTTTGGAGCACTCTGCTATCCGAAAAATGATCGTGATGATTTAGGTAAACTTAAAGCAAAGGCTGACATCGGAGTGTTCATTGGATATTGTGAAAATTCTAAAGGTTTTCGGATTTGGAATCGTCGTACTCGTGAAATTCAAGAAACCATTCACGCTAATTTTGATGAGCTCACACAGATGGCTTCTGAGCAACACAGCTTAGGACCCGAATTTAACCGTCTTAACTCTCCGGCATCTTCGGCTGAACCATTGCCACTCAACCGCAAAGAATTGGAAACCTTGTTTGCTCCACTGTTTGATGACACAATTGAATACCGTCCTACTGAGGTTCCACCGATTTCCGCTGCTCAACCTGACAATATTCATGTACCAGACTCACCTCAACAAACTTCAACAACTGTTGAGAGAGACGGTCCTCCAATTGCTTCACCATCTACAGTAGAAAAAACTGTTTCTAACTCCCGCCACTCAGCTGAAGATCCAACACCACTATCAGTTCCACAATCCGCAGAGCATGATCCTGATGCGTTCTTCAATCCGTTTGCACCAGCTACTACAGTTCCTGATATAGCTGAGTCGTCAACACGCAACTTGGATCCTGCCAACATGCGAGATACATATCAACTACACCCTTCAACACACAAATGGACCCGAGACCATCCTCTAGTTCATATTATTGGCCATCCAGATGCACCAGTTATGACAAGACAACGACTTCACACAGATGGAGAAACTTGCATCTACGCACTCACAGTTTGTCATGAAGAACCCAAGAACATTAAAGATGCAATGACTTATGACAACTGGATTGAATCTATGCAAGAGGAATTTCAGCAATTCATAAGATTAGAAGTCTGGGAATTAGTTGAAAGACCTGACGGAGTCTTTGTCATTGGGTTAAAATGGATATGGAAGAATAAGCTTGATGCTGAAGGCACTGTCATACGAAACAAATCACGTCTGGTAGCGAAAGGATACTCTCAACTGGAAGGTCTAGATTTTGCTGAATCCTTTGCTCCAGTGGCTCGACATGAAGCTGTTCGAATCTTTTTGGCCTATGCCGCACACAGGAATATGGTAGTCTTCCAAATGGATGTCAAAACAGCATTTCTTAATGGAGATCTCCGTGAAGAAGTTTATGTTAGCCAACCTGAAGGCTTCGTTGATCCTGAGCGTCCTAATCACGTTTACCGACTCAAAAAGGCACTCTACGGACTCAAGCAAGCCCCACGGGCGTGGTATGACAAACTGTCTACTTTCTTATTGGCCAATAAATTTTCTAAAGGATCGGTGGATCCCACACTATTTACAAAAACCTATGGGGAGGACTTACTTGTTGTTCAAATATATGTCAATGACATCATTTTTGCCTCAACAAACAGAAGTTACTCTAATGATTTTGCAAAATTAATGAAAGATAATTTTGAAATGTCCATGATGGGTGAACTTTCGTTCTTTCTAGGACTTCAAGTTCATCAATCACCCCGTGGAATTTTTATAAATCAGTCTAAATATGCTCTTGAAATTTTAAAGAAACATGGAATGATGTCTTGTGATACTTATAATACACCAATGGGCTATACCACAAAACTAGATGCTGATTTACATGGGACTCCAGTTGACCCTACCAAATACCGAAGTATGATTGGGTCTGTAGTACCTCGTAATTTTTCCAACGGTTAGTAAACACTTGCACTATTTAATTTCCCATTATTACGTATGACAAAATTTTTTTTATATATATGACTTATTGTGTGAATCACAAACGGAATGTCGTGATATATTATTTGCCTAGAAACATCGCTTGCACACAAACCTAGATAGTCTAAATTATCGCGAATATATTTTAACGCTTGTAATTATAATTATTAAACGTTTATAATTATAATTATATATTATACGACACCTTTTACGTACTATACTTATATATTCCGAATCCTACGAAAATTCTCGAGACCACTCACTATTATATCTCGAACTTATCCCGACTCCCTAAAAACCTCTATGTGGACCCCACACGTAAATGGGCCTTAAACCCAACTAACAAACCAAACGGACCATGTTATACTTTTGTTTTTCCTTTTTCTTGCTGGACCGAGATCAAATCAAAGCCCAAAGGGCTCAAAGCCCAAGCACACCTTATAATTTTTTTTCTTTTCTTTTGTTTCCAGCCACGATCGAGCCAAGGAACACCCCTAATTTCTTCATTTTTCGACACATAACACACACATATTTTTACATAACTTAAATTACGAGCTAGCAAAGATTTGAGAATGATAAAGTTTACCATATACCTCGCTCGTTTGCTACCTAAATTCTGCCCAAAGTAAAACGCAAAAACCATGGACATGGTGAAGCCAAAAACGTGTCATTTATATTCTAACACCTCTCATGACTCCCAATAGCTTCTAAAACCAAACACAAGGGTACAGTAGAATGTCAGGAGGAACAGAGATCTTATGATACATTCCTTTTGTTGCCAAGTTTCGATTGGATGAAGGAAAGGTGCCACCCTCTTATGCCGAGACAACACACACCACTCTTGGCTTCTATCCTTTGTCTTAAACCTTTCACAAGCTCCTATAACTTCCTTGTACATTCTCAGCTAGTATCTCACACGCAAACATACCAAAAGTTATTATAACGTGAAGTATTGACATCGAATTGGGACAAGAAGTAGAAGAGGGGTACGAAGCGTACAAGTGATCCTAAGGAGCCAAGTTTACTCATTTTGAACCTTTGCCAAGACGTGAAGTGAACCACGATCCTCTTTGTTCCATACTCGAACCATTCGAACCTATTACTCCACCTTTGAAAGGTGAGGTGAGCTACTCGTACACAATAACTACTCTATCTATTCTCATTAATACGTTTTACTTTTACCTCATTTCTCACAAAAATCAAACGTACCATATACTTTTTATTCGTCATTCTCGTTTTTGACCACGTTAGGATTCGTGTTTAGTAAAACTTTCGAACCAATAATAACATGCAAACGTAAAAACTCATACATTCCTAATGGTACTTGAACTAGTCGAAAACACTTAGAAACTTTCTAAGTGTTGAAACTAATTACATGTCAAGTCTTACTCGTTTACTTTAGCCCCGTCATTTGTAAAATAGACACACAACATATATATTTTATTACTCGACCTCACTAACGACCTAGTAAACAATTAGATAACACCTTTCATTCGACCTAACTAGCTCGTATAACTACTTTACTCGACCCATTTTGTCTCGACAAAAATCAGATTTTACAAAAACTTTTATAAGCTACGTGGGCCTAAAAGCCCAAAAAGCACTTTTTAGCTTATTGTAATAAGCTGAGGGTATAAACTGATTTGAAACGTTTTAGTAACTTAAAATGATGAATCTCTATGAACCTAGTGTTCCCCCTAACCTCGTGGATCGTTAAACCTTAACGGGCCCTTATTTTTGGCTCGTTAAGCCCAAGAAACAAAATAAGCTTAGAATAAGCTAATAAGCTATCAAACTAAACTTTTCTAAATATTTTGAGCTTAATGAACTAATAAAAATGATAAGTTTTGAAATTGGTAAAACTTGGACCATTTTTGCAAATGTACGAGAAGTAGGGACTGGAATTGCCAAAATTGTAAACTTAGGTGAAAAGTATAAAAACTATTTTTCTAAAGGGTATAAACTGTAAATACTGAAACTTGGAGTCATAAAAGGTAAATATTGTTATATATTAGACCAAAAATGTAAAATATGTATATTGGACTAACGGTGAAAATGTTATTACCGTCAGGGTCAAATTTGTAAAACTTGTGAAACTTGAAGGACTTTACTGAAATAAATATTTCTTATTATATTTATAAAGTTTTATATAAATATTATGATAATTAATATAAAACTTTGAAATTTTTAATTATATATACGTTATATATATAATCCTCGTCGAAATAAATTAAAGTTAACTATACGATATGATTATTAACTTTTATCATGACTTACCATTTCATACTTCGATATATATTGAAAACATGACAAACATTCGCGATAAAACCAGATTTAGACTATCAACTGAAACTTGCATTATCTTTTAGGTTGTGTTGTGTGAAGCCGTTTCCTTGCTTTGTTGAGACTACGATACCACTGTACTACTAAGGTGATTTCATAGCCCACTCTTTAACTATTTTCCCGTGGGGAGATACATGCTTAAAACTCGATCACAAGTCTTTTATACCGGGTATTGAAATACCGTCAGGCCAATGTTATTTGCTTAAGTTACTATTGTCAGAAGTCCCTCTATCATGAACCTTAATCACCTGAAGGGTGAACGTAAATAATTGTGGATAGTACTATTAGTGATTAACAATCCTCGTTTGGTTGTTGGAGAAAACACCAGGCGCACTTTATTGTTCTTATAAATAGGTTATTGACAAATACCTATCTTTGGGGGCCTATTACTTACCATCATAATTCATATTTATGATTGGCTGTTAATCGTTGAGTATCATGAGCTTAAGGCAATAACAGGAACACTGATTTTTTAACATATTGATTGTATGTGATTACAATACATTCGTAACTTGTGATTAAACTCTTAAACTCAAACCTATGAATATCACTCAACTTTATGTTGACTTTAGCATGTTTATCTCAGGTAACTAAACAAGACGGATCTGGATGGCACGGAGTGGGCAAAAGCAAGACAAGAACTATAATAAACTACTTATTTTCCTTCAGAATAAAACACGTTCTTAACTAAATAATGTTTTGTATTTCTAATATTTGGTATTTTGAAATAAAATAAATCTTTAATACCTCACTTTGTGATATCTACTATGATTGTGACAAAGATCCTCGAAGTAATACCCCGAAAGTTTCCGCTGACATATTAAGTCTTCCGCTATTATTAAAACAACTTTTGGGGGTGTTACAGATTGGTATTCAGAGCCACGGTTATAGAGAACCAGATGTTTTTAAACATTGGACTATAACTACACTTTAACTGGACCATTTTTACAAAATACCACTTCATGCCCTCCGTGCCTACAATCCAACATCTGGTAGAAAAATTACTTCTCATTATTTCTTACTTATATAACTTGATATATGCTTACATGTTATGATTATGCTAATAACTATGTTTACTAACCGGGATTATTACAGTACCATGTCTTCCAAACCCAACTTCATTGTGTTATTATCGGATTCGGAAACTGAGAGCTCTACACCTATGGTACCAACTCTTGCTCCAATGACTGTGTCACCTACAACAGATAAGAATAAGGAAAGTCAGCAATCCTCTACTTCACCTCAAGCATCATCTGGTCCAATCAGACGCAGTAAGCAAACTTCTCCATTCCAGCCTTATGAACCAGCCACAGCTGGAAAAGCTCTTTCATATGCTGAAGAAAAAGACATCTGGGATGATACTAAATGGAAAAAGGAAGTTGCTCCAACTGCAGAACCAGTGATACTACCTAGTATATTTTATCAGCAGACTACTACTGTACCAGTGACAATCAACAGTTCACCACCTGTGAAAACTTCCAGTGCTCCTCTACCTTATCAACCAAGGAATTACCAGATTCGTCCTACCTCCTCAGATCCTTACTATTATGCAAGAACCAACCATAAGGCTCGTAAGCGGGTCAATGCTCGCAAATGGTCATTTCTACTACCAATCCTTAAGTATTGGAGATCTCAAGAAGGTACTCCCACCAACAGAGAACTTGGTGAAAGATCATCATTTGCTGCATCCAAGGTCCTTCCAGTCACTGGAGAACCCATTCACCATACCATACCACTCTTGGCAGCTAGGTTAGTAAGACATGAAGACAGGTTAGATGCCATAGCCACCTTGGTGAACAACATCCCTAATGAACTAATAGAAGTCATGTCAGCTGAGATCGAACAACTTGTGATGGGACACCTAGAGACGGGAACCATAATTGAACAACTAAGTACCCAATTCGGTGAAGCTATGGAATTCATCGGATTACTTTGCTCTGCTAACACCGTAAACAGGGACATCATGTGTGACATCGATCAAGCCCTCGACACCACAAGAGCCCAAGTCATGTCTCTGCGACGTGCACAACAAGAAACACAAGCTAGGGAGAGAGACCGAGACCAAATTATAGAAACCATGGCCGCCAAAATTCAGGAACTAGAACGTCGTCTTGATGATAACCAAGGAAAACCCTAGAATGCCATAGATTGTCGATGTAGCCTCACCCACATCACAGTAATAACTTGTATTTGAATGTCCTAGAAGATATGTCAACAAGAATGAATAAGTGATGTAAAACGACGATCTAATCAATGATGTTATGTTTGCTTTATTTTCATAAGTGTTATGATATCGTATATTGCATCGTGATATATGTGACACTATTATAACTTTGAACCTATTGATGTTACTAAATAGTCTAACACAAGATGGTTATTATGAAAATTCTGAAAATATATTCTCATTTTTAGGAATATGGCACCTAAGAGAACCACGACCACTACCTCAGCAGCAACCATGACCCCGGAAGAGATCCAACAAGCAATCACCAATGGAATCAATGCAGCCTTAGCCGAACAAGCAAATGCTAATGCACAACCGGCAAGAAATGTTGCTCCCGCACCTCGCCAATGTACCTATAAAGACTTTATGGCTTGTCAGCCAACTTACTTCATGGGTACTGAAGGGATAACTAAACTCGCCCATTGGTTCGAGAGATGCGAAACAGTATTCCAAAGGAGTGGATGCTCAGAAAACAACAGGGTCACATTTGCCACCGGAACCTTAATGGATGACGCCTTGTCATGGTGGACCGCTACAACTCAAACTTTAGGTACAGAAGCGGCATACCAACTCTCCTGGACGGAATTCAAAGCCAAGATCCTAAAGAAGTACTGTCCTCGATCCGAAATAAGAAAACTGGAAGACGAATTCCACGTCCTTGCAGTCAAAGGAATCGATCTTAGGGCTTACAACAGGAGATTCCACGAGCTAATGGCATTATGTCCTTCTATCGTACCAGATTTAGAGAAAACTCTGGTGAAGTATATTGAAGGTCTTCCCCGGAATATCGAAGGAAACGTCACAGCATCCAACCCACCATCACTAGAAGTCGCAATGGAGTTAGCACAAAAACTCCTAGACCGCGAAATCAAGTGCAACGAACTCAAAAGAAAACTCGATGACAGGAGAACCACCCACCACCAAAACCACAATCACTACCACAACGGCCATCGCAACAACAACCATCACCACAACAACAACAACAACTACAACAGGATCAACCAACAACAACACCAGAACAAGAACCCACATCGTCAACAACAGAACCAACGACAAGAACCTCCTAAGATATTTACGGCAACCAATGCCAAAGGATAGGTCATGCCACAAAAGATTGTAGAACCCCTGCTACCGGCAGCAACCTACAACCAATAGCACCAACATGTTACTCATGCGGAGAAACCGGACACTTCAAGAACCGCTGTCCAAAGGGAAATGGTCAGAACACTGCACGAGCAAGAGCATACGTGATGGGAAATGAAAATGAACCACAAAACCCCGACGTTGTCACGGGTACGTTCTTATTAAATCATCATAATGCTAGAGTATTATTTGATTCTGGAGCAGATAAGAGCTTCGTGTCAGATACGTTTGCCCCTTTCATTAACTCTAACCCTTCTAAGCTAAACACCACATACGAGATAGAAATGGCCAATGGGAACTTAATTAGCACCAACTCGGTTTTAAAAGATTGTACCATAACCCTCGTAGGAGAATCCTTTCCTATTGACCTGATGCCTGTCCAACTCGGTAGTTTTGATGCTATCATCGGAATGGATTGGTTATCCAAACATCAAGCTAGGATTCATTGTGACGAGAAAGCCATACACATTCCTTTTAAGAATGAAACCCTCGTTATCCATGGCGACAAGAATAAAAACCGATACGGAATCATCTCATGCCTCAGAATGATAAAATACATGAACGAAGGATGTCATGTATTCATGGTTCAGGTGACGGAAAGTAAGTTAACCAAGAAACAACTTAAAGACGTACCTATTGTTAAGGAATTCCCCGAAGTATTTCCTGAAGATCTACCCGGTCTTCCACCGACTCGTCAAGTAGAGTTTCAAATTGAACTAGTGCCTGGAGCGGCACCAGTAGCAAAAGCACCTTACAGGTTGGCACCTTCCGAAATGGAGGAACTATCGGAACAACTAAAGGAATTATCCGATAAAGGTTTCATTAGACCAAGTTCATCACCCTGGGGAGCCCCAGTATTGTTTGTTAAAAAGAAAGACGGATCATTTCGGATGTGCATAGATTACCGAGAGTTAAACAAACTCACTATAAAGAACCGATATCCTTTACCTAGAATAGACGATTTGTTTGATCAATTACAAGGATCGAGTGTATACTCGAAGATTGATCTAAGGTCGGGATACCATCAATTGAGAGTTCGGGAAGAGGATATTCCCAAGACAGCCTTCAGAACCCGTTATGGACACTATGAATTTCAGGTAATGCCATTTGGTCTAACAAACGCACCCGCTGTGTTTATGGACCTAATGAACCGAGTATGCAAGCCATATTTGGACAAATTCGTGATAGTGTTCATTGACGACATTCTGATCTACTCTCGTAACAAAGAGGAACATGCCAATCATTTGAGAACAATCCTAGAGTTACTTAGGAAGGAAAAGTTGTACGCAAAATTCTCAAAATGTGACTTTTGGATTTCCACGGTACAATTTTTGGGACACGTAATCAATAGTCAAGGAATACACGTGGATCCTGCAAAAATAGAGGCAGTTAAAGAATGGTCATCACCTACAACTCCCACAGAAGTACGTCAATTTTTAGGTCTTGCAGGTTACTACCGGAGATTTATTGAAGGTTTCTCTAAAATCTCAAAACCATTGACCAAGTTGACCCAAAAGAACGAAAAGTACGTTTGGGGACAAGAAGCAGAATCAGCCTTCCAACTGTTAAAACAAAAGCTTTGTGAAGCTCCAATACTAGCATTGCCCGAAGGAAACAAAGATTTCGTGCTATATTGTGACGCTTCGTACCATGGTTTAGGTGCAGTTTTGATACAACGAGATAAGGTAATAGCTTATGCCTCACGTCAACTGAAGAAACATGAGGAAAATTACACAACCCATGATCTAGAACTAGGAGCAATAGTATTCGCTCTTAAGTTATGGAGACACTATCTATACGGCACTAAATGTATCGTGTTTACAGATCACAAAAGTCTCCAACACATCCTAGATCAAAAGGATTTAAACATGAGACAACGCCGTTGGTTAGAATTGCTTAGTGATTATGATTGTGAAATCCGTTATCACCCAGGAAAGGCTAATGTAGTAGCAGATGCACTAAGCCGGAAAGAAAGACTAAAACCTCTCAGGGTTAGATCGTTAGGCATGACTATTTGTTCACCCCTTCCAACACAAATCATTATCGCCCAGAGCGAAGCTCTCAAGAAAGAAAATCGACCAATTGAAAAGATTTTTGGTATGCCGGAAAATGAAAACGGATTTGTGAAAAGATCAGATGGAATGCTTTGTTTCAAGGAAAGAAGCTGGATTCCTCTCTTCGGAGGTATTCGTGACCTTATCATGCATGAGTCTCACAAGTCAAAATACTCCATTCACCCAGGTTCCGACAAGATGTACCGAGATCTTAAGAAACTATATTGGTGGCCGAACATGAAAGCCGACATCGCTGAGTACGTCAGTAAATGTCTAACATGTTCAAGAGTAAAAGCAGAATACCAGAAACCCTCCGGATTACTCACCCAACCCGAACTCCCCATGTGGAAATGGGAACGTATTACAATGGACTTCATCACCAAACTTCCCAAAACCTCTACTGGCTACGATACGATATGGGTTATCGTTGATCGTCTCACCAAGTCAGCTCATTTCCTACCAATCAAAGAAACTGATGAAATGAACACGCTTGCTCAGGTATATCTGAAGGAAATTGTGTCACGACATGGAGTGCCAATTTCCATTATATCAGATCGTGACAGTCGTTTCACGTCTCATTTTTGGAAATCATTACAAAAAGCTTTAGGAACAAAGCTGGATATGAGCACAGCCTATCACCCACAAACCGATGGTCAAAGTGAGAGAACAATACAAACCTTAGAAGATATGCTACACGCTTGTGTTATAGACTTCGGAAAAGGTTGGGACAAACACTTACCGTTGGCAGAATTCTCATATAACAACAGTTATCATACCAGTATCAAGGCAGCACCATTCGAAGCACTTTACGGTAGAAAGTGTAGATCACCCGTTTGCTGGGCAGAAGTCGGAGAAATACAACTCACAGGACCGGATCTAGTTCATGAGACAACCGAGAAAATCATCAAAATCAAACAACGTTTACAAACCGCCAGAGACCGACAGAAAAGTTACGCTGACCTAAAAAGAAAACCCATGGAATTTCAGATTGGAGATAAAGTTATGTTAAAAGTATCACCATGGAAAGGAATGATACGATTCGGAAAGAGGGGAAAGTTAAACCCAAGATACATCGGTCCATTCAAAATCTTAGAAAGAATTGGACCCATGGCATATAAACTTGAACTACCCGAGGAACTTAGTAGAATTCACGACACTTTCCATGTGTCAAATCTCAAGAAGTGTTTATCCGATGAATCTTTGGTCATTCCATTGAAAGAATTACAACTTGATGACAAACTCGTTTTTACCGAGGAACCAGTAGAAATCATGGATAGAGAAGTCAAACAACTGAAACAAAACCGTATCCCTATCATAAAAGTTCGATGGGACTCTAAACGAGGACCAGAGTATACTTGGGAACGCGAGGACCAGTTTCGCACCAAGTACCCACACCTTTTCTCTTAGACACCCTTGGCAACCCTCCTAAACTCGAATTCCGGGACGGAATTCACTGTAAGATGTATGTACTGTAGTACCTCGTAATTTTCCCAACGGTTAGTAAACACTTGCACTATTTAATTTCCCATTATTACGTATGACAAAATTTTTTTTATATATATGACTTATTGTGTGAATCACAAACGGAATGTCGTGATATATTATTTGCCTAGAAACATCGCTTGCACACAAACCTAGATAGTCTAAATTATCGCGAATATATTTTAACGCTTGTAATTATAATTATTAAACGTTTATAATTATAATTATATATTATACGACACCTTTTACGTACTATACTTATATATTCCGAATCCTACGAAAATTCTCGAGACCACTCACTATTATATCTCGAACTTATCCCGACTCCCTAAAAACCTCTATGTGGACCCCACACGTAAATGGGCCTTAAACCCAACTAACAAACCAAACGGACCATGTTATACTTTTGTTTTTCCTTTTTCTTGCTGGACCGAGATCAAATCAAAGCCCAAAGGGCTCAAAGCCCAAGCACACCTTATAATTTTTTTTCTTTTCTTTTGTTTCCAGCCACGATCGAGCCAAGGAACACCCCTAATTTCTTCATTTTTCGACACATAACACACACATATTTTTACATAACTTAAATTACGAGCTAGCAAAGATTTGAGAATGATAAAGTTTACCATATACCTCGCTCGTTTGCTACCTAAATTCTGCCCAAAGTAAAACGCAAAAACCATGGACATGGTGAAGCCAAAAACGTGTCATTTATATTCTAACACCTCTCATGACTCCCAATAGCTTCTAAAACCAAACACAAGGGTACAGTAGAATGTCAGGAGGAACAGAGATCTTATGATACATTCCTTTTGTTGCCAAGTTTCGATTGGATGAAGGAAAGGTGCCACCCTCTTATGCCGAGACAACACACACCACTCTTGGCTTCTATCCTTTGTCTTAAACCTTTCACAAGCTCCTATAACTTCCTTGTACATTCTCAGCTAGTATCTCACACGCAAACATACCAAAAGTTATTATAACGTGAAGTATTGACATCGAATTGGGACAAGAAGTAGAAGAGGGGTACGAAGCGTACAAGTGATCCTAAGGAGCCAAGTTTACTCATTTTGAACCTTTGCCAAGACGTGAAGTGAACCACGATCCTCTTTGTTCCATACTCGAACCATTCGAACCTATTACTCCACCTTTGAAAGGTGAGGTGAGCTACTCGTACACAATAACTACTCTATCTATTCTCGTTAATACGTTTTACTTTTACCTCATTTCTCACAAAAATCAAACGTACCATATACTTTTTATTCGTCATTCTCGTTTTTGACCACGTTAGGATTCGTGTTTAGTAAAACTTTCGAACCAATAATAACATGCAAACGTAAAAACTCATACATTCCTAATGGTACTTGAACTAGTCGAAAACACTTAGAAACTTTCTAAGTGTTGAAACTAATTACATGTCAAGTCTTACTCGTTTACTTTAGCCCCGTCATTTGTAAAATAGACACACAACATATATATTTTATTACTCGACCTCACTAACGACCTAGTAAACAATTAGATAACACCTTTCATTCGACCTAACTAGCTCGTATAACTACTTTACTCGACCCATTTTGTCTCGACAAAAATCAGATTTTACAAAAACTTTTATAAGCTACGTGGGCCTAAAAGCCCAAAAAGCACTTTTTAGCTTATTGTAATAAGCTGAGGGTATAAACTGATTTGAAACGTTTTAGTAACTTAAAATGATGAATCTCTATGAACCTAGTGTTCCCCCTAACCTCGTGGATCGTTAAACCTTAACGGGCCCTTATTTTTGGCTCGTTAAGCCCAAGAAACAAAATAAGCTTAGAATAAGCTAATAAGCTATCAAACTAAACTTTTCTAAATATTTTGAGCTTAATGAACTAATAAAAATGATAAGTTTTGAAATTGGTAAAACTTGGACCATTTTTGCAAATGTACGAGAAGTAGGGACTGGAATTGCCAAAATTGTAAACTTAGGTGAAAAGTATAAAAACTATTTTTCTAAAGGGTATAAACTGTAAATACTGAAACTTGGAGTCATAAAAGGTAAATATTGTTATATATTAGACCAAAAATGTAAAATATGTATATTGGACTAACGGTGAAAATGTTATTACCGTCAGGGTCAAATTTGTAAAACTTGTGAAACTTGAAGGACTTTACTGAAATAAATATTTCTTATTATATTTATAAAGTTTTATATAAATATTATGATAATTAATATAAAACTTTGAAATTTTTAATTATATATACGTTATATATATAATCCTCGTCGAAATAAATTAAAGTTAACTATACGATATGATTATTAACTTTTATCATGA
This sequence comes from Artemisia argyi, assembly GCA_030686995.1. Taxonomy (NCBI): domain Eukaryota; kingdom Viridiplantae; phylum Streptophyta; class Magnoliopsida; order Asterales; family Asteraceae; genus Artemisia; species Artemisia argyi. The sequence continues at coordinate 17,138,529 of CM060697.1, read as the reverse complement.
CTTACCATTTCATACTTCGATATATATTGAAAACATGACAAACATTCGCGATAAAACCAGATTTAGACTATCAACTGAAACTTGCATTATCTTTTAGGTTGTGTTGTGTGAAGCCGTTTCCTTGCTTTGTTGAGACTACGATACCACTGTACTACTAAGGTGATTTCATAGCCCACTCTTTAACTATTTTCCCGTGGGGAGATACATGCTTAAAACTCGATCACAAGTCTTTTATACCGGGTATTGAAATACCGTCAGGCCAATGTTATTTGCTTAAGTTACTATTGTCAGAAGTCCCTCTATCATGAACCTTAATCACCTGAAGGGTGAACGTAAATAATTGTGGATAGTACTATTAGTGATTAACAATCCTCGTTTGGTTGTTGGAGAAAACACCAGGCGCACTTTATTGTTCTTATAAATAGGTTATTGACAAATACCTATCTTTGGGGGCCTATTACTTACCATCATAATTCATATTTATGATTGGCTGTTAATCGTTGAGTATCATGAGCTTAAGGCAATAACAGGAACACTGATTTTTTAACATATTGATTGTATGTGATTACAATACATTCGTAACTTGTGATTAAACTCTTAAACTCAAACCTATGAATATCACTCAACTTTATGTTGACTTTAGCATGTTTATCTCAGGTAACTAAACAAGACGGATCTGGATGGCACGGAGTGGGCAAAAGCAAGACAAGAACTATAATAAACTACTTATTTTCCTTCAGAATAAAACACGTTCTTAACTAAATAATGTTTTGTATTTCTAATATTTGGTATTTTGAAATAAAATAAATCTTTAATACCTCACTTTGTGATATCTACTATGATTGTGACAAAGATCCTCGAAGTAATACCCCGAAAGTTTCCGCTGACATATTAAGTCTTCCGCTATTATTAAAACAACTTTTGGGGGTGTTACAGGGTCCCTCATGTATCTCACAGCTAGTAGACCTGATATAGTATTTGCTGTCTACATGTGCTCCCGCTATCAGTCCAGACCAACTGAAAAACACCTCAGTGAGGTCAAGAGAATCCTTCGATACATAAAGGGAACCATTAACTTGGGGATCTGGTATCCGAAGGATTCTGGCTTTGAACTAATTGCTTTTTCAGATGCTGACCATACAGGATGTTTAGACACACGCAAAAGTACATCTGGTGGATTACAATTTCTCGGAGACAAACTTGTGTCATGGCAATCTAAGAAGCAGGACTGCACTTCACTGTCGTCTACAGAATCTGAATACGTAGCCATGTCTGCTTGTTGTGCTCAAGTCATTTGGATGAGATCACAACTTAAGGATTATGGCTACCTCTTCAACAGGATTCCTATCTACTGTGATTCAAAGAGTGCAATTGCTATCTCCTGCAACACTGTGCATCATTGCAAATCCAAACACATCGATCTCCGATATCATTTCATCAAAGAGCATGTGGAAAGGGGTACAGTTGAACTTTATTTTGTTGGAACTGAATACCAATTGGCGGACTTACTTACCAAATCCTTGGCACCATCCAGGTTTGCTAGTTTAGTTCACCAAATTGGTATGCGATGTTTGACTCCAGAGGATCTGGAAAAGTTTTTAAAACACAACTGATCGTCAAACATCAACACTATCTTTGTAAATATTTTTCTCAAAAACAAAATACAAAAAATATAAAACCAATCAAAAACTCAAAAAGATTTTTGGTCTTCTCATTTAAAAAAAAAAAAAAAAAAAAAATGCAAGTATAAAAACTCTTTCAACACTATTTTTTTTTCTAAAATGTCTTCAATCATTTAAAATTAGTGTTGAGGGGGAGGAAAAGTACGTTTTTTTTAATTACCAAAAATTATTTTTACCTTTTATACTTGCATTTTACCAAAAACATTTACGTTTTATCTACTAAGTTGATTCAAAAGGTTTTCGGGTTACTCTCCTTGATCAAAACCAATTAATTTTACCATGATCTAAGGTCGAGGGGGAGTACGACAAGTTGTTCTTATCATTTCTTGGAGTTAATATGCGAATACTATGTGTGATAATGTGGTTAGGCTTTGGTTTGAATGTTTTGTTAGGTTAAGGGACTAATAATGTCAACTTACTAAACTTTCATTAACCCTAGTCAAAACTACTTTTGACCAACAGTAACTCATTTTTTCCACCAAACACATTTATTACTACACCTACTTGATCAAACGGCAACAAATCATTGTACTAATCCAAGAAGTTTTCATCTAATCTGATAAAGGTAACATGTTTTGATCATAATTCTAAACAAGGGTTTTTAATTTTATAACAATCCAACGGCTCAATCAATCACAAGTGTTTAATTTGTTTTTGAGTTATGCGTAAAAATCAAACCCAGAAAGATGTGATGATTTGATTGAATTTGGTGATGGGATTTGTTCATATGATGCTATTAAACATGTTAGCCAACTCCAATCTCACCCAGAATCATCAATTGAGTGATTTGAATGATTTGGTTTATTAGGGTTCATGCGTATAGATTAGGGATTCTTGATTGTGAATGTTTTGTTTCTGATTAATGATAGGGATAGGGCATATTAGTGATAAGGATCATATCCCAGTAGATTAATTACATCACATATGTGTTTGAATCATTAATCGATGATCTAGGGTTCGAATGTCACTAGCAGATTCAATTTTAAGATTTTGTGGATAATTTGTGTTGTTATTTGGAACATATAATCCTTATGATGTTTGTATCACTTGCCCCATGTTTATTCCTACCCAGAATCACGTTTGATTAAGGTTGTGATTAGGTGTTCATGCGTGTTTTCGCGTTAAGTTGTATTAGGCATGTTTACGCGTTAAAATGTGTGAATTAAGTGTATTGGATTAATTATTGATCAGTGGTAATGTTTGTGCACTTTCAGGAAACATCCAACTCGAATTTCTAAGGTGAATTTCTGGAAAATGGTGTCTTTACGCGTTAAATGTTCATCCTACGCGTAAGATTGAATCTTACGCGTAAGATTCGACACGTGGACAAATTGTGTCTTGGATAAGACATAGTTTACGCATAAAATTGTTCTTACGCATAAGTTCTGACCTTACGCATAAGTCTAGAACTTACGCGTAAGTCATTACCTACGCATAAGTTGCAATTTACGCCTAAGGGTAATCCTACGCGTATCTTCAATTTCTACGCTTAAGACTTATCTTACGCGTAAAATTGATCTTACGCGTAAGTTTCACTTTACGCGTAATATTCTAACTTACGCGTAGATTTTTTCACTTACGCATTATTTCTATACTTACGCTTAAGTCAGGTTACGCGTAAAGACAACAAATTACGCGTAAACTTGTCAAATTCCAAAATTTTCTAAGTGTTGGAAATTTTCCAATGTGTAACTTGTTGTAAATGATAAACTTATGTTGTAACTGAATTGTTTTATGTTTCTAACAAGTAATATAACTCAAGTTTGTCACATATCAAAAGTTTTCACACACACAAACCCCCACTGATCAATGTCAAACATGCAAATGTAAACATGTTCAATGAATGTCTATGCTAACATCATCAACAATTGCCATGTTTGTGTGTTTATGATCTATTCAGATGGCAGAACACAATGACATCCCATACGGACCAGAACCTGAACCCATTCGTGCATGGGAAGCTACCTTTCCTGAAAACTACTCCAGAAAGATAGGAAGGAACAACCTGAGAGTCAACTTCAACAAACTTACATGCAATGAGTCTTCTTGCCTTGTTGCAGTTGATGCTCTCATCTATCACCCGTGCAAAGTTCTACTCACCAAATCTGCTGCAGTGGCATGCTTCTACATACATCAGTTTTGGCACACAATCCACCTGGACCTCCTGGAAGAGTCCTTTACTTGTATGCTTCACATGAGACAAGTCACGGTCGACAAGGATCTTCTCCGTAGTGCTCTTGGACTTCCCGAACTTGAACCGAATGAAGAGTATGACCAAGTTCCCACTGAAGAAGAATTGATAGAATGGCTGAGAGATATTGGGTATGATGAGTCTGAAGGGGTCATTACTAGTCACTCTAGGGTCAATATCAGATTTCTTCCACAACCTTGGAGAACTCTCTACATCATAATTGCCAAGTCACTATCTGGCAGAGACACAGGCCATGAACACCCTAAGCTCCAACATCTCAAGCTGTTCTGGGCTATTGCTAATGTCAAGAAGGTTGATTATGCCAGCATTATCTGGGAAGACATTGTGTGGCACATACACCGCAAGACGACCAATATTCCATTCGTCCGTTTCACTAAACTTCTTATTGCAAGCTTCCTCCATGAATATGATGACATTCCTCAAAGATTGAATGATGAGTTTCAGCACACATACAAGAATGAGGACACACTGAAGGTCATCAAGAGAATGGATACAAGTACAAGGAAACAGGGAAAGAAACTTCCAGATAGCCTCTTAACTGACAAAGTCAAGGCTGGCAATAACTACAAGTACTACCTACAAGCCATTGAAGCAGAGAAAGTTGGGTTCTTGGACGAAGCTGCTCTACCTTCATACATGCAGAAGAAAGGTAAGAAAGGTAGCAAATCGGGCAGCTCAGAAAGTTCTACTAAGTCCAAACCTAAGAAAAAGCCATCATCTAAGGTCAGAATTCCTGCAAAGAAACCTACTGCTGAACCTGGCTGGTTTCCCTCACCTCCACCTTCTCTAAAACCTGCTGACTCTGAACAAACCGAATCCGACGAAGGTCCTATTTACAGTGAAGCCTATGCCAATATCACCAAGAAAGTCAATCTTGATGAAATTGACGATAAGGATTTGACGTTCGAAGATTGGGATAAGATTATTGACGAATCTGCTGATCATGCTGAATCCCCCGCACACCTCTATCAACGTCCATTCACCAAAGCTCAGATGATTTTGGAAGAGGAAAGGATTAGAAGAGAAAAGATGAAGGAACCAGTTTCAGCTGTACAAGAGCCTGAAGACCCTTCAATCGAAGAAGAAAATGAAAGGGCTCTCAAACTTGGTCTCCTCCACAGCCGAATTGATGCATTCAATACTGATATGCCTCCACCTCCAGTCTTCTCTCAGACCACCGAAGCCGGCGGCTCAAGTAGCATTCCTGAGCCTACCACAGGAATCACTTCAGACTTAGTTGTTTATGATACACCCTCAGTATCTCCCACTGACGTTGAGATGACTACAGCAATGGGAGAGGAAGAAGAAGATGATCCTATGGATACCAATGCTCCAAGACTTATGTCTATGGAAGAAATGGAGATCAGAGAAAGGGCTCAGGAAGAGGAACTGAAAAGAAAACAAGAAGCTGAAGAGGCCAGACTTGAAGAAATTGCTCAAGCTAAACTGGAAGAAACAATCAGAATGGAAGAGAGCAGGAAAGCAGAGGAGGCAGCCAAACTGGCTGAAGAAAAGTCTAAAAAGGAAGAAGAAGCCAGGCTGGCTGAAGAACTAAGGCTTAAAGCAGAAGCTGATAAGCTGGCTGAAGAAAAGCTAAAGAAGGAAGAAGAAGCCAGGCTTGCTGAAGAGCTTAAGCTTAAAGCCGAAGCTGATAAACTAGCAGAAGAACAAAGGTTGAAAGAAGAAGCAGCCAGAGTCAAAGAAGTTGTACAACCCGAACCACAGAAAGGAGATGTCAAAGACACTACCACCATTATTGAATCATCACAGTCATCACCTCCTGCATCTGAATCAACACGTGACAAATCAATCAAGAAACCAAGCTCCAAAGCCTCTGTTGCATCCAAACTACTCAAGTCTGCTTTCAAAAGAGTGCATGAGAAGAAGAGAAGCAAACTAGAAGATCAGGTTGCTACACTTGCAACCCAGGTTGCTGAACTATCTAAGCTGAACTCGAACGTCAAAGAGCTACAAGATAAGGTTGACATTTTCTTAGCTAAAGACGTAACAGAGAACTTGGAAGCCGCACTAGCAGCTCAAGCACAGGAATACATGGCACAACACTTAGTGGCTGAGCTGAAAGATCTACTGGCACCAATGAGAGACGAACTCACCAAGTTCGCTGAGCAAGCAGTAAAGAAAGTTATCCGATCAACAACCTTCACTCTTCGTGCCGATAAGTTTACTGCTCCTCTACCAGGACTTTCTCTGGATAATTTGGAAGCTCAACTCCTCGAAAAGCTTGCAAACAAGTTCACCTTGACTCCTGAAGAAGCAAAAGTCCTGGAAACACTGAAAGACAAAATGAACAAAGAGTCTTGCAGCACAGAGGCTGATAAGCTGAAACGTCAAAGAGATGATGAAGACAAGGATCCTAATTCTCAGGCAAAGAAACAGAAACAAGCCGAAGGACCCTCATCTCAACACAAAACACCGGTAATCCCTCCTACCACAACAACTTCCTCACAACAACCGAAGGCATCAGGTTCTGCTCCCAAAGCACACGACCACTTTGAATACACCGGTGGTGACGACATTCCTATGCCCGATGAAGTTCCAGAACCATCCCCTAAGAAGAAGAAGAAAGTAAAGAAAGGAAAGCATCATCAATCCCAACCGGACATCTCACCTAAAGGCACCGAACCAAAGAAACCCAAAACCGTCCTTAACTGGCTAGACCAAGACAATAGTGCCGAATACTCCTGGTTTGAGAAGATGATCAAGTCGCAACCACCACTGGAAGACAATCATGAACCTCAAGATGGTCGAACGGTGGAATATGCTCAAATGATTCAGCAAAAGTTTAAGATGAAAAAGATGAATAAGAAAGAGCTGCGAAGAATCAAAAATGATGCTTTCAATCTTCTGAAAGATCGGTCTGCTAACTCAATCGAGCTCGAATACCATCTGGAAAATATTGCTCGAGCTATGTCAAGCAATATTCACTGGATCAATCCTGAATCATATGTCGATCCGGTCACAAAGAAAACCGCACCTTACATTACTGACTGGTCCAAACCACTACCAATGATTGGGAAGCCTAAGGAACCAAAGATCCCGTTCAAGTTCTTCTACAACACAGACTTGGAATTTCTGAGCCTTGGCAGCAAGATCGAAAAGAAGTACGTTACCTCACTCGCCTTTCTCCCTGCAGCTCGATATCTCAACAATGCCATCGAAGAAGAAGCTTCAGCACTATTCGTCGACAAAATTGTTGAATATGACCGGAATGCACTTTATGGTATTCATCACTGGCCAGACAACCGGGCACAATACTATCGAAGCAGCAGACTTAACCAAACGATGGGCGAAGTGACCAGTGATTTGAAGATCGTCTCGATTCAATTTATTTCGACTGTCACTCACTTTGGGTACCCCTTCCTCAGCAAAATCACACTTAAAAGATTTGATGAAAAGGAGTACGACATTTCCGAGTCTGACTTTCCACGACTACGTCTCAACGACATTGAAGACATGTACTTGCTCAAAGTTCAAGGAAAACTCTGTGGCTTGCCCAAAAAGATGCAACTTGCCTTTATCCAAGCTCTACTCATCTTCATCAGGCAGATAGTCATTAGAGAAAGAGTCGAAGATCTTCAGTTAGGAGTGGAAAGTTACCAGAAGAAGCTCAATCTCACTAAACCAAACCTGTTTGACATCCCCGACCTTCAACATCTACCTCAATACTCCTTGATCAGACGACCATTTGGGTTCACCTACCGAAGTGTTAACGGTCGCAACTGCTTTATGGGTTATGAAGAAATTCATAAGTTCTGTGATGAAACTCTTAAGTTCGTCAGAGATGGGATCAAAGGCAGAGTCAATGACATTGAACTGGGAAAATCCAAAAGGTGGAACACCAATGAAGCCCGGGATGCTCGCAGATTCATCTTAAGGATTGAGAACAGATTGAAGCGCAGGGATCAGTTCCGAAGGTTGGAGAGTTATGTGGGAGGCAGATCCAAATTTCCGGTGCTGACATTTCAGAGGCCTGATTGGTAGATCATTGTAAGAATTTGATTTGATTTGTTAATAATTTACTTCATAATGGTTTGTGCACGCATATCAGTGTACAACCTGTACTTGTAAAGAAAGGACCCTGAGGTACGCATCAGTGCCTCAATCCTGATATAAGGAGCGAAGGCTTCTTACTTTTGAGTAGAATTAATCAAACATTTATGATTTTTCAGAATTCTGCTCAAAAGGACAAGTATTTCACCTCAATAAGACCTAATCACTTGTTGAGGGGGAGCACTTGTCAAAACAAAATACTTTGTTCAAAATCAAAAGTTCTTGGTGAATCTCCCCATACGACTCAAAAGCATATTTTAATCAAAAAGTTTAACAAAAACAACATCTCATATGCTATTTTTGAGGGGGAGAAAATGAAAAAGTGATTAAAATATATGAAGTTAAAGCTGAAAAGTTGTATCTTGTGCGAGCTAGACTCAGATTCACCCAGGAATTGACGAGATAATTAAAGTCTGTAATATCGAAAGGACTTATCCTCGACGGGTAATAACATCAAGTTAGTTCCTAGAGCTAGTTGTCACCTAAAAGCTGACAATGTATCTCTTTAACTAACCACGTAAGCGTGTCTCGAAAAGGATTAGTCTTAGTAGAAATGTACCGTCTCGAGAAACTTTCTGTGGACTTGACCAGGCCGGGTAATAACTTCAAGCTAGTTTAACTAGTGATGTAAGCGTGTCTCGAATCGGTCTTGTTCACTGAAAGTGGATCAATTCAAAAGTGATTGCTCCTCCCGCATGTGCAAATTTATTTAATACTTATGAGCACATGTGCAGGGGGAGCCCTTCAAAAGTGTACACAAAACTCTCAAAGTGTTAACCAAAATATTTGATTATCACAAACACTTTGAGAGATTTTCAATCAAAGGTTTCTTGGCTACTGTCGGAGTTATAAGGTGATTAAGATAGGAATATCCATCCTATGATCCGCCAGAGCCGGAGGGATCTACCCAAGGACATCTCCCATAGTTAGAATTAGAAGTCCTTAGGTATGATACGAAAAAAGGAGAAAAGAATGAAAGGGAAAGAAGGAGTTGAAGAATTAAAAGGAAAAGTAAAGAAAAGGGTGAAAAGAAATAGCCCTCCACATGAATCAACCTTAGGGCAGACACCGGGTTCAATACGTATGCTACTGGTTGTTGCTAAGGCGACGCCGGTATTGAAGATTAAGTCGTCATGGACCCAGTGACGCAATGCACTAAACCTTCTTAACCACTCAAGTTCTCTTAAAAGAGCTTGTTTCATTCTCACGGGGAACCTGCGTTATCTATCGACCTATCTCTTAGAGACGGTTGATATTGAAGCAGGAGACTCATCCCCAGTCTCCGCATAGGAAACCTAGGTGAGCACTTATAGAGTCTAGAGCCTTGAGATACATCAAAGATCTCTTAGGAACACTTAGTATTTCTACAACTGGTGTTCTACATCAATGGGCATCAGTTGTAAACTATCGAGTCCTTCGCAGATCTTAGCAATCTGCCGAGAACGTTTATGAGAGGATTACTTATGTATTTCTCAATGATTGAACGGAAATCCTGCCAGGGTCAACATCAAACAGCCCTGACAGCAGGTCACTTCGGTAACCCCACAAGGGTTACGCTTAGTGTTTGCGGTGGTTCCATTACGGTCTACAGTCGTGGAGTGATCCCCAGCGACTCACCCAGTCATTGAGCTACTCAGTAGGTCTCGTAAGCTCCTTCGGGAGTATCTGATATGGGAACGGCCTGGATAAGGATTAGAAGGAGTCTTCACAATATGCTGTTGATAAGCTCTAATTCCTTATCCGTAAGTACCGGTTGTTTTATTGCTAACTGTTTACTCGCAGGTACCTCACTTCCATGATGGTAGATTCCAACATGCTCATACATACATCTTGAAGCAAAAGATAGCTCCCCCAAAGATCTTAACTACACAAAGTTCCAAGAAAGATTCTACGACAATAAGAAGAATCTACAAAGTATAAAGACAAAGATCTCAATGTATCAAAAGGAACTTCTTGCACGTGAAAAGTCTAAGTCCAAAGATGTATGAGTATGTTGGAATGGCGGACAACCACCACAGACGCAGGAGTGACGAACGGCAGACAACTTCATAACCTAATCACTACATCATCACCAAAGAACAAAGACAAAGAGCAAAGTACATTCACTTTCATTCAATCATTTTGAAGACGTCTAGAGTTTTACTTGTCATAAGTCAACGACAAAGAAGAAGACGTCAAGCAACCGTGATGACCGACCCTTAGGGGGAGATTGTTGGGATCATACTTTAGTATTTAGTCAAGTCTCGGTCATTACATTTTGTAATAGGTTGCATAAGTATTATTTATCTTTATTGTTTAAGTTAATGGGCAACATGTAAAAGCCCATAAGGCCTTAAAGCCCACGAAATTAAGGATAAGGGAGGAAGGGAGTGTTGCCCTAACTCCTCCCCTATAAATAGAAGGCTTATGTAACATTTTCATTTGTTGGTTATTTGATTATCTTAGTGAAACTCTTGCACTCTCACCTTTCATATTGTCTTATAATCAACCACCTCTCATTCTCATCTTATTTCTTTATCAATCATACTTGTGTTTACATAAATGGTGACCTAACAAGGGGTTTTCGAGGGAAAGTTTGGAAACTACTTAGTGTTCAAATTTTGTGCTCTTATCGGACTAACAAATATCGAAACGAGAAAATATGAAGCAATTCATTTCTCACAAATTAAAATCTTGAGATACAAAACTTAGGACCTGGGAACAAGAGGTAATACACAATTAACTTTTGTGGGTAGTGTTAGCACCTAACTTGTGAATAAATAATGATCTCGATTTTACGCTTAGTTTGGGAGCTTGTGAAAAATCAAGGATGATGATTTTTATCCGTACGGTCTCTTCTCTGTGAGAAGTGTTTCTACTCGTTGACCCTGAAAGTTATCAATAGATAAGAATTGATAATGAAAGTCAAAGCAAACCGTCACATATATAAATGAAAAAGTACAAAAAGAGTAGTTGTAGTGTTATTCATGAAAATCGGAAAACGGAGCGTTTTTGAGAATAAATGATTTTACTATCTCTTTTGAACATCATTGCTACTTTACAACGTCAGTAAAGAGAGATTTTGAAATTATTTATCTCTTAAGCGTGAGGTGATGACATTGCGTGAGGGCACGACAATACCTTAGTCTGGGGATTTTGATGAGTGATTAATCACACATCCTTTTTAGGCCTTAATTCAGACCAAAAATACCAAATACTAACCAAATATGCCAAGAGAACGTATGTTTTTGTATTTGTGTATGTGCAGGTACGTATATGAGAAAAATAAACAAAAACAAAGCAAAACAGAAAAAAACGAGCACGAGAATGGAAAGTGTCAAAAGCCGAAGCCAGGGAAGTCAAATGGTCAAAGTCTAAGCTCAAAAAGTCAAATTCAACCTTGGAAATTCATAAAGTGTCAAGAAAAGTCCTTGGAAGAAGTTTGATGTAATTTACAAGAATGGTCCCTCAACTTTCCAAAGTTGTCAGAAATGGTCCTTTAATGAAATTTTGAAGAAAAGTCAAAGTCAACCCTTCATGATTCAGAGATTGACAACTTTAGCCCTTGGAAGAAACTTTCAAAGATTTACAGATTTGGTCCCTTTGAAATTCAGAATTACAAACTTAGTCCTTTTAATAATACTACTACTCCTAAACCAAACTACAACCGGATCCATTATCTTTTAAAACCCAAAAAAAAAATATCCCCAAGCCCAAAACATAATTACCAGCCCAACACCCTTCCCATATTACCCGGTCCACTCCAACTTACCCAGGTCAAACCCCATTACCCGGTCAACCTTTTAAAACAATAAAACACCCACCTCCCATTTACCCGCCCCCCAATTCACAAAAATACCCAGAAAATCACTGTACCTCAAGAACCGTAGATTTACCCCGTCCAATTTAACCACAATTAAGGGTAAATTAGGCAACATACACGCGTTCTAGAACCCTCTGACATGTGCAGAGATTGACAGGGTGGCAATCCGTGTTAGAGTGCGTGCAAATGATTGGGTGAGATTTAATCCAAAGGCTGATATCAATAGATTGGGCACCAAGGATGATCAAACGGCTATGAGAGGACTCAAAGAAACACAGAGACACACGGATCACTGACGTGGAATACCAGAACCTTCACCCAAGCTCTCCTCAGCATCTATAAATACCCCCTCCTTCATGTATTGAGTTCGTAGGTTTTCAAATATTGTTTAGTTTTCTATTTTAATTTTATTGTATTTCCTTTCAAATGCTTTGTATTGAATTTCTGAATTTAAATATAATTCCAATTTCATTCCAGCTTATTGTCTTTTAGATCTTATTATTACTTATTATTGTTGTTTTTTTTTATCCTTTAATTAGTTTTACTTAGTTTATTTAAACAGTTAAATTCAGTTTCTGCTTTACTTATATATATAAAAAAAAAATACATTTCAATTTAGTTTCTAAATCTGAATTTAGTTTCAATTAACTTGTTTCTTTTGTACAAACTTAAATCAATTACTGTTTTATAAGTTTCTCTAAAAAAACAAAGAAGTCAAAGTTGGTCAACTGTATTAGCTTATTGAATAAGCACTGCTTATTGGAGTAAAAGGCAGCCAAAGAGGAGTCCATTTGGCCTGTCAAAAGACAGGCAAGCATAGTGAACCCCCTCTATTTGAGCTGAGGGGGAATTTGAGTTGTAAGTCTCATCCATTTCCATTTCTGTCTCATTTTGATAGTTCAATAAGTAGTTTTGATTTGATATTGATTGGTTTACTTACTGCTTATATAGTCTAAATTTTGCTTGTTAATTGTTGCTTAGTTATAGTTGTTATATTTGAGTTTGATCACTACTAGTTGTTACTGTTTCATTCTCATTGCATCTGTCACATCTGGATCTGAGTGTCTGAGTATAACTACATCTGAGATCTGTGTTTTTGGGAGTTGCTTGTAACATTGAAGCATAGTCAGTCACTAAATTTGAGGTTTGGATCAGTATTGGATTGGATGTGAGTGAGGTTTAGGTTGTTGTAGTCATTGTAAGGGGTGTTTGGTATTATCTGGTTTGCTGCTGTTTTGGGAATTTAGAGTTTGTTTCTAGTTGCTACATAATTCTTAGGTTTCATTTAAGCTCAGTCAAGCAAATTCAGTAGAGGTATTACATAAAAAGTCATATTAGCTTGTCATTACTTATCTCTGTTAGTATATTAGGTCTGTTATTTGCATAAGTCTATAAATAGTTGCATAGCTATAAGTTCAAGCTCATTTCAGTCATCAATTAGCTTAATATACCATTGCCAGTCATATTTTTGCAATCAAAATCTAGTTTGGTCAAAGTTTGTGTTTCATAAAAAGTCAAAAAGTTATTGGTTGCCTGTTTTGGTCAGAAATTCAAAGAGGTGCACAACACTCATTTTGTGTTCAAAATCAGTTTGGAAAGTTGTTTTGTAATCCTTGTCAGGTTGTTAACAAGTTTCAAAAAGAAAAAGTTGCTTTGAAATCCAATTGCTTATTGGAAATCTGTCCTTAAGTTGACTGTTTGGCTTATCAGCTCCCCTGCACATCAGATCTGATCAAGTTTTCTAGGTAGCTTTTAGAATAGTGAATTAGCTTTGGAATCAGTAATTTTGGAAGTTTTGTGTTCTCAGTTAGTTGGTGTGTGATTTGCACCAATAAGTTCTCATTCCTAAGCTTATTAGAACTGCTTATTGGCCTTGTCTAATTGGTGGTCTAGCATAGGGTCTGTCTTAACCAAACAGGGCTGCAAGTGTTTAATTTTGATCATACTCTGAGTTAATTGGTTCATTTAAGTTCATTAGTACCCAAAGTTGATTGTTTCAATTGATATTTGGCTATTTGCTTATCTGCTAGTACTTATTGCTTATTTCCATAGCTTATTTGTGACTGTTTGTGCTCCATCTTGTGTTTCTAACTGCTTATTGACCTGAGTTTTGCTCATTTAAGCTATTTAGAGTCTAAAAGTCATTTATCAAAAGTTTCAGGTCAATTTGTCAAACAGTGCTTATAAATAAGCATTTTGAATAAGCTGTTTTGAGTCATTCAGCACTTTCAATGCTTATTTTCCACATTTTATATTTTTCCTAGCTTTAAAATATTATTTTAAATTTTCCCTGAAATTTTCATATTTTTCTGAGTTGATTTGCTATTTTTCTTAATTAATTTTCATTTTTAATCACTTTTTATTACTTTTTAATTACTAAAAAATCCAAAAAATTCAGAAAAACCCCAGAAAAATCCAAAAATATTTTAGAAAATCATTTTTAGTTATTTTAGAATTTTAGAAATTTATTTTGCATTTTTCTCACTTTATTTGCATTTTCTTTTAATTTTTAATTAGTTAAATTAGTTTTTAATTCAAAAAAAAATAAATAAAAAGTCAAAAAAATATTTTTCTTTTTCTCAAAATTTTCTTTTATCATTTTTAACTTTTGAAAATTATTTCCAAGTCCGTAGGAGTAGCGTAGCTTAAAAGTCGCGTTTTATTTCGTACGTTAACGTTTATTTTCCATTTTAGCTTACGTTTTCGATTTTACGTTTCGTTTCTAATTGCATTACTTGAATTACGTGTTTAGTTAGTTATTTGTGCTTCATTTATTATTTTATTAGTGTAATCTCATTCAAATCACTTTTTACCACTTTCACGACACGTTTCACGAATCGGGAATTCGAAATTCAATTCATCTTTCACACGGACTACGACCTCGGGTTATCCGTATTTCTTTGCGGATTTCTTGAGTAATACTATACTATATATAACTTGATTTTCACACGAATCAATACTCATACGTAAAGTGTATACTTATTTGATTCGTGTGAAAATCCTTGTTTGAACTGTATGGTCTGCTTCTGATTGAACATGGATCTTCACAGTTGTGTTTGGATTGGCTTCTTGCAACTATAATGCATAACTTCTGAGCATCTTATATTGATGAGTAAAGTCACCTCTTACTTTTTTTTCAGCCTCTGCTTTTGCTCTGAATGCTTTACTTTCTGAAACAGCTAACTCATGCTTCATCTGTAATTGCTCTTGAACAACTCTCACTGGTATTTGAGGGTTTGACTAGAGTTGTTCAACAAGTTCTTTAGCAAACCATTTTGATGTTGCATACAAATTATTCCTGGATTGCAAGCATCTGTGAACAGATCTATGAGTTTTCACCTGCCAAGTGTTTAAGTTTTTGACTTTGGATACTAACAACACCCATGGACATTTATTGACATTAGCTGCCTTTCTACTATTAGGTTTTCCCCCATTTATTATTCTCCCTCTTGCCTGCTTACCCTTGGATGGACTAGGGTATTCAACCCCTTTAGATGAACATACCTTACCCTTGGTCCACTTGGCCTTTGACCCACTTGCATCAGGCCCATTAACAGGCCCATTACCAGACTCATTATCTTCACATTTGGGAAAAGTTGGCATAACACCCCTGCACACAACTCTCACTCTTTCATTGTCATTTTTTTTCCATTATAAGATTCCTCCTTGTTTCAATTGAATGATCCTTAACTCTTGCCTTTACTAATCCCCTATTTGGAAATTTCTGACCAACATAAAAGTATGTCTTGTAAACTTGGTTAGAAGCATGTGCCTGTTTCCTAATTTGTTTCAACTTTCTTTTTCTCAACCTATCAAGTTCATTTTCCTCATCAGAAGCACTCTTAAAGTATTCATTATCCATAACTTCTATTTCTTCTTGTTCTTCATCAATATTAGATATTTCATCTCTGTTCTTACAACCCATGAACTCAGCAGTTTCATCAATGTTGCAATAGAAGTCTTCCATGTTAACATCAATCTCCGGAACATAGTTTTCTTCATCCATAACATAATCACTATCCTGACTATCATCGTCAATATAATCACTATGATCACTAGAATCACTATGCTCACTAAAATCACTACTCTGAATATCTTCATTCCCTTCAGTTTGATCCTCACTGTACACATTATCAACATTATCCACATTATCCACATTATCAACTTTCTCAGATCCATGTTTTGGTAATATGTCATCTAAATCAGCAAAAGGATCAAAGTTTGGGTCTTGTGAATCTACACAAGGGTCATAGGAAGAGTAAAATTCATTCACAAAGGCACTATCTCCTCCTTGACTAGGTACATCCTTAGCAGCACCACTACCTTGACCTTCATCTAACCTTACAACATAAGGTTGTGGTTCTACATCCTTAGTGACACCACTACTTGGACCTACATTGACACTACATTGTGTACCTACATTCCCTGCATTCACATGTTTCTTAGCAACTGGTGTTATACCTGCTTTGGACTGTATTGGTTCATCTAACTCTTCTATCAATACCCTTTTGTTTTTCAATGGTGAGGTAAAATAAAGGTCAGGATTGGTTTTTCCATGCTCAACATATATATCAATAAATTTATGACCTTCTTCAACATATTTGGACAAGAAAAGAACATCTTAGTCATTGCCTAAAGGTTGTAGTCCACTATCTAAATCACCATCAGGTTTCAGAAAATGGTAAAACATTATTGTATGCCCATCACTACCTAAGTCTTCAACAATATCATCTATCTCATGCACAGAAAACTCATCACAATCTAAGTCATCAACAATCTTTGAATAACCATTTATGTACCTCCTACCAGGTGATACAGTGAAAGAACCATCATAATGCAGCCTTATTGAAAACGTAGTACGTATGCCAGCTGAAAAAAAGAAGTAGAAAAAAGGTTAGGGTTAGGGTTTATTAGGGTTTAATCAATTAACGATCAAATAAATCATTATTCTTTAAATTAAAAGAATATTAGGGTTAAGGTTTATAATGCAACCTTATTGAATTAGCAAAAATTGCAAAAACTTGTAACACTCACCATAAGCTACATTTGGATCGAAATCAACCTCTAGTCTTCGTATTACATACGCCAACTGTAGCACCATTTCATGTAACTTATCTTGTTAATCAATTTTTGCAGATTAATATTAAGGTTTGATGATTTGAAGAAGATGAACAGTAAAAGGAGTGTGGGTATATGTATTTAGGTGTGGGGGATTGTGAATGAATAGACGTAGGTACCTGGAGGATTTAATAGAGTGTTTGGGTTGGAAAAGACTAAAATACCCTCATTTGGACCTCATCAAACGACCATTATTCATCCCAGTTAGCGTGAGGGACGAACCACACATAAAGTTTCCCACTTAAGGTTGGACGGTGCAATTTTTTTGGTCAAAGGACGAAGTCAGTCAGTCAACGCATACCACAAGGACGAATGGTGTAGTTTTGTTGTTATTATATGTTTGTTGCATGTGTAGTTATTCTGTATGGTCCAATTGGAGGGTAGCTATGCTCATATGGTTCGTTTAAGCTAATCCAATTGGAGGGTAGTAACTTTACCCACTCTAATTCTGTGTGGTCCGATCGGAGGGTAATTGATGAGGCGAAAAATGAACCGTTTTTAGGGGGTCATTTAAGCCCGAATTCGAATTTATTTGATCAAACATTGCCCTAAATCGTTCCTTTTGTCATTTTAGGTACTTTTGGAGTGAAATCTGGAAAAGGAAGCATTTTGGACGTTTTTGGAGCATAAAAGTTAAGAAAACGGCAAAGTCTTAATTTTCCTTGCTGGGAATAGTACCTGACGGCGTCACAAGATTCTACATGACGGCGTCAAGAGTAATACAAGAGATGGAAGTGGATGGTGCACATGACGATCCAGAAAGTTTTGTACTAGGGACATGACGACATCACCCAAGGCCGTCATGGTCCAAATGTTAGTGACGGCCCAGAGCAAAATTACACATGACGGCGTCAAAAGTGGATCTAGGCAATCCGATTTCATTATGGGCGGCGAGTTGACGGCGTCAGAATTTCCTTCTTGACGCAGTCACCATGTATAATCTATATATAGTTTTCCAAATTTCATTCATTAGTGTGCAACTTTTAGGGAGAAACCCTAGGTCGAATTTTTCCAGCTTTTTCAAGGGTTTCAACCCTTTGAACTTTTCATGTCAATTTGAGCTAAGTATTCTTTCAATTCAATCAATATGTCTATGTGTTGCTTGAATATATCTTACACTTGTCTTCAATTTAACATGCTCGGCTAGATCTCTTTTGTGTTTGCTTAGATGTAGTGAAACCTAGATGTTAATTATGGGTTGATTGTTTGTTTATAGTTGTTACGGATGATTGTATTCGATGTTAGGTTTAAGAAAACTAGCAGACTTCCATTGGTAACATGCTTGAACGTCTTAAGAAACATGATCAGAGGTGTACTATGATTTTTGGTTGTATTTAATGCGTAGGAGAATTCTAATGATCCCATGTTAAGAGCTTCTAACGGCTCGAAATAAGAGTGAAGTAGGATCCTATAGAGTTAGGGAATATTGTACACGGCCCTACGACTAGTATTAAGGAATACGACCCGTCATCCATGCAATTGTAACAAACTATCAACCTGTAAAAGATATCTAGGGAGTAATGAAACCTAAGTAAACACAACTTTCCCCATCATTGTTTACACCACTAGTTTAATTAGATTTATTTTCATTTCTGTCATTTTATTTTGATTGCATCTTAGTCATTTGGGTTAGTTGGCTAGCAACTAATTCCGCCCACTCTTCCAAAACCCGAGATTTTAATTGCTTTTATAAAAATATAAAAATACAGAAAGAATCATCCCTCACATCTGGACCTAGTTTTTAGGCTTTCTAATCCTAGCGACACTATTCCTGAGTTGAATGATCAATCCCCCGATACTTGTCACTATACTATACTACAACGATCAGGTACACTGCCTGGTGGGGGTTGTAAGCTTCTTGAGATCCCTTGAGAGGTAAAGCCTGGCGCGATTCCCACGTATCAGTAATGATTACCCATTATTGTGAACTTGGATCGTGGGCACGTTCCGTTCCAATTGATGCTTGATATTGAATTTGGATCGTGGGCACGTTCCATCCCGTTTGTTGGTTGGTTGGTTGGTTGGTTGGTTGGTTATGATTACATGCTAGTAGTATGATAACTATCTTTACTGTCCTGCCATGTTTTATAATTACAGTGAACTAATAGGAATGAGTTAAATTTTGTGTGTCTTAAACCTATGAACCTCACCAATTTCATGTTGATGTTTTTAAGCATCATTTTCAGGTGAGCATCATATGGATAAGATAGAAGGAAGTGACTAGGTGAGACTTTAGTTGCGTTGGAAGTGGATTATCTTTTATGTTTGGATTATGATTTGTCTTATATTTTGGATATGATACTTTGATTGTCGTTTGATCAGTACTTCATGTCTTAATAAAGAAACCTTTGGAGTTTTGTTTTTGTTATTTTCTTTTGGGGTATTGTTACGACATTATGTGTCTGTGCTTTGCTTTATTTGTTTGCATGTAGAAATTCTCTATATAGACACCATGCGTTGTAATGATATCCATGATGTTGCACTCGCTTTTCCGCCTTAGCGAGGTGTGACAGAATATGACCCATGGCTATTGAGCCTTGATATCAAATCAGTTGCAGCAGCCTGTTTTGCATCCTTCCCCTGCCCACTTTCTAGTTCTTCATGTCCTTTTCTCTCACTTTCCGTAACCTACATTCCATTATACAAAAACTCAAATCTCCAAAAACATTTCAATTTTGTATGAAACTATCTTAAAGTAAATAAAAACTTACCCAAATCTACAGCCTCAAGTGCCTGAAGCTTATCCTCCACATCAAACTCATTAACCGTAACAGTGCCTCATCAAAATAAAAGAATTCACACCTACAAAAGCAAAACCCCGCATATCAAAAAGTTTCAATCTTTCATTACATAATTACTTCAAAGTAAAAGTCAATAGAAGTAAAACTTATGAGACCACATATCTGTTATGCAAGTATTAGCTTAGTTCATGAAAAAGCCTACCAGGTATTTTTTTGTTTTTGTTTTCATACTTTTTTTTTCTTATCGTTACGTTAGTATGCTGTACTTATGTCAAGCCGCATAAGCCGGGAAAAAGTAATGTCATGAGCTTTAAAATTGGCGGCATACCTGCATCAGGAAGTCAGTGATGCAACCTCGATATGCGCAGCATTAGCATGGCCAACGGCTGAACTAATATGCATATGATTAGTATATAATCTTGACGTTCGAGCATCCATAGACATGCTATGAAAAGACGGTTAGTTATGATTTTACCTTTCCCTTGAGATAATTGATATCGCATCTGTTTATTTGGTAAGAGCATTGTACCGACATTTACAATTAACCTACAATCAAAGTTACATTCGTTAGTGGTAACCCATGTAAAGGTAACGACACCATTTGCTGACAATAGAGTATGGACAGCTTAATAATGTTCAGATGTAAATGTAACGGCAATCCAAACACGTAACTCACCCACACCTATACATCAATAAACCTAAACCGAAAAGCAGCCGGTACAAACCTAAAACGTTACCTATATTTCGCTGCCACCAATACATAACGTACGGGTCTTTCATTGTAAGCATAGCATACGACTCTTTTAAACAAAATCCCTAACTAAAGGCCTATAACGCTTCTGGAGCATAAGTTCAGCATACTAAGGGTAAATTCGGCTTGCTTAACTCCAAACGCTTGACTTGATAAGCTGAGCAATATTCGTCTTATAACCTTTGGCAAGTTCAAAGAAGCCCATAACCTGGAAATACAAACTATTCCAATCATCTTCTAAAAGAGTCAGTCTGTTCGGGTATGCATTTATAAAACATCGTGCATACCAAAAGCTATGATGTCTCATTTAAGCATTTCCAGTCGCGGATCTTTAACCTACTCTCTTGGTTGCGCGAACAATATCCTCAATCTGCAAGAAGGCAAGATATTCAACAACTAAAATAAGTCCTTTTTAAAAGCTACTTTGCAAATTATTATCTAAAAAAAGTAAACTTTAAATAGAATTCGATAGTTTTAAAACATGAAGGAAAAAAGAAACAGGTAGTTATAGTAAGAAACATGACCTAAGGAAAAGCAAATCTTTCTAGATTAGCACCATATGGCGTCGGTACGTCAAGGCCAACAATCCTCTCAACTGGTGCATCGAGATAGCCAAAAGTGTCGGCGATAATTGACACACTAAACAAAAGAAAGACAAAAGGAGATTTTAGTGAAATAATGCATCGCCCATCTGGAATTCATAAAAACATAATTTAAAATTGAAGTGCCAATTCTGACCCATTTACATCTGCAACGGGAAGGTTTAAGGGAGACGGTATACGAATATTCATTTTTGGCACGGCTCTGCAATTGCTATTAGAAGCTTCGACTCACGCATCAGCATATGCTGCAAATGGTATAAGACAGTAACGGTCAATATACGGTAACACAAATTTAGAAAAACACATCAAAACAACAACATATGTTCATTAAAAACATTAGCCCACAAACCGTCGGTGCATGTTCATTAAAAACAATTTTAGTTACAGAAAATGGGTCTTTCACATGCAATCCTAATTACCGTTATATACCAAACCTTCTAATCCCATTATCCCTATAATAAAACAGTCTTTTTCATATCGTTTTAAGTGGCGTTTATGTCTGCTTTAAAAATGCAGTTTTAAGGCGTGCTTACTTCATTTCTAGCTGTCTTTGGCAGTTGCATATACTCCTGAACATACATATTTAGTTGAGTAGCGAGGCAAAGACATGACCAAAAATACTATGACTATATTGCACGCGCAAAAAATAAGAATACTCCAATGTTTGGAAACGAAATCAGATACCTTTGTCTCGTAAGGTATACCCACAATTCCACTTTCTATAGCACACTCCATTGTCCCTGCACAGTAATCATAATATATGAACCTGCTTTGACACTTTTAGCCTTCTGGTAGGCTGTTCATGTACAGTAATCGTAATGTAGTGTACACAGTAATCATTTTTTTTTATATAGTCCTGTTTTTTTTAATGAACCTAAGGTTATGAAGTATGAACTTATCAAACTTACAATTAAAAAACATTTTTTACAACATATACTTCATATAGTCATAAAAACATCAACTTGGCCACAAATATATAAAATCGACAACATATAAACAAAAATCTTCCAAAAATCGCAGGAAAATTAACATAAAAATACCGAACCATAGCTTTTCCAGATTTAAAGGCTGCGGCAAAATCGCAGACCACAATCGGTACAACAGCCTCTGTTATTCGTTTTTTCTTCGATAAGTTGGGATATATCGATTAACATAGTTCGATATGACAGGGATTTATTGACTAAAATAATCCGATTTGATTAACATAATCCGATTTGAGCTAGATTTGGTAAACGATATAATAATTGAGGCGGTAGGTGAGAGATTGTAGCACCCTCTTGATCTTTATGGTATAACTAAACCGGATCAGTTGGGCTAGGCAATACACATTCTTTGGATCACATGGGCTAGGCAAAAAGGTTAAGAAGATGTGCCTCATTTGTGGCGGGAAAAATAGACGCAAAACGACGTCGTAGACAATGACATTTAATAATATATATATGATAGATATTTACGTTGTCAATATGTCATTGCAGGGAGGTGGTGTGAAATTAATGTTGCTTCAATTAAATAACAGTTTTATTTTAAATGAAAGATATTTATGTTGTTAATATATTATTGCAGGGGGATCAAATGCCGCAGGTGCTGCTGACGGTGCCCAAAAAAACGAGTAATAAGTTGGTAGCTTTCGTAAACACAACCCGCTTCTTTTTCAATTATGATTTCTCAAAATAGATAAGGTAGTTTGGACGACTAGTGACTCAAATAAAATGTTGAAAAATGTCTTGTTAATGTATTTTAAGTGACTTTTTAAGATATATTTAAACGGTGATAATTCATGTTTTTTTATTTAAAAAAGGTAAACAATTTGGGCGACTACGGGCTTAACCATGTCAATGACCATCATATAACTCAAATAACCACAATGGAAATTTATAGATGCAAGTTAAGATTAGAATGTCCACACACACCTTTTGGTATTAAGTCAACAAAACGAGTATTAATCCTGAGCGTCCGCAAACCAAAACCCACCAAACGTCCCAATCTTATACAAACCAAGCAAACCCACCCCCAAATTAAAATAAATTTTCATCTCTGCATTAAGTAAAATAAATAAACTCTCCAATCAAAAAATAAAACACAACCAATTTCCCCCAAATTGTTATCATCTTCTTCACCGGTAATTAAATCTACTCGCCGTCGTTGTTTGATCTGTTAAATCGTGTTACGCCGGCGCGTGTCTCTTACTCGCGACGTGTGAGTACCTTTGCTAACGTGCGCCGATTTTTATTTTTTCAAATTTTGTTTTATCAATCCATATATACTATATATTTATATTTATACACACACATAACCTAATCTATTAATTTATTAATCTATATTTATATATATTTTAGCTTTATATTGTTTATAACAATTGTCTGTTATTTAAATTTGAAATGAAGTATAAGAGTCTGTGACTCATTTGATTGTAATTGTGACCTAGTTTGTTGAGCGGTTGTTTAACGAGTCGAATTCGGTTTATTTTCAGCGATTATAATTCTGCGTAACTATAACTATTAAGTGTAAACTAGTAAATGTTACTAAAAGTAGTATTTTGATTTGGAGCGTTTAAAAAAAGTTGCAAAACGCTAAACAGAAGTTGCTTCAAACTGCTCCTGAACATTTGCTGCAAAACATACTCTTATTTGAACGAGTTTTAAATGCTGTTACTGTTTAATAGGTTTAACGAAAGAAGGCGTGCAGAATAATAACTGAAGTATAAGAGTCTGTGACTCAGTTGATTGTAATTGTGACCTAATTTATCATGTTTGTTGAGGAGTTGTTTAACTAATCGAATTCGGTTTGTTTTTGGCGATTATAATTCCGCGTTTCCGTCAATGTATAGAATCCAAAACGCTAAACGCTAGTTGCTTCAAAGTGCTCCTAAACACTTGCTGCGAAACGTACTTTTATTTGAACGCGTTTTAAATGCTGTTACTGTTTAATAGGTTTAACGAAAGAAGGGGTACTGAATAAGTGAAGTGAGGGTCGTAATGGCCTTTTATAGAAACTATACTAATGGAACGGTTTCGGAAGATGTTCTAAATGACCCGAGCCAGATAGAAAGAGCTGATAACGTCGTTAGAAATGATGATTTAGAAAATGCGTCCAATATACAAAATAATACTACTACAAGGAAACCATCGGAAAGTTGGGGATGGAAGGAAATGCATGAGCGAAATGGCTCAGAGTCGGAGCGTGAATCAAAAAGTAGTTCGGAATATAATAATGAAGACGGAAATGATTTATCGGAAGTGGATAAGGCAAACAAGGGTCAAAATGTCGATGAGATGTTGTCCGATGATTATTACGAGTTGGATGTTGATGATCAAAATGATTCAATGCACCACCGTAAGCTATTAAATAATGCATCAGCTGGTTATAATTCAATAACGCAACCTCAAGCTGCTGCGAGTAGCTTTGTTTCTAGAAAGAAGCCAAAAGTTTCGTCACGAAGTGCGTACGTGGAAGATGCTGATTTTGAAGATGACGATGAGGAAGAAGAAGAAGATGGTAACTCCATGTTTTTTTCTGATAAAATGTTATTGTCAATCAGCTTTGAGATGACTTATGTTTGTTGTTTCATTTGCTGCAGAAGATGATCCCGCTGATGCAGATTTTGATCCTGATTCAATCGCCCCAAGTGTTGGAATAGGAAATGAGGTTATTGCTTTTACTTTATTTTGGCCTGTGCAATGCTTATGTCTTATTATGGTAGTTTTTTAATTGTCATTGGTTTTAATTGCAAATCGTGCTGCTGGTTTAGGCATTAATTTAACGTTTCTTTAGGGAATTACTAGCCGATTATAATAAATTATCTCCCTGCAATTTTCTTAAACACCTATGCTGCAAAACTTGCGTTCTTCTAATCGTTTGTAGATTGTAGAGAGTTGAAAAGGTTATAAGCTAGCGTTTTAATATCTCGAACTTGTGTCACCCAATACAGTTGTGGGGGATTTTGATATCGTTGTTGGTGATATCAGTTATATGGTATGTATTGAATTGGTGTCCAATGGTGGTTGTAGGAGAGGTGTATTATTGGGTAAGAATTTCCGTTTTCATTTGTTACTGTGAATCGGCTGTGAGATGACCAGTTACTTTATGATTTAGACTAGGGGGGTGTTTCTTTTTTTTTTTTTTTTTTTTAATCCTGTTTGAGAAGAATGTCTTAATGGAGAATATGGCATGTATGAAATAAGAAAGGTATGAAAATATATTGTTTCTTTTTTGTGCTTAATATAGATGGTTTATGGTAGTAAATGGCCATTTTAACCCTTACCTGAAACACAAAAAAACCCAGATCTGTCTTTTCTTTTTTTATGAAACTATGAAAGCAAGTTGAAAACATATCAAGATCAAAACCCATAATCTGAAATTATCTTTGAGAGAATAACACATAAACAAGATCGTATGAAAATGTGTTACAAAAAGAACAAAATTGACAACAATGTTACAAATACAATATAAAGTTGTTGACCAGAGTAGTAACGTGCAAATCTAAGATAAACCACTAATCCATATCATAAGATACCAAACAATAGTACCAGCCATCCATTTTAAGGAATAGAAACTAATAACTTCAGTCTATGACGAATCGCAAAAATTCAAAAGACAAGATATAGCTTGAGATGGTGGAGGTGGGATCATGGGTTACGGCTTGGGAGGCATGGAAACTGCCTAGGTGAAGGAGCGACATGGAAGTTTTCCGGCGTGGAGGTGTCAGGTGTGTGTGAAAAGTGAAAAAGTGGCATCAATAATGATGAGTGAGTTTGAGTGGAGAAGACATCAATACAAATTGGGTGGGGGTATACAAGTCTATGCAGTTTTTATGGGTGTCTTTTTGTGGGAGGGTGGGATTTTGATGGGTCTTTACATTCAGGATATTTGTTTGCAATAAGTGGAAAAGAAACAACAAAATTTTCTGTTTGACATTAAGACCATTATGCAAAAAAGAAACAGCCCCTAGGTCTTGCATGAAATAAAAAAAAGGTGAGTGGTTACATAGTGACTAAAGCCGCAACCTGGCATCTGCATATCTTAATACACAATATTGCAGCCTTTGTATCTTTGTATCTCACTACTGCATCTATATAAGCAATTTTCAAGTAAAATGTGTTTAGTGATCTTTTGTAATTGGGCATCTAATCATGCCACAAACTCATGTGACAAAACACGGGCTTGCTAATTGATTTTTAAGCTTCTTAATTCTGTTTCTCTGTTTATGTCTTTCTCGTATTAGAATAGTGAATATGGTTTGGGGGACCAAAATAATCCCGTTGCTTTTGCACAAAATTGGTTTCCAGGACCAAAAACTGTATGCGCTTCTAAATTTGCGTATGATTCTACATTTGGATTGATGGTTGATTTATAAAATCATATTTTTTTTCTATGGGTTAGCACTTAGCAGTGGACTGGACTGACAGCTTTTATTCTATAGGGACATGATGACGACTGGGAAGTTGATGATTTAGACGAAGACGATAACTTTGACGACGATGAATTGAACATATCAGATGATGATTTTTATCAAAAACCAAGTGGCATGCAAAGGCAAAAGCGTGGACGAAGTGCTTCAAGGTCTGGGAGAAAACCTACACCGTCTACATCGTTCAGTAAAAAGAAAAGGGGCAGAACGTCATTTGATGTAGAATACTCTTCACAAAATGATTCAGACGATGATTTTGAAGACGGATTTAAAAGCAGACGAAGTAGCCATCCCCGCAAAGACGCTGGTGGTAGGTCTGCTACAAAAGGTTCTGGGAGGATCAATGAAGTTAGAACTTCAACTAGATCGGTGCATAAAGTATCATATGTTGAAAGTGAAAGCGAAGAGCATGACGAAGATATCAAGAAAAAGAGCCACAAGGTGGGTATTATTTATAATTGCTTATATTTAATTATGCACATACCTGTTTCGGTAGCCTAGCAAGAGTTTACATGGGGCATGAGCAAGTAGTTTGGTCTGTAGTCGGACCTTAAGGTGATTTTTCTTTGTGTATTA
Organism: Artemisia argyi; assembly: GCA_030686995.1. Taxonomy (NCBI): domain Eukaryota; kingdom Viridiplantae; phylum Streptophyta; class Magnoliopsida; order Asterales; family Asteraceae; genus Artemisia; species Artemisia argyi. The sequence goes on along the minus strand of CM060697.1, from coordinate 17,111,567 downwards.
TAGAGAATTTGAACTTGTAATTTAATCGGGCTAGATACTTTTTGATGCATAAGCTGAAAAGCGTATGCACTCATGGAGTTAGGCTGAAGTATATAGCATGAGTGTTTGGATTACATGTGATAAATCGATGTTGATCAGCTGATCTTATCCAACTTATGTTTTTTTGGCAAATGAATCCTTTGTATCATCCTATACTAATTTCTTTACCCTTTGTCTGGTAAGGAGGATGTGGAAGAGGAAGATGGTGACTACATTGAGAAGGTGCTTTGGCATCAGCCAAAAGGCATGGCAGAAGAAGCTATGCGAGCCAACAAATCTACAGAGCCTCTATTGTTAAATAATTTATTTGAGTCGGAGCCAGATTGGAAGGATACTGAATTTTATATCAAATGGAAAGGCCAATCACATTTGCATTGTCAATGGAAATCATTTTCTGAACTACAAAATGTAAGTTATCAGTATATATGTTTGGGCATCATCGTGTATTCACTGAGTGCGTGTGTTTAGACATTTTTAATGCTGTGATGTATCTTTCCCTTACTAAGCATTCCTGTTTCTGTGTGTTGTCAGCTTAGCGGCTTTAAGAAGGTTGTTAATTACACTAAAAAAGTTATGCAAGAAATAAGGCACAGGAGAACAGTATCGCGTGAGGAGGTAATGTCAGCCATGGATTTATCTTTTTTGTTTTTAAATATATCGCCAATTCCCATCTCCCCTGTCTACAGTAATTTTAATGTGAAGTTCTTTTTGTTTGATAGAGAAGTAAAGTCTCACATGCACTCATTATGGCATATATATATTTAAGTTGCAGTATAGGTAAAACTTTTTGCGGTTTGGAGTAAAAAATGATTAGGTAGTTGGAAGTGTTTGTTAGTTTTGTAGTGAGATATCCTACGGAGTATCACCAATGAAAGTTCAATGCTAATGCATTTTAATTTGTAATGACGAATAAGCATCAAGTGTGAATAACATATGAAGAATACATTTATACGTTTGGCAACAGAAATCTCCTTTAGTCCTAGCTACTTCTGTTCTAAGAAATAGGTTAGTTTTCATATCTAATAGTTTGTTAGTTACCATAAAGGTCATTGACCGAGACTATTAAGACGGCAGTTCCCCTACGAATTGGAATGCATGCTATAAAGTGAGTCAAATTGATAGTGCATATACATCGCCATTATTGCTTTAGTGAATATCACCATCTCTGGCACCTTTAAGGCAAAACATCTATGTTTTCTATGCATAGCTTTCCTACACATGAAGTGGGAAAACATCAGGCCTTCTGTCCAGCATGTGTGTGCCCTAAAGATTGAGGTTAGCTTTTGATTAGAGCATGAGAAGTATGATGGAAGTTAGAAGCCTTACTAGGCTAACCCCTTGGGTTTAGAAGGGCAGTGCGAAGTTCATGTTCCAGCCTGAATGCCTTGCTTATTCCGCATAGCAAGAAGAATTAGCGGATTTAAGTTAATATTATGCCATTCCGTTTTCCATACCTAACTGGGACTGGTAATGGATGCTGATAACTGATTCTAGCTCTACGCACTTTCGGAACTTCATCAATCCATGATAATTGTTGCTTTCTTTTTCCAACCATGCATTTGTGATATAGTGTTTTACTTTCATTCTGTGTAAATCGTTACTTCATCATGTATAAACCCTTCCATTACCATCAGGAACACTTTTATTGTTGTTTTTACAGATTATTGGTGGAACACAGACTTACGTTTTTTATTTGATATTGTTTATATGTTAGATTGAGGTCATTGATGTGAGTAAGGAGATGGATTTGGATCTTATCAAGCAGAATTGTCAGGTTCTACGGATTTTGCAATTTTTATTTTCCTTTGCAATTTTTATACTTCTGTGTATAACATAGTAATTTCTATTTGTTCTAATTAGGTTGAGAGAATAATTGCTGACAGGATCAGCAAAGGTTTGGAAGTGCAAGAATACTTGGTTAAGTGGCAAGGGCTTTCCTATGCTGAAGCAACATGGTATATACACAGTGTAACTTATATGGATCCTGAATTTGTTTCTCTCCCAGTTGTTTGATTGGCTGGTTTTTATCATTTTTCTATCATTCTATGTCTTTCCTGGAACTAAATACCATGTCTTATGATCAAGCATCCACGTAATTTAATACTTTCATTCTGGAATCAGCTGCCATGGTTTTATTATGTTTAGGGTCAACTATTTGAGTTTTTGATATTTTAAGAGTATTGTTATTTAGGCTTCCTTTTTATTTATTTATTTATTTATTATTATTATTATTATTATTATTATTATTATTATTATTATTATTATTATTTTTTATTTTTATTTTTATTTTTATTTTTATTTTTATTTTTAGACCCTGGAGTCTGTTGCGTAATTGTATTTTCTGAACAGATGAAATTGTTTTTTTGAACATATACAATACAAATTTCTGTTACATGCTTTCTTTTTGCCACTGCAATATATATATATATATATATATATATATATATATATATATATATATATATATATATATATATCTTTAGCAAAAGTCACACGAGATACCTACCTGAATTGTTATATGATTTAATGTCTTCAGGGAAAAGATTGATGATATTACTTTCGCGCAAGCAGCAATTGATGAATATAAGGTGATGTTCTAGTTTACATGCGTTTTGGACTTTTGGTGCAATAAATAGCATTTTTTTAGTTATATTGTCATGCAAGTTGCAACTTTTATCTTCCAACTAGACTGTATTATCAGAGATCATCTTCTTTTAACATTAGAGCTTGTTCTTAAATATTATCCCGAAACGGTATATATGTAAGAGAGATTATGGAGTGGGTTCTTTGTTTTAAACTGTATACTAAAGGAATGCCGGTTTATTAAGGTATATGATATTTCGGTCAAATCTAATTTCCTTATCACGTAAAATTGTATCATATATTTCCTGTCACTTAATGTTCTGCTTTCCATTATCGCATTTAGCATTTGCGTAGCAATAGCGAGTCACCACAATCTAGCAGTTTTTGGTTTCTTATTTTTCGATATGGATGCAGGCTCGAGAAGCTGCTCTTGTTGCTGTACATCAAAAAATGGTAGATTTTCAGCGAAGAAAGAGCAAAGGTATGCACTCTCTTTTACGAGTCACACTGTAAAGATCATATTATATTGGTGTTCAAAACAACCTACAAAGGAAGTTCAGTACAGTGGTAACCTCTTGTGTCTTCTCTCATCTCTTATTTGTTAAGAGGTGGTCAAAAAGGAAAAAAAAAAAAAAAAAAAAAACCCTTTGTTTTATCACCTCTTCTTGTTCTTCATCACAAACCCAAAACCTTGTAACTGATATGTATAAAAAAACCTTTGTTTGGGGATTATAGATGATGTTACATGCATCTTGCTAACTTTTGTTCTTGCTGTTGATATTCTGGTTCTTGTCTTATCCTATCAAAATATGATAATTTGAGTTTTTGGGTTATTTTATTCTTGTAGCAAGTTTGAGAAAACTTGATGAACAGCCTGATTGGCTAAAAGGAGGGAAACTGAGAGACTATCAACTGGAGGGCCTGAATTTTCTTGTTAATAGGTACGTCAGACACATACCTCCATCAGAGTTGACTTGTTTCATTTACAACTCTCACTAACAATATTCACAGTGCAGTTGGAGAAATGATACGAATGTCATATTGGCTGATGAAATGGGTCTTGGCAAAACTGTTCAGTCAGTTTCTATGCTTGGTTTCCTTCAGGTTCTCAACATTTCTTGTCATATGTATCTGTCAATTTGCTTCACGAAGCTGATTAATTTAGGTTTTTCGTTGTCCCCACAGAACTCGCAACAAATTCATGGGCCCTTTCTTGTTGTTGTTCCTCTATCAACTTTGTCAAATTGGGCTAAAGAGTTCAGAAAATGGCTTCCTGATATGAACGTGATTGTATATGTTGGAACTCGTGCTAGCCGAGAGGTAGGTCCACATTGATTTTGAACCTTGATTTGTGTTTTGTGCAAATTTATAATGTTGTCTTATCTTATTCTCTGTGAAGGGCTCTCCAAAAGTCAAATAATTAATCTCTTAAAATGATGTGACCTTGAAATTCCTACTGTAAAAAATAAGTTTTTATTATTTCTTTTAGTTTTATTTTTGTGTGTACTCTCTTAAGTACTTTGGATCTACAGTATTATAAAAGTAAAACGGGACCATATTGTAGTCTTGTACATCTCTTCCGTGAACAAGGGGTAGTTGCCTACTTATTAAGATGTCCCATTTTTCACTTTTATGTTTGCTAGTCAATTGGAAATTTTGTCACAGTAGGTTTGCTTATTTATCTATCTATTTTTGTGTTTTTGGAGGAAAACTGTTTTATGACACATGTTATATGCATGCTTTTTCACGTGTTCAGTCTTCCCCTATGTTTATAGGTGTGTCAACGATATGAATTTTTCTCTGATAAGAACACTGGCTGCGCTACAAAGTTTGATGCCTTATTGACTACATATGAGGTATTACTAAAGGATAAGACGGTGCTATCAACAATAAAATGGAACTATCTTATGGTTGATGAAGCACATAGATTGAAAAACAGCGAAGCATCATTGTATATAGCACTCAAGGTACGTGATTATCTTTTCTCTATTTCTGTTTTGGGTTTATTGTAGTTTACTAAGAATGAATTTCTTCATAGGAGTTCAGCACGAAAAACAAGCTTCTTATTACTGGCACTCCCTTACAAAACAGTGTTGAAGAACTATGGTAATTATTATCTTCTATTGCACTGTTATTATTAAAAGTTGTTTCCATAAAATGTAACAGTGGCTGTGAATGAATCTGATCTTTTCATTACTGTCGCGTGTCCGCACAATGATGTATCAAAGAGTAAATGATCTTTTCTACTAGTATATGTTTTGGGTTCTCCTGAATTGCTGTGGCTCTTCTTCATCTGCGTCCATACTTTGCTAACCTGGTGTGTTGTAAAGAGAAAAAAAGGATTAAAGAATAGTAAACAGAGAATACTGCAATAGGATAATGTGAGAAATTGTAAATTTTGGTTGATAATTAAGGAATTCGATATCTGATGCATACATTTTCTTTTCTTTGGAGATGGAGCTAGCAACTTTCTATCTTCATGTTAATTTGATTCTGCTAATTGATAATATAAAGATTATTAAAGTGCTGATACTCAAAATGTCAAGGCAGTCTCTGTGAGGCGAAATGCATCCTGGTAGAAAAGATATATAATCAATGCTGTCTATTCATGTCAGGCTATTTAAGTGCATACTCTTTTGTCATTAGTCAATTTGGCACAATTGAAATACCTCTTCTGTTTAGGTGTCTCTTTGGACTTACAAATGAAAAACATTGTTGAGTGAATGTTCCAGTATAAGTAATTTCAACTCTTGCCTTTGGACTACCTTATAATGTGGATGCATGAACAACACTAATTTCTTTCATGCTTCTGACATTATGATTGTCTTTTCTTATTTGAGAAAGTTGATTTTAATAATTTCACTGCCCAAAATAGAATGGACCATGGAAAGGAAGTGTATATTCGAACTTGTTGTTAGTTATTTGTATATTAAGTGTGTGTGTTCTATCAGTACTTCAAATTTACTTGATCTTACTGTGATGGCAGGGCCTTGCTTCACTTTCTCGACTCAGATAAATTCAATAGCAAGGATGAATTTGTTCAGAATTACAAGAATCTAAGTTCATTCAATGAAATTGAGGTACTAATTGTGCTAACGGATGATTTTTTTTTTTTTTTTTTTTTTTTTTTTTTTTTTTTTTTTTCCCAATTTGCTCATAGCTATACATTATATGATGTGTCTGTACCATATGTTCTCCCAACATTAAAACAGAAAGAAAGAAGAAGCTTTCTATGTTCTTGAACACTATTTCTCTGGTTTTCATTCTGCCTCCCATCTTCATTATCGATCTAGTAATTGAGAACCACAATAACATGTTTAGTTCTTCACTTCTTACGATTTCTTTTAAATGAAACGTAAAGGTGTCCTTCATGAGCTTTATTTTTTATTTTTTATTATTTTTTTAAATAGCTTGCTAATCTTCATATGGAGTTGCGGCCCCACATTCTACGTAGAGTTATAAAGGATGTGGAGAAGTCCTTACCCCCAAAGATTGAGCGTGTTCTGCGGGTTGAGATGTCCCCTCTACAGAAACAGTAACTTTTCACCTATTTCATCGCATTATGAAGGTGGTATATCTTGGCCCTTAAATTAAATGACGCTGGTTTATTCTCTCAGGTATTACAAGTGGATTTTGGAACGCAACTTTCATGACTTGAATAAAGGTGTACGTGGAAATCAGGTTAGTATTCAAGTTCCTGAAGTTGAAGGGTATTGTAAAACATGCAAGGCACATTGACCTGCCAACATTGCTAATACTTGAATATTGTTTATATTGGTTTTGTTGAATTTACTACATGTTCAGAGCTCACTTGTTTAAGGGAGAATGTCTATTTAGGTCACCAAACTATTGCAATAAGTTTTATGTTGGTCATTCAGCTATAAATACTCTCAACTATGCATTAGGGTTCTTTACCTCCAAACCTGGCCAAAATGGCGTTGGAAATGGGTAAATTGACCATAATGCTGTTCAATTCAGTTTTAAAGAAAAAAGTTAGTAAACAGAAAGTAACCAGAAGTGCCGTTTTTTGTTGTTGTTGCCTAACCATACTCACATAATTCGCTCAACATGCCACGAATATCAATTCAGTTCGTTTGTTCCCAAATAGGGTACAAATTTGTTTCAGATTGCTCGGGATAGCGATCTGGTACAGAAAAATTGACGATCTCCACCATGTTTTGTATCTGATTCATAAATTGTCTGATTCGCGTTCCAATTTTGGTCCAATACATTGATTCGCTTTTCAGAGTACATCATTCCTGACTTTTTCTGATCCCCCCCCCCCGCCCCCCTCCCACCCCAAGAATTGAAGTCTTATATTTGAAATTCTATGTATATATGTTTTTAAAAGTTTGGGTGCATTTGGTATGGGGGTGTAGGGGTCTTTAGGCTGAAAGATCACTAAAATTAATTGTTTGGTATCTCTCTCTTTGGGCTCACGCGCTGCATCATCACCATATTCCAATTCCACTTACTAACCTAGGTTTTTGATAATCTATCCCTGCAAAACATCTTTTCCAAGTCAACAAAAAATCTCAACCGCACAATAAAGGTGATTCTTTGTCTGACATTTATTTTTTATTCAAAAATAATATGTTTTATTTCAATCAATTTATAAAATGTGTATATTTTTTAAATTATAATTAATTTTCTCTCTTTATTTAATATCAAATCCAAATCCAAATCTAAATCCTAAACCCTTCCACAAACCAAACGGGCCCTTAATCTATTGACTATTGGTTATAAGGATTGTTTATCTATTGAACTATTTTAAATTTTACATATTTGGGTTTTTCATAGCACATAAGAGATATATTATTATTGGGTACATGGTTCCCCGATTACATGGCACATTGTTCGGAGTGATCCCAAATGAACCTATCTCGCTATCCCCCACTAAACCAAATTGTAGGTACCTAGCGAACCATGATCCCGATCCATGATTACGTGCCTGATCGATCCCCGTTCCATCTGACTATGTGCCTAACTTACAAACCAAATTATATTCAGAAATCATGCTGCTCAAGAACTGAATCTGGAAATGAAAATGGTGTTAATTTGATTCCGATTTCTATAGAACCCTCGAAACGTGGTCCTACGATGGCTATTCATCTACACTATATTTCTTATGAGTTACGACTTTGTGTTACATCTACTTGCACATAAGACTGCTTTATTTGAAACTGCTCTACTCTGGTGTTTATTCATTGATTGCATAACCTACATGATTAGCGGGTTTTTTTAATCTCATACACATCTCTGTAATCTGTATTGAGTTATTGGCTTACATGTGGATCTATTTCATAGCTTTGTTTAAGTTAGTTGGTTTTGGTTTGTAAAAGTCTCTCTTTTGGTCTAGGAATGTTACAAATTATCCCGAGGTACAGCTCTGTTTTCCTAAATTTGTTGTTTTGGCTTTTACATCTTTTGCAAAACTTCAGGTTTCCCTTTTGAACATTGTGGTTGAGCTGAAGAAATGTTGTAATCATCCATTCCTATTTGAAAGTGCTGACCATGGCTATGGTGGGGATTCTGGTATTACTGGTAGCAGTAAACTGGAGCGGGTAATTCTTAGCAGTGGAAAGCTAGTTATCCTGGACAAGCTTCTTGACAGACTGCATGAGACAAATCACCGGGTTCTTATCTTTTCACAGGTATTGTAAATGCTTTACATGTGTTTGTAAGAATTTCCGGATAGGTATGTTATTTGTAATTAATAAAATTAAGCTGTTCCTAAGGCTTAATAGCTTGTGACTAACTAGAAATGGACCAGTTGTTGCTGCGATTCTTGCCATCACACAAAGCTAAATTGTGATCATTTTGAGTATAGAGTAACGGAAATTGAAATAGAAAAACTAGGCTGCCTGAGTATGTAAGTTGTATACCCCACACATGCTATAATCAATTCTAGATAGTTGATATAATGTTCAAATGGTTTATTCCTTTTATGATACATATGAGCTGATTATTCAAGTCATCTTAGAAGTGTGAAAATGTTAAAAAGGACCGGACTGGCCCAGGAAATGAAAATATTGGAACCCGGGTTAGACACTATAGTACCAGTGTGGTCTCAACCGGAGTCAAGCTTCTGGGTGAGTTATTTAAACCTCATTCCATGCCCAAACGGCATCGTTGAGTATAAGCAAAATAAGAAAAAAAATCAGGGTTTCTCCAAACTGAGAATAATTCTTTTTTCGCAATTAACTAGTGCTGTTCTGGTTTTGGTGGTTTGGCGGTGTCAGTGAGTTGGCCTGAGTTTTGTACACCCCTAGGTCATCCATAAAAGCTTCTTTCAACATGTGTAACTGTCTTTCATTTGGTGGATATGAAAAAGTAAGATATGAAACTGTGTTGATTCCACTAGCAAAGCCATGTATGGTAAAAATTTGCAGCACATTTCATTGAATTAGAACCTCCATAGACTTTTACATTAAGACTTCATTTTCTAGAAATAATAGGAACTGGATCAAACAATGCATTTGCGATATCAAGATGCTGCAATGCTAATAGTTGATAGCCACTTGATTTGTAAAAAAAATCCCTTCTCAAGAAATGGAAGAAGTTGCATTGGGAAGGGCATTTTATTTTGTATGAGCAATCATAATAAATAATAAATTGAGGTTTAGAATAATGGATGATGTAGATAACTTAAGAAGGGCGAGAAAGAAATATTTTAAAGGCTTGGATATTTTATTAGCCAAGCTGCTCTTTTATAGAGTATAATATGTTCCATGGTTGAAAAAGATATGTTTCTGATAAAACCATTATTCATAGTAAAACTTATAGATAAGCCTATGCTCAGAGTTAGATATAAGGATGGACTGTCCAGTGTGTATGAAAGTGATGCAAGGTGTCACTAGTCTGTAAGATGGCATATTAATATAAATTTTCTTGTTGTAAAGTTGTGTAATCAAATTCGATTGACTAGCGAAATAATGAGCATGTCCAACTGGATTCTAACTTGATGAAGCCAAATAAAACAACCCCTATCCAACATAAGTATTAATACAATTTGACTTTTAGATCCTCTGGCATAAATTGCTTATTACATCTACTTGACTGTTTAATTTGTATATTTGTAATGCAGATGGTCAAGATGTTGGATATTCTAGCAGAATACTTGTCAGTTAAAGGATTCAAGTTTCAGAGACTTGATGGAAGTACAAAGGCTGAGGCGCGTCACCAAGCTATGGAACATTTTAATGCACCAGGCAGTGATGATTTCTGCTTCCTTCTGTCTACTCGTGCTGGAGGTTTAGGTATCAATCTTGCAACAGCCGATACAGTCATCATATTTGACTCTGACTGGAATCCTCAAAATGATCTGCAGGTTCGGGGCTATTTTTGTTTTAACTTTCATGCATCTCTATCCTCAGTTTTCCCAATTTGATGATTACTTGTCTTGTTTAGGCAATGAGCAGAGCTCATAGAATTGGTCAGCAAGATGTTGTTAATATCTACAGGTTCGTGACAAGCAAGAGTGTTGAAGAAGACATCTTGGAGCGTGCGAAAAAGAAGATGGTATATTACTTCATGGTTATTGTTTTTGCTTACTATAAATACTAGTTTGCATACTCTAGTTCCTCCAGGGATAAGCTGAGATAGTTGAGTTTTTCTTAATTTATTCAACATTGTAAGCTAATGCATACAGGTTGATGTATCAATCTGCATGTCAGATGAGTTGAAACTTTTATTTTATTTTTTATTATTATTTTATTTTATTTTATTTTATTTTTAATTTTTTACATATAATATGAACACTAAGTATATATGTATTGATATGCACTTTTGCTATTTTAGTTTGCTGTTTTTTATGCAAGCAAATTGTTTTCGCTTTTCTTATGTTTGGATTTTTCTTTTTCTTTCAGGTACTTGACCATTTGGTCATTCAAAAACTAAATGCTGAGGGAAGGCTGGAGAAGAAGGAAGCAAAAAAAGGGAGTGGGTTTGACAAGGTATCAATCAGTGATATGTTATGGTATTTAAAGAATTTGGAAGTGGCTATCAGGGAGTTATCTGATTGTTTGCTTTAATGCTTTTAGAACGAGTTATCAGCAATTTTGAGGTTCGGGGCAGAGGAACTGTTTAAGGAAGAGAGAAATGATGAAGAAAACAAAAAACGTCTTCTAAGCATGGATATTGATGAAATTCTTGAAAGAGCAGAGAAGGTTGAACAGAAAGGAGCAGAAGACGAAGCAGGACATGAATTGCTGAGTGCATTTAAGGCATGAATTTCACATATATACTGCATTAGTTCTTGTGGTGGTTGCAAATTTATTCTTTTCATGGTTATATGCAAAGTGTGGAGTTATCGGGCTATGCATGACTGGACATTAAGTCTTATAATTTTATTTGTCTTAATCTATCTACCTCATTTGCAGGTTGCAAATTTTGGCTCTGCTGAAGATGATGGAAGTTTTTGGAGTCGCTGGATAAAACCTGATGCGATTGTACAGGCTGACGTATGTGCATAACATATTCTCACATGACTAGTCATTTTGCTTTGAAGAAGCTGACCATATTATTTCAGAATTGTGTACGTGACTAGTTATGCCATTTTTTTTAAAGCAGGAATCGTTAGCTCCTCGAGCCGCAAGGAACAGCAAGAGTTATGCCGAGGCCATGCCACCCGAAATAAATAACAAAAGGAAAAAGAAGGGTGTTGAGTTTCAAGACCGAGCTGTAAAGCGCCGCAAGGCTGATTTTTCTGATTACCAACCACCAGCACTTGAGGGAGCTTCTGCACAAGCAAGAGGGTGGTCATATGGGATTTTGCCAAAGAGAGATGCTACACGTTTTTCCCGTGCGGTGAGATTCGTGGTTTATTCTTTCAATATTAATAATATTCAGTTACACATTAGTGGCTTGGCCAGCATTACAACAAAGTTGTCCCATTGTAGTTTTGTAGGCTCTCCTAGGATCCAAAACATGGATTACATCCTTCCAGCCCTCCAGATACTCATCTAAGACCAACTTTATACAATTCATATTTTTCATTGTAGCCATACTCACCTTTCATCCGCCAAATACTATTCTCCACTTCTAATTGGTGCATTTTATCTACTTGGGTATGAGCTAATTATGTGAAGTAATGTTGCCTCAGTGCCACCAAGGCTCTCCAGACATCATTAATTCTCCATAGATCATGATATTTTCCTTATGTTTATGGCTGAAAATTTTGCATGGTAGATGTGGTAGTTTACAAGCACTATCATCTTGTAAAACCTGACTATGGTGATTGATATCTGGGGGGTTCACTGTTAAACTATTGCCACATCACACTTTTTTGTGAAAGTTCTGAAGAGGCAACCCAGATGCCCATACAGAAGCAAGCAATATCTCTTTTCTCTACGCATATGAGAAATATTTTACACTCATCTGCACTTGCACTTAAAAGATACAGGGAAAAAACGCAGTCTTTTTTGTGCTGGTGCTAATTTATGGCACTCTTGCTGATTTGTATTTATAAAACATACCGGTTTTTACTGAAAGCGACAAGGATGCAACATCAGCAGTCTGAAATTGCACCTTTAAATTACATCAGTTCTAGCATTTTCCTTTTATTCTTTTTTCCTTGTGTAACTGTGTTTTAAGATGCTTATCTGTTAAAGAAATCATGAGCATATTATAAATTTGAATGTTAAGGATACAAACAAGGAATTTATTAGCTAATACCTAGTTGATAATAGAAGGTATTTTGCGTCAGATCTGTTCACCTGTTCGGCTGAAGTTTTGGTGCAACAGGTCTAATTTCATAAGTGTATCAATTAAACATATCTAGCATTGTGCCATTGTGTAAAGAATTAGTTTCTCATCTTAGCAAAAGAATGTTTTATCTCACTGCTCAGTGGGGTAGCCTAGGTTTATGTTTTCATAGTGATCTCACTCAATTGAATTACAATAAATAAATAAACTGTATGACGTGCATCCTTGCGGCTATTAGCTCTGTTTAGGCACAGTTAGCTCACATGAACATACGTCAATCTACGTGCTTCTGCTATTGTATGTAACACACTGTCTACATTTTAAAGCCATTTAAACTTATTTCTGTAATGATGCTGGTATATATATGGGCTTCTTTTGTGACGGGGTTGTGGCTGTTTGACGTTGCTTGATTGAGGATTATGATAGATTGTTTTTGGTATTCTTATAAAAGTTCTTTTCATGGAACTGATTTTCCAAATCTATATATCTGTGTTGAAACAAATATATGAATAGAAAGGTCACCATACTTAAAGTCGTGAGTTTCGTCCCTTATATTGGATCAAGGATTTGCTCTTCAGTTTACAATGTTTCATGCTTTCTATATATCATGATATACATTATCAATTTATGATCATTTCTTTTAAATATATTTCAATAAACTGAATTTAGTTTCCGTTTAAGAGGTTCTCTCTCAACTCTTTAACATCTTTTTGTTGTATACAAGTTTTATTGATGTTCATTTGTTCTTCACTTTTCTAGCAGTTTTACATAAGAAAGTTTGCATTTGATGTTATCTGATTAGTTTATAATCCTATAATATCTGCATACTGCCTTTTGTTTGTTTTACATTCCAAGTTACCAGTAGCATCAGTTCTGTGGATTATCATTATATTTAAGGGTTAGTCCATTTTCAAGTGAAATAATAAGGTAGGATAGTACATGAGTAATTTTAATTTCTTTTCTAAAATCAGGTCAAGAAATATGGAAATGATAGCCAAATTGGCCTCATAGCAGCCGAGGTTGGTGGTTCTGTTGAAGCTGCTCCTGTAGAGGCACAAGTTGAGCTTTTTGATGCATTGTTAGATGGTTGCAAAGAAGCTGTTAAAGAGGGAAGTTCGAATGCGAAGGTGAAACTACAATTTTTATTTATTTATTTATTTTTTTTTATTATTATTTTTTTCCTGATAGCTTCCCTTATAAATATGTTTGTGGCTTGTATCTATTCTTGGCTTTGTAGTGATTGTGGGCTTGTGGCTAACTGTGAACATTATTCCACCTGTAGGGCCCTTTGTTGGACTTTTATGGTGTTCCTGTAAAGGCTGCTGAGATACTAAGCCGTGTCCAAGAACTTCAACTTCTTTCCAAGCGCATTAACCGCTACAGTGATCCAATCTCACAGTTCCAGGCTTTGATGTACCTCAAACCTGCAACATGGTCTAAAGGTTGTGGGTGGAATCCAAGTAAGTTTATTTTTTCGATCTCTTCTTGTTGCCTGGTGTGGTGGTTCAGTGTGGTGGTTCAGCTTGAGGGGGCAAAATGGGCGGTGTGGGTAACAATATAAATTGGGTCTAGTTGAAACAGATATTTTTCGATACCGTATGGGTTAACATGGAAATACTTGTTAGTGTCAGATATTATTACCTTCTTAGAAATCTTACATTAAATATTAGTATATTACTAATAATCTAATATTGGAATACAGTGACCTGGGAGGTTTTATGTGCTAAAAACAAAATTTAGGTGACTTTTGCTGTCTGACCAATTTGACCCGTTTCTTTTTAGCTAACTCTTCTTTAATTTACTTGTTTGACCCTAGAGATTAAACATAATTATAACCCAGTTCAGCACATTCATAAGTAGTTTGGTTGAAATTGCCGCCTCTAGGTTCAGTGCTACTGTTAGAACCTGTCACCGCATTATAATTTATTTTGTTCATGAATTCAGGGGATGATGCAAGGTTGCTATTGGGGATCCATTATCACGGATTTGGGAACTGGGAAAAGATAAGGCGGGATGAAAAGCTTGGCCTTATGAAGAAGATTGCTCCTGTGGAACTTCAGCATCATGAAACATTCCTTCCACGAGCTCCCCAATTAAAAGAAAGAGCTTCTCAACTTCTTGAAATGGTAGGTGATATTATCATGTCCTTTCGTCATGTGGCTTAGTGAATACTGAATAGTGATAATTACTGCTGCCATAATATTTAGTTCAATCTTTTGCTTTTTTTGTTTCTTACGTTATGGGTTTACTTTGCATTTTTGATCTTGGTTCTAGGCTTTATCCACTGTAATCTTCTTGATTTTGGTTATTTGTTCCCACATGTTAAATTGAGCTGCAGCCTTTTAACTTGTGCAACAAGTAGATTATTAGTAATGTGTTATAATCTTGATAATGGCAAACTTTCTATTAACAACAATGCTGCACCTTGATCTTCATAGTTACACTTAGAAAATGACTGTCCATCTCTTCCCTTCACTTCACATGTTTTTTACTACCTATATATTTGTTTTTGGGATACAAGGAAACCCCACCCAAGCCACATTTGGTGACATGGAAGGTAAACCTCTGGCTACATGACCCCCCTCCCCAGGTGTAATACCCATGGTCAGAGAAATGACCCGCCTCCACGATTCTGAATTATTAGATTATGGCCCTTAGTAGTTATAGCTTACGCATTTGGAGAATCCTGATTCCCAAGCTCTTAATGCTAGGCCACCCCTTGGGGCTCTTTTTAATGTATTTCATTCTTATTTCTAAGCGTTCCATACCCAGTCATAGTTTCAGTACTTTATTTTAAAGATGTACTATATCTGGTTTAAAAAACGTACCTCATACGCTAGCCAAGGTGTTAAGATAGAGAGCGGCGCTCTTGACTGCTTTAACCAAAGGCATGCCTCCATCACTTTTTGCAGCCTCATTTCAGGGGCTTCTGTTCAAATTACATAATGTGTGTATTGGGCATCTAATGGGCTATAAATTTCTTGGCCAGTCAATTGCTTGCCTACTTTAGCTGTGAAATTTCTGACATATCTCATAACGTTACTATTCTCCTAACGTAGAATTCACGCTCTGTTTCTACTGGGTTGCAGGAACATGTGGCTGTTGGTGGAAAGAGTTCCGGGAACAAAGGGGGTCGTAAGGGTTCAAAAAAGCAGATGGATCATCCTCCCAACATTCCAACTTCCCGTGGGAAAGGCAAACAGTTACAACAAGAATCTGTTGGAATAAAAGCTCCAAATAGTAGATTAAGGATGACTCGTGGCAAGAAGAATGAGGCTCTGGTTAAAGAGGAGGGAGAGATGTCAGACAATGAAGAAGTTTATGAGCAGTTCAAGGAAGTGAAATGGATGGAATGGTGTTCAGATGTTTTGTCCGAGGAAAAAAAGACACTTGAGCGTCTTCAGAGGTTACAAAGCATCAGCGCCAATCTTCCTAAAGAAAAGGTTCATCATCGTACCTATTTCACACCTTTTCCAGATTTCCTAATATTGCATCCTTGTAACTGAAAGTAGCATTCTCAACCAATTTACTTAGGAAATAGGCAATTCGGGATATGTTTTATACGGTTCAAATGGGTAAAATAAAGTTTTTAAAAAAGAAACGTGTTGAATGGTCAAAAACTGCGCTGAGTGTAATTATAATGCATAGTTCCTCCTAAAGTATTCTAGTTGACGATTTTTTTCAGGATTGTGTAAAGCATATTTTCACTGATTATTAGATTTTTACGAGACTTTTGACAAAAGTGTTTTGAATCAACGGAACCTGAACCACTTTCCAGTTATGTACCCATGAAAGCCAATCTTCTTGAGAGAAGCTGATTAAGTTTCATTTTGATTGTTGAAATGTCTTCAGGTTCTTTTGAGAATTAGAAATTATCTACAGATTCTTGGGCTAAGGATTGATCAAATTGTTATCGACCATGAGGAGGATCTTAATAAGCGAGAGAGTAAGTTAATTCTTTTCAGGTGTTATGGTTCTTCTTTCAGTTTTTGCTTTCTCTGGTACATTTACTATATGCTTTTGCAAAACCATATTCTTCTGTGACACATGGACTATGATGCCACACAATATGTTCCTTAAGATGTTCTTGTTACGTTTGTAAGTATGTTAATATTAGACGTGGCAAAATGGCCGCCCGGGAAAAATGGCCAACAGGTCAAATGTGTTTGGGTCGAAAGGGGTAATTTTATGGTACAAGACAATTTAGGTTGACCCTAAACACTTTTATGTTAAATAAGCAGGATTACAAAAATCATGATTTCAAATTGTTTAGTTTTTGAGTAAGATGATTTCTGAGGGGTTCATGAAAAACAAAATACACATTTGGCTACTTTTTGACCCCTTTTCTTTTAATGTTTGATTTTATCGCTTAGCGAATAAAAGAACCTGAAACACTCATTCATAAGTAGATGAGGTAAATTTGCCACCTGTTGCTGTTAACTGCATACTATTTCATTAGTTATAAACTCATACCCATTGCTAACTAAATTAGGGATGACAACACGATTGTGGAACTATGTCTCAACCTTTTCAAACTTATCGGGGGCCAAACTTCAACAAATATATTCCAAACTCGAACAAGAAAAAGGGACTGCAGCAGGAGTGGGTCCTTCCCAAATCAATGGAAGAAGTTTTAGAAATGAAGCATATAATCAATCGTCTCAAGTACTTGACAGAGGCATTGATGCAGCAAAATTTGAAGCGTGGAAAAGGAGAAGGCAGGCAGAACCTGACTCGAATACCCATTTTCAACCACAGCAACAAAATACTTTCAGGAACACTGCACGTGTACCTGATCCAAGTTCGGGAATTCTCGGGGCACCACCACCCCACATTAGACCCTTTGGTCCAAAACAAGGTTTCCCATGATGTATCAAAAAAGTTGATATATGTGGCACTTTCTAACAAGAATGAGACAATTGCAGAACAAGCACAAACCATTTTTTTGGCCCGGGAAATAAATGATAATCTTTTGTGAAGCCGTGTAACAGTGCAATAATAAGCAGACTGTGATATTGAAGATCATTGGATATCTGCTTGAGAAGAAACAAAAGACAAAGAAAAGGGAATATGATGCAGTTATAGAAGCGTTTGCTCTGGCTTTTTCTTATAATTTTTCATATTAATCTTCTAGACACTTTGGTTCATTTCTTATACATAGCGAGTAGTTGATGGATTTGGTAGCCCTTTTTGAGATATAGCAAACAGTTTGTATGTATCAGAATATGTACACTATCTGGTTTTTGGTTAAACCAAATATCAGTCTCTTTTTGGTGTAACTACCATTCATACAAGTTCCATTTAAAGTTCATGCAAGCACACGATGTTTACTCACCATTGTTGCAGCTCATTTCTTTCTCAAGTTTTTTTCCCCCTTCAGGATTAGCATTTGTATTCTTCGCGGGGAGAAAATGGATTAAAAGATAGTGTGGGAATTATATGATGAACAGGTATGCTGCGCTGAGACGGGACTTCAGGTTTCGGTGGCTGTTTATGTTTTATTTGTTTGTATTAAATGTTTATGCTGGCTACTTAGTGCTGGTGTTGCATATGAACAGACACTTCTTATTTCAGTGTTTGCTAAGTATGTATTCCATAATCCCCTCTTAGCAAAAATGAAATGCTACTCGCACAAGTCTGTCTGGTATATCAACTATACGATAATATTCTTTGCTAGATGTTGCAAAACATAATGGGTCGGGTGGGCTAGGTAACCTGTTAAATGACAGGTTGGGCTGGATTGGCATGGTGAAACGGGGATCATTTTCGTTGGTTGCATGATGACACGTCTCAAGGTTTGGTAACGCCATATCTAAGCTAATAATATTCGAAGTAGAAAAATATCCATCAAACTTATTATTCTCCTTTTCGAAGTGTGTTCGAAGTGAGTTGCACTGTTATTTAGATGGGGTTTTGGAGTAATTTGATATTCAAGCCTATTAACAGAGATGTGTAAAAAGATTATCTTTGGCAGAGTTTAAGTGAATGAAAAGAGCACAAGTGTTACGCTAACAACTGTACATACGTTTTTTCGACGATTACAAAATGGAGGAACCCACGGTCAAATCACAAAATAAATATCTAGTGGTTGTCAATTGTGAGTGCAAATATCCCCTTACATTGCAATTGTTTTGAAACATGTTAAGACATCGTTTTTATTTAATTTAATTTTTCTATCATTGAAAGTGCAAAATCTTGTAAAGTGGAATTCATTATTTCTGAAATCGTACCAAAATAACGATATGCCCTAGTAGGAAAGTCAACTAACTCTGTTCGTTCATCAACTCTTACTTATAAAGTACTAGGTCAGTAGTACTTTGTTAAAAAAATAAAAAATTAAATTTGTTTGTAGTTGTAAGGTGTTGAGTATGTTTTGAAGAAGAAACACTTGGATGGAAGGAAGATGAGGATGGAGAAGTAGTTCCAAAAAGAAGAAAAGGAGGTTTTGGTTTGGCTCCCACAAATGAGGGTGTGGCTTATAACCCTCTCCCCTTCTATCACTTTATCTTTGCTTCCAACCTCATATTTTCTTTCTCTAATGGGTAAGAATCAAGTGGATGTTAATAATCAATATGTCTTTCATATTTACGTACACATCAAAACACAAAAAAACAAGGCCTAACTTGTTCTCTCTAAAAACAACAATTATTCTTCATAGGTAAAATCCTCTTACACATTAAATTATAGCTAGTGCGAGTTTTTAAGACGACCGACATTATTTCAAACATACTTCTCATTCTGTAAGACCAAGATACACAATTCGTTTAGACCTCATAAGATTAATGATCCTGTGTTGTCTGACTTGTTAGACAATCTTGGACATAATGACTGCTAGACTTTATATCAGGGACATCCCAAAATTTTTGATGTTGTAGTTTTAAAGACATTTCGTATATTAATAATTGTACGACCATTTAAGTTAGGTTGCTTTGTTATCTAAAAAGATTGAGATCCTCTCAAGTTCATATGAACATAACTAATAATGTTTTCTTACAAACACAATAGTGAGGCCTACTGAAGGACCCGGTTTTCTTTTTGACTATAAGAGAACATTACCGGTCATATTTATATAAATTTGAGAGGGACTTAATCTTATCTAAAATCAGACTAGTAAAAAAGGGAAACATGAATATAGTTAATGTGTACTATGAATGAGCTAATAATATGTGGTTTTATGGTTCATTAATTATCCAGCACAACATTTAATTGGTTAAGATTAGATAATGAACAAGTGATGAGATGAGAATGGATAGGTGGCAAAAGCAGAAACATACATATATATATATATTCGTGTTAGCCGTAGAATTCAAAATGAAGCTCACTGGAGCTCTTATCTGTTTGTGATTCTTGGTGGGACCCACTTGCTCTCCCCCCCTCTTATAAATTGCATTTCTTCTCCTTTTTGGATTTTTCATCTGTTTCTTTCCCATTCACTTCCACACATTCTTAGAGTGAGAAAGTACTTCAGGTAACCTTTTTTTCTTTTTTTTGTGTACTTGATTATCATGTATGATGTATCACATGACTTGATCAAACGGGCCGACCTTATGATCATACGTGTTAGGCAACCCAATCCGTAAAAAAGATATTCTCAAACTTAAGGGTATTTTTGGCAAAACTAGTTGTGTGCATGTAGCTAAAGCTGAAACAAGATCCTATATTCATAAGCTGCATCAAGTATCATTTGATTTTTATTAGCTTACAAGAGCTTATTTTCCTTAAAGCTCTTATATTTTAAGTAAAACTTATAATTCTAGAGGTAAGTTTTGTCCAAGCAAAACTTATATTTTAAGTAGCTTATTTTTTAGAGGTAAGCTTTAATTCTAATAATCTTCTTAACATATAAGCTTTGTGGACTTATATGCTAGGCTTATGAAATCTAGGCAGTGGCGATGAAAACAATTTATGATATATGCTTTGATTTGTTAGTAGTAAAAAGGAAAGAGTTATTTCTTTTGGCATTTTTTTTCATCTATGAATTGCTGATGAATCTCATATGTCGACTGTAAGTAATATTTGTCTAACGCATCAGTAACCGAACTATATTGATGAATCTATTCACTCCATATGATTTGTGATTTACGCTCTATCTACTTTCATATTTTTCAAAAAAGTAATTATGTTTTATATACTCAATAGAACTACTTGAGGGATTGCCTAGGTTCACTTAACCTTTTTAAGAACACTGATTTCAATAGAACCACTTAACTACTTAAGGGTCTGCCTAGGTTCACATGACTTGTTATGTTTATTAAGGATAGCTTTTGTAGTATTTTTAATTTCTTTATTCCAAATGGTTAAAGGTAGGGGAAAAGATGGACTACACTTATGCACCAGGAAGGAATCATCTGTTTGTTCCGGGACCTGTCAACATCCCGGATCAAGTACTTCGTGCAATGAACCGAAACAATGAGGACTACCGTTCTCCTGCAATTCCTGCTTTGACAAAAACTTTACTCGAGGATGTAAAGAAGATCTTCAAGACCACTTCTGGGACTCCTTTTCTCATCCCAACTACAGGTACTCCTTATTTAGTCCCTCAGTTTCTATATTAGCTTTTCTTCAAAGTTTATAATGAAACATGCAAAACATTTCCTTTTTTTTTACAAATATAAGGCTTAAGTTTTCTGTTTAACATGATTATTTTCGTTACATATTATTATTAATACCGATTT
Organism: Artemisia argyi; assembly: GCA_030686995.1. Lineage (NCBI taxonomy): Eukaryota > Viridiplantae > Streptophyta > Magnoliopsida > Asterales > Asteraceae > Artemisia > Artemisia argyi. Next base: position 17,090,565 of record CM060697.1, on the reverse strand, counting down.
TGGTTTCAATATCACTTGTATAAAAGTGTAGGAATAAGTTTTGCAATATTTATGTGATGAATGATGTGGTAAATATTAGAGAGAAAGATTATTAACATACAAGTCTTCCATATTTTTCAAAAGCAAACATGAGTTTGAACTTTGAAGTTTTGTATCTGACTAATTGTTAAAGTTTCGGTTTGCTTTAAATCGTGGGGAGTTACACTGATAAAAATAAGTCACTGATAATTCAAACAAAGAATTATTGTTTCAAGATAATTTGTATGTGCTGATATTTAAAGATACGTTTTTTGGTTATTTGTACAGGTACTGGTGCATGGGAAAGTGCACTTACAAATACCTTGTCTCCTGGAGACAGAATTGTGTCTTTCATCATCGGTCAATTCAGTCTGCTTTGGGTTGATCAGCAGCAACGCCTTGGCTTCAATGTTGATGTGGTGGAAAGTGAATGGGGTTATGGTGCTGACTTGGAAGTCCTAGCATCAAAACTGGCTGCAGATTCGGCTCATACTATTAAGGCCATCTGCATCGTTCACAATGAGACAGCCACAGGAGTTACTAACAACTTGGCTTCCGTAAGGAAAATTCTTGGTATAACGATTTGCTTTCTTACTGAGCACATAAGATTACACCTCTAAATATATTTTGTTACACCGTGTGTCTTTCAAAAACTGAATATGGCAAAAAAGAGATGGTAGTTAAAAGGGGAACATGTCAAAGGAGTTGAAAGTATACTAATACATAGTTTTATAGCATAAAAGAGACGAAACAAAATTTTCATTAGTATAACTCTAACTCACTAAATTACCATGCCAGGAAGTAACAAGGGTTTAGTTAAAAAAAAAAAAGTAAAGTAACTCCCAATACCGTCTTCCACGGGTTATGGGTCCCAATACCGTCTTACACGGTGTATGGGGGAGGTTGAGATGTAGACAGTCTTATCCCTACCTAAGATAGAGAGGCTACTTCACCAAAGGTAGAAAAGGACCTCCGGCCTTGCAAGGAGTAAGGATCGAACCCTTGACCTTTGTCTCCAGAGACAAGGGTGTTAACAAGGGTTTAGTTGAATTGTCATATTTATAGAATGACCATGCTTAATAATTTCATAACTGTTGCTAATGATAAATTTGCACGACTCTCCTCAGATCACTACCAACATCCAGCGCTCTTTCTTGTTGATGGTGTGTCATCCATATGTGCTTTGGATTTCCGTATGGATGAATGGGGTGTTGATGTTGCTTTAACCGGCTCTCAGAAAGCACTTTCTCTTCCAACTGGTATGGGGATTGTGTGTGCCAGCCCTAAAGCTATTGAAGCTTCTCAAACTGCAAAATCACTTAGAGTTTTCTTCGATTGGAAGGACTACTTGAAATTCTACAAGATGGGGACATATTGGCCTTACACTCCATCCATTCAGCTTTTGTATGGTCTTAAAGCAGCTCTTGATCTAATCTTTGAAGAAGGATTGGATAATGTCATTGCAAGGCACGCTCGTCTTGGCACGGCCACTAGGTAATTAAGTTCCTCATATTTTAATATTTTTTCCTATATTTGGGGGTACCTAAATGGAATTAATATTCATCACATTTAATAAATTGGGATTATGGTTTCTAAATTCTTCATCAATCTTGGAATGTCATACTAAGATTATAACATATAATTTTCTTTGGCTATATGGAACAGGTTGGCTGTCGAAGCATGGGGGCTGAAAAACTGCACTGCAAAAGAGGAATGGTACAGCGACACGGTTACTGCGGTGGTTGTTCCTCCATACATTGATAGTTCTGAAGTTGTTAGAAGGGGATGGAAGAGATACAATTTAAGCTTGGGTCTTGGGCTAAACAAAGTTGCCGGAAAGGTCTTTCGAATAGGACATCTTGGCCACGTAAATGATGTAAGTATACCTCTTACATTTCTTTTTCCAATTTCGTCCATCATGAGTAGAAACTTTTTGAAAATGCTGTATGTTTTTTTTTTTTTTTTTTTTTTCTCCTGCAGTTGCAACTGCTGGGGTGTCTTGCCGGGGTGGAGATGATCCTAAAGGATGTGGGATACCCTGTGAAGCTGGGGAGTGGAGTGGCAGCCGCTTGTGCATACCTACAAAACAACATACCCATGATTCCATCGAGGATTTGAAATTCTCATGTTTATGTATGTAAACTGTTACTCGTGTCTCATTTGCTTCAAATACTTGTGTAAAGAACACTTAAATCTCTCTTCCCTAATATCCTATGAATGTTATCTCTTCATTAAATTCCATTTGTAAATTCTACATCATTTTATTCATCACATTTCTGATCAGTTAACTTTAGCTTCAGATTAATACTTTACAAATGATAAATCCTTTTTCGTGTAAAAATTTACCGAAGTGCATAGTCATTGACTTGACTTCTAAGTTTAGACCCTCTCATATGTTGGATCTTTCACAAAAGCAAATCCGATGCTCTATGAGCAGTCTCATATGTGCAAATGTTAAGAGAAAAATTACTGTTGTGGGGGAACGTGCGATGAAGTAATATAAGCGTACATGATTACACATTACTTCAGTTTATGTCAAGAAGAGTACTTGAAAGATTGACACATCACATTTTATGATATGTTCAATAACATCAAATTAGGTGAATGCGATTGGTTTCAGTTCCTAAAATATGAAATGGAACCTTGTGAACAAAACCACGCCCAACGAATTCGTTTTTGCTATTCGTTTCTTCATTGTCTTACATATATTGCGCAAACCCCCAAATTGGGGCTGGTTTATGCATCTATAAATGGTTGGAGTGGGGTTTCTCTGGTACTCTGAACAATATGTTCCTCAAACATTCCACCATAACAAACAGAATTGATATTACTACAAGTTTAAAACCACAAACTAATCAATAAGTCACAAGAAAAGTCATATTACCTCCCGTATACTTGAATAAACTAGCTTGTGACAATATATGGGGTCAAATAAGGGGGTACATTTGAAACTACTCTCCTTTGCTTCGAGTAGCGAAGGAGCTGAGGGAGAGATCATCAGGACCATAAGGGATTTAATAAATTTATTTACACATATCCACTTGGTATTACATTATATATATCTTGAAGACAACCAAATTCGCCACTTCAGTTCATATCTCTAAACAAGTGTTAAATGATCTTAACTTCACAGTGTTTATTAGGGAGTAGAACTTAAGCAAACACCATATAATTTTCAAACCACAATTTCCAAGCTAGAACCCGGGAATTAGGACCAAGCCACAACTAGCAGTTTGTATGAATGTCGTACAAACTTATAACTTTTTGTATGTCACAACTCACAAGAACAAGTTTCAAAAATGACATCATTATGTGTAATTCACCATCACCAGTTATGCATTATCAAGCAAAAACGTGAATCACGAGTTATTTTTTTCTTGTGAAAATTAAGGAACCACATTCAAAAACTGGCCAATTTCAGACATAAATGTAATCGGATAGAATTAAACAAAAAAGAAAAGTGAAACAATTTATGTTTCTCGATGCATCTTGTCCTTATGATGTAGCAAAATTGAAGTTACAGCTTCTCTAAAAACCTCGTCTTCAGAGTCATATTCCCAATTTAATATATCATTATCATCATACTCACTTTGACCATCTTCATGATCTTCATCCGAGTCTTCATCCGTATCACTATCCTTATCAGTCGACAAGCCATCCTCTCCTGGTTGATAAAGCCGTCTTCCTACTCTTACAACCACAAGTGACACCGCTTTCATTACCTTCTTAGACAACGGCAGACACAAAACTGGAACATACGCCGATTTCACATTGATAGTCACCCCAATCCCATTACCATTTCCCGCAATCTTGGAAACATCCTCAGGCGACAAAGAATTTCTCAAGTCAACAATCTCTTGATCCTTTAACCAAATTTTACCTCCTTTTCTTGATCCCGCAATAGTAATATCATCAAGCGTTGGATGTTGAACTAGTAAACAAGACATAACATTCCCCCACTCTATCGAATCAACAACACCATGAAACGACGAGTAAAGGCGTAATTCAAGTTCTTCTGCAGACGCTTGATCAAGTACCTCCTCTGTTTCCTCTGTTTTTTCTAGCACAGAATGAGCAAACAGAAATACAAAGCTTTGTAACTTAAAATCAAATTTGGTTTTCCAGTTAACCAAAGACGGGAGAAACCCATATCGAAAACCAACATCATTTTGATCATCATGATCACCCTCATCATCATCAGTGATAAAAACAACCTCCAGACGTCGAATAGTATGAAATTTCTTAAGGAAAATGAGCGCGTTTTGTATCTGGGGTCGAAGAGAGGTTAGATAGTCCATTTTCCTGTTAATAAAGCGATCCGCGACATCTAGTAATGAGGACTTGGAGTGATCCAAAGCAGGCTTAGTTGAACTTGGAGGAGAAATTGTGATGGAAACAGAATTCATACAAAGGATGGAAGAAGCAAAGTGTTTCGAGATTAAAGAGCATCTAAACAAGAACTTAAAGTCTTGCTCTCGAATTTTGGTTAGGATAAAAATAAGCAAATCATCTGGGAGTCTCAGAAAATGATCTTGAGTGTTTGAGTTCATTTTTTGTTAGCGTTGAAAATGAGAAGTGATTCTAATTTTAGTAAAGTCATGGCCTGCACTTTTTGGGGTATATAATGGCGTTGACGTTGTTTTCTTGCAAAACCTATATACGTTTTGAACACTTCAACTAATAATATATTATGTCCAAAAAAAAAAAAAAAAAAAAAAACTAATAATATATAACTTCACTCTGGCATTATATTTGATTGTTATCATTTTTTATTTTTAAAAAAGTCATGGAAATATTTAATTATGAAATTAACCAAAGAGTTTGTGTCTTGTGAGATAATTAATGGTTTAAATATTACTACCTAATATTAAGTGTTCAATTTGATTTTTTGGAGTCTTTAAAATGAGTTTTAAATGTATTTTTGTTGGTACAATTTTTATCAAACATTATATAGCACACATAAAAATATATAAACATTTAATATGAAACGGAGAGAGTATGAGATAGTTAAAATTGTTTTTTCTATAAAAGAAAGGAGAAAAAAAAAACCTAATTAAGAAAGTAATATATCCGGAGTCAGACGAGAGTTCAAAAATGGAAAACTTAATTTTACATTTAACCTCTAACTTTTATACAAGACAAAAATGAAATATTTTTTCTTCTATGATAGTAGATACTAGATATTTTACATCTAACCCACTACTCCACCAAGCTTTGTAAATTGCGGAGTACTTTATTTTTTAAACAATTTTTGTAATAAGTTGAGTTTAATATAAATTCTCAAATTCCCTAAATATTGAATAGACAAACCAATGCAACTCATTTTTTCATTAAAAGAAAAAAGCCACTTTTCAATTTTTTCTGAAAATAAAATATTTTAATAACGGTAAATCGTTAAATGACAAAAATATACTATCGCAACGAGAATTTTTTTATCTTCTAGTAGACGGGTACTTCGACCGATTTTTAACATTTTTTTTAAAGTTATTATTTTAGTGTTAAAATTTGCGTCTGAGAAAATCACATGTGATTTGTTATTTTGGAAATCACGTATGATTTCACAAAACACATATGATTTCATAAATCACATGTGATATTAAAATAACAAATTATAAGTGATTTTTGTAATAATTCGTATTTTCAGGTTATTATTCATCATCGTATTTTTACTATTCATCTCCATATTTTTTATTTATTTATTCATTCTCGTAATTTAACCTACATTCATAATGACAAGAGAGTTTAATGCTCATCAGGTCATCTTTACAATGTACATCGAATTTACTAAGAACCGGTTTCGCAAAACCATGTCTACGATTTACGTTTTGGTCTAAACGTCATTTAAACATCCCGATATGTCCATACAACATTGTAAACAAGAAAAATACGTGCTTTTCATATTTTATGACATTTTCACATGTTTTGGATTTTAACGTTTTCCGATTTATGTTTTACGCGTATTTAACCTACGATTTAGGTTTTAACAGTGTTTTCATGCTCCTCTAAACTTTTCACTCATTTAGTATACTTAGATGGAGTGTATTGATAAGTTTTAACAATTTTTATAAATTTCATATTTTTACAACACCCGGTTTTAAGTTTCGTGATTTAAATACTTAACGTTAGCAATTACCGGGATCAAAACTCACTCCTTAAAAACAAGATAAAGATCTAAAACATCCTAACCTCCTCTTATTAGCCCTAGGTGGCCTTTTTTTTATGAGTCACAAGGGCACTTGACATGGTTGTGATAACCTTGTCCAAGATCTATACACATATGCTACCTTAAGTCTTAAGTCTTGCTAATCTTGCAACACATGCACAAGCTTTGCAAGGAAGTTTGGTTAGTCAACTAAATTAGCACCTCCATTGACTATCTAAAGGCTATATAAACCCCTCCCCCTCCCTCTTATTGTTGTCCATCATACAACACCAATACACCTTCCATACTTTGATTTTCACTTCAAGTTTAACAACAAGATTGAAGCTATAAGTAATTTATATCAAGCCTTTGCATCCTTTGGTAGTTTCTCTTGAGTTTAAATCTACTCAAGTAACCAAAGTCTTAGCACAAGTCCTACAAGCTCACAAGAAGTAGTGAAGTATTATAAAGAGTGGAAAATTTTTATAGTCCTTGTCCTTGTTATTATTTCCTTTTTCATTAAGGCCTAACGTTGTTATACGTAGAGATTTTCCCGGCTTATCCATCGATTTCGTTATACACTTAACATCATTAACTCACGGTGAGTTCATAGCTCTATTTTCTACCATTTAACTATTTACAAACCCTTGGGGGAGATACACACTATTTTTACTCGAACACAATGCTTTAAACTGTATGCTTACATGTATGTTTTATTGGCACTAAGTACCACAATTGCCATGTTTAAGTCCTTATCTCATGAAACCATTAGTTCACTAGCTTTAGCGAGCATGAATATTGTGTGTTAATACAAACAGTGTCAAAAACGTCATTTGCATTATTCGGTCTCTATACGTTTTGACAATCACAATATAAAACATTTTACGTAAAACTACGTTTAATAAGTTTTTGATCGTGAAAACTCGTTTCGACAACGTCTCAACCACAACATCACTTAAGGTATGAACAAACACTATACCAATATTATTTAAGTAATCAAAGAAAATATTTTCTACAAAATATTTTTACAAAAGTATTTTTGTAATTATAAAGAAATGTTTTAATAAGAAAATATATTTGAATTCAAAAATTCTCTAACAGCTAGTTTTCTCGCCTAAAACTAGATAAATTTTTACCACACCAGGACAAAAATGGGAGCGTTTTTCGGGACGATCCCGTAAACATGTGACGGTCCTGTATATATAAGGGACCATCCAAGATTTAAGGGACCATCCCCGCTCCTCGTGGTGCAGAAAATGAGATCCTCTTGGCACAAAAACTTTCTGTTCTTTCCTTCTTTTTCTTTGATCACTGTGACGTTTTGATATGTGTTTATAAGTGATCCTGTTATCCTCTACATCAAAGTGTAAGAGAAGAACGCTCGTATTCGTCAAGAAAGGAAGTGTTATATATTAGTCTTCACACACACACACACACATACACACACAAACGTAACTAGTGTTACGATTCTCTTCTTCCACCTCCAAACTCTATTTGTATATTTGTGTATCCGACTTGTGTTTGAGTCGTTACTAGTTGTGTTAGCTTAGATTGGGACAAGGTGTGAAGTCCTTGTAATAGTGTGTAGATTAGGACGGGGTGATCGTCCGTGTGAAGACTTGGATTATGTGTAAATCCAAGAGGACAATGTGCTTGTCCGTGTTGCCGTGTGTCGGTGTGTAGATTGGTTTAGCTAGGATTAGGACTTGACATTCAGCTTAGTGTCATTAATTGGTGTAAGCGTTGGTGTACAGTTTGATCCGCCTAAAGGGAGTGTGTTGACATAGTGATTGTGAACTCTCGAGTGTGATACTTGAGGAGTGGAGTAGGAAGAAGAGTGGGCTTCGTGCCGAGCCACTATAAATCTCCGTGTCTCAGTTTAGTTGTCTATATTCCTTATCTCTTCTTTGCATTTTCTTTTACTATATGCATTGTTGTTGTGCTCATATATACATTTGGTTGATATCACATAACTTAGAATCAAACAATTTTCAAAAAGAATAAAATGGTTGCAAAAAGTCTTAAAACGTAATTATGAACGGTGAAACTATTCAACCCCCTTCTACTTTCTATAATTGGTATCAGAGCGGGTTATTCCAGAGCTTTAAAATATACTGTATTTTAAAACTTGAATCGATCTATGGATTCTGAAAGATATCTAGAAGGGCACTCTTTGCAAGAACCACCATTTTTCGAAAAACAATAACTTTATTGAACGGAAAAATAGATTTGAAAGTTATGTGAAATCAATAGACCAAGATCTTTGGCATGTCATTTCAGTTGTTGATTTTCAACCAACGAAAATAAATTTTGAAAATCAAAGTGATGATTTTAAAAGAAAATTTTACAAAAAATATTGAAGCTAAAATAATGATTTACAAAGCTAATGACATTTGAAAGTCTTTTAAACTTTCATCAAGAAATTAGTCAAACCGAAGATAAACAAATTGATCTTGAACATATATATGAACAACTCATCACTTCTGAAGACGAATCAATGGGTAGAGATTTAGATAAATTAAATGCAAGTACTACTAGTGTAAATGTTTTAATTGAAGGAAATGCAAACAAAGACTACATGAATAACTTGCGAAGAGAACTCATTGAAGAAACATGGAGTGATACTGATGAAGAAGATAATAATTATCCTGAGTACAAAGTTTGTCAAATGACTAAGACTTCAAGTGAGAAATTGGGTACCAAGTTTTTCTTGCAAGTTATCTCTTTAGATGCACAAGGGAAGCAAATTGAAGATATGAATATCTACTCATGATCTCGTCAAATATGGGATAACTCGTCACCACTTAAACCTTGCTTCATTCATAACACCTCTCACGGTAAGATATCTTTAGGAAATGTTATTGGCAAAGGTACGCTTTCTGAAAACCGTAATAGTCCTACGTGCTACATACTTGCTTGCAACATGCTAATTGCTTGACTGAAATGTTATGTGTTTTAATTCTATACGTGTTAGATAAAATTTAGGAAATTAGACTCTTTGCCTAAATTCTCATCCCCCATAGGATCTTAGTATAGTTCAGGAAATAATGTTCTTGTTACAACCATGATCAATAGCCGACTACGCAATTGCCTTAAAGGCACGTCAATCAATCACTATAGATGACACACACTCATAACGTCTTAGACATCTCTTCTCTCTCCTATTTCTCATCTACGACTACTTTTCTTTTCCTTGTCTCTATTCGCCGTAGACATGATTGACTTCAAAACAACCCGATGCAAGTCTCGTATTTGATTCTCGTCTCGTCTATATCTCTTCTATTACTTCTGTCTCGATTCTCCTCAACACCCATTCCTCTAGACTACTCGTGTGTATCATGTCTCTTCTTTTTCCTCTATCTCATATCTAGAATTCTATATCATCTAAACACTTGATCCTAAGAGTCCTCAACAAATTACCTTTCATAAAACTCAATGTTAAAAACCAGTCACAACATTTCTGTCTTTCAAAAATCATCTACTAGCAATGGTCCCCCATAGCTAGACTGTCTGATACATTTAAAGGACCGTCACCAGTTTTTCATATGATACCCTGTTTTGTTTATTATTTTCACAAAACAAAATCAAAAACCCTTTAGTACAAAAGCAATGATGAAAATGAACCAAAACCATCCAAATCCATAATTACTTCATTAAAACTAAAAATCAAATGTTTCAAATTCAAAGATTATCAATGACTCTTGCATCCTAATCATTAATTGTAAGTCAATTTTGTCAATTTCCTTCTTAATTCGAAATTAGGGTTTATAAGAACATGAAATCTAAAAAATTGGGGATTTTCAATATTTCATATAATTGATTATAATTAACACTATATCTTAACAATGTATTATCAATAACACTCACCTTGATGAAGGATTTGTGTAATTAATTGTATTTTGAAAAATGTCAAAAACTTGTGATAATCCCCAATTCGATTTAGTGTAGTTAATGATGTTTAGGAACGTAACAAAAACGTATTCATACATTGTTAATACATATCAAAAACGTTTTCATAACCATGCAACAACATTAGCCGAATTTTTCAAAGTTAACATGGTTTTTATACTTAATAAAAGATAATGGAGTGTTCGGCTTAGGCATATTAAAACTAGTTAAGTTAATTATAACTCCACCTTTGCATTACATACATTACAAATTTAATTAGAGAATTTCCTAATAATGTATTTCTTTATAGGTAAAAAATGCCTAAACCTACCGCTAAAGATCATCAACCAACTCGTAGCTATATCCCCACTCTTTCCACTAACTACAATTCTCCTATTTCATTTTTCTTCCAAAACCTAGAGAAACGTTACATTCATGAGGGTCGGGTAGTACACAGGGATTACGATGGCAGAAATTATCTTACTGCTACGGTAGGGCTAATAAAATTTGACTGTCTTTTTAAAATCAACGAGTAAATCGTTCCTCACTTCATCCTTGAGTTCTACAGTCAACATAGACTAGTATATGATTCCACGGGGGAGCTACTAGTCCAGTTTGTCATTTAACACCAATTCATCTCCTACCTACTTTCAACCTTGGGTCAAATTCTCGGTATACCTGTTGAAGGACAATGCTCATTCACCAATGATTGGTACCTTGATGCTTTGTCTGAAAGCACTCCTACAGGAGGATGGTATGCCACCATTCCACCCTCTCCTCAAGATATTAAAGCCTTCATTCAAAATGATCGAGTCGAGCCCATTTATCGTATCCATAGGTCTAAGCGAGTTCTTGTTGAAGATAACCAAATCTTGACAAGAGAAGTTGTTGAAAATATGAAAAGTTGGGTCGAAATCATTCGTGAAAATGTTTTCTGTCTTGGAGGCAACTGGGATCATCATCCGTATGCCTAGGTCACATGCTCTATTGTATTGCATCCTCTACGCCATACAATATTGCATTCTTTATGGTCAAATGGATGGAATTCGCTAGGAACACTTCAAAAGTAATCTTGCCTTATGGCATGTTGTTAACCCGTCTCTATCGTCGAGTCATGGATGACTTCCCTCACCTAAAGTAAGAAGTTTATCCTGTTTATGATCGTATCATGCTTCCACTCACTCATAATGCTGAGCGGAAACCAAGGTCAGATCATGGATCCAAAAGATCCATGTATCCTGATTCATCCACAAGTGTCTCATCTTCTAATCACAACAATGATGATGAAGATGAAAGTAGCTCTGGTGATAGCACTCCTTCTCCATCCACCTTTATCAAATCATTAGGGAATACCTCTCCCTCAATTTCTCAAAATTCAGAACCACAAGACCAAACCATGATAAACCTTCTCAACAAAATACGAGATGAGCAACGTAGGGGATTCAAGTCTATGACCAAAGGGATCAAGAGCCTCTTGAAAAGAAAAAAGGATAAATGAATTATCTTGATTATGTGAAAAGGCTTTTAAATTGTGTCGACTATAGTTGTGTTGTGCATGTTCCTTCTTATCTACAATATGAACTATTATGTGTTCTTTAAACTTGTTTAATCTTGATGACATTATGACTTGTTGAATGTTATGTATTAATCGTATTAATGTTTCTTGAAACTGATTAGAATCTATCTTGCATGAACACCTTTACATATAATTCTGCTAAAATCTGACCTGTTAAATAGTGTTTTTAGTTACAGGATTGCAGAAATGAAAAACTGGATGGGAACCTGGAAAACTAATGGTGACGGTCCCTTAAATAAAGTGGTGGTCCCATATATTTAAAGGACCGTCCCATATTTGAAGTACTGTCCTATGTAGGTTACGGATTTTTGCACTATTTCTTCTTTCCTGCAACTTTAACCTATTTCATGTTTTTCACCACCATTTCCAGGTTTAGTTAAACAAATTTGAGTGCTATTAGAGTCAAAATACATGCTTTGCCTAAACCCCAATCATCCTTGATTATTTAAACCCTCATCCTTTTCTTCTTCATCATCACCTTTCATCTCCACTTCATCTTCGACAATGGGCTCTTCCTCAACCTCATTGTTTCTCTTAAACAAAAGGCCTAAACTCACCACAAACTAACTTCATTAATCTCACTCAAGAAGACACAACTCCATCTCCAAAAACTAAGCCAAATTCTCCTCTTATTCCTAGTGCACCTCTCAAAACACCCTCAACCAAAGGCACATCCTCTTCTTCCTCAAAGCCTAACTCCTCACCATTCTCATCATTCATTAAAAACCTATCACCTTTGCTCACTCACTCTAGCTCCGCTGCATACACACCATTCGTGAGCAACGTACCATCTTCTCTTATAATCTCTAACTCTCCACTCCTAAATACCACACCAAATGGTCCCTGGGATTACACTCCCTCTACTCCACCACCATCTCTAATCATGGGTCATCCACTTCCATACTATTTAGTTAACAATCAGACAATGGATTGTGCATGTTGCCACCACAACCTTTGTGTTATCTCATCTCTAAAAGATGAACTACCCTACATGTTTGCCCATGTTGAGTACCTTCTCTCTCAACCAAATGTGCAACCAACTCCCCTTGCTACCATGCCACCAGCTCCTCTATCATCATCTCCACCACCTTCTTCTCCACCTTCTAACTAAACATCTCTACATGTTTTAGTTAAAAATAATCAATGATTATCTTTTGGGCCAAGCATGTTCTAGGAACCTAGGTTGTTTTTAGAAATAACTTATAGTTTGTCTTGCTTAGGTTGTAATGTGTGATGTATGAATCTATCCATGCCATGAATGTCTCTTTTATGTATGTTTCTTGAATGAATGGTTTCTTAGCATGATTAATGAAATCTATGCCTTTATGTCGTGATGCTTGTCATAATTGCTTTTATAACATGTGAAATTAATCAACTTTAAAATGACAAATACCCAAACCACAATACATCTGTCCATAAAACCCCACTGGCGTCGGTCCCTTGTACAGGGACGGTCCCCAATATTTAAGGGATCATTGGTGTATATACATGACTGTCCCCAGTCAGGCTTAAAATCTGATTTCTGTTCTGTTGGGTCACTGAATTCCCCAATCTTCATCTAACTAGGATTTGAACATAAAATAACCTAAGTGTTTAATATCCGTAAACACAAACAAGTCACTGAGTGAGCAGTATCTCAGTGAGTCATCTTCAGCATGCTTAGAATGAGCCTATGAAGAAAGGTTCACCATTCAGTGAGGCGGAACTCATCGAGTGGCATCTAAGCCAAGAAGAAGGTGATGGGTTCAGTGAGGATGACAATAACTCACTGAACCCCCAAGACTCCTCAACAACTATTGAAGTACTGAAGAATGAAGACTAAAGACCTGAAGACTGAAGTATGGGCGGGACAAGGCGGGAAATTTTGAACGTATCAACAGGTGTCCTTATCAACCTGAAGTCAAACTTTCCCTGAATGGCATAACGTCAGGATGGTGTCATCACTGTGCATCAGAAAGGCACATTGTCTTTTACCCAATATAGTCTATTGTAACAGAGACAAAATATGTAATTATTTTGTCTCTACTAGTTAGGTCATCATTTTGTCTTTATCAGTAACGTTGTAATTTACTTGTGTATAAATAGGTAGCATAAGTGAGGAGTAAAAGTTGACAAGTTTGTGTATTTAATGCTTAGCATTCACAAACCAGTTTTACTCCTCCAAAGAATAACGCAGTCCCTGAGATAGCTCAGTGTGACATTTAGTTGTCACTCAAACTTTGTTTGAGTTTAGTGAGGAGTCCATACCATACTTGTCGTTTCAATCCCAAGTGTTATTCCGCAAACACTTAGGTATAATTCTTTTATTAACTTCTAATAAGAATTAAACGTTGAAAAATTGTGTCTCTTTTCTTTACGTTTATGTTTGTAGTTAATCTATTATATCTGTGTTAAAAAGCCATGGAACTTGGTTAGATTAACTCTTTAGTTAACTATTAACCTAGTAAACGGGACCAACAAGTGGTATCAGAGCCTCTGATTTGTAAAACTTCTCTAAATCTATTTTCAAAACACAAGAGTGCTCAAAAGTTTTTAAAATCAAGATCCCACCATGGCTAACTCAGATGTTCCCCAACTTGTCGATAAAAAAGGTGGAAATTATTCAGCTACTGCCCCTCGACTTGAGGTTGGAAAATTAAACAAGTGGAAAAAGCGCATGCTTTGCTACTTGACTGGGATGGAGCCATATTACATTAAACTTATTAATGATGGTCCATATGTCCCAACAACTGCCCAAGGTTTAGTCAAACCTGAAGCTCAGTGGACCTCTGATGAGAGGAGGGTGGTCAATCAAGACCAACGCCTGAAAAGCATCATTATATCTTTTCTTCCTGACGATATAATGGAATCAGTCATCAATTGTCCTACTGCTAAGCAGACATGGACTGACTTGGTTCATAGCTATGAGGGTCCCTCAGATACCAAGTAAAACATGATAATGGACCTGAAACTTGAGTAAAATACTTTCAGGGTCAAAGACTCTGAAAGTCTCTTAGAGACCTATACCCGGTATAAGACCCTCCTGAATGAGCTGACCAATGATGGTGTCACCCTGTCCAAGCATGAAATCAATGTTGGCTTTGTTAACATTCTCCCTAAGAAATGGTTAAACTTCTCTCAGGGTTTGAGAAATGCTAATCATATCCAGAATCTTGAGCTCCCTGAAATTTATAGGAAGTTTGTCTATGAAGACAATCTTATCACCAGGAGATACCCTGGTAAAGCTCAGGAGACTAAAAAGACTTTGACCTCCTCACCCATATCCACTGCTTTCTATTCAAATGGTGTTGTGTAGGATTTTCAAGATGGATCTGATGATGAGGTTGATGAAAGAACCTGTGAGGAGTACCTGAATGATTTACAAATTGAATTTCATGAAAGGGCACTCCTTGCAAACTCAAGAAGGTTTATTAAAAGAAACAAAAATTTTTCTAACTCAAAGGCAAATGACAATACTGAATGTTTTAAATGTGGTAAAAAGGGTCATTTTGCAAAAGATTGTTTCTAAAAAACAACCTTAGAACCATCTTACAAATTCTCAGAAAACAATTTCTCTTCAGGAACTAGCAAGTTTCAACCAAAGTTGCTTCAATCAAGTCAGTTTGTTCAAAACAAAATTGAAAAAATTCCTCAAAAAGATTTTGAAGCCAAATATAAAAAGGCCAAGGCCAAACTTGCTCTTCTTGAGTCTGCTTCCTCAGTTACTCAGCCACCTCAAGCTCCTAATCAAGCTCAGGCTAAACACAAGGGACTAGTTGCTGTAACATTTGACTGGGATGAGGTTGAAGTGTCTTCTGATGATGAAGAAGTTCATATCAGTGCCCTGATGGCTCTCTCAGAAGACAACAAGCTTGCTGTGGGAAAAGGTCATGCTAGGAATGGAGAATGGGTAAACATCACAATGAGAAAGGTAAACATCTTACTTTCTATGGATGATGATGCTAATTGGAAATCTTACTTAGATTATATTAATGTTGATCTTAAGTATGTTGAAGAGCAGAGACTAAATTTGTTTTCAAAATTTAACAAACTGAGTTTTGAATTAAATAAGTGTACAGATGAACTTCTTGCCTTAAAACAAGCTAAACTTGAAAGTGTCACACTTCAAATTCAAAATTCTGAACTTGTAAAACAAAATCAAGCTCTTCAAGAAGAACTTAAGAAAGAAAAGGCTGTCATTTGGAAATGGACTCAGAAGAACCCTAAACTTTTTGACACACTGAGTCTCACACCCAGCACCAAAAAGGCTGCTTTGGGTGAAGATCAACTCACTGAAATGTCTGGGGAGAGTAGCCATTCAACTGCCTTTCTATCAGCAAACAAACTCTCTAGCAAAAAACTTGCTCCTAAGCCCAGTGATTGGATTGAAAGAGTCAATCCTGACAGTAAACTGCCAAACTTTAACACTGGAAGAATTCTAGAGCTTGAAAGTCAGGCTATTAAGGAGTTGCTAGGAGTTACAGATGAACCCAGTCATACTGAGTCCATAACTGAGTCTAAGTCAGATCCATAATCACCACTCCCTCCACTAAAACAACTTCAGGAAGTAGTACCTAGTTCAGATCTTGCACCACCAGTTTATCAACCTCACTCTCCAAAGGAGAAAACAAATCCAGGAATAACCATCCTGAAGTGACCTACCTTTGTACCTCCTTAAAACCACACACCTTCAGTATCTACTGAAGTAAAACTTGAAAGCACTGATTCAAAGTTTGTTCAGTTAGCTGAACTTGTCAGGAAGTTGAGTGAAAAGATTGAGTCCACTGAGAAACACTCTGACTCAAAATCTAAACTAGCGACTTCCTCAAGTTCCTCCAAACCAAAACCCTCATCCAGACCTTCTGTGAGATGTGAACTTTGAAATCATCCAAACCACTCCACTGATAATTGCTTCAGAATCCTGTTCTGCATGATATGCAAACAAGAAGACCACAGGACTTCTGATCACAACTCTCACACTGCTTCTCTAAAAGCACAAGGTCTTAACAAAACACAAGGCTATCAGTATGCCTCATCTTCCAAACAAAGACAAAAGGCTAAGCCTTTCTTACCATGTCCTCACTGTGGGTTCAATGATCATCTACCTGATGATTGCATGATGAACAACTGTTGCAACATCTGTGGTGACCTCACACATGATGACAAGGGACATGACAAGATCATTCAAGGCATAAGAAACATTTCTACAAGCACTTGTCAGTCAACTGAGTCTTCAACTACCACAAAATGTAAAACATGTGGAAGCTCAGTTCACTCTACTTCAGACCATGATTCTTTAGCTAAGTTCAAAAAGTCCCTGAGGACTAAGCCCACTAGGAAGTGGGGTAACAAGAAAAACTAACCTAGTTTACTATTTGTGCAAAAACACATCAGGGATCCTGCTTGGCACCTCGACAGTGGATGCTCAGGGAGTATGACTAGTATAAAGAGTTACCTACACAAATATGTAGAAGAACCAGGACCCAAAGTAGTGTTTGGTGATAACTCATCAGCCCCCACTGAAGGTTATGGTTTAGTAAACTGCAATGGTATAGTTTTTACAAGAATAGCTTATGTCAATGGTCTCAAGTACAATCTGATAAGTGTGAGTCAACTATGTGATGCAAAATACATAGTTCAGTTTGATGATAAGAGAGTGATACGTGGGAATCGCACCAGGATTTACCTCTCGAGGGATCTCGATAAGCTTACAACCCCTACCAGGCAGTGTACCTGATCGTTGTAGTATAGTATAGTGACAAGTACAGGGGGATTGATCGTTCAACTCAGGAATAGTGTCGCTAGGATTAGAAAGCCTAAAAACTAGGTCTAGAGGTGAGGGATGATTCTTTTTGTATTTTTATATTTTATGAAAGCAATTAAAAATCTCGGGTTTTTAGAAGAGTGGGCGGAATTAGTTGCTAATCAACTAACCCAATAACTAAGATGCAATCAAAATAAAATAACAGAAATGAAAATTAAGCTAATTAAACTAGTGTGGTGAACAATAATGGGGAGAGTTGTGTTTACTTAGGTTTCATTACTCCCTAGATATCTTGTACAGGTTGATAGTTTGTTACAATTGCGTAGATGACGGGTTATATTCCTTAATACCATTCGTGGGGTGGCGTACGTACTTCCCCAACTCTATAAGCTCCTACTTCACTCCTATGTCGAGCCTGCAAGAAGCTCTTAACATGGGATCATTAGAATTCGATCATGCATTAAATATAACCATAATAACCTAGTACACATTGGTTTATGTTTCTTAAGACGTTCAAGCATGTTACCCTATGGAAGTCTGCCAGTTTTCTTAAGCCTAACATCGAAATCATTCATCCGTAACAACTAAAAACAAACAATCAACCCATAATTAACATCTAGGTTTCACTACATCTAAGCAAACATACAAGAGATCTAGCCTAGCATGTTAAATTCAAGACAAGCGTAAGATATATTCAAACAACACATAGACATATTGAATGAATTGAAAGGATACTTATTTCAATTGAACATGAAAGGTTTTAAAGGGTAAAAACCCTTGAAATAACTTTAAAATTCGTGCTAGGGTTTCTCCAAAGTTATCCCCTCTTATGTTACATCTAATGAATGAAAATTGCAAAACTATATATAGATTTTACAAGGTGATGGCGTCAAGAAGGAATATCTGACGCCGTCAACTCGCCGCCCATAATGAGATCGGATTGCCTAGATCCAAGTTTGACGCCGTCATGTGTAATTTAGTTGTAGGCTGTCACCATATCATGAACCATGATGGCCAAGCTTGACGCCGTCACGATTTCTCTGGACCATCACCACTTCCACCTCTTGTTTACTCTTGACGTCGTCACATGGAGACACTTGACGCCGTCAGGTATTGTTCCCAGCAAGGAAATTTAAGACTGCCGTTTTCTTCACTTTTATGCTCCAAAAACATCCAAAATGCATCCTTTTCTAGAATTCACTCCAAAAGTACCTAAAATGACAAAAGGAACGATTTAGGGCAATATTTGATCAAATAAATTCAAATCCAGGCTTAATTGACCCCCTAAAAATGGCTCATTTTTTGCCTCATCATATACCCTTACACTTGAGATTTGCTTGTCCTCAAGCAAATGCGCTTTTATTCTAATCAAAATACAAGTTAGGGGTCATTTAACACTAATATAAAAGTAATTACAACAAATAATCGTTCCACTAAAGACCAAAGACAAGCACGGAGGTCATACACTAGCACCTCACAAATAGTGTTTAGATACTCACATCTCTCGGGTGTAATAAAGTATATATCACAATATGGAAATGGAAAACATCTCTCACTACCTGTCATAGCAAAATAGATTACCATAGGCTTGGGAAAGGATCAAACCTCCACCACATGGCGCAAGCACCTAGGATAAACTATCAAAGAGGTCTTTTAAAGGGTTATAATGTTAGGTGTAGGGATATGGACTACACGGTTTTGTTGGATATAGGCAATCTTTACTGGTGGCGAGTTAATCATCTTGGTTAATTACATGTATAATATGGCGTTGCTAAGCCAAGACTAGACTCGACTTAAGCTAATAAATCAAAAATAACAAAAACAGAAAATAAACATAGAATGAAACGGGATTGTAGTCCGTATGTTTTTCTGTTTTTCTTTTTCTATTTTTTTTTTGTGTGCATACACTCTTACCCTACTATCCAAAATAATACATCATAGGGAATGAACATTCCCCTTACACTTGAATTTTTACATACTTTACAATAAAATAATCTAATGACTCGAATTAAGATAATCAAAACACTTGGAGTACTTTTTAGGTTAACGCACATATGGGGGTAATAAATGATGTTCTTCCCCATTACTCCATAACACAAGTACTTTACCCATGAGTCCCAATCGTCCCAAAACAATATGTACAAGGATATGACTCGAATTAGCAACCATGTAATCAATTAGATAATTAACTAAGGGTTTAAACAAATAACAATAATGCACTAAAGATGAGTGCATACACGGAAGGCTAAGGCGATTTGGTTGTACATTTAAGTGGGTTGTAACAAATTCTTCCTTAAAGTAAGATGCTTAAAGTTAGAAACAAAAAGATAGGCTTAGAGGGGTGTACTAGGGGTTTCGTGTACTAAAAATGAGTACAACGTTAAGGGTGTGGGAAAAATTAGTTGACTTTACTAGCCAAGTAATATGACTTAAATGGTCAAGTAATTATGATACGGGTTTAAACACAACGGTGATCCTAATGCCTCTTATCATGTAGTAAAGCCTACTACACGAATGTAGTCTCACTAGCGGTCTCGGGATGCATCACTAACGCAAGTTCTAGAATCTAAATGCTACCGGTACACTCATAAGCACCAATAATGAATGCTTTTCCTATTAAATCTAAAGGCGAACCTCACATATTTGGGTGGAAAATTTTTCTAAATAGTACGGTTTTGTGCTAGTCATACAACTCCTATCCATGAGACACTTGCTATGGCTAAAGTTTCACTCCTAAATGTTGTAAAAAATTTTAAATTTGGCACTAAAATTACTCTAGTAAGTATTTCTCTTAGTTTTATTACACACCAACCATCAAACAAACAAACTCAAGTGCAATAGTATCCTATAAGGTATCATCATTTACCCTCCCCTTACACTTAGGATGAACATTGTCCCCAATGTTCAATTAAAGAATGTAAAAGTGAAATAGGTAAAAGAATGAAATCAAATACTCCCCTGATTCGTTCGGTGTGGATAGTGTGTCAACAAGGTTAGATCTTCCTCCAAGAAAATGAACATTCAAAGCTTCCCTTCAGAAAAATAAATCATCTTCTTGTCCAATATAACCTGTTAAACCTGAGAAAACAAACAAGGCAACCTCGCATAAAATCGATGGAAATCTATATATACTAACAAGTCCTAGAAAACAAATTAAGATATAATGCTTGTGGAATGAATGTTTGCAGATTTTCTAGAGTTTATAAAACTAAAGAATTAACAAAAACTTCAAGACTCTGTTAGAAAAACAAAACTAGCAAAATTTCCAGAATTTTACACATGACACCGTCAGGAGTTAACTCCTGACGTCGTCAGAAGTGACCTGCAGAAATCTTTACGTTAAGTTTCCAGAAAATTTCTGGAAAAACTTATGTCCTACTTCCTGGAAAATCCTGCAAAACATCATTATGACTCGATACAAGCATTTAACTCTAACAAATACTAATACACATGTTCATTTAACATTGTGGAGAATCATGATCAATTTTGTTCTTAAAAACAAATTTGGGGTTTCCCCTTACACTTATCTTTTGTGAAATACCTATGTATGAAGTTAGGATGAATTTAAACGACAAAATAAAGTATTTTCACCATTTTATTTTGAAACATGATCTACCAACAATAAAATAAAGCATGCATACGGAAGCAAATAACAATCAAAGAAATAAAAATCACACAAAATATGGGTTGCCTCCCAAGAAGCGCTTTTCTTTATTTACGAGTCTTGTAGCTAGACTCAAGGTCATGGGCTATTACGTTACCTCATCTCTCGAGATGACGTATCCCATATAATGGTGATCCTCACTATCGTGGTGGTGTTTCAATCTATCGATACTCGCAGTTACCTGCCCCTCCTTTACTGCTCAAGTTAGCTATCCCATCTTGGCCTATGCCTTCAATTGTGAATGGTCCATACCACCAAGGACTTGGTTTATCGGGAGGTACTGTTATCTCTGAGTGTCTTAAGAGTACCAGGTCTCCTTTCGCGAATGGTACATGATTCCCCGTTGGTTGACTGCATTCATACTTGACATGAACTTTGTTGCAGTCTTTGCTTCCTTCATGTTTAGTTTCTTTGTAATTTTTGATCCTTGCTTCCCATGCAAGAATCTTTTTCTGAACACGAATAGGCGATGTGTCAATGTTGTTTTTGAGCTTTCTCTTCATCAAGCTATCTTGTGCACATCGCGGGGTCATGGGAAAGCTAATCTTTCTTTTTCCTGATTTAAGCTCAATTTCCCTTTTTTTCATACCTAATAACAGCTCGTGCGGTGGTAAGGAACGATGCTCAGAGGATTATTGGCATGCATCCACCAACTTTATCATCGATGATCATGAAATCAACGGGATACATGAATCCTGCAACATTGACTAGCACATCCTCTGTAATTCCCAAAGGGTACACATAAGAATGTCCAGCGAAGGATAGCCTAACACGGGTGGTAGCTGGCATTTCTGATGTTAGTTGGGTGTAGATAGTTAGGGGCATAAGATTTACTTCTGATCCTTGGTCGGTGAAAGCATTCAGACATTGCAGATTCCCAATGCTGGCTGGTATCTCAAAGTTCCCACAAGCCATCTGCTTAGTAGCCACTTTCTGTACAAGTAGTTTCTCAAATACCGGTCCCCCAGGTAACGTATCATAATCATCTTCCCCCTCTTTCTCCTTCTTTGAAACTTGTTGGGAGAATTGGTTACGCCCGTCACCCTTTATCCAATTTGTTATAGTGTTCTCATTTATATCATGTTTTAGGTAGTAACCTAATGATTGGGATTTTGGCGGTTCTTCAATGGTTTGTTCACTAGGGGTTTCTTTTTCCTCATTATCCTTGTGGATAATTGTGATGGAATTAACAAACCGGGTAGTGGGGGTAGCGCTTTCTTTCCTCAGTAACATCATTTCTGGGGTTTTCTGGTTTGCGTACTCCTCCACTAGGCTCATCATCTCCTTCATTTTCTCTTGCATCTCCTCCTTTTGTTTATAAACTGCTTCCTCGAATCTAGCAAGCCGCTCAGAATGGGTTGCCATATATTCTCTCATTCGAGCTTTGAATTCCGGGCTAAGTTTTTCAGGAGGAGAATAAGGTGGGGCATAATTTTGAAAGGTTTCAATGTTCTCTCTAGAGGGTGACTCAGATAATGGCGTTGGAGTCATTTTCGAGACAGAATTGACAACTGCTCGTCTAGGACTTAAAGGTCTCTTTTGTCTTTCCTCGAAATAGTCAACTTTTGCCTCAAGCTTGCAAAGGAGTTCATCAGAGATTTGATTAGTCTCTCCAGGTGTCGAGATTGCGTTGATGGCCACTTCTATAGTGTGATTAAATTCCTATAATTCTTGATTATCGGCGGCAAGTTCATCAATAATTTCCCAAGATTCCTCGGCATTCCTATCACGTAATCTACCTCTGGCGGCTCGATCAATGGTACGTTTGGTGTGATAGTCGACATGGTCATAGAAGATTTGAACTAATAACCAAAGATTTATACTATGATGAGGGACTTTTTGGAGTAATTCCTTGAAGCGAGCCCATGCTTCGTAGAAAGTTTCACCTTGACGTTGTTGAAACATCAAGATATCATTTCTAAGCATCGCCGTTTTCCCCGGTGGGAAAAATTGAGCAAGGAAACGAGTGGTGAGATCATCCCATGAGGTGATGGATCCCGCGGGAAACGTTCAAGCCATTGACTAGCTTGATCACGTAGAGAGAATTGGAATAGACGTAATCGGGTTGACTCTCTAGTTGTAACATCAAGGTTTATAGAATCTACGATTTTAAGGAAATCCTTGAGATGTTGATTAGGATCTTCGAAACAAAGTCCATGGAATGCACATCCGCTTTGTACCAACCGGATGGTGTTGGATCACAAGGGGGACACATTGGCTCCTTGAGTGAGCTCAATGGTGTTTCGATAGCCTTGGTGGCTAGGACGGGAATACTCTCCTAGGGTTCGGGGCCTAAGAGGTTGGTTTGCTAGTGGTGGGTTTTGTGGGTGGTTTTGTTGTGGTGGGTTGATGGGTTCAAAGATGTTACCACCTTCCATGATGTCGGATGGTAAAGGTTACGAACAAAGACACGAAGAAATAAAATAGACTAGAGAGAACCTAAAAAAAATAAAAAAAATAAAATGTTACCAGAAAGGAATCTAGCAAGTAGACCTAATAAAAAGAAATCCTAACCTAGACAATAACTATTCCCCGGGCTGCGGCGCCAAAAAGTTGATACGTGAGAATCGCACCAGGCTTTACCTCTTGAGGGATCTCGAGAAGCTTACAACCCTCACCAGGCAGTGTACCTGATCGTTGTAGTATAGTATAGTGACAAGTACCGGGGGATTGATCGTTCAACTCAGGAATAGTGTTGCTAGGATTAGAAAGCCTAAAAACTAGGTCTAGAGGTGAGGGATGATTCTTTTTGTATTTTTATATTTTATGAAAGCAATTAAAAATCTCAGGTTTTTAGAAGAGTGGGCGGAATTAGTTGCTAATCAACTAACCCAATAACTAAGATGCAATCAAAATAAAATAACAGAAATGAAAATTAAGCTAATTAAACTAGTGTGGTGAACAATAATGGGGAGAGTTGTGTTTACTTAGGTTTCATTACTCCCTAGATATCTTTTCCAGGTTGATAGTTTGTTACAATTGCGTGGATGATGGGTTATATTCCTTAATACCATTCGGGGGGTGGCGTACGTACTTCCCCAACTCTATAAGCTCCTACTTCACTCCTATGTCGAGTCTGCAAGAAGCTCCTAACATGGGATCATTAGAATTCGCTCATGCATTAAATACAACCATAATAACCTAGTACGCATTGGTTCATGTTTCTTAAGACGTTCAAGCATGTTACCCTATGGAAGTCTGCCAGTTCTCTTAAGCCTAACATCGAAATCATTCATCCGTAACAACTATAAACAAACAATCAACCCATAATTAACATCTAGTTTTCACTACATCTAAGCAAACACTCAAGAGATCTTGCCTAGCATGTTAAATTCAAGACAAGCGTAAGATATATTCAAACAACACATAGACATATTGAATGAATTGAAAGGATACTTATCTCAATTGAACATGAAAGGTTTTAAAGGGTAAAAACCCTTGAAAGAACAGTAAAATTCGTGCTAGGGTTTCTCCAAAGTTATCCCCTCTTATGTTACATCTAATGAATGAAAATTGCAAAACTATATATTGATTTTACAAGGTGACGACGTCAAGAAGGAATATCTGACGCCGTCAACTCGCCGCCCATAATGAGATCGGATTGCCTAAATCCAAGTTTGACGCCGTCATGTGTAATTTAGTTGTATGCCGTCACCATATCATGAACCATGACGGCTGATTGGTCCCGAAACGGTCAGATATTATTGACCAAGGTCAATAAGTCAAAGACAGCCCCGTTCCAATTCTCCGGTGATAGTATAGTGTGTCCCCGGGTCGTTATGTCCCAGCGAGATTGAAATGGTGTTTTTGGAAAACGCTTTTGAGAATGAGTAGCACTGAGGACAGTAGCCAAGATGATTGGGAATTGATTTTGCTACTGATATTTTGGTATTTGTACAATGATATAATATTCACAATAACAGATATACAGATATATGCACAATATTCACAATTTGGAATCAGGTAACAGACAGAAAAGTGGGTTTTGACAAATTACAAACTACAGGGGGTGCAAGTGAACTTTTTGAAAACTTGAAATTAAAAGAAGATTTAAAATGAAAATGAAATTATAAAAATGATTATTTTAATATTTAAATATTAATTAATTAATTAAAAATATTTAAAATGTAATTTAAACCTAATTTAAATTAACTAAAAATTATAAGGATTACAAATTAACCTAAAAATTTGCAAAAATAATTTCTAAACCTTAAAATGAACTTGAAGAAAGTATAAAAAATAAAAATAAATATTTTTGTCTTTTTATGAGTTTTTTATTAATTAAAAACTAATTAAACTAATTAAACTATTTTAAATTACTAATAATACCTAAATGACTTAGATAATTATGGAAAATTTTATAAAACTAATTAACCATCATAGGAATCCTAAAAAATTATAAAAAACTTCTAAAAATTATTTTTAGCCTATTTTACTAATTATTTACCTTTTAATTAATCTAAATCTAATTTAACTAAATTAAATAAGAAAATTGGAAAATTAACAGTAGAAATTAAAAATCTATTTTCAAAAAGTATTAGCTAATTTATAAAACTTAGAAAAATTATAAAAACCTACTGTTGTTAATTAAAATTTAAGAAAACTAATTAATTATTAATATTACTTATTTAATTAATTAAACTACTTTTAATTCTAATAAATAGTAAACTGTTTAGAAAAAATCTAAGAAAATTATTTTAAATACTTAAAGGTAAAAGGAAATTAAGAAAATTATAAAATTGGAAAAGTGCTTACTAGTAAGCTGAAAAGAAAATTGAAAAAGATAGAATTTATTAAATAGAAGCTATCACTAATTTTATGTTTGGTTTTTTGGTGTTTTTCTTTTTGACAGATAAAAATAAGATGAAAATAGGAAAATTTTGTGAAACAACTTTTGATTTAGCTTAAAAATAAGCTGTGTGCACTCCCTTGTTTCCAAACAGTCACTAAATAGCTTATTAGGACTTAAGCTATTATGAAAAAGCTATGAAATGAGAAACTAAGCATGCACAGATGATTATCAACAAGAAATAAGCAAATAAGAACCAAATGGCACTCTGAATAAGCAATTGATCTCAAATAAGCACTTTTACTTGATCTCAGACCAAATCAGGCCAAACCTAAGGGTTTTGGACCTCTGTGGGGTCCACAAAAGCTAAGGGGGGGGGGGGGGTCCAAATTAAGTCCTGAACCTTGAAGGTGGACTGGAAGGCTTCAAAATAAGCCAATAATCAGGGCTTATGGCTTATTATTGAGGACTGTGTAAGGCTTGGAAGTTGGGGTCTTACACTGAGTAATCAGTGTTGGTTCAGATGATGACCAAACTTGATGGGGCTTGCAGCCCTATCAAATAAGCTCAAAAGGCTAAAATAAGACTTGGCTTATCAAAATGAGGTGTATGGCTTTCCAAAAAGCTAACAAGCTAAGGGTGGGTCCCACTGGTAAGTCACAATTCACTTGGGAAAATTGGCCAAAACCTGTGCACAGGGCAAGTGTTTGCCCTGCAGGTAACATTAAGCTAGTCCACAAGCTACAATAAAAATTTCACAAATAAGCTAAACCTAGATTCTTGAAGCTGAGGTGGTAGGTTTTAACTTCCGAAAGTTTCAAAGCCCGAATAAATTCTATAAAAATCCTTGAAAATTTGGTTTTCTGCCTAAGTATGCAATTTT
Source organism: Artemisia argyi (assembly GCA_030686995.1). Lineage (NCBI taxonomy): Eukaryota > Viridiplantae > Streptophyta > Magnoliopsida > Asterales > Asteraceae > Artemisia > Artemisia argyi. Next base: position 17,063,862 of record CM060697.1, on the reverse strand, counting down.
GACTTTTTGAATGCCTTTGAAACTTTGACTAAAATGGATTTTGATTCTGATTTTCTGATTGAAATGGACTTATTAAGCTAGAATAAGACTAAATTAAGCTAAACCACTCACAAGTGAATGGATTTGGGGCATAAGCCACACTTAATCCAACACAGAGGGTGAACTAGGCCAAGTAATGTTTGATTTTGACTTTCTGATGAATAAGCCTTGGTTTTTATGACTATTCTGAGTTAGTTATGACCTAGGTGAACTGTATGAACAAGAAACAACAATAATAACAAACCACAACACCTTGAACTCCCCTGATCCAAACACTACTTATAAGTTGTCTGTTTAATGATTTTCAAGCAAATGAGTGTCAAGGCTATCCTCACTGATCCAATACAACTTATTATGATATCTTAAGCATAAATGAACACTTAAACACATAATACAACAACAAATGATCAAAGATACTAATTAAGCTAATTTAACCGTGAAACTAGGATTTTAAAGCAACTATGAAAATCAACAAGTAAGCTACTGATTTTATGTTGTATTATCACTACTTAAGACTAAATAAGCACAAAGAAACTGAATAAGCAAGGAAATGAACAATGATACAGTAGAAATACAGAAATGGCTTTAAGATCTTACAATGTGCATTCCAGCTTTAACCAAGAACCATAGAACCAATCCTAACACTCCCCTTGGAGTTCTAACCCACAGCCATCCCAAATTTACTGTGCTCCAGCTATTTCTTCAATAAAACCTGCAATGTTGACTTTGTTTGACTTTTTTTAGTTTTTGATTTTCTTTTAACTACACTGCTTTTAGATGTTACTAATAGCTTAAATAAGCTATATGGGAGCTTATGTGAACCTAAGAGTCCATATACTCTATTAATAATAACACCACAGTTAATTAAGAAATTTGAAATAAAATTAAAATTGCACAAACTGAGATATGGAATAAAACTTGGAATTGATTACTGAAAAAGTTGATATTACACTTAAACAAATTAGTACAATGCTTAAAAGCTTAGAAAACTACTTGAAATTCAAATTACAACTAATACGACCTAAATTATGCTAAAAATTGGACAACTCTTGCTTCTTGGCTTCTCATCCTTTTATACTTGAAGATTAGGGTTTGTGATGACCTCTGAGCATTTCCCACTTGCAATCTGAGACCTTGGATGATTAAAATTTGATCTTGGCCGTTTAACTGATTTTGGCGCCAAAATTGGTGGAGTCAAATTGCTTCTGATAACTTGCGTGGAGGGGGGGGGGGGTGCATTAAATGCTATTTGGTTGTTAGGTGCAATTGGGGTGGTGTGAGTGGTAAGGGCGGTGGAGATGGGACAGTGATGGTGGGGGAGGGTGGTGATATGATGGTGCAAGTTGGGAGGGAAAGGGGGATGTTTGTTTGCCTTGTTTGACCTCAGGGTCAAACATAGACCCTGTGTTTAATATAAAAGGGGTGTTTGGGATGGTGGGTGTTTTGGGCCAAAATAAAGATTGGGCTTTGGTATTTGTGGATTGGATTTGTTTTAGGCTTGTGATAATAATAAGGGTCCGGTTTGGTTTTACATTCACAAGGACCATTTTTGTAATTTGCCGAAAGTTAAGGGATGAGACTTGGCATCTTTCCAAAGTATTTTAAACGGTGTGTTTTGCCATATGATAAATAGTATGAGGTCCAAAGTTGATTTTTTTCATTTTAATTTTCCAAGGACTATTTCTGCCAAACTTTTAAACTTCAGGGACCTGTTATGTAATTTATCCAAACTTGCCAACCAAGGACCAATCCTGCCATATATGAGAAGTTCACGGACAAAATTCGTTTTTCTCAAAGTTTTAATATCCCAGGGACCATTTTTGTCAATTTTCTAAACTTTAGGGACTAAACTTGACTTTTTGTGAAACTTTGCACCAAAGGACTAATTATGTAACTTTTTGATTTAAAAGGACCTTTGGTGACTTTTTCAAGTTTTTAGAACAACCAGGGACTGGATTTGACAATTTTTGAAAGTTGAGGGACTGAAACTGCCAATTTTGCAAATTTTGTACGTTTTTCATCTGTTTTTGATTATTTTGCATTTGAAACATATAAAACACATTCCTGGGATATTTTCACTATTTTGATTCAATATTGAGTGTTTTAAGATGTTTTGGCAGCTCAGAAAAGGTAAAAATGATAAGTATTTACACACTCATCAATCCCCCACACTAAAACATTGCTAGTCCCTAGCAATCTTTTGAGAAAAAACTATTTGATTTTGAGCAAATCACCAGCTGTCAACGGATTTGATTAGTCTTTACCAAAATCCGTTTGCTTATGGACTAGCCAACTCTTGATAGACTAAGTCAACATCTTGGTGAGCTGATTACCAATTATGGATTTTCCACGGCCTTTACCACAAGCCATAATCTTGCGGGCTAGCCAACTCATTCGCTTTATGGGATATGGCGAGTTGATTTACCATACAATTTTGGGCAAATTGCAAGCCATCAACAGGTTTGAGATGTCTTTACCAAGAGCCGTTTGCTCCTGGACTAGCCAATCCATTTGTCATTTAGACATGGCGGACTGATTACCTCAAAAATTTTGAAATAAAGTGAAAAAATTTTTTGAAAAATTTAGGCCTAAAATGGGGGTACTTAGAAAGTATTTTGTGATAAAATTCGTAAGAATCCCCCCCCCCCCCCCCCCACACTAGAATTGAATATTGTCCTCAATATTCAAAGTCCCGGCTATTATGCCGAATCTCTGAACGAAAAAGCTAATATTCGAAACTAACTGTGGAAATATCAATTTTATTTTTCACTTTATTTATCTGTACATATAAACATTTTCATCATTTTTTTTACTGAGACTTATATACATATTTACTTTTGAAAAGGTGGGGGACGGCCACTCCCCCACATATATTTTGCTAATTTTTGCTAATTTTTGTTCACCGAGTTACTAGCTTGACTCGATCCCCGAATTCATTGGTCCATGGGGAAAGTTTGGAGATCCGGGACAACCATGGATGGTATGTCCTCTCCAAAATAATGTTTCAAACGATGACCATTCACTTTGAAGTTGGGACCTTCGGGTTGAGATAACTCAACAGTCCCGTATGGATATACTTTAGCAACAGTGAATGGTCCAGTCCATTGGGTTTTTAATTTCCCCGAGAAGATCTTTAACCTTGAGTTGAAAAGAAGGACTCTGTCACCGACGTTGAAAACGCGGTTCTTAATCTTAGAGTCGTGAATCTTCTTTGTCTTTTCTTTGTAGATCAAAGAGTTCTCATAGGCTTGATCACGAAATTCGTTTAATTCATTGAGTTGAACCTTACGGTGATCACCCACTTTATGAAGATCATAGTTTGCATGTTTCAAGGCCCAGTAGGCTTTGTGCTCGAGCTCGATCGGTAAATGACACGCCTTCCCGTATACAAGCTTGTAGGGAGTACACCCGATGGGTGTTTTGTAAGCTGTACGGAAGACCCAGAGTGCATCATCTAGCTTATCCGACCAGGAGGCACGATTTTCACCTACGGTCCTCTCAAGAATCCGTTGAATACCACGGTTTGAAACCTCCACCTACCCACTTGTTTGTGGGTGATACACGGTAGAAAGATGATGAGTAACACCGTACTTTAGCATGACTTTTGCAAATTGATCATTGCAAAAGTGAGTACCGCGATCACTAATGATGGCACGTGGAGTTCCAAAACGAGCAAAGAGGATTTCAAGAATTTCACAACAACTCGGGCATCGTTAGTGGGTAAGGCCTTTGCCTCAACCCATTTTGACAAGTAGTCAACAGCCACGAGAATGTATTTGTTTCCATGAGAAGATGGGAATGGCCTCAAAAAATCAATGCCCCAGACGTCAAAGATTTCACAAACTTGAATGACATTTTGTGGCATTTCGTTCTTTTGTGAAATATTTCCGTGACGCTGACAAGCATCACAAGCTTTGACTAACTCGTGGGCATCCTTATAAATCGTGGGCCAATAGAAACCGGAATCAAACACCTTTTTGGCGATGTAGTTAGGACTATGGTGGCCCCCGGTGGGTCCAGCATGGCAAGCCTTGAGAATATCAGCGGCTTCCTGTCCGTATACACATTGCCTGATGACTTGATCGGCATATATTTTAAAGAGATAGGGGTCGTCCCAGAAGTAATGTTTAACGTCTTTGAAGAATTTGTTCTTCTGTTGGGACGTCATCCCCTTCACGATGAAGTTACCCGCATGGTAATTTGCAAAGTTGGCAAACCATGGGGTAGTAGAGTCACCACAAAAAGCAACCGCATTGAGTGTCTCGAGAGGAAATGTTTCATTTATTTCCTGTTTCTCGGACACATCCTGGTGAGGGTTTTCTAATCGTGAGAGATGATCAGCAACAAGGTTCCCGGCTCTTTTTTTATCACGGATAATGATATCAAATTCTTGGAGGAGGAGAACCCAACGGAATAGCCTCGGCTTTGCATCTTGCTTTACAAATAGGTACTTCAAAGCCGAGTGATCCGTATACACTACGCATTTGGTTAGGATTAAGTATGGCCGGAATTTTTCAAAGGCATACACCACAGCTAATAGTTCTTTTTCAGTGGTGGTGTAATGACTTTGGGCCTCGGTCATAGTTTTGCTTGCGTAGTGTATAGGCTGAAAGTATTTTGCTTTTTGTTGCCCCAAGACTGCACCTATGGAAAAATCACTAGCATCGCACTTAAGCTCAAAAGGTAGGTCCCAATCTGGGGCAACAAGAATCGGTGCCTCGCTAAGCTTTTTCTTTAATGTTTCAAAAGCTTTGATGCACTCTGGAGAGAAGATGAAAGGAGCATCCTTCTCGAGGAGATGGGCCATAGGCCGGGCAATCTTAGAGAAATCTTGGATAAACCTACGGTAAAAGCCGGCATGACCCAAAAAGCTCCTAACACCTTTAACGGTGGTGGGATGAGGTAATTTAGCAATGACATCGATTTTGGCTTTGTCAACCTTAATCCCGTCTTTTAAAATTTTATGGCCGAGGACAATGCCCTCTTTAACCATAAAATGGCTCTTCTCCCAGTTAAGACTTAAATTCGTTTCTTTGCAACGTTTAAGCATCTGTTCCAAGTGGGAGAGACAAGACTGGAATGAATCCTCGATGACTGAAAAGTCATCCATAAATACCTCCATGGTTTTCCCGATCATGTCGGAAAAGATAGACATCATGCACCTTTGGAACGTGCCTGGTGCATTACATAAGCCGAAAGGCATACGTCTGTAAGCAAAAATTCCGTAGGGGCATGTGAAGGTAGTTTTCTCTTGATCCTGTGGATCAATGGGGATCTGGAAGTAACCCGAGAAACCATCGAGGAAGCAGTAGTATTCATTCCCCGCTAGTATTTCGAGCATCTGGTCCATAAAAGGGAGAGGAAAATGGTCTTTACGGGTGGCTTCATTCAACTTTCGATAGTCAATACATACTCGCCAACCCGTGACCAAACGAGTCGGAATCAACTCGTTTTCCTCATTGGTGACAACGGTTATGCCACCCTTTTTAGGAACACAATGAATTGGGCTAACCCAAGGACTGTCAGATACAGGATAAATCAATCCCGCATCAAGAAGTTTTAGAACCTCTTGTTTGATAACTTCGTGGATTTTGGGATTTACCCTTCTCTGTTGTTGCAGTGCTGGCTTAAAGTCATCCTCCATTAAGATTTTGTGTGTACAAAAGTCCGGGCTAACGCCCTTAATGTCGGAGAGTTTCCAAGCAATTGCTTGTTTATTTGCCTTAAGAACCTTTAGGAGTGCTGCCTTTTCCTCATCTTTTAAGTCTTTAGCAATAATGACGGGTAATTTATTATCACCCTCCAGAAATGCATATTCTAGATGAGGAGGCAAGTCCTTGAGCTCAACCTCGGGAAAGTCTTCAGTTATTTCAACATGTTTGACTTCCTATTTATGAAGTATTTTTGGAGACGAAGAGGGTGAAGGATCGTCATTTAACAATTTTTCAAGAAGAAGAATGTCCCCCCTCCGGGTCAAGATAGTTTTCATCAACCCCATGTGGGATTGAACTATCCTGAGCAAGAAAAGCCTCGACCTCTTCCAGAAGGAAGTCACTTCCCTCAAACGGAGTGAGGGAAGGGGAAGAGTCGGAAATGATAGGATCAGTAGAAAGAGTGGTACTGCCACTTGCTGAGAAACCAAGAACTTCTTGAGAATACTCCTCAGACGCAACATCGATGATGTCAATTCGGTTAACCGTTTCAGCGTCATAGTTGGAGGAGTATCTTGAAGTCTAATCAAGATTGAATGTGATGGCTTCACCACCAACACGTAGAGTGATTTCTTCTTTGAATACATCGATTAAAGCGCGACCCGTTCTTAAGAATCCCCTCCCGAGAATGAGAGGAACTCTTGGGTCAGCATCGAAATCAACAATCACGAAATCTGCCGGAAAATGGAACTTCCCTACTTTCACGAAGATATCTTCGGCAATTCTGAGAGGACGAGATATAGTACGGTCTGCAAGCTCGAGAGTCATGCAGGTAGGAGTGAGAGCAGGAAGAGAGAGTCTTTTCCAGACTGTGTAAGGCATCAGGTTAATGCTTGCACCAAGATAGGCCAAGGCAAAGCATTCAACCATCCAAGGGAAAATACAAGTAATGAGAAATTTCTCGGGATCTCCAAGCTTTTCGGGAAGCTTTTTCAAGAGCACTGCTGAGCAATGCTCATTAAGTGGAGTTTTTGCCATCTCACAGAGTTTTTCTTTGTTGCTTATCAGATTTTTGATTGTTGAAGCAAATTTAGGCATGAGAAGAAGAGCATCCGCGAAGCTAATATCGAAGTGTAACTCTTGGAAAATTTGATAAAATTTTTCCATCTGATGATTAGCTCTTTCGCGGTTCTTTTGATCATTCATACGTGAAGGATATGGAATTGAAGGCTTAGGATCGTTCTTTGGAATTTCATCAGAACTCACAGGAGGATCAAATACAACTTTCGACTTACGAGTCGGGACCGGGACAACTTGAGGGTGGACGTTGTTGGTACCTCCGTTATTAGTAGGAAGTACCGTGTCCGTGGTAACCTTAGGTTCACGTTCCGCTACCTTAGTAGGAGGAGAAAAAGAGGTAGAGGGAATCGCGGGTCCATTGTATGATACCCCACTTCGGGTAGTGATCGCTTTGACATCGCCCCTCGGGTTAGCGATCGTGTTGCTCGGTAGTGTACCCAGGCCCGAGGGTCGATCATTTAAAGACTTCTGAAGCTCAGAGATCTTGCTGATCAATAACCGATTCGTTTCCTTTTGTGCTTTCATGAATTGTTTTAGCACTTCATCGAAGGAAGACGAGGGTGGAACAACGTTTTGATTTTGATTAGGAAGATTTTGAACACGGTTGTTTTGAAAATTCCCTTGATTTTGATTGTTGTTACCCTGAAAATTGTTTCTCTAATTGAAATTACCCTGATTGTAATTACCTTGATTTTGGTTTCTTTGAAAATTTCCTTGAAAACCTTGATTTTTATTGCCATTTTGAAAATTGTTTTAATTAAAATGACCTTGATTTTGGTTCGGGTTTTGGAAATTTGAGTTTTGACCTTGGTTAAAATCTCCTCGATTCTGATTCGAGTTACAGTTTTGATTTTGGTTAAAACCGGGAGGTCCGAGAAAATTGTTGGAACGATAGCTTAAGAGATTACGGTCCCCTTGTGGTTGGTAAGAATTACCCCCAATGTTGTAGGAACCGTGAGCAGCATAAACGTTCTCTTGAGGAAAACCAGCAGTAGCTGGACACTCGGAATAAAGATGTGGGCCCCCACAAGTTTCACAACTTTGGGCCACGGCTTTCACTTGTTGATTTTGAACCTGATTTTGCATCGTTTGGTTCATTCTCAACACAGCCGTAGAAATATCATCCATCTTTTTGGTGAGAGCAATTATTTCAGGAGATGATGATGAAGGAATGATTGATTTACATGACTGATCCCTCTCCGCAGAGGAATCCCAAAGGTTATGGTGGGCAGTCATGTTCTCAATCAAGTCATAGCATTCTTCGGGACGCCTTTTCATAAAGGTCCCACCAGCAGCAGCATTGAGAATATCCCGGTGCCTCAATGTCAGACCATTATATAAGGTGTCTATAATGGTAACTTGTAACATATTGTGGTTAGGGCACCGATCAATAGCTAGCTTATAACGTTCCCAAGCCTCAAAGAGAGACTCATCAGGACGTTGCCGGAAGTTGCTGATATCATTTCGTAACTTGGTAACCATGGAAGGTGGAAAATATTTTGCTAAAAACTTGGTTACCATTTCATCAAAGGTACGAATAGAATTCTTTGGGAGTCGGTCAAACCATGCAGTGGCATGATGGGTGAGAGAATAGGGGAGGAGATACAGCCGGAGGGCATCATCGGTGACACCATGCTGTTTCATGCTTTGGGTGACGGTGAGGTATTTATCAAGATGCTTGTTAGCATCGTCACCCAGTAATCCGTGAAATTGACATGAATTTTGGACTTGTTGGATCATGTGGTGCTTGAGGCCAAAGTCCGTAGCCTCAATAGTGAGTGGTGCAATAGGTCCGCCCCTCCCTTGCATGGTAGGCTGGCACAACTCCTCCATCGTCCGGAGATCAGGAGCTGGCTCATCCCTGGGAGGGTCAGGGGGTGGTGGTGGTGGCCCATCGGCCATTTCGGTTTTCGGTTCTTCAATAACAGTACGTAACTCGTGTACGTTTTTCTGATTTTTACGCTTTGTTTGTGACCGAGTGCGCATGCACTAAAAACAATTTTTCAAAACAAGATCGAGGCAAAACCACAGTGAACTTAAATCCAATTATCACAAGTGAATGACTTATTAAAAAAAGGTACACCACTCACAGGGATATAAAGGCAAGTTTTAATCTTAAGTTTGGGAACTTATTATGTCCACACCCCCAGTTGGTAGGTGTTCTGCCTTGGTTTGCGGTGGTAAGATTTTATGTATTTATTAACAGAAAAATTGTTTTTGGCTTATGGGTGTGTGTGCAGAAAACTTTGAGAAATATTTTTGGAACTGATTCGTTAACCGAAATCGTTCTTTTAAGATTACTTGCAGGCTGGCGGGAGGAAGTAAATAGTTTTCCTCTTCAGTTCGCAATTTAATGTCAGAACTTACCTTATACCAACTGTTTCAGGTTGTAATCTTAAAGAAAACGAAGTAATTTAACTTCACAGTTTGTTTTGTTGTTTTTGATTTTTTTGGTGTTGTTAACACTTCGGGAAAAGTGTTAATGAACTTTTTGATATGATTGATATTTTCACAAAAACTTTTTACAAATTTTGTGAAATTTGTACAGGGAGGGTTTTGAAAACCACTAAACTTAAAACGATTTTAAAACACGCAACAACCTCCTCGGCAGCGGCGCCAAATTTTGATTGGTCCCGAAACGGTCAGATATTATTGACCAAGGTCAATAAGTCAAAGACACCCCCGTTCCAATTCTCCGGTGATAGTATAGTGTGTCCCCGGGTCGTTATGTCCCAGCGAGATTGAAATGGTGTTTTTGGAAAACACTTTTGAGAATGAGTGGCACTGAGGACAGTAGCCAAGATGATTGAGAATTGATTTTGCTACTGATATTTTGATATTTGTACAATGATATAATATTCACAATAACAGATATACAGATATATGCACAATTTAGAATCAGGTAACAGACAGAAAAGTGGGTTTTGACAAATTACAAACTACAGGGGGTGCAAGTGAACTTTTTGAAAACTTGAAATTAAAAGAAGATTTAAAATGAAAATGAAATTATAAAAATGATTATTTTAATATTTAAATATTAATTAATTAATTAAAACTATTTAAAATGTAATTTAAACTTAATTTAAATTAACTAAAAATTATAAGGATTACAAATTAACCTAAAAATTTGTAAAAATAATTTCTAAACCTTAAAATGAACTTGAAGAAAGTATAAAAAATAAAAATAAATATTTTTGTCTTTTTATGAGTTTTTTATTAATTAAAAACTAATTATATTAATTAAACTAATTAAACTATTTTAAATTACTAATAATACCTAAATGACTTAGATAATTATGGAAAAATTTATAAAACTAATTAACAATCACAGGAATTCTACAAAATTATAAAAAATTTCTAAAATTTTTTTTTAGCCTATTTTACTAATTATTTACCTTTTAATTAATTTAAATCTAATTTAACTAAATTAAATAAGAAAATTAGAAAATGAACAGTAGAAATTAAAAATCTATTTTCTAAAAGTCTTAACTAATTTATAAAACTTAAAAAAATTATAAAAACCTACTGTTGTTAATTAAAATTTAAGAAAACTAATTAATTATTAATATTACTTATTTAATTTATTAAACTACTTTTAACTCTAATAAATAGTAAACTGTTTAGGAAAACTCTAAGAAAATTATTTTAAATACTTAAAGGTAAAAGGAAATTAAGAAAATTATAAAATTGGAAAAGTGCTTACTAATAAGCTGAAAAGAAAATTGAAAAAGATAGAATCTATTAAATAGAAGCTATCACTAATTTTATGTTTGGTTTTTTGGTGTTTTTCTTTTTGACAGATAAAAATAAAATGAAAATTGGAAACTTTTGTGAAACAACTTTTGATTTAGCTTAAAAATAAGCTGTGTGCACCCCCTTGTTTCCAAAGAGTCACTAAATAGCTTATTAGGACTTAAGCTATTATGAAAAAGCTATGAAATGAGAAACTAAGCATGGGTAGATGATTATCAACAAGAAATAAGCAAATAAGAACCAAATGGCACTCTGAATAAGCAATTGATCTCAAATAAGCACGTTTACTTGATCTCAGACCAAATCAGGCTAAACCTAAGGGTTTTGGACCTCTGTGGGGTCCACAAAAGCTAAGGGGCGGGGTCCAAATTAAGTCCTGAACCTTGAAGGTGGACTGGAAGGCTTCAAAATAAGCCAATAAACAGGGCTAATGGCTTATTATTGAGGACTGTGTAAGGCTTGGAAGTTGGGGTCTTACACTGAGTAATCAGTGTTGGTTCAGATGATGACCACACTTGATGGGGCTTGCAGCCCTATCAAATAAGCTCAAAAGGCTAAAATAAGCCTTGGCTTATCAAAATGAGGTGTATGGATTTCCAAAAAGCTAACAAGCTAAGGGTGGGTCCCACTGGGTAAGTCACAATTCACTTGGGAAAATGGGCCAAAACCTGTGCACAGGGCAAGTGTTTGCCCTGCAGGTAACTTTAAGCTAGTCCGCAAGCTACAATAAAAATTCCACAAATAAGCTAAACCTAGATTCTTGAAGCTGAGGTGGTAGGTTTTAACTTCTGAAAGTTTCAAAGCCTGAATAAATTCACAAAATTCTATAAATATCCTTGAAAATTTGGTTTTCTACCTAAGTATGCAATTTTGACTTTTTGAATGCCTTTGAAACTTTGACTAAAATGGATTTTGATTCTGATTTTCTGATTGAAATGGAATTATTAAGCTAGAATAAGACTAAATTAAGCTAAAACACTCACAAGTGAATGGATTTGGGGCATAAGCCACACTTAATCCAACACAGAGGGTGAACTAGGCCAAGTAATGTTTGATTTTGACTTTCTGATGAATAAGCCTTGGTTTTTATGATTATTCTGAGTTAGTTATGACCTAGGTGAACTGTATGAACAAGAAACAACAATAATAACAAACCACAACACCTTGAACTCCCCTGATCCAAACACTACTTATAAGTTGTCTGTTTAATGATTTTCAAGCAAATGAGTGTCAAGGCTATCCCCACTGATCCAATACAACTTATTATGATATCTTAAGCACAAATGAACACTTAAACACAGAATACAACAACAAATGATCAAAGATACTAATTAAGCTAATTTAACCGTGAAACTAGGATTTTAAAGCAACTATGAAAATCAACAAGTAAGCTACTGATTTTATGTTGTATTATCACTACTTAAGACTAAATAAGCACAAAGAAACTGAATAAGCAAGTAAATGAACAATGATACAGTAGAAATACAGAAATGGCTTTAAGATCTTACAATGTGCATTCCAGCTTTAACCAAGAACCAAGAACCATATAACCAATCCTAACACTCCCCTTGGAGTTCTAACCCACAGCTATCCCAAATTTACTGTGCTCCAGCTATTTCTTCAATAAAACCTGCGATGTTGACTTTGTTTGACTTTTTTGAGTTTTTGATTTTCTTTTAACTACACTGCTTTTAGATGTTACTAATAGCTTAAATAAGCTATATGGGAGCTTATGTGAACCTAAGAGTCCATATACTCTATTAATAATAACACCACAGTTACTTAAGAAATTTGAAATAAAATTAAAATTGCACAAACTGAGATATGGAATAAAACTTGGAATTGATTACTGAAAAAGTTGATATTACACTTAAACAAACTAGTACAATGCTTAAAAGCTTAGAAAACCACTTGAAATTCAAATTACAACTAATACGACCTAAATTATGCTAAAAATTGGACAACTCTTGCTTCTTGGCTTCTCATACTTTTATACTTGAAGATTAGGGTTTGTGATGACCTTTGAGCATTTCCCACTTGCAATCTGAGCCCTTGGATGATTAAAATTTGATATTGGCCGTTTAACTGATTTTGGCACAAAAATTGGTGAAGTCAAATTGCTTCTGATAACTTGCGTGGAGGGGGTGCATTAAATGCTATTTGGCTTGTTAGGTGCAATTGGGGTGGTGTGAGTGGTAAGGGCGGTGGAGATGGGACAGTGATGGTGGGGGAGGGTGGTGATATGATGGTGCAAGTTGGGAGGGAAAGGGGGATGTTTGTTTGACTTGTTTGACCTCAGGGTCATACATTGCGCCTGTGTTTAATATAAAAGGGGTGTTTGGGCTGGTGGGTGTTTTGGGCCAAAATAAAGATTGGGCTTTGGTATTTGTGGATTGGATTTGGTTTTGGCTTGTGATAATAATAAGGGTCCGGTTTGGTTTTACATTCACAAGGACCATTTTTGTAATTTGCCGAAAGTTGAGGGATGAGACTTGGCATCTTTCTAAAGTATTTTGAAGGGTTTGTTTTGCCATATGATAAATAGTATGAGGTTCAAAGTTGATTTTTTTCATTTTAATTTTCCAGGGACTATTTCTGCCAAACTTTTAAACTTCAGGGACCTGTTATGTAATTTCTCCAAACTTGCCAATCAAGGACCAATCCTGCCATATATGAGAAGTTCAAGGACAAAATTTGTTTTTCTGAAAGTTTTAATATCCCAGGGACCATTTTTGACAATTTTCCAAACTTCAGGGACTAAACTTGACTTTTTGTTAAACTTTGCACCAAAGGACTAATTATGTAACTTTTTGATTGAAAAGGACCTTTGGTGACTTTTTCAAGTTTTTAGAACAACCAGGGACTAGATTTGACAATTTTTGAAAGTTGAGGGACTGAAACTGCCAATTTTGCAAACTTTGTACGTTTTTCATCTGTTTTTGATTATTTTGCATTTGAAACATATAAAACACATTCCTAGGATATTTTCACTATTTTGATTCAATATTGAGTGTTTTAAGATGTTTGGGCAGCTCAGAAAAGGTAAAAATGATGAGTATTTACACACTCATCAACGGCCAAGCTAGACGTCGTCACGATTTCTCTGGATCGTCACCACTTCCACCTCTTGTTTACTCTTGACGCCGTCACATGGAGACACTTGACGCCGTCAGGTACTGTTCCCAGCAAGGAAAATTAAGACTTTGCCGTTTTCTTCACTTTTATGCTCCAAAAACATCCAAAATGCTTCCTTTTCTAGAATTCACTCCAAAAGTACCTAAAATGACAAAAGGAACGATTTAGGGCAATATTTGATCAAATAAATTCAAATCCGGGCTTAAATGACCCCCTAAAAACGGCTCAATTTTCGCCTCATCAGAGAGGGACCATCTTCAATGCCAATAAGGAAGTTGTGTTGATTGCTCCCAGGAGGGATGATGTTTATGTATTAGACATGTCATCCCTTACTCAAAATGGGACTTGCCCCTTCTCTAAGGCAAGTGAGACAGTCAACTGGCATTGGCATAGGAGACTCTCTAATCTCAATTTCAAAAACATCAACAACCTGGCCAAACAGAACAAAGTTCTTGGCCTTCCATCCCTGGTGTATACCAAAGACAAGCCATGTTCTGCTTGTGAAAAAGGAAAACACTACAGGGCATCATTCAAAACCAAACAATCATTCTCAATCAAAAGCTGTCTGCATCTTCTCCATATGGACTTTTTTGGACCTGTCAGTCCCATGTCCATTCATTATGAGAAGTATACTCTGGTTATTGTGGATGAATACTCAAGATACACTTGGGTTTACTTTCTGACTAAAAAGAGTCAGGCAGCTGACACAATCATGTCATTTGTCAGGAACATTGAAAATCAAAATGATGTCAAAGTTAGACAAATTAGAACTGACAATGGCACTGAATTCAAAAACCATAACCTTGAGTGTTTCTGTGATGAGAAAGGGATTTCTCAGAATTTCACTTCTCCCTATAATCCTGAACAAAATGGAGTAGCTGAAAGGAGAAATAGAACACTTATTGAGGCAGCAAGGACAATGTTAAATGGCTCAGTCCTCTCAAAACACTTATGGACTGAGGCAGTCAGAACAGCCTGCTACACTCAAAATAGGTCCATTATTGTAAAAAGACACAATAAGACTCCCTATGAGATATTCAAAGGAAGGATCCCTGACATCAGCTACTTTCATGTATTTGGGTGTCCTGTGTTTATTCATAATCACAAGGATCACTTGGGTAAATTTGATGCCAAAGCTGATGATGAATACTTCTTAGGATACTCTCTGGTTTCCAAAGCCTATAGGGTGTTTAACACTAGGAGACAACAAACTGAGGAAACTTATCATATAACAGTTGATGAGAGCACTGAATCCATCAGGTTCTCTAGTTCCTCAGTTAAAGAGATTGGTATTGATGATTCATCAAGGTATCCTCCTGATGAGTATCTCCCTGAGAATCACACTTCAACTCAATACCAAGCTGATGCTGATGTCTCATACTACATCACAATCTACCCCAACCAACCATCAGTGAAGTCATTGAAACCCAACAAGTCTCCAATGAGACCACTACTACTGAACCAATTGTTCAGGAACCCTCAAACCAAGCCATTCACACTGAGGTCACTGACGACCAAAATCTTGAGTTACCTCAGGTTCCTGTGACTGAACCCACTCCAACAATTCAGGCTTCTACAAGTTCTAACTCCTATCACAGACCTCAGGATAGCTGGACAAAATCCAAAACAATTGAGCCTGTAACCATCATTGGTGAGCCCACTGAAGGCATGCTTACTAGAAGTATGGCTGCCAAACTCAAGGCAGCGTCAGCCAATGTTTGTCTCTATGTGGATTTTCTTTGACATAGAGCCCAAAAATGTTAAAGAAGCTTTAACTTATGAGAGCTGGGTTCAGGCCATGAGAGAAGAGTTGGAACAATTTGACAGGAATGATGTCTTGACCCTTGTTGAATGCCCCAATGGTGTTCTAGTCATTGGAATGAAGTGGGTCTACAAGAACAAGACTAATGAATATGGAACAGTCATCAAAAACAAGGCTAGACTTGTTGCAAAAGGATATAACCAACAGGAAAGTATTGATTATGAGGAAACCTTTGCACCTATTGCTAGAATGGAAGCCACCAGGATCTTCCTAGCCTATGCAACATACATGAACTTTAAAGTTTACTAAATGGATGTAAAAAGTGCATTCCTGAATGGGAAAATTAAAGAAGATGTCTATGTGCAACAACCTCTTGGCTTTGAAAGCAGTGAATTTCCTAAACATGTCTGCAAGCTTAACAAAGCCCTTTATGGACTAAAGCAAGCACCCAGGGCATGGTATGAAACACTTTCAGCCTTCCTGATCCAAAACAAGTTTGTCAGAGGAAAAATTGACAACACCCTGTTCATCTATAGAACAAAAAGTGATGTCATCCTTGTTCAAGTGTATGTTGATGACATCATCTTTAGCTCAACAAGTTACAAACTTTGCAAACAGTTTGAAAAATTGATGACCACAAAGTTTGAAATGAGCATGATGGGTGAACTTACTTACTTTCTTGGACTTCAAATCAAACAGACTGACAAAGGCATATCCATTTTTCATGAAAAATACATTAGGAACCTACTGAAGAAGTATGAGCTTTCTGATTGCTCTTCAATGAAAACCCCTATGGTTCCTCCAAACAACCTTGGTCCTGACCTCACTGGTAAATCAGTGAATCAAACCCTTTACAGAGGAATGATAGGGTCACTGATGTACTTACTTGCCTCAAGGCCTGACATTCAATTCTCAGTCTGCCTTAGTGCTAGATATCAGTCTGAACTAAAAGAGTCTCATCTCGCTACTGTAAAGAGAATCATCAGATACCTGAAGGGTACACCTAACCTTGGTTTGTATTACCCCAAATGTTCAGGGTTTGATCTCAAGGGATACACTGATTTAGACTATGCAGGCTGTAATATGGATAGAAAAAGTACTTCAGGATCCTGCCAATTCCTTGCTGGAAAACTTGTGTGTTGGAGTACAAAGAAACTACAGTCAGTGGCCATGTCCTCAGCTATAGCTGAATATGTGGCTGCTGCAGGGTGTTGTGCAAATGTAATTTGGATGAAGAGCCAACTAAGTGACTATGGCATTCATTACAAGATGGTACCCATCTTTTGTGACAACACCAGTGCCATAGCCATCTCCAATAAACCATTGCTTCATCAAAGAACCAAACACATTGACATAAGGTACCATTTCATCAGGGACCACATAATGAATGGAGAAATTGAATTACATTTCATCCCCACTGAGTATCAGCTAGCTGATATCTTTACCAAACTCCTAGATGAACCCACTTTTACCAGACTAAAAGCTGAGTTGGGCATGTTGGACATTGAATCAGGCAACTGATTAAAATTATTCCAACCTGATGTAAATTCTCTTAGGTCCTTGAATAAACCCATTTCTCAGTGATATACACCTCATCACTGATCATCAACACACCGAATGATAATTCATTCAGGGGGCTCAAGATATCAAATGGCATTGAATACCCTAACTAAATGCTCTAAGTACTTAGGTAGTAAATGTCCTAGGTAGGTAACTGATTCCTACTAAATATAAGAATATATGTTGCTTACACAACTGGCATTCACATCTTGGGCCCCCATACCTATCTCACCAATACCACTGAGCATTAAATGCTCTCTCTCACACAAATACTTGTGTGATGACATCACTCTGCAAAAGCGTCTTTTGCAGAGCCACGCAACTGTTCATCTAATCATGTTGCGAGAAATCAAACACGCTTTATTACACCATTTTGAATTAATAACAAAACCGTTTGATATGTGCAACATCATAACCCTAATTCATTCCCTATAAATAACCCCACAAAGAAAAACACACACACACTTTCAAAACTTAACAAAACTCTTGCAAAATTTATCCAAGAACAAATTTGTTTTCAAACTGTGTGTGTTCCATCTTTGATTAAACTTTTTTCTCAAAACCAGACCATTTTTCTCACAATGGCTTCTTTTAAAGTCATCAAATATGCTCCCAATGTGGATTTCCAAGTGGAAAGCGTAGACCTAACCAAAAATAATGTGGTGGGAAATTTCGTCTACCCTGAAGGGTTCCCTGAATACAAGGATGTGGTGAAGTTTCTTCAAAACTGTTTCCTCACCACCACATTCACTAAAACCCCCTCTGTCATTTATCATGACTATTTGAGGGAATTTTGGTGCACAACGGTGGTTGAAAACCCTGATACACCAAAGGATGCCACCATAAGGTTCTCAGTAAAGAATGGGACAAAGTTCCTAACTCTTAACTATAAGACCTTTATCAAAGCCACTGGCCTTGATTATGCTAAGACCTTTGCTGCCTAACCCACTGAAGAGGATGTGAAGGCAATTTTGCTGGAACTAGGGCCCTATGATAAAAACCACCCTGAGGTAACTCCAGGGGCCCTCCTATCCAAAGCCCTAATCATCAAAACCTGGTTTCCTGCCCCCTGGAGGATCCTGATGACCTTTGTCATTCAGGTCCTTGGGGGAAACAAATCCTCCACTGAGCAACTTAACACCACTCAATCAATGATAGTGTATTGTCTCCTGGAGGGTATAAAAATTGACCTTGGAGAAATTATCTTCAGGGACCTCATTGCAAAATTGGGTGGGAAGTCTAGGAAAAAACTTATGTCATACCCTAGATTTATTTCCTGCACCCTGCAAGACTTGTTGGGGTCCGAGTATGTTAAACCTGATGGCGTAGGCTTTGAGCCTGATGTCCTACATAAGGCAAATTACTCTCATGACCCCACTGAGGTTACACCTATCGCCCTGACCACGTATATGCTTACTACTATCCAGGGTGA
Source organism: Artemisia argyi (assembly GCA_030686995.1). Lineage (NCBI taxonomy): Eukaryota > Viridiplantae > Streptophyta > Magnoliopsida > Asterales > Asteraceae > Artemisia > Artemisia argyi. Next base: position 17,045,450 of record CM060697.1, on the reverse strand, counting down.
CAACAAGATTTCACTTGTTCCCTCTACCACCAAGAAGGTGAAGAGGAAGAAGGGATAGGGGTCCAGGAAGGTGGCTCAACCCAAGTCACTCGCCAATGGTACCTCTGTCTCTAAGCCTGAAAAAAGGGGGCAACAACAACAGACCTTGACTGATGACACCCTCAGAGTTATAATCGAGTCACTGACCCCTAAATAAAGGCCAACGGAGGGCACTGAGACATCACACTCAGTGTCCTCGGGCAAACCCATTCCCAAAGGCTCTACTGACATAAACAAGTCAGTGGAGTTGGAATCAACCCAACCTCCACATCCTGTTAAAGGCTCTAGCAAATCACAACCAGAGTCTTAGGGAGCAAGGGGTCCTAAATCCTCGGTAGGGTAACACTACTCCACTGAGAAGGGGACCCACACCCTTTCAAATCCTGCTAAAGGCTCGGGTAAGTCACAACCCAAGCATCAGGGAGTCAACGCCCCTAAATCTTTTATTGGAAAGGGGGTAAAACCACTCAGGTGCCTGACGAGGACATTCGCAAATCAAAGCTTTTGTCTGAGGGCACAACAACTCTTCCCAAAGACTCAGAGGGACTAATGCAACCCGCTGATAGGGACACAACAATCACGATTCCTAAGGATGACACTGGAAAACACCCATCAGCGTCTGAAGGGATCCCGGGGGACAAAGACTTAGAGGAAAAAATACCACCCGCTGATATGGAACCCAAACCCACTCATGGAGGTGCTCACAACTTGGGAACTGGCTCTAAGGACCAGGCAGATAAAACCAGTCTGCTGGACTAGAGGAGTCAGGACCTGGCCACAACGAAGGCAAGTCTTCTTATGAAGAGGAGCCGGATAACCTTATTTTGCAGATTCAGTCAATGGCTGATGTTCAGGCAGCCTTGTTCTCAGATGATGACTTCCACATTGATGGGGAGGTTTTTGAAGCCGGAGATGACATGGAGGTTGAGGAGACAGTCCCTGAACAAATCTCTCAGTCTCCTCAATCTTTTGACCATGAAGCTGCTGAATCCCACTCCAAATCAGAATCCTCAGGAGATGGTCAAGCTCCTCTCACTGGGAAGTTCTTTACAAAGTTCATCAAAAGGGCCACCAATGCCTTATTCAGGGGAGTCACTGATCAAGTTTTTGACATCTGAACAAGCTGTTCATTACTTCAACCTCATAGATGCTGTTGAAGAATTTAATGATGATGTTAGGGAACAGAAAGCCTCAGTTTCCTTCTCCCTGACACAAATGGTCTCCCACCTTAACAAGTTCCTTGAATCCCTCACCGAACTGAATACAGGGGTTCAATCCATTCAAGAATCAGTTAAGGATGATCCTGAACTCACCAGGAAGCTTCTTCAGGCATCAGAGACTGATGAGTGTCTAAATACTCATCATTTTATATCAATCTGAACTGCCAAAACATCCAAAAACACTCAAATATGCATCATAATACTTAAAATATATTAGAAGTGTGTTTTATATGTTTCAAATGCAAAATATGCAAAACAGATGAAAAACGTACAAAGTTTGCATAATTGGCATTTTCAGTCCCTCAAGTTTCAAAAGTTGTCAAATCTAGTCCCTGGTAAATCAAAACATGAAAAATATCATCAAAGGTCCTTAGGGATTCATAAGTTGTCAAGTGTAGTCCTTTAAAGTTAAAAATTGCAAAATGACAACTTTAGTCCCTCAAGTTTGAAAAATGTCAAAATTAGTCCTTAAGGTTTTAAAAATGGGAAATTAATAAAATAAACCTGGAACTATTCTTAAATGACAAAATTGGTCCTTATGATAACATTTTGAGAAATTACATCTTTAATCCCTAAAAAATCCAAAGTTACATAAATGGTCCTTAGAGTTTGAGAAATTACAGAAAAGGTCCCTGGATATTTTAAATGGAAAAATCACAAATTTGGTCCTTGGTTTATCATATTTGGCAAGTTAAGTCCTTGAAAACATTTTGGAGAATTACAATTCCACTCCCTTAACTTTGCTCAAATTACAAAAATGGTCCTTGTTTAAATACCACTAACCAACCGGACCCTTTTATTAAATAAACCCAAAAACCAAATCCAATTCAAACACCTTCACCCAGCCCACCTATTCCCAAGCCCAAAACAAGCCCAGTCCACCACCCCCTTTGTTATTTAAAACGGGTTTGACCCCGGTCAAACACCCCAATACCGCCAAACCACTACCACTGTAGCACCATCTCCCTCACCCCTGCATCCAGAATACCAGGTGGTTTTTCCACCTCCACCTCACTCTCCACCTCACCCCCTACTCCCCCCTGACCACCCTTCCACCTCACAGCAATCCCACATCACCAATTAATGCAATTCCCACAACTTTTTCACTCCAAACCATACTCATCCTCTGTTTTCTTCCATATCACCCCAACTTGCCTCCAAACCTTCCCATTTGTACCCTGACACCTCCACAACACTCCAATTATCCTTAATTGTTCACCTTTGGCCCCAAGTTAACGTGGGGACTTTTGGCGCCATTTTTCATTTAAACGTCTAGGATCAATTCAGAGATTGGAGGGTCAAGATTGAATTGGGAAAAGCTCAAAGTCACACAAGGAACCCTAATTGGAGCTTATAAAAGGAAGAGAAGTAGAAGAGTTCATTATCTAGTTTATTTTCTATAATTGGCATTTTCAGTCCCTCAAGTTTCAAAAGTTGTCAAATCTAGTCCCTGGTAAATCAAAACATGAAAAATATCATCAAAGGTCCTTAGGGATTCATAAGTTGTCAAGTGTAGTCCTTTAAAGTTAAAAATTGCAAAATGACAACTTTAGTCCCTCAAGTTTGAAAAATGTCAAAATTAGTCCTTAAGGTTTTAAAAATGGGAAATTAATAAAATAAACCTGGAACTATTCTTAAATGACAAAATTGGTCCTTATGATAACATTTTGAGAAATTACATCTTTAATCCCTAAAAAATTCAAAGTTACATAAATGGTCCTTGGAGTTTGAGAAATTACAGAAAAGGTCCCTGGATATTTTAAATGAAAAAATCACAAATTTGGTCCTTGGTTTATCATATTTGGCAAGTTAAGTCCTTGAAAACATTTTGGAGAATTACAATTCCACTCCCTTAACTTTGCTCAAATTACAAAAATGGTCCTTGTTTAAATACCACTAACCAACCGGACCCTTTTATTAAATAAACCCAAAAACCAAATCCAATTCAAACACCTTCACCCAGCCCACCTATTCCCAAGCCCAAAACAAGCCCAGTCCACCACCCCCTTTGTTATTTAAAACGGGTTTGACCCCGGTCAAACACCCCAATACCGCCAAACCACTACCACTGTAGCACCATCTCCCTCACCCCTGCATCCAGAATACCAGGTGGTTTTTCCACCTCCACCTCACTCTCCACCTCACCCCCTACTCCCCCCTGACCACCCTTCCACCTCACAGCAATCCCACATCACCAATTAATGCAATTCCCACAACTTTTTCACTCCAAACCATACTCATCCTCTGTTTTCTTCCATATCACCCCAACTTGCCTCCAAACCTTCCCATTTGTACCCTGACACCTCCACAACACTCCAATTATCCTTAATTGTTCACCTTTGGCCCCAAGTTAACGTGGGGACTTTTGGCGCCATTTTTCATTTAAACGTCTAGGATCAATTCAGAGATTGGAGGGTCAAGATTGAATTGGGAAAAGCTCAAAGTCACACAAGGAACCCTAATTGGAGCTTATAAAAGGAAGAGAAGCAGAAGAGTTCATTATCTAGTTCATTTTCTATAAGTGTATGTCGTTTAATGCAATCTTAAAATTCTAGTGTAAACCTAAGCTTTTAAGCAGTAAGTTAATCATCTTTCATGTATTGTAACTCTGTTTGATCAATCAAAGTCAAGTTTCTTTAACTATTTCATGTTATGCAATTTCATTTAAAATTTCCAAAAAGCTATTTAGTGTAATTGTTGTTACTGTGAAGCGTGTTGAACTTCTTAGATCACTTAAGCTCCTAGATAGCTTATCTAAGCTATTAGTAATAATTAAAAGCAGTTTAGTAATAAAAAAGATCAAAAACACAAAAAGTCAATGAAAGTCAAACTGTCAAGTTCTTGGTAATAAGCAATGGAGCAAGGTTGATTCTGGAAGGCCTTGGGTTAGTGGTTCTGTGGAGAGCCTATAGGTTTGGTCTTGGTTCTTGATTCATTGTTCTAATCTCATTTCCTTGTTTTCACTATAGCATACCTTATTGATCTACTTATTTGGTTGTTTATGCTTATTTACTGTTGTTTAGTCATAATATAAACTAAAATAGATAGCTTGTTTATTAAAATTCTAGTTCCTAAAAATCAAAGCTACACAGTCAACATAGCTTAATTAGTATTCTTGTGTATTTGTGGTAAATTTCTGTTTCTAAGTACTTGTTTAGATCTCTTACAACATAATAAGTCATTGTGGATCAGTGGGATAAGCTCTGTAAGCCATTTACTTAAAAAATCACAAAACAGTTAAGGTATAAGGTGTGTTTGGATCAGTGTGCTCCAAGGAGTTGTGGTGTTGATTTTGTGTTGTTTCTTGTTTAAACCAATCACATAGGTCCATGTCAACTCAGAACAAGCAATAACTCAGCCCTAGTTAACCACAAAAGTCAAAATCACTTTGAATCACTCACAGTGATTAACTGTGTTGGAATTAGAGTAGCACAAGCTTCAAATCAATTAACAAGTAGTTGTTCTAGCTTATTTTAGTTTTATTCTAGCTTATTATAACCTAATAAGTGTTTAAATCTAGGTAGAATCTCACAAACGTCAAACTAGTAGTTAATTTCAATAAAGTCAAAAGTGCAATCTCAGTTTTTCTCAAAAATGGTAGGAATTTTCTTGATTTGTGTATTTGGATCTAGGGTTTGAAATTACTTGGGTTAGTAGTCTATCAGTAGAACTTTTGATTTCCATACTTTTCACATTTTTGTGCATTTTTCTTAGTGACCTTTTTGCCCCTCAAAGTGGGCTGCAGTGCAACCCAGTGCCCTGTGCACTCAGACCCTATTTCACCCACCCAACTATGGTGGTGACTTGTGGTTGCCCCAGTGGGTTCCACACCTCATACTTTGGTTCTTACAACCCCCCTCCTACTAGTGTTTGAAAGTTGACCCTTAGTTTGACCATTAGACCAGTGGACCCCACTTAGTTTTGCATCAAAACTCTGTCCCATTTCTGATCCAGAAACCAAATAAGCAGTTGCTTATTATAGCTTTTTAGGTTATCCCATGAGCTTATCTCATCAAATCTAGTTTAAATAAGTCAAAATAACTTAGGTGAATCTGATTTAACCAGTGTGGACCCCACATAGCCCCAACTTAGCTTATTTCTTTGTGTGGTCAACTCTAGTCAACTGTATAAGCAAATAAGCACTCTCAGTGCTTATTCTGAGGTTCCAAAGTAGTTTTCTTTGTAAAAGTTTCTTATTTTAAGTATTTTAATAGTTTTATAAAAGAAAAACCAGAAAAAGCAAACTTTAATTATAGTGATAGCTTCTATTTAATAGAAATTGTCTATTAAATTTTCATTTCAGCTTATTAATAAGTACTTGTCCAATTTTATAATTTTATTAATTTCTTAGTACCTTTAAGTAGTTAAAATAATTTTCTTAGATTTTTCCTAAGCAGTTTACTATTTATTAGATTTAAAAGTTGTTTAAATAATTAATTAGGTAATATTAGTAATTAAATAGTTTTCTTTAATTTTAATTAACAACAGTAGAATTTTATATTTTTCCTAAGTTTTATAAAGTAGTTAAGACTTTTAGAAAATAGTTTCATAATTTCCACTATCCATTTTCTAATTTTCCCATTTAATTTAATTAAATTTGACTTAAATTAATTAATAAGTAATTAATTATTCAATTAGCTTAAATTTAATTTTTAGCAACTTTTTATAATTTTTTAGGATTCCTGTAATGGTTAATTAGTTTTATAAGTTTTATCATAATTTTCTAAGTTACTTTAGTATTAATAGTAATTTAAAATAGTTTAATTAGTTTAATTAAGTTAAATAGTTTTTAATTAATAGAAAACTCCTAAAAAGACAAAAATATTTATTTTCATTTTTTATACTTTATTCAAGTTCTAATTAAGGTTTAGAAATTATTTGTTCAAGTTTTTAGGTTAATTTGTAATATTTGTAATTTTTATTTAATTTAAATTAGATTTAAATTAGATTTTTAAATAGTTTTATTAAGTAAATAATATTTAAATATTATAATAATCACTTTTATAATTTCATTTTCATTTTCAAATTTCTTTTTAATTTTAAGTTTTCAAAAGTTTCAATTATACCCCTTGTAGTTTATAATTTGTTTAAACCCCACTTGTCTCTGTCTGTTATCTGATTTTCTTATTTGTGCTTTTACGTGTATCTCTGTTATTGTTTATATATTTTCATATTATCTAAATTCCAAGCAATCAGTAGTATAATCATCCCTTAATCATTTTTGTTACTGTCCTCAGTACCACTCATTCTCCTAATCGTTCCAAAATACAATTTCAATCTCGTTGGGATTTAACGACCTGGCGATTTCCCTATATTTCCACGGTCAATAAAAACTTGCACTTTCTCCCAGGTGGGCCTATCAGCTGCACACGGTTGACTGGTTGGTTTGGGAGGAGTTAAAATTTGGCGCTGCTGCCGGGGAGGTTGTTACGTATTTCAAAACGGTTTAAGTTTAGTGGTTTTCAAAAACCCTCCTGTACAAATATCACCACTTTGTAAATTTTTGAGAAAATCAAAATCATATCTGAAAAAGTTCATTAACATTTCTCCTGAAGTGTTAACAACACCAAACAAATCATAAACAACAAAACAAACTGTGATGTTAAATTACTTCGTTATCTTTACGATTACAACCTATACAGTTGGTTTAAGGTAAGTTCTGACATTAAATTGCGAACTTAAGAGGGATCCATTTATTTCCTCCCGCCAGCCTGCGAGTAATCTTAAAGGGACGATTTCGGTTAACGAATCAGTTCCAAAAATATTGTCCAAGTTTTTTCACCCATTCACGAAAATCCAAAAACATTTTACTGTGAATATAATTACATAAAAGTTTACCACCGCAAACCAAGGCAGAACACCTACCAACTGGGGGTGTGAACATAATAAGTTCCCAAACCTAAGATTAAAAACTTGCCATTATATCCCTGTGGGTGGTGTACCTTTTTCAAAGAAGCCCTTCACTTGTGATTAGTGGATTTAAGTTCACTGTAGTTTTGCCTCGATCTTGTGTTGAAAATCAATTTTTGTGCATGCGCACTCGTTCACAAACAAAGAATAAAAAGAAGAAAAACGTACCCGAGTTACGTACTGTTGAAGAAGAACACACATTAAAAATGAACGACGAGCCCCCAATCCCTCCCAAGGAGGAACCAGTTCCTGACACCCGAACAATGGAGGAACTGTGTTAACCTACCATGCAAGGGAGGGGTGGACCAATTGCACCACTCACTATTGGAGCCACGGATTTTGGATTAAAACACCACATGATACAACAAATCCAGAATACGTGCCAGTTCCACGGATTGCAGGGTGAACATGCTAACAAACATCTCGACAAATTTTTAACTGTTACCCAAAGCATGAAACAAAATGGCGTCACCGACGACGGCCTACGTTTGTACCTTTTTCCCTATTCACTCACTCATCATGCGACTTCATGGTTCGATCGACTTCCAAAGAATTCGATCCACACTTTTGATGAGATGATCATTAAATTTCTGGCCAAATACTTTCCACCATCTATGGTCACAAAGCTGAGGAATGATATCAGCAATTTCAGACAGCTTCCCGAAGAGTCCTTATTTGAGGCATGGGAACGCTACAAACTTGCTATTGATCGATGTCCTAATCACAACATGCTTCTTGTCACCATTATTGACACCTTTTATAATGGTTTGACACTCCGTCATCGTGACACCATCAATGCTGCTGCTGGGGGCACCTTTATGAAAAGGACTCCTGAAGAGTGCTATGACTTAATCAAAATCATGACTGCCCATCATAATTTTTGGGACTCCTCTGCTGAGAGGAACGACTCATTTAAGTCAGACACTCCGGCAAGCAATGAAATATCAATCCTAGCTAAAAGGCTGGATGATTTGTCTACAGCAGTTTTGCGTATCCATCAAACAAATCCTAATCAGGTCAAAGCTGTTAACCCAAGTTGTGAAACTTGCGGTGGTCCACATCCTTACACAGAGTGCCCAGCCTCCGGTGGCTCGGCTCATGAAAACGTGTATGCAGCTCAAGGTTCCTATAATACGGGAGGTAATTCTTACCAACCGCAAGGAGATCGAAACCTTTTGAGCTACCGATCTAATAACTACATCGAACCACCAGGGTTTAATCAGTCCCAGAACCAAAATGGTCAAAACAGAAACCAGAACTTTAACCAGAATCAGAACCAGAACCGAATGAACCAAGGTTATAACAACCAAGGGAATTTCAACTCTGGTCAAAACCAGGTTCAACAAAATCAGAACCAAGGGAATTATAATCGAAATCAAGGTTAGAACAATTACCCACAGGGTAATTTTCAACAACAAAACCACTTCCAGGGTAATAACAATCAGCAACATGGGAATTTCCAGAACAATCGGGCTCAAAATTTTCCAAACCAAAATCAAGCCATTGTTCCAACTGTACCATCACATGATGAATTATTAAAACAGTTTATGAAATCCCAAGAAGAACTGAACAAAATGCTGATTGGTCAAATATCTAATTTGCAGAAGTTTTTAAATGATCGACCCTCGGGCTCAGGTACTACTTTACCTAGCAACACGATCGCTAATCCGAGGGGCGATGTAAAGGCGATCACCACAAGAAGTGGAGTTTCTTACCAAGGACCTACAGCTCCTTCTACCTCTTCTCCTATCCCTGTAGAGGAATGTGAAACTGAGGATACTACGGATACGGTACTTCCTAATAATAACGGAGGTACCAATGACATCCCTCCTCCAGTTATCCCAGTCCCGACTCCTCCTAAAAGAGTCGTGTTTGAAACTACCGAAGGTCCTGTTGAAAATCCAAAAGCCAACCCAAAACCAACAATTCCATATCCCTCACGATTGCAAGACCAGAAGCTCCGTGACAAAGCTAATCATCAGATGGAAAAATTCTTTCAGATTTTCCAAGAACTACACTTCGATATTAGTTTCGCGGATGCTCTTCTTTTAATGCCCAAATTCGCATCGACAATAAAAAACCTGTTGAGCAATAAAGAAAAACTGTTTGAGATGGCACGAACTCCACTCAATGAGAACTGCTCTGCAGTTATGTTGAAACAGCTTCCCGAAAATCTAGGAGACCCCGGGAGATTTCTAATACCATGTATTTTCCCGGGTATGGTTGAATGTTTTGCCTTGGCCGATCTTGGTGCAAGCATCAACTTAATGCCCCACTCAGTTTGGAAAAAGCTCTCGGTATTGCCGAGGACGTATTTGTGAGAGTGGGAAAGTTCCATTTTCTGGCAGACTTTGTCGTTCTTGATTTCGATGCTGATCCAAGAGTTCCTCTCATTCTTGGGAGGGGATTCTTAAGAACGGGACGTGCATTAATCGATGTTTTCGATGAGGAAATCACGTTACGAGTTGGCAATGAAGCGATAACGTTCAACCTTGATCAAACCTCGAGATACTCCTCGAATTATGATGCTGAATCGGTCAACCGAATTGATGTCATTGACATTGCATCCGAGGAGTATGCTCAGGAATTCCTTGGATTCGTTGATAATTCTACGAGTGGCAATCCCACTACTTCTTCTGATCCCATAATTGCTAATTCTTCTCCTTCTCTCACTCCGTTTGAGGGAAGTGATTTTGTCCTTGAGGAATTAGAGGCCTTTCTCAAAAGTGATTCAGTTCCCGAAGGAATTGATTACCAAGAGATTGACCCGGAGGGGGATATACTTCTCCTTGAGATGTTATTGAACAAAGATCCTTCTCCCATTCTTGTTCTACCTCCACAACTTCATAAGGCGGAAGTTAAATTTGTTGAGAAAAATGATGATTTCCCCGAGGTTGAACTTAAGGACCTACCTCCTCATCTAGAATATGCATTCTTGGAAGGTAACGATAAGTTACCGGTCATTATTGCAAAAGACTTAAAGGATGAGGAGAAAACCGCGCTGCTAAAGGTTTTAAAGTCCCACAAGCAAGCAATTGCTTGGAAGCTCTCAGACATAAAGGGTATTAACCCGGATTTTTGTACACACAAAATCCTAATGGAAGACGACTTTAAACCTGCCGTGCAGCATCAAAGAAGGGTAAATCCAAAAATCCACGAAGTTATAAAAGCAGAAGTTATCAAACTTCTTGATGCGGGATTGATTTACCCTATATCAGATAGTCCTTGGGTTAGCCCAATTCATTGTGTTCCAAAGAAGGGTGGCATTACGGTTATCACAAATGAGGATAACGAGTTGATACCAACTCGTTTGGTTACAGGGTGGCGAGTATGTATTGATTATAGAAAGCTTAACGAAGCCACCCGCAAAGACCATTTTCCTCTGCCCTTTATGGATCAAATGCTCGAAAGACTAGCAGGAAATGAGTATTATTGTTTCCTCGACGGCTTCTCGGGTTACTTCCAAATTCCCATTGATCCACAGGATCAAGATAAGACTACCTTCACATGCCCTTACGGAACATTTGCCTATCGCCGCATGCCTTTTGGGTTATGCAATGCTCCAGGAATTTTCCAGAGGTGCATGATGGCTATTTTCCATGACATGATCGGAAAAACCATGGAGGTATTCATGGATGACTTCTCAGTCATCGGGAATTCTTTCGACTCATGCCTCTCCCATTTAGAAAAAATGCTTCAACGTTGTGAAAACACCAATCTTTGTCTAAACTGGGAGAAGAGCCATTTTATGGTTAAGGAGGGCATTATCCTCGGCCATAAAATTTCAAAAAGTGGGATTGAGGTCGATAAGGCCAAAATTGATGTTATTGCTAAACTGCCTCATCCCACCACTGTTAAAGGAATAAGGAGTTTCCTCGGCCATGCCGGTATCTATCGGAGATTCATTCAGGATTTCTCTAAAATAGCCCGGCCCATGACTCATCTTCTTGAAAAGGATGCTCCTTTTATCTTTTCCCCGGAGTGCATCGAAGCTTTTTCTACTTTAAAGAAAAGGCTTACTGAGGCACCAATCCTTGTTGCCCCCGACTGGGACTTACCCTTTGAACTTATGTGCGATGCTAGCGATTATGCTATTGGTGCAGTTCTGGGGCAATGCAAAACCAAACATTTCCAGCCAATACACTACGCAAGTAAGACTATGAACGAAGCTCAAACACACTATACCACTACAGAAAAAGAATTATTAGCTGTGGTATATGCTTTTGAAAAATTTCGGTCTTACTTAAACTTAACCAAAAGCGTGGTGTATACGGACCATTCGGCTTTGAAATACCTGTTCACTAAACAGGACGCAAAGAAGACTGCTCCGTTGGGTCCTGCTCCTTCAGGAATTCGATATTCTCATAAGAGATAAAAAAGGAGCAGAGAACCTTGCAGCTGATCACTTGTCCCGGTTAGAAAATCCTCATCAGGATATTCTCGAGAGAAAAGACATAAATGAAACTTTTCCTCTGGAGACTCTAAATCTAATCTCTACCCGAGATGATACTACAACCCCATGGTTTGCCGATTTTGCAAATTACCGTGCGGGAAATTTCGTTGTGAAAGGGATGTCGTCCCAACAGAAAAGAAAATTCTTTAAAGATGTAAAACATTACTTCTGGGACGACCCCTACTTGTTCAAAATATGTGCGGATCAAGTCATCCGACGGTGTAATTCTTAAAGCTTGTCATGATGGACCCACGGGGGGACAGCATAACCCAAACTACACCGCCAAAAAGGTGTTTGATTCAAGATTCTTTTGGCCCACGATCTATAAAGACGCCCATGAACTTATCAGAACCTGTGAGGCTTGCCAGCGTCACGGGAATATTTCCAAAAAGAATGAGATGCCGTAAAACGCCATCCAAGTCTGTGAAATATTTGATATGTGGGGCATTGATTTGATGGGGCCATTCCCGTCTTCATGAGGGAATAAATACATACTCGTGGCTATCGACTATCTGTCAAAATGGGTTGAAGCAAAAGCTTTACCCACCAATGATGCCCGAGTAGTTGTTAAAATTTTAAAGTCTCTCTTTGCCAGATTTGCGACTCCTCGTGCCATTATCAGTGATCGTGGCACTCACTTCTGCAATGAACAATTTGCAAGAGTAATGCTGAAATATGGTGCAACTCACCGTCTTTCTACAACATACCACCCCCAAACAAGTGGGCAGGTGGAGGTCTCAAATCGGGGTATTAAGAGAATTCTGGAGAGGACGGTTGGTGAAAACCGTGCCTCTTGGTCGGATAAGCTGGACGATGCATTATGGGCTTTCCTCACTGCTTACAAAACACCCATCGGGTGTACTCCATATAAGCTAGTGTACGGGAAAGCATGTCATCTTCCGATCGAATTAGAACATAAGGCCTATTGGGCCTTAAAACATGCAAATTTCGACCTTCAGACAGCGGGTGATCACCGTAAAGTTCAACTAAATGAACTAAATGAATTACGTGATCAAGCTTACGAAAATTCTTTAATCTATAAAGAAAAGACTAAGAAGATACATGACTCTAAAATTAAGAACCGCGTTTTCAACGTTGGTGACAGAGTTCTTCTTTTCAATTCAAGATTAAAAATTTTCTCGGGAAAACTGAAAACCCGTTGGTCTGGACGGTCCCATATGGAACTGTTGAGTTATTGCAACCCGACGGTCCCAATTTTAAAGTAAATGGTCATCGATTAAAACACTATTTTGGAAGGGACATACAACCAATGGTTGTCCCGGATCTCCAAACTTTCCCCAAGGACAATTTAAATTCGGGGTCGAGTCAGGCTAGCGACTCGGTAATCAAAAACAGTAGCTTCCTTATGGACAATTCAATTCGAGGTCGAGTCAAGTTAGCGACTCGGTAATCAAAAATAGTAGCAATATGGGTTTTCACCCATATTTCTGTCTTCTCATCCCTTTCTACCATCCTAGTGTGGGGGATACGAACCACATGTTGTACATATGTATAATTTAAAAAAAAAAAATTAGTTAACTTTGTATGTAAATACACTAAAATAAAAGGTTAATAGTATTACCTTCTTACGTTCTAAGTCTTGGTGGGACACCAAGTACTTTGAATATTGAGGGCAATATTCAGTTCTAAGTGTGGGGGAGAGTTCTCACGAATTCAAAACACATGTTCCATCAAGAACCCCCATTTGATCAAAATTACCAGTTTTTTCACACTTAGAAATGCAAATAATGGTATCAATCCTCCATGTCTAACCCACAAAAGGATTGGCTAGTCCAGGAGCAAACGACTCTTGGTAAAGACATCTCAAAACCGTTGATGGCTTGTAATTTGCCCAAAATTGTATGGTTCCTCAGCTCCCCATATCCTAAAAAGTGAATGAGTTGGCTAGCCCGCAATATTATGGCTTGTGGTAAAGGCAGTGGAAAAACCATAATTGGTAATCAGCTCACCAAGATGTTGACTATTCCATCAAGAGTTGGCTAGTCCAGAAGCAAACGGCTTTTGGTAAAGACAAATCAAATCCGCTGACAGCTGGTGGTTTGCTCAAAATCACACGGTTATCAGATGTGCCACAGTTTTTACATCTGGCTACTCCAGAAGTGATGGATTTTGGTAAAGAGTAAAAATCCATTAATTTTTTCTCAAAAGATTGCTAGGGACTAGCAATATTTTAGTGTGGGGGGGTGATGAGTGTCTAAATACTCATCATTTTATACCAATCTGAACTGCCAAAACATCCAAAAACACTCAAATATGCATCATAATACTTAAAATATATTAGAAGTGTGTTTTATATGTTTCAAATGCAAAATATGCAAAAACAGATGGAAAACGTACAAAGTTTGCATAATTGGCAGTTTCAGTCCCTCAAGTTTCAAAAGTTGTCAAATCTAGTCCCTGGTAAATCAAAACATGAAAAATATCATCAAAGGTCCTTAGGGATTCATAAGTTGTCAAGTGTAGTCCTTTAAAGTTAAAAATTGCAAAATGACAACTTTAGTCCCTCAAGTTTGAAAAATGTCAAAATTAGTCCTTAATGTTTTAAAAATGGGAAATTAATAAAATAAACCTGGAACTATTCTTAAATGACAAAATTGGTCCTTATGATAACATTTTGAGAAATTATATCTTTAATCTCTAAAAAATCCAAAGTTACATAAATGGTCCCTGGAGTTTGAGAAATTACAGAAAAGGTCCCTGGATATTTTAAATGGAAAAATCACAAATTTGGTCCTTGGTTTATCATATTTGGCAAGTTAAGTCCTTGAAAACACTTTGGAGAATTACAATTCCAGTCCCTTAACTTTGCTCAAATTACAAAAATGGTCCTTGTTTAAATACCACTAACCAACCGAACCCTTTTATTAAATAAACCCAAAAACCAAATCCAATCCAAACACCTTCACCCAGCCCACCTATTCCGAAGCCCAAAACAAGCCCAGTCCACCACCCCCTTTGTTATTTAAAACGGGTTTGACCCCGGTCAAACACCCCAATACCGCCAAACCACTACCACTGTAGCACCATCTCCCTCACCCCTGCATCCAGAATACCAGGTGGTTTTTCCACCTCTACCTCACTCTCCACCTCACCCCCTACTCCCCTCTAACCACCCTTCCACCTCACAGCAATCCCACATCACCAATTAATGCAATTCCCACAACTTTTTCACTCTAAACCATACTCATCCTCTGTTTTCTTCCATATCACCCCAACTTGCCTCCAAACCTTCCCATTGGTCCCCTGACACCTCCACAACACTCCAATTATCCTGAATTGTTCACCTTTGGCCCCAAGTTAACGTGGGGACTTTTGGCGCCATTTTTCATTTAAATAGCTAGGATCGATTCAGAGATTAGAGGGTCAAGATTGAAGTGGGAAAAGCTCAAAGTCACACAAGGAACCCTAATTGGAGCTTATAAAAGGAAGAGAAGCAGAAGAGTTCATTATCTAGTTTATTTTCTATAAGTGTATGTCGTTTAATGCAATCTTAAAATTCTAGTGTAAACCTAAGCTTTTAAGCAGTAAGTTAATCATCTTTCATGTATTGTAACTCTGTTTGATCAATCAAAGTCAAGTTTCTTTAACTATTTCATGTTATGCAATTTCATTTAAAATTTCCAAAAAGCTATTTAGTGTAATTGTTGTTACTGTGAAGTGTGTTGAACTTCTTAGATCACTTAAGCTCCTAGATAGCTTATCTAAGCTATTAGTAATAATTAAAAGCAGTTTAGTAATAAAAAAGATCAAAAACACAAAAAGTCAATGAAAGTCAAACTATCAAGTTCTTGGTAATAAGCAATGGAGCAAGGTTGATTCTGGAAGGCCTTGGGTTAGTGGTTCTGTGGAGAGCCTATAGGTTTGGTCTTGGTTCTTGATTCATTGTTTTAAGCAGGATTGCATTTGGTAAGTTTCTAATCTCATTTCCTTGTTTTCACTATAGTATTCCTTATTGATCTACTTATTTGGTTGTTTATGCTTATTTACTGTTGTTTAGTCATAATATAAACTAAAATAGATAGCTTGTTCATTTAAAATTCTAGTTGCTAAAAATCAAAGCTACACAGTCAACATAGCTTAACTAGTATTCTTGTGTATTTATGGTAAATTTCTGTTTCTAAGTACTTGTTTAGATCTCTTACAACATAATAAGTCATTGTGGATCAGTGGGATAAGCTCTGTAAGCCATTTACTTAAAAAATCACAAAACAGTTAAGGTATAAGGTGTGTTTGGATCAGTGTGCTCCAAGGAGTTGTGGTGTTGATTTTGTGTTGTTTTTTGTTTAAACCAGTCACATAGGTCCATGTCAACTCAGAACAAGCAATAACTCAGCCCTAGTTAACCACAAAAGTCAAAATCACTTTGAATCACTCACAGTGATTAACTGTGTTTGAATTAGAGTAGCACAAGCTTCAAATCAATTCACAAGTAGTTGTTCTAGCTTATTTTAGTTTTATTCTAGCTTATTATAACCTAATAAGTGTTTAAATCTAGGTAGAATCTCACAAAAGTCAAACTAGTAGTTAATTTCAATAAAGTCAAAAGTGCAATCTCAGTTTTTCTCAAAAATGGTAGGAATTTTCTTGATTTGTGTATTTGGATCTAGGGTTTGAAATTACTTGGGTTAGTAGTCTATCAGTAGAACTTTTGATTTCCATACTTTTCACATTTTTGTGAATTTTTCTTAGTGACCTTTTTGCCCCTCAAAGTGGGCTGCAGGGCAACCTAGTGCCCTGTGCACTCAGACCCTATTTCACCCACCTAACTATGGTGGTGATTTGTGGTTACCCCAGTGGGTCCCACACCTCATACTTTGGTTCTTACAACCCCCCTCCTACCAGTGTTTGAAAGTTGACCCTTAGTTTGACCATTAGACCAGTGGACCCCACTTAGTTTTGCATCAAAACTCTGTCCCATTTCTGATCTAGAAACCAAATAAGCAGTTGCTTATTATAGATTTTTAGCTTATCCCATGAGCTTATCTCATCAAATCTAGTTTAAATAATTCAAAATAACTTAGGTGAATCTGATTTAACCAGTGTGGACCCCACATAGCCCCAACTTAGCTTATTTCTTTGTGTGGTCAACTCTAGTCAACTGTATAAGCAAATAAGCACTCTCAGTGCTTATTCTGAGGTTCCAAAGTAGTTTTCTTTGTAAAAGTTTCTTATTTTAAGTATTTTAATAGTTTTATAAAAGAAAAACCAGAAAAAGCAAACTTTAATTATAGTGATAGCTTCTATTTAATAGAAATTATCTATTAAATTTTCATTTTAGCTTATTAATAAGCACTTGTCCAATTTTATAATTTTCTTAATTTCTTAGTACCTTTAAGTAGTTAAAATAATTTTCTTAGATTTTTCCTAAGCAGTTTACTATTTATTAGATTTAAAAGTTGTTTAAATAATTAATTAGGTAATATTAGTAATTAAATAGTTTTCTTTAATTTTAATTAACAACAGTAGAATTTTATATTTTTCCTAAGTTTTATAAAATAGTTAAGACTTTTAGAAAATATTTTCATAATTTCCACTGTCCATTTTCTAATTTTTTAATTTAATTTAATTAAATTAGACTTAAATTAATTAATAAGTAATTAATTAGTCAATTAGCTTAAATTTAATTTTTAGCAACTTTTTATAATTTTTTAGGATTCCTGTAATGGTTAATTAGTTTTATAAATTTTATCATAATTTTCTAAGTTACTTTAGTATTAATAGTAATTTAAAATAATTTAATTAGTTTAATTAAGTTAAATAGTTTTTAATTAATAGAAAACTCCTAAAAAGACAAAAATATTTATTTTCATTTTTTATACTTTCTTCTAGTTCTAATTAAGGTTTAGAAATTATTTGTGCAAGTTTTTAGGTTAATTTGTAATATTTGTAATTTTTAGTTAATTTAAATTAGATTTTTAAATAGTTTTATTAATTAAATAATATTATAATAATCACTTTTATAATTTCATTTTCATTTTCAAATTTCTTTTAATTTTAAGTTTTCAAAAGTTTCAATTATACCCCCTGTAGTTTGTAATTTGTTTAAACCCCACTTGTCTCTGTCTGTTATATGATTTTCTTATTTGTGCTTTTACGTGTATCTCTGTTATTGTTTATATATTTTCATATTATCTAAATTCCAAGCAATCAGTAGTATAATCATCCCTCAATCATTTTTGTTACTGTCCTCAGTGCCACTCATTCTCCTAATCGTTCCAAAATACAATTTCAATCTCGTTGGGATTTAACGACCCGGGGATTTCCCTATATTTCCACGGTCAATAAAAACTTGCACTTTCTCCCAGGTGGGCCTATCAGCTGCACACGGTTGACTGGTTGGTTTGGGAGGAGTCAGAGACCTATCAGCTCAACTCAGTGCATCTCACTGAGCTACTCAACCTGCTGAAGTCCTTCAATCTTCAGGCTCTCAATAGCTCAGTGGAGTCTTTCAAAATCTCCCTTGCTGCCTTGGATCTATTAGTGGCAACTCAGTCTCAGAAGACAACCTCTATTGCTTGGAGTTTTGGTTCTCGATTGACAGCAATGAAAAGTGCTCAGGCATCATGTAACACCCCCAAAATCATCATGTCAGCAGAAGACTTTTTGGGTGTTACTTAGAGGATCTTTATCACAATCATAGAAAACGACACAAAAATGACGTTTTAAGGTTTAATTCATTCAAAATACCAAATATTCGAGACATCAAGATGTTTCATATTTTAAACAACATGTTTATTTGGAATGTGTTAAAACGTTTATTTAAGCCCATGCCGGGTTACAAGCCCACTCCGTGCCTTCAAGTTCCTTCTTGTATAGTTACCTGAGATAAACACATGCTAAAAAGTGTCAACACAAAGGTTGGTGAGTTCATAGAGTTTATAGTTTAAATTGTTAATTAGAAAATGAGTGATTTCCTTATCAATTCAAAAATAGTTCGTTGGGTTGCCCTTCACAGGGCCAACACCAAAATAGTAGTTTGTTTATAAATCCATTCAACACGAGATTTGAATCACAAGTTAAGAATGTATTGTAATTACATACAATCAATGAGTTTAAATCAATGTTCCTGTTATTGCCTTAAGCTCATGATACTCAACGATTAACAGCCACTCATAAGTATGTATTATGATGGTAAGTAATAGGCCCCCAAAGATAGGTATTTGTCAATAACCTATTTATAAGAACAATAAAGTGCGCCTGGTGTTTTCTCCAACAACCAAACGAGGATTGTCAATCACTAATAGTACTATCCACAATTATTTACGTTCACCCTTCAGGTGATTAAGGTTCATGATCGAGGGACTTCTGACAATAGTAACTTAAGCAAATAACATTGGCCTGACGGTATTTCAATACCCGGTATAAAAGACTTGTGATCGGGTTTTAAGCATGTATCTCCCCACGGGAAAATAGTTAAAGAGTGGGCTATGAAATCACAGTAACATGTATATAGTTAACGAGTACTTATAAAAGTATAAAACAGTAATTAAGCATGTATCTCCCCCAAAAACGTTTATAAATCATTGTAAAACAAGTAAGAGTAGGGGCTATGACTCACCTGAGAGTTATGATAGGCATAGATAACGTAAAGTCAGTGGTAGAATAGAAATGACTTCAAAGATAACCTGAATGATATGGAAGTCCAAGATAAGTTCGACTTATCAAGAATCGTGATTTGAATAGTGTTTGATGACAAAATGACTTTTGGCAGAGGTGGCTTGCGTGGCAAAACGCTTAATAGTTCAAGAACAAAGTTATAACTTGTCCTTATGTATATGTATTGTTTATTATTTATATTTCCTTGTTATGAATAGTAATATGTGTAATTTATCAAAAGTTAGTTGATGAAAACTAGTAGTAGATGTATTTTATTTCTAGTTAGATTAATCGACGAGTTTTGTAGAAATAAACGATTCCTGACGTGCATTCAAGTTATTGATAATAGTGTTAAGTCAATATAGTCTCAAAAATGTAGATTTCGATATATGTTAATTTGATAACCTCGTAAATATTACTTTATTAGATTATTGGGTGTTCAAGGTGTGAAAAAATATATGTACCATTTGTATATTTATTGATGCCCTGGGTAAATATTATATTTGGAAAAATGTAATATTTATAGTTTAGGTGGATGTGTTGTCAAATAAAAATATGTGTTAGACAAATTTATCAATACGAAAGTGGTAAAAATATATGTTTTATCAAACTTATAAAAGTTTTAAGGTGACAGTGTCAAAGTGTCAGATTTAAAAGGGGTTAAGGATTTGGATAAGTTATAAACTCATAAAGTTTTAAGAAATTTATCAAGTGATCCAAAGTGAGGGGTTGTAAATGTAATCTTCCATATAATTTATATACTTATTAAAAGTTTTTAAGAAAATCAATAAATGATGCAAAGTCGAGGGGCTAAAATTGTCAAAAGGCTAAAGTTTCAAAATAAGGAAAATAGTAAAAATTTGTACTAGATGGGATTCGAACCAAGGATCTGTCGTTTAACAACCCAGCGCCCCAACCAGCTGAGCCAAAGGTTCACTTGCATTATTCTATACATTCCAAGTTTATTTAATGGTTTAGTGACTGATTTAATCTTGTTCTAATGGCTACAGAATGTTGCATGTAATCTTTCATTTCAAAACTGTTTCATGTGTATACGAGTATTCCAAGTTTTACAAATTTAGTGTTTGTGTTTCAAGGCTAGGTTGAATGAGCGCAAAATATGCCATATGACATGGGTATAACATTTGACGAATCACATCGCGATACTCCACTGTGGTCCGCGATCACAGTGGGTTTTGACCCATAACAAAAGTTAACACTTAATGTTTACATGTTTCTTTCATTACTTAGAAGTAAAATCTCGATAAGAAATGAGTGTGTCGATTATGTAGTAAGCTCTAGTTTTTATTTCTTTATTAGTTCAAGTTGAAGCAAAATTTTACCACACAAGCACCACCATAATATGTTAAGTTTGTGTGTGGAGAAACAGTAAGGTTTTAAGTAACCTTTGTAACCCACGAGTTCCTTAATAGCCATGCATAATGAAAGCAACAAGATGGAAAGGGTTGAGGAAAACTTACGACACCAGATGGTTGGGATGAGTAGAGGTACGAAGTGCATATGATCGAGAACAGTCATGACAAGGATGAACGAGGAAACAAGCAAATCTACTCCAAAGCTTCCATAGCTTTCGAATCCAACTTGTACTAAAGTAGCAGGGAACTTTAGCATCTAAAATAGTATCCTAAGTCTTCTTGCTCCTTCCTTCTCGACAGTGAATAAAAGAGAGTGAGTAATTATGTGAGTTTTGTTGGTGGTTCGTGATTGAGTCTTTTATGTTTACGTTTGGTTTAGCGATAGTTGAGATGTGGTAAGGTGATGGTGTATAGCTTGGTTAAGCGCTCAACTATGAACCAAGATCAGTTACTAGTTTCCATAACCTTGCATTCACTTGTACCTTAGCTCGACAGAAAACTAGTATGAAATGATAGTGAGTTGAAACGAGAGCATGCAGCCTTTATATATTTGAACAGGAAAGCGATAAGTAACAGAATGGAGTATGAAGGTGGTGTAAGGGTTGCACATGGTTCTTCTTAGGTTTTACTTGGGGAAATAACGAGTGAGGGAAGGTGCAGATATGAGCTAGTTGCCTTTTACATGTCGCCATCTTTCATGGCCAATCGAGATTAAACAACAATCATGAATCAGAGATTGTGTAAGGTATGTGCTTGAATATTTCTGACAGTTTGTTTTCTTGTATACAAATGAAAGGAGAAGGGTAATATGTGCTTTGTTGTATTTCTGTCATAAATCGGTCCAATAAGGGGGAGACAAACAAATGGAATTTAGTTTGTCAGTAGTTGTGAAACTTGTACGAATTGAAGTACTAGAAATTATACAATCTTGGTCTAGTCGAAACAAATGGAGAAGGATGAGAGTCGAGATGAGTTAGAGAGTATGTGATAAATTATAAGAAATCTACTCGAGTTGTGTCGGGGTCTTTAATAGTGTACTAGTTCATATATTAAGTGAGCAAGAAGTTTGATGATTTAGGTTTATATTGGAACATGACTAGGTGATCTCGCTGTTGCCCAAGCTCAAACGAAGGAATAAAAAGATTATGGAGTCCGTTTGGTGTAGTAGTAATTTATTACGAGATGAGAAACAAAATGAAAATATGTCGGTCGAGGTGTCTATAGAAGTTGTTGCATTGGGTAAAATATGTATTAGTCGCGATAGGATATAAGTTGTATAATAATTTGGATAGATTAATTATATAGAGGTCTGGTGTTTGATTACAAAAATGGTTCTGCCAAATAAGGTCTTGAGTTTAATTGTGTCAAGTGATATAATGAGAGTGTCGTGTGTTATCAGTTGTTTGGACTTAAATAATGATGTTTTAGATTTGATTGTCGAAATGTATTTATGAATGTTTTAATTTGTTCGCGATATTTTAGATTTTTAAATATAAATGTGAGTATCGTTAAAATGTTATGATAAAAAAAAATTTCATGGGTAAAAATGGCTGTTTTGATGTTATAATGTTAGGAAAATTTTACGGGATGTTATACATCACTTGAAGCCAAGGTGTCTACCATTCAGCAGGACACCTCCGACATCAAGACCATGATGACTGAGATCTATCAGGCCTTCAAGGGTTCCTCTCCCTATGCTTCAGTCACTCCAATTCTTGCCATCACTACAGCTCAGGAAACAGTTGAGGGGGAAAATGTCACTAATGCCCCTCATACTGATGCACAAGAAGAAGCTACCGATGTTGCTTTAAGAGGACAACCCTCTCACACTGAGGGGGAGCATGTCATTGAGGCCACTCCTATCTCATTAGTTTAACCACAAGAAGAAACTGTCTCCTCATCTCATCAGCAAGATAAAGGCAAAAGCATTGTTACAACACCTGAACCTGAAATAGTGCTGAAGCCTGCCTCCACCTTTGTTACACAGGATTCTGATGAACCCATCAAAGTTCCATTTGAGATCAATGGAGTGATTCATCACCTCACTGATGCTGAAATTCAGGCCTATTTGGAAAGAGATGAGATATTGAAAATGGTGGCTGTGGAAGAAAGAATGAGCAAACCTGTCCTTATAAAGGTTGTTCATAAAGAGGTTGAGAAAATTGGGTTGGACACTGAGCAACTAGCTACTGGGCAAGCTAGTTTAGCCTTCAAAAAGGCTCAGGAAGAAGAGATGAGTGCCCTTAAAAAGGAAAAGGAAGAAAAACTCAAGAAGGTTGCTTAGGTCAGGAAAACCAGGATTGAAAGATATACGTAGGTGATGAAAGAAAGACTTAAGCCTGAAACCATCACTGACATCCAAATTCATTGCAACACCAATCCTGTAGTTGTCACCGTGTTTAGGGGACTTGACCAAAGAGTAATTGATGTCCACAATCCATTCAGGTTTGCTAACTTTAGCATTATTGAACTTGATGAGCTTCGACCTATCATTGCCAAGAAGCAAAACGTCGTGGTACCTAGTCTCCTAAAGTCACTGAAGGAAAGGTACGACAGACTGAAGAAAATTCCTAAAGCTCTTGACATCCCTTCCCTTCTTCCTGCTTCATCTACTTAGACTGCTCCATCAAAGGTCTCCAAAAGGAAGATGAAACAAATTGAGTTGGAGCCTGAGATCAAAGTCCTAGGGCTGGAGTGTGACAGATCTCTTTCTGAAGGGATCACCTTTGTAAACAATAAGGTTCTCGAAGCACCTGAAATAGGCCTGTGCTTTACTAATGAGTATGGAAACCCTGCCTTCTAAAGGTGGTCTGACATTGATAAGGCTGGGATTAAGGCGATGCTTGTGTACCTGATGCTGGCTTCCCCTGTCAGGTGTGCTAAAAACATGAGGTTCTGCCTGGACCTTAAAGCTAAGATTGAGGAGCACCCTGAGAAACATCTCCTGAGATCAAAGAAGGAAAAGCTTGATGCTCTTGGTTACCAATTGAACATTTGAATCTGCAACAACTATCTTTTTTTTTTGTTTTTGTATTATCAGTAGGATCTGTAATAACTATTAATAAACATTGAAGTTCTTTTAAGTTATCAGTGTCCTACTCTAATTACGTTAACACTCAGTGAGAGATGAAGACTCCTTCCAACTCACACTGAACCATGAAACACTTAGGCTATTTGTATATCCAAATAGGGGGAGACTGTTGGGTCACTGAATTCCCCAATCTTCCTCTAACTAGGATTTGAACATAAAATAACCTAAGTGTTTAATATCAGTAAACATAAACAAGTCACTAAGTGAACATTATCTCAGTGAGTCATCTTCAGGATGCTTAGAACAAGCCTATAAAGAAAGGTTCACCATTCAGTGAGGCGAAACTCAGCGAGTGGCATCTAAGCCAATGATGAGGCGAAAAATAAACCGTTTTTAGGGGGTCATTTAAGCCCGGAATTGAATTTATTTGATCAAATATTGCCTTAAATCGTTCCTTTTGTGATTTTAGGTACTTTGGGAGAGAAATCTGGAAAAGGAAGCAATTCGGACGTTTTTGGAGCATAAAAGTGAAGAAAACGCCAAAGTCTTAATTTTCCTTACTGAGAACAGTACGTGACGGCGTCAAGAAGAAAATCCTGACGGCGTCAAGAGTAATTTTCATGACGGCCCAGTACAAAAATGAAGGCGTCACAAGGAAGAGCGTCAAGAGTAAAATATGTGACGGCCTGGAAAAAGTTATAACGTGACGGCGTCAGAAGTAGATCAAGGCAGTCCGAGAATTCTTTTGGCGGGGAGATGACGGCGTCACCAATTTGGTCTTGACGCCGTCAACCTCAATTTCCTATATATAGTTTTCTAATTTTCATTCATAAAAAAAAGAAGTTTTGTAGAAACCCTAAGGCCGAACTTAGTACGAACTTTACAGGTTTTTCAAGGGTTTTCAGCCCTTGAACCCTTTCATGTGTAATTGAGATAAGTGTTCTTCTAATTCAATCAATATGTCTATGTGTTGGTTGTCTATATCTTGTTCTTGTCTTAATTCCATCATGCTAGGCTAGATCTATCTTGTGTTTGCTTAGATCTAATGAAACCTAGATGTTAATTATGTGTTGATTACTTGTTTATGGTTGTATTGGATGAATGATTTTGATGTTAGGCTTAAGAAAACTGACAGATCTCCAATTGGTAACATGCTTGAACGTCTTAGGAAACATGAACTGACGTGCACTAGGTTTTATTGGTTGTATTTAATGCATGAGTAAATTCTAATGATCCCATGTTAGGAGCTTCTTAGCCGGCTCGACATAGGAATGAAGTAGGCACTCATAGGATTGGGGAATTAAGTGCGCCACCCCATGAATGGTATTAAGGAATACAGTCTGTCATCCACGCAACTATAACATGTAATTAACATGTAAAAGATATCTAGGGAGTAGTGAAATCTAAGTAAACACAATTTCTCCACTTATTGCTCACAACCTTAGTTAATTTAGTTTATTTTCATTTCTAGTATTTTATTTTGATTGCATCTTTAGTATTGGGTTAGTTGACTAGCAACTAATTCCGCCCAAATCCTTCAAACCTGAGATTTTTACTTCCTTTCTAAAAAAAATATAAAAAATACAAAAATAATCATCCCTCACCTTTAGAACTAGTATTTAGGTTTTCTAATCCTAGCGACACTATTCCTAGCTGAACGATCAATCCCCCGGTAATTGTCACTATACTATACTACAACGATTAGGTACACTGCCTGGTGGGGGTTGTAAGCTTCTCGAGATCCCTTGAGAGGTAAAGCCTGGTGCGATTCCCACGTATCAAGTTTTTGGCGCCGCAGCCTGGGGAATAGTTATTGTCTAGGTTAGAATCTCTTTTTATTAGGTCTACTTGCTAGATTCCTTTCTAGTAAGAATTTATTTTTGTTTTTAGGTTTTCTTAATCTATCTTATTTCTTTGTTTCCTTTGTTCGTAAACTATTTCGATGGATAACAATAACATTGATCGTTTGATTCCTGTTCTTCATGTTTTTCGTCGTAGGATTTTCCAAATGCCTGCCCTACTCCCTTTAGTTGAGAATGAGAACCCACCTAACCTCTCACCCAACCACCACTTTGACAATAATTCTGAGTTAGAAGAGTCTGATCATGATGATGACCATAGGGCTAGTCCTTTTTACTATTGAGACTCCGACGAGGATCTTGATGACGGTGATGTGATTAATGAGAATAGGATGGAAGAGGAGATAAACCCTCTTAGGTATGTCGACCCTAGAACTAGGATTGAGTGTGATAGTTCATTTAACATGTAATTTCCTTGTAAGATCGGATTTAAGAGCTTTAACGCCTATCTTAACTCATCTCTCCCAATGAACATAATCTCGCGTAATGAATATAATAAAATCATGGTAGATGAGTTAGAATACAAAGGAGAAAACATTACTGCTAGGGCAATACCGTTGCATGTGTTTGTAGGAAGCTTGGTTTATCTTGTTGAGTTCATGGTTATGGAGAATCTAGGAGAATTTATTGATGATAAGTTGACCCAAGTTGTGTTTGGAAAACCTTTCAAACGGTTGACCAACCTCGATGAAAAACTCATAGAAGGGTTAATTACATTCTCGGATGGGGATGAAGATTTTGTCTATCAAATGCCCCGCACACACCCTAGGTTCAAGGATTTTTCCATGGAAAAGTGTAGTAGGTATCTGCCCATAGAAATGCTAAGTGAGAATGATAAGAGAAAAGGACTTAAGTATACTCATTAAAAGAATAAAAGATACTATCGCGGATGCTTAGAGTTAGGTGATGATTATAAGAAAGATGAGGTGACTATCAGATGGCTCACACTTGGTTATGTGAGCAT
Source organism: Artemisia argyi (assembly GCA_030686995.1). Taxonomy (NCBI): domain Eukaryota; kingdom Viridiplantae; phylum Streptophyta; class Magnoliopsida; order Asterales; family Asteraceae; genus Artemisia; species Artemisia argyi. The sequence goes on along the minus strand of CM060697.1, from coordinate 17,018,981 downwards.
AAGCGATACACGTTAACCCATGACCTTGAGTCTAGCTACAAGACTCGTAAATAAAGAAAAGCGCTTCTTGGGAGGCAACCCATGTTTTGTGTGAATTCTATTTTGTTTGTTTGTTATTTGCTTCCGTATGCATGCTTTATTTTTATTGTTGGTAGATCATGTTTCTCAATTAAATAGTGGAAATACTTTACTTTGTTGTTTTGGCCTAGTCTTAACTCCACCTAAAAGTATTTTTGCAAAAAGATAAGTGTAAGGGGAAACCCCAAATATGTTTTCAAGAAACAAACCGATCATGATTCTCCACAATATTAAATGAACATGTATATTCGTGTTTGTTAGAGTCAAATGCTTGCATTGAGTCATAATGAAGTTTTGCAGGATTTTCCAGGAAGTGAGACCAAGTTTTTCCAGAAATTTTCCGGAAACTTAACATAAGAATTTCTGCAGATCACTTCTGACGGCGCCACGAGTTAACTCTTGACGGCGTCACGTGTAAAAATCTGGAAATTTTACCGGTTTTGTTTTCTAATGGAGTCTTATGGTTTTTGTGAATTATTAAGTTTTATAATCTCCAGGAGATCTGCAAACTTCATTCCACAAGCATTATATCTTACTTTGTTTTCTAGGATTTAGTAACTTATATAGATTGCTGCCGATTTTATGCGAGGTTGCCTTGTTTGTTTTCTCAGGATTCACAGGTTATGTATGACAAGAAGATGATTTATATTCTGGAAGGGAAGCTTTGATTGTTCATTTTCTTGGAGGAAGATTTAACCTGGCCACCTTATAATCCATACCGAGCGAATCAGGGGAGTATTTGATTTCATTCTTTTTACTTTTTCACTTTTACATTCTTTACTTGAACATTGGGGACAATGTTCATCTTAAGTGTAAGGGGAGGGTAAAATGATGATACCTTACATATGCACTTTCGCTTGAGTTTGTTTTGTTTGATGGTAGATGTGTAATAAAACTATGAGAAATACTTGTTAGTGCAATTTTAGCGCCAAATTTAAATTTTTTTACAACATTTAGGAGTGAAACTTTAGCCATAGCAAGCGTCTCATGGATAGGAGATTGTATGACTAGCACATAACCGTATATTCAGAAAAATTTTCCACCCAAATATGTGAGGTTCGCCTTTAGATTTGATAGGAAAAGCATTTACTATTAGTGCTTATGAGTGTACCGGTAGCATTTAGATTCTAGAACTTGAGTTAGTGATGCATCCCGAGACCGCTAGTGAGACTACATTCGTGTAGTAGGATTTACTACATGATAAGAGGCATTAGGACCACCCTTGTGTTAAACCCGTATTATAATTACTTGACCATTTAAGTCATATTACTTGGCTAGTTAAGTCAACTAATTTTTCCTACACCCTTAGCGTTGTACTCATTTTTAGTACACGAAACCCCTAGTACACCCCTCCGAGCCTATCTTTTCGTTTCTAACTTTAATACTTAAAGGAAGAATTTGTTACACCCCACTTAAATGTACAACCAAATCGCCTTAGCCTTCCGTGTATGCACTCATCTTTAGTGCATTATTGTTATTTGTTAAACCCTAAGTTAACTTTCTAATTGATTACGTGGTTGCTAAGTCAAGTCATATCCTTGTACATATTTTTTTGGGATGATTGGGACTCATGGGTAAAGTACTTATTTTATGGAGTAATGGGGAAGAACATAATATTATTACCACCGTATGTGCGTTAATCTTAAAAGTGCTCCAAGTGTTTTGATTTTCTTTATTCGAGTCATTAGATTAGTTTATTGTAAAGTATTTAAAAATTCAAGTGTAAGGGGAATGTTCATTCCCTATGATGTATTATTTCGGATGGTAGGGTAAGAGTGTATGCAAAAAATAAAATAAAATAAATAATAATAATAATAAAAAAAAATCGAAAAAATCAAGAAAAAGAAAAAAAAAATAGAAAAAGAAAAGAGAAAAAACATACGGACTACTATCCCTTTTCATTTTATGTTTATTTTATGTTTTTGTTATTTTTCATTTATTAGCTTAAGTCGAGTCTAGTCTTGGCTTAGCAACGCCATATTGTACATGTAATTAACCAAGATTGTTAACTCGCCACCAGTAAAACTTCTTTTATCCAACAAAACCGTGTATTTCATATCCCTACACCTAACGTTACAACCCTTTAAAAGACCTCTTTGATAGTTTATCCTAGGTGCTTATGCCATGTGGTGGAGGTTTGATCCTTTCCCAAGCCTATGGTAATCTATTTTGCTATGACAGGCAGTGAGAGATATCTTCCGTTTCCATATTGTAATTTATACTTTATTACACCCGAGAGATGTGAGTATCTAAACACTATTTGTGAGGTGCTAGTGTATGACCTCCGTGCTTGTCTATTGGTCTTTAGTGGAACGATTATTTGTTGTAATTACTTTTATATTAGTGTTAAATGACCCCTAACTTGTATTTTGATTAGAATAAAAGCGCATTTGCTTGAGGACAAGCAAATCTCAAGTGTAAGGGTATATGATGAGGCGAAAAATGAACCGTTTTTAGGGGGTCATTTAAGCCCGGAATTGAATTTATTTGATCAAATATTGCCCTAAATCGTTCCTTTTGTGATTTTAGGTACTTTGGGAGAGAAATCTGGAAAAGGAAGCAATTCGGACGTTTTTGGAGCATAAAAGTGAAGAAAACGCCAAAGTCTTAATTTTCCTTGCTGAGAACAGTAGGTGACGGCGTCAAGAAGAAAATCCTGATGGCGTCAAGAGTAATTTTCATGACGGCCCAGTACAGAAATGAAGGCGTCACAAGGAAGAGCGTCAAGAATAAAATATGTGACGCCCTGGAAAAAGTTATAACGTGACGGCGTCAGAAGTAGATCAAGGCAGTCAGAGAATTCTTTTGGCGGCCAGATGACGGCGTCACCAATTTGGTCTTGACGCCGTCAGCCTCAATTTCCTATATATAGTTTTCTAATTTTCATTCATAAAAAAAAGAAGTTTTGGAGAAACCCTAAGGCCGAACTTAGTACGAACTTTACAGGTTTTTCAAGGGTTTTCAGCCCTTGAACCCTTTCATGTGTAATTGAGATAAGTGTTCTTCTAAATCAATCAATATGTCTATGTGTTGGTTGTCTATATCTTGTTCTTGTCTTAATTCCATCATGCTAGGCTAGATCTATCTTGTGTTTGCTTAGATCTAATGAAACCTAGATGTTAATTATGTGTTGATTACTTGTTTATGGTTGTATTGGATGAATGATTTCGATGTTAGGATTTAGAAAACTGGCAGATCTCCAATTGGTAACATGCTTGAACGTCTTAGGAAACAAGAACTGACGTGCACTAGGTTTTATTGGTTGTATTTAATGCATGAGTAAATTCTAATGATCCCATGTTAGGAGCTTCTTAGCCGGCTCGACATAGGAATGAAGTAGGCACTCATAGGATTGGGGAATTAAGTGCGCCACCCCATGAATGGTATTAAGGAATTCAATCCGTCATCCACGCAACTATAACAAGTAATTAACATGTAAAAGATATCTAGGGAGTAGTGAAATCTAAGTAAACACAATTTCTCCACTTATTGCTCACAACCTTAGTTAATTTAGTTTATTTTCATTTCTAGTATTTTATTTTGATTGCATCTTTAGTATTGGGTTAGTTGACTAGCAACTAATTCCGCCCAAATCCTTCAAACCCGAGATTTTTACTTGCTTTCTAAAAAAAAATATAAAAAATACAAAAATAATCATCCCTCACCTTTAGAACTAGTATTTAGGTTTTCTAATCCTAGCGATACTATTCCTAGCTGAACGATCAATCCCCCGGTACTTGTCACTATACTATACTACAACGATCAGGTACACTGCCTGGTGGGGGTTGTAAGCTTCTCGAGATCCCTTGAGAGGTAAAGCCTGGTGCGATTCCCATGTATCAGCCAAGAAGAAGGTGATGGGTTTAGTGAGGATGACAGTAACTCACTGAACCCCCAAGACTCGTCAACAACTATTGAAGTACTGATGATTGAAGACTGAAGACCTGAAGACTGAAGTATGGGCGGGACAAGGCGGGAAAGTTTGAATGTATCAACAGGTGTCCTTATCAACCTGAATTCAAACTTTCCCTGAATGGCATAACGTCAGGATAGTGTCATCACTGTGCATCAGAAAGGCACATTGTCTTTTACCCAATATAGTCTATTGTAACAGAGACAAAATATGTAAGTATTTTGTCTCTACTAGTTAGGTCATCATTTTGTCTTTATCAGTAACGTTGTAATTTACTTGTGTATAAATAGGTAGCATAAGTGAAGAGTAAAAGTTGACAAGTTTGTGCATTTAATGCTTAGCATTCACAACCCACTTTTACTCTTCCAAAGAACAACGCAGTCCCTGAGATAGCTCAGTTTGAAAGTATCAACAGGTGTCCTTATCAACCAGAATTCAAACTTTCTCTGAACGGCATAACGTCAGGATGGTGTCATCACTGTGCATCAGAAAGGCACATTGTCTTTTACCTAATATAGTCTATTGTAACAGAGACAAAATATGTAAGTATTTTGTCTCTACTAGTTAGGTCATCATTTTGTCTTTATCAGTAACGTTGTAATTAACTTGTGTATAAATAGGTAGCATAAGTTAAGAGTAAAAGTTGACAAGTTTGTGCATTTAATGCTTAGCATTCACAAACCACTTTTACTCCTCCAAAGAACAACGCAGTCCCTGAGATGGCTCAGTGTGACCTTTAGTTGTCAATCAAACTTTGTTTGAGTTTAGTGAGGAGTCCATACCATACTTGTCGTTTCGATCCCAAGTGTTATTCCACAAACACTTGGGTATAATTCTTTGATTAATTTCTAATAAGAATAAACGTTGAAAAATTGCGTCTCTTTTCTTTACGTTTATGTTTGTAGTTAATCTATTATATTTGTGTTAAAAAGCCATGGAACTTGGTTAGATTAACTCTTTAGTTAACTATTAACCTAGTAAACAGGACCAACATCTTCTCTGAATAATTTGAATTATCTGCTATCTATATGATCTATCTGAATTGACCTTTCTCTAATCCTTTCCTCTAATCCAATTTCTATTTCTAACTCAATACATTTCAAATCTCCTTCTATTATATCTATCTTAACTCTTTTCTCATCCCCTCTACTTCTCATATAAATATGTGTATGTGAATTATAATCTAACTTGTTTTTGTAGCACAACACCATAGATTGATTCCGCTGGTGCCCTCATCTAGGGGGAGCACTAATCAAGAGGGAGCCACCATCGATTTCTTTTCTCTCTACACATCGACGAAGCCTTTTTGATTCTATAAAAAGTGGGAGAAGTAAACGAAAACTCATTAAAAACTTACTAATACATAATTTTACCTAAAATGAGTTTATATTTTGTAATCTTAAAAAATGGGGAGATTGTTACAAATAATGTCAAAAATGTCATTCGCATTATTCGGTCTCTATACATTTTGATAATAACAAAATATAAAAACATTTTACGTAAAACTACGTTTAATAAGTTTTTGATCGAGAAAACTTGTTTCGACGACATCTCAACCACAACATCACTTAAGGTATGAACAAACACTGTACCAATATTATTTAAGTGATCAAAGAAAATATTTTTCTCAAAACCTCATATTTTTATGTGGCAAAACATTTTTACAAAAGTATTTTTGTAATTATAAAGAAATGTTTTAATAAGAAAATATATTTGAATTCAAAATTCTCTAACAGTTAATTTTCCCGCCTAAAACTAGATAAATTTTCACCACACCAGGGCAAAACTGGGAGCGTTTGTCAGGACGTTCCCATAAACATGTGACGGTCCTGTATATAAAAGGGACCATCCAAGCTTTAAGGGACCGTCCCCGCTCCTCGTGGTGTCTATAAATACTGCACTATTCACTGCAAAAAATAAGATGCTCTTGGTACAAAAACTTTTTGTTCTTTCCTTCTTTTTCTTTGATCACTAAGACATATTGATATGTGTTATAAGTGATTCCGTTATCCTCTACATCAAAGTGCAAGAGAAGAATGCTCGTATTCATCAAAAAACGAAGTGTTATAGATTAGTCTTCACACACACATGTAACTAGTTTTATGATTCTCTTCTTCCACCTCCAAACTCTATTTGTATATATTTATGTATCCAACTTGTGTGTGAGTCGTGACTAGTTGTGTTAGCTTAGATTGGGAAAAGGTGTGAAGTCCTTGTAATAGTGTGTAGATTAGGACGGGGTGATCGTCCGTGTGTTGATTAGGACGGGGTGATCATTGATGCGTGTTTTGCAACCTCGCAAAAGGTTTTACCTCTCAAGGGATCTTTAGAGATTTTGCAATCCACCAAGCAGTGTACCTGACCGTTGTAGTGTAGTAAATGGTAGGTCCGGGGGATTGATCATTCTCTAGGGGAATAGTGTCATTAGGATTGAAGTGTAGGTCAAATAGGTCTAAAGGTGAGGGATGATTCTTTTTGTATTTTTACATTTTATGGAAAGCAATTAAAATCTCGGGTATTGGAAAAGTGGACGAAATTAGTTGCTAGTCAACTAACCCACAATTACTAATTAAACTAAAAAAACAATAAAATAAATAACAAGAAAAGTAAATGTGGTGAACTTCTATATGAGACAAGTGTGTTTACTTAAATTTCACTACTCCCTAGTTATCTCTTAATAATTTATTGAGTTTTCACAATTGTTTAGTTCAAGGATTGTATTCTTTAATACCAGTCGTGGGGGCGTGTACGTCCTTCCCCAACTCTATGAGTATCTATTTCTTCTTATGACAAAACGTTTAGTATCCTATCATAGATTCATCAACATCTACTCATGCATTAAATACAATCAATAAACCCGTAGTACACAGCCGATTACGTTTCTTAAGACATTCAAGCTTGTTACCGTATAGGAGATAAGCCAGTTTTCTTAAGCCTAACGCGAGTCAATCAACCAAACAATCAATAGCAAATCAACAATCAATAATTAATAACTAGGTTTCATTAGATCTAAGCAAACACTAAGAAATCTAAGCTAATATGTTAATGTAAAGAAAAGACAAACAATTAATCAAACAACACATAGACATATTGAATGATTAAAGGAATAACTTATCTTTAATTGAACATGAAAGAAAAGAGGGTTTGAAACCCTAAAAATGCTGTAAAATTAGGTTTCATTAGATCTAAGCAAACACTAAGAAATCTAAGCTAATATGCTAATGTAAAGAAAAGACAAACAATTAATCAAACAACACATAGACATATTGAATGATTAAAGGAAGAACTTATCTTTAATTGAACATGGAAGAAAAGAGGGGTTGAAACCCTAAAAATGCTATAAAATTCGAACTAGGGTTTTTCTCCCAAGTTTTACTCTAAAGTTCCATACTTATGAATGAAAAAAATCCAAAACTATATATAGAGATACAAAGGTGATGGCGTCAGGTTATAAATCCCGACGCCGTCATCTCGTCGTCATTAGGGTTTCGTGATGCCCAATCCAGCTGCTTGACGTCGTCACTCATAATTTCCTCTGGGCCGTCTCTTGTAACATTAATACCAGACGTCCTACTTCCATTTACACGTGACGCCGTCATATGTAATTCCACCAAAAGTTTTCTGGAGCGTCACTTGCAATTATTTCCACCTCTTGAATCTTCAAGTGATGGCGTCACCTTGTAAAGTGTGACACCGTCATATGTATTTTCTAGCTTAGTATCTTGATTTTGTCGTTTTCTTCACTTTTGACTCCAAAAACGACCAAAATGCTCCATTTTTCAAAATTCTCGTCCCAAGTACTTAAAATGAGAAAAGAAATGATTTGAGGTAATATTTGACCATATATTTATGATTTAGGCCTTAAATAACCCCCTAAAAATGTATCAAATAAATCCTTATCAATCGTCCGTGTGACGATTAGGACGGGGTGATTGTCCAAGACCTGGATTGTGTGTAAATCCAAGTGGACAAGGTGCTTATCTGTGTTGCCGTGTGTCGGTGTATAGATTGGTTCTAGCTAGGATTAGGACTCGACATTCCGCTTAGTGTCGTTAATTGGTGTAAGCATTGGTGTACGGTTTTCTCTGCCTAAAGGGAGTGTGTTGACATAATGATTGTGAACTATCGAGTGTGATACTCGAGGAGTGGAGTAGGACGAAGAGTGAGCTTCGTGCCGAACCACTATAAATTTCCATGCTTGGTTTGGTTGTCTCTATTCCTTATCTCTTCTTTACATTCTATTACAATATGCATTGTTGTTGTGCTCATATATACATTTGGTTGATATCACATAACTTAGAATCAAACAATTTTCAAAAAGAATAAAACGGTTGCAAAAGTCTTAAAATGTAATTATAAATGGTGAAACTATTCAACCCCTCTTCTAGTTTCTACATTCTGAATAGGTTTATTGGGGTTGACGAATCCCGTTTTTATTGGATTAAACGAATCCCGTTTTATTGACCCAGTTAGGGCAATCAAACGCACTATATTTGAGAACGATAGATATAATGGCAATTTACCTACTAGGGCTACGATTGTAACGATTATGCCAATTTTTATTGGTACGAGGTTAACGCTTTGGTTGTCATTAGCTTAGTGCAATAATAATTGTTTTGTTTTCAAACTATGAGTGTGAGACTATATAGCTCACATTACAAATATTGTGTTAAAAAATTTAACTAAACCTATGGATTCCACTCAACATTTGTGTTGACGTTTTAAGTATGTTTTATCTCAGGTCCATAAGGCACGAGGATGGCACGGAGGAGCACAGATATTTAGAAGGCTATAAATTTTATTATCATTCGAAAACTTATGTATTATGTAACCGTGAAACTACTGGGACATGTCTATTTTGTAAACTCTGATATTTCAATAAATGTTTTAAAACGACACAACTAGAGTTTGTTTTCTGTTATTATAGTTGTTATACCATTAAGTAACACCCAGTTTGAATTCTATTGCATTCACGAAATTGGGGGTGTTACAGTTTTTCCAGGCATAAATTTTAACACTCCTAAAAAAATAAAATAAAAAGTTCGTCAAAAGTATATATAAGTGTCACACCATAGAATGATGATTTAATTCTTGTCGCAATAGTATTATTCTTTTCGTGTAACGATTATGGTTTGTGATATATTAAATTTAAAAAAAAAGAAGTAGATGAAAGTGAGTTCTTTTTGCGTCCCAAGTACCCAAAACGCAAATAGAAACGATTTAAGGTAATAAATGATTAAATATATACGAATTTCGAGACTAAATGACCCCTTAAAAGCTCATGAAATTACACTTCATCAAACGCGATACCCATCATGAGCTGACAGCGATAATGATGGGCACCTCCATCTTTCAAGCGAGCCCTTGTCAAACTCCCATGCCATGTTATCCCATATCATAAATTCAGTGATATTTCGACTATCCATGTGACAATTTTAGCAGATTCTAAACGAAAGATATGTTGCACATTTTATATTAAAATTTTGTTGGGTATATAAAGTTACTAAATCTAAATTTTCAATGCCAGTTTTTCTTATTACAAACTATCTACTATTGGGATCTCCGAAAATAATCACCTCTCCAAACGACCTTACACAACCTATATGATCTATGTACATAAAGTTTAAGATATATGTTTTGTTTACAACGGAAGAACAATATAGAGATGCATTACCTATCAGAACAGGATGCTGAATTTTACCCTCGTTATCTTGCTGAGGTATCTCAAAATTAAGTTAATTATACGAAACAAAGTTAAGAAAATGGTTTGGAAAACCAATTTCTAATATATTCTCAAACTTTGAGTATATTCCATATCTGTGACTCGTCATGTTCTCAAGATTCTGTTGCTAATTGTTTGTTGGTTCGCAACCGAAATCTAAAATCCTATACGGGGATCCAAGTTCGAGGATCGAACTAAAGTATTGACATTCATATTTGATTGAACAACATTGCCTTATGCACATTAAGGCATCATAAAAAATATATTAACAAATTACATGAGTATTGCATATTTAAATTCGTCGAATGTACCTCTCTGTCAAGCAATATACAACAATAGTCAATCGCTTCTGGCTTGGGGACATTTCGAGCTATCCATCTACGATAAACTCTGGCTTCTAAGGTTCTATTTCAATCCCTAGGATTAAGACCCCAATGTTGTTCTCCACCATTCTAATGACATAAACAATTTCAACAAAACAACATCTTTAACAATAAAATAATTCACAACTCTCACTCTCGACAAATGCATCATAAAAATACCATAATGCATGATCTTATTAGTTTAGTATCTTAGATGAAAACCATATCATATTTGTTACAGTGAAAACTGGAACCTAATTTCAAAGAATCCTCTGTACTTTAAAGTGTTACATTGTTGAACGATTTTTATAAACCATATCTTTCCTAGTAATTGTGTAACAACCGTGGTTTTGGCAGGTCAGTTTGACTGATAGTCTTGACTCGGTTGACGTTTGTTTGGTGTGTCTTAGGTGATTGAAGTGTTATATGTGTGATATAGGTGAGTTTTAGCACTAAATCCCTTTGCGTAAATGGTTCTACTGTGATTTGGAAAGCTTGAAATTTGGGAAAGTTCATTTTGATCACCTTTATGGTGTAGAAATGACTTGTGTAGTTTTGGTATTTTTGTGATTTTGCGTAACGAGTTTTTGTTCAAGTAATTGAGCGTTAGTAAGTTATGTGGGATTTGTTTTTATGAGTTATATTTCAAAAAAGAGTGAAATTCTATTTTTGGAAACTTTGTTTTGAAAATGATAATTTTCCGGTTTGTCGTAAAATTTAGGTTTATCGCGTAAGACGTTGGTTATCGTTACGGGTTGTTATAAAATATAAAAAGTACGAGGTTTTGAGTGTAATAAATTAATTTAAAATATATATATATATATATATATATATATATATACATATATATGTGTGTAAAAATCGGCTGGAAAAAAAGATAAGGAAAAAAGGAAACACAATTGTAGCCCAATTACAACTCTAAGTTAGGTAATTATCCACTAAATAATTATAAATACAAAATCAAAGTTCTCAATCCCTTTTACCCAAATTCTGTCAAACCAGGACAAAATTTGGGTAAAAGTTTGAGGGTGAGTTGTGGTTATAAAAGTGGTATTTTGACTAGCCCTTATGGAAAAGTTAAGTATTAGGTTATATTAGACTACCACGAAAAGGATTCGCGATAAAAACTTGTGGAAGTATTTTATGTTAATTAAAACTTTTTGGTGTGCGTTCATATCCGAATTTGAGTAGTTGACAAGTTTGATTTTCTTTTGAGTACTTGTGTGTGTTATTGGTCCATGGCCTTCTGGGATTAGCTTGTATGCTTATGAGAGACCATGGTAAATTTTTTGTGTGAGTTGTTGAGCTTTATTTGTCGTGATTTCATGTGGGCGAATGTACCCAAAAATTCTGCGTTTTCTGATTTTAAAAGTGCAAGGGATTTAGTGAGTGTTAGGTTATGGTAGTGGTTAGTATGGTGTCTAGGAGATCCATGGTGGGTCATATGAGTCTTAGACATCCATCATATGAGTATTACATGGGTTGTAGCTTTTAGCTTGACCTTGTGTAATGTGGATTATTTTTGTGTGTTATAGATTGTGAATTGTTTTTGTGGAAGCTGCGAAGTTTAAGGTGAGTTCATAGTCCCACTTTTTAACTTGTTTTAAACTTGGGATGGGAATGATGCTTGTATTAAATGATTTGAATTACTGTGATTATGTGTATGTGTGTTAAAGAGCTCGGACTTTTAATGTTATCGTATTTATGCTATATTTGAACGGTAATGATATGATGTGTGATTCTGTGTGGTCCAATTGGGAGGGTGCTTACCCTGTTGCTCGTGCATACGACCTAATTGGAGAGTAGCATCCCTACTCACTTTTATCATGTGTGGTCCGATCGGAGGGTATTAATTTACCCATTTTTTTTGGAGCGGGGGTCACGTTCCGGCCCGGTATGTTGTGAATTTGGATCGGTGGGCACATTCCGCCCGATGGTTGCCTTATGTGTGATGTTGCCTTGTGAATACATGTAGCTTATATGATAACTGTAATTATTTGTCCAGCTATATTTTATAATCACAGTGATTTTTGGTTGCTTAGCGTGTTTGAGTCTTAAACCTATGAATCTCACCAACGTTATGTTGACATTTTAAGCATCATTTTCAGGTGAGCTTTCTAATGATAAGATAGAAGGATGTGATTAGACGAGACCTTAGTTGCATTGAAAGTGGTTTATCTGTGCATTTGGAGTTTATCATGTTGTTTCTTTTCGGGTATTGTTATGACACTTTGTGTCTATACTTTGCCATATTATTGCATGTAGTTATTCTCTATATAGACACCATGTGTTGTGATGATAACCATGAGGTTACACCCGCGCATTTCTGCCGTGGCGGGGTGTGACAGATTGGTATCAGAGCCTCGGTTATAGAGAATTAGGCAGTTGGACCTAGACTATAACCTAGGAGTCGCTCATATAGTTGCATTTAGGGCCTATGTGTAAGTATAGTATTTTATATGTTTATTTTCCTATATTTATGAGATGTTTTATTGAGTTTCGGAGGTCTATTCTACTCCCTATACGTAGTATTGTATATATCGACTTTATTATATCGTCTTCCGCGCGTAAGATGCATCGTTGGACTACCGTTGTCGCTATCGGATGCGAAAGAGGTGGTAGGATGAAGCGGACTAACCGCAGAATCCGAGTTTCCTATAGCATGTATCCATGTCCGGACAAGGAGAGGACGTTTATAGGAAACGTTGGTGGAGCGGTTTGGAACCACAGTGACTTCTGGAGATGGAGCCATTACCAAATACCCTCGGTAGTGTCCTCGCTTCACATAGGAAGGAGAGGTGGTTTAGTCTAAACCTCGTGATTTGTATGCACTTGTGAATCATACGGAATTAGAAGAAAGAAATAGAGATGGTTTTGCATGTTTTCGACTACCTCAACATGTAGGAAACATGAATGGGTGGTTGAGTAAAGATGAAAGGGAGTTAGGATGGAATGGTGTGGATTTGGATCTAGAGTCCACAGCGAGTAGTAAGTTGAACCGATTTGAGTGGGGAGGCAAGTGCGAGAATGGAGTTTGAGCCATTGTGCGACGTCTTTTGTTTTGTGTTATGTTTTGGAATTCGTATATTGTCTTTTGCCGTCTGGAGCCATGTTGGAGCGTGATTACTCTTGGATATTGGATTGACCTTATCCAAGTGATTTTGATTATAGAGTTTAAGTGATCGTTGGAATTGTTTCATGCGAGATGATTGTTTGCGACGTCTTTTGTTTTTGTTTGCGTGATTGTTTGCATGATGTGTTGTCATAGGAGGGAGTACACTTGTGAAAGGGGGCATAGATAATTATGGTGGCCAACATAATTATACATGTGTCACAACACAAGTAGACTTGCAAGTATGACAGCATGGATTGCATGGTGTATTAGGAACTATGTGGTATATGTGCGTTATCATTGAGATGTGTGGTTTTGGAAGTAAGTGTGCATGTGGAATAGGCTTATAACTATGGTCGCGGACATAATTATAAGGGTATCACACATGTGGACTTGTGACCATTATTGCATTTATTGATGTTTGTTGTTATATGTTGTGTTAGATGGTATGTGATATCATGTTGGTGATGGTTGTATGGTTAGAGAAGTATTCTCTTAACCATTTGGGCAGTCGTTATATGTTGGGGTGTGTAGGTGGTAAGATTCCATCCTACCTATCATATGTTGATACCTCAATTATCGGTGGGTACTTATGTTGTGGTATTTAAGTTGATTCGTTTGCTAGACACTCCGTTATACCTAATTCTTTGGTTGACATTCCTATTCGTACCATGATGGTACAGATGCCATATTCTTTCTATTTGACGTCGTGATAGGTGTGGGGTAATCGAATTCGTTTTTGTTGGATACTGGTTCTTTTCTTTGGTTATTCCATACATTCATTCCTCGGATGAATGTTATATAGGTGATGTATGAATATAAAATATATAAGAATCAAATAAACGCAGCGGAACAACATCACCCACACGGATCTCATATAGCCATATGATCAATCAAATAATAAACAACAACATGTTATACCTTTGTCGCGTGATCGGTAGAATCATATGGAGACCATCACCAACACCATGAACCACCTATGAAACCAAGTGACCAAAATAGATCACCTCTATGATGGAAACACACTACACGTCATAGATCACCACCCGATGCTAGTCTTGACCCCGTAACACGCGATCTAGCCTTGAACTACACTAGAATAAGGTTAGATGAGATCAAAAACACCAAAAACTCATATGGTTGAGTTTAATTTCGTGGCTTTTGAGGAGGGGAAGGAGGAGAGACTTTTGGTAAGTGGTTATTATAATTGATAACCTTAATTGACCAATTCAATAGGAGGTTATAACAAAAATGTTACACTTAACCCCTTGCTCTTTTTCCTCTTGTTTCCCATCATGTCCGGCCATATGGGGGCCTTAAATGGGCTTGCCCGTTTGTTGGTCCAATCCAATAAACTAAGTACTAGCTTAGTTATTAGTAGCCCGTTATTGATCCCGAGTTACGTAGTCATTTATATATTGTAAATACGATAAATACAATCTATAAAATGGTGTCTCTGTGTATAAGTGTGTGACCCCATAGGCTCACATATGTCTAGCCATATAATTATGTATTATGACACGAGCATACTCCAACAGCTCCCACTTGCGACGTCATAATAATCAAATAATTATACAAGCAAAGGTTAGCGTCTAGCAACATGCCAATGCCCCTAGAAATATGTGAGGGTAGTTTCTTAAACTTCTCATTTAAATGGTTTTAATGTCATCTTTCCTTTTGTTACAGATACTATGTTGAACACTAGACATGGATCAAAGTCATTCCATTTGTTCAACTATTCTGTTTCTCGATCTAGATATTGAACAAGATTACCAAGTGAATTAAGATTCATCTTAATCTCATTTGGGTACGGCCATACAAACATCTGTTCAATTCATCGAGGGGCCCAATAGTATCTAACTCCATGACATGTGGAGGAACAAATCCTATTTTGACTGCACGTGTCATTCATGTGTTTCAAATCACTCCTGAAAATGGTTTTTATAACTACCTTATTCAGGACAGCGTTTAACCATATCGAAGAATAAGATTCCGCACATGCAAGACCTACTTGCATCTCAAGTCTAAGGATAAGAGACATAACCATTTGCGAGATTAACTATTGACGCCGATCCATGCAGTGAATTCTCGAAGGTTGGGTCAGTCCAATGTTCATCACAATGAACAACATATGAGTTTGGCAAATAAATCACCAACACGCTCACATTTGCCTTAATTCGATGATACTCCCGTATCGTCAACTGGCAATGGACAATTTTAGAATAAATAAATTATTCATGGATTAAACATGCAAATATAGAACACAGTAGTATAAATGAAGACGATAATACCCGGTATATCAATTCATTATATAATACGACTGCTTACAGTTCCATTATCCAAATACTAAAAACAGATATGCACAAGACTACATACAGATCAAAATCCGATGTTTCCACCATGATCAATTTTGTTGTACAAGACAACAAGTAGTCATCTGAGTAAACTTTGAGAATACTTGTTTCAAAATTCAAAAAATGTTTTGAATGATGATTGTCCTTTTGTATGTGTGCA
Source organism: Artemisia argyi (assembly GCA_030686995.1). Lineage (NCBI taxonomy): Eukaryota > Viridiplantae > Streptophyta > Magnoliopsida > Asterales > Asteraceae > Artemisia > Artemisia argyi. The sequence continues at coordinate 17,003,280 of CM060697.1, read as the reverse complement.
ATCAAGTACATTACGAGTATTGCAACAATACATTCCATAGTGCATTTGAAGCTAGCAAAACACCTACTTTAGACAGTCATAATAACAGTTTCCTAAACTGTAAAGTATTATTATTCTTTTAATGTATAATGCATTAATGCTCTTAATTGAGCACATCTAGTTAGAGGTGTCATCATTCATGATGTCATCCTAATACGACTAGGGTTGAGCATCATCTCTGTTATATAAGCATCAATGAATGAAAACATAACAGAGCTCCTCAAATATCCGTAAACAGTTGAACAAATCTTTGGTCCTTTGCAGGTCCATTAGGTTGTTCGTTTTAACAATTTTCTAATAACTTTCACTTAGATATTTGTTGTTATCAACTCATCTTGTATTCATGCAAATGATATAAATAATCCAATACATAATACGACTTACATAATGAATCCTTTAGTTAAACTTAAGGTTTCCATTCATGCATTCAATCTCATCATGTAAGATTGATTATTGAGACTCTCCTCAATCACATGTCATATTGTGTTTAGATTATTAACCGCTTATGTTTATTCTAATAAACACATGCAACAAGGTTGTATGTTTTATTTCCTAAATTCCTTAATTGAAACTTCATTCCAGGCTAAGGATTAAAGTCTAGCTTAGATGGAATATTGTTTCTTATATGTTAACAACATATGAGATTTAAGAAAATAAATTCATTTATCCTACTTGCACTCTGAGTTCTCGGGAGTAATCTTATTTAATCAAAATCAAATTAATGATTAAATTAAGATCTCTACTCCTTGATGCATGATCTAATCCACACCTGGATTCTTATGTCTTGTATACATAATAAGGATTATACAGATTCATAAACCCTTTTGATTACTCATCGTCCTCGCAAAAGTAATCAAAAGTGTTCTAAAATCCTATTGTCATATTTCATTTACATGAAAACAAGTATGACAATTAATCATCTTTATACATTTAATGTTTGTAGGTAGGAAGATTTAATCATAATCAATTTCTTGAATACGAGTAAACTCCTTCTACTACGCATGCATTAAATATGTGTACAAGTTTGTCCTTTTGAGTATTCTCAACAAGAAACTCATTTTAAACCTCACAGTCTAACTGATTGGTAAGAGATCAATCAAGCTCCATGAGTGATTATCTTCAAAGGACTGCATCTTAACATTCATAGTTTTGAGTTACTCATCAGATTCAAGATCTGATAATACATCTCTTTAGTTAGCAGGTTCACTATGATCCTCCAACTTATGTCCCTTAACATTGATATAAAAAATATATCATTCAGTTGTTAGGGGTATCTTTGCGGATTTATGAATGAGAGATATCAATCTATGGTTTAACATATGCATGTTCAACCTTAGTATGACATTAGCAAGTGTACTCAGAAGGTTGTGTATTTAGCTCTTGAATAACTTCAAGATCTAAAGGTGCTCCCACTTGCTTTTGTAAGTGGAGACTAATCTCCAAGTACTCAGCATCTTGATAACAATAAATTGTTTTCAAGTGGGACATCCAAAATACATCGTTAGTTCTTGATTCTAGTTTGCTAATTACTTACTCTTAGGTATTTAACAAATTCAGAACTTCAATCAAGACATAATGGGATTCATCCCATTCCATAATACAATGGTGTCTTAAATTCCTTCTGGGTTGAAACCATATTGGGTGTACGCATGGCACATCCAATTTTCTAACCTTGATTGCTTTTGAGGTAAAAGAATTTAAGTCATCAAAGATCAAATGATATACATGATGGACATACCATAAAGTTGTGGTATTCCACGTGGATAGATGTTGTGAGACTATCACACAACTCATTAGATGAACTTATACTCTTTGACTTACTTATCTGCCAACCAAGTCATACCAGATGGCATCAATAGTATTTTTAGCCTACTGCATACTTTATATTTAAAGTCTTTGACCAAGTCAATGACTTCATGTGTATGTTTTAACTAGAAAACATAAACATTAAATATTTTATTATATGTCGTAAGTATACATGTCTTTAACAAGAAGACATAACAAATTAACGTCAGGAATTGATGTTTATGTCTTTACAAGAGAACTAAACATATTCAACTAAAGTAATTATGAGTGCCGATAATTTGCCTCAATAGTAATTTCAAGTTAATTACATACTTCATGATTATGAATTTTCAAGAAGACATAATCATATTTACTAAACAATTCAGCAAATATGTTGAAGTAGTTTTTCATGTTATCTTGACATTTTCTAATTAGGGCAACATACATTTTATGTGTATAAGTCCTAGTAGAACCAGAAAAACCATTAGTCATATTGTTATATGTTGTACCTTGCACACAATTAAGATTTCTCCCACTTGTGCATGGCACAACATTATGCAAGCAAATATGACAATGTCACAGATAACATATGATTTTAGTCAAAATCAAAATATAGATATGTAGAACTTTATCGCTTTTATAGTGAGTCATGCATAACAATTTTATTGATAACATTTCAGGAAGCAACATCAGGAACGCGACAAGTTATCTAATAAAATTCATGCAATGGTTCTCATAAAAAATATGATGCTTCATATGGGGAAAGTAATGTATTATTTCAAGACAATCTAGAAATAAGATGGGCAACTTGTAAGTTAATAGAGCTTACAACTCCCACTGGATTAGAGAACATTACATGTGTTTCGTCACTAGTAATACAATCATTTAGCTCCCACTGGATTAGACAACATTAAAAGTGTTACATCACCAGTGGAGAGTGAGTGATAATTGGATACTTTCCTGCTTTCTTTGAATATCTACACATTATTGCTAATGTGAGTCACTATGACTAGTAACATGTACTTAGGTATTCAAGGAAGTGCATCAAGTTCTAATATATAGATGATGGGCTAGCCATCATTTTAAACTTGAAAATTAGGCATGCAGTTCCTCCATGTTTATCGGGTTAAGACATATTGCTAGGTAATCATGCTAGTAATTGCCTTTACCACTTTTCGGTTTATTGATATTTCCGTTTTCTAATTATTTTAACTCATATTAGTTTGGTAGCTATAGAAAACATGTTCTCTAGTTATCCAAATATCTTATATTTCTTGAAGGTTTCAAAACCGGAACTAGGGTTATAAAACGAACTTGAAAGAATAAGATGTGCAAACATACTTAACCGTTTTGACTTTACAAGACATCACGATTTCTAGAGTATGTGTTCTTTGAGTTTGATTAGAATTAGGACAATTCAAATATTCCTATTATGGCTTTTCCTCATAAGGAAAAGGATAGGAACAAGTCTCTTTCTTACAAGGAAAGGAAGACTTAGTTTGATCCTTTTAACAAGAAAAGAACAAACCTTTGTTTACGATTTGTGTTGCATTAATTCATTAATTGAATTCTCAAAGTTCATATTTAGTATTTTCGATAAGTATCCTTTTATGAATTAATTACCCCATGTTTACAATTTAAAACAATTAATTTACGTAAAAGGCTAAGATCCACATTGTGCTTCTACTATCACATCAGTTGATCTGCTAGCAATAGTAGATTCAATTGGTAGGCGATGATCACCAATTGCATTACATGTTCAACTCTTAGATCCTTATGGGACTCATGGCATCTAGTGTCAAACAACTAGTGTCATGTAGGCATGTTTAGTCCCATCTTTGCCTCGGGTCAAGGTCTCACCGCTTAACTCGATTAAGTCATCCAATTTGAGAACGTGCGAGAATATATCTAGGTCTCACGCATAGAGAATAGTCACCTTGGGTTACAATTCAACCTAGGTCCCACGCATAGGCAAAAGGTAATTGCAAGTGTTCTCAATATTGGACGGCATGACTTAAATTTTAACGGGTAAAAGTTTTGATATGAATCAAAAGGTGTACGAAAGAAGCATGCATTCATCCTTCGTAGCACAAGTTAAAAACTTTTCTTAACTTAATTCTAATCATTGTTTTAATTTATGTGTGTCGAGTTGTCCATTTTCATGACTAATATTAATCCTACGTGGATAATAAAGTTTGGACAATACATAAATGAAATAACATACATAACAAGTTTAGGTGTTATTTTAAGAAACAATGATTTTAAGTTTCAAAAACTTAGTAAAACTAAATCATAAGACTTAGTTTTGAAAATGGTTTGTGTTTCGTTTTAAGTTTTATAGAAAACTATTTGCAATTTTACATATGAAACAAGATATATAAAAAGCAAAACAAACACACAACCACAATATGCAAAGCCTCAACCGATGAAAAAACCTATGCTTGGTCTCGTGAGCCATCACGAGAACCAAGAGTCAACTAGGGACAACCATACAACCACACAGAGGACTCCCACTTGCTCCAAGACAATCAAGAGCAAGTTGGAAGCCCATGATGCACATGAAAAGTAGTTTCTGTCCTTCCAGAATTTCTGTGTTAGAGGGACCAAAAGTCCATGAAGGAAGCTTCCCCGGGCTTAGCTCAAAAATAGAAAGTTGTAGGCCCATGTCTTGGGTACCTGTAAATAGAGAATATTACAAATATGATCTTTACAACTACGAACTAATACTAATTAACAATTGTAAGAATCAATAACTTTCCCTGTGGTGATACACATACATAATAAATGGTTGAACATTTGAACATTTAAGCTTCCCCTGAAACCCATATGTTAACCATTAGAATCTCCATATCTGTAGGCTTTTATGACTGATGAAGAAAAAACCAATCATTTCTGACTTGATGCAGAAGCAGAATAAACCAACCTTATGTCTTATATCTTGTACTAAATCTGACTTCAAACGTATACCCAATCTTTTGGTATAGGGAGAACACAATCTCTTGACAATAAACTCATTTTCTATGAGACACTGAGCACTACAAAGTTACTCCTTTAAGTGTTTGTCAATTCGTAGTCACTTGAACGAACGAACAAGTTATCTTTAAAGTGTACACATCACCTTAAGATATGATAAGAACACAACCTTGAAAAATTTCACTTCATTTTCAAATAAGAAACAAATAACTTTCCTTATGAATAATAACTTGATAAACAAGCCTTTTTATCTTTTAAGAACCAACTCTCTTCTGTGTGTGATTCTTCCCCTATGTGTGTGTAGCAGCAGAAACTTCCATATGAACGTCATCAAACCTTAATGAGCAAACAACCAGTTCGTCCTTTTCCTTTTTTTTTTTTCCTTTTTTTTTTTTTTTAAATAAGCTTATTTCTTAAATAAGCTTTTGCTGATCGTTTATGGGCTCTAGGATGTTAAGCCTTTGTTATAGGATTTTGGCTATGAAAAGCATGATGATAATATTGACGGAATATTCTATGAAAGAAAAAATATTATCACAACAAGGTTTTGCCAACTTCTCCGTTTGTTATTCCAACTAGCCCCAATGCTATGTGATCATGTATAGCACGGTTACAATCTAACAGGGATCAAAGATCCTTGAAGCTAAACAAACCTAACAACAAAAGACCCCATGTCTAATGTTCATCATACCCCTCGTATGATGTTCCCACACACACTCTTTTAGATGCTTTACATTTAACACACTTGGTGTTGTTGTAATTTCTAAGTACGAAGCACCTTGGAGGTGACGTTCACTTTGTTTCGCTGTGAATCATGCACTCACCACCTTTCTATCTAAAGGGTGTGATCTTCCTTTTATAACATAAGGAGATCATTACAAAATTGATAAGTCTTTGTCATCTACTATCTAGCTTATGACTAGGATGTCAAGTCATCTAAGATACAACACGTATCTATGTTTACAACTCATTTGGAGTGTTCAATTTGATGACTGATGAAAGATATTATCTTGAGGATATACTTGACTTTTATGCACATAAATATCTTCTTTCATCCTTTTCCATTTGGTAGTATGACTCATTGTTTAGCAGCAGTGTCAATCAGCAGAATCCATCAGCAGAATCACTTTTCAGTAGAAACGTTCTTCAGCAGAATTCATCAGCAGAACTATTTTGCTCTTCAGCAGAATCCATCAGCAGAAACTTTTTGCTCATCAGCAGAATCTATCAGTGGAAACACTCTTCAGCAGAATTGCACTTAGCGTATTTTGCTTATCATTTCAGTATTCTTCGTGTTTCATTCTTCTTGTTTATGATCATCAAATCTATTAAATCTATGGAATATTTAATTCCTTACAATCTTCCCCTATTTGATGATTACAAAACAAAAACATTCTTGTACGAATTTCCCTAGACGAAGTAGAGAAATTGAGATAACTAAAGCTCACCATGAATGAAACTTATACTGTCTTCCCCTTAATTTATGCTATCCACCACATCTCTTCCCCTTTTTGTTATCAACAAATAGAGAATATTACAAATATGATCTTTACAACTACGAACTAATACTAATTAACAATTGTAAGAATCAATAACTTTCCCTGTGGTGATACACATACATAATAAATGGTTGAACATTTGAACATTTAAGCTTCCCCTGAAACCCATATGTTAACCATTAGAATCTCCATATCTGTAGGCTTTTATGACTGATGAAGAAAAAACCAATCATTTCTGACGTGATGCAGAAGCAGAATAAACCAACCTTATGTCTTATATCTTGTACTAAATCTGACTTCAAACGTATACCCAATCTTTTGGTATAGGGAGAACGCAATCTCTTGACAATAAACTCATCTTCTATGAGACACTGAGCACTACAAAGTTACTCCTTTAAGTGTTTGTCAATTCGTAGTCACTTGAACGAACGAACAAGTTATCTTTAAAGTGTACACATCACCTTAAGATATGATAAGAACACAACCTTGAAAAATTTCACTTCATTTTCAAATAAGAAACAAATAACTTTCCTTATGAATAATAACTTGATAAACAAGCCTTTTTATCTTTTAAGAACCAACTCTCTTCTGTGTGTGATTCTTCCCCTATGTGTGTGTAGCAGCAGAAACTTCCATATGAACGTCATCAAACCTTAATGAGCAAACAACCAGTTCGTCCTTTTCCTTTTTTTTTTTTCCTTTTTTTTTTTTTTTTTAAATAAGCTTATTTCTTAAATAAGCTTTTGCTGATCGTTTATGGGCTCTAGGATGTTAAGCCTTTGTTATAGGATTTTGGCTATGAAAAGCATGATGATAATATTGACGGAATATTCTATGAAAGAAAAAATATTATCACAACAAGGTTTTGCCAACTTCTCCGTTTGTTATTCCAACTAGCCCCAATGCTATGTGATCATGTATAGCACGGTTACAATCTAACAGGGATCAAAGATCCTTGAAGCTAAACAAACCTAACAACAAAAGACCCCATGTCTAATGTTCATCATACCCCTCGTATGATGTTCCCACACACACTCTTTTAGATGCTTTACATTTAACACACTTGGTGTTGTTGTAATTTCTAAGTACGAAGCACCTTGGAGGTGACGTTCACTTTGTTTCGCTGTGAATCATGCACTCACCACCTTTCTATCTAAAGGGTGTGATCTTCCTTTTATAACATAAGGAGATTATTACAAAATTGATAAGTCTTTGTCATCTACTATCTAGCTTATGACTAGGATGTCAAGTCATCTAAGATACAACACGTATCTATGTTTACAACTCATTTGGAGTGTTCAATTTGATGACTGATGAAAGATATTATCTTGAGGATATACTTGACTTTTATGCACATAAATATCTTCTTTCATCCTTTTCCATTTGGTAGTATGACTCATTGTTTAGCAGCAGTGTCAATCAGCAGAATCCATCAGCAGAATCACTTTTCAGTAGAAACGTTCTTCAGCAGAATTCATCAGCAGAACTATTTTGCTCTTCAGCAGAATCCATCAGCAGAAACTTTTTGCTCATCAGCAGAATCTATCAGTGGAAACACTCTTCAGCAGAATTGCACTTAGCGTATTTTGCTTATCATTTCAGTATTCTTCGTGTTTCATTCTTCTTGTTTATGATCATCAAATCTATTAAATCTATGGAATATTTAATTCCTTACAATCTTCCCCTATTTGATGATTACAAAACAAAAACATTCTTGTACGAATTTCCCTAGACGAAGTAGAGAAATTGAGATAACTAAATCTCACCATGAATGAAACTTATACTGTCTTCCCCTTAATTTATGCTATCCACCACATCTCTTCCCCTTTTTGTTATCAACAAATAGAGAATATTACAAATATGATCTTTACAACTACGAACTAATACTAATTAACAATTGTAAGAATCAATAACTTTCCCTGTGGTGATACACATACATAATAAATGGTTGAACATTTGAACATTTAAGCTTCCCCTGAAACCCATATGTTAACCATTAGAATCTCCATATCTGTAGGCTTTTATGACTGATGAAGAAAAAACCAATCATTTCTGACGTGATGCAGAAGCAGAATAAACCAACCTTATGTCTTATATCTTGTACTAAATCTGACTTCAAACGTATACCCAATCTTTTGGTATAGGGAGAACGCAATCTCTTGACAATAAACTCATCTTCTATGAGACACTGAGCACTACAAAGTTACTCCTTTAAGTGTTTGTCAATTCGTAGTCACTTGAACGAACGAACAAGTTATCTTTAAAGTGTACACATCACCTTAAGATATGATAAGAACACAACCTTGAAAAATTTCACTTCATTTTCAAATAAGAAACAAATAACTTTCCTTATGAATAATAACTTGATAAACAAGCCTTTTTATCTTTTAAGAACCAACTCTCTTCTGTGTGTGATTCTTCCCCTATGTGTGTGTAGCAGCAGAAACTTCCATATGAACGTCATCAAACCTTAATGAGCAAACAACCAGTTCGTCCTTTTCCTTTTTTTTTTTTCCTTTTTTTTTTTTTTAAATAAGCTTATTTCTTAAATAAGCTTTTGCTGATCGTTTATGGGCTCTAGGATGTTAAGCCTTTGATATAGGATTTTGGCTATGAAAAGCATGATGATAATATTGACGGAATATTCTATGAAAGAAACAATATTATCACAACAAGGTTTTGCCAACTTCTCCGTTTGTTATTCCAACTAGCCCCAATGCTATGTGATCAAGTATAGCACGGTTACAATCTAACAGGGATCAAAGATCCTTGAAGCTAAACAAACCTAACAACAAAAGACCCCATGTCTAATGTTCATCAGACCCCTCGTCTGATGTTCCCACACACACTCTTTTAGATGCTTTACATTTAACACACTTGGTGTTGTTGTAATTTCTAAGTACGAAGCACCTTGGAGGTGATGTTCACTTTGTTTCACTGTGAATCATGCACTCACCACCTGTCTATCTAAAGGGTGTGATCTTCCTTTTATAACATAAGGAGATCATTACAAAATTGATAAGTCTTTGTCATCTACTATCTAGCTTATGACTAGGATGTCAAGTCATCTAAGATACAACACGTATCTATGTTTACAACTCACTTGGAGTGTTCAATTTGATGACTGATGAAAGATATTATCTTGAGGATATACTTGACTTTTATGCACATAAATATCTTCTTTCATCCTTTTCCATTTGGTAGTATGACTCATTGTTTAGCAGCAGTGTCAATCAGCAGAATCCATCAGCAGAATCACTTTTCAGTAGAAACGTTCTTCAGCAGAATTCATCAGCAGAACTATTTTGCTCTTCAGCAGAATCCATCAGCAGAAACTTTTTGCTCATCAGCATAATCTATCAGTGGAAACACTCTTCAGCAGAATTGCACTTAGCGTATTTTGCTTATCATTTCAGTATTCTTCGTGTTTCATTCTTCTTGTTTATGATCATCAAATCTATTAAATCTATGGAATATTTAATTCCTTACAAAATGGCCATGGGACCAAAAAGTGCAGATCATAAGACCCCTAAAGGGTCGTCCTATGAGAAAAAATTGGAGCCCTAGGGTTGTTTTAACCATGACTTCAAAAATCATCAAAAAAACACCCGTTCTAGCCATTTTTATGCATACCCGATAATCATATGGCACATATGATGGCTCGTGATACCACTATAGGTGATGTATGAATATAAAATATATAAGAATCAAATAAACGCAGCGGAACAACATCACCCACACGGATTTCATATAGCCATATGATCAATCAAATAATAAACAACAACATGTTATACCTTTGTCGCGTGATCGGTAGAATCATATGGAGACCATCACCAACACCATGAACCACCTATGAAACCAAGTGACCAAAATAGATCACCTCTATGATGGAAACACACTACACGTCATAGATCACCACCCGATGCTAGTCTTGACCCCGTAACACGCGATCTAGCCTTGAACTACACTAGAATAAGGTTAGATGAGATCAAAAACACCAAAAACTCATATGGTTGAGTTTAATTTCGTGGCTTTTGAGGAGGGGAAGGAGGAGAGACTTTTGGTAAGTGGTTATTATAATTGATAACCTTAATTGACCAATTCAATAGGAGGTTATAACAAAAATGTTACACTTAACCCCTTGCTCTTTTTCCTCTTGTTTCCCATCATGTCCGGCCATATGGGGGCCTTAAATGGGCTTGCCCGTTTGTTGGTCCAATCCAATAAACTAAGTACTAGCTTAGTTATTAGTAGCCCGTTATTGATCCCAAGTTACGTAGTCGTTTATATATTGTAAATACGATAAATACAATCTATAAAATGGTGTCTCTGTGTATAAGTGTGTGACCCCATAGGCTCACATATGTCTAGCCATATAATTATTTATTATGACACGAGCATACTCCAACATGTTATACTATTCTTCAAGTGTTGTTGGTTCGTGACGAGTTGGTGTGGATATTTGATCCCTCATTTACACACATCAATTGAATTTCGTGACATGTTTTTGTGACCTGTTAGTATCTGTGTTTTTATATGATTTTGGTTTGATCGTTGTACAAATGAGTCTTTAAGTTCATCGTTTTGTTTGCAATGTATTTGCGTTAGTGTTCACTGGTATGAGATTCGTTTGATGATAATTTTGATTATGTGATTCTTTTGTGTTTCTTTCGCATCCAATAAAGGAGTGGTGTTAAAGTCCTTATGGTATTTTAAAATTCGTTTTGGGTATTTCAAGGTCATTTGATGGAAACTAATATTTTTATGGGAAATGAAGTGTGAAAAAAATGGTTATGTTGATGTCTTACATAAAATGGTATATATATATTTTATAAAAAAAAGATGTATAAGTTTAAGATATGTCTTGTGAAAAATGGTGTTCATTTGTTTTTGAGAAGGTCAAGTACGGGAATAAGAACTGTCTATGGTTCTCTTTTACCAAACTTGTTATGTATTTGGTTCATCGAGTGTTTCTTTCGTTAAGGTACGCTTGTGGATGTTTTATGGGTACGTGTATTTTATATTTTCTTTGTATGGGTTTTCATGAACATTTTATCTGTGTCTACTCTTATTGGGGAAAATTTCTCATTGTGTTTTTCTAGCATTGATTTTGATGCTCGTTACTTCGCTAGTTGGTAATTCGTACCCTTTTTGAGTTCGTTGATATACGTTTTAGTTCGACCGGTTTCATGGTTCGCGTCATTTCCTTAGGATAGATTGTCGTTTTGATTATCAATTTGTTCGTTGAAGAAGATGATGGTGTTTGCCAAGTTGTTCAAATGAGAGGTGTAGCTTAAAGATGTACGTTCTTTAGGAAGGTGGTCAACGATAGCGAGTGTTCGTGGACATTAGTAAGATAAAAGTGGTGAAGCGTGGAAAGTACCTGAGACACCATCTAAGAGACGATTGTCCTTAGGATTGGCAGGTACTATTGACGATTCATTTCTATCTTTCTATAGATTGCGTAGGCATCGCAGAAGGGGAAGATTCATAAGAGGAACTATGTGATACATGATTTAAAGTTGGGAAGTAGAACTTGGGGACGATATTTGTATGAAGCAGTGAGTGTTATCTACACAGATCATAAGAATCTTTAGCATATATTTGACAAGAGGTTAATATATGTCGAAGAGAAGTTGGGTGTGAAATTTCTCAGTAACTATGAATGTCTGATTCGCCACCGTCAAGGAAGGGCGAACATCGTGGCAAGAGTGCTGAGCGGGAGTGAACGAGTGAAATTTAGATGTTTGTGAGCAATGATTATGACAATTCAGTTCGGAGTTAAGAGGATGATACTGACAGCCTAGAGAGAGAGGTTCAAGGATGAGAACATGTAAGAAGAACGATTACTTGGTTTAGATCAGTAAATGGAAAGGAATGAAGATGGGAGAATGTACTTTGCGGACTAGTTATTGGTTTCATTGAGAGGAAGCGTAAGGACATCAATCATGCAAGGTATTTGATACATCCGAGAATGGATAAGACGTATTATTACCTTAGCAAGAGATGTATGGAGGATTGGGTATGATGGAGGATACCGATACTTTAGCAAGTATTTGAAATGCTTGAAGGTAAAGGTTGTAGTCAACGATTATTAGGGTGTTGCAACAGCCAGAGGTATCTGGAGATTTTATTAAGGAGGAGTTAGCGAGACTTTTTGCTCGGTGAGTTGGTAAAGAGCCATGGGGTGTCGCGTTGATCATCAAGATACATGATGAAATACTTACTTCGCGATAGTGGTAAACGTGTTATAGAGTCTTGAGAACGCTTATGTAGATGAGTACGACTTATCATTCTCTAATGAGTGAACTAAGTGAGTGTACAAATCAGGCGTTGGATGGTGAGTTGAGAGCATGGGTGTGTTTGAGTTTGGAGGGAGTTGAGGTATGCATTTATCTTTAGCTGAGTTATCCAATATCAACAACTATCATTCTAGTATTGAGTATGTGTCGTGTGAAAAGTTGTATGGAAGGTAATGTAGGTCACTTGTTCTGTGGGCAAAGGTTGGAACAAGCCAACTAATTGGTCTTGAACTAGAACGAGAAACTACGAATAAGGTTTTCTGACTAAGGAAGGACTTAAGGCAGCCAGAGATCACCAAAAGAGTTATGCGGATTATTGCCGTAAGTCTTTAGAGTTTGGTGTTGATGATTTTGTGATGCTGAAAAAGTTTCCTTGAAAAGGTGTTATGCGTTTCGGTAAGAAAGGCAAGTTAGCACCGAGATGTGCCGGATCGTTTGAGATTTTAGAAAGGATTGAATTTGTGGCATGCCGGTTGAAGTTAGCTAAGGAATTGAATGGGGTACATGATATGTTTCATGTATCTAATTGAAAGAAGTGTTTGGCGGATACTAGTCTGCATGTGCCATTAGATGAGATTAAGGTTGACAAGACTCTCCGTTTTGTCGAGGAACCTGTTGAGTATATGGATCGAGATGTTAAGGGTTTGAAGTATGGTGAGATAGTGTTGGTAAAGGTACGGTGAAATTCTAAGCGTGGTCCTAAGTTTACTTGGGAACGTGAGGATCAGATGTAATTAATATTTGTTTTGTGTGTATCCATTATATGTTTGGATTTTCATTTGGTTCGAGAGTATCGTACCTATCTGTGAGAAGTCGTTCGGATCTTTGGAGTTATTGATCGGTGCAGTGTATCTATTTTCGTGTATCGTTGGAGCGTCGGAGTGTTCTCTATCTTATGAATTCGGGTATTTAGTCGGTTCACATTTAGTGGTTCTTTCTCTGTGATTTTATGGAGTGGTATTTTTCCGCTTAAAAACCATAAATTTCCTTTTGCTGTTGTGAGTGGTGACTATAGTAGTTGAAATCTCGGGACGCGATTTCCCTAAGTGGGGGATGATGTAACAACCGTGGTTTTGGCAGGTCAGTTTGACTGATAGTCTTGACTCGGTTGACGTTTGTTTGTTGTGTCTTAGGTGATTGAAGTGTTATATGTGTGATATAGGTGAGTTTTAGCACTAAATCCCTTTGCGTAAATGGTTTTATTGTTATTTGGAAAGTTTGAAATTTGGGAAAGTTCATTTTGATCACATTTGTGGTGTAGAAATGACTTGTGTAGTTTTGGTGTTTTTGTGATTTTGCGTAACGAATTTTTGTTCAAGTAATTGAGAGTTAGTAAGTTATGTGGGATTTGTTTTTATGTGTTATATTTCAAAAAAGAGTGTGAAATTCTATTTTTGGAAACTTTGTTTTGAAAATGATAATTTTTTCGGTTTGTCGTAAAATTTAGGTTTATCGCGTAAGACGTTGGTTATCGTTACAGGTTGTTATAAAATATAAAAAGTATGAGGTTTTGAGTGTAATAAATTAATTTAAAAAAATAAATATATACATATATATGTGTGTAAAAATCGGTTGGAAAAAAAGATAAGGAAAAAACGAAACACAATTGTAGCCCAATTACAACTCTAAGTTAGGTAATTATCCACTAAATAATTATAAATACAAAATCAAAGTTCCCAATCCCTTTTTCCTGCAAATTTAAGTCGACCAAAAGGAGAAACAAAGAGAAAATTTTAGGGTTTATAGTTTTCAAGCAATAATCAAGAATCAAGGTAAAATCTTTAAACCCTATGTTCAATTAATTGATTAATTAATCTAATTCATGTAATATTAATTATGATTGATCTAAGGTTTATATAATTCTGTAAATTAATAGAGTAAAACATGTTGGGATCATTAGTTGTTAATAATATGGTAATTAGTTAAGGGAATTGAGTGTAAAAAGCGTTAGATTATGCGTTAGGGTTTCGACAGAAAACTATGACTGTAAATATGTGAGTATAATTAACAGATGGTGAAGAGTTAGGTCACAAATTTTTGGTCTAAATTGAAGTATAATGAAAGAGCTTTCCAAAAAGTCCAGCCACGATTGATTTCAAGGTGGGGAAGTTGGTCTTTTGATTTTTCTTTGTTAAGGTGTCAAAGCTGTCAAACCGAGACAGAATTTGGGTAAAAGTTTGAGGGTGAGTTGTGGTTATAAAAGTGGTATTTTGACTAGCCCTTCTGGAAAAGTTAAGTATTAGGTTATATTAGACTACCACGAAAAGGATTCACGATAAAAACCTGTGGAAGTATTTTATGTTAATTAAAACTTTTTGGTGTGCGTTAATATCCGAATTTGAGTAGTTGACAAGTTTGATTTTCTTTTGAGTACTTGTGTGTGTTATTGGTCCATGGCATTCTGGGATTAGCTTGTATGCTTATGAGAGACCATGGTAAATTTTTTGTGTGAGTTGTTGAGCTTTATTTGTCGTGATTTCATGTGGGCGAATGTACCCAAAAATTCTGCGTTTTCTGATTTTAAAAGTGCAAGGGATTTAGTGAGTGTTAGGTTATGGTAGTGGTTAGTATGGTGTCTAGGAGATCCATGGTGGGTCATATGAGTCTTAGACATCCATCATATGAGTATTTCATGGGTTGTAGCTTTTAGCTTGACCTTGTGTAATGTGGATTATTTTTGTGTGTTATAGATTGTGAATTGTTTTTGTGGAAGCTGCGAAGTTTAAGGTGAGTTCATAGTCCCACTTTTTAACTTGTTTTAAACTTGGGATGGGAATGATGCTTGTCTTAAATGAGTTGAATTACTGTGATTATGTGTATGTGTGTTAAAGAGCTCGGACTTTTAATGTTATCGTATTTATGCTATATTTGAACGGTAATGATATGATGTGTGATTCTGTGTGGTCCAATTGGGAGGGTGCTTACCCTGTTGCTCGTGCATACGACCTAATTGGAGAATAGCATCCCTACTCACTTTTATTCTGTATGGTCCGATCGGAGGGTATTAATTTACCCATTTTTTTTTGGAGCGGGGGTCACGTTCCGGCCCGGTATGTTGTGAATTTGGATCGGTGGGAACTTTCCGCCCGATGGTTGCCTTATGTGTGATGTTGCCTTATGAATACATGTAGCTTATATGATAACTGTAATTATTTGTTCAGCTATATTTTATAATCACAGTGATTTTGGTTGCTTAGCGTGTTTGAGTCTTAAACCTATGAATCTCACCAACGTTATGTTGACATTTTAAGCATCATTTTCAGGTGAGCTTTCTAAGGATATGATAGAAGGATGTGATTAGACGAGACCTTAGTTGCTTTGGAAGTGGTTTATCTGTGCGTTTGGAGTTTATCATGTTGTTTCTTTTCGGGTATTGTTATGACACTTTGTGTCTATACTTTGTCATATTATTGCATGTAGTTATTCTCTATATAGACACCATGTGTTGTGACGATATCCATGAAGTTACACCCGCACGTTTCCGCCGTAGCGGGGTGTGACAAATTGGTAGCTTAATCTTTTTTTGTTTTAACATTGATTTTAGTCCTTTAGGTAATTGATGTGTGCTTATTCACACATCCTTTTTAGACCCAAAATCTATCCAAATATACCAAATACTAACAAAATATGGAAAGGAAATGTATGTTTTTGTATTTGTGTATGTGCGGTACGGATATGTGAAAAATGGACAAAAACAAAGCAAAACCGACAAAAACGAGCACGAGAATGGAAAAAGGTCAAAAAGCCGGAGCCGGGGAAGCTTAATAATCAAGGATAGCTCAAAATTTTAAAGAAAGTCCCCAGAGATTCAGAAAGTTACAAGAAAAGTCCCTGGTCAATGATTGACGAGTTTGGCAACTTCAGTCCCTGTACTTTCAGATATTAACAAAAATGGTCCCTTGAAGAAATATTTGAAGAAAGTCAATTCAAGTCCTTCACAAATCAAAGAATATCAACTAAAGCCCTTGGAAAACATTTTTTGAAAATGGCAGCAATGGTCCTTGAAATTTCAGAAGTTACAAATTTGGTCCCTTGAAATTATCTAAGCCTATATCGGATCCTAAATGAAATATAACCCAAAATAATAAACCTAAATCCACTAAATCCAATCCAATTCCTCAACCCTTATCCTTGGCCCATATACACCAGCCCTGCTTTCCATTATTGTTTATGATATATAAAAAAACCAAAAAAAAAATCAGAAAATTTAAAAAAAAATACAAAAATAGGTTTTTAAATACAGATTTAAGCTTCAATAAGCTTAGTTTTCTTTCATATAAGCTTATATTAGCTTGCTAGCTATTGTAAGTTTATTTAGTATCTTATATAGTCAAGTTCTTCAAATTAAGAAAAAGTCAACAAAAGTCAACACTCAGCTTATTAAATAAGCTGAGCTTATTCAGAAGGTGATTTGACAGTCAAAGGGAGCCATTGGCCTGTCTAAAGACAGACAAGCTTAGTGAACCGCCTCTGTTGAGCTGAGGGGGAATTACTTTGTAAGTTTTTCTTGTTTAGTTTCTCTATATTGCATAATATAGTAGCAGTAGTGTAGCTTTGATTATTATTGCTTATTTCTGTTTCTTATTAGTAGTTTAGTCAATATTTAGCTTTACTGTGGTAGTTTTTAGCTTAATAATGTAGATTGCAATTTTATTTGAGCTTACTCTTTCATATCTGTTGCATAATTTGAATCTGTGTTTCTGTTGTTATTTGTGTTTGTGGTCTGAAATTCTGGTTCATTTAGGCTTGTTTGAACATTAGTATTGCAGATTAGGTGGATTGAATTGGAATCTTACTTGTTTGCTTCATATTTAGTTAAGGCAGATGCATAAGAGAGTGTTTGGAATAAGAGGTTATTGTAGTGCTTAAGTTTGATTAGGGCTATTCTATTAGTATAAACTTGTTACTATAGTTCTATTTAGGTAATACAAAACATAAAAACCAGTGTTCACATAAGCAAAAGTCAAAATCAAATTTGATCTATCATTGTTGTTTGAAGCTGTTAGATTTTAGGCCTTATAATCTTATCAATAGTGCATAAGTAGTTTATTCAGCATAATTCAAGCATTCAGTAGCTTATTACATCATAGTTAATCATTTAGGTAAGTTCTAATTTCATTTTAGTCAAAGTTTCTTTAAAATCAGAAAGTCAAAATATCATTGAACTCAGATTTGGCCAGAACTTTGTGAGCACTCATAGGGTTCATTACTGTTTAGAAATAAGTTTGAATTACTGATTTTGAGAGTTTAGCAGTTAGAGAATCATAATCAATAACTAAATTTCAATTTGGATCTCAATTGCTTATTAGGATTTTGGATTTTATTAGCCTGTTTGAGTATAGTAATCCCCTGCACATAAGCTTTGGTCTACTTTTTAGGTATCATTTAGGTGAGTAAATAAGCTTCTGAGTGAGTTCATTTGGAGTTTTTATTAGCTCATTAAGTCTGTGAAGTGTTTGCCCCCATAAGCTCACACTTACAAGCTTATTTGGACTGCTTATTTGACCTATCAAAGAGTAAGTGTTTTTTAACAGTGTCTGATTTCATTAGCAGGCCTGCAAGCGTGGTTTATAGTTTGTAATCTAAGATTTGTGGTTCATTTGAGTTTCTCAGACCTTGTAGTTGCTTATTTCATTGGTTTGAAACCCATAGCTTATTCTATTTGCCAACTGCTTATTCATTTGGTGCTTATTGGGACTGCTTTTGTTATTTAGCTGTGATTCTGTTCTCAAATTGGTCTAATCTCAGTTCATTTAAGCTTATTTGATTCTAAAAGACATTTGGTATAAGTTTGGTACATTTTGGTCAATTGTACTTATTAATAAGCACTTAATATAAGTTGTTTATAAGCAATTAAGCACTTTTCAAGCTTATTTTCTAGTTTTCAAATATTTTATAGGTTTTATATTTTATTTTAGAATTTCCCTGAAATTTTCAGATTTTTCTAAGGTGTTTTGCTATTTTTCTTATTTTATTTTAGTTTTTAATCAATTTTTAAATACTTTTATTAAAGCAAAATAAAAAAAAAAAAAAAAATTAGAAAAAGCATAAAAAAATCCAAAAATATTTTATAAAATAGTTTTTAGTTATTTTAATTTTTTAGAAATTAATTTTTCATTTTTCTCATTTAAATTCTTTTTATTTGCATTTTTAAGTACTTTTTAATTAGCCAAAATAGTTTTTAATTCACAATAATTACACAAAAAGTCAAAAAAATATATTTTCAGTTTTAAAATTAGTTTTTAGGGATTGTAGAATTTTTAAAATTAATTTTGTATTTTTCTCACTTAATTTCCATTTTCTTTTAATTTTTAATTAGTTAAATTAGTTTTTAATTCATAAAAAATTAATAAAAAGTCAAAAAAATATTTTTCTTTTTCTCAAAATTTTCTTGTATCATTTTTAACTTAGGAAAATTATTTTCATACCCGTAGGATTAGTCTAGCTTCAAATTCACTTTTTAATTAGCGCGTTTATTTTACGTTTTAGCTTACGTTTTTGATTCTACGTTACGTTTTAGGTTTGGTAATTTGAATTACTTGCTTAATTGGTTAATTGTGCCTCATTTTCATATTCATTAGTGTAAATCTCATTGAAATCACCTTTTCCCACTTTCACGACACTTTTCACGAACCGGGAATTTAAAATTCCATTCACACCTGCACACGGATTACGATCTTGGGATTTGTATTTCCTTCAAATCCTTTAGAGAAATATAAATACTCTATACTATATATACTAATTTGAAACCAATCAAATTTTGGCGCCGCTACCGGGGAAGGTTGAAGTGAATTTTTGATTTTCGTTTTCGATTCGTGTTATGAAAACCTTCCTTTTTCTTGTATATATTTTCTATAAAAATAAAAAAAAAGTAAAAAATCAAAAACACTTTTCCTAAAGTGTTTTCAAAAATACAAAAATAGAATAACATCCTCACTCTCGCGGGAGTGTTGTAAACCATTCCGAAAAAACAACAAAAGAGATCGTGAAATTATACGTATTCGGATTACTTTCTTGCTACAACCAACTAAACGGGGAATACGGAGGTCTTGACATTAAATTGCATACAGAAGAGAGATCCATTCTTCTCTCCCGCTCCGCTGCACGTAGTAATTGAGGAAACGGTTACGAATAACGTAACGGTTGCAAAAAGAGAATAAAAGTTTTAAGTTTTGTGATTTTGTTTTCCAAAATATTAAAAAAGCCAAAAATAATTCCCAATCAAAAATACAAAAAGATTTTCATTTTCCATTTTGATTTTCCTTTTATTTGTGATTTTTGTGGTGTATGAACACCCGTTCATCTTCTAAACGTCTTATTTCTCCACTTTCAAACCCAGAAAGTTTAATTCGTCACACACTCCGTGTTCGTTTCCCAAACGTTGAGGAAATGGACCAAAATAACCACAACAATCAACACCCTCCGGTGGGTGATATTCAAAATGTGCCAACACCCGATCTCCGAACGATGGAGGAGTTGTGCCAACTGACAATGCACGGAAGAGGTGGTCCAATTGCCCCTCTTAATATCGAGGCTACGGATTTTGGACTCAAGCATCATATGATTCAACAAGTCCAAAATTCATGCCAATTTCACGGTTTACCGGGTGACGATGCTAATAAACATCTTGACAAATTCTTAACCGTCAACCAAAGTATGAAACAAAATGGGGTTTCCGATGATGCCCTTCGTCTTTCTCTCTTCCCCTATTCTTTGACGTATCAGGCCACCGCTTGGTTTGATCGTCTTCCCAAGAACTCAATTCACACCCTTGAAGAAATGGTTTCAAAGTTCTTGGCGAAATATTTTCCACCATCGATGGTGATGAAACTTCGAAACGATATTAGCAATTTCCGTCAGCTTCCCGATGAATCTTTATTCGAAGCTTGGGAACGTTATAAGCTTGCTATTGATCGGTGTCCAAACCATAATATGCTTCTTGTTACGATAATCGATACGTTTTATAATGGTTTAACTCTCTGACATGGGGACACGATCAATGCTGCTGCTGGTGGAATTTTTATGAAACGACGTCCTGAAGATTGTTACGAACTTATTGAGAATATGACTGCTCATTACAATTACTGGGATTCCTCAGCCGAGAGGAATGAGTCAACAAGATCGACTGCTGCTCATAATTCTTCTACGTCTAGTTCTGAAATAGCCGCAATTATGAAGAAACTCGATGATTTGTCTACGGTTGTTTTACGAATGCATCAACCGACTCAGAATCAAAATCAAGTCAAAAACCATCAAGTCAATATGGTTAACCAAAATTGTGAGACTTGTGGTGGTCCTCATTCGTGTTTCGAGTGCCCAGCCTCCGGTGGCTTCACTCACGAGAATGTGTATGCTACTTCGGGAACCTACAATATGGGCGGTAATGGTTACCAACCACAGGGAGACCAAAGTCAATCAAGTTAATCAAGTGAATCATAACGTGTAAAACCGAAACAATCAATTTAACCAGAATCAAAATCAAAACCGGATGAACAATGGTTTTCAAAATCAAAATCAAGGTTTTCATCAAAATCGGGGGAATTACAATTAAGGCCCGAATCAAGGGAATTTTCAAAACCAAGGAAACTATGGAAATTTTCAAAATGCTAATCATGGGAATTACAATTATGGAAATTTTCAAAATCAAGGTTTCAACAACAATAACCGCGGACAAAATTTTCAGAATCAAAATCCAGTTGTGAATCAGAATCAGTCACCTTCAGATGAGTTGATTAAACAATTGATGCTTCAAAATCAGAATTAAATGAAAAATCAAGAATTACCAACTAAGGAAACCACTGAAATTCAGAAGTCTTTAAATGATTGACCCTCGGGATCGGGTACTCTTCCAAGCAACACGATCGCTAACCCGAGGGGCGATGTTAAAGCGATCACAACTCGAAGTGGTGTTTCATATGAGGGATCCACGGCTCCTACTACGTCGTCTTCTCTTCCTCCCAAGGTAGTTGACCGTGAGACCGAGGCGACAAAGGACTCGGTTCTTCCTACTAATAACGGAAGTACCAAATACGTC
The DNA here is from genome assembly GCA_030686995.1 of Artemisia argyi. Lineage (NCBI taxonomy): Eukaryota > Viridiplantae > Streptophyta > Magnoliopsida > Asterales > Asteraceae > Artemisia > Artemisia argyi. The sequence goes on along the minus strand of CM060697.1, from coordinate 16,981,648 downwards.
CAACCTCCAGTTGTCCAGCTGTCAAAGCAGAAGGAAAAAGTTATTGAACCAGAAAAAGAAGTTCCACTCAAGACCAAATTTCCTTATCCATCAAGATTGAATGATCAGAAGCTCCGTGACAAAGCTAATCATCAAATGGAGAAGTTCTTCCAAATCTTCCAAGATTTGCACTTCGACATTAGCTTCGCGGATTCTATACTTTTAATGCCGAAATTAGCGTCTATGGTTAAAAATCTTTTGCATAACAAGGAAAAATTGTTTGAAATGGTAAAAACCCCGTTAAATGAGAATTGCTCGGCGATTATCCTTAAAAAGCTTCCCGAAAAGCTTGAAGACCCCGGTCGATTTTATCATTCCTTGCAATTTTCCAGGGATAGGTAAGTGCTTCGCCTTGGCCGATCTCGGTGCTAGCATTAACCTAATGCCGTTATCTATTTGGAAAAAGTTGTCTTTACCCGATTTGACTCCGACTTGCATGACCCTCGAGCTTGCTGACCGAACTACTTCCCGCCCGATGGGAATAGCCAAGGATATCTTCGTCAATGTGGGAAAATTCCATTTCCCTGCCGATTTTGTCATTGTTGATTTTGATGCTGTCCACGGGTACCTCTCCTTCTTTGGAGAGGTTTCTTAAGGACTGGCCGTATGTTAATTGATGTTTACTATAAAGAAATTACCCTACGCATTGGTACCGAAGCCATAACATTTAATTTGGATCAAACCACGAGATACTCCTCCAATTATAACCATTTTTCCGTGAACCGTATCGATGTTATTGATATTGCTACGGAGGAGTATTCTCAAGAACATCTCGGTTTTACTGAAAATGCTTCGAGTGGCAATCCCACTCCTTCTTCTCAACCAATTGTTTCTGATCCTTCCCCTTCCCTCACTCTGTTTGAGGGAAGTGATTTCATCTTGGAAGAGATCGAGGCCTTTCTTTCTAATGATTCAAATTCACCAGAAATTGATCATTCAGTTTGCGATTCGGAGGGAGATTTTATTTTGATTGAAAAATTGTTGAATGAAGACCCAACTCTGTCTCTCCCTCCGATGGACCTTAAAATGGCCGATGTTAAAGAAGTTAAGCCGTCTACTGAGAATCCTCCGGAGCCCTAGCTTAAGGATTTACCTCCTCATCTTGAATACGCTTTTTTAGAAGGAACCGACAAACTTCCCGTCATAATTTCGAAAGACCTTAAAGATGAGGAGAAGACCCGTCTCTTAAATGTGCTCAAGAAGCATAAAAGTGCCATCGCTTGGCAAATTTCTAATATCAAGGGCATAGACCCTCGTTTTTGTACTCACAAGATTTTGCTTGAAGATAACAACAAACCTTCCGTCCAACAACAACGACGGATTAACCTAAAAATTCATGAGGTTATCAAAAAGGAAGTTATCAAACACCTCGATGCCGGAATGATTTATCCAATATCGGATAGCTCATGGGTTATCCCGGTCCACTGTGTTTCGAAGAAAGGTGGTATGACCGTCGTGACTAATGAAGATAATGAATTGATTCTGACACGTCTTGTTACCGGATGGAGAGTGTGTATTGATTATAGGAAATTGAACGATGCGACTCGTAAGGACCATTTCCCACTTCCATTTATGGATCAAATGCTTGAACGATTAGCGGGAAATGAGTTCTATTGTTTTCTCGATTGCTTTTCCGGATATTTTCAAATTCCAATTAACCCTCCAGACCAGGAAAAGACCACTTTTACTTGCCCTTATGAAACGTTTGCTTACCGTCGTATGCCTTTCGGATTATGCAATGCTCCAGGCACGTTCCAGAGGTGCATGATGGCAATTTTCCATGATATGATTGAGAAAACCATGGAAGTTTTCATGGATGATTTCTCGGTTTATGGAGATTCCTTCACTTCTTGCCTCTCTCATTTAGAAAGAATGCTGAAACGGTGTGAAGACACCAACTTGGTTTTAAATTGGGAGAAGTGCCATTTCATGGTTAAAGAGGGCATTGTCCTCGGCCATAAGATTTCAAAATCCGGGATTGAGGTCGATAGAGCTAAAGTCGACGTGATTGCTAAGTTACCTCATCCTACTACCGTAAAAGGAATTACAAGTTTTCTTGGTCATTCCGGCTTTTACCGACGTTTTATCCAAGATTTTTCCAAGATAGCTCGGCGCCTGACTCATTTACTTGAAAAATATGCTCCGTTTATCTTCTCAAATGAGTGCATTGAAGCATTTAATATCCTAAAGAAGAAGTTAACGGAGGCTCCTATCTTAGTTGCCCCCGATTGGAACTTGCCTTTCGAACTAATGTGCGATGCTAGCGATTATGCTATTGGTGCAGTTCTGGGGCAACGTAAGTCAAAATATTTTCAGCTGATACACTATGCTAGTAAAACAATGAGCGATGCTCAATACCATTATACGACTACTGAAAAATAAATTTTAGCCATCATTTATGCTTTTGAAAAGTTCCAACCTTATCTCGTCTTAAAGAAACGCATAGTGTATACGGATCATTCGGCTCTTAAATATCTAATGGCAAAGCAAGATGCTAAGCCAAAATTGATGCGGTGGGTTCTACTCCTTCAAGAATTCGATGTTGAAATTCGAGACAAAAAGGGAGCTGAGAACCTTGCTGCCAATCGCCTTTCACGTTTAGAGAATCCCCATCAAAGTGATTTCGAGAAAAAGGAAATTACCGAAACATTTCCTCTCGAGACACTTGGGAGTTTATCATACAATGATCCTAGTACCCCATGGTTCGCCGACTTTGCGAATTACCATGCGGGGAATTTCATAAGAAAAGGAGTGTCGTTCCAACAAAAGAAGAAATTCTTCAAAGATGTTAAACATTATTTCTGGGACGACCCCTACTTGTTCAAAATCTGTGCGGATCAAGTGAACCGGCGGTGCGTTCATTGCAAGGAAGCCGCTGAAATTCTCATGGCATGCCACAATGGACCCACAAGGGCACATCACGGTGCCAACTTCACCGCTAAGAAAGTTTTCGATTCCGGCTTCTACTGGCCGACGATATATCGGGATGCCAATGAATTGGTGAAATCATGTGATTCTTGCCAGCGTCAAGGAAAAATTTCTCAAAAGGATGAGATGCCACAAAATGCTATTCAAGTTTGTGAGATTTTTTACGTCTGGGGTATCGATTTCATGGGACCATTCCCGTCATCTAGAGGAAACAAATATGTTGATATAAATAATTGACTAAAAACGTTATTCATATCTTTCGATATCTTTATATTTTGATAATCACAAAACGAAAACCCTCAAACCAAAGATCATGACGTAAACAAGTATTTAGTAGTAAATACTCACTTTCACCATCTAATCAGTTAAGGTATGAATAAACAAAGTGTCTAATGCATTATAAGATCAAAGGAACATTTTTGTTAATCACTAGATTTTTATAAAATGTCACAAAACATTTTATATCTTTTATAAAACATTTTTGGAGTTAAAAGAATATGTTTAATTCATTACAAATATATGAATTCAAATTTTTAACCAAAAATGGCAAATCTAATCCAGAAAAATTTTGCTCACAAAAGGACAAGAAAATCTAACGTTCAGGAGGGCGGCCCCCTTAATTATACTAGGCGGCCCCCTTAATCATTAAGGGGACCGCCCCCTAATTAAGGGGACTGGCACGCTCCAGAACAGTATTTTCTGGCCCTTTAAATACTGGATCATTCCATATATCTTTCTCACCTTTTTGCACTAAAAACTTTCTGATTCAAACCTCCATTTCTATCTCAAAAATCCTTTGATCATATAATTCATAAGTCTTTGTTTCTAAGTGATCCAAAGCTTCATCCACTCAAGTGCAAAGAGAATAACACTTCTATCTATCAAGACTAGAAGTATTACAACTTAATATCATCTTGCTATCTAAGTTGTTTGATCATTTCATCTTGTAAATCATTCATTCTTTGGTGTATAAAGTGTATATATTGGTTAGCTAGATTTAGATATAGGATCTAGATTTGTTGAAGGTGTGAAGTGGTACTAGAAGTGAAGAAGTAGAGGTGCATAGGATTAGTGGTAGGAGATATAAGAAATGGTAGTATATTGTAGTAGAGATTAGTAGTGAAGACAAAGAAGTTGAAGCCTTAAAGTTGAGAAGACATAGAAGCCTAGAAGTTGTGAAGAAGTATAAGTCTTGAAGTAGTGGATAGATTGAAGTTGTGAAGGTGTGAAGAAACAAGTGGTGTGAAGAAGTGTAGAAGGTGTGAAAGTGTGTATAAGGAGTTGTGTTCTGATTATAGTTGTGAGATTGGTTCTAGCTACGATTAGAACCCGACATTTAGCTTTGTGTCGTTAAATTGGTGTAAGCTAAGGTGTGTACGGTTTTCTCCGCCATAAGGGAGGTTATTGACTTAGTGAAGAAAACTCTCGAGTTCGGTGCTCGGGGAGTGGAGTAGGGCAAGGAAGGTGTCCTTGTAGCCGAACCACTATAAATCATTTGTCTCTCGGTTTGATCTTTCCATCTCTCACTCTTTGTTTACTTACTTTTTAGCATTTCGTATATAGTTACAATTGCTTGTATTGTGCATATATTGATTTCACATAAAGATCAAACTAGGTTCCATTCACAACATTGATTTTATATAAACAAACCAAAAGGATATACTCATATTAAAACACATATACACATATATACTTATATGTGATATATGAAATCATAATTCTTACTTAACATTTTATATAAGTAGCGTTTATACAAAAAGTGTGAATAAAATAGTATCAAAGATTTTTGAAATTTGCGTCTATTCTTTAAAAGCATACTTTTATAAAACGAAAAAGACGTAAAACTATTCAACCCCCCCCCCCTTCTAGTTTTCCACAAAATATATACTCGTGGCCGTCGATTACTTGTTAAAATGGGTTGAAGCAAAGGCACTCCCCACCAATGATGCCCGAGTTGTTGTGAAATTTCTCAAAAGTCTTTTCGCCTGATTTGGGGCACCTCGTGCTATTATAAGTGATCGTGGGACCCATTTCTGTAATGATCAATTTGCTAAAGTTATGATCAAATATGGTGTCACACATCGTCTTTGATACGTGGGAATTGTGCACTCGCAACATGTTTTACCTCTCAATGGATCTTGAGAAGCTTATAACCCCCACCAGGCAGTGTACCTGATCGTTGTAGTATAGTATAGTGATAAGTACCGGGGGATTGATCGTTCAACTCAGGAATATTGTCGCTAGGATTAGAAAGCCTACTAAACTAGGTCTAGAGGTGAGGGATGATTCTTTTTGTATTTTTATATTTTATGGAAAGCAATTAAAATCTCGGGTTTTGAAGGAGTGGGCGGAATTAGATGCTAGCCAACTAACCCAATTAATCTAAAGATGCAATCAAAATAAAATAACAAAAATAAAAATAAAACTAATTATACTAATGTGGTGGAAACAATAATGAGGAAAGTTGTGTTTACTTAGATTTCATTACTCCCTAGATATCTTTTACAGGTTGATTAGCTTGTTACAATTGCATGGATGACGGGTTATATTCCTTAATACTAGTCGTAGGGCCGTGTACAATATTCCCTAACTCTATAAGATCCTACTTCACTCCTATGTCGAGCCGTTAGAAGCTCCTAACATGGGATCATTAGAATTCTCTTACGCATTAAATACAACCGAAAATCGTAGTACACCTCCGATCATGTTTCTTAAGACGTTCAAGCAAGTTACCAATGGAAGTCTCCCAGTTTTCTTAAGCCTATCATTGAATACAATCATCTGTAACAATTATAAACAAACAATCAACCCATAATCAACATCTAGGTTTCACTACATCTAAGCAAACACAATAAAGATCTAGCCTAGCATGTTAAAGAGAAGACAAGCGTAAGATATAATCACACAACACATAGACATATTGAATGATTTGAATGAATACTTATCTTCACTTGAACATGGAAGAATCAAGGGCTTGAAACCCTTGAAAAAGCTGGAAAATTCGACCTAGGGTTTATTCCCTCAAAGTTGCACACTAATGAATGAAAATTGGAAAACTATATATAGACTTTACACTTTGACGGTGTCATGTATTAGCTCGTGACGCCGTCATCTCGTCGCCATGATAAAAATCGTATTGCCTAGATCCATTTATGACGCCGTCATGTGGAGAATTACTCTGGGCCGTCACAAGTAATCGGACCCTGACGGCCTTGGTGACGCCGTCATGCCATAAGCTTGAAAACTCTCTGGGTCGTCACGTTATAAGTTCCATATCCACCTCTTTTGTAACTCTTGACGCCGTCATGTGTAGAGGCTTGACGCCGTCAGGTACTGTTCCAGCAAGGAAATTTGAGACTTTGCCGTTTTCTTCACTTTTATGCTCCAAAAACGTCCAAAATGTTTCCTTTTCCAGATTCTTCATCAAAAGTACCTAAAATGACAAAAGAAACGATTTAGGGCAATATTTGATCAAATAATCTCGAATTCGGGCTTAAATGACCCCTTAAAAGCGGTACACTTTTTGCCTCATCAGTCTTTCAACTGCATATCATCCGCAGACGAGCGGTCAAGTTGAGGTGTCCAATCGTGGCTTGAAACGTATCTTAGAAAGGACCATAGGAGAACATCGTGCTTCATGGGCTGATAAGTTAGATGATGCATTATGGGCTTTCCGGACCACTTACAAAACACCCATTGGGTGCACTCCTTACAAGCTGGTTTACTGGAAAGCCTGCCATTTGCCCTTTGAACTTGAGCACAAGGCATAATAGGCCTTGAAACACGCTAATTTTGATCTCAAAACTGCGGGTGATCATCGTAAAGTTCAATTGAATGAATTGACTGAGCTTCGTGATCAGGTCTATGAAAATTCTTTGATCTACAAAGAGAAAACGAAGAGGATTCATGATGCTAAGATTAAAGATCATGTTTTCAACGTTGGTGATTGAGTCCTTCTTTTCAATTCTTGATTGAAGATATTCTCGGGCAAGCTTAAAACCCGTTGGTCTGGACCATTCACCATTACCCAAGTTTTCCCTTATGGAACCGTCGAGTTAGCTCAACCCGATGGTCCCAAATTTAAGGTGAATGGTCATCATCTCAAACACTATTTTGGAGGGGACATACCACCCATGGTTGTCCCGGATCTCCAAACTTTCCCCAAGGACAATTAAATTTGGGAATCGAGTCAAGCTCATGTGACTCGGTGAACAAAAACAAGCGCTTCGTGGGAGGCACCCCATGCTTATCCTTTTTCATCTTCTTAATTTTCTATTTTCTTTAGTAACGTGACGTGAGGGGGGAGACCCTTTCCAAACTCGTATTTTCGTAGTTGTTTGTGAATGTCTAGGAATTTCCCCGAAGATTGAGGACTCTCGTGCTCGTGTTTTGTCATTCTCTCCACTCGAGTCTCATTCTTCACTGCTCTTTCGGAAATTCACCATATCCAAAATCCTATCGACTAACGTTTATCTCTTGGCATACTTAATAAACAGCCTTAGATTTTACGTAGGATTACCCGTACCCTTAAGAAATTGAGGTTAATGTTTCACTTTAGTCTGGGGGGTGAATCTTCGATTCGATTTGACCTAACACCTTCGTCTGAGCTGTTAACTTACGCAACTCTGTTTTCCACCAAAATTCAAAAAAAATTGCCACCTTTTTGCTAAAAAAAATAAAAATAAATAAATAAAATGATATGATATATAAAGTTTTGAATAATTGTTTTGACACCTTATTGACCTTCCTACTGGTGAGAGTAGAAATAAATGTTTCGACTTGACCGGGCGTGTTGAGACCTAACTTGTTCCCTTAAGCAATGATAATCATATAAGCTTGTGCTAGTCTTGTACACCAGGAGCTATAAAATGTGAATTCTTTCTTAAGAATCTGCAAGTTCTCGTACTTGACTTTATATATGCGCAGCTTAAAAGCCTTCGCTAGTCTTTTACATAAGGAGCTATAAAACGCGAATTCTTCTTCTAGAATTTGCAAGTTTTCGTAACTGACTTTAGATATGTGTGGCTGATTATAGGCTAAGCATTCGCTGGTTTCATTATTTGGGATCTTAAATTGCGAAGAGCGAGAAATGATAGAGTTTATTTTGAAGTTTTATGCTAAACGTGGAGTAGTTGGTTCTCTTTAGAGCTCATGGAAGGTACTTGTGACTTTTTACTCCCACAAAATTGTTTCACCAGTATATAATAGATGTATTAGGTTAATTAGTGGTATTTAGGTTTGGGCAATATTTAGTTTCTTATTTCCTTAAAAGAATTTTTGCTTTAGAAGTTGGGTACATATCAAGGACACATCAAAAGTAAAAATGAAAAATCAAAAGTTGATATGTATGTGGTTTTGGAGCTACCCGATAAGCTTCCATTGTTGAAAAGAATGAAAAAAATGAAAAATAAAAAGAAAAGAAAAAAAAAGTATGGTGAAAAAAATAAGTGAAAGAAAGAAAAAAATGAAAAGTGAAAGTTGTATCAAATAAGAGCTTAAGTGTATAAAAGTTGTTGGCGCGTGAGGTGCATGTGGATAATTCTGAATTAGTCACATGAGGTGCACGTGTAGTACTCCGCAATTTATATATGAGATTGTATGTATCCAAAAATTCCTTGATGTGCACCGAATTTCTAAAGCAGTGGTTCTTGAGAGAAAATGAAAAACTACTTGGCATTTTAAACTTGGTATCTCTATCGGACTAAAAAGTTATTGAAATGAGAAAATATGAAGCAATTCATTTCTCACAAAAATAAAATCTTGAGATACAAAATTTAGGATATGGGAGTAAGAAGTTTTCACAAGTAACTCTTATGGGTAGTGTTCGTATCTAACTTGTAGATAAGCTGTGATCTCGTTTTTACGCTTAGTTTGGGGTCTTGTGAAAAATCAAGGATGACGATTTTTATCCGTACGGTCATTTCTCCATGAGAAGTGTTTCTACTCATTGACCCTAATAATTATTGAAAGATAATGAAAGTCAAGCAAACCGTCACATATACAAAAATGAAAAAGTACAAAAATAGTCGTGGTAGTTGTTATTTATGAAAATCGGAAAACGGAGCGTTTTGAGAAAAAATGATTTTAAGATCTCTTTCGAACATCCTTGCTACTTTCCAAAGTCAGTAAAAAAAGGTTTTGAAATTATTTATCTCTTAAGCATGAGGTGATGACATTGCGTGAGGGCACGGCAATCCCTTCGTCTGGGGGAGTTTTGATGTGTGCTTATTCACACATCCTTTTTAGACCCAAAATCAGACCAAATATACCAAATACTAACCAGATATGCCAAGAAAATGTGTGTTTTTGTATTTGTGTATGTGCAGGTACGGATATGTGTAAAATGGACAAAAACAAAGCAAAACCGAAAAAAACGAGAACGAGAATGGAAAAAGGTCAAAAAGCCGGAGCCGGGGAAGCTTAATAATCAAAGATAGCTCAAAATGTTAAAGAAAGTCCCCAGAGATTCAGAAAGTTACAAGAAAAGTCCCTGGTCAAAGATTGACGAGTTTGGCAACTTCAGTCCCTGTACTTTCATATATTTACAAAAATGGTCCCTTGAAGAAATATTTGAAGAAAGTCAATTCAAGTCCTTCACAAATCAAAGAATATCAAATAAAGCCCATGGAAAATGATGAGGCGAAAAATGATCCGTTTTTAGGGGGTCATTTAAGCCCGAATCCGAATTTATTTGATCAAATATTGCCCTAAATCGTTCCTTTTGTGATTTTAGGTGTTTGGAGAGTGAATTCTGGAAAAGAGGCTATTTTGGACGTTTTTGGAGCATAAAGTGAAGAAAACAACAAAGTACCAAATCCAAGCTGGAATTACAAGGTGACGGCGTCAAGAATTTACTCTTGACGGCGTCAGAAAGGATGAATATTTTACTGAAGGTTGTGAAGGCGTCAGATGAAGAGATGACGGCGTCAAAATGACCAAGATTAATTTACCGAGGGTGGTGACGGCGTCACATAGGCCGTCACGATTGGATCTAGGGCGTCCGAGGAAGTATATGGCGGCGAGTTGACGGCGTCAGATTTTACTCTTGACGCCGTCAGGACGATTTTCCTATATATAGTTTTCTAGTTTTTTCATTAAAAAGAGAGAAGTTTTGGTGAAACCCTAAAGACGATTTTGGTGCCTCTTTTACAGGTTTTTCAAGGGTTCCAAACCCTTGAGACCTTGCATTGTAATTGAGATAAGTATACTCTTAATTCAATCAATATGTCTATGTGTTGGTTGTCTATCTTTTGTTCTTATCTTAATTCTACTATGCTAGGCTAAATTTCCTTTGTGTTTGCTTAGATCTAATGAAACCTAGATGTTGATTATGTGTTGATTACTTGTCTATTCTTGTTTTGAATGAATGATATTATATGTTAGGCTTAAGAAAACTGGCAGATCTCCAAATGGTAACATGCTTGAACGTCTTAAGAAACATGAACCCAGGCGTACTAGGTCTTTATTGGTTGTATTTAATGCATGAGCCACTGTTTACAATCCCTATAGTTGTGCTGGGTCATGGTGTAGGAGGAGATAAGAGCTCATAGAGTTGGGGAGTTATGTATGCCACTCCACGAATGGTATTAAGGAATACAACCCGTCATTCATACAAGTGTAACAAGTAATTAACATGTAAAAGATATCTAGGGAGTAATGAAGTCTAAGTAAACACAATTTCTCCAACCACTGCTCACAACCTTAGTTTAATATTAGTTTAATTTCATTTTCATTAGTTAATTAGTTATAAAGTAGTTTTTGGGTTAGTTGATTAGCAACTAATTCCGCCCACTCCTTCAAAACCCGAGATTTTACTTGCTTTAATAAAATATAAAAACACAAAAATAATCATCTTCCATCTCTAGAACTATTAATTAGGCTTTCTAATCCTAGCGACACTATTCCTAAGCTGAACGATCAATCCCCCGGTACTTGTCACTATACTATACTACAACGATCAGGTACACTGCCTGGTGGGGGTTGTAAGCCTCGCGAGATCCCTCGAGAGGTAAAGCAAGGTGCGATTCCCACGCATCAAGTTTTTGGCGCCGCAGCCCGGGGAATAGTTATTGTTTAGGTTGAATTTGATTTTTATTAGGTCTACTCATTAGATTCCTATCAAGTGAGATTTTTTTTTCTTTTTATTTTGTAGCTTTCTCGTAGTCTATCTTTTCTTTGTGATTTTGTTTGTAACTTGCTTCAAATGGACCTTACACTTAGGCTTCTAAGATTGCAAGGTAGGGTTGAGCGGCTAACATACCAAAGAGTTCAAAATACCTCATTTAGAGACACCTATGAATCATATGAGCCTTCACCTAGGATAGATTCTTATGAACAATCTCCATGTTTAAGATCTAGTTTTAGTGAGGCCAATAGGAAATGCGACCTAGTTTGCCAAGGAATTATGGAAAGAGCCATTGCAACAAATCATAAGTTGGATGAAGCACTAGGTTTGCTATTATCACTACCTAAGAAAACAATTGAGGAGGATTTAGCCGAGCATGATCACATTGATCAAAAAGACCTAGGTTCTATGATTGATGATGATGAATCTCAAGAAACAGATGATGAATCTCTTGGGCAATTTGTATATAGCAGTCAGAATATTGAAGATGATCCTTATGATTCGGACATAGAAGTTGAGATGCCTAGAGAAGCACGTGAGATACTTGGGAGAATGTTAGGGCTAGATCCTGATACATGGAGTGATGAGGTAAATAACATAAGCCCACAAAATACTCAACCATCATTTGAGGCACACATACCGCCCGTGACTTACCCGGAAGAAGTAGAAGAAATTTTAGGAATTCCTATGGAGGTAGAACCCTTGGACCAGGCACCACTTAAGGATATAGGTTTGAACACTTGTAGTGATAACCTTACTCCTAGTTCTAGGGAATTTCCTAGTGTTGATGAACCGGAACCTCAATCTTTACACACCTTTCCATCCTTAGATATATTTCTAGGAGACAAAAGAGTAACCGACCCACCCATCAACCAATATTATCCGGGTAGTTTTAGGATGAAGGAAGCCATTCACTCACCCCCTTCACCTCACGTGGCATATTCACACCCTAAGGGTGTGTATCGCTACTTTCACCCACACTTAATCCTAAGTGTAGGGAGAACCTCCCCTATTTCCATTAAATAAGGGTAGAGTCAGGCTCGTGACTCGAACAAAAACAAGCGCTTCTTGGGAGGCAACCCATGTTTTGTGTGTTTTTATTTGTTTGTTTGTTTGTTTGTTTGTTTGATTTTATTTGTTTCCGTATGCATGTTTTATTTTTATTGTTTGTAGCTCATGTTCCAAAGTAAATTGTGAAAATGCTTTATTTTGTTTTTTAACTTCGTCTTAATTGCATATAAAGGTATTTTGCAAAAGATAAGTGTAAGGGAGATCCAAATTTGTTTATACGAACGAAATTGAGCATGAACCACAACAATAATAAATGGACATGTGTATTAGTACTTGTTAGAGTCAAATGCTTGTATCGAGTCGTAATGATGTTTTGCAGGATTTTCCAGGAAGTAGGACCAAGTTTTTCCAGAAATTTTCCGAAAACTTAACATAAGAATTTCTGCAGGTCCATTCTGACGGCGTCAGGGGTTTACTCTTGACGGCGTCAGGAGTTAAAAATCTGAAAATTTTACCGGTTTTGTTTTTCTAACGGAGTCTTATAAGTTTTTGTGAATTATTAAGTTTTATAATCTCCAGGAAATCTGCAAACTTCATTCCACAAGCATTATATCTTATTTTGTTTTCTAGGATTTAGTAACTTATATAGGATGCCGCCGATTTTACGCGAGGTTGCCTTGTCTACTTTTGTCAGGATTTACAGGTTATTTGAGACAAGAAGATGATTTATATTCTGGAAGGGAAGCTTTGATTGTTCGTTTTCTTGGAGGAAGATTTAACCTGGCCAACCTAAAATCCATACCGAGCGAATCAGGGGAGTATTTGAATTCATTCTCTTTACTTTTAACTTTTACATTCTTTACTTGAACATTGGGGACAATGTTCATCTTAAGTGTAAGGGGAGGGTAAAAAGATGATACCTTACATATGCACTTTCGCTTGAGTTTGTTTTGTTTGATAGTAGATGAGTAATAAAACTATGAGAAATACTTGTTAGTGCAATTTTAGCGCCAAATTTAAAATTTTTTACAACATTTAGGAGTGAAACTTTAGCCATAGCAAGCGTCTCATGGATAGGAGATTGTATGACTAGCACATAACCGTATATTCAGAAAAATTTTCCACCCAAAAATGTGAGGCTCGCCTTTAGATTTGATAGGAAAAGCATTCATTATTAGTGCTTATGAGTGTACCGGTAGCATTTAGATTCTAGAACTTGCGTTAGTGATGCATCCCGAGACCGCTAGTGAGACTACATTCGTGTGGTAGGATTTACTACATGATAAGAGGCATTAGGATCACCCTTGTGTTAAACCCGTATTATAATTACTTGACCATTTAAGTCATATTACTTGGCTAGTTAAGTCAACTAATTTTTCCCACACCCTTTGCGTTGTACTCATTTTTAGTACACGAAACCCCTAGTACACCCCTCCGAGCCTATCTTTTCGTTTCTAACTTTAAGCACTTTACTTAAAGGAAGAACTTGTTACACCCCACTTAAATGTACAACCAAATCGCCTTAGCCTTCCGTGTATGCGCTCATTTTTAGTGCATTATTGTTATTTGTTAAACCCTAAGTTAACTTTCTAATTGATTACATGGTTGCTAAGTCGAGTCATATCCTTGTACATATTGTTTTGGGACGATTGGGACTCATGGGTAAGTACTTATTTTATGGAGTAATGGGGAAGAACATCACTTATTACCCCCATACGTGCGTTAATCTTAAAAGTGCTCCAAGTGTTTTAATTTTCTTAATTCGAGTCATTAGATTAGTTTAATGTAAACTATGTAAAGATTCAAGTGTAAGGGGAATTCTCATCCCCTATGATGTATTATTTTGGATGGTAGGGTAAGAGTGTATGCAAAAAAAAAAAAAAAAAAAAAAAAAAAAAAAAAAAAAATCGAAAAAAAATCAAGAAAAAAGAAAAAAAAAAAAAAAAATAGAAAAGAAAGAGAGAAAAAACATACGGACTACCATCCCGTTTTCATTCTATGTTCATTTTATGTTTTTAGTTATTTTTCATTTATTAGCTTAAGTCGAGTCTAGTCTTGGCTTAGCAACGCCATCTTGTACATGTAATTAACTAAGATTGTTAACTCGCCACCAGTAAAATCCCCTTTATCCAACAAAACCGTGTAATTCATATCCCTACACCTAACGTTATAACCCTTTAAAAAGACCTCTTTGATAGTTTATCCTAGGTGCTTACGCCATGTGGTGGAGGTTTGATCCTTTCCCAAGCCTATGGTAATCTATTTTGCTATGACAGGTAGTGAGAGATATCTTCCATTTCCATAATGTTATATTACTTTATTACACCCGAGAGATGTAAGTATCTAAACACTATTTGTGAGGTGCTTGTGTATGATCTCCGTGCTTGTCTATTGGTCTTTAGTGGAACGATTATTTGTTGTAATTACTTTTATATTAGTGTTAAATGACCCCTAACTTGTCTTTCGAGTAGAATAAAAGCTCATTTGCTTGAGGACAAGCAAATCTCAAGTGTAAGGGTATATGATGAGGCGAAAAATGATCCGTTTTTAGGGGGTCATTTAAGCCCGAATCCGAATTTATTTGATCAAATATTGCCCTAAATCGTTCCTTTTGTGATTTTAGGTGTTTGGAGAGTGAATTCTGGAAAAGAGGCTATTTTGGACGTTTTTGGAGCATAAAGTGAAGAAAACAACAAAGTACCAAATCCAAGCTGGAATTACAAGGTGACGGCGTCAAGAATTTACTCTTGACGGCGTCAGAAAGGATGAATATTTTACCGAAGGTTGTGAAGGCGTCAGATGAAGAGATGACGGCGTCAAAATGACCAAGATTAATTTACCGAGGGTGGTGACGGCGTCACATAGGCCGTCACGATTGGATCTAGGGCGTCCGAGGAAGTATATGGCGGCGAGTTGACGGCGTCAGATTTTACTCTTGACGCCGTCAGGACGATTTTCCTATATATAGTTTTCTAGTTTTTTCATTAAAAAGAGAGAAGTTTTGGTGAAACCCTAAAGACGATTTTGGTGCCTCTTTTACAGGTTTTTCAAGGGTTCCAAACCCTTGAGACCTTGCATTGTAATTGAGATAAGTATACTCTTAATTCAATCAATATGTCTATGTGTTGGTTGTCTATCTTTTGTTCTTATCTTAATTCTACTATGCTAGGCTAAATTTCCTTTGTGTTTGCTTAGATCTAATGAAACCTAGATGTTGATTATGTGTTGATTACTTGTCTATTCTTGTTTTGAATGAATGATATTATATGTTAGGCTTAAGAAAACTGGCAGATCTCCAAATGGTAACATGCTTGAACGTCTTAAGAAACATGAACCGAGGCGTACTAGGTCTTTATTGGTTGTATTTAATGCATGAGCCACTGTTTACAATCCCTATAGTTGTGCTGGGTCATGGTGTAGGAGGAGATAAGAGCTCATAGAGTTGGGGAGTTATGTATGCCACTCCACGAATGGTATTAAGGAATACAACCCGTCATTCATACAAGTGTAACAAGTAATTAACATGTAAAAGATATCTAGGGAGTAATGAAGTCTAAGTAAACACAATTTCTCCAACCACTGCTCACAACCTTAGTTTAATATTAGTTTAATTTCATTTTCATTAGTTAATTAGTTATAAAGTAGTTTTTGGGTTAGTTGATTAGCAACTAATTCCGCCCACTCCTTCAAAACCCGAGATTTTACTTGCTTTAATAAAATATAAAAACACAAAAATAATCATCTTCCATCTCTAGAACTATTAATTAGGCTTTCTAATCCTAGCGACACTATTCCTAAGCTGAACGATCAATCCCCCGGTACTTGTCACTATACTATACTACAACGATCAGGTACACTGCCTGGTGGGGGTTGTAAGCCTCGCGAGATCCCTCGAGAGGTAAAGCAAGGTGCGATTCCCACGCATCAGAAAACATTTTTTGAAAATGGCAGCAATGGTCCCTGAAATTTCAAAAGTTACATATTTGGTCCCTTGAAATTATCTAAGCCTATACCGGATCCTAAATGAAATATAACCCAAAATAATAAACCTAAATCCACTAAATCCAATCCAATTCCTCAACCCTTATCCTTAGCCCATATACACCAGCCCAATCCCTTTATTATTATACCCAATCCACCACTCTTTACCCGGGTCAAACATCCAAACCCGGTCAACCTACAATCAAAAAAACCCCCAAATTTTACCAAACCCAGAAATGTTACTGTGCATAGAATCCTAAATAACCACACGCCCAAAATTACCCCATGTAATCAATAATTACCCAATCATTACTATTCTAGAAGTTGTCAGGGAATGTCAGGAAGGATCAGAAGAGACACGTGGAATAATGATCAAGCACTCGCAGGATCATTCACATCACCAAAATTAATCCAAGGGTCGTGAGTGATTAGAATTATTTGGAACATGATCAAAGGGCTGAAAGGGACTCAAACAAACAAAACATCACACGGATTGATGAGCTGGAATTGCTAGAAGGATCCAAGACTCACCCTCATCTCCTATATAAACCCCCCTCCTCCACAGCTTTAGGTTTGTAGTTTTGGTGTAGGTTTTATGTAAATTTTGCTTATAATTCTGTTTTAATTTCCTTGTAATCAGTATTGTACTCAGCTTTTCAATATTAATGAAATTCTAGTTTTATTTCTAATTTTCTAGCTTATTTTCCTATTTTCTTAATTTCGTATGTAATATACCTCAGCTTATTTACTGTTTCATTCTAGCTTTTATTAATCATAGTTAGCTTGTTTTAAATCTGCTTTCCATTATTGTTTATGATATATAAAAAAACCAAAAAAAAATCAAATAATTTAAAAAATACAAAAATAAGTTTTCAAATTCAGATTTAAGCTTCAACAAGCTTAGTTTTTCTTTCATATAGGCTTATATTAGCATGCTAGCTATTGTAAGTTTATTTAGTATTTTATACAGTCAAGTTCTTCAAATTAAGAAAAAGTCAACAAAAGTCAACACTCAGCTTATTAAATAAGCTGAGCTTATTCAGAAGGTGATTTGACAGTCCAAGGGAGCCATTGGCCTGTCTAAAGACAGGCAAGCTTAGTGAACCCCCTCTGTTTGAACTAAGGGGGAATTACCTTGTAAGTTTTTCTTGTTTAGTTTCTCTATATTGCATTATATAGTAGCAGTAGTGTAGCTTTGATTATTATTGCTTATTTCCTGTTGTTATTTGTGTTTGTGGTCAAAAATTCTGGTTCATTTAGGCTTGTTTGAACATTAGTATTGCAGATTAGGTGGATTGAATTGGAATCTTACTTGTTTGCTTCATATTTAGTTAAGGCATATGCATAAGATAGTGTTTGGAATAAGAGGTTATTGTAGTGCTTAAGTTTGATTAGGGCTATTCTGTTAGTATAAACTTATTACTATAGTTCTATTTAGGTAATACAAAACATAAAAACCAGTGTTCACATAAGCAAAAGTCAAAATCAAATTTGATCTATCATTGCTGTTTGAAGCTGTTATAGTTTAGGCCTTACAATCTCATCAATAGTGCGTATGTAGTTTATTCAGCATAATTCAAGCATTTAGTAGCTTATTACATCATAGTTATTCATTTAGGTAAGATCTAATTTCATTTTAGTCAAAGTTTCTTTAAAATCAGAAAGTCAAAATATCATTGAACTCAGATTTGGCAGAACTTTGTGAGCACTCATAGGGTTCATTACTGTTTGGAAATAAGTTTGAATTACTGATTTTGAGAGTCTAGCAGTTAGGGAATCATAATCAATAAGTAAATTTCAATTTGGATTTCAATTGCTTATTAGGATTTTGGATTTTATTAGCCTGTTTGAGTATAGTAATCCCCTGCACATCTGCTTTGGTCTACTTTTTAGGTATCATTTAGGTGAGTAAATAAGCTTCTGAGTGAGTTCATTTGGTGTTTTTGTTAGCTCATTAAATCTGTGAAGTGTTTGCCCCCATAAGCTCACACTTACAAGCTTATTTGGACAGCTTATTTGACATGTCAAAGAGTAGGTGTTTTTTAACAGTGTCCGATTTCATTAGCAGACCTGCAAGTGTAGTTTATAGTTTGTAATATAAGATTTGTGGTTCATTTGAATTTCTCAGACCTTGTAGTTGCTTATGTCATTGGTTTGAAACCCATAGCTTATTCTATTTGCCAACTGCTTATTCATTTGGTGCTTATTGGGACTGCTTTTGTTGTTTAGCTGTGATTCTGTGCTCAAATTGGTCTAGTCTCAGTTCATTTAAGCTTATTTGATTCTAAAACACATTTGGTATAAGTTTGGTACATTTTGGTCAATTGTGCTTATTAATAAGCACTTAATATAAGCTGTTTATAAGCAATTCAACACTTTTCAAGCTTATTTTCTAGTTTTCAAACTTTTCTAGGTTTTATATTTTATTTTAGAATTTCCCTGAAATTTTCAGATTTTTCTAAGGTGTTTTTCTATTTTTCATATTTTATTTTAGTTTTTAATCAATTTTCAATTACTTTTATTAAAGCAAAATAAAAAAAAAATCAGAAAAAGCATAAAAAATCCAAAAATATTTTAGAAAATAGTTTTTAGTTATTTTAATTTTTTAGAAATTAATTTTGCATTTTTCTCATTTAAATTCTTTTTGTTTGCATTTTTAAGTACTTTTTAATTAGCGAAAATAGTTTTTAATTCATAATAATTACACAAGAAGTCAAAAAAAATATATTTTCAGTTTTAAAATTAGTTTTTAGGGATTGTAGAATTTTTAAAATTAATTTTTTTATTTTTCTCACTTAATTTCCATTTTCTTTTAATTTTTAATTAGTTAAATTAGTTTTTAATTCATAAAAAATTAATAAAAAGTCAAAAAAAATATTTTTCTTTTTCTCAAAATTTTTTTTTATCATTTTTAACTTAGGAAAATTATTTTCATACCCGTAGGATTAGTCTAGCTTCAAATTCACTTTTTAATTAGTGCGTTTATTTTACGTTTTAGCTTACGTTTTTTATTCTACATTACGTTTTAGGTTTGGTAATTTGAATTACTTGCTTAATTGGTTAATTGTGCTTCATTTTCATATTCATTAGTGTAAATCTCATTGAAATCACTTTTTCCCACTTTCACGACACTTTTCACGAACCGGGAATTTAAAATTCCATTCACACCTTCACACGGACTACGATCTCGGGATTTGTATTTCGTTCAAATCCTTTGGAGAAATATAAATACTCTATACTATATATACTAATTTGAAACCAATCAAATTTTGGCGCCGCTGCCGGGGAAGGTTGAAGTGAATTTTCGATTTTCGTTTTCGAATCGTGTTTTGAAAACCTTCCTCTTTCTTGTATATATTTTCTATAAAAATAAAAAAAGTAAAAAATCAAAAAGACTTTTCCTAAACTGTTTTCAAAAATACAAAAATAAAATAACATCCTTACTCTCACAGGAGTGTTGTAGAACATTCTGAAAAAACAACAAAAGAGATCGTGAAATTATACGTATTCGGATTACTTTCTTGCTACAACCAACTAAACGGGGAATACGGAGGTCTTGACATTAAATTGCAGACCGAAGAGAGATCCATTCTTCTCTCCCGCTCTGCTGCTCATAGTAATTGAGGAAACGGTTACGAATAATGTAACGGGTGCAAAAAGAGAATAAAAGTTTTAAGTTTTGTGATTTTGTTTTCCAAAATATTAAAAAAGCCAAAAATAATTCCCAATAAAAAATAAGCAACAAACTGAATGTCAACTTCTCTAACCCCTAATTGCAAATTAAATATGAAATAGTGGAAGTACATTACACAATTTCATGTTCAAACACCACACCCACATTGAAGAAGTAGATCAAAAAAATGTTTAAACATACCTGCAGACGAAACCACTCTGAGCAAAGCTAATATGTCACACGATTACACCAACAAACTAAAACCTGCAATAAAAAGAAACATAAAACACTTGAAGTGAATTCATTCAATTTCCATATTTGTAAACTGTAACCATAACACATCAAATGCACTAACAAACCAAAAAGTGCCAACAAACAAAGCATCAAAACCACTGATTGCAAACAAAGCATGAAACAGTCGAAGCACATTACATGGTTTCATGTTCAAAACTACACCCACATTAAAAAAGCAGATTAAAAAATGTTGACATAAATAATGCATGAAAACGTTATTTATATTTTTCGATATCTCTATGTTTTGACGATCACAAAATCTAAAATCATCAAACGTAAAACTACTACGTAAACAAGTATTAAGCTAGTTTATATCACTACATCCAACTTAATCACTTAAGGTATGGATAAACAAGTGCTTAATACATCTCATGATCAAAGGGGTATTTAATTAATTAATACACAGTTTATTTAATTATATACACCTATTATATATTTTTGAAAAACACTTTTGGTAATAAAGAAAAATGTTTTAATCATACTAAGTATATGATTTCAAATTTTTAACCAAAATCAGTTAGTTTTTCAACAAATAAACTTTCCCCACTAAAAGACAAGTTTTCTGGCCGTTACAGCTGGGCGGCCCCCTTAATTATAAGGGCGGCCCCCTTAATTTTAAGGGGGCCGGCCTTGATTTAAGGGGACTGGCCACGCTCCTCTGTCAGAATTTATTGCCTATAAATATCACCTTAATTCTGGAATTTTGCCTCACCTTTTGCACGAAATTTTCAGATCTCAAACTCTCTAAACATCCTCTAAATCCCTTTGATCATTTGTACATTAATCCTTGTTTCAAGTGATTCAATCCCTTATCATCCATCCTCATCCAAAGTGCAAAAGAAGAATACTCCTTCTACAACTAAGTTCAAGAAATATTGAAGAGTAGTTGTGCATAGTGTATATATATATCATTTGTGAAGTTGTGTTGTGTTTGTAATAAGTAGTTTAGAAGAAATAGAAGTTGTATAGGAAGTAGAAGTTGATTAGTAGTGAAGTAGTGTAGTTGTGAAGAAGATAGGTGTGAAGTAGATTGAAGTGAAGAAGATAGGTGTGAATAAGTTGTGATCAAGTTGTGACGTAGTTGTGGTGTGTAAATTGGTGTGTAAGGTTTTCTCCGCCATAAGGGAGTTTGTTGACATGGTGAAGAAAACTCTCGAGTAGGTGACTCGGGGAGTGGAGTAGGAACAAGGAAGGTGACCTTGTAGCCGAACCACTATAAATCCTTGTGTTGTGGTTTGATCTCTCCAACTCTTTTCATTACTTACTTATTTACCTTTACTATATTAGCTTAGTTAGTTAGTTACTATATAATTGTTCATATAGTGCAAGTATTGAGATCAAATAAACTAGAATCGAAGTTTTTAAAACAAACTTGTTTTTATAAATTTTAAAAGGACGTAAAACTATTCAACCCCCCTTCTAGTTTTCCACAATTGATATCAGAGCCAGGTTTTGCAAGATCTTTAAAATATATTGTATTTTAAAACTTGTAACGATCTATGGAATCTGAAAAATATTTAAAAGGGTAATCTATGCAAAGACCACCACTATTTGAAAGTGATAGATTTTTATATTGGAAAAATCGATTCGAAACTTATGTGAAATCAAAAGATCTTGATCTTTGGCATATTATTACCAATGGTGACTTTTTACCTATTCAAAATAACCCCGAAACTAAGAAAGATGAAATCGTACCTTTTGAAAAATAAAATGATGATTTAAAAAGAAAACTTGCTAAAAATAATGAAGTAAAAATAGTTATTTACAATGCGCTACCACGTAAAGAGTACGAAATGATCTTTATGTGTGAAACCACAAAAGAAATTTGGAACTCTTTATTAATAACTCACCAAGGTAATAATCAAGTCAAAGATAATAAAATAGATTTACTTGTTCAACAATATGAGCAATTCACGATTCCGGAAGAGGAATCAATTGATAATGCTTTTGCTAGGTTTAACACTATCATCACAAGTTTAAAAGCACTTGATGAGAATTTTTCTAGTAAGAGTTTTTGTTAGGAAGTTTCTTAGAGCTCTTCACCCAAAATGGCAAGCTAAAGTGACGGCTATTGAAGAATCAAAGAATTTGTCAACGCTACAACTTGATGAATTAATTGGAAATTTGAAAGTCTACGAAGCAATTATAAAAAAGGACTCCGAAATGGTTAAAGGAAAACGAGGGCAAAGCAAGTCAATCGCCTTGAAAGCTAGAAAGGAATCCAACAACGAAGATAGCTCATCTTCCGAAAGTGATGACGAAGAATATGCCATGGCCGTAAGAGATTTCAAGAAATTCTTCAAAAGGCGAGGAAGATTCGTTAGACAACCACACGATGAAAGGAGAGCACCTCAAAAGAATAATGATGACAAGTATAGCAAGATTGAGAGAAAGTGTTTCAAGTGTGGTGATCCGAATCACCTTATTGGAAAATGTCCAATGATGACAAGAGTTCAAAATCAAAGAGTGTTTGTTCGAGGAGCTTGGAGTGATAGCGATGAAGATGAGAAAGAAACAACAAAGGAAGAAAAGTGTCTCATGGCTAAGACATCAAGTGAGGTACGTTCCGAAACCGAATACTTTAGTGATGAAAATTTATCATTAGATGAAAAAGATTTAGATAGTGAATACAATAGACTATGCAAACTAGGACAACAAGTAATGGTTAAAAACAAATCACTAAAATACATAAATAACCAACTAGAAAATGAAGTACTAGAATTAAAAATTAAAATACATCAACTTGAAAAAGGTAAAGAAATTGTTGAAAAATGTAAATCATGCCAAGAGCTTAAAAATGAAAATAACAAACTTAGGGAAGAAATTTGAAAACTTGATAAATTTGAAAATAGTAGTAACTCACTTAGTAAAATTATAAGTATTCAAAGAGTATCCGGAGATAAAACCGGTTTAGGATTTAACTCAACTGAAGCTTCAACAAGTGAAATTAAAAATGTTAAATTTGAAAGTGAACTCAAGGAATTAAAACCTTCAAAATCTAATCCTAAGTATATACTAATAAATGATAAGAACATACCTATCTCTAGTAATGAAGAAATAAAACCGTTTTACAAACCATCTTTAAAAACCGAAGTAGGATCGTCCAAACCTAAAACAAGATCTAAAACTCCACCACCTAGGAAACCAAATAATTCTTACCCTAGACCTAAAACACCTCAACCAAGAGTAAACCAAAACAGACGAAACTTTAACAATAATCAACAAATGTGGAGCTTCAATCCGTGGGGAATGTTTCCACCATATATGCACCCAAGTCAAATACAAAACATGTTCAGATCAAATAACTTTGGTCAAATGAGACAATGGGGACCAACGTAAAAATATTCGCCATTCAAACATGGAAACTTTTGATGTCACTTCTTGTTCGGACTATTCCTTGAAGACTTTGAAGATAAACGCGCTGAAGACGAAAGGTACACATTTCCTTTTATTTCCTTGCCAAGAAATGCATGCTTAGTTTAGTATCTAGTTGTTATGTAATTTTGTTTGGCTCATTGTTTCTTCTAGTCTTTATATCTATACATATATATACCTATCTAATTATACTATATATATATATATATATATATATATATATATATATATATATATATACTTAGTTACATCTAGGATCATATAACCTAGAAATTTCATTTGTTAATTTTCTAGAACTAGAAATTGTTCGTTTACGAACCCCTTCTTTCCCCCATTTGCCTTATTGAACTTTAATGTTCAACAACACTCATGCTGATGAAGAGAGATGAGTCGAAAAATCTATGAATGAAACAAACTCCTGGCTTCCGTTGCATACGTCCCCTCCTATATTCTCGTCTTATAAGCCCATACTATATATATATATATATATATATATATATATATATATATATGAACCTTCCACAATTCTCTCGTCCACTTGACAACTTGATGAATTTCATCCGAAATGATCAAGAAAATTTAATTGATGAAATGTCAAGTAAAAATGTCAAGCAATCCCTTTCGTGCAAATACTCTCCAACGTATTTTTGATTAAATATAAATCTAATATATATATATATATATATATATATATATATATATATATATATATATATATATATATATAAATATTTTCTTGATTCGTTCCAGAAACCAAAACACGAAAAATAAAAATTTTGGAGGGCGGCCCCTTAATGTTTAAGGGAACCGGCAGCCAAATGAAGGGCGGCCCCCTTAATGTTTAAGGGGGCCAGCCATCTGATTGTTCCAACCCGTTTTTCCTCTTGTTCCTTATGCCAAACACTCCAATTTTTCAAACATCCCTTCCTCTGCTATTGCTGTGACGAAAACCAAAACCCAAAAACACCTTAAACCACTTCCAAATCACATAATTCGGGTTAATTCGCAAAGGGCAAATTCATCTAACACAATCACCATTACATATTGTAAGTTTTTCATAACACATTTTATCTAATTCCATCTAATTTGGTCAAACTCATGATTATGCATGTTTTATTAATTTTTTTTCTAATTCACAATTTCTTTCGAATTGGGTCTTAAATCTTCATAACTAAATGCTTCTCTTAGGATTAGAATGATTAATCAACACTAGAAACTAGTAATTATAAACCCTCTTATTGAAAATTTTTGAAAAATTTCATACACTCCTTTTCAAAAAATTTTGGTAAACACATTGTTGAATAATGCTTTGAAAACTTGTTAAAACTAATTACGTTATATTTTCATAACTTGTAAAACATGAAACCATATTTTTCGACCAAGTAAAAATATTTTTTGTACACATTAAGAGGGTGTTTGGATTATGTCCAAATAACGTCAAATTTAAGTCGTTATATTTTTTATAAAACGTTGTCAAGATTATATACCTAAAACTTGTAATTCGGACTTGTCAAGATATATAATTCATATATATATATTGACATAATTGTAGTAAAAGTATTTAGTTAAGGAAGTGTTTGATTTAGTACGAAAAATGATAATTTTAAGTCAAAACATAAACCATCATTTTCGAAAATAAATCACATGCATAAGAAACTCGTAAGAAATGGCTAGTTTTACAATCTAATGTAAATCTAGTAAATTTCATAATATATTAAGATGTTTAAAAGGGCGTTTGGACCTGTCCATAACCACTTACTAAACATCATAAAATATATCTAGAACGAGTTAAAAATAATATTAAGAAACATGGTAAACTACTTCCTAGAATTATCGTCGAAGTATGTTTACGTTCCAACATAAGTCTTAAAAATATATATACATCTTTTTATTTATTTTGGTCTTTTGTATTGTTGTTGTGTTTAGGTGAAAATGCCAAAAGGAACTACCGAGGATATTTCCTTAACCAAAAACTACCTTCCCAAAGTTTCTCAACTTCCCACTACCTCTCCCTCCATTGCACGTATCTATCGTCAAATAGAAGATAGAAACATTCATGAAGGTCGAGTCGTAGATCAAGCTTACTATCAATCCGATTTCATCGAAAGCTCATTCACCAATATCCATTTTGAATGTCTCTTCCAAATTAATGAACCCATCATTCCTCGCTTCATTCTTGACTTCTATAGCCAAGTCACGGTTCAAACCGATGACTTTGGTTCCATATTCATTTCATTCATGATCCAACATGAATTTATTTCTCTCACTCTTGCACAATTTGGTCAAATCCTTCAAATTCCTTTTTCCGGTCAATCTGTATTCACAAATGAATTGGATCTTTGCGTTCTCCAACGTTCTCGTCCTACTCATGGTCCTTATATCTCCGAAATTCCATCTCCCAAAGATATTCGTCAAATGCTCGGGTTGGAATGTGAAAGTTCCACCCAAAGCATCATACCCAAACATGTCTCAAATCCTAAAAATCAAATTCGTCGTAAAGAATTAATGCCCGACATGGAGTATTGGGAAGAAATAGTTCGAGAGAATGCGTTTGGTTCCGAAGGACAATCAGACCATCTCCCGGCTTGTCTTGCTCATATGTTGCATTGTATTGTTGCCGAACAACCTTACAATTTGGCTTATTTCTTTATTAAACGTATTGAATGTGCAAAAGCAAATCCTAAATCTATTCTTCCGTATGGTATGTTTCTCACTCGTCTCCACAAGCATGTCATTGAAAACTATCCCGATCTCGATGATAGTATTTATCAATCTATCTATCCAACCCTCCGACCTCTCATTCTTCCTCAAATTCGCAAAACCCGTAAGTTTAAACCTAATCGTCCTAGCATTCTTGTTTCGTTCTCTTTTCCAAGGGATGACGATGAGGAGGACTTATAGTCACTTACCACTACTGCTGATGGAGTGCTAGGAAAGAAATAGTAGTGATGTTGTCTATGGAATTGCCTTTACTTTTCTTGTTAAATAATTTGTAATATGTTACTTATGTGCTATTGGTTGCTTTGCTTCTAGGCATATTAGAACCATATTGCCGTTTGCTCCTTATTATTATTTGCTCTACATGTATGCATGTTTTATACTTGATTTTAAACTATGCTTGCATGACTTGTGTAGAATTATATGTATACATATATATATGCTTTCTAATAGACCAAAACTAATGTGAAATGTCCAAATAGAGCTTGCTGCAAAAACAAAACACAACATAACATTTTTCCAGAAAATTTTTGATTTCTGGGTCGTCAGATGGGCGGCCCCCTTAGTTCATAAAGGGCGGCCCCCTTAAATTTAAGGGGACCGGCCTCCATTTAAGGGGACCGACCATCTGGAACAGTTTTTACACTGTTTTCTTTTGCAACTTGTGACCTCTTTTGCTAGCCCCAGCTATCATTTCCCTTAAAAACTAAACTAATTTTGAAATTTAACAATGAAATTTAAAATTAATACCATTTCTAATCATGATTTCATGCTATATAACCCATTCCACCTTCATCCACACTTCCTCTTCATCAACCTCAACAAACCCGTCATGTCATCACCAAGAACCACCACCTCCAACAATGCCAAGAAACAAAAACTTGTTATCATTCCACCAAAATAACTCTTTATGGATCTCACAAATGAAGACAATATCACTCCATCACCGCCACCTCAATGCTCATCCCCTAGTGCTCCAAATGCACAATCCAAAACACCATCAACACATGGAACCTCCACCTCTTCCATACCATCATCATCATCCATCAATGACTACATCAACATTCACCTATCACCTCCACCAAGAGTTCCACCACCATCACCTCTTGGAAATGCAACTTTAGACATAACACTTTCATTATCACCCATCACACCTCTTGATGCACAATTCTCACCCTCACCACTCAATCCACCTACCTACAATCCCATCCCATGGAGCTTACTTGAAGCTCATGGTGATACTTGTCTTTGTTGCATCCATAACCGCACCATCATCTTTGGATTAAGAGATGAAATTCGTTACATGTTTTCATATATTGAAAGCTTGATTCCTCAACCTCAACCAACAACATCCACTCCTACACCACCAACATCCACCACAATACCACCTCCATCAACTCCATCATCTCCACCTACAACAATACTCCTCCCAAATTAAGCATGACTCATGGTTGAGAATAACTTTGTTTAACCCATTTTGATGATAAGCTCTAGGAAAAACATTTCTATTAGAGTTTTGGGTTATTAGTTGTATTAGTTGCCTTGTTGTATTGATCATACATCTTGAATGTATAATGTTGATGTTTTTATAACTTTAATGAAGTGCTTTCTTCCATGCTTATATTGCTTGCCTTATCTTTATATGTAATTGTTGCATGCATATATGTATTGGTTGTTCTAAATATTTTTGCAAGCATTCCATATCTCGATTATGACCTCAAAACGAGGGGGAGTATACTTCAAGGGGGAGCTACTATACTATAAGGATAACCTTTTTGATGCTAACAAAAAGGGGGAGAATTGATATAAACTCACAATAATACTTGTATATATACTAATTTTCGATTAATGAGTTTAGATTTTGTAATCATCAAAAAGGGGGAGATTGTTGACATAAATAATGCATGAAACGTTATTTATATTTTTCGATATCTCTATGTTTTGACGATCACAAAATCTAAAATCATCAAACGTAAAACTACTATGTAAACAAGTATTAAGCTAGTTTATATCACTACATCCAACTTAATCACTTAAGGTATGGATAAACAAGTGCTTAATACATCTCATGATCAAAGAGGTATTTAATTAATTAATACAAAGTTTATTTAATTATATAAACCTATTATATATTTTTGAAAAACACTTTTGGTAATAAAGAAAAATGTTTTAATCATACAAAATATATGATTTCAAATTTTTAACCAAAATCAGTTAGTTTTTCACCAAATAAATTTTCCCCACTAAAAGACAAGTTTTCTGGCCGTTACAGCTGGGCGGCCCCCTTAATTATAAGGGGCGGTCCCCTTAGTTTTAAGGGGGCCGGCCTTGATTTAAGGAGACCGGCCACGCTCCTCTGTCAGAATTTGTTGCCTATAAATACCACCTTAATTCTGGAATTTTGCCTCACCTTTTGCACGAAATTTTCAGATCTCAAACTCTCTAAACATCCTCTAAATCCCTTTGATCATTTGTACATTAATCCTTGTTTCAAGTGATTCAATCCCTTATTATCCATCCTCATCCAAATTGCAAAAGAAAAACACTCCTTCTACAACTAAGTTCAAGAAATATTGAAGAGTAGTTGTGCATAGTGTATATATATATATATATATATATATATATATATATATATATATATATATATATATATATATCACTTGTGAAGTTGTGTTGTGTTTGTAATAAGTAGTTTAGAAGAAATAGAAGTTGTGTAGGAAGTAGAAGTTGATTAGTAGTGAAGTAGTGTAGTTGTGAAGAAGATAGGTGTGAAGTAGATTGAAGTGAAGAAGATAGGTGTGAAGAAGAAAGGTGTGAAGAAGATAGGTGTGAAGTAAATAGGTGTGAAGAAGTTGTGTAGAAGTTGTGATCAAGTTGTGACGTAGTTGTGGTGTGTAAATTGGTTTGTAAGGTTTTCTCTGCCATAAGGGAGTTTGTTGACATAGTGAAGAAAACTCTCGAGTAGGTGATTCGGGGAGTGGAGTAGGAACAAGGAAGGTAACCTTGTAGCTGAACCACTATAAATCCTTGTGTTGTGGTTTGGTCTCTCCAACTCTTTTCATTACTTACTTATTTACCTTTACTATATTAGCTTAGTTAGTTAGTTACTATATAATTGTTCATATAGTGCAAGTATTGAGATCACATAAACTAGAATCGAAGTTTTTAAAACAAACTTGTTTTTATAAATTTTAAAAGGACGTAAAACTATTCAACCCCCCTTCTAGTTTTCCACAAAAAAGCTACTTAAACATACATGCAAACGAAAACCACTCAAAAGGAAGCTAATATGGCACGCGAATACACCAATACACTAAAACTTGCAACAAACAAAACATAAAATAGTTGAAGTGAACTTACTCAATTTCCATATATGTAAACCCTAGCCACATAACCATAACACATAAAATGCACAAAATAAAAAGCTGCAACAAACAAAACATCAAAAATCTAAACTAAACTACACATTTACACCTTCCAAACCACAAACCAAACTTCAATTTCTCTAACCCCTAATTGCAAACAAAACCTGAAATAGTCAAAGTACATTACATAGTTACATGCTCAAGACTACACCCACATTGAAGAAACAGATTAAAAAAAGTTGTCCATACATACCTGCAAACAAAAACCATTCGAAATGAAGCTTCATAAATATTCTCGTCAATGCCCAAACGAAAATTACATGAGAATATAGATAAGCCACCACTTTTGGAAATTCCCCACCGAACCTTCTCTGTGTGTTCTATAAAGCTAATCACACTGATAATGGAACACACATGTTAAGCATGCGACTAACTAAGAAATTAAGTGACAACTTAGTGGAAAACACACCAATTAATCCAAAGTATATGTGTTAAGCATGCAACTAACCTCTGAAATTAAGTTGCAAGTTTGTGAAAAGCCACCTACAATCACAACAAAACTAATTTTTTAATCCTTCTAAGTCGACGGCACGGCTCGGATTTGAACAGTGTCGGCTCTAGCTGCTGCTCCATAGTACACCCAAGCCGTCCCACTCCCTCGATCCGACCTCCCAATTAGTGACTTCAGAATAGTGCATGCTCCCATTTCCACTTCAATGAATATTATATAGTATAATACCATGTCATAAATGAGTTATGGATCTCAGTCTTGTCTTATTTAAACATTATGTTTCTCGAATCTGAATATAAATAAGATTGCCAAATAATCATTGATCATTAATCAATTGATATTTGGGCTCGGTTGAGCTTTCTCTTATTTTATTCTTTGAGGGGCCCAACGATATTAAACTCTAAACACCTCTAAAAGAACAAAATTCATTTTGACTAAATACCCATTTGCATGTATTTCATATTGTACCCAATGTGTCCATTATAACTACAATTTTTTAGGTAGTGTTTGAACAATCAAAATACAATACGTCTTACATCAGATGTCAACATATATCAAAGGTCAAAGGACTTGAAGATAGACCATTGTTTCAAGATTTACTATTTGACGCCGATCCATATAGTACATCTTGCGTTTAGGAAACTTCAATATTTATCTACAACAAAGACATATGAATTTGGTTTTAACAAAATATTCATCATCCATAAATATATACTTTTACAACAATAAAATATAACCAAAACTTCATATTAGTCTAAATTATATCTTATTCGTATAAGTCGACCACATACGAAGATTTAGAATACTTAATAAAGTATTCAAGAATGAAACATGTTAATATAAAACTTAGCTAATTATAATGATAAAAGAACATACTATATATTTTTTTAATCAATTATGAAACTAATATATAAATATCAAATTATGTACTAAAGTTACTTTGCAAACCTTATACCATTATCTAGTGCTTATAGCAATATGACGAAAGTTGCAGACTTTTAGTGAAGTCACGTTTGTCAAGAGTTTGAACTTTGAGAACTTTTATTGCCTTTGCCAACTTTACACACACCGTTGTAACTTGTGAAAGTAGTGTTAGTTCTTTCTTTTGAACTTTAAGTACATAGGTAATTAGGATTTTCATTTTGTTCCAATAAATGCGTACCAAGGTTCAACTGCACGGTGAAATTAGTATTTCTCAAATTTAACTTACACATTTGCTTATTAAGCAGTGGTTCTTATATTTTTTATTTTGATAAGATTTCCAAATCTTATCAAAGTTATTTTTTTACTCAAAAAGGTAAGCAAATAGTCTTCTACTAATCTAGTGTCGTCTCGACTAGTTTGTAGAATCGAGCATCATCTCGAACATCAAGGGAGATTTTGTTTTTAGTATAACAACTAAAATCTCATGAAGTAAGAATATACATTTCATACTAAATTTTATTCTTCCCTAGCAATCCAGAGTGTCTAATTCTAGACGTGTTGGTGTTAATTTTTTATGCTCAAGACATATGACATGTCTAAGTACAAGCTTTATGTGAATACTACATTTACCAAAATCTATACTATCTAATAAACGATAGTTCTGTACAAGTCCCTCTAAGCGCCAAGCATTAAAAATCTCTTTAATATTCTGATGTGGATTACCTTAATAAGATCGAAAGTACAATACAAATTTGCAAGAGGTTTTTGATGAAGTCAACTGATAATTCATCAATTTTTCATTTCATTATTCAGTTTCAATCTTCAATCTTCCTTTTCACGCTCCTCTTTGTCTTATTTTTGTAAAATATTGAAGACCATTATATTAAAATGATTCAAGGGCTCTTCATAAACCCATTCAAAACGCAGTCTTTCGAATAATTGGGTATTTTTAGATCTGCATATGCTTCGACATCGATCACCGGTATGTACCTCTTTAATTTTAGTATTTACGGTTTTGAATTATTAGTTGTAAATTATAAATTTTTTGATCGATTATGTTAAAATTTATGTGTGTTTAATGAGAAGTTGAGAACCCTAAAAACAATCAGGGAAATCACCTTGATGAATTATTTGGCTATATTGTATTCAATTTATCAATAATCATCCACATTGTAATACTTTATGTCTAATTACATTTTTATTGCAGATCCGGATATGTTGATGAAAGTCATGAGAGGAGTCGATGTGTAGATGGCGGTGTTGGGTTGATTGAAATTTATGAAGGCAAGAAAATTGTTTGGAGTCTTATGTGGTGAAGCAGGAAGTATATGTGCTTAATGTGGTTTTTCTTTTCATTCGTAGATTTTTGGTTGAATTATTCTAAAGGAGACTTCACAATACGCAAACAAAGGTTAGATGTTAAGATTTGTGTCTTGATTTTGTGAAGTTCAATTTTTAGTTTGCTTAATCTGTTAGTGTTAATCATTTATTTTTCTTTGATATGGTTTATTAATATAATAGTTGATGATTACGAAGGGCGTATGCAAGAAGATTAGAGGACGTGGTTTTCAGGAACTTTACTCTTTGATATGGTATATTTATGTATCGAAGCTTTTGAATATATTACAGTATTATCTTGAATGAACTATTATAAAATAGATGGAAATGTGATAACTTCTTAATTGGGGCATTTTAAGCCCAAAATGAAGAACTTAAGATGGGAGTAACAATCCTTCTGCCAATGGGCCAAAAATTCAAATTATGCGTGGTTGAATAGTTAAAACAGATTTTGAATTAGCATTTGTGATTACATTGGTGAGCTATAAAAGTGTCAACGTGGCTATGTTTGAGCATGTGTTTTATACTATTTTCGATATAAAACCAAATTTTAACATAGACCATTATTTCTAATGTTGGTTTAAGTTATTTTAGGAAAATAGTTTTAGTGTATCCGTATAATTGTGGTGAGGTGAAATAACCTTAAAAAGAGATTGCTTTCTTTAAGGTTACAGAATATACAAATGAAATGGTCCATATCTGTTAGCATTGCAATTGTTGTTTGGTTTTGATTCATCATCTTTGTGTAACAGATATAGTTGTTTCATGGAAATTATAGGTTTCTATATTTGTGGTAGTAGATACAACATTTTAGCGGTCATTTGTGTCGAGAACAATTACCAGAGCAACCCCTCACACACACACCACTTGAAACAAATCTACCACTGGGTTTTGTGGTCGGTATTCAGAGATTTTCAGAAAGTGAATGATAAACTGTCGTTGTGTGAATTGCCTGACGATTCTATAATCTTTATTATTTGATTATAGTGTAGGGTTGTTTGGTGAAACTGGATGAGGACGGTACCAAAGCTTCTGAGGTGAGTTTCGACTTAAATAACCAAGTTTTTAGGGTTTTACTTTGCTTATGGATTATCTTAATGAGTTTAGCATGTTTTTGTTTATAAAATTTAGTTTTTGATTTTTTTCCTATTGTTTTATTCTTGAATGAATTTGTTAAATGTGATATGATTTTGTTTATTGTCAGGCTTTTGAAGGAATTGGGTATGGACTAATGGTTGGTTTCGCCCCGTTGGCTTTTTTGCATGCTCAAGATTATTGGTCAGGTACTAAATAATCATAGAGTATTTTTTATTTGCAAATTATTTGTTACTTATATATTTGATTTTAAAAGAAAAATGTTGACCCAGGAGCCCCCTAAGCTGAGTGGTATGTTTTTAGTTGTGATCTTGATGATATACTTGCATGTGTATTGGGATAAGATTAGGGAACAGGTTTGTGACAACCGACAAATTTAAGGAATTGCGTTAATTTTTTTGGCATTAGTCAGTATGAAAGTATTGTGGGTGCGTGACTGTTGTAAATTCTTTGGATATGATGCAGGGGTTAAAGTTGGAAAGGTGTTGAATCGGTGGATAGTAACTCCGGTGTGCTGTTAGGAGTTGAGTTCAGGTTCTTCCATTATATTATTGTATAACATTCTGATATTTCTTAG
Source organism: Artemisia argyi (assembly GCA_030686995.1). Classification (NCBI taxonomy): domain Eukaryota; kingdom Viridiplantae; phylum Streptophyta; class Magnoliopsida; order Asterales; family Asteraceae; genus Artemisia; species Artemisia argyi. The sequence continues at coordinate 16,947,694 of CM060697.1, read as the reverse complement.
GAAGTTCTTTCTTCCATCACATCATGCTTTCTTCTCTTCTTTGTATATGATGTTGTTCTATTTGCACATGATACCCAAGAGCTGCAAAATTCGTAATCAGTGTAGTGGTGGTTTCCTCATTCTTATTTGGCTCTCGCCTTGCTATCCTCCTCCTCATTCTCCATCATCAATATTCAACCCGCGCTATCAGGTATGTATATGTATTTGTTCAACACCATCTTTAATATATGCTCATCGATCTACTGGGTATTTTTACTGAGCTATTGTTTATGAAGTAAAGATACATGGCAGTGTTATAGTGTTTTTTGTAAATGTTTCAAAGAACCAAAAACCATGAATCTTGAAAATGCATCTTTCTTGAAATATTTGAAATGTAGTTGCAACTGATGATGTATGGGGGGGTCTTATTTGAAGGTTAACTTCTATTCTTTACTTCAGAAACTTCGTCCATAATAATGGCCTAAAGGGTGGGCCAGGACCTAGGGGTAGGACAATGGTTAATATGGGTAATTTTGTGTGCTGGGTTTGAATTGTAGCCAAAAGTGTGGGTGACATTTGACCCGTTAGAGATAAAACATCACCCACATTGAACCATTCATTTTGCAGATGTGTAAAAATTGTCGTGTGTAGTTTTAATTTCATAGGATCAACTAATGCCTGTGACCCATTAGGTATTGATTCAGGTCAGCTAATGTTTTTAGTTCAGGGAGTGTTTTAGATATGGTTGGAGTCGTTTAGGTTAAACCTGAACTTATCCTTTGAAAAGCCACTCACTGAAACTATACACTCCACTCTCTGATCCAAGACTCAGTGTAGCTGAGTAACCTCTTGTAACAATTCGCAATTTCAGGTTAACTTTTATTCCCGAAAATTTCACTATTCACTTTTCACTATTCACTTTTTACTATTCACTTTTTACTATTCATCTCAGAAATTTTTATTTCATATTCTTGTAAGTTAAACTATTTTAACGATAATCCGAGAGTTTGACGCTCGTCGGATCATTTCTGCAAAAATCACAAAGCCGTGTCTGAGATTTACTTTTAGGTTTAAACGTCCTTCCAGCATCCCGATATATCCATAAAGGACTTCAAAAGGAAAACATAGCAATTCGAATCACCCAAAACGAGTACACGAGTCAAAAGTTATGACCATAAGAAGTTAGCGACACCAAAACTGCCTAAATAGCATTCTGATCAAATTTTGATTTTGAAAGTCCCACTTCTGGTCCGATTCATCAAAAAGTTAAAACACGAAAGTTGTCCGGAACGACGTTTTCGTTCAGGAACAAAGAAGCTCGAGACCTGAAAATGCTTTCTGAGTGATAATTTTCTTCAAATTCTTAACAGCCCATTTTAAGACCAAAGTCACTATATTATAGTTATGAATTACTAAGACCAAGAGGTCTAATGACCTAAAGCCAAGACCACAACCATGGCTAAAGCCAAGGTTGAGTCTCAAGACCATGGTAACATGATCAAAGTCACGGCAAAGCCACGGCTAAAGACGATATAACTTTTAAAGATCAAAACTTATATACATGTTATCAAATACTACAATAGTAGGGAGCCTCATGTGAGGAGTTCATTGAGTAAGCCGTCGAGACGAGTTGTGGATTTACGAGTTAAAGTGTCCTGGGTCCTCGAATGTTTACTCCATGACTTCTGAATTATGTCGGCCCGAACGGTAGTAAGAGATTTACAACCTATACATGTTTCATAGACCACTTATATTCAACGACTTACACTATATACTAAGTACTACATCATGAACATTATGCAAGACATATATAGGCAATTCGTCATATTCTTAGACGTTACTCCAAACCTAAGTCGCAACGTTCTATTATAGGCTGCTCTTAGAGACTTTCGCGATTCGACTACCACTTTCATTTCTCATTACATAGACTTAAGGTGAGTCATAGCCCCTACTCTTTTCGTACTTGTTTTAACTCTTGGGGGGGATACATGCTCAACTACTTGCTTACTTGTACAAATACTCAAAACATTTATACTTGATTGTTTTATACTTGATTGTCTTATACTTGATGGCATTATACTTGATTTCATACATACATGACTGTCTTTTATCTTTGGGAAGTGGCTCCCAGTTTTCTTTGGGAAGTGGCTCCCAGTAATCTTTGGGAAGTGGCTCCCAGTTGTCTTTGATACATCCTAACATTTGCGAATGTTTGGATACATCATAAAAGTGAGGTCTTCGGAGATGAAGTAGAGACTCACTACTAATTGCTTAATTGTTTTTATGAACTTATACATGTCTTTATTATACTATATGTTAGCAGTGGGTTGTGAACACACAGGTTACAAGTCTCTTATGGCGGGACTTGCAACTGAGTGGATTCACGATGCCTTTGCTGTGCGAATATTCTTTAAAGGCTTTTCAACTGTTTTAAGACAAACTCTATGAACTCACCAACCATTGTGTTGACACTTTAGCATGTTTATCTCAGGTTAGTAAGGCGATAGTTAGTGCGTGGAACTTAGAGTCAAGCTGCATATTATGAAGACTTACGCTTTTATCATTTACCATTCAAAACATTTTGTATACATTTATGTATCATACTTTGGAATCTCATGTTCGTAACTTTGAATTCATTAATCGAATGGTAACTTTTCAAAACGTCTCATTTAGAGTTCATTTTCTATAACTTTTACTTTGTATTATGAAGTAGCACCCCAGTGACACAGTCTTCCGCTGCGGTATTTTGGGGGTGTTACAGATTGGTACCAGAGCCTTGGTTATAGAGAACTAGGTTGCATTTAGTGCCTAGACTATAACTGCTATATACGTTGGGACCTTCCTCTTTATTTGCCTTACACACAATACATACACATATGCTTTTTGGTTAGAGGTTTGCTTAGTTCCACGTTGTTAGATGATGTGACTTTAGTATTATAAGGAGCCCCAGAGATTCGTCGAGTCATTAAAAACATGGAGCTCAGTAATAACTAATTAGTTAACTTGATCTTGTGGCAGTTCTTGTTTGATGAGACACAAGATTTGAGTTAAATAATATTATTGCTTAGCTTTAGGGATTTGATGACTTGATTATCTTACTATCGGCCTCAGAAGGCGGATTTTGTGTCGGAAATTCTTAAGTAGGATGATTTAGAATCTCCTTATTTAAATGGATTGGGACGCCTCTTCAGTTAAATAAAGAAATTGTAAATCACCGAACCATAAGTTTATGAGACCTTACTTACATAAATTTGGACGCTTCTTTATGTAAGTAATGTGTTATAAATAAGTGGGCTTAATTGTAGCCGATACAACTCCTTAACCAGAACCTTAGACGAATCAGAGTGAACACCACTATTTTAGAGATCCTGAAATCCCGAATTCTTTTAGACACACCTAAAGTAGTTAACATCAACTGAACTTCGGGACGAAGTTCTCCTTAAGGGGTAGAGACTGTAACAATTCGCAATTTCAGGTTAACTTTTATTCCCGAAAATTTCACTATTCACTTTTCACTATTCACTTTTTACTATTCACTTTTTACTATTCATCTCAGAAATTTTTATTTCATATTCTTGTAAGTTAAACTATTTTAACGATAATCCGAGAGTTTGACGCTCGTCGGATCATTTCTGCAAAAATCACAAAGCCGTGTCCGAGATTTACTTTTAGGTTTAAACGTCCTTCCAGCATCCCGATATATCCATAAAACATTATAAACAATAAAAATATGATTTTCTCTCATTTCATGACAATTCCAAAAGTTTTGGAATTTTACGTTTTTCAGTTCAGCGTTTTACGCGAATTACGCGTTTTTGACCCGTGTTTCCAGTTTTTAGCAGGGTTTTCGCACCCGATAGAACCTACCACTCATTTTATATTTTATTATGGACTATATTGACATGTTTAACCATATTTATAAGTTTCATATTTTTAGGATACCCGGTTTTACGTTTCGTGACTTAAAAACTTACGGTTAGCAATTTACGGAGTCAAAACTAGCTACATACTTAGGATATTATCATCCAAAGACCATGACTACTCATCTAGTCACCCTTATCCTTTTAGAACCGACTTAGGGGGGGGGGGAGTCACCATGTGTGGTTAAATCTTGACTTTAGCCATTAGATCTTACTTATTTACAACTTTGTCTCCAAGTTTTAGCACTTTCCTAGTAACCTTCCTAACCTCCTCATTCATAGTATAAATACAAGCTCATTCTTCTTCCTTTCTCATCAATAAAAACGCCACAAGATCAATACCTAGCACCATGATCCTTTGATCTTCAATATACAAGTTACACTACAAAGTTCAATGTCTTAGTATTCTCTACCTAGTTCTTAAGTTTGTTTGGTGATTCCATGGTTGAATTAGGAGCTACACAAGGTTACTAGGGCTGAAGTTAAATGGTTTTCACAAGGGTTAGATCAAGGCTAGCAAGGGTTACAAGAGTTATGGTGAAGGGTTTACAAGCTTAGGTTTAGTGTCCTAGTTCTATACTTGACTTCCTTTCTTTAGAAAGCCAAAAGTTGTAAGCAAACCCTTATACACTTTCTTGCTCAATATCATTTCATGCTTATTATGTTTCTTTCATGCTATATATGGTCTTTGTATTGTGTTCATGATGTTTAAAAATGGATAAAACAAGTATTGGTATACATATGTTAACTTATGACAAGTAAACAAGCAAACTAGTGATTTTTATGGAGAACCACGACCAAAATAGTATAACTATGATACTTGACACTTACTTACTGTTATAAAGGACTTCAAAAGGAAAACATAGCAATTCGAATCACCCAAAACGAGTACACGAGTCAAAAGTTATGACCATAAGAAGTTAGCGACACCAAAACTGCCTAAATAGCATTCTGATCAAATTTTGATTTTGAAAGTCCCACTTCTGGTCCGATTCATCAAAAAGTTAAAACACGAAAGTTGTCCGGAACGACGTTTTCGTTCAGGAATAAAGAAGCTCGAGACCTGAAAATGCTTTCTGAGTGATAATTTTCTTCAAATTCTTAACAGCCCATTTTAAGACCAAAGTCACTATATTATAGTTATGAATTACTAAGACCAAGAGGTCTAATGACCTAAAGCCAAGACCACAACCATGGCTAAAGCAAAGGTTGAGTCTCAAGACCATGGTAACATGATCAAAGTCACGGCAAAGCCACGGCTAAAGACGATATAACTTTTAAAGATCAAAACTTATATACATGTTATCAAATACTACAATAGTAGGGAGCCTCATGTGAGGAGTTCATTGAGTAAGCCGTCGAGACGAGTTGTGGATTTACGAGTTAAAGTGTCCTGGGTCCTCGAATGTTTACTCCATGACTTCTGAATTATGTCGGCCCGAACGGTAGTAAGAGATTTACAACCTATGCATGTTTCATAGACCACTTATATTCAACGACTTACACTATATACTAAGTACTACATCATGAACATTATGCAAGACATATATAGGCAATTCGTCATATTCTTAGACGTTACTCCAAACCTAAGTCGCAACGTTCTATTATAGGCTGCTCTTAGAGACTTTCGCGATTCGACTACCACTTTCATTTCTCATTACATAGACTTAAGGTGAGTCATAGCCCCTACTCTTTTCGTACTTGTTTTAACTCTTGGGGGGGATACATGCTCAACTACTTGCTTACTTGTACAAATACTCAAAACATTTATACTTGATTGTTTTATACTTGATTGTCTTATACTTGATGGCATTATACTTGATTTCATACATACATGACTGTCTTTTATCTTTGGGAAGTGGCTCCCAGTTTTCTTTGGGAAGTGGCTCCCAGTAATCTTTGGGAAGTGGCTCCCAGTTGTCTTTGATACATCCTAACATTTGCGAATGTTTGGATACATCATAAAAGTGAGGTCTTCGGAGATGAAGTAGAGACTCACTACTAATTGCTTAATTGTTTTTATGAACTTATACATGTCTTTATTATACTATATGTTAGCAGTGGGTTGTGAACACACAGGTTACAAGTCTCTTATGGCGGGACTTGCAACTGAGTGGATTCACGATGCCTTTGCTGTGCGAATATTCTTTAAAGGCTTTTCAACTGTTTTAAGACAAACTCTATGAACTCACCAACCATTGTGTTGACACTTTAGCATGTTTATCTCAGGTTAGTAAGGCGATAGCTAGTGCGTGGAACTTAGAGTCAAGCTGCATATTATGAAGACTTACGCTTTTATCATTTACCATTCAAAACATTTTGTATACATTTATGTATCATACTTTGGAATCTCATGTTCGTAACTTTGAATTCATTAATCGAATGGTAACTTTTCAAAACGTCTCATTTAGAGTTCGTTTTCTATAACTTGTACTTTGTATTATGAAGTAGCACCCCAGTGACACAGTCTTCCGCTGCGGTATTTTGGGGGTGTTACACCTCTGAAATCAGAGGAGTCACTGAAAGGGTCAGAGGTGGTAGTCCTTATTCTCAAAAGTGAGTCCCTTTGTGCTTTGGGTTTATTCTGAAGGTGGTACCGTCTATGCTTTGTGTTTTAATTAATCAATTTCTTTAACTTAGGGTGTGTTTTGTTTGGAGTCTTGAATCACTATCACCATGAGTTTAGATATAGGGTGTAATGGAATTGGAATTGGAATGGGTCTATGAGTTTAGATATAACCCTGATTGGAAATAGCGCTCACTTAGTGTATATGAGCACACCTATGTTAGTCTCTTCCATCACACGTCTTTTATCGGTTACAACTATAAAATTATACTTCTGGCATTACTTAATGTTCGAATTAGTACGATACACTGACCTTTGTTGTTCTTCTTTTGAGCCCATTATACTCATTATAGCCGGGTCTAGAAATTCTGACCCATGAAACTAATGAGAGTGAAAACAATTGGACTGAAATCTTTATTTTTAAACATTGGAAACCTATTTCTTTATCTCTGTACGATAAATTTTAAAGGTTTCTTTTTTTCAGCTCATTCACATTCGGGTTATGGGTGATGTGTAGCATGGTTGCCTACAAAATATTAAATGAACTCTTAAATGTAAATTATAGGGTTAAAGGTAGAACATGTTCTATTAAGGGGTTTAGCAATGACTTTACCATCTCCATCATATACACAGTGTTGGTATAGTATGTTTGGGTAGTTCATTTGTAGGTATGTTTGGATATTTGTTATTAAATTCGCTCTTTTTTTCTTTTCCTTTTTTTGTAGTGTTGGCGGTTATACTTGGTGATGATGAAGAAGTTAGGTGTAAAGTTGTGGCCTTGATCAAGGATGATAAGATTGATGATGTTGTTATTCATTGAAAGGTTCATTGCCTGCTGCTCTTTGATGTTGTTAAAAAAGAGGATTTATCCAATTTTGGGCTTTAGAAGTAGATATTGTTGTTAGCTTCACAGGTTAGTTTATATGATGTGCTTAAATTGTAATATATGATCATACTATTAAACAGTAGAAGCATATCCAAACGTTATCTTATGCCTAATTTTAAAAAAGGCATATGTATAATAACATGACTCATCATCTTATTCATCTTCCTAAAATATACTTCCAAACACGACTAAATTGTATTGCAATCGAAATTGCAGTATGGAAGGGAAAAGTTCAAATAGAATTGCATCAGTAGCAGTCGGAAAGCAAGTTTTCAATAAATGTATCCAGATGTGAAATGGTATAATATTTTTTGTTTCGATTACTTATATTTTCTCCTTTTATGCTTATGTCATTTCTCAAGTTTTAATTTACATAGATGTGAAATGGTAACAAAAAGGTATGTCACTTGAAGTCATGGTATAATATTTTTTGTTTCGATTAATTATATTTTCTCCTTTTATGCTTATGTCTAGATTTATAGCTAAAAGTGATAATGGGGTGTTTGTAGATTACCAGATGAACTATCATTTATAAAAAAGATGAAATAACGTAAATAGTTATGCAAGTCAACCAATCCACCCGTTTTGTTATGTTACTAAACTTGCTCATTTTCCCCACCTCTATTACCTACTCATTTCTCAGTTACTTTCAGCTAAAAGACACGAGGATCAACTATATGATGAATAGATATGGATGCATGAAGTGATATAAAGTTACCAAAAAATCACAGAGATTTAAAGATCACTAAAAAAGGGGGTAATCTTAAAGTTACCAACATGTTGGTCCTACGTCACTTTAAAATGCTTAGGCAATAAAAGGCATGTGAATACTTCTTTCGTAGCCATAATTAGCTTTTAGTAGTCCTAAAGAAAGCTTAGAGCTTTTTGTGAAGCAAAAGTGTAGTTATTTTAGATAACAGTCATGCGACATACACACATGAAAAGAACTCTTTTTGTTAGCACTCTAAATCAGCATGTGTATATTAACTTTGCACACCTGTGAAGGCGGATAAAGTTGGACTTGGAGCCACAGACTTAATATCCTCGCGACAACATGTGTTTACACATGCCAGTTCGCAGGTGACTCATGCTTTTTCTTTTAGTTATTTTTTTTTTTCGTTTATGCTTATATGAAGCTTAAATTAGAGTGTGGTAAAAGTTGACACATACTCATATTACTTTCGAAACCTCAATCGAGAAATAACAGGAATTATTGCTCCTACACTTGGCTCACACGCTCCCTCTTGCTGAGTCGATGAGTCGTATAAAATACATGGAATATGACTTGCGGAAGACAAAAAGGTATGATTTTTTTGTTGTTGGCGTTGTTTGATAGACCTGAAATAATTTCAATTTTTAACAAAAATAAAATAAAGTTCTTAACCTATGGTTTCTACTTTTTTGGTTATGCGCTTTTTTATAAGTGCGACTAATAAAAGGTTGCTTGCAATTACTTCTTTTTTATACTTTTCTACGTTCATATTTATTTGCGTGTTATCTCCCGACAATCAGACATTATCTCTTGCATTAGCGATGTAAGTCTTTTATGTTATAATGCGTTGGTTCAAGGGGTGGGTTTAGAGGGTTGGTTCAGGGGCTTGGTTCAGGGTCATGGTTCAGTGGGCATGGTTCAGGAAGCATGGTTCAGGGGGTGGGTTCAGTGGGTTGGTTCAGTTGGTGCATCGACAACTGATATAGTTCAGGGGGTGGGTTCAATGGGATGGTTCAGTTGGCTGATTCAGTGGGTTGGTTCAGTTGGTGCATCGACAACTGAAATATTTAACTACATGAATTGTTTAATGAGTGGCCATTTATCCGTTACTCATATCTTTTAACTACATGAATTGTTTTAGGTTTGTCTCATATTTCCGCAAAAAATCATTTGTTGGTGAGTACACATTATTTGCTGGTCTTGAAGAGTGCATAAGGTTGATTGCTAATTTTAAGTTTTCCAAGGAAGAGATTGCTTATGTAGCTGCACAAATAAAGATTGTTTGGATCATGTTATAACAGAAACGAGATGAAGTGACTAAATTCAGTTTATGTTTTGTAACAGTAAGTTGACTTAACAACTTATGATATGAAGATGTTATAGGGTTCTACATTGAGGTGTACTAGGAGCGCAATTAATATGTAGTTTACTGATGTTTGTTTGTATGTAGTTTACTGATGTAGATGTAAGTTACTTCTAAACTCTTCTATTTTGTAAACAAATTAAAGGCTTATCATCGTAGTTGCATATTCTATAGATCTAATACATGATGATTAGATTAAACTTATTGCACAAATGAGGTGTTTTTAGATTTGTATCCTACATGTGAAGTAAGCATCAAATCAGTCGGATCTTAATTCAGAAAAAAAATCACCCTTCTAAACTTGAACAAATTTTTGGTTCCGTCACATATTTTCAAGATTTTATTACCTGATTCTCTAAGCGTAACTAATTTAAATTCATCATTTCGCATCCTTTGTGTGTAGACTTAGGAAAATGATAAATTAGAGACATTTGTTTTGTTTAAAATGGGCATAAAGTTTATCAAAGTTTTATTAAATGTAAGTTTTGCAAGATTGGGATCCTATTGATGATCGTTTTCGTTTTTCCAACATCGAAATTGAAAGATGATCGGTTTCGTTTTTCCAACATCGAAATTGTAAGATCGGATTGGTATCTCAGGATTCTAATATAATGCTATTTTCTTAATAGTCATTGTAATAATATGCAAATATACACATGATTGTATATTCTATAAAACATAATCTATAAATCTTAAGTTCTTTTTAGTTTGCTGTTCAAGAAAAAGTAAGATCGAATTCGATTAGATCTCAAGATCTTATGATAAAATACATCATTCTTATACAAGCCTTATATTTTGTTTATAACCTCTATTATTTTAAGCGAAATGATTGAAACTAGCCCACTTGTAAGGTGACCTTGGATTTATGATGCAAATGGTAATATCTTGAAACAACTTAACTCTTTAATTAATAAATATTTTAAAAGTCTTTGTGATTCTACGGTTCTATAAGCTATCACATATAACAAGATACGGTTTTAAGCATTCATGAGTGGTATGAGTGGTAGATTTCGGAAAAAAGAAAGTAGCAAACAAAGTTTGCTTCAAGTTGCTATATATGAGAGGGAATATGCCCCGTCAAAGGCGTGCGTTTGTTCTATTGAACAAGATTCAACTGATGTGGGCTTTTTCAGTGACGAGGAGAGTTTCGATGCCATTGATTACGAAAATGCACATTCGGCATTTGACCCGGAGAAATCTCCAAAATTTCATTATTAGCTTTTTATGAATGTATGAACTTTTACTATCGAATTGTAGATTTCGAATGTTAATGTAACAAGTTTACATTTCTTGGTTCATTAATATTTTAGACAAGTACTTGGAAGGTCTATCATCATCGCAAGGATTGGGTTTTGAATCGATAGACGCTCACACACATCATTTTATGTTCGAGTCAATCTATTTTAGATTCGCCAACGTTATGGTTGTAAATCGATGGGCATCCACACACATCTTTTGCTACTCAACACAATTATTTTTGGAGACCCCAAGCTTGGACGTTTGTTAGTGTAATTGTAACATAAGCAATTTCTGTCTTATAATAGACGCAATGTCTCATTCTTTGTTTAATGTTTTAAATGGAGCAAATTTATGTTATTATTTTTTTTATCTATCTCATTTCTCTATTTCTTTAAAAAATTACCCCCGGTGTCAACGGGTCTTTTAAGCTAGTTTAATATATTCATTCACATATGTTTCTACTCATTTAATCGCATTAAATGACTACATCATTTCTAATCACATTAGAGTCCATGGTTTCGATTCATGTTTAAGAAGTCTCCATGTAAATCTTTAAAAGATTTATTGCATGTAACTTGACATTAAATATGTCAACTTGATTTATCACTATAGATCGTTTGATCTTCACTTATGAAGATACTATTATCTCTCACAGCTTCACTGCAGAGTAATGATTTATTAAATCTCATATTTAATTATTCTTAATGCTATCAAAATCCGCATTCGTCAAGGTGCTTGGTTGACCGTCTAACTTGTTTTGACCTTGAATTTCAGGTCTTCGGTAACAGTGCTGAAAAGACAAAGAAATATCGTTAGAGAGGTCCCAGGGCTGAGCCCGGGGAACCCCCTCCGACGATTAAGTCATTATTGAGCATTAAGAACTTATGCATTAGAGTGTAATAGTGATGACGAGAGGAAGATGGTCTGGAATAATCCGAGCATTACAATGCTAGACATTGTATACTAAAAAGTATTACTAGTATAGAAGGTAGAGTTGGTTGTGTGTTTTGATCAAATAAAATCACCTCTATTTATAACCTTTAAGTCATGCATGTGCTACTTGTAAGTGTATGTACTACCTTGCCATTATGTGTTTGCATATATGAATAGCATGCGTGTAATGTCGCATACAACCTTTATCTTTACACGAAGTATGTGAATTTGCTTATTTCATGAAGTATGTGTAAATATATATAATATTCAAGATAGTAAATATGTGTATATGTCTAGATAAGTCAAAATCGGCATGTATCTTATAATATCATATTTGCTATTATTTAATGTTTTGAGTAAGGATACCTAATTAAGCCCTCTAGTTTGTACATGTTAAACACAACATGTATGAACTAATCGTGCTTCTTGTAGTATGCGTTTTTGTCAATCATTTTGGAAGTGTATTGCTTTGTGCAGTAATGTTTTGTCGTTTTTTAATTGGACATGCCACTTTGCACATTTAGCTAATTTTGGCTATTTATCCCTTTAGTGACGGGATATTGTATTCGTTTAGACCATTTTATATAACATCATATTAAGCTTTTGTGTAATAGCAATTTATCCTTTAACGCCGGGAGATTTTTATTGAAGTGACTGTGACTTTCGAGTGATGAGGTTTCGTGTCTTTGTTATGGACGTGCCACTTTGCGCGACAAGTTTCGTTTCTTTGTAAGCAATATTAGGGATGAGCATGGTTCTGGAACCGGTTGGAACCGGAACCGGTGGATCCGAGAACCGATTTCTCTGAAAAGTAGGAATCGAGAACCGAACCGAATATAGTTTTTGGTTCTGGTTCTGGTTCTGGTTCTGGTTCTGGTTCTGGTTCCGGTTCCGGTTCCGGTTCTTTTGGATCTACCCGTATAGGAACCGCTTTTCTATTAAGCTAATAAAAAACACAAAAAATTAAACTTTTTAAGAACTTGCAACCATTTACATTTAAGCAAATAACAATTAACAACTAAACCATAAACTCGAATAATCAATCATTCTATAGTTACTTCACTTGTTCATATTTTTAACAAAACAATAATGCATAACAAGCCGGAAAACAAAATAAAATAACTTAAAACCTTGTTCATATCTGTTAGGCAAAGTATTAATAAAACTAAAAGTGCTACGTGATGATCATGTGACTACGTGACGATGATAGATAATAAACAATGTATTAATAAAAGTGCTAGCAAATTTTAGCATAATGAACATGTAAAAGCTAATCGAATGCAAATAAAAATAAAATATAAATTTACTTCCATTGTTTTGATAATGATGAATGATCTTGGAATGTTATTATGTTTAGATTAATTATTGATTTGTGGATGTTTCAGTGAATTAAAGATTAGGGTTTAGAGTGTTTGGCTTGATGATTAGTAGGTTTTTTTTTTTTTTTTTTTTTTTTTTTTTTTTTTTTTTTTTATGATACGTAGGATTTGATTAATATTTTGATAAGAAGTAAAAAAATTACAAATTTTTATAATTATTGGATTTTGGTTCCGGAACCAAGAACCGGTGGAACCGATCCAAACCGACCCAAGAACCGAATAATCTCAAAATCAAGAACTGGAACTGGAACCATTGGTTCTTGTTCCGGTTCGGTTCTTCATGGTTCTGGTCCGGTTCTTTGGTTCTTTTGCTCATCCCTAAGCAATATGGCGGGATATTGTATTGGTCCGGAACTTTTTGCTTCGCTTTATATTAAGCTTGCGATTAGCTACTTAAAGCATTTCACCCTGTTAATGTCGGGAGATAATCATGGAAGTGGTTATGCCACTTTTGAGTGATGAAGTTTCACGACTTTTGAGCGGTTGTTCCGCTTTTGCGTGATATGGTTTCACATCTTTGAAAAGTCCCGGCAGTGTTGCATGATTTATTCACTCTCGGCTTCGTTGCATCATTATGTAGCTTTTTTCTATAGAAAATACATAAGATTCTTGCCTTGTTCTTTTAGATCAGTTATATAAATAGATAGAAAATGATGTTAGCACTAAGTGATAGGTCAATAGTTATATCATTAACTTTTGAGTAAGGCATGATTTATATGCGCATGAAATCAAGAAGTCAAAACTGTTTGTCAAGTAACGATGTTGTTCTTGGGGCCTCTTCGTATACGCCAATACAGGCTTTAAGTGCAATATATGACTTAAATAATGCTCTTTTGTGTTATGTATGAAACTTAGTAAGGCTTGAGCTATGTTCTTACAAGTGATCGTGTGATGCTACTTATAAGTGAATATATAGAGGGATAAATAATACAAGTGAATAATATGGATAGTGGCATAGTGTAAGTGAAAGCAACTTGCTTTTTTCTTGACATTGCATAATGAGAATACGTTAGACCAACTTGCTTGTTTCTTGACACATATTCATTGTTGATTCTTCAACTTATTCCTCAAGTTGATTCTATCTCTAGGTATAATTATTTTAATATTTGCTTTTAAAAGAAAATTATGGTACAGTAGGAAAAGAGATCAGTAACCTCATTACACCTTGTTTCTTTTTGTTCAACTATATAGCTTGTGATGACTCGTGAAAGGAATCTTTTTTAGGTCTTGTTATAAACTTTGCAGGAATCTAGTTACACCATGAAACTATGGCAGACATGTTGTTGAATGTTTTTTATAATCCATATCATAACGAGATCTTCGATTGATGATATCTATTCACCTAAATGAGCTGATCCAAGACGAAAGTTAGCCACACGTCAGTGACAACACAAGACGAGCACATGAGGCAAGTGTTTTGCTCGGGTCCCCGACAGCAGCGCCAAATGATGCTACCAAATTCTGCATTCGTCAAGGTGCTTGGTTGACCGTATAACTTGTTATGACCTTGACTTTCAGGTCTTCGGTAACAGTGATGAAAAGACAAAGAAATCTCGTTAGAGAGGTTCCTAGGCTGCCCAGGGGAACCCCCTCCGATGTTCAAGTCATTATTAAGCATTAAGAGCTTATGCATTAGAGTGTAATAGAGATGATGAGAGGAAGATGGTCTCTAAGCATTACAATGCTAGCCATTGTATACTACAAAGTATTACTAGTATAGAAGGTAGAGTTGGTTGTGTTTTTTGATCGAATAAGATCACATTTATTTATAACCTTTAAGTCATGCATATACTACTTCTAAGTGTATGTACTACCTTGCCATTATGTGTTTGCATATATGAATAGCATGCGTGTAAGGTCACATACAACCTTTCTTTACACGAAGTATGTGCATTAGCTTATTTCATGAAGTATGTGTAAATATATATAATATTCAAGATAGTAAATATGTGTATATGTCCAGATAAGTCAAAATTGGTATGTATCTTGTAATGTCATATTTGCTATTATTTAATATTTTGAGAAATGATACCTTATTAATTCTTTATGGGCAAAACTTGTATTCACAGTAGTTAGCCATTCTATAGATTCAAAATCTATTTCAGCTTCTTTGTAATTAATGAGTTCATTAGGATCACATCAGTAATATTTCTCACCATGAGTGAGATAAGTCATCTATTAGGTTTAGCAATAGATCCTATTAATACAAATATCGCCTAAAAACGTTATTTATATTTTACGATCTTCGCTAAGTTTTGTTAACGACAAAATGTAAACCTTTGTTTCTAAGCAAAACATAATCTTACTTTTTAAGACTTGCATAAACTAGACTTTTGCTACATTTTACATTTCATAAAACACAACACAAGTTTATTTCTTAAATTAGAAATTGTCACATCACATTTATGGCAAGTTTTGTCACTATGTATTTATGGAAAGAAATGTGTTTGACTAACTTTGTTGTTGCTTGCAAGCTTTGTATTTGACTTATTTTTAAGTGATGTGACATTGTTTGGTTGCTAGGATTTATGAGACAAGACCTTATTTGGTTTGAAGAGTTATTGCATAAACCTACTGCAGACCCGGCGGTACCCTGGGGGTACACAGGCGGAACCCATCTGAGGGTTCCGCCTGATCCGCCAAGCATGTAGAATGTTGTGCTATAAATACCAAGCCATAACTTGATTTTTGGCTAACCTCTTGAGATCATATTTTACACACACACTAATCTTTTCTTCTAACCTCTTAACATTCTAAATGTGAAGTTTCCTTTTGTAGCAAAGAAGCTCACAAGGTCATCAAAAGTTACAAGTTTCCAACACAACGTTGCAAGACTTGTTAGCTTAGTATTGTGTGAACTCTTATTGTTTACACGTCATTTGTTTGTGTATATTCTGTAGTGAGTGGTTAGTATTTTAGTCCTCAAAATATAAAGAGTGTTGGGAGTTGTTGTACCCTAGTAAAAGAACTAACGGGAGTGGTTGTGCCCTTGTAAAAGAACTCGACATTTAGCTTTGTGTCGGTAAAAGTATAATTTCTCCGCCGGTGAAAGGAGCTTGTTGACTAGTGAAAGAAACTCTCAAGTTGGATACTCGGGGCGTAGACGTAGGGCAAGGAAAAAGAGTCCTTGTAGCCGAACCACGATAAATACTCGTGTTGTTGTTTGATCGTTTCTTTCATTTACTTGCATGTTATATATTGTGTTTGTGCATATATCTTTGATCAAACGGAAAGTTTCAAAGCTAACTTAACAAGTTAAAAAGATTTTAATCGGTAAACTATTCAACCCCCCTTCTAGTTTTCCACAATTGGCATCAAGAGCTACGTTACTCAAGATTTTAAAAAAATATTGTTTTTAAAACTTGAAACGATCCATGGATTTTGAAAATTACAAAGAAGGGCAATCTATGCAAAGACCACCGCTCTTTGAAGCAAATGGTTTTATATATTGGAAAAACCGTTTTGAAACCTACGTGAAATCTAAAGATATAGATTTATGGTATATAATTATTGATGGTGATAACGTAGTTACTAACATCAAAGATGATGATCAAAAGAAATTAATAGGTAAAAATAATGAAGCTAAAATGATGCTTTATAATGCTTTACCTAAGAAAGAATATGAAAGAGTCTTTTTGTGTAAAACCGCCAAAGATATTTGGCAATCTTTAATTGTCACTCATCAAGGAAACTCACAAGTTAAAGATAACAAAATTGATCTTCTTGTTCAACAATATGAACAATTTGTTATTTCCGAAGATGAGATTATTGATAATGCCTTTGCTAGGTTTAACACTATTATTACTTCACTTAAAGCACTTGATGAATCTTTTTGTAGTAAGAACTTTGTCAGGAAATTTCTTAGAGCACTCCATCCGAAGTGGAGAGCAAAAGTGACGGCAATTGAAGAATCCAAAGATCTTTCAAGCATGTCACTTGATGAGCTTATTGGAAACCTCAAAGTTCATGAAATGGTAATGGAAAAAGATTCGGAACTAGTTAGAGGCAAGAAAGAAAAAGTTAAGTCCATTGCCTTGAAAGCTAGAGTCCAATCAAGTGATGATGAAAAATCTACTTCGGATAGTGATGATGAGGAATATGCTATGGCCGTGAGAGACTTCAAGAAGTTCTTTCGTAGGCGAGGAAAGTTTGTAAGGCAACCTAAAGATGACAAGAAAACCTTCCGGAAAGATCGTGATGATTGAAAAGGAAAAGTTGAAAGAAAATGTTATAGGTGTGGAGACACAAGTCATCTTGTAGGAGAATGTCCAAAACCACCCAAGAGCAAACCTCAACAAGCTTTTGTGGGTGGTGCTTGGAGTGACTATGAAGGAGATGATGATGAGCCAAAGAATGATGATATTGCTCTCATGGCTCACAACTCAAATGAGGTGTGCCTCAAAGTTTGTTTGGATCTGGATGAATGGATCAAAGATAGCGGTTGTTCAAGGCACATGACGGGTAATAAAAGCCTCTTCTCTACATATCACAAATGTGATGGAGGTAATGTTACGTTTGGTAGTAATGCTAAGAGCAAAATCATCGGAAAAGGTACAATCTCTCATGACTCCCTTTCTATAGATGATGTTGCTCATGTTGATAACTTAGGATTTAATCTTCTTAGTATTAGTCAACTTTGTCGTAATAAGTATAATGTCCTTTTTAGTGAAAACGGTAGTAAAACACTTAAAGATGGTATAACCGTAGCCAAAGGTGTCTTTAAGAACAACGTATACGTCATGAAGTTGGATTCAACATCTAGAGACAAACTTTGTCTTACCTCATTAGATGAATCTTCAACTTTATGGCATAGACGTTTAGGACACGCTAACATGAGACTAATCCAAAACCTCTCTTCCAAAGACTTAGATCGAAACCTACCTAAGTTGAAATATGACCAACACTTTTGTGATGCTTGCAAAGTCGGTAAACAAGTCCATGGTAGCCATAAGGCTAAAAACTTGGTTTCTACATCTAGGTGTCTAGAACTTTTACATATGGATTTATTTGGTCCATCCGCTATACAAAGTTATGGAGGCAACTTCTACACTTTGGTCATAGTTGATGATTACTCAAGATATACTTGTACAAAATTTTTGAAAAGTAAAAATGAAGCTTTTGATAAATTTGAGATTCTAAGTAAGAAAATTCAAAATCAAGTAGGGTCTAATATTGTGTCTATTAGGACGGATCACGGTCGTGAATTTGATAATGAATTTCAATTTGGTAAATTTTGTGATAATAATGGAATAACTCATAACTTTTCGGCTCCACGTACTCCTCAATCTAATGGTGTAGTAGAACGTAAAAACCGGACATTGCAAGAGATGAGTAGAACAATGCTTAATGAACAAAACATTCCACAAAAGTTTTGGTGTAATGTCGTCGACACTTCAACGTACATTTTAAATCGAGTCCTAATTAGACCATTATTGAATAAAACTCCTTATGAACTATATAAAGGTAAAAAGCCTACATTAGGATACTTTAGAGTGTTTGGGAGTAAATGTTTCATTCTTAACACCAAGGATTATCTCACCAAATTTGACCCAAAGTCTTATGAAGGTGTATTTCTTGGATATTCACAAAATAGTAAACCTTACATTGTTTTGAACAAAGAAACCTTAAGAGTCGAGGAATCGTTAAACGTAACATTTGACGAAAGTCCACCTCCCTCTAAGACATCACCTTTGGTAGATGATGACTTAGTTGAAAGCCAAGCAATTGAATGTCAAGAAAACTTAGGTAATGACAAGGAAGATGAACTATTAAACAAAGAACTTGTCAATGTCAAAGAATCTAAAAGTCATCCATTAGATGGTGTCATAGGCAACATTAACGAAAGAACACTTAGATCAAATGTTCAAAATGAAAGCAACTACTTTTGTTTCGTGTCAACCATTGAACCGAAAAACATTAATGAAGCCATTAAAGATGAATCTTGGGTAATTGCAATGCAAGAAGAATTAAACCAATTTGTTAGGAATGATGTATGGACATTAGTTCCTCAACCAAAGAGTCAAACAATAATTGGAACAAAATGGGTCTTTCGTAATAAAATGGATGAAAATGGAATTGTGTCTAGAAACAAAGCTAGGCTAGTAGCACAAGGATATAATCAACAAGAAGGCACTGATTACGATGAAACTTTTGCTCCGGTAGCTAGGCTCGAGTCAATTAGAATATTACTTGCTTATGCGTGTGCACATAATTTTAAACTCTTTCAAATGGACATCAAAAGTGCATTTCTAAACGGAGTCATTAATGAAGAAGTGTATGTTGCTCAACCACCGGGCTTCATCGATTTTGAAAAACCTAATTATGTTTACAAACTTAAAAAGGCTCTTTACGGACTTAAGCAAGCTCCAAAAGCATGGTATGATCGACTTAAAACATTCCTAGTTGACCATAAGTATACCATGGGCTTAGTTGATAATACTCTCTTCACTAAGAAGAAAGATTCACATATTATCATAGTCCAAATCTATGTTGATGACATTATATTCGGATCAACTTGTCAAGAATTATGTGTGGATTTCTCAAAAATCACGCATGACGAGTTTGAAAGAGTATGATGGGAGAACTCAACTTTTTCCTAGGACTTCAAATCAAACAACTAGAAGATGGTATCTTCTTTAACCAATCTAAATATATTAAGGATATGCTTAAGAAATTTGGACTAGAAGATTCGAAACCTATCAAAACTCCCATGTCCACGGAAACTAAACTCACCAAGGATGAGGAAAGTGAATCCGTAGATAGCACTAAATATAGAGGTATGATTGGTAGTCTACTTTACCTAACGGCTAGTAGACCCGACATTATGTTTAGTGTTTGTCTATGTGCTCGTTTTCAAGAAGATCCTAAAACTACCCATCTTGAAGCCGTTAAAAGGATATTTAGGTATATTAAGGGCACCACACATTTAGGTTTATGGTATCCCAAAGGAACGGGAATAGACACCATAGTGTATGCCGACTCGGATCATGCCGGTGACTATGTTGATAGAAAAAGCACAAGCGGTATTTGTACTTTTGTTGGACATTGTCTCACCTCATGGTTCTCTAAGAAGCAAACAGCTCTTGCTATCTCAACAACGGAAGCCGAGTACGTTTCGGCCGGAAAGGCATGTCAACAAGCCCTTTGGATGAAGCAAGCTCTTGTCGACTACGGAATTCAACTCAACGACATCACAATTCTTTGTGACAACAAAGGTGCCATTGATCTTAGCAAAAACCCGGTTCAACATGCTCGTACAAAACATATTGAAATCCGTCATCATTTCCTTCGTGACAACGTCCAAAAAGGAAATATCTCAATTGAGAAAGTTTCTTCCGAAGATAACATAGCCGACATTCTCACAAAACCTCTTAAACGTGAACCTTTTAATCTTCTTAGGCTAGGCTTAGGACTCATGGAACCTACATTGTAGTTCTGAACATTAGACAAAAATCACAAAAAACAAAACAAAACAAATCCAAAACCATTTTTCTCAGCAGGGTCGGCGGAACCCTCAACCATAACGGACGGAACCCACCTCAGGGTTCCGCCGTATCCGTCGACCTGCATAATCATTTTCTTTGTTTATATTAAACCAAACACCCATTATCTCATACCACCACTTCCAAACTACTACTATTCACTTTACCACTCATCCACACCTACGAATTCTTGGTCCTCCATTCATTTACATTGCTAATCAATCATCATTGTAAGTATTCTAAACATGATTACAATCATGATCTGAGTCTAGGAATTCTATTTCTTGCACAAAAATAAAAACTTGGGGTTATGCATTAACTTAAGAAATTCATGCATGAGATTAGGTAATTAATAAAACTAATCATGTTTCCCATAGTTAGGAATTGCATCTTTAATTAGTATAAACATGTTTGCTAAAACACCCCATGTCAAATCTTTTCAAAAATTTCTCACAAATAGGACAAATATTTTTTCGTCTCACATTGAGAATACAAAATCAAAACGTTATGCTTAAAACATCACTTGCATAATGTCTCTTGAATGCTAAAGGGAATACATAATCAATATGTATTTTCGGGTACATTCAAACGAAGCTACATTGAACTAGGAGCGTTTGGGTTATCTTTTGTTTTATAACAAAACTTGCATAAAACGATTTTGAAGCATCAAAATGAGTCAAGATAACCGCACCTCCACATTGTTTTCATATAGGCACACACTAGAACTTCCACATTATAATAGTGGTTTACGTAAACTAAAACGTGAAATTTTGTTGTTCTAGGAATCATCATGCCTCCTCTAACCCACTACGACCACAAGGACACCATTAAGTACCTACCAAAACACCACAAAACCAAAGGCCTTACCGCAAATCAAGTAAACGTTTTCAAAGCCCTAGAAAAACACTATGTCCATGAGGGTAGAACCATTGACTCATCTTTCCTAGAAGGCACAAACCTTTACACTGATTTTGCCACAATCAACTTTGAGTGTCTTTTGAATATCGACGAGCCTATTTGTCCTAGGTTCATTCTAGAGTTCTATGCATCTTCCGTCCTCTCCACGGATGACTATGGTCATATGTCTATCAACTTTAGGGTTAGCGGTCATCAATACTCCTTCACTCTTGAGGAGTTTGCTCAAATCCTAGGTGTCCCAAACCATGGTACTTGCCTCTATTCCGACTTGCACTCCCTCTCAACTCTTGACAACCTCCAAGACCATATCCACCCTTATGACACACCCCTTGTCTCAAAAGATGTACTCCGTGACCACCTCTTTGTTAGGACCACCACCACTAGGAGAACCCGTTCGGGGAATGAGGTCAATAAGGACCCATATGGAATGGAAATGAACGAACTTAAGCCCCAATTCAAGAAATGGGAGGAAGTCCTTAGAGCAAATGTCATTAGCACAATAGGGAACCGTGACCATATCAACCTTTGCCTTTGCTACATGCTCTACTCCTTGTCCGTTAGGTAACCTTTCAACCTTGCCTACTACATGGCCAAGAGAATGGCCGACATTCCCGTGCATGGCACAACAGCTATGCCGTATGGAATGCTCTTGACCCGTCTCTTTAGGTTCATCTCACCCATTCCACCAACTTCAAATGGTCTTCGTCTTAACTACACTCTCATTCCACACACCTTTTTTCCACTTAGTGATAAGAGAGTTTACAAAACCCAAGGAAAACGCCCACATCCTCCTACCTCATCTTCGTCTTCCTCAATGAGCGAAGATGACAATTTGCCAAACTCTAGGCTCCCTCCTCTCGAATACCTTTCTCAACTTCCGGATATTCCTAATGAGTCGGAGGAGTTCAAGCAAACAAAGGGGATGTTTAAGAATCTTGGAAGGTTCCTTGGAAAGCTCAAGAACAAGATCGACCGTCAATGAGTGCGGGTGTGTTAGGAGTGTTTGGCTCAAGGTGCTATTGGAACAATTTGGTAGTTTAAACAATCTTTGTGATGTATTTGTGTGTTAGTACAATGTTTGATACACTTTGGAACATGTTTCAACTAACAATGATGCAGGGAGACAACTTTTGGCAAATTGTCAAATTTTCAAGTTTATGATATTTTCACTAAGTATAGTGAGATTCTCGACCTCAAGGTCAAAGTCCTATGAAATGCATGTTTATGTGTCCAATTTTTGCATTACCCAACCAGAAATGCCTTATCTCTTTGATTTTAGGAGTTTTCGAAAATTTTGAAAAACGTCTCGTGGGTCAAAAACGTGGACTGCCACTTTTTTCACCCCTGGCGGATCTGGCGGTACCCAAATTTGGGTTCCGCTAGTACAATTTCTGGGAATCCCAGATTTTGCCCAACGGACCAGGCGGCACCCTCAAATGGGTTCCGCCTGTGTATTCTGAGGGTGCCGCCAACCTCCTGCAGAATTTTAGTTTTTATTTTCACAATTTCAACATCCAAACACCAAAATCTAATCCTTTTAGGTAGAAAACCATTACTTGCAATGTGTTTAGCAAAATAGGATACTCCTTCTTCCATAAACTTAACCAAAACCATTTCCCGCCAAAATTCAAATTCAACCATAACAACCTCAAGGACCCCTCAAACATTAAGGAAGGAACCCTTTTAAGGGATCCTTGAAATCCCTCAGATTTTTACTATCACAAATCCACCAAAACCACTAAGCATTTAGTGCAAAACTTGTCTTCTCACTTCACCATTTTCATTGGATTGACTCCCATGACATGACAACCCACAATTAGTTTTCCAAATCATTAGAAACCTCCATTTTTGTATGGACTAACATCAAATCCAAACACTCCTTTCCATAATTCATCAACACTATAAATTAAGCCATCCTCAACACCATCAAATCACACCTTCCTCAACACAACTTCTCAACCTTATAAACCATGACTAAGTCAACAAACACCTCTCAACCATCAAGACCCATCCGGAAAACCGTCCGGATTAGTGTTAAACCACTATGGTCCAATCAACCCATCAACCTAACCTCCTCATCCTCGGATGAATTTACATCACCCATCAAAAATGAACACTTTTTGAACCTTGCATCTCCATCACCATCACCCAATCAACCAAATGAGCTCACTCCACCACCAACTAAATCACCTATTGACCCAACTCCACCAAGTGCTCCAACTCAACCATCCAAAACCTCATCACCATCACCATTACCCAAAATTGAGCCAATGGTACTCTTTGGGTCTCCTCCCACATAACCACACCCATTTGTCCAAGATCTTAATGATCTTCCACCAAGACCTACACAACCATCACCTTTTGCAAATCAATCACCAAGGTCAATTCTAGACCTTGATGAGGATCTTAACCTTAACCAACCATCACAACAAGTGTACCATCCACCCACACCATTGTTGTTTCACCCCATCTAGCATGACATTCATGGTCCTCTATATGGAGAACCAAACTTTGAACACCATGATCACCCAAATCCACCACACCCTCAACCTCAAACCTTTGAGTCTTTATTTCCTTCTTATGAGGATATCCAAAACATGGTTGAAAACCATCTCCATCAAGCAATGGAATTTCAAACCACATTGCTTGACTCAATACCAAACCCATCATCCACCCAAGAACCACAAACCAACCAACCCTCAAACCAAGAAACCAAAACCAACCCATTTCAACCCACTCATCCCCATGCTTGCTCAAATTGTGAGCAAATGGGTGAAACCATCAAAACCTTGCTTCACCAATTCCAAAACGAAACCCGTTTTGCATTCCAACACGTCATAGAACGTTTGGATGCACTTTCCCACCCCAACAAATCCTAGACAACTTTTGGAGGCCATTTGCCCCACTCTAGGAATGTAGGATTTTATTTTATTTTCTTGGTTATTTTTTAGTTTTTGTATACAAGTAGAAGAATAGTTCTCATTTCTTATCTTTTAACTTTTATAGTCAAAATTTTACTTGGAATGAAATTTCTTTCTACTCACTTTAGTACATTGTTGGTTGAGCATATTTGTGTTATGGTTGCAATGTGTGTGGTAACTACATTCTTAACTATCTATATCACCAACTAACATTTTTTTTAGGGTCCAAAATCCATGTTTTCCATCTTGGCACTCCATTTAGGGGGAGTATCAACCAAGGGGGAGCATAAGCATTATTCCGCTTCGCAACTCTACTTTTTGTTTCGACAAAAAGGGGGAGAAATATATTGAACTTTCAATACTTAGTATGATTTTCATAGATTAAGTAAAACAAGGTTAATATAATTTTTTTTAAGTCTTGAAAACCAAGATTTTGCATGTTACTTAAAAACAAAGTTTATGTTTTGTCATCAACAAAAAGGGGGAGATTGTTAATACAAATATCGCCTAAAACCGTTATTTATATTTTACGATCTTCGCTAAGTTTTGTTAACGACAAAATGTAAACCTTTGTTTCTAAGCAAAACATAATCTTACTTTTTAAGACTTGCATAAACTAGACTTTTGCTACATTTTACATTTCATAAAACACAACACAAGTTTATTTTTTAAATTAGAAATTGTCACATCACATTTATGGCAAGTTTTGTCACTATGTATTTATGGAAAGAAATGTGTTTGACTAACTTTGTTGTTGCTTGCAAGCTTTGTATTTGACTTATTTTTAAGTGATGTGGCATTGTTTGGTTGCTAGGATTTATGAGACAAGACCTTGTTTGGTTTGAAGAGTTATTGCATAAACCTACTGCAGACCCGGCGGTACCCTTGGGGTACATGGGCGGAACCCATCTGAGGGTTCCGCCTGATCCGCCAAGCATGTAGAATGTTCTGCTATAAATACCAAGCCATAAATTGATTTTTGGCTAACCTCTTGAGATTATATTTTACACACACACTCATCTTTTCTTCTAACCTCTTAACATTCTAAATGTGAAGTTTCCTTTTGTAGCAAAGAAGCTCACAAGGTCATCAAAAGTTACAAGTTTCCAACACAACGTTGCAAGACTTGTTAGCTTAGTATTGTGTGAACTCTTATTGTTTACACGTCATTTGTTTGTGTATATTCTGTAATGAGTGGTTAGTATTTTAGTCCTCAAAATACAAAGAGTGTTGGGAGTTGTTGTACCCTTGTAAAAGAACTAACGGGAGTGGTTGTGCCCTTGTAAAAGAACTCGACATTTAGCTTTGTGTCGGTAAAAGTATAAGCGACGTGTAAGGTTTTCTCCGCCGGTGAAAGGAGCTTGTTGACTAGTGAAAGAAACTCTCGAGTTGGATACTCGGGGCGTGGACGTAGGGCAAGGAAAAAGAGTCCTTGTAGCCAAACCACGATAAATACTCGTGTTGTGGTTTGATCGTTTCTTTCATTTACATGCATGTTATATATTGTATTTGTGCATATATCTTTGATCAAACGGAAAGTTTCAAAGCTAACTTAACAAGTTAAAAAGATTTTAATCGGTAAACTATTCAACCCCCCTTCTAGTTTTCCATAGATCCTGTTAGACTTGGCTGAATACATTCACTATACTCAACACATCATGTTCAAGTTTAAAGCGCGTTTGCTAGTTTACCTTTCTAAGGTATTTGCATTCTTTGTTTCTTGAATTTCTTCAAGAACTAGATTGCTCCCTCTTATTTTTGAAACTAGATAATTCTGTTTAGAAATTTAAGCAATCTTGAGTAACCAAGTTGTTCTCATTTGGGTGCAACATATGCAAACGAAGTTTGTATTTGAAGTATCATTCCTCAAGTGAACTTCACATTACTAAAAACTTCAAGTTAACATGGGCAACATCTCATGCTATAGTTAGTCTAGTGTCTTATTGGTTTGAATCATTCTAATGATGCTCACTGTTAAATATACATATACATATATATATATATATATATATATATATATATATATATATATATATATATATATATATATATATATATATTAATGTGTAAATGTCTAGTATCGAACCCGAGACCCCGGGATTGCACACATTACAAATGATTATTAAGGAAAAATAATAAATATTTTTTTATATTTATCATTAGACACGAGAATATAACGACCGTTATATGAAAGATAGAAAAAGGGTGTTTATGTAATTTGGTAACCAAGGAAGGGTCTAGAACCCCCTCCTTGGTTTGGGTCGGCCGAACACCACAAATGGGCAACCCTTTGTCTTAGCTTGTTCCCAAAGCTATCCTAATTACTATATAAACAAACCTAGGGTCATTGTTTTCACATCTTTTGTGCACACAATTATCCCTAGCTTTTTCTCCTCTCTCCCTTGCTTTGAAAATCGGTCGAACACCCCTAATAACTTAGGGTTTCGATTTTTGCTTTGTCAAAAACAATTCTTGTGTAGTTACTTGCATAACCTTGATACGGTTTAATTTTTGTGTACAAGAATGAGGTAATAACTCACTATAGTTATTATCAAGAGATCGATAAACAAAACGGTAAGGGGTTTATCATAGATCTATTATTACACAAGATCAAGATTTATTGAAGTGCATCGGGTACGTTACTATTTATGTTTTAGTTAATCTTTGTATAAGTTATACTTGATCCTTGCTTCCGCAATACGTGTACTTTGATTGTCATATTCTAACAGTGGCATCACGAGCCATGTATAACATGTAATTTATTACTAAAACGTAATAAAAATCGGATCTTCAATTGTTTTAGATACATGTTTTGATCTAGGGTTTTTCTTTTAAATTTTAAAAAAAAAAATTGAAACCCTAACCCTAATTTATGGGGGGGGGGGGGGGGGGGGACTAAAAACCCTAATTAGGGTTTGTGGTTTTTTGATTAATATGTAATCACTAGAAACCCTAGGTCATTAACCGGTTATGTGAACGTATCTTGTGACCTATGTGCTAATTGTTAAGCTTTAATCCGTGACGAATCATGCATGATAGTCATGGATCTATTAATTGTTATTAATTGTCACATGTTTTAGATAGATCTAAAATTGGGGAAGACTCCAATATATATATTAAAATCAATTTACGTGCTATCTGGTATATGATTAGCTTTGGCCTACGCAATTGACTTGTCAATGTATGTGACTCATCTCCATCAAGAGGTGAAGGCCCTAGTTGATTATATGCGTATAAAACCTAGAATTGATTTTGTTAGGACCTTTTCTAATAAAGATTGCATGTGGCTAATTGTTTCACTTTATTTATTATTAGTTGTTTTGTTTTTCTTTGATTACTTGTTTTATTGTTAATTGTTTGACATGATGTAAGCAATAAAAGGGCGATTTTTATAAAGAAAATAATATTGACTAATAATGGTGAAACCTTAAGTGATAAAGATTGAATCTTGAGGTGTCTTATATGCCAACAATGGTTCGCTTCGCATGGTAATTCGCTCCAAGGCGAGACTAGCAAGATTCATACTTTATTACATGTTTTGAGATTGAATCCATAAACTTTTGCTTGATTGATGTTTTGTACAACATGCTTTTAAAAGTAACTCTTTAAAGACAATATTCATAGTCGTGGTATGAAGGCTTGGAAAGAGCCTTAGAGTCTGCCTTGGTTATCGCACTTACAAATATGTCTTAAACGAATTTCTTTTAAAATCATTCTTGTAGAAAGTCATCTTAGGGTTTTTTAAACCTCAAGTAAAACTTTGTGTATTAATTTCAAGAATTGGTAATAAAAAGTTTTTTTTTTTTTTTGAAACATATGCTATAAAGATGAGTGCATGCATCTTTATACATATTTTGATTATAAAATCAAAAATGAATACCCTTAAAATTTAAGTTACATGCCATCTATCTATAAGGATCACTTGGAATTTTATTTTAGTAAACGTGAGACCTACGCTAAATTATTATAACAAGGTAAATTTCTGTTAACGCATGAGAACATAGATAGTAATTTTACATTTTCTAAGGTAGACGACTTAATTAAGTTGTGCGTGAGACCTAGAACTTAAGGCATGAGATGGGATGAAATATGCTTACAAGGCAAATTGATGAATCAATTTGATGTAAATCCCATAATGGTCTAGGAATTGGAAATCTTGTTTGCCAATTATTGTTCGACATATTTTCACCACTAGAAGATCAACTAATGTGGTGGAATCTATGTAAAGTTGGATCCTAGATTTTCAAGAAAATTTGTTGGTTATATGAATATAGTTTTTGGGTATTTTATTTTCTTGAAGATATTTATTATCGAAAATACTAATGTTTGAGCTTTAATTTGTAGATATGGCTCAACCTGATAACCCAACTGTGATTTCTGCTTTCAAGAGTCATCTTGAAAGGGAAAAATTGACTGGAAAGAATTTTAATGATTGGCACCGTTCGCTCAAAATTGTCTTGAGGGCGGCCAGTAAGCTCAATTACTTGACCAATGAATGCCCAGCTGAGCCTGCAATTTCTGAACCAGAAGATGTTAGGGCAGCTTGAAGGGTGGAGCATGCTAAGTTTAATGAGGTTGCTTGTTTAATGCTCACTAGCATGAGTGCTCAGTTACAAAAGAAGTTTGAGTACTTTTTTCCTAAAGACATGCTTGAAGTGCTTAAGCAGTCTTATGAAAAATCTCCTGCAGTTGAATTCTATGATGAACTTGACAAGCTACACAAGTGCAAGCATGGTGATGGTAAACCAGTTGAAGATTATGTGACTGAGATGAAAGAATCTTTCAATCAGCTTCACAGAATTGGATTTGGTTACCCCGACAATGTGCAAGTGCACTTGATCAACAGGTCCCTTAACAAGGACTTAGCTGGTTTTGTGCAGAATTTCAACATGCACTGCTCGGGGAAGACCATCTCAGAATTACTCTCATTGCTTATTGATTATGAGAAAAGTCTACCAGCCAAGGTCAAGGCTCCTACCCCTCAAGTGTTGGCGATTCATGGGGGGAGAATCTAGAAGAAATCGCATGTAAACAAAGGCAAAGGGAAAGGTGATAAAGGCAAGCAGGTCATGGCCTATCAACCACAACCCAAGATGAAGCAGCATCAGCCTAAGCAGAACAAGGTGAATCCTCCAAACAAGAAGGATCAAGCTTGTCACCACTGTCATGAAAAGGGCCATTGGAAGCGCAATTGTCCTCTCTACATTCATGACATGCGACAGAAGAAGCAGAATAATGAGTCTGGTAACCCCAGTACTTCAGGTGCGTTCTTTATGATTGAATTATTCACTCTTACTCCTAAATTGAATTCATGGGTATATGATACGGGATGTGGCATTCATATTTGCAATACCTTGCAGGGGTTTAGAGTTGAGAGAAAGCTGGTCAATGGACAACAATTCTTGCACGTGGGTAACAGAGCACATGCAGAAGTTGAAGCTACAGGAGTTTTTAATTTAGTGTTGCCTTCGGGCCTAGTACTATCTTTAAATAATTGTCATTATGCACCGTCAATTGTTAGAGGTGTAATTTCATTTTCATGTTTGTTGAACCTTGGTTTTGAGCATACTATTTCTAGAAATGGAATTTTAGTTTCTTTAAATGGTGTTTTTTTATTTTAATGCTATTGCTGTGAATGGTGTCTTTGAAATTGATATGAATGATAATGATAATGCTTTTGTTAAAAATAATTCAATGTATAGCATCAGTAATAAGAGAATCAAGAAAGTTCTGGATTCATTTTATCTTTGGCATTGTCGACTTGCTCACATTGGCAAGTCTCGCATGGAAAAGCTGCAACATGATGTGCTTTTAGAAATGATCAATGATGAATCATTTGATAAATGCGAATCTTTCATTGCTGGGAAGATGACAAAGAAACCCTTTAAAAATAGGATACAAAGGGCTAATGATCTACTTGGTCTTATTCACACAGATGTGTGTGGACCACTTAAACATGTGTCAAGGAGAGGTGCTAGCTACTTCTTAACATTTACGGATGATTACAACCATTATGGTTATGTTTATTTACTTAAACATAAACATGAGGTGTTTGAAACATTCAAAGTGTTTAAAGCAGAAGTAGAGTTGCAACTTGGAAAGAAGATTAAAGCTCTTCAATCTGATAGAGGTGGTGAATACCTGATGAGGCGAAAAATGAACCACTTTTAGGGGGTCATTTAAGCCCGGAATTGAATTTATTTGATCAAATATTGCCCTAAATCGTTACTTTTGTGATTTTAGGTACTTTGGGAGTGAAATCTGGAAAAGAAGGCATTTTGGACGTTTTTGGAGCATAAAAGTGAAGAAAACGGCAAAGTCTCAATTTTCCAAGCTGGGAACAGTAGGCGACGGCGTCAAGAAGAAAATCTTGACGGCGTCAAGAGTAATTTCCATGACTTTCCATAATGACCCAGTACAGAATTGACGGCGTCACAAGGTAGGGCGTCAAGAGTAAAATGCATGACGGCCTGGAAACATGTAACACTTGACGGCGTCAGAAGTAGATCAAGGCAGTCCGAGAATTATTTTGGCGGCGAGGTGACGGCGTCATAAATTTGTTCTTGACGCCGTCAGACCCTATTTCCTATATATAGTTTTCTAATTTTTACAAATTAGGAGAGGAAGTTTTGGTGAAACCCTAAGGCCGAACCTAATACGATTTTCATAGGTTTTTCAAGGGTTTTCAGCCCTTGAAACCTTACAAGTGTAATTGAGATAAGTATTCTTTTAATTCAATCAATATGTCTATGTGTTGGTTGTCTATATCTTGTTCTTGTCTTGATTCCACCATGCTAGGCTAGATCTATCGTGTATTTGCTTAGATCTAATGAAACCTAGATGTTAATTATGTGTTGATTACTTGTTTATGGTTGTATTGGATGAATGATTTCGATGTTAGGCTTAAGAAAACTGGCAGATCTCCAAATGGTAACACGCTTGAACGTCTTAGGAAACATGAACCGATGTGCACTAGGATTTATTGGTTGTATTTAATGCATGAGTAATTTCTAATGATCCCATGTTAGGAGTTTTTAACGGCTCGACATAGGAGTGAAGTAGGCACTCATAGGATTGGGGAAGTAAGTGCGCCACCCCAAGAATGGTATTAAGGAATACAATCCGTCATCCACGTAACTATAACAAGTAATTAACGTGTAAAAGATGTCTAGGGAGTAGTGAAATCTAAGTAAACACATTTTCTCCACATATTGCTCACAACCTTAGTATAATTTAGTTTTATTTTCATTTCTAGTATTTTATTTTGATTGCATCTTAGTATTGGGTTAGTTGACTAGCAACTAATTCCGCCCATATCCTTCAAAACCCGAGATTTTTACTTGCTTTCATAAAAATATAAAAACACAAAAATAATCTTCCGTCATCTTTAGCACTAGTAATTAGGTTTTCTAATCCTAGCGACACTATTCCTAGCTAAAGGATCAATGCCCCGGTACTTGTCACTATACTATACTACAACGATCAGATACACTGCCTGGTGGGGGTTGTAAGCTTCTCAAGATCCCTTGAGAGATAAAGCCTGGTGCGATTCCCACGTATCAAGTTTTTGGCGCCACAGCCCGGGGAATAGTTATTGTCTAGATTAGAATTTCTTTTTATTAGGTCTACTTTTTAGATTCCTTTCTAGTAAGATTTTATTTTCATTTTTAGGTTTCTTTAGTCTATCTTATTTCTTTGTGTCTTTGTTCGTAACTCTTCACCACCCGACATCATGGACAACGGGAACATCTTTGAACCCGTCATCCATCCACAACAAAACCCACCACTAGAACCCCTTAGGCCCCGAACCTTAGGAGATTATTCCCGACCTAGCCACCAAGGCTACCGAAACACCATTGAGCTCACCGGAGCCAATGTGACCCCCTTGCGATCCAACACCATCCGGTTGGTGCAAAGCGGATGTGCATTCCATGGACTTCGTTCTGAAGATCCAAATCAACATCTTAAGGACTTCCTTAAAATCGTAGATTCCATAGACCTAGATGTTGCAACTAGAGAGACAACCCGATTACGCCTATTCCAATTCTCTCTACGGGATCAAGCTAGTCAATGGCTTGAACGTTTACCCGCGGGATCCATCACCACATGGGATGATCTCACCACTCGTTTCCTTGCTCAATTTTTCCCACCGGGGAGAACTACCAAGATTAGAAATGACATCTTGATGTTCCAACAACGTCAAAATGAATCTATTTATGAAGCATGGACTTGTTTCAAGGACTTACTCCAAAAAGTCCCTCATCATGGCAAAGATCTTTGGCTCCAAGTCCAAATCTTTTATGACCATATCGATCTCTCCACGAGGCAAGCCATTGACCAATCGGCCGGTGGTAAGCTACGTGATCTAAGTGCGGAACAATCATGGGAACTTATAGAAGATCTTGCTCTCTATGACAACGAAAGTTGGAATGATCCCCGTGATTTGAACAAAACGGTCAAGGCAATATCTTTGCCTTTGAACAACTCTAGCACTCCCGACCGTAGGATCATGGAACTTGAAGACCAAGTCAAGTTTCTCATGAAATCTTACGAAGCTCCTAAGCCTTCAAGCCAAGTGAATAAAATCACTTCTTCATGCGAATTATGTAGTGGTCCCCACGACACTCGTGATTGTGTGGAACTCCCCGGAACAGCTTTTGCGGACTACGCATCCACGCGTACCGACGAAGCGGGAGATAAGTGGTACACGTTCAAGCCCGAGCCAAACACTTACGGTGATTCATACAAACCCTCTTGGAAAAATCACCCAAACCCTAGGTGGAAACAAAATCAACCCAATTCTTCCAATCCGCCAAATCGTTACCAACCAAATGGTCCACCCTCCAACCGTACTTTCAACAACAATCCTTCTAACAACTATGATAGTACCAACAATCTTGAAGGATTGATGTCCAAGTTCATGGCATCTCAAGAAGCTCGCATATCTAAGTTTGAAGCCGATTTCAAACAAAAGCAAAGCGAGATGACCACTAAAATTGACGCATTGTTGAAAGTTCTCAATGACCGAGAAATGGGAGCACTCCCAAGCGACACGGTCAAGAATCCGAAACTAAACGTTAATTCCATATCTTCAGTTTCGTCACCCACTTCGTGTCCACAATACTACTCGGTTAAATCAACGAGCACGTGTTTCAAACAAAACCAAATTCTTCAAAAGGACCAACCAAATAAAACACCCAAAGTAGAACCGGTCAAAAGTATAGTTGAAACACCTCCTACGCAAGACCTTGACGATGAATTCAAGGAACTTCACCTTGAATGCCCCGTCATTGATGTCTTAGCCCGTGCTCCCTACTATAGTGCCCTCCTAGAGAAATATGAGGAGTTTAAACTAGGTAAAAATGGGACCGCCTTCGTTCAAAACAAGTTGCCTAAAAAGCTTGATGATCCGGGTATATTTGTTTTGCCTTGTAAGATAGGAAGATCCGAAGCTTTTGACACACTAGCCGATTTAGGGTCAAGCCTCAACTTGATTCCCTTATCCTTATTCACAACTCTTAAGCTAGGAAAGTTAGAGGAAACGGAGGTATTGATAGGTCTAGCGGATGGGAGTATTGCCCACCCGGTCGGAATGATTAAGGATGTAGTTGTTCACGTAGGAAAGTTAACTATCTTAGCGGATTTTCACGTCCTAGACATGGTTAGTGACACTACATGCCCATTATTGGTAGGAAGAGGATTTTTAGCGACCGCTAGTGCCATGATAGATTGTAAGGAGTCTAAGATAGCGGTAGGTGAAGGTGATACTTGGTCGGTGTACGATGTTAAGAAACATAGTTATGATTGTAATGATGAACCAACACCGCATTGGGTAGAGATGAATAGGAGACCATCTAGATATGGACCTTGGATAGAAAGGAACTTTATAGGACCTCAATGCCCATTCTATCTAGAAAAAGATTTTGTTGAAAAGACACACTCGGTGGAACAACTCATAGCTAGAGATGAGGAGCTAGACCCCTTTGAGGACCCCTTAGTCTTTAGGAAGATGATTGAGTTCTTGAGCGTAATGCCTATTAATATAGAGATGAATAAGTGGAAGAGAGATGGAGATAAGTGTAAATGGAGGTGGGACAAGCCACCTAAAGAAGGAGACGGATCATGGCACATGAGGATGACTTTGTATGATCCGGATGGAGAGATGTTTGAAAGGTCATACCATACTAAGGAAACCAATAGGAAGTTGAAACCTAAGTTTGATCCCAAAGATGTCCTCAATGAGGAACTCACCCGTATAACGTAGTAACCCATGACCTTAAGTCTAGCTACAAGACTCGTAAATAAAGAAAAGCGCTTCTTGGGAGGCAACCCATGCTTTGTGTGATTTTCATTTTTTGTTTGTTTGTTATTTGCTTCCGTATGCATGCTTTATTTTTATTGTTGGTAGATCATGTTTCTCAATTAAAATGTGGAAATACTTTACTTTGTTGTTTTGGCCTAGTCTTAACTCCACCTAAAGGTATTTTTGCAAAAGATAAGTGTAAGGGGAAACCCCAAATATGTTTTTAAGAAACAACCCCAATCATGATTCTCCACAATATTAAATGAACATGTATATTCGTATTTGTTAGAGTCAAATGCTTGTATTGAGTCATAATGAAGTTTTGCAGGATTTTCCAGGAAGTAGGACCAAGTTTTTTCCAGAAATTTTCCGGAAACTTAACATAAGAATTTCTGCAGGTCAATCCTGACGGCGTCACGAGTTAACTCTTGACGGCGTCATGGGCATAAAAATCTGGAAATTTTACCGGTTTTGTTTTTCTAACGGAGTCTTAAAGTTTTTGTGAATTATTAAGT
This sequence comes from Artemisia argyi, assembly GCA_030686995.1. Taxonomy (NCBI): domain Eukaryota; kingdom Viridiplantae; phylum Streptophyta; class Magnoliopsida; order Asterales; family Asteraceae; genus Artemisia; species Artemisia argyi. Next base: position 16,912,579 of record CM060697.1, on the reverse strand, counting down.
TTTATAATCTCCAGGAAGTCTACAAACTTCATTCCACAAGCATTATATCTTACTTTGTTTTCTAGGATTTAGTAACTTATATAGGATACCGCCGATTTTATGCGAGGTTGTCTTGTCTATTTTTCAGGATTTACAGGTTATGTATGACAAGAAGATGATTTATATTCTGGATGGGAAGCTTTGATTGTTCATTTTCTTGGAGGAAGATCTAACCTGGCCACCTTATTATCCATACCGAGCGAATCAGGGGAGTATTTGATTTCATTCTTTTTACTTATTTCACTTTTACATTCTTGACTTGAACATTGGGGACAATGTTCATCTTAAGTGTAAGGGGAGGGTAAAATGATGATACCTTACAAATACACTTTCGCTTGAGTTTGCTTTGTTTAATGGTAGATGTGTAATAAAACTACGAGAAACACTTGTTAGTGCAATTTTAGTGCCAAATTTAAAATCTTTTACAACATTTAGGAGTGAAACTTTAGCCATAGCAAGCGTCTCATGGATAGGAGATTGTATGACTAGCACATAACCGTACTTTCAGAAAAATTTTCCACCCAAATATATGAGGTTCGCCTATAGATTTGATAGGAAAAGCATTTACTATTAGTGCTTATAAGTGTACCGGTAGCATTTAGATTATAGAACTTGCGTTAGTGATGCATCCCGAGACCGCTAGTGAGACTACATTCGTGTAGTAGGATTTACTACATGATAAGAGGCATTAGGATCACCCTTGTGTTAAACCCGTATTATAATTTTTTGACCATTTAAGTCATATTACTTGACTACTTAAGTCAACTAATTTTTCCCACACCCTTAGCGTTGTACTCATTTTAAGTACACGAAACCCCTAGTACACCCCTCCGAGCCTATCTTTTCATTTCTAACTTTAAGCATCTTACTTAAAGGAAGAATTTGTTACACCCCACTTAAATGTACACCCAAATCGCCTTAGCCTTCCGTGTATGCGCTTATTTTTAGTGCATTATTGTTATTTGTTAAACCCTAAGTTAACTATCTAATTGATTACATGGTTGCTAAGTCGAGTCATATCCTTGTACATATTGTTTTGGGACGATTGGGACTCATGGGTAAAGTACTTATTTTATGGAGTAATGGGGAAGAACATCATTTATTACCCCCATATGTACGTTAATCTTAAAAGTGCTCCAAGTGTTTTGATTTTCTTAATTCGAGTCATTAGAATAGTTTATTGTAAAGTATGTAAAGATTCAAGTGTAAGGGGAATGTTCGTTCCCTATGATGTATTATTTTGGATGGTAGGGTAAGAGTGTATGTACAAAAAAAATAAAAAATAAAAAAATAAATAAATAAAATAAAAAAAATCGAAAAAATCAAGAAAAAAAGAAAAAAAAATAGAAAAAACATACGGACTACCATCCATTTTTTATTCTATGTTTATTTTATGTTTTTGTTATTTTTCATTTATTAGCTTAAGTCGAGTCTAGTCTTGGCTTAGCAACGCCGTGTTGTACATGTAATAAACCAAATAGTTAACTCGCCACCAGTAAAGACTGTCTTTATCCAACAAAACCGTGTATTTCATATCCCTACACCTAACGTTACAACCCTTTAAAAAGACATCTTTGATAGTTTATCCTAGGTGCTTACGCCATGTGGTGGAGGTTTGATCCTTTCCCAAGCCTATGGTAATCTATTTTGCTATGACATGTAGTGAGATATATCTTCCGTTTCCATATTGTAATCTATACTTTATTACACCCGAGAGATGTGAGTATCTAAACACTATTTGTGAGGTGCTTGTGTATGACCTCCGTGCTTGTCTTTGGTCTTTAGTGGAACGATTATTTGTTGTAATTACTTTTATATCAGTGTTAAATGACCTCTAACTTGTATTTTGATCAGAATAAAAGCGCATTTGCTTGAGAACAAGCAAATCTCAAGTGTAAGGGTATATGATGAGGCGAAAAATGAACCACTTTTAGGGGGTCATTTAAGCCCGGAATTGAATTTATTTGATCAAATATTGCCCTAAATCGTTCCTTTTGTGATTTTAGGTACTTTGGGAGTGAAATCTGGAAAAGAAGGCATTTTGGACGTTTTTTGAGCATAAAAGTGAAGAAAACGGCAAAGTCTCAATTTTCCAAGCTGGGAACAGTAGGTGATGGCGTCAAGAAGAAAATCTTGACGGCGTCAAGAGTAATTTCCATGACTTTCCATGACGACCCAGTACAGAATTGACGGCGTCACAAGGTAGGGCGTCAAGAGTAAAATGCATGACGGCCTGGAAACACGTAACACTTGACGGCGTCAGAAGTAGATCAAGGCAGTCTGAGAATTATTTTGGCGGCGAGGTGACGGCGTCATAAATTTGTTCTTGATGCCGTCAGACCCTATTTCCTATATATAGTTTTCTAATTTTTACACATTAGGAGAGGAAGTTTTGGAGAAACCCTAAGGCCGAACCTAATACGATTTTCACAGGTTTTTCGAGGGTTTTCAGCCCTTAAAACCTTGCAAGTGTAATTGAGAAAAGTATTCTTTTAATTCCATCAATATGTCTATGTGTTGGTTGTCTATATCTTGTTCTTGTCTTGATTCCACCATGCTAGGCTAGATCTATCTTGTGTTTGCTTAGATCTAATGAAACCTAGATGTTAATTATGTGTTGATTACTTGTTTATGGTTGTATTGGATGAATGATTTCGATGTTAGGCTTAAGAAAACTGGCAGATCTCCAAATGGTAACATGCTTGAACGTCTTAGGAAACATGAACCAATGTGCACTAGGTTTTATTGGTTGTATTTAATGCATGAGTAATTTCTAATGATCCCATGTTAGGAGTTTTTAACGGCTCGACATAGGAGTGAAGTAGGCACTCATAGGATTGGGGAAGTAAGTGCGCCACCCCATGAATGGTATTAAGGAATACAATCCGTCATCCACGCAACTATAACAAGTAATTAACGTGTAAAAGATGTCTAGGGAGTAGTGAAATCTAAGTAAACACATTTTCTCCACATATTGCTCACAACCTTAGTATAATTTAGTTTTATTTTCATTTCTAGTATTTTATTTTGATTGCATCTTAGTATTGGGTTAGTTGACTAGCAACTAATTCCGCCCATATCCTTCAAAACCCGAGATTTTTACTTGCTTTCATAAAAATATAAAAACACAAAAATAATCTTCCGTCATCTTTAGCACTAGTAATTAGGTTTTCTAATCCTAGCGACACTATTTCTAGCTGAACGATCAATCCCCCGGTACTTGTCACTATACTATACTACAACGATCAGGTACACTGCCTGGTGGGGGTTGTAAGCTTCTCAAGATCCCTTGAGAGGTAAAGCCTGGTGCGATTCCCACGTATCAATACCTGAGTCAGGAGTTCATAGATTACTTAGCTAAGGAGGGAATTGTCCAGCACCTTACTTCTCCGCATACTCCACAACAGAATGGTGTATCTGAGAGAAGAAATCGTACATTGCAAGACATGATACGATCTATGTTTAATCTAACAACTCTTCCTTTTTCGTTTTGGGATTATGCCTTAGAATCTGCGGTTCGCATTCTTAGTATGGTTCCAACAATAAAGTTTGATAAGACACCATATGAGTTATGGACTGGAAAAGCTCATAACTTGTCTTATCTTAAGGTCTGGGGTTGTGAGGAGTATGTTAAACGTGACTCAGCAGACAAACTCCAACAAAGATCTGTGAAGTGCATCTTTGTAGGATACCCAAAGGAAACTATGGGTTACTACTTTTATTACCCATCTGAAAAAAAAGTTTTTGTGCAAGGTATGGAGACTTAATGGAAAAGGAGCTCATATCTCAAGAATTCAGTGGGAGAGTATATGATCTGAAAGACGATCATGAAGATGTAGCACCTTCTGAAAACACTACCCAACTTCCTGTGGAACCTGAAAGTTTAGGTCCTCCACCTGAAGTTGAAGTGGTTCCCATTCGTAGGTCAACTAGACCTGTGAAAGCTCCTACACGTCTATGTCTTAATGTAGAGTGTGATGATAACTTACTAGGGGATCTTGCTGAACCTACAAGTTACAAGGCTGCCATAAATGGTCCTGAAAAGGAAAAATGGCAGGTTGCTATGAATGGGGAAATGCAATCCATGAAAGACAATGAAGTCTGGGAAGAAGTAGACCACCCTCTGGGTGCCAAGTTAGTTTGGAGGAAATGGCTCTACAAGAAAAAGACTGATATGGATGGCATTGTACACACCTATAAGGCCCGTATGGTAGCTAAAGGCTATACTCAAACTTTTGGTTTTGACTATGAGGAGACCTTTTCTCTTGTAGCTGACATTAGGGCTATTAGGATTCTTATAGCTATATCCGCTTACTATGACTATGAGATTTGGCAAATGGATGTCAAAACCGCCTTCTTAAATGGTCACCTAGATGAAGACATCTATTTGGCACAGCCTGAGGGGTTTGTGAATCCAGAATTCCCAAATCGTGTATGCAAACTTCAAAGATCCATTTATGGATTGAAGCAAGCATCACGACAATGGAATAAGAGATTTGACAGTAAGGTTAAAAAGTATGGACTCAAAATCTTGATGAGCCATGTGTATATCACAAAGCTAGTGGGAGTAATGTAATTTTCCTTATTTTATATGTTGATGACATATTGATCATGGGAAATGACATTCCAAGTTTGCAAAAGGTTAAAGCATATCTTGGAAAGTGTTTTTCTATAAAAGATTTAGGGGAAGCTGCATTTATTCTGGGAATCAAGATATATAGAGATAGATCTCAGTGATTAATTGGATTAAGCCAAAGTGCTTACATTGATAAAATATTGAAGAGATTCAATATGCAAAATTCCAAGAAGGGATATTTGCCAATGCAAGAACAACATAGCTTGAGTAGCAAATTTTGTGCTTCAACACCTGCAGAGGTGCAACGCATGAAGAGAGTCCCTTATGCTTCGGCTGTGGGATCTATTATGTATGCGGTGAAAAGCACAAGGCCTGATGTGGCATTTGCTCAGAATTTAACTAGTCGATATCAGTAGAATCCAGGTGAAGCTCACTGGACTGCTGTTAAGAATATTCTTAAGTACCTTAGGGCTACTAAAGATATGTTCTTAGTTTATGGGGGTACTCCATCTGCAGAACTTGAAGTTACAGGTTACTGTGATGCTTCTTGGAAAGGTGATAAGGATGATACGAAGTCTCAGACGGGTTATGTCTTTGTCATTAATGGAGGAGCTGTGGATTGGAGGAGCAGGAAGCAGAGTGTACTAGCAGAGTGTACTAGCGATGTCTGCTACAGAAAGTGAGTATATAGCTGCTTCAGAAGCTGCAATGGAAGCTGTTTGGATTAGGAAGTTTGTTTCAGGGCTTGGGGTTATGCCTTCGATTCGACGACCTATAAAAATGTATTGTGACAACTCAGTTGCAATTACATTTGCCAATGAGCCTGTAATAATGAGAGGCACCAGACATTTCCCGATTAAGCATCACTATGTTCGAGAACAAGTCGAAATAGGTGAAATCGAAATACTCAAAGTTCACACAGATGAAAACTTAGCAGATCAGTTAACAAAGCCTCTACTTGGCACCAAGCTTTACAAGCATGCTGAAGTTGTAGGACTTAGATTAGCTGAAAGTTTCATGCCCATTTGTGATTAGTATTTGGATAAGGGATGTAATGTACAATTATTATTTTAATGAAATAAAATATTGTTTATGTTTATTTATTCATTATCTTAATAATATATCCTATATTTGCATGTTTAAATCCATGAAAAAATTATTATTCTAAATTGTCCGTTGTCGATTAATGATATGGGAATATCATTAAACTAAGACAAATTTAAGTATTGGTTTAGGATATACTTGAAAGTATATTGATGCGTAGTCATGCCAATTTCACATGATATTCAATGAATTGAATATAGGACTTATCCCAACAAAATGATTTAATATTTAATGTGAGAATCATATTTAAAGTTATCCTCAGACTTGAGATACCAGATAAGAGTCATAGATGTAGTACATTTTAGTGAAGCAATCTACCGCTCACCGTAACAGGGAGTTATAAGGTGTTGATATAAATAATTGACTAAAAACGTTATTCATATCCTTCGATATCTCTATGTTTTGATAATCACAAAACGAAAACTCATCAAACCAAAGATTATGATGTAAATAAGTATTTAGTAGTAAATACTCACTTTCACCATCTAATCACTTAAGGTATGAATAAACAAAGTGGCTAATGTATTATAAGATCAAAGAAAATTTTTATTAATCACTAGATTTTTATAAAATGTCACAAAACATTTTATATCTATTATAAAATATTTTTGGAATCAAAAGAATATGTTTAATTCATTACAAATATATGAATTCAAATTTTCAACCAAAAATGGCAAATCTAATCCAGAAAAATTTTTCTCACAAAAGGACAAAAAATTCCAACGTTCAGGAGGGCGGCCCCCTTAATCATTAAAGGGACCGCCCCCTAATTAAGGGGACCGGCACGCTCCAGAATAGTAATTTATTGCCCTTTAAATACTGAATCATTCCACATATTTTTCTCACCTTTTTGCACTAAAAACTTTCTGATTCAAATCTCCATTTCTATCTTCTAAAATCCTTTGATTCTATATATACATTAATCTTTGTTTCAAAGTGATTCAAGCCTCAACACTCAAGTGCAAAGAGAAGAATACTTCTATTTATTAAGAATAGAAGTATTGCAACTTATTATCATCTTGCTATCTAAGTTGTTTGTTCATCTTGTAAATCTTTCATACTTTGGTGAATAAGGTGTATGCATTAGTTAGCTAGATTTAGACATAAGATCTAGAATTGTTGTAAATGTGAAGTGATACTAGAAGAGAAGAAGTGGTATAGCATAGGATCGGTGATAGGAGATATTAGTTATAGTGGTTAGTTGAGAAGAAATTGAAGCATCTAAGTTGAGAAGACTTTGAAGACTAGAAGGTGTGAAGACATAGAAGTTTTTAGTTGAAGAATCATTATAGTGATAGATTGTTAAAGGCCTTCAAATAGAAAGATAGTTGCATTGAAGTTGTGAAGACTTTGAAGCCTTGAAGATTTGAAGTTGCAAATCCTTAAAGTAGTAAAGAAGTTGAGGCGTGAAGAAACTAGTGTTGTGAAGAAGTCTAGAAGGCGTGAAAGGGTGTGAAGAAGTTGTGGTGTGATTATTGTTGTGAGATTGGTTCTAGCTACTATTAGAACTCGACATTTTGCTTAGTGTTGTTAATCGGTGTAAGCCTTGGTGTGTACGGTTTTCTCCGCCATAAGGGAGATTATTGACTTAGTGAAGAAAACTCTCGAGTTCGGTGCTCGGGGAGTGGAGTAGGGCAAGGAAGGTGTCCTTGTGGCCGAACCACTATAAATCCTTTGTCTCTCGGCTTGATTTTTCCATCTCTCACTCTTTGCTTTCTTACTTATTTGCTTTTCGTATTTAGTTATAATTGTGTGTGTTGTGCATATATTGATTTCACATAAAGATCAAACTAGGTTTCATTCACAACATTAATTTTATATAAGTAAACTATAAGGATATACAAATATTAAAACACATATACATATATAAATATAAACATATATTTAAGTGAGATATTTGAAATTATAATTTCTATTCAACATTCTATATAAGTTGTATTTATATGATAATTGTGAATAAATTAGTATCTACACTTTAGCTTCAAAGGTTTTTATAATTTGCATCTATTCTTTAAAAACAAACTTTTATAAAACAAAAAAGACGTAAAACTATTCAACCCCCCCCCCCCCCTTCTAGTTTTCCACAATTGGTATCAAGAGTCACGTCTAGCAAGATTTTTAAAATATATTGTATTTTAAAACTTGTAACGATCTATGGAATTTGAAAAATATCTAGAAGGGGAATTTACGCAAAAACCACTATTATTTGAAAATGATCATTTTCTTGAATGGAAAAATAAATTTGAAAATTATGTGAAATCAATAGATCTTGATCTTTGGCATATCATTTAAATTGGTGATCTTCAACCAACTATAATGGATTTTGAAAATCAATGTAATAATCTTCAAACAAAGATCGATAAAAATACTAAAGCTAAATTACTGATTTACAAAACTCTACCAAGAGTTGAATATGAAAGAATACTCTTGTGTAAAACGGCAAATGATATTTGGAAATGTCTTTTAAATTTCACCAAGAGAAATGTAAAACCAAAGATGATAAACTTGATGTTGCACAAGAATTAGTCACTCTACAAAATTTGATAGACAAATATTTTGTTAAAATAAACACGAGTACTACTAGTTCAAATGTGATCAGTGAAGGTATCAATAACAAAGAATACATGAATCAAATCCAAAGAAAGAGTGTAAATAAATCATGGGGCGACAAGGACGAAGAAGATGATGAAAATATGGTGTGCGAAGATTTTCAAGCAAATGTAAATACAAGCATTGATGGCAAGGATTACATGGTTCAAGATCTAAGCAAAACTACAAATAAAACATGGAGCGACATGGACGATGGAATTGATCAACATATAGCATGTGAAGATTGTACAACTACAAATAAGGTACAATCCGAAACCAAACATTTTTGCTATGATCAATTTATATTAGAATTTTCAAAATTGGAAAACAACTTCAAACATCTTTGCAACATTGACTCAAAAATTATTTTTAAAAATGGATCTTCAATTTCCGTTGAAAATAACTTTGAAAAAGAAATAATTTTATAAGATAAAACGTCTAGACTTGAAAGTAATATTGAAATTAATCTTGAATGTAAAAAATGCCAAGACTACAAACATGAAATTAAAATGGAAAATGAAAAAGCAAAAATATTAGCTAAATTCGAAAATAGTTCTAAATCTTTAAAATATCTACTTAACATTCAAAAGTCATTTTATGATAAAACCGGTTTAGGATTTACCGCAAATGATCCTTTAACAAATATATCAAAACAAATAAAATTTGTTAAACCTAGTGGAAAAATTTAGAACTAATATTATTTACATCCATTATTTATTACTCTAGTCAAGAAAGTCATTGTTTGTTAGTTAAAATAAACTATTGATGAATTCTTGTACTTCTCGGCGACATCCTCATCATGTGCATTTAAATGCAATGGATGTCCTCAACTAACCATCTCGGACCCATGAGAATCTGGGTACCAAGCTTCTTTTCATGTTTAGGTAGTTAACGAACGAAGAGACTATTACTTTTTGGATAGCTCACTTTGCTTTCTTACTTTTGATGACTATTGGCTCCTATTACTCAGATTCACACTCTACACACAATTTGCTTATGACGCTGTTGCGGCCATTTATTGTTTCGGCGTTTTGTTCTTCACTTTTGGAGTATTGGTTTTATTGTGTGTTCGTTACTATCTCATGATGAAGGATTCAAGCGCAATTATTCTTGATCTACACGACTTATGATGATTTTTGTGATCGATTAAGTATTTCGGATCAAGCCTCCTTGATTTTTATTGCGTTGGGATTTTACCTTGCTACTTCGACATGCTTTGGGCAAACTTTAAAGATGTCTTCTTACACTCTCATGCCCACTCTTGAGGAAAATCTGGACCTAAGGTAAGTTCTCTTTTCAAAAACTTGTCAATATCACATTATATTAAAGTATGCTATAATTAGTATATTAATATAATTAAATTTATAGGTTGCTCTGTTCATATATCATTAATACTAATATATGTATACATGAAATTAGGCTAGTTGATCCTCTTGATCTTAAGTCTATTACCGTTTTTCTTATTCATCATTTATGTTGGAAATCATCTATGATCAATAGTAGAATACTTATTATTTAGGCTAAATGACCATTGTAGTTGCATTAATAGATGTGCTATAATTAAGACTAGTTAGTATTTAATACTATGATAAGTTTAGTATATATATGTGTGTGTTAATTTTGTATCTATAGATGATTTACGTTATCCCTCTCAATCATATTGCATTAAGATCATAAGAATTTACCATCACTCATCCATGTCTTTAGTTGCCATTAAAGATGATTATATGTGACAATGGGCTCAACTGATTCTCTTGAGTATGATAAGTTTCTATTTCAAATCCTTCAGTGGTGATTTCTTGCTATCAAAAATAAAATATCATGTTTAAAACCTCTCGCTTTGAAAAATAAAATTTCAAATATCTATCTCATCTTTCTTCAAACAACATATTTAACTGTAAGCTACCATAACTTTATTTTAATCAAAATCAAGATTGGAAAATTTTTCTTATCCAATTTGTCAACATGTTATGAAGCAAAACTCAATCTATTTTACTCTAATACACACTTAAATCTATTTCAAAGCATTGTTGAATAAAACTAAAAATGTTTTATTAAAAATATATTTGATTATCTCATATGTGTCATACAATTCTATGAAAATGACATTCACAATTTAATCAAATCATTTCATGGGAATCATGGTTTGCCCACATAGATCTTGTTTGTAACAAGTCTTGAAGTCCATACAATCATATCTTCCCATTTGTTATTTGTAAGCACTCATCAATATGTCTGAACTAGCCTACATATTATCATTTTCATATAGTTGTATATTTGATTAGTATGTTTTATTGCTTCCTTGGTTGTTTAACTTAATTGGCCAATAAGTAGATTGCATGTAAATTATAAATTACTTGTCTACTTAATTTGTTTTAATAACATTCTCTACATTTATGATTAGTATATCCTATATTGCCTCAAAGAGTTGAACTTACTTGAATCCAAACCCAAAAACACAACCTTTCTGAAAATTTTCTGCCAAAAACCCAATTCTGGCATTCTGGAATTCACCAAATGGGTGGCCCCCTTAATTATATAAGGCGGCCCCCTTAATGATTAAGGGGACCGGCCCCTAATTATGGGGACCGGCCATCTGATGGTCGGGGTTACTGTTTTCTTTATCACTTTTTGACCCTCTTCACCCTATACTTCCCAAAATTCAAAAACATATTTTGTCCCATACTATACCTCAAAATTTACCTTCCTAAACCACATTTTTCTTACACTATAAATACCTTCTTCCCATCATAAATGATATCACATCCAAACATGTCATCCCCTAACAACCAAAAACCTAATGTTTCAAGAACCGCAAGGATCTCCGTCAAACCCGTTTGGAGGAGGAAACTTGATTCTTGTCACAACTCAAGTGATGCTGTTCCAAGTCAACCAACAACTAAACCTCAAACCCACACTAATGACTCATCTCACAACCTATCATCCACTCATGCCCTCATTAATGCTTCTTCATATGATGAGCATGCTCAATCCCAAAACAACAATCCCAATCTCTCAACCAATACTTCACATGTTGCTCATTCAACAAAAACACCATCCACTCATGAAGCACCTCTTCCACCCATATCATGTTTTCATGATTATCCAAGCTCAATCATGTCTCCACCACCAAGAGTACCACCACCACATCCTACAACCTCACATGTCATTCCTATGTTGCATGTTCAAACCTTCACCCAAGACAACTATCATGCTCCTCCACCATCACCTTCATCCGAACACTTGAAGTTCGTTGAGGAGCTAAAAGAAGCTCATGAGCTTAGTGCTCTTTTAGCATTACATCTTGCTCAACGCAATTTGGATCCACCTCAATCAAGCTCACCCTCATCACCATACAACATTAACCAAATTGAGAAGCATATTAACAATTGCCCTTGTTGCATCTTCCTCCAACAACAAACAATTGCATTGAATGAGCACTTTACTTGGATTGAGTATCTTCTTACTAGATCTCAACAAACACCATCACTTGAACAACATCAAAACTCTCAACCAACAATCCCAACTCCAAATTCGCCACCTCCAAGCTCTATATCTCCAAACTCACCAACATCCATGAAACCAAACGTTTACCTCCATTAAGCTACCAACATGATCCCCATTTACCATTCTCTACCAAGCATTCTATATGCGTATGCCTTTCATTTTTCAAATAAAACACTTCAACCTTTTTGGGATGCAAGCAAGTTTAATGACACTCTTTGCTGGCACAATAGGATATTCTACTTGGTTTAGAATTCTAGCATTATAGTTCATGTAACAATGATTATGTGGTTGACATAATCATTTTAAATTAATGAATGGTTCAATATGTGTTTCAAATTCTCCTTCGCCATGCTTGTTAGTTTTTGTTAGTATGTTATATATTTTTGCTTGTGCTTCTAATATTTTTCTTTCATGAATTCCATAACTCGAACCCTTGGTGCCCTCAAACGAGGGGGAGCATACATCAAGGGGAGCTTTCATCCTTTCGGCTTAAACCTTTTTGATTCTACAAAAAGTGGGAGAAGTGAATATAAACTCACTAAATACTTGTCTAAAAATAAATTTTTGGATTTAATGAGTTTAGGTTTTGTAATCATCAAAAAGGGGAGATTGTTGATATAAATAATTGACTAAAAACGTTATTCATATCCTTCGATATCTCTATGTTTTGATAATCACAAAACGAAAACTCATCAAACCAAAGATTATGACGTAAATAAGTATTTGGTAGTAAATACTCACTTTCACCATCTAATCACTTAAGGTATGAATAAACAAAGTGGCTAATGTATTATAAGATCAAAGAAAATTTTTATTAATCACTAGATTTTTATAAAATGTCACAAAACATTTTATATCTTTTATAAAACATTTTTGGAATCAAAAGAATATGTTTAATTCATTACAAATATATGAATTCAAATTTTCAACCAAAAATGGCAAATCTAATCCAGAAAAATTTTCCTCACAAAAGGACAAAAAATTCCAACGTTCAGGAGGGCGGCCCCTTTAATTATACTAGGCGGGCCCCTTAATCATTAAGGGGACCGTCCCCTAATTAAGGGGACCGGCAAGCTCCAGAACAGTAATTTCTGGCCCTTTAAATACTGAATCATTCCACATATTTTTCTTACCTTTTTGCACTAAAAACTTTCTAATTCAAATCTCCATTTCTATCTTCTAAAATCCTTTGATTCTATATATACATTAATCTTTGTTTCAAAGTAATTCAAGCCTCAACAGTCAAGTGCAAAGAGAAGAATACTTCTATTTATTAAGAATAGAAGTATTGCAACTTAGTATCATCTTGTTATCTAAGTTGTTTGTTCATCTTGTAAATCTTTCATACTTTGGTGAATAAGGTGTATGCATTAGTTAGCTAGATTTAGACATAAGATCTAGAATTGTTGTAAATGTGAAGTGATACTAGAAGAGAAGAAGTGGTATAGCATAGGATCGGTGATAGGAGATATTAGTTATAGTGGTTAGTTGAGAAGAAATTGAAGCATCTAAGTTGAGAAGACTTTGAATACTAGAAGGTGTGAAGACATAGAAGTTTTTAGTTGAAGAATCATTATAGTGATAGATTGTTAAAGGCCTTCAAATAAAAAGATAGTTGCATTGAAGTTGTGAAGACTTTGAAGCCTTGAAGATTGGAAGTTGCAAATCCTTGAAGTAGTGAAGAAGTTGTGAAGGCATGAAGAAACTAGTGTTGTGAAGAAGTCTAGAAGGCGTGAAAGGGTGTGAAGAAGTTGTGGTGTGATTGTTGTTGTGAGATTGGTTCTAGCTACTATTAGAACTCGACATTTTGCTTAGTGTCATTAATCGGTGTAAGCCTTGGTGTGTACGGTTTTCTCCGCCATAAGGGAGATTATTGACTTAGTGAAGAAAACTCTCGAGTTCGGTGCTCGGGGAGTGGAGTAGGGCAAGGAAGGTGTCCTTGTGGCCGAACCACTATAAATCCTTTGTCTCTCGGTTTGATATTTCCATCTCTCACTCTTTGCTTTCTTACTTATTTGCTTTTCGTATTTAGTTATAATTGTGTGTGTTGTGCATATATTGATTTCACATAAAGATCAAACTACGTTCCATTCACAACATTAATTTTATATAAGTAAACTATAAGGATATACACATATTAAAACACATATACATATATAAATATAAACATATATTTAAGTGAGATATTTGAAATTATAATTTCTATTCAACATTCTATATAAGTTGTATTTATATGATAATTGTGAATAAATTAGTATCTACACTTTAGCTTCAAAGGTTTTTATAATTTGCATCTATTCTTTAAAAGCAAACTTTTATAAAACGAAAAAGACGTAAAACTATTCAACCCCCCCCCCCCTCCCCCCCCTTCTAGTTTTCCACATAAGGGTTGTTTTCAGAAGTGTTGCAAAGTTCATGGGTTATTCTTGTAGTCAAGAAAGAATTTGTTCCTTCTGATTTGTTCAGAAGTTTAATACTGCTGGGCCCCTCGTACGGTTGACAAAATGTTTGCGTGGCCACGCCCAAAGTCTATCTGGAATACGTTCAGATGTTTTGGTAATTTTGTTCAATCATAAAGCGACGAGAAACAGAATATTAATAAAGAATCTCACATCTTTATTAAATGTGGTATTAGAAACGAAAGCATAATTATAATGATGAATCATTAAAGGTTTTTCCAGGAAACCTAGCTCGAGTCATGCTGGGGGCATTGGAGTGTTGCAAGATGCCTACCAATGTCATTTTACTATTAATAGATATACGAGTGAGAGCTGTTAAATATACATACATATATATATATATATATATATATATATATATATATATATATATATATATATATATATATATATATATATATATATATATATTGTTGGGTCACTAAATTCCCCAATCTTTCTCTAACAAGGATTTGAACGTAAAATCCCCTAAGTGTAAGCAAGTCACTGAGTGAACAGTAACTCAGTGAGTCACCTTCAGGATGCTAAGACCGAGCCTAAGAAGAAAGGTTCTCCATTCAGTGAGGCGGAACTCAGTGAAGTGTGATCTAAGCCAAGAAGAAGGTGATGGGTTCAGTGAGGATGACAATAACTCAGTGAACCCCAAGACTCCTCAAACAACAACCATGGTACTGATGACTGATGACCTGAAGCCTGAAGTTTTGGCGGGACTGGGTGGGAAAGTCTGAGCTGCATTATTAAAGTGCTTTATCACTTTAATGTCAAACTTTCCCAAAATGCTTAAAACCAGTCTGTCATTAGAAAGTGCCTTTTGAACTTAACTCAATGAAGGTTCCTTGCCAGAAGAATAATATCTTTCAAGATATTGTTAAGGAAGCTTTATGTCCAATGTATAACTAGTTGTTCTATACTTGTGTATAAATAGGAAGCATATGTGAGGAGTAATAGTAGACAAGTTTGTGTAATTAATGCAAAGCATTCACGAACCACTTTTACTCCTCCAAAGAACAACACAACCCCTGAGATAGCTCAGTGGATCCTGAAAGTTGTCACTCAACATAGATTGAGTTTAGTAAGGAGTCCATACCATACTTGTCGTTTTCAATCCCAAGTGTTATTCCGCAAACACTTGGGTACGATTCTTTTTTATTAACTTCTAATAAAGAATTAAACGTTGGAAAATATTGTCTCTTATATTTACGTTACTTTATTGTTAATCTTTTATACATCTTTGTCTAAATGTCATAGAACTTGGTTACTTTAGCTTTGTAGTTATAGTTAACCAAGTAAAAGGGACCAACAAGTGGTATCAGAGCCTCTGATTTGTAAAACTTAAACCTGTTTTCAAAACTTAAGAGTGCTCAAGTTTTTTAAAAATCAAGATCCCACTATGACTGACATAGATGTTCCCCAACTTGTCGACAAAAAGGGTGGAAGTTATTCAGCAACTGCCCCTCGACTTGAAGTTGGCAAATTTAATAAGTGGAAAAAGCGAATGCTTTGCTACTTAACTGGGATGGAACCATATTACATTAAGTTGATTAATGATGGTCCATATGTCCCAGCAACTGCCCAAGGTTTAATTAAACCTGAAGCTCAGTGGACCCCAGATGAAAGGAGGGTGGTCAATCAAGACCAGCGCCTGAAAAGCATCATTATATCATGCCTTCCTGATGATATAATGGAATCAGTGATCAATTGTCCCACTGCCCAGCAGACATGGACTGACCTGGTTCATAGCTATGAAGGGCCTTCTGATACCAAAGAGAATATAATCATGGACCTGAAGCTTGAATTCAATACCTTCAGGGCCAAGGATTCTGAAAGTCTCTCTGAGACTTATACTCGGTATAAGACCCTCCTGAATGAGCTGACCAATGATGGTGTTATACTGTCAAAACATGAGATCAATGTTGGTTTTGTAAACAGTCTCCCTGAGAAGTGGTTAAACTTCTCTCAGGGATCGAGAAATGCAAACCACATTCAGAACCTTGAGCTCCCTGCCATCTATGGGAAGTTTATCTATGAAGACAATCTTATCACCAGGAGATACCCTGGTAAAGCTCAGGAGACCAAAAAGGCCTTGACAATTTCACCCATATCAACTGCTTTCTATTCAAAAGGTGTTGTGCAGGATTTTCAGGATGGATCTGATGATGAGGTTGACCAAAGAACCAGTGAGGAGTACCTAAATGATCTTCAAATTGAATTTCATGAAAGGGCACTCCTTGCTAATTCAAAAAGGTTTTTTAAGAAAAACAAATTTCCTTCAAAAGCAAATGACAACACTGAATGCTTTAAATGTGGCAAAATGGGCCATTTTGCTAAAGATTGTTTTTCAAAAACAACCTCAGAACCATCCTTCAAATTTTCAGGAAATAACTCTTTTTCAGGCCCCAGCAAATTTCAACCAAAAATGCTTCAGTGTAGTCAAACATTTGAAAAAGTCCCTCAAATTGACTTTGAAGCCAAGTACAGAAAGGCAAAAGCTAAACTTGCCCTTCTTGAATCATCCTCAACAGTCTCTCAGCCTCCTCAGGCTCCAAAGCCTTCTCAAGCCAAGAACAAAGGGCTTGTTGCTGAAACATATGACTGGGATGAGGTTGAAGTGTCCTCTGATGATGATGAAGTTCATATCAGTGCCCTGATGGCTCTGTCAGATGACAACAAACTTGCTGTGGGGAAGAGTCATGCAAGAAATGGTGAATGGGTTAACATCACTATGAGGAAGGTAAATCTTTTACTTTCTATGGATAATAATGATGATTGGAAATCTTACTTAGATTATATTAATGTTGATCTTAAGTATGTTGAAGAGCAAAGACTTAATTTGTTTTCAAAATTTAACAAACTGAGTTTTGAATTAAATCATTGTAGAGATGAATTACTTGCTTTAAAACAAGCCAAGCTTGAAAGTGTTACACTCTAAATTCAAAACTCTGAACTTGTAAAATAAAATCAAGCTCTTCAGGAAGAACTTAAGAAAGAAAAGGAAATTATTTGGAAATGGACTCAGAAAAACCCCAAACTTTATGAAACACTGAGTCTCACACCCAGCCCCAAAAAGGCAGGTCTGGGTGATAAACAACTCACTGAAGTTTCTGGGGAGAGTAGCCATTCTACAACTTTTCTATTAACCAACATACTCTCTAGCAAAGAACTTGCTCCCAAACCCAGTGATTGGATTGAAAGAAACAATCTTGATAGTAAAATGCCAAATTTTAATACTGGAAGAATTCTGGAGCCTGAAAGTCAGGCTATCAAGGAGCTGCTAGGAGTCACTGATGAACTTAGTCCTACTGAGCCCATCACTGAGTCTAAGTCTGATTCACCACTCCCTCCACTGAAACAACTTCAGGGAGCGGAACCCAATTCTGACCTTGCACCATTAGTCTATCAACCACATTCTCCTAAAGAGAAATCAGGGTTAGGAAGGACTATTCTGAAAAGATCTACTCCTGCACCCACTGAACACCAAAAACCTTCAGTAACTACTAAAGTGAAGCTTGAAAGCACTGATTCAAAGGTTGATCAGCTTGTTGAACTTGTCAGGATGCTGAGTGAGAAAATTGAGTCTACCGAGAAAAACTCTGACTCAAAATCTACAAAGCCCTCAATATCCTCAGGTTCTTCCAAACCAAAGACCACACCCAAACCCTCAGGGAGATGTGAGCTGTGCAATTATCCAAATCACAGCACTGATAAATGCTACAGAGTCCTGTTTTGTATGATATGCAAACAAGAGGACCACAGAACTTGTGATCACATCTCTCACACTACTTCTTTAAAAGCAAGAGGTCTTTACAAAAACCAAGGCTATCAGTATGCCACACCTTCCAAACAAAGACTGAAGGCCAAGCCTTTCTCACCATGTCCTCATTGTGGTTTCAATGATCATCTTCCTGATGATTGTATGATGAAAGATTGCTGTGACATCTGTGGAGATCCCTCCCATGAAATCAGGGGACATGATAAAGTGATTCAGTCTAGAAGGAAAAATCAAACCAACACTTCTCAGTCACCTGAGGCATCAACCTCCACAAAATGTAAAACATGTGGAAGCTCAGGTCACACAACTTCAGACCATGATTTACTAACTGAGTTCAAAAAGTCCCTGAGGACCAAGCCCACTAGAAAGTGGGTCAACAAGAAAAACTAACCCAGTTTACTGTTTGTGCAGAAACACATCAAGGATCCTACTTGGCATCTAGACAGTGGATGCTCCAGAAGTATGACTAGTGTGAAAAGGTTTCTGCACAAATATGTGGAAGAACCAGAACCCAAAGTAGTATTTGGTGATAACTCATCAGCTCCCACTGAAGGTTATGGTTCAGTAAACTGCAATGGTATAGTTTTTACAAGAATAGCTTATGTTAATGGTCTCAAGTACAACCTGATAAGTGTTTCCCAACTATGTGATGCCAAATACATAGTTCAGTTTGATGATAAGAAATGGACCAACTTTAATGCCAATAAGGAAGTTGTGTTGATTGCCCCTAGAAGGGATGATGTATATGTCCTTGACATGTCATCCCTGACTCAGAATGGGACTTGTCTATTCTCAAAGGCAAGTGAGACAATCAACTGGCTATGGCATAGGAGACTCTCTCATCTCAACTTCAAGAACATCAACAACCTGGCCAAACAGAACAAAGTTCTGGGCCTTCCATCCCTGGTGTATACCAAAGACAAGCCTTGTTCTGCTTGTGAAAAAGGAAAACACCACAGGGCATCATTCAAAACCAAACAAACCTTTTCCATCAAAAGCTGCCTACATCTTCTTCATATGGACCTTTTTGGACATGTCAGTCCAATGTCCATTCACCATGAGAAGTATACTCTGGTCATTGTAGATGAATACTCAAGATATACTTGGGTTTACTTCCTGACCAAGAAGAGTCAGGCAGCTGAAATCATCATGTCATTTGTCAGGAACATTGAAAATCAAAATGATGTCAAAGTTAAACAGATCAGGACTGACAATGGCACTGAATTCAAAAACCAAGACCTTGAGTGTTTTTGTGATGAGAAAGGAATTTCTCAAAATTTCACTTCTCCCTATACTCCTGAACAAAATGGAGTAGCTGAAAGGAGAAATAGAACACTCATTGAGGCAACAAGAACAATGTTGAATGGCTCAGTCCTCTCAAAACATTTTTGGACTGAGGCAGTTAAAACAGCCTGCTACACTCAAAATAGGTCAATCATTGTGAAAAGGCATAACAAGACTCCTTATGAAATATTCAAAGGAAAGATTCCTGACATCAGCTACTTTCATGTATTTGGGTGTCCTGTGTTTATACATAATCACAAGGATCACTTGGGTAAATTTGATGCCAAAACTGATGATGGATACTTCCTGGGATATTTCCTGGTTTCTAAAGCCTTCAGGGTGTTCAACACAAGGAGACAACAAACTGAGGAAACTTATCACATTATTGTTGATGAGAGCACTGAATCCATCAGGTTCTTAAATTCCTCAGTAGAAGAAATTGGTATTGATGACTCATCAAGATATCCTCCTGATGAGTATCTTCCTGAGAACAATCCCTCAACCCAATACCAAGCTGATGCTGACGTCTCCTATTACATCATCCCTCACAATCTACCCCAACCACCTGTTAGTGAGTTCATTGAAACTCAGCCTGTCTCAAATGAGACTGACACCACTGAACAAATTGTTCAGGAACCCTCAGAACAAATTGTTCCTACAGTAGTCACTGAAGCACATATTGATGAGTTACCTCATGTTCCTGAGTCTGAACCTAATCAGGCTCCTACAAGCTCAAATTCCTATCCCAAACCTCAGGATAGCTGGACTAGATCTAAAATCATTGAGCTTGTGAACATCATTGGTGAACCCACTGAAGGCATGCTCACAAGAAGCAAGGCTGCTAAACTCAAGGCTGCCACTGCCAATATATGTCTTTATGCTGACTATCTCTCAGAGATTGAACCTAAAAATGTCAAAGAAGCCCTGACTTATGAAAGTTGGGTTCAGGCCATGAGAGATGAATTGGAACAATTTGACAGAAATGATGTCATGACCCTTGTTGAATGCCCCCAGGGTGTTTTAATCATTGGTATGAAATGGGTCTTTAAAAACAAGACCGCTGAGAATGGCACAGTCATCAAAAACAAAGCAAGACTGGTTGCCAAAGGATATAATCAACAGGAAGGTATAGACTATGAGGAAACCTTTGCACCTGTTGCTAGAATGGAAGCCATCAGGATCTTCCTTGCTTATGCAACTTACATGAACTTTAAAGTTTACCAAATGGATGTTAAAAGTGCATTCCTGAATGGTAACATCAAAGAAGATGTTTATGTGCAACAGCCTCCTGGTTTCGAAAGTAGTGAATACCCTAACCATGTCTACAAGCTAAACAAAACCCTTTATGGACTGAAACAAGCACCCAGGGCATGGTATGAAACTCTTTCAGCCTTCCTGATCCAAAACAAGTTTGTCAGAGGAAGAATTGACAACACACTATTCATCTACAAAACAATGGATGATGTCATTCTTGTCCAAGTATATGTTGATGACATCATCTTTGGCTCAACAAGTTACAAACTTTGCAAACAGTTTGAGAAACTGATGACCACAAAGTGTAAAATGAGCATGATGGGTGAACTCACATACTCTCTTGGACTCCAAATTAAACAAACTGAAAAAGGAATATCCATTTGCCAAGAAAAATACCTCAGGAACCTACTGAAGAAGTATGAGCTCACTGACTGCTCTTCAGTAAAGACTCATATGGTTCCTCCAAACAACCTTGGCCCTGATCTCACTGGAAAGTCAGTGAATCAAACACAATATAGAGGAATGATTGGCTCCCTGATGTACTTATTTGCCTCAAGGCCTGATATCCAATTCTCAGTCTGCCTGTGTGCTAGATACCAGGTTGACCCTAAAGAATCACATCTCAATGCTGTCAAGAGAATCATCAGGTACCTGAAGGGTTCTCCAAACCTTGGTTTGTATTACCCAAAATGTTCAGGATTTGATCTCAAAGGGTATACTGACTCTGACTATGCAGGATGTAACATGGATAGGAAAAATACTTCAGGATCCTGCCAATTTCTTGGTGGTAAACTTGTGTGTTGGAGTACAAAGAAACAACAGTCAGTGGCCATGTCATCAGCTGAAGCTGAATATATGGCTGCTGCAGGATGTTGTGCAAATGTACTATGGATGAAGAGCCAACTAAGTGACTATGGCATTCAGTATAAGATGGTACCTATTTTTTGTGATAATACAAGTGCCATAGCCATCTCAAACAATCCAGTACTTCATCAAAGAACCAAACACATTGACATCAGATACCACTTCATCAGGGACCACATCACTAATGGAGAAATTGAACTACATTTCATCCCCACTGAATATCAGCTAGCTGATATCTTCACAAAACCTCTGGATGAACCCACTTTCACAAGATTGAAAGCTGAATTGGGCATGTTGGACATAGAATCAGGAAACTGATCAAAGATGTTCCAATCTGATGTATATTCTCTAGGTCCCTGATCACATCCTTCCTGAAAACTTTCTTTGAATGAAAATTCATTCAGGGGGCTCAGGATGAAAAATGGCATTGAATACCCTAACAAAATGCTCTAAGTACTTAGTTAGTTAATGTCCCAGGTAGGTAACTGAATCCTATTAAATATAGGAATATATGTCACTTACACAACTGGCATCCACTCCTTGGGCCCCCATATCTCTCTCACCAAACACCACTGAGCATTAAATGCTCACTTACACACAAATGTTGTGATGATTTTTACTCTGCAAAAGTGCATTATTTGCAGAGCCGCACAACTGTTCACCCACGATGTGATAGAAAATAGGGTAATGGGAATCGTGATATTTAATGCGGATATCAAACCAACATTATTATGCCGTTTCGGTTAAATAAATTAAATCTTTGATATCCGCAACATCACTACCCTAATTCCCACCCTATAAATACCCCCACACAAAAAAGGGAAAAACACACACGTTTTTTAAAAACTTAACAAAACTCTTGCAAATCATTTTCAAAACTACGTGTGTTTCCCTCACTGATACCTATTTTTCAAAAAAAAAAAAAAAAAAAAAAAAAAAAAAAAAAAAAACAGGATTTTATCTAACCCAAATGGCTTCTTCTATGGTCATAAAATACGCACCCAATGTAGATTTCCAAATGGAAAGCGTAGACCTTACAAAGAACAATGTGGTGGGGAACTTTGCCTACCCTGAAGGGTACCCTGAATACAGGGAGGTAGTGAAGTTCCTTCAGAACTGCTTTCTGACCACCTCATTACAAAAACCCCCTCAGTCATCTATCATGACTATTTGAGGGAAGTTTGGTGCATAGCGGTGGTTGAAAACCCTGATGTGCCAAAAGAGGCCAAAATAAAGTTTACAGTCAAGAATGGAACCAAGTCCCTAACTCTTGACTATAAAACTTTTGTCAAAGCCACAGGCCTTGACTACACCACGACCTTCACTACCCAACCCTCTGAGAAACAGGTGAAAGAGGTCTTACTGGACTGAGACCCTATGACAAAAAACACCCTGAGGTGACACCAGGGTCCCTCTTATCCAAAGCTCCTATAATAAAGACCTGGTTCCCAGCTCCCTGGAGGATTCTAATGACTTTTGTCATTCAGGTTCTCTGGGGAAATAAATCCTCTACTGAGCAATTGAACACTACTTAGGCAATGATAGTGTTCTGTCTCATTGAGGGTAAAATGATTGACCTTGGAGAAATCATCTTCAGGGACCTCATAGCAAAGTTAGGGGGAAGTCTAGGCAAAAACACATGTCATACCCTAGATTCGTTTCCTGTGCCCTACAAGACTTGCTTGGGTCTGAGTATGTTAAGCCTCACATAGCAGGTTTTGAGCCTGATGTCCTACACAAGGCAAATTACTCTCGTGACCCTCTTGAGGTTACACCTGTCACCCTGACAATGTATATGCGTTCTGCTATCCAGGGTGACAATAAAGTTTCACCAGTCCCCTCTCCCACCAAGAAGGTAAAGAGGAAGAAGGAACAGGGGTCCAGAAAGGTGGCTCAACCCAAGTCACTCGACACTGAGACCTCTGATCCCAAGCCTACCATAAGGGGGCAACCACAACCGCCCTTGCCTGCTGACACCATGAGAATAATAACCCAGTCACTAGGCCTGCAACAAAAGCTAACGGAGGGCACTGAGACATCACACTCAGTGTCCTCGGGCAAACCCGTTCCCAAAGACTCTACTGTCATAAACAAGACAGTGGAGCCGGAACTAACCAAACCTTCACATCCTGCTAAAGGCTCTGGAAAATCACAACCAGAGTCTCAGGGAGTAAGGGATCCTAAATCCTTGGTGGGGCAGCACTACTCCACTGAGAAGGGGGTCCACAAACAATCACATCCCACTAAACGCTCAGGTCAATCACAACCCAAGCATCAGGGAGTTCACGTTCCTAAACCTTCGACAGGCCAGAACAAGCCTGTTGGAAAGGGGGACATAACCACTCAGGTGCCTGATGAGGACATTCGCAAAACAACGCTTTTGTCCGAGGGTACAAAAACTCATCCCAAAGACTCAGAGGGAAACAAACAACCCGCTGATAGGGACACAACATTCACGACTCCTCAGGATGACACTGAGAAATACCCACCAGTGTCTGAAGGGGTCAGGGGGGACAAAGATTCAGAGGGATATAAACCACCCGCTGATATGGAACCCATAACCACTCCCGGAGGTGCGCATAACTTGGGAACTGGCCTTGAAGACCAGGTAGGTAAAACCCAACCTACCGGATTTGAGGGGTCAGGACCTGGCCAAAACGAAGGCAAATCTTCTTATGAAGAGGAGCCGAATAACCTCCAGTTGCAGATAACCTCCCTGGCAGATGCTCAGGCTGTCTTATTTTCAGATGATGAATACAACAGTGATGAGGAAGTCTTCATGGTCGGAGATGATATGGAGGTTAAGGAGACAGTCCCTGAACCTGTCAATCAGTCTCCTTCAGCTTCTAACCATGCAGAAGCTGAAACACATTTCGAGCCGGAAACCTCAGGAGACGATCAAGCTCCTCTCACTGAAAAAGCCTTCACAAAATTCATCAAGAAAATGACCAATGTTTTGTACAGGGGGTCACTGAAGAGGTGTTTGACATGCATACTGAGCAAGCAGTCCACTATCACCTCCTCAAAGATGCTGTTGAAGAATACAACGATGATGTCAGGGAGCAAAATTCTAATGCCACCTACTCCCTGACACAAATGGCTTCTCACATCAACTCATTTTTGGAATCCCTTAAAGAGCTGACTAATGGGGTTAAGTCGGTTCAAGAATCAGTCAAGGATGATCCTGAGCTCAACAAGAAACTACTTCAGGCGTCTGAGACATACCAGGTAAACACGGTGGCTCTCACTGAGTTACTTGGCTTAATAAAGGGTTCCAATGTTCAGAATCTCAGCTCCACGGTGGAATCTCTCAAATCTTCCTTCACTCAGTTGGAAGCATCAGTGACAACTCAATCCCTGAAGTCCACTTCTCTGGCATGGACAATGGGATCCAGAATGACTGCCCTTGAAAGCTCTCAGGCTGCACTTGACTCCAAGGTATCTATCATCCATCAGGATACTGCGGAGATCAAGTCAATGATGACGGAAATGTTTCAAGTTTTCAAGGGTACCTCTACTTCATCTTCAGTAACTTCAACACTTGCCATCACTGCAGCTCCGGCAATTGTTGAGGGGGAGAATGTTCCTGAAACCCCTATTACTGATGAACAAGAAGCTGGACAGCCCTCTCACACTGAGGGGGAGCATGTCACTGAAGCCACACCAATCACCGAAGTTCCTCCACAAGAAGAACCAGCCTCCTCTACTCTCATACAGGACAGAGGAAAAATGATTGCCACCACCTCTGAACCTAAAATAGTGCTCGAACCTGCTTCCACAATTGTCAAAACAGATCCTGATGAACCCATCAGGGTCCCGTATGAAATCAATGGAAAAGTATATCAACTCACCAATGACCAAATACAAGCCCATATGGAAAGAGTTGAGTACATGACGAAGGTTGCTGAAGAAGAGAGAATGAGCAAGCCTGAACTAATACAGGTTGTTCATGAGGAAGCTGAAAAGATTGGTCTGGATACTGAAGCATTAGCATATGAGCAAGCTGGTGCAGCCTTTAATAAGGCTCAGGAAGAAGAAATGAATGCTCTTAAGAGGGAAAGGGAAAACAAGCTCAGGAAGGACGCTCAAATAAGGAAGAACAGGATCGAAAGGTATCATTGGGTGATGAAGGAAAGGCTGAAACCTGAAACCATCACTGACATTCAAATCCACAGAAACACCAAACCCGCAATGGTCACGGTCTTCAGGGGGGCTGATAAAAGAATTATTGAAATTCATAACCCGTTCAGATTTGCTGACTTTGGGATTACTGAACTTGATGAGCTCCGTCCCATCATTGCCAAGAAAAACAATGTCGTGGTACCTGACCTTCTCAAGTCACTGAAGGAAAGATATGACAGACTGAGTGCAATGCCTGAAGCCCTCAACATTCCCTCCCTTCTTCCTGCTTCAACAACTGGAACTGCTTCATCAAAAGCCACAAGGAGAAAGAGGAAGCACATTGAATCCGAGCCTGAGATCAAGGTCCCAGGATTGGATTGTGATAGGTCCGTTCCTGAAGGAATCACTTTCGTGAACAACGTTGTGCTTGAACACCCTGAAAGAGGTCTATGCTTTATGGATGAGTATGGAAACCCTGGGTTCCAAAGATGGTCTGATATGGACAGGGCAGGGGTCAAGGCAATGTTAGTATACCTGATGTTAGATTCTCCTATAAGGTGTGCTGAAAACCAAAGGTTCTGTCAGGACCTTAAGGCTATGATTGAGGAGCATCCTGAGAAACACCTACTGAGATCAAAGAAAGCTAAGCTTGAGGCACTTGGCTATCCACTGAACATCTGATCTGCAACAACTATTTTTTGTAATTTGTAGGAATTGTAATAATTATGAATAAACGGATGTTTTGTTTAAAAATTATGTCCTACTTCAATTACAACAAACATTCAGCAAGAGAAGAAGAACACTGACAACTCATTGAATCAAGAAACACTTAGGCTATTTATATGTTCAAATAGGGGGAGATTGTTGGGTCACTGAATTCCCCAATCTTTCTCTAACAAGGATTTGAACGTAAAATCCCCTAAGTGTAAGCAAGTCACTGAGTGAACAGTAACTCAGTGAGTCACCTTCAGGATGCTAAGACCGAGCCTAAGAAGAAATGTTCTCCATTCAGTGAGGCGGAACTCAGTGAAGTGTGATCTAAGCCAAGAAGAAGGTGATGGGTTCAGTGAGGATGACAATAACTCACTGAACCCCAAGACTCCTCAAACAACAACCATGGTACTGATGACTGATGACCTGAAGCCTGAAGTTTTGGCGGGACTGGGCGGGAAAGTCTGAGCTGCATTATTAAAGTGCTTTATCACTTTAATGTCAAACTTTCCCAAAATGGTTAAAACCAGTCTGTCATCAGAAAGTGCCTTTTGGACTTAACTCAATGAAGGTTCCTTGCCAGAAGAATAATATCTTTCAAGATATTGTTAGAGAAGCTTTATGTCCAATGTATAACTAGTTGTTCTATACTTGTGTATAAATAGGAAGCATATGTGAGGAGTAATAGTAGACAAGTTTGTGCAATTAATGCAAAGCATTCACAAACCACTTTTACTCCTCCAAAGAACAACACAACCCCTAAGATAGCTCAGTGGGTCCTGAAAGTTGTCACTCAACATAGATTGAGTTTAGTGAGGAGTTCATACAATACTTGTCGTTTTCAATCCCAAGTGTTATTCCGCAAACACTTGGGTACGATTCTTTTTGATTAACTTCTAATAAAGAATTAAACGTTGGAAAATATTGTCTCTTATGTTTACGTTACTTTATTGTTAATCTTTTATACATCTTTGTCTAAATGTCATAGAACTTGGTTACTTTAGCTTTGTAGTTATAATTAACCAAGTAAAAGGGACCAACATATATATATATATATATATATATATATATATATATATATATATATATATATATATATATATATATATATATATATATATATATATATATATATATATATATATATATATATTAATGTGTAAATGTCTAGTATCGAACCCGAGACCTCGGGATTGCACACATTGCAAATGAGTATTAAGGAAAAATAATAAATGTTTTATTATATTTATTATTAGACACGAGAATATAACGACCGTTAGTACTTAACGGTAAAGGGACTAACGACCGTTAGATGAAAGATAGAAAAAGGGTGTTTATGTAATTTGGTAACCAAGGAAGGGTCTAGAACCCCCCCCCCCCCCCCCTCCTTGGGTTGGGTCGGCCGAACACCACAAAGGGGCAACCCTTTGCCTTAGCTTGTTCCCAAAGCTATCCTAATTACTATATAAACAAACCTAGGGTCATTGTTTTCACATCTTTTGTGCACACAATTATCCCTAACTTTTTCTCCTCTCTTCCTTGCTTTGAAAACCGGTCGAACACCCCTAATAACTTAGGGTTTCGATTTTTGCTTTGTCAAAAACAATTCTTGTGTAGTTACTTGCATAACCTTGATACGGTTTAATTTGTGTGTACAAGAACGAGGTAATAACTCACTATAGTTATTATCAAGAGATCGATAAACAAAACGGTAAGGGGTTTATCATATATCTATTATTACACAAGATCAAGATTTATTGAAGTGCATCTGGTACGTTACTATTTATGTTTTAGTTAATCTTTATATATGTTATAATTGATCCTTGCTCCCGTAATACGTGTACTTTGATTGTAATATTCTAACACTCACAACATCCTTTTAGAGCATAGTGTAAGAAGACTTAGAGTGACTAGATCCATTTTTAATAGGACCATGTTTTATCATGGTTCTATTTCTCTTTTTATACACTTCATGTATAAGCTATAGTAAATTCATGAAACGGTTTCATAATTCATTAGGTGATAAACAGTTTTTGGGTGTGACAAAAGTAAGAAACGAACCATATAACGCTCAGAGTTTATGGTTTTGTCTTTTCTGTACTTAAAATGTACTTAAATTATTAATCTCAGATAAATATATATGCTATAAATGATTACTATTATACCCCTTTATGATAATATTCCATATTAATTATGATTTCCTCGTAATTGCTTTTTCATTTTTTATATCTTTAGTCATTCCTTATTTTTTGTTCTGTTTAGTGTACACTGGTATGACCTATCAACATTAATTAATTACGTTAGTACAAGTTGTGAAAGTCATTGTTTTTATGCACACAAATCCTTCGGTAACGTGGCTTGGTTACTAACCAAAGTAAATGCTTATATGTTTTGGTTGTATGCGTCGTCGCAAAGAGTCGTTTATGTCTTAGCAGCTAGAAGGAATGAGTCTTTCGCAACAACTTTTCTGCGAAGACTTGTAGCCGCATAAACCTTTTAGCGCCGACTACGTAATGTATCACCACGACTTTAGTTGTAATAGAAACCCATTATTCATGCAGTGATATGCGTATAATTTTCATATAAGAGAAAAACAAAATATCAGGAATCATCAGGTTAGTCAAAACTATATGTTGTTATTCGTTTTTCCATGATCACACACACTGACCGTCACAAACCAACAAAACGTGATACATGGGTAAATAGAACAATCTTAATGCTGCTTTTGTTAAGGTATTCATTCTTGAGTCATAATCAATGGATACCCTACTGTACGTACGGCTATATATAGCAAGTACAATTATTTTATCTATAACTAACGAATCCCTTTTGTAAATATCTTACCCTTATTCCTTTGTCATCCCTACCTATCCTGATCAAAATTTGATTTAGATTCTTTATCAAACTGTTCATAGATGCAGCATAGCGTAAGCAAATCCAAAGTATGATAAAGAGTATGAAAGTAAGTTCAATTATATTAATTTATCACAGTTCATAATTTCGATAACAACAATATAATCGATGCATGGCTTGAACCTGCAAGGTTGTTACGTTACATATATATAGAAACTCTTAGAAAAATACACTCGGAGCTTAGAGTCCGAGGATGGTTTTGAGAAACAGAATAATTAGCAAAAAGGTTATTTCCTCTTCTCATTGGATGTTTCATAAAGAAGCTCCTGTAAGAGACGATCATCCAAGTACTCGAATACGATTACATTTTTGTCTTTCCCCACTGATGAACCTCCTGTAGAAGATGTATATGGCTTTGATGATGACTTATAAGAAGGAGGCTCGGGTAGTTTTGACAAGTACTCGGTTGGAAAATTGAGAGTCGCAAGATGACCCCGGAAGTTGAAGGCGGCCTGGTCATATGCACGGGCTGCCTCTTCTGCTGTATCAAATGTCCCAAGCCATGCTCTCTGCCCGTTTTTGTTTGGGTCACGTATCTCAGCTGCGTATTTACCCCAAGGCCTCTTCCGGACACCACGGAATCGGACCTCTACTCCATCATCATACATGTCTTTCCCTTTAGAAGAACCACCACCTTGCATAGTGTATATTTAACTGTGTTTTATTTTTGTCTCTTTTGTGTTGCTTTCATATAGTGATATATTCATGTCATTTTATAGGGTGATGAAAAGCATTCCAATGCACAGTTGGCGTTTGACTATCTATGTTCATAAATTTCAGAAATAATTCGGAAGTTTCGACCAAATCCATGTTCGATAAAGCATCTTTTTAGCGTTAATATGATTCCACTTTCTAGATCTATCAAAACAGTATTGTTCACTTTAATTAGATTATATTTGTGACAAGCTTATTGTATAAGAGGTATTATATTTTCAGAATAGGAATATTCATTAAACAATAAAAAATGTGTAACCACAAACGAATAAATTTGACTATTTATGAAATAACGGAACTTGCGACTAGCTAAGTAATAACAATCAAAGCCGTTGTATTAAAATAAAGGGAAGCACCTTGCTATCATAAAGATCTTCATGGACAAGACACACAACATGCTAAACTCAATTTAATTATAAGAATATTCAAGCCTTTTTTGTTTTTAGAATAAAACATGTGGATTTCTTTATAGCTATGATGAGTGTAGTTTGCCAAATTTAACACCATACATCCCTCTCGAAAAAGTTAGGACAATTACATCCCTCCGTTAGTAAAAGTCAAACAATATACATCCAAAAGGACAAACGATGCAAATATTGTATGGTTAACTTGGACACGTGGCACTTAACTAAGGGTATTTATGTCATTTTACACGTTCCCTTTATATTTTAACCATATTTCTTCCCTGATTCACTCAAACGTTACGCATAATTGGGGATAAACCCTAATTGAAAACGCGCGCACACACACAGTGATTACATATCATATTCAAGATTATCCCCAAATTAAAAAACCCTAATTGAGAACCAAAAATTGAAAAACCCTAACACAAAGACAATGTACTACCCAAAAACTTGTAGATGTGGGTTACCCACAATCCTTAAAACTTCATGGAAACCAATAAACCCAGGGCGACGCTTTCATTGTTGTCCCAAACCTGTAAGTCTTGAATAATATTAGATTGTTACTCTTGAATTTAATTGATTGTTTGACGTATTATTTTTTGAAGGAACCAAACTGTGGGATTGTAGATTGGTACGACCCACCAATGTGTGAAAGATCAGTAGCAATTATACCTGGATTGTTGAACAACATGAACCGGCTACAAGATTCATCAAGGGAAATTCAGTTAAAAGCGAGAAGATTGAAGTGGATGTTAGTGATTAGTTGGTTGTTCTTTATTGTGTATCTGATGTTGTGAAAACAGTCATTGTCGTCTTTTGCCTCATTATGGATTTAGTACTGATGATGATGATGATTATGGGAACTTAAGCAGTCTTTTGGTTATGTGTATTATTGTAATCTTTTGAATATCAATGAATGCCTTCTTTTCATCTTAAATTACTGTGTTTTTGTTATCATTGGGTTGAATGGGTTGAAATGTTGTGGTATGGGTTGAAATCTTGTGATATGTGTTGATTTGTGTTCAAATGGGTTGAAATGGACATTTTACCATTTGCAGTCAATGGGTTGATGTCCAAAAGTGACCAAACAAAAGTGTATGAAATGGACATTTTACCATTTGCAGGTTGTTGTCCAAAAGTGGCCAAACCAAAGTGTATGAAATGGACATTTTACCATTTTCAGGTTGCTGTCCAAAAGTGACCAAACCAAACAGAATGAAATGGACATTTTACCATTTGCAGGTAATGGTTCCAATACACAATACATAAGTTAAGGAAAAGACTTAAAATGTGATCAACAAATACACAAGTTAACAAGAAAGAAAACTGAAAGGCATCACAGGGATGCATCCAATAAATTGTTCCAATACATGGTTCCAAAAGTAAACTGAAAACATACATGGTTCCACAACTAATACATAACAGAAATAGTCAAATACTAAGCAAGTACATGGTTCCAAAAGCATACATTGTTCCAAAAGATTAAACATGTGGAATACTATAGTTATGTTTTAACTTGCTTCCCTTTGGCAGATGCACTTTGACTGGCCTTTTTTGAAGATTGTGATCCACCAACTTTTGAAGACTGTGACCCAACAAAAGATGCATTTTTACTGGCCTTTTTTGAACCACCAACTATTGAAGACTGTGATCCACCAACAGATGCAGAAGGCTGCTTACATGTCCTTTTATTGTGACCTGTTTGTTTGCACTTATCACATGTAACAGTCTTGCCAGCCCTTGAAAGTTTACCATTTGCAGTCATTTTTTTAGCAGATATCTCATCTGCAGACTTCCTTCTTTTCTTTGGGGGCCTTCCAATTTGTGGCTTAATCTTTGGTGGAATGATAGTGTAAGGGCTAGGATGTTTGCTCCACATGTTTGGTCCATTGCATGGGTTAATGGTGTAACTGTATTGCTTCTCCCAAGTTACAAGCCAATAACAAGCATGGACCCAGGTTTCTGGCAAACCAACCTCAACCCTCATATCATTTAACACTGCTACTGCATGCTTGCAGGGCATTCCAATTAATTCCCATTTTCTACAACTACAACTCTTTTCTTGGATATCCACTACACAAATATCATCCCATGGACCACTTGCTTGATACTTGGTTCCCCCATTTCACATTACCTTCATATACATAACATGTATTAGGCATAGCACATAAAAAATACCAAACTGAGCAGTGAGTGAACATAACATTTTACCTGATATGAGCTAGCATCAATCTTGATTGCATTAAATAGCACAGTAGCAGCTGGTGTTAAAGGACCTTGACTCTTTGCAATTACTTTTTTAACATTCACAATCTTTTTAGTCAAGTAATCCTTAACATACTCTAGACATGTGATAATAGGAACATCTCTTCCATCCAATAATTGTCTATTAAATACCTCACACATATTGTTAAGTAAAACATCACAGTGTGGCCTACCTACAATTGTAAACAGGGATAATAATCTATGTCAATGAACTAGAATATAATTGACAGCAATACAGCTTATATGCTTAAGTAAATGGATAAAACATACCACTGAAATGGGATCTTGTCCAATGCTGTGGTGGTATTTTTTCAGCCAATCATAAGCTTCCTGACTCAACTTCTTTAACTGCTCCATTGCCTTATCAAACTTTGGCACAGTTGTTGCAGATGCACATTTCCAAAGCAATAGTTTGTATTGCTCACCTCTCCATTGTTGCTTCATATTGTCATATATATGTTTTAAGCAATACCTATGCTCCGCACATGGGAATATCTTTGAGATTGCTGGTATGATGCCCTACAAACAAATAAGAAATTTAGAATTAATAGCAAAGTCAGAATAAACATCAAAGTTAGAATTAAAATGATTACCTTTTGTCTATCAAAAACAAAGGTAAAATTGGACATAGGTGTCAAATCCAGATCATCCCCTAAACAAGTTAAAAACCAAGACCATGAGCTTGTTGTTTCTGCTTCCACAACAGCATATGCAAGTGGATATGTCCCATGGTTTGCATCAATGCCAACTGCTGTAAGTAGTTGTCCAGGGTATTGACCTTTCATAAAACACCCATCCAATCCAAGCAAATCCTTTAAGCCACCTTTAAACCTTTTCTTCAAAGCACCAATGCATACATAGATCCTTCTGAACTGTCTCGTTGTTTCATTTGGATTGAAATCTCTTTCTAGATTTATTTTCACAGTTGTATCTTCATTGGTTCTTTGCAACTCTAGCACATAATCCCTTAACCTTGAATACTGTTCTGTGAAATCACCTTTAAGTTTCATCTGTGATTTAGCCTTAGCCCTAGTTACCTTGTTTGTAGTTATACCTAATTGATACTTCTGTTGTAATTGCTCTTTCAGGGCTCTAATAGGGATGTTAGGGTTAAGCTTGATTCTTTCTTCAACCTCTTTAGTAAGAGAAAAGTATTAGTGAGCAGCTTCACATCTCTAGTTTGCAAATAAGTATGCTCATCAGTAAGAGTAGAGACAGTCCAGGTTTCTTCCCTGCCTTTATTTTATTTGGATATTTGCACAGTCCATGGACATGTGATAACCTCAAACTTGTAATTACCTTTTATGCCACCAACCTTTATTCTCTTTCCACCCACCTCATTTATTCCTTTTCCACATGCACTTGTCTCACATGTAGTTGACTTGACCATCTTTCCAGCTATACATTTTAACTTACTAGGACTTGGACCACATTTTAGCCCACTAGCCTTTGGGCCCTCATTAGGGTATCTAAAAGTAGGACATTTTCCTCTACATACTACCCTCACCCTCATTTTGTCATTTTTCCATATATATAACTGCCTTCTGGTAGCAATAGCATGAGCAACCACAAGGTCTGTGATAGTTTTCTTATCTCCAAACTCTCTCCCTACAAAGAATGTATCACTGCAATTACTTGCATCAATTCCCTTACCCTCTTTTGCTCTTTATTTCCTTAACTTTCTCAAAGTTTTCTTTCTTTGACTATCATTTTCAGAATCACTTGCACTATGAAAATCATCCAAACCAAATGCTTCTTCAACATGACTGTCATCTGGAACTTCCTCATTATCAGAATGAGATCCCATCCATTCTGCATCTTTGTCTATGTTTTGATAATAGTCTTTCATATCCACATCTACATCATTCATAACATGTTCATCATCCAGTATATAGTCACTATCTTCACTATCATCAGACTCACCACTACTCTCATACTCAGAAAAACTTGCTTCCACAGAACTGTCTACCTCATCCACAGGGACTAGCATTGGCTTTGTCTTCTTAGCAGGTATCTTAAAAGGCCTCTTAACAGGTAGCTTAACAGGCCTCTTAGTAGGACCTTCCTCAACTGTTGTAGTAACAACTAAAGCACCTTCACCATATACATCATCAGCATTATCAGAACCCTCTCCCATATCAAGCAATAAAGGCATCCTATTTATCTTCTTAGCAGGCGTCTTAAAGGGCTTTCTAACTAATGTTGAACTAGGACCTTCATCAACTATTTCCCCAATCATCACTCTCTGTGGTGATTTTCAATAAGTTTCCAATACTGTATGCTCATGCTCAATGTAAACTTCAATAAGTTTGTACTTATCAACATACCTAACTAGGTTCAACACATCACCATCATTTCCTAGTACTTGTAACCCATAATCCAAATCATTGTTAGGTATTTTGAAATGATAATACATTACACAATCTTTCCTCTTGTAACCTAACTTTTCAATCATATCATGGATTTCTATTACTGAAAACAGGTCTATATCTATGAAGTCTATAAAATTGTAGGTCCCTTCTATGTACTTTCTACCTGGACTTTCAGTGAAGAACCCACCATGATGTATCTTCAGTGAGAACATGTTTGGATATTTACCTGCAATGACAAAATTAGTATCCAAAAATTAGGGGTTTCAATCAATTAGGGTTTCAAAAAATAAAAGTACAATTATGATTACAATGATTAACACTTACTATAAGCTTCTTGTTCGTTCACTGGATCCTCGTACTCACGAATACGCCATTCAGCAACCACCATTGCAAACAATGTACCAGATAATAAAATTGGATTTTATTATCTGTTTTGGTTTGGGTTTTTGATTTAGATATTTGATTTGTGTTTGTGTTTTGGATTTCTGTAATCTTGTGTTCTGATTTGTGTTTCTGATTTTTGATCTTGTTTATGCGTAACGTTTGAGTGAATCAGGGAAGAAATATTGTTAAAATATAAAGGGAACGTGTAAAATGACATAAATGCCCTTAGTTAAGTGCCACGTGTCCAAGTTAACCATACAATATTTGCATCGTTCGTCCTTTTGGATGTATATTGTTTGACTTTTACTAACGGAGAGATGTAATTGTCCTAACTTTTTCGAGAGGGATGTATGGTGTCAAATTGGGCAAACCACATGGATGTATTTTGAAGTTTACTCTAGCTATGATTTATGATTTATGATCTTCTTTATTTCAGTCATCTAGCCTGCTCCTTTCGTATAACTTTCTTTTCTTAGTTAACCATTTTCCAATGGTACAAACAGGTTAACATGCATATATCAAATAAAATGGTAACAGATAGCTTAGAACAATTACAAACAAAAACACCAAGCAAACTTAAACTTTGTTAAAGAGCATAATACGAATTTGCTAATAAGTAACGGTGAGCAGCGGTCCGAGACCGGACCGGACCGCCAAAAACCGAGATCGAATTAAGGTAAAAACGGGACCAAGACCGAGACCGAATATGATCGGTCCGGTTCAGTCCGGTCCGGTCCGGTCCAAAAAAGCAAGATTTTGGCAAGATTTTCGGTTTTTTTGTCGGTCCAGACTGGACCGGACCGAAGACCGAAATAGCCAAAAAGCCTAGACCGAGGACCGGACCGAATGTGGTCGGTCCGGTCCGGTCTCAGTCGGTCCAGTCCGTTCGGGTCGTTTGCCCACCCCTACCAATAAGTAGATTCATAGCTAATTGATTTTATGGTTAATGTTTTGATAATATATCATAGTTGTTATGAATTCCTTTTATACATATCGAACAATTTTTTTTGCTATTCTATGTACTAAACTTGTTTTTTTGGTATTTTTAGTGTATTTTATGACCATTTTGTACATTAAAAAAAATACCAAAAATACAAGTTTAGTACATAGAATAGAAAAAAAATGTTTGATACATATAGAAGGAAATCATGACAATTATGATATATTTAAAGACCATTAGCCCTTGATTTTGTAATCAAACGGGTAAATATGACAATTTGGTTATTTTGATTGGGTATATATGATATTATAAAACTTAGTTGGGTAAATATGACATTTCATTGTTTTAATTGGGGATATAAGGAATTAACCCATCAAATATATAAATACGAGTTAGTTACGGGGTATTAAAAAGTTTTTTAGTTTACCATAGTACTTTTAAATTTTATTTAACAAAACATAGTAGTTTAAAAAAAAAAAAAAAAAAAAAAAAACATGGTTTGTTGTTGTTGTTGTTGTATAGTATTTTTACAAAAAAACATGGTTTTTTTTATGTCCACATAATAGCCACTCTTTCTTCTCCTCCATGAAGCTTTCTACCATCTGCTTATGGAACATCAGTAGTATAAATATCAAATCATTTTCAACTTTATAAGACGAAACGTCCCTCCAGACATCTTCTTCCAGTTTTTTACTAATTTGTAACGTTCACAAGTTATATTTTTGATGGTGTTTTTACCTTTTATGTTTTAGCCAATTTTTATAAAGTAATTTTATTCAACAAACGTTGTTCATCAAGAAGATAGACATGTCTTTTCATGTTATTCACCATGTTTGAGAAACAAACTTGTGGTCGCCTTTGTCAAGCTATTGTCAGATAAAAGATATGGTGTGTGGATGCTTATAAAGTACAAACAGATGCTGGTCGAGAAAATGAAATAAAGCAAAGAGAATTTGAATGAAACAAACTTCAATGACCCATTAATATCAAATGAGTAAACTTCAAACTACATCTATATGGTTTACCCAATTTCGCACCATACATCCCTCTCAAAAATGTTGCAACAAATACATCCTTCCGTTAGTAAAAGTAAACCAATATACATCCCTCAGTTAAAAAAATGACTAATGGTGCAAATTTTTTCTCCGTTATCTCCTAACGAGATAGAGCACATTGCACCGTTAGTCCTTTGGGTTAACGGTATTTGCACCGTTAGTCTTTTTTTACGTTTTCTTCCATTTTTTTCGTTTTCGTCCGTTTTTTTACGTTTACTTTCGTTTTTTTACGTTTTCACCCGGTTTTTTACGTTTTCTTCCGTTTTTTTACGTTTTCGTCTGTTTTTTTACCTTTTCGTCTATTTTTTACGTTTACGCCCGTTTTTTTACATTTTCACCCGGTTTTATACGTTTTCTTCCTTTTTTTTATGGTGCGAAATTAGGTAAACCACATGAGTGTATTTGTTGTAATACAATAATTAAATCGGGAAAACAAGAAAAGTAGAGGATCAGTACTCAGTAGAGTGAATTTGCCTAATATTTTTTGTATAAACTTCCACAAACAATATGTAGAAGTGTAAAACTTATTAAAACACGATATGTTCAATTAATTTTTTAACGTTATCTTAAAGTTTCTTTTCAATTTCATAAAAGAAACCTGGCTGGCGTTTATTAGGAACATAAGTTTTGTAAAAATACAATGTTTTATTAAATAAATTTCAATGTACTATGTTTTGTTAAATAAATTTTAAAAGTACTATGGTTAATTAAAAAACTATTAGAGTTAATTACAAAGTTCGTCCTTGTGGTTTACCCAAAGTTGCACCTTTCGTCACTAACTTTCGAAAATTATACCAGTCATCCATATGGTTGTCACTTTTGCATTGAACGATCCTTTGACCGGACGGCCATTATGTTTTTTCGTTAAGTTTGATCACGTGCGAGTCATGTGAGGGTATTTTGGTTTTTCCAACCCAGTAACCCACTTTATCTTTGTTATTTATCAAAAAAAAAAAAAAAAAAAAAAAAAAAAAAAACCTTAGATTTGGTTTCTTTTTCTTTAGATAATACCCATCACAAAAATAAAACCCAAATTACCCCTTTTATTCTTTGACCCACGAACTAAAATTTGCAAATTTAAAACTCACAGTTGAAGATGAACATAACAGAACACCAACCCCATCTAAAACTCAGATTTGCAAATTTACGTGCATAATGTAAAACAACTCATAACAATCTAAAGCCAAAGACGGCAACTAAATAAACCCCACATGAAAGATTCAAAATCAAGTTTGATACAATGTGTTAGAGCATTCACAATGGGTAAACTAAAAATAGCTTTTTACTATTTGAAAAGATCTTTTGAAATAGTTTTCTTGCATTGCAATGAAAGCTTTTTGAAAAGCTTTTTAGAAAGACTTGATAAACTTTAAGTTTTTCCTCAAAGTCTTAGTAGGTACGTGAAGATTGAGGGTTTTTATTTGTTTTAACCAATTCAAGTTTTGATTCTTGTTTAAATATTTAATGCAAGAGTGAAATAATATGAATTTAGGATTTTATTTATTTTAAGAGTATTTGATATAATAATGTATTTGATTTTGATGTAACTAATTCTAGATTTTTTTATGTAAAAAGAAAATAAAAAGTCAAGGAAAAAAAATCAATATTGAAGATGAATTGTTGAATATGAATGTCGGTTAAATACCGAAAATATCCCTCACATGACCTGCACGTGACCGGACTTAATGCCCAAAACTGTCCGGTCAAACGACCGGTCAATGCAAAAGTGAGAACTACGGGGACGACTAACGTAGTTTTTGAAAGTTAAGGATGAATGGTGCAACTTTGGGTAAACCACAAGGACGATCTTTGTAATTAACTCAAAAGATTAATAATGTATTCTATTACTATCAACCCTTTTTCTAAAAACATATATAGCCTTGAATCAAAAATAGTATTGTAGTATATCACAATACAAATAATTAAGGAACGTACGTACGTTCAAAGATAACATGCTAATGCCCCATATGAACAGAACCAAACCTTTTAATAATATGATCACACAGTACGAAACTTTTTGACCCATATATACAAAAATGTTTAAGATACACAATCTGATTAGCATCCTATTAGATATGCATATATCACAAAGATGAAAGGGGAAGATGCGTTAGACAAGATTGAAGATTATATACCCATCCAAATCCAATTTGCTACGTATCCTTTATTATTATTATTATTATTATTATTATTATTTATTTATTTATTTATTTATTTTCCTTTTAAGGGTGTCTGCAGGGGCGGAGCTAGAATATTTTTTGAGGGGGGGCAAAAAAATTTTAACGACGATGGACTGAAAAAGAAAAAAATAACTAACCGATAAATGTGCTCAATCGGGTCGGGTCTAATTTTGTACAATAACAAACGTGGTTTTAACAAGAAATAAGCCAATAGTATCGTGTTGAGTTCAACATCATATTAACCTATACATTTTTGTCATAACAAAGAAAACGTTTTATATTCGACTATTCGTTGATAAGAATTGAAAAACAAACAAAATAAGTTTAAGTACTGCTTACACGTTAAAGACAATCATATCAAATAATATTTGATGATGAAACACCCTTTTTTTAACAAATGATGTAAATAAAATTTACAGTAAAAAATCACGAATTATTACACAAACTTACTTTATATTACACTTTATTTTCAAGAAAAAACTTACTTTATCAATTAGAGAATAGACTTGCTCAAACGAAAAAAGAGAAAAACTAGGAAAATAAACTAGATAGAAGTGGTCCCCACCCACCCACACAATCAGTCAACAAAATCAATGTAATCTTGTCCACTCACACAAAACAGTCAACATGTGATCCTCCCTCTTCTTTCTCAAAACTCCATCTCCGGCGGTCCTCATCTTCTTTTTAAAAAGACCATCTCCGACAACACTAGACTATCCAACCTTGTATCTCTTTTGTTCAACTTTAGCAATCGACCTTATCTCATTTATATGATTTTGAGGGGGGCATAACGTCGACAAACACGAGATTTTCTGAAAAATTTACACTACGCCAGAAAGTTATGGGGGGCACGTGCCCACCGTGCCCCCTCCGTAGCTCCGCCACTGGGTGTCTGTATATAAATTTTCAAAATAGTTCTATAGTTCTTGCAAGTTAAAGTCACGATAATAGTTTCTCGGTTGTTGTTGTGCAACAAGATCCTATTTGGAAATTGATATTCACACCACAAAAAATGATGCACACACCACAATCAGTGGCGCAGCTTCATGGGGGGGGGGGGGGGGCCGACCCCCCGAATTTTTTTTTGCGATGTAGGGGTATATAGTTTTCGTGTAGAAAAATTTCGGTATTTTCGGTTTCGCCCCCCCCCCCCCCCCCCCCCAATTTAATTCGGTTTCGACCCCCCATAGTGTTAGGAAAAAAAAAATTTAGATCCCGACCCCCCACTCGAAAAATCCAAGCTTCGCCAATGACCACAATATCACCTCACTAATGCATATGTTACAACATGACATTTGCATAATTGTGGTGTGTGCATCAATTTATGTGATGTGAGTATCACTCCCTTTATTATTTGAAGCATTTTTCTCGGTGGTTGTTGTGCAACAAGATCTTATTATTTGAAGCATTTTCGATATTACAATACCATAATACATCAAAAGTCATATATCATTTGTATTATCTATACTAATATATAATGCATTTGGGACTATTCTATAATTAGAAAGGATTAAAAGTCAGAGTTTTACTTGCTTATTATGAAAGGATTTCAAAATTAATTAGTTAAAAAGCAAGTTGGTTAGGAAGTTTGTTAGGAAGTAGTTTGGTTGTTCAAACTAAAATTATTTTGCTTAACCATATTTACCATCTCTACTTATAAAGCATAAAAACAATTAAATATGTAATCGAATAACCGAATAACGTAAAATATAATCACATGTACCCGCCGCCGCATTGCGCGGGTACCGTTCTAGTATTTCTAAAAGAAATTCAACATATTTTAAGTTTAACTTACGGAGTAATATAACACACTTTGCAAACTAAACGGCTCATACCATAACTTCAAAATTTATTTAGCGGATTACGGGTTTGAATGTTTTATTAGGCTCTTTTTATTTCATTAAAATTTAAAAGTAGCGTAATTCATCGATCTCAATCTGTTCAAGCTTTTTGCCTTATTCTTGATAAGTTAAAAGGTTTTAAAAATGAGTAAAGTTGTTTCTCTAATATACCCCTTAACTTCTAAAATGCCAACTATGATAACTAATGTAAACTTAAAAAACCCGGATAGCAACTTTAATAATCAATATCAACTTAAAAAATACACAGTTTATAATTTTTAACCACAACTACATGGGATGTAAGCTTTTTATTTCGCAGACTTTATAATTTTTGAAAAACACACGATTATTTTTTTTTTTATTAATTTTTTTTTAAACGGTGATTTTCATTTTTTGGATAAGACTATGTTGTCTTAACCGGACTATGTTGTCTTAACCAGACTATGTTGTCTTAACCGGGTCCACACTGGCGCAGTGGGGATTATTAACGGCGTCCGCCAGGAAACCGTACCGCCTCCACACGATTATAATTCGCTGGAGAAACGGCCGGATGAAAACCGGGGCCGGCTCAGATTCGAACCTGCGCAGCTAATGGCTTACAGGGTCTCCTCTTCATTGCCTAGTATCAACAAACCCTGTGGTCAAAGAGGACTTCTCGGATGGTCAACCATCCGGTACTACTCTCTCTGTGGCTCACTTAACAAGTTAAGCACTCACCACTAGACCACATGGTAGTTGATACGATTATTTTTTTATATTTAATAGCTTCCAAAATTTTATTCTAATCTCTATGATTGGTCTCAAACGGTCAACTAAGTTTTCCACGTGATGGTCAACCAAGTCAAACGTCTAAAACTAACTAACCAAGGAGTACAGTGTATTCCCGGGTCGTTATGTCCCAGCGAGATAAGCAATTGTATTTAAAAATGTTTTAAAGTGATCGGGTGATTTAACAGGAGGATCAGAAATTTGATTGGAGTGATTATACTACGAGATTATGATTGAAAATGACTTAGAAACACTATTAGAACAATTACTGATAATCAGATAACCTAGAAACGTGAGTTAAACCTAAAACGCGAGTTTGAATTTAAAATAAACGCGAACGCGCAAAATAAAAAGTGAAATGTGAGCAAATAAAGTCCTATGAAGGTGAAAATTATATTTTTACGACCCTAATGTAATAAGAAAATTTTTAGAAAATTAAAATTATTTTTAACACTATTTAATTAATTACTATTAATTAATTACTAATTATTAATTACTTTTTAATTAACTAAATTATACTAATTATTAATTAATTATGAAAATTAACTAGAAAAATGAAAATTAAATTTAGAAAAATCTAAAATATTATAAAACTAATTTTAAAACAGAAAACCTATTTTTTCTACTTTTTAATTATTTATTATTAATTAAAACTAATTATTTAATTAATTTAAACTAAAATTAATTATAAAAAATACTAAATGAACAAGGAAAAATCTGAAAAAAATTCCTAAAATTTTTTTAACTAAAAAGAAACCTGAGAAAAAATTAAAAATGAAAAGTGCTTATAAATAAGCAGAAAAATAAGCCAAATGGCTTAAATAGAAGCTTACACTTTCTTAATTTTTGTCTTTTTCTCAATTTTCTTTTACCAATCTATTAACCTACTGTAAATGACAAACTTTTGTGAAGGTACTTTGGCTTAAGCTCAAAAATAAGCCATGTGCTCTCAAATAAACCAAACAGTTTGACTTTCTTTGACCACACAAGGAAATAAGCTCAAATAAGCTTGTGTGGGGTCCACTGATGTAAATTAAGGTTCAAATAAGTTACTTGGACACTTTTAAGCTAAACTCAACCAAATAAGCTTCCTGAATAAGCAATAAGCACAACAATAAGCTCAAAAATTTCCTATGCTAAGACAGATTTGGGACAACACAAACAGACCCAAACCAGGTGGGGTCCACAAGGATTAAGGGCTCAAGCTTGGTTGAAACAGCTAGCCTACTAGCTTGTGAACAATTTGGAAGCAAAAACAACCCTTGAGGCCCACTAAGGTGGCCACAACCAACCACCAAATGTGGTGGTGTGGTGGTGATGGACTGCTGCACAGGGGAATCAGCCCCCCTGCAAGTGAGTTTGAGGGGTAAAAAGGTCCATAAGAAAAAATCATAAAAATCACACAACACTATGAATATGAAGTTTAGCTGGTATATTTTTACTACAACAAATTTCAAAGCTTAATTTCACTCACAAAAATCAGGAAAATTCCTGGAAGATTTGG
The DNA here is from genome assembly GCA_030686995.1 of Artemisia argyi. Classification (NCBI taxonomy): domain Eukaryota; kingdom Viridiplantae; phylum Streptophyta; class Magnoliopsida; order Asterales; family Asteraceae; genus Artemisia; species Artemisia argyi. The sequence goes on along the minus strand of CM060697.1, from coordinate 16,868,961 downwards.
CTTTTCTGAGATCCAAGTAATTTTGACTTTTTAGTTTAACCACCACAGTTGACTTATATGAATTTTGATAAGATCTTAACAACTCATTATGATGTAATAAGCTTATCTGAGGTTATAATAAGCAATCATAACAACTTATGAACAGTTGTGCATGATTGTGAATCCTAAAACCCCCACAGTTAACAAGAAAATTGGATCAAAAGGATATTTGACTTTTTGCTTTTTACCTTACCAAACTTTAACCTGAACTGACCTAGTTGGGTCCAAATAGATTTGTTTAAACCAAATAATCACCAAGAAAATCACTAGATCAGCTGCATTAAACCTAATCCAAACACCCCTTGAAATGAATTGTTTCTACTATTTTAAGAGTAAAAGATGAATTCAACCTATGCTGCTGATACAGATGTACTCTATAAGCTTTAAGCAACTTCTTAGGCTAAACTTATGCCAAGAGAAACAGATAAAAGGCTAAATTACACTACTGAATGCAATTTGACAAGTTAAACAAAAACTAGCACAACTATGAGATTCAATAAACAAGAACTATTGCTAAGCAAAAATCAAACTAACTAACACCAAATAAGCTCAGAGTACTGAATAGCAATGAGGATAAGCAATAAATAGCTATACTACAGGAAATGTGAAGATTGAATAAAGGACTCACAATGTGCTTTCCAAGCTGAAATTTGAGAACCATGGACCATTAACACAACCTATTACTCCCCTTGGAGTTCTAAACGAGTGCACCATCACTCCTTCTTTCATTTTCACTACTTTTTATTTATTTATTTTTATTTTTGTTTTTATTTTATTTTTCTGATTTTGAATTAAAACAAGTTTAAATGGTCTCTGAGCTTCTGAAAGTTTATAGCTATCCTAAGTTAACTCATGAAACAGTGAAACACAAGATTACACAACATTAGGATTTGAAAATTTCAAACTTGAAATTACCAAGATAAACTGTAATTGAGATTGACAATAGTTAGAATTACAATTAAATTACTTAGTACAATGTTTGAAAACTAGAGATTATAATTGGGAAGAAATATTATACTAAATCGACATAAGAAAAATTAACTAAAAAATCCCACCCTTCTCTTCTGCTTCCATGGTCCTTTTATAATGACTCATTAGGGTTTATTGAACCACTTGAACACTTCCCAGCAACAATCTTGTCCATAGGATCTCTCAAATCCATCTTAGCCGTTTAAAACTTTTTGCCGCCAAAATTGCCTTTGTCTGTTTCTTTGATAATTGAAGTCAGAAGGGATAGTTTGGAGGCTTGTGTTTGTTTGGAGATGCAAGGGGGTGGGTTTGGAGTGTTGCAGAGGAGGGGGTGGGTTTGTGATGATGGTGTTGGAGTTGCAGGGCTAGGGGGTAGGGGGTGAGGTGGAGTCAAAGGGTGATGGGTGGTCAAAGGTCAAAGGGTCAAAGGGTTTTAGATATTAAAACGGATTGTGGTGGGCTGAGATTTGAGTTGGGCTGGGATTTGAGTGGAGTGGGATTTGGGTATTTATTTGTGGTGGATTGAATTTAGATTTAGGGAGTAATAAAAACATTGGGTCCGGTTTGGTTTGTATGAAATTTCACAAGGACCATGTTGGATCGTGAACACCTTGAACTTGTGTTAATAATGATACTTTGAGTGATACCACTAAGTATGCGGAATCTACTTAATGATACTTAGAAGATTGATTATTAACGAAACAGTATGTATGAACAATGTATATACCAAAACAAATAGCTCCAATATTATTAATGATAATAATACGAGTGATCTATGATATCACTAGGGTTACACCTTGAAGCTCTAAGAAAGACGTATATGAAAGTTATATTCTAACTATGATCTAGGATCTCCTTTTATACAACAAGGAGTCCTCTTGTACAAGATAAGTATAATACTAATAGAATAAAATATACACAATATCTTTTCTATGTTTATCTAAGCGCGTTTCTCTAACAGTTGTCATGCAAGCAGTGGTAATATTTTGTTCTTGCAGTGGTAATGAGTTTCCACTGCAAGTACAATCTTCTGCAGTTGAAATATCTTCACTAGCCTTGGTAACTGATAGAATAATTCCCAACAATCCTCCCCTAAACTTATGATTTATTAGTAAATCAATAAGTTTCTTCAAGTATACAATAAACCTGAGGATATGGGAATTCTTCCAAACACTTATCTTGTTCTACTTAATCCTTTATCAGCTCTTGCATATTGATCTTTAATCTTCTGAATCAAAGCTCTAACTTTTTCATTATCTGCATAAACTCTTAACTTTGACATCAACATTGCAGACAAAGTTGTAGCTTTAAGTGGATATTCCTTCTCAGCAAACATAAACACATCCACTTTATTTGTTGTAGAAACATGATGAACCTCACATTTATCAAAATATGTCCATGTAGTATTCAAGTTTGATGAATTAAACTTCCAATACTTATCATTAAGATCTGGTTCATATAATCTTCTCAAGTCAACCCAGAGCTGCATTTCTTTCATATCCTTGAGTGTATCAGCCTTGAATCTTTCATTTACTAGCTTCCAAAGAGTATCAAGATCTTCTCTGTCACATGCTTTAAGAAGATCTTCAAACTGAATAAATGATGAAGATTCTCCTCCCAGTCTTATAATTTTCCAAGTGGGAGCAAAATTCTTTGCTGTGTACATTTACCAATCAATGATTTGATGTTTTGATTGTGAATGATCTGGATAGAAATCTTCTTCTTCAACAATGATAATTTCACTAAGTGGATCTGCTGCACTTTTCTCAAATTGGGATTCTTTCTCTTGAGGAGCTTTCAGTCTTTTAGTGACATGATCTTCAACTGTTGAAGCTTTCCTTTTACTTTGTTTGAATCTTTCAACTTCTTCAAAATCAATAGGCCTGAAGGTATTATCTTGCCTTTTAACTCTGTAGTAGATACCTTCAATTCTTTCATGAGACATACCTTTGAAGTCAGCCATCTTCCAAGTTCCAACATGACAGCAATATACTTTCATCCCATGAATGATCTGTGCCTTTGTTGGTTGTCTATGTTTCTTTTGACCTTTTCTAGCAGTTCCAATAGCTTCATCCAGTGCTTGTTGATTCTTCATTTGAATAAAATCATCCAATTGAGCTGTTCTTTGTTCTTCTGTCAAAGTCATGTTAGCAACAAGCTCAATAGCTTTCTTCTTAACTACTGGATCATGCTTAATCATATGCTCAATCTCTACTTCTGATGGCACATATGAGAACATAGGAGGTTTCTCATGTAAGATAGTTGGTGGAATCACTGAGAGTGGTTGTGCCATTACTTCTTCAAGTTTACCTAGTCTCTGTGCTTCCATAAAACTAGCAACATCCATCTCCTTTTGCTTCTTCATATTCTCTCTTTCTGCAGCATCAATTTGTTCTGCTAATCTTGCATCAAAGTCAATCTGAGCTTGATCTTTCTTAGAAATCTTCCTTGTAAGAACTTGTTCTGCATCAAGCACCATTGCTTTACCTTTAACTGATCTTTTTCTGGCTGCTTCTTCCTCTGCAGTGGTAAGTAATGGAACATCAGTGGTAACTTTTTCACTTGCAGTGAAAATTATATGATCAGTGGTAACATGCTCTGCTTCAGTGGAAAAGTGTTGAACAGATTCAATAACCAAATCTTTATCCAACTGCCTCCCCTCAATCTCAGCTACATCATCATATGCTTGAGCATCCATATCTTCAAAATGAGTACTCCTCCCCTCAATTTCTGCATCTGTTTTCCTCCCCTGTTTGGAAGAAGTTCCCAAAACATAACCAGAACCTGCAGAAAGATCATCATGAGATGATGATGGGGAAGAAACCACAACTTGAACATGTCGTTTCTTCTTGAGATCCACAACTTCATCCTGCAACTTTTGAATCTCAGTTTTCAATAGATTCAACTCTGTGGCATGTTGTACTTTGGTCTGTGCCAGATCTTTCTCCAGAGTTTGAACCTGTTTGGCTAATTTGGTACATAATTCCATCAATTTATTTTGTTGCACACTGCCTTCATCACTTCCAACTGTGTAACCTGCTGGGAGAGGTGAATCATAAGGCATTGATCCAGGCTCTTCTCTAGTTGGACTAGATTGAAGCCTTGAACCACCACTGCTTGTTCCTAAACCATAAAGGTCAGCAACATGAAATGTTGTCATGGAAGGAGTTGGCTGTTTTTGTCTCCTTTCATATGTGTGAGTGACAGCAGGGATATGTTGAATTTGTGGAACAATAATAGTGGGTGTGTGATGGGATACAACTGGGATTGTTGCATCTTCACCCTGTACCTGTGAAATCTTTGCAAGCATGTTTGGTAAAAGAGGATGAATCACTCCATCCCAAAAATCTGAAGCCTTACACATGTTTTGAAATACTTTTGGCTTAAGACATGGAGTGTCATAAATCCTATTATGATTTTGCAGTTGAAATTCATTTAACACTGCTTGCACAAACCTTGGATACATCAAAAATTTGTATGAATTTGTTACATTGCCTTTCATGTTATTAAATATAAACCTTGAAAAATTGAAAGTCCTATCAGAAACCAAGCAAACTAAAGGGTAAGCCATGGTTGATCCAAATTGTTCATAAGAAGTTTTCTTAGGACTTAGGCAATGCAACAGAGTGTGTATCAAAAATCTCCAATGGGGACAAAAACATCCTTTCTTAAAAGTTACTTTTTGGTCAGATGTATCATACCCCATCAAAGCAATATAATTGAATATATGTGAATTAGGTAATGTGATGATACCATTAAGATCATCTAATTGGAGAATTCTCCTTAAAGATGATTCAGTAACATCAATAGTTACCCCATCAACTGTGGCTCTGAGAGCTTCCACAGATTCATGTATGTCTCCCTGTTCAAGAGTGATGGACTCCACAGAGTTCCAAAACTGTTTGATTTGAGAAACAAAGATTGTGGGATTCATAGTTAAGGTATACCTTATATGAGTTGTGTTTAGAAAGTCCACAATCTGATGAAAAATAGGTCCACTCTTGTCGTTTGACTTTTGAAGGTAAGCCACTTGATTGTGTTCATCTGCAAATTTGAGAGACACCATGATTTTGTGATTTGAGAAAGAAAAGTGTTAGTAATCGTGAATAAAAAGCAAGCCGTATAAAATCAATTTATACTAATAGGGTTTTGAGGAAAACGCGGATGATGAATTATCTTTAGAAAAGAATAAATAAACTTTGGTTAGTAGATAATTCCCAAAAATTTTACCCTATTAATAAGGAAAGATAGTTATATTTGCAACGGCTAGTAAAAATAAGATTACTGACACAGTTGTAACGGCTAGTTCACCAGTGGTAAAATTTACACTTTCAATGGAAATGGTGAACTTGCAGTGGTAAAAATCAACAAAATTTCAAAGAGCAGTGGTAAGAAAAACATGTAAAATTTTACTACTCTTATCATAGTTTTTAGCAAACTATCAGCTATCAACGGATTTGAGAAGTCTTTACCAAAAGCCGTTTGCTCTTGGACTAGCTGATTCTTATGTGGGTTAGACATGGTGAATCAATAACCATTTGTTGTGTGTCAAGATACACACCTTATTTCTCCAATGACATAGGTTGTGAACTGCTACACAAACTAAGTCTCATTTTAACCCACAAAGATTAACCCAAGTAACTTTTTAACCAAGTTACTATGCACAAAAATATCTTCTCAAAAGTCAAACCACAGTTACTACTCAAACCAACCAAAACAGATGGAAGTAAATATCCTTCATTAATTAGCATAACACCTAATCTTTGCTTATATAACCTCCTCCAAACACCACATCTCAGTTACTAATAATCTCTCAAACCCTAATATCCCAATCAACCCAATTTTCTTTCCAAAAATCATGTCATCAAACCCTGAGACCTCTGATCAACACTCTTCTGTTCCAACATCAGAAGAAGTACCACCATATCCATGGGGACTTGAAGGTTCTGATTTTGAGAGAGAGATAAAGAACCGATGGGATGTGCAAGAAAAATAATGGAATGCACATATAAAGGGTGAATCAAGCCATGATCCGAATGCTGCAGAGAGAGAGCTTGTTTCTCCCTTCATCTGGACATCTGATGAAGAATCTTCAAAGGAAGAGAATGAAGATCCAACCTTTCTTCCTCCTTCCACACCAGACAGATCCCAACCAAGAGTAGGTAAGAGAGATCCATCTCTCCCAACATCATCAACCTTGGTGTTGGATCTTCCAGCTCCAGAACCTGGTCTTTTGCATCAAGAACATATTGGACAGAGCAAGAAAGCTCAGATCACACATAAGGGAAAGGAGAAGCAGAAATAGATGACTGAAGAATGTTGCCAAGGAACAAAGTTCTTGAGTATTTTCTTTACTTTGTTACTTGAGCAGCTTCACAGTCTTCCTACTCTTCTTTTTCCATTTTCATCTCCAGCTTCTTCATTGTACTTGTCATAGCCTCAAGTATTATGTAATAATTGATAGAAGCTAGTAGTTCTCCATCAGCCAAATGTTTTAGGAATGGTCATTGTAATGCAGTTGGAACATTGAATGTAAGCTGTAACTTGTGTCTTTGAATGAATGAAAAGTTCTTCTTTACTAAATCAATATTGTAAGACCTTCAGCTTATTTGACCACATTCCTTTGGCTACCACTCTTGGTGACATAAACACACTACTTGTAATCTCTAAACATTTGCAGAACAGACATATACTTAACAACTTGCAAACATATTGGTGAGTCACTAGAAAACTCAGAAAGTATTATCAAGTCATTTATAACCATTAATAGTCTTTGACTGTCCCTGCACTCAACATAAAACAATTAGTACCTTTTGGGGACCCAAGCCACAAATGACTTGGATCTGCCTCGTGTATTAATATAATTGTATCTATCAAAGGTCATTGATACACCATTGGGATTGTTTGAGGTTGTTGTTCCTTTTGGTTTCCATTCCCAACGAGCTGAGGCCTTAACAGCTTTTCCCATGTTTACCCTTTTCTTATTCACATAGACATCAGTGGAAACATTTGGTCTTGCAGTGGTAACTGCATGCCTAGCAGTGGAAACTGCTGGTTTAGAAAAATTGGGTCTCCACATGTGATTCTTGTGATCATTCTTTTCAAAATAAGTCTTTTTCCCTGTTTGATAAAATTTAACAAAAGAAGTGACAGGGGACTTAGGATAAACTCTGTTATTACTTCTGGCAGTGGTAACTGCTGGTCTAGCAGTGGAAATTGGTTTGATGCCAGTGGTAAGCATAACAGTCCTGGGAACCATCTTGCTTAGGGGATTTGGGTGAGTTAATTTATTAGAATTATATCCATTCACCCTAGTATTCCCAAATACTTCCCTTCTTCCCATGTGGTAGGTACAGTCTTTAGCTAAATGATCAAAGCTACCACATATATGACAAGCCTTATTGTTAAACACAAAGTCACTACCAAACTGCCTAGTTTTAACATGATTCCAACTTCTCATGTTCCCTCTAGGAGATGTAGACCTATCCCTGTACATCTCAGCATACCTAGTAGTAGGCCTAGTGTGATTTGTTTGTGTCCTAGGCTTCTCTTTGATAACTTCAGGAATACTTTTTCTTTCCTCTACTTTAACATTTTCAGGAACACTAGTTTTAGACTCAACATTTAAACATTCATCTTTAAGAGATGAGTCACTAGCACTATCAAAAGTCTCAACCTCAACCTGAACCTTTTCAGTTTCAACTGGTTTAACAAATTTTGGTCCATAGGTCATGGGTGGATCCTGAAACTCTTCTAAGCCTGTGTGAGCTAGGTCAATGCCAGGAGGTGCTGGAACACCTCTTAGAGGTGGTGGAACAGATTTGTATCCAAGACCTGATTTAGCTTTGCTCACAATTTGGGCTTCCCAAATTTTGTCAATGCTCTTGGATTGATGGTCTAGTGTTTGCTTAGTGATCTGTATATTCTCACTAGCCTTTTTAACTTTTTCAATCTCTTCCCTAAGAGCTTTGTTTACTTCAACATAAAAATCTAAGTCTCTTTTTAAGACAGCTATATCATCACTGAACTTAGATTCATTAGCCCTATAATGCTCTATCTGTTTCTCTAAAACACCTAGACCTCTTTTATGATTTGCTAAATTATAATTAGTATGATGTAAGTCTAGCATCAGTTCATCATATTTTGTTTTAGAGATCTCTAACTCTTTTACAGCCTTACAGTTTTTAGAGCAAGCATTATCAGTATGTACCTCAGTGTCTGAAAAAGCCATGAGTGCATGCTCAGTAGCAAGCATTGCAGATTCTGAATCATCTTCTCCATCCTGAGTCATAAAGCTCCAATCAAAGCTCACTCCATCAATAGCCAATAGCACCTTTGGCTCTTCTGTTGTAGGTTCTTTGTTCTTATCCTTCTTGTACCAAGTTGACTTGTTGTCAGATTTCCTTGGTTTTCTACATTCTCTAGCAAAGTGCCCCTTCTTGTGACAATTATAGCACTCCACCTTCTTTTTATCAAAACCTACAGTCTCATCACCACTTATATGTATCTTTCTCCCTGTCTTCTTCCAGAACTTCTTTGATCTTAAGCTGAGTAATGCTACCTGCCATTTGATGTCCATATCCTCCATATCATCTTCATCAATTTGATCCAAGTCCTCATGATTGAGGATTGAACCACCTACATGGCTTGATATAAAGGCATAGAAAGTAGCATCACTTAGTCCTGCAATCTGTTTCTTTGAGCTCCTAGTGGAAACATTTCCATTACCAGTGGAAACAATCATGTTACCACTGTCATCATCAGTATCACTTTCATCATCTGAACTATCATTACCTGATGATGATATGAGTGCTACACTTGCAGAACTTGTTTTTAACTTGCCAGCTTTCCTTAATCTTTGTTCAATAACTTTGAAGTTATTGTACACATCATTAAGCTTCATGTTCTCAAGATCTGACTTATCTTCCCATACAGCAACATTGGTATCAAACTCAGCAGGTAAACTTCTTAGAAATTTAAGATTGAGGTCTTCCTTTTCCACCTCAATTCCAAAAGCAGTCAGCTGAGTAACAATCTTTTGTAGCCTTGTGAATATGCTATCAAGAGATTCATTGCTTGTTGAACCAAAATTCTCATAGGTCTGCTTTAGTAAAGTCTTTTGAGTCTTCTTGGTAGAGTCATTACCACCAAACACTTCACAGATCTCATCAAAGAGGGTCTTTGCAGACTTGTATTTGGTAAAAGCCAGAACTTGTTCTCTGGGTAGAGTCATCAATAACAAACCTCTAGCCTTCAAATCATTCTTTAGTTGGTTTCTTTCTTCATTAGTAACAGGACCAGCGTTTACTTTTGTTACTGGCTTGTCACCAACCATCTCTACAGTTGTACCAGGTTTGAATGAATTTCCACACATTATGATCTCCCATAATGTGTAGTCTTGAACCATAAAGAATTGTTCTATCATAAGCCTCCACATCTCAAAGTCATTAATTTTAAGCTTGGGAAGCTTTGCAGCAATGTTTGATTGGCTTGTTTCTGTCTCCATTGTTTCTTTTAAATCTGCCATAGGATCTTCTAAATCAAAATATCAAAGCCTTTCTCTGATACCACTTGTTGGATCGTGAACACCTTGAACTTGTGTTAATAATGATACTTTGAGTGATACCACTAAGTATGCGGAATCTACTTAATGATACTTAGAAGATTGATTGTTAACGAAACAGTATGTATGAACAATGTATATACCAAAACAAACAGCTCCAATATTATTAATGATAATAATACGAGTGATCTATGATATCACTAGGGTTACACCTTGAAGCTCTAAGAAAGACGTATATGAAAGTTATATTCTAACTATGATCTAAGATCTCCTTTTATACAACAAGGAGTCCTCTTGTACAAGATAAGTATAATACTAATAGAATAAGATATACACAATATCTTTTCTATGTTTATCTAAGCGCGTTTCTCTAACAGTTGTCATGCAAGCAGTGGTAATATTTTGTTCTTGCAGTGGTAATGAGTTTCCACTGCAAGTACAATCTTCTGCAGTTGAAATATCTTCACTAGCCGTGGTAACTGATAGAATAATTCCCAACAGACCATTTTGTAGTTTGCGAAAATTCAAGGGACCTGATGTGTAATTTTTCCAAAATAGTTACAAGGGTTTATCTTGCCAAGTTTTATTTACCAAAGGACCATTTTAGTTAATTTCCAAAATTTGAAATCCCAGGGACCAAAGTTGTCATTTTTCAAACTGCAGGGACCAAATGTGTAATTTTCTCAAACTTTTTACCCAAGGATCAATTTTTATAACTTTTGACTTTTAAATGCCTTGGGTTGACTTTTCTTTCGTTTTAAACCTTCAGGGACTAGTTTTGTCAATTTTTGAAACTTGAGGGACTGAAACTGCCAATTATACAAACTTTGTTCGTTTTTCATTTGTTTTTAAACATTTTGCATCTAACACATATAAAACACACTTTTGGGATAAATTCTGTATTTTGATGCATTTCTGAGTGTTTTGGATGTTTTGGCAGTTCAGATACGATAAAAATGATGAGTATTTACACACTCATCACTCTACTATAAAAATATCATAAACTTCTAAAAATGTTTTTGCTTAAAACTTAAAAATTTGAAAATGAGTAATGTTCAATTTCCGAATACCCTTAAAAACAAAAATATTAATCTTTTGTTTAATTTCTCACATAAAAATTCAAATAATCTTGTCTTAATGAAATTGTTGACGTAACAATGTTCCCATAAAGAATTTAAAAGATTTGCATGACAACTTTTGGTTAATGTGTTTTTTTTTTTAAATAGGAGACTTTTCTAAATTTAATCCAAATGATAATAATTCTAAAAATTTATCCACAAACTTTACTATATAAGGCACAATATTACAACTTCTTTTTATTATTGTGTTGTTTTATGGTTGATGAAAATAAATGATTAAAAAAAAAAAAAAAAAAAAAAAAAAAAAAATAGGTGATGTATTTGTTGAACCATGTAACACCCCCATTTTGCACTGATCGCAGCGGATAAAGTGTTTGGAGTATTACTTCATAGAATCACAGATACAGTAATAGAAAGCGACTCGAAAAGAGACGTTTTAGAAATTTAGTTATCATTCATAATTATCAGAGTTTTAATTATAAAAGATATAGTTTTATTTTTTATGAGGTCCCAAAAATCTAAGAGTTAGGTTGTGTTTGAATAATAACCATGAAAAGTCCTCCGAGTTCAATACCTCCTTCTGCCATGGATCCATAGAAGTAATATACCTAGAATACATGCTTAAAAAGTCAACACTAGGTGTTGAGTGAGAATCATAGGTTTAGAGGTTAGTGAATACAAGTTTCCTGGGTTCAGTTATTACACCCATCTGGGAAAATGTAGGTTTTGTGATAATTGTGATGCATGCACAATTATCAGGAGTGTAGTTTGTTGCACTAAGCTCATGAATCACACTTTAACGATCCGGGTCATGTAAGCTGCAGACCCAACATGAGGGGATAGAAGGATAACTTGCCAAAGTTATTCCTTAAGTGGATTCAAATATAGTACTTATTGGTACCACCTAGTGGGGTGTTAATACCAATGGGAGTTGTCAAACTCCAATAGATCTATCAACTATATTCACGTTCGCGTGGGTAAAATATCCCAAACGATTAGATTCATAAATTTTGGTTATGTAGTGGTGGCAGTTAGTTTACTCATGCAACCAACCAAAGAAAAAGACTTGTATTCGGTTTTAAGTAAAGCATTTAGCATGTATCCCCCTCACAAGGTTTATAAAGCATTTAAAGTGAAAGTTTAAAAAGATGTGAGGCTACGAAAACTCACCTGGGTTTAGAGTAATCTAAGTGATGCAAATAGTGACTCGGAAACTAGACCGCCTTACTCACGTATCCTAGTGTGTTGTTGGTTTTGGATGTATGTCAAGCTTTAATTATCATGTTTATGTTTCTCAAGTTTTTGTTTTTAGGTTTGTTAATGTTTTATATATAACATAACACCGTTCAGGTCATTGTAATTCAAAAGTATATGACTCCTCACATGAAGCTCCCTACTATTGTATTATGTTATTAACATAATACCGTTCGGGTCATCATAATTCAGAAGTTAATACTCCTCACACAAAGCTCCCTATTATTGAGTTATGTTGTTACTAGGGTTTAGTTATAATCATATCACCGTTCGGGCCATCATATCTCAGAAGTATATGCAATAATCGTTCGAGGAGTTAGGGCACTTTAATTCGTAAACCCAACAAACTCGTCAAAACGAAATATCCACATAGTACTCCTCGCATGAAACTCCCTAGTATTGTGTTATGCTTATAACTTTATTTAGGTTTTATATTTATATGTTATTTTCACTTTTTACCCTTATAGTATTTATATTTACGTTTTCTACCCTAAATTTATATTACTTATATTAGTTATACTAATAATTATCTATACTTGACACAACTAGTCCCTAGACTTATATATTTTAAGTAACTAACCTAAGACTCTTAAGTTTTCTATATTTACCATTTAGACCTTTAACTTAATAATATTTACATTTTTAGTCCTTTTTAGTTTATACTTATTTTAATATCTATCCTAGGGTTTTAATATTATGCAAAACTAGTCCTTACACTTATAACTTCTAGGAAATGTCAAAAACAGTCCCTAGACTTTATAAAGTCAGGAATTTATGATATATACCCTTATGCATGTAAAGTTTTGCAAAACTAGTCCTAATATGCATGTAACTTATATTTTATCTAGCAACTAAGTTTTCTAGCTTATGTTTTACTTATTTTAACTTATCTAGGTTATGTATAACTAGTGTATGACTTATAGAAGTGACTTATAGCATGCATGCAAGTATACGACTCGATCTAGGGTTTTAAAATGTAATCTAACTAGTTCTAGCATTCAAGGCTTAGGCAAGGTATTCTATGGGTTCTAAGGCAACATAAATCTATCCTAATACTAAACTAAAGCTAAATATACTAATATGTAATACTTAATTGGCTAGGGGAGGGTTTACGTGGGTTTTAGGGTTTTCTAGGGCTCGTATCGACTCAAACCACAACACAAATCGACCAAAGCTTAGCTACTCGACTTCTACTGCTTCTAAAGGCTTAGTACTACAGAAATGTGAGGTAGAGAGGAAAGTTAGAGGTGTGGAGAAGAATGGATGGAGGGCATGGGTATTTATACCCGCGTAAGGAGTAGCGAGCAAGAAATGGGGTGGTTAGGTGTCGAGCAGGGGGAAGGGTAAGAAAGAAAGGCTAGGGGTGATCGTGGAGGGTCTAATGGTGATGACGACGAGCTATGGCAGTAGCTAGGGGCGGAGTAGGTCGGTTGTGGTGGTGGAGAGCCGTGGGAGGCGGTTTGGTGGTAGTAGCTTACAAGGAGGTGATGCACCTCCTTACTTGGGTTCTTGGAGGTGCTTGTAAGCTTCTTAGGGTGTTTATAGTGGTTTAGGGTGATTAGGGGTGGATTAGTGGTGGTTTAGGGGAGGTTTAGTGGTGGATTAGACAAGTAGGTGATTAGTGGTGGATTAGACAAGTAGGTGATGCACCTACTTTTGTGGGTGCTTAGAGGTGTTAGGGTGTGTGCTTGGGTATGACTAAGGTGTTAGGGTGCTAGGTTGAGGTGTTTGAGGTGCTTATGTTTAGGTTTTACTTGTTTTAGTTAAGTTTAAACCTAGTTCTACTTATTAAGTGTTTAAGATTTTTCCTAAGGTTTAGTGCCTAAGTTAAGTTCCTAAGAGTGTTTAGTGACTAATCCTAATACCTAATGGGTTTATTCTAAGTGAGGGTAACTTATGGGAAAGGTTTGGGAAGGTTTGACCTAGTTTTGTAACCTAAATGACCTAAGTGTGTTTAGTGAGAGACTAGGGTTTATCCTATGGTTTAGTGCCTAGACTAGTGTCCTATGAGTGTCTAATAACTATTCCTAAGTTCTAAGAGGCTTATACTAAGTGGTAGTGACCTATGGGGAAGTTTTGGGATGGTTTAGACCTAATTCTAGTTAACTATGACCTAGTTATGGTTTTGGGCTTATGGGGTTTGTATCTAAGTTCTAAAGGTTTATTCTATAGCCTAATGGTTCTAATATATCCTAATATTCCTAAGGAACCCCATACTTAAGCCTTGGACACATTTATACTAGTTAAACTAAGCATATAGGTTCAAATAAATACATAATCCTACTTAAGTTTTAGTTAGTGTTTATTAGGGTTTTGTGTTATGTTTAGTGTTTTAGATTGGTGAATTACTTATTATGGTGTTGTTATGATTTTATGCTTGACATACCTGGGGTTTATAGGATGTGAGTGTTGAGTTATTTGGCTTGTGTAGATACGTGAGCAGGTCTAGTGAGTCATGCAAGTAATAATGCATATAAAAAGCAAAAATTTACCTGTGAAATACCTACTATAGGTATTTGTAATGGAAATGATAGTAATGGGTGTTTGTGGGTTGTTATAAACTAGTTTCAAACCAAAATGAGGTTAGTATAATTGTAATATTTTATTTATTGCAGTTTTTGTTTTAGTTGCATATATTCATTTATTTTCATATTTACAAATTCATCCCATTTATGCTCAAAATACCGATCTGTATTCCAATCCCTATATCGCAATTATAATTGTTTGCCACTATAAAATCACGTGCTATGCACGGGTACTCGTCTAATCTATAATATAATATATATAAAATATAAACCTCATTGGTAAATAGGATAATTGATTGAAAATGTATCTAAGTTATCATTTTTTACTATATTGCGTAAGTATCTTTTTTTTCCTAATAAATGTGACGATATTGCTAAACTTCCTAACGTTTGCACTAAATGAGATGATTACAGTTTTGAGGTGACGTGGCACTGGTTGACCCCGTTTTATTTAAAAAAATACCTGTTATATTTACAAGTTCTTTTATATATTAGATGTAAAGTTCCAAACACCCATTTGTGCACTTAACCCTAAACACCCCTTTTTTTTACCTTCACTCCACCACCCATCAACCCTAACAGCAACACCATCAACCACCACTAACCAATCCTTCAACCCCACCAGCGGTAACCACTTCCTCCTCACCACCTGCTCCAACACCCGTTGATTTGTGTCAAAACCAATTATATAATATAATAGTATAGTATCGAAGTGATCCGCGTAAAATACGGATCACCCGAGTCGTTTCCCAGTGAAGGCGAATAGAATCGAAAATATCGATTCGTGAAACCGTGAATTGAAAAGTGAAATAGTGAGAATAGCAATCAAAATACTCAAGTAATCACAATCAACTATGAAACATGCAAAGAGTACAAGCTAATAATGCACCAAAATCAAAAACGTAAAAACGGAAATGCAACCACAAAATTTAAAACGTAACGTTTATTGAAAAATGATCCTACGAATGTAAAATAATTTTCTAAAAATCTTAAACTATTAAAAAGAATTTTAAGAAAAATAAAAATATTTTTTTGACTTTTCTTTTATTTTCTATGAATTAAAATTGATTTTTGGAATTTAAAATGAATTAAAAATAAGGAAAAATAGAAAATTAAAATGGAAAATTGAAAATTTAATTCTAAAAATTCTAAAATATTATAATAGAATTTCTAAAAATATTTTTGTATTATTCACAACATTTTCTGAATTTTTATGAATTTTTGGTAATTAAAAACTATTTAAAAATGGATAAAATCAAAAAGAAATTAAGAAAAATAGTAAAAAGGCTTAGAAAAATCTGGAAAAATTCCAGAAAATCAAAAATATTAAAAAGAACTCAGAATAAAAATTTGAAGTGAAAATGAAAAGTTTAAGTGCTTATTTAGTAGAAACTGCTTATCATCACAAGTGCTTATTTATAAGCACTTGTGAACAGTACTTTAATGCAATTTACTACACTGACTGAAAATGATGTATAAAACTCAAATATGACAGAAAATGACCAAATGTTAGCTCAAAATTCCACAGATACTCAAAATATATGCAATAAGCTCAAGCTATAAGGTCTTATATAAGCAGATTTAAGCAAACACAATTCCAGAAATGAATCAATGATACAGAAACCAAAAACATTCAAATAATACTCAGAAACAAAGATCAAATCACAATCAATAGCCTAGAAACAAAATAGCAGTCCTACTATTCCAAACAGTCCCCTGTGTCACTCAAGCTATTTTACAGGTTCAAAAATCAGACCTAATAAGCTCTAAATGAAAAGCTAATGGGGGCAAAAGATGGAATACCAACCAAAGATCATGAAAACATCAAAAGACCTATCATAACTATTCCAATTGATCACTAATTAAACCATAGTTCAGCTAACAAAACTCAATTTAGACTGCAGTTACACTTGTACATGCTGACTTTTGCATTTTGAACTCCAATTGACTATTTTGAATTATGATCTCTCTAATATTGACAAATGTTGTAAGATTAACTTGATTACTCACTGAATTCACTCTCTTAATCAATATAAGCAACTAGCAGTCCAATTATTAAGCTCATTTATCAAATATTCTATCTGTGAAGAATTATCTAATCTAATGTTGACTTTAACTTGTGCTACTGAAATTATGTTATAACTAAGCTACTCATGCCTAAATAGAACTACTGATGCATAGAACAGGTTACAAACAAATTACAAAAACTAGCAAATGCTTAACCCAAACACTCCTTACAGCTGCAATTTACACTACAACTATGTGTTCAAGCTAAGTTCTACCAAACTATTATACCATTCAAAACACTTATAACCAGCTGACTGTAGATTAACACTCTAATTACCAGTTGTATAGCTCCAATTTAACAAGTTCACAATCTCACTTATTACCACAATGATCAAGTATGCACAGACAAACTACAATTCAATCCAAACTTCAATTATCAAATTCAACTAATAAGCTATGCTATAGTGAGACTAGAATCACAAACCTTAGTAACAACAAAATCACTATCAATTGAGAACAAGTAGTATGACAAATGCTTCAAATACACTAGAATGACACAATCAGACCTACAAACTGATGAAATCTTCTAATCAAATGAGCTCAAACTCAACTATTACTACCACTAATCTGCTAACACAATCAATTAAACTATAGCAACTAAAACTGAATGAGTCTAGAAATCAAACATCAACTATAAGATACTTGAATCAGATTTTTACCAAAACTCTCCCCCTCAGCATGAACAGAGGGGGACTCACTATGCTT
The DNA here is from genome assembly GCA_030686995.1 of Artemisia argyi. Classification (NCBI taxonomy): domain Eukaryota; kingdom Viridiplantae; phylum Streptophyta; class Magnoliopsida; order Asterales; family Asteraceae; genus Artemisia; species Artemisia argyi. The sequence continues at coordinate 16,851,760 of CM060697.1, read as the reverse complement.
GCCTATCTCTAGGATAGGCAGGTCCTTCCCTGTCTGACCAAGCTTATCCAATTATCACCCTCAGCAACTCAGGTTCAAACACACTTTTGATGAAACAGTAACAAGTTCTCAACAGGCTAATTAAGCTTGAACAATCTATTTATAAGCTGAATCAGCTTATTTCTGACCTAAACAACTGATTTGAAACATTTTTTATTTTTTATAATTTTTTTTTTATTTTTTTATTTATTTTCTTTATTTGAAGACTTATTTACTGAATTGAAAAGAAAAGTTGATTAAGCTAATTTTGTAAACAATTAGATTTACTAATAGAAAATAAGCTGAGATTAAGTGATAATAAGCTAGATATAAGCTAAATTGAAACTGAATAAGCAATTAAAAGTAATTAATAAGCTGAAATATTTAGAAGGTAAACTCAAACTTTTATTGAAAACTTTATAAGAAATTTACATTATCTAAACTAAATACAATCTATTGGAATTTTGACAGCATAACAATAAGCTAAAAATTCTACACTAACAAGCTCAAAATGAGCACTATATATAGATGAGGAGAGAGTTAGGAGGTCACAATGCCATGCTGGTGATCCACGACTACTTGTGCTTCTTTCCCTCTAATCATAGCCCTTTGATCAATGTGTGTTTCTTCAAATCAATCACAACCCTTGGATGATAATCTGATGCGTGGCCTATCCAATAGTATGCTGCCATCTGTCTCAATTCGTGCAATCTCTCTGACACGTGCTGACAAGCTTCTAGAAATAGAATCCAATGATTAGAATGACGTGTTCCACCCAATCATTGATCACCACGTAGTAATTCTTTGCACTTATTTCCTCTGGTCACGTTTCTGGCACATGGATTTGGGTTCTAGAAGGGTTAATTTTTATTAATTGTTATGGAGGATGGGTAATTGTGAGAAAGTAAAATTAGGGTTTATGTGTTTTTGGAGAAGGGAATGTACGGGTAGATTTGGGGGAGTTCTGGGCAATGGTAAAAGGGGGGGATGGAATGTTTTTATTATTACTTTGTGTAATTTTGACCCTGGATATTTACTTTGACCGAACATGGGTTGGGCTATGGTAATAAATGGGCTTTTTGTGATTTGGACCTTGGATTAATTATGGACTAGGCTAGAGGTGATTGTAAATTCAGACTTTGAAACTCATAAGGACCAAAAGTGCAAATCCGAAATATCAAGGACCAATTGTGAAATTCTCAAACTTCCAAGGGCTAAATCTATAATTCCTCAAAAATATAGTACAAGGACTAATTTTGCCAATTCTGAATAGATGAAGGATTGAAGTTGACTTTTAGATCCCATCTTTGACTTTTTGACCGTCTTCCACTCTTGTGCCCGTTTTTCCGGTTTTAGCATGATTTTTCGTCTTTTTGTGATTACTCCGTACCTACATGTTCATAACATAAAAACACATGTTTTCTTGACATTTGTTAACTCAATTAGTCATTTTGGGTCGGTATTTGGCCATAAAATGGTATGTGAATTAGCACATACCACCCGTCACTTCGGTACTACCACCATCAAAATAAAATCAAATATGCCTAAAACAAAATACCGAAAAACATCCCTAGAATCTGAGATATATGCACCTCTTTCATACAAAAACATGATGGACGTGTAGCAAATGACGAATCCAAATGGACTTGTTGCGATGATGGATCCAAATGGCCATGTATATAACTATAGAATATGTTTAATGTGAATGTGATGATGTTTTGGTTTGATGATGTGTGGCAAATGACGGATCCAGTTTTTCTTCAAAATTTGGTAATTGTGGTAATTATAGGTTTTGGTGCAATGATGACCAAAGCCTCCGTTATGTTTTACTAATGAAAAATATACATTTGGGACATATAAAATCACAAGCGATAGCAAAAAACCAAAAACACACAAACCTTGCACTGGCGCGCCAGGTAACGCATCAGCACGTGGCCAGTACACCAGTGGTGAAGTGTTGGTTGTCTTCGGTTTTTTCAAGTCAGCTTTCCTCTTACCTGGCTAAGGTGTATCTTACAATACAGGTTCGTATATGATATTTAATATGTTAGGTAAACTTGCATTAAGATTTAGACTTAAAGAGATGCCAAAACAAGTTCTCTTGGTTTTACAAAACGTCAACTCATAAATGTTTTTCAAAAGCCATTATTTTTTAACTAAAAAATAGTGACGATTAATGTAACTAACTATTTAATTTTCTTTTGAGTTTAACTCTTAACTAAACCACACCACAACACAAATAAATTATCATCTCATCCTCCCCCACCTAACACCGCCACCACCCACCACCACCACGACATACCATAACACAAATAAATTATCATCTCATCCTCAACCACCTACCACTGCCACCACCCACCACCCATTACTCAACACCACCGCCCACCCACCACCACCAAAACTTGCAAACGAAGAAAAAGAAAAACACAACACACACACACACACAAACACAAAATCAAACACAAACACAAACCTACTTAAGATTCAAAAAATATCAATAACGCTAATGAATGGGTCGTCGAAGGGAAGAACGGTGAGCGAAAGGTGGGGGAGGAGGTGCAGAACGATGATGCCTTTGGGCAAAGAAAACCCCTAATGTGTGTGGTTTGGTGGTGAGTGGCGGTGGTGGGTGGTGATAGGTGGTGGTTGTGGGTGGTGGTGGTAGGTGGTAGTGGTAGTTATAGTGAGTGGTGGTGGTGGGTGGAGGCGATGGTAGGCGGTGGAAGATGAGATAATAATTAATTTGTGTTGTGGTGTGTAGTTTAGTGAAAACATAAACTAAACAAAATATATAAAGAGTCAGTTACATAAATCGTCCCTGCGTGTTAGTTAAAAAAAATTAAAATAAGTTTCAGTTACATAAATCATCCGTGTGGTTTAGTATGGACTTATAAAAACTATTTTTCCCCTCACGTGAGACTCACTTGGCCCGACTTAATGGGCAAAAATAACGGGTGTTAGTCATAATGGCCAGCTTGTACCAAAAAGTCCACTTTAAGGACATTTGCTAAAAATTATTGTCGGAGAAAATGAAATTTCAAAGACGAAATTTGTAGTTTACCCTTTATTTTATGTTCTATGGCTATGTTTGGCGCATAGCTTTTTGAGGCAATGAGCGGTGAGCAATCAGCTTTTTGATTTTTAGTGTTCGTTTGGCAAAAGAGCGGTGAGCTTTGCTATTTTTTAAGAATGTTCATTTTTTCAATGCTTCTTTAAGAAGCTGTGAGCGGTGAGTAATGAGTTGTGTCTACTGCTCACAACTACTGCCTTACAACTCACAGCCACTTTTGCCAAACATAACCTATAGTATGGATGAAAGTGAAAGAAAGATAAACAAATTTTGTTTTTTAAGTCAAGGAAAAAAAAAGAAAAAAGCTAATATATATATATATATATATATATATATATATATATATATATATATATATATATATATATATATATATATATATATATATATATATATATATATATATATATATATATACACACACACTTTTGCCCTTCAACTTTGCTTTAAAATTGCATGGTTCAATAAAAAGAAGGGTATTGTAGGCGTAAAAAAAGGTAGAAGTTTCTTTCACTCTCTTTCATCCCAAAATTAGGGTGAAACTTTTTGAGAAAAAACATCTAAACCTCCTCCTTTTTTTCTATTATTATTATTATTATTATTATTATTATTATTATTATTATTATTATTTTATACATTTTTTTTATAATCATCACTTTATTAGCACCATAAAAATTTACATTAAGTTAGATGGGAGTTCACACACACGTTGTGCTACCACTTCTTTTTTAATACAAAAGTTAATTTTATGAAAGATAAAAAACCCCACTTTTATTATTATTATTATTATTATTATTATTATTATTATTATTATTTATTTCCCTTGCCTTTCCTTCATGAAAAATCTCAAGAACACAAGTTATTTTGTATTTCTCTCATTTCCTTTATTTACTCATCCAAAACTATCTTGAGAATAAAGTGTTAGAAGAAATTGAAGGAGAATACTTTGCTAACAAATGTTGAATAGCATGTTAAATTATTCGAATGGTAGCCAATGTTATAAATGGCGTGAGGCGTGGCGTGGCGGCAAGGCCACGCCTCAAGCCTTACGCGCCATGGCGAAGCCATGGCGTTTTTTGCGGCGTGACTAAGGCGGCGAAAAAATATTTATATATTTATCATTTATGTTATAATATCATATTTCATATACATTTGGACTACTATATTAGACATTTAACAACTACTTATTATATAATTATCAGACCCAAATAACAAATAGCCCAAATTTCAAATGATCGTTCAAATAGTTATTAAAATAATAATAATAATTAAAAAAAAACAAAAAAAACCAATACTGTTTCAAAAAGGCGCGCCACGCCTTACCAAAAGGCGCGCCTTTTCACGCCTTGTCACGCCTTTTCTCACGCCACGCCTAGAGCAGCCGCCATGGTCTATTTCGTGGCGGCGAGGCCACGCCTCGCGCCTTGGCGACGCCTTGGCGGCGCCTTGGCGCGCCTTTTAGAACACTGATGGTAGCTAATACAACTTTTGAAAGTACAATCTACTTTTACCTATTTTAAAATATAGAATTTTGATATAGATTCATTCCTTTATAACTTACGCGTATGAAACAACGTAGAACGTCGATGTGAATGGTGAATATGTACATACCATACATGTGCACTTTTTTGTTTTTTATAAAATATTTGAATTGTTGTTAAGAATATGAAAAGAATGAAATTTGATTCTTATTTGCTTCCAGAAATACGACTATTAACTAGAGTTTAAAAATGAAAGAAAGTATCCAACATTGCATTTATTCTCTTCTTGTTATCTATGATTTCGTCAATATTTGCCTACTTATATTTGAATTTTGTATGATTTGGTCAATATTTTCCTTTTAGGTATCTTAAATTACAGTGTGACTGGGAAATTGATGTAACTTATATTTCATGAATATTATGTTTTTCTTAATTTTGTATTTAGATCTAAAATAACAGTATAGTTTCATTGGTTTACAAATTTTATATTCAAGTTCAAAAACTTTTAAAACCAAGGATAATCTTAAATTCAATTTTATTAACTTACATGTAAAATTCTCAAATTTTATAACTTTTAGTAAATTTAACAAATACCTCATATACTAAACTTTTAGATATAAAATCATTTGAGTACCAAACATTTTTTACATACCAAGAGACTAATCTCCACCCTTCATCTTCCTTCCATCTTTATTTGATCTAATGGATGAGATTAATCCCAACAATTTAAAAAACCACTTTCATCTTCTTTTTTTTCAAATATTAATATCTTTCAAACCGTTAATCGTTAAGCGAAAAAAATATACCGTTACGACAAGCATTTAATTATCTTTTATAGATAGTAGATAGGCACTTTAATATATTTTTGGCAAAAAAAATTTTTCGTTTTTTTCACCTTTTTTTTCAGGGTCGAAAAAATCATATATGATATTACATATCATATCATATATGATATTACATATCATATATATGATATGTAATATCATATATGATATATCATATATGATTTTTTCGGCCACGAAAAAAGAGTGAAAAAAACGAAAATTTTTTTTTGTTGAAAGTATATCAAAATGCCCGTCTATAGAAAGATAATTAAATGCTCGTCGCGATGGTTTAATTATTTTCGCTTAACGATTAACGGTTTAAGAGATATTTAAATTATAAAAAATGGGTGAAATATTGTGTTTTTAATCCCAACCACTGATTTCTTTTTATATGGATGGTGGGGATGAGTCCCTTGGTATGTAAGAAAAGTTTGGTATTTAATATAACTCTACTCAAACTTTTAAGAGAAAAACTTTATTATTATTATTATTATTATTATTATTATTATTATTATTATTAAATTGATTGTAATACTAAAATTTCATATACCTACGGGGTGTAAATATCAATTTGAAGCATGGTGTTAAGATATGCAAATAAATAATTAGACACTCTAATTTTTTAAATGAATAATTTTTATATTACTATTAAGAAAATTAAATTAACTTTCATACTTTTCTTTGAAGAGAAATTAACTTTCATACTAAAACTATGTGTATGCAGATGATTAAAACATATATATACTACATATAAAGCATGAAAGATTCTTTCTCCAAAAATTTAAGACTTACAAAAAATTAAGCATGATTTACAACACTTTAATGCATCCAATTTTCAGAATTACAACAAAGTAAGCATATTGTACAACAAAATAAATCGTGATGTCATTTTAAGACTAAAATTCTATCAAACAACATTAATGCTATTAAAAACAACCATTTAAGCACAATGTACAATAGCTGCAACCAATTTTCAGATTTACAACAAAATAAACATAGTGTACAACAAAATAAGGATGATGTAATTTTCAGCTTATAACATTAATGCTATTAAAGTGGTCAATGTTATTAATTACTATAATGACTACTACTTACAAAAAAAGAAATATAATGTACAACACTTTAATGCACATAATTTTTAGACGTACAAGACGATAAGCATATTGTACAACAAAACACCACATTAATGTTATTTAATGTAGCCAATTATTTAACTGGTCAATAAATACAATTAATACAGTTATTAAACACCATTTACATAAGAAATACAAATTATCAAGTATATTGTACAACCAAATTAAACACAATTCATGCATTAAATTTTACTACTACAAATAATAAAGAACATTATACAAATATTCAAGCCCGAACGAAAAAAGGGCCAAATGGGCTTGAGCCCGAACGGGCGCGGACCAAACGGGCTCGAGCCCGAACAGGCACTGGCCAACGGGTTCGAGCCCGAACGGGCACGGGCTATACGAAATTCTTGATATCCGTAAATTTATTGTCAAAAAGAACATAATAAACTAAAATACATTATTCATCGAAAAATTTTATTTCATGGTACTCCTCGCTGCTACGCGCGGGTACCTTGCTAGTATATAAATAAACATGTTCAACATATTTAGTCTATGTAAAAATAATGCGCATGCATAAAACTTTAAAACTAATTTATATATGTAAGTTTCTAACAAATAATAATGAAACTGTATAAACAAAGACACGATATATTAAACGTGTAACGCGAGCTCCGTGATTCAATACGAGTAATATACTTAATAAAAGTTTTAAGGTTGGTTCTAAAGTGAGTTATGATCGTTTAACAATATCAATAACAGTTTTGGTGACCAAGGGCGGCGGACCCAAAATACTAAGTCACGAGTATAAATGAAATAAAAAAAGGCGGCGGACCCAGAATACTAAGTCACGAGTGTAAATGAAATAAAAATGAATTTAAATTTTGTGACCGTGTTCATTTTGGAAAAATCGAGAATTTTTACGAAAATTTACACTACGCGACAAACATCCATCCGGTTCCCGTGAATCCCCTAGGTCTGTCCTTGTAGGTACAATAGCAAATAGCGGAGTTTTCTAAAGAGTTGATTTTGACGTTTATGAACCAAGAAAAAGGATCAAAGATTAATTTAGTAATGCTGACTTTCATCGTATCAGAATTTAAATTACAAGTAATAAACAAAAGTTGTATAATGTCTCTTTAAGCATTAATTGTCCAATAATTACAACTTTGTCATAATATAACCGGAAATGTTAACTGTTGACTTACAATTCTTATAACACTCGCATTACATACTAACACCGATAAACTTCATTACATACTAAGCTTTTAACACTCATTAACACAATCCTGCTACGACTAATAGGAAGAGAAGATCATTCACGAGGACGTGCAAGCCATAATGAGCTAAGAGCTCGAAGACGTGAGAAATAATCACTGATGGCTATAAGTGCTCGAGCTGATTGACGTGTTGTCAATATCCGATGCATTTGTTGCAAGGTTTGTTGCCTCAAGTTGTCCGCCTGCAACCACAACCAAACCATTCATCAACCATTGGGGTGTGTTAAGCGGTTGTTATAGGTAGCAAAATGTATGGGTTAGGTAAGTGGTCCAAAAACACATACTTTTTTAAGGATATTAATTAAAAAAAAAATTATAAATCTATATTCCAAAAAAAAAAAAAGTTAAAGCACAATTTAGAATTGCACCCCACCTGCTAATAACTAAGGCGACTTAGATAATGGGTCAACTGGGTAACTTTTTAATCGACTTAAGGCGACTTTTAAACCATTCTCCCTTTTACTTTATTTTTTGGCGAGTTATTTTAGCTTCACATATTTAACCGATTACTGATAAAGCTATAACCAAATTGAAAATTTTATATGAATCGGTAAAAACTGCCACCTCTAGTCTTTATGAAGAAGAAAAAAAGTATGGCTATAACAAAAAGAGCACCTGTCGAATGAAGCCCTCTAGTGTTCCTAATTTACCCATAGCCATCGCCATTTGACCCATATAGTTGGCTACGTTGCCTGATGAGCCCGAGGGCCCAAGGGAGCCTGCTAATGTCTCGGATAAAGACTGCTGCAATGCATCCATTCCTTGTGATAAGGCGTCCTCCGCCTGCTGTGATGTTTGCTGCAAGTTATTGATGGCCAACAACTGTTGTTCTGTCAAAGGCTCTAATTGGGTTATAAGTAGCTGCAATTTATGTAAAACATGTCCATAAATTAGATAATAAAAAAGAAAACGTACTCTACTGAAAATATATCAGTTGCACATTACTGTGGGTTTACTGTTGTCAGTTTTCAACCACTCCAAAACTCCATATTTATCATATGAATAGATTTGTACTTATGCATGTGTGTGTATGCATGTATGAGTAATGGGTTTGTAGCACGTTAAACTAACACTAGTTAAGCAACAAATAAATACTACTCCGTAGAAGTAATCACACAAACAGTAGTGATTACAAGATCTGCTGCCGAATCATAACCTTCTAATGATTCATTTTTCTACAATGCAACATGTTTGACACAGCAGATTCCACTTACAAATTTTACAAATATAGCAGAAATCTTCAGTTCTGATAAAAGCTTTGATCACATAATCAACGATTTTTAGTCAACATCAGCATTTTAAGACTACTTTAAAAGTTTAGTTACATGCAGCAAGTTTTCAGATGCAACCTTTATCATGTTTCTTTGTGAACAGGTTCTCGTAGCCTCATGAATGTTTACTCACAAATAAGCCTATTCCATGGTTCACCAATAGATTATATAATTGAGTAACTTTTACTTTGAGTAAATTTTACACATATAATTCCTTAATTGCCAAACTTCCTAATTCCCTGCTTCTCTTTTGACCAATTTACATACTTCTTGAATTTGTACAAGTCACAAACGAATAGTATGAGCCGGGATAACCTACACCTCAATGGGGAAACTTCGATAGTCATCTAGCATATGCATCTAACTCCTACCTCACCTGTAAGTTACTGACACAGTCATTCTGTAGTGAATCAAATTGTAACATACTGTAAGCGTACAATTATATGGAGAGCAGGTGTTGTGGGACACTTCCAATGGGAAATTCAGATACTTCATAAAAACAGATTACACAGTAAGATTCAATTTGAAGAACTTTATACGCTGATCAAAAGCCACATGAGTTCATTGAAATTAGGCTGTCAATCCATAAACTACACAAATATGCGTAATAAAAAATTGGATATTTCTTAAGGATAAACTATAGAAGTTTTAGGTTTGGCTAGGCTGAGGTTTAATTGTTAAATGGGCAAAACTTAGATGAAGTCATACAAGTTTTAGAGTAAGTTAACAGAAGGCACCTGCATGAGGAAGAGGGTGCAGGATTCTCCCATCAACCGATACATTGTCATTGACATGTGTATGATATATTTTATTGAATATCGTCTCCTACATGATGACGACTTGCTAGTTTAAAATTTAAAAATTCAAGCACAAATTTGACAACTATGCTGATTTATACATGTTCATAAACTTGATCACATATTTATTTCACCCTGACCATCTTTCGATTTCCTGATCTACTAAGCAAATGGTCAAAAAAACTTTATTTCTAATACTTCCTTCGAGCATCTTCAATGCCACTTTGTCACAACATACTTAAACCCCATAAAATCTGTGACCCCCTTCAACTATTTATCTAGTTTCACCCTCAAGAGTCAAGATTCAAACACCTAATTCTGGATACCATGAAAAGGAGGACTGTTCAGTTTTTCAGACACTCTTCAGTGATGTTATTGTTATTGTTGATGTTACTACCATCATCTGCAATATCTACTGCTATTAATACTGTGGTAGAAACTATGCATTAGAATAATACGTGAAATTAATAATGCAAAGATTTCAATGATACAGAGACCTTTATGTTAATGATGATCATTGAAAAGAATTGTTTTCATCTAATAGCTCTTCATGAAGGCTTTCCTATTAATTTGTATTAAAAACATTTATAGGTTGCAAAATAGCAAATTAATACGAATTGAGTAACTGGTCAAAACTGGCAAAATGTTGGGCGTTGCCAACCAACACGCTTTTCTTTGCCTATTTAGATATGGAAATTTTTTGAACAAAGCAATTCAAGAAGTTGTAATCTGATTACGCCCTAACTTTTAACCCGTTTGGCTCATTTCCTTTACAGCTAAAATATCTAAGTATCTAACTATAACCGTTTGAGCCGCTAACAATCATATCTACCCCTAGTTAACTCATTTGCACATAAATAGTGGATAATTCCCCCCCCCCCCCCCCCCCTCTAGAATCATTGATGGTCTGTTGTTCCTTTTCAAGGTTTGTATAGCTAGTGGTCTAGTCATATTCATATATCCAATGTATTTCCAAATGAACGCCTCACGTCCTCATTAGTAAACACTGAAAGTTCAAGCCATTTCAAAATTATAACAGCATTTCATAACTCAATATACACACATTGACATAGATGTTACTGAAACTAATGACATGATGCATGATATCTATCATATACTCACCTTGAGGATTTCTGATGAACGGAATCCACCTAACCAAAGAAAACACCGTTCTGCAGGCGTTTTCCACATGCCTGATAGAATGTGGAAGACATCAGCCTTTGCAGCATCACCTTTTATTCTGAAAATATCATCAAAATGTACAATGACTCCATCAACAATAAGCTTAAGTTCACCATCACCAGCATGTGAGTTGACAGCTTCTCTTAGCTCACTAATTCGTCGATTTTGTTCATCCAGCCACCGTGAATATTCAACATGAAAAGATGAGGCTCCTGCATAGTTCAGTTATCAGTATGAATGTATGATCTTTCTATACAGCAATGTTGGAATCCAGTTTCAGTGATAGGAATGATGCAATACACTTACAGAAACAGAAATTTCTAATCAAGTTACAAACTGCTATTTACACAACTATTAAGTAGAGGTGGCAAACTGAGCAGGTCAGGGGAATTGTGCAAGTCAAAAAGGTACTTTTTGGGGGTGGAGACGGCTTCCCTTATCCAAACTCCAAATGTGTAACGCTTTCTTATATAGATAGTGTGTTAGCTATGAACACAAAATATGAGTTTGTCAATAACAATCCATCTCATTGAAAAACTAGTTTAAAAGGTATTATGCGGTAAAAGTTCACATTCAACAAAACTTTCGACATATTTGAATCACTTCTTCATAAGCTAGCTCTTTTAATTTTTATTTTACCTGTTTGACCCATTAGAAATGAAAAGATAATCATAATCAACCCATAAGCAGACAGGTAAAATACACCACATTTACTTTTCAGGATACGGATAAGTTATATCCAAAAGTGTTAATAAGCTTGTTGAATAAATTTATAGGTTTAAAGCATGAATTACTATATACACTATAAATAGTTGTTAGGGATTTGACATAATGCGCCCTAATCTGTCTCTGCTGCACCTAGCAATTTAATTTGATTATGCCCACTGTACTTAATGCATATATACTTTCTCCGCAAATCATATCCTCAATAGATCAACTATAGTGACTAACCTAGGAACATAATATCTTCATTCTATCCGTTCCATGGATACCAAAAGAGTCCAAACCCTCTTCCTAATAACGCTTTCTTGTGCCTGGTAAGTCCGGTCGTTACATATTATCAGATTCAAAAATTTATGGTGAACCATGCCTATGAGCGAACTACCTCATGAAAACAGACGTTATCATCAAGCTTGAGTTAATATATTTGATTTACTAAAGATCCCATCTAAGCTCAATGACTTTAATCATCAAGTTTATTTTAGTTTCTGTTTCCATTACTTTTGGACTTTTGTTACATAAATTGCTAACACTAATAGCATAGATTCTTTTAAGACTAGAATTTTTCTGCTTTGTTCACAACAGCAAATGGAATACTAGTAAACTTCTCGTTACATAATAATATTGTTGCTAGACATAGACAATGTAGTGGTGGAAGAAAACTATAGTAAAGACACTGATAACAAATTACAACCTTATTCTTCAAGTCACTAGCAGAGGTGAGCAAATTATGAGGGCCAAAAAATTTCAAACTGATTTAATTTTTATTATTGGATTAGCATAATCACACAGTGTATATATACTACTCTTCCAAACAGACTAAACCCCTTAATTTATTGCTTCATATATCCGAAAGTTAAATTTTTTTAGTTTATTTTTCTAGACGGAACTATTGACAAGGAGGATACAAGACTCAAATTCACAACTAGGCATACCATTTCCACTTGTTGATTGAGATTGCTCTCCTGAACTTGAAATGTAGACGCCCTTTCAGCAAATGAGAAATAATATTAAGACAAGTGAATGTGCTTGAAGCTAGTTTTTCAAAAGGATTGTGCCGACCAAACCTGCTGCCTAGCTCTCTGAAGCTCTTGCTCAAGTTGGCTCAACTTCATTCTGCTACTTTCAAGCTGTTGGACATAAGCCTAAATAACCACCAAAAATACATCAAAATCATTGTGAATGACAGTAATTTGCTGACGGTGGAAAAAGAAAGGATCTAAAACACTCACTTTCTTCCGCAAACGACTTTTTCTTGCAGCTTCACGATTTTGAGCAAGCCTACGAAGTGTCTGGACATACATGAAAATTCAGTAAAATCAGATGGCTGCACTTGACTTGGTTATAGATTTTAATTTCCAAAGTAGAGTAAAATAAACCTTTTGGTCCCTTGACTTATCACTGGCATCAGAAACCACAATCCCAAGTGAACCATTACGGAACTGCGTCAAAATAAAAAGAACAAATCAACAAAAAATCAACTTAAAAAGAAGAAACAAATCAAAAATCAACTTAAAGTATTATTACTCCCAAAGCCTTGTCATCAATGTCGCCATCAGTAGAAGTATCAGTCATTGGACTGAGCTCTGCCATCCTGGATCTCAATCAAGAATGAAGCAAGTCTTAAAAACGTCGGTGCAACTAACAAATACCAACTCCGCAAAGACATGATAATCAGTTTTGATAGTTTGCTATCCAAAGTGGTAGTTATCTTATTTGAGAGTAAATACTAAATAAGCAGTTCGGAATGATGAGATATAAAATAATTAGATTAAGGGGGTATTTGTTTAAGCTTATATGAGGCTTACGAGCTTATTAGATTTCGACTTATATTACATAAGCCACAATTTTCTGGCTTATTTCGACATGTATGGGCTTATATAAGTTTATTTTGATACAATAAGCTTATATAAGCCTACAAGTTTCAAAATAAGCCGGAAAATAGAGGCTTGTGAAATATAAGCCGAAACACAAATAAGCTTATAACCCTACATATAAGCTTAAACAAACACCCCCTTAATAAGCAACTCCTAGCTAGTACTATCATATTTTAGAGTAAAATAAGCAGTTTGGAATTGTTTATTAAAAAAGCTTATGCTTTTTTAACAATTCCATTTCTTTAAGAGCTAAAATCAGATAAGCAGTGCAAATTCAAAACAGAATAAATAAATAAATAAATAAAACATGGGTATAATTCATTTCGTTTATATAAACTAAAAAAAGCAGTCAGCAGATGAAAAAACAACTTGATTGTGTATTAAAAATCAAGAAACTTGGAATAAAGAAATGAATAAAGGGCTTACTAGAAATCTTTGATTGATTATTTTTTTTAAGTTTGAGTGCTTATTGAATCCCACACGAATGGTGGTGTCTGTGTTTATGAAAGAGAAAGAGAGAGGAGAAGATACAAAGACAAACACAAATACAAGTGTTGTGTCTTTTGTTTTGACTTTTTTTCATTCACACCAACTACTTCAACCTTTTACTTTATTTTGTGCAAACAAACAAAAAACCCACACAATAACTGCTAAATTCTATAAAAAGATAATTTTACTATCCTTACTAGTTTCTTTGTCTCAAAATTATTTTTATATTTTTTATTTTGAGATGTTTCAAAGCAATTGTTTACCGTTTTTTTTAAGTAAAAATAAAAAAATTTATAAAAAGATATTTTATTTGATTGGTTAAAAATTAAGTGATCTTATTTTTATTAAACTTTGTAATGTTTGTCTTCTGATAATTATTTTGGGACGCAAGGAGTACTTCTTAACCTTCATTTTTTCTCTTTTTTTTTTTAAACAATTTATAGATGGAAGTAGTACAAAATTTTAAAACTTTTGTTACACTTGTGTTAGATTTTTCATATATATATATATATATATATATATATATATATATATATATATATATATATATATATATATATATAGGGAATATATTAGCTACAATTTTTTGTAGCCAATTCCCTACAATTATATGTTATAATTTGTGGGTCCCTGAATCATCTGGTGGGTCCCTGAATTATTTTACACTGTGTTCTTTTGGGAAGGAAAAGGGAGGAAATGAAGTGAAAGTGATTTAGTTGTGTTGTTAATAATTGTACTATTTGTGTCCCCACTTGTACTTTTTGTCACTTTCCTTCCCTTTCCTCCCATTTCCTTCCCAAAAGAACAGAGTGTTAGTGGGTCCTGAATAATTTCTTGTGTAATTTTAGTGAGGATTGTAGCCATCTTGGCTACAATAATTGTAGCCAAGATATCCCCATATATATATATATATATATATATATATATATATATATATATATATATATATATATATATATATAGGTTTGGGTTAAAATAAAAATGGGATTAAAATAAAAAGTGTAGGAAGGAACCACATGCCGCCACCTGTCCCTCCAACCCCGCCCTTAAAAAGTATAACCACAGGGGTTTTTTTGTCATTTCCCATATACCCTTATAAACCTTTCATTCTCATTCTTCTGCAATCTATTCTTCGGTCTCTCTCTCTCTCTCTCATCCTCCCTCCCACCTCCAAATCCACTTTCACCACCGTTCCCCACCTTCACCACCGTACCTTCACATCCATATTCACCACCATTCCCCACCTTCACCATCGTAATACGAAGACTTCAACAGTTTCATCATTTGAAATTAAAAGTAAGTTTTTTTTAATTGTGTTTACAGTTACCATGACTAATTTTGGTTATGTCGGTCTTCGATTGCATGTATATGAAGTTTATTAATCGGATTTTGAATATTTTTATTTGTTTTTTGTGTTGTTATTGATCTAATTATGTTATACTCAAAGTTTCATTCACACTATATCATGTTTCTATCTGAACTTGAATCAAAATTGAGAAAAAATTGATATAAAATGTGTTTTAAAAAGCTGCACACAAGGTGTTTGTTAAAATGTGTCTATTGATATTTTATAACTGTGATGCACTGATTTTACACTGTGATGCATCATCTGTTATGTTATAATTGTTTTGGTCAAATTTTAGTGAAAAAGGCTTGTATGTGTAGTTGTATGTATAATATACGAGAATAGAAATGTTGATATAGTAGGTGTTTGTTTGTGGTTGCTATAGATTTTTGTTATCGTGCGAATATGTAAATATGAAGTAATAAAATGGATAGTTAGATGGTTGTTATAATATTTGGTGAATAGCGGATGTTTGGCACGTAGTTGTTTTAGATTCTGATATGCATCTGTAGTGTGCTTGTGAATATGTTATCTTATGCCTTTGTTAGTTTTACGAACTTGAGATATTGTGACTTATTGACAGATGAATGGTTGCAACATTGCCACTTCTTTTGCTTAGTTGGTTAGGAGTTACCAATGAAACCTATCGCAAGGCTGCTAGATTGAATTACTAATTGCAAGTTTGTGATGCAGTTGATTTGAAACATTGATGCAGTAGGTGAATAAGCTATTAGTGTTTTGCGAATTTTAGTTCGGATGTAACTGATATAACATAGTGATGCAGCTGGTTTAATACATTCATGCACTAACTATACGTATGTCTAAACTGTATATTATATAAGTTACATTCCCATGGCTTTTATTTGAATTATAATAAAGGTGATGCAACTACATTTTATGCTTTGATGCAGCTATTTTTTAATAAAGTAAATATACTAAATATCTTTATGTTCATTTTAAATAATTTACTGCTTTTATATTATTTTATTTAGTGTATTATGATGCAGTTAATGCACATTCTGATGCAGTTAATATACATTTCAATTGCAAATCTAACCACCCTCTCAGATTCGATTGTAACCCCTCTGAGAATTGTCATTCGTGGTGAATTGTAGAGTTCACTTCTTCGGTCTCTATGTTATACTGTTTGATGAATGGAAGTATGTAAAGACATATAAAGTAATAACAAGTTGTCATATTTGTGTTTTATCTACATACCAATAGCTTAAAGTTTTATTATGGTTATCTTGGTCATGTTCATAGGTGACAATGCATGCCGTCTAGGTGTATATCCTAAGAGATTATGTAGTTGTGAGGGGTGCATACTTGATACCAAGTTCCTAATTATAGTTATATCCCTATCTTCCATCAATGTTATCGAACTCCTTGAGCCTATATGAAATTTTCATCCGCTTAGCGTGTACTAAGAAAATTAAGAAGTCGTAAGAACAATACTATTTGTATATAAATTTGCTTCCTTTTTTATGAGTTTCATTGTAAGTTCTCTCCGTGGGAGGAGATGAAACTTGATGATCTGTTTATCTGCAGGATGGAAAAGTCTCACAACTTGAGCATGTATTCATTTGAGGCAACAACGTTAGGTATGAAATAATTTTTTGATATGAAATGTTGTCATTTGACTTGTAATTTACACCAAGTACTGACAATTCTTACAGGTTTATGATCATACCATACATGCTAAAGAATGCTCTTGCGTTTAAGCGATTAGAGGCTAGAATTAAGGTACACCCCCTAGTACTTACAGCTGATCCATGTTCTAATTTATAATATAGCATTTTTTTTCCATCACAATTTAATTTCCTGTAACTCACAAATGTTTTCTTTTAGTGCATCACATTGTTTATCTAGTGCATCACAGTGTCTGAATGTACTGCATCACAGTTTTATATCGAGTGCATTACATTGTTAATATATCATGTTTATTTTTTAATTTTTTTTGTAGGTTATATTTTGTAAGTCTGAAATGAAGGTTCAATGTTGCTGTAATTGGTACGAGTCGTCTGGGCTTTTATGTCGTCACACATTCTATGTACGAGCTTTTTGAATCTACTGTTGATTGTTTGGTACACGACTTGTGGTGTATGTAGAGAGAAGGGAAGCCACAACTCCAGGACCTATAAACTGACATTTCCAGCATCCAAGCAACCCAAGCCACAAGATCCGCCAAAAAGAGCTGGGTTGAGAGAATCTACCCGCATATGAATATTCTTTTCTATATTTTTTCTTATTTTTTTTTTAAAAATAAAACACTAATTCAATTGTAAAGAAAGAAAGGTATAGCATACAATTTTAATGAAAGATTATCTTAGTTACAGTATCTTTTGTGTTCATCATTTTATGTTATTGTTTAGTGCATCATTATGTAGTACATTTATAAATTGTGGCACACCGGTTATATACATTCTGATGCAGTAGATTTATACATATTGATGCAGCACATTTATAACATTGTGATACAATATATTTCATACATTGTGATGCGGTGAATTTACATAATTGTGAAGCAGTATTATTTATACATTGTGATGCAGAAGATTTTAATACTGTGATGCATAAAATTTACATCATTATGATGCAATAAATTTATATAATTATGATGCAGTAGATTTATACATTGAGATGTAGTAAATCAAAAGTAATAGATATTATACATTGTGATGCGCTTATACACACATTGTGATGCACTACTTGTATACAATATGATGCACCAGTTGTAAACATTGTAACGCATCAGTATTATTTTCAGTGCAACACTATTTGATTTAGTGCATCTATATTCATTCAGATATCAAAAGTAATAAAATACATTATGATACAGTAAAATTATAACATTGTGATGCAGTAAAATTATAACATTGTGATGCAGTAAATTTACATCTTTCTGATGCACCAGAATTTTACACTGTGATGCACTTGATATACACATTTTGATGCATCAATTGATACACTATATTGAACCAGTTCTATACAATATAATGCACTAGTATTTTCAGTGCAACGCTATTTGTAATTTAGTGTATCTATTTTCATTCAGATATCAGTAGTAATCAAAAGTACTTTGTACTAAACAAACACTAATCATTAAGGAGTAAAGTACTTAGTATTAAACAAGCAGTTATCAAAAGTATTACAAATAAAATCTCAAAACATTCAATATAACTAAAGTTGTTCACTAATTACTAAATTTTCAGTCACCCAGATTACACGCTCATTAATCTTTGCCAACAACTTTTGATGTACTTTCACATTATCATCTATTACAATTTTAGAACTCTTTGGTTGATTCTTCATGTATGCTTCTGCTTCTTTAAATATTTTTGACTTTTTCTCGTTAATACCGAGAAAAATTATCTTTGCTAAGTACTTGGTGAGCAGAAGCTTTATTTGTTCTTCATCATTCCTACCTGTAACAAAAAAATCCATTATTAAACATCTACTGCATCAATGCATTAAACCAAGTGCAAATACATGAAGCATTATGTGCCACAGATGAACAATTACTGCATCACTGCATCACACCAATTGCATCAACCAACTAACACAGACATACACACACACTTTTCGACGCTTAAAAGAGAATGTGCCTAACCTGATCTATCCTTATATGTCACATACAACTACATCACTACCTCACACCAACTGTATCAAACATTCAAACACAAACCAACAAACTTTTCGATGCGTATAACACTACGCACCTAATCTAATATAGCCTAATATGTCACATACAAGCATATAGACACATTTTTTCACATAACCAAACCTACGCCTAAGCTAATTTACCTCCATATGCTAGAACTAAACACATGTTGCATCTTATATCAAATTCAAGTGCATCGCAAAAGCAAACAAGCATACAAACACATTTTTCCGCAATACCAAACTTGTGCCTAACCTAATTCACCATTATATGCTGAAACTAAACACCTACTGCATCTCAGATGAAATTCAAGTGCATCGCAACATCAAGCAAGCATATAGACACATTTTTCCGCATAACCAAACCTACGCCTAACTTGATTCATCATCATATGCTAAAACTAAGCACCTACTAAATCTTAGATCAAATTCAAGTGCATCGCAACATCAAGCAATTAAGCATACAAACACATTTTTCCGCATAACCAAACCTACGCTTAGCCTAATTGAACGTCATATGCTGAAACTAAACACTTACTGCATCTTAGTTCAAATTCAAGTACATCGCATTATCAAACAAGCATACAAACACATTTTTTCTGCATAACCAAACATAAGCCTAGCCTATTTCATCGTCATATGCTAAAACTAAACACCTACTGCATCTCAGATGAAATTCAAGTGCATCGCAACATCAAGCAAGCATATAGACACACTTTTCCGCATAACCAAACCTACGCCTAACTTGATTCATCATCATATGCTAAAACTAAGCACCTACTGAATCTTATATCAAATTCAATTGCATTGCAACATCAAGCAATTAAGCATACAAACACATTTTTCCGCATAACCAAACCTACGCTTAGCCTAATTCAACGTCATATGCTGAAACTAAACACTTACTGCATCTCAGTTCAAATTCAAGTACATCGCATTATCAAACAAGCATACAAACACATTTTTTCTGCATAACCAAACATAAGCCTAACCTATTTCATCATCATATGCTAAAACTAAACACCTACTGCATCTCAGTTCAAATTCCGGTGCATCAGACATACAACCAAACATGCAAACAAGTTTACATACATAAAATAACCTTTGTTAGTATATTTCATCCATAAATGCGACAACTAAATACCTACTGCATCTCAGTTCAAATTCTAGTGCATCAGACATACAAACAATTTTACATACATAAAAAACCTGCACTTAGCCCATTTCATCCGTACATGCAAAAACTGAACATACATACTGCATCCCAGTTAAAATTTAGCGCATCACAGTTTCATTACAAGTGCATCAGAATGTAAAGTTAGTACACCCCAGTTATAATGCCCCATTGAGACATTTTATCAAACACCTTGTATGCATCAATCATAAATATACATAAACACAAACTTTTGAACTGATTTGATAGCCTACTTCATCGTATTCAAAATACCGAACATAAATTGATGAAAAAACAAGATTTTAGTAAACCAAAACTAACAAAATGATGCACTAACAAAATTAGGCTTCATAAATTAACTTACAGAAGGGTTTACGATGCGGTAGATCTGTCTTCAACATCGTTAACACAAGATTTCTGATTTGTGATGTAGTAACGATTATGATTTGTGATAACATTTCGATGATTCCACGGTTTGATGCTGTATGATTTTGCAGAATTTAGTGTGTGAAATTATTGTGTGAATTTAGTGTGTGAAATTGAGAGAGAAAGAGTGTGAATTTAGGGGAAAAATGAGAAGGAGACTGGTTTTGTGATGTTTAGGAACGACATCGTTTTGTAACGTAGGGAAGTGTATTTTCTATTGCTACATATTTGCCCTTCAAGTTTGCATTATTTACAATAGTGACACTCCGCGTTTTTGATCTTGCAAATTTAATCCAACGGTTGAGATCGCTTCCTACACTTTTTATTATAACACCCTTTTTATTATAACCCCACCCTATATATATATATATATATATAGGGTGAGGATCAGGTACGTTTTTGTCTTTTAGTGCGGATGGTACGGACGAATCTCAGGCCTCCATCTAGTCAACCATCTGAAAAAGGCGGAGTGGCAATATCGTAAATATCCCGTCTTTTTTTTAAGATCGTTACTATCGTATTAGCTTTTTTTCTGAAAAAAATTCAAAAAAATCTGAAAAAATTAAAAAAATAAAGAGGACAACAAATAATTAAGAATCGCTGAAAACAATTTCAAAAAAAAATCGTTTTCATCGTTAAAGGTATTGTGATATCAGAATCTGATTTTGATTTTTTTACAAAAGTCAAGATCTGATCTTGACAAAGTCAAGATCAGATCTTGACTTTTGTAAAAAAGTCAAAATCAGATTCTGAAAATTTTTTTTTAATAAAAAATTTAATATCACAATAACTTTTTTAATATCGTAAAAACTTTTCTTAATAAAAATTGTTAATATCGCCGTAACTATCATGCTTTCTTAATATCAAAGTTAATATCGCCGTAACTTTTTTACTATCGTAATAAAAAAAGTCAAGATCAGGATCAGATTCTGATATCACATAAACTTTTTTACTATCGTAATAAAAAAAGTCAAAATCAGATTCTGATATCACATAAATTTTTTTACTATCGTAATAAAAAAAGTCAAGATCAGGCTCATAATATTGTTAATATCACGGTACTACTCATAATATCGTTAATATCACATTAGCACTCATAATCAAAAAAGAAAAAAGTGCTCAGAAAAATCTGAAAAAATAAAAAAATAAAAGAACACAACTAGAGTACGGATCCCTGAGAAGGAAAAAAATCAAAAAAATCGTTTTCATGATCAATTGGTACCGTGATATTAGCGTCAGATCTTGACTTTTTTACAAAAAGTCAATATCAGATCTGGAATGGGCGGTCCAGATCCATCCGCACGTCCGCACTAAAAAATTGTATCCGCACGTGATCCTCACTCTATATATATATATATATATATATATATATATATATATATATATATATATATATATATATATATATATATATATATATATATATATATATATATATATATATATATATTAAAAGCATAGTGATGAAAGTAATTGAATTTGAACATAGTTTATGTGAGCCCCTTTGTTTGTAGATGTGTTTGGAATAGAATTAAAGATTGGGAAATTGGCAAAAAAAAATGTATTATATTTGTCACTTTTTGTCATTGTATGTAGCGTCATTTTTTTTTATTGTAGCACTAACTTTTCAAATCCGTGTCATTTTGTGGTCTGTGTGACCGCTTCTAAGCGTAGCCTGTTATATCTGTTCTTTTACTACTTTTATATCTTTTTAAGTTTTCTACGTGTGATATTAAAAATCCACGTTGGATGATCGATTTAATAAAGTGTGCTGTCCACCCGTCCTCCATTTATGTTATCCCAAAACACACATTCCCCACACACACTTGTTTATTCCAATGGTCCCCAACCTAAACCCTAATTATTAAAATACAAATTGACAGTCGATCTCTAGTGATTTTATGAAATTGATGTGGGCAAAAGGTACATTTGACCTTATTATGTTTGTATTTTTGTGGAATTGTTTTTTATTTATGTCTCCCAATTCCCATAATATCCATGGTGATTTAGGGTTTATATTGATTAAGTTTTTAATTTTTTTTACAGTATGGCTTCTGGTTTAGACGCGTTGTTATTTGATGTACACTTTGATGGTGTCTTCTATTTCGATCCACTCAGGTATGAAAATGGTGTAGTTTACCATTTAAGGTTTCTAAGGATAAGAAGTTTGATCATGAGGTTTGTGTGAGTATTTGAAAGAGCAGTTAGAGACCAGCTTCTATGCCATGTTTTTTAAGTTATCAGGATGTGAGTTAGAGGTTGGGCTAAAAATAGTTGAGTCTAATTCAGAATTGGAGGCAATGTATTCATTTTGTGAGTCTTATGGAAAGTTAGAAATGTTTTTAGCCCACATTCCCCAAAATTTGTATGATTATTATCATACAAATTTAGTATCTGATGAATCTGTTAATGAGGAAACTTCAAAACTTAGCATACTAGGGATTAGGAGGAAGGATGCTGGGAACATGTCATATGATGAATTAGTCTCATGGGCTGAGGATGAAGCGCAAAAGCTAAACACACCACCTAGGCCTAGAACTGTAAGCAGAAAACATTGGGATAGTGTATCACCACCTAAGATCAGAAAACCATTTAATATAGAGAATGAGGTTGTTGCATCATCTGATGTTGTGAATGATTACATTGCTTCATCATCTGAACATGTTGATCATGACGTTGGTCCATCAAAACATGTTGATCATGACATTGGGCCATCTGAACCTGTTGATCATGACACTGGTCCATCAGAACATGTTCATGATGACACTGGTCCTACAGAGAATGTTGATGAGGATGTACCTAGGAAGTGTGTGGATAAGGGTAAGGCTCCAATGATTTATGAAGATAGACCAGTTCATGCTAGAAAGCCAATGGTTAGGAATAAGGGTATTGTTATTGAAGAAAATGTGAATCCAAAGTGTTACGGCTGATTATTCTAGTGATAGTGAGACTGGAATTCCTGACTACACAATGTTGTATGAAGATAGTGAAAGTGAAATTTCTGTAGACTACTTATCAGAAGGTGAGGATGAGTTGATTGAACTTAGGAGGAGAAATTTTGAAGCGAAAAGGGCACCCAAGGTTAAAAAACAAGCTAGTGAACCACAAGGTGGAGAGGGAAGTTCAAGAAAAAAGAACTGGTATGGTATAGGTGAAAATGATACTGTCTTAGAGCATGAGGAATTCTTGGATGATTTACTGAGGAAGCTCAAAGGTTGTGACAATGATGTGGAGCTAACAGATCCATTCAAAATGGTGGAGACTAATGTGGATAGGTATCCTGTTTATGATGCAGATACACATTGGAAAATGCAAGAACCAACAGTAATTCTTTAGTACATTATAAATTTTCTTCATGCTAAAAAGGTAACAGTTAGTCCTTTCAATAACATGTACTTATGTTATATTGCAGGTTGGAAAAAAGTTTGTCGATGCTGGTCAGTTAAAAGAATGTCTCACATACTATGGATTTTCTTTATGGTTTGAGAGAAGCGGCACAAGGAAAGTGGTAGCTCGCTGTGGTTTACGTCCTGAGAGGATCAAAGATCCAAATATGGGGAAACAAAGTAAGTACATTCGGTATCCAAGTAGTAGGGATGAAGGGTCTAAATGCCCATAGAGGTGTTACGGGAAGCAGATGGTTTCTGAAAACTCATTTCAGGTAATATCACTTAACAATGAGCATACATGTGTGAGAGATTTTAAGTTTGGAACTTTGATTAATTACAAATGGATAGCTAAGCACTTTGGTCATAAGATTAGAATGAATCCAGACATTAAGTTACATCAAATAGCTGATTTAGTCATGAAAAAATACAAATGTATTGTAAGTCCTAGTGTATGTAGGAGGGCCAAAAGTTGGGCAATATATGAAGGGGATAACACAATGGCAGATCATTATGGTTACATTAGGTCATATGCTAAAACTATTTTAGATACGAATGATGGTTCAACTGTTAGAGTGGGGGTTACAGTAAATGTCGATGATCAAACATACTTTGATAGATTCTACGTATGCTTTAATGGATTGAAAGAGGGTTGGAAGAAAGGCTGTAGAAGGGTTATAGATTTAGATGGTTGTTTCCTGAAAAAACCAAATGTGGGTGAAATTCTTACGGCTATTGGTAGGGATGGTAACAACCACATCTTTCCAGTAGCATGGGCAGTGGTGAATGTGGAGAACAAGGACAACTGGTCATGGTTTCTGGAATTGCTTGGACAAGATCTTGAGTTGCTAACTGGAAAAGGTTTAACACTTATCTAAGACCAACACAAGGTACCTTTCATTACTATTTTGCTTCATTGAACTTTATTTTGTAATTGTCTTTGATGCATATTTATTTTTATGCTAATTTAGGGTTTGCTAGAAGCTGTCAAGGATATAATGCCACATACCAAACATAGACAATGTGCAAGGCACATCTATGAGAATTTTAGGAAGACATATAGTGGATTAGAGTTTAGCCTTTTTTTTTGGGCTGCTTCAAAGGCCAGTCATCCAGGTAGGTTTAACAAGGTTATGGAGAAAATCAAAGTCGCTAACCCTGGTGCATATGACTATTTGCTTAAGAAAGATCCAAAGACCTGGTCCAGAGCTTATTTCCGTATTAGTAACAATTGTGAAGCTGTGGAGAATAGGTTCAGTGAGTGTTTCAATGCGGTTCTACTACAAGTTAGAGATAAGCCACTGATTACACTGCTAGAATCAATGAGGGTAATTGTTATGGAAAGAATGAACATAATGAGGAAGATGTTGGATAAATGGACAGAGGACATTTGTCCTAACATTCAGAAAAGGTTGGAACTCTTAAAAGATCAAGTCAGGTAAGATTTTCAAAGCTTATATCATGAATATAATGATCAATAACACTTAAGTGTATACTAATTATTATTATTTTTCTCTTTTATATGCAAGTTTTTAGCATGCGATACCAGCTGGAGGTGATATATTTGAAGTTAGAAATGGTTCAGAGGGTTTTGGCGTTGATGAAAAAAATAGGACTTGTAGCTGCAGGATGTGGTAGTTGTCAGGTTTGCCATGTACCCATGCCATAGCTGTCATTTTTAGGATAAACAAAAGGGTAGAATCATATGTGCCAAACTGTTTTAGAAAACAAATGTTTCATGATGCATATCATCAATACCTAACACCTATAAGTGGCATGAGTTTCTGGCCTGATACTAGTGAAATGGGTAAAGTCTTGCCTCCTGAGAAACATAAAATGCCTAGTAGGCCAAAGAAAAAAAGGATTAGAGCTAGTCATGAAATTAAGAATCCTAACATAGTGCCTAGGACTGGTATTGAAATGACTTGTTCAAATTGTTTTCAAAAAGGTCATAATAAGAAGGGTTGTAAGAATGAGACTGTTGTGAAACCACCTAAACCACCTACTAAGAAGGGTAGACCTAGGAAACCCACATCCTCGGGTTTAGTTGATGAAGATGAACCCTTAGTTCAACCATTTAGAACAACACCAGATGAAACACCTAGGTCTAGTGAATTTGATGGGGGTATTGATAGGCCAACTATGAAAACTACCAACAAAACAAAAAAGAAAACAAACAAAACAGTTGGTCAAAATGGTCAAGAGGGTGGTTCTAGTGCAACAGCTGTGGGTGGTTCTAGTGCAACTGCACCTAGGCAAACCAATAAAAGGGTAAGTTTTACTGATGTGGGTGGTTCTAGTGCACCTAGGCAAACCAATCTTAGGGGAAGAGGTAGAGGTAGAGGAAGAGGGAGTACAGGTCTGGGCAGAATAGGAAGGTTGGGAAGATGGTTTGGGATTGATGAAAATGAAAGTTTGTCTGCTGAAGAAGATGAGCATGCTGAAGAAATGCCAATTGACAACCAAAATGCACCTCATGACTCAGAAAGCCAGATGTCACAGAATGCAGCTACTCAAAATTCTCAAACTCCACCTATTCCTTTTGAAAACCAAGCTGTACCAGACATTAATGTAGCACAACCAAGAGTTAGAAGACATTTTGTTCAGCCAAGGCAAAGAGGAAGGAGTGAAAGAATCTTGCAGAAAAAATTGGCAAAGCAACAACAAGAAATTGGGAGTTCAAGCACTAATGCTCTCAATTTGGAATGAAAACAAGTCTTTCCTGTTGAAATTAACTTTTTATGTCAAATAACTCTTATGTCGTGTAACCTTAACTTACTGATTGTGCACTTCTTTTGTTCATATATGTTGTGCACTTAGAAACATGTATTAGGTGCTTATGTCATGTAAGTTTACACTATTATGTGATGCTCAGTTTTGTTCATGAATGGGCAGTCACAAGTTATGACATGAACCTTTGTCTATGTTAAATGTGCATGTGTATTATCTGTGTATGCTAGAATAACAAAATAACCAAAACAAAGCATTGCATTAAACATAAACCAACCCATGACATTGTCATGATACATTACTCCTAATAGATTAACTAGGCTAATACATTACTTGCATAAACAAACAACATCACAATGACAAACAAACCAAACAACACTACAACTTTGTCATGTGAATTGATTTTGGCCTTAATCAAACTCAATTGTTCCTTCAACTCAGCCTTTAGCTCAACCATTTGCAAATATGTTGCTTCTTCAAAGGTGGAAATTTTGCCTTCAACATAGTTTGATCCACCAGCCTTGTCCATGTGCAACTCAGATTTTCCCTCATCAACTCATCCACTCTCCACCTCAACATTTTCAGTTCTTCATGCTCTTTGAAAAACAGCTCTTTGTAGTAGTCACTAGGTAGCTCATCATCCATAAACCCATAAAACTTGCACTGATTTTCCCTACCCTGTTATAGCAAGATATACAAATGAAAAGCCACTTCAATCTAGTGTACCAAAAAGTTAACTTACATACGAATAATTATCTTACATATTTTGGACAACCCTTGAATCTTCTACCGGGGTTTGTGATGGTCCATGCCACTTGAGGTGAGACTGGTAAATGACAATCACACTCGGTGCGTGCAATTACTTCTTCTTTTGTGTAATAACGTCTGATTGACGTGGATCTCGATCTTGATGTTGATGAGGAAGCGGATCTCATGACTAGGGTTAGGGTTTTGTGTGGTGAGGATAAAAGTGTATGTGTGTGGATAAAAGGGAAAAGGGGAAGGTGGTGATAATTAAATAAGTGTTTTAAAATTATTAGGAATGGATAAAATAAATGAAAAGGAAGAAAAAAGTGAAAAAAAAAAATTCTCAACGTTCACCGACGCCACGTAAGACATTCAGGGACAACCGGTCACACAGACCACACAATGACACGGATTTGAAAAGTTAGTGCCAAAAAAAAAAAAAAAAAAAAAAAAAAAAAAAAAAAAAAAAAAAAAAAAAAAACGCTACATACAATGACAAAAGGTGGCAAGTATAATGCTTTTTTTGCCAATTTCCCTTAAAGATTTGGTAATGGTATGAAAAGAATAAAAGAAAAAAGAGAAAAAATTATAATATATTAATAAAGAAATTTTTAAAAAGTTATTGAAAATAATTAAATTAAAATATATCATTTTATAACAAAAATGTAAGAGAGAGATAGACACATTTAAAAGTTGAGTCCACACATTTCAATGAGTTTACGCTATTATGAGAGGACAAAAATTGGACTGTCACAAATCCTAATTCATTTACCAAAACATGAACCAAACATTTTAAATTTGAGTGATATCTAAATTATGATTCTACACCCATAAACCAAATGCACCCTAACTCTTGTGAGAGTTGATTTACACATTCATATTTTTATTGTGATACTTTACTTTGTGCATTATATAGTTGTACTATTTTTACAGTATGTCCTGCTTGTACATTTGAGTGTCCCGATCAAGATAAAGAGTGTGCAAATCGCCTCCCTACTTTATATTTACTTACAACATTTGTCAATTACAATGTTTTACATGTAAAAATGAAAACTAATTCCGTAACGGACGAATCCTCAAGAATATTGTCAACATGTCATATCTAGATGATATGTACACAATGGATGGATATAACCGGTTGATATACGACGAGCTGAATTACATCATACCAGATCTTATAGAACAACATAGGATACTATATGACTGTTAACCGCTGAACAGAAAGGTATTTACGAAACTGTAATCGATGTTGTTAACAACAACAAAGGTAGCATGTTTTTCGTGTATGGATATCGTGGCACAAGGAAAACATATCTATACAAGACGTTGACAGCTATTGTACGGTCGAAACATGAAATTGTTTCGAATGTTGCATCAAGTGGTATAGCTACTATTTTATTAGATAGTGACAGAACTGCTCATTCCAGATTCACAATATCAATTAATGTGGTGGAGAACTCCATGTGTTCAATATGTGTTGTAAGCTATGTAGTTAATATCGGCGATATCTCGTCGATATCTCGTGTATCGCCCCTAAAAAATATATCGGATCAAAATATCGCCCCAAAATATCGGATCCGATAATATCGGTGATATTGGCCGATATTTGGACGATATTTTGGTATCGGCGAGATATTGACTTTTTTACTTTTTCTGGGTTTTTTTTTTGCAGCCCAACTAACTATTAGCCCAACTTAATTAAATAACCCACCCAACTTTGTACCCTAAATACCCTAATTGAAACATGCGACATCAGAATATCAGATAACATAAAACATGCGACATTCATAATTCTTTTATAGGTATTTTCTTCTTCCTAAATCAACCAGAGTAACAACAGGTAATTAAATTGCTTCTTTTGTTCATTTGGTCAATTTATGCTTAATTGATTAGTTGATTACTTGATTAGCTGGTTAGTTGATTACTTGCTTTGTGGTTTCTGAATTGAATAGATAGGTAGTTATTTATAAGTAGTTCAAGTATGGAGGGTCAATCTTCGCATGCTTCTATAACTCCGAATATTAGTGCTAATACTTCATCGGATGCTGGTACTGGTATAAAATGTGCTAGTGGGGATATGTCTTGGGAATGGGGGGTTTTGAAAGATCCCACAAAAAGAGGAACTGTTTGGTTTACTCTTTGTGACAAGAGAATGTTGGGAGGGATCATAAGGTTAAAACAACACCTTACTCATACAAAAGGAGATGTAACCGGTTGTCCTAAGGTCATAACAGAAATAACAAAGAGGGTTCTTGCATCAATGCATGAAAAGGATAAGGTAACAAAGGGAAAAAGGAGAAATTTAGAAATTCTAAGGTCATCAAATACGATAGATTTATCAGAAGACAAAGACGAGGATGTGGATGATGAGGTACAAGTTAAGAGGAAGGAAAGTAAGAAACGAAAGTCCGTAGGTGCTAGTAATGTCCGTGGTCCTCTTGATTCTATACTTAAGAGTGATCATGAAAAAACAAATCAAAGTACGTTGGATAAAAACAATCCAATAAAACAGAAGTTGAAGATGGTTGCCTGGAAAAAAATTTGCAAATTGGGCTTATGCGGTTGGGTTACCTTTCAATGCCGTACGTGATGAGATCTTTCAAGATATGATTAATGCTATTTGAGACTATGGAAAATGTATGCCTGCTCCAAGTTATCATAATCTTCATGTAACATTGTTGAAAGATACTTTAGAAGATACGAAAAAGTTTGTAGATTCGTTTAGGCCACAATGGAAGAAATACCGGTGTAGCATTATGTCTGATTTTTGGACAGATGGGAAACAGAGGAGTTTGATAAACTTTTTAGTCAATTGTCCTACGGGCACGATATTTCTCAAGTCAATTGATGCATCGGAGTATGTAAAGGATGCTAATTTAATAGTAAACATGATTAATGAAGTGATTGAAGATGTTGGAGAAGAAAACATAGTGCAGGTACTTTCACTTTTAGTTTCTTTATTATTTCATAGCATGAATTTAATACTAACCATATTATTTAATTAAATTCCTTTTTTTTCTAATAGTTTATTACAGATAACGGGCCAAACTTCAAACTTGCGGGACAACTTTTAGAAGAACAACATCCTAAGTTGTTTTGGACACCATGTGCAGCACACTGTGTAAACCTTATGATAGGAGATATAGGGGAGAAATATTTAAGTGATGCAAGAGCAGTCGTGGTTTACATTTATAACCACGGAAGGATTTTGAATATGATGTGGAAATTGACAAAGAATAAGGAGTTGCACAGGTCTTGTGTAACCAGGTTTGCAACCCAGTTCTATACTCTACAGAGTGTGCATGAGAATCGCCATCATTTGCAAGTGTTATTTGTGTCCGAACAATGGACCAAAAGTGACTTTGTGAAGAAACCAATAGGAAAGAGAGTCGAGAGAATAGTTGAAAAACAAGAATTTTGGGATAATGTTTATCTAGCTTATCAAGTACTCGCTCCCTTGGTAGATGTGGTTAGGTTAGTTGATACGGAAGAGAAGCTATGCATGGGTTATATCTATGATGCAATGAGTAGAGCAAAAGAGCAAATAAACAAAAATTTGAAAGGTGGGTCGAATGAAAGAGTGGTTAGTAGAGTTTTGTCTATGATTCAGTCAAGGTGGACCGACCAACTCCATCATCCTTTACATGCAGGTATTAAACTTTCTGTTAATAAACTTTCTGATGTTTAAGTTTCTGAGTTCTCTGATGTTTGAACTTTCTGATGTTGAAACTTTCTGATGTAAACGTGCAGCCGGATGTTTCCTTAACCCCGCTGTATTTTATAGAGAAAATGCAAACCTTGATACCAATGTTGAGATTACGACAAGTCTTTATGCTGCCATTGACAAACTTCTTCCCGATCCAGAAGAAAATGATACTGTGAGGGCAGAGTTGAATATATACATTGATGCTCTGGGCCAATTTGGATCTGATTCCGCTATAAGGACTAGAACAAAATTTGCACTATATATATGGTGGTGTTCTTATGGGATCGACAAACCTTTGCTCCAAAGATTTGCTATCACGGTCCTTAGTCAAACTTGTAGTGCTTCACCTTGTGAACGCAATTGGAGTGCATTTGACAATTTACACTCGAAGAAAAGGAATCATCTTTTGCAACAAAATCTCAATGACCTTGTATTCATCCAATACAACACAAGGCTAAAAAGGCGATTCGAGTCTATAAAAACCAACAAGTCTTAGACCCTATCTTGTTGAGAGACGTAGAGGAAAACGATGAGTGGACGATACCAACGGAGACTGAGCTTCAAGACTTTGTGGATGCAGGTGATGGTATTCTTTGGTCGGATGTGAGAGAAGCGATGGGAGGAAATGAAAACATCGGACCGAGTACAAGAAGTAAAAGGGAGCGCTATAGAGATGATGATGATGATGAGATTAGTATTAAAGAGGACGATCTTGGTTTAGGTGGTAACTTGGACAAAGAAGTGAATGCTTTAGACGATGTTGATTCAGCTGCTGAACCCTTGGATTGCACTTAAATTCCGTTTGTTTTCTGTTAATTTTATGCTATGAAATACTTCTATGATTTTAATTTTAGACAATCTGCTATGTTTCTTGTTTTCTGTTAATTTATGTTAACTTTAGACAATGTGCTATGTTTCCTGTTGGCTGTTTATTCTATATATATATATATATATATATATATATATATATATATATATATATATATATATATATATATATATATATATATAAATCGATATCTCACCGTGAAAACCGATATTTCAAATATCGTACCTTGAACGATACGAGATTTTTGACCGAGATAACTACATAGGTTGTAAGTGATTTGGCATAACTGTTAGGCGCGACAAATTTATTTAGGGCAACGCACTTATGATTAACAAACATTGTTTTGAGGCATTTGATCGCACATTGAGAGACATTATGTCCACGGAATCTTGAGTAGCTTCTGAAAAGGTTTTTAGAGGTAAAGTTGTCGTATTTAGTGGTGACTTTATGCAAATGCTTCCTGTAATACCTAATGGAAGCAGACAGGACATGGTGCACGCATCAATTAGCATCCCATCTATCGGAGCAGTATAATGTACTTAAATTAACAGTTAAGTAAAAAAAAAGTTTTCGACTGGATTTTAGATATTGGTGATGGTAAAGTTGATGGTAAAATGATGGTGAATCTGTTGTTAAGTTTCCAAATGATATGTTTATCCCAGATTCAGATGACCATGTTGGTTCCATTGTACAAGGGATTTACCCAAATATATTGGCAAACCTTTCGAACCCAACATATTTCTAGGAGAGAGCCATTTTGGCTCCAACGCATGATGATGTTGATAAAGTTAGCGATCATATGATGTTGCTCTCCCCAGTGATCAACATATTTATTTTAGTTCGGATACAGTTGGCGAGTCAGACGTTGATTTTAACTTTGATGAGTCTCTTTATACAACTGACTTCCTAAACACTATACGAATGTCAGGATTGCCTCACTGCAAATTGGTTTTGAAAATATGTGCTCCTGAATGTGTTTGTGTAACATAGACTAAAGGACCTGCAACGGAACGAGGTTACAGATACTTAGGATGGGAAATATTAATATAGAAGGAAAAATCATATTCAATGGTAAGGTTGGAGAAGTTTGTGACATACCATGAATGGTTATAAGTCCTTCTGATACAAAAATGTGGTTCAACTTAAAAAGGAGACGGTTTCAGTATTTGTATGTTTTGCAATGACTATAAATAAAAGCCAGGGTCAAACTTTTTCTAAGGTTGGTTTGTTTCTACAACGTCTTGTATTCTCTCACGAAGATTTATATGTGGTTGTGTCAAGAGTAAAAAGCAAACAAGGTCTAAAAGTAATTTGTTGCGACAAGGACGAAGAGTATACAAATAAGACAACCAATGTCGTGTACAAAGAAGTATTGCACATACTTTAGGATTTTTTAAATCGAATATTCATGTATTTGTCATTTTAACATTCAATTTTGTTTACTAATTTATTTGCCAATATCAATGTTATATATTTATTTCTTAATTTCTTAATAAATATTTTAATTAAATAATAATATGAGAATGCTAGATTACAATAACTTCGTGGAAGCTAGTCTTTTATCGGATGGGTCTTGAAAGCTAATCTTAACTACTTATAAAATGTACATAGTCAAAGTGAAAAGTTGAGTTTTCAATAGGGCTGTAAACGAACCGGACGAACACAGATGGAGGTATGTTCATGTTCGTTCATTTAACTTTAGCCGGACAAATAAACGAACACGAACGTATAATCGGACCAAAATTCTTGTTCATATTCGTTCATTTGGATTTGAACTTGTTCATGTTCGTTTATGTTCGTTTATTAATAAGTTAAACGAATGTAAACGAACATAAATGCATATAAACGGACATAAACGATCATAAATAAGCGTAAACGGACATAAACGAACGTAGAAGTAAAGCTGTTACTTTAAACGATCCATATGATCATGTTATATTACATATAATATATGGTTACATCATTATCCTAAAATATGGTCTTAATAACATCATTTTGATCCTAGCTGATGTTAACATACATAACTTTTTTAAATTATAGTCATATTATTATACTAGCATCATCCGCCTAGTTGATGTTTACAAAGGACATCTAAACAACATCATTATCTTAGTTAATGTATACACGATAACTTCTATAGAATTCTTTTTGAACGTCGTCAAAGAAGAGGTATTAGAAGTCACCCAAAAGTTGTATGACAAAGATGTTCAAAAGCTGTGTCCAAAAGAAGAGGTTTAGAAGTTGTCCAAAAGTCGTGATCAAGTTGTCATTACTCAAGGAAGCTCGATATTTACGAAATCCACTTGTTCCTGTATGAAACAAAAAGAGATATTGGATTATTCAACCATTGTATGAAAAAATTATTACTATTTGAATGATAAAAAGGTACCTTGGCTTTCTTTTTTTGCAACCCATAATAATGACGATACCAATCAACTCCACAAATAAGCATGTCTACAGTCTTAGTTCCTAAAGAAGAACATAGATCAATAACCCTCCCACCAGCACTAAAGGCAGATTCCGAAGCAACGGTGGTGAGTGGTATTGCCAATATCTCAGCAGCCGATTTGGATAGAATTTTAAACTTAGAACTTTTCTCCTTCCACCAGCCCAATGCATCAAAGTATACACCTGGCTCACCAATGTACACTTCTTCTTCCAAATAAGTATCAATCTCTGACTTCTCACTTATAGTCGTGCCCTCACTTCTGATATGTTGATCATACTTGGCCGTGCCAGTTTTGATACGTTTAGCCGACTTAGATGTTGAGCTTAGACTACTCTTAGCCACACCACTTTGACTCCCCAGATTTACATTTGAAACAACATTGCCTGCTTTATGAGCCTCAACATACTCATTATACAAATCATCTAAAGTGTCTCGAATAATTTCCTTCTGAATAATAACCTCATCCGCAGAATATATGGCCTTAAAATAGAAATCAATCAACTCCATCTTGTATCTAGGATCTAAAATAGCTCCAACTGAAATTAACAAATTAGAGCTACCCCAATACTTGTCAAATTTCTTTTTCATCTCAGTAGCCATGTCTTTCATGCAATCACTGGCATCCAAAAATACTCCACCCAATTCTTCTTTAATCCCATACAACTCACTAAGAAATAAATTGGACGCAGGATACTCGGACCCTATATGATAATAGGATGAATTAGTTAGTCGTTCTTGGAAAAAATACTTGTAATTAAAAAGATACTTAAAAGAGATACCTGAAATTATCTTTGTAGCCTTGTTGAAAAGTTCCAAGAATGAGCAAACCTCTTCAACTTTTTCCCAGTCTTCCTCACTTGGCAAAGTGGTGTATGTAGGTTCTCGGTCAGCATAATTCACAAAAACTTCTTTGAACTCTAATGTCGTAGACAACATAGCATATGTAGCATTCCAGCGAGTGCTAACATCTAAAATTAGATGTTTGTTTGAGACTAGTAGTTGCTTGGAAAGTTCACTAAATACATGCAAACGACCAGGAGACGCACCCACATGTTTCACACTCGCACGAACATTATGAATTATATCTTCAATTTCTGAGAGGCCGTCTTGAACTAACAAGTTGAGAATATGAGCACAACACCGCACATGAAACAACTTTCCACCAATAGCTAGTTTTCCTTGTAGATTTAAATTTTTTCTTAACTTCTTAGCTACTACATCGTTGGTTTTTGCATTGTCAACAGTCAAAGTAGCCACCTTCGTCTCGATATTCCATTCTTTTAGACACTTGAAGAGACAATTATAGATGCCAATTCCAGAATATGGAGGAGGAACATCAACAAAACTAAGTATGCACTTGTTTAACTTAAAATCGTAGTCTACAAAGTGGCAAGTGACTACCATGTAATGGATATTTTGATTCGATGTCCACATATCAGTTGTAATGCTCACACGGTTGACAGAATTTAACAATTTCTGAATTCTTTTTCATCCTATTTTATAATTGGAAATGCAATCTTCTCTAGTCGCTGCACGTGAGATCTTGTTAAATGTCGGGTTAGCTTCCTTCATAAGAATAGTAAACAAGTCATATTCAACAAAATTGAAAGGCAATTCATGAACCATGATCATATGGGAAACAATCTCTCTTATCCTAGCATTGTCAAACTTCTAGTTTTGCACCATTGATGGAGAACTTGATTTTCCAGGTACAACATTTAAGTTTAGTTGACCTTTCTTGAAAACTTTTAGATTCGGACAAATTTCAATGTGCCTATGTAACGGAGTGGTGGAGCTATCTTTAGTCTTCTTTATTTTTTCACGGCAATGTTTGCACTCATTCATCTCGGTTCCATTAATCAACTTGATTTCATTAAAATGTGGCCAAACTTCTGAAGTCTTTTTCATTTTTCTTTTCCTGAATGGTGTATGTTCTTCGGTATCAACTACATTTGCTTGTTGTGTAGCGGCTGATGTTACAACACCTTCTTTTGAATTACTAGCTTCTAGATTAATAATATGAGTAACATTTTCCATTATTGGAGAGCCTTCACTTGATTCAGATCCAGCCATCTACAATGAACAATGGCCACATCTTAACATCTATAACTATAAATTTTGTATACGTTGTCGTCTAATACTTAGCACCATAAATATAATTTGTCAATAGACAATTCCTAACATATTCAATATATAAACAAAGTGTAAATACAATGTTAAGCGCAAATGTGACAGCAAAGTAAGGTCTTACTTATGCAAACGCAATCCTAAAAATTTCTAATCAGTAACCAAAAAGAATCCATGTATCTAATTTATGAGCTACTAACAGAATCTACGCATACAAATATTTTCTATTTTACTCGGTTTGTAGTAGTTTTGTTTATTGAGAAATTTCATCAAACAGTTGGCGTGCATAAAAAATCAGTCAATATAGATTATCAAGGTCACATAAATATCTCAACATGGAATTACATATACATAACAAGTGAAAGTATACAATACACACATACAATGAAACTGATGGGAGACAAATGTATTTTATCAAACAGTTAGTTGGTAACTTGGTATGCATTTCATTAAATTGTACCTTGTTATATTTGGTTAAAAAAATTTACAAAAGTAAAGTTTAAACAATAGTAAGTGAGCCTTAAGCTGCAGTAAAACACAAAATATATAAGAATACCTGTTAAATTGCTTGGTTTAAATCAGTCACATGTTATAGATAAGATACAATGAGTAGACCATATTTTATCTTACAACAACTAAAAGAAGTAAGAATGAAAGTAAATTTGATCTTACATAAACTAAAGTAGAAAATAACATGTGAAATCTTACATATCAAAATTGGTGGAACATGAATAACCACAACCTGTAGATTTTTAGCTATCAATATGGTAAATAGATGAGAATTTTAAGTTGAAAAAATAAAAGATGAAATGAGATAAAAGTCAATTGTAAAGAAAATATCTTATTAAAAAAATACTATTTACTTATACAAGGACTATTAAAGGCGCCAAAATTCCTGCTCTGTGTTATGGTATTACTTTTCAACTTCATCAAACTTAAATGTATTATTTAAATTATGAAGTATTTTATATTTAAGTATTATATTTATATATTATTGTTAGGGAGCTTTGAACGTAATCGGACGAACATAATCGAACGTAATCGGACGAATATAATCGGACGAAATAATCGAACGTTCACGAACGAAAACAAACAAACAAAGCATTTGTTCACGTTCGTTTATTTAAGTAACGGACCAAAAATTTTGTTCGTGTTCGTTCATTTATTAAATAAACGAACATAAACGAGTTTCCCGCCGAACGATAAGTGAATGGTTCGCTGAACGTTCAGTTCGTTTATAGCCCTAGTTTTCAACACTTGGTCAACTTAATTATTATTGATGGAAACTACACCTTCTTTAGGAAACTACAGGTTTTAGGAAACTATAGATTTAGGAAAGTACAGGTTTTGGAGCGTATACCACCTTCTTGAAATGCATGTACAGCTTGATATTGCTGGAAACTACATATTCATAATATTGATGGAAACTATTGATGGCCTTAGAAATTTATTTCAAACACTTTCTCTATTGTTCAAGGTGGGAAAATTCAAATATAACATTGCCTCTTGCCTATATATACAACCCCCAACATGTTCAAAAACGTATTTCGTCTATAGTATCTATAAAGGAAGAATTGTCAAAAGTGAAAAGTCTTCAAAAGTGAAAAGTTGAAAAAAATTGAAGCTTAATAGTCATTACACATTTTAATCAAACTTAATTAAACCTTGACTTGAAACCGAATGGCAAGCTTTGACTGTAATGAAATAATTCGTGTAGTAATCTAGGAAATTATTCACACTTTGATACCCATGAATGTAATGAAGAGAATAATTCGTGTACTAAACAGCTCACAATTTCCTTATTAATATGATTTGTGAAAAAGAAAGAATTTTTATATTTAATACTTTCCAAAAAATCATCCTATCTATCTATGTATCTATGTATTCTGATATACGGTACTTTTGTACCACCAATATAAGCCGAATAAAATTAAATGGGCTGATGTGTCATTCCTTATTTAACACTCTTTGTACAACACCACAATGCACTATGTTTAAACAATAAACTATACGCTCTTACGTCCTATTTTTGTAAACTATTAAACACATATTCATTCACTCCGCATCTTCCTCTACTCGTTTATACTCCAAAACACGCTCCAAATCAAATCAATCAGTTTCAATTCATCCACTAATATCAACGATTCAAAAAAACATCCAAAATGGTTGTACGATTTGCTCTATATAACTTTGATTCAACCGGATTAATTAACCCTAAGAACCCGATCTATGCAAGTGGAGGATGGAGTTGAAGAAAAAAAAATCCATTGGTTGATTAAGTATATTTTCTTATAAAGAATCAATTTAGGTTTTTCTTTTTATTTTTATTCAATTTAATATATTTGTTTTGATTAAGTTCAATTGTGTTGTAGCAAAACCCGGAATAAAAAATTGGATCTATTGGAGCACTTTATCTTCATCTCGAGTATTCATCAAAAGTTGGATCTATTGGAGCAAATTGATTCGTTTTCAAACACGAAACAGGTTATCCATCTTCTTTAAATTGCTGGTACTTTTTTTTATTCCTATGTTCTTTCAATCTCTGCAAATGCAATTGTTTTTATTCTTTGGTAATCCATTTAGCTTCAGGATGTTTTTTTGCCGCTTTTTTATTTTAGAAACTATTAAACTTTTGATTTTGTATCTTGAACTATACATTAAACGATTATGCGTGTGCTTCTTTGAAATGTGTATGTATTTTGGATGCAGAGTATGTGTTCGATGAAATGATATAAACAAGTTTGGTTGCAAGTGATGTAGATCATTCACGGTGGTTGGATTCAAATGTTTCAATGATAATATTATTTCAGCATTTGGTATGTTTTATTGTTCATCATGCTATAAACTTCAATGTGAGTTAAGTACGATGCTTACTTTTTTAGTTATTTCAATAGCATGATTTAAGTAGGTTGTGAATCTTTATGCGTAAGTAATGCTGTATGATTTTGCTGGTGAAAGTGGCTTTTATTATGTAGGCAAACAAGGAAGAGTAGATGTTATTATATGCTAGAAAGTGGATAGCATTGTTTGTTATAGCTTGCGTTCTTAAGTTCAAATGAATGTCCCCTAACAAAGTGTTATAAAGGATTGCTGCATCTTGGACATAACGACGAATTTAGTTCTGCCTTGGTTAGAACTCTCACAATTAAATAACAAGTAGTGGTGAGAATCATGTTCTTTATTGCACACTCGACAACTCATTTGCTTATTAAGATGCCGCTAAAGTAGCTTATCTGATACAAAGTCCGTTTTTAAATTTTTATTAGCTTATATGTTCTTACTGAAAATGCCTACTTTGACTGTGACATGTATTAACTACAGGTTTATAACCTCTTTTGTAAGCTTGAAGAGAAGTTCAATGAGAAAGAAACACATAAAGTGCAGCTGCAAACAACAATGAAGGTTATAAACCTTATCATTTTATATATATCTACGAAGAAGTTGTAATATGTTTCTATACTAAATCATGGCAGTTGTGTTGCAGGATAAAGCATGGATCTAATTCACAAGACCAAGACAAAGCTTTTCCTTTAGTGATACGCCACTAACGAGCTTCTAAAATGAAAAAGACAACACCAAAGAGTGCGCTAAAGAAGGTATGTCTAAACCTAAAAAGGAACCATGACTGATAGAGGTGGCAAAATGAATGGGTTTACCTAGGTTTGGGTAAAGGTTCACAAAGGAAAAGCTTCATGTGTATATGTTAGACATTTAAATAGAGATACTTAAATCATGATAGTATTTTACTAATGTTAGGGTTTAAACGATATAAATTACTTATTTTACGGTTTTTAAGAAAGTTTCACTAAGAATCCTTGAAGGGAACATAGGCAACACTACATCGACATAAGAATTTCCTAACCATCTCTTGCTTTTACGTATCTGTGTCTGTCTCAATGTATATGTGCTACACAAGATATGAAGAAATTTCTTTTCCTTTGCTCTTTGTCAGAGGCATAATTTGAGTTATCATGATTTAGATAGAAAAAAAAGGTTACTTATGATTAACACGGTTAAGGGTAAATGGGTCCATATGATGACAACTTCAGGAATGTTTCCTAAAGAACTTAAAAGCTTCAATAGTTTAAATATGGTTCACTAGTGGCTCTCATTTTTTAAAGAATGCATATAAGGTACAAGAATTCAAAAATGGTTCATACATTAAACTCAGGTCATTCCATATATGTGTGGTCAAATTTATTCTTATTTTACATGTTATGTCATTCATGGTAAAGTGGCATTTGCTTTTATTGATTAGTAAATATCATGGATCTTATTTTTTGTCATGATTTAACTGTGACTTGGAGTTGTTGACGGCCTGAATAAGTTTTAACTTACATCAATATCAAGCGATATTCCAAATGATATGTATGGAACTGATATAACACAATACGTATCGCTACTGGCAGGTCGCAGACCATACAAGAGAGCTTGAAGGTCGAGAGATGATTACCTTGCATCAATAAGCTCATAAGTCGCAAAATGTAAGCTAAACCAAACACCCCCTTAGTACATGGTTATCTTGCCTATTAGTTGCTTTTCTGTGCATCTATATCAGGAGGAGAGATGTATATGATCTTCATCATGCAATATTAGGTAACCATTTCATGATATTTTTATGCAAAAGATTGGCTTAAAATGTTTATGACCCACTTCGAGTTCAGTGATTTCTTATTACTTGATGTACTTGCAGGTCTTATTTTCTTTTCTTATAACCGACGCCTGACTGATGCTACAAAATATGTCACTGGACGACCTAGACCAGATTTCTTTTGGCGTTGTTTTTCTGACGGAGTTGATGTATGTAACTTTAACTTATAGTTGGCTTAAAAATAAGAGATCCAATACACCTAAGATCTTAATAATATGATTTTAGAGGTTTACATCTTAGAATGATTTTCAAACTATTTATATCCTTTTATGAGCTACATTGCTTTTTAGTTTTACCCGTTTGAGCTTTTATTGATAGGACTACCAATACATGTATAAGTGAAAAAGATTCATGACGATTATGGTGAAAACAAATGAACTATTAGGTCTTTTTTATTTTATACAAAGTGATATTGTTTTTATCTATTTTATACCATTAAGAATAGTTAAAACCATTTTCATGTTTTATTTTAGTGTTGCCTTATACTGGATAGGTTATGGTTTCTTGCAAGTTCAAAAAAGAAAGTTATAATTTCTTGCACCACAATTCACATGGGTGACACAAATCAACCCGGGTGTTCTGTTTATTTTTTACAAACATAACCATCAGGAAAAGTTACAACACATTCTTTTAGTTTGACTTTTGTTTTTTAGGTGTTCACGGAATGAACATAGACTACTCAAGTGTTGGACGTTGATTGCATACATTTGCTATACAATGCACCTTTATTATTTTAGTAGTTACAAACCAAATTGTTTATCGTATCATTGACATATTACTTATTATTCCTTTCAAAAAATATTGGATCGTATTTACCTTCTTTGTTGTTTTTTATTTTATTTACACATGTAACTCCTTAATTAATAATTCCGTTAAAAATCCCGTCAATTTGACGGGTTTATAAAGGTACGTTTATTTTTATTTTATTATTTCGAGGAGTTTGTTTGAAACCTGAACGTTGGAGCTTTTTGAACTTATAAATAGGTTGGAGCTCAAACACAAGTTGAGTTAAGGGATAAACAATTGAGGATGGAAGATGCTGTAAATGCAACTAAGGTAGGTTGACTACTCATAGTCAACTGTTGACTTTTTTGTTGTTGCTCTTCTTAAGGTTCTAAATTTTCATTTGCATGCTAAAGGCTACTTTTGAGGAAGGAGTTGTAGTTGGTGGTGGTTGCTGTCTTTTGAGACTATCTTTGAAGGTTAACGAGATCAAAAGCTTATGGACAATGAAGAGCAAAAGGTAATCCCACATTTACATTTTCACATTCCATCATGTACTGATATTAGGCTGTCATTATTTTATATTTTCACAGTCTAAATCGCCGTTTATTATTTTAATAGTTGCAAACCATTATTTTACATTTTCACACACATATTTCCTTTATGAACGATTTAACTGTACTTCACAATAAGAAAATCAAAGTTATAATGGTCTCTTTGTTTTGTTAAAATAAAATGCTAGTAAAGGAGGTACAAAGGGGAAAAAAGAAGAAAAATCACCGCTGCTTACCAAACTCGAGAGGAAACAACTGAAAGATGATGAAGAGGAATGTCAAGTCTACGTGGAGAAACTTAACAAAGAGTCCAATGATTACGATGCAACGCTTAGTTCATGGTGTCCTTTCTCAGCAAAGAACAAGTTCATGGTGTCTTTGATACTCAATAAATACAGATTAAAGGTTGAGACCGACTTAAGCCATTTTTGTTAACTGTAGAACATATATGTTTTATATCATAAGAACAATTTACTTATAAACAGTAAGTTTTTAGTCAGATTACATGTTAGGTGTGAGTTAAACTATCTTTTTGCTGTCATACTATATCAATAATGTTTAATATCAATTCAACTACATACACAGGTCCATACTGTACGAGAAAATTATCTAAATATTCTAATAAACATGAGTTTTTTACGACTCTTTGAAGCGGGCCATTCAATTACAAACAAAGTTACACCATCTATTTAGTTGTTCCATCCTAAACATATACAACACAAAACTTCTATTCAAGAACAAATAATTAACGTAACACATTTTGGAGATATGGTTATCATACAAAACAAAGAGAATTACTTCGTCTGATAAACGTTTACCACTATATGACAATAAACAAGAGCCAAGGGCAATCACTTCGAAAGTAGTTTTATACATACTACGCCCTGTTTTTACACATGGACAATTATACGTGACTTTTTCACGTGTCAAAAGCAAAAAATGTTTGAAGGTTGTTGTTTCTGATGCAGATGGTAGTTTATCAAAGACTACTAAAAATGTAGTCTACAAAGCGGTTCTTCAAGAGGTATGTACAAATATACATATGATGTCATTTATGCCATTTTTTACATGTATAAAATATCAATCACACAAATGTTTTACTTACACTTTATTTTTATACTTATTGGGTGCTCACCAAATGTTCATTGGCCTATATTTAAAGGCGGTGAAGATTGGAGCTCACGTGCATGGTCGTTTATTACATTATCAGTTACAAGCATTGTACTCAATAGTATCATTCACTTATTACTTCATATTCCTTTCAAATAAATGATTTAGCCCGTTTACTTTCGTTCTTTTCCTTATTTTGTTTACACACACTTTTTTTTTTCTTTTTTTCTTTTTTGCAATATCTCTTCTAAAAACCCGTGGATTCCACGGGTCTTATAAGCTAGTATTATATAAACACCATAATTCTCATTTTCAACTTGCAGTAATTTAGTTACATGCAAATTCATACTTTATGTTTGCTTGTTTATTGTTTATATATACAGCTGATGTATCACTCTCTCATCGAATGATCGGGCTAATGTTTGTTTATATATACAGCTTGCTCACATCTATATGTTATTTTGCTTCTTATATCATGCTCACATCGAATGATCAGGCTAATGTTTGTTTATATATACTACTTGCTCACATCTATATATACAACTGATGTATCACGCTCTCATCAAATTCGTACTTTATGTTTGTTTGTTTCAACTTGGTAATTGGTAATTCATTCTTTTGTTTGTTTAATACAACTTCATCCCGCTCTCAATCTCGCTCCCCATCCCAATCCGTTTTACAATTTGTTAATCTGGAACTTATTGTCATCTCAGATGATGATGATGATGAAGACATGATAATGGCAACTGTTGAGGATCAAGTTTTGATAGTTGGACGGAAAAAGATTTATGATTTAATTGATGAAAGTGAAGCCGATGAAGATTAGAATTAAAGCACGTTGATACCTATGTTTCTTCCTAAATAGTTTTTTTCTTTCTTTTTGTTAAAACATCTTGCCTTAACAAGAAATATAAATTATAAATAA
Organism: Artemisia argyi; assembly: GCA_030686995.1. Lineage (NCBI taxonomy): Eukaryota > Viridiplantae > Streptophyta > Magnoliopsida > Asterales > Asteraceae > Artemisia > Artemisia argyi. The sequence continues at coordinate 16,807,133 of CM060697.1, read as the reverse complement.
ACCATGAATTATAAATTTTTATGCTATTGTTACTATAAAGCTATATGTTATATGTTGTTAACATCTATGAATGGCTTGGTTTCCTTCGGTTTCCTCCTCATCTTGATGTCACAGCCTTTTGTTCTTGTTTGTGCTATTTTACATTAAGTGTTAGTCGTTTGCTTCTTGTTTGTGCTATCGCACATCTATATGTTATCTTGCTTCTTGTTTGTGCTATCTCACATTATGTAAATTAGTTACATGCAAACTTTACGTTAAGATGTCACAGCCTTTCCTTCTTATTTTGATATACCCTTGTATCGAACTCTGACGTACACCCATTATGAGCCACATAAAAATGGTACCTATTATTTTGGCAAAAAAGAACTAAAATTGATGAATATGTCATAAAGACTTTAAGAATAAAGATACCCATTGATTGATTATAAAAGAAAGATAGGAACACCATTAAAATATGCCATAAAGACGTTAAGAAGAAATGACCAAAGGTTGTGGCATACAATTGTTTTCCATATTACATATTATTACGTATGTCAAGATGCACCACACTGTTGGAAAATTTAGTGCACTTGGGGGGATCAAATCATACTTGGAAATGGGTTTGGAGGTACGGAGTGTACACCCATCAAGTCCCTGATTACCCTAACACAATAGTGGTTGTGCAGGATCCTGCTGCTAGCGATGGTTCCTGCTGATAGTGGATCCTGCTGCTAGTGGTTTCTGCTGATAGTGGTTCCTGCTGCTAGTAGTATGACTCTGCTGCTGAGCAATGATTCTGCTGCTAGTGCTAAGTAGAATTTACTGATGAGAATGTAACTGATTTGACATATTCAAATGATAGTGATATCTGCTCTTATGACCACGTTTAATTGGTCATGTAACCACTACTTTTGGCTATAATGGGGCAATTATGTGGAGATTAATGGGCTGATTAATTCTCATAATTCCATTTGACTAGTCATGAGTATTTTCCTATTTAAGAGGAAGTCATATCATGCATGAAAGATACACAGAAAACACACAACACTTAAACGCAAAGGGTTATTGATTTGTGCCTAATTCAATAACAAACATTTGGTCTTATCCCAAGTAGATATTCGTGATAACCAGGCATTAGGGTTGAATAGTTTACTTCGAAAAGTGATAACACGATTCCAAGTGATATCCAGTAACCATTCATTGGTATATAGTTAGGTCATTGATTGTCTTCACCTTGTTCTGGGCTCATAACCACCAACAATCAAAGTAAACTATTTTGTGATAATCAATGGCTGCTGCTATAAGGCATATGGCTGCTAATTTTTCCAAATTGGAAAAGTTTGAAGGTGTTGATTTCAGAAGATGGCAGAAGAAGATGCACTTCTTGCTGTCAAGCATGAATGTGGTGTATGTTCTAAGCACTGCCATTCCTGAGGATCATGGGGATGATGCTACTATGGAACAGATAAGGAATCGAAGCAAATGGGAGAATGATGATTACGTTTGCAGAGGTTTAATCCTCAATAGTATGTCTGATTCTCTCTTTGACATTTATCAGAATGTTGAATCTTCCAAAGAACTTTGGGATTCCTTGGATGCCAAATATATGGCTGAGGATGCTTCAAGTAAGAAGTTTCTTGTAAGTAATTTCACAAATTACAAAATGACTTATTCAAGACCAGTCATGGAACAATATAATGAACTTCTTGGAATACTTGGAAGGTTACACAACATAAAATGAACATGGATGAGGCTATTTCAGACTCTTGTATCATTGACAAACTCCCTCCTTCTTGGAAAGATTTCAAGCATACCTTGAAACATAAGAAGGAAGAACTAACACTTGTTCAGTTGGGCAGTCATTTGCATATTGAGGAATCCCTCAGGGCGTAGGATAATGACAAGCCAAAAAGTAGCAATGCTACTGGTGCATCTGTTGTCAATATGGTGGAACATAAAAATTCCACCAGGTACAATGACAATAAAGGCAAACGTAAACATCAAGATAACACAAGGATTGATCCTTACAAGAAGGTAACACCTACTTGTTGGAAATGTGGCAAATCGGGTCACATTAAAAGGGATTGCAAAGGTGTTATGGTTGGTGGTAAAACCAATGGTTCAGGCACTAGTGGCTCAGGGAGTGGTGGTTCTACCAACTCACTGAAAGGTCAGAATATGTTTAATGAATCTCTTCAGGTTTATTATGTTAAATATGTATCTAAATCTAACTATGTGCAGGATGATGATGTTGCGTGGTGGGTTGACTCTGGAGCAACTGTTCATGTGTGCAAAGATAGAAGATGGTTCAAGACTTATGAGTCACTGAATGATGGTTCTATTCTTCACATGGGAAATGAGTCAACAGCTTTGGTGCATGGTCGTGGTTGTGTAGATCTTAATTTTAGTTCTAGAAAGATTGTAACTTTGTTTAATGTTATTCATGTTCCTGATATAAGGAAGAACTTGGTTTCAAGTAGTGTTTTGAATAATCATGGATATAAACAAGTTATTGAATCTGATAAATTTATTTTGTCTAAACATGGTGTGTTTATTGGTTTTGGCTATTTGTGTAATCAAATGTTCAGGCTTAATATTGTCACTGACATTGTTAATTCAGCCTTTATGTCAACCTCTAAACTGAATGACTCTACCCTGTGGCATGCTAGACTTGGCCATGTACATTTTAAAAGGATGCAAGATATGTCTAAGGATTGGTTAATCCCAGCATTTGACATGGACACTGAAAAGTGTAAAACTTGCATGTTGACCAAAATCTCTAAGAAACCTTTTCAGGGTGTTAAACGTGAGACTGAGCTCTTGGAGCTTATACACAGTGACCTGTGTGACTTGCATGTCACTCCCTCTTTAGGGAATAAGAAGTACTTTGTGACATTTATTGATGATGCTTCTAGGTTTTGTTATGTCTATCTATTACATATCAAGGATGAAGCATTAGATAAATTCAAAGTATTTAAAACTAAAGTTGAGTTGCAACTTGGGTCCCTGATCAAAAGATTCAGGACTGATATGGGAGGTGAGTACATGGATACTCTGTATTTTTAGTCTGTTGGTATAATCCATGAAACGACTGCTCCCTATACTCCTCAACAAAATGGTATCTCTAAAAGGAAAAACAGGGTACTGAAGGAGATGGTTAATTCCATGTTATCCTACTCAATACTGAGTCAAGGGTTCTGGGGTGAAGCTATGTTAACAGCTTGCTATTTATTAAATAGGGTTCCCAACAAAAGGAACAAAGTCACCCCTTATGAACTCTGGACTAAAAAGAAACCCAACCTGAATTATCTTAGGATATGGCGTTGTAGGGCTGTTCTCAGACTCCCTGATCCAAAATTGAAAACTTTGGGTGAAAGAGGCATTGAATGAATCTTTGTTGGATATGCAGATCATTCCAAGGCTTATAGGTTCTATGTTATTGAACCTAATGAATATGTTTCAATTAATTCGATAATTGAATCAAGGGAGGCACTATTTGATGAGAATAGATTCTCAGCAGTCCCTAGACCAAGTCAAAGGATTCCTAATGGTACTGATGACATTGGTGTATCAGAGGTTGTCACACCCCCAAGATCGGGTCCAGCGGAAGTATACATGTAGCTGGGGTGTAACTCAATCAGTATCAAAACACAAGTATAAAAATGGTTTTCACTTTAATCATTTAGAATAAAATTGTTTAATAAAAAATGTTAAGTTTACATCGTTAAAAGTAGTGCGGAAGTAGGCCCTTAAAAGTAGTTTAAAACGGTCCCCATATAAATAATCAGAGTCTTCTATGACCATGTCATGCCCTGCCAAAACCTCCAGTAGTGTGCCATTGGTTAAAACCTGAAAATACATGCTAAAGTGTCAACACGAGGTTGGTGAGTTCATAGAGTTTGTTGAAAAATAATGTAATGCATATGTATGAAGGTTTCCCAGCAAAGGCATCGTAAATCCACTCAGTTACAAGTCCCGCCATAAGAGCCTTGTAACCTGTGTGTTCACAACCCACTGCTACAATATAAAATGAGTAAGACATGTATAAGTTCATCACAACAGTTAAGCAATTAGTCGTGAGTCTACACTTCATCTCCGAAGACCTCACGTAAGTATGTTGCTCACAAGGAAGGTAGTGGCATTGGTTCCACTTCATCTCCGAAACCCAATGCATGTGTTATCCAAGGAGACTGGGTGCCATTTCCCAAAGTATAAAAGATTACTGGGTGCCATTTCCCAAAGTATAAAAGTTTACTGGGTGCCATTTCCCAAAGTATAAAAGTTTAAACGTTTCAAGTATCAAGTAAGTATAACGCAGTTAAGTATAACACAATCATGTATGTATGAAATCAAGTATAATGCAATCAAGTATAAGACAATCAAGTATAAAACAATCAAGTATAAATGTTTTGAGTATTTGTACAAGTAAGCAAGTAGTTGAGCATGTATCTCCCCCAAAGAGTTAAAACAAGTATAAAAAGAGTAAAAGCGGGGCTATGACTCACCTGGTGCGAATAGCTACGATGACAAAAGTGGATACACAGAAATGAGGTTCGATCTCTAACCGCAACCTAATATGAATGATAGTGATCTACTTTAGATCATGCCGTGATGTAATGAATGCACATGCACATGATACCTATACCACTCGTAACTTGAAAATACTTGTTATTGTCAAAGTAAAGTATTTTCCATACTTAAGAAAAATAAGTCCAACTAGAATAATAAAAACTTGTCGTAATATATCATATATAAAAACGTTAGTGTTATATTCCTCGTTTTGAAAACCTTAAGATATCGTCTAGTAGTCGCATAAATAAACCTTGGGTCGTACATATTTCGTTAGTTAAAAATAAACTCCTTGAATAAGAAATCTAGAAAATATGTCATTTAGTACGTAGTTATATTATTTTCTAGTAGTGACTATATATATATATATATATAGTTGTGACGATTTTAAAACGTGTATAACTTGGTCGTTTTAAGTTCATTTTTCTCGTTCTTTATGTCCACGGATTCGTTTTAGTATATACTAATATATTTTCGATAGCTCGGCCCCACTAGGTTACGTCTAACGTCTCTATTTGTCCATCGAAAAATGTCAAACAGCATGCAGTTTTTCAGAAAATAGTTTTCGTCGTTAAATTTACAAAAATCATATCTCCTTCGTTATAAACTCGTTTTAGTTCGTTCTTTCGCCAAAAGTTTCGTTTTTAAAAGTATTTTCTAAATCTTTGGTCAAAAATTATCCATCACCTACTGAGTTTCCCACGTTTTAAAAATAGCAACAGTAGGTAAATATATTGTTTCAAAAACCATTTCTAGTGTTCCAATCTAGTTCCAACTTCAACCAAACCACTTTCAATCACCACAAATCTAGTCTAATCTTACCATACACCTTCTTAGGGTGTCATGGGTTCCTAAACATCATAAATCAAGTGGATCTAACAAGGATCTAACTATAATCCATTTCTAGGGTTCAAAAGTTAGATATATATATAAATGAGTGGTATAACTAACATATGCATGTAGATCTTGAATGGAAATCATATGATCATAAAAATAACATGAAGAAATTATGGAAAAGAGTTTGACAACTTACTTAGAAAGATTTTAGAGCTTGGATGAGTAAAACCTAAGAAACCTTGAGTTTTTATTACAAAACTCAAACAAGGATCACCAAAGGAACTAGATTAGAGCTTGATCTTGGAAAAATTATGGTTTCTTGTTGTTCTTTTTTTCTTGGCCGATCACCACACCAAAGGAAAGAAAGGAGAGAAAATTTTCTAGTTGTTTGATGTATATGTGAAGAAATGTGGAGTAATGGAGTATATATATTTATTTTAGGGGGCAAGATCCACAAAAAGAGGAAGGAGTCAAGGGGGGGCTGCATTTTCAAAAGGGTAGGAAGAAAGTGGATGATTTTGTGTATTATTGTGTTGATATTGTTAGATATTATTAGTTTTAGGTGATACCGGGTACCGAGTTAACTAAAAATAAATTGTAACGAGATAAAATAAAATATAATGAAGTTGTAAAAATTGTAAAATAATATTCCTGGTGAGAATTGGAAGTTAAAATAATGATCGGGTTGAAATATCGCAAACCGACGGAGTTATAAGCTTCGACCGGAAAACTTAACAGTTGATTTGAAAATACCGGGCAATTTAATAATATAAATTTTTATATTATTATTATGAGTATAAAAATGTGTTAAGACCATAGTTGGGATTGTCGGATCAATTATTCAAAATAATAGCTCATAAGATAACGTTTATTAGGTAGATAACCGTACGTATATAGAAATGACACAACTCACGCATAAATGACAAATTTTCTCCGGGGTGAATAGTGTTTTATGAATAGTAAAAATTTTGAACGCTTCTCAGAATCACAAACTGACTCCGAAAAAGATGAATAGTAAAATGATGAATAGTGATCGATGAATAGTAACCGATGAATAGTAAATGTGAAAGTTCGGGAAAAGACCAGAATTTACGAGTTGTGATAGAGGTCCCTGATGAATTATCATCTCAGGCCACTGATGAGTGTGTAAATACTCATCATTTTTAGTCAAATCTGAACTGCAAATCGATCAAAATCACTCAAAAACGCACCAAAATGCGAAGAAAATCCCAAAGATCGTATTTTATATGTTTCTGATGCAAAACGAGTGAAAACAAACAAAAAACGAACAAAATTTGCATATTTGGCAGTTTCAGTCCCCCAACTTTCAAAATTTGACAAAACTAGTCCCTGGTTAATCATTTTCAAAGAAAAGTCAACCCTTGCTCTTTAAAAGTCAAAATGAATCACAAATGATCTTTGGGTAAAAAGTTTTGGAAAAGTACACAATTGGTGCTTGTACTTTGGTGAATTGGCAGTTTTAGTCCTTGGAGCGTCAAATTTAGAAAATTACATTTTTGGTCCTATGGTTTATCTTACTTGACAAGTTTGGTCCTCTTGGTGACGTGGGATATTTACAAGAATGGTCCGTGAAATTTCAGCTTATTGCAAAATAAGTCCTTGTGGTTTTACAACACCAAACCAAACGGACTTAACACTAAACCCAATCCACCCTCTTATTAGCCCACCAATTAAATAAAAACTTTCACTTGGCCCAAATACCCACCCTAGCCCAAAACCAAACCCTAAATACGTTTTATTAAAACGTACATCTTCTTCCCTACAATTCAGTCAAACCGAATAATAAAATAACATCACTTCCATCTCCAATTCCCCCCCCCCCCCCCCGGTGACTACATCCCTCCAAGCCCCCCCATCACCATCTTCCCCATCAACATCATTCTTTGTCCTCAAAACCACTCCCCAATCCCACTCATTCCCCTCCAAACCATACCTAACACCCCTATCCATTCACAGCAAGACAAGCTGGCAATCCTCCACTCTTTTGGGCGCCAAAGCAATAATTAAAGGGTTAGGATGATTGTAATTAATCCAAAGGTCATGATTCATTGTGATGAAGCACAAAGGTTCTACATAGCTGGTATGACTCAGAGAAGAAGCACAACGGATGAAGACAAAGGAAGCAAAAGCGTACCTACTTTTCTTTAGTAGTATAAATAGGCCAATTGTAAGCCCAGAAGAGGCATCTCATCTCAGTTTTATCTTTATCTTTCAAGTTTTAAAAGTTTTATTGTAATTCAAAGTTTTCTAAGTTTAATGAAAGTATTCTTGAGTTATTTCAATTTTATGTTCCCTGTTAAAGTTTAAAAGTTCTATTTATTTTACTAAGAAGTTTACTGTTTTATTTATTATATTGTTTAATCGAATTTGAAAAGAAAAAAAAAGTGTTACCAAAAAAAAAGAGTGAAAGTAGCAGTTGAAGCAAGGATGGGAATACGGTTTAGAGCCCATGGGGGTATTTAGTTCGCTTTTGGTATTTTGTTTCTCAGAATTTGCATCACTTTGGATGACAAGTAGGTCTTATTTACATATATTGGTTATAATAGAAAAATAGAAATTGTTGAATTTGTTTTCTTGATTAGATTTACTTTGTTGCTATTTAGGTTAATTAGTGTATTGATTGCGTTGTTTTATAGTTCTGCTTCAGTAGTCTTATGAGACACTATATACTAGGGGTGTTTGGAATTACTAGTTTGATCAAGTTGTGACTGTAAAAGGAGGGAAGAACCCATTAGGAATCTGACATAGGACTTATATAACTCATAATCAACTCTTTTATTGGTCAGGTCCTAAAAGAAAGTCAAAACTTCATGAAAATCCCTCCAAACAGTCATCCGTTGGTGATTTGGGATGGCATAAGCCTCAATTTAGCTTAGAACTTGTTAAATTAGCTTGGGTTAGTTTAATTTAGGTTTTATACAACATGATTAATCAGTAGTGATACCTCTAAATCCACATAAGTCAAAGCTTTCAAAAATATTCTAAAGGTCAAAACTGCATACTGAGTTTTTTTTGGCAGATTTCAAAGTGGCTTCTAGGATTGGTTAATTATTGAAAATGCACAAACTAAGTTGATTTGAAATTTCACTCAGCTGGTCAACCTTTTTCAAAAAGAAAATCGATAATTGAAGACGATTTGGACATAAGAATTTGCGTGCCAAGTTGGGTGCGTGACTGAAATCATACCCTGTATCCTCAGATTTGAAAAAAGTTGAGTGGAGTGTGGAATGTTTATTAGTTGGAGTTAGGTCTAAGTGATTGTAGTTTTAGGAAGCCCTCTAGGTGTAGTTCATAGACTTGCTTTTAGTTTAGGCCTAGCTGATTATCTAGTGCTATTTGTTAAGCCATTTTTAAGCCTTGTTGGGGCTGCTTACTGGTTGATCTCAGCATAAATTAAGAATGCTTGATCTTGTTGCTCTTCTTGATTACTGTTGTTATTCTTGTTCGAGTTGATTAGTGCAATTGTTGTTTTGACTGTACAAGATCTTGGGGTTTTGTGGCTTATTTGAGCTTGTCGATTTCTCATTTTGTAATCTGCTGCTACTGGTGGACTTGTTGTTGATAGATTCTTGATATGGTTACTGTTCATTCCATTTACCACTAGTAGTAGCCTGTTGTTGTTCCTGAGTTTGAATGGATTAATTTCAAGTGATTCTTGTTGTTTGGACTTGTGCTACTTTCTTGCCTAAACTGAACTTGTTATCACTATTGGTGTATTTAGTTAACCTTGAACAAAGTTTTTGAAAGCAAAATAAAATCTGAGTTTTGAAACTAATTTAGAATCTGAATTCAAGTTGGAAACCAGTGAGTTTTGTATTTGAAAAAGAATTGTTAGTTTGTTTGGGTAATATTGAGTTGCAAAATAAATTATCAAAGTTGCAAAAAGTCTGGTGGGATTCGAACCCCAGATCTCTTGAAACGTAGCAGACATAACACACCACACAATACCAGCGTGCCCTTGGGTGTTTTATTGATTTGCTTTGTTTCCCAAGTTCTTTTAAAGGGACATTTTCTTTTATGCTTTTTAAGCTTATTTGGCTGATTGAGCTTATTACAGCTTATGGGATTAAGCAAATTTTAATTTGACATTTTTCTTAAGTTACTATTAGTATAAAATAATTTCTAGAAAAAGTTTCACATTTTTAGCAATTGTAGTTTATTTGTTATAATTTAATTCATGTTAATTGGTATTTAATTTATAATAATTCAAATTTTTATTGAAAAATTTATTTTCATTTTTCAAAAATGTTCTTTTAACTTGTAGTACGTTAGAAAATTTATTAGAAACCCGTAGGACCTTCGTAGCTTAAAATTCACGTTTTATCTCGCGCACTCGCGTGATTTTAATTAAACGTCTTGTTCTCTAATTTGTTTAACGTTTTAGGATTCCCGATACCTAAGTATGTTTTCCCGTAGTGTTTTAGGTTTTTCCTAGTTAGTTAGTTGCCTTAGGTTAATTTATTTTTACCTTCGTTCGTTAATTTTCAATTTCGTTAATTTAACGAATCGTAACACCAAATAACTTTTCCAATCATACAAGATTTTAATCCCAATCTCATTCAAAGCTTTCCATTCACACCTCGTTGGGGTACGACCCGGGAAATCACTTCCCGGTCTCACAATTTGAATATCACTTTCACGAGTTTTGCGAGGTAATCGTTTTCCTAAACGGTTTACTTGCACTACTTCACGTTTATTTGTCTCACGGCAAATTAAACCTCACGTTTGTTGATATTTTGATAAATTGTTGTTTGCACACACCAAAACACAACTAATCAAATGGTGCCGCTGCCGGGGAAGCTGTGTGTCGAAAGTCTCGATAAGGTTTAGACGATTAGTCTTGTAGAACCTTCGCAAGAAGTTACGCTTTTATAAAGCGTATAAAAAAACCAAAAATATTTTTCTTTTGTTTCTAGTATATGTATTACATCTATAAAAGTTAAAGAAAAACACAAAAAGATTTTCCCGTTTCATTGTTTAATAATTACAACGTTAAAATCTTACCACCGCAAACCAAGGCAGAACACCTACCAACTTGGGGTGTGATGAGTGTGTAAATACTCATCATTTTTAATCAAATCTGAGCTGCAAAACGATCAAAAATACTCAAAAACGCACCAAAATGCGAAGAAAATCCCAAAGATCGTATTTTATATGTTTCTGATGCAAAACGAGTGAAAACAAATGAAAAACGAACAAAAGTTACATAATTTGCAGTTTCAGTCCCCCAACTTTCAAAATTTTACAAAACTAGTCCCTGGTCAATCATTTTCAAAGAAAAGTCAACCCGTGCTCTTTAAAAGTCAAAATAAATCGCAAATGATCTTTGGGTAAAATGTTTTCAAAAGATTGCAAACCAAACCTTTGAAACTTCACAATTGGCATGTTTGGTCCCTGCACTTTGCAAACTTGGCAGTTTTGGTCCTTGGGCATTTTAAATGAAAAAAATTTATAAATCAAGGTCCTTAAGGAATTATAAAATGGCAAGTGTGGTCCTTGGTTGAACTTTGGAAGATTGGCAAATTCGGTCCGTCAAATTCAGAAAATAACAAGTGTGGTCCTTGTGTTTATAACTAAACCAAACGTATTACCCAAAACCCTTGTCACTAAGCCCACTATTTAATTAAACACCAAGCCCACGTTTTGATGTATTCTATCTAGGCCCAAAGCCAATACCCAAGCCCACCCCCTTTCACGTTTATTAACCCTTCACCCCTGAAACTAAAGCCTAACCCTACAACTAATAACGAACACCTCCTTCATCCCACTCAGTCAATACTAAATAAAAAAAAACACCATCACTTCCCCCCCCCCCCCCCCCCGTGACTACTTCCACCCAACCCAACCATCACTATCCCCCCATCATCATCCATCTCTTCCCCCAATCCCACTAAACCCTCCAAACTATACCTAACACCATCAACCAGTCATGGAATGACATGGTGGCAATCCACGACATGTTTTGAGCGCCAAAGATGAAGTTAAGGGCCAAGATCAGTGGAGTTTAAATCAAGGGGTAAGATATCACAAGGTTGCCAGCTTATTGGATCACTTCAGTGAAGAAGCACAAAGATGAAGACAAGAAGAAGAACTTGTACCTACCACTTTATAGTGGTATAAATAGTATGCTCATGTAAGCCTTTAAGGCATTCCAGATTTTTAGTTTTTAAAATTTATTTTTCTTTCTCATTTTAAAAATATTGTATCTCTGCATTTTCAGTTGAATGAAAGTTTGTTTCAAGTTTATTTACAATTCGAATTTCTTTTTATTTCTTTAAGTGCTCATGATTTAATTAAAAAGTTATTGATTGTTGAGATAGTCTGAGTAAAAGAAAGTAAAGTTTAGTAAAGAAAAGAAAAGGAAAAGTTTGCAAATAAATTCTAGAAAAGAAAAAAAAAAGAAAAAAAGAAAAAAAAAAGATATGGAAGAAGAAAGCAGCAGTAGGATGGGAGCATGGTTTAGAGCCCATGGGGGCAATTAGGGGGTTCTATTTGGTCCTTTTGTTCTCAGTCACCAACGTTTGATGTCAAGTAAGATTTTGCTCATGTTCACATTGTTGTTTGTCGAACTATTGTTTACTGAGGTGTAGCTTTAACTTAGCGAAGTTTAGGAATTAACAAAATAATCTTTCTTTGGAAACACTCATATCAATTCTCACTTCATGGAGTATTTAGTTTAAAGTTGTTATACAAGTTCTTAGTAGATTTTAGTTTAAAGTTGTTTAAAGTTGTTCATGACTGTGCATCTGGGCAGTTTTCAAGCTAACTTGGAGAGCTCAATTTTTATTAGAAATGAATATACTTTGTTGTTTTGAGTTGTTCAATTGCTGGTGTATCCACTAGAAAAAGAAATTTTAGATTCGGAATTCGTTTGATACTTGAAAATTGCATTCAAAGTAGCACCTCTGGCCCAATTAGAGTACTGCAGTCTCAGTTTTCTTCTTAAGTCTGCTGATGCAGCAGCCTTGTTGCAATACTTATTGACCCCCTCGTCTGTTGATTAAATCGGTGGTTATTAGCATTGGTTATTGTTAGTTGTTGTCATTTCAATCTTAACCTTTTGAGCTAATTTGTGATTTGGTAACAACCCAAGCTTGTTAATCTATCTACCGCTACTAGTTGGACCTTATTGGATCTTGTTGTTATTAAATCTTTGCCACTGATAACTGTTTTTCATAGAACAAAAAGTAGTAGAAACTGTTTGGAGTTTTATGTGTTGTTTGTTAAATATGCAAAAAGGAAAGATTGAATAGGAAATAAAAAGAATAAAGGTGCAAAACCAGGGGTCGAACCCTGGTCTCACAGCTCACAACCAACACCTCTACCGCTGCCCTTGGGTGTTTTATTAGTAGAGTGTTACAAAGCTTAATATATAACACTTGTCTTTGGCATTAAAAGTAATATAAGCCTAACAGCTTATTTGGATTAATTCAGCTTATTTTTACTTTGTGTTACAATTTTTTTTTATTTTTCCCAGATTAATCTTAGTTTGTAGAATGTTTCAAAAAAGTTTCGGATTTTTTTTCAATTGTTTTAGTATTTTTTTTGATTTAGTTTAGTATAAATACTCTTTAATTAATAATAAATAATTAAAAAGTCAAAAAAATTATTTTTCGTTTTCTCAAAATTTTCGTGTACCATTAGGATCATAAAAATATAATTTTCATGTCCGTAGGGTTTGTGTAACTTAAAATTTACGTTTTATTTTGCGCACTCGCGTAATTTTTAATTAAACGTCACGTTTTTAATTTAGTTTACGTTTTTAGGATTCCAATACCTAATTATGTTTTCCCGTAGTGTTTTAAGTTTTTCCTAGTTAGTTAGTTACCTTAGGTTAATTTACGTTTACTTTCGTTCGTTAATTTTCAAATTCGTTAGTTTAACGTACCATAAAACCAAATAACCTTTCCAATCATACAAGATTTTAATCCAAATCTCACTCGAAGCTTTCCATTCACACCTCGTTGGGGTACGACCCGGGAAATCACTTCCCGGTCTCACAATTTGAATATCACTTTCACAAGTTTTGCGAGGTAATCGTTTTCCTAACCGGTTTACTCGTATTACTTCACGTTTATTTGTCTTACGACGAATTAAACTTCACGTTTGTTGATACTTTGATAAATTGTTGTTTTCACACCAAAACACAATGAATCAGGGTGTGACCATAATAAGTTCCCAAACCAAAGATCAAAACTTGCCTTTGTATCACTTGCGTTTTGGAAAACTTTTAAACGAGAAACACACTTTAAGAGGAGTCGAAACGGTATGTGGCGATCGAACGAACTTCGCCCAGTGAGAGATCCATTCTTCTCTCCCGCTCCTTTGTGCGTTTTTCTTTAGAAGTTAACCTTGCGTTCTTGATTATTGGTTTAAGTTCCCTTGTCGTTAAAGTGGTATTGTTTTAATTGATATTTTTTTTGTGGTGCATGCGCAAACGTTCGTTTACGTCAACAAGTCCTTTGCAATCGCTTAATAACATTCCAAGAAGAAGGCGTAATCGATGACGTACCAATCGAATAGTCGAACCCGAGCTTCGTACTATTCCCATCATGGCGGCCGAGCCCACTATGAATGAGCTTCTCCAAGCACCCATCGAGGGTTACGGAGATGCTATCATCATTCCAGCCATCGTGGTTGACAATTTCGAGCTAAAGACGGGGTTGATTAACTTAGTCACCTCGCGTCAATTCTATGGTTTCGAGAGGGACGATCCTCAAGATCACATTCGATGGTTCAACAAAATCACGTCTACCATCAAATGCAAAAATGTCCCTGAGGAAGCTATCAAACTTCTTCTATTCCCGTTTTCCCTCGATGGGGCTGCCAAAAATTGGCTAGACAAACAACCCCCTCGATCGATTGAAACGTGGGAAGATTTGGTCAAGAAGTTTGTGAATGAATTCTTTCCTCCATCTAAAACCACCGCCCTCAAGAATGAGATCATGAAATTCACTCAAAAATTTGATGAATCATTCGGTGAGGCATGGGATCGTTACAAGGACATGCTTCGTAAATGTCCTCATCACGGTTTCTCCGAGTTAATGCAACTCGACACTTTCTATAATGGTGTGAGCCAAGTCGATCAAGACTCTCTTAATGCCTCCGCGGGAGGCAACGTCTTGAATCGAACCACCAAAGATGCTTTGATGATCATTGAAAACAAGTCTAAGGTCCGCATTCCACGAAGCAAATCGGTTGTTTCACAAGTTAATGTTGGTCATTCTTCCTCATCACCCGTGGCTCAATCTAGCACCGATGCTAGACTTGACAAGCTCACGGAAGCTATTCATGCTTTGGTTCTCACCAAAACAAAGAAAGTTTCTTCTCAACCTGCTGAAGTCAAAAAGGTTGACACTTGTGTTACTTGTGGTGGTCCACACGCTTACTACAATTGTACTGCCACCGATGGCAATCCATTTGAAGTCAATGCGATAGTCGGTAATTCGAATCAAGGAGGTAACCAATACCGTCCTCAAATGGAACCAAATTACCGTGCTAACAATCAAAGTGGTCCACCCGGTTTTTCTCAACCCAATAATCCAAATCGATTCAATCAAAATCAACAACAAAGAAACCCGAATGTTCAAAACCAATTTCAGGCCCCTATAAACCAATATCAAAATCAAGGGGGAAATTACAACCAAGGTTCTCAAAATCAAGGAAACTTGAATAGAAACCAAGGTTATGGTAATTTCAATCAAGGAAACAATTTTCATGGTAATCAAAACCATGGAAATTTTCAAAATCAAGGTTTCAATCAAAACAACCGAGCTCAAAATTCTTCTCATCAAAATCAAACCGTTGTTCAAACTCCATCACCCACTGATGAGTTATTGAAACAATTTATGAAAGCTTAAGAAGAAACTAACAGGTTGTTGATCAGTCAAATTTCTGAACTAAAGAAGTCTTTAAATGATCGACCTTCGGGATCGGGAACGCTACCAAGCAACACGATCGCCAACCTGAAGGGCGATGTAAAGGCGATCAAAATCCGTAGTGGAGTTTCTTATGATGGACCCGCGATTCCTACTACCTCATCTTCTTCTCCCGAGGTAGTGGAACGTGAACACGAGGCTACAAAGGACAAGGTGCAAATCACAAGTACACGAAGTACCGCACACATCCAACCTCATGTTGTCCCAAAAACCAAATCTAAACCGGGAATTGTTTTTGAACCCTCGCAAAATCCCGTTCAACCAAAAGCTTCAATACCATATCCTTCGCGGTTAAATGATCAAAGACTCCGCGAGCAAACTAATGATCAAATGAAAAAGTTTCTTGAAATTTTTCAAAAATTACACTTCGACATTAGTTTCGCGGATGCTCTTCTCTATATGCCCAAGTTTGCTTCCACTTTCAAGAGTCTTCTAAGTAACAAAGAGAAACTATTTGAACTCACCAAAACTCGTTTGAACGAAAATTGTTCGGCGGTTCTCCTAAAGAAACTTCCCGAGAAATTTGGAGACCCCGGAAACTTTCTCATCCCATGTGATTTCCAAAAGCTTGAGGAATGCTTTGCCTTGGCCGATCTTGGCGCTAGCATAAAACTCATACCTTTCTTTATTTGGCAAAAACTTTCACTTCCCGAGCTTACACCAACACGAATGACTCTCGAATTAGCAACCCGTTCGGTTACAATTCCGAAGGGTATTGCTGAAGATGTCTTTATTAAGGTTGGCAAGTTCCATTTTCCTGCCGACTTCGTAGTCGTTGATTTTGATGCCGATCCTCGTGTCCCCCTTATTTTGGGAAGACCATTCTTAAAAACGGATCGTGCACTAATCGACGTCTTCGAAGGAGAAATGACTCTAAGAGTTGGCGATGAAAAGTTGGTCATTAACATTGAAAACACTTCCAAAGATCTTCTCGACCTTGAACGAGAAGAAATTAACCGACTTGATGTCATCGATTTTGCATGCGATGACCATTTTGAAGAAGTGTTAAATGTGCAAGGATAAATCAATTCTTCCATTGATGTCTCTCCCCCCTCTCTTACTCCATTTCTGGGAGGTGACTTCATTTTGGAAGAAATTGAAGCTTGTTTGTCATGTGATTCTATTATTGATAATGATTTAATCAATCCCGAGGAAGACATACTTCTACTTGAGAAGTTGCTCAATGATGATCCATCATCTCTTCCTCCAAAAGAACTTCATAACTTGGAAGTCAAAAATGTTGAAAAAACTGATGACTTTCCTGAGGTCGAACTCAAGGAACTTCCGCCTCATCTCGAGTACGCGTTTTTGGAGGGTGACGATAAGTTTCTCGTCATAATCGCTAAATACTTGAATGAGGAAAATAAAACCGCTCTTCTCAAGGTTTTAAAGTCACACAAGCGAGCCATTGCTTGGAGACTTTCCGACATCAAGGGTATTAACCCGGAATTTTGTATGCACAAGATTTTGATGGAGGATGACTTTAAACCGGCGGTTCAACAACAAAGAAGGGTAAATCCTAAGATTCATGAGGTTATCAAGCAAGAGGTCATTAAACTTCTTGATGCCGGTTTAATCTACCCTATTTCGGATAGTCCTTGGGTAAGTCCCGTTCATTGTGTGCCCAAAAAGGGCGGCATAACGGTTGTCAAAAATGATGATAATGAGTTAATTTCGACTCGATTGGTAACGGGTTGGCGCGTTTGCATTGATTATCGAAAATTAAACGACGCTACCCGTAAAGACCACTTTCCATTACCTTTCATGGATCAAATGCTCGAAAGATTGGCGGGAAACGAATACTATTGTTTCCTTGACGGTTTTTCGGGTTATTTCCAAATTCCCATCGATCCTCAAGATCAAGAAAAAACGAATTTTACGTGCCCATACGGAACATTTGCTTATCGACGCATGCCTTTTGGCTTGTGCAATGCTCCGGGCACGTTTCAAAGATGCATAATGGCCATTTTTCACGACATGATCGAGAAAACAATGGAGGTCTTCATGGATGATTTCTCGGTCGTTGGGAATTCATTCGAATCATGTCTCTCCAATTTAGACAAAATGCTTCAAAGGTGTGAAGACACCAATCTTAGTCTAAATTGGGAGAAAAGTCATTCATGGTTAAGGAAGGAATTTGGCCATAAGATTTCCAAGAGTGGGATTGAGGTCGACAAAGCTAAAATTGACGTAATTGCTAAGCTTCCTCCTCCCACTACTGTCAAAGGTGTTCGGAGTTTCCTGGGTCATGCCGGCTTCTATCGTAGATCTTTTCGGGTAAGCTTAAAACCCGTTGGACTGGACCTTTCACCGTTGCCAAAGTTTATCCTTATGGTACCGTCGAGTTATCTCAAGACGACGGTCCAAATTTCAAAGTAAATGGGCATCGGTTGAAACACTATTTTGGAGGGGACATACCACCTATTGTCCCGGACCTCCAAACTTTCCCCATGGACCAATGAATTCGGGGATCGAGTCAAGCTAGCGACTCGACAAACAAAAACAAGTAACAACAAACATGGGTTTTCACCCGTGTATCTGATTTCCTTCTATTTTCTAACACCCTAGTGTGGGGGAGTGGCCACCCCCCACAGCTATTCGAGATGTATATATCTTTCAATAAAAAAAAATGTGTGTTTGTATAAATAAAGTGAAAAATAACAAATGACACTCCCACAGTTAGCCTTTAATATTCTCGTCTTTCATTCAAAATTTCGGCATAATAGCCGGGACTTTGAATATTGAGGACAATATTCAACTCTAAGTGTGGGGTAGGGGAAAATTCTAGCGAATTTTATCAAATTATACCGTCTAGTACCCCCGTTTTTGGCTAAAAATTTAAAAAAAAATTCACTTTATTTCAAAAAATTTTGTGGTTATCAATTCGCCGTGTCTAAACGACAAAAGGGATTGGCTAATCCATGAGCAAACGGCTCTTGGTAAAGATAACTCAAACCCGTTGATGGCTTGCAATTTGCCAAAAATTGTATGGTTCCTTAACTCCCCATCATCCTCAAAAGCTAATGAGTTGGCTAGCCCGCAAGATTATGGCTTGTGGTAAAGGCAGTGGAAAAACCATAATTGGTAATCAACTCACAAATATGTTGACTGTTCCATCAAGAGTTGGCTAGTCCAGGAGCAAACGGCTTCTGGTAAAGACAAATCAAAACCGTTGAAAGCTGGTGGTTTGCTAAAAATCACATGGTCATCGGATGGACCATAACTCTTACTTGAACCCAATAGCATCCGGCTACTCCAGAAGTGATGGCTTTTGGTAAAGAGACTTCAAATTCATTAATTTTTATCAAAAAGATTGCTAGGGACTAGCAATAGTTTAGTGTGGGGGATTGATGAGTGTGTAAATACTCATCATTTTTAGTCAAATCTGAACTGCAAAACGATCAAAATCACTCAAAAACGCACCAAAATGCGAAGAAAATCCCAAAGATCGTATTTTATATGTTTCTGATGCAAAACGAGTGAAAACAAACGAAAAACGAACAAAATTTGCATATTTGGCAGTTTCAGTCCCCAACTTTCAAAATTTGACAAAACTAGTCCCTGGTCAATCATTTTCAAAGAAAAGTCAACCCTTGCTCTTTAAAAGTCAAAATGAATCACAAATGATCTTTGGGTAAAAAGTTTTGGAAAAGTACACAATTGGTGCTTGTACTTTGGTGAATTGGCAGTTTAGTCCTTGGAGCGTCAAATTTAGAAAATTACATTTTTGGTCCTATGGTTTATCTTACTTGACAAGTTTGGTCCTCTTGGTGACGTGGGATATTTACAAGAATGGTCCGTGAAATTTCAGCATATTGCAAAATAAGTCCTTGTGGTTTTACAACACCAAACCAAACGGACTTAACACTAAACCCAATCCACCCTCTTATTAGCCCACCAATTAAATAAAAACTTTCACTTGGCCCAAATACCCACCCTAGCCCAAAACCAAACCCTAAATACGTTTTATTAAAACGTACATCTTCTTCCCTACAATTCAGTCAAACCGAATAATAAAATAACATCACTTCCATCTCCAATTCCCCCCCCCCATCACCATCTTCCCCATCAACATCATTCTTTGTCCTCAAAACCACTCCCCAATCCCACTCATTCCCCTCCAAACCATACCTAACACCCCTATCCATTCACAGCAAGACAAGCTGGCAATCCTCCACTCTTTTGGGCGCCAAAGCAATAATTAAAGGGTTAGGATGATTGTAATTAATCCAAAGGTCATGATTCATTGTGATGAAGCACAAAGGTTCTACATAGCTGGTATGACTCAGAGAAGAAGCACAACGGATGAAGACAAAGGAAGCAAAAGCGTACCTACTTTTCTTTAGTAGTATAAATAGGCCAATTGTAAGCCCAGAAGAGGCATCTCATCTCAGTTTTATCTTTATCTTTCAAGTTTTAAAAGTTTTATTGTAATTCAAAGTTTTCTAAGTTTAATGAAAGTATTCTTGAGTTATTTCAATTTTATGTTCCCTGTTAAAGTTTAAAAGTTCTATTTATTTTACTAAGAAGTTTACTGTTTTATTTATTATATTGTTTAATTGAATTTGAAAAGAAAAAAAAAAGTGTTACCAAAAAAAAAAGAGTGAAAATAGCAATTGAAGCAAGGATGGGAATATGGTTTAGAGCCCATGGGGGTATTTAGTTCGCTCTTGGTATTTTGGTTCTTAGAATTTGCATCACTTTGGATGACAAGTAGGTCTTATTTACATATATTGGTTATAATAGAAAAATAGAAATTGTTGAATTTGTTTGCTTGATTAGATTTACTTTGTTGCTATTTAGGTTAATTACTGTATTGATTGCGTTGTTTTATAGTTCTGCTTCAGTAGTCTTATGAGACAGTATATACTAGGGGTGTTTGGAATTACTAGTTTGATCAAGTTGTGACTGTAAAAGGAGGGAAGAACCCATTAGGAATCTGACATAGGACTTATATAACTCATAATCAACTCTTTTATTAGTCAGGTCCTAAAAGAAAGTCAAAACTTCATGAAAATCCCTCCAAACAGTCATCCGTTGGTGATTTGGGATGGCGTAAGCCTCAATTTAGCTTAGAACTTGTTAAATTAGCTTGGGTTAGTTTAATTTAGGTTTTATACAACATGATTAATCAGTAGTGATACCTCTAAATCCACATAAGTCAAAGCTTTCAAAAATATTCTAAAGGTCAAAACTGCATACTGAGTTTTTTTTGGCAGATTTCAAAGTGGCTTCTAGGATTGGTTAATTATTGAAAATGCACAAACTAAGTTGATTTGAAATTTCACTCAGCTGGTCAACCTTTTTCAAAAAGAAAATCGATAATTGAAGACGATTTGGACATCAGAATTTGCGTGCCAAGTTGGGTGCGTGACTGAAATCATACCCTGTATCCTCAGATTTGAAAAAAGTTGAGTGGAGTGTGGAATGTTTATTAGTTGGAGTTAGGTCTAAGTGATTGTAGTTTTAGGAAGCCCTCTAGGTGTAGTTCATAGACTTGCTTTTAGTTTAGGCCTAGCTGATTATCTAGTGCTATTTGTTAAGCCATTTTTAAGCCTTGTTGGGGCTGCTTACTGGTTGATCTCAGCATAAATTAAGAATGCTTGATCTTGTTGCTCTTCTTGATTACTGTTGTTATTCTTGTTCGAGTTGATTAGTGCAATGTTGTTTTGACTGTACAAGATCTTGGGGTTTTGTAGCTTATTTGAGCTTGTCGATTTCTCATTTTGTAATCTGCTGCTACTGGTGGACTTGTTGTTGATAGATTCTTGATATGGTTACTGTTCATTCCTTTTACCACTAGTAGTAGCCTGTTGTTGTTCCTGAGTTTGAATGGATTAATTTCAAGTGATTCTTGTTGTTTGGACTTGTGCTACTTTCTTGCCTAAACTGAACTTGTTATCACTGTTGGTGTATTTAGTTAACCTTGAACAAAGTTTTTGAAAGCAAAATCAAATCTGAGTTTTGAAACTAATTTAGAATCTGAATTCAAGTTGGAAACCAGTGAGTTTTGTATTTGAAAAAGAAGTGTTAGTTTGTTTGGGTAATATTGAGTTGCAAAATAAATTATCAACGTTGCAAAAAAGTCTGGTGGGATTCGAACCCCAGATCTCTTGAAACGTAGCAGACATAACACACCACACAATACCAGCGTGCCCTTGGGTGTTTTATTGATTTGCTTTGTTTCCCAAGTTCTTTTAAAGGGACATTTTCTTTTATGCTTTTTAAGCTTATTTGGCTGATTGAGCTTATTACAGCTTATGGGATTAAGCAAATTTTAATTTGGCATTTTTCTTAAGTTACTATTAGTATAAAATAATTTCTAGAAAAAGTTTCACATTTTTAGCAATTGTAGTTTATTTGTTATAATTTAATTCGTGTTAATTGGTATTTAATTTATAATAATTCGAATTTTTATTGAAAAATTTATTTTCTTTTTTCAAAAATTTTCTTTTAACTTGTAGTACGTTAGAAAATTTATTAGAAACCCGTAGGACCTTCGTAGCTTAAAATTCACGTTTTATCTCGCGCACTCGCGTGATTTTAATTAAACGTCTCGTTCTCTAATTTGTTTAACGTTTTAGGATTCCCGATACCTAAGTATGTTTTCCCGTAGTGTTTTAGGTTTTTCCTAGTTAGTTAGTTGCCTTAGGTTAATTTATTTTTACCTTCGTTCGTTAATTTTCAATTTCGTTAATTTAACGAATCGTAACACCAAATAACTTTTCCAATCATACAAGATTTTAATCCCAATCTCATTCGAAGCTTTCCATTCACACCTCGTTGGGGTACGACCCGGGAAATCACTTCCCGGTCTCACAATTTGAATATCACTTTCACGAGTTTTGCGAGGTAATCGTTTTCCTAAACGGTTTACTTGCACTACTTCACGTTTATTTCTCTCACGGAAAATTAAACCTCACGTTTGTTGATATTTTGATAAATTGTTGTTTGCACACACCAAAACACAACGAATCAGCCACTGATGAGGTTGTGATTCAACAACCTGAACCTGAGCTCAGAAAGAGCAAAAGAGTCAGGATTCCAAAACCATTTGGACCTGAGTTTCAATTATACTTAATTGAAGGTACAAGGGATGAGGTATCTGACCAATACTCCTATTGCTTCATTGTTGAGGAAGATCCCAAAACATTTAAAGAGGCAATGAAGTCCCAGTATGGGCAACAACACTTGGGTGTTGGTAGATCTACCACCAGGTTGCAAACCTCTTGGTTGCAAATGGATTTTCAAAAGGAAAATGATGGTAGATGGAACTATTGAAAAGTTCAAGGCTAGACTAGTCATTCAGGGCTTTAGAAAAAAGTCAGGGATATACTACTTTGATACTTATGCCCCTGTGGCACGTATCAGTACCATAAGATTGTTGATTGCTTTAGCATCAATTCACAATCTGATTACTCATCAAATGGATGTGAAGACAGCCTTCTTGAATGGTGAATTGGATGAGGAGGTTTATATGAACCAACCTCAGGGCTTCATCTTGCCTGGAAATGAAAACAAGGTGTGTAAACAGATTAAGTCTTTATATGGACTGAAATAGGAACCTAAGCAATGGCATCAAAAATTTGATGAAGTGGTTTTATCTAATGGTTATGTTCTTAACCAGGCTGACAAATGTGTATATAGAAAATTTGATGAATCGGGTAAAGGAGTCATCATTTGTCTATATGTTGATGATATGCTGCTCTTTGGCACTAACCAAAATCTGGTTGACCTGACAAAGGAATTTTTGTCATCAAGGTTCTCCATGAAGGACATGGGGGAGGCTGATTTTATTCTTGTTATAAGGATCAAACATGAAAATCGATAAGGTAAAAAGTGTACCGCTTTTAGGGGGTCATTTAAGCCCGAATTCGTGATTATTTGATCAATTATTGCCCTAAATCGTACCTTTTTGTCATTTTAGGTACTTTTGAGAAGAAATCTAGAAAAGGAAGCATTTTGGACGTTTTTGGAGCGATTAAGTGAAGAAAATGACAAAGTCTCAAAATCCTTGCTGGGAATAGTACCTCACGGCGTCAAAGCCATACAAGTGGCAGCGTCAAGCTTGGCAAAAGAGGTGGATATGGAAAATACACATGACGGCCCAGAACAATTTCAAGGCAATTTGGTCTGACGGTGTCACGAAGGCCGTCAGGGTCAGAATACATGTGACGGCCCAGAGTAAAATTACACATGACGATGTCAGAAGTGGATCTAGGCAATACGAATTTTATCTTGGCGGTGAGTTGACGGAGTCACAAGCTATAACGTGACACCGTCAAGGTGTAAAATCTATATATAGTTTTCTAATTTTCATTCATTAAGTGTGGAACTTTTGGAGAACTTCTTTGTGAAAACCCTAGATGAATTTTCTGTAAAAACAAGGGTTTCAACCCTTGTTCCATCCATGTTCAATTGAAGATAAGTTTTCCAATAATCATTTAATATGTCTATGTGTTGTTTGATTTTATCTTATGCTTGTCTTCTTTTTAACATGCTAGGCTAGGTTTTCTTGTGTTTGCTTAAATGTAATGAAACCTAGATGTTGATTATTGGTTGATGGTTTGTTTATAATTGTTGTGGATGATTGAATTCGATGTTAGGCTTAAGAAAACTGGCAGACTTCCAATTGGTAACTTGCTTGAACTTCTTAAGAAACATGATCGGAGGTGTACTACAATTTATTGGTTGTATTTAATGCGTAGGCAACTGCTAGTGATACTACGTTAGGAGCTAGTAGTCGGCTCGACCTAGAATGAAGTAGAAGCCTATAGAGTTAGGGAATTTCGTACACAGCCCTACGACTAGTATTAAGGAATATAACCCGTCATCCATGCAATTGTAACAAGCTAATCAACCAGTAAAAGATATCTAGGGAGTAATGAAATCTATGTAAACACATTTTCTCTCATTATCGTTTACACCACACATTAGTTTATGTTTATTCTATTTTGATTGCATCTTTAGTTAATTGGGTTAGTTGACTAGCAACTAATCCGCCCACTCCTTCAAAACCCGAGATTTTACTTGCTTTCTTTAAAATATAAAAATACAAAAAGAATCATCCCTCACCCTTAGACCTAGTTTAGTAGACATTTTAATCCTAGCAAACAATGTTCCTGAGTTGAACGATCAATCGCCCGGTACTTGTCACTATTCTATACTACAACGAACAGGTACACTGCCTGGTGGGGATTGCAAGCTTCTCAAATCCCTTGAGAGGTAAAACCTTTTGCGAGGGCGCAATTCTACGCATCAAGTTTTTGGCACCGCAGCCCGGGGAAATAGTTATTGTCTAGGTTAAAATTTCTTTTTATTAGGTCTACTTGTTAGATTCCTTTCTAGTAAGATTTTTATTTTATTTTTATAGGTTTCTTTAGTCTATCTTTTCTTTGTTTGTTTGTTCGTATAATCCTCATTAATTATTCCGTTGGCCACTATGGAAAATGCGAATCCACCCCTTTCACCTATCGAGGTTGATTTGTTGCGTGAACAGATTGAGAATGAGATTAGGGAACTTAGAGAGCTCAATAGATTGGTTGATATTGAGCTTGACTATGCGCTTAATGACTTAGCACTAGCCATGGACTTAGATAAGGGACTTGAACCCAACAACTTGGCAATTGTAGAAGGTGTTAAGGAAGTATAAGAGGAGGGTTTAGATGATGATTATTTCAATTTATATCCCACTAAAGAGAAAATCGCTTATTATAACAATCTCATTGATAACCCTAGGCCTCCCTTTGTTAAGATTGATCCTAAGATTAAAAGAGGTGACCCTATGAATGTGAAGATACCATGCATGATTGGGTATAAATGCATTGATCAAGCCTACATAGATTTTGAATCCCCACTCAACATTTTGTCTTCAAGTGTCTATAATGAGTTAGTAACAACAAGACTCGGACCTAGAAAAGATCCCAAACACCCGGTGAAGTTTGTAACTTTGTCAGGAGAGTTAAAGGTCTACATGTCTTTGTTGGGAACTTCACTTACCTCGTGGACTTTATGGTTGTGGAAGACTTGGCCAATATTATAGATTGTCGCTTATCCCATGTGGTACTAGGTAAGTCATTTGTTGAGGAGTCCAAGTTAAAACACGATCAAATAGAGGGAATGGTCCAATTTTCCAATGGGACCGATTGGATCACCTATAGAATGCCTAATAAAATGAAGGAATTTCGTTATGGGCCTCAACTTGATATGGATAACATTAGTGCAATCGAGGACATTAACGAAGAAGATAAGAATAAAGGAATGAATTTTGTTTGGGAGAAGAGGAGCCTTTACTATATGAATTGTTTAGCCCTTGGACCTAAGTATAAAGTTGACATAGAAGTAGTTCAAACGTTAAGAGACTCGATTGAAAAGTGGGAAAGGAAAACGTAACCCATGACCTTGAGTCTAGCTACAAGACTCGTAAATAAATAAAAGTGCTTCTTAGGAGGGAACCCAAGTTTTATTTGTTTTGTTTGTTTGATTTCATTTGTTTCCGTATGCGTGTTTTATTTTTATTGTTTGTGGATCATGGTTCAAAGTAAATTGTGAAAATGCTTTATTTTGTTTTTAACTTCGTCTTAATTACATATAAAGTTATTTTGCAAAAGCTAAGTGTAAGGGAGACCCAAATTTGTTTATAAGAACGAAATTAGGCATGTACCACAACAATATTAAATGAACATGTATATTAGTAATTGTTTGAGTCAAATGCTTGTATCGAGTCATAATGATGTTTTGCAGGGTTTTCCAGGAAGTAAGGCATAAGTTTTTCCATAAATTTTCTGGAAACTTAACATGAGATTTTTGCAGGAACATTCTGACGGCGTCAGGAGTTATAACCTGACGGCGTCAGGTACGAAAATTCTGAAAAAATTTGCAAGTTTTGTTTATACCGGAGTCTTAAAGTTTTTGTTGATTCTTTAGTTTTATAAACTCCAAGAAATCTGCAAACATTCATTCCACAAGCATTATATCTTAATTTGCTTTCTAGGATTTTTAGTATATATAGATTGCCTCCGATTTTACACGAGGTTTGCCTTGATTGTTTTCTCAGGTTTAACATGTTACATTGGACAAGCGGATGATTTATATTTTTGGAGGGAAGCTTTCAAAGTTCATTTTCTTGGAAGAAGATCTAACCTTGTTGACATACTATCCACACCGAACGAATCAGGGGAGTATTTGTTTTCATTCTTTTACCTTATTTTCTTTTACATCTTTTTATTGAATATTGGGGACAATGTTCAGCTTAAGTGTAAGGGGAGGGTAAATGATAATACTTTAGAGAATACAATTACACTTGATTTTGTTTGTTTAATAATAGGTGTGTAATAAAACTGAGAAAAATACTTGTTAGGGCAATTTTAGCGCCAAAATTAAATTTTTTTACAACATTTAGGAGTGAAGCTTTAGCCTTAATAAGCGTCTCATGGATAGGAGTTGTATGACTAGCACAAAAACCGTACCACTCAGAAAATTTTTTCATCCAAATATGTGAGGTTCGCCTTTAGATTTGTTAGGAAAAGCATTCATTATTAGTGCTTATGAGTGTACCGGTAGTACTTAGATTCTAGAACTTGCGTTAGTGATGCATCCCGAGACCGCTAGTGAGACTACATTCGTGTAGTAGGATTTACTACATGATAAGAGGCATTAGGATCACCCTTATGTTAAACCCGTATCATAATTACTTGACCAATAAAGTCATAATTACTTGACTAGTAAAGTCAATTAATTTCTCCCACACCTTTACATTGTACTCATTTTTAGTACACGATACCCCTAGTACACCCCTCCGAGCATATCTTTTTCGTTTCTAACTTTAAGCATTTTACTTAAAGGAAGAATTTGTTTACAATCCACCCCAAATGTGCAACCAAATCGCCTTAGCCTTCCGTGTATGCACTCATCTTTAGTGCATTATTGTTATTTGTTTAAACCCTTAGTAAATTGTCTAATTGATCACATGGTTGCTAAGTCGAGTCATATCTTGTACATATTGTTTTGGGACGATTGGGACGCATGGGTAAAGTACTTGTGTTATGGAGTAATGGGGAAGAACATCATATATTACCCTCATATGTGCGTTAATTTTAAAAGTGCTCCAAGTGTTTTGATTATCTTAATTCGAGTCATTAGAATAGTTGATTGTAAAGTATGTAAAAGTTCAAGTGTAAGGGGGACGTAAATCCCCTACGATGTATTATTTTGGATGGTAGGGCAAGAGTGTATGCAAAATAATAATAATAATAATAATAATAATAATAATAAATAATAATAATCAAGAAAAAGAAAAAAAAATATAGAAAAAGAAAAAGAAAAAAAAACATGCGGACTACCATCTCGTTTCATTTTATGTTTGTTTCATAGTTTTTAGTTTTGATTAGCTTAAGTCGAGTCGAGTCTTGGCTTAGCAACACCATATTATACATGTAATTAACCAAGATGATTAACTCGCCACCAGTAAATATTGCCTTTATCCAACAAAACCGTGTTTATCATATCCCTACACCTCATGTTATAACCCTTTAAAAGACCTCTTTGATAGTTTATCCTAGGTCCTTACGCCAAGTGGTGGAGGTTTGATCCTTTCCCAAGCCTATGGTAATCTATTTGCTATGACAGGTAGTGAGAGATGTTTTCCATTTCCTTATTGTGATATATACTATATTACACCCGAGAGTTGTGAGTATCTAAACACTATTTGTGAGGTGCTAGTGTATAACCTCCGTGCTTATTTTTGGTTTTAAGTGGAACGATTATTGTTGTAATTACTTTTATATTAGTGTTAAATGACCTCTAGCTTGTATTTTGATTAGAATAAAAGCGCATTTGCTTGAGGACAAGCAAATCTCAAGTGTAAGGGTATTTGATAAGGCGAAAAGTGTACCGCTTTTAGGGGGTCATTTAAGCCCGAATTCGTGATTATTTGATCAATTATTGCCCTAAATCGTCCCTTTTGTCATTTTAGGTACTTTTGAGAAGAAATCTGGAAAAGGAAGCATTTTGGACGTTTTTGGAGCGATTAAGTGAACAAAATGACAAAGTCTCAAAATCCTTGTTAGGAACAGTACCTCACGGCGTCAAAGCCATACAAGTGACGGCGTCAAGCTTGGCAAAAGAGGTGGATATGGAAAATACACATGACGGCCCAGAACAATTTCAAGGCAATTTGGCCTGACGGCGTCACCAAGGCCGTCAGGGTCAGAATACATGTGACGGCCCAGAGTAAAATTACACATGACGGCGTCAGAAGTGGATCTAGGCAATATGAATTTTATCTTGGCGGCGAGTTGACGGCGTCACAAGCTATAACGTGACGCCGTCAAGGTGTAATATCTATATAGTTTTCTAATTTTCATTCATTAAGTGTGGAACTTTTGGAGAACTTCTTTGTGAAAACCCTAGATGAATTTTCTATAAAAACAAGGGTTTCAACCCTTGTTCCATCCATGTTCAATTGAAGATAAGTTTTCCAATAATCATTCAATATGTCTATGTGTTGTTTGATTTTATCTTATGCTTGTCTTCTTTTTAACATACTAGGCTAGGTTTTCTTGTGTTTGCTTAGATGTAATGAAACCTAGATGTTGATTATTGGTTAATGGTTTGTTTATAATTGTTGTGGATGATTGAATTCAATGTTAGGCTTAAGAAAACTGGCAGACTTCCAATTGGTAACTTGCTTGAACGTCTTAAGAAACATGATCGGAGGTGTACTACGATTTATTGGTTGTATTTAATGCGTAGGCAACTGCTAGTGATACTACGTTAGGAGCTAGTAGCTGGCTCGACCTAGAATGAAGTAGAAGCCTATAGAGTTAGGGAATTTCGTACACAGCCCTACGACTATTATTAAGGAATATAACTCGTCATCCATGCAATTGTAACAAGCTAATCAACCAGTAAAAGATATCTAGGGAGTAATGAAATCTAAGTAAACACATTTTCTCTCATTATTGTTTACACCATACATTAGTTTAAGTTTATTTTATTTTGATTGCATCTTTAGTTAATTGGGTTAGTTGATTAGCAACTAATTCCGCCCACTCCTTCAAAACCTGAGATTTTACTTGCTTTCTTTAAAATATAAAAATACAAAAAGAATCATCCCTCACCCTTAGACCTAGTTTAGTAGACATTTTAATCCTAGCGAACACTATTCCTGAGTTGAACGATCAATCTCCCGGTACTTGTCACTATACTATACTACAACGAACAGGTACACTGCCTGGTGGGGATTACAAGCTTCTCAAGATCCCTTGAGAGGTAAAACCTTTTACGAGGGCGCAATTCCACGCATCAAGTTTTTGGCGCCGCAGCCCGGGGAAATAGTTATTGTCTAGGTTAAAATTTCTTTTTATTAGGTCTACTAGTTAGATTCCTTTCTAGTAAGATTTTTATTTTATTTTTATATGTTACTTTAGTCTATCTTTTCTTTGTTTGTTTGTTCGTATAATCCTCATTAATTATTCCGTTGGCCACTATGGAAAACGCGAATCCACCCCTTTCACCTATCGAGGTTGCTTTGTTGCGTGAATAGATTGAGAATGAGATTAGGGAACTTATAGAGCTTAATAGATTGGTTGATATTGAGCTTGACTATGCGCTTAATGACTTAGCACTAGCCATGGACTTAGATAAGGGACTTGAACCCAACAACTTAGGAATTGTAGAAGATGTTAAGGAAGTAGAAGGGGAGGGTTTAGATGATTATTTCAATTTATATCCCACTAAAGAGGAAATCGCTTATTATAACAATCTCACTGATAACCCTAGGCCTCCCTTTGTTAATATTGATCCTAAGAATAAAAGAGGTGACCCTAAGAATGTAAAGATACCATGCATGATTGGGTATAAATGCATTGATCAAGCCTACATAGATTTTGAATCCCCACTCAACATTTTGTCTTCAAGTGTCTATAATGAGTTAGTAACAACAAGATTCGGACCTAGAAAAGATCCCAAATACCCCGGTGAAGTTTGTAACTTTGTCGGGAGAGTTAAAGGTCTACATGTCTTTGTTGGGAACTTCACTTACCTCGTGGACTTTATGGTTGTGGAAGACTTGGCCAATATTATAGATTGTCGCTTATCCCATGTGGTACTAGGAAGACTTTTGGAGAACTTCTTTGTGAAAACCCTAGACAAATTTTCTATAAAAACAAGGGTTTCAACCCTTGTTCCATCCATGTTCAATTGAAGATAAGTTTTCCAATAATCATTCAATATGTCTATTTGTTGTTTGATTTTATCTTATGCTTGTCTTCTTTTTAACATGCTAGTCTAGGTTTTTCTTGTGTTTGCTTAGATGTAATGAAACCTAGATGTTGATTATTGGTTGATGGTTTGTTTATAATTGTTGTAGATGATTGAATTTGATGTTAGGCTTAAGAAAACTGGCAGACTTCCAATTGGTAACTTGCTTGAACGTCTTAAAAAACATGATCGGAAGTGTACTACGATTTATTAGTTGTATTTAATGCGTAGGCAACTGTTGGTCCCTTTTACTTGGTTAACAATAACTAAAAAGCTAATGTAACCAAGTTATATGACTTTTAACTCAGATGTATATAATGATTAATAATAAAGCAGCGTAAAGATAAGAGACAATATTTTTTAACGTTTAATTCTTTATTAGAAGTTAATCAAAAGAATCGTACCCCAAGTGTTTGCGGAATAACACTTGGGATTGAAAATGACAAGTGTGGTATTGACTCCTCTCTAAACTCAAAACAATGTTTGAGTGACAACTAAGGACCCACTGAGCTATCTCAGGGGCTATGTTGTTCTTTGGAGGAGTAAAAGTGGTTTGTGAATGCTTTGCATTAATTGCACAAACTTGTCAACTTTTACTCCTCACTTATGCTACCTATTTATACAAAAATATGAACAACTCTATTATACAACGGACCTAAGCATTCCTTAATAAAATCTTGATAGATTATATTCTCTGGCAAGGGAAACTTCTTTGGGTTAAGTCCAAACGGTGCTTTCTGATGACAGACTGGATTTAACCATTTGGGGAAAGTTTGTCATTAAAGTGATAAAGCACTTTAATGAAAGTGTTCAAACTTTCCCACCCAGTCCCGCCAAATCTTCAGTCTTCAAGTCATCAGTCTTCAGTACCATGATAGTTGTTGAGGAGTCTTGGGGTACAGTGAGTTATTGTCATCCTCACTGAACCCATCACCTTCTTCTTGGCTTAGATCTCACTTCACTGAGTTTCGCCTCACTGAATGGAGAACCTTTCTTCTTAGGCTCGGTCTAAGCATCCTGAAGATGACTCACTCAGTGACTTGTTTACACTTAGGTGATTTTACGTTCAAATCCTAGTTAGAAGAAGATTGGGGAATTCAGTGACCCAACAATCTCCCCTTATTTGAACATACAAATAGCCTAAGTGTTTCTTGATTCAGTGTGAGTTGGCAGGGTTCTTCATCTCTTACTGAATGTTGATGTAATTTTAAGTAGGACACATAATTTAACAAAACATCAAAGTTTATTAATAGTTATTACAAGTCCTACAAATTACAAAAATAAAAAGATAGTTATTGTTGCAGATTAGATGTTCAGGTGGTATCCAAGGGCTTCAAGCTTTGCTTTCTTTGATCTAAGTAGATGTCTTTCAGGATGTTCATTGATCATTGCTTCTAAGTCCTGGCAGAATCTTTTGTTCTCAGTACTCTTGATGGGGGACGCCAACATGAGGTACATGAGCATTGCTTTGATTCCTGCCTTTTCCATATCAGACCATCTTTGGAAAGCTAAGTTTCCATACTCATCAGTAAAACATAAGCCTCTTTCAGGTGCTTCAAGGACCGCATTGTTCATGAAAGTGATCCCTTCAGGAAGCGACCTGTCACAGTCCAGCCCTGGTACTTTTATCTCAGGCTCCATCTCAATATGCTTCCTTTTCCACCTGGAAGCCTTATATGGAGCAGTCTCTGTTGTTGAGGCAGGAAGAAGTGAGGGAATGTTTAGAGCTTCAGGCATTGCTCTCAGTCTGTCGTACCTTTCCTTCAGTGACTTGAGAAGGTTGGAAACTACAGCATTGTTCTTCTTGGCAATGATAGGGCGAAGCTCATCAAATTCAGTGATGCCAAAATTAGCAAACCTGAATGGCTTATGGACGTCAAATACTCTTTGATCAAGTCCCCTGAAGACTGTGACCACTGCAGGATTGGTGTTTCAGTGAATTTGAATGTCAGTGATGGTTTCCGGTTTTAGCCTTTCTTTCATCACCCAAGTATAATTTTCGATCCTGTGTTTTCTTATTTGAGCGTCCTTCCTGAGCTTATTTTCCCTTTCCCTTTTGAGAGCATTTAACTCTTCTTCCTGAGCCTTTTTAAAGGCTGCACCAGCTTGCTCAGTTGCTAGTGCCTCAGAATCCAAACCAATCTTTTCAGCTTCCTCATGAACAACCTGAATAAGAGCAGGCTTGCTCATTCTCTCTTCTTCAGCAACCTTTTGCAAAATCTCAATTCGTTCCATGTGGGCTTGAATTTCTGCATTGGTGAGATGATGCACA
The DNA here is from genome assembly GCA_030686995.1 of Artemisia argyi. Lineage (NCBI taxonomy): Eukaryota > Viridiplantae > Streptophyta > Magnoliopsida > Asterales > Asteraceae > Artemisia > Artemisia argyi. The sequence continues at coordinate 16,774,256 of CM060697.1, read as the reverse complement.
ACTCCATCGATTTCAAACGGGACTCTGATGGGTTCATCAGGATCATATCTGACTATGGTGGAGGCAGGCTTGAGCACTGATTCAGGTTCAGAGGTGGTAGCAATACTTTTTCCTCTGTCCTGCCTGAGAGTGGAAGAGACTGGTTCCTGTTGAGGTGGAACTTCAGTGATTGGTGTGGCTTCAGTGACATGCTCCCCCTCAGTGTGAGAGGGCTGTCCAGCTTCTTGTTCTTCAGTATTAAAGGATTTAGTAGCATTCTCCCCCTCAACATTTGCCTGAGCGTCAGTGATGGCAAGTGTTGGCTGTACTGAAGAAGAAGTAGATGTTCCCTTGAAGGCTTGGAAAATTTCGGTCATCATTGACTTGATTTCCGCAGTATCCTGATGAATGAGAGATACTTTGGAGTCAAGTGCAGCCTGAGAGTGTTCAAGGGCTGTCATCCTGGATCCCATTGTCCATGCCAGAGAAGTGGACTTTTGGGATTGAGCTGCCACTGATTCTTCCAATTTTGTAAAGGAAGATTTGAGAGACTCCATGATTGAGCTGGGATTCTGAACATTTGATCCCTTTAGCAAGTCAAGTAACTCAGTGAGGGTCACTGAGTTTACTTGATACATCTCAGATGCCTGGAGAAGCTAACTGGTTAGCTCAGGATCATCCTTGACCGATTCTTGAACAGACTGAACCCCTACATTCAGCTGGTTAAGGGATATCAAAAACTGATTCAGGCGAGAGATCATCTGTGTCAGGGAGTGGTTAACTGAGGCATTCTGTTCCCTGACATCGTCATTGAAGTCTTCGACAGCATCTTTAAGATTATGATAATGAACTGCCTGTTCAGTGTGCATGTCAAATACCTCATCAGTGACCCCCCTGTACAAAATGTTAGTCATCTTCTTGACGAATTTGGTGAAAGCTTTCTTAGTGAGAGGAGCTTGATCATCTCCTGAGGACTCTAGCTCGGAATGTGTGTCAGCAACTTCATGGTTAGAAGATTGAGGAGACTGAGGGATTGGCTCGGGGACTGTCTCCTCAAACTCCATATCATCTCCGGCCGTAAAAACTTCCTCATCACTGTTGAATTCATCATCAGAATACAAGACTGCCTGAGCATTAGCTAGGGACTGAATCTGCAAAACAAGGAGGTTATCCGGATCCTCTTCATAAGAAGACTTGCCTTCTTTTTGGCCAGGTCCTGACCCCTCAAATCCGGTAGATTGGGTTTTATCTACCTGGTCCTCAAGGTCAGTTCCCAAGTAATGCGCACCTCCGGGGGTGGTTTTGGGTTCCATATCAGCGGGTGGCTGTTGTCCCTCTGAATCTTTGTTCCCCGTGACCCCTTCAGACACTGATGGGTGTTTCTCAATGCCATCATGAGGAGCCGTGAAAGTTGTGTCCCTGTCAGCGGGTTGTATATTTCCCTCTGAGTCTTTGGGATGAGTTTTTGTACCCTCAGACAAAAGCTTTGATTTGCGAATGTCCTCATCAGGCACCTGAGTGGTTTTGCCCCCTTTCCAACAGGCTTGTTCTGGCCTGTCAAAGGTTTAGGGGCGAGAACTCCCTGTTGCTTGGGTTGTGATTTACCCGAGCCTTTGGCAGGATGTGATTGTTTGTGGGTCCCCTTCTTAGTGGAGTAGTGCTGCTCCACCGAGGGTTTAGGACCCCTTACTCCCTGATACTCTGGTTGTGATTTACTAGAGTCTTTAGCAGGATGTGAAGGTTTGGTTGGTTCCAACTCCACTGACTTGTTTATGTCAGCAGAGCCTTTGGGAACGGGTTCGCCAGAGGACACTGAGTGTGATGTCTCAGTGCCCTCCGTTGGCCTTTGTTTGGGGCCAAAGATTGGCGATCCTGAGGGTGTCAGTAGTCAGGGTCTGTTGTTGTTGTTGCCCCCTTTTGTTAGGCTTAGGGGCAGAGGTCTCAGTGGCGAGTGACTTGGGTTGAGCCACCTTCCTGGACCCTTGTCCCTACTTCCTCTTCACCTTTTTGGTAGGAGAGGGAACTGGTGAAATTTTATTGTCACCCTGGATAGCAGTAAGCATATACATTGTCAGGGTGACTGGTGTAACCTCAAGAGGGTCCCGTGAGTAATTAGCCTTGTGTAGGACATCAGGCTGAAAACCTATTGCATCAGGCTTAGCATACTCAGACCCAAGCAAGTCTTGTAGGGCACAGGAAATGAATCTAGGATATGACATGAGTTTTTGCCTAGACTTCCCCCTAACTTTGCAATGAGGTCCCTGAAGATTATTTCTCCAAGGTCAATTTTTCTACCCTCCATGAGACAGAACATAATCATTGATTGAGTAGTGTTCAGTTGCTCAGTTGAGGATTTATTGCCCCCAAGGACCTGAATGACAAAGGTCATCAGAATCCTCCAGGGGGCAGGAAACCACGTTTTTATGATGGAGGCTTTGGACAGAAGGGCCCCTGGAGATACTTCAGGATGAAGTTTATCATAGGGCCCAAGTCTCAAGAGGAGTTCCTTAAGTTCCTCTTCAGTAGGTTGGGTGGCAGAGCTCTCAGCAAAGTCAAGGCCTGTGGCTTTGACAAAGGTCTTATAGTTAAGAGTAAGGAACTTTGTTCCATTCTTGACTGAGAACTTGATTGTGGCATCCTTTGGTGCATCAGGGTTTTCAACCACCGCTGTGCACCAAAATTCCCTCAAGTAGTCATGATAGATGACTGAGGGGGTTTTTGTGAATGTGGTGGTGAGAAAACAATTTTGTAGGAACTTCACCACATCCCTGTATTCAGGGTGCCCTTCAGGGTAGGCAAAGTTCCCCACCACATTATTTTTGGTGAGGTCTACGCTTTCCATTTGGAAATCCACATTGGGTGTACATTTGATGACCTTTGAAGAAGCCATTATGTTTGATAAAAGGTCTGGTTTTGGTCAAAGAAGAAGCACACAGAGTTTTTGAAAACAAATTGATTCTTGAAATAATTTTGCAAGACTTTTGTTAATATTTTGAAAGCATGTGTGTGTTCTTCTTTGTGGGGGTATTTATAGGGTGGGAATTAGGGTAGTGATGTTGCGGATACCAACGGTTTTTATTATTCAACCAAAACGGCATAATAATATGGGTTTGATATCCGCATTTAATATCACGATTCCCACTACCCTATTTTCTCTCACATGATGGGGTGAACAGTTGTGTGGCTCTGCAAATAATGCACTTTTGCAGAGTACTATCATCACAATGATTTGTTGTGAGAGAGCAATTAATGCTCAGTGGTGTTTGGTGAGAGAGATGTGGGGGCCCAAGATGTGGATGCTAGTTGTGTAAGCGACATATATTCCTATATTTAATAGAAATCAGTTACCTACCTGTGACATTTACTAATAAGTACTTAGAGCATTTAGTTAGGGTATTCAATGCCTTTGACATCTTGAGCCCCCTGAATGATTTATCATTCAGGAATGGGTTTGTTCAGGAAGGATATGATCAGGGACCTAGAGAATTTACATCAGGTTGGAACACTTTTGATCAGTTTCCTGATTCTATGTCCAACATGCCTAATTCAGCTTTCAATCTTGTGAAAGTGGGTTTATCCAAGGGTTTCGTGAAGATATCAGCTAGCTGATACTCAGTGGGGATGAAATGTAATTCAATTTCTCCATTCATGATGTGGTCCCTGATGAAATGGTATCTAATGTCAATGTGTTTGGTTCGTTGATGAAGTACTGGATTATTTGAGATGGTTATGGCACTTGTATTATCACAAAAGATAGGTACCATCTTATACTGAATGCCATAGTCACTCAGTTGGCTCTTCATCCATAGTACATTTGCACAACATCCTGCAGCAGCCATATATTCAACTTCAGCTGAGGACATGGCCACTGATTGTTGTTTCTTTGTAATCCAACACACAAGTTTACCACCAAGAAATTGACAGGATCCTGAGGAACTTTTTCTGTCCATATTGCATCCTGCATAGTCAGAGTCAGTGTACCCTTTGAGATCAAATCCTAAACATTTTGGGTAATACAAACCAAGGTTTGATGTACCCTTCAGGTACCTGAAGATTCTCTTGACAGCAGTGAGATGGGACTCTTTTGGGTCAGCCTGATATCTTGCACACAGACAGACTGAGAATTGGATATCAGGCCTTGATGCAAGTAGGTACATAAGGGAGCCTATCATTCCCCTATATTGGGTTTGGTTCACTGATTTGCCAGTGAGGTCAGGGCCAAGGTTTTTTGGAGGAACCATAGGAGTCTTTACTGAAGAGCAGTCAGTGAGCTCATACTTCCTCAATAGGTTCCTCAGGTATTTTTCTTGGCAAATGGATATTCCTTTTTCAGTTTGTTTGATTTGGAGTCCAAGAAAGTATGTGAGTTCACCTATCATGCTCATTTCAAACTTTGTAGTCATCAGTTTCTCAAACTGTTTGCAAAGTTTGTAACTTGTTGAGCCAAAGATGATGTCATCAACATACACTTGAACCAAGATGACATCACTTTTTGTTCTGTAGATGAACAGTGTGTTGTCAATCTTTCCTCTAACAAACTTGTTTTGGATCAGGAAGGCTGAAAGAGTTTCAGACCATGCCCTGGGAGCTTGTTTCAGTCCATAAAGGGCCTTGTTAAGCTTGTAGACATGGTTGGGGTATTCACTACTTTCAAAGCCAGGAGGCTGTTGCACATAAACATCTTCTTTGATGTTACCATTTAGGAATGCACTTTTAACATCCATTTGGTAAACTTTAAAGTTCATGTAGGTTGCATAGGCAAGGAAGATCCTGATGGCTTCCATTCTAGCAACAGGTGCAAAGGTTTCCTCATAGTCTATACCTTCCTGTTGATTATATCCTTTGGCAACCAGTCTTGCTTTGTTTTTGATGACTGTGTCATTCTCGTCAGTCTTGTTTTTAAAGACCCATTTCATACCAATGATTAAAACACACTCGGGGCATTCAACAAGGGTCATGACATCATTTCTGTCAAATTGTTCCAATTCATCTCTCATGGCCTGAACCCAACTTTCATAGGTCAGGGCTTCTTTGATATTTTTAGGCTCTATTTCAGAGAGATAGTCAGCATAAAGACATATATTGGCAGAGGCGGCCTTGAGTTTAGCAGCCTTGCTTCTTGTGAGCATGCCTTCAGTGGGTTCACCAATGATGTTCACAAGCTCAATGATTTTGGATCTTGTCCAGCTATCCTGAGGTTTGGGATAGGAATTTGAGCTTGTAGGAGCCTGATTAGGTTCAGGCTCAGGAACTTGAGGTGACTCATCAATATGTGCATTAGTGACAATTGTGGGATCAATTTGCTTTGAGGGTTCCTGAACAATTTGTTCAGTGGTTGCAGTCTCATTGGAGACATGCTGAGTTTCAATGAACTCACTGATGGTTGGTTGGGGTAGGTTGTGAGGGATGATATAGTAAGAGACATCAGCATCAGCTTGATATTGGGTTGAGGGGTTGTTCTCAGGATGATACTCATCAGGGGGTACCTTGATGAGTCATCAATACCAATATCTTCAACTGAGGAATTTGAGAACCTGATAGATTCAGTGCTCTCATCAACAGTAATGTGATAAGTTTCCTCAGTTTGTTGTCTCCTAGTGTTGAACACCCTGAAGGCTTTGGAAACCAGAGAATATCCCAGGAAGTATCCATCATCAGCTTTGGCATCAAACTTACCTAAGTGATCCTTGTGGTTATGAATAAACACAGGACACCCAAATACATGATAGTAGCTAATGTCAGGGATCCTTCCTTTGAATATCTCATAGGGAGTCTTATTGTGCCTTTTCACAATGATTGACCTATTTTGAGTGTAGCAAGCTGTTTTAACTGCCTCAGTACAGAAATGTTTTGAAAGGACTGAGCCATTTAAAATTGTTCTTGCAGCGTAAATGAGTGTTCTATTTCTCCTTTCAGCTACTCCATTTTGTTCAGGAGTATAGGGAGAAGTGAAATTTTGAGAAATTCCGTTCTCATCACAGAAACACTCAAGGTCTTGGTTTTTGAACTCAGTGCCATTGTCAGTTCTGATCTGTTTAACTTTGACATCATTTTGATTTTCAATGTTCCTGACAAAAGACATGATGGTTTCAGCTGCCTAACTCTTTTTGGTCAGGAAGTAAACCCAAGTATATCTTGAGTATTCATCCACTATGACCAGAATATACTTCTCATGGTGAATGGACATTGGACTGACAGGTTGATGAGTGCTAAAACACTCATCATTTTTGGTCATTCTGAACTGCAAAAACATACAAAAACACTCAGAAATGCATCAAAATACTGAAAATATTCCAAAATTGTGTTTTATATGTTTTAGATGCAAAATGAGTAAAAACAGTTGAAAAACGAACAAAGTTTGCATAATTGGTAGTTTCAGTCCCCCAACTTTCAAAATTTGGCAAAAATAGTCCTTGAGCACTTATTTTTATAAAAAAAAGTCACCAAAGGTCCTTTTGAAATCATAAGTTGTCATATTTAGTCCTTTGGTGAAAAATTCTAAAAGTTTTGAGAATTTACAAGTTTAGTCCCTGGAGTTTCAATTTTGACAGATTTGGTCCCTGGGAAATATTTCTAGATAAAAACTCAATTTTGGGTCCTTGGGAAATCACAATTTGGCAAATATGATCCTTGGGAAAAAGGTTTGGAGAAATTACAGTTTTGGTCCCTCTAGTTTCACATTTGGCATTTATGGTCCTTGGGATTTAAAATTTTGGAAAATACAAGTTATGGTCCTTTGGTTATTGATACTTGGAAGGAATTACCCTCATGACAAATTTGGGGATTTTACATTTTTGATCCTTGTGTTTTACTAACTTAACCAAACCGGACCCTTGATTACTATTATTATCCACCAAATAAACCAACTCCAAGCCCAAAACAAAACAAATCCACCCATCCCCCCAAGCCCAATCCTAAGCCCAGCAACAAACAAACACACCCCGTTAATATTAACCAGGGTCAAACCCCTGGTTTGACTTTCACCATCTCCCTCCCACTTGCCTGCAACAAACCCTGCCAACACTCCACCCCCTTACCCTCTACTACTACTACCCATACCATGTTTCCCCCTCCAAATACTAAGTCCAAATTGCATTTATTGCTCACTAATATCAACAAGTTACTCCTCCCTGCCATTTGGACTTTTTCCCGCCAAAATAATCTTGAATGGCCGAGATCAAATTAAGCCATCCCACGGCTGGGAATTGATGGGGAATGAAAGAGAAAGACTCCAGGACCCATATAAGTGAAGAAAAAACAAACAGAGAAGACTAAGTAGAGTAATATAGTTTAGTTTACATCATTTTTATTGTACTTTAAATTCCAGTCTTAATTTTCAGTTGAAACTAGTTGTAATCAGTTTATGTCATGTAATTTAAACTATCTTGAACTTTAATTCCATGTTTTATTGTACGAATTCATAATTAACAATTTTCAAGCAAAATTGACAACTTTGCTTAAAATCTGTTAATTGTAGTTTCTTTGTTCCATTTAGCTTCTATAAACTCACTTAGAAGTTTTCAAAAGTTTTCTAAGCTTTTAATCCAGTTTATACTAAATTTACTAGAAAATAAGAAAAATTCACTTAAAATAGATAGAAAATATAAAAATCAGTGAAACAAGTGCAAGATGCTTGGAGCATGGTTCGTATTGGAAGGCCATGGGTTAGGTGCCTCATGGGAGGCTTTAGGAAGTCAGTTTGGTCCTTGGTACTTCATTTCACAGCTTGGTTCAACTTGTAAGCTCATTTGTCCATTTTATGCTTTCACTGTAGTTAAGCATGTTTATTCTTAATTCTGGTTTCTTTGTGTTTATTTGAAGGTTGTGAGTTGTTATATTGCTTGAAATCTCAAGTTTGCTCAGTAGAATCTATTGGTGCTTAAAATCTCATTTTAACTGCTAAATTAGTGTAACAATGATTCATGGGTATATGTTGATATAGTAGTGTTTCTAAGTTCCATTTAGCTCAGTACTTCATCATAAGTACTATTGGTTCTATTTCATGGTCTAACTCAGTGTGATGTTTTGAAAATCAAAAATCAACCCACATAAGGGGGTGTTTGGTTTAGATTGCTTACCTAGGTTCTAGTTGTTTTTGTTGCTTATTAATGTTGGAGTATGCTATTGTAGTTCCAAGTAAGTGAAATTAGGCATAAAACTTTGGTCTAATTTGACAAAAAGTCAAAATCACCCAAAATACTCCTTGTCTGCCCACTGTGTGGGTTTTGAGTCCCACAATCCTTCATATTAGCCTAAAGATTGAATATTTAGCCTAGATTAGATTTAACATAGCTTATTACATGTTTCTTAGTTTGCAGGATTCATCAAAAGTTCATTATAGTCAAATGTTCAAGTTTATCAATAAAAATCAAATTTGCAATATCTCAGATTTTCCAAAATTTGCAAGAATTTTAGAGAATTTTGTGTAAGCTTTTAGGCTTTGAGCTTTTGATATGTGGTAGTCCCCCACCTCAACTTCAAAGTCCAACCTTCACTTAATTTTTGCAATTTTTTCTGTGGACCCCACAGGTCCTCAAACTCAGCTGCAGGGGAAGAGCCTCCCCTATGCACAGACCCTTGCAGCCACCACCCTCACTTCTATGAGTCCCACAGGCCACCTCAGTGGGCCCCACTCTTCCCCTGGTTCTTTGAACTCTCAAGCTTGCCACCTTTACAGTGGTACCAAGCTTTTGAGCTTAAGCCACCTTGTGGGCCCCCTAGATCAGCCCCAATGTTGTCCCATTTCTGTGTTTAGCTAAGTACTTCAAGTGCTTATTCTTGTTCTTATTGGCTTATCAATGTTAATATTTTGTTGTTTCTAGCTTATATAAGTCCATTTTACTTATCTGAACCAAGTTTTACCCCTGTGGACCCCACATAAGCTAATTTGAGCTTATTTCCTAGTTTGGTCAACCAAAGTCAACTGTCAAGCTTTTAAGCATGCATTTGGCTTATTTTTAAGTTCTGAAAAAGTTGTTTTTGTAAAATTTGTTTGTTTTTAGTGTTAAAAATGTTTTGTAAATGAAAAATCCAGAAAAACCAATTTAATTATAAGTGATAGTTTCTATTTAATTTTATTTATCTTTTTAATTTTCCTTTTTAGATTTTTATTAAGTAACTTGCAATTTTATATTTTTCTTAATTTCCTTTATCTTTAAGTACTTTCAGTAATTTTTCCAAATTTTAATATTGTCATTTAGTATTTATTAGATTTAATATTAGTTTAATTAATTGTTAATTAATATTTAAGCATTAAATAGCATAATTAGTTTTCATTAAGTAAAACCTAGTTTTTATATTTTTTCTAGCTTTTATATTTTATAAAATAATTTTAGATTTTTTTTCTAGAATTTCTACTGTTAATTTTCTAATTTTCTTAATTAATTTAGTTAAATTAGATATTAATTAATAAACAAGTAAATAATTAGTAAAATAGTCTAAAAATAATTTTTATAAACTTTTTATAATTTTTTAGGATTCCTGAGATGGTTAATTAGATTTGTAAATTTTTCTATAATTTTCTAGTCATTTTTAGTATTATTAGTAATTTAAAATAGTTTAAATAGTTTAATTAATTTAATTAGTAATTAATTAATATAAAAATCACAAAAAGACAAAAAGACATTTATTTAAGTTTAAAATTAGTTTTTAGTTATTTTATAATTTTAGAAATTTAATTTTTATTTTTCTAGTATTAAAATAATATTATATTGTATTTAAGTTATTTAAATAATTAGTATTAAATAGTATTTAATTAATATTAAATAAGTAAATAGTGTAAAAATTCATTTTCTTTTTCTAAAAATTTTCTTTTATCCTTTAGTTTGTAAAAAAGTCATTTTCACCCCCTGTGGGTTTTCAGATTTCAGAATTCACTTTTTATTTTGTACGTTCACGTAAATTTAAATTGAACGTACGCGTTTTTAGGTTTAAAACATTTCTGGGTTTTCTAATTTCACGTATATGTTATTATAGCTTATTTAAACTATTTCCTTGTAGATTCCTTAGTTTAATCAATCACAAACCCCTTTCTGTCCAAATTCACCCGATCACAAACCCGTTTGATTACCATCACACCTCGTCGGGACATAACGACCCGGGGAAACACTGTACTTCCACGGAGCATTGACTCTAAGCTGTTTGACTTGGTTGACCATTCCTTGGTCAATTTAAGTTGACCGTTTGGAGCCAATCAAATTTTGGCGCCGCTGCCGGGGAGGTTGTGCGCGTTATTCTAAACGGTTTGCAGATTAGTGAATCTGGATATACACTCTTTGTATATTTACCATCCTTGTTCATATTTTCTTATCATATAAAAACAAAACAGTTCACGAAAACATTTTAAAATCAGTTTTCAACGAACACAAAAAACCCAAAAAGATTTTCTTTCTCATTTGTACAAAATGTTTTCCCAAAACCACAAAAATATCCATCTTTACCCTCCTACCTTTTTGATTCTTTATCCCTACCCCTCTATGAACCTTTAATTCTTTCCTATGTCGTATCCACACCATTTTGGTTGCCAATGGTGTGGTGGTCCTCATAATGGTGGGAATTGTCCCGGCTGAAGCATGGTAGAGTCAGGAGATGGGTCTGTCTATAACCAAGCTCCTTATCCTTACCATGACACATCTGATACATTCTACCAGCCACCACATCATGAGATACATACATATATCTGTGTGAGTTTTGTGGAGGCCCTCACCAAGGATTTGAGTGTCAATCCGGAAACACGTTTGTCTATGAACAGTTTTTTGGTGATGCTCATAATTTTGGTTATGACCAATATCCATACGATTCACCAAACCAAACTCAACAGTTTTACTGTTGTGATTACTGTAGAGGTCCACACTTCAGCTCAGATTGTCAAACGGGGAATCCATATCCTTGTGACAATTTTGACACACCTTATTATGACCAACCTCCACAGTGCCAAATGAATCAAGCACTTCTTCCATAAATGCAAAATATACTGGAAATACTTGATGATCTTAAGGGTTTAGTTAAAGACTTTGCCCAAAGAGACACTCATCAAAAATCCATGGAAGAATTGTTGGCTGAAGAGCAGGCTGCTAGAATAAATTCCCAAGATGCCTATGAAAAATCTATTAGGGAATCAATTGCAAAAGAAAAAGCAGCCAAATCTAGCTCTCAGTTCCGTTTCATTCCTGATGACAGTGATGATGAAGATACCATTGATATTCTTCAATTTTATAAAACTTCATCTAGCTCATCAGATACAATTCCTTCCATGGAAAATCAGGGAGAAAATAATGTGACAGAGAAATTACTAGGAGAAGATCAAATGGAACTCGTACAATCCATGAATGCTAGCTCCTCTCAATTCCCTCAGTCTGTTATCACACTCGAAGTTCACACTCACTCTCTGAACATGAGGGATGAGCATCTTAGCACTGTTCCTGAAAAGGAATCGGACGAATTCATAAAGTCTAGTGTTGAGAACCTTGTCCCAATCCCAAGAGAGTCACAGGGAACTTTTGATCTTATGTGTGATTTATCTTCCCCTCTTGAGTGTCCAAAAGATCAATTTGAGACTTTCTCCGATTGTAGCGAAGACTGTGCATCTTATGGAGACATCGAGTATGTTGAAGCATCAGTTCCACATTATGATGTTGATCATCTTCTTGAGGAGTTCGCCGATGAACTTACTCACATCAATTCACTTCCAACGGGAAGTAACGATGATCTCTTTGACTTTGAAGCCGATCTAGGAGAGATTGAAAGTCTCTTACATCATGATCCGTCACTCAGTTCTAATCCCAATAGTCCAATAGAGAATTTTAATCACTTTGTTCCCGAAGCATTCAAAACCACTCTCACCAATCCTCTTTTTGAATTCGAATCTGAATTCACTTTGATTTCTGATAATCCAATCTTTGGTATTCAGAATGAGGATAGTGATGAGTCCACAATGGAACAAGAGTTCACAGATTCACACCATGTGAATAATTCTCTTCATGAGGAGTTCTCCGGTGAACTCACTCATGTCATGACTCCTCCGGAGTATGATAGCCCGGGGGGAGATGCACTCAATCATGAGTATTTGCAAATTCCCACCCTCCCTCCCGGGATGTTTTTGAGCTTAACCCTTGAAATCCAAATTCAAGCTACGGAGCCTGATCTCGAGGAAGAAAATCTTACCATGATTTTCATCATGGTTTTCTTCCTTTTCTTCACCTACAGGGTGACTTCTCCTGTTCTTCACTCCTTCGGGAATGAAGACATTATATTTGACCCCGGCATCACCGCTTATAGTTTATACTATCTTAAGCCGGGTACTTATCTCATCGGTGTGGAACTTTCACGTGCTTCAAATGTTTGTCCAAACATCTTGAATGAAAGTCCGATGCAGATTGTTTCTTACACATCATGCTTCCCCAAGAAACAATGAATTCGGGGTCGAGTCAAGCTAGCGACTCGGTAAACAAAAATAGTAGCATGCTTATAGGGTTTTCACCCTAAGTGTGGGGGAGTTACCCCTGCTGTAGTTACCAATAAAGTGAAAAAAACAAAAATGGTGTTTCCACATTTAGCTTGTAATGTTGCCCTTTTACGTTCAAAGAGTCGACATAATAGCCGGGACTTTGAAAATTGAGGACAATATTCAATTCTAAGTGTGGGGGGGGGGGGGGGGGAATTCTAGCGAATTTTATCATATTTTACCTTCTAGTACCCCCGTTTTTTGCAAAAAATTTTCACTTGAGCTTCAAAAATTTTTGTGGTTATCAGTCCGCCATGTCTAAACGACAAAAGGATTGGCTAATCCAGGAGCAAACGGCTCTTGGTAAAGATATATCAAATCCGTTTATGGCTGACAATTTGCCCAAAATTGTATGGTATTCAACTCTCCATATCCTAAAAAGTAAAAGAGTTGGCTAGCCCGCAAGATTATGGCTTGTGGTAACGGCAGTGGAAAACCATAAATGGTAATCAACTCACCAAGATGTCGACTATGTCCATCAAGAGTTGGCTAGTTCAGAAGCAAACGGCTTCTGGTAAAGACAAATCAAATCCGTTTACAGTTAGTGGTTTGCTCAAAATCACATGGTTATCGATGTACCATAGTTCTTACTTGAACTGAAACATTTGGCTACTCCAGAAGTAATGGCTTTTGGTAAAGAGATTAAAATCCATTAAATTTTCAAAACAGTTTATTGCTAGGAACTAGCAATAGTTTAGTGTGGGGGATTGATGAGTGCTCAAACACGCATCATTTTTTGTCATTCTGAACTGCAAAAACATACAAAAACACTCAGAAATGCATCAAAATACTGAAATATTCCAAAATTTTGTTTTATATGTTTTAGATGCAAAATGAGTAAAAACAGTTGAAAAACGAACAAAGTTTGCATAATTAGCAGTTTCAGTCCCCCAACTTTCAAAAATTGGCAAAAATAGTCCCTGAGCACTTATTTTAAAAGAAAAGTCACCAAAGGTCCTTTTGAAATCATAAGTTGTCATATTTAGTCCTTTGGTGAAAAATTCTAAAAGTTTTGAGAATTTACAAGTTTAGTCCCTGGAGTTTCAATTTTGTCAGATTTGGTCCCTAGGAAATATTTCTGGATAAAAAGTCAATTTTGGGTCCTTGGGAAATGACAATTTGGCAAATATGATCCTTGGGAAAAAGGTTTGGAGAAATTACAGTTTTGGTCCCTCTAGTTTCACACTTGGCATTTATGGTCCTTGGGATTTAAAATTTTGGAACATACAAGTTATGGTCCTTTGGTTATTGATACTTGGCAGGAATTACCCTCATGACAACTTTGGGGATTTTACATTTTTGATCCTTGTGTTTTACTAAGTTAACCGTACCGGACCCTTGATTACTATTATTATCCACCAAATAAACCTACTCCAAGCCCAAAACAAAACAAATCCACCCATCCCCCCAAGCCCAATCCTAAGCCCAGTAACAAACAAACACACCCCATTAATATTAACCAGGGTCAAACCCCTGGTTTGACATTCACCATCTCCCTCCCACTTGCCTGCAACAAACCCTGCCAACACTCCACCCCCTCACCCTCTACTACTACTACCCATACCATGTTTCCCCCTCCAAATACTAAGTCCAAATTGCATTTATTGCTCACTATTATCAACAAGTTACTCCTCCCTGCCATTTGGACTTTTTCCCGCCAAAATAATATTGAACGGTTGAGATCAAATTAAGCCATCCCACGGCTGGGAATTGATGGGGAATGAAAGAGAAAGACTCCAGGACCCATATAAGTGAAGAAAAAACAAGCAGAGAAGACTAAGTAGAGTAATATAGTTTAGTTTACATCGTTTTTATTGTACTTTAAATTCCAGTCTTAATTTTCAGTTGAAACTAGTTGTAATCAGTTTATGTCATGTAATTTAAACTATCTTGAACTTTAATTCCATGTTTTATTGTACGAATTCATAATTAACAATTTTCAAGCAAAATTGACAACTTTGCTTAAAATCTGTTAATTGTAGTTTCTTTGTTCCATTTAGCTTCTATAAACTCACTTAGAAGTTTTTAAAAGTTTTCTAAGCTTTTAATCCAGTTTATACTAAATTTACTAGAAAATAAGAAAAATTCACTTAAAATAGATAGAAAATATAAAAATCAGTGAAACAAGTGCAAGATGCTTGGAGCATGGTTCGTATTGGAAGGCCATGGGTTAGGTGCCTCATGGGAGGCTTTAGGAAGTCAGTTTGGTCCTTGGTACTTCATTTCACAGCTTGGTTCAACTTGTAAGCTCATTTGTCCATTTTATGCTTTCACTGTAGTTAAGCATGTTTATTCTTAATTCTGGTTTCTTTGTGTTTATTTGAAGGTTGTGAGTTGTTATATTGCTTGAAATCTCAAGTTTGCTCAGTAGAATCTATTGGTGCTTAAAATCTCATTTTAACTGCTAAATTAGTGTAACAATGATTCATGGGTATATGTTGATATAGTAGTGTTTCTAAGTTCCATTTAGCTCAGTACTTCATCATAAGTACTATTGGTTCTATTTCATGGTCTAACTCAGTGTGATGTTTTGAAAATCTAAAATCAACCCACATAAGGGGGTGTTTGGTTTAGATTGCTTACCTAGGTTCTAGTTGTTTTTGTTGCTTGTTAACGTTGAAGTATGCTATTGTAGTTCCAAGTAAGTGAAATTAGGCATAAAACTTTGGTCTAATTTGACAAAAAGTCAAAATCACCCAAAATACTCCTTGTCTGCCCACTGTGTGGGTTTTGAGTCCCACAATCCTTCATATTAGCCTAAAGATTGAATATTTAGCCTAGATTAGCTTTAACATATCTTATTACATTTTTCTTAGTTTGTAGGATTCATCAAAAGTTCATTATAGTCAAATGTTCAAGTTTATCAATAAAAGTCAAATTTGAAATATCTCAGATTTTCCAAAACTTGCAAGAATTTTAGAGAATTTTGTGTAAGCTTTTAGGCTTTGAGCTTTTGATATGTGGTAGTCCCCTACCTCAACTTCAAAGTCCAACCTTCACTTCATTTTTTCAATTTTTTCTGTGGACCCCACAGGTCCTCAAACTCAGCTGCAGGGGAAGAGCCTCCCCTGTGCACAGACCCTTGCAGCCACCACCCTCACTTTTGTGAGTCCCACATGCCACCTCAGTGGGCCCCACTCTTCCCCCTGGTTCTTTGAACTCTCAAGCTTGCCACCTTTCCAGTGATACCAAGCTTTTGAGCTTAAGCCACCTTGTGGGCCCATTTCTGTGTTTAGCTAAGTACTTCAAGTGCTTATTGGCTTATCAGTGTTAATATTTTGTTGTTTCTAGCTTATATAAGTCCATTTTACTTATCTGAACCAAGTTTTACCCCTGTGGACCCCACATAAGCTAATTTGAGCTTATTTCCTAGTTTGGTCAACCAAAGTCAACTGTCAAGCTTTTAAACATGCATTTGGCTTATTTTTAAGTTCTGAAAAAGTTGTTTTTGTAAAATTTGTTTGTTTTTAGTGTTAAAATAGTTTTGTAAAAGAAAAATCCAGAAAAACCAATTTAATTATAAGTGATAGTTTCTATTTAATTTTATTTATCTTTTTAATTTTCCATTTTAGATTTTTGTTAAGTAACTTGCAATTTTGTATTTTTCTTAATTTTATTTTATCTTTAAGTACTTTCAGTAATTTTTCCAAATTTTAATATTGTCATTTAGTATTTATTAGATTTAATATTAATTTAATTAATTATTAATTATTATTTAAGCATTAAATAGCATAATTAGTTTTTATTAAGTAAAACCTAGTTTTTATATTTTTCCTAGCTTTTATATGTTATAAAATAATTTTAGAATTTTTTCTAGAATTTCTACTGTTCATTTTCTAATTTTCTTAATTAATTTAGTTAAATTAGATATTAATTAATAAACAAGTAAATAATTAGTAAAATAGTCTAAAACTAATTTTTATAAAATTTTTATAATTTTTTAGGATTCCTGAGATGGTTAATTGGATTTTTAAATTTTTCTATAATTTTCTAGTCATTTTTAGTATTATTAGTAATTTAAAATAGTTTAAATAGTTTAATTAATTTAATTAGTAATTAATTAATATAAAGATCACAAAAAGACAAAAAGACATATATTTAAGTTTAAAATTAGTTTTTAGTTATTTTATAATTTTAGAAATTTAATTTTTATTTTTCTAGTATTAAAATAATATTATATTGTATTTAAGTTATTTAAATAATTAGTATTAAATAGTATTTAATTAATATTAAATAAGTAAATAGTGTAAAAATTCATTTTCTTTTTCTAAATTTTTTTTATCCTTTAGTTTGTAAAAAAGTCATTTTCACCCCCTGTGGGTTTTTAGATTTCAGAATTCACTTTTTATTTTGTACGTTCACGTAAATTTAATTTGAATGTACGCGTTTTTAGGTTTAAAACATTTCTGGGTTTTCTAATTTCACAGATATGTTAGTATAGCTTAGTTAAGCTATTTCCTTGTAGATTCCTTAGTTTAATCAATCACAAACCCCTTTCTGTCCAAATTCACCCGATCACAAACCCGTTTGATTACCATCACACCTCGTCAGGACATAACGACCAGGGAAAACACTGTACTTCCACGGAGCATTGACTCTAAGTTGTTTGAGTTGGTTGACCATTCCTTGGTAAATTTAATTTGACCGTTTGGAGCCAATCACAGGTCCCAAAAGGTCCATATGGAGAAGATGTAGGCAGCTTTTGATGGAAAAGGTTTGTTTGGTTTTGAATGATGCCCTGTGGTGTTTTCCTTTTTCACAAGTAGAACAAGGCTTGTCTTTGGTATACACCAGGGATGGAAGGCCCAGATCTTTGTTCTGTTTGGCCTGGTTGTTGATGCTCTTGAAATTGAGATGAGAGAGTCTCATCTGCCATAGCCAGTTGATTGTCTCACTTGCCTTTGAGAATAGACAAGTCCCATTTTGAGTCAGGGATGACATGTCTAGAACATAGACATCATCCCTCCTGGGGGCAATCAACACAGATGGTCCCTCTCTTGTCATCAAACTGAACTATGTATTTGGCATCACATAGTTGGGAAACACTTATCAGGTTGTACTTGAGACCATTAACATAAGCTATTCTTGTAAAAACTATACCATTGCAGTTTACTAAACCATAACCTTCAGTGGGAGCTAATGAGTTATCACCAAATACTACTTCGGGTCCTGGTTCTTCCACATATTTGTGCAGATAAATTTTCACACCAGTCATACTTCTGGAGCATCCACTGTCTAGATGCCAAGTAGGATCCTTGATGTGTTTCTGCACAAACAGTAAACTGGGTTAGTTTTTCTTGTTGACCCAATTTCTAGTGGGCTTAGTCCTCAGGGACTTTTTGAACTCAGCTAATGAATCATGGTCTAAAGTTGTGTGACCTGATCTTCCACATGTTTTACATTTTGTGGAGGTTGATGCCTCAAGTGACTGAGAATTGTTGGTGAGGTTTTTCCTTCTGGACTGAATGACTTTGTCATGTCCCTTGGTTTCATGGGAGGGATCTCCACAGATGTCACAGCAATTTTTCATCATACAATCATCAGGAAGATGATCATTGAAACCATAGTGAGGACATGGAAAGAAAGGCTTAGCCTTCAGTCTTTGTTTGGAAGGTGCGGCATACTGATAGCCTTGATTTTTGTATAGACCTCTTGCTTTTAAAGAAGCAGTGTGGGGGATGTGATCACAAGTTCTGTGGTCCTCTTGTTTGCATATCATGCAAAACAAGACTCTGTAGCATTTATCAGTGCTGTGATTTGGATAATTGCACAGTTCACATCTCCCTGAAGGTCTGGGTGTGGTTTTTGGTTTGGAAGAACTTGAGGATACTGAGGGCCTATTAGATTTCGAGTCTAAGGATTTTTCAGTGGACTCAATTTTCTCACTCAACATCCTGACAAGTTCAGCAAGCTGATCAACCTTTGAGTCAGTGCTTTCAGGTTTCACTTCAGTAGGTACTGAAGGTGTTTGGTGTTTGGTGTTTAGTGGGTGCAGGAGTAGGTCTTTTCAGAATAGTCTTTCCTAACCCTGATTTCTCCTTAGGAGAATGGGGTTGATAGACTAATGGTGCAAGGTCAGAATTGGGTTCAGCTCCCTGAAGATGTTTCAGTGGAGGGAGTGGTGAATCAGACTTAGACTCAGTGATGGACTCACTAGGACTAAGTTCATCAGTGACTCCTAGCAGCTCCTTGATAGCCTAACTTTCAGGCTCCAGGATTCTTCCAGTGTTAAAATTTGGCATCTTACTGTCAGGATTGTTTCTTTCAATCAAATCACTGGGTTTAGGAGCAAGTTCTTTGCTAGAAAGTATGTTGGCTGACAGAAAAGTTGTTGAATGGCTACTCTCCCCAGAAACTTCAGTAAGTTGATCATCACTCATACCAGCCTTTTTGGAGCTGGGTGTGAGACTCAGTGTTTCATAAAGTTTGGGGTTTTTCTGAGTCCATTTCCAAATAACATCTTTTTCTTTCTTAAGTTCTTCCTAAAGAGCTTGATTTTGTTTTACAATTTTAGAGTTTTGAATTAGAAGTGTAACACTTTCAAGCTTGGCTTGTTTTAAAGCAAGTAGTTCATCTCTACTATGATTTAATTCAAAACTCAGTTTGTTAAATTTTGAAAACAAATTAAGTCTTTGCTCTTCAACATACTTAAGATCAACATTAATATAATCTAAGTAAGATTTCCAATCATCATTATCATCCATAGAAAGTAAAATGTTTACCTTCCTCATAGTGATGTTAACCCATTCACCATTTCTTGCATGACTCTTCCCAACAGCAAGCTTGTTGTCATTTGATAGGGTCATCAGGGCACTGACATGAACTTCTTCATTATCATCAGAGGACACTTCAACATCATCCCAGTCAAATGTTTCAGCAACAAGCCCTTTTGTTCTTGGCCTGAGGAGGCTTTGGAGCCTGAGGTAGCTGAGTGACTGATGGGGATGATCTAAGGAGGGCAAGTTTGGCTTTAGCCTTCCTATATTTGGCTTCAAAATCAATTTGAGGGGCTTTTTCAAATCTTTGACTTGATTGAAGCAACTTAGGTTGAAATTTGCTGGGTCCTAAAAAAGAGTTGTTTCCTGAAAACTTGAAAGATGGTTCTGAGGTTGTTTTTGAAAAACAATCTTTTGCAAAATGGCCTTTTTTGCCACATTTAAAACACTCAGTGTTTTCATTTGCTTTAGAAGGAAAATTGTTTTTCTTAAAAAACCTTTTTGAGTTTGCAAGGAGTGCCCTTTCATGAAATTCAATTTGAAGATCATTTAGGTACTCCTCACTGGTTCTTTGGTCAACCTCATCATCAGAATCATCTTGAAAATCCTGCACAACACCATTTTAATAGAAAGCAGTTGATATGGATGAAATTTTCAAGGCCTTTTTGGTCTCCTGAGCTTTACCAGGGTATCTCCTGGTGATAAGATTGTCTTCATAGACAAACTTCCCATAAATAGCAGAGAGCTCAAGGTTCTGAATATGGTTAGCATTTCTCAAACCCTGAGAGAAGTTTAACCACTTCTCAGGGAGACTGTTGACAAAGCCACCATTGATCTCATGCTTTGACAGAATAACACCATCATTGGTCAGCTCATTCAGGAGGGTCTTATACCGAGTACAAGTCTCAGAGAGACTTTCAGAATCCTTAGCCCTGAAGGTATTGAATTCAAGCTTCAGGTCCATGATTCTATTCTCTTTGGTATCAGAAGGCCCTTCATAGCTATGAACCAGGTCAGTCCATGTCTGCTTGGCAGTGGGACAGTTGATTACTGATTCCATTATATCGTCAGGAAGACATGATATAACGATGCTTTTCAGGCGCTGGTCCTGATTGACCACCCTCCTTTCATCTGGGGTCCATTAGGCTTCAGGTTTGACTAAACCTTGGGCAGTTGTTGGGACAAATGGACCATCATTAATCAATTTGATATAATAAGGTTCCATCCCAGTTAAGTAGCAAAGCATTCGCTTTTTCCACTTGTTGAATTTTCCAACTTCAAGTTGAGGGGCAGTTGCTGAATAACTTCCACCCTTTTTGTCGACAAGTTGGGGAACATCTGAGTCAGCCATGGTGGGATCAAGGTTTTAAAAACTTTTGAGCACTCTTTAGGTTTTGAAAACAGATTTTGAAAAGTTTTACAAACCTGAAGCTCTGATACCACTTGTTGGTCCCTTTTACTTGGTTAACAATAACTAAAAAGCTAATGTAACCAAGTTATATGACTTTTAACTCAGATGTATACAATGATTAACAATAAAGCAACGTAAAGATAAGAGATAATATTTTTCAACGTTTAATTCTTTATTAGAAGTTAATCAAAAGAATCGTACCCAAATGTTTGCGGAATAACACTTGGGATTGAAAATGACAAGTGTGGTATTGACTCCTCTCTAAACTCAAAACAATGTTTGAGTGACAACTAAGGACCCACTGAGCTATCTCAGGGGCTATGTTGTTCTTTGGAGGAGTAAAAGTGGTTTGTGAATGCTTTGCATTAATTGCACAAACTTGTCAACTTTTACTCCTCACTTATGCTACCTATTTATACACAAATATGAACAACTCTATTATACAATGGACCTAAGCGTTCCTTAATAAAATCTTGATAGATTTTATTCTCTGGCAAGGGAAACTTCTTTGGGTTAAGTCCAAAAGGGGCTTTCTGATGACAGACTGGATTTAACCATTTGGGGAAAGTTTGTCATTAAAGTGATAAAGCACTTTAATGAAAGTGTTCAAACTTTCCCGCCCAGTCCCGCCAAATCTTCAGTCTTCAAGTCATCAGTCTTCAGTACCATGATAGTTGTTGAGGAGTCTTGGGGTTCAGTGAGTTATTGTCATCCTCACTAAAACCATCACCTTCTTCTTGGCGTAGATCTCACTTCACTGAGTTCCGCCTCACTAAATGGAGAACCTTTCTTCTTAGGCTCGGTCTAAGCATAGATGACTCACTGAGTTACTATTCACTCAGTGACTTGTTTACACTTAGGTGATTTTACGTTCAAATCCTTGTTAGAAGAAGATTGGGGAATTCAGTGACCCAACAGCAACTGCTAGTGATACTACGTTAGGAGCTAGTAGTCGGCTCGACCTAGAATGAAGTAGAAGCCTATAGAGTTAGGGAATTTCGTACACGGCCCTACGACTAGTATTAAGGAATATAACCCGTCATTCATGCAATTGTAACAAGCTAATCAACCAGTAAAAGATATCTAGGGAGTAATGAAATCTAAGTAAACACAATTTCTCTCATTATTGTTTACACCACACATTAGTTTAAGTTTATTTTATTTTGATTGCATCTTTAGTTAATTGGGTTAGTTGACTAGCAACTAATTCCACCCACTCCTTCAAAACCCGAGATTTTACTTGCTTTCTTTAAAATATAAAAATACAAAAAGAATCATCCCTCACCCTTAGACCTAGTTTAGTAGACATTTTAATCCTAACAAACACTATTCCTGAGTTGAACGATCAATCCCCCGATACTTGTCACTATACTATACTACAACGAGCAGGTACACTGCCTGGTAGGGATTGCAAGCTTCTCAAGATCCCTTGAGAGGTAAAACCTTTTGCGAGAGCGCAATTCCACGCATCAAAAATAATGGTATATCAATTTCTCAGTCTCATTATATTGAGAAGGTATTGAAGAAATTTAATTAATTTGATTGTAATCCAGTGAGTACTCCCATGGATACCACTGAGAAGCTTATGTCTAATACTGGCAAAGTTATATCTCAACTTGAGTATTCTATGGCGATTGGCTGCCTGATGTATGCCATGACGTGTACAAGGCCTGATATTGCTTTTGCACTGGGTAAACTGAGCAGGTATACTAGTAATCCTAGTGCTCAGCACTGGCAAGCAATTCAGAGGGTACTGAAGTATTTGAAGAGAACTATGGATTATAGTCTCTCATATACTGGTTATCCTTCAGTGTTGGAAGGATACACTGATGCAAGTTGGATCAGTAACACTGAAGACAATTCGTCTACTAGTGGCTGGGTATTCCTACTTGGTGGAGGTGCAATTTCTTGGGCATCTAAGAAGTAAACTTGTATCACCAGTTCAACAATGTAATCTGAATTTGTGGCTTTAGCAGCTGCTGGTAAAGAAGCTGAATGGTTGAGAAACTTACTTCTTGAGATTCCATAGTGGCCTAAACCTATACCACCTATTTCTATCCGTTGTGATAGTGCTGCTACATTGGCTAAGGCTTATAGCCAGATGTACAATGGGAAGTCTAGACATTTAGGTGTCAGGCATAGCATGATTCGTGAGCTAATCATGAATGGGGTGGTTTCTATAGAGTTTGTTAGATCTTAAAAAAATTTAGCTGATCACTTGACGAAGGGTCTTGCTAGAGACTTGGATATAAAGTCTACTAAAGGGATGGGTTTGAAGTCCAACTTAGTCACTGAATGCTAAGACACCCAACTCCCTCCTGAGGAAACTTGGGAGCTGAGTTCAATGTGGAAAGCTGAACATTCAGTGTACTGAAGCACATGTTTACAATCATCCCAAGGTTTGTGCTTGAAACCTGCTGGAAAGGAGGATGAAGTCATTACTTCTTAATGGTTAATTTTCTTTGAAAAAGTGCTTAGCAGGAGCATGAATAAAGAGGAACCACATATGTAAGTGTTGAAGTTTTGCCGCTTTAGGAAGCTATGGACTTTTAGCTTTTACAATATTTATGAATTGGATATGGACACATGGATTTTATAGTGTCAGGAGTGTTTAAGTGTTTGAAAATGTATGTGTATTTTATCTTCAGGTATTCAAATGGGTTGAAGGGTTCAATTCTTAGAACACCCTGATTCTCGAATATTTGAACGTGTAATTTACTAAGATGGAAATTCAATCCTCAGGATATTTTCGTTTATGCATATGTTTTGTTAATGTTTAATTTTCATGCAAAGGAAGTGAACTAAATTTGGGGAGGATTGTTGGAAAATTTAGTGCACTTGAGGGATCAAATCATACATGGAAATGGGTTTGGAGATACGGAGTGTACACCCATCAAGTCCCTGATTACCCTGACTCAATAGTGGTTGTGCAGGATCCTGCTGCTAGCGATGGTTCCTGCTGCTAGCGATGGTTCCTGCTGCTAGTGGTTTATGCTGATAGTGGTTCCTGCTGCTAGTAGTATGACTCTGCTGCTGAGCAGTGATTCTGCTGCTAGTGCTAAGTAGATTCTACTGATGAGAATATAACTGATTTGAGCTATTCAAATGACAATTATATCTGCTCTTATGACCACGTTTAATTGGTCATGTAACCACTATTTTTGGCTATAATGGGGGCAATTATGTGTAGATTAATGGGCCGATTAATTCTCATAATTTCATTTGACTAGTCATGAGTATTTTCCTATTTAAGAGGAAGTCATATCATGCATGAAAGATACACAGAAAACACACAACACTTAAACGCAAATGATTATTGATTTGTGCCTAATTCAATAACAAACATTTGGTCTTATCCCAAGTAGATATTCGTGATACCCAGGCATTAGGGTCGAATAGTTTACTTTGAAAAGTGATAACACGATTCCAAGTGATATCCAGTAACCATTCATTGGTACGTAATTAGGTCATTGATTGTCTTCACCTTGTTCTGGGCTAATAACCACCACACACACAAGGTTTGAACCACATATTATTAGGTTTCTCATTTGTAAAATTGTTGTCCCAACAAATGCAAGTAAATTTTTATCATTTGTAGAATTATTGTGAAAATATATACTTATAAAGCAAATTTAACTTTTTGTGAAACTTGAAAATGCATAAAAAAGAGTAAAGTGATTTGCCTAATCTACCCCTTAATACTTAGAAATGGAAACAAAAAAATGAAAACTTACATCCTTTCAAAAATAAAAATGAAAACTAATAAATGAAAATTTATAAGCACATGTTTTAAAAATGAAAACTAAGACAAAGAAGGTTTTACAAATATCCGAAAATCACTAACACATACACGATTCCATTGTTTTATATTATTTAAAAAATATATATATATATATAGTTTACAAATAAGATTTAATTTTAAATATCAAGACCAATCCACCCTACATCTTCTCTCCATCTTTATTTGATCTAAATTAATCCCAATAATTTAAAAAACTCACTTTTATTTTATTTTTTCAAATATTAATATCTTTCAAACCGTTAATCGTTAGGCGAAAAAAAATATACCGTTACGACGAGCATTTAATTATCTGTCTAAAGATAGGCAAAAAAAAAAAATTCATTTTTTTCACGTTTTATTTCGTGGCCGAAAAAATCACATATGATATATCATATATGATATTACATATCATATGTGATATTACACTAATATCACATATGATATTACATATCACATGCGATATGTAATATCACATGTATCACATGTGATATATCATATATGATTTTTTCGGCCACGAAAAAAAACGTGAAAAAAAATGATTTTTTTTTTTTTTTTTTTTGTCGAAAGTATATCAAAGTGCCGTCTATAGAAAGATAATTAAATGCTCGTCACGATGGTGTAATTATTTTCGCTTAATGATTAACTATTTAAGAGATATTTAAATTATAAAAAATGTGTGAAATATTAAAATGCTTTTAATCTTAACCATTGATTTATTTTTAGATGGATGGTGGGGATGAGTCACTTAATATGTAAAAAAAATTTAGTATTTAATATAACTCTCCTCTTACAAATAATCATCATAATCTTTAATATATAATGTAGTCAAAAAACAAGGGACTTACGTACAAACTAAAGACACTTACGTACAAAAATAAGGACGTACGTACCAAATGTAAAGACAGACTTACGTTCAAAAACGGGACGGACTTACATACATAAACATACATAAAAAAAAGTGACTTATAAATGCAAAGCGACCAACAAAAATTAGCTTATAGTGTCATGTAGAAAAAACAAGCCAAAAACGAGATGTTTTATGTAATAAATACCATGCATGATTAGTTATTTGATACATTTTAAGAACTTTTCTTTAAGTTGAATTATCGTATGTTAAAATCTTTTTCATTATGTTACGTTTTATGTATAAACATCACACGAAACATTTAGCCATAACATCATAAGTATAATTGTTTGCCGCTAGAAAATTTCGTTGTTATGCACGGATAGTAGTCTAGCATTTGTATAAAGGATTTTACATAATTTAGTGGAAAAATCTTATTTAATAGTCTTGTATATCCACGAGGTTAAAAACGTGTAATAAAATCAAAGGGAATTAAAATTTGATTAAAGAATCAAACAATGTAAAAATACAATACCTGTGTTCTCCTGTTTTTACCTTTATCAAATGAACAACACGAATGTAAAACAAACAAACAACAAAATAATTCATAACAATAAAAATAAATGGTGGCAAGAAGAAAATTTTAAACAAGCATGCATGCGTCGTATATAATCCTATAATCCCAATCTAAACTTGCAACTCGTTGCCTTGATGCTAATCTTGTTATTCGCCGATAGACTATCAACTATCAACGCGCATTTTCCTAATATCCTCACCTTCTTTAGCTTAGTTTTACCAAGTTCAATCTTCACGGGAACATCTACTTTTAGGTCTAACGGAATTTGACCCGTTTGTTGTTGTTCTTGTATAGCTGCTAGTAATGTCCGACCATATTGGTTTTGACCGGCTAGAGCAACATTTAGCACGGTTTTGTTCTGGTGGCCCTGGTAGAAAACTGGGATTGAACCTTGGCATAGGTTTGTATTCTTGTACCATACACTTATATGACTTCCTTTTTGGTAAAAGATGCCTATTTTCTTGTTTGGGTTGATAGCGGTGATCTGGACATTGAATCTAGCGTTAAGGGAAAAGTCAGGATTGAGACTCAACTGGGTTATCGCTAGGCGATCAACTGAGTAGTTGGGTATCTTTGGTTTGAATACAAGGTATAGGATGCCAACAATAGCTGCAAGAATTATAATCAAAGTAATCAAGATGGATATCGACCAACACATACATTTGCAGCACGTACAGCCTCTTCTGCTTTTTGGTCGTGGTAGTGAAGGTGGCTGCAAAGGGGGTCTTAGGTGATGGCCAAGACTTGATGATCCTTGAGGTGGTGGTACGCCAATCTTGACGTACCCATCAGCCACTGGGTGAATTCTTTTTGTTGTCTGGTCTCCCATAGTTTGTCGATATAATCCTATTCGAGTGCTTTGAAGAGAAATATTGGTGAATAGTATGTGTGAAAGAATGAAATGTTGGGTAAGAAATCTCTGAACTTTCCCAACAAGAAAACAGAAATATGTAAAGGAGAGAGTGTTGGTGTTAGGTCAGCTAGCTACAACCACAACAACATGTAAACTATTGACTTATGCTTTCGTGTTTTAAATTATGCAATATGTTTCGTTAAGTTCCATCTGTCTCAAACTCTATTAATAAAGTACATATATCATACACATATGTAAATTTACATACGTGTAACATATATATTGGTTGCAAAAGTCCAGTAGAACATTAATGGTATTTTTACTTTGATTGATGATAAATAAATTGTTGACGTATTGTCCGAAAAGGACGTAAAGAATGAGTCCGGGATGGACATCTCCGGGCAAGACATAGGTAAGTCCGGGCAGGACATAAGGTAAGTCCGAGATGGACCTAAGGTAAGTCCGGGCCAGACATAAGCAAGTCCGGGATGGACATATATATACCCAAAGAGGAAGGGAATAAGGTCTCTAACGAAGAGAGACAAACCTTTTCCCCATAGCCGCCAAAAGGATTACTTGGTCGGATAGTGTCTTGGTCAACACTCGTTGGATAATAGTGTTCCGCACCTTATTGTCCATGGGCTAAAGGGACCAAAGCCACTATAAATATCATGTGTTGTTCAAGCTTAAGGTAACTTGACACACTCATCACTTTCTACACTTGCTCTCTAAACTCTCATCATTTTTGCATACAACACAACACACATTCTATATATCCATGCACATGAATCATACATATTACACTATGCTAAATCCTTTACATAAAAATTCTGACTTGGCCGTTGGAGGGTGGTTCCCGAGGCTTTGGCCTCGAAACCCTTCTAACCGGTTCTTCTACATAAATAGTATGCCAACCAGATAGATTTAAAGTTATTTTTGTTTACTATATTAAACTTCAAGAGTTTGGCAATATATAAGCATTTATCATAACGTTATAGACTTGGAAAATTTTATATACAGTGACCATAAGCTTCACACAAACGCAACTTGATGGTTCAATGGTCAGGGAAAATAAAACAAACCAGAGCATCCCCTGTAAGTTTTTTAGTGTTAACATTAGAGCATCTCCAACAATTGCCCATTTTCGACCCGTTAAAATAATTAAACCTTAAATCCTTAATATGAATATTTACATTTTCAACCCATCAACTCCAAAGCTGCAAATTGCAGACCTATTCAAATGCTGCACAAACAAAAACTTTAACCGGAATCCACCTTTTCCTCCCTCAACCTATTTTCAACATTTCCCTCAAAGGCCCCCTTTCGTTAGATTTACAACCCTATTAAACATTTTCGCAACCTAGCAATTGAGATGCTCAGAACCTTTATAAGAGCTTTCGTTATCAAATCATAGCATTAAACTAATGGTCGAACTCAAGAAGCATCGGTATATATTTAATTTTAAATCTTTAATCACGCTGCAAAATTGTTGCTAATTTATGCAGGAAAGTGCATAAATAAACACATAAGCGTGTGATATCATCTTCCAAATCCCACAGTTCTGATATGAAAAGTTTCTATATTTATAACTTTCAAGAATATACTAAAAAACAAAACTTGAACAATAGATTTCTGTAGGTCTCAATCAAAAGCATCATTAAACAAAAACAGAGTCTCTAAAAATGGATTTCAATCAAGAACATCGAAATCAAATGGTGCTTACGTTCATTCGTTTGGCATGTGGATGACACAGCGCAAGCACTTCCCAGCGACCATCAGATCAAATGCTTTATTTATGTCTCTGAATGGCAGATTATGTGTGATGAGGTCGTCGATTTTGATTTCCTGCACATGCATCAGTTCTTTGTTACAGTTGCAGATTCCAAGTGGAAAGCCATCCATATTTAAAAAGATAACGCATATACTTGACATTAGCTTTCAGATAAGTCGGTGTAATTCTGAAAATTAGAAAAAATTTTACTTGGTAATCTTACATTAGATGTTTCTTTTAAAGCTAAAAGCAAGAACCACTGTTTCAGGAGTTTACATTTCTATGTACAGTTCTTTTTTGGGATTTTGTAAGTACAATAGTCTATCTTTAGTGGAAGGTTAATCCGTCGAACAAATAGAAGTAATACCCTCTATGTCGATCAATAAGAACACATCAATAACTTGCAAAAGTGATAAATCAAAATTGGGGTGGCCATGGTGCACAAGAAGGTTAGAGGGCAAATTTTTTGTATGCAGTCTTTCTCTGCCAGTTCTGGCAGTAAGGACACAAAACCTGTGTGCTTCAAGACTGCACACAGATAACAGTTAAAAGGGCATTTCAATCCGTTTATGTGAACTTTATTGTGAAAGGCCTCATGACATAGTTTACAACCTCCTATTGTTTTGTTTAAATAACATCATTTATTCATCTAATAATGTTAATTACGATGAAAGTAATAGATAATGCAATAAATGGCAGGGTCATCACAAGATGACCCAACCCATTTAGACCCGCCTAGTAATGTTTTTCCCCACAACTTTTGGACCATTACCTAACCCACCCTCTTCGCCACTTATATATAATAATAATAATAATAATAATAATAATAATAATAATGGTTGGAGGTGGTCGTGAGAAAACACCAGGCATAAGAAGATCCCGATAAAAAGAGAATTAGTTTTAATACCCCTGCTTCAAAGATGGAAAAGGATTACTTGTGTGAGTTGGATAGTTATTGACCTAAACTCTGAAGTATTTGTACATAACCGACAGCTGCTTTAAGAAAACTTAACACCAATGAGCCTGCATTTTCCTATCAGTTTATGCTAAATTCTAAGGGTTAACTACACAAAAACAAACCTATTTTCATACTTATACATATCATAGCAAACTACTATTAAAATTGGGTGAAAAAGAAAACATGCTTTCAGTGTGTTATTAATCAGAAAAACCAATATCTGGTTTAACAGGTTTAAAGATGTTAGTAACGTTACTCTTACCTCTTTTAAATACATATCAATCAACCTTGGAAGATCAGTTTTTGGTTTCCATCCTCCAAAAAGAGATCCTTTAAGCGTTCTCCCCGTAAGAAATAATCCATAATGAGCTGTTACTTCTGGTTTTGTCTTGGGAACCCCAAGGGTAACCGTCACACCCCAACCCTACAAGTGATAAAGATGCAAAGTAGCATATAATATGAGTATCTAGATGTCCAATTATTTTGTATTCTTCTATATTAAATATTGCTTACATCGCAACAAGATTGCAAAGCAGTGGTTATCATCTCGGTGTCTCCAACACATTCAAAAGAATAGTCTGCACCACCATCAGTGATTCGCTTAATAACCTGAAAAACGAGAAATAATATATAAATGACAACTCGCTAAATAATATGAAAAGATGGAATTATGGAAAAAGAGCACACACAAAGTATGAAAAGGTATATGTACCTCAATCTTTTTTCGGATCATAAATAGTTTTAAGATTGGTAAAGAAGGATGGTACCTGTTGAACTGTCTCGTCAATGTCATTTGGATTGATAAAATCGGTAACACCAAAAGCTTTTGCTGTACACGTATTAACAACAATAATGATCAGGGTCGAGATATATCAGCATTTCATTTATGTTCAGCAAAGCAATGAAGAAAAGTTACACTATCGACATAAGAAAGAAGTATGAAACTTTGCATTTGTATCATGGAAATAAATTGTTTGCTACCTTTCTCACTCTTTTCTGGATTAGTGTCAACCCCGATTATCCTGGATGCTCCTCTAATTTTGGCACCTTGTGCAACCTTATACATAAACAAAGAAGGTAAAGATTTCACAGACCTTAAAAGAAACCAAATTAATTTTTATGGAAAAGTTTCACGTACTTACAGATAATCCAACTGTTCCTAAACCAAAAATGGCAACTGTTGATCCCTTAGTAACATCAGCAACATTCCAAGCCGCACCCAAACCTATAAAGAGATTCTAGCTAATAAGGCATGGTCACCATGTTCAAAAGGTATATGAAAGAGAAGACCTCGGGGGATGGAACATGACTATTGGATGGCAGATCTAAATATTCATTATCCAACTTTCACTAATATTTTGGCAAACCTTATTACTAAAATCAGCTTAGTGGAAATTCAGCTATTTAGAATTTCAGAGAATTCATACAAGATGTATGAGAAAGGTAGAGATGCTGATATCTGATTCACTTTTCTTGGATCTAATTCAAATTGTGGCAATGATGCAGGAAAAGGAAGTAGAGCTTCCATATGTAGGTTTGGAAAAATAAACTAACATTTACTGGATGGACTGATATGGCTTTAATTTAGCGAGTATCGGTTACTATCTTAAAATTTTTGATGTCACACGAATCAATAGTTCTTTCCTACAGGCACTGTGAAGAAAAGCAATGAAGCCGTGAGCAGATTCGCTAGAACACGAAGCTGAGTCATTTATTATACCAACGTTATTGGTCAAAATATAAATGGAATAATTGGATACTATGGGTGCGTAACAACTTTCTACCCGCAATATTGGCTAATGATCATGTACATATCTTATTTATCGACAATGAAAATTAACCCATGGAATTGAGCAAGACTAAACTTCACGAACATTATCAAACTTTCAAAGCAAACAAGCACATGATTTGCAATCAGTACGCACTAGGCACATCACAGCAATGCAAGAAGAGAACAAAGTGATCACTTTGTTCAGTAGCCACTAGCCACATGAAAGTTCTAAGAGCTTATCATATGTGCCAGCATATTACCATTGGGATTGCATCATTACTTCATTAGCAATTACTAACTAGTGAGACTTGTTCAATTTTGCTTACTGACCTAGTGTGACTAAGAATACAATCAAGTAAAGAAACGCTTTAAAGTTACTAAGTGGGCAAAAATTACAGAACATGATCCTTGAAAGCGAATAAGAAACAAACATGGAAATTTCACCTGCTGCTGTTCCACAGCTGAGGAGGCAAACTTTATCTAAAGGAGCATCTTTGGTGATTTTGACAGCACAGCCAGAGTGAACAACTGTGTACTCGCAGAAACTAGAAACAGCACAATAGTGATAAACGGGCTTTCCTTTAACAAAGAAGCGAGTTTTCTGATCACTGTGCATTACACCCTTGCGTTCCAAGCCCAGTTGTTGGCAAATGTTGCTTTTACCAGAAACACATTGCTTGCAACTCATGCATTCTCCGATAAACAAAGTCAGAACATGGTCACCCGCTACGAATTCAGTTACATCTTGTCCCACACTCTCAACAATCCTGCAAAATAACACCCCTAATAAGTTCAGCAAAAAATGCAGGTTCTTTTTCTGTCATCAAATCATGTCCATGGTTGTCTAAAAATGTGCACATATGAATATACGAGCAGAGAGGTCAATGATTCAACAATATCACCAACTTATTACCTGCCATAATTATAGATCAAAAAGTTTTGAAGAAATTGAAAAGTCTTTTTCTTTATTGGAAAAAAAAGAGTGATGGTAGTTACCCTGATGCTTCATGGCCAAATATCCGAGGAAATAACGGAGGCTGGGCCTGTAAATTCAGCATTTTCGGTCATTATTTATAAATGAAAATTCAAGCTAAGAAGGAGAGTTGCACAAAAGGGCAGGCAGCATTGCAAGAAGCATGAATCACTTGTCGATTTTAACAGTTTGATAATACATTGACAAAGCAAGCAAATGGATATATGAACAAAATTAATGGATTAAGAAAACCAAACTCTTTCGACTTTTAAGGGGGTGTTTGTTTAAGCTTATATGTGGGCTTATTTGATTTCGGCTTATATTTGATAAGCCTTAATTTTCCGGCTTATTTTGAGACTTGTGAGCTTATATAAGTTTGTATATCGTAATAAACTTATATAAGCCCATAAATCTCAAAATACTGTAAGCCAGAAAATTAAGGCTTGTGAAATATAAGCCAGAATCAAATAAGCTCATACATAAGCCCACACATAAGCTTAAGCAAACACCCCCTAAGTAGCAGTTCCTCTACTTGCCCATAATGTGCTACTTAGTCTCAGCTACATAAAGAAATGTCTAAAAGGGTGTCTCTCAAAACTAACTTTGGAGAGCCAAGCAGTGAGATCGGAGCGGCAAAGAGAAGTGGAAACAACTTTGATACGGATTTCGGAAGGTTGCGGGGGGCTGACATCAACTTCCTCAATGACCAAGCCTTCTCCTGCTCCCCATGCCACTGCACCTTTGCATTTTATCACTCCTCCTGGGTTTTTAACAAAACTCATTTTTGTTGCTGTTGTTGACATTGTTTTTGTAAGAGAGTCAACCAAATGGGAGTAGGTGTGTGCGTATTTGTAGGGTGAGGAAACATCATGATGTGGTGGTAGGTTTGGTGCTTCTTTGCTTTTGTTCAAAGGGGTAGGTGAAGAATAACAAAAACAAACTTTCGATTTCAACACTAAAAAACTACTTATCCATTTATTTAAAAAAAAAAAAAAAAAAAAAAAAAAAAAAAAAAAAACAAACAAAACAAAACAACAACCTATTACTTTAGTATTATTGTGAAAATACTTTTTAGTTTTGGTTATTAATATTGTTTTTAATTTTAGTTTAACTTTATTTTTACTTTTCTATCAGTGTGTTATCATATTACAAATAATTAACGACATAAGAAATTGTCTATTAAATAAAAGCAACATATAACAATTGTAATAACTCTGATAACATCAAATAAGTACGAATTATACGCATCATTTATCCCGTTTATATTGCTTCTTTTTATACTATTTATATGAGAATTGATAATTAATGGTTCACTTTTGATAATCTCAGTAAATATTCAATTGATGCAAGTTACGGAAAAGGACGTGATTTGAAACTAAAACGAAGAAATCAAGTAAAGTCCACTGTTCTGAAGTCAATACGCCATATTAAGCAACACCAACACGGCGTATCCAGTTCCTAACTTCAACAAACATCCATGTCGGGAAGGACACCAATACGGCGTATCCAAAGAACCCAATACGCCGTATCCAATGGTGGTTTGTACACTTATCAGAATATTATAATCGTGGAGCCCACACTAGAAGACCCTGATATGCTGTATTGGAGCCATCCAATACGCCGTATCGACCAAATTCCAGACACTATAAATACAAAACCTAAATTAGGATTTGGAAACCACTTTTTACCACCAAGCTCGACTTTCAGACGAATTTAGGAGCCAAGAAGGTCCTGCAAACTCAGTCATTCAATAGGAGAATTCTTAGTAACCTAATTACTTAGATTAATAATTCGGTTAGCGTATCGTTTTCACTATGAATCATACTTTTATCTTTTTGATTATTATTGTGTGCTTTGTTATTGAGATTATGGGCTAACACCCTTAGGTGTTAGCCAAGTTTATGAAGATCATTTGTTTTTTATATGTTTTACATCGATTACTAGTTTATCTTGTTGGATATTATTTATGTTTATCACCAATACTCGTTTAATTGTTTGATTGAGTTCTTATTTATTTTATAGATCTTTTGGAATATGGATTAATTTCTGTAATTTAAGTATCGGTAATTGTGGTTACTTGAATTAATTAATAAACCTAATATTTGTATCATAATAGTAGAGTGTAGGGAGAACCATCTGAAGCGGCCCCTAGTTAAGGAACACCACCTGGAACGGTCCTTTGGCAAATTCCAGTATTAGGACTAGTGAGCTTAATGCCTCTAGGTTAGATAATTACACGATTAAGGCAAGTAAGTTAGTAAAACCAGAAGTTTAGGTTGCCACTTGTGACACCTAGATGAATTATAAATAATAGTAGAAAGACTTCACGCGGACTTGTTAAGTGTGACAACATTGACCTCTTGTTAGCCTCAGATTTAGAGAGAAGACCCACCTAGTTTACATTCGTGAATCACCAACGGAAATAAGTTAGTAATCATTGCACTAGTAAGACATATCACTAATATTTGGTTGGATGAACTTCGCTACCACGTTCTTCCTAATATTGATCTAGACCTTTCTTATTATCATTTGGGTTGTGCTAAGTTTGATTGTTTATTTGTTTTATTAGTTTAATTAAAAAAAACCAAACTCAAGTCATTCTCTCACGTTGAACCCCCTTATCGTGTTAGTTTAGGTTATCTAGTTAGTTAGAATACATTTGGGTTAGTATTTAAGTAATTCACCCTTGCAAACGACTTGTACTTACCAATCACTAGCTATAACTGATCGGATACACTGCCCTTTAGTGTTAGTTTGGCAAAATATAAATATAAAACTTGGTTAAAATAAAAAGACCTATTAGAACACATCAATCACATTAACGAAATTGTCACATTTGTATTTGATTACAAACATATTAAGCATACGTAAGTTGTCGACTTTTATATAGGTTTTCCCATGCAGATGCGATCTAAGTTATGTACCACTCCATTGCAAGTGATTTTTCGGGATTGGAAAACTTTCACATAGCGTCAAATTAATGTAAGGTCGGATAAATTAGATGATGCACTTTGGGCCTTCCGTACTGCTTTCAAAACACCCATCGGGTGTACTCCTTACAAGCTTGTATACGGAAAGGTGTGTCATCTACCGATCGAGCTTGAGCACAAAGCCTATTGGGCCTTGAAGCATGCTAACTTTGACCTTCAGACAGCGGGTGATCAATGTAAAGTTCAACTCAATAAATTAAATGAACTTCATGATTAGGCATACGAGAACTCTTTGATCTACAAAGAAAAGACAAAGAAAATTCATGACTCCAAGATTAAGAACCACATTTGCAACGTTGGTGATCAAGTCCTTCTTTTCAATTCTCGATTGAAGATTTTCTCGAGAAAACTCAAAACCCGTTGGTCTGGACCATTCACCGTCACCAAAGTATTTCCTTATGGAACCATTGAGTAACCTCAACCCGATGGTCCCAACTTTAAGGTGAATGGTCATAGGTTGAAGCATTACTTTGGAGGGGACATACCACCCATGGTTGTCCCGGATCTCCAAACTTTCCCCACGGACAATTGAATTCGGGGATCAAGTCAGGCTAGTGACTCGGTGAACAAAAACATTAGCATCACATGGGTGACAACCTGTGTTTCTGTCTTCTTTCTATTTTTTAATAAAGTGACGAGAGGGGGGCAACCTCTTTTGTATCTTGTGTTTTGTGGTTGTTGTGTATGTTCAGGATTTTCCCCGAAGTATGAAGACTCTCGTGCTCGTGTTTTGTCTTTACTCCACTCAAGTCTCATTCTTCGTTGCTCAAGAAGTTTGTTATCCAAAATCTTATTGACTAACGTTATCTTTTGGCATAATTAATAAACGGCCTTAGATGTTACGTAGGATGACCCTTACCTTTGAAACATTGAGGACAATGTTTAACTTTAGTCTGGGGGTATCTTCGATTTGATTTGACTTGCACCTTTCATATAGCCGTTTACTCATGTAACTTCGTTTTTCCCGAAAAATTGAAAAATATTGGAAAAATGATCAGAAAAGTACAAAACAAATGAGAAAATTTTGAAAATTTTTGCAAAAATATAATAAGTTTTGACACCTTGTTTGACTTTCCGCTGGGTAGAGTAGGAATATAAATTTTGACTTGACCGGGCGTGTTGAGCTCTAGCTTGTTCCCTTAACTCATTAGGCTAAGCATTCGCGGATCTCATTACTTGAGATTTTAAATTTGCAAAAAACGAGGAATGATAGAAAAGTTAATTATGTGATTAGATGCTAAACGTGGAATAGTTGGATTTCTTTAGAGCTCATAACGGTTATTTGTAGTTCCTTGCTCCCGCAAGATTGAAAACCCAAAAATAAAATAATTATAATTACGTGGTTCTAACAGTTATTTAAATTTTAGCTCACTTTACGTGTGGCATAAGCATTAAACGGGCCTTGGATCCTCCATTCTGAAAGGCGTTTAGGTCTTGGAACTCCCCGTTTTGTATATGCCACATGAGGTTCATAAATAACACCATTAATAAATAATAAATGACAAAAATAGTTACGGTTCGACAAGCGGATCCTTGGATCCTTTATTCTGAAAGGCGTTTAGGTCTTGGAGTTACACCGTGAAGCTCCGTATGCTTGGGGCAAGTAAAAGTGAATTAATAAATAAAAAGTACCAAAAATAACTGTGGTTCGACAAGCGGATCCTTAGATCCTTTATTCTGAAAGGCGTTTAGGTCTTGGAGTTACACCGTGAAGCTCCGTATGTTTGAGGACAAGTAAAAAAATGATGATGATGAATGAAAAATGAAAATATAATAAATGTGGTGTGACCATTTGAGCCTTTTGAGTTAAAAGTTAAATGATTTTTAAAACCGCCTAAATCTATCAGACTTTAAAACTGTCGGAATGAAAATGAGAAATCATTTCCTTTAAAAAGTCTAGATAAAATAAGACTTCGGAGCAAGAATTTACAATTAGAATGTATGAGTAGTGTTAGCATCTAATGACATTTTTGGCTATGATTTCGTTTTTACGCTTAGTTTGGGAACTCGTGAAAAATCAGGGACGATGAATTCTATTCGTATGGACACTTTTCTATGAGTTGTGTTTCTTACTCTGTGACCCTAAACGTTATTGAAAAATGATGAAAGTCAACATCCCGTCACATAAAAAGTGGAAAAATACAAAAACAGTAGTGTAGAGAATAAAGTTGAAAAATGGAGCGTTTTCGGGAATAAATGATTTTGTAATCTCTTTTGAACGTTTTGCTACTTTTCAAAGTTAGTAAAAAGAGTTGTGAAATTATTTATCTCAAAAGCGTGAAGTGATAACATTGCGTGAGGACACGACAATACCTTAGTCTGAGGGATTTTGGTATGTGCTTATTGATATACCTTTTCTTTGCCAAATTAAGACCAAAACGACCAAAAACTAACCATAAATGCCAAAGATATCGTGTTTTTGTGTTTGTGATCGTGTAGTTACGGATATTTCAAAAACAGGTATAAATTAGGCAAAAAATGACAAAAACGAGCACGAGATTTGGAAACGTGTCAAAATCCGGAGCCGGGGAAGCAAATTACCATTTTGTGAGCTCAGATTGTTAAAATACACCTTGGGGAATCAAAGAATGTCAGAAATAGTCTTTGGAGCAAAGTTTAAAGAATTGACAGAAATGGCCCCTCAAGTTTCAAAATTGGCAGAAATGGTCCCTGGGCATTTATTTTGAAGAAAAATCATCAAAGGTCCTTGGGGAATGAAAGATTGGCAAGATTGGACCCTGAATTATAGTTTGGAAAAATGGCAGTTTTGGTCCCTTGATTTTCAAAAATTACAAAATTGGTCCTTGTGATTAATAAACAAACAAACAGGCCCTTTTTATTTATTTAACCCAAAACCATTAAACCCTTAATCCACCCAATCCACCCAAGCCCAACCCACAAACAATAAAACCCAATCCAATTCCACTCCCCCTGGTTAAACCCACACCTTGTACACCCATCTCCTTCCCCACTTGACCTGCAACACCACTCCATCACCTATACCACTTGGACACCTCTTCTGTCATCCGTACCCCCTCTAAACACTCCAAGACAACCAGCAATTAATATTTCTTCCCCATCACGCGCATCACAGAGCAATTTGCAACTTTCCATTTCCCGCCAAGATTGAATTGATGGCCAGGATCATCCTAGCTCATCCAATGGACCAAAATGGAAGTGGGAAAGACTCAGAGAAATGAATGAACCCAAATTTACTTGTATAAATAGGACAATGTAGCTTTGAGGAGAAGCAGTAGAGTTTTAGTATAATTTTAAAATCGTAATTTCTTATAAGATGTTTTCTAGTTATAAACTTTAGCTCAATGTTGTAATCTCAGCTTTAATATTGTAACTTTCAAGTTTTAATCAATCAATTTCAAGTTTCCTTACTTTAATTCAGAATTTGCCAAATTTCTTTGAATTTCTCATTTTAGCTCAATGGTTTATAAAAGTGGTTGTTTATTGTTCCATAAGCCTACTTTAAGTCATTGTTAAGCTTTTAAAAGCTAAGTTAGTATTAAAACCTGTTTTAGTTCAAAAACTCAAAAATACAAAAAAAATAGAGAAAATAGTCGAAAACTAAAAAAGATGGTAAAATAGGTTTCAAAAGCTTGTATAAGCTATTTCATGGTTTGTTTAAGCTCAAATTAGCATAATATAGCTTTGATATACATTAATAGGACTTAATCAATTCAAGAATCTAAATAAATGTACCTTAGCATGAAATGGTGGAAAGCAATGGAAGTTGCCAGTCATGGAATGGCAAGATGGACTTTTACCTAGCTTGTTGAAAAACAAGCTACGAGCTTGTAGAGTAGCACCTCGAGCCAATTTGACCTTGTTTTGTGCAAAGGTCTTGTGTAAGCTTTAGTTTTTCATTTTTGGTCAATTTATCTTATTTTTGTGAATTTCCTGTAGCAATAGCTTATTTGTGCTTAATTTCTGATATTCTGTGCATATTAGTTGTCATTAGTTCCATTCATGATAATTTCTTAGTTTAAATATCATTAGTTTGAGTTTTGTATTGTTAACTGTTTAAACAGTTTAGTTATGCTTATTGTGTAGAACTTATTGGAAGCTGCTTATTGGTATTTGGTAATTGCTCAATGTGTGTTTACAAAGTTGTTTCAAACTCATGTGTTCAATTTTTTTTCAAAAATCAAGTGGTTCCTTTGAAAATCCTACACAGATCTGCCTTAAAGGGGTGTTTGGGATAGTGTGAGTTTTTGACCAAATATTGGTCTTGACCCAAGTTTCTTTGTTCCAATAGCCTAAATTTAGTGTTTTTTGAACCCAAATTTTACCATTTACAAAAGATTTCTAGTGATTGAGCAAAGTTTTCAAAGTTTGTTTTTGCTAACTGTCAACATAAAGAATTTAGGATAGATTTAGAGTTAGGTTTAAATTGTTGTTGTTCTTATGTGAATCTAGTCTCATTTAACTTACTAAGTCATTTTCAATCTTTGCCTTTGACTTTTGAAGTCAAACAAACCAAATTTGGACCATTTCTCAAAACTGACCCATTCATACATATCCTTAACAACAATTTTGTTTTTTTAATTTT
Source organism: Artemisia argyi (assembly GCA_030686995.1). Classification (NCBI taxonomy): domain Eukaryota; kingdom Viridiplantae; phylum Streptophyta; class Magnoliopsida; order Asterales; family Asteraceae; genus Artemisia; species Artemisia argyi. Next base: position 16,734,566 of record CM060697.1, on the reverse strand, counting down.
CAACCAAATCTCACAAAATTTTGGGATAATATACTTTGATAGCTTGTTTAACTAGCGGTAATTTTATTTTAATTTTTAGATTTTTTTATAGGTCTTTAACCCCTTTTTAGGGCTGCAAAAACCAATTTCCAAAAAAAGTGAAAAAATCAATTTTGATTTTGAATTTTCATGATCTCAATTTTATTCAAAATCTCATAAAATTCTGGAATTCATGATTTGGAAGCTTGTTTAATTAGTGATATTTTTATTTTATTTTTTAGAATTTTTTTTTTGTTGGCTTATGAGGTGCCGTAAAATGAGCAAATAGGGACTGTTTGGGCTTAGCCTTTTGCTTGTTTCAGCTTATTTGCTTGATTCTGTTTGCTTATTTGCCACTTTTAGCTTATTTTAAGATTGCATTAGTGTATTTCAACTTATTTTAGCTTAAGGATCCGCCATTAGCTTATTTGAAAGCTTTTTAAACTCAGAAACCCATTTTGAACCTATTTAACCCACTGTTGGGTAAATAAGCTCTCTCAGAGCTTATTTGAGCTTTTTATAAAAGTTGGTTTTACAAAAGTTACTTATTTTTAGTTGTTATTAAGTTTTGCAAAAAGAAAAATAAAAGAAAAATAGTTAGGCAAAGTTGCAAAAAGTGCGATTTGAACCTGGGACCTCTTGGCATCACAAGCACACACCACACACCACACAACCAACTGCTCTAGGGACTTTTTTCAGTTTATACTTGCAAAATCTTTTATTTAAATACCTTTTTTTTTCATTTTTAGCTTAATTTTGCTTTTTAGCTAATTACATAGCTTATTTATAAGCACTTGGGCTTTTTATATTTTCCTAGATTCCTGTGATGGTTAATTAGTTTCAGAAAAATTTTCATAATTTTCTAAAAACATTTAGTATTTTTAATAATTTAATTTAGTTTATTTAGTAATTAATTCATAATAAAATATATAAAAGTCAAAAATGTAATTTTCTTTTTTCCAAAATTTTCTTTTATCATTAGGATTGTAGAAAAATTATTTTTATGCCCGTAGGATTATTATTGCTCAAATTTCACTTTTTATTTTGCGCATTGACGTTATTTTTAACATAAACGCATATTTTTTATTTTAAATACGTTTTAGGTTAATTTGGTTTCACGTAATAAATAAAAAGTGAATTAATAAATAAAAAGTACCAAAAATAACTGTGGTTGGACAAGCGGATCCTCAGATCCTTTATTCTGAAAGGCGTTTAGGTCTTGGAGTTACATCGTGAAGCTCCGTATGTTTGAGGACAAGTAAAAAAAATGATGATGATGAATGAAAAATGAAAATATAATAAATGTAGTGTGACCTTTTGAGCCTTTTGAGTTAAAAGTTAAATGATTTTTAAAACCGCCTAAATCTATCAGACTTAAAACTGTCAGAACGAAAATGAGAAATCATTTCTTTAAAAAAAGTCTAGATAAAATAAGACTTGGGAGCAGGAATTTACAATTAGCATTTATGAGTAGTGTTAGCATTTTACAAAAACATTTGCACATGAAGTTTAAGCTTAGTTGGGAGTATAAAAAAGAGGATGACGATTACAATTCCCTGGAGACGCCCAGTTTGCGTGAATCCCTTTCCATGATGCCGTTTTTGAAAAATCAAGCATGTTATCTATGTGGTTCTTTTCGCATTAAACAAAAAGTCGAAACGGGGTATGTGTAGTATTCTTTCATTACTTCATATGATTGGATTGCTAGGAAGTAGCAATAGTTTAGTGTGGGGGATTGATGAGTGTGTAAATACTAATCATTTTATACCCATCTTGATGCATAAAAATGACCAAATAGGGCCAAATATACTGCAGATATCCTTGGTTTGCGTTTTTATGTGTTTCAGGTACAAAGGATTGAATTCTGAGCGAAAACATGCAATTTTGAGCGACTCGGTAGCAATTGAGCGACTGTGATATCAAGAATGAGTCAAAGTCAACCCCGAAATATCGTTTTGGATCGAGTTTGGAAAAGCAAAGCCGAAACCAATTTGTATGGGCCAAGTCAGATATATTACCAAACCTAGCCCTTATCCAAACCCAATCCAACAATATATCCCATCCAGTCCACTACAAACCCAGGCCCAAATCCTAAAACTTATAACCCAAAACCCAAGCCCAACCAATCCACCCCTTTTTACTAATAATCCCAGAAACTTGATCTTTCCCTTCCCCCCCCCCCCCCCCCCTTTCCAACATACAAACTAGACAAAAACCTCCACAATTCCCTAACAGATCCAGCATATCCCACATCTCCCCAACCATTTGTCTTCTCTTTTCACACTAACACATCTGCTCCAGCCTCCATATTGTTCCCAAATCCCTCTGACACTTTTCCATGCTAGCGATCCACAACTACTTTGGCACCAAAAATGAATCAGAAGGTTGTGGTTATTTCCTAGCTCAATTCAATGGTGGGTGTGTGTTCAAAAGAAACATAAACAGTGCCTAATGCTATTTTCTCTCACAAAGGAAGCACACAAGAAGTAAAGACCCCTAGTAAGCTTTAGTGTGTGTGTGTGTGTGTGTGTGTGTGTATATATATATATAAGTCGTTTGTAAGCCTTTGAAGGCAAGGAGGTAGCAAGTAGTTTTTAGTTTTAATCATGTAATTCGTTTTTAAGTTTAATTAATATAAGTGTTTCCGCTTTTATATTCCAAGCTTTGTAACTCGTTTTCAGTTTTAATAGAAACTTGAAAGTTTTTAGCAAGAATCTTGTTTAAGCTCATTTGTCGTTTCAAACTTTATCATACGCTCTCAATAGCTCTCAGAAGTAATAGAATAAAAAGGTTAGACATAGAATCAAAAAGCATCACAGGTTTACTTTAGCAAAGATTTTAGAAAGCCTTTTGAAGTTACAGTTGTGGAATGGCAAGATTGATTTACACCTAGCTTGTTCACAAGCCAGGAGCTGGTAGCAGCTCGTATTCACCCTTGTTCAGCTAGTGTGGAAGGTTTCAAATTCTTGTTTTCAATTTTTAAGTTTTAGTGTAATTTTTGCATAATTTGTTCTCGGTAGTTGTAGTTATAAATTGTTATTTGTTTCTGCCTGTTTAGGATCATCTTAGCCTAATATAAGTTTGATTATCATTTTAATGGTTTAATCTCTTAACTTGCTTCTTAAAACTCTCAAAAGAATTATATAAGTAGTGATTGGTTTAACTTGTTATTTGATGTTTTTGCGATTAGAAGTAGTATAAACCAGTTCGATAGTATCCCTTAGGGTCATATGGGGAAGTTATGATTTAAAACCAGTAGGATCTTTAGTTAAAAGTCTAAAAACACCTAATTTTGTCTAAAAACACCTAATTTTTCCCTTATCTGTTAACTGTTAGTATATTAGAGGCGTAGAACCTTTTTATTGGGTTTAGAGATTGTTATGATAGCTTAAGTTAGTCTTATCACAACCTAGTATATCAAATTCAGTCTTGTAGTAGTAATCTAATCTAACTTTAGTCAACTCTAGGAAAATTATAAAGTCAAAATTTTTATATAACTAGTAAAAAAGAGCAAAACACCAGATCGTTTGTAGGCATCAATCTTGTTTGGAAATGATTAAATCTTGTTGTTCCATGTTCATTTGTTGCTTGTGTATCTGAATCAACAGGGAAATTCAATTTTCAAATTCATTTGCGTATTGAAAATGGGTCGTAAAGTAGGCCGTTTGGACTTTTTGCTCCCCTGCACCAGATAACTTTTAGTTCTAACCTATTTTATCAAGCCTATAACTGGTGCAACCTTTGAGTTTTTTTTGCGTAATTCTTATTGATTTGGGTAGCTAGTAGTACTAATTTATTTGAGCTATGCTTTGTTCGCAATATCTTGTTCATTTGCTGTGTTTAGTGTGTCCTTCAAGTCTCTCCGTTAGGCCTTTTTCTTTAAAAGTTGGACCTGGTTGTGTACCAGTATACAAGTAGATAGTGTTTAATCCTTTGCTAGCCGTTTGATTTTTGCTTTAGCTTTACTTCAGCTTGTTTAACTATTGTTATCAACTTGTTTAAGTTGGCTTGAGATGGTGTAGTTTTGTTTGCTTTGGCTTTTGCTTCTGTAGCTTAAAGTTCACTGTGATATTTACTAAGTTCATTAATATCACTTTAGGCATAAACTCATAACTTGTTCATTATCTTAGCTTTCGTTGTGATTCTTGTCGTTTTGAACAGCCTTTAGTACTAATTTGTTAGATGTGTTCATTGTTTGCCCTGTTTGTCTCATCAGATTTGCTTATTTGCGCCCTCAAGTTCCCCTTAGCCTGATTGTTTTTGCTGCTAGCTCAGTAGGAATCAAGCCCCCTTATATTGTGTTTCTATTTGATCCTCAACTTGTTGTAAATTAGAAGCTTGTTATTAGCTGCTTGTGATCGGGACTGAGCAGTTGTCGCCTTTATCTTGGCTCATGTACTCATGTTTGTTAGCTTATAGTTCCTAGAATTTAATTAGTGATAGAGTTTATTAAATTATAATAATTAGAATTTAAATCAAATAATTAATTTTTTTTTTCTCAAATTTACTTTTGTCATCTAGTACGTAAGAACATTAGTTGTATGCCCGTAGGACTAGCCTTACTTAGATTTCACTTTTTATCTTGCGCGTTGACGTTATTAAAACGCGCATTTTTAGTTTTAGATTCCTTTTACGTTAAGTTGTTTTGTGTAATTGTTCCACAATACCAAATAATCAAAATCTCATCCTTACAAGCATTTTAATCTCGAACCTTACACGAAATCTTCCAATCACACCTCGTTGGGACACGACCCGGGTGATCACTTGCCCGCTATCACACATATATATCGTATTCACGGGTTTTGCAAGTCGGCCTTTTCACAAGGGTTGACCAGTCAATTCCTCACATACTTTGTATGTATCATTGATATCACATAAAACCACGAATCATCCAACCATGTTTCCTTCAATAGATCTACGAAACAAACAATAGATGGTACCTTGCATTATTATAGCTTGTACTTTCATAAGTTAAGATGTTTAAGTTTCTCTCGCATTTGACCATTTTTAACATTTCACTTTTCCACATTTGAATGTTTTTCTTTTATATGAAGTAAAGATATAGGGCATGTTTGTTAAAAGTAGCAGTAGTAGTGAATAGTAGTTGTGAGTTGTGAGCAATAGCTCACTGCTTTTTAAAGAAGCATTGAAAAATTAGCCTTCCTCAAAATTAGCCAAAACTCATCGCTCTTTTGCTAAACGACTACTAAAATTCAAAATGTTCATTGCTCACCGCCCCAAAAAGCTCTACACAACTCCACGCCAAACATACCCATAATGACCTTCAAATAATATATTCAATCAATTAGTTGAAAAGAAAACTTAAAATGAGAATGGTGAGAAGAAATCATCAAACCACATATTTCATATGGACCTACAAAAATAGATGAATCTCTCTTTAAAATCATCTCTCTTATTTAAAATGTGTGGCTAAAAATACTTCTAATTATTCTCATTTTAGTTTCTTATTACCGAATCCCTTCCCCAATCAAAAATGATATTTTCAACAAAATAACCCTCCAACTACAAGATTCCTAGTGATTGCAAATGAGAAATTTTAACAGACAATAGAAAAACATGCCATACGAACCTAACATGTGTATAAAGTATGGAAACCAGTTAAAACCGGCCATGACCAAAACAACTTAACATTGTTCTTCCCTATTAGTCGATTATGTTTCACATCCCATAAGTGTTACTAGTTTTAGATCCTTGTGTACACACGGAGTTTTGGGATAGATTTTTGTTAGATTCGTTTTCGCATATTATGCATGAACATGGCTAAAGAAAAACATGAAGTCTTTCAAATAATGAATAATTTTTAAATATAATCCAACATGTAAAGATTAAGAAACTATAATTGTTTCTGATGATAATGATGAAGTCCAAGTGGTTACTCTATAATTTAAAATATATTTAACTTTTATCATTAGAAACCTTGTTATCAACAACCTAATAGCAGCAAGTTAATTTTATAAGAAACCTCATTATTAGTAACCATAAAATACAATACATTGTTATCAATAACCATTCTAATTAGCTTACTAGATAATATCATTCAATTCGGTTGCTATTTTTTGTTTTAGTTGTTTCGATTCATTGCTCACATATCACGCATTCGGATTAAATCAACAATCACCAACATTAGAAACATTAATGTATATTTTCATACATTTCCTCTTTTTAAGCATCAGCAACATCAATATCATTAGTATCAGCGACATTATCAGTAACATCAATATTCTTCAAAGTTAATTATGTCAAAATCCTAAAATAAAATGTTTCACATGGTAGGTTGTGGGATAAATGTTAATGAAGATAATATGGTTATGCTTGTTGATGGTGAAATGGGTTGGTATAATAAATATTAGATTGGTATAATCGCGTTCAAATCAATCCCAAACAACCTCGTTGACTGATTACATGTTCGTGGACCATTACTCTTAGGTGGAACAAGTTCTTTTGTTGCTGTTGTTTTTTCAAACTCGATCATCCGCCGGTATGTTTCTTAATGTGGGCGGTTTAATACTCGTTTTACTTGGATTGAATATCCCAACTAACTTTCTTAAGAAACTTCATTTCCAGTGAAGTATTTTTTAACATGGTATAATTCGGTATCACAACAAAAAATGTCACTTTGCAAATAATATATCTATTGAATCTAAAGGAATACACTCACCTACACACACACACACACACACACACACACGCACACACACACACACACACACACACACACACACATATATATATATATATATATATATATATATATATATATATATATATATATATATATATATATATATATATATATATAGGGGAGAGTTAATGTGAGATCAAACTTAAAGTTGTAAAAATAAGATCTAATCTAAACAACCACTAAAACCATTTTATAAATAACCATATTAGCAATAATACACAAAAAATAAAGTATTAACACGAATTAACATTTTCGCAACTAATAACCAACTGATACATGAGTTCGGATTAGTGATACACAACTATAAATTTACATATCGAATCAAAGTGTATCACCTTAACCTGATACATTACACGTCGAATCAAAATATATCACTTTAGTTTTGTCAATTTAAAAAAGAAAACCATCAGAACTTTAACAATTTTAGTTGTACTCAATAAAAATTTTAATTTTACTTTAACGAGAGTGTCACTTGTCAAATTTTAGTTAGATCTTATTTTTACAACTTTAAGATTGATCTTATTTGATCTAGATTCTATATATATATATATATATATATATATATATATATATATATATATATATATATATATATATATATATATATATATATATATATATATATATATATAAAAGAGGCTAACTATGAGTTGCACTTGAAGCTTTGAAGGTTGTACATGAAGTAGATACTGCTGACTCATCATGTCTATTGTCCAGTCAGCAACATTTTAATATTTCGATTGCCTACGTGGAATGCCCAGTCAGCACTCCAATTTCAGTAAATTTCCGAAAATGTATTAAAAAATTTGACACTTACAAGAATCGAACCCCGGTCTCTCATGTAAACAACCAACCATGCAACCACTAGACCAAATTGGTTTTTGTGAATATGTTTCAAAAATAAAAACCATAAAGGCAAGAATTTAGGTTTCAACACACAACTTTTCCCCCGCTCCCCCCTGATTTCTCTGCATCCGCTTTTATGTGATATATGGTTTCCTTATCCTCTCACAATTAATTACTTCAATCAGTTATACATTTGAAAATCATATCACATTAATTTCGGTATCCTGATTTCACTCTCTAATTTTGAATTGATTCCAATTTTATCATTCAAATCAATTCAAATTCCTAAACCCTAATTTAAATCTATAAATACCGAAGGTAATCATTCTTTAAGGCGGCATACATTGTTTTGTAAAGGTATATTTTTTTTGAATAACCACACCACACCGATCATAAGCATCAATAGCCACCAATCTTCATCTTCATCAGTTTTGGAAACAAGTTTAATTATGGTTCAATTATATTTGAAATCGAATCAAATTAACCATTCGATTTCTCAGTGTGTTTGTGTTTTTATGTTTTCTTTAGGTCATTTAACCATGAATCCCATATCTGAGCTTCTCTACACAGTCGATTTTTCAGGTTCGTTTGTATATTTTATAGCTTTTTTTAGTTTGTCTAACAGTTGTTCATAATTTATTTTATTGGTTTTATTTACAATTCAATTTTTTGTGCTCTCTTTTTTGCAGAAAAAATTATGTCGAGCGATTGATGTTTAAGTTTGAACCTGTTCTTCAAGAGGGTCAGTATGGGTTTATATCTCTTGAATGAGTTTCATAGCTATGTAATCTTCTATATTTTCCACCCATAGATTTTTGCCATATATGACAATTGCAATAACTGCAGTTGAGCCACCAGGACCTAATTGCATGGTTCTGATTGTGTATTTTTAAGTTTAGATGTATGTATTTGATTTTATAAATATGTATGGTAAGCTTTTACATGTGGTTTTTGTTATTTATCAGGTTGTTCTTCTAGGGAAAGCCTAGAAGAGTTGTAGTTCCGGTTTTGGCAGATGGAAAGCCTGAAAGATAGTTTACTAATTACAGGTAACCAAACATTATAACCAAACATGATAGCTACTCTTCTTGCACAAATCCTTTTACGAATGCTTCTAGATCAAACTATGCTATCACTGACAATCGTTCCATACCTACATGTCATTTAACTGGAGGTGATGTGTGTTAGCATTATAGGATGCACAAATTCTTATGTCGTTAGAATGTGCCATTATGTGTTTAACTTCTTGCCATATTTTGTTCCCATAATTTGATAGGTGTAAATATGTGTGGCGGTACCGCTCATAATGACACGGGTTTAGACAATGGCAGTCCACAAAGATCGGTGGCAGGTATGTTGGTGTCTATACTGATTTGGGTAACAATTTTAGTTTCTGATTTACGTGTCCATGGATTTATAATCTTACCGTTATATGGAGCAACACCCAATTAAGACATCAGTTGTATTTGGGCTACACTTTTTGCAAACATGATTTGAGATAACCAGGTTGGAACTTTTTGCAAACATGGCACATGCTTGACTTTGTTATCATCTTTTTTAGTACTATTATTTTACCGTCGTTTTTGTGTCTATGGTAGATCAAACTAACAGCTGCCAAAACTTACAAGAACAAGATAAAAGTAGTCCAAAATAAATACTTGATAAAACAAAAACGGGGTGTGTAAGTTGATGAAATATTCAATAAGAGCTTATGGGGAATCTTGCATTTGCGCATTTTTAGTGGGGGTAATAGAGAACTTAGGCTGCAAACTATGACTTCTAATCGATTTCTACAATTGTTTTAACACAACTTTCTACACATTTTTCATACTCAATATCACGTAATGAAAATTAAAATGCATATCCAAACACTCCCTTAGTATGTGTTTTTTCTTGCAGTATAAGGCTCCTTATTTATTTGTACAACATGAACAAATAATATATGGAAGGGCTAGCGGATGCTTATGCAACTGAAGCTATGGTTGTTGTGGCCCTATGAATGATAATGGTGTTGCGGATACAGGAGATAATGCTGTTAAAATAGAGGTTGATACCAAGGTTAGTTGAACATGTACTACACTACTGCGTATATAGAAAGTCTTGGGCTCTATGATGTTGATGCTTGATCATGTGTCAGTCCGATGATCAATATCATGGTAGTTTTTCTTTGAGGCATTGGCTATGCCAGTGGCTCCCAACATTAGAAGCTACTCTTGCTTTAGATGAAGATTCTATGATAAGGGTGGGAGATGATACAGTTGGTGGTCCTGCTGTTACTCGCCAGCTGCGTGTTACCCGACTTGTGATGCGAGAACTACTGATTTGAGTATGTTGTATCTGTTACTCTCTTTGTTAGTATATGTGTCTGTGCGCACACACAAACATATATACAGTTATAGTATGGCCAAGGCATCAGAAGGATGTTGAATGTTTATGTTTGTTTTTTACCTCAGGTAAATTACTTACACAGTCATGGACTCGCCCATACAGAGCTGAGACTAGAGAATGTTCATATAAGTCCAGTCGATATTAAAGTGAGCATCAAGTTTTTCTATTGTTTTTGGCGTATTAACTTTATTGGTTCTTTTATGAGTATATTTACATGTCAATTCATTTGCTTGAAGTTTTAAACATGATAGTTGTGATTACAAAATCCATACAAAAACCATTAGCCAAAGTGGTTTTTTGGTTTTTGTATGGATTTCAAAACATTATTTCCAAACAGAATGGCAGGGGTTATTTAATTACATACCTTTATCAATAATCGACTTTTAAAACATATATAAACAATTTGGTTCACAATACTTTAGCTGATACCAAGGTTAGAATGATAATTACCACCTCTGTTTGGAAATTAGCCAAACTGTTTATCGCTTTTAAATACATGCTCCTTTTTATTCAATTGCAAACCCTGAAGTAACATGAGCCTCATATGACTCACTACCTCCATGGACCAATTCATAGGGCAATGATACAACGACAAACGTTAGACTTCACCCAACAGCTATATGCATTCTCAACCTTAAAAGTCAAGTTAATGAAGTTGAAGAATATCGATTGAGTCCTTTGTTTCATATTGTTTAGTCTTGGTTCTAAAGCTTATTGCTCTTTTTTTTGTTCACCGTCAATGTTTTCAGATGAGTTTGATGTTGGAGCAAAAGAGGAAGCTAAAGTATCGTCAATTCAGGTTATGTTTTATGTTTAACCGGTCAAGATAAAAGCTTGCATAATCCAAAAGCATGTTAGTAATAAATATAATTGATTAAAGTTTGCTTTCTTTAGCCTCTAAACAAGTTACTAAAGTAGTAATGAAACTGTTACAAACTAAAAAAGTTTGCTTAAAGTGTTGAACTTGGGAAATATATAAAAAAAACATTATGAGTAAAATTTCAGTTTTGAGTAGACGTTGTCTCCTACTAATAAGGGACTTCAACTTATATTGCAAATTTCTTGTGATGTTGTACCTTAGTCCAGTTTACACAGGGCTACATTCCATTTTGATATATGCTCATTGCACATGCCTATACATGGTTGTGTTTTTGTACGATGCCAAGAGAAGCGACACCAATTGAAACTAAGGTAATGTTTATTGGGGTTGTTAGTATTGTGTCAAGAAGAAGTGACACGGGTTGTTACATGGTTTAGTAATACTTATTTATATATTAAAAAGCTTTCAATCTTACTAAAAAAAGGTGTTTGTACGTGCCTTTGAAAGGTATTATTAGATGCACTAAACATATAGATCGTAACAAGATTATCTATTTTTCTTTGCAGGTTGCAATGCACAATTTTCTAAGCGTTATAGATGCAGCTGATGGTGCAAAATTAGCTACGAGTCTGGCATACAAGTATGTTCTTATTCTTTTCTTAATAACTTATATTGATATATTTTATCTATTAATATTGTGTAGTGACGGGAACAAATAGTATGAGTTAGTAAAATTACGCACATGTATCCATTCTTTTACTTGATTTATAAAATAAGTTTGTGCACTAGCATTCTGTTGAAAAACAATCGTTTCCTTTTGAATATGCATTCATAGCCAAAACTGTGGAATTGTGTTAATTCCTTAACAAAACACTATACAATGGTTGCCTTTCACTCATACAAACGCTTATTATTCTTTTTTCCTTGGAACTTTTTAAGGTTAGACTTTGGGAGACTTTCAACATAAGTAACCTACAAATATTTGGTTTTACTCAGTTGAGGTTAAAACGCAACCCATGTCATCTATACACGTGCCTCTCTTGTGGCACAGGATGGAATGGGTTGAAAGTTGCCCAAGCCTTCTTTTAATACAAACTGATTTTCTAGATAGTAAATATTAGGCCGGGTTGCTAATTTTCTTTGACTTTAAACCCATCAACATTTATACCACTGTTTGATCATTGCTCAAATTCTGCTTTCTCTCTTTAAAATGTAGCTAAACTAAAAGGTACAATTTTTTCAAACATGGAACTTATATCTTTGTTTTTATGCACAATCAATGGTTGTTCAACTGAAATATCAGAGTATTCCAAGCCAAGTCAGAGTTGCAAGGAAGTAAATGGGTCTGGAGTGCCAATTTTATTACAAATTTATGTTTTCATGTGTGTTTTTCTATTTTGACTTCTACAGCTTTGTCATTTAATCCTAAGACCTGATTGTAATTCTACTAAGGTATTCTTTTGATTGTACAGGTGCACTATGTGATAGTTAATGTTGCCGTTGCATAGTACTATTGCATAGTGAAATAACGTATTGCATATGGAGCGGAACAGAGAGGCCTGTAGGACAAGAACCGAATTGAAAATGGCACAAGTGACTGAAACAAGCAAGAAGGTGAAGCATCTGCCACTGTAGCATTTGCATATGAAGAAATGTAGATGGAAAACTGAATCTAAAATCCAAGAGACTGAAACAACAAGCAGTAGCGACTTCCAAGGTAGTAAGGCAGTAACGTTTCGAAGGGGTGTTTGGAATTGCGTTTATATCGGTTAATAAGAGTCAAATAAAAAAAACGTATGAGTTACTATAAGTAATAACTTGAATTTCGTTTATATCAGTTATAGAGTACCGCACTTTCCACTTTAGAATTCTACCAAGAGATAGGGACATAGGTTATTCAAATATAGATTTGAAATGCTTACAAGTCTAAATCACTTATAGGGTGTTTGGGCGAGTTTATTTTAAAATGATTATTGTTATATTAGGGAGGAAATAAGCTCATAAGCATAAGCTCATATTTTAAAATGACGTGCCTTTTATTCAAAAAAAGTTCTCGGAAGAATCCTTTAAATGGTTCTATTTATTTTTTATGCATGTTGATGCTCAGGAGTTTAAACTTTGAAGTATTTTTTTAATTGATATAAAGGTTCATGAGAGGGGGAAAGTAAGTGAATGCATCATGATAAGGGTGGGAGCGGCTCTTCATTAGATTCGGAGTTTTTTCCTGATATTAGTGAAAATTATATTTGGGCTACACTTGCTGTTGTGGTTGTCTTTGAATTTAGTATTGGTAACTGTAGTTCCACATATTGTGATTTTTTTTTTTTCTTCATGTTATGCATTATTTTGTAGGTTGCATGGCTTGAAACTGAAAAAGAACAAATGAGAGTGGCTAAGGAGGCAAAGGGTATTTTGTTACTGTTTAAGGGTATATGGCGAGGAATGTTGAACTTGATTAAGGAATAATTGAACTGTATCGTAATGATTATGTATTAACGATAGGATTCCGAACAATAGGATTCGTTATCCGAACACCTCAAGACCCAAGTCCACTAATGAGTTTTTCACCAAAGTACTTCGGATTATTATTATAATTTTCATAGAATACATGTGTGCCGTTATTCTTTATTTATGTATGTCCATCTATAATAAATCAAATAATATAAAGAAGCTAACCCGCCGATCCGGCGGGTTATGAAGCTAGTGTGTGTGTGTATATATATATATATATGTATATATATATATATATATATATATATATATATATATATATATATATATATATATATATATATATATATATATATATATATATATATATATATGCATGTAAGAACTTTCTTAAAGTTGTAAAAATAAGAACCACCCAAAATTTCACAAATGACACTCAACTTAAAAGAAAATAAAAACATAATTAATTACAACAAAAATTGTTAAAAGATTTGATTGGTTTTCTGATGAAAATTGACGTAAACTAAGTGATACAATTTGATTCAACGTGTAATGTGTATCAAGGTTTAGTATTGTGTATCAAGTTTTTAGTGGTTATTGTGTATTAGGTGTATCAATTTATGTATAAGAAATTAGTTTTTTGAGATTTAATGTATATGTATCAAAAATTTAATTGTGTATCAGTAATTTGTTTCTCATGTATTAGTTAGTTATTAGTCGATTTAATGTTAACTTGTATTAATATATAATATTTTGGTGCATCTTGGCTAAAATGGTTATATATCAATGTTTTAATGGTATTTTAGAATATTCCTCACTTTTACAACTTTAAGAAAGTTCTCACATTAACCTTCCTATATATATATATATATATATATATATATATATATATATATATATATATATATATATATATATATATATATATATATATATAAGGGCGCGTTCTATGCAGTACCCATATTAGATACAGTATTTTACAGTACTATTTGGACCAATAAAAATGGAGTATTATTAAATCTTTTTAAGTAATTCAAAAGGGTAAAATGGTAAAACACATTTTTATTTTTTTTTCAAAATTTTTAATTAAACAATATTTTTATAAGCCCACTAATTTTCGAAATTAAAACATATTTTTTTTTTCAAAAGACATATTTTCTAAAGGTGCATATGTGTTTTGTTAAACTTATTTTGCTTAAAATCGTAATTGCATATATGTTTTTAATGTACAACTGTACATTCTTTGATCATTGAAATTCATGACCAAAGACAAATACATATACATGTAACCTCTAAAAATTAATAGAGAACCAAGAACATAAATAGTATGTAAAAAATTCGATATCCAATAAAATAAAATTCATTAAATAAAATACAATTCAATACAAGTATCTTATTAAATATAACTATGAACGCCACTTAAAAACATATATACACTCTTCACATTCTCATCAAATTTATTAGAACATATTTGCACGCCTTCCGAGAACATAGATGCACGCGGGGCTTTCTTATCAAATTTATTAAAACATATGTGCACGCCTTCCAAAAACATGTATGTTTCACCACATAAACTTCATATGAAAGCACTAAAAACACTATCCCTGTTTCGAAACAAAAACAAAAAATTAAATGGTTAATCATGTTAGCTAAAAAAAATCAACAAAGCATTAAAAAAAACGGATATAATTCATATAGTGACCATGGACTTTTCAATAAGTGATTAAAAACGCTAATTAACTAATGATAAAAATGGACAACGAGACGTAAGTAAGCACAAAAGATAGATTACCACATGTACAAACTAATGCCAAGCAAATACGCACCAGAAGAAAATTGGTATGTAAAGAAGAAATAATATCCTAATAAGGTATCAAGTGTTGGTACTCCATTCAAAACTAAGATTTTACGTTTAGACTTCTATGGTCAAACTAGTTATTTTAACACCAATATCATATTATTCTACGAACTAAACTAAAAAATATATAAAACGAATTAAAGAAATAAAGCCAAATAAAATAGATGATTGAAAGCTACGAACTAAACTAACAAATATATGAAACAAATTCTTGAATCCAGTGATGTTCATGGAGATATTCAAAATAATTAGTAGATCCTACAATTATTCAATTCTTTGATATTTATTAGTAAAATGAAACAAAAGTAATAGTAAATATATAAATTGACTGGTGGTTTTTGAAAACCAAATTGCTTTTTGCAACTTGTAATTTAATTGAAGTAATCACCTTCAATATTTAATCCCTATATGCCTATACCAACGATCCCATTAAATTGATGAAACAAAAATTAGAATAAAAAATACCTTTCCATCAATGAGAATTATCTTTATCTCATGCTCTTGATTAGATCGCAGAAACCTGATATTTTCATCATCGATCTCTCTTTACTAGGGTGGCGGTTTATCTTTTTCTGATGAGGGAGGCGACTGAAACCCTAGCGGTGCGTGGAGGGGATGGCGGCGGTGGGAATTGTGAATGAGATCTGATGGTGGTTTTTAGGTCAAGTGGGGAGAGAGAGGTGTAGATCGAATGATATATCAAAAAGAAGTTTATGGCAGGTTTTATTTTTCCGAATAATGGATGTAGAGAGGCTAGCAATTTTTTAGGGATAATATGAAATACCTAGATTACCCTTTTCAGCTTTTTAAATAATGGCTTGATCTTTCAATTAATTATATTAAAGGCACAAGTGATCTCATCCATTGATTAAGTTATCTAACAGTTTATATTGGTTTAGAATGGTACTGTAAAGTACTGCATCTAAGATTGGTACTGCATATAACACTACACTATATATATATATATATATATATATATATATATATATATATATATATATATATATATATATATATCAGGATATACATGACATCATTAAATATCCAGTAATCATGCATTAATGCCACCTAAACGCCACCTAAGCAAAGCGTGCCCATGTAAGCAACCCTTTTCCATTCATAAATTTCAGAATTAATATATATATATATATATATATATATATATATATATATATATATATATATATATATATATATATAGAGAGAGAGAGAGAGAGAGAGAGTAAGTTAATAGTAGAATTGACAACACATGTATCAAATATTTATTATATATTAAAAAACTATTTTTGACTTGAAAACACAATTAGTACGAAAGTATGCTCATAAACTATAAAGTAAGGTGACAAGACAAGTACAAAAGTAAAAGGATAAAGTTAGGTGGTGTATGAACCACACTACCATTTGTTTATTTCAATTTTGTCAAATTTAGCTATCATTTGTGTGGATTATCCCACTAACTTAAACCCATAATGGCATGTATTCAGGTTGAAAGTCATACAAGACTAAACTAGTTATGTACAATATCAAAACTTTCTTAGCTCATTTATTACCAAATTTTGACGCAACAACTAATTATGCTCTAAACTTGGAACATAAACAATTCAAAGGTTAATGAGACAAAAAGAAGATCCAAGTTAGATTGTTACATGCAAATTAGATGAATTATATGCACCCAAACGTCCCATGACATACCACGACTGAATAACCTGTCACATAGAAGAGTACAATGCCGATATATTACAATATAACAACAGAAGAGTAGAATATAACATCTTGTCAATTTGGATGTGGGGCGAATAAAATTTAGAAGGAAAATAGGATGGGGAGAATCAACATATAGTGCCAGTGAGGTCAACATCTCGATCAGAAGGTGGTCCATATAGTAGAACCAACAGGACTGAAGCTATTAATCACATCGTTTTCAGTTGGTAAATCAAGTAGGACTTTAAAAGCAACAACAAATCTTGTTTTAGCCATATGTGAAAGTCTCTCCCCTTCTTCCGTATCCTATCTTCAACCTGTAGAATCATATGTTTGACACTCACCCTTTTGTATAACCACCAAGAGTTTAGTTGCGTTGAGTCGCTCTCATTACAAACTTTTTTAACCGAGACTCGACCTCGGGTGTCAATGAGCTCAAGCTTACACTGTTTGACTGTGCTCGACTCAATTACATACTTGCAGAATGGTCAATGTTCTACTATGTATTTAATCAATTTTATGTAATTTTTTGTTAATAGTACTCGTATGATTTTAGTGAGGTTCAATCAATAAAGATGTAAGGTATACAAAATTAATACAACAAGTATCCTTTACAAGGTTTTCTTTTATCGTATCAATGTATCATATTTTGCAACATTCTGCACGCTACGAAAGACAAAGAGACAAAAAATCAATGTTTCAAAACCAGCTTTTATCAGTTCGGTTGAACTGAGAACCCGCTTGATTATCGACAATTGGTTTCGCGCAAAAAGTTTAAAAAAAATTCGGACAACAAAAAAATTGTACAATAGCACTTTTTCTTGGGACACTTTGTGCATCCTAATTAACAATACACATAATAGCGAATGTTATTTTTTGAGCTTTGTTCTAATAAAACATGACAGACAACACACCATATATCTATAGTAATATTTTGAATTAAGACAACTTATAATTTATATATTTCTATCTTAACTATTTATAATAGAGAAATGGTCAAGTGAAATGTTGAGTTTTCAACACTTGGTCTAATGAGAGAAAAAGTTACTAATCATATCAATCAGTATTTATTTTGATTAAATTAGTAATGAATAGTTTCCTAAAACTAAATTATACTGTTTAAAATACCACATTACTTAAAAGTACAATGATTTATTCACATTGTACAACTACTTAAAAGCATATATACCAAATTAAATACAACCAATTAAAACGCCACTTACTAAAAAGTACAATAAATTTTCATGATGTACAATTTAAATAAGCTACAACATAATACATATGAAATAATTAAACACACTAATTAATGTTATTTTTAAACACCCTAAAATGAAAAGTGCATGCTATTATACACATTATACAAATTAATAAAACACACAAAGCTTAATACAACTTAACAAGTTGATGGTACATATAGTTTTGAAAACTGGACGGGACCAACGGGTTCAACCGGGAACTGGTGTCGCCACCGGTTCGGCTAACCAATAAAAACCATCAGAAAACGAACCAGAGAGGACCCGTTGAAACCGATACAAACTGGTGAATCAGCCCTTATCGAGATTTATTTCTCCGGTTAATCATCACAGGGTACCCGAAGGAAAAACTGAAAAGTGAAAAGTTGAAATTAAAAAGGGAAATGTTGAAAACATATATTTTAAAAGGAAACTATTAATACAAATCATAAACCGGGTTGACCTGGGACGCTTCAAACCCGGCGGGTTGACCCGGTTTAATTTGACCTGTTTTCGACCAACCTAGCAAGTTGATGGTACATATAGTTTTGAAAACTGGACGGGACCAACGGGTTCAACCGGGAACTGGTGTCGCCACCGGTTCGGCTAACCAATAAAAACCATCAGAAAACGAACCAGAGAGGACTCGTTGAAACCGATACAAACTGGTGAATCAGCCCTCATCGAGATTTATTTCTCCGGTTAATCATCACAGGGTACCCGAAGGAAAAACTGAAAAGTGAAAAGTTGAAATTAAAAAGGGAAATGTTGAAAACATATATTTTAAAAGGAAACTAATAATACAAATCATAAACCGGGTTGACCTGGGACGCTTCAAACCCGGCGGGTTGACCCGGTTTAATTTGACCTATTTTCGACCAACCTAGCAAGTTGAACTGGTTTAAATCGATCCATTTTTCGACCGGAATGGTTCAACCGGTTGAACCACCCAGGTCGAACCGGGTTTTAAAACATTATGTTTAATCCCCAAATCTTCAAACTTTTATTATGTTTTGTTTATAACCTATAAACTTTTTTTATCAATAAACTATTTGTCGCTATAAAATCTCGTTGCTTTCCACGGGTACTCGTCTAGTTAGTAATAACAAGTAAAGAGATCAATTAGAAAAATAGAAGAGGAGATGGCCTACATTTTATCTCCATTTTCTAGTTAAAAAATGTAAAATTTCATTTTCTTTTAAACGGGTCATGTACTTGTGGACCACACACTAATATTGTAAAGACAAAATAGCCCATACATGCTACACACAATTCAGTAAAAACAAGAAAATAGTAAATCGGGTAATTATCAACCAACCAAGGAGGGCAAAAAGTAAGGACACACGTCAAGTGTTTATTGGATGAGAAGAAAATGCTAAAACCATCACATATGCACCATGATACCCAGCAGAGGTAGCAGCTAGTATACACCCATTCCATCAAACACTAGTTTCTTTCTCTCTTTCTAGGGTTTCGTCACTCTCTCTATGTGTTATCAAAAGCCAGCTCTCAGTTTTGCTCTCAAAAAAATATTATCTCTCAAACATCTTTATCTTTTTTGCTCTCAAAAAAATATTATCAAACAGAGGTAGCTATATTGTAACAACCCAACCCGAAAAGGGCTAAAGTGTAACATTATGATTTATGGAGTCAATCAGAACACAAGTGAAATGGAGATACATTTCTAATACAAAGCTTACAAAGGTTTACAAGGGAAAACTAAACAAAGTACAAGATACAAAAGGGCAACAATAATATACTAAGCCTAAACGTAAATGCTCCTAGTCATCTCTAAGTCCAGCAAGTAGCTAACAGGGTGAAGTCTTCTAAGCCAAGAGTAAAATCTTCTTCCATAACCTAGCTTCTTACTAAACCTGCCGCAAGAAAAGAAATGCGGCTGAGCTCAGTGAACAGATATAACAGATAACAAAGCAGAAAATAAGGAAACGATACGAAAGAGATACAATAAATAAAGTTGAGAAAATCAGAAGAATTACAAGATAAGGGAGTAGGATAAATGGTTAAGGTATAAGGTGAGTGTATGCATCAGTATATTTACCCCAGGCCAAACAAATATCCAACCCATATCATATCTTCATAAGCAATTTATTCGGAGGGGAGTCCTCGGAATACCAAATGTAGTAGGAGGGGAGTCCTCAAGTAATCCATGGAGTAGCTAGCTCCCAAAATGTGAAGGGACTGCATGCACGCATGCCCAATCACCAAATCAAATATAATGTATATCCAAACAAATCTAGGATGCATCCATACGCCCTTGCAAACAAATCATAGTGGCTAAACATATATATTCTTGAGCTCATAATCATATATCAAAAGGGATGGTGTGGTACATCTCTCCAACCACACTAGAGTCATAACATTGGTGCATCAATGCTACGGTCATGGACCGCCCATAACTGGGAACAAAATAATGCCTGGGTAAATACTGAAGGGTCAAAGGTAACCAAAGTTCAAATCAATGTCAATATCAATATCATGGTCAAGTAATCAGGGTTCAAATCCAAAGCTCAAAATCAAGGTTCATGTAGTATAAGTGCTAATGTCAAAGGTTCCAATCAGCAAGGTTCAATATCCCAAGATCCAAAATCCCATGGTTCATAATCAAAGGGGCATAACAAAAGTTTAAAGCAATAGTTCAATTTAGCAGGTTCATATCAATTATTTAAAAAAAAATGTTTGTAGTACAATCCAATTAAAAAGGTTTATAACAAAGTTTCATTTAGAAAGAAATCTTCCAAAAGACATCATTTATAAAAGTAATCATTAATGAAGGTTTTCTTAAAATATCCTTTAAAAGTAGTCTTTATGAAATTATAAAATCCCATATAAAAGTGGTCTTAAATCATGTTAGAATTGTCGTTATAAAATAGTTTCTCCTTTAAACATTCCCATACCATAATTAAGAAAAGGTTTTCACATCGTGTTAATATATCCCAAAATGACCTCCAAAGTTTCAAAAGGTCCGAATGCTAATGTTACAAAAGGTTAACGAACGGGTTATGTCAACATCACCATGAGGGTTTAAACGAATACTAATAGAATCACAATACCAACGAAGCACATCAACCTTAGAGCCAAAGTACAAAGGTTCACACATATCAAAGGTTCAGATATCAGTGGCAGCTCATTATTAAGGGTTCAAATATCATAAGATAGATCAAATAGGAAAGCCTAACATAAAGGCTCAGAATCAGATGACAAGATCAATCAATGCAGTCAAAGAGAGGAAAGACAAGTCATACGAAACCTTTACTAAAAAGGTCAGAATATCTGTACCTTCGCCGAAACACACAAAACCAAGATCAAACAAAAGAAGAAAGATCACTACCGCTTCACCGGACCTAGAAGAATGTGAAAACGGATCATGAAGAGTTCAAATTTTATAAGTTACCTCTTTTAGTTATCTTTCCATTTTTATTAACTTTCCGTATTTAGTAAGTTTCCATTTTAGGTAGTTCAAACATTTTAGAATACTTTCTATTTTTAGTAAGTTCCTTATTTAGAAGGTTTCCAAAAATAGCAAGTTTCTATATTTTAGGGCTTAATATGCAATTAACAAAAGTTAAAGGTCTAAAGTGTAAATATTACAATTCTCCATATTTATACCATTTAATCCATGAGTTAATAATATTTACCATTCAATACTTCAAGTTTACAAATGTTACAAATTAAACCCTTAATTTACATTAATTACAAAATAGGTATTTATTAATATTTAATTTACAAATATATTCATATTTAATTCATATTAGCACAATTAACCTTTAATTATCCAAAATTACACATTACACCCTTTAATACAAAATATGTACGAAAATACCCTTACCTTTCCATAATTTACAATTTTATCCCTTAATTGAATTTAAATACAATTCTGATTCCTAATAAATCAATTTATAAAATAAACCTTTTAATTACAAAATCAACACTTAACACCCTCATATTATATTCTATACAGTTCACCCCTAGTCCAATACAATCTACAAAAAATAACCCTTAAGTTTATATAATTACAAAACACACCCTATACTTTTAAAAATCAGTTCGGTTTACACAATATTTCACAAACCCTAACCCTAAATTTTCCCAATCATTACAATCATCAAAACAACCTTAAACAACATAAAATACATCAAATCAAACACCAAAAACCCTAACCCTAGCCAAATCGATTTTATTTTAGGCTCGTTCTTATTTCTTAATTGATTACGAAGAAAGGTTTTTATCACCTATTTGACGTTGAAGTGGAATTGTTCGAGATTGTGTTCTTATTATATCTACAAATTGACAAACACTTGAAGGAGTTACGTTATTGTGCTCAGTGATTATTGTCAAGAGATTGCGGTCTCCCTATACATCGGTTTGGGTATACGTTCGAAATATTTAAGACATGAGTTTGGATTGTTCTACTTCATCATAAAGTTGGTAATACTTAGTTTTCTTCATCAATAATCATTACATAGAGCATACATAATTGAAGATTCATGAGATGGTTAATATATAGGTTTCGGGGGAAGCTTATTGATTAAATGTTTAATCATCTACATGCATCGTTCAAGGTGAAGGTTTTTACAACTACTAGTTGTTATTACTACTGATGGTTTGGATTTCTATTGTTTCAAGTACATTTCAAGATGCGGAAAACTTAATGGTGGTGACTTTGAAACATTGGAAAGATGAATTGGACGTGTAATATTGATTTGTGGTTGCGAAGATCAAGGTTGCTTACATTTGTCCCCTATTTGATGATGACAAAAAGGGGAAGAAGATATACATAAAAGCAGCAACT
The DNA here is from genome assembly GCA_030686995.1 of Artemisia argyi. Taxonomy (NCBI): domain Eukaryota; kingdom Viridiplantae; phylum Streptophyta; class Magnoliopsida; order Asterales; family Asteraceae; genus Artemisia; species Artemisia argyi. Next base: position 16,711,739 of record CM060697.1, on the reverse strand, counting down.
TGACGAGCCTTGGTGATATAGCATTGTTTAAGGGGAAGTTCGTTTATCTTTCATATATACTAGCTTCAGGGGAAGTTCGTGCTTATTCGTTTTGTCATATCAACTAGGGGAAGATTGTTGGGATTTATACTTGAGTTGATATTGAAAAAATATGAAAGATGAAGGACTTATGATGACAAAGTGAAGAATGCAAAAGACAAGGAACTTGCTTTACAAAGAAGTTATTTCAATATAGTATTTCGTAGTATTTTGTAACCCTAGTATCTTTATTATATAAAGAGATACAGGGAATTAGGTTTTAGATATTCACGTGTCACAATGTAAAACAGCAAAGGGGTGTGTGTGTGGAACCTAGCGTTAGGGGAATACGTCCAGGTTATTTGTGTCATATGTTTTAGCCCCAAGATCATTAGTTTGATCCTGTTGATATAATCGTCTTACCATTGATCATGTAAGATTGAGGCTTGTAGTAGTCATTGTATAAAGATGATGATGAAACCTTGTTAGGCAATAACAAAGTTTATTCTTATTATTCCGCTGTGCATTCTATTGTTCTTTGTTATTGTTCATCCTAGTCAAGCCTAGATCAGTTTATAACACATAAGATAGGTTACAGGAAACGGATGTTGGTCCTAATGTTGATTGAACCTTCTTAGATGCCCGCTTTGTGACGCGGTTCCGGATTCTCACCCTCACTTGTTTTTTGAGTGCCAATTTTCTTTGCAGGTTTGGTTGTAGGTCTGGGTTTTATCTGGAATGGATGTTGTCCTACCTTTATTGAAGGATGTTCTTACGTTCCTTATTCCTATATCAAAGGGGCGATCTGTTGTTAGAATTCTCGCTCGATTATTACTTGTTGCTACTACTTATTACCTATGGATGGAACGCAAATTCAAGACTTTTCAAGCAGAAGAAGTCTACTGTTGCTTAAGTGGTCCAAGTAATTGTTTCTACCGTCCGGTTGAAGCTGGTTACCTTCAAGTTCAAAAAGCTAACCCCTCGGTCTCGTCTACTGTTGGATAAATGGAAGATTCCAAGTGCTTGTCTTATTCACGAGGGGAGTGCCAGGTAAGTGTTGTACTCTTTTTCCTTACTCCAAGGTTTTTCCCTCAGGGTTTTTCTTGGAAAGGGTTTTTAAGGAGGCAAACTTCCTGGGTAGCCTTGCTCCCTTCGTGCTTTTGGGTGGATGCGGGATGTTCGCTTGTTACAAGATTTTTCTTGTTTTTATACCTAGTTAGGTGATTTGTTATATAGCTAGGTTTGTTGTGTTTATGGCCTGTCATAAGCACTAGTTTATCAAGCTTTTTGCTTGAGGTTAATGTGGTACCTCTGCCACATTCCATTTGTACTTAACATCATTTTTTGGTTATATATTTACCGGGGTAAAACCCTTTACCCAAAAAAATGCTAAATCTCTGTCAGTGACAAACTGACGATAACACGCGGGTAATATCTTTCGTCTATCGCCTCCTTTACACATTGCAATATCCATTGAAAATTAGGCCCTTTTCACTGTTTAAAAAGCTAAACGCCATTGAAAATGCTTTATTTGTTGAAGTTACTCCGATAATTTCCAAAAATGGAAATTTAAACAGCGTGGTATTGTATGTGGAGTCCATTAGCACGATTTCAGGGAATGTACAGCATAGAGCATATGACGTGGGATGAACAAAAAATAGTTCCTCAAGCTTATTATGCTCATTTACCCTCTCGTAATATGTATACCCTGAATGCATCTAGAGTTCTATCACCTATTATGGCTCCCCGGATCTTACTTTGTGCGTTATATATAGTTCTAATGCTAGACACGTTATCCATATTACGCTCCTTTATTGTCGAAAGTATATGACGTGGTCGTACGCTATACTCTGTCAATTGCTTGACCAAACCGAACTCATCATCCTTTAATCGCATTGCATATGGGAAACCATGCAACGACTCAGCATAATCATGATTATGCCTATCATCCTTCACCCTCAAACCTCCAAAAATATTTTGTTTTACGATATTTCGCTACTAATTTGAATGGACAATCGGTTTTAAAGGTACTGGTTTGCCGTTTTCCAGTACCTTTAGGTTCATAATTCCCACCATTTGAACACCTATAATTGATTTCGTACAAATAACCCTGTTCTGATTTGGTTCTTCTTTTAACAATGACAAAACCGAGACCCCGAGCTATATCTTTCACCCAATTCGTTAGTTGCTCGTCAGAACCGAACTCCTGAAAATACATTACAAATTTTAACATATTTATAACATTTTTAAACTTCAACAAATTTTATAGCATTTATAACATTTTTTACAACTTATAATAACAACTATTTTTTTTACAACTTACTTTTTTTTAACTAATATATTTTTTTTTTAACTTCAACAACTTTTACAACTAATTTTTTTTAACAAAATACTTTTTTTAACAACATTTATAACTTACTTTTTTTAACTAATTTTATGTACAAGTTTGAAATTAAAAAAAAAATTACAAGTTGTTTTTTTTTTTTTTTTTTTTTTTTTTTTTTTTTTTTTTATTACAAAATAAATACATTTTACAAAAAAATACATTGTTTTAACATTTTATTTTGTTTTACTTTTTATTACAACTTTTTAACATTTACAAACAAATACCTTTCTACTTTTTATTTTGTTTTACATTTTATTTTGTTTTACTTTTTTTACTTTTGTGTTATATATGTAGTAAAAAAAAAAAAAAAAAAACCACGTTTTTTATGTTTGTGAATACAGCTGTCCACGACACATACATTAATACTCTCACCACCACGCACACTCTGTCATATTCTCTATATCTCCCTCTCTCTCTCAATCACACTCTCTCTCTATCACTAGCAATTCTTTCTCTTTTTAGATCTAAAAACCGAGTTTTTTAGATATAAAAATTGGTTAACGTGATGGTTTAAGTGGTGGTTTATGATAAAAACCAACTCGATGGGTTTTTTTTTACCATCTCCGTGATTGTTGGCTTGGTTTTTGTACCCTCTGTGATGATGGTTGGGTTTTTTATACCAACGATTTCAAAAAAAAAAAAAAAAAAAAAAAAAAAAAAAAAAAAACATTCGTGATGATGGTTGGTTTTTTTTGTTAGATCTAAAAAAAATTGATGTTTTTTTTTGTTAGAACTTAAAAAAGTGACGTTTTGATGATGGTGGGTAAGTGGTATCCCATTTTTTTTTACAAACAAAAATATCATTCGTATAAAAAAAAAAGTTGGTGGTTCGGTAAAAGATAAATCTATGATGTAAAAAAAATTTGATGGTAAACAAATTTGATGGTTTCTTGTTAGATCTTTGGAAAAAACCATGGTAACCACCATGGTTGTTTATATCTGTTGTTGGTTTGTTAGATCTGTGATGGTTTGTTAGATCTGTGATGGTTTGTTACGTGATGTTTCAGATCCGTGATGGTGATACATGAGGTTTATGTGATGGTGATACGTGATGGTTGGTTATTGTTAGATCTTTTTGGATATAACATGTTTTTTTTTTTTTTTTTTTTTTTTTTTTTTTTTTTTTTTTTTATAAAACTCAGTTTGCAACAGCAATAAGCAAACCATCACAACTGAGTTTTATAAGCATATAAGCAAAAAAAAAAAAAAAAAAAAAAAAAAAAAAAAAAAAAAACCTTGGTTTTTTTCCTTATATACTTATAGAACTGCTTATAAGCAGTTGTGATGGTTTGTTGATACATGATGTTTTAGATATAATAAAATAATGATGGTTGGTTATTGTTAGATCTTTTTGATCTAACATGGTTGGCTGTCTATCTTGAAAATAAAAAAACATTTTTTTTTTTTTTTTTTTTTTTTTTTTTTTTTTTTTTGTGATTTATTAGATCTTTTTGATCTGTGATGGTTATGGTGGATGCAGTTTATGTGATCTGTGATGGTGGTTATCTGTTTCTTGGTTTCTGGTTTGATCTTGAAAGCAGTTTCAAAAACTGCTTATTGCTGTTGCAAAAAAAAAAAAAAAAAAAAAAAACTTGTGATGTTTATGATGGTGAAAGTGTTTATGTGAAACTGCTTATATGCTTGATAAGCAGTTTTTTTTATTTTAAGCAGATTTGAAACTTGATTTTTTGTTAAAAAAAACTGAGATATGGCGATGATGATTTAAAAAAAAAAAAAAAAAAAAAAAAAAAAAACTTGATTTTGGCGTGGCATTCTCGAATGGACGGTAAAAAAAACTTGATTTTGCAACCTTCGATGTTGCAGCCATATATGATAAAACGATAATCTGAGCCTAATGTTATATCTTGTGTGTAAAATTGAAAAAGCGCAAAATTTATTATTACCTCTTGTGTGTAAAATGGTGAACTCGACATTTTCGAAAGCCAAAGATATTTGTTGCAGTGTTTGTGCAACTGATTGTGTTTCACTTGCTGCTTGTGTTTCACTTGCGGGTTTGTGAAATCTGAATGTTTTTAACTTGCATCTTTCACTTGCGGCTTGTGTTTCACTTGTGTGAAATCTGCTTGTGTTTGTATGATCGTATCTTATTCTGTTTCACTTGTGTGAAATTTGCTTGTGAAACACTTGGTTATAACTATGAAGTGGAATCTTACGTGACATAAGGTTTGACACAAGGGTACGTAACTTGCTGAAAAAAAACGTGAACGGGGAGAATCTTCACTATTACTTCGTACATGACATAAAACCGATACGTGAATTATTTTGAGATAAGGCGATGATGAATGGTTTACTAAAAACCGAATGGATGGCAAAGTGATATTTTTATCACTTTGCAACCTTCAAATCTGAGCCTATTAAAAACCGATTACGTTTTCTTTTCGACACTTGTTTGATTCTCCTTCTACCAAACAATAACACTTTTTTTTTTTTTTTTTTTTTTTTTTTTTTTTTTTTTTTTTTTTTTTTTTCTCTCTTGACTTTGGACTACTACCATATCACTTTACCTTTGGAAATAAAAATAAAAACTAAAAAATAAAAGAGAACAAGTACAAAACAGCAAAAGACAAAAAATAATAATAATAAAAAAATAATAATAAAAAAAATAAAAGGGTACCAAAGTACACCGTCCACTAGGGAGGGTTTTTGTATCAATCCACTAGGGAGGGTTCGGTTAGGGGCATCCTGCCATGAATTATGTTCCCAATGTATTTTTGATTATAAACAAAAGTTGCCATAAATTATCTTCCCAATGCAAGCAAAGAAGCACAACCCTCCATAGAAATCAAGTACGGCAAATAAACATAGTTTACATAATAATTTGTTTTTATAGATGTATAAAAGAGGATATGACATGTCGTAAGAAACTTATATAAGCCCACAAGTCTCAAAATAAGCTAGAAAATTAGGGCTTATGTTATATAAGCCGAAATCAAATAATCTCATAAGCCCACATATAAGCCGAAACAAACACCCCCTTTAACCACCACTGTACTTTTTAAACGGAAAATTGCAACCGAAAAACAAAGACCTTCTCAACAAGAAAAAACCGTTTAGCAACGTCATTATGTGTGAGTCCTTGCTAAAAATCACAAAACCAAAACTAGAAACATCGATAGTCGACATGAGGGTGCGACTGTTATCTTTAAAGGATAACATATATACGCAACAAGGGAAAAAAACATATAAATCAACACTGCCGCTAGCCGTATTTTGTCGAAAACTATACACCGATGCCGCAACATTTTATCAAAAAATATACACCGCTGCCCATTAGTCGCAGGTACTCTCGCCTAGTATCTTGTGACTTGTTTACCCAAATAAATGCATGTATCTTGTACAGTAACAAATACTCCCTCCGTCTCAATATAATTGTTCATATTTATATTTTTGGATGTCTTAAAAAGATTGTCCACTTTACATTTTTAATAAAAACTAGAGAATATATTAATGAAATATTATTTTTAAGTGGTTGAGATTTATAGAGGTCCCATATTTATTAAACTTAGTGCTTTCTCACTCATGATAATAATTTTGAGACGGAGAAAGTAATAAACGTAAAAATGAGAAATTTGATTTTATAAGAATAGAAAAGATGGAGTGGATAGTGTTGGTTGTAAAACAAAAAAATCTAAAAACCAAAGTCTTTGAGTATTAAAAACCTTCCTTGTCCTAGTTGAATTCAATAGTGGGGTGTTGTGATAAAGTTGTCGCCCCCTCCCAACAAAGAAACAAAAGAAGAAGAAGAACCCTAAAGAAAGATCTGGAATTGAATTAAAAAAAAAAAGGGTTTGAGGGAGATGGCGATAGCAGGAGCAGGGCAGCTGAATACAAGAGAATCGCCAACATGGGGTTCCCGCGGTGTCGACTGCTTCGAAAAACTAGAACAGATTGGTGAAGGCACTTACGGGTCGGTATTCTTTATTCCTTCTTCTTCTTTAAAACCCTTTTTCTCTAAAACTGCTATTTGACCCTTAAACCAAATTTAATTAAGATAAATGTGCAATAAGCAATTATTAAGCTGTTAAGCAAAAGAAGAAGGATGAGCTAAAATCCCAACTACCCTCTTATTAAGGATGAGCCTAGTCGATTTCAACCTCAAACAATATTAGACTTACAGTAACACGATATAATAGAATTCCGATATTGATAATACCAACTAATAAATGAATGTTTCTCACTAAGTAACTTGGTTGACAAGTTATCATAATCCTAGCACCTATCTAATAAATAAGCTTGAACACCAACTCACTCGTAGCATAATGTACCTTAGGTGATGAACTGATGATTCTGTACAATGGTTCAATTATTGAACTCCGGCTCACTTCAAAGTAGCATAATGTACCTTAGGTGATGAACTGATGATTCTTTGTTTGTTTTAAGAAGAGGGGCACAATTGTTTTCGGTGACAAAGAGCTTATTTTACCTGTAATTGAACTACGACAATGTACTTTCATGTAATTTGAATTTAGCGGGGGTGAAAATAACACAAAAAAATTCTATATGTGGATGTATATGTTTGGGTTAGAGCACTATCCCTTTCTGTGTTTGTTCATTTGTGTTACACATCCTTTTCTCTGCTGTACGAGAGATAATTTATGGCTTATGTTCTTATAAAATAGAATTGCTCGTCCATTAATATATTTAATCATAAACTTAAAGGTGTTGTGTTGCTGTGATGGTTTTTCAGTCAAGTGTATATGGCTAGGGAGATCAGGACAGGGGAAATTGTTGCTTTGAAGAAGATACGGATGGACAATGAGAGGGAGGGGGTAATACGCTTCTGTCCTTCACAATGATGGAAGCTGTATTGATTCTTTTTCCCCTTTTTTTCACAAATTTTTTTTAATTCATTTACAGTTTCCCATAACTGCCATACGTGAGATTAAAATTTTGAAGAAGCTGCATCACGAGAATGTAATTAAGCTTAAAGAAATTGTTACTTCTCCAGGTATTCTTATGCTTAATTTTATCGATTTCAAGCTGATATTGTCTCTCCTTACTTAGACCATGTACAAAAAACAGAGCTTGATACCAATATTGACATTTGCTACGCTTTGTAGGTCCTGAGAAAGATGACCAAGGAAGGCCAGGCAAGTCTATAAAATATCTCGTCTTTTTAAGAACGTGTGCAGATGTGGAAGATCATTTTTCTTTTTTCTTTTTCTTTTTTAATCTGATAATTTCCGGGCATTAATTTGATTAAATTTTTGCAGATGGTAACAAATATAAGGGCGGTATTTACATGGTTTTTGAGTACATGGATCATGACCTAACTGGGCTTGCTGATCGTCCTGGGATGAGGTTTTCTGTTCCACAGATTAAGGTACAAGTGATTTACTAAGTTGCTGTTGTTCTGTTCATGGATGGTCAGATGGTATACTCACCTGCTCCTCTTTTTGAAAGTGTTATATGAGACAGCTTTTGACGGGGCTTCACTACTGTCATGTAAATCAAGTACTTCATCGTGACATCAAAGGTACTGTCAAAGCAAGTTTTTTGATTTGTACATGAAACTGACAAATAACATTGGGACGATATTAATGGACAAGTTTTTTGTAACTTTGAAAGTCAATATAGTTGGAAATCCATGAACAAAGGATAAATTAGGAACATGCAAGTCGAGTTTTTAAGTTGTTCACCTAGATCTAGTACTAGTGTACTACATATACAATTCACATTCTGGTCTCTTTATACAAGTCAAAGGCGAGTGATTTAGACTGCTAAATGTTAGAAGAATATTGGGAGAGTACGTTATATACGTACAAGGCTCTAGAAGATACATTAACGCTTATATGACCTCTTTTTGCTTTACCATAGGGTTTGGTCAATGAGAGAAATAATAGTTTCGCAGGCTTCCACTTCTCTTACAATTGTCTGTCTCCACGATATCTTTTTAATGCCCTGCATTCTATGTTGATTGTCGTACTTTCTCTTAATGTTATTTCTAAATACTAGTTATCATTCAAAACTCATTGCTGTAGGTTTAAACCCAACAGAGCATGTCAGTATATCCCATTATTCTTGGTGATGTTGGATTAGGGAAAGAACATTAACTTTCTTATGATATTGTCTTTGACTTGGTTGGAAAGGCTTAGTCCATCTCCAAAATGTTTTTTTATATTTTTAAAAAATTGGTGATAAAAACAATTCAACTTTTCATTTTAGAACACACTGAATGATCCTTGATTTTTTGGGCGGTTTCTCTTTCTAAAATCTAAATAAAGATGTAAGCATAATCTACAACATCTGGGTTTCTGTTATCTGGTTTAAGGCTTGATGTCTGGCTAATTATGCTGTAGGTTCAAATCTTCTAATTGACAATGAAGGAAATTTGAAGCTAGCAGATTTTGGGCTTGCCCGCTCATATTCAATTGATCACAACGGGAATCTTACAAATCGTGTTATCACTTTATGGTATAGGTACAGTTACTTCTCTGACATTCTATTGTTGAGAAACTACAAACTTTTTAAGTATAAGAAAATTCTCCACTTCCCTTAAACTTAAATGGACAATGAAATCTAACTGCGCCCATGATCTGAATAGACCACCGGAGTTGCTGCTAGGGACCACCAAATATGGCCCGGCCGTGGATATGTGGTCAGTTGGGTGTATTTTTGCAGAGCTTTTGCATGGGAAACCGATTTTTCCTGGCAAAGACGAGGCAAGTGTCCTTCTCATATATAATATGACGGTGTTAATAATACATGGAACCGATATGCATGGGAAGTATTTCAGATGAATAACCAGCAAATATGTCATGGATATAGTTGATGTATGTATGGTTGCCATTAATGAAATGAATATTGCTTTTGTTTATTGGTAGAGTTTGGTAGGTATAACCCTAAATGAGAATCAGTTATTATGTATCCAAAATAATTTGTACTTGTGTTTGTAGTCATTAGTACCACCATGATTGTTGAATGAATATCTGAATTAATCTATGCTGTTTTTGAAATTGAGTAGCCAGATCAGGCAAGTAAAATCTGGGAACTCTGTGGTGCCCCCGATGAAAATATTTGGCCTGGCGTTTCGAAATATCCTTGGTATAACAACCTCAAGCCTACAAGGCCTTTGAAAAGGCGTCTTCGAGAGGTCTTTAGGCAGTATGTAGAGCAATCTCTCTCTCTCTCTCTCTTTTCTTAACATGAAAAACTGAATTTGGCCTGACCTTACTTTATTGCTTTCCATTGTAGCTTTGATCGACATGCTTTGGAGTTGCTTGAGAAAATGCTGACGCTTGATCCTGAAAAGGTTTTATTTTCGTGGACATGCATGCCCCTAATATTCAGTTTGATTCAGATGTCTATTACATGTATTTATAGAACTACCATAAACATGCCTTAAAGGTTACACATATATCACTCTTATTGTGTTGCATATTTCATGAATTATGTGTACATGAAAATGTCATTCCGGGATTTATTTATGCTTACTATTTCCGTTCTTTTGTCTTGTCTGTTATGTAGAGAATATCAGCCAAGGATGCACTTGATGCGGAGTATTTCTGGATCGACCCGTTACCTTGTGATCCTAAGAGGTAGCCTTATACTTCTCGTTAGTAGTAGGCAATTTTGAACCATTGACTTTTCTTTGCGGCAATTTGGGTTTGTTTTATATCTAAAACTGGTAAAATAAAAATTACAATTGGCTTGAATAGGCAACTGTCAAATAGGGCAAGCGCGTTGAGCCACCTAAAGCCTATTTTTTATGCTTTGACTTGATAAATCGTTTTATTCAGAGATTTCAAAACATTAAAATAATCTTTGTTTTGTAATTATGATCATTACATTTAAAAGTTGCACAAAAAAGTGATCTGACCGCCCGTACTATAACAAGAGATTTCTACAACCAAACTCATTTTGAATCTTAATAACAAAACCCGCATCTTTCTAGCTTTTAAGTATTTGAATGTTATGAGGATGCCTGTTTTATTTGTGACATTTTTTGTTTCAGTTTACCCAAGTATGAGGCTTCACATGAGTTTCAGACCAAGAAAAAGCGTCAGCAACAGAGACAACATGACGAAGCAGCAAAACGTCAGAAAATACAGCACCAGCAGCAGCAACACTCGCGTATCCCACCACCAATGCAGCAGCAGTCCGGGCAAGCTCACGCTCAGATGAGGCCAGGACCTCCAAATGCACCGATGCATGGTTCTCAACCTCAGCTGGTTGCAGGAGGTGGTGGACCTGGCCATCATTATGGGAAGCCTCGAGGTGGACCTTCAGGAGGATCTAACAGATACCCACAAGGTGGAAATCCTTCTGGTGGTGGATACAATCACCATCCAAATCGTGGAAGTGGGCCATACCCTCCCCCACAAGCATATGGCCGGGGTGCTGGAGGTAATAGTAGCTATGCGGGTGGCCCACCAAATTATTCTCAAGGTAGCGGCTCATACAGTGGGGCTGGCGGACCTGGTGGTGGTCGTGGCAATGCACGTGGTCAGCAATATAACAACTGGCAGTAGTAAAAAGGTTCCAGAATTTGGATGGTCAGTTGGGTGTGGGTTCTTTTGGTTGAGAGTCAATGAGTTTGTATACATCTCTTATATTTAATGAAATACATTATTAATACCTGAAAATAAGACTGCGTTTAATTCTAAGCAGGCGACATTTGATATGTTATGTCGCAAAATGTTTGCACCATTGAAACAATTCAACTTCTGGTGCATAGATTACTAGGGGTTTTAGGAGACTGAGACCCTTTGTACAATTGATCTGTGTATTGTATTCCTGTTCTCGACGCTAAAAGACAATATTAAACCCAACCCATGCTTATCCAAATTGTGCTTATCCCAATGAGTAATATGTACTGTATGTTTTGTACTTCATTTTGTTATCATATCATAATGAGTGATAAAAATTGGATGCAAAATAATGGTGAAAGGCAACAAATATCAATACCCACAAAAATGTCTTTACTAGTCTCAACATTGTGTTTGACAACCAACTCAGTGGAGAAACAAACGTTCAGATAATGTAAAAGTGTAAAAATGTGTGAGATTTCACACAGATTACTTGGACCGTATAATACTCTTGGTCTGAATCGTTTATTATGATGATAGGATCAATACTTGGTTACACCCATGGTGGGAATCTCGTGCAGGACACCACACAAGTGATAAAATCATTGTTGGCCCTTTGTATATGCAGAAACCCTTCGGACTCTGTTGTCTTTCACTTCCCAAACAGCTTTCCTAATTTTGTGAACGTTTGTCTTCTAATTAAGGAATCGTTTTTATATCTTCATATTATAGAGTAAGAAAAATCTATGCACAAATTGAAATACGTGATGTCGTGATTCATCATGTATGTCCTCATTCAAATTTCAAAGCATACCTTGAGGAGGACAAAACTAGCACACTTGCGATTCAGATATATAAAACTGAACATACACCATGATGAAGCACCCAAATTCTTAAAACATTTCAGCAAATCATCCATAACATCTGAACAATAATTAATGAAACCACAGTACACCGATATTATAGCTTAAAAAAGTAGGATATTTACAAGCATATTAGTTTATTTCAGCTCCCTTTGCTTCGGGTCATAAACAACTGAGAAATGTAATAAAGAAGTTAGCATCATAATGCAGAAATAGACAAAAGACAAAGAAAGGAGTTTCTATGTACTTAACAAAATTTATCCCTTTTATGTATAGTCACAAGTTACTGCACCCTAATTACAATGTTGAAGGGTGGGAAAATTCATTAGCTCTTGAAATTCAACTGATACATAAGTGTTTGCATGTGATTCCCTAAAGGGTGTCGATCGAATGTATGAAACTATATTAAAGTCTTGTAAAACGTACATAATATGGCCAACATATCAATTTATTCGACCCGCTTGGCCACCGCCACCACAGGTAAAAAAGCTAACATCAGAAACTACTACTATCAAGATCCTGATAAACATCAACTTCACATATTCTATCGTATACCAACTTACCTGAGATAGTCAAAGTAGGTTGTACAAGTCATAGCCACTACAAGCGGTATCCATGGCCCTACGTATCATCCCAGTGTTGTCCTTGTCAGGATGAGACCAAGCATCTACGCGAAAATTCAATTATTTACTTAAACTTCAAAACATACATTATCAAGAAGAAGAAATTCAAATGAAACCAAGTAGAGAAGGCGGGTATTTTGGTTTGGTTCACTTAAGTTGGCCGGGTAATGTTGACTTGACCAGCAAAAAAGCTTTTTTGGACCATTTAGTAAGTAAAGAAATTATACAAAACTATTCTGTAAGAATTTTTTTTTACATATTCTTCTATATGTATCGATAACACGTGACCAAAACAACCTATCATACTTAAATACAATCTCTACATGCTATCTGTCTGTATATGAAAATGCTGCTGATAATGAGACAATATAGACTCAGAAATGAGGATAAGCTTATAGGTTGTATAACCTGGATTTGTCTTTTGACTACAATCTGGTAAACGAGTCCTTTTCCATGAATTGAGCCTCCGATGAAGAGCTGTTGTGTAAATGGCACATTTTAGTCCTTTTCCATGAAGATGGTTTCACAATTAATGAATATACATAAAGGCAATTACGATTGACAATGCCATAAAATACTACTAACCTTCCACAGCCTCAGTATGCCGCGCCTTAAGAAGAACTTCATAAACCCGAGCCTTGGATCGTTCATCACCTGTAGATTGTCCAAATTAAAATGACACTGAAAAGGTGAGGAAAATTGTGTGGTTCAAATATACGTAGACATAAAGCTCACGAATAAATGTTAGCTTAGCGTGTAGGATTTCAATATTACCTTCTAAACATTCAGATAATGCTTTCAACCTCGTCAGCTTCTCAAGATAGAAATCTGCACGCATGCAAACACCCATGGTTGATAATGAATTTCATAATTAATCTGCAAATAACACTTGCTCTAATGCAGGTATGAATGCAAACCCCTTTCAGTGAGAGCTATGCATAGAAGGTGGATCCAATGCAAAGCATTGTGATTCTCTTAGGAGAGCGTAGCAACTAATTTTATTAGTACATGGATTAGTAGACTTACTTTCCACAGTTTCGCATATAGATTGCAGGCATTTAAAGTACTTTCCTGACATTGCTTTTGTACCTGCATCAACAAATAGGAAATAAGACACCAGAAATTTAAAGAAAAATGAGGTTGTAATATATTTCTGTTTGTAGTAGCAGATGCAACAGGGAGTAAAGAAACAGATTACGGATTCAATCAGATACCAAATGGTTCACGATCGGTAAGAACAAACTAGCACAGTATCATCTCACCACCAAAACTATTGCAAATAACTTTAGCCTCATAAATGCCAAGTTTTCCTTCTTCGAAGGCCTCTATTACCATATAGAAGTAATAACTAACGGCAGTTTTAATGTACTTGCATTCCATTAACTCGAAATCATGGAGGTTGTCGTGTTCACCCTTCTTAACATGCTAAAAGCAAACATAAATTTGTTAGTTTATATCTTGTGAAGAAAACAGGGAGGCTCAAAAGTTCAAAAGAGTTGGAAGGAAACCATACCATCTCACAAGCCATGTTGAAGGCTTTTACTGCAAAGTTACCAATGGCGGAAACTATAGGATGATCAACTTCAATCGACACTGGTTCTACACCATAACGCTTAAGATCAACTTCAGACTGCCAAGTAAACGCATGAAGATTTAACGAATACTTTTTGTACGTATGTGTATAAACAATTAAACATCAATAAAAAATAAATAAAAAGAGAGATGAAACATACATTCTCCTTATCAAAATCTTCAAACTCCTTCAAGATTTTCTCCTCAATTTTATTTGGGCAACATACGTTTAGAACGATAGCAGATAGCCCATCTGTTGAAACTTGAAAGGGAAAATTTAGGAAGCGTTAACTCATATGTAATTAAGCAGCACACCAAACCAATCAACAAGAGAATGGAGAAATGAACCTTGCCCCACTTGTGACATGAGGATTCTGGCATCGAGACTATCAAGTGGAAAATAAGTTGGGTCCGTTAGCTTTACCATCACATCTTTGCATTCGGCTCCGTTGTCTTCTTCATCTGACTGCATACATTATCAAACAATCAGTTACGGTATTTTGTTAATGTGCAAGAATTTAGAGCATGTACACAATCAGAAACTGTAAAACCATATAAGCAAATAAAAACAGACGTACCTCGTCAGCATATTTGAATTCTAAAACGTGTTCCGGTTTCCCAAATGTCTCCAGCTACAAAAGTTTGACAAGATGCACATAATCAAAAAAAGGAACAACCTAAATTAAAGCTAATAGTAATATTTTTCCTAACTACCTTGGGATAAACAATCTTAGTACCCCTCTTTAGTTCGGTTATAAACATCCTCCTGTTCACCAAAAGCAGAAAAAAGTGAATAAAAAAAAAAAAAATGAGAAAACAAATTTAGAATATGTGTATAGACAAATGAAGATACCCCGTCCAGTTATAAGGCACATCCCTGGTTTCCTTGTAGAAGTGAGTAACTATTTGAATGACGTCCTCAATAGAACGCAATAACGAACGAGTATCCTTTTTGTTGTTGTTAAGGATCGTCTTCAAATGTTCCTTGATAGCAATTGCTTCCCTTTTGAGCTTACACAAGTCCTTGGAAAGTTGAGATGAAACCCCAAACTCGGTTCCATATTTACGCAGGACTGTGTACATATTGTGCTGTAGGAAATTAAGATAAATCAAACAACCAATTGTTAATTATTCGGAATAATAAAAGTTTAGTCAGCTTACATACATAATCAACCATAGGATCATGAACCCAGCCATTTTCTTTGTGTTTCTTCGCCTCCGCTTCTATTCTAGCAAGAGTCTTTTCCAAAGTATTAGGACCCGCTGCAAGCTTCCTCAGCGCCGCCATCCTCTCATTTAACTTTCTTTTCCTTTCCTTGCTGTATGTTCACCCTCACATAATAATAATAAACCACAATTAGAATTTAGAAACAAACAGCAGAAGAAGAACATTTGATTATAATATAAGTACATACGTGCTCCTCAATGTCATGTTTGAAACCCTAATTTGCATGCAATTTGGAGGGATGAAACCAAATAGATGCGTGTATATATTAATTCCCTATGTTTGTTTTTAAACCCTTCTCGTTTCATTCAAATGCTAAAAACTAATTATATATATATATATATATATATATATATATATATATATATATATATATATATATATATATATATATATATATATATATATATATATATATATATATATGTTTGAGTAATCTTTAAATATCTAATTCAAATACTCGCTTTTTATGAAACTAAACTCACTTTCACTATTTATTTTTAAACTAGTTATAATAATATTCTTGCACTCATGACATTTTTTTTTAAAATCTTTTCGTTATGTAGTATACAAAGATCAATGTGTCTTATAAGGCTGTGCTTGTTGGATTAAAAATTTTATTTATTGTTTTTACACAATGAATTTTTTCTAAAAGGACACAATAAGACTGGTGGAGACCTATAGTTTTAGTATTTTAACGAAACTGAAGGGTTTAAAAAGTAAAAACAAACATAGTGAACATATACACACATCTATTCGGTTTCACCCCTGCCAAATTGCATGTAAATTAGGGTTTCGAACATGAAGAGCGCGTATGTACATGAAATCTTCTTCTTCTGTTTGTTTGTAATTGTGATTTATAATTAGTATTATGAATATGCAGCAAGGAAAGGAAAAGAAAGTTATATGAGAGGATGACGGCGCTGAGAAAGCTTGCAGTGGGTCCTAATACTTTGAAACATATTCTTGCTAGAATAGAAGCGGATAAGAAGAAAAACAAAGAAAATGGCTTTGTTGATGATCCTACGGTTGATTATGTATGTAAGCTGACTCATTTTTTTCAATTCCTAAACTTTATTCCTATATATCTAATTGCATCTCAAATCTCCCACCTTTTAACGATTAGTTGTTTGATTCATCTTTTCTACAACATAAGAAGTACACAGAGCTGCGTAAATATGGAACCGAGTTTGGGGTTTCATCTAAACTTTCCAAGGACTTATGTAAGCTCAAAAGGGAAGCAATTGCTATCAAGGAACATTTGAAGACAATACTCAACAACAACAACAACAACAAAAAGGATATTCGTTCCTTATTGCGTTCTATTGAGGACGTCATTCACATTGTTACTCACTTCTGCAACGAAACCTGTGATGTGCCTATTTTAAACAAAACACTCAAACATTTGCTCCCCAATATCTCAAGGGTCCATTTTGGTTAAACATATCATTTACTTGGTCCATGTATGAAAATGGAAGATATGGGTTCCATGACATGTAATTTGGAGTTTGATAATGTCTAGGTACATTTTGGTTCCAACCATGTTGGTAGTTTGGTTGTGTGTTGTAGTTGCTCTTTGGAAACGAGGCGTTTGAGAATAGGAGTTTTTGGCCTCGGTTGAGTAGTTTTAGTTCTAAATTCATTCCTACCAAGTCCTACACCAATTTTAATAGGCGGTTTTAGTTTTGTTTCATTTACACGAGTATTGGACCTATTTGTGACTTTAACGAATTTAGTATGATCCGACGTGGAAACCAACTTTTCTGCTGCAGACACCGCGGAACCTTTGAGTTCAACGGACGGAACCAAGTTTTTGGTTCCGTCTGGTCCGTGGGCACCTGTAAAACCCCGTATTTCTGAACATGTAAAATACCCAAAATGCCCCTCTAATTTTAAACTTCCGAAAATACGTTAAATTATCCAAGACATTTCATTCCGATATTTAACCTAAGTATTTTAATATGAAACATTTACACAATAAATGTTAACTCAAATATTAAAACTAATGTTAAAATAAATTGTAACCATTTTAAACCATATGTCACGTTTTTTCTTAAGTCCCTAGTCGACTTCTTTTGTACCCAAATGAATAAAGTCTGGAATTTGAGTCTTGATTCATAATTAAGCTATCTATGGTAACCTCCAAATCATATCCCATTAAATCAGCAATCTCCCTATTTTGGAAATTCCCTCACACGTTTGGAATTATAACCGGATCCCGCACATTATACGACATAAGATAAAACCTAAAACAAAAGAAAACCCTAAACAAAAAGGGCGGCATAATGATTCTCTCTTCACCCTCTTGAACCGAATATCACAAATAACAAACACATAAAATCAAGGAGCAGAAGAGGTTTGATCGTGGGTTGCTATTCTTTTCGACAATGGGTATCTGCTGGTTGAAAGGAAGAGGTTCATTCGTGGGTTTTCATCATAATCAAGAAGATATTTTATCCGTATGCTATGGGTTCACATGGGCTTTTAAGTTGTGATTTGTGTTTGTGCGTGGTGTTATGTGTTTATGCATGGGTTCATGTGGGCTGGAAAGTGCATGTATAACAAACTGAGTATTAAACAAAGTAATGTCATATGAAGGTGTATAAATTAGATCAAAGAAAGGGTTAGGTATTGGTTGGTTTGGTTTTATTATTTCATATGTGGGCTAAATTATAATAAGAGGTCATAACAAACAATAAATCATGAAATGTCATTATTAAACCTTTAAGTTTACGTAATTATCATTTGTAACCCTAAAGTATCAAAGTTATTTATTCAGGAAACTTACTTAATTCGGAAGGTTACCAATTTGGGAAAGTGACTAAAAATGGAAAGTTTCTAAAAATAGAAAGAAACCTAAAATGAGTAATCTGATTTAAAACGAGCTTATAAGTTATTAATATTAAGCCGATCATTAACTCGTGTAGATTCACTGAAGAAGGAGTGACTTCCTATTCTGATGTTAAGATATGGTTTCGTTGGCGGTTTAAGGTACAAATATTCTATCCCTTTTCAGTAGGGGTCTTCTCATGACACTTGATCCTTGACCTTTGATTTAGTCGTGGGTTGCTATTCTTCTCGACAAGGGGTATTCGATGGGTATCTGCTGGTTGAAAGGAAGAGATTCAGTCGTGCGTTTTCATTAGGATCAAGAAGGTACGAAGGGTTATAGAAAGAGTGGGGATCGATCGTGGTTTTCAGCGTAGAGATACATTCGTAACAGCCTGTTTCTACTCGTTGCTGTATGGGCGATTGGTTCTGGTTGTGTAATGATATTGTTCTTTGTTCCTCGTCATTACTCCTTGTTTCCGTTAAGATAACACTCGTTTGTCATGCTTCTAATACACCAGCTTCTGTGCGACTTATATTATACATATGAAACCCTAAAACTAAACGTATTCTGTTACTCCATGTCGTTAATTTATAGCTTGGAATCACACGTATAAGAGTTCAGCAGCACATGAATGATTATATGAACCTGAAACATGTATAAATCTAATCTGAAAATGATGAGACGAATAGTAATATTGTCGCATGAAAACATAAAGAATTATACGCCCATTTGATTTGTTGTGGTCTCGTGAATTTAAACTGTTTTAATGTCTTTGTTCCTTCCTTTGTATCGACCAATATCACACATGTTCAGGCCCTAAAAACCAATCAGGAATGAATCATACCAAAGATTTGGTAAGTAACTATGTTAAATAATAATGAGAAGCAACCAAGTAAATGGGGTTTTGAGCTGTGATTTTGTGAGTCGCATGCATGTTTATGGGAGTCGGATGGATAAACAAGAAAGCTGCTAATAATACATATTGATAACATTTTAAGGGTGTGTTTGAGTCGTTTATTGTTTAAGTCGAAGTTGAAGATATTTTATCCGTATGCTATGGGTTCACGTGGGCTTTTAAGTTGTGATTTGTGTTTGTACGTGGTGTTATGTGTTTATGCATGGGTTCATGTGGGCTGGAAAGTGTATGTATAACAAACTGAGTATTAAACAAAGTAATGTCATATGAAGGTGTATAAATCAGATCAAAGAAAGGGTTAGGTATTGGTTGGTTTGGTTTTATTATTTCATATGCGGGCTAAATTATAATAAGTTGTCATAACAAACAATAAATCATGAAATGTCATTATTAAACCTTTAAGTTTACGTAATTATCATTTGTAACCCTAAAGTATCAAAGTTACTTATTCAGGAAACTTACTTAATTCGGAAGGTTACTAATTTGGGAAAGTTACTAAAAATGGAAAGTTTCTAAAAATAGAAAGAAACCTAAAATGAGTAATCTGATTTAAAACGAGCATATAAGTTATTAATATTAAGCCGATCATTAACTCGTGTAGATTCGCTGAAGAAGGAGTGACTTCCTATTCTTATGTTAAGATATGGTTTCGTTGGCGGTTTAAGGTACAAATATTCTATCCCTTTTCAGTAGGGGTCTTCTCATGACTCTTGATCCTTGACCTTTGATTCATTTGCTTTGATTATGATCCTTGCCATGATTCATTTGATTATGATTCTTTGTTGGATGAGGTCCTTTGCTAGGATCCTTTGAAATGATTCGTTTGACATGATATGATTCGTTTAACATGATACCTTGATATGATTCATTGATATGCTATATGATATGATATAATTTGTTTTGTTTCGTTCTTATGCCCGAGTTTATTAGCCAGCTATGGGGAGTCCATGGCCATGTCATTCATGGCACCAATGGCATGACGCTGTCAGTGGAGGCGGGTTTTTGTCCACTGCGTCCCCCTTTGTTTTGGCGGGAGCGTATGGATGCATCCTAGTATTTTGTTTCGATATAATATGATATGGTTTCGGCGGGTGACTGGTGGTACGTGCCTTGTACCCTCACTCCTTTGGTAAAACAGAGTCTGCAGCTCCTTGTACAACTTATGATTTGTAGGATATATGATTATGTGTAGGAGACCTATTCGAGTGGCTCGGGTAGGTCGGCTCGTGGCTTTCCCATATTTCGTTATGTCTATTCGAGTGGCTCTAGTAGACATGCCTTTGTTGATACGTGCTCTTGATTCTCTTATAATTTGCTTATGCTTGATATATCTATGATTCTTCGTTTTCCTTTGACTTATGATATTGTTCCGTTAATCTTGATGGCTTATTCATTTGACAGATGATATTTTTTTTTTCAGCAGGAGCTTATGATTTCCGTTTCATATACATATATACGTTTCGATTATCCGTTTGTTTTGTTATATATCTATTCACTGGGCTTTTTAAGAATAGCCGCATTTCTTTTCCTGCGGCAGGTTTTAGGTTGAAATCTGGGTTGGGTGAAGAGTGCATAGGAGCATTAATGGACTACCCCGATGATTAGAAACCCATCGACACTTGGATTAGACTTGGATTCGGATTCGATTAGATTTCTCTTTGGATTTGTATTTCATTCTTGTATAGAATTAGTATTACCTTTGTAACTTTATGTTAATAAGTCTTCCGCTTGCGTTTATGATGAGGCGAAAAATGATCCATTTTTAGGGGGTCATTTAAGCCCAAAATTGAATTTATTTGATCAAATATTACCCTAAATCGTTCCTTTTGTGATTTTAGGTACTTTGGGAGTGAAATATGGAAAAGAAAGCAATTCGGACGTTTTTGGAGCATAAAAGTGAAGAAAACGCCAAAGGCTTAATTTTCCATGCTGGAAACAGTGTGTGACGGCGTCAAGAGTAAAAACCATGACGACCCAGTACAAACATGAAGGCATCACAAGTAGAGCGTCAAGAGTTAATTGTGTGACGACCTGCAAATGAGGACTACATGACGGCGTCAGATGTAGATCAAGGCAGTCCGAGGATTTATTGGGCGGCGAGATGACGGCGTCAGACCTTTGTTCTTGACGCCGTCACCTCCTAATATCTATATATAGTTTTCTAATTTTCATTCATTAAAAAAAAGAAACTTGTGTGGAGAAACCCTAGGGCCGAACCTTGTACGAATTTTACAGCTTTTCAAGGGTTTTCAACCCTTGAAACCTTACATGTGCTATTGAGATAAGTCTTCTCTTAATTCAATCAATATATCTATGTGTTGGTTGTCTATATCTTATGCTTGTCTTGATTTCAACATGTTAGGCTAGATCTATCTTGTGTTTGCTTAGATCTAATGAAACCTAGATGTTGATTATGTGTTGATTACTTGTTTATGGTTGTATTGGATGAATGATTTCAATGTTAGGCTTAAGAAAACTGGCAGATCTCCAATTGGTAACATGCTTGAACGTCTTAGGAAACATGAACCGATGTGTACTAGGTTTTATTGGTTGTATTTAATGCATGAGTAAATTCTAATGATCCCATGTTAGGAGCTTCTTGCAGGCTCGACATAGGAGTGAAGTAGGCACTCATAGGATTGGGGAAGTAAGTACGCCACCCCATGAATGGTATTAAGGAATACAATCCGTCATCCACGCAACTATAACAAGTAATTAACGTGTAAAAGATATCTAGGGAGTAGTGAAATCTAAGTAAACACATTTTTCCCACATATTGCTCACAACTTTAGTTTAATATAGTTTATTT
Source organism: Artemisia argyi (assembly GCA_030686995.1). Lineage (NCBI taxonomy): Eukaryota > Viridiplantae > Streptophyta > Magnoliopsida > Asterales > Asteraceae > Artemisia > Artemisia argyi. The sequence goes on along the minus strand of CM060697.1, from coordinate 16,689,945 downwards.
TCATTTTTAGTATTTTATTTTGATTGCATCTTTAGTATTGGGTTAGTTGACTAGCAACTAATTCCGCCCAAATCCTTCAAACCCGAGATTTTTACTTGCTTTCCTAAAAAATATAAAAATACAAAAAGAATCATCCCTCATCTCTAGATCTAGTATTTAGGTTTTCTAATCCTAGCTGAACGATCAATCCCCCGGTACTTGTCATTATACTATACTACATCGATCAGGTACACTGCCTGGTGGGGGTTGTAAGCTTCTCAAGATCCCTTGAGAGGTAAAGCTTGGTGCAAAACCCTACGGACATCAGTTTATATGTTCTGATTTGGCACCATATGTCACACCCCCAAATACATGATTTGCAGCGGAATGGAATACCTGGGGTGTGACTGCCATAGCATCACAGTTATAGTTATATTGAATGACCTAAGTGTCGTTTTAAAAGTACATCGTTTGATACAAAAGATAGGTCCCAAAAGATAATACAAGTTTACAGAAATAAGTTTGATACAAGCCAAACGATGTTTAAAAGTGCATAATTAAACAAGTGAGACGCGTCATCACCGCGACACTATGATAAGCCCACATGCATGACATGAAGTGAACGCCTTAATTACCTGAAAATACATTGCTAAAACGGTCAACAATACTGTTGGTGAGATCCATAGGTTTGTGTAGATGAATAGTCTGTACGGTAACCACGAGTATAAAGTATGCATGACAAATATGTCACATGAAAATAATACAATTGCTATAAGCTCATGATCCCGAAGCTAAACTGAAATTGAACGCCCCAACAGAGTGTTTTGCTAGACACCCTAATGTGATTCAAGTGAAATTCATTGGTTTAACTAGTCGGATCTACCAACCCGAACTGAGGAATCACCCTCAATAGATCTATTCATTGACCCTCGCTTACACGTAATTAACGGTTCATGATAAACAGGGGACTTTAATATGGGAATGCGATAACTTAAGCAATGTAAATGAATTTGATATTTTGGCCCGTATGAAAATGGTGCAACGTATTCTCCCCCGTAGGTTTGAAATGAAATACTAAATTGAAAAACGGGGCTATGAAACTCACTTGATGCAATGATTATGATGACAAAAGTGAATACACTGAAATGAAGCGAAATCTCTAACTGCAACCTATATGAATGATATGATCTACTTTAAGTCATGAAATAATGTCGTACATGCAATTTCATATGTTATCAATACCACTCGTCTAATTTTGGAAATAATGTTTATTGTCGAAAAATATGTTTTTGACGTCTTGTCAAGGTATAAAATACTTTACGCATATATATGTTGTAACGACATCCAATGATAGTCATTTAGTGATTTATCGATAAAATAGAATTTTCCGTCGTAAAATAATATTCCTGCAACTACTAATAAAAATGAATAAGTAGCCTCGCAAAACTAGTCGCGAATCAGTGAATATTGAGTGTTAGGAAACAAACTTAGTGATTTTAGAAAGTTTGTAACAATATCTAAAAGTCGTAACACTGAACTTTTGTCCATACGAGTCCCGATCCTCGATAAAAAAAATAGGTAAGTTAGGTAGTCGGGCTAAAATTGCAGTTTTTGGGTATATTGGAGATGTCGTATTTTACTTGTTACAAGTCCGATTGACGAACGGCTGGTCAATTTGGAAAGTAGGCCGGGTGAACTAACTTTACTCAGATATATTTCATTTCCAAAACTGAGTCGATCATGGAGAAAAACGGCTCCAAAGTTGGTTACACGCAAAGACAGTTTTGTACTTAATAAAAATTTTAAGTAAAAGCTGATGAAAATATGTTTTGAACGTCGGTTTTCTATCGCTTGTATCTCGGTCGTTATAAGCTTGTTTTCTACTTTCTTTATGTCCTCGGCTTCGTGTTACAGTGAACTAATAGATTTGTGATATGTCGGCTTGTCTAGTTTATGTTTAATGCTTTATTTTATTCCTGGAAAATCATGTTACAGCTTACTATTTTTTTGAAAATTAGTTTTCGTCGTTCACTTGTTTTTAGCGTATCTTTTTCGTTATAAGCTCATTTTTACTCATTCCAGTGTCCATGGCTTCGTTTTTGAGTGAATTTTCTGGAAATATAAGCCAAAATAATCCACAACCCACCAAAATTCCCAGGTTTTATAATTTAGAACAGCCCTTCATTATATAGTTTCAAAAATGATTTTACTAGTTCAAGGCTTGTACTAATCCCTTCCAATCAATACCAAAGCTATTCTAAAGTTTTAACCTAAGTATTTTAATATGAAACATTTACACAATAAACATTAACTCAAATATTAAAACATATGTTAAAATAAATTGCAACCATTTTAAACCATATTTCACGTTTTTTCTTAAGTCCCTAGTCGACTTCTTTTGTACCTAAATTAATAAAGTCTGAAATTTGTGTCTTGATTTGTAATTAAGCTATCTATGGTAACCTCCAAATCATATCCCATTAAATCAGCAATCTCCCTATTTTGGAAATTCCCTCACAAGTTTGGAGTTATAACCGGATCCCGCACATTATATGACATAAGATAAAACCTAAAACAAAAGAAAACCCTAAACAAAAGGGCGGCATAATGATTCTCTCTTCACCCTCTTGAACCGAATCTCACAAATAACAAATACATAAAATCAAGGAGCAGAAGAGGTTTGATCGTGGGTTGCTTTTCTTTTCGACAATGGGTGTTCGATGGGTATCTGCTGGTTGAAAGGAAGAGGTTCAGTCGTGGGTTTTCATCAGAATCAAGAAGATACGAAGGGTTATAGAAAGAGTGGGGATCGATCGTGGTTTTCAGCGTAGAGATACATTCATAACAGCTTGTTTCTACTTGTTGTTGTATGGCCGATTGGTTCTGGTTGTGTTATGATATTGTTCTTTGTTCCTCGTCGTTACTCCTTGTTTCCGTTAAGGTAGCACTCATTTGTCATGCTTCTAATACACCAGCTTTTGTGCGACTTATATTATACATATGAAACCCTAAAACCAAATGTATTCTGTTACTCCATGTCGTTAATTTATAGCTTGGAATCACACGTATAAGAGATCAGCAGCACATGAATGATTATATGAACCTGAAACACGTATAAATCTAATCTGAAAATGATAAGACGAATGGTAATATTGTCGCATGAAAACATAAAGAATTATACGCCCATTTGATTTGTTGTGGTATCGTGAATATAAATTGTTTTAATGTCTTTGTTCCTGCCTTTGTATCGACCAATATCACACATGTTCAGGCCCTAAAAACCAATCAGGAATGAATCATACCAAAGATTTGGTAAGTAACTATGTTAAACAATAATGAGAAGCAGCCAAGTAAATGGGGTTGTGGGCTGTGATTTTGTGAGTCGCATGCATGTTTATGGGAGTCGGATGGGCAAACAAGAAAGCTGCTAATAATACGTATTGATAACATTTTGAGGATGTGTTTGAGTCGTTTATTGTTTAAGTCGAAGTCGAAGATATTTTATACTTATGCTATGGGTTCACGTGGGCTTTTAAGTTGTGATTTGTGTTTGTACGTGGTGTTATGTGTGTATGCATGGGTTCATGTGGGCTGGAAAGTGCATGTATAACAAACCGAGTATTAAACAAAGTAATGTCATATGAAGGTGTATAAATCAGATCAAAGAAAGGGTTAGGTATTGGTTGGTTTGGTTTTATTATTTCATATGTGGGCTAAATTATAATAAGTTGTCATAATAAACAATAAATCATGAAATGTCATTATTAAACCTTTAAGTTTACGTTATTATCATTTGTAACCCTAAAGTATCAAAGTTACTTATTCAGGAAACTTACTTAATTCGGAAGGTTACTAATTTGGAAAAGTTACTAAAAATGGAAAGTTTCTAAAAATAGAAAGAAACCTAAAATGAGTAATCTGATTTAAAACGAGCTTATAAGTTATTATTGTTAAGCCGATCATTAATTCGTGTAGATTAGCTGAAGAAGGAGTGACTTCCTATTCTTATGTTAAGATATGGTTTCGTGGCGGTTTAAGGTACATATATTCTATCCCTTTTTAGTAGGGGTCTTCTCATGACTCTTGATCCTTGACCTTTGATTCATTTGCTTTGATTATGATCCTTTCCATGATTCGTTTGATTATGCTTCTTTGTTGGATGCGGTCTTTGCTAGGATCCTTTGATATGATTCTTTTGACATGATATGATTCGTTTGACATGATAACTTGATATGCTTCGTTGATATGCTATATGATATGATAAAATTTGTTCGTTTCATTCTTATGCCCGAGTTTATTAGCCAGCCATGGGGAGTCCATGGCCGTGTCATTGATGGCACCAATGGCATGACGCTGGTCCGTGGAGGCGGGTTTTTGTCCACTGTGTCCCGCTTCGTTTTGATATGATATGAGTACTCTTTTGGATGTATGTGTATACCTGTCATGTGAGCAGGGTGCATATATGATTTTGTTTTGGCGGGGGCGTATGGATGCATCATAGTATTTTGTTTCGATATGATATGATATGGTTTCGGCGGGTGACTGGTGGTACGTGCCTTGTACCCTTACTCCTTTGGTACAACCTTGTACAACTTATGCTTTGTAGGATATATGATTGTGTGTAGGAAACCTATTCGAGTGGCTCGGGTAGGTCGGCTCGTGGCTTTCCCATATTTCGTTATGTCTATTCGAGTGGCTCTGGTAGACAAGCCTTTATTGATATGTGGTCTTGATTCTCTTATGATTTGTTTATGCTTGATATATCTACGATGTTTAGTTTTCCTTTGACTTATGATATTGTTCCGTTAATCTTGATCTCTTATTTATTTGATAGATGATATTCTTTTCAGCAGAAGCTTATGATTTCCGTTTCATATGCTTATATACGTTTCGATTATCCATTTGTTTTGTTATATATTTGTTCACTGGGCTTTTTAAGCTCAGCCACATTTCTTTTCCTGCGGAAGGTTTTAGGTTGGAAGCTGGGTTGGGTGAAGAGTGCATAGGAGCATTAGTGGACTACCCCGATGATTAGAAGCCCATTGACACTTGGGTTAGACTTGGATTCGGATTCGATTAGATTTCTCTTTGGATTTGTATTTCATTCTTTTATAGAATTAGTATTTCCTTTGTAACTTTATGTTAATAAGTCTTCCACTTGCATTTGTATGTTCTGATTTGGCATCATAATGTGGCATTTTAACCCTTGTCTGGTTGGGGTGTTACAGGTAGCAGTTTTGTTAGTTTCTTGTGCTTTTTCGTCTTGTTTAGTTTGACTCTTTGAAGTTTTTGATTTCATGAATCCTAGTCCCATTTTATTAAATGGTGACTTTTGAAGTTTCATTATTTCATCCGCACAAGAGATACTTTTATCGAATATTTTAAACTTTGTGGTTTGTTTTATTAGAGCAACTTGAGTAATTTTAAGCTTCTCAATTTCAAGTTTAAACTCTTGACATGATTTACACATTGTGTCATTACTTTTACTCTTTTCTAACCTCTTAGCTTTTTCTTTTAATTCATAAACTTCATTTTCCAAAAATTCCTTTTTAGTTTTCAAAAATTTGTTTTTGTTTATGATTTTTAAGCTAAGTTCACAAAGTTTGTTATATTAGTTTTGCAATGTGTCATCATCAATAGAAGAACAAGATGAATCGGATTGTACCTCATTTGAGTCTTGAGCCATGAGAGCAATCTCGTCATTCTTTGGCTCCTCGTCATCATCTTCACTATCGTTCCAAGCACCACTTACAAAAGCTCTTTGAGTTTTACTTTTGGGTGGTTTTGGACATTCTCCTATGAGATGACTTGTGTCTCCGCACCTAAAGCACTTTCTTTCACCCTTTCCTTTCTTATCATCACGATCTTTTCGGAAAGCTTTCTTATCATCTATAGGTTGCCTTACAAACTTCCCTCGTCTTCTAAAGAACTTCTTGAAGTCTCTAACGGCCATGGTATATTCTTCATCGTCACTATCTGAGCTAGATTCTTCATCATCACTTGATTGAACTCTAGCTTTCATGGCAATGGACTTGACTTTTTCTTTCTTGCCTTTAACTATTTCCGAATCTTTTTCCATTACCATTTCATGAACTTTGAGGTTTCCAATTAGCTCGTTAAGTGATATGCTTGAAAGATCTTTAGATTCTTAAATTGCGGTCACTTTGGCTCTCCACTTCGGATGAAGTGCTCTAAGGAATTTCCTGACAAAATTCTTGCTACAAAAAAATTCATCAAGTGCTTTAAGTGAAGTAATAATAGTGTTAAATCTAGCAAATGCACAATCAATAATTTAATATTCGAGAATAGAAATTGTTCATATTGTTGAATAAGAAGTTCAATTTTGTTATCCTTAACTTGTGAGTTTCCTTGATGAGTGACTATTAAAGATTGCTAAATTTCTTTAGCAGTTTTACACATAAAAACTCTTTCATATTCTTTCTTAGGTAAAGCATTGTAAAGCATCATTATAGCTTCATTGTTTTTGGCAATCAATTTCTTTTGATCTTCATTATGTTTAGTAAGTGAGCTATCCTCATCTTTACCATTTGTAACATCTTTAAAAGTGGCTTTGTTTTCACCATCAATGATTATAGACCATAGATCTATACCTTTTGATTTCACGTTAGTTTCAAAGCAGTTTTTCCAATAAATAAAACCGTTTGCTTCAAAAAAGTGGTGGTCTTTGCATAGATTGCCCTTCTTTGTAATTTTCAAAATCCATGGATCGTTTCAAGTTTTAAAACACGATATATTTTAAAAGCTTGAGTAACGTAGCTCTTGATGCCAATTGTGGAAAACTAGAAGGGGGGTTGAATAGTTTACCGGTTTTTAACTTGATTTTCTTTGAAAACTTTACGTGTAATCAACAATCGAAACTAATGAACTTATAAGTAATATGCAAGAATAAAGTAAGAAACGATCAAACCGCAACACGGATGTTTATCGTGGTTCGGCTACAAGGACTCTTTTTCCTTGCCCTACTCCACGCCCCGAGTATCCAACTCAAGAGTTTCTTTCACTAGTCAACAAGCTCCTTTCACCAGTGGAGAAAACCTTACACGTCGCTTACACAAGATTACCGACACAAAGCTAAATGTCGAGTTCTTTTACAAGGGTACAACTACTCCTGTCACATTATGTATTTTAAGGACTAAAATACTAACCGATCACTACTGAAATTACACAATCAAATGAAGTGTAAACTATACGAGTTTACACAATGCTAAGCTAACAAGACTTGCAACGTTATGTTGAGACTTGTAACTTTCGGATGAACTTGTGATCTTCTTTGCTACAAAAGATCTCACACAAATGAAATGTTACTGAGTTAGATGAATGAAATGAGAATATATGTGTAGATTATAATGGTAAGTGATGAAGAATTTCTTGAGTGTGGCTTGGTATTTATAGCCAACCAAGACAGCAGACTGGCGGAATCGGCGGAACCAAAACAAGGGTTCCGCCCTTGTACCCTGATGAGTGTCTAAATACTCATCATTTTATACCAATCTGAGCTGCCAAAACATACAAAAACACTCAAATATGTATCAAAATACTTAAAATATCTTAGAAGTGTGTTTTATATGTCTCAAACACAAAATATGCAAAAACAGATGAAAAACGTACAAAGTTTGCATAATTGGCAGTTTCAGTCCCTCAAGTTTCATAAATTGGCAAAACTAGTCCCTGGTTATTCTAAAAACATGAAAAAGTCACCAAAGGTCCTTTTTAATCATAAAGTTACATATTTAGTCCTTTGGTGCAAAGTTTCACAAAATTACAAGTTTAGTCCCTGTACTTTGGAAATTGACATAAATGGTCCCTGGGATGTAAAACTTTGAGAAAAATCAATTTTTGGTCCTTGTACTAATAATCTTATGCAGGAATGGTCCTTGGTGTGAAGTTTGGTAAAATTACATGTTTGGTCCCTAGACTTTGAAGGTTTGGCAAAAATAGTCCCCGGGTAATAAATAAATGAAATATATCAAAAAAATACCCGTGTACTATTCATTTATGGCAAAATAGGCCCTCATGATAACTTTGGAAAGTCACACATCAGCCACCCTTAACTTTCACCAAATTACAAAATTGGTCCTTGTGATTTCTAAATAAAAAAACCAAACGGATCCTTAGTTCTAAACTAAACCCAAAAACTAAAACCAATCCACAAAAGCCCATCCTTCCCTTTGTTTACCCAAGCCCAACTACAAAAAAAAGCCCACCCACGTTTTTTAATATACCAGGGTCAACTCTTGTTTGACCTGCCCCTTACCTCCAAAACCAAAACCACCTCAGCCAAATACCACTCTTACCACTGGTATCACCCCCCTCCACTTGCACCTCTGACACTAACCCCTTATCCCTTCAATTCCACTTCCCCAAGACACCCATCACATCCCACCACCCCCCCAATTGCTTCCACAGACCCAATTGCTTGAAAAATTGCTTTCCCGCCAAATTGAGGAATGAGACAAGACCATCAAATTGATGATATTCCTGGTGGGATTTGACCAGTGGGACCCACATGACACTCTGGGATGGTATAAAGAGAAGAGAGAAGCAGCTTGGAAGAGTATTAGATTAATTTAGAATAGATTAGTGTCGTATTAGTATAATTTCAAAGTTCAGTAGTAATTTTCATTTCAATCTCGTTGTACTCAGTGATTTCAATCAATTTAAGCTTTATTCCACTTTAAATTCAAGTCTTGTTCAATCAAATTTAAAATTGGCAGTTGTAAAGTGAGTTTGACAATCTCACTTAAAACCTGTTAATTACTTGTTGTTCTTGTTCCATCAAGCTCAGTAAATCTAAATTACAAGTTACTAAAAGTTTTCAAATCATTTACTTAAGTCTTAGTTAGTTTACATTAAAAACTCAAAAATACCAAAAATAACAAATAAATGCCTACAAAATAAAGAAATTCAGCTTGGAAGATGAAGAAAGCAAGGAGCTTGGTTACTTTTGGAATTTCATGGGATTAGTAACCTCAGGGGAGGTGTTGGAGGTGTTAATTGGTCCTTGTTCATGTTTCTCAGCTTAGACTCACTTGTAAGCCAAACTTTTGATTTTTGCTATTTTGGTATAAAGTTGTTATTTATTGTTCTTCTGTGTTTCTTTAGTTTAATATTTACTTATTAGATTGATTGTAATCAGTAAATTGATTAACTACATGTTAGAATCCATAGTTACAATGTAAACCTGCCATTTAAGGGGTGTTTGGATGTACTGGATTCACTGTGTTCAGGTGAGTTCTAGTGGTTAAAATTGGTTTAGAAACAATACATTAGGTTAGTATGGGATAGTGTAATCATAAAATCAGTAGTTACATTGGTAGAAAGTCAAAATCACACCATTTGCCCCTTAACTGTCCACTGTTGGACATTTGAGACCTCAAACCCCCCCCCCCCCCCCTTCAACTTATAAAGTATATTTTTAGCTTAAGTTAGCTTTATGGTAGCTTAATATAACTTGTTCAGTAGATTACAGCTTTTAGAAATCCAAGATAGTCAACTTTCCAAGTTTATTTACAAAAGTCAAATTGCATGTCATCAGATTTTTCCAAAAGTTCAAACATTTGTTTTGATTTTTGTGTATTGAATTGGATTGTGAAACTTGTTTCCATTTAAACTCCCTCAGCTAGTCTTCAAGTTTCCAGCCTTGTTATATTTTTAGAATTTTTCTTGTAGGCCCCACAAGGCACCAAAGTGACTTGCAGGGCAACCCACTGCCCTGTCTCAGCAGATACACCATCCACACCACCACCTTTGGTGGTGGTTTGTGGCCACCATAGTGATTCCCACACCCAAATCTTGGCTCCTCTCAACCCCCCTCCTACCAAGGAATAGATTTTGACCATTGTTTTGACCCTAGGCCCTGTGGACCCCACCTGGATTGGCTCCCAAACTCTGTCCCAGTTCTGAGTGCATACAAGTTTTGCAATATGCTTAATTCAGCTTATTTGCTTATTATGTGGACTCCTTGAGCTTTTTCTTGTTTAGAAATGTTCATTGAACTTATTTAGATCTGTTTTAACCTTTGTGGGCCACATTTCCTGATTTGAGCTTATTCTCTTCCATGGTCAAATAAAGTCAACTGTCTCAACTCTTGGCTTCTTCTCAGCTTATTTTTAAGTTCCAAATTAATTGTTTTTACAAAAGTTTGTAGTTTTAAGGTATTAAATAAGTTTGTAAAAGAAAAAAATCCAAAAAAGTCAATTTAAAATTAAGTGATAGTTTCTATTTAATGTAATTTAATTTAAATTTTCATTTTTAAATTTTAATTAAGTACTTGTCATTTTTATATTTTTATTAAATTCCTTATATATTAAAGTAGTTATAATAATTTTCTCAGATTTTTATTTCATCATTTAGTATTAATTAGAATTAATCTTAGTTTTATTAATTATTAATTAATAATTAGTTTAAAATAGCATAATTAGTTTTTATTAAGTAAAACCTAGTTTTTATATTTTTTATAGCTTTTATATGTTATAAAATAATTTTAGAAATTTTATTAGAATTTTTACTGTTCATTTGCTATTTTTCTTAATTTAAAATAGTTTAATTAGGTAATTAGTAATTAATTAATAGAAAATCCACAAAAAGACGAAAACACTTATTTTTATTTTTAAAACTTGTTTTTAGTTATTTTATAATTTTAGAAATTTTATTTTCATTTTTCTAGTATTTAATTAGTATTAAAATATATTTAAGTGTTTTAATTATTAATAATTAGTATTTAATTAATATTAAATAATTAATTAGGGTTAAAATTTATTTTAATTTTCTAAAAATTTTCTTTTACCCTTAGGTTTGTAAAAAAGTCATTTTCACCCCCTGGGTGTTTTTAGATTTCTGTTTTCACTTTTTATTTTGTACGTTTACGTTTTATTTAAACGTGAACGTACGCGTTTTAAGTTTTAAACGTTTCTGGTTTTTCTGACTTTCCAGTCTTGTTAGTATAGTGTATTTAAGCTATTATCTTTCATATTCCAGTAGTGTAATCATCACAACTCACTTATACCCCTTTCCTGTCCAAATTTACCCGATCACAAGCCCGTTTTAGTACCATCCACACCTCGTCGGGACATAACGACCCGGGGAAACCCTATACTTCCACGGAGATTGATTCTAAGCTGTTTGACTGTTATAGTTGACCATTCACAAGTGGTTGACCAATAATAATCTGACGGTTTAGAGCCAATCAAATTTTGGCGCCGCTGCCGGGGAGGTTGTGCGCGTATTCTAAACGGTTTTGCGTATTAGTGAACCTGGATATACATCCATTGTATATTTACCATCCTTGTGTATATTTTCATAAAAACTGTTCCCGAAAACTTTGTAAAATTAGTTTTCAACGAACACAAAAACACAAAAAGATTTTCTTTCTGATAAAATGTTTTCCAAAAACACCAAAAATATCCATCTTTACCCTCCTACCTTTTTGATTCTTCATCCCTTTACCCTCTATCCTTTTGATTCTACCTTCTTCCACTTATCCCATAATTGATTCTAATGGCATCTCTCAATGACGATTTCTTTGAACAAAGGGCCTTTAAAAGCGAAGTTGAAAAACTTATGGCTGAGTCAAAAATGTCGAGATGTCGTGTTGATTATGATGGACCTTCGATTCCTATTCCCTCTCCGGTGAGGGAAAGAAATCATGAAACCGAGGTGACAAAGGACCCTGTACTTTCCTCTAACCATGAAAGTGCTAAATACGTCCAACCTACGGTTATCCAAAAACCTAAGCTCACAAATGATCCTAAACCTTCAAGAATCAATCCTGATCTTTCACGATATAAGGTTATTAGGTCATCAAGCAAACGTACAGAGCTTAGGGCAGTGACTGAAAAGAACGACTTGCCCAATCTTCACGTTTATCAAGAACAAAAACCCGAGACCATAACGGAAGTGGTGGAAATTGCTAGCTCTAAGAGCACACCACTTGTCCCACCTCCGGAGTTTATCCCTTGTGTTGGTTGTGGTGAGCCACTTTTTGGTTTACCATGTCGTTGGTGTACATGTGTACAATGTGGTAATGATATTCGAGACGGGAGTTGTTTGTTTTGTGGTTCGAGGAATTCATTTGCTTATGATCCTAATCAGAACTCATTCAACGACTCCCCAAATTTTTCCAATTACCCATCACATTCATACGAGCAAGAATCATATTATCCAAACCACAATGATTGTTCGTATCAAAGTACACCAAACATTTCTTGTGAGTATTGTGGAGGTCCTCACCAGGGTTTTGATTGTTATAATAGTCAAAATGTTGGTTACGACCAATATCCATACAACTCACCGAACCAGACTCAACAGTTTAACTGTTGTGAGTACTGTGGAGGCCCTCACTACAGCTCTGATTGTCAAATTAGAGATCAGTTTGTCTATGAACAGGTTCCTTGTAACAATCATGAATTTGGTTTTAACCAGCCCTCACAATACACAAACCCTCAACCACAGCCTCAGGACGAGTTAGCTGGAGCTGAATTGATTACTAAAATGATTATGAATCAAAATCAAGTCAACAAGACCATTCAAGATAGTATAAACTATCTTCAGGATATGATTCATAGGAAACAAAAGCCTCCTGTTAACTCATCTTATTTTGAGGATGAAAGTGATGAGGATGAATCATTTGAAGAGGAAAACCCTAAGGAAACTTCAGATATCTTGCCAATGGGGGACAAGGAAGTCAAAATCAATCCTCTCGAGGAAATTGATGACCTTGTTCCAATCCCAAAGGTATTTGAGAAACCTCTTGATTCAACTACAGTTGAAACTGTTTCAGTAGAAACACAGGGAGAAAAGAATATAATTGAATCACTCGCAGTAGAAATCATGGAACTTGTAGAAACCATGACTGCTAGTCCTTCACAACTCCCTCAATCTACTATTATCACACCCGAAGTTCACACTCACTCTCTGAATATGGGGGATGAGCATCTTGACACTGTTCCTCAAAAGGAATCGGACGAATTCATAAAGTCTAGTGTTGAGAACCTTGTCCCAATCCCAGGAGAGTCACAGGGAACTTTTGATCATATGTGTGATTTACCTACTTCCCTTGAAAATCCAAAAGATCATTTTGAGACTTTCTCCGACTTCAATGATGATTGTACATCTTATGGAGAAGTTGAGTATGATGATCTGCTTGACCTTGAAGCCGATGTGGGAGAAACTGAAAATATTTTAAACTCTAATCCCAACGTCGAGCTTAGTACTTCACATGCTGATGAAAATTCTTTATCTTCTGGAGACTTCAGTCATGTGGAAGAATTACCTTCTGAGCTAGTTAGCTTAGAAGAAGAGAATGATGAGAATGACACTGAAATCAAGGATGAAGCACTTCGTGCAACATTATTGAAAGTCAATCTCCTCATTTCTAAAATCGAGGCTTTCAAAGAGAAACCGATTTCATCTCCTATCCCCATAAAGGATAGTGACATTCTCTCCGATGATCTTATTCCGGAATTTGAAGCCTTTACTTTTGATCCTATGGGAGAGAAGATTAGTGGCAGTACCACTTCTCATTCTCATAATTCTCTCCCCGATTATGAATCATTTACCTTCGATGAGTTCTCCTGTGAACTCACGCACATCAATCCAGAATATGATTCATTCACATTTGATGAGTTCTCCTGTGAACTCACTCATATCATGACTCCTCCGGAGTATGATGACCCGGGGGGAGATGCACTCAATCATGAGAATTTGTAAATTCCCACCCACCCTCCCGGGATGTTTTCGAGCTTACCCTTTGAAATCCAAAATCAGGCTAATGAGCCTGCCTTCGAGGAAGAAGATCTTATCATGATTTTCATCATGGTTTTCTTCCTTTTCTTCACCTACAGGGTGACTTCTCCTGTTCTTCACTCCTTCGGGAATGAAGACTTTATTTTTTACCCCGGCATCACCGCTTATAGTTTATACTATCTTAAGCCTGGGTCTACTTATCTCATCGGTGTGGAACTTTCACGTGCTTCAAATGTTTGTCCAAACATCTTGAATGAAAGTCCGATTGAGATTGTCTCTTCCACGTCATGCTTCCCCAAGGACAAATGAATTCGGGGTCGAGTCACGCTAGCGACTCGGTAAACAAAAATAGAGCATGCTTATAGGGTTTTCACCCTAAGTGTGGGGGAGTCCCCCATGCTATGATTACAGAAGTGAAAATACAAATGGTGTTTTCCACGCTTAGCTTGTAATGTTGCCCTTTTACGTTCCAAATGTCGGCATAATAGCCGGGACTTTGAATATTGAGGACAATATTCATGCTTAGTGTGGGGGGGTATTCGCTATTCTAGCGAATTTTATCACATTTTACTATAAAGTACCCCCGTTTTTTACCAAAATTTTTCAAAAATTTTTTCACTGGAGTTCGAAATTTTTTGTGGTAATCAGTCCGCCTTGTCTAAACCGACAAAAGGGATTGGCTAGTCCAGGAGCAAACGGCTCTTGGTAAAGACAACTCAAGTCCGTTTACGGCTTGCAATTTGCCCAAAATTGTATGGTTCCTCAACTCCCCGAAAACAAATGAGTTGGCTAGCCCGCAAGATTATGGCTTGTGGTAAAGGCCGTGGAAAAACCATAATTGGTAATCAGCTCACCAAGATGTTGACTATTCCATCAAGAGTTGGCTAGTCCAGAAGCAAACGGCTTTTGGTAAAGACTAATCAAATCCGTTGACAGCTGGTGATTTGCTCAAAATCACACGGTTATCAGGTGTGCCACAGTTCTTACACCTGGCTACTCCAGAAGTGATGGCTTTTGGTAAAGAGTTTTTCAAATCCATTAAGTTTTTCTCAAAAGATTGCTAGGGACTAGCAATAGTTTAGTGTGGGGGATTGATGAGTGTCTAAATACTCATCATTTTATACCAATCTGAGCTGCCAAAACATACAAAAACACTCAAATATGTATCAAAATACTTAAAATATCTTAGAAGTGTGTTTTATATGTCTCAAACACAAAATATGCAAAAACAGATGAAAAACGTACAAAGTTTGCATAATTGGCAGTTTCAGTCCCTCAAGTTTCATAAATTGGCAAAACTAGTCCCTGGTTATTCTAAAAACATGAAAAAGTCACCAAAGGTCCTTTTTAATCATAAAGTTACATATTTAGTCCTTTGGTGCAAAGTTTCACAAAATTACAAGTTTAGTCCCTGTACTTTGGAAATTGACATAAATGGTCCCTAGGATGTAAAACTTTGAGAAAAATCAATTTTTGGTCCTTGTACTAATAATCTTATGCAGGAATGGTCCTTGGTGTGAAGTTTGGTAAAATTACATGTTTGGTCCCTAGACTTTGAAGGTTTGGCAAAAATAGTCCCCGGGTAATAAATAAATGAAATATATCAAAAAAATACCCGTGTACTATTCATTTATGGCAAAAATAGGCCCTCATGATAACTTTGGAAAGTCACACATCAGCCACCCTTAACTTTCACCAAATTACAAAATTGGTCCTTGTGATTTCTAAATAAAAAAACCAAACAGATCCTTAGTTCTAAACTAAACCCAAAAACTAAAACCAATCCACAAAAGCCCATCCTTCCCTTTGTTTACCCAAGCCCAACTACAAAAAAAAAGCCCACCCACGTTTTTTAATATACCAGGGTCAACTCTTGTTTGACCTTCCCCTTACCTCCAAAACCAAAACCACCTCAGCCAAATACCACTCTTACCACTGGTATCACCCCCCTCAACTTGCACCTCTGACACTAACCCCTTATCCCTTCAATTCCACTTCCCCAAGACACCCATCACATCCCACCACCCCCCAATTGCTTCCACAGACCCAATTGCTTGAAAAATTGCTTTCCCGCCAAATTGAGGAATGAGACAAGACCATCAAATTGATGATATTCCTGGTGGGATTTGACCAGTAGGACCCACATGACACTCTGGGATGGTATAAAGAGAAGAGAGAAGCAGCTTGGAAGAGTATTAGATTAATTTAGAATAGATTAGTGTCGTATTAGTATAATTTCAAAGTTCAGTAGTAATTTTCATTTCAATCTTGTTGTACTCAGTGATTTCAATGCAATTTAAGCTTTATTCCACTTTAAATTCAAGTCTTGTTCAATCAAATTTAAAATTGGCAGTTGTAAAGTGAGTTTGACAATCTCACTTAAAACCTGTTAATTACTTGTTGTTCTTGTTCCATCAAGCTCAGTAAATCTAAATTACAAGTTACTAAAAGTTTTCAAATCATTTACTTAAGTCTTAGTTAGTTTACATTAAAAACTCAAAAATACCAAAAATAACAAATAAATGCCTACAAAATAAAGAAATTCAGCTTGGAAGATGAAGAAAGCAAGGAGCTTGGTTACTTTTGGAATTTCATGGGATTAGTAACCTCAGGGGAGGTGTTGGAGGTGTTAATTGGTCCTTGTTCATGTTTCTCAGCTTAGACTCACTTGTAAGCCAAACTTTTGATTTTTGCTATTTTGGTATAAAGTTGTTATTTATTGTTCTTCTGTGTTTCTTTAGTTTAATATTTACTTATTAGATAGATTGTAATCAGTAAATTGATTAACTACATGTTAGAATCCATAGTTACAATGTAAACCTGCCATTTAAGGGGTGTTTGGATGTACTGGATTCACTGTGTTCAAGTGAGTTCTAGTCGTTAAAATTGGTTTAGAAACAATACATTAGGTTAGTATGGGATAGTGTAATCATAAAATCAGTAGTTACATTGGTAGAAAGTCAAAATCACACCATTTGCCCCTTAACTGTCCACTGTTGGACATTTGAGACCTCAAACCCCCCCCCCCCCCCCCCTTCAACTTATAAAGTATATTTTTAGCTTAAGTTAGCTTTATGGTAGCTTAATATAACTTGTTCAGTAGATTACAGCTTTTAGAAATCCAAGATAGTCAACTTTCCAAGTTTATTTACAAAAGTCAAATTGCATGTCATCAGATTTTTCCAAAAGTTCAAACATTTGTTTTGATTTTTGTGTATTGAATTGGATTGTGAAACTTGTTTCCATTTAAACTCCCTCAGCTAGTCTTCAAGTTTCCAGCCTTGTTATATTTTTAGAATTTTTCTTGTAGGCCCCACAAGGCACCAAAGTGACTTGCAGGGCAACCCACTGCCCTGTCTC
This sequence comes from Artemisia argyi, assembly GCA_030686995.1. NCBI lineage: Eukaryota > Viridiplantae > Streptophyta > Magnoliopsida > Asterales > Asteraceae > Artemisia > Artemisia argyi. The sequence continues at coordinate 16,672,842 of CM060697.1, read as the reverse complement.
AGCAGATACACCATCCACACCACCACTTTTGGTGGTGGTTTGTGGCCACCATAGTGATTCCCACACCCAAATCTTGGCTCCTCTCAACCCCCCTTCTACCAAGGAATAGATTTTGACCATTGTTTTGACCCTAGGCCCTGTGGACCCCACCTGGATTGGCTCCCAAACTCTGTCCCAGTTCTGAGTGCATACAAGTTTTGCAATATGCTTAATTCAGCTTATTTGCTTATTATGTGGACTCCTTGAGCTTTTTCTTGTTTAGAAATGTTCATTGAACTTATTTAGATCTGTTTTAACCTTTGTGGGTCCCACATTTCCTGATTTGAGCTTATTCTCTTCCATGGTCAAATAAAGTCAACTGTCTCAACTCTTGGCTTCTTCTCAGCTTATTTTTAAGTTCCAAATTAATTGTTTTTACAAAAGTTTGTAGTTTTAAGGTATTAAATAAGTTTGTAAAAGAAAAAAATCCAAAAAAGTCAATTTAAAATTAAGTGATAGTTTCTATTTAATGTAATTTAATTTAAATTTTCATTTTTAAATTTTAATTAAGTACTTGTCATTTTTATATTTTTATTAAATTCCTTATATATTAAAGTAGTTATAATAATTTTCTCAGATTTTTATTTCATCCTTTAGTATTAATTAGAATTAATCTTAGTTTTATTAATTATTAATTAATAATTAGTTTAAAATAGCATAATTAGTTTTTATTAAGTAAAACCTAGTTTTTATATTTTTTATAGCTTTTATATGTTATAAAAGAATTTTAGAAATTTTATTAGAATTTTTACTGTTCATTTGCTATTTTTCTTAATTTAAAATAGTTTAATTAGGTAATTAGTAATTAATTAGTAATTAATTAATAGAAAATCCACAAAAAGACGAAAACACTTATTTTTATTTTTAAAACTTGTTTTTAGTTATTTTATAATTTTAGAAATTTTATTTTCATTTTTCTAGTATTTAATTAGTATTAAAATATATTTAAGTGTTTTAATTATTAATAATTAGTATTTAATTAATATTAAATAATTAATTAGGGTTAAAATTTATTTTAATTTTCTAAAAATTTTCTTTTACCCTTAGGTTTGTAAAAAAGTCATTTTCACCCCCTGGGTGTTTTTAGATTTCTGTTTTCACTTTTTATTTTGTACGTTTACGTTTTATTTAAACGTGAACGTACGCGTTTTAAGTTTTAAACGTTTCTGGTTTTTCTGACTTTCCAGTCTTGTTAGTATAGTGTATTTAAGCTATTATCTTTCATATTCCAGTAGTGTAATCATCACAACTCACTTATACCCCTTTCCTGTCCAAATTTACCCGATCACAAGCCCGTTTTAGTACCATCCACACCTCGTCGGGACATAACGACCCGGGGAAACCCTATACTTCCACGGAGATTGATTCTAAGCTGTTTGACTGTTATAGTTGACCATTCACAAGTGGTTGACCAATAATAATCTGACGGTTTAGAGCCAATCATACCCAAAGGGTTCCGCCAGGTCTGACAGTCAAATACTCAAGAAATCTTTCCGTGTCTATCCAAGTCTAATCAAGATCCTTCAAGTCAACTACAAGATATGTTGAGTAAGAATCTTTCCAGAAATGCATGAGATCTTTCCAAAAGTCAACTTAGAGATTTTGGAAATCTTTCTAAGATTACACATGATGCATGTCATGATGTCATACAACAATTTCTATTTTTAGAAATATGAAAATGTTATGTTTTATATGAAATCTAAATGTAGCAAATGTAATATTTATATGAAATAAAGTCTAGTTATGAAAGACTTAAGCTATATTCATGTTTTGCTAAAAATTAAAGTTTACACATTGTCGTTAACAAAACTTAGCAAAGATCGTAAAATATAAATAACGTTTTTAGGTGATATTTGTATTAACAATAATGATACGACCCATCATTAAAGCAATATCGAGAGTAGCATCTCTTTAAGCGTGATGCGAGCTCCGTCAGAAAAGTAGAATAGAAGAAGGAGAGATATTTGATCTTTAAACTTGATTTATTACTTTTCATTAATGACAGGACCTTAAATACTAGTTATGTGATAACTCACACAAATACAAGACTTATCCTAAAACATAACAAATAATTATCCTAAACACATATCCTAAAACAATTGATATGCTATCCCAACCTATCACGAAGTCCTTGTGCATATCCACAGACATATCATTCCTCACTCCTTCAAAACCACCTTGCCCTCAAGGTGTTGTCTTGAAAAACACTTTAATTTCTGGGATCCCATTATCTTTTTTGAATTACAACCTCCATCTTTTTCTTCTTTTTGTAATTGTCATTAAGACGCTTCAAGAACGGAATAAGAACATGTAGGGTATAAACAGAGTATTGGACTTCTTTATCAACTCCTTTGTTATTTTCATTTACCCCAACACCTATAACCCCTTCACCTTCCAACATGTTTAGCTCATCATTTTTTGCTCATCGACCATACCTACCACTTTCACCACTTTCACGTCATCTTATTTACCATCTATTGACACCTTCACAAATACAGGTTCCCGACGCGGCACAGTAAAACGTGACGTTGTCAAGTTTTGGTTTCGCAGTCCGCTATTGTTACTACTTGTTTTGTTGCTGAAAGAAGGCGACCGCTGATCCTCAAAACGTGATTCTATTGCAAAGGGCTAATGAAAAAGCTTCGCCTAAAGTTTTGGGGTTTGACGATAAGAGTGCACATTATAGAGTCGGTTTAAGACTAGAGATATAAAACAATTTAAGTAAGTTTTTAAAGATCCCTGTTACTCGATTTATAAGTACCTCAAACTCCACTAATATTCGGCCACCATACCCATTTGCAAGAGCTTAGATAGTGCGTCCCGACCGCTGCTGCCGGACGTTGTGACAACTGAAAAATTAGGGAGCTATTTTAAACCCCGCATTACTTTGAAATTTAATGATATGAAATGTTTGCAATTTTATTTGCAACGGATTGTAAAATTTAAATGCGTGATTTTGTACAATGAATTATAAGTGGAGTTTTTACTTTGAATTATTGATTTGATATGGGATATATGTCGTGATTTATTGTTGAGACGTCTATTAGGCACTATGTTGACTCCGGCACTAGGATAACCTAACCAATTTGGAAATTTTGAATAACAGTGGTGTTATGAATTTTTACGAACGTATTTATGATCAAATCTCGTGGAATGACGATTTTGAAAATATTGATGCATGAGTTAACGCGAGTTGAGAAAATTTTGAGATATGAAAACGATCTCGGTTTGAGAGTGTCGATATATTTTGAAAAGCTTGAGGAATTGGTCCTTGTGTTGTTAACTAGTCACCCTTTTACATTATTATTATTATCATTATTAGTATTTTTTTTAGAGTAAATATAAAATGGTCCTAGTGGTGTGAACCTGGAAACACAAAACACAAACACAACTTTATCATCACCATCTCCTACATCTCTCTCTCTTTTTAACCCTAGCCGCCACCACCTTTCCGGCCACATCACCGCCGCACCGCCACCTCCTATGACACACCATTACCACCATTAGAATCCCCATCTTATCCTCTTCACGATCTACTAAAACAAGCGCCCCAAAACTTTAGTTTTCACCACGTTAACATCACAAATCCGCCACCATCTTGTGTATTTTCGAAGTATCTTTCATCTTGGTCTTGTAAATCGAAGGTAAGACTAGTGTGACTCGTATTTTGGTGAAAAACGTGACCAAGGGTCATGAATCTTATTGTTTTCTTTCGGGTTATGGTTAAAAACATTAAGATTCAAGTGGGTTTTGAATAAAACATGATCTAAAACGAGTTTGGTATCCGGGTTTGGTGTTTCTTGTGGGTGTCGAGTTTGAAACCGTGATCCATGGCTCACGGCTTGGTGATATTTTAAGCCATGTGGTTTTTCTTTGAGGGTTTTGACCTTGTGGTCATGACAACGAGAGTACTGATGTCAGGGAGTTTGGATTTGGCTTAAGTTTGATTTGAAATGGATGCTTGTTGTTGTGCTTGTGTTGCCGCGACCCAAAGGGTCCATTTGGCAGATTTGGTGTGCTCATTTGAGCCTAGCCGAGACCCTTGTGGTCTTGGATTGGAGTCATCTTGACTCATGGTCTATCCAAGACCCAAGTGGGTCTCTCGGCACGGGTTTTGATTTGGTAAATCGACCCGGAACATTTATATATCTTGATGTCTTCTTGTTATTGTTCCATGTTGTTGTTGTTGTGTTTAACTTTGTTGGCCGAGTACTATTGATGGGCCGAGACCTTGTGGTCTCGGCAATGGACTTTGATATGTTGTGGAGTTGTTGTCGAAGGGTATTCGAGGACAGATTGTGAGACGGTCATTTAGTTTGACGGAGATAGGTTAGTTGGGTGCCGTAGTTGGACCCTATTGTTGTAGCTTGTGATTATGGGACAAGTCGACGGATTTGATAAACTTCGATGATTTATTTAATAATATATTGGACTAATATTAGACCCATAGATTGTTATTATTATTTCTTTTGTTATGATTTCTTGGTTTGAGTTGTGTCGAGCCCCCACCCGCATGGATACCAAACGCCAAACTAATACGAGAATAATACGAGAAATGGATTTTTGAAAAGTAAAAAGGAATACATTCGGGATTGGGAATATTTGATTTTGAGGAAATGATTCTGAAAAGCGTTTACATTGTTAGGAAGTGCCGAGTCCGTAGTTGCCGTCTTTTGAGTTGTGATACATCTTACTTCTACCAGTTCTTTGTGCTGATATCTGGACTTGAGGTGAGTCATAGCCCCACTTTTACTCTTGAACTTTGTTTTCAATACTTGGGGTGAGAAACTTGCAAATTGTTTTATGTGGACCTTTATCGCTTTTATTTAAAACTTGCTAAGCTTATAGAACTAGGTAGGCTATATCAACCTTAGTCACACAGCGAATTTGGTTATCGCATAGGGAATAGATATGGTTAGATAATATTGGATGTTATATCAACCTTAGTCACACAGCGAATCTGGTTATCGCGTGGGGACTAGATATGGTTAGATAATATGAATGGTTATTGTTTGAGATTATGTGATTGGACTATAGTGTGCACCTATAGGATTTTGCTTAGTGGATTGAGGCCTAGTCTAGCTAGCAAGCGTTTTGCGTATATGTCCACTTGATTGAATTATGAATATAAACCTATGATCTCACCAGCGAAAGCTGACTTTTAGCGCATTTTCTCAGGTATTTAAGCAATGATTTTGGATGCTTGGGTTGGAGGCTTGGCTTGGCAATGCGGTTTAAGGATCTATTTTTCTCAAACTCTGATATGTATTTGTGGACCTACGTTGATTGGTTCTTAACGGTCAACTAAGTCCACCAGGTAATGGTCAACCAAGTCAAATGTCAAAAACCAACTAACCAAGGAGTTTAGGGAATCCCCGGGTCGTGAAGTCCCGACGAGGCGTGCAATTGTATTTGTGAACGTTTTAAAGGATCGGGTGATTGATCAGAAAGGTCAGGAATTTAATTATTATGGTTACACTACGAGATAATGATGGAAAATGATTTAGAAACACTTAACCAATAATTACTGATGATCAGATGATTTAAAAACGCAATTTAACCTAAAAACGCGCGTTTGAATTAAAAATAACGCGAACGCGCAAAAATAAAAGTGAAACGTGAGCAAATAAAGTCCTACGAACGTGAAATTTATATTTTTACAATCCTAATGACTTAAGAAAATTTTTAGAAAAAGAAAAATAATTTTTACACTATTTAATTAATTACTATTTAATAATTACTTTTTAATTAACTAAAATATCCTAAATTATAACTAATTATGAAAATTAACTAGAAAAATGAAAATAAAATTTAGAAAAATCTAAAATAATATAAAACTAATTTTGAAACAAAAAAACTATTTTTCCTAACTTTTAATTAATTATTACTAATTAAAAACTATTTAATTAATTAATTTAAATTAAACTAAATTATAAAAAATACTAAATGATTCCAGAAAAATCTGAAAAAATTCCTAAAAATCTTTTATGAAACCAGAAGCCTAAGAAAAATTTAAAAATAACTTTTGCTTATGAATAAGCAGAAAATAAGCTAAGATAGCTTAAATAGAAGCTATCACTTCTAATTTTTTTTGTCTTTTTCAAAATTTTCTTTTTCACAACTGATTTGCAACTGAAAATAAATACTTTTTACAAAGAGACTTTTCTCAGATCTTAAAAATAAGCCTTGTGCACTCTAATAAGCACAACAGCCAAGGCTTATGAAGGTGAACTTGGAATTTTGGAACTTGAATAAGCTTATATTAAACCACACAGTACAAACTTGAGATGAAGTAAGCTACAAACAGATGAATTATACTTAAAACAACTAGAAGGATTCACAAAATAAGCTGATCATTGCAAATAAGCAATCTCAAAGCTTCATAGAACCACACAGGTCTGCAACTGAAACAGGCTTACTTTAAGCCTATCAAATACGCTAAGGGGTCTGAGTTGAGCTTGGATTCCTTGAGAATGGCAGCTGAGCTTTAAGAAAAACTCACAAGCTCAGGAAATGCTCAAGAGGTGAGATCATAAAGAACCTATGAACACCCCCTGATTGCACAGATGGTGCAGGTCAACAAGCTTGGGTAAGGGCTGAATCGGGCACTAATTTAGCTAGAAATCAATAAGCAAAAGTTACCAATGCTTCTCATAACATGATCAAACCCAGTCAACAAATCAAATAGGCATAAACAAGCTTGTGGTACTCAACAGTCAAGTGTTTTGAATGAAAATGAGTTTTGGAGCTAGCTAAAAGCTGACAAATAAGCTCATAAGCTGAAACAGAAACATAAATTTGCAAAACTCAATCTCAGTCACATGCAGATATCACAATATCAGTAGTTACACAGCTCAAGTCTGAGGAATTTCAAGAATCAATCAAGCTCAAGCAATACTGAGTTCAGACAGCTTGCAGTCTCAAACAAGCCTAAAGATGGCTTCTAAATAAGTAGTAGATAAGCAGAAGCTAGACAAACCCTTCCTAATTCCTAAAGACTACCTAGATAGCTTCTCAAACCAACAAAATTCAAAAGATTTTACTTACTAATGATCAACTTATCTCACATTTACTTTTGTCCAAAACTGGGGAGCAGGGGAGCTTCTCAGTCAAACAGACGACTTTCCACTCAAATTTTTATGATCAAACCTTGTTCAAACCTCAATTTTCTTTTTGATTATGTAATATTAGCCACATGTGAACACAAATCAACAACAATTATTAATTTCCAAACAGCAACAAATCCTAAAAGTGATCTTCAAGTTGATGCAAATTTCTGAGTAACTATGTTTTTGACTTTTTATAATTTTTTTACTTTGACTAATCCTAATTTCTATTGATCTAATATGAATTATTCTGTAATACTAACCTAAAGTGAAACTAAATTAAACTAGATAAACAAGTTTTATACTAATTTGAATGATTATGCTACTCTAATTATACAACAGTTAAATGCTAATTAGATTAAAAAGCAAATTTGACTTTTTTAAACTAAGCCTACTGATTTTATCCCTACAATATCTTATTATTATCTAATATGCTTTATCTAAACTAGTTTTAAACCTTGACAGTCAAAAGAACTTAGGATACTAAGTTATCCCAAACACCCCTAACTAGTACACTGGTTTGAATGTTTCACACAGCAAAACAATTAAACAATCTAGTAAACTAAAATTCTAACTTATACTAGGCATACATAAGCAGAAATAAACCTTGAAATAATTATTACAACTATCAAACTATATTCAGCTAGAAAATTGGAGAGAGCTTACAAACTGAGCCAAGCCACAGACTTAGGAGAACCAGAACCATAATTTCACAACCTATATGCCCCCAAGGCTCTAACCCAATCCATCTTCCATTCCTTTTCTTTCTGAATCAGCAAGCCACCTCTTCTGTTTGAGATTTTTTTTTTTCTTCTTTTTCTTATTGTTATTATTATTTTTCTTGTTGTTTTCTTTCTGACAACTGATATCAGATATAAGTTTAATGGAACTCAAAACAATAACAACAATTAGTAAATTATAAGATAGCTCAAGATGAAACTGCAAATGAAGAACTTGGAATTTTTTTGAGGAAACTTAATACTTGAATTAATAAAAAAAAGGTTTTACAGGGATTACTAAACTACAAATTACATGAAGACAATTACTAAAACTACTTGACCCTTTTTCTAACTTAACTTACTACTTTTTCTCTGGCATACAATTGAGCTTCTATATATATTAAAAAGAAAAAAATACAAAAAGAACTCTTCACCAGGCTCTCTTTTCTTTTTCTCTTTTCTCTTTTTGCACTTTGTCTCTGCTTGTCTGGTGCTTTTGTTCCCTGGAAGACATCTCCTATCTTGATGTAACCTTTCTTCTTCTCTCAGCAGCCCTAGGGTTTGGTGATATAAGGTGGGAGGAGGGGGTAATAATTATGTGGGGGGGTTGACTTTGGTTGTTATGGTGGAGTAGGGGGGGCTGGTAGGATGGTGGAGAGAGGAGTGGAGGGGACAAGTTTGTTGGAGTAGCAGGGATGGTGTCTGGGTTGTGTTTGTGTTTGGCGGGCAAAAAAAAAGGGGAGATGGAGTTGACTTGGGGGTTTGACCCCGTAGGGTTTATTAACTAAATGGGGTGGGCTTTGGTGGGCTAAGGGTAAAAGGGCTTGGGGTGGTTGTTTGGATTGGTTTTATTTGGTTTTGTTTTACAAAAAAATGCAAAGGATCCGTTTGGTTTGTTTGGTAATAAAAACACAAGGACCAAAATTGCATTTGCTGAAAATTAAGGGACCCAATTTGCATATCCTCCAAAAGTAATCCAAGGACCAAACATGTTACATTCCCAAAAGATGAAGGTTTCAAAAGTGTATTTTCCATTTAAAATTCCCAGGGACTGATTTCGCCAAATTCCAAACTACAGGGACCATTTTGTAAATTTTCCAAAATTTTTATCTAAGGACAATATTTGATAAATTTTGATTTCTAAATGCCTTAGGTTGACTTTTCTTTCAAAACATATGCTTAGGGACTAGTTTTGTAAATTTTTGAAAGTCGGGGGACTAAAACTGCCAATTGTGTAAACTTTGTTCGTTTTTTATTGTTTTTGCTCATTTTGTGTTAGAAACGTATAAAATACAATCCCTGGGACATTTTAAGTATTTTGATGCATTTCTGAGCGTTTTCGGATGTTTTGGCAGTTTAAATACGACAAAAATGATGAGTGTTTGAGCACTCATCAATCCCCCACACTAAACTATTGCTAGTCCCTAGCAATATTTTTGGAAAACTTGATGGATTTTAAACTCTTTACCAAAAGCCATCACTTCTGGAGTAGCCAGGTGTAAGAACTGTGGCACACCTGATAACCGTGTGATTTTGAGCAAACCACCAGCTTTCAACGGATTTGATAAGTCTTTACCAGGAGCCGTTTGCTCCTGGACTAGCCAGCATCTTGATGGACCTAGTCAACATCTTGGTGAGCTGATTACCAATTATGGTTTTTCCACGGCCTTTACCACAAGCCATAATCTTGTGGGCTAGCCAACTCATTTGCTTATAAGGATGCGGGGGAGTTGATGAACCATACAATTTTGGGCAAATTGCCAGCCGTCAACGGATTTGAGATGTCTTTACCAAGAGCCGTTTGCTCCTGGACTAGCCAATCCCTTTTGTCGTTTAGACAAGGCGGACTGATTACCACAAAAATTTTGAAATAAAGTGAAAAATTTTTAAAATTTTAGGCCAAAAACGGGGATTCTAGGATATAATGTGATAAAATTCGCTAGAATTTTCCCCTCCCCCACACTTAGAATTGAATATTGTCCTCAATATTCAAAGTCCCGGCTATTATGCCGAATCCTTGAACGTAAAAAGATAATATTAAAAACTAACTGTGGGAAGATCGTTTTGTATTTTTCACTTTATTAAGCTGTACATACAATCATACTTTTTTTTTTTTTTTTTTTTTTTTTTTTTTTTTTTTTTTTGAAACATTATATACATTTTTCAAATAGCGGGGGGTTGGCCATTCCCCCACACTAGGGTGGTAGAAAGTAGAAAGAAAATCAGAGATACGGGTGAAAACCCATATATGTTGCTAATTTTTGGTCATTGAGTCGTCAGCTTGACTCTATCCCCGAATTTAATTGTCCTTGGGGAACGTTTGGAGATCCGGGACAACCATGGATGGTATGTCCTCTCCAAAGTAGTGTTTCAGCCGATGTCCATTCACTTTGAAATTAGGACCGTCATTTTGAGATAATTCGACGGTGCCATAAGGGTAAACTTTTGCGATAGTGAATGGACCAGTCCATCGGGTTTTAAGCTTTCCCGAGAAGATCTTGAGTCTAGAATTGAAAAGAAGGACTCGATCACCAACGTTGAAAACGCGGTTCTTGATTTTTGAGTCATGAATCTTCTTTGTCTTTTCTTTATAGATCAAAGAGTTCTCGTAAGCTTGATCACGAAGTTCATTTAATTCATTCAGTTGAACTTTCCTGTGATCACCCGCCGTTTTTAGGTCAAAATTGGCATGCTTGAGGGCCCAATAGGCTTTATGCTCAAGCTCGATCGGTAGATGGCATGCTTTCCCGTACACAAGCTTATATGGCGTACACCCAATGGGTGTTTTATACGCCGTACGGAAAGCCCAAAGTGCATCATCTAACTTATCCGACCACGATGCACGATTCTCACCTACAGTTCTTTCCAATATTCTCTTTATGCCCCGATTGGAAACTTCTACTTGTCCACTTGTTTGAGGGTGGTACGCAGTAGAAAGACGGTGAGTTACACCATACTTTTGCATGACTTTGTCGAATTTGTCATTGCAAAAATGCGTACCACGATCGCTAATTATAGCACGTGGAGTTCCAAATCGAGCAAAAAGAGCTTTCAAAAATTTCACGACTACTCGGGCATCATTAGTGGGTAAAGCTTTGGCTTCAACCCATTTTGACAAATAGTCAACAGCCACGAGTATGTACTTATTTCCGTGAGATGATGGAAATGGACCCATAAAATCGATGCCCCAGATGTCAAAGATTTCACAAACTTGGATTGCATTTTGTGGCATTTCATTCTTTTGTGAAATATTCCCGTGACGTTGACAAGCGTCACAGGATTTGACTAGCTCCTGGGCATCCTTATAGATTGTGGGCCAGTAGAACCCGGAATCAAACACCTTCTTGGCGGTGTAATTTGGATTATGGTGGCCCCCCGTGGGACCAGCATGGCAAGCCTTTAGAATTTCAGAGGCTTCTTGGCCATAAACACACCGCCGGATGACTTGATCCGCGCATATCTTGAACAAGTAGGGGTCGTCCCAGAAGTAATGTTTGACATCTTTGAAAAATTTATTTTTTTGTTGGGACGACATCCCTTTCACCACAAAATTACCCGCATGGTAGTTTGCGAAATCGGCAAACCATGGGGTAATAGAATCTCCACGAAAGGCAACCGCATTGAGTGTCTCGAGAGGGAAGGTTTCATTAATTTCCTTCTTCTCGAAGACATCTTGATGGGGGTTCTCCAATCGGGAGAGATGATCAGCAGCTAGGTTCTCAGCTCCTTTTTTATCACGAATTATGATATCAAATTCCTGTAGGAGGAGAACCCAACGTAGAAGTCTCGGCTTTGCATCTTGTTTTGCAAAAAGGTACTTCAAAGCCGAGTGATCCGTATACACTATGCTTTTTGTCAGGATCAAGTATGGCCGAAATTTCTCAAAGGCATACACCACAGCTAATAATTCTTTTTCAGTGGTGGTGTAATGACTTTGAGCCTCGGTCATTGTTTTGCTCGCATAGTGTATAGGCTGAAAGTGTTTTGTTTTACGTTGCCCCAAGACTGCCCCAATAGCATAATCACTCGCATCACACATGAGCTCAAAGGGCAAGTCCCAATCGGGGGCAACAAGAATCGGTGCCTCGGTAAGCCTTTTCTTTAATGTTTCAAAGGCTTCGATGCACTCGGGAGAGAAGATAAAAGGAGCATCCTTCTCGAGGAGATGGGTCATAGGCCGGGCGATTTTAGAAAAATCTTGAATGAACCTACGGTAAAAACCGGCATGACCCAAAAAGCTCCTAACACCTTTGACGGTAGTGGGATGAGGTAACTTTGCTATGACATCAACTTTGGCTTTGTCGACCTCAATCCCACTCTTTGAAATTTTATGGCCGAGGACAATGCCCTCTTTGACCATAAAGTGACTTTTCTCCCAATTTAGACATAACCTTGTGTCTTCACAACGTTTAAGCATGTTGTCTAAATGGGAGAGACATGTTTGAAACGAATCCCCAATGACCGAAAAATCGTCCATGAAGACCTCCATAGTTTTCCCGATCATGTCGGAAAATATGGCCATCATACATCGTTGAAACGTGCCCGGAGCATTACATAAGCCAAATGGCATACGTTTATACGCAAAAGTTCCATAGGGGCACGTGAACGTGGTCTTCTCTTGGTCTTGCGGATTAATGGGAATCTGAAAGTAACCCGAGAAACCATCGAGGAAGCAATAGTACTCATTCCCTGCTAATCTCTCGAGCATCTGATCCATAAAGGGTAGAGGAAAATGATCCTTACGGGTGGCGTCATTTAACTTGCGATAATCAATACAGACGCGCCACCCCGTAACCAAACGAGTTGGAATCAACTCATTTTCCTCATTTGTGACAACAGTAATGCCACCCTTTTTTGGAACGCAGTGAATTGGGCTCACCCAAGGACTGTCCGAGATAGGGTAAATCAATCCGGCATCAAGGAGTTTTAAAACTTCTTGTTTGATCACCTCATGAATTTTTGGATTTACCCTTCTTTGTTGTTGGACTGCCGGTTTGAAGTCGTCCTCCATTAAAATCTTATGTGTACAGAATTCAGGGTCAATGCCCTTTATGTCGGAGAGACGCCAAGCAATTGCTTGTTTATGTGACTTCAAAACCTTTATTAGAGCAGCCTTTTCCTCATCACTTAAATCCTTAGCAATTATGACGGGCAATTTATCATCACCCTCAAGAAATGCGTATTCCAGATGAGGCGGCAAGTCCTTAAGCTCGACCTCAGGAAAATCATCAGTTTCCTCAACATATTTGATCTCCTGATTATGAAGTTGTTGTGGTAGAACGGGAAGAGGAGAGGGATCTTCGTTTAACAATTTCTCAAGGAGAAGAATATCCCTCTCTGGGTCAATCTCTTGGTTATCGATTCCATCGGGAATCGAATCACTTTTAAGAAAGGACTCAATCTCTTCTAAGATGAAATCACTTCCCTCAAACGGAGTGAGGGAAGGAGCAGAATTAGCAATGATGGGATAAGAAGACGGAGTGAAATTTTCACTCGTAGAATCATCAACGAAACCTAAAACCTCTTGAGCGTACTCCTCAGCCGCAACATCGATGACATCTATTCGGTTTACCGATTCAGAGTCATAATTGGAGGAGTACCTTGATGTTTGATCAAGGTTAAAGGTGATTGCTTCAGTTCCAACACGCAATGTGATCTCTTGCTCAAATACATCGATAAGAGCACGCCCAGTTCTAAGGAATCCCCTTCCAAGAATGAGAGGGACCCTTGAATCGGCATCAAAGTCAACAATCACAAAATCCGCTGGAAAATGGAACTTTCCCACTCTAACAAATACGTCCTCGGCTATGCCAAGTGGACGAGAAATCGATCGATCGGCAAGCTCTAATGTCATGCACGTGGGAGTAAGTTCGGGAAGAGATAATTTCTTCCACACAGAATATGGCATCAGGTTAATGCTAGCACCAAGATCGGCCAAGGCGAAGCATTCAACCATACCCGGAAAAATACAAGGAATGAGAAACTTTCCGGGGTCTCCAAGCTTTTCAGGAAGCTTTTTCAAGAGCACTGCTGAGCAGTGCTCATTCAATGGAGTTCTTGCCATCTCAAAGAGTTTTTCCTTATTACTTAACAGATTTTTGATTGTTGATGCAAACTTGGGCATCAAGAGAATAGCATCCGCGAAGCTAATGTCAAAGTGCAAATCTTGAAAGATTTGGAAAAATTTATCCATTTGGTGACTAGCTTTTTCGCGGAGCTTTTGTTCATTGAGACGTGATGGATAAGGGATAGAAGTTTTGGATTTAGGGTTGTCCACTGGAGTTTCAAGTGGTTCAAAGACAACTCCAGGCTTGCATCTGGTTTCTGGAATAACCTGAGGTTGGACGTGTGCGGTACTTCGTGGGCTAGGAATTTGCACCTTGTCCTTTGTCACCTCAGGTTCACGATTCACTACCTTTGGAGGAGAGGAAGAAGAGGTAGTAGGAATCGCGGGTTCATCATAAGAAGCACCACTTCTAGTTGTGATCGCCTTAGCATCGCCCCTCGGGTTAGCGATCGTATTGCTCGGAAGTGTTCCTGAGCCCGAGGGTCGTTCATTTAAAGACTTCTTAATTTCAGAAATCTGGCTGATCAACAACTTGTTCATTTCTTCTTGGGACTTCATGAATTGTTTTAACAACTCGTCAGATGAAGGCCCAGTAGGAACAATGGCTTGATTTTGGTTGTTAAAATTTTGAGCACGATTGTTCTGATTGGGGCCTTGATTTTGAAAATTACCCTGATTAGGGTTGTTGTTTCCATGAAAATACCCGGGATTGAAATTACCCTGACCTTGGTTTCGATTAAAGTTTCCTTGATTTTGTTGTTGGAAACCCTGATTTTGAAAACTTTGGTTTTGATTCTGAAAACCATGACCTTGATTGAAGTTACCTTGGTTTTGAAAACCTTGGTTTCCTCTGTTTTGATTCTGGCCACGGTTTTGGACATTTTGGTTTTGATGAAAACCAGGAGGTCCAGGATAATGATTAGGACGGTAGTTCGGGTCCATAGGAGGGCGATATTGATTGCCTCCTTGATTAGATGACCCAACTACAGCATGAGCTTCAAACGGAGAACCATCAGTAGCTGTGCAATTGTAGTAGGCATGCGGCCCACCACAAGTTACACAGACTTCCACTTTCTTAACCTCAGCAGGTGGAGGATGTTGTGGAAATGAGACTTTCTTAGTCTGGGCGAGAACCAAAGCTTGAATAGCCTCAGTAAGCTTGTCAATCTTAGCATCGGTGCTAGACTGACTCGAAGGAGATGAAGTGGAAGGACCCGCACTAATTTGTGAAACAACCGGCTTGCTTCGTGTAGAGCGGACCTTAGACTTGTTCTCGATGATTGCTAAGGCTTCTTTGGTGGTTCTACTCAAAAAGTTACCTCCCGCGGAGGCATTGAGAGAATCCTGATCAACTTGGCTCACGCCATTGTAGAAAGTATCGAGTTGCATCAACTCGGAGAAACCATGATGTGGACACTTGCGAAGTAATTCTTTGAAACGGTCCCACGCTTCACCAAATGATTCATCATATTTCTGAGTGAACTTGGTGATCTCGTTTTTAAGACTCGTGGTCTTAGAAGGTGGGAAGAATTCATTCACAAACTTTTTTACCAGATCCTCCCATGTCTCAATAGATCGAGGGGGTTGTTTTTCAAGCCAAATCCGGGCTTGACCCTCGAGGGAGAATGGGAAGAGAAGAAGCTTAATTGCTTCACACGGGACATTTTTGTACTTGATGGTTGATGTGATTTTATTGAACCATCGAATATGAGCATGAGGATCGTCCCTCTCAAAACCGTAAAACTGACTTGAGGTTACAAGATTAAGTAACCCGGTTTTGAGCTCAAAACTATCAGCCACGATGGCTGGGACAACAATAGCGTCTCCGTAACCCTCGATGGGTGCTTGGAGAAGCTCACACATAGGGCGGTCTTCCGCCATGGTGACAGCTGGAGTGGAAACAGTACGGATCTCAGATCCGACTGTTGGTGCGGAACGTCTACGAGGTCTTCTAGGTTTTCGTACAAGCTCACGTAATGGGCTAGTAGACCTAGAAGAGCGGGTGCGCATACACTAGTAACCAAAAATCAATCAAAACAAAGTCGAGGCAAAACCACAGTGAACTTAAACCAATAATCGCAAGTAAGTGGCTTCTTTAAGAAAGGTACACCACCTACATGGATACAAAGGCAAGTTTTAATCTTTTTGATTTGGGAACTTATTTGTTCACACCCCCAATTAGCAGGTGTTCAGTCTTGGTTTGCGACGGTTTATTTTTATGTAGAATTATTCACAAGAAAAGACGAATGTTTTTGGGTTTTTGTGAATGGGTGAAAAAACTTTTGGACAATATTTTTGGTATCGTTTCGTTTACCAAAATCGTATTTCTTTAAGAATCACCTTAAAAGAAACCCGATATAGAAAACGTAACGATCTGTTTTGTTTGTTTTTTATTTTTTTGGTGTTGTTAACACTTTAGGAAAAGTGTTAATGACGTTTTTGTTTTATGATTAAGATTTACAAAAAGTGGGTGAGTTTATACAGTGATGTGTGAGAAATCACTAATCTTAAAGAACGTGTGCAGATACGCAGCAGCCTCCCCGGCAGCGGCGCCAAATTTTGATTGGTTCTTAACGGTCAACTAAGTCCACCAGGTAATGGTCAACCAAGTCAAATGTCAAAAACCAACTAACCAAGGAGTTTAGGGAATCCCCGGGTCGTGAAGTCCCGACGAGGCGTGCAATTGTATTTGTGAACGTTTTAAAGGATCGGGTGATTGATCAGAAAGGTCAGGAATTTAATTATTATGGTTACACTACGAGATAATGATGGAAAATGATTTAGAAACACTTAACCAATAATTACTGATGATCAGATGATTTAAAAACGCAATTTAACCTAAAAACGCGCGTTTGAATTAAAAATAACGCGAACGCGCAAAAATAAAAGTGAAACGTGAGCAAATAAAGTCCTACGAACGTGAAATTTATATTTTTACAATCCTAATGACTTAAGAAAATTTTTAGAAAAAGAAAAATAATTTTTACACTATTTAATTAATTACTATTAATTAATTACTATTTAATAATTACTTTTTAATTAACTAAAATATCCTAAATTATAACTAATTATGAAAATTAACTAGAAAAATGAAAATAAAATTTAGAAAAATCTAAAATAATATAAAACTAATTTTGAAACAAAAAAACTATTTTTCCTAACTTTTAATTAATTATTACTAATTAAAAACTATTTAATTAATTAATTTAAATTAAACTAAATTATAAAAAATACTAAATGATTCCAGAAAAATCTGAAAAAATTCCTAAAAATCTTTTATGAAACCAGAAGCCTAAGAAAAATTTAAAAATAACTTTTGCTTATGAATAAGCAGAAAATAAGCTAAGATAGCTTAAATAGAAGCTATCACTTCTAATTTTTTTTGTCTTTTTCAAAATTTTCTTTTTCACAACTGATTTGCAACTGAAAATAAATACTTTTTACAAAGAGACTTTTCTCAGATCTTAAAAATAAGCCTTGTGCACTCTAATAAGCACAACAGCCAAGGCTTATGAAGGTGAACTTGGAATTTTGGAACTTGAATAAGCTTATATTAAACCACACAGTACAAACTTGAGATGAAGTAAGCTACAAACAGATGAATTATACTTAAAACAACTAGAAGGATTCACAAAATAAGCTGATCATTGCAAATAAGCAATCTCAAAGCTTCATAGAACCACACAGGTCTGCAACTGAAACAGGCTTACTTTAAGCCTATCAAATACGCTAAGGGGTCTGAGTTGAGCTTGGATTCCTTGAGAATGGCAGCTGAGCTTTAAGAAAAACTCACAAGCTCAGGAAATGCTCAAGAGGTGAGATCATAAAGAACCTATGAACACCCCCTGATTGCACAGATGGTGCAGGTCAACAAGCTTGGGTAAGGGCTGAATCGGGCACTAATTTAGCTAGAAATCAATAAGCAAAAGTTACCAATGCTTCTCATAACATGATCAAACCCAGTCAACAAATCAAATAGGCATAAACAAGCTTGTGGTACTCAACAGTCAAGTGTTTTGAATGAAAATGAGTTTTGGAGCTAGCTAAAAGCTGACAAATAAGCTCATAAGCTGAAACAGAAACATAAATTTGCAAAACTCAATCTCAGTCACATGCAGATATCACAATATCAGTAGTTACACAGCTCAAGTCTGAGGAATTTCAAGAATCAATCAAGCTCAAGCAATACTGAGTTCAGACAGCTTGCAGTCTCAAACAAGCCTAAAGATGGCTTCTAAATAAGTAGTAGATAAGCAGAAGCTAGACAAACCCTTCCTAATTCCTAAAGACTACCTAGATAGCTTCTCAAACCAACAAAATTCAAAAGATTTTACTTACTAATGATCAACTTATCTCACATTTACTTTTGTCCAAAACTGGGGAGCAGGGGAGCTTCTCAGTCAAACAGACGACTTTCCACTCAAATTTTTATGATCAAACCTTGTTCAAACCTCAATTTTCTTTTTGATTATGTAATATTAGCCACATGTGAACACAAATCAACAACAATTATTAATTTCCAAACAGCAACAAATCCTAAAAGTGATCTTCAAGTTGATGCAAATTTCTGAGTAACTATGTTTTTGACTTTTTATAATTTTTTTACTTTGACTAATCCTAATTTCTATTGATCTAATATGAATTATTCTGTAATACTAACCTAAAGTGAAACTAAATTAAACTAGATAAACAAGTTTTATACTAATTTGAATGATTATGCTACTCTAATTATACAACAGTTAAATGCTAATTAGATTAAAAAGCAAATTTGACTTTTTTAAACTAAGCCTACTGATTTTATCCCTACAATATCTTATTATTATCTAATATGCTTTATCTAAACTAGTTTTAAACCTTGACAGTCAAAAGAACTTAGGATACTAAGTTATCCCAAACACCCCTAACTAGTACACTGGTTTGAATGTTTCACACAGCAAAACAATTAAACAATCTAGTAAACTAAAATTCTAACTTATACTAGGCATACATAAGCAGAAATAAACCTTGAAATAATTATTACAACTATCAAACTATATTCAGCTAGAAAATTGGAGAGAGCTTACAAACTGAGCCAAGCCACAGACTTAGGAGAACCAGAACCATAATTTCACAACCTATATGCCCCCAAGGCTCTAACCCAATCCATCTTCCATTCCTTTTCTTTCTGAATCAGCAAGCCACCTCTTCTGTTTGAGATTTTTTTTTTTCTTCTTTTTCTTATTGTTATTATTATTTTTCTTGTTGTTTTCTTTCTGACAACTGATATCAGATATAAGTTTAATGGAACTCAAAACAATAACAACAATTAGTAAATTATAAGATAGCTCAAGATGAAACTGCAAATGAAGAACTTGGAATTTTTTTGAGGAAACTTAATACTTGAATTAATAAAAAAAAGGTTTTACAGGGATTACTAAACTACAAATTACATGAAGACAATTACTAAAACTACTTGACCCTTTTTCTAACTTAACTTACTACTTTTTCTCTGGCATACAATTGAGCTTCTATATATATTAAAAAGAAAAAAATACAAAAAGAACTCTTCACCAGGCTCTCTTTTCTTTTTCTCTTTTCTCTTTTTGCACTTTGTCTCTGCTTGTCTGGTGCTTTTGTTCCCTGGAAGACATCTCCTATCTTGATGTAACCTTTCTTCTTCTCTCAGCAGCCCTAGGGTTTGGTGATATAAGGTGGGAGGAGGGGGTAATAATTATGTGGGGGGGTTGACTTTGGTTGTTATGGTGGAGTAGGGGGGGGCTGGTAGGATGGTGGAGAGAGGAGTGGAGGGGACAAGTTTGTTGGAGTAGCAGGGATGGTGTCTGGGTTGTGTTTGTGTTTGGCGGGCAAAAAAAAAGGGGAGATGGAGTTGACTTGGGGGTTTGACCCCGTAGGGTTTATTAACTAAATGGGGTGGGCTTTGGTGGGCTAAGGGTAAAAGGGCTTGGGGTGGTTGTTTGGATTGGTTTTATTTGGTTTTGTTTTACAAAAAAATGCAAAGGATCCGTTTGGTTTGTTTGGTAATAAAAACACAAGGACCAAAATTGCATTTGCTGAAAATTAAGGGACCCAATTTGCATATCCTCCAAAAGTAATCCAAGGACCAAACATGTTACATTCCCAAAAGATGAAGGTTTCAAAAGTGTATTTTCCATTTAAAATTCCCAGGGACTGATTTCGCCAAATTCCAAACTACAGGGACCATTTTGTAAATTTTCCAAAATTTTTATCTAAGGACAATATTTGATAAATTTTGATTTCTAAATGCCTTAGGTTGACTTTTCTTTCAAAACATATGCTTAGGGACTAGTTTTGTAAATTTTTGAAAGTCGGGGGACTAAAACTGCCAATTGTGTAAACTTTGTTCGTTTTTTATTGTTTTTGCTCATTTTGTGTTAGAAACGTATAAAATACAATCCCTGGGACATTTTAAGTATTTTGATGCATTTCTGAGCGTTTTCGGATGTTTTGGCAGTTTAAATACGACAAAAATGATGAGTGTTTGAGCACTCATCATACGTCTATTTCTTTTGGGCCTTACTTTGGATAAATTTGGGATGAATGTAAACTTTAAAACCCCGTTTAGTTGTGTTTTACTTATGTTTACTTTATCTCGTTCTTTTATGACTTGTGTTGGATACCAATCCCCGTAGCACCCCGAAAGCTTGTCGAGCCTTCCGCTGTACCAAATTTTGGAGGTGTTACAGATTGGTATCAAAGCCAAGGTTATAGAGAACTAGGTAATAAACACCTAAACTATAATCGATTTTTATAGAAAACGCTCCTCGACCAATGCCCGCCAGCCCGCCAAGCAGAAGCATCTTTGATTATATTGAGGTATTATGAGATGATGATTAGATATGAAATTTTGAGATTATTTGAGAATCTGAATATGTTGATTTTATGATATGATGGCGTTTGGAAACTTATATGATTTACTCGTTTTAGAAATGTTTTAGTAATGCGGTATTTGAAAAATCTTTCTTGAGATTATATGATTGGGATTTTATGATGATTTTGATACGGTATTTTGAATTCGCGGTTTACTTGTTTTGAAACACTTACACCTACCCTACGCCGTTGTCACAAACCATAGCCTCCTATTCGTTCGATGTTACTGAGAATGTTCTTACTGGTACGCGTCGCTCAGCATAGATCACTATGGCCCCTGATGACCCATACGTGATGGTCATGCGTTCAGTCACTACTTTAGCATCCCATTGTCGCCCATAGTCACCGATTTTATCGCCTCGTGGTTCACCTGCTCTGAGATGACGATTGATGGAGTACCCCTCCGACGAGGAGTATGAGGAGGAGTACGAGGGTGAGTAGGAGAATGATGACCCTCAAGATGAGGAAGAGAATGATGACCCTCAGGATGAGGAGGATGATCCTCAGGAGGAGGAGATGCCTAATGATGATGGTTCGCCAGCACATTCAGCTCATGCTGAGGAGCCCGATTCTGCGATACATCCGTTGGAGCCGGTTTCACCTGATCTCCCATTTTTGTTTGATTCACCACCTGGTAGTCCCGTGGCGTCGGACGCGCCATCTGAGATATCTGCTGAGCTTGCAGATTTGGGTGAGACTGGTAGGATTTGGACTCGGCTTACTACGCAGGGTGAGAGGATCTCGCAGATGGCTGATTGACTTGAGATGGTTATTGGTGAGTTTATTGCTGAGTTGAGAGTTGATTTGACTATTGTCATGGGTAGGACGACAGCGATTAGGAGAGGTATAATGGAGTAAAGGATACAACCTACGTCACTGCTTACCTAATATTACATTATTGTACACTAATAATTTACACCTAACGCACTAATGTGCATTATTGTAGGTGGCCGACAGGCCTTACATTATTAGCCTTTACATTATTGCTAAAAGACAAACCACATCACACAACACAAAATAAAAAGTTGAAAAAGTGAAATAATGGACAACCAGTTGGCGCATTTATCACGCGTCTTCAATAATTCTTTATTTTTTGTCTTTGCTTTCTTATCTTCTTGTGTCTTTGTCTTCATTCCTGCATTTGAGCTGCTGAACAGTAATCACACATATGTTTTGATATGTGATATAATCTTTGACATAATGCTATCTTGAAATCTTCAGGAAGTGCCAAGAGTGGCCCGGTGAATTTTTCAAATTGTTGGTTTAGGTTTTAGGGTTTAGGGTTTAGTGTACAATAATGTAAATTGTCGGCATGATTATTTTTATTGATTAATGAACTGTTGGTGAAGATGGCTACAAAAGTTTGGTGGATGATTATTTTTGAATGATTGTGATTTTTGTCGATGATTGTAGATAACAATCTGCTATTCAGAAACAAATTAGTTTCAACAGATTAGAGAGAATTTAATCTCAAAGAAAACTCGATGGTTTTATCTTCAAAAACACACACTTTTTTCATGAGGCAAGGCCTCTATTTATACAAGGAGGAGGTAGGTGTAAAGGATACAACCTACGTCACTACTTACCTGTTCAGAAATATATTTGCATAATTTAGAATTGTATTTTTCTGTTTTTAAAACAGATTCTGCTTGTAATAGTCTTTGACCAGATTGAGGAATTGTCAGCATGATTATTTTTAGTAAAGGGGCCATTATGGTTGGTGAGGTTTTTGGATTTGCTTGAAGTTTATTGATTAATGAACGGTTGGTGAAGATGGCTACAAAAGTTTGGTGGATGATTATTTTTGAATGATTGTGATTTTTGTCGATGATTGTAGATAACAATTTGCTATTCAGAAACAAATTAGTTTCAACAGATTAGAGAGAATTTAATCTCAAAGAAAACTCGATGGTTTATCTTCAAAAACACACACTTTATTTCATGAGGCAAGGCCTCTATTTATACGCAACATTAATCAATAAACTTCAAGCAAATCCAAAACCTCACCAACCATAATGGCCCATTTATAATTTGTGAATTGATTCTTCAAAATTGTCGGCATGATTATTTTTAGTAA
This sequence comes from Artemisia argyi, assembly GCA_030686995.1. Taxonomy (NCBI): domain Eukaryota; kingdom Viridiplantae; phylum Streptophyta; class Magnoliopsida; order Asterales; family Asteraceae; genus Artemisia; species Artemisia argyi. Next base: position 16,649,946 of record CM060697.1, on the reverse strand, counting down.
AGGGGCCATTATGGTTGGTGAGGTTTTTGGATTTGCTTGATTAATGAACGGTTAGTGAGTGCATAATTTATTTGATATGTTATTGTAAAAGGATGATTTCCTTTATACATAAATGATCTTCCCATTTATAATTTGTGAATTGATTCTTCAAAATTGTCGGCATGATTATTTTTAGTAAAGGGGCCATTATGGTTGGTGAGGTTTTTGGATTTGCTTGAAGTTTATTGATTAATGAACGGTTGGTGAAGATGGCCCCTTTACTAAAAATTACATTATTGTACACTAATAATTTACACCTAACGCACTAATGTGTATTATTGTAGGTGGCCGGAGGAGATGCCTGATCATGATGGTTCGCCAGCACATTCAGCTCATGCTGAGGAGCCCGATTCTCCGATACATCCGTTGGAGCCGGTTTCACCTGATCACCCGTTTTTGTTTGATTCACCACCTGGTAGTCCCGTGGCGTCGGATGCGCCATCTGAGATATCTGCTGAGCTTGCAGATTTGGGTGAGACTGGTAGGATTTGGACTCGGCTTACTACGCAGGGTGAGAGGATCTCGTAGATGGCTGATCGACTTGAGATGGTTATTGGTGAGTTTATTGCTGAGTTGAGAGTTGATTTGACTATTGTCGTGGGCAGGACGACATCGATTAGGAGAGGTATGATGGAGGTATATGAGCAGATAGAAAGTCTGTAGAGAGGTTTCATCACGGCTCGCGAGGCAGATCGCAAGCTGTGGCAGAGGAACACGGAGTTTGAGAAGGAGGTAGCAGACCTCAAGAGGGATAGTGATACTCACAGTGTCGAGTTGGGATCGTTATGGAAAGAGTTGGATTTGTGTTGTTGTTGTGTTGCTTCCTAAGCCATGGAGTACTTGGTTAAGAGAGCTGGTTATTCTATCTCTTAAGTCATGTTATTCGGATTGTATGTTCGTCTCGTATGGAACGATTAGTATTTATTTATGTCTTTTGGTATTTTGGAACAAAGTATCGATCGCTACTTGTATGGACGATGGTGATTTCGTATGATATTCTACGGTTTTTGGCGTACATGGAAAATTGTGTTCCTATGTGCGTGGTTGATATTGTGTTGGTATTATGTTGGTATTTCGACTTTCACCAATCGGATTCTTGTTGGACATTATGGTACGTGTTATTGGAGACTTATGAACCTTGTATTGTGACTTCGATAAATGGCCCCACGACGAAACCCTGTCAGAGCTACCCGAACTGGTCCTGCAGCGACTGCCCCTGGTTGCCGAGGACGCCGTCCTACTCAAAATGTTGAAAACCCTACTCCTGACAACCTGGACACCACCATTCGCAATAACATGAATCAAAATGTTGATGTTCAGGGAGACAATGATCATGTTCCACTGAATGCACCTACTGTGGATCAAGCTATGATCAACCAACTTGTGGAACAACGTGTTACTGAACTACTAGCTGAGTCGAATCATTCCAACAACTCTGTTGATATAAATAATGCGTAAAAACGTTATTAATATTTTTCGATATCCCTATATTTTGACGATCACAAAATATAAAATCATTAAACGTAAAATCATTACGTAAATAAGTATTTAGTGACAAATGTCATTATATCCAACTAATTCACTTAAGGTATGAATAAACAAGTGCCTAATACATTTTTTGATCAAAGGAAGGTTTATTTACTAATTACAAATTATATAAAATGGTATAAACATTTTATATATTTAAGAAAAACACTTTTGGTAATTAAAGGAAAATGTTTATTTCATAATAAATATATGAATTCAAATTTTTAACCAAATTAAGTTAAATTTTCACCAAATAAACTTTCCCCAGAAAAGAGAAAGAAAACTGGCCGTTACTGTGGGCGGCCCTCTTAATTTTAAGAGGGCCGGCACACAATTAAGGGGGCCGGCATACGCTCCTGTGTCAGATTTCTTTGCCTATAAATACTGGTTCAAATCTGAATTTTTTCCTCACCTTTTGCACTAAAACTTTTGTTCTAATTCTCTCAAATCATCTTCCTAAATCCTTTGATCATAAACATATTAGTTCTTGTTTCAAGTGATCCAATCCTTCATCATTCAAAGTGCAAGAGAAGAATACTCCTCCAACATCTTGTTAAGAAGTATTGTAGGCTTGTGTATATTGTAAAGGTGTAAAAATTGTGTAATAGATAGATCTAGGTGTGTTAGTAGTTGTGAATAGAAGTAGTTGTGTTGGGTAGAAGTAGAAGTAGTGTTGTGAAAGAGAGGTAGTGAAGTTGTGATGTAGTGTAGTAGTAGTGGTGTGCATAAGTTGTGAAGAAGGCGTGTAGTGGTGTGAGATTAGTTCTAGCTACTATTAGGACTCGACATTTAGCTTAGTGTCGTAAATTGGTGTAAGCAAAAGTTGTGTAAGGTTTTCTCCGCCATAAGGGAGCTTGTTGACGTAGTGAAGAAAACTCTCGAGTTAGGTGCTCGGGGAGTGGAGTAGGGCGAAGAGGTGCTTCGTAGCCGAACCACTATAAATCCTTTGTCTTGTGGTGCGATCTTTCCATCTTTATCTCTTTACTTATTTATTTATATTGTTGTCATTTCATTTCGTAGATATTAGTTTATACAAGTGTTGTTTATTGATCTCACATAAAACTAGAATCGATTATTTTGCAAACAAAGTTTTTATAAAATAAAAATTGACGTAAAATGATTCAACCCCCCCCCCCCTTCTAGTTTTCCACAATTGGCATCAGAGCTACGTTAAACAAGATTTTTAAAATAAACTGTATTTTAAAACTTGAAATCGATCTATGGAATCGGAAAAATATTTAGAAGGGAACATGACATTTAAACCACCATATTTTGAAAATACAAGTTTTCTTGAATGGAAAAATCGATTCGAAAGTTATGTGAAACTAATAGATTATGATCTTTGGCATGTCATTTCAATCGGCAATTTTCAAAAAACAAAAACCACTTTTGAAAAAAAAAGATAATTACTTCAAAGTTGTGCTTGATAAAAATGATATTGCTAAAATGATTATATACAAAGCTTTACCAAATATTGAATATGAAAGAATATTTTTTTGTCAAACGGCAAACGATATGTGAAAAAGTCTCTTAAATTTTCATCAAGAGAAATGTCAAGCCAAAGAAAATTTTATATATAAAATTGTTGAAAATGAAAGTATAGTAGATAAGTATTTAGTTGAAATGAGTACAAGTGCTACTAGTTCAAATTTTGCATGTGTAGGTAATAATGGCGAAAACCCCATGAGTCATACCAAGAGCAAACAAGAAGGGTGTACAAAGTCTACGATCGAACATAATAATGATGACGATTATAGTTCCGAAAGTGAAGATGAAGAATATGCAAAGGTCGTTAAAGAATTTGAGAATATTATTAAGAAGCGACTAAAAGCACAAGATAAAAGGAAAACCACCCGAAGAAGAATTTCTAGTGACGAAGACGAAACAATGAAGCATAAATGTTTCGTGGCTCATGCACCTAATGAAATATGTCTAGGAGTAGATTTGGAGCCCGATGAGTGGATAAAGGATAATAGATGCTCAAGACACATGACGGCGAATCGCAAGCTATTTTCTACATATAAGGCATACAACGGAGGTAATGTTGTTTTTGGTAGTGATCATCATGAAAAAATCATAGGCAAAGGTACGATCTCTCAAGACTCTCTAACTATTGAAAATGTCGAGCATGTAGATAATCTAACTTATAACTTGCTTAGTGTAGGCCAAATATGTGATAATAAGTGTAGGGTTACCTTTACCGAAAAAGATAGTGAAATAATTAAGGATAAGAAAGTTATAGGTAGAGGAATTAGGAAAGGAGGTATATATGTTATGAAATTAGGAGACAAACCGGAAGATAAGATATGCCTAGCTACTATAGATGAAAACTCCACTTTGTGGCATAGGAGATTAGGTCATGCAAACATGCAACAAATACAATCTTTAGCCTCTAAGGAACTAGTTAGAAACTTACCTAGTCTAAGATATGATCAACACTTTTGCGATGCTTGTAAAATTGGAAAACAAGCACATGCTAGTCACAAAGCTAAAAATATGTTATCCACAACTAGATGCTTAGAATTACTTCATATGGACCTTTTTGGTCCATCCGCTATGCGGAGCTATGGTGGCAATCGTTACACCTTAGTTATAGTATATGATTATTCACGATACACGTGGACTAGGTTCTTAAGTGATAAAACCGAAGCCTTTGAAAAATTTGAGATATTCAGTAAAATGATACAAAATAAGTTAGGATGTTCTATAGTATCAATTTGGACGGACCATGGTAGGGAATTTAATAACGAAGTACAATTCGGAATTTTTTTTGATAAGAATGGAATATCTCACAACTTTTCCGCTCCACGTACTCCGAAATCAAATGGGGTAGTAGAAAGAAAAAATAAGTTTTTACAAGAAATGAGTAGAACGATGTTAAATGAATAATCTATCCCAAAAAAAATTTGGTGTCACGCCGTAGATACATCAACATATATAATTAATAGGGTTTCCATTAGACGATTCTTAGGACAAACACCATATGAATTATTAAGAGGTAGAAAACCTAATATAGGCTACTTTAGAGTATTCGGAAGTAAATGCTTTATTCTTAATACAAAAGACTATCTCACTAAGTTCGACCCTAAGACTTACGAAGGAGTTTTTCTATGATATTCTCAAAATAGTAAGGCATATATAATTCTTAATAAACATACCATGAAAGTAGAAGAATCCCTAAATGTAACCTTTGATGAAACTCCTCCACTACCTAAAACATTACCCCTAGAAGATGATGATGTTATAGAAGAAGAAGCTATTGAGGTTAGTAAAACTAAACCCTTAGGTAATCATCTTGAAGTAGAAACTTTAGAAGAAAATGAAGTTGTGAATGTTAAAGAATCAAAGTCACATCCATTAGATAACATAATAGGTCACCTAAATCAAAGAACACTTAGATCACAAGCTCAAGATAAAAATAACTTCTTTTGTTTTGTGTCAACAATAGAACCTAAGAATATAAATGAAGCCTTAAAGGATGAAAGTTTGATTATGGCTATGCAAGAAGAATTAAATCAATTTAAAACAAATGATGTTTGGGAACTAGTCCCAAATCCTAGGAATACAACCGTAATAGGAACTAAGTGGGTATTTAGGAATAAATTAGATGAAAATGGAATAGTAACTAGAAATAAAGCTAGGTTAGTCGCCCAAGGTTATAATCAACAAGAGGGAATTGATTATGACGAAACCTATGCTCCTGTAGCTAGATTAGAATCCATTAGAATCCTTTTAGCTTATGCCTGCGCCCTAGACTTTAAATTATACCAAATGTATGTGAAGAGTGCATTCCTCAACGGTTTTATCAATGAGGAGGTTTATGTGGCACAACCTCCGCGATTCATTGACTTCGCAAAACCTGATTATGTTTACAAACTAAAGAAAGCTTTATATGGTCTTAAGCAAGCTCCAAAGGCTTGGTATGATAGACTTAAAGCTTTCCTAGTTGAGCATAATTATTCCATGGGAATGGTAGATAACACTCTCTTCACTAAAAGAAGTGACCCAAATATCATCATTGTTCAAATATATGTCGATGACATTGTATTTAGATCGACTTGTCAGGATATGTGTGATGAATTTGCCAAAATCATGCATGATGAGTTTGAGACGAGTATGATGGGTGAACTAAACTTCTTCCTAGGATTACAAATAAAACAACTAAAAGATGGAATATTTTTTAACCAATCAAAATACATTAAGGAAATGCTTAAGAAATTTGGCCTAGAGGACTCAAAACCCCTTAAGACACCTATGTCTACGAAAGTGAAACTCACAAGAGATGAAGAAGGTGAGTCCGTAGATAACACTAAGTATAGAGGAATGATAGGTAGTTTACTATACTTAACGGCAAGTAGACCGGATATCATGTTTAGTGTTTGCCTTTGTGCCCGTTTTCAAGAGGATCCCAAAACCTCTCACCTAGAAGCGGTTAAGCGTATCTTCCGATACATTAAAGGCACTATACACTTAGGATTATGGTATCCTAAGGGATCCGGCATAGAAACCATTATCTATGCGGATTCGGATCATGCGGGAGACTACGTGGATCGAAAAAGCACTAGTGGTATTTGCACGTTTATGGGATGTTGCCTAACGTCTTGGTTTTCCAAGAAGCAAACCGCTCTTGCTATTTCGACCACCGAAGCTGAATATGTAAGCACTGGAAAGGCATGTCAACAAGCACTATGGATGAAACAAGCTCTCGTAGACTATGACATTAGGTTAGAAAACATTCATATAATGTATGATAATAAAGGAGCAATAGATTTAAGTAAGAATCCCATTCAACACTCTAGGACTAAACATATAGAAATACGTCATCACTTTCTTAGGGATAACGTACAAAAGGGAAACATAACAATAGAAAAGGTAGCCTCGGAAGATAACATTGCGGATATATTTACTAAGCCCCTTAAGCGTGAATTATTTAACCACTTGCGTTTAGGATTAGGAATGATGGAACAAATAGATTAAAATTTTATTCCTGAAATTTCATGATTCTGAATTTTTTTTTTCTGACTGTCAGATGGGCGGACCCCTTAAATCTATAAGGGCGTCCCCCTTAAAATTAAAGGGACCGGCCTCACTTTAAGGGGGCCGGCCATCTGAGCATTAAAAACATTGAAATTTTCTTTTCTGTCTTCTCAAGTCTGAGTCTAGGATTATGTTTTGCACAAAAATCAGGAATTGAGATATTTTGTTTTTGCATATATATTTCTCAAAAGAAAACCTCAATTTATTTTGAAATCATTCTCACGATTAGGAAAACTCATTGTTGAAAAATGGTAAAAACGTTTTTCTAAAATCATGCATAAGAGTTGACATGAAGTGTCAAAATATATAATCCAATATATATCTTTGGCAATCATGGACTAAGCAAATTAAATTAAGGAGTTTTTGGATTGCTTCTTAGGATACATGTATTTCTTTGCATTAGGAGTCGAAGCAATCGCATCTCCATATTTGTTGCATATAGGCACACACTAGAAAAATGTCAAGTATCACTTGGTCCTAATTTGTTCCATCATTAGTTTCTCCCTCACTAAGTTGCCTTATACCTTATTTGCTCACTAAGTTGCCTTGTACCTTATTTGTTGCCTTAGGATATATAACTTGCTTGTTTGTTATTTATCATTAATGTCTTTGCATGAAAACTATAATATATGCTTAGTTGCCTACATATATATATACTTTCTATGCATACTTCATCAAGATAATATTTGTTTAGTTGCCTAAAGAGATGGACTTGCCCAAAACCAAACCTCAAAACAAACATCTTTTTGGAAAAACCTGTGCCAAAAACCATTTCTGGCAATCTGGGAACCAAACATTGGGCGGCCCCCATAATTATAACGGGCGGCCCCCTTAAAATTAAAAGGGCCGACCATTAATTAAGGGGGCCGGCCACCTGATGGTCGAGGTTCCCTGTTTGTTTTCTGCTTTTTAGCCCATTTCACCCTATTTTGATTCTCCATTTCCCTAAATTCACAAACATACTTTGTCTATCAAATCTACCACATATTATCCTTCCATAAACACCAAATCATCACACTATAAATACCCTCATTCATCATTAATCATCACTCAATCCATCATGTCTTCCCCCAATCATCCAAGAACCAAACCCACAAGAGGTGCAAGAATCACCCTCAAATCCGTATGGAGAAGAAAACTTGACACATGTCAAAAATTCTCATCCATTAATGATGTTGTCTCCAACCAACCAATAACTAAACATTCACTTCACCCAAATGATACCTTCACAATACCTCCACATGACAACCTTACTATCTCACTCACCACAAATCTTTTAAATGATCTTTTTGAGGAACATACTCAATCCCAAAACCACATCCATTCTTCTCTTCAAGACATGAATCCTATGTCTAATGTCCAAACCTCAATCCCCAACAATAAACCAACTCCTCCATCTTTACCTACCTCCGAACATAAAAAGTTCGTTGAGGAGCTCAAAAAAGCCCATGAGCTTAGTGCTCTCCTTACCCTACATCTTGCTCAACGCAATTTGGTTCAACAACCCTCTACCACTCCATCCTCACCATCCAAAAACATTGTCCCACTTGAGAATCATGTCAACAATTGTCCTTATTGTATTTTTCTCCAAAAACAAACCATTGCTCTCAATGAGCATTTCACTTGGATTGAGTATCTCCTCACAAGGTCTTCCCCACCACCATCACAAACACAACAATCCACTCTTCCGCTCCAAGCTCACCTCCATCAACCACTCCAAACTCTCCAAACAAAATTCCCACCAATGTCTACCTCCATTAAATCCATACTCCATGCTTCAAATCTCCAAGCAAGTCCTAGAGACCTCAAGATGGCAACTTAGTATTATCTAAAGTAGTTTGCTAAGAAAAGCATATATGTATGCTTATGTAACAATGATTATGTTTCTCAACATAATCTAATTTTATGAATAATGAATGCTTGTGGAGATTTATTGTTTGTTTTTTACATGTTTTCTAGTTATATATTTAGTTTATTGCATGCATATATATTGTTTGTTCTAAATATTTTTGCAAGCATTCCATATCTCGATTTGTCATTTAACCTTAAAACAAGGGAGAGTACACATCAAGGGGGAGCTCATCCGACTTCGTGACAACCTTTTTGATGTTCACAAAAAGGGGGAGAAGTGATATAAACTCTCTAAATACTTGCATATATAATAATTTTTGATTTAAGGAGTTTAGATTTTGTAATCATCAAAAAGGGGGAGATTGTTGATATAAATAATGCGTAAAAACATTATTAATATTTTTCGATATCCCTATGTTTTGACGATCACAAAATATAAAATCATTAAACGTAAATAAGTATTTAGTGACAAAATGTCATTATATCCAACTAATTCACTTAAGATATGAATAAACAAGTGCCTAATACATTTTATGATCAAAGGAAGGTTTATTTACTAATTACAAATTATATAAAATGGTATAAACATTTTATATATTTAAGAAAAACACTTTTGGTAATTAAAGGAAAATGTTTATTTCATAATAAATATATGAATTCAAATTTTTAACCAAATTCAGTTAATTTTTCACCAAATAAACTTTGCCCAGAAAAGACAAAGAAAACTGGCCGTTACTGTGGGCGGCCCACTTAATTTTAAGGGGGCCGGCATACGCTCCTGTGTCAGATTTCTTTGCCTATAAATACAGGTTCAAATCTGAATTTTTTCCTCACCTTTTGCACTAAAACTTTCTGTTCTAATTCTCTCAAATCATCTTCCTAAATCCTTTGATCATAAACATATTAGTTCTTGTTTCAAGTGATCCAATCCTTCATCATTCAAAGTGCAAGAGAAGAATACTCCTCCAACATCTTGTTAAGAAGTATTGTAGGCTTGTGTATATTGTAAAGGTGTAGAAATTGTGTAATAGATAGATCTAGGTGTGTTAGTAGTTGTGAATAGAAGTAGTTGTGTTGGGTAGAAGTAGAAGTAGTGTTGTGAAAGAGAAGTAGTGAAGTTGTGTGAAGTAGTGTAGTAGTAGTGGTATGCATAAGTTGTGAAGAAGGCGTGTAGTGGTGTGAGATTGGTTCTAGCTACTATTAGGACTCGACATTTAGCTTAGTGTCGTAAATTGGTGTAAGCAAAAGTTATGTAAGGTTTTCTCCGCCATAAGGGAGCTTGTTGACGTAGTGAAGAAAACTCTCGAGTTAGGTGCTCGGGGAGTGGAGTAGGGTGAAGAGGTGCTTCGCAGCCGAACCACTATAAATCCTTTGTCTTGTGGTGCGATCTTTCCATCTTTATCTCTTTACTTATTTATTTATATTGTTGTCATTTCATTTCGTAGATATTAGTTTATACAAGTGTTGTTTATTGATCTCACATAAAACTAGAATCGATTATTTTGCAAACAAAGTTTTTATAAAATAAAAATTGACGTAAAACTATTCAACCCCCCCCCCCTTTCTAGTTTTCCACAAACTCTGCTGGAACTTTTCCACATGTTCGTACTAATAGATGTAATTACAAGGAGTTCCGAATCTATGGACCCATTGAGTTTGGTGGGACTGAAGGAGTGGTCTACTTAGTCAGGTGGATAGAGAAAACTGAGTCAGTGTTCAATGTCAGCAATTTGCGGAGAATGCAAAGGTAAAGTTTGCTTCTTAAGTCCTTGCTGATTCAAACTTACTGCCCAAGGAATGAGGTTAAGAAGTTGGAGATTGAGTTTTGGAATCACAAAGTGAAGGGTACCGATATGGTGACTTACAATCGTCATTACCAGGAGTTAGCCTTGCTTTGTCCAGATATGGTTAAGACTGAAACTCAAAAGATTGAGCAGTATACCGATAGGTTACCTGTGGCTACAAGGAATGACGTGATTGCTGCTAGGCCTGCAAATGTCATGAGGCTATCACGATCGTTCAACAATTGATGGATTCGTTGGAACTGGATAATGCTGAAAAAGAAAAGAATGGAAAGAGGAAGAGAGACAATCACTCTAAGGGTAATGATCACCGAAACAAACGACAAGCAGTTGCCAAGGCTTATGCTTTAGGGGATGGAGATAAGAGGAACCACAATGGTAATGCGCCCAAATGTGGCCGCTGTTACAAGAATCATTTTGGACGATGTACTGTGATATGCCAGAACTGCTCAAGGACTGGGCACATAGCTAAGGATTGTAGATTTCGACCCCTTGCTATGGTTTAAGCTACTCTTGAAACTAGGAGTAAGGCGAATGTTACTTGTTTTGGATGTGGGAAGAAGGGACACTATAGGAATGAGTGTAGGGAATCGTGGAACCGAGGAAATCAAGGATCGGGTGGTAATGGGTACAATCATGGAAACCGTGGAGCTGGAGGAAATCGTGGACGTCATGAAAACGAGGACCAACGTATGGAAGCAGGAGCTGCTCATGGGAGAGTGTATGCAATTGGGAACGAGAGAGGAGAAGACCCGAATGTCGTTACTGGTACGTTCCTTCACAATAATCGTTATGCTTCCATACTATTTGATACTGGTGCTGATAGAAGTTTTATGTCCACTACATTTACACCCTTACTAGAAAAACCCCCGATGGCCTTAGGAATTGGCTACGATGTAGAGTTAGCTAACGAAAACATAGAAAGGATTAAGACTATCATTCGTGGTTGTACGTTGAATTTCTTGAATCACCCTTTCAACATAGATCTTCTACCCGTCACGTTAGGAAGTGATACGTGGGAATTGCGCCCTCGCAACAGGTTTTACCTCTCAAGGGATCTTGAGAAGCTTACAACCCCCACCAGGCAGTGTACTTGATTGTTATAGTATAGTATAGTGACAAGTACCGGGGGATTGATCGTCCAACTCAGGAATAGTGTCGTTAGGATTGAAATTAATCTAACTAGGTCTAAAAGTGAAGGATGATTCTTTTTTGTGTTTTTATATTTTTTTTGGAAAACAAGTAAAGATCTCGGGTTTTGGAAGAAGGGGCGGAATTAGTTGCTAATCAACTAACCCAAAAGCTACCAATTAAACTAATGTGTAAGAAAAGTAAACTAGGGTTCTACAAGATAAGTGAAACATGTCTACCTATGATATGTTACTTGATTGGTGTAGCAATTGGTTTCCGTGGCCCATTGGGTGATGGGGGCCCACATGGTGTGTTTCAAATATCGTGTCGAGGTCCAAAAATATTAGTGATCATTCTCGGGAATTTTCGTAGGCTCGGGAAATGTATAAATAGTATAGGGTATTTAGACGAAATGTATAGTTATAAATATAAACGTTTTATATATTTATAGTTCGCAATAAATATAGATTATCGAGGTTGTGTGTAAGCATCGTTCCTAGGTAAACAGTCAATCACAGTTATCGTAGTGATTTCAATATCAAGTCATTAGTAAAAAAAAAATTTGTTACACGTAAAAGTGGTGTTAAGTTATCGTAACATCGTTTTATTTTCTTCATGAGCATTTACTAATCGTAAGGGAAAATTACGAGAGGTTACAACCTCCGATCATGTTTCTTAATACGTTCAAGCAAGTTACCAATTGGAAGTCTGCCAGTTTTCTTAAGCCTAACATCGATATCATTCAATTAAACAAGAGACAATAGGAAACAAGAATTATAAGCTAAATCAACTAGACCTATTGAAGTGTCACGCCTTAATTGATGAAGATAGACACAAACGTCAACAAGGAACAAATGAGATCTAATCAATTATATACAAGTTTCACACAATCATAAGTAGACACAAGATGAATTAGCCAAGCATAATTAATGAAGAACAAGCAACAATAATGATAATTGAAGACATGAATTAAGATAGAATCAACAAACCATTACAAGATGTTTATGGAGTGATTGAAACCCTCTAAGTTGCTGGAAAAACACCTACCTAAACCCAGGAATCGACCTTAGGGTTTAGGGCTTACAAAAAGTGAAGTTATGATGTTATATTTATAGGCTCTTTTCTGCCCGGCCCATCTTGATGGCGTCAGCCCGTAAGGAATGACGGCGTCACAGCCATTTTTTCACCAAATCAAAGATTTTTTTGTCCAGATCATTTCCTTTTTTGAATCGCTCAAATCCGAGTTCGTATGCAAAAGTTATGGCCAAAACAGTGTTAGCTACTCCACGCGCAAGTTGTGATTGTCTCGATCATCTTGTGACGGTTTCACTAAGGTTTCTTATTGTGTAAGCCTTCTTCCTGACGTCATCACTCTAAATCATTTGACGTCGTCAGGTTAAATCCTGACGCCGTCATGTATAAACATGTTTTGGGCCGTCACACGTAACTTGCTCTTGACGGCCTTGGTGACGCCGTCATGTACAAATGCCTTGAAATATTTCTGGCCCGTCACGTACAACTTGAATTATCCACCTTTTTATCAATGAGTGACGGCGTCACCTTGTAGAGTTTGAAGCCGTCAGGTACTGTTTCCAGCATGGATTCTTGATTTTCTCGTTTTCTTCATTCTTGAGCATAAAACCTTCCAAAAAGCTCCAAAATGCTTCATATTCCAGAAATCATGTCCCAAGTACCTAAAATGACAAAAGGAACGATTTAGGGCAATATTTGATCAAATAATCACGATTTAGGGCTTAAATGACCCCCTAAAAGCGGTACACTTTTCGTCTCATCAGGAAGTTTCGATGTTATCATTGGTATGGATTGGTTGTCGAAGTATCGTGCTCACTTACTTTACGATGAGAAAATCGTGCGTGTGCCTTACGGCAGAGAGATTTTAAATATACAAGGAGATCAAAAAGGTTTGAGGAGCCCATCCAGATTAGCGGTCATTTCTTGCACTAAGCTACCGAAGCTAATGGACAAAGGATGTTGCCTTTTCTTAGCTCAAATCTCTGAGAAAGGAGGGAAGGAGAGGAAAAAAAGATGCATTGGAGATGTGCCGATAGTTCGTTATTTTTCGGATGTATTCTCCGATGATTTGCCGGGAATCCCGCCTACTAGACAAGTGGAGCTTCAGATTGAGTTGATACCTGGTGTTGCACCCGTGGCATAGGCACCCTATCGACTTGCACCGACTGAACTGGAAGAGTTGTCGAAACAATTGGCGGAGTTAGCAGAAAAGGGGTTTATATGACCAAGTTCTTTACCTTGGGGAGCCCTAGTTTTATTTGTGAAGAAGAAGGATAGATCGTTCCGTATGTGTATTGATTACCGAGAGCTGAACAAGTTAACGGTGAAGAATAGATACCCGTTACCAAGGATCGACGACTTGTTCAATCAGCTTCAAGGATCGAGTGTGTATTCGAAGATCGATCTGAGATCGGGGTATCATCAACTTAGAGTTCGCGAGGAAGATATTCCGAAAACGGCTTTCAGAACCCGTTACGGGCATTATGAGTTCCAAGTGATGCCGTTTGGGTTGACTAACGCACCGGAGGTATTCATGGATATCATGAATCGGGTGTGTAAGCCTTACTTAGACAAGTTTGTGATCGTGTTTATCGATGATATTCTAATCTATTCGAAGAGTGAGAAAGAGCATGAGGAGCATCTAAGACTCATCTTAGAATTGCTCAGGCAGGAGAAGTTGTATGCCAAGTTCTCCAAATGTGAGTTTTGGATTCCGACGGTACAATTTTTGGGTCATGTGATTGATAGTCAGGGAGTTCATGTAGATCCCGCTAAGATTGAAGCTATTAAAGATTGGGCCGCACCGACGACCCCAACGGAAGTTCGTCAATTTTTGGGTTTAGCCGGCTACTATCGAAGGTTATTGAGGGATTTTCGAAAATAGCAAATCCGTTGACCAAATTGACTCAAAAGAATGTTAAATACGAATGGGGAGATAAGGAAGAGGAAGCATTTCAATTACTTGAGGAGATGTTGTGTAGCGCTCCTATTTTGGCACTACCTGAAGGTAGTGAAGACTTTGTCGTTTACTGTGACGCCTCTCATAAAGGTTTGGGAGCTGTGTTGATGCAACGAGAGAAAGTCATAGCTTATGCTTCCCGACAGCTCAAGAAGCATGAGAAGAACTACACCACCCATGATTTGGAGTTAGGTGTTGTGGTTTTTGCCTTAAGGATATGGAGACATTATTTGTATGGAACCAAGTATGGTATTCACTGATCACAAAAGTCTACAACACATCTTGAATAAAAAAGAGCTCAACATGAGACAACAACTTTGGATTGAGCTGCTAAGCGATTATGATTGCGAAATCCGCTATCATCCCGGTAAAGCAAACGTCGTTGCTAATGCTCTTAGTCGAAAGGAGAGAATACCACCGTTACGAGTTAGGTCATTAGGAATGACTATCGTATCGCCGTTACCATCTCAGATATTAGAAGCTCAAATGGAAGCGTTGAAAGCAGAAAACCGACTTGCTGAAAATATATTTGGGATGCCAGAAAATGAGAAGGGATTTATTAAGCGTTCCGATGGAATATTATGTTTTGGAGACCGAAGTTGGGTACCATTGTATGGAGGAATTCATGAGTTGATTATGCATGAGTCGCATAAGTCAAGGTATTCTATTCATCCTGGGTCTGACAAGATGTACCAGGATCTGAAGAAATTATATTGGTGGCAAAACATGAAGGCAGATATAGCGTTGTACGTTAGCAAGTGCCTGACATGTTTGAAGGTTAAGGCAGAACATCAGAGACCGTCAGGATTATTGACGCAGCCAGAACTCCCGGTTTGTAAGTGGGAGCGGATTACAATGGATTTTATTACCAAATTACCAAAGATAGCTAGCGGTTGTGACGCTATCTGGGTAATTGTGGATCGATTGACTAAGTCTGCTCATTTCCTGGCGATTAGTGAAGATGATAGTGTCGACAAACTTGCAAGGTTATATGTGAAGGAAATTATTTCTCATCATGGTGTTCCAATATCGATTATTTCTGATCGTGACAGTCATTTCACGTCAGCCTTGTGGCGATTACTTCAAACCGCTCTGGGGACGAGACTTGATATGAGTACTGCATATCATCCCCAAACCGACGGTCAGAGTGAGAGAACTATTCAGACTTTAGAGGATATGCTTCGTGCATGTATAATAGACTTTGGTAAAGTCTGGGAGAAGTATCTACCTCTTGCGGAATTCTCCTATAACAACAGCTACCACACAAGTCTTAAAGCTGCACCATTCGAAACTTTATATGGTCGTAAATACCGTTCGCCAATTGGTTGGGCTGAGGTTGGAGATAGCCAACTCATAAGCCTTGAGCTTATTTTGGATACTACTGAGAAAGTGACTCAAATTCGTGATCGGTTACAAGCAGCTCGACCCCTAGAGTTCCAGGTTGGAGACAAAGTGATGCTGAAAGTCTTGCCTTGGAAAGGTGTGATATGTTTCGGGAAACGTGGGAAACTCAACCCCTGCTACATTGGACCACTTCTAATTATAGAAAGGATTGGGCCTGTAGCTTATCGGTTGGAGCTACCACAAGAATTGAGTAAAGTTCACGATGTGTTTCATGTGAGTAATTTGAAGAAGTGCCTTTCTGAGGAAACACCGGTGATACCTATAAAGGATATTCGTATTGATGAGAGTTTGAACTTTGTGGAAGAGCCGATTGAGATTTTGGATCGAGAGATTAAGCGACTCAAGCGCAGTCGTATTCCACTCATCTAGGTTCATTGGAATTCCCGTCATGGACCGGAATTTACGTGGGAACGTGAGGATGAGTTTCGGAAGAGATATCCTAAGCTTCTCATGTCATAGATGGTTTGTTCCGAGAGAAACCCGAGACGGGTTTCTTCTGAGGCTGGGAGGATGTGACAACTGGAAAATTAGAGAGCTATTTTAAACCCCGCATTACTTTGAAATTTAATGATATGAAATGTTTGGAATTTTATTCGCAACGGATTGTAAAATTTAAACACGTGATTTTGAACTATGAATTATAAGTGGAGTTTTTACTTTGAATTATTGATTTGATATGGGATATATGTCGTGATTTATTGTTGAGACGTCTATTAGGCACTACGTTGACTCCGACACTAGGATAACCTAACCAATTTGGAAATTTTGAATAATAGTGGTGTTATGAATTTTTACGAACGTATTTATGATCAAATCTCGTGGAATGACGATTTTGAAAATATTGATGCGTGAGTTAACGCGAGTTGAGAAAATTTTGAGATATGAAAACGAGCTCGGTTTGAGAGTGTCGAGATATTTTGAAAAGCTTGAGGAATTGGTCCTTGTGTTGTTAACTAGTCACCCTTTTACATTATTATTATTATTATCATTATTAGTATTTTTTTTAGAGTAAATATAAAATGGTCCTAGTGGTGTGAACCTGGAAACACAAAACACAAACACAACTTTATCATCACCATCTCCTACATCTCTCTCTCTTTTTAACCCTATCCGCCACCACCTTTCCGGCCACATCACCGCCGCACCGCCACCTCCACCTCCTACGACACACCATCACCACCATTAGAATCCCCATCTTCTCCTCTTCACGATCTACTAAAACACGCGCCCCAAAACTTTAGTTTTCACCACGTTAACATCACAAATCCGCCACCATCTTGTGTATTTTCGAAGTATCTTTCATCTTGGTCTTGTAAATTGAAGGTAAGACGAGTGTGACTCGTATTTTGGTGAAAAACGTGACCAAGGGTCACGAATCTTATTGTTTTCTTTCGGGTTATGGTTAAAAACATTAAGATTCAAGTGGGTTTTGAATAAAACAAGATCTAAAACGAGTTTGGTATCCGGGTTTGGTGTTTCTTGTGGGTGTCGAGTTTGAAACCGTGAGCCATGGTTCACGACTTGGTGATATTTTGAGCCATGTGGTTTTTCTTTGAGGGTTTTGACCTTGTGGTCATGACAACAAGAGTACTGATGTCAGGGAGTTTGGATTTGGCTTAAGTTTGATTTGAAATGGATGCTTGTTGTTGTGCTTGTGTTGCCGCGACCCAAAGGGTCCATTTGGCAGATTTGGTATGCTCATTTGAGCCTAGCCGAGACCCTTGTGGTCTTGGATTGGAGTCATCTTGACTCATGGTCTAGCCGAGACCCAAGTGGGTCTCTCGGCACGGGTTTTGATTTGGTAAATCGACCCGGAACATTTATATATCTTGATGTCTTCTTGTTATTGTTCCATGTTGTTGTTGTTGTGTTTAACTTTGTTGGCCGAGTACTATTGATGGGCCGAGACCTTGTGGTCTCGGCAATGGACTTTGATATGTTGTGGAGTTGTTGTCGAAGGGTATTCGAGGACCGATTTCTCGTACCAATTTGTGCTGATATCTGGACTTGAATAGGTCTAAAAAAGCACCAAGCACTCTCAATAAAAGCACCAATTGATACGATCCATTAAGGTAGTATCGATAGTAGCACCTCTTTAAGCGTGATTCGAGCTCCGTTAAAAAGTAGAAGAGAAGAATGAGAGATATTTGATATTTAAACTTGATTTATTACTTTTCATTAATGATAGGACCTTAAATACTAGTTATGTGATAACTCACACAAACACAAGACCTATCCTAAAATATAACAAATACCTATCCTAAACACATATTCTAAACAACTGATAAGTATGATGGCTATCCCAACCCATCACGAAGTCCCTGTGCATTTTCACGGGCATATCATATAGATTCAATTGGAAAAAGAAAGTTTGATTTGCATTAAAAACTAAGTTGTAGAATTTTTTAAACCATTATCTTATAGATCAAGGGTCTGTTTTGTAAAAGTTGCAGTAGCAATGAGCAATAACCATAATCAGTAGTAGTCAACTAAAGTGGATGTGAGTAGTAACTATTTAGCTTATAAAAATGTTTGGTAACATAGTTGTTGGTATAATCATAATTGTGTAAAACATCTCAAAATGTTCAACACTCATAAATACTACTTCATAAAGCATGTGAAAAATAACATTTTAAAAAGAAAAGATAAAGCTACTTAATTATTGTCAAACGAGCATTAAAAATCACAATGCTCAAAACCCAATGATATTTACCAAGGGTGTGTTTGGCTAACCTTATATATGTGTTAAATAAACCTAAACTAAGTGTTTGACCAAGCTTATATGAGTGGGCTTATGAGCTTATATAAAGGGGTTTTAATAAGCCTAAATTTTGTGGCTTATTTGAGGAGGGGTGAGCTTATATAAGAATCTTTTATATAATAAAGAAATTACATCATTTCGGAATGATTTTGCAAAATCAATCTTAGTGGAAAAAAAATTGGACCAATAGGAAAGTTGGATTTTGACACATAGGCGAAATCGAGCAATATGATTGGCCAATAAAAAATCAAAAATTGAATTGATTTTGGTCAAACTTTAATAAATTTGGTGGAGAATTTGATTAATGAAAAAAACACATAAAAATATATGTGTCAAATTTATGAAAATAAAAACTTAAAAAATGATGAGGTAATTAATAAAATATTAGTGGTTGAATTTCAAATATACTAGAACGGTACCCGCGCAATGCGGCGGCTGGTACATGTGACTATATTTTGCGTTACACATTTAGTTGTCTTTATGCTTTATAAGTAGAGGATAGTTAAGCCAAATAATTTGTTGGGATTCTAGATTTGATGTGACAAAATAAATATAAGAATGAAACATGAAGGGCTAAAGTGACAAAGAGAGAAAGCTTCAAAGATATCAAGATACAGGAAATAATTTATTCTGTAGAAAAGATTTTATATTATTCGGTATTATCTCTTTGTGTAAACCCTAGCATTCTCTAGTATATAAAGAGATGCAGGGTACGTAGTTTAATATGTCTTTCACAATGTAGTCGACTAGAAAGGTGTGTGTGTGTGTGTTCTAGGGCGTGTAAACTATAAACGCCTAGAACTAGTTCGAATCCTCTAAGGTCTGAGGTGTCTTAGATCCTTGTTACATTTAGGTAACACATTATTATTCTGATCAAATAATAATTGGAGGTGATTGGGAAAAACTTTGTGTCAATAACTTTGATTTGTTCTTATTCCGCTGCATGTTATTATCATTGTTATTGTTAAACCCTAGTGCTCAAAACGGTCCAAGGAGTCTATCAAACTCCACATAATTTTAGTTTGAACAACCAACCTGCTTCCTAACAAACTTCTTAACCAACTTGCTTCCTAACCAATTAATTTTAAAATCCTTCCATAATAAGCAAGTAAAAGTCTGAATTTTAAGCCTTTCTAATTATAGAATAGTCCCAAATGCATTATATATTAGTATAGATTATATGGAGTTAACTGTAAAATTATAAATATTCATGTTTTTTTGTTAACTTTAGATAATAAACAAATAACCCTTTACACTTTATACCTCATGTATTTTATAATATGAACTTTGTTTACAATTACATGAGTATTAGTATTAGCTTGAGACTTCCATCCATTAAACTTACAAAATTTTATAATATATGAATTAGTTTTAATATACGTTAAATATTTTTAAAATAAATATTAGTTTTAAACTTTCATCTATTAAAATATTCTTTTTCCTATGTACGTTAGATAATGACTCATGTTATCCTATTTAAAAGTTTAATCTATGCATACACGAATTTGAATATTAAATATGGCTAAATTATTATTAACGGTAATATAAATATCAAATTTTAATCACGAGTTACTGTGATATGAAAATAAATATACGCGGTTGTACTTATAACAATGACTCATGTAATTATTATCTAATAGGGAATTGCAAAAATCGTCCCTAAACTTTGGCCAATTTGCATGTTTCGTCCCAGAACTGTTGAAACTGCAAAAACCGTCCCTGTGGCAAACTTTTGGGGCAAATATCGTCCCTGACCAACATCAAATGACTAAAATACCCCTGTTCAAACTTTAGGGACGATTTTTGCAATTTACTCTTATTCATTTCATTTTTAGTTTTTTACGCAAATGGTCCCTGTGTTGCATCAAGTTTTACAGTTAGTCCCTAATTTTGTGCAGTTAGTTTATCCGCTAATTTATTTGCACAGTTAGTCCTCAGTTAATATTTTTTGCAAAGTTAGTCCTCATTTTCTAAAAAAGTCATATTTTTTGCACCGTTAGTCCATCCGTTAATATTTTTTACACCGTTAGTCCATCCGTTAAGTTATTTGCAAAGTTAATATTTTGCACCTTTGTCAATCCGTTAATATTTTTTAATTTCTCGTCCATTTTTTAACGTTTTTGTCTATTTTTTTACGTTTTTGTCAATTTTTTTTACGTTTTCATCAATTTTTTTTACGTTCTCGTCTGTTTTTTAACGTTTTCGTCTATTTTTTTTACATTCTCGTCCATTTTTTAAAGTTTTCGTCTATTTTTTACGTTTTTGTCCACTTTTTTACGTTTTCGTCTATTTTCATATGTTTTTTATCCGTTTTCGCCCTTTTTTGTGATTAGGTAAGTATACTAGAAGAAAACTTGACATTTGATAAAAAAGAAAAGTTTTGTTTCGATTTTAACTCACGGTTTTGACCCCTTTTTGGTCCGAATCATCAAAAGTGTAAAACACAAAAGTTTTCCGGAATAATGTTTTAAAAAATGGACGAGAATGTAAAAAAAATAGACGAAAACGTAAAAAAAATTGACAAAAACGTAAAAAAAATAGACGTAAATGTTAAAAAAAAAGGGACTAGAACGTAAAAAAAATAGACGAAAACGTAAAAAAAATGGACAAAAACGTTAAAAAAATAGACAAAAACGTTAAAAAATAGACGAGAACGTAAAAAATATCAACGGATTGACAACAGTGTAAAAAATATTAACGGATGGACTAACGGTGCAAAAAATAAGGACTTTTTTAGAAAATGAGGACTAACTTTGCAAAAAATATTAACTGAGGACTAACTGTGCAAATAACTTAACGGATAAACTAACTGCACAAAATTAGGGACTAAATGTAAAACTTGACGCAACACAGGGACCATTTGCGTAAAAAACTAAAAATGAAATGAATAAGAGTAAATTGCAAAAATCGTCCCTAAAGTTTGAACAGGGGTATTTTAGTCATTTGATGTTGGTCAGGGACGATATTTGCCCCAAAAGTTTGCCACAGGGACGATTTTTGCAGTTTCAGTTCTGGGACGAAACATGCAAATTGACCAAAGTTTAGGGACGATTTTTTGCAATTTACTCATTATCTAATAAATATACGCGATTGTACTTATAACAACGACTCATGTAATTATTATTTAAAGTTTATATACGTATATATATACGAGAAAACACTTTTAAAATTTTTTTATGGAGTATATTTTAACTTCATTAACGCTTATAAGGTGCTAATAAACTCGCACATTTTGTACAACATGTTATCAATAGTTAAAGTTAAACAACAACACCAACATCAATCCCAACATCTATGTTAGCTAAACAAAATTAAATCTTTCATCCAATAAAATTTTGTTCAAAATATTAATAGATATTAATACATAATGACAAACTCATGCATATTTATTAGTTGTATTTATATCACAATTTTCACGAGTAAATTCTTATATGTTCATATAGTAAACCAAAATTTTAAAATAAATTTGATTTATATGTAAATCCTGTGCGTGCACAGATATAAATGACTTTTATACCTTAATTTAATGTTTACATCGATGTATTTATTATTATTATTCTTTTTTATCATTTTACTTTGTTAATATAATACTCCCTTCGTCTCAAAATTATTGTTCACATTTTCATTTTGAGATGCCTTAAATTAATTGTTCATTTTTTTTAAGTAAAAACTAGAGAATATAGTAAGGGAATATTTCCTTTGAATGGTTGAAAATAAAAGTGGCACTACTTTTATTAATCTTTGTAATTCTTGTCTCCTGACAATTTTGATTTGAGACGGAGGGAGTAAGGTAAAAGACAAATGTTTAGCGAGGCTTACAAAGAGTCAAAGGAAAAAAGGAGCGGTAAATGTTGGTTGACCAAGAAAGAAAGTAAGAATCACGGGCGGGCTGAAAAACAAAGAAAGAAACAGGCTCCCCACAAATGCCCATCCACCACACTTCCTTTAGTTCCTTTCCTCCCCTTCCTTCCACTCGAAGATTATAATTAGCAAATTTTAATAATAATAATCTTATTAATTTTAGCTACAGAGTCCAAAAGTTGGTGAAAAGTAACAACTACTACTACTATTACTAGTCTGTATTACCTAATCTTTTATAATAAGTTACTTTGTTTTTTTCATCTGAAAGAAAGAAACCCTATTACTTGATTAGATAGATCTCTCACACTCACTCAATTACAAATTTATTTATGTTTGATATAATAATAATTGTCAATGTTTTTTGACAATGTTCGACCGTCTTCCTCGTCCTCCTGCTTCTGCTAATAATACGGTACTACTTATTTATTATAATTATCTTCATAGTTATTGCCGACCGATCATTTGTTTTTCCCTATTTGATCAAATGTAGTTTCTTTTTATTAACTTTATTTTGATTGTTGTAATAATGTTAGGAAATGTAGTTTCAGGGGGTGTTTGTTTAAGCTTATAATGTGGCTTATGATGAGCTTATTTGTGTTTCGCCTTATGTTTTTATAAGCCGCAATTTTGAGACTTGTGGGCTTATATAAGTTTATCATATCACAATAAATTTATATAAGCCCAGAAGGATCAAAATAAGCCGGAAAACTGGGGCTTATGAAATATAAGCCGAAATCAAATAAGCTCATAAGCCCACATACAAGCTTAAACAAACACCCCCTAATGTGGAATTTTATTATTTATTGCAGGTTTTTAAAAGCGGGCCTTTGTTTATATCTTCTAAAGGTAATTTTTATTCATTCCTTCTTTTTCGTGCTACATTTTGCTTTTAATTTGTGCGTTTGAGACGTCTCGCATTTTAATGCTTATTATTAGGCTGCTTTCACTTTACCATCCCTTATAACCAGGGGTTTTGCTCGAGGGACACACTTTGATATATTTTAGAAACTACACTACAAATTGTTTTTTAAGGGGGGCAAATTACAAACAAGCCGAATGTTTTAGAAATTTTACTCTACATTTTTTTTTTTTTTTTCGCTAGACGGGCACGTAACCAAACACTGAATTAGGTAGATATTGTTAACAAGTTGTTAATATGTTCCAATGAATGACTTGCGTCTAGTGACTCATTTCAATTTGGGGTTTACATTTACTCATGCTCTTTATTTATTTTTAACTGGACGAGAACTAGCCTGAAATCTCCCTGTAGAGTTATATACAAACCTATGTTGTAGTTTAATAAAATGATAGTGAGTTAATCAAGTTAATTATTAATTTCAAGCAAGATAGCTATAGGCAATGAAGTACCGTACATTTGCCGTTAGTCTGCACTTTAGAGTATGATACCCAAATTTGTTTTTGGTTATGGACGCTTTTTATTAGTTATAGTATCCGGGCTGACTGGAAGTTAATAGAATAAGGACTAGAGGATAAACATTGATAGATTGCTTGCATCGGTAAAACCTATTTTTGTTTATATCAGTAAAACTATTTTCTTTAGCATGCCAATAGGTTTGAGGATGAAATTGGTGGCAGATAGAAACATGATGATATTGTCATTGTTTGCATTGTCTCCGTTATTTATATAAACCCATTTCTTATTCAGTTTGTAGTTAATTTTCTGATGTATAAACTGTCCAAAAGTCAATTGGATCAATTCTGAAATTTCTGATCAAGGGGAACTTGGATTTGAACCCATGATACCATTTTCTCTTTTGCAATGTGATACGATCCTGCATTATTATATTATTATTATTAATTAATTAATTAGTTTATTTAGTTTCCTTTTATTATATTTTCTTAGAGACCAAGTTAAGCCTAGAGTATCTTTTCTTATATATAGGGTATTAGGGTTGTAATGTTTATTATGTGGAATGAATATGAAGTATTGATTTATTAATCAATTGGGGAGTCGGTTTATCTCATCAATATAAACCATTGGGAGAGCTTATTCGACCTCTCGAACGTCGATTACTCTATCTTTATTGTTCTTTTACCTCATTATCGACACGGTTCATATCAATTGGTATCAGAGCTGTTCGATTCTAGGGTTTTAAAAAAAAAAAAAAAAAAAAAAGTTACTGTTCATCAGAACACTATTCATCCGGATCACTATTCACATCCAAACAATACTGTTCATCCGAATCACTATTCACTACCAGAAAACACTGTTCAGAAAAGTCGAATCTTCTTTTGATTCCAGTTATCAATGACACACATATGGCGGGCTATAATGGAAGAGCATCGAGCAAGTATGGATGCTTACAAAAAGGTCCATAAGGAGACAGTGAGATCTGAAATGCGGATGGCAATTTTACAGCAAAGTATGGAGATGGATATATGGGAGATCAAAGAAAAACTTGCTGAGAGACGGGAATTAATGGAGGTGAGATCAAGGGATTACAGTAACCAAAATAACAGCATGGCAGAAATTGAGTTTGTTGAGGAATCAACCAAACCTATGGCTGCAGAAAGTGGTGAAGATGGTAGTAACCTGGAAGAGTTCAAGGTTGCATCAGGTGTGGAAGAGGAGGCTCTTACAACACCAATCATGATGGTGGAAGATTTAGGGCAGACTTTACTCAACAACTTAAGTGAGGTCGCTATAGAGGTGGAAACAGAAGGTAACTCACATACGCACGGATTCCTTAATGAACCTGATGTTGGACAAATTCATGCTCTGAAAGAGAATATGTTTAGTGGGAGTTCATGGGACAATTATCAAGTTGTTAGACAAAGCCATAACATGTTCAAACTTGTTATGGAGTTGAAGTGCACATACAATATCTTTCATGGGCAGTCTTGGAGACACTTGTGGGGGCATGCTAAACATGGGCTTAGGACATGGTTAGAACAGAATTCTAGGTTTAAGCCTATTTTGCTATTTCACTGTGAACAACAAGCTATGCAATTACAAGTCAGAATTTGGGATCCTGGAATTACTCAATGTGACGTTTTGAAGCAACACCTTGAGGACAAGGTGTTTTTGGGGGCGGGAGTATTGATACGATCCTGCATTATTATATTATTATTATTAATTAATTATTTTATTTAGTTTCCTTTTATTAGATTTCTTGGTGAGAAAGTTAGGGCATTAGGTTAAGTCTATTATAAATAGGGTATTAGGATTGTAATTCTTATTATGTTGAATGAATATTAAGTATTGATTTGTTAATCAATTGGGGGGTCGGTTTATCTCATTAATATAAACCATTGGGGGATCGGTTTATCCCATCAATATAAACTATTTATCTTGGGGGATCGGTAATTTGGAGGAGCATATGGTTAAGTCAGCTGTGGAGAAAGCCGATTTTACGGGGCCAGTTTTGGTAGCGAAAGAAGATTTAGGTCAAAAGTTAATCAATGACGTGGATCCTCTTATGGTGCTCAAATCAGATGGGAAGATTAACAAGAACAAGTTCTCTATTGTACCTATTGAGCAAAATTCTGCTGGAAAAAAAAATCATAAGATGTTCATATGGCAGTTTATAAAATTTAAGTCAGGATGTGAAATCTGTCTTGGACATCTTTGGACTAATGCTCGGTTGAAACAAGAACCGGTTCCTGCTCAAAGAAGAACATGGGATCCCGGAATTACTCAATATGACGTTTTGAAGCAACACCTTGAGGACAAGGTGTTTTTGGGGGCGGGAGTATTGATAAGATCCTGCATTCTATAGTTTATTATTATTAATTAATTAATTAGTTTATTTAGTTTCCTTTTATTATATTTTCTTAGAGACCAAGTTAAGCCTAGAGTATCTTTTCTTATATATAGGGTATTAGGGTTGTAATGTTTATTATGTGGAATGAATATGAAGTATTGATTTATTAATCAATTGGGGAGTCGGTTTATCTCATCAATATAAACCATTGGGAGAGCTTATTCGACCTCTCGAACGTCGATTACTCTATCTTTATTGTTCTTTTACCTCATTATCGACACGGTTCATATCACAATGTCGCAATTATTAATGTACACCATATCCTCATTTACTCTAAGAATACATTCTACTTGTTAAACTCTAGGAGTCTAGGGTTGTGCCTAGAGTAAACCTGCACAGGTCAAACGCCCACCTCTTATCACCGATTTGTCTAGTGATCTAAGAACGTTATGACTGAACCATGACTAGTGATATCATACTAGAATTTTGAGAAACATTATCATGTCGTGGATAATCATAGGAAAACAGAACACGATAAGCAATGGTGGCCCATTTTTATCAAGTAAAATTCGATGGTCTAGTTACTGGTCAGCAATGTAGTTGAAGAGGTGGCAACTATCAAACCCATATACAATTGTTTTGAGAAATTTTGCAACACATGTGTTAATTAATTTCCTTCAGGTATTTAAAAGGCCCTTTTTTTAGAAAACTAAAAATACACTTAAAGTAGCCCTAAAATCACATGTCTCTGATCATATTAATGTGCGTGTGAAACTCATGAAGTTTATTAGTATGAAATATTTTTTATGAACAATGCAGCAGACAAGAGGAATAAGAATAATGAGAGGAGGGTAAGTTTAGGAACACTGTAGAGAAATTTGAGTCTTGCAAGTAAGGGTGAACTGTTATGATTCAACAGTTTCTCATACAAAATATTAAGGGTTGCCAAATATGTATCTAAACGTACATAACTGATCATCCTATAATCTTTATGAATTTCTTGGGACCAAGTCTACCAAGTGAGGAACTTTTAATGCAGAGATATGCATATTTCTTCAGTTATCATATGGTCTAATTTGATTGATTTGTAGCTTCCATTTCTTTCTGGTTGATTATCCGCTTATAAGATAACTAAAAGAGTTTAAAGGTTTGGAAACCTTTATTGGGTGTCTCTTTTCACACCAAACTTCTGTGCTGCGTCAGGGTTAGGTTGGAAGTCATGGAAGAAGAGATGGTTTATTCTCACACGCACTTCTTTGGTGTTCTTCAAAAATGATCCCGTTAGTTCTCTTCTTCATTTTATACTTTATTAATGATTCCATTTCTCTTCCACACCCTTATGACTTTCCCCCCCTTGAAATGCTAACTTTGTACTGTATATTCAGAGTGTAATTCCTCAGAGAGGAGGTGAAGTAAATCTGACACTAGGGGGAATTGACTTAAACAATTCAGGAAGGTACTGGTGGTTTTGTTGTGTATATGTTATACAACTTATACTTTATTGGAAGAGGTGTTAATCTACAGCGTCGATGATCTTAATTTGCAGTGTCGTTGTTAGAGAGGACAAAAAGCTGTTAACTGTTTTGTTTCCTGATGGACGTGATGGGCGGGCATTTACTCTTAAGGTTTTTTTCATGACGGATTGAAGATTTCCTTTTGTTGTTTATGTGCTTATGGGGTATTTGGATTGCATTTTCATATTGGTTATATGCTAGGAGATGCAGTAATCAGCTTTTAATGGTTTGATGATACATATTATTTTGATTATCTGATTATCAAATTTAGCTATAACTAAAGCAACAAAATTGACCTTTTAATACTAAAACAACTACTAATATACCCCCTTTTTCTTACCTAGTTTGAGAGACTTGATTACATTTCAGTATTTCACACACCATACAGATGTCATTTTGTTCATTGTAATAATTTAATAGAAATTTTTTTAACACTTAAACAGATGTCTGAAAAAGCAAGCCGCAGAAGCACTTCCAAACACTATTTCCTGCATTATTTTTTATTATAGCAAGCTATCTAATTTTTATTATTTATAACTGCTTCTAAGGCGCACACAGCACATCCAAAAACCCCTTAGCAGGCTTGGGTTATCTGAAATCTCTATTATCGGTAATCACCTAACTTTTTACCGTTGAATGGATTATCAGGCGGAGACATCGGAGGATCTGTATGAATGGAAGACAGCTCTGGAACATGCTCTTGCTCAAGCACCAAGTGCAGCCCTTGTTATGGGACACAACGGGATCTTCCGCAATGATACTACTGATTCAATTGAAGGGCCCTTCTATCAATGTTTGTCAACTTGCATCTTTTAATTTTGCTTTGTTATGCTCATTGTCTTTGACAGGTGATTTCATTATTTAATATATTATGTCTAGGGAGGGACAAAAGACCTATCAAATCATTAGTTGTTGGACGGCCGATATTGCTAGCACTGGAAGACATAGATGGTGGCCCATCTTTCCTTGAAAAAGCTCTTAGATTTCTTGAAAAACATGGTACCTTTCTTTCTGATTGTATTAAATCTATATGGTTGTATGTACAAGTACTACGGGCAACTTCTCTGCCGCAATGTGGTAACTTGTACTCTATGAACTTGATGTTACAGGAACCAAAATAGAAGGGATCTTGAGACAAGCTGCAGATGTCGAGGAAGTTGATCGGAGAGTCCAGGATTATGAAACAGGTTAAACACGTGTCCCTTTATTGCCTAGATTGGAGGCCAGGAGCTGTTGAGTGATTTCTAATAGTCACATCTATTACGTTAATTGCTTTTTACATTGACAATCAAGTAACAAGAATACTAAAGTTGGCTCTCTGTTTATTCCAGGCAAGACTGAATTTGGTTCTGATGAGGATCCTCATGTTGTTGGTGACTGTGTCAAGGTGCATACCTGAATTAAATCAATATTGTAAACAATAAAAAATATTTTTAGATAAAAGAGTAACTGATGAAGGTTAAGCGATGCATTTTGGGTCATGTTTTGGGTAATAATTACTTCAGCTATTCATTTGCAGTATGTCCTTCGAGAGCTACCCTCATCCCCTGTTCCTGCATCCTGCTGCACTGCTTTACTAGAAGCTCATAGTGAGTTCATCTCCCCTTTTCTTGTAGGAGTAATTGAATTAGTTTCATATTTTTAGATTAAGATAATAATCTCTGCTTTGCTTGCTTGGTATTCAAACCTGTTTGAATATGCTACTAAATAATAAATAATCAAAACTAGGTGTTTGAGTAATAAATGGGAAGCAACGGGGGATGAAAACTTATAGCTATAATTGATGTCTTCATCTGTTGCCTAGGTACTTGATTTCGGTATTGTTTAATCAGATCATATAGTCAGATGTTTCTGCAATCTTTTAGTTTGGCCGGTTAAACACATACGGCTGTCTGTTAAGACCCAATTGTGAGACAATGTTAGTTCTCTAAACGAAGCAGTATGAAGTATCCATTGTTATTGTGAACGGAGTTGCTGGAATTGCCTGTAAAACAATTATATTTTAGTTAATATGCTTAAAGCATATTATTCTGCACTTTACTCAAAAGTGTATCTATATAGTTTTCAGGCTATGCTGCTTCCTGCTCATCTTTTATATAATAAAATAAAACCCCTATCGGGAATTTTGCATTTTAAAAAAATCAATCCATAACACAAGTAGAGGATAAATACAAAAAATATAGATAAGATATTTAAAAAAAGATTATTTATTTTATATTTATTCACAATACAAGTAGAAGATAAATACAAAAATATAGATAAGATGCAATTAAGAATAGGATTAAAATTTTTAAATAATTATTTCAAAAAAAATTTAAAAAACCCGCGCGTGCGCGGGTATTATAACTAGTATAAGATATATAAGTTCTTTTTCTACATTTGAGCTGAATGCTGTTCTTTATGTTACTCTTTTATCTATTCCTTTTTTTTTTCCCCAATCAATGTGAAAAGCTAGAATGTGGATATTTACTCCAATGTTGACTTGTCTTCTGCATTGTGAATATGTTGCTTTGTTGAATGCTGAACACCTAATTAAATTGACACATGTGGAATATGTATACTAACTTTGCATCACTTCTGTTGCTTGAACAAGGACTTGACCGCAAGGAAGCTCGAGTAAATGCCATGCGTGCTGCAATCTTTGAAACATTTCCTGAGCCAAACAGGCGTTTATTACAGAGGTGGCCTTTTTCTCTTTCATTCTGCCAAACTTTATTATACACTTTGTCATAACATGCAAAACACAGCCCTGGGATTCTTCATGAAAGTAAAAGAAGGGGAAAAAAATAAAAATCCAAAAGTTAGGCACGGGCACATTCTTGTTTGATAGCTCTCTTTAGGAAAAATATTTAGAAGTCCTCAGCTATTATTGTATGACCTACGTTGATATCTGTGGAGTTGATGTATATATGTGCTTACAATGGGCAAGCATAGCTTATGGCTCTCATTAAGAAGTACCATCCTCCTACTTATCATCTTACCTACACTAAAATATGGCAGGTGTCATGCACTAATTCTCTTTCTTAATATAGTGCATTGATTCTTCCACTTGCCATGATCATAGAAGTAGGAGGATTAGGAGCAACATGTAGTAGCCGGGTAGGAAGATATATCATTTTCCATAAACTAATGTCCGACGGTGTGTAACAATTTACGCACTGGTAACTAGATATAACTTTCTATGTGTGTGCAAAATGCTTTAGCATAGGTTGGCCAGCATGGGATTCATTACTTCTCTTCTATAGAGGTGCCAATTTCAACCAATTAACTTATGAATTGGTGATTAACTCATTTGGTTTATGGTTGAACTAAATGGGTATAATAGAAGAAAATCATTTTAAAAGGAAATGGGTCAGAATTTCGCCTAAAGTGTAATTTTAAATGCATAAAACATTCCAACTCCTTTTATCAAGAATCAAATTAACTATTATCGAAGGGTAAAGATTTGGTCAAAAGGGCTGTGCATCACCCAGACAGTCAACCAAATGGACCCAAAGTCCAAACAGTTACCAAGCTGCTAGTTCCGCCCATATTTCCACCCCTACTCTTCTAGAATAGGGCCCTTTAATAATAATAGTCACTAGTTTTTTTTATAGGTTTTTATATAATTGCGATGTTAAGTATATTAAATTGTGGCATGCATCTGCAGAATCCTAAAGATGATGCACACTATTTCTTCGCATACTTTTGAAAATCGGATGACTCCATCAGCAGTTGCTGCTTGTATGGCGCCATTACTGTTACGACCTCTTTTAGCCGGTGAATGCGAATTGGAGGATGATTACGATGATAATGGTGACAATTCTGCGCAGCTTCTTGCTGCAGCAAATTCTGCTAATAATGCTCAAGCTATTATTGCAACTTTACTTGAGGAGTATGAAAATATCTTTGATGTAAGATGCTGTCATTTGGTTTGTTTCTAATATGTTCTTTCTTTTCTTTTCGTTTTTTCTGAGTTAAAATGTTACTGTTGTGGTTTGTGTAACAGGATGATACTATGCTTAAAAGTTCTATGTCAGCAGAATCTCGGATAGACAATAGTGCAAGTGAAGATTCAATGGACGACGAAAATATGGCAATTAAAGAAAATGGTTACCATGATGCAGAAAATGGAGCTGATCAAGAAACTGATGAGGATCCTGAGCGTATTCACAGTGGAAAGCTGAGCGAAAGTAGTGGTTATGCTTGCAGTGATCTTTATGAATTCAAGGTTCACACTTGCTCTCCCTCTTTATTGATATCTTTCTAAATTTTGAGTTCATGAAGCCAATAAAACCAGTCAAACCGGGTTTTCGTATAGGCCAGGCTCGTTTACGTCACATACAAACTGTTGTCACTTTGTCCTCTTCTTATACAACCTAAACGCATTAAATTTAATCTAAGTTTATGTTATTACAGTTATAATCTGACTTATTAATCTAAGTTGTATGCCATATAATGTCGCTTTCTTGTTGATCATTAGGCCAATTACTTTATTGTTAAGAATTTGAGAGATCACACCTTCATATATTGTTATTACCTAAATGTTGATTTCATAAACTACTAAAATTGTAATCTGATTATAATCTTTATTTTCCTTCTCTTTGGTCATTTACTGATGGGGAGCATTGATTTTGTGAATTTAGCCTTATGGAGCTGATGAATCAGATGTTGTATCCCCAAGGAACAAGGTTAACCCATCAACAAATTCTAATGTATTGGACTCTCAGCGTCTTGAGAATTCTAATGCTCAAATTAATGAGCAACATATTCAGCGAAACAAGGAAACTGGAAACGAGATGGAGACTTCTAGCATGCTCACGAGAAGTGAGTCTCATCGATCAGTTGGGACAATGCTTTCTTCAGTAGATCAAGGGGTATCTCAGCTTTTCACTGGTCCCCGATCATGCGCGGAGACTCCCATTAGCAAATTTTCTGGCTCCAATAGTAATGCCAAGCGTTCTTCATTTTGGGGACGGAAAAATGTAAGTCTTGATTGGTTTAGTGGATATTTTAGAAATTTCTTTTCTCTTTTATCATGCAATTTATGGTCAAATTATAAGTGCTGAAGCACTTAGTGTCTTTAGAACTGTAAGTATGCAATTTGTGCTATGGTCATATGTTACTAATTCAGAAATTGAGTGTTGGACTCCTAGGGATCTGAAGACTGTTTTTCATATTTTATTTTGTAGGGAAGAAAGACTCCATCAGTGGAATCAGTTGACTCTTCAGGAGAAGAAGAGTAAGATTACCAACTATTGCTTTTTTATGTTTTGCTTTCCACTGTATGCCCCAATCCTATCATGTTTCCAACGTTTAAGAACTTACATATAGTTTGAATTACTTTGAAACATGACATCTAGTATTTGTTAAGGGTGTAGAAATATGAAGCATGCCTTGCCAATGAACTACTGTTCTTGCTTAAAATACAGTAAGATTTAAATATGTTAAGATTAACTTAAGAATTAAGATTCTCTCTTTTACAGCCTCATGGCTTGAGGTTTGTTTTCAGATGATTCAGTATCATTTCTCGAGTGCTTAGTTTTTTCTTCAGTTTACTCTTTCAACAATTCCTTGACTAAAATGACAAACAATTATGAATTCTGGGCATCTTGTCTCTGAATGTTATCTTAACTGTTCTATGTTTTCAACATAGTAATTACTGTGACTTACCAATATAAAGTATCTTGGTGGATCCTTATATAGCTAGGACACAGTGAGTTCGCGTAGACTGTATAGTGCATTTTTTGGATACTGTATTGCCTCTTTTGATTGAAACATTTATGTATTTTTACATGATACCATGTTACTTAAACTTGTCACTAAGCTGGTTTAGACAACAATTTGCTTTCTCTCCACGCGGTAAACTAATAACTGTTATTGCTATAGTGCTGAACCTGTTGATGGCTGTTCTATCTATGTACTGTGTATGTATATGTCCAAGTGTGTGTTTGATATGCATGTATATATGCTATTTAGGTTTCGTATCTTGGTCTGCATGCTTGAAATATGTTGCTATGTTTCTTGATGGTAGAGTATTGTTTCTTGTATTATCTTTTACTCGTAAATGTAGTATCCTTTGTGTTCATCAGTTTTTTACAATGATATTTACTTAAGCACAATGTCTCGTTAGCTATATTCTGAATTTGGGAGTTTGATATTGACAAATGCTATATTATCGTATGCATCTAGACTTGCTATTCAGAGGCTTGAACTCACGAAAAACGACTTGCGGCAGAGAATTGCTAAGGAGGTAATATTAGATTTTATTGTACTAACTGTGCATAATGATGAGATTTATGCTAATAGTATATAAGTTTTGTCGATATTAGGCAAGAGGGAACGCAATACTTCAAGCTAGCCTGGAAAGAAGAAAACAAGCACTGCATGAGCGTCGGTTAGCCCTTGAGCAAGATGTATGCTCTCTTCTTTTAGTTTGAATGCAATCATGATTTTATGGTAGTCTTATTTTGTGAATCAAATTTGGAGGTTATCAACTCAGTTTTGGGTAAAAAAACGTTAAATAGAATCGAATTAATTGGGTCAAAAGTCATTTCTCCTGTATTGAAATGCTTTTTTTTTTTGGTAAAGGATTACCCCGGTAAATTGTATTAATCACAGAAGAAATAAGTACAATGGAATGTGGCTGAGGTACCACATTAACCTCAAGCAAAAGCTTGAACTTCCACTAAACGAATGTGACATGCCACAATCAAACCTGCCTAACTATAAGACACATCCACACAACTCTTAGCAACCATAAAGCCTAAAGTTCTTAGACATCTTCCATTGAGATAACAAACGATTCACCATGGCGGTATTCTTGAACCTGTAAGTTAAAAGCTTAAGTCTAACTGTCACCATAATGATGTCACGCAGCTCATCCGAAGATCTTCTCACTTTCTTGAACAAACGATTATTACGTTCCATCCATATAAAGTAGGAAGAGGCAGCCAATATCAAGCGACCAATAACACTCTTTGCCGTGCACCTATGCGCCATAGGCTGCAGGAAAGAGAGGATATCATGAAGATTTGGGGGAACCAAATCCATACCAGCTAACATACGAACCGCGCACCAAATACGCGAAGAAAACGAGCATTCAAAGAAGAGGTGCTCATGAGAGTCCGGTTGTAAATCACAAAAGACACACCGAAGCATGTTTAAGTCGGTATCTAACCCGACGTCCCATTGCCTCAACACTGAGTGAACCAAGCAAAACCAACCATAAGTGGAACGAGTGTCTAGGAATACACTGAGTGAACCAAGCAACACGATACCATGAAACCTCCATACCCCGCGGCCTTAACTCCTCCCATGCACTAGAAACAGAAAAAGCCAAAAGTTTACCATTAGAAGCTCGCCATACAGGTAAATCAGGACGTGACTTCTCAAGACAAGGCACCTGGATGATTCCTAAATCCGGAGCCTTGAGGAGCCACGCTTGAGGCCATATCCACGCACTGTTGACCACTAAATCAGCCACACAAGAATGAATAGAAAAACCCTCTCTAGTGATATCTCTAGGAGTTAGATATCTAATAAATGGGGATTGAGAACACCAGGAGTCATACCAAACCGAAGTATTCTTACCATTACAATCTTGGTCCAGAATAAAGGTCTAACAATCTCACATAGTTGAAGAAGTTTCAACCACCCCCAGCTCATATCACTGTATTGAAATGCTTACAATGTTCTAAATCTGTAAATCTAATAGAAATTATATCATTATTTCTAAGTGGTATAGTTTCTGTAATATATTTAACACATTGCAAATTTACAAAATCTAGGAAATGGGACAAGACACGAAACATGTTTGTACTGAACCCTTTCAAAGTTTTACCCAACCCGTTTGACTTACTTATTTTGCCAGCCTTTCCACAATAAAACTTAATTCTGCCACTTCTGCGAGTGTGATTCTTCTTTTGATCCTTACGGCCCCTCAATATCTGCCTCAGCAGTTGAAGTCTCATTAAGTTTGCTGTTGTTCATTTATTTGAATGATATATTGACATCCCTCTCAATGTTCCATTTTAAACAAAAATTATAGGTTTCAAGACTTCAGGAGCAGCTACAAGCTGAGAGGGACTTGCGAGCTGCATTAGAAGTTGGGTTAAGTATGTCTTCTGGGCACTGTTCTGGATCCAATCGCACAATGGATTCAAAGGTTAGCACTCTCCACTTCTTGGTCTCTGTTAAGTTATCTAAATTTTGTGGTTACTATATTTACATCTTTTTAAACTGAAGACAAGGGCTGAGCTGGAGGAGATTGCTCTTGCTGAAGCGGATGTGGCTAGATTGAAGCAAAAAGTTGCTGAGTTGCATCATCAACTTAATCAACAACGGCAGCAGCATTACGGCTCTCTCTCGGATGCTTCTGACCGATTCCAACATCTTCATAACCATAATTCTCAACAGTGAGTGTTTCACTTACCATGATATTCATGTATTTTTGTGATATAATGAAATATATATATACACATACATGAGTGTAGTTATATAAGCACAGTTATAGCCAAATATCTATCAAGCTGGTTGTACTGCTATCTTTTTTCTCATATGTGGCAAAATGAACAGGTCGGATTGGTTGGATAATGGGTCAAAGAGTTTAAATTGTATGACAGTTTGAAATGGTTTGAGTTGTTGTGTCAACTCTTTTCTCTCTCTCTTTAGAATTTAATGGATAATATATTAAAAATGATTATTATACTGTGATAATGATTCAACCGTTCTTGATAAATCCGTTTAGGAGGCTGTGAACACTTGGATAGTGTTTGGCTAACTCAATTTGCTCAGCCGGTTTGACTGTTTCATTTATAGCTATAGTTTTTGATTTTACACATTTGACTTGTAAGCAACAATCTATTACCTGTCTTTACCCAAAAAACAATCTATTAACCGTCAACCACAACTAAATCACTACTTGGCGCGTCTTGTACCAATTGGATCATGCATCATACTTGAATATATGATGTATATATTTGTCTTTGGCAGAAAATTTGTTCAGCAAGATTTTGATACTTCACTTGCTTTTATCAACCATGAAAGGAAACAAAGAACGGAGGTAAGTAGCCCTTAGTTGTGTATGCTTGATTAACCATTGCTCTCATTTTTTACAAATCTCCTACTATGTGTATAAGACTATTGACTGAAATACATAAAAATATTTTGAGAAGGATAGATTTATGATACTACTATTTGGCATATACTTGTGTGTCTAAAGATTAGAAAGGGTAAATGGGTGCACCGAGGGCGGGGAACAAGTCTCAATTCGCCTCTTTAGATTTCTCAAAAAACTGTTTTGTATTTCTTAAACAAGGTATCAGGCGTGAAATTAAGTTGACTTTGATATTTCCCTATCAGAAATGGCACAATGTCCAATTTGTTGCTAATACTATGGCATTTTGTTTTTGACATTGTTAAGATGTTGCTAGTCTAGTCAGTTAAACTTGTTCAATCTTGATGCAGGAAAATTCATTGGGAACAGAGTTAAGAAACATTAAAGGACAGACATTAAAATCTGGTAACAGTAGTAGGCAGCAGCCTTCACGCAAGCAGTTGTTAGACTCTACAAGCTTGAGTGACTCTAGAAGTACCGAGGCATCTACAAGTCTATCCATGGATGATTTTGGGGCTGTTGATTCTGCCTGCATCCCATCTTCATCCAGACCAGCAGAGGTTATACTTTATATCCCTTTTCTGCTTTATTACCTACCCTCAATTACTGAACAAAACAAAACAGCTAATAGGAACGTAGGCCCTGTTTTTTCAATTAAACTAGAAAATTTTGAAGCAGGAAATAAAAGTACTCCGTATTTGCCAAATGCGTACTTTACTCGATAACCAAAATCAATTAAAGAAGTTTGAACCCCCTCCCCTCAAAGATTTCTGGCTCCACTAACTTTCTACTTTTTTCTTAAAGTTTCATCCTATTTCCTTGAAAAAAGTCTTGCTAGATGTGTTTTCTTATTTTTCTCAAACAAAAATTAAAGATATGTTTGCATAACAAAGAAATGTGTGAAATGAAGACCGCCTTAAGTGATACCAAACGAGGTGGCATCTAATTTATAATTCCCATGGAGATGGCAGTTTGGACCTTTTTTCTCATGTTTGGGTTGATTTGGTTTGTGTTTTATCTCAGATGGGTCAAATAGAGAATTGGCCAAAAGGTGGGTCAAATGGGTTGAAATTGGCCAAAAGTGTATTTTTATTGCATACAACCTCCTTTATTGTTTTTACTGATCTAGATGATTATTGTAATAATATTGTTTTTGCAATCATAGTTAGCACATTAATTGTTTATGAAGAGTTTGAAAATGGACAAAAAACGTATGTGGGTCAACCTAACCTTAAATGTCGCTTTTGACCTGTTACTCAACCCATGGGACCCCCAATATTGCCAACTCGGTTTGGTGATGATGTACATATTGAGGAACAAAAAGGAATATATTCCAGACATTGTGATTCTGAAGGTGTGGCATTTCATGATAGGTGGTTGACTATCCACGGCATCCATCGGCTGGGTCTTCCACTTTGGTAGAGTTGACGACCCGTCTTGATTTCTTTAAAGAGAGACGCTCTCAGCTTATGGAACAACTTCACAACCTTGATTTAAACTACGGGACTTCCTCCCAAGATTTTATGTATAAACAATCGTCCCCTCGCTGAAACAGCATTCAACATGCTGAATTGCTGATCCTAAGCAGCTGACATCCTCCATTTGTATATCCCTTGTTTTTTGTGGAGTGTAGATGCTCTGTAGTCTGACCATCCCTTTTTTTACTCATTATTTTCATCTTCCATTTCCGTCTCATTTGGTGTCCAGAGATAAAGAAAAAAAAAATGCTTTCTCAGGTGTAGCGGGTGTCGTAGTATATTTGTTTATCATAAAGTGTCATTATGTACCATGATCGATAATCTTGCTATGCGAGAATGTGGCGAATGTTGTGCTTATTGTGACAATCACATTATCTAGTGATGTTTTATGGGTTTTTTTTTTTTTTTTTTTTTTTTTTTTTTTTTTTTTTTTTTTTTTTTTTTTTTTTTTTTGTTTTGTTTTTTTTTCCAACCCTTTTGCTGGTTTAATAGTGACATTTTCATGGTGTTTGATGTAAATTTTTGGAATGTATTTTTGCTTTAAATGTAGGTATTTTAAGTTGTTTCTTTGCTTTTTTATATCTTTTTTTGTATCTTACAATACAAAAAAAAAAAATAAATAAAATAAATAATAGTAATAATAATAAAAAAAAAAAAAAAAAAAAAAGTTGTTAAGTCTGGCTTCCTTCTGCATGTGTTCATGTGTTCACCCCATTGTTCTTTGTATGATTCTTGCTTTACAAATAAAACGTATATGTTTGTGATCACCTTTCTGTCTTCAATGTTGCAATAGCCAGTATGTTGGTATATATTTGACACTAATTTTATAGTGTTTTCAGTTCTTGTATATCCACCATGTATAATTGAAAATCCTGTAATTTGTCTTGGTACTTGGAGAGTTTATCACGCTTTAGTCGCATACACAATGACGGAGATGTATTTTGACAATGTTGCGATCTGCTCTTAGATGTTATGTGACGTTTGTGGTCTGTGACGAGAGCTTTCTGTAGAAGATGTGCATTTGAAGTGTTTACCTTAGAATTAGGTACGACATCAGCTAACAAACAATATTTGACCGGATCTGTTACCTTACCCCTACCGATATCGTACATCAAAATTAAACAAGTGTTTATGATTTGGTTCCCATGTTCAATTTAAAATTGGAACATGACAGCATATTTGTTTCTTAAACAAACTCCACTACATATCCAATTAAAGTTTAACGATGTTTGGGTGGGTTTGGCATGGTACTTTTGATTTGAGTAATGGTATTTTAGTGTTTTTTTTAAAGTAAATAGAGAAATATGCTTCGATTTTAGCAATTGGATTTGAAAACAAATGTGATGCTCTTATCTTTTTCATGTGAGCCATTTTTTTATCACTGTACCTCATTATTTTTATATTTAAACAACAAAAAAATTAATTATATTTTTAGTCTAACCAACTTTTTGTACATTTTGCCTTTCACACCCATTCTAATACGATTCTTGTAAACTTATAAACAAAATAAAGACACACTTTTATAAGGAAGAAAGCTCATAATAAAGAAGTGAAGTATTGTTGAGGGCAAGACTTATGCGTGTAGTTAATTATCATTAGAATTAATTCTTTATATAAAATAAATAAAATTATGGATGGATAAAATTATTGTCACACTTTTTTTTTTTTTTTTCCTAAGATGTGTGTGATTCTTTTCCGGGTATAATAGTATTGATGATTTTGTTTCGTGAGATAACATTCATCCTTCCGATAAATATTATGAGAAATGCATATATATTCCTCTAAAAATGAGGGTGCAAGGAAAAAGGAGATTGAGCACGTTTGATAAAGAGAATTTTAAAGACTAGAAATAAAAAAAAGGTATAAAAATTAAGAAAATTTGTTTAATTTCACTGTTTGTTTGAACTGAAATAAAAAAATAGTGACAAAAATCTTTTTTTTTTTTTTTTCTTTGAAAAAACATCAAAACAAAAAGAGTCACCAAATTTTTTTGAAAATGCTTCAAGCACTAAATGTTGCACATAATTTGTTTACATAATATCTTTTTATCAAAAACCATTTCTTAATAAAATTATAAGTGAAAGTGATTACAAAGAAAATAATAAACAAAATAATTTTTCAGAAAAATAATAATAATAATAATAATAATAATAATAATAATAATAATAATAATAATAATAATAATAATAATAATAATAATAATAATTTGACTGGGTCATCGCCCTTGATGCGAACAAGTATGGTTGATTTTGTGCCGAGTCGTGCGGTGATTGAGGCTGCACAACGTAAACACGTCAAGTATGAGGCTAAGTGCGCGGATATTGGATATGGGTTCCTCCCCTTCTATTTCTCTTCTTTTGGGGAACTTGAGAAGGATGCAATGACCTTACTGAAGAGAATTCGAAAGTTCTCGATGACCCAAGACATTAGACTATTGGAGCATGTACTGCTGCTCATATCTTTAGTAGGATTAGCTTTTGTATGGCTAGAGGAGTGAGAGCCCAGTTAGTATCTCGGCTCCCCACTAACTTATTGTAAATCTTATAAGTTTATAATAATAATAATAATAATAATAATAATAATAATAATAATAATAATAATATAATCCATTTCTCCAATTTCTCCAACACTACCTATTTCTTTCCATGCTTCAATTCTCTCCCCTTTTTTTTAAAAAAAAAAAAAAAAAAAAAATTATCTCTAGGAAGGAAGAATAAAATTAGGCGGATTCCATTTATTTTGTTTATTATTTTCCCCTTACCAAACACATCGGCTATGTTTGGCGACACGTAGGAGTAAGCAGTAGCAATAAGCAGATTAGTTGTTTGTTTAAAAAACGTGTTTGGTAACATAGCTGTAGATGTAATTATAAAATGTAAAATTACGAAAAATGACATATACTTATGAATGAATGTTATTTTTTTAAGGTAAATTGATAATATTAAAAGTAAAATGCTAGCGGTATATTGGAAAGCTACTTTAGGAAGCATTAAGATTGCAAGCTGTTGAAGTGTTGCTAAACGCTAATAGCAGTGTTGCCAAACAAGCATTAAGACTGAAACTCTTGTCTCTTAAACGCTTCCGATTGCCAAACATGACCGATTCGTCTGTCTGCGTTGTTGTTTAGTTTAGTTAAACCAGAGTTGTTATTTAGCGATCCAAGTAGCAACTGAAACCAAACCAAACCAAACCACCTAGTGAAAGAAAAAAGAGAAAAAATGTTGAGAGGAGCTTGTTGTTATTCATATCCAGCAGCAACCAGTATCTGTTGTGCTGCTGCTGCTTTTAAACTCTCCCTTTCTCCATCATCAACAACAACACGACTTTCATCATCATCTTTATCTTTATCTTCATCATCCTCGGCTAGGAGGAGAATTTACACCTTTAATTATTCTTATTGTCCTATCAATAGTTCTTGTTTCAATAGATTGTCGATGAAGAATCAGCATCATCCACTACTTCCTAGAGCCTCTTCCTCACAAGAAGGTAGGTATTCCATTCCTTTTTTTTTATTTATTTATTTATTTTTTTAATCAAACATACAAATCGCCCCCTTTGCTCTATTATTAATTAAATTAATCCATCCAACTAATCATTTTTATTCATTTTTCTCTTGCAAAATCACAATGTTATACATATTATTATTATTATTTTTCTCATAAATCCTTTATAACAAATTAACATCCATTCCATGTGAATTGAATCAAACTACTAGCATAGTTATATCATATGCAAATATCAATTGTTTTCTAACACTTAGGTTGTGTTTGTTTTTCTAATAAAATCACTTACTACCTCTTAATGGCCTATAAATCTCTTAATCGTTAAGAGCTTTTGACTCTTTGTTTTTCTCCCCTTGTTCATAGGCGTTAAGACATGGAAAGGGATCTTGTTACATCTTAATCATCTATAAGCTAGTTTTTGTATTCTAATCATGCAAATGTTTAAAAAAAAACAAACAACATTATTTGATTCAGATTTATATGTGCGAATCAGATTCTCTTAATAAACAAACGACACCTTACTTCCAACTCCTCGTCAATTTTACTTGTTATTGTTCACTCATACATACATAACCAAGCAATTGTATATTTACATATTATCATGATGCATACGTTGACTCCTCAATTTTGCTTTTTGTAGTAATTGTTATACTCAAACTTTATACTTCCGGGCTCCGGCAAAATACATTTACTTTATACATACTTTGTTTTGTTTTTACCAGCGTCTTATAGCACTGGGAGTGGTAATGATGCTGGTAGAGAACTATTGGTGCAGCACTTGCTCGTCAAAGACGAAGATAAAGATGTTCTCTACGACCTCCAGAAAAGACTTATACGAGGTTAGTCACCATGTTGATAATGACAGACTTCTAAAAGTTGGTTGCTACAAAAGTATCTTGCTTTAATTTCAAAAAGCGAGATGCTGGTTGCAATATCTTTATCTCATTACTTTAGAAACCGCATGCCATATTTTATCCTAAAGTGTCTGGATATCGTTTGTTACATACAGGGGAGGATCTAAGTGACTTAGCAGTTGAGTATTCGATTTGTCCGTCCAAGGAGGAAGGTGGTATGCTTGGTTGGGTGAGAAAGGGGCAAATGGTACGAACCTCATATTCTTCTATGTGATTGGGTAATGGGTTATAATAAGGGTTTTCTAGTACGGTCAGGTAGGCTTAACCTGCCAACAAGTTATGCCCTTTTTCTAATTAACTATATATAGTTAGAGCAGTTAATTATATCAAAAGTATACTACTAATATAATGATCTGAATGTTGTAAAGAAAATGATTTGAGAGATGATCAGCTTTCGAGAATTTTAGGCAACTTTGACCCATCTGACCAGTTTTCTTTATATTTCTCTTTTCTACTTTACCCGTTTGGTCCTTTTTACTGAAATTATAATCAATTTGTCCTGTTCTTAATTATTCGGTTAATAGGTGGCGTGGCACTGCAAATGATTCTAGTCTAAAATTTGTAGATTTTCTTGTAGTAGTTGTTCCTTATTTTTTTTATGGTGCATTGTTGCAGGTGCCAGAGTTTGAGGAAGCTGCATTTACTGCTCCATTAAACAAAGTTGTCAAATGTAAAACTCAATTTGGATGGCATTTATTGCAAGTTTTATCAGAGAGGTGTGTGTTTTGTTATATTATGTATCTCTTCTCCGAACTTTCATCTTTTTATCAGAGCTGACTCTCGGGTTATATATTTCAATTTCAGGGAAGAATCTGTACTTGAGGACATTCAACCAGAAGAGCTTCATGCAAAATTACAAGATCCTGAGTTCCGTGAAGATGCGCAATTTATTGATGTTCGAGAACCACATGAAGTGTACGTCCATATTTCATTTTTCTGCTTAAAAAATCACAATGTTGAAAACTAAAAAAAAAAAAAAAAAAAAAATGCTACCAGAAGTAACAAAAGTTGTATGGAAACATAAAATAGAACAGAAAACATATACAGGTAACCTTCCTTAATACTTGAATCATGAAACAACTTCTTCCTTATATTGGTTCTGGTTAAGATATGTAAACATAACATATGCATTTATAAATGTTGCCCACTCCAGTCATCATGTACCATGCACTCTTCTCGTCATACCCGTATGTTGCAGCATAGCCTGTAGGCATTATAGTACATGTGTACGTCTTTTTACCTTGGCCTAGCTATATATAGGTGCCAACATTATTGGGTTGGGTAATGGTCCAAATGGGTTCGGGTTCATTTATAGTGCTAATTTTTATCTTTCCTTTTAGTTTTTATAAAAACCAATGTATTTAATTCATTTCTGAATTTCTTTTGTTTAAGATTAAGTAGCAATTGGAGTTTGTTGGTTTATATATTTTTTTTTGTGATGTTCCGGGCTATAAATATCAAATGCTAAAGCTCTTTAAGCATTTCGGGAAATGAATGACCCCACAACTTGGATGTTGTGTAATGTTTATTCGAATCATATAGATAAATGATGTGGCAAAAAAAAAAACACAACCCAAATCAGCCCAGTCTTTTACATATGGTCCAAAATTGTCACCGAAAAGTCAACCTTATACTCTGCTTGAAAGCTCGATAAGCATGCTTAATAAAGCAAGCTGGATTCAAAAACTTGAATAGCTTAAAAGAAATCTGTTAGTAC
This sequence comes from Artemisia argyi, assembly GCA_030686995.1. Lineage (NCBI taxonomy): Eukaryota > Viridiplantae > Streptophyta > Magnoliopsida > Asterales > Asteraceae > Artemisia > Artemisia argyi. The sequence continues at coordinate 16,605,593 of CM060697.1, read as the reverse complement.
TAGGTTCAATAAAACAAGCTTGGGATTAAGCTAGGAAAATTAAATACCTTAAAAGTTACATACATGGGAATGGAAAATCTTGATAAGGACTCCAGTTGTGTTCTCTTATATAATCACACTCAGCCCCTTGTATGTATCGACTATTGAGCATGTATAACTCGACAAAATCAAATAAGTGTATTTACTTAATCGTGCCAAAATAACTCGACAAAAGCTGGAACTAGTTTGCCCCGGTCTTTATCATACGTTCACCTTATTTTCTCACTTTCAAGTGTTGAATTTACTTTTTGTTATGCTTATAGGAGTGTTATAATTATTTTATGACTATAATAGCTCAAACGACCGTAGTGTCTTGACAGCTGGGCAAGACATACCAGAGGCAGGAAATTACAGAATATATAACCAAATCTTGTTCTTACAAAATGGATTTGAAGAACTCACACCTTTCAGGCCTAAAGTCCTAATGTTTGTCAAGATACTATTATTCGACTTCAGTGCTTTCGATGTTCTTAATATATGCTTGAATTTTAGTTGTGAAGATTAGATAATTACTATCTGAATGCTTAAAATAGGATTTCACAAGGCTTTTTGGAAAATAATTACCTACTGCTTTGACTGTTTGCAAATAATATAACCACATATATTTGTGTTGTTGAACAGTGAGCGAGCTTCTTTATCGGGATTTCAAGTTCTTCCTCTGCAGCAGTTTGGCAGCTGGGGACCAGAAGTCACTACCAAATTAGATCCCCAGAAGGATACTTACGTTCTGGTATGTTTTATTTTTCTTAAATAAATAATTACGTGGACACCCAATTAACAAGACCAATTTACACCCATATAGATGGATCTATACCTAGCATCTGTTGTTACTCAGCACAATACCATAAATCAATGGTATAGAGGTGGCAAAATAGGTGATCGTACGGTTTGGGTGATGGGTGAAGACAAGTAATTCTTATACTCGGTGTACGGTCCAAGTCACGTGACCAGCCTATAGTTTTTGTCCATTTCTGGAATTCACTTTAAGATTTTTTTTTAACAAAGTTATACTGTCCATTTCTGGATTTAAATGTTAGCCCAAATAGTTGTAGGTGAGATGTGTAGATTGTAGAAGCATCTTTTTATCTAGAAATCTGGTTTTTGGATAAGTGCTTGTGTAGCATTCTCACTCATGAGTCGTGTGGACATTCAAAGTACGCACTTTATATATGTTCTCCAACAGAGTTGTCTCTTTACCACTGATCAGAGCTTATTTGGTTCTGTAGTGTCACCATGGAATGCGGTCATTGCAAGTTGCCAAATGGTTGCAGACACAGGTAACTGTTGTTTACTAATAGAAAAATAACATTCGTATACATCACCTAAGGGAACACATCTTTTGCAATTTCCAGCTATGCATGCAAATCTTCTCTGGTAAAATAATTCTTTATATATAAGTAATCCTTATGGTATGAATGCCTATCACAGGGGTTTAGGAGAATATACAACATTGCTGGCGGAATCCATGCATATGCAGTCAACGCTGATCCATCCATTCCCACATATTGAGCACAAGGAGCCTGTTTTTTCTTTATATTTTAGTGGATTCTGGTTAGCATACGAAGGCGCTTTGTTTGGCAGTTTTGGTACTCAATATTTATGTACTAAACTATGAAATTACCATTCCTTTTTATCTTGTTATCTAGGATACTCTGTCCAAACTTTCCATTATCTACATGTATCTCATCTCCGAGGCTATTGGGCAAGTGATCATGTTACTCACATTATTGATATGAAAAATCGCGTATGAATTTAGAAAAATAGTTTATATGTCACAAAGATCATTACTAGGAAAATAGTTTATATTCCTTTTGTGGCCAAAGGGCTTGTGTTTTAATGGTATTTCATGTTGTGTGTGAAGCTTGCCAACCAAATGGTTGTTGTAAGTCTATGACATGTGAGATAAATTTGTAGTGTACATATTTTGAGATGTCCATGACATCTCAAATCATATTTTGAGGAAAATAAATTCCTTTCGTGATTCTTCTTTTCTTAAAAAAACTTGCAAATGCAATTTTTATATGATTGTAGTTTATAGAATTCGAGATGTCCAAACAGTATAAAATTTGGATAGATTTTTTTCTTTTTTCTTTTCTTTTTTTTTTTTTTAAAGATGAAAAGTCAGATGAATGTAATATCCGAGTTTGTTGAAAATGTACACATTTGTAAATCACAATATAAGGTAGCGTTTAGTTGTAGAAAAAAAAATTTGTTTTTCCGATTCTCGATTCTTTAAAAAGGGAATGATTTTTCCTCTCTAAATAAGAGTTGAGAATTTTGAAAACTCATTTAGATGGAGTTATGTTTTTCTTTTTTAAGTTTTTTTAAAAGTGGAAAGGATAGATTGGGGTTTTCATTTTCTAGTTAAATTTGGAAAGTGAGAATTTTACTTTTTTTTTATAAATAAAAAATGTAACTAACAGATTTTCAGTTTTTTCATTTTTCTATAAAAAAAATTCAGGAAAAATGAAATGTTTTTCACCAAATAAACACGCCGTAAAAAATTGTGAGGACTAAAAAATTTAAAACCAAAAGTTGACCGATTGGAAAAGAAGTAAAGCAAGATGGTATAGACTAGTGTGGTAGAGTAGATGCTCTATTTGGGTAGTGTTTGGCATGGAAATGAGAGTGGGAATTAGTGTAATTATGAATCAAATGAGGAATCTCATGTCCTTTAGTCCGGTTTTGACAACGCTTTAATATACGGAGCTGTTTGGTCTGTGGGTTTTTCCACCATATAATGACAATAATAGTGATACAAAATGTTTGGTTGAATTTTTATTAATTAAAGAATGAAATCCATTCAGTAGGCATCATGTTGTATACTATTCCGCGGGCTATATGTTATCTTTCTTCTTTTCAACTAAAAAATTCAAATATCTACACTTTTCATAAAATAATAGCAGGGTACTCGCGCGATGCGGCGGCGGGTACTCTGATGTGATGTTATGTGACCATATTTTTTTTAACTATTAATTTACAGATAACAATAATTTTAGAGTTGGATCAGTTGGGAAACCCCGTGCATCTTAACCTAGAGGTCAATTGTTCGATCCTCACCCCCTACAAAAGGCCGGAGGTCCTTTCCTATCTTAGATAGAACTGGAAGCAGCCTCTCTACCTTATGTATGGGTAAGGCTGTCTACATCTCAACCTCCCCATACATCATGGAATACGACATTGAGACCTATACAAAAATAAAAAGCAGTAGTATAATTTCATTTATTGGTAACCGAACCTACCACAAACACAAATCTTGATTCTTTTCTTCAGCACAATCACCTTTAAATTTTCTGACCTACATGCGACCTTTCAGGCATAGTAAGGCGACCGACATTTATATTTATATTTTTATTTTTATTTTTAAAAAAAATCCATATATCCACTACATTTTTATTTTTAATATACACTATTCACATGAACCAAATATCAAAATTAGTTCAAAATCAACTATACTATACAAAAAATATACGGCACAATTACCAAGGTAATTAGTCTAAAATCATTTTTAGCCTAAACAAACTTTAATCATCAATATCTATTAACGCCCATGATAAAACTATCAAACAATTTGTGATATTATTTGGCCAACCTAATTAACTACCAAACCGGTATATAACCCAAATGTTAGGACTTATAAATACGTTTACAAAACCTAAATTACCTCATTCATGCTCTAATTTCCCTCACAAAAATAAGCAGCCATGATTTGCAGACACACAAACATCACATACTATTATTTTCTTTCTTATCTTGATAACCGAACATAACCAACAATCTATGTTTACAAGAAAATCAGACCCTTTTCTTGAATATCAAATGAAAACTTTCTCTAAGGTTTTATGTTGTGTTGATCGTGATGGTGGTTTTGGGATGTGGTTAGAACTGAGGTAGATATAGATGTTGGGTTTTATTGTTGTTCTATACTTTCTGTTCGTGGACCATAGATGGAATAAGTTTGATGTTTGTTTTGGCTTCATTGATGATTGTTCTTTTCTTTTTTCGTTTCATCTTCGTTTTTGTTTTGATATTTAACGGTACATTTTTTTTCTTCTTTTGTGGAATGCATTAATCAGTCGAGAGGTGACTGGTTTGTGAATTTTGGAGCCGTCCGACCTTGTGGTTGCAGTGGCGGCGATTCGGTCAGCGTAAGGGTGACCGGTCCGGTCAACCGACCACTGTGCCGAGCCTAATGGCTTTATTTTTAAGTAGTTGGCTTAGTAGCTTGTATATTATGAAAATGATTGTATATTTTGGTGAATGGGTGAATTAATTAGTGTATTAATTATATGTGTTGAATAGATTGTTGACCTTAAAATCATTGTGTTTTACATACTGTCGTTGTATTCTGCTGATCCAAACGATACGGCGCATTTGTTTTCCAGATGCGGCGTATGGCGTTTTAATTTTTTAAATACAGCGCATTTAATTATTCGAGTACGGCGCATCTATTTTTTTAGATACGACGTATTTTGTTTTTAATTAGAAATTTTTTAAACCCTAACAAAGATACGCCATCTGTTTTACAGATACGCCGTATTTAACTTTTTATTAAAAACAGTTTTCGAATTAATTAAAAAGAGAGCGACGCATTGATTTTTGTCGATACGGCGCATCTATCTAAATCAAAAATATTTTATTTTGAAACGTAACGAAGATACGACGCATTAGTTTCTGCTAATACGGCGCATCTTATTTTTAATATAAATATAATTGATTTATTGATTATTGAAAACATACTGCGCATTTAATTTATTAATTGCGGCGTATTGATTTTCTTAATAAAAGTCTGGTTTATTTTTAACGATTAAGATACGGCGCATCCTATTATTAGGATACGGCGCATCGTCTGCAGATATCAGCAACTTTTATTTTTCGTATTCCGTTTTTGTTGTTAGGTTTCTGGTATTCTACCTTGCAGAACAAATCCTATTGATGAATTTGCACCTAATTGCAAGAACTACAATGGAAGACATGACGATGGAAGAATATTTAGCCAATGAACAAGCAATGATGACTCGAAGAAATAACTTTACTTCTACGAAGCTGTGGTCCTTGGAAAACGATGACGAAGAAAATGAGATGTACGAGGTAAACCTTGACAGGTTTCCTGCTATACACCATCGTAAAGATTCCTGGGATAAAGAGCAATTGAGTCCTATCTTCAATAATACTTATGATGCTATTGTTTGTAATCTCAAAGTGTTCAGCCATCCGTTTGAGTCAATGTCTCAATTAACTAGCCCCGCGTGCTCACTTGGCACTATGGAGAATGAATTTCACATATTCGCTATCGATGCTGACCTATTCACTTGGGAAACACCTCTCGAAAGGATATATATGGAGTTTAAACGCCTTAGCAGCATGGAGAATGATTTATTCACATATAATCTGCTCATGAGGTACAAAGGTGATGAGTTACTGCTTCTGTGGCCCATAATCGAATCCAAAGGATTAGTTTGGACTAATATTGAAGAAAAAGAGGGGATGTTCCAAAATTGAATATACGAACTCAAGCAATAAAGAGGTCCAGACTACACAACCTACCTATATGTCTTATTCCGAGTAGTATTGGGACTGGATAAGGGCAATTTGGATGATGAAAGGATGTATGCCGAATCCGAAATATTGTTCCACCTAAATATCGTCAGATTAATTGATATTTCTTTAGAAGAATGGCTTGAAATTAAATATGGGGACCCTAAATTTGCCCCTATAAATGAAGTTAAACGTATTGTGACCTCAAGGTTAACACTATGTTTCAAGGAGCAATTCTATGAGTTCATGGAAATCAAAAAAATACGATCATTGATACTAGCTTTGATGTTAATTACGATCCTAACAACATTGATTTTTTGGATTGGGTAGCTAGTAAGTTCTGTTGGATCGATATAGTCTGACCAAACTACTTTGTAGCTTGTAAAGGTTTAATAATATTAAGTAAACTCAACACTATTAATATTGAAACACTGTTTAACCTTGTAAAGTATGCGAAATCTACTAACACAAAGCTTAAAAAGAACTTTTATATTAAACCAAAATTGAACCTGCTTTGTTACACAGATTCACTAACAATCCCTAACTATTATCGACTTGTAAAGCTCTAAGACTCTTAGAACTTTGACTAAAAAACATATATCCCTAATACCATCATAAGGCTTCTTATATAGATAACCTTAAGTCGGTTTACATCATCTAACTTGAACGACAAGTAATTATTCTTAACTAATTCTAGAATATTCATACACTATTACATAATAATCCTTTGATCAATATTGCAATTAAGTCCTTATACTCTTCGAAGTACTTTGAATAATCTTCAATAAGCAGCCGTACTTTGACTTTGATCTTCAAGCAGCACTTTGACAATTAAAGCAAGTGAACGGAGACGGCGGTGGTGTTGGATAGTAATCGGGAACGTTTTGGAGGATTGCGTTTCGAACATACTCGGGAGAATTACAAAACAAACAAACTCCATCATGAATATCATTACCACATTGTTCGCATGTACACCAAACACATGAACCATCAAAGAACGGTTCTCCACATTTAAAACAAGTCGGATCCATAAGAATTATCGGTTAGAGGGTTAAAGAAGAAGAATTAAATGATAAGAGGGTAAGAAGATTATTTTTGGTTTTTAATTATTGAAAAAGAAAATCAAAGTAGAAAAGGAAAATCTTTTTGTATTTTTATTTTTGGAAAACAAAATTCAAAAACTTAAAACTTTTATTTTCTTTTGTTTTTCAAACGTTACGTTAATCGTAAACCGTTTCTTTAAATCTACTCGCGACGGAACGGGAGAGAAGAATGGATCTCTCTTCAGCTTGCAATTTAATGTCAAAGCTTCCGTATTTTTCGCTTATTCGGTCGTAGAATTCAAAGTAATCCGATTAGCAACTAATTTCACGCGTTGTTATATTGAGAAACTTATTTGGTTTACAACGCCCACCCTTCAACGGGAGAGTCGAGGCTGTAACTTTATTATTTTTTTTTGTATTTTTGAAAACACTTTAGGAAAAATGTTTTTGATTTTTCAATTTTTTGGGTTTTTATAGAAAATATATACAAGGAAGGTTTTCAAAACACAATTTAAAAAAAAAAACGAAAACGAAAAATTCACTTCAACCTTTCCCGGCAGCAGCGCCAAAATTGATTCAGTCGTTTTAGTATAGTGTTTGTGTCCCAGCGAAGGTGTGAATGGAATTCTCAATTCCCGAATCGTGAAACGTGTCGCGAAAGTGGAAAAAAGTGATTTTGAAGAGATTATACTAAGGGATAAGTAAATAAAACACAAATAATCACTTAAACACGTATATTAAGTAAACAAACTAAAAACGTAACGTAAAATAAAAAACGTAAGCTAAAACGCGATTTCAACGTAACAGTACAAAATAAAACGTGAATTTTAAGCTACACTACTCTTACGGACTTGAAAATAATTTTGAAAAGTTAAAAATGATAAAAGAAAATTTTAAGAAAAAGAAAAATATTTTTTTGACTTTTTATTTATTTTTTATTAATTTAAAAGTATTTAACTAATTAAAAATTAAAAGAAAATGCAAATAAAGTGAGAAAAATGAAAAATAAAATTCAAAAATTATAAAATAACTAAAAAGTAATTTTAAAACTAAAACTATTTTTTTTGGCTTTTTACGTAATTTTTGGGAATTAAAAACTATTAAATCTAATTAAAAATTCAAATTAAATTCAAAATAAATGGGAAAAATGCAAAATAAATTTCTAAAATTCTAAAATAAATGAAAATAATTTTTAAAAATATTTTTGGATTTTTCTTGGCTTTTTCTGATTTTTTTGGATTTTTTAGTAATTAAAAAGTATTAAATATTGAATAAAAATGAAAATTAAATAAGAAAAATACTAAATTAAGCTAGAAAATTTTGAAAAAATTCTGAAAATTCTAAAATATTATAAAAGTCCTAGGAAAAATTTTAAATTTGAAAATTAAGCAACAGAAGTACTTATGGACTAAAAACAGCTTATTTGAAGTGCTTATTTATAAGCACTCCTGACCCAAATTGATTGAAACTTAAAACAGATGATGTTTAGACTCAATAAAGCTAAATGGAATAGCAATAAGACCAATTGACACTTGGAAACACATAAATGGGTTAAATCAGTTTTAAATAAGCACTATGAAATAAGCAATGGATAAGCAGATGAAGCAACAAGCAAATACTCAATGAGAAACTCAACTTAAGGCACAAAAGAACTGATATGAACAGCTAATCTCAAGTTTCAAGCGTAAAATCTTACTTGCAGCCCAGAACTGAAATCAGATGCCTAGCTCAATACACTAAACTTGACAAGCTAATTAAGCTATACTAATAAGCCGAGCAGTGAAAGCTTATGGGGGCAAATGCTCTATTAGCCAACTGAGATAATAAATCCACCAGATAATAACACCCTCAAACTACTTTGATAACCTAAACGTGCATGAGATCAGATGGTTAGGACCCTGCAGACCTGTGGAATTTGACTTTTGTATGCAACCTAAACTTTGACTATATTGGATTTCAAAAGCTCAAGCCTACCACTTAATGTAATAGAAAACTATTAAACCACTTACTACTCATCCTCTAACTCATTCAGCAACAAATTCAAAAACTCACAGTCCCTGAATAGCAACTACACCAGCAACTTTTAGATTTCAAGCTATGTTTGACTTTTACTCTATAACCTACCAATCTAATTGCAGATTTTAACTACTAAAGACCTTAGATGATTACTTATGCAGAATAAACAAAAATGGGACAACACTACAATTCCAATAAAAGCTGGTCCAAACACCCCTACAATGACCTGTTTAACTGAGTTTGATGATTCTAAGCTGAAACTCACCAAACTAATGATCCAAACAGAATACTAGCTTAAGTAAGGTAACAATTATTATGCAGACACACCAAATAAGTATATAAATGACTACTAATAGCTTAAGTAAACTAGGATAAGTGCAATTAAACTAATAAAACAGTAACTAATAACAGATGCAATAAAATAAAATGGAACTTACTAACTGAGACCCTAACTGAAATAGGATGAACATACAACCAGAGCCTACCACTTCTGAAACCAATTTTTCTCCTCTGATTACCCCTTTTACTCAAATAAACCACCTCTGTTGACTATCTTTGATCAATAAAATGAACAGTACCTTAATTGTAACAGCTCACAATAAGCTATGAGCTTATATGAGCTAATGGAACAATGATAAAAAAAAAAAAAAAAAAAAAAAAAAAAAAAAAAAAAAAAAAAAAAAAAACTTAAAACATTTTAAAAATTGGAATTGAAAGCTTATGATAACATAACAAAAGCTTGAATAACCACGAAATAACTTGATGAAAATTAAAGTGAACAGAAATTTTATTAATAAGAAAAGTTGATTACAATGATTTAAAAAGTAAATTGCTAAGCTGAAAATTACAAGACCGAATTAAGCTACACTACAATTACCCTAAATTATCGTACTCCAATTCTAAAATCTACTCCTAAAATCTAACACTAACTAATGATGTGGGTGAGGGTATATATAGCTGAGATGATGGGAAGCCAGGTCACTGATCCGTGTGCCTATGTGTTTCTTTGAGTCCCTCCATAGCCATTAGATGCGTTTCCAGACACTTCCAATAAATTTGGACCCTTAGATTGATTTAGTGATGTGATTGATCATGCATATTCCTTTCTATTGGTCCATGTGTGCTCTTTTCATCCTCTGTCCTTGCTGTCAGCTTCTAGAAGCTCAATGATTGGGGTAATTATTATGAGGTGAGGTAATTTTGGTAAAGGTTGAGTTAGGGTTCTAGTAAACAGTATTTTTCTGGGTTTTTTTATGAATGTGAAGGGGGCAGGTAATGTTTGGGTGGTGTTTTGTTATTTTTATGTTGACCGGGTGGTAAAAGGGTTGACCTGGGTAGTAGGGTGGCAGGCCGGGTTTTAGTATTGTTGATTGGGCTTTTGTTTTGGGTGTTTGGGCCTTGGATATTTATTGATGAATCTGGTTTATGTAGTGTTGGATTAATAGTGTTGTTTTAAAAATATCAAGGACCAAAGTTGTGATTTTCAAAATCTCAGAGACCAAAGCTGTAAATCATTCAAGATTTCTCCCAAGGGTTTTATTTGACTTTGGTAAATTCTTGGAGGGTTGACTTTGACATTTCTTTGAATTTTACTTCAAGGGATCTTATTTGTCGATATCTGAAACATGGAGGACTGAAATTGCCAATTCTTTAAACTTTGCCCAGGGACTAATTATGCAACATTCTGAATCTCTGAGGACTTCTAATGACATTTTGAGCTTTCTTTGATCATTAAACTTCCCTGGCTTCGGCTTTTGACCTTTTTCTATTCTCGTGCTCGTTTTTGTCGGTTTTGGCTTTGTTTTTGTTCATTTTTCACATATCTGTACCTGCACATACACAAATACAAAAACACATATTCTCTTGGCATATTTGGTTAGTATTTGGTGTATTTGGTCTGATTTGAGGCTAAAAAGGATGTGTGAATAAGCACACATCAAAATCCCCCAGACTAAGGTATTGTCGTGTCCTCACGCAATGTCATCACCTCACGCTTAAGAGATAAATAATTTCAAAACCTCTCTTTACTGACGTTGTAGAGTAGCAATGATGTTCAAAAGAGATATTAAAATCATTTATTCTCAAAAAACGCTTCATTTTCCCATTTTCATGAATAACAACTACAACTACTATTTTTTGTACTTTTTCATTTATATATGTGACGATTTGCTTTGACTTTCCTTATCAATTCTTATATGTTGATAACTTTCAGGGTCAACGAGTAGAAACACTTCTCACAGAGAAGAGACCATACGGATAAAAATCGTCATCCTTGATTTTTCACAAGCTCCCAAACTAAGCGTAAAATCGAGATAATTGTTTATCCACAAGTTAGGTGCTAACACTACCCACAAAAGTTAATTGTGTATTTACCTCTTGTTCCCAAGTCCTAAGTTTGGTATCTCAAGATTTTAAATTGTGAGAAATGAATTGCTTCATATTTTCTCATTTTGATATTTGTTAGTCCAATAAGAGTACAAAATTTGAACGCTAAGTAGTTTCCAAACTTTCCCTCGAAAACCCCTGCATACAGAAATCGGGTCCACATGAGGGTCTCTGATTTAACACGATTTGTGGAGGTCCCTCTTTTTATTTACGACCGAGACATCCAATGTCTGAGACCCGAAACGGAAGCTTTTTATTAGGGAAACCCCCGGAGTCGAAGCTTGGCATTTTTGCATAATTATAAGTACTTTAATAATACTTGGTCCTTAGTCCTTTATTTCTTTTACAACAACGGTTTAAAAGCCGCCAAGATGTAAGAGCTTTATTATGACCTTGGATTTATATACGCTGCTTTTTATAGCTTTGGATTCCTATGCCTTTTTATTTGGCTTTGGACTATTATTATTGATATTCATAATCATATGCCAAACCCCAAGTCCTACGGCCTTTACTAAGATCACAACATCGGCTGCGAACCGGCAAGATGCAATAGTCTATTTCACTGTAACACTGGCAGTACCCCTATGTGTACCAAACCCCCATATGCAGAGATTTTGTTGGGAGCGAGAAAAAACTAAGTATTGCCCAAACCCCATACACTTAATTAATCCTAGAGATCTATTATTATTGGTGTGCAATCTTGTGGGAACAAGGAGGCCACAAGTACCTTTCGTGGGCTCTAAAGAGATCCAACTACTCTACGTTTAGCACGAAACTTCTAAATAAACTCTATCATTCCTCGATCTCCGCAAATTTAAAATCCTAAGTAATGAGATCCGCGGATGCTTAGCCATAATCTTTTGATTATATTGGTTAAGGGAGACGAGCTAGGGCTCAACACGCCCGGTCAAGTCAAAACATTTATTTCTACTCTCGCCGGTAGGAAAGTCAAAACAAGGTATCAAATCTTATTATTCATATATATATATATATATATATATATATATATATATATATATATATATATATATATATATATATATATATATATATTCTCTCTCTTTTTTTTAATATAAAAATGTGACAAAAATTTTAAAATTTTGGTGGAAAAACAGAGTTGCGTAAGTTAACAGCTCAGACGAAGGTACAGGTCAAATCGAATCGAAGATTCACCCCCCCCCCCCTCCCCCCCCAGACTAAAGTGAAACGTTGTCCTCAATGTTTTAAGGGTACAGGTGATGAGGCGAAAAATGAACCACTTTTAGGGGGTCGTTTAAGCCCGGAATTGAATTTATTTGATCAAATATTGCCCTAAATCGTTCCTTTTGTGATTTTAGGTACTTTGGGAGTGAAATCTGGAAAAGGAAACAATTCAGACGTTTTTGGAGCATAAAAGTGAAGAAAACGCCAAAGACTTAATTTTCTAAGTTGGGAACAGTAGGTGACGGCGTCAAGAGTATCATCCTGACGGCGTCAAGAGTAATTTTCATGACGACCCAATACAGAAATGAAGGCGTCACAAGGAAGAGCGTCAAGAGTAAAATACGTGACGGCCTGGAAAAAGTTATAACGTGACGGCGTCAGATGTAGATCAAGGCAGTCCGAGAATTCATTTTGGCGGCGAGATGACGGCGTCACCTATTTGGTCTTGACGCCGTCAGCCTCAGTTTTCTATATATAGTTTTCTAATTTTCATTCATTACGGAGGAACAAGTTTGGAGAAACCCTAAGGCCGAACCATATACGATTTTTACAGGTTTTTCAAGGGTTTTCAGCCCTTGAACCCTTTCATGTATAATTGAGATAAGTGTTCTTCTAATTCAATCAATATGTCTATGTGTTGGTTGTCTATATCTTGTGCTTGTCTTAATTCCACCATGCTAGGCTAGATTTATCTTGTGTTTGCTTAGATCTAATGAAACCTAGATGTTGATTATGTGTTGATTACTTGTTTATGGTTGTATTGGATGAATGATTTCGATGTTAGGCTTAAGAAAACTGGCAGATCTCCAAATGGTAACATGCTTGAACGTCTTAGGAAACATGAACTGATGTGCACTAGGTTTTATTGGTTGTATTTAATGCATGAGTAAATTCTAATGATCCCATGTTAGGAGCTTCTTAGCCGGCTCGACATAGGAGTGAAGTAGGCACTCATAGGATTGGGGAGTTAAGTGCGCCACCCCATGAATGGTATTAAGGAATAGAATTCGTCATCTACGCAACTATAACAAGTAATTAACGTGTAAAAGATATCTACGGAGTAGTGAAATCTAAGTAAACACAATTTCTCCACTTATTGCTCACAACCTTAGTTAATTTAGTTTATTTTCATATCTAGTATTTTATTTTGATTGCATCTTTAGTATTGGGTTAGTTGACTAGCAACTAATTCCGCCCAAATCCTTCAAACCCAAGATATTTAATTACTTTCTAAAAATTATAAAAATACAAAAATAATCATCCTTCATCTCTAGAACTAGTATTTAGGTTTTCTAATCCTAGCGACACTATTCCTAGTTGAACGATCAATCCCCCGGTACTTGTCACTATACTATAGTACAACGATCAGGTACACTGCCTGGTGGGGGTTGTAAGCTTCTCAAGATCCCTTGAGAGGTAAAGCCTGGTGCAATTCCCACGCATCAACAGGCAATCCTACGTAATATCTAAGGCCGTTTATTAAGTATGCCAAGAGATAAACATTAGTCGATAAGATTTAGGATATGGTGAATTTCCGAAAGAGCAGCGAAGAATGAGACTCGAGTGGAGAGAACGACAAACCACGAGCACAAGAGTCCTCAATCTTCGGGGAAATTCCTGAAAATTCACAAACAACCACGAAAATACGAGTTTGGAAAGGGTCGCCTCCCTCATGTCACGTTACTTAAAGAAAATAGAAAATAAAGAAGATGAAATAGATAAGCATGGGGTGCCTTCCACGAAGCGCTTGTTTTTGTTCACCGAGTCACATGAGCTTGACTCGATCCCCGAATTAATTCGTCCTTGGGGAGAGCAGATAAAACAGACACCCGGTATAAAAGATGGAGATGCCGGGGTCAAAGACGGTATCCTCACTCCCGGTGGAGTGGAAAAGTGAAGAAATGATGGGATAAGTAGAGAATGGTTTAAACACCCGGATGGTAAAAGCATAAACATCATCTGAATCATAGGTGGGTTGGGTGGGTAAAATATCAAGCATGGGATCATCATGATCATAAGTCTCGTCCACCACTCCAAAAATTTCTTCATTCGTATCTGATTCAAAATCTATATCCGGTGGTTTCGCCGGTGAACGAGAAGATGGTAAATCGGAAAGGATATTTCTTTGAACGTTATTCTCGTTATTCTCAATACCCGGTGGTATCAAGTCATCCGCAGCAAGAAATCGATCAACATCCTCTAAAAGAGGGTCATGTAACGGATTATCGGAAATAAGCACAGAATCAATATCAAAATCAAAACGTTCATAATCCGGAAGAGAGATATCAGCATGAATAGTGGGATTGCCACTACTCGTCTCTTCAAATCGAAAAATTTCAAGCTCGGGTAAGATATCACTATCCATAGCGTGGATAGGAGAAAAAGATGTCGAAGGATCTTTCAACGCTTCGATCTTAGAAATGAGAAGATTGATATTCAATAATTTTTCACGAAGAGCTTCATCTTGGATTCCAGTGTCAACTTCATCATTCTCTTCTTCTAAGCTGACGAGCTCAGAAGGTAATTCGTCAACGTATTCGATGTCTCCACAAGATATAGAATCGTCATTGTCAGAATCGGAGAACGTCTCATCAGGATCATTCGGATTATCAATCGGAGAGAATTGCATTCTTCAGCCGTATCAAAAACATATTTCTCAAAATTGGGTAAAGAATCCTGGAGCTCGGGCTCCAAAGGATCTGACGGCTTATCTTCAACAAATTCACCATCACCGTCAGAAATTTCCCCGGACTTACTTGGGATTGGGACGAGGTTCTCTACACTAGACTTATTGAATTCGTCAAATTCCATTGCCGGAATAGTGTTTAGATGCTCGTCCCCCATTTTTAGAGAGTCCTCGGGTTCCTACAGGAGAAACATCGAAAGCTTTGTGAGGATTAAGAACGATCATAATTTTCTCATCATCATCATCGGAATCGTCGTAAATAAAAGCCTTTCGTAATTTAGCCTTTCTTTCCTCGGCAAGTAATTCTCCCATGGTCTTCTCATGAGGCTCGGGAGTATGAGTATAACGATTAGCCACCATTTCTTTTAACTTCTCGATAATGGATTTAATTTCAAAAATGTCATTAGTAATATCGGAAGTTTGTGGGGGTTGGTTAAAACCATGAGAATCGTAACATGAATTCGGCTCATAATAAAAATTTTCAAATGATCCCCCACAATTTTCAAAATTTGACGAATTTTGGAATGAATTATCACTGTAATATGGTACTTGCTCATAAAAGTTTTGAAAAGGATGATTGAAATTGTTTTGAGGATAATTATCAAAACTCGTATCACAAGCGTAAGACGTTTCAGCACTTGGGGCATAACATATACATTTCGTGTATCCACATTTATTACAAAAACATTGCCCACACGGTAATCCCTCGTCGGATGGATTTCCACAATTAAAGCAAGTGAACGGAGACGGCGGTGGTGTTGGATAGTAATCGGGAACGTTTTGGAGGATTGCGTTTCGAACATAATCGGGAGAATTACAAAACAAACAAACTCCATCATGAATATCATTACCACATTGTTCGCATGTACACCAAACACATGAACCATCAAAGAACGGTTCTCCACATTTAAAACAAGTCGGATCCATAAGAATTATCGGTTAGAGGGTTAAAGAAGAAGAATTAAATGATAAGAGGGTAAGAAGATTATTTTTGGTTTTTAATTATTGAAAAAGAAAATCAAAGTAGAAAAGGAAAATCTTTTTGTATTTTTATTTTTAGAAAACAAAATTCAAAAACTTAAAACTTTTATTTTCTTTTGTTTTTCAAACGTTACGTTAATCGTAAACCGTTTCTTTAAATCTACTCGCGACGGAACGGGAGAGAAGAATGAATTTAAAACTATTTAACTAATTAAAAATTAAAAGAAAATGCAAGTAAAGTGAGAAAAATGAAAAATAAAATTGGAAAATTATAAAATAACTAAAAACTAATTTTAAAACTAAAAACTAATTTTTTTGGCTTTTTATGTAATTTTTGGGAATTAAAAACTATTAAATCTAATTAAAAATTCAAATTAAATTCAAAATAAATGGGAAAAATACAAAATAAATTTCTAAAATTCTAAAATAAATGAAAATAATTGTAAAAATATTTTTGGATTTTTCTTGGCTTTTTCTGATTTTTTTGGATTTTTTAGTAATTAAAAAGTATTAAATATTGAATAAAAATGAAAATTAAATAAGAAAAATACTAAATTAAGCTAGAAAATTTTGAAAAAATTCTGAAAATTCTAAAATATTATAAAAGTCCTAGTAAAAATTTTAAATTTGAAAATTAAGCAATAGAAGTACTTATGGACTAAAAACAGCTTATTTGGAGTGCTTATTTATAAGCACTCCTGACCCAAATTGATTGAAACTTAAAACAGATGATGTTTAGACTCAATAAAGCTAAATGGAACAGCAATAAAACCAATTGACACTTGGAAACACGGAAATGGGTTAAATTAGTTTTAAATAAGCACTATGAAATAAGCAATGGATAAGCAGATGAAGCAACAAGCAAATACTCAATGAGAAACTCAACTTAAGGCACAAAAGAACTGATATGAACAGCTAATCTCAAGTTTCAAGCTTAAAATCTTACTTGCAGCCCAGAACTGAAATCAGATGCCTAGCTCAATACACTAAACTTGACAAGCTAATTAAGCTATACTAATAAGCCGAGCAGTGAAAGCTTATGGGGGCAAATGCTCTATTAGCCAACTGAGATAATAAATCCACCAGATAATAACACCCTCAAACTACTTTGATAACCTAAACGTTCATGAGATCAGATGGTTAGGACCCTGCAGACCTGTTGAATTTGACTTTTGTATGCAACCTAAACTTTGACTATATTGGATTTCAAAAGCTCAAGCCTACCACTTAATGTAATAGAAAACTATTAAACCACTTACTACTCATCCTCTAACTCATTCAGCAACAAATTCAAAAACTCACAGTCCCTGAATATCAACTACACCAGCAACTTTTAGATTTCAAGCTATGTTTGACTTTTACTCTATAACCTACCAATCTAATTGCAGATTTTAACTACTAAAGACCTTAGATGATTACTTATGCAGAATAAACAAAAAGGGGACAACACTACAATTCCAATAAAAGCTGATCCAAACACCCCTACAATGACCTATTTAACTAAGTTTGATGATTCTAAGCTGAAACTCACCAAACTAATGATCCAAACAGAATACTAGACTATATTAAAGGCTAATGGAACAGTGAAAAGCATCAAATACTCCCAGGAATACAGAAATGCAATATAAGGTAGCTAAGGCAGTAAGGTAACAATTATTATGCAGACACACCAAATAAATATATAAATGACTACTAATAGCTTAAGTAAACTAGGATAAGTGCAATTAAACAAATAAAACATTAACTAATAACAGATGTGTTAGGTTACCATTTATGTAAACACAAGTATGATAATGAAAGAAAATAGATGAGAATGAGAGATGGTTGATTATAAGAAATGAGAGAAGATAAATTGCAAGAGTTTTCTTAATGTATTCAAATAACCAACAAATGTAAGAGTTACATAAGCTTAGTATATATAGGGGAGGAGTAGGGCAACACTCCCTTCCTCCCTCATCTTGCTAATTCAAGCCCACTGGACTTTATAACTTAAGCCTAGTAACATAAGACATAATGATATAAATAACTAAGCAACCTATTACAAAATGTAATGATCGAGACTTGACTAAAATACAAAAGTATGATCCCAACAATCTCCCCCTAAGGGTCGGTCATCACGGTTGCTTGACGTCTTCATCTTTGTCGTTGACTTGTGACATGTAAAGCTTTAGACGTCTTCAAAATGGTTGAATGATAATGAATGTACTTTGCTCTATGTCTTTGTTCTTTGGTGATGATGTAATGATTGTGTCATGAAGTAGTCTGTCGTTCGTCACTCCTGTGTCTGTGGTGGTTGTCCGCCTTTCCAACATACTCATACATCTTTGAACTTATACTTTCACGTACATGAAGTTCCTTTTCACATTCTGAGATCTTCAAGTCTTTAGACTTTGTAGATTCTTCTTTATTGACGTAGAATCTTTCTTTGAACTTTGTGGTGCTAAGATCTTTGGGGGAGCTATCATTTGCTTCAAGATGTATGTATGAACATGTTGGAATCTACCATCATGGAAGTGAGGTACCTGCAAGTAAACAGTTAGCAATAAATACTCGGTACTTACAGATAAGGAATTAGAGTTCATTAACAGCATATTGTGAAGACTCCCTCTAATCCTTATCCAGGCCGTTCCCATATCAGATACTCCCGAAGGAGCTTACGAGACCTACTAAGTAGCTCAATGACTGGGTGAGTCGCTGGGGATCACTCCACGACTGTAGACTGCTATGGAACCACCGCAAACACTAAGCGTAACCCTTGTGGGGTTACCGAAGTGACCTGCTGTCAGGGCTGTTTGATGTTGACCCTGGCAGGATTTCCGTTCAATCACTGAGAAATACATTTATAATTCTCTCATAAACGTTCTCGGCAGATTGCTAAGATCTGCGAAGGACTCGATAATTTACAGCTGGTGTCCATTGATGTAGAACACCAGTTGTAGAAATACTAAGTGTTCCTAAGAGATCTTTGATGTATCTCAAGGCTCTAGACTCTATAAGTGCACACTTAGGTTTCCTATGCGGAGACTAAGGAGGGGTCTCCTGCTTCAATATCAACTATCTCTAAGAGATAAGTCAATAGATTACACTGGTTCCCCTTGAGAATGAAACAAGTCCTTTTAAGAGAACTTGAGTGGTTAAGAAGGTTTAGTGCATTGCGTCACTGGGTCCATGACGACTTTGTCTTCAATACCGGTGTTGTCTTTTGCAACAACCAGTAGCATATGTATTGAACCCGGTGTCTGCCCTAAGGTTGAACATATGGAGGGCTATTTCTTTTCACCCTTTTCTTTACTTTCTTTTTAATTCTTCAACTCCTTCTTTCCCTTTCATTCTTTTCTCCTTTTTTCGTATCATACCTAAGGACTTCTAATTCTAACTATGGGAGATGTCCTTGGGTAGATCCCTCCGGCTCTGGCGGATCATAGGATGGTTATTCCTATCTTAATCACCTTATAACTCCGACAGTAGCCAAGAAACCTTTGATTGAAAATCTCTCAAAGTGTTTGTGATAATCAAATATTTTGGTTAACACTTTGAGAGTTTTGTGTACACTTTTGAAGGGCTCCCCCTGCACATGTGCTCATAAGTATTTAATAAATTTGCACATGCAGGAGGAGCAAGCATTTTGAATTGATCCACTTTTCATGAACAAGACCGATTCGAGACACGCTTACATCACTAGTAAGACTAGCTTGAAGTTATTACCTGGCCTGGTCAAGTCCACAGAAAGTTTCTCGAGACGGTACATTTCTACTAAGACAAATCCTTTTCGAGACACGCTTACGTGGTTAGTTAAAGAGATCCATTGTCAGCTTTTAGGTAACAACTAGCTCTAGTAACTAACTTGATGTTATTACCCGTCGAGGATAAGTCTTTTCGATATTACTAACTTTTATTGTCTCGTCAATTCCTGGGTCAATTCTGAGTCTAGCTCGCACATGATACAACTTTAAGCTTTGACTTCTTATATTTTAATCACTTTTTCATTTTCTCCCCCTAAAACATAGCATATAAAATGATGTTTTTGACAATCTTTTAGATTAAAATATGCCTTTTTGAGTCTTACGGGGAGATTCACCAAGAACTTTTGATTTAGAACAAAGTATTTTGTTTTTGACAAGTGCTCCCCCTCAACAAGTGATTAGGTCTTATTGAGGTGAAATACTTGTCCTTTTGAGCAGAATTATGAAAATTCATAAACATTTGATTAATTCTACTCAAAAGTAAGAAGCCTTCGCTCCTTATATTTAGGATTGAGGCACTGATGCGTACCTCAGGGTCCTTTCTTTACAAGTTCGGGTTGTGCACTGTAATGCGTACACAAGCCATTATGAAGTATAATATTGACAAATCAAATCAATTTCTTACAACAATCTACCATTCAGGTCTCTGAAATGTCAACACCGGAAATCCTGGTCTGCCTCCAACATAACTTTCCAATCTCCTGAACTGATCCCTGCGCTTCAACCGGTTCTCAATCCTTGTAATGAATCTGCGAGCATCCCTGGCCTCATTGGTATTCCACCTTTTAGATTTACCCAGTGCTATGTCATCCAATCTGCTTTTGATTCCATCTCTGACGAACTTCAAGGTTTCATCACAGAACTTATGTATTTCTCCATAGGCCATGAAGCAGTTGCGACCGTTTACACTGCGGTAGGTGAACCCAAATTCCGGATGTCTGGAGTATTGAGGTAGATGTGGAAGGTTGGGGATGTCAAACATATTCGGTTTGGTGAGATTCAGCTTCTTCTGATAACTTTCCACTCCCAGTTGAAGATCTTCTACTCTTTCTCTGATGACTATCTGCCTAATTTAGATTAGGAGAGCTGTGATAAAGGCAAGCTGCATCTCTTTGGGTAAGTTGCAAAGCTTTCCTTGAACTTTGAGCAGGTACATATCTTCAATATCGTTGAGAAGTAGTCGTGGAAAGTCTGACTCGGAAATATCGTACTCCTTTTCATCAAGTCTTTTGAGTGTGATTTTGCTGAGGAAGGGGTACCCAAAGTGAGTGACAGTCGAAATGAACTGAATCAAGACTATCTTCAAATCACTTGCCACATCACCCATCGTCTGATTGAGTCTGCTGCTTCGATAATACTGTGCCCGGTTATCTGGCCAATGATGTATACCATAGAGTGCATTCCGGTCATAGTCAACAACTTTGTCGATGAATAAGGCAGAGGCTTCTTCTTCGATGGCATTGTTGAGATATCTAGCTGCAGGGAGAAAGGCAAGTGAGTTGACGTACTTCTTCTCAATCTTGTTGCCGAGTTGCAGAAATTCCAAGTCATTGTTGAAGAAGAACTTGTAAGGGATCTTTGGTTCCTTAGGCTTCCCAATCATCGGTAGTGGTTTGGACCAGTCAATTATGTATGGTGCGGTTTTCCTTGTGACCGGATCGACATAAGATTCAGGGTTGATCCAGTCAATATTGCTTGACATAGCTCGAGCAATATTTTCTAGATGGTACTCAAGTTCGATGGAGTTAGCAGACCGATCTTTCAGAAGATTGAACGCATCATTCTTGATTCTTCGCAGCTCTTTCTTATTCATCTTTTTAATCTGAAACTTATGCTGAATCAACTGAGCGTATTCCACTGTTCGACCATCTTGAGGTTCTTGATTGTCTGCAAGTGGCGGTTGCGAATTAATCATCTTTTCAAACCAGGAGTAATCGGCAGTTTCGTCTTGGTCTAGCCATTTGAGGACGGTTTTCGGTTTCTTGGGTTCTGTGCCTTTTGATGAGGTATCCGGTTTGTGTTGATGATGCTTTCGTTTCCTTTCTTTCTTCTTCTTAGAAGACGGTTCTGGTACTTCATCGGGCTGAGGAATCTCGTCACCACCTGTGTATTCGAAGTGATCATGTGCTTTGGGAGCCGAACCAGATGCCTTGGGTTGTTGTGAAGATGTTGTTGTTGTTGGAGGGTTGACCGGTGCTTGTGGTTGAGATGAGGATCCTTCAGCTTGCTTTTGTTTCTTTGCCTGAGAGTTAGGATCCTGATCTTCATCATCTCTTGGACGTTTCAGTTTGTCAGCCTCAGTGCTGCAAGTCTCTTTAGTCATTTTGGCTTTCAAAGCTTCCAGAATTTTAGCTTCTTCAGGTGACAATGTGAACTTTCTTGCCAATTTGTCTAAGAGCCGGGCTTCTAATTCGTCCATAGATAACCCCGGTAGTGGAACAGTTGATTTGTCAGCTCGAAGAGTAAACGTGGTAGATCGGATCACTTTCTTGACTGCTTGCTCTGCGAACTTGGTGAGTTCATCTCTCATAGGTGCCAGCAGCTCTTTCAACTCAGCGACTAAGTGTTGTTCCATGTACTGGTGTGCTTGAGCAGCTAATGTGGCTTCCAAGTTCTCTTGCACATCCTTAGCTAGGAAGGTGTCAACCTTTTCTTGCAGCTCTTCGACATTCGTATTAAGCTTAGTCAGTTCAGCAACTTGGCGTGCTAGTGATGCAACCTGATCTTCCAATTTGTTTTTCTTCTTTTCATGAACTCTTCTGAATGCTGTCTTTATCAACTTTGATGCAGCAGAGGCTTTGGTACTTGCAGGCTTCTTGATTGATTTGTCATGTGTAGATTCGGACGCAGGAGGTGATGATTGTGAAGATTCTATGTTGGTAGTAACGTCCTTATCATCTCCTCTTTGTGGTTCGGGTTGTTCAACATTCTTTGCTTTGGCAGCTTCCTCTATCAATCTTTGTTCTTCTGCCATTTTGTCAGCTTCGACCTTAAGTTTTTGTTCTTCGGCTACTTTGGCTGCTTCTGCCTTAAGCCTCAGATCTTCAGCAAGCTTGGCTTCTTCTTCTTTTCGTAACTTATCTTCTGCCAGCTTAGCTGCTTCTTCTGCCTTCCTGCTTTCCTCCATACGGATTGTTTCCTCCAGTTTGGCTTGTGCAAGTTCCTCAAGCCTAGCCTCTTCAGCTTCCTGTTTTTTCTTTAATTCCTCTTCTAGAGCCCTTTCTCTGAGTTCCATTTCTTCCATAGACATCAACTGTGGAGCATCAGTATCCATGGGATCTTCCTCTTCCTCTTCTCCCGTTGCTGAAGCATTAGTCATTTCTATGTCTGTGGGAGATACCGAAGGATTGTCGTAGGCGACCAAGTCAGTATTGATTCCTGTAGCAGAATCAGGAATGCTGCTAGATCCGCCAGCTTCGGTAGTATGAGAGAACACTGGAGGTGGAGGTAGATCAGCATTGAATGCATCTATCTTGCTATGGAGGAGACCCAGCTTAAGAGTTCTTTCATTTTCTTCTTCTACTGAAAGACCTATATTAGATTGAGCAGACTCTTGTTCAGCAGTCATGGGTTCCTTCAGCTTCTCTTTCCTGACCCTTTCTTCTTCCAACTTTGTTTCTGCTTCAATGAAATGTCTTTGATTGAGATCTGCTGGGTATTCAGCATTATCAGCAAATTCATCAATGTTCTTCTCCCAATCTTCAAATGTCAAGTCTTTATCATCAATATCTTCAAGATTAACATTCTCGGTGATATTGGCAAAGGCTTCCCTATAAACTGGACCTTCGTCGGACTCGATTTCAGAGTTAGACGGTTTTGGAGAAGGTGGTGAGGGAAACCACCCAGGTTCGGGAATGGATGCGGGCTTCTTGACAGGAGTTCTTCGCTTGAGTGTACCCTTTTTCTTATGTGTAGACTTGGTAGAACTGCCGGAGCTCCCAGTTTTGCTACCTTTCTTCTGCATGCACGAAGGTAGAACAACTTCATCCAGGAAACCAACTTTGTCTGCTTCAAGAGCTTGAAGGTAGTACTTGTAATTCTTGCAAAGCTTCACTTTTTCGTTCAAGAGACAGTCGGGAAATTTCTTTCCTTGCTTGCGTGTGCTGGTGTCAAGTCTCTTGATGATTCTGAGAGTTTCCTCATTTATGAAAGTGTGCTTGGCTTCATCATCAAGTCTTTGTGGAATATCGTCATACTCACGAAGGAAGCTTTCGATGAATAATTTTGTGAAACGGACAAATGGGATGTTGTTGGTCTTGTGTTGAATGTACCACACAAGGTCTTCCCAGATAATGCTGGCATAATCTACTTTCTTGACGTTTGCCACTGCCCAGAAGAGTTTGAGGTGTTGGAGCTTGGGGTGTTCATGGCTAGTGTCTCTGCCAGATAAGGATTTGGCAATCAGAATATACAGGGTTCTCCATGGTTGTGGAAGAAATCTGATGTTGACCCTAGAATGTCTCGTCACAACTTCTTCTGATTCATCATAGCCAATATCCTGTAACCACTCTATCAGCTCTTCCTCGGTGGGTACTTGATCATATTCTTCATCTGGGCCAAGTTCGGGTAACCCAAGAACATTCCTAAGTGTGTCTATGTCCACAGTGACTTGTCTGTCATGAAGCATGCAAGTGAAGGAAGCTTCCCCAAGATCTAGCAGAAGTGTATGCCAAAACTGGTGTATGTAGAAGCAGGAGACTGAAGCTGACTTAGTGAACAAGAGTTTGTTGGGGTGATATAAGAGAGCATCCACTGCAACAATACATGAGGATTCGTTGCATGTGATTTTGTTGAAGTTGATTCGTAAGTTGTTCTTTCCTATCTTTCTGGTGTAATCTTCGGGAAAGGTCTCTTCCCATGAGAGTTTTGGTTCAGGTTCTGGTCCATAAGGAATGTCATTGTGTTCTGCCATCTGAATTGATCATAAACAAACACAAGCATGGCAATGATTTACTTTGTTAGCTCAGACATTCAATTACATGATTGTGCATATTATGAATTGATCAGTGGGTGTTTATGTGTGTGAAAACTTTTGTTATATGACAAACTTGTGTTATTATCATATGGTAGAAACTTATAACAATTAAGTTACAACATGAGTTTATCATTACAAGAGATTACTCATTGGAAATTTTTCCAACACTTAGAAAATTTCATGAATTGGACAATGTTACGCGTAAGTGGAAAATCCTACGCATAACTTATATTAAGCGTAAGAAATGATATTAGGCGTAGGTGCAAAGTCTACGCATAACTTTATATGTTACGCGTAAGTTCAATCTTTTGCGAAGGCTTAATTTTACGCGTAGGATTATATCTTATGCGTAAAAACGTCCTTTTTCAAAAAATCACCTTTAGAAATTTGAGTTGTTTGATTCCTGAAAGTGTACAAACATAACCACTGATCAATATTTAAACCAACACACTTTATACACACATTTTATGCGTACACATGCCTTAATCCAGAGTTACGCGTAAGACCGTATGAACACATAATCACAAACCTAATCAAACATGATTCTGGGTAAGAATAGGCATAGGGCAAGTGTAACATACACCCTAAGGATCAAATGGTCCAAATTATAACACAAATTGACCATAGAATCACAAAATCAAATCTGCTAGTGCAACGAGCCCTAAATCTCAGATTCATGATCAATTCGATATTATTGAAGCAATTAAACCTTATAATCAAGATCCTAGGCATATATACACACAATCCCCATCACCAATTTCAACCATCACTCATAAAATCAAGAACCCCTAATTTAGCATATGAACCCTAATTACGAAATAGATCAATTAGAGATTCTGGGTGAGATTAGTGATTAGATACATGTTTATTAACATCTTAAGACCATTTCCCATCAACCAATTTAACCTCAAACACAACAACAATCTGGGTTAAAGTTTACGCACTACCTAAGAACAATTTAATCGATTATGACAAATTTAACCGTTGGATTAATATAAAACTTAAAACCCTTGTATGAAATCATGATCAAAACGTTGTGTTACTTACAGATTAGAAGATTGATGAATGGATCATAAGTATGATTAAGAGCCGTAGATGATGGTAGGTGAAAACTTAAATGTGTGTAAGTATTTTAGCAGGCGCAGTAAATGACCTGGCAAACTTAGTTTTGACCAAAGGTTAATCCTAGTTTCAATGTTTGGCAATATTGACCCCTTAACCTTATGAAACATTTACTCATAATGCCCAAGTTAACTTACTCATTTATCTTTCGTAAATTATACCAAGTTATGACAAGAACAACTTGTTGAATTATACTCCCCCTTGACCTTAGACCGTAGTCTAAAATAAATCTTAAAATTTATTATAATGGTCAAGGTGAGTATCCCGAAACACTTTTGAAGCATCACTTTTAATATAAAACGTAATATTTTTTTTTGGTAAAATGCAAGTATAACAATAAATATTTTGAGAAAATTTAAAAATTACGTTTTCTCCCCCTCAACACTTGTTTTTAATAATCAAAGACATTTTATAAAAAATTAGTGTTGAAAAGAGTGAAATATACTTGCATTTTTTTTTAATAAAAGACCAAAAATCTTTTTGAGTTTTTGATTGGTTTTATATTTTTGTATTTTGATTTTGAAAAAATATTTACAAAGATAGTTTTGATGTTTGACGATCAATTGTGTTTTAAAAACTTTTCCAGATCATCTGGAGTCAAACATCGCATACCAATTTGGTGAACTAGACTAGCAAACCTTGATGGTGCTAAGGATTTGGTGAGTAAGTCCGCCAATTGGTACTCAGTCCCAACAAAATATAGTTCAACGGTACCCTTTTCAACATGCTCTTTGATGAAGTGATATCGGAGATCGATGTGTTTGGATTTGCAGTGATGTACTGTGTTGCAAGAGATAGCAATTGCACTTTTGGAATCACAGTAGATTGGAATCTTGTTGAATAGGTAGCCATAATCCTTAAGTTGTGATCTCATCCAGATGACTTGAGCACAACAAGCAGACATGGCTGCATATTCAGATTATGTAGACGACAGTGACGTGCAGTCCTGCTTCTTTGATTGCCATGACACAAGTTTATCTTCGAGAAACTGTAATCCACCAGATGTACTTTTGCGTGTGTCTAAACATCCTGCATGATTAGCATCTGAAAAGGCAATTAGTTCAAAACCAGAATCCTTCGGATACCAGATTCCCAAGTTAATGGTTCCCTTTATGTATCGAAGGATTCTTTTGACCTCACTGAGGTGTTTTTCAGTTGGTTTAGACTGATAGCGAGAGCACATGTAGACAGCAAATACTATATCAGGTCTACTAGCTGTGAGATAAATGAGTGACCCAATCATACTGCGGTATTTGGTAGGGTCAACAGGAGTCCCATGTAAGTCAGCATCTAGTTTTGTGGTATAGCCCATTGGTGTATTATAAGTATCACAACTCATCATTCCATGTTTCTTTAAAATTTCTAGAGCATATTTGGACTGATTTATAAAAATTCCACGGGGTGATTGATGAACTTGTAGTCCTAGAAAGAACGAAAGTTCACCCATCATGGACATTTCAAAATTATCTTTCCTTAATTTTGCAAAATCATTAGAGTAACTTCTTTTTGTTGTGGCAAAAATAATGTCATCGACATATATTTGAACAACAAGTAAGTCCTCCCCGTAGGTTTTTGTAAATAGTGTTGGATCCACCGATCCTTTAGAAAATTTATTGGCCAGCAAGAAAGTGGACAGTTTGTCATACCATGCTCGTGGGGCTTGCTTAAGTCCGTAGAGTGCCTTTTTGAGTCGGTAAACGTGATTAGGACGCTCAGGATCAACGAAGCCGTCTGGTTGGCTTACATAAACTTCTTCACGGAGTTCTCCATTAAGAAATGTTGTTTTCACGTCCATTTGGTAAACAACCATGTTCCTGTGTGCAGCATAGGCCAAAAAGATCCGAACAGCTTCATGTCTAGCCACTGGAGCAAAGGATTCAGCAAAATCAAGTCCTTCTAGTTGGGAGTATCCTTTCGCTACCAGGCATGATTTGTTACGTATGACAGTTCCTTCAGCATCAAGCTTATTCTTCCAGATCCATTTTAACCCAATGACAAAGACTCCGTCAGGTCTTTCAACTAATTCCCAGACTTCTAATCTTATGAATTGCTGAAATTCCTCTTGGATAGATTCAATCCAGTTGTCATAAGTCATTGCTTCTTTAATGTTCTTAGGTTCTTCGTGACAAACTGTGAGTGCATAGATACAAGTTTCTCCATCAGTGTGAAGTCGTTGTCTTGTCATTACAGGTGCATCTGGATGGCCAATAATATAAACTAGTGGATGGTCTCGAGTCCATTTGTGTGTTGAATGGTGTAGTTGATAAGTATCTCGTATGTTAGCAGGATCCAAATGGCGTGTAGACGACTCAGCTATATCAGGAAAGGTAGGAGCCGGTGCAAACGGGTTAAATAATGCATCAGGATCATGCTCTGCGGGTTGTGGAACTGATTGTGGTGTAGGATCTTCAGCTGATTGGCGGGAGTTAGAAACAGTTTGTTCTGCTGTAGATGGTGATGCAATTGGAGGACCGTCTTTCTCAACAATTGTTGTTGTTTGTTGAGGTGAGTCAGGTACTGGAATATTGTCAGGTTGAGCAGCGGAATTAGGTGAGACCTCAGTAGGACGGTATTCAATTGTGTCATCAAACAGTGGAGCAAACAAGGTTTCCAATTCTTTGCGGTTGAGTGGCAATGGTTCAGCCGAAGAGTCCGGAGAGTTAAGACGGTTGAATTTGGGTCCTAAGTTGTGTTGCTCAGAAGCCATTTGTGTGAGTTCATCAAAATTAGCGTGAATGGTTTCTTGAATTTCTCTTGTTCGACGATTCCATATCCGAAAACCTTTAGAATTTTCACAGTATCCAACGAACACTCCGATGTCAGCCTTTGCTTTAAGTTTACCTAAATCATCACGATCATTTTTCGGATAACAAAGTGCTCTAAATACATGAAAGTAATCGATATTCGGTTTTCTTTTGTGAACAATTTGATAAGGTGTTTTGCGATGGTGTTTTGTAATCATGCAACGGTTTTGAGTATAACATGCGGTTGAAATAGCTTCCGCCCATAAGTAATCTGGTAATTGAGCATTAATCAACATAGTTCTAGCAGCTTCCACTAACGTCTCGTTGCGTCTTTCAACAACTCCATTCTGTTCTGGGCTTCTAGGAATAGATGTTTGATGTTCAATTCCCACTTTCTCGAAATATGACCGAAGTGTCTGATTCTTAAATTCAGTTCCATTGTCAGTTCTGACTATTCGTACCGTATTGCGTAACTGAACTTGAATTTTAGTGAGAAAGGTGATGATCATTGAAGGAGCTTGATCTTTACTTCGTAAAAAATAAACCCAAGTCCATCTGGAGTAATCATCCACAATTACAAGAATGTAGCGTTTACCGTTGATACTTTGAACACGCATCGGCCCACACAAATCCATATGTAGCAATTGTAAAACATGATTCGTACTATGCTCAGGTTTTGAAGGAAAATGAGCCTGAGTACTTTTTCCTTGTTCACAGGCTGAACATAAGTGATCTTTAGTAAAACGGAATCAAGGAAATCCATCAACAAGTTTGTAACGAGCAAGGTCAGTCATGGTTTTGAAATTCAAGTGCGAAAGACGTTTGTGCCATAACCAAGATTTAGTCGATTCCGCTTTGGAGAGAAGACATATCGGAGATGTAGCAATCATATCTGACATTGATATTGTATAAAGGTTAGAACCACGTGAGCCAGACATTAGATCGTTTCCTTGTAAGTCACGAACGAAACAAGTTTTCTCACGAAATGCAACTTCTAGATCCCCATCACAAAATTGACCAACAGAGAAAAGGTTGTGTCCAAGGCCTTCCACATAATAAACACGACTGATTTCAATGTTCCCACTGACATAGTCACCATATCCCATTATTAAAGCGTAATGATCGTTCCCAAATCTGACAGTGCCAATGAACTTTGAAACAAAGTTGTGTAACAGTTTGAGATTGCCTGTCATATGTCGGGTGCATCCGCTATCAACAATCCAGAGAACAATCTGTACCACCTGCATCACAAGAAGACGACACGGATGGAACAGAAGTAAGGGTGGAACCCAAAGAAAGTGCGGGTTCCTGTTGGTTAGAAACACATGTATTCAACAATTTAGGAATCCATTTAAAGTCTGGTTTGTGTTGTAACCAATGTTGCCAATTCCAACTAGTTCTTGCTTTCTTAATGGTGAATTCACTAGTGGTTGGCTTATTCCTAGATTTGTTCTCGGCACTTATGGGGGTAACTTTAACTTCATTAGAAACCATAGAAGGCGGCTTTCCTAAGTTAGACTTAGAGGCAATAGTAGGCCTAGAAGGAATGCGTGTTCTACGTTTCTTATGAGGATTCAGAAGAGAATTAGCTATACATTTTGTATGATCACCAGATGATACGCTTTTACGACAAAACACACAAGATGCATTAATATTCAAAACATTCAAAGGTTCATCAATCGTTACATTTAGATTTTGATTACAATTTGCCAGATTAGAATCTAAATCTGATGCAACATGAGTTTTATTCAAATTCCTAAGTTGATCTTCTACTTCTTGAGCTTCTAGTGATCCTCTCTTACGTTGCCAGAGCCTATTTTTCTTTTTACTTTTTCGCTTGGGTCTGCTAACGCTATTAGTGGAGACTAGTCCTGTAGAAGTGGAGTTATCAACATTAGTATTTTGAACAACATTTCCTTTAGCAGTTTTGTCTATTTGATACAATCCTGGTGCTATCACCGTGGTGTCAACAAACTTTCCTTTTTGGAGTATCTTGATTTTCTCTTTCAAATCTATGATGATGTGATTCTTATCCTGAATATTTGACTCAAGTACACCATTGCAATATTTGATGTCTTCGTGGTTTTGTTGATATGTAACATTTTCACTTTTTAAATCCGCAATTTCTTTCTCGTATTTGAGACACAGACTTTTGAAAGACTCATTGTTTTTGCAAAGCTGACAAGAGTTTGAAATATTTTGACTTTGAAGTTTCAATTCCGTTTCAAGACTTTGAGTTTGACACCATTCAAGCCTTTGTTTGAGTTGACAAATTTCTTTAGAAAATTGTTTTGTCACATCATCATTTTGTATTCTCAGCTTATCATTATCATGTTTAAGTGTCTCAATTTCCACATGCAACAAGTTATTATCAACACAAAGATCATCCATAAGCATAGAAGTACCAGATTTATAGAGATCATTCATGATAACAGACAAAATATCAGCATTGAGAACTTGTTCCAAGAGTCGATCAGCATCATTCTTTAAAATTCTATTTCTTTGCTTTTGAACCAAAATCTCATTTTCAGTAGAGTTGAAAACGTTTATCATATTTTTGACCTCGTTTTGAAGTTCCTGGTCCCAACGTGTAGCACAGAGACGGAGGTGTTTGACAATTGGCAACATTTGTTTTTGAAAAATATCTCTCTTTTCTCGCTCGTAAGCGGATTGAAAAGTTTTAATTTTTATTACAGAATTACGTTCAATTGTTTCCTCCAAAATTTCGATGTCTTCCATAAAAGTTTTGAAATAATTTAAGACACGACAACTTTTCGGTAAAGGTGTAAGTTCACCGGATGATGGTAAAGGACCATTAACTTGTGCTACAGTTTGGACAGGGGCCGCATTAGAGGATGAAACATATGACTCTGTGACATACCATGATTTCTCAGGTAATTCCTTTTGAGGAACAAAAGATTTAGAAATGTGTGGAGCTTGTGAATAATCATATGGTGTCCAATATTGAACATAACTCATTTTTGATCGACTCTCGTCTTCAAGTTCTTCTTCTTCCTCAGTATCAAAAACAACAGCACGCACAATCGTATTATCAAGCATGTGGTCCATACTGTAAATCTTAGGATTTTCTTTGAATGCTGTGTGAAGAAACATTGATTTGAAATCGCAAAGTGCAAATCCTTTATCGGGTCTTGGTTTTAAAGAAAATTTATGTATTGTTGTGACAGAGTTCCCGTGTTTGTAAACAATGTGACGAAATTCTTTGAGTTGTTTTTCATGATCAACAATCTCACCAAGTAAGTTATTTATGTACTTCCTTTTTCGTATTTTATGTTCACCAAAATCCTTTTTGCAATTGGACAATTCTGTTTCAGTTTTTGACAGTACTGTTTGAAGACGTTCAACTTGCATTTTCAGTTCACACTTTTCACTTTCAAGTTTAGAAATCAACTTTCCATTTGACTCAATTAAATCTTGCATTTTGTGTTGAAGATCTTGCTCTTTGTTATAGGAATCTTGAAAAGCTTTTTCAAAACTTTTTGCATGTTTAATCGTGTCTTCCTGATTTGAAAGTTGAATTTTATAACACTCAATATCTCTTGCAAGTGACGCATTTTTTTCTTTTAAAACTTTGTTTTTCTCGTTGCATTTTATGATTTGCAATTGTTGTGCATCCAGTTGTTTAGATAACAATATTAGGTCAGGGTCTGGATCAAATGATGGTTCATGTTGTTCTATATGATCATGTTTATCATTCTCAATAGGATCATCAAATGAAACAGCTGTGTCATCATCAAATATGACAACTGTGCTTATTTGTTCATCTGTTTGAGAAGATGAAGATGATTTAGATGGAACAACTTGCGCCATATCTGATTCAGAAGCAGAGGGTGAGGCTATTTCATGTATTAGGCATGCTTTTTGGTCATGTACCTGAGACAAGCCGTCAGTGTCATACACTGGACCTGAATCATTAAACTGAAGTTCCTGCATGTTGGCCATAAGCATCACAGCTGCATTGGCTTCCAGATCTTCCATGTCATCATCATTGTTCACATTTGCCATGAAGTTGTTATCTTGTTCAGGGAAATGTCCATCTTTTTCATCTTGAAGAGCCATGAGTAATGCCTGCTTGTGAAACTTACTTCCCCGAGTTCTCGGTTTGGGACATGCTGTCCTATATGACCTTGTTCATTACAATTATAGCACCATACTGCATTCCCTGAGTTGGAGTTCCTAGTTGCAACTGGTTCAGACCTTTACTGAGAAGATCCTGAGTTGTTCCTGAACTCCCCATTGTTATTAAACCTCTGACCATTCCCAAAATTTCCTGAAGAACTTCCTGAACCAGATCTACCATAGTTACGATTCTGAATTTCCACTCTTCCATCATTGACAACAGCTTGATTCCTTGTGTTAGAAGACGAACGTTGACGGTTGTTTGTTTTGTTGGAGAATTTGCTGAAAGCACGAGCAATAAGAGCAAGTCCTTGATTCAAAGTATTAAAGTCATCATCGTCATCTTCATTGGAGTTGGAGTAATACACTGCATCATTGTTGTTCAATGGAACAAGTTGAGTAGAAGTATTCTGTGGAGATGAATCATAAGGGACCATTTGGTTCGAGGTAGAAGATTGTGGATAACTGAAGTAGTTTTGCTCTTGAACATATGCATGATTTGACATAGGTGGTGGAGCATAGGGAGATTGAGCTACGAGTGCCAAAGAGTTTGGTGTTGGTGATGGTGAGTATCCTCCTCGAAGAGCTCTATCTTTTTCCACTTCAGGTTCATGGTGTTTCAGAAAATCATACAACAAACCATATGGCGCATCATGAAGATTTTTGGTTTGTCGAACAAATGTCACATATTTATGCCAATCAGGACCAAGACTACCAACGAATTTGGAGTTCACTGCTATCCTAGGTACTGTGATTTTGTGACGTTCCAGATCATTGACCACATTTGTGAAACGATGATAGTAGGATTCAAGTGACTCTCCTGGTTCAATTGTGATGTCAGTGTATTCCATGTAGAGTTTGGATTCCATATCATCTTTGTTCAATTGAGTGCCTTCCATAAGAAGATGAACATGTTCCCACATAGCTTTGGCTGTTTTCTGAGCATCGACACTTCGATAAATTGGATTAGGTATACCTTGAAGTATATAAGCCATTGCATACTCATCAGCTTCACGATGTAATTTATGTTCTTCTGTGAGTTGAGATTCTGGAAGAGGTCTATCACTAGGAGGACGTGGAGGATCAGCAGTTGGATCACCAATTTCAAATCTTGTTGGCCACTCAAATGGTCCTTCAAGTATCACTTGTTTCAAGAATTTCCCATGAGGTTTCTTTAGTTCAAGAAATCGTAAGAATCGACTTGACCATTGAACATAGTTCCCAGGTGTTAGCATTGGAGGTGTTTCAAGTGATCCTGCCTCATGTCTGGATTGTTGAGTTGTAATAACTTCACACATTCTATCAAACCAGTGAGGTTGTTTGGAGGAATACTGATTGTTTTGTTGTGACATTTGATATGGTTGTTGTTGAGGAATGATTTGATGTTGTTGCATCATGAGATATTGTGGTTGTGGATTAAACGGTTGTTGGTGAAAGTGTGATTGTGAAGGTTGTTGATATGATTGTTGCTAATGGTATTGTTGTTGCTGATACTGTTGATGTTGTTGTTGAGGATTAGAGAAGTAGTAATGTGGTGGTTAAGACATCTTTGAACACTTGTGTAGAAATGGATCTTTGTAGAAGATTGAAATGCACGTTCCTTTGGTTAAGTTCAAAATCCCTGGGGTAAGTTGAATTCTTACGCGTAACAATAATCTTACGCGTAAACTTTAGGTTATGCGTAAAGAGTAGTTTATGCGTAAACAAAGAGTTTATGCGTAAGTTTTCTCTTTACGCGTAAGCTTTGGCTTATGCGTAAGTTTAGACTTATGCGTAAGGTTAAACAACCAAACAAATCTTCCAAACTTATCCAAGCTTGAAAGATATCCGAAGTCGAAGTATTCCACTAACTTATCCAAGCAAGGGAAGTACTGAGTCACCGTAACACAAGGAGAAGACCTTTGATGAAACTTAAGCATAGATTCTGGCAACTTACGCGTAAGATATGATCTTATGCGTAAGAACTGAACTTCTGCGTAGAAGGAGGCAACTTGTGCGTAGGATGGGACTTCAGCGTAAGACTTAGGCGTAGGAAGTAGACTTGCTCGTAGGTTTTAGGCGTAGATGACCAAGTTAAGCATAAGAACAGGGTTTTGACCTTAGTTACGCGTAGGAAAAGGGTTTTGACCAAATCTTATGCGTAGAAGGGACAAAAAGTACTGTTGACAGCTTTTGAGTCGTACTATTCACGTAAGTTACGCGTAAGGTGGTCAGAAGCTTGAAAAATCTCAAATTTTTGAAGAGAAATGCTTAGAAATAAGGTACTTTTGATCAAATAACTTCATCAATACTTAGAAAACACTTAAAATGAAAGATTTTGCTACCAAAAACTAGTTTTCCACTATCAAAGAAGCTATAATACCTTAAGAAAAGCCTTAAAAATCAAAATTTTATGCAAAAACTAAGCTTCAAATCACTATACCAACCTTGAAACTTGTCCAAGCTTCAAGATTTGAGTGAAAGAAACAAAGAAAAATGCAAAAAAATAGATGAGAATCACCCTAAACCCCACGTAAATACCAAGAAACACACTTCAAACTCTAGTAGGCGAATGATACCACTTGTTAGGTCACCATTTATGTAAACACAAGTATGATAATGAAAGAAAATAGATGAGAATGAGAGATGGTTGATTATAAGAAATGAGAGAAGATAAATTGCAAGAGTTTCCTTAATGTATTCAAATAACCAACAAATGTAAGAGTTACATAAGCTTAGTATATATAGGGGAGGAGTAGGGCAACACTCCCTTCCTCCCTCATCTTGCTAAAACGTGGGCTTTCAAGCCCATTGGACTTTATAACTTAAGCCTAGTAACATAAGACATAATGATATAAATAACTAAGCAACCTATTACAAAATGTAATGACCGAGACTTGACTAAAATACAAAAGTATGATCCCAACAAGATGCAATAAAATAAAATGGAACTTACTAACTGAGACCCTAACTGAAATAGGATGAACATACAACCAGAGCCTACCACTTCTGAAACCAATTTTTCTCCTCTGATTACCCCTTTTACTCAAATAAACCACCTCTGTTGACTATCTTTGATCAATGAAATGAACAGTACCTTAATTGTAACAGCTCACAATAAGCTATGAGCTTATATGAGCTAATGGAACAATGATAAAAAAAGACTTAAAACAATTTAAAAATTGGAATTGAAAGCTTATGATAACATAACAAAAGCTTGAATAACCACGAAATAACTTGATGAAAATTAAAGAGAACAGAAATTTTATTAATAAGAAAAGTTGATTACAATGATTTAAAAAGTAAATTGCTAAGCTGAAAATTACAAGACCGAATTAAGCTACACTACAATTACCCTAAATTATCCTACTCCAATTCTAAAATCTACTCCTAAAATCTAACACTAACTAATGATGTAGGTGAGGGTATATATAGCTGAGATGATGGGAAGCCAGGTCACTGATTTGTGTGCCTTATTGTTTCTTTGAGTCCCTCCATAGCCATTAGATGTGTTTCCAGACACTTCCAATAAATTTGGACCCTTAGATTGATTTAGTGATGTGACTGATCATGTGCATTCCTTTCTATTGGTCCACATGTGCTCTTTTCATCCTCTGTCCTTGCTGTCAGCTTCTAGAAGCTCAATGATTGGGGTAATTATTATGAGGTGAGGTAATTTTGGTAAAGGGTGAGTTAGGGTTCTAGTAAACAGTTTTTTTCTGGGTTTTTTATGAATGTGAAGGGGCGGGTAATATTTGGGTGTTGTTTTGTTATTTTTATGTTGACCGGGTGGTAAAAGGGTTGACCTGGGTAGTAGGGTGGCAGGCCGGGTTTGGGTATTGTTGATTGGGCTTTTGTTTTGGGTGTTTGGGCCTTGGATATTTATTTATGAATCTGGGTTGTGTAGTGTTGGATTAATAGTGTTGTGTTAAAAATATCAAGGACCAAAGTTGTGATTTTCAAAATCTCAGGGACCAAATCTGTAAATCATTCAAGGTTTCTCCCAAGGGTTTTATTTGACTTTGGTAAATTCTTGGAGGGTTGAATTTGACATTTCTTTGAATTTTACTCCAAGGGACCTTATTTGTCGATATCCGAAACATGGAGGACTGAAATTGCCAATTCTTTAAACTTTGCCCAGGGACTAATTATGCAATATTCTGAATCTCTGAGGACTTCTAATGACATTTTGAGCTTTCTTTGATCATTAAACTTCCCTGGCTCCAGCTTTTGACCTTTTTCCATTCTCGTGCTCGTTTTTGTCGGTTTTTGCTTTGTTTTTGTTCATTCTTCACATATCCGTTCCTGCACATACACAAATACAAAAACACATATTCTCTTGGCATATTTGGTATATTTGGTCTGATTTGAGGCTAAAAAGGATGTGTGAATAAGCACACATCACCGTACCCTCATGATGAGTCAAACTCTTTCTTGTTTGTTAAACATGGTGAGTTGATTACCATTTGCTGTGTAGTATTAATACTAACACCAAGTGTGTTTCTCTTCAAATCCTTTTATTTACTTCACTTTTAAACATCAAAAAAAATTATTTTATTTTACAAAGGACTTATACTGGTTGAATGCAGCAAGCAGTACTTTGATAAAGTACTGTTTGTCTTTGCAGTACTTTGAAAAAATACTTATTATACAAAACAAATCATACCAGTACTTTGCAATATTATTCTTCAGATTTAGACCATCTGATAAATAACTTGATCACATCCAAAGCTACATAAGATTCATTTTCAAGTTCCATTCCATGATCCAGCATTCTGAGCAAAATTTCTCTAATCAATGGATATCTTCTCTCAGCAAGCATGTGAATCATGGTACCATCTTCCATCTCAAGTGAATGAACCCATGATGACTCAAAGAATCTCCATCTTGTAATTTCCCAATTTTCTTGATCATTCCACAGAGTATCAACACTTGTTTCTTCTGTTTCCCAGATGGTTATTAAATCTCCAAGCAAAATTAATCCCACTCCTGATGCTTCAATTTCCTTATAGTATGTCTGCATTTGCATATATAAATCATATAGATCTTTTCTGGTTATAAAATGCAGAACATCCCATAAAATATTGAATACTGTGAAGCTTTCATCTTCTCTGTTGAAAATAAGATAGTTCCCTTCTTTTGATTCAACCACAGAGAATGAGATTATCTTTGCTTTCTTTCCAGAGTCTTCTGTTTTCTTATTCTCAAAATCAACCACTCTGAAATAGTTTCTCAGTTCATCAATTGTATCTTCATGTATCATCTTGAGTCTTTTTGACAATTGATCATCTTGAACTGCTTTCTTTCTCTTCAATTTTCTTTGCTCAGCCTGTTCTTTCCTTACTTCTTCTAACTTCTTCTCCCTATCAACATCCATGGGTACAAAATTTTCTAACTCTTTCCTGATAGACTCTTGTACTTGTTCCCATAGAGCTTTCACTTCTGGACACCTCAATTTTTGTAAATTCTTGTATCCTCTTCCTTTCAAGAAACTAATCATCCAGTTTCTTTCTTGAGCAATTGTCATTGGCTTCTTTGTAATTGGCTTACTTATCTCTGCCAAATACTCTGCATCATACTCAGCTTGTTGCCTTCTAGAAACCTTTGCATCCTCTGCTATCTTTAGTTCTCTTATTTGTGCAAGAGTAAATTTCTTCTGTTTCTTCTTAATATTCTTCTGCTTCATGAACCCTTTCCCTTTGTCTTTGGGATCAAGTTCTTCAGATTCAGAAGTACTTTTAGAAACTTGTTGTGCAGGCTCAGAAATATGTATACCTCCCGAAGGTCTATTCAAATTGATCATAATCTGAGCTATAGTTTCATCATCACTTGCTGTATGCACCTTCACTTCTTCTTGATGTATAAGAGTGGAAGGACCAACTTCATCTTCAAAATTCTTTGTAGAAGGTCCAAATCCATCAGCAGTACCTTGTACATCAGTACTTTCAACAACAGTACTTTGAACATTAATTCCTTCTAAGTCAATTTCTTCTGTATCTCCACTTTTAACAGCATCATCCTCAACTTCAAGATTAACTTGTTCAGTCTCATCACTTTTCCTCTCAGTGATATCTTCATAATTTGTTTCTTGTTGAGCAGTGTTTTCTGTCTCAGCATACTGCCATAGATGAGCATCTTCTGAATATTGAATTCCAGCATCATCATCATTCAAATTGTCTTTTTGATTCCTCCCCAATTAGATAAATGATGACTTCTTATGCTTCTTCTTGGATTTTGACTTTTGCTTCTGAGCTTGCTTCTTTTCTTTCACATAAAGCCTAAAATTTTGTACAAGAGGCCAAACAAACTTCTTTAACCTTTTGAAGTTCCTTCTTAAAGTCTTGATTTCTGCAGTCTGATCATCCATAGTTTTCTTCATCCTCTCCAACTCTCTAGTCAAAGCATAATTATTCAAAGAACCTCCAACTCCCTCATCTCCTCCAGGTGTTTGAAGCCCACCTGTGGGAGTATAATCATTGGGAGAAGGTACTGGAGTATGCTCTGAAGCAGAACCTTTTGAAGAAGTACTTTGTGGAGAAATACCTTCAGCAGAAATAGGTTTTTCCAAAGAAGCTGACACTGAGGGAGTTCTTTCACTTAAATCATCATGCTGAGGTGAAACAATAGGTGGTGTAGGTGTATGAACTGATGCAGAATGCTCAGAAGGATCAGGTTGATCAGCATCATCAGAATTAGCAGAACCACTATTGTCAATATCATCCCTAACATGTAAGCATTGAGAGGTGTATTTGTACCCGAAAAATTTACTCCCTGGTGAGACATAAAGGTGAACACCTTAGGTGGCATCCTAATAGTGGGTACATAATCCTGAGGTTTTTGTATCCCATCTAGTGGATTCTCTAAGAGAAGTTAAACAAATCTAGGATACATCAGAAAAGGGGATCCAGCCTTAATATGTGTGATCATACCATCAAGGATCATGTAAGAAAAGTTGAAGGATTGATTGGTAATGAGGCCAACAAATGCAGAAGCTATAGCATGCCAAATTGATCCCAAGCAGTACTCTTTGGACTTAAGCAATGAAGTAAAACATGAATAAGATACTTCCAATGAGGACTTACCATTGCTTTCTGAAAAGTAAGCTTATCTAAAGGTCCTTCATACCCAATGTCTCTTAGTGCATTCCAAATCTCTTGTTTAGCAAACAAAACACAGCCTCTTTCATCTTCAAACAACAGAGCCTCCCTGATCGTTGCTTCCATAACACGAATAGCTCTCCCAGCAACTGTAGCATGAATAACATCCTCTCCATCTTCAACCTCAGACCTTGTCGTAGCCCAAAACTCCTGTATCCAAGGTCCAATAATCTCTGGGTTGACTAAGAGTGAGTAACTGATGGTGGTTCCGGTGAGAAAATCAATAATACCATGAAAATGAATGTTTCGTTGCATTTTCTCAAGATTGGCTATCATGTTGTGTTTGTTGTTGGTTGGTCGGTTTGCCATTGTGATAAGGATTTGAGAGAAGAGTGGTAATTGTGGATAATATTGGTGGGTTTGATGAATAAGAATGGCGAATGAATATGGGTGTATAAATAAGAAACAGATATGAGTTATAAAAGGATAATATACAAAAAATCACGGTTAATAAATTATTTTACCGTTATTTTTGGAAGTGATCATCCCCATATCTTTCGAGAGTTTGTTACTCGCAAATCTGACCATTGGAATAGTATTCTGACATGTCAGTGTACCCTTTATATCACCAATCAGTACTTTTCATAGAAGATGGAGCTAACATTCAGTTATAAACCCAAGCAGTATGTTGACCAAAGTACTTTCCAAGCAAAATATCTTAATGGTTGACTGTTTGACCAAAATATCTTTGAAAGGCAACCCGAAGTAATTAATAACTCCCCAAATTAATTCCCAAAGCTACCAAGGCAAGTAGAATTCAATGAACTTCATTTAATACCCTTATACCTTGCCTTGCCAATAAAAGGAACTCATCCACTAACATACTTCATTCATCTCTTCTTTCATCAACATAACACAAAAAACCCTAGTGATAACTATGAGTCACTTCCCATTGGTGTACATCTCCTCTGACTCAGATGGCTCCACAGACTCAGAAATAAGCTACTATTATGATTCAGACTTTGAGGATCCAGGATGGATGGGGTACTTTCCTCCTAATGTATCATCCTTATCAATGATTGTAGCAAACTCTACCATAACTGATTTAGCAAGCACTACAAATCCAAAGCCCAAGAAGAAAAAGGTTGTCCCTGGTTCATCTCTGTCTAATGAACTTCTACATGCTTTGACTCAAGCCCTGGAATCAGCAATACAGAACATGAAGTGGCCTACTCCAAGAAAAGAGAAACCTCCTAAACAAGTTCTTGGCCTGGCTTGTCCAAGGAAGCAAGCTTCTTTTGATGACAAAAGAAAGACTGCTCAAAAGGGAAAGCAGAGCTATGAGGGCAAAGGAAAAAGACCTATGGAGTAGGGTGTGTTGGGCTTGGTAGTAGGTTGTGTTGTGGTAGTTGTCATTGTGTCTTGTGAGTGTCTGTGGTTCAACTTTGTTTGTGTCATGGTGGTCTGTATCTTGTGGATCTGTGGAATGTAACCCCTCTTTGAATAGTGAATAAAATACTCTTCTTTTGAATGATACATGTAGCCTCCCCTCAAATAATGACTAACTACTAATGCCTCCCCTCAAAAATAGCTTAATTATTAATCATACCAATACTCACAACTAAAAAAGTAAATATTGAAACATCAAATCCCTTTGTGAGTAGGTCTGCTACATTATTATCTGTATGGACTTTAACCACATTGATAAGCCTATGCTCATAGCAATCTCTGATAAAATGATGTCTGATTTGAATGTGCTTGGTTTTTGAATGATAGACTGGATTCTTCACAATACAAATAGTACTCTCATTATCAATGTTGATAGGAGTATTCTTGAAGTTGAATCCATAATCCAAAAGCTGATTTTGTAACCAAAGTACTTGTGCACAACAACTTGCAGCAGCTACATACTCTGCTTCTGTGGATGATGTTGCTGCAATTGTTTGCTTTTTGCATTGCCATGAGACTAATCTACTTCCAAGGTACTGACACCCTTCAGTTGTGGATCGTCTATCATAGTTATCTCCAGCATAATCACTATCTGAAAAGGCTTATAGATGAAAAGGGGACTCCCTAGGATACCATAAGCCTAGCTTAGGTTGTTACCTAAGGTATCTAAAAATCCTTTTGACAGCATTCAAGTGTGATACCTTGGGATGAACTTGATGTCTTGCACATAAACACACAGCAAAAGTAATGTCAGGCCTAGATGCAGTTAAATACATGAGACATCCAATCATAGACCTGTATAATGTGACATCAACTGCTTCTCCTTCTTCATATTTTCCCAAAGGTTTGTTAGTATCCACAGGTG
Organism: Artemisia argyi; assembly: GCA_030686995.1. Classification (NCBI taxonomy): domain Eukaryota; kingdom Viridiplantae; phylum Streptophyta; class Magnoliopsida; order Asterales; family Asteraceae; genus Artemisia; species Artemisia argyi. The sequence continues at coordinate 16,563,588 of CM060697.1, read as the reverse complement.
TAGATGTAGGCTTGTTAGTTGTGAACTTGAGTCTCTTAAGAATATCTGCAACATACTTATCTTGACAAATATAGATTCCACTGCTTGATTGTTGTACTTGAAGTCTCAAGAAGAATGTTAATTCTCCCATTGAACTCATCTGAAATTCTTTTTGCATAAGATCTTCAAATTCCTTCACCATAGATTGATTAGTAGCACCAAAAATAATATCATCTACATAAACTTGGACCAGCATAATATCCTTCTTATCTCTCTTGATGAACAAAGTCTTGTCAATAGCTCCTCTCCTATAACCATGTTGTAATAGAAAATTTGAGAGTCTTTCATACATGCTCTTGGAGCTTGATGAATGCCATACAGAGCCTTGATAACCTTGTAGACTTTGTTTGGGTGTGCATGATCTTTAAAACCAGGAGGCTGTTTGACATAAACTTCTTCTGTAATAGTGCCATATAGAAAAGCACTTTTAACATCCATTTGGTATACAGGAAATCCCATATAAGATGCAAAAGCCAAAAATAGCCTTATGGCTTCAATCCTTGCCACAGGAGCAAAGACTTCATCATAGTCTACTCCTTCTTCCTGTATATATCTTTGAGCCACTAACCTTGCTTTATTCTTGATAACATTCCCTCTTTCATCTCTTTTTACCCTGAAGACCCATTTTGTTCCAATGAGTCTCTTACCATCAGGTAAATCACATAATACCCATACTTCTTGAAGTTTAAACTGTAAGAGTTCTTCTTGCATAGCTTCAACCCAACTCTCCTTGGCTAATGCTTGTTTTATATTCTTAGGTTCCTCTTGAGACAGAAAGCAAGCAAATAAACACAATTTCTGATTCTTGTGATTCACCCTGTTTTGCTTGTAAATAAAGCTAAGTAAAGAAGTATGTTGTTGAGACATATTCTTAGCTTTAGTTCTTGTGAGCACTCCTGAAGCTGAGGGTCCAATAATTTTGCTGACATGATGATCTTTGTGAATTCTTAGAGTAGGAGTTGGTGAGGCTTCAAGATTATCTTCCAAATTAGTGAGATCAGGATCTTCATTAGAATCTAAGAAAATGCCTTCTTGATCCAATTCATCATCAGTGTCTTCTAAGACAAGCTTGTTTGGATCATTCAAATCATCAGTATCTTCTAAGGCAGGCATGTTTGGATCATTCACAGTATCAGTATTTATCCAATTTGAAGTATCTACAGGTTGACAAGTACTTTCAAATGCATCAATAGTACTTTGGGGTAAAGTATTGTCAGTGCCTTTAGCCTTCTTCTTTTCTGCTTCATAAGCTCTCCTTTGATCATCTTCATAGGACTTAGCCATTGTTTCTTTAAAAAGCATCCTACAAAGTTCATCTTGAATGGCTCGGTCTTCATCAGATACTGTGGTCTTTGGTGGAGCAGTACTCTTAGGATCAACAGTACTGTGAGGTTCAACAGTACTTTGAGGCTCAGAAGTACTTTTATTCTTATCATTGACTTTATCATTAGACTCATCTTCAGATCTTAAATTAACATCATGAACAATGTACTGTGCTTCTTCTTTAGTGGGAGCAACTTGATTTTCTTCCCTAACAGGTACATAATTCATAGATGAAGACATTAAATCAAGATCAAACATCCAATCAGGACCTTTACCTTTAGAATTTTCTTACTCTTCTAGAAAATCAACATGAAGACATTCTTGAACCTTCTTTGTAGCCCTGTTGTACACTCTAAATCCTTTGCTATTGGTACAATATCCCAATAAGTATCCTTCATCTGACTTCTCATCAAATTTGCCTAAATTATCAGCAGTGTTCAAAATAGTCAGGGGACGTCCAAAAGGTTTCATAAACTTGATACTAGGCTTCTTTCCCATTAGTAATTCATAAGGTGTTTTCATTTGAGGTTTTGTCACTGATACTCTGTTCAACACATAACAAGCAGCACTTACAGCTTCAGCCCAGAATGGAACAGGTAATTGGGAGTCTGCAAGCATTGTCCTTGCTGCTTCTATTAGAGTTCTATTCTTTCCTTCTGCAACTCCATTTTGCTGAGGAGTTCTGGCAATACTGAGTTCTCTTTTAATTCCTTTCTTGGCACAAAAGTCATCCATTAGCTGATTCTTGAACTTAGTCCCATTATCACATCTAATGCCTCTAACCTTGAATCTTAACTGATTTTCAAGTGCAATAATAAGAACATGGATAACATCAAAAGTTTCATTCTTAAAACATAAGAAAAAGACCCAACTAAATCTGCTACAGTCATTTGTCACAACCAAACAGTACTTCTTCTTGTTCAAACTAACAACTGAAACAAGTCCAAACAGATCCATATGCAGCAATTCCAAAGGCTCTCTAATGGTTTTCTCTTCAATCTTCTTACAGGAAGCCTTGTGTTGTTTACCCTTTTTGCAAGCAAGACATGAGTGATCATTCTTGAATGTTTTAGAAGGTAAACCTCTAACTAAATTTCCTTTGACCAGCTTATTGATGTTCTTGAAATTTACATGCCCCAATCTTCTGTGCCATTGATGTGCTTCCTCCATTGTTGGCCTTGCAATCAAGCATGTTGCTCTTTCAGCAGAATTTATGTTCTTCAAGTCTATGCTATACACATCATTAGTTCTTGGTGCTCTCAGCATCACCAAGTTTCTATCTTCTAACATAAAATCAGGAGAAAGTATAAGACATTCTGTGTCAAAGAATAACACAGGATACTTCTTATCGCAAATCTGAGAGACTGACAAAAGATTGAATTTAAGCTCCTTCACATATCTAACATTCTCAAAATCAATGTTTCCAGCCTTGATAGTTCCTTTTCCAGTAATTCTTCCTCCATCAGGATCATTCCCAAATGCAACTTTTCCTCCAAAATAGGCTTTAAAATCTGACAAGAGCCCCTTTTCTCTTGTCATACTCACATAAACATGAAAAAGGTTAGTTACTTTTACGAACCCAAGCCATTACTGACTTGTGTTCCCCTTGTGGAGTGACATACTCAAATTCTTTGAGTATGTAATCACCACTTTCTTTGAAAACATGATCAAGAGTTAGTGTTTTTGTTTCCAAAACTCTTGGTTCATTCTTATCAATTTTGCCTTTTTCACCCTTAGCCTCTGAAAGTACTGGTTTTTCCCCAACAGTACTTTCTTTCTTAACCCATTTAGTTGTAACTTTTGGAGTTGGGTTCTGTGTTCTAGCATCTTTTCTTGTGTTGTAAGGCCTTCTAGGTTTGTAGTAATTGAATCTCCTAGGTCTTACACTTGAGTTTCTGCTAACAGCACCTTGGTTAGGGAACTTTCTATCAGTACTTTGAGAAGGTACTGTGGGTTTGGAGAATGATCTTTTCTGATGAGGATACCTATGGTCTTTTGAGAAATTACTATGGTTAACTCTATTTGTGTAATTCCAAACCGGTTTGTTATCCCTTGACTTATTCTCTCTGTGACTTTGATTTGCAGATCTGGTCTTTGGGTATTTGCTTAAGTATTCTGAGTGATAATCACAGTCCTTAATCAAATGATGAGGACTATAACATACATAACAGACCTTTGGACCAATATCCCCAAATCCTTTTCCAAAAGGTTTTCTAAAATTAGCAGTATTTTGAAAATATTTTCTTGGAGGTACTGCTGAGTGATCAGCAGTATTTTGAAAAGTGTTTGAAGGTACTACTTGTTTTGAAAACTTTTTTCTCATCAACCCTAGGTGCTTCAACAGATTCTCCTAAAGTTTCAGGATTTGATTGACCTTTAAGCTTTTTCCTAAACTCTAGGTTATCTACCCCATAACAAGAGACATCTTTCCTAGGTGCTTGAAAACTACCTGGGGGATTAGGAACTGCATTGTATCCCTTGTCATTCTTATATTCAGGAGGTATTGGACTAGGGGATTCCTCATCACTAGAAGTGTTTCATCCAAACTTATGAATTCTTCATCACTAGTTGAGGTATCTACTGTAAGATTTATTTCCTTACTCTTAAATGGAATACCTTCTGTGCTATCATTATCATAACCTAGGCCAGTTTTAGTGTTTTATGTTCTTTGCTTTTCAACAAATTGAACATGTGACAGACCTGATTCATTCCAGACAGCAAGTTTTTCTAACAACTTATCTCTCTCAGTAGTAACTTTCTCTAGTTAAGACACCTTACATCCTAGTTTCCATTCACTCAACTTTACTTCGTACTCTTGTTGCTTATATGTTTCAGCCCATGCTACTTCATTGTTTTCATGTGTATTTATTTTGGCTTCCATTGACTCTAAAGTCAACTGGTAGCCAGCTATCTCAGACCTAGCCCTTTGAAATTTATCTATTTCAGCTACATATTCACTAAGTAACTTTTGATACATATCATTACACTTAGAGCATACCTCAGAGATAGTGGATGAACTTGGTGAAGTAGCTACCATAGCAAGCTGAACAGGATCTTCTTCAAACTCCATGCTCCAATCAAAGCTTCCTAGACCATCTCTTGACTCCAAATCAGCATATCCAGGCTCTTCATCAAAAGTTGTGATCCAATCTTCCATTGCAACCATTGAGTAGGTTACAGGTTCATCATCAAACTCATTGGACCAATCAATCTCTGACAGATTCTCTTGAGCAACCAAAGCTTTTGGTTTTGGTTCAGTAACAGTAACCTCTTTTCTTTCAGTCTTGGGCTGTTCAATCATCTTGTTTGCTTGATACTTTGTAAATTTGCATTCCCTTGCAAAGTGACCAGTCCTTTGACAATTGAAGCACTCAATTTTGGACTTATCAAATGTTATTCCCTGCTTAGCTGTGAAATTACTGCCTCTTCCTGTCTTATTCATAAACTTCTTGATCCTTGCAGTGATCATGGCAACTTGCCATCTGATATCAATCTCTTCCATAGCATCATCATCTATTTGCAAGACATCTTCTTGATAGGTTACAGGTAGAGATGCTTGTTGAGCAAAGAATGAACATAGAACATCATCTGAGGTGGGGGTGTTTGATTGTGATGAAGTGGTAGTGACCATAGTTGTACATGGAAGTTGAGTTTCAGGCACAGTACTTTGGACAGGATAAGCAGTACCTTTATTGGAAGTACTGCTTCTATTTTTAGAAGATACAAAAGCAATGTTTTGGGGTTTCTGATGTGTGCTTGAACCTGTAGTACCATTCATCTCATGCTCATACACCTTCAGATTGTTGTAGAGATCATCAAAGTCCATTGTGTCCAAACCTGATTGTCCTCTGATCATAGTAGCAACTACATGCCATGCTGATGGCAAGCTTCTCAAGAACTTCAAATTAGCATCTTCAACTGATGCCTCAGCTCCATATAGTTCTAGCATACTCAGAAGATTTTGGAAACTTTCATAAGCAGAATCAAGACCTTCTCTTTCACCAACAGTGAAGGTTTCGAATTGTTGCTTCAACAGGTTCCTATGCATCTTCTTGGAAGCATCATTACCTCTAAACTTTTTCTTAATTGCAGCCCATAGTTGTTTTGCATCCTTGGCAACATAAAACTTCAATAAGTGCCCACCAGGAATGGCAGAGAGCAGTATATTGAGAGCCTTGTCTTGATTTCATTTGGAAGCAGCTGGTATGGGTGGCTTAGGAGGTGTTGGTTATCTAGGGATCTCCAATAGTTCTTCAATTTACATATTACCATTGATAATCACATCCCATAGTGCATGGTCTGTGATGGCAATGTACTGCCTCATCTTCATGGCCCATAAATCATATTCTCCCTTCTTGACAATAGGAATTCTAACAGCAGTGATTGATGGAGCAGGTGCAGCCTCTGTCGACATCTTGAACGGTTTGTAGTAGAATTGGTTTAAAGAATTTTCTTCTTAATCAGAGTTTCCAACACAAGCTCTGATACCACTTGTTGGATCGATATACTCTGACCAAACTACTTTGTAGCTTGTAAAGGTTTAATAATATTAAGTAAACTCAACACTATTAATATTGAAACACTGTTTAACCTTGTAAAGTATGCAAAATTTACTAACACAAAGCTTAAAAAGAACTTTTATATTAAACCAAAATTGAACCTGCTTTGTTACACAGATTCACTAACAATCCCTAACTATTATCGACTTATAAAGCTCTAAGACTCTTAGAACTTCGACTAAAAAACATATATCTCTAATACCATCATAAGGCTCCTTATATAGATAACCTTAAGTCAGTTTACATCATCTAACTTGAACGACAAGTAATTATTCCTAACTAATTCTTTAATATTCATACAATATTACATAATAATCCTTTAATCAATATTGCAATTAAGTCCTTATACTCTTCGAAGTACTTTGAATAATCTTCAATAAGCAGCAGTACTTTGACTTTGATCTTCAAGCAGCACTTTGACACAGCAGTACTTTGAAATACAGAAGTACCTTGATCTTTTATATCCCAAAGTTCAACAACCATAAAACCATGGATCGCGCCACTAAGAACGTACTATGGGTTTATTGGATGAGAGGAGAAGATGATGAAGTCGAATCAGATAATGAGTCGTCTTGCGGTGATTCCACTACGAAGGATCACATCGAGGAATTGTTTTGCATTGATGTTGATGTATTCCATTACGAAACACCGTTATGTAAACAATTCAAAGAATTTAACTATCTTCTTCAAATTGACAAAGACATACTAACGGAGGACAAGCCCAAAATCAAAACCGATGATGATTTAAAGAATGTATGGTATTATGAATGGAATGATCAAGTCCCATGGGTTGATGAGAAGCCTTGGCATGAACACGAAACATGGGATCAATTACCTAGCAATATTATCCATACATGTCAACCGTTAAGATTCAAGAATGGATTTGTCAAATGGCCTACTTGTAACTGGAAAACCGAGAATCGGTGTAACAGCTGAAATCTACCTGGAATATATGATGATGGATGTTGGATTTATTATGAAAGTTGCGATTGGTATGAAAAATTAGAAGATAGCGATATGGATACTAGTGCTCTGTGGGAGAGAGCTAATCTAATCAATCTTATTGATGAACAAAACAGAAAAGATACCGAATTTCGCAATTGGCTTAAACAATATTTCGGGAGTCATAGAAACCTTAAGAGTGATAAGAAGACATCATTCGGGTATAAATTTGTAGAAAAAGACGAAGAATGGGACGTCACAAGTACAAAATAGGAGTTAAACGTGAGTCTAACTTGAAGACTCTGAAATAAAGAAAAGTGTTCACCGGGAGACAACCCGGATTTATCCTTTACTGTCTTTCTGTGTCGAGTCAGTCAGATCTACATTAGATGTGGCGCATCTCATCTTATAGATGAGGCATATCAACTAAACAGATCATATCTTTTATTTTCTGCATTTTATTTTATTTTTAAACTTTAAAACATTCTGTCAGTTTATTTAATGCGGCGCATCCCTGGTTAAGGATGCGACGCATCTGATTTTCTGATTCGTACTTATTCCAGGCTCAATACGGCGCATCTCATCCTATAGATGTGGCGTATCAACTAGGGTTGAGCAAACGGACCGGATGGACCGGACCGACCGACAAAACCGACCGGACCGAGACCGACCGGACCGGACCGACCACATTCGGTCCGGTCCTCGGTCTAAGCTTTTTGGAAAATTCGGTCCTCGGTCCGGTCGGTCCGGTCCGGACCGACCAAAAACCCGAAAAAACTTGCCTAATTGGACCGGACCGACCGAAGACCGACCGGACCGGACCGGACCGACCACATTCGGTCCGGTCTCGGTCTATGGTTTTTCCGGTTCTCGGTCCTCGGTCCGGTCCGGTCTTGGTCGGTCCGGTCCGGTTTTCGCCCGATGCTCAGCCCTAGTATCAACTGACCTGACAATTTCCAGATTTTTAATTTTAATTTTTAGGTTTTATTTTCGCTAACTACTAATGAATTACGTGCAAGTTGTTACTTTCTTAATACAGGTGTGTTATTTAAACGAGGGTGTATATATATATATATATATATATATATATATATATATATATATATATATATATATATATATATATATAGAATGAGGTTCATGTGGGATAGTACTTAAAATAAGAAGAATAGGAAACCAATAAATGAGTGACATGTGGAAATTCAATTAGATATAAAATAAGCTCTACTAATTTAATCAAAAGGGTAATATCGGAATTTGACTCTCTTCTAATTTTACCATCTCAAAATTAAAAGACCATGTGCCGCCTCTTATTTAGTTGTTCTTTCTTTCCACCAGCCACTTCCAGGCAACGATTTTCAACGTGAGTACGTGACGAATCTCAATATGTCGTCTTGATAATGCCGAATCCACAAACGGCCCCTCGATTGTACTATCAATCGTATTTTCAATCGACATGGTGCTTGTAACTCCAAACAAACGCGATGTTAAACGGAACCATAGCCTCTGGTCGATTATCACTCCGCTATTTGTATGCGTTGAAGAGCAGTGACGAATTCAAATGTTTTTTTTAAATGTTTTTATTAATATTTTCGTTGCCAGATTTGTTCATTAAGAGTCTAATAAGGCTATAGTTTGATACATGTATTAGTCCGTCGATATGTATGATGTATCATTTGTTATAGTTTTTTGTATCAATTAGTTTGTAGATATGAAGGAAAAAACAAGTTCTATCAGTTTTGCGTACCAAACTTTAATTTGAAGTTCTATATCTTTTGTGTATTAAACTTTAATTTGAGATGATGGGTTATGTTGTTCGTGTATCAATATCGACATGTAATGAACTAAAAAAACAACAGACTTGATGTATCAATGATATTACTTGTGCAGTAGATCGATGAAAACTGTGCGTGTATATCAATGTTCGAAATATGTATGACAGCAACATGATCAGTTTATGTCAAAAGAAGTTACCAAGCTTCCTATGTATAAAAGATGATCAGCCAATGGAAGTTTACATATAAATTTATGAATAAAAAAATTAAATATGTGAAAGAGATATTAATAATAAAAAATTTGTGTTACAAAACAAAAAAAATGCAGTAGAGTAGTGTGGTAAGGCTACATCAATGTTGTCAAACATGCCCTTTGTTTCATGATATTTACTAAAATGCCATTTTTCCATTTTAATTTATTGATCTAAAAATTGATACATTCAACGGCTTAGATGACTTCCTATTCTTCCTACTTTAAGACCTATTTTACGTTAACCATCCTCTATATATATATATATATATATATATATATATATATATATATATATATATATATATATATATATATATATATATATATATATATATATATATATATATATTTCTGTACTTTCTGTGGAGACGTCATTCATGGAGGCTTGAACGCTTTTTCGCCCACAAGAAAGTAGATTTTGCTTACAAACGCATAATGGAGGATCATACCGAGCAAATCTCAGGGGAGATTCCCGTTCTAATTCTTTTTATTTCCTTGTTTTTAATCTTTATTAGGAACAACGAGGACGGTATTCAACTTAAGTGGGGGATGAAGAATTAGAATGCTTACTTGTCCTAAAATTTTAAAATTATGCTTAATCTGTACTTAATATATCAAAATGAAAAATTTTTAGCATATTTTTGTTTAATCTAAGTTACATAACCGCACATATAACTTTATTTGCTAAAATATTTTTTGTGCGTGTGACTAGTAAACTTTATAACTTGGCTCGCATACTATTTGAATCCACCATAATAAGCGCAATTATAATAGGAATGACTTTTCTAATGTGGTAAAATTCTAGGATTATACCAAATAGCCTAAATATGTTATGTTTATTAGCTAACTACACTGGTTAGTTAACCAACGTGTAAAACCCTTTGTTACTCTCATTTTTAGAGTAAGATACCCCTAGAAAACCCCTCAGTACCATTCCTTTCGTTTCATACACCTTTGTTAATTGTTTCGTTACACCTTAAACCTTAGCCTACCCTATAAATTAATATCCGTGGTTAGTTGCTTTAAGGCAAAATGTGTTTCCTTTCGTTACCTGTGTTCGTGTGCATAAATTCATTATATTTGGTTAGGTTGAGAAATTGCATAATGCAATGGAGTAAAAGTACATATTGTATAATTTTTTTGTCGTGTTATTTTTCGTGTGTTTACTACTTTCACTATTACCGTTATATCTGAAGTTATGAAAAGTATGGAGAAAAAATTATCCGGAATTATCGTTATAAGTGATGTGGTAAAATTTTACACATCGTAGTTTATTTTATTAAAAAAATCGAAAAAATGAAAAGAAAAAGAAAGAAGGAAATTGGAAGTTTATTAAACCAACTATTGTAAAGTTTTGTACTAAGTGGTTGATATCGCCACTATTTGTTGTTGTATTATATTTATGGATTGATTGGGAGTTGGACGTTATGGGAACGACAACTAAGGTTTATTATTTGATTAAGAGTTTATTGAATATAACTTGTGTCTACCTATAGTGTGAGTTACAAGAGTCAAACACGTGAGTTATTCAATGATATGAGTCTTATTCATGGGATGGTTGGGAAAGTGATTAACCACACTAGGATTTAATCTATCTGTTTGTTTATTTTTATTTTAAACCCATTCTTATATCCTAAATGTTATCCCTACCCTACCGTATTGTTGTATTCGTTGTTAGCTATCGAGCATCCGGATATAATGATGGCCAAGTAAGAATATTAAATGTGTAGAAAAGGTAGTGACCATCCAAGTATTAGATTAATTGACTAACGCGCCAGCGATCTAGTTTATGAATTGGTGACCATCCGAGTTTAAGATTGATTAAATGATGTGCCAGCGATCTGCTTTGCAACTTGGTGACCATCCGTTATGAAAATAACGCGCCATCGATCCAAGGAACACATTAGTGACTATCCATCATTTGAAAGGTCAAGAAGTTGAGCCAGCGATCCATGAAGTATACTAGTGACGATCCGTTAGTTGAAAGGTCGAGGACTTGTGCTAGCGATCTACTAAATTTATGCAGGAAATGTTTAAACGAATCTAGGTTTAACCCTTAAACCTAACAAACCCTTGTTACCGCTTTAGACATTTTATTCCTTAGCTTTAGTGGAGGAGATGTGTATGATTGCCAAGCCTATGATAGAATATTCGTCACAATTAAACAATGAGACGATTAGATCGTTCTTAAATTAAAATTTTACATTTGTTTCTAAATCGTTAAGTGTTTGGTTGTGTGATTATGATAAAACGAATATGTGCTTAATGATAAAAATAAATCTTAATACCTTTTAGGATACACTTTCATAATTTATAATCTAGAGTTTACTTGGGGACAAGTAAAGTTCAAGTGGGGGGATATTTGATGAACTCAAATAACTACATTTTATTGTCATCATTTATCTTATTTATCTGACTTGTTTTATTATATTATTCATGAGAATCGATTCTTAATCATTTACTTTAGTAATTCTCAGGTAAAATCAAGCAATTGGTGAAACTTAATGATTTTGGAAGAAATATGGAGCAAAACTAGCAAGATGTCAAAAGTCTACTGGAACCCAGAAGATGCGCCATATCTCTCTCAGCAGATACGCTGCAATATCATACTTAGATGAATTCGAAAACCATTGCCTGACTTTGAAGAATGCGCCGCATATGAAACTTTGGTCAACGAAGAAGATCAAGCTTGTTCTACTCCAGATACGCCGCATCATATTTCTCACATACGGCGTATCACTATCAAGACTTCACCAGATGTAATCCAAGACGCTGAAGGACATGCGCCGCATACAAGAACTAAGTTACGCCGCATCTAAAGACGGTGTACAAATATTCCATAATAAATTAATCTTGGACCCCACGCGAAGTTAAGTGAATGCGCCGCATCTCACTATTATATGCGCCGCATCTACCCTCAGACAGAAAGTATAAATACTCCAAAGGACAGAGGAATTTAGAAAAAAGATACCAAGAGCAAAACCCTAAGAGACGAATTCAGTCAAAGAAGCTTCACAAGACACACACCAAACAAAGATCTTAGAGCTGTAAGAAGGTCCTGCATGTATTTAATTCATAAAGTAGTTTTGTTTTATTGTAATAGTAAGCTTTAATTCATAAGGATAGATGGGCTTGTGATATGTGACTATGGAACATCGTACACTCCCCTTAATATTGCTTTCCCATTAATTAAAGTTTATATGTTGATGTCTTTGGTGACTTATATTAGTGCTTTGATAACCTATGTGTCTAGCTGAGCCCGTGGACTGCCATATCTGCCCCTCGCCTGTTTATTCTAGCATCTCTAGAAAAGTAGGATAGGCATAAGTGATCATTAAGGGTTTACTCGCCGATATACTCGATTCAACGAGAAAGACCAGATTTAATACACTTCATATAAAACTAACAATAAAATAAGTGACAAGCTACTTAATTATCAGGACAGGTCTTCTTATAGTCTCTATTATCTATCTGTGTACGTGTTGCTATTTGCTGTTTCGTTCTCATTAATTTACTATTTAATTAAACCAAATATGTGCTAGTCTCTCAGACTAAAACCCCCTTGCGCTAGATTAGATTGTAAAACTAACTTAGAATATTAAAATACTGATAGAAAAATTAGGTTTACGTTCCACTCTTAGTGATCGACACTCTGCTTACCAACTAAGCTACATTGATCGAGTACACTGCCCGTTAGTGTTGTTTGTAGGTTAAGTCGGCTAAATATAAATTTAAAACTTGATTAGGAATAGACGCCTATACAACGACAACATCATATGCCCACATATATCTTGAGTAATCATCTACTAATAAGAATATGTATTTCTTTCCAGATGGTGTTGGTGGTGTGATTGGTCCACATAAATCTCAATATACTAAGTCTAAAGGTGATGTTGATCTGGTTTTGGCTTTCTTTGGGAATGGTGCTCTACTATGTTTACCAACTAAACAAACATCACAAATTTGTGTTGTATGTTTAATGACATGTATTCCTTGAACTAACTCCCTTTTAGCCATAGATTTTGTGATTCAAAGTTGAGATGTCCTAGTCTTGCGTGCCATAACCAAGTGTTATCTTTTAAGTTTGCTAGTAAGCAAACAGGAGTGCCTATCCTTAGACTTGCTTTATATAGACGGTTTCTTTGTCTAGTAACTTTCATGAAGATTTTATCGTCCATGTCACAAAGTCGTAATTCATTGTCTTCCATTACAACTTTACAACCAATTTCGGTGAATTGTCCAAGGCTCAATAAATTGCTTTTCAGACTTGGAATGTAATATACGTGTGAAATAATTCTTTGTTTGATGTTCCAATAATATCACATCTACAACTAATCTTTATTTGTAAAGTGGGTGTGATCACTTTAGAGAAGAGAGAGAGAGAGAGAGAGAGAGAGAGAGAGAGAGAGAGAGAGAGAGAGAGAGAGAAAGAAAGAAAGAACAAAAGTCTCGCATAGTATAAAATAAGAACACACACCTCATTACCCATGAGGTAGGGGATTTTTTATACCCAACATAGAGCCAAGCCTCCATCGCGGATATATAAGTTCCACGATGGTAACTTGTGTCGCGTTACAACATACCCTAAACTATGATAAAATATAAATAGAAGTCCCTAACAAATGATTTACACTTTTTGTGTTCCAACAATCTCCCTCTAAGGGTAGATCATTCGGGTCTTCTATTTATGGGTATTCGGTTGGGCTAGCTTTGACATCCGATCCTTTGTTCCATTCTTCTCCATGATGCACAATACGTAAGCCTTTCCCTGATCACTTTCACAACTCTGGTCAACATACGATGATTGCTTGCAGTCATCTCAATCTGCAGCTTTTCCACACGCCTCTTAATTTGCTCAAGTTTCCTTAGTATCCATAATAGAGTACCAGAGGAGAACTTAGCTACTTCAACGACCCTAAAAAATCTTTTCTGCTTTTTATCGGTCACATATACAACACAAATTCCAAGGCCGGGTCTAGTGAAGCAAGTCCAGCACTTGATCTTTTGAATACCGATGCAAGCTAACATTAGAGGAGTCAAGTTGACTTTCCTTTGATAGCTTTCAATCCCCATTTGGAAGTCTTCAATGTGAGCTACTACAACATAAGCTTTCATGAAGAGCATAACTGATTCAATCACGTCTTGATCAATAGCTTTCTTGTTGAAGCAGTCTCTTCTTCTTTTAAGAATATCTTCGAGATCATGAGGATGAAGGTTCAGATAGTCTGATTCAGTGAAGTGGTAATGTTGATTATCAGTGTGAACCACGTGGTAATCAACATGACCATGAGAATGCTGATATTCTGAATTAACTTCAATGTATCTAAGGATTCTGTAATTTGAGAAGACTTCTTCACGAGGCTTCCTTTTGAGTTGCCTTAGTCAATAGAAACCTCTCGATCTTTCATTAACATTAATTAATCCTATAAATGCATCAAAGTCGTAATCTTCACGATCAATTTCTTCTTCTGAGAATATATCCAGAAACGGTTCTGGAATTTCCTCATAAGTAGCAACTTCCTTTGTTAATGGTTGGTATTCGTCTGGACCGAAAGTCATATACATAAGATCGTCGTTGAAGTAGGAGACTGAGGGTGCAGTGTCAGATCTTGGAACTCTGGGAATCTATTTCCACAATGGAGAGCATTATGTTCTTCTTTTCACAGTGACATTACTTACATTTGTTGAAGAAGTAGACACGCCAAGAGCTTTCGAGACCTCTTGATCGACAAGTCTTGTATTAAAGTCTCTGTCACTTTTGAACTTGTAAATGACCGAGTCATAGATGCTGTTCATTCTTTGATCCATTTGGTAATCTTCCTGAATATTGATTCCAAATCTTTCATGCAAATTTGAGAACATATTGTCAAGCTTTTCAGTTGTAGGATCTCTAATTTGTTCTTCAGTTTGTATCGGATCCCTTAGCACTTCTTCAAATACATCATCGTCTTCTTCATCAGAAACATCAAATCCCCCGAGCTCTGGAGGTATATCACCTTCCCTATAAGTCAAGTCGTCCCAGACATCCTTGTCACCAATTCCTTCTTCATTTTGATTACCAACTTCAACTGCAACATTATCAGTGTTCACTTCTTCCAAATAGTCGGTTTGTTGTTGTGAGCTTGATTTATGTTGTTGTTGATTTGATGTTTCTTTTTCTGTTTGAAGCGTTGCAGTGGTTGTTGTTCTTTGTCTTTTAGCGCATTTCTCCCACTCAGGATTATCTGAGTCTGGATCATCCTGATTGCGCTTTGTGATTGAGGACGGCATTGACTTTCCAACTCGACGACTCTTGAGGATAACTTTTTAATAACATTTATTGCCTCGGAGTTGGGCTTATTCATTTGCTTTTGAAGATTCAGAATTTGACTTTCAACTTGAGTTGGTGACGGTGGTTAAGCGTCGGGTTCCAGTAAACCATTGTATAGGTTGGGGTTTGCTTCCATGAGTAATTCATCATTTAAGATCTTATCAAGCATAAGTTCAGAGATGTGTTCCAGAGATAATGATCTTGATGATGTGGAAGGTTCAGCTTGAGTTGTGCTTTGTCGTTGAGCTGCAAACCTTGATTCCATGTCTGCACGGAGTTTTCCCATTACTTCGTTAAAATGTGTTGTTGTGATAAATGGTACTAGATCAGCTCGGATTCTTTGAAACAATGTTGATGTAGACATTGTTGGTATATGTTTCAGATGAGCTGTTTGGTTTGTAGGTTTTCCCACCATATAATGACAATAATAGTGACACAAAATGTTTGGCTGAATTTTTATTGATTAAAGAATGAAATCCATTCAGTAGGCCTCATGTTGTATACTATTCCGTAGGCCATATGTTATCTTTCTTCTTTTCAACAAAAAAATTCAAATATCTACACTTTTCATAAAATATTTTACCATTCAAACATTAACATTGGTAATGATAAACTTAATTGTATTAATTGTCATTCTGCCCCATACAAAATTCGATACCCATTGTGATTCATAGAAACAAACCAAACGGCCCCTAGGTATATCAGCTAAATCTAAAGCCTTTCTTTCAAAACACACCTGCCGTTAGTTATCAATGTTTTAAGAAAGTCGTGATACAAAATACAAGATCATTTACTCTTTTATGATATAGGATGAATGTTTGTGTAGGTGTTCTCTAAATAATGACATATGGGACTCGCATCATCTCCCAATAACTCATATTTTTTGCTAAAATATGTAAAAGGGCATATGTGATCTTATCACAGGCTTGAAATTCATTCCTTATGGCCATAAATAGATGGCTTTGTTGTAAAAGTTGGAACAACAATGCTCAACCTCACTTCAACAAGATACAAAGAAAGTAGGATGTAGATAGCTACCCGAAGATAAAAGAGAGTAGGAGACTACTAAGCACTTCAATCCAAATCCCAATACCGGCATATTAAATGCATATAAATAAGGTAACATGTGACTAGTTATTAGCAAAACCCATGATAGAAAAGGCTAAAGGTCGAGCACATACACATGGAAGTAGACTAAAAGAAAATTTACAGTGTATAAGCCTAACTATTAAGAAGTCCCATGGTAAACTATTGTAGTTTCATAAAAAGACTAGAATACATGAAAAAGAACCCACCTGTGTGCAATTTTCTAAAGTTTGCAGAAACTAATTTCTAAAAAGTTATGGTTAGTTTGAACGACTTTAGATAGTGGTTCGTACTCCCTAACAACAATCATCACATATGTACAATCCTGTAGACACCGTCCACATTAACACAAATATGGTTTCATTAAATTAACTTCTTTAAAACTGAACCTTTTTTTAACCAAACAAGGGCATGAGTTGCTTTTGCGTTGTCTAAAACGTAAAACTTTAGATTATACACCCACGGATATGAAGATTGAACAAATGTAAAGTAATAATCTCGCTCACTACAAATTTCACTTCTTCGAACCTAATGCCTTTATAAATGTGATCTCGTAACGGTAAACATCCATGATGTGCTCTAACCATAGATAGTCTTCCTTGAGATCAAAGCCGACTGTTGTGCAAGTTTTTGGCTTCATAACACTGATCATGTTAAAGAGTGTTGTAGAACGATTACCACTCTGTCCCAAAAACAAACATTGCAGTTTTGAACAAACTAAATGTTATTCTGTAACCAGGTAAAACATATTTGACAGTGGACATTTATTTAGCACAAAATAGTAAGGCTGGTAATCATATTTGATAGTAGACATTTTGTTTGGAACAAACTAAAATATAAATGTAAACTCATTTTGGAACAGAGTACGTAATAAAGATTTCTATGGAAAAAAGGTAAAAAAGTTAGGTTCTACCACAGAGTCTGCAACTGAAAATACAAGCTGCTATTAGCAGTTGCAATTGGCATAGCAACAAATTTGCTATTACTTACTTTAGTTTGTTTCATCTTCCATAAGCTTCCTCTCAATCCCCATCCACCACCATCAACACCAAATAACACCCAAGATTCGTAAAACAGCCTTTAAAGAGAAAATGGAAAGCCCAAAATAATGTAAAAACAAAGTTTAAACTTGAAGCAAAATTCAAAGGAACAAAAAACAAAGCTTTTGATGTAACTACCAAAAAGGGCATCTGGGAAGGACGAGTTTTAGCAAAACCACAGGATAAGAGGCATGGCCAATCATTATCAAAAGCAATGAAATGTTTCATCCAAACCGCCTATATAACTTAAGAAATACAAACACAACTCTTTCCTGTAGTTACCAGTTACTCTATGGTCTTAATTATGGACTTGTAATACTCAGTTACATACCATCGATAGCCTTTCAAAAAAATAATAATAAAATGAAATACGCGCCATGCCACCATCCAGGCTCCAGCTAAAAGTATGATTAAACCATAATGACATATTCGCTTTCTGTCAGAAGATGCTGCCTGCCTGGTAAATACATCATATGACTTCTCAAACCCTCAAACACAAACCTAGCTCCAAAAGAATCTACGGAGGATCATTTCCATAAATTAACATGTTTTGCGAAAACACCACAATATAAATCATGTCCCAAAATAAGACTAGAATACTGGAGAGAATAAGTGCTGGTTTAAAGGTTTTACAGTTCAAGTCTGTGTTTTTAAGGTCAAATTAATTACAACCAGCCTAGAACACGTTCAGAATAAGCATAGTGCAATGTTTTAAAAACTATAGATGACCCGAAAAACATTAAAGAACGTAAATATAATATTTGACCAAAAACCATATTAATAATAGGCAACCATACCCACAATAACCATCATACTTATCAACTTTCAATAGTATGCTCATCACCTCCCCAGTTTCTATGCATCTTCAAGCGTTGGAAATTCCCCTAGTTCATTTTCTTCCAATTGTCTTGGTCCATGTTTAGCATAATGATCTGCAATTGTCCAAAGACCAAATGTCAAATGCAAATTGCAGATGGTGTCTTCCCACCAAATTGTTGTGATAAACGAAAAAAAATTAATAGCATTCCAAAATAGTGACACACCAAAACCGGTTTTAAGTATTTTATTACCGGAATGCTCTTATATAAAGAATTTGAGTTCAAAAAGTTCTGCCTTGAGCATAGATCTATTCCAATTGCAAAATAGTGACACACCAAAACCGGTTTTAAGCATTCTGGTAATAAAATACTTAAAACCGGTTTTACGAGCTTAAGATCTATTCCAATTGCAAAGTTTTAAGTTTTTAGTGAAATCGATTGTCTTGTTACACCCCAAAACCGGTTTTAAGTATTTTATTACCAGAATGCTCTTATATAAGTTTTTTTTTTTTTTTTTTTTTTTTGGTAAAATAGATTTTCACCCTCGTAAAATACTATTACACCAAAAAATATTGAAGTACAATGGATGAGGGTATTCCCTCATCTCAGTCCATAAAGGACACTTACATGAAAGCACTATATGAGAATGATTGACCATTCTTGTAACTGATAAAATAACTTACAATCTACAATGACTATAATAACATAAATCAAAAACATCTACCATGTCATCCAGAAGCCTCCAGCCGGTGAAAATAACCAATATGTAATGAAACCACTATATAAGTTTGACTATAACATTATGTGTTCAAAAATATGATTGGTTAGTCAATATGTTTAAGTGAGAAGTCAAACCTAATAGTCAAAGTTAAATGGTTTCAGAAAGTATTATGAGGCTCATGTATTAGAAAATGAGACTTGAGGGAAAGTTGCCACAATACTAAACATGGTCTAGGTTTTTATAGTTAGACTTACCCACCAACATTTCTACAACATTCTAGTTTGGTATGTTTGTGTGTGTGTGACATGAAGAACAAAGAAATGAGGGAAAGCAAGAAATTCTTGACTTGGAGAAGTAGTGTCCCATTTCAAGAGTCTTGTGCATAACAATCATCCTCCTCAAGCAAGTAGCTCCTAATTCTTATTTTGGTGGATTGTGAGTTCTTGAAAGTTGACATTGGGGGTTTTGGGTAAAGATGGTTTTAAGTTAAAGAGTGATGATGTGATAATGTTAAAGGTTTAAACCCCTTTAACGGGTATTGATTAAATTGTTGATTTTGGGGGTTTCATCATATGATCATGAATCTTGTATGCATGTTAGAAAACAATTTGGGTAGTGTTAAACCCTTTATTTAGTTATGCATTGAGGAAATGCTAAATGTTGTTATTGAATCTTGTATAGCTTAATATCTATGCTCAAAGCAAATTTGAGCTCATAACAGAATTTTGAGCTCAAAAAGTTCTGCCATGAGCATAGATCTTAAGATCTACGCACAAAATAGAATTTTGAGTTCAAAAAGTTCGATCTATGTTTGAGTTCAAAACAGAATTTTGAGTTCAAAAAGTTCTGCCTTGAGCATAGAGCTTAAGATCTATGCGCAAACCAAAAATTAGAGCTCAGAAAGTTTTTCCTTAAGCATATATCTTAAGCTCCATGCTCATAAACCTTAAGCATATATCTTAACCAGAAATTAGACAAAACATCATTTAAAAAAATAATAAAAAATAAAATAAAATAAAAAGGTAGAAGTACATGCTAGTTGGGCATTCCTTTCTTCCTAAGGATATTCTTATTTTTTATTTATTTTTCATTTTTTATTTTTTATTTTTTAAAATAAATATATATTAAGAAAGCTCACCCAAAGATGTTTGAACTGATTCAAGACTTTCAAGACTTGGAAAATCCGGTCCAGGTTTAGCTAGGTAAGGTTTACTCTCACCGTTTGGAGTTTCTAGAGTACTAGTTTCTCCCTCAAATAATTTCGAGAAAGAAATAATCAAGTCAACTAGATATTTGACAGCTTCTTCATTCTTTCCAATTTGAGTGGATATTTCCTTGAACTTTTTTTCTCAAGTCCAATATGTCACTTGCATGGCATCAAGCAAGCTCAATTCTAATAAATTGAGATATTTCTTTTGGTCATCTTCATCGGCGGGCAATGTAAATTGGTATCTCGTGTAATGTTCCAGCCTATTTGATACTTCCCGTGAAGGGTTGTTATCCAATGCTTGTTTGAAATAAAATTTTATACAAGCATTGAATAAGTCTTCACAAACACCCATCTCAGTTGACAACTTTTCAGCGCCATCCTTTAGGAATCTAGGTAGGTAGTTTAGCATATCTTCATAATATTCCTCCCAGTTTTTCTCCAATTCCTCCTCCCATTTTTTCACCTACAATTGATTTGGCAATATATCAATAACCTATGCATATTACACATATACAATTTCCATATAACTATGTTTTAAAAAAAAAGTATGCTATAAAAATAAGCTATTTTAAATATGCATATGACCTCTGAAATAGGTCGAACACGCTTGATAAAATGTTGGAAAATTTGGAAGCTCATAAATTGGTTGTGGGAAGCATGTCAATACAGTTGTACAAAAGAAGGCTACAAAGCAAGAAACTTAACTCTAGGATTAGATCAACGCTCATGGCAAGAACTTCTCTTTATATTAGCTTTACAAATGCTGATCACCCTTTCCATTTTACATCTTATGCATATGTCTATGATAGTTAACAAGATGGGTAGCATCTTAGGACTTGCACTTTGTTGCCCAAATGCTTAGTATACACATACTTATTTTTTCTGTTATTTGAAGTTTTACCCAAATACGGAGTACTTAATACTTTGCAGGTATAATGTTGCTGTAAAATGTGCTACAATCACACTTGGTTAGTCACTCTCGGCTAACCCACTTGGTGTATCTAGATAGCAAATATGCTCGATGATGGGGTCAAGTTTAGTTATTTATTTGATATATTATTGGAAAATAATAAGTAGACACATTTATAAGTAACTGAGTCGATGAAGGGTACACGCATAGTTACATTTCTGAGATGCTCTTTTCATTGAAACTAAAATAACAAAAGAATGACCATTGTAATGGAATTCTTACTACCTACACATTTTATGATTATATTTTAATTTTAGATTCATACATCATTGCATAAATTTAGAGACACTTACTGTAAGTGTTTTGAGGGAAATTGTTGCTTAATATCAGACTAGCTGACATAAGAATAATGATAGCAGCAACTTGATTATTAATATCAGACTTGCTTTCTGATATAAGAATAAAGATAGCAGCGGAAATTGAAAGGTAGAGTGATATATTATTGAAAGTTGAAGTGATATAAAACTAGCACTACATTTGCTTGTATTTATAGGCATACAAGACTTAGTACAAAGACTTTACTTAATAGCTAAGACTTAGAAGATATTTTAAGGTTACAAAATATCTAATAACCTTAAGTGATAAGAATACTTAACCGTGAAGTATTCTTCATGACTAAGACATAAAATATCTTCTAGATATTTTGACAAACAATCTTAGATATTTTAACACTCCTCCTTAAGATTGTTGTTTGATGTCATAAGCTGAGCTTTGAAGTAATTTAGCTTCTTTCCGGTAATTGACTTTGTAAGCATATCTGCTAGTTGAGTTTCAGATGTGCAATACCTCAGCTTGACTTCTCCATTCTTTTCAGCTTCTCGAATGGCATGATACTTGACATTTATATGCTTTGTTCTTCTATGTTGAACGGGATTTTCTGCTATAGCAATAGCAGACATGTTATCACAGTAGATCACAGTTGGACCTTCTTGTGTTAGCTCCAAATCGGACAACAATTTTCTAATCCAAATAGCATGATTTACAGCACCCGCAACAGCTATATATTCTGCTTCTGCAGAAGATTGTGCGACAATGCCTTGCTTTTTGGAGTTCCAACAAAATACACCCGAACCAAGAGTAAAAATATAACCAGAAGTACTTTTTGAATCATCAATGCTTCCGGCCCAATCACTATCAGCATATCCTTCAAGTATCACATCTTTGTTTTTTTCGAACATAATTCCAAGATTTAGAGAACCTTTCACATATCTTAAGACTCTTTGCAGCTCCCA
Organism: Artemisia argyi; assembly: GCA_030686995.1. Taxonomy (NCBI): domain Eukaryota; kingdom Viridiplantae; phylum Streptophyta; class Magnoliopsida; order Asterales; family Asteraceae; genus Artemisia; species Artemisia argyi. Next base: position 16,541,310 of record CM060697.1, on the reverse strand, counting down.
AATGAGAACTAGACGGTTCAGCCATAAACCTTGATAGAAAACTGGCTGCAAAGGCTAAATCTGGTCTTGAGATTGTTAAGTAAAGTAGGCTCCCAACAATACTTCCATATCGCGTTGGATTTAGAAGTTTCTTTCCATCATCTTTTGACAACTTGCACTTGTAGACTAGTGGCGAAGCAACTGGTTTGCATAAGAACATCTTGAATTTCTTCAACATATCACTAGCATACTTTCTTTGAGAAATATGAACACCGTTAGGTAGTTGCGTGATTTCCATGCCTAGAAAATAGGATACTAGTCCCAAATCTGACATATCAAATTCAGATTCCATTTGTTTCTTAAATTGTGCAACAAGATCATCGTTGCTTCCAATCACAAGTCGTCAACATAAAGAGAGATAATCAGCCTCTCTTGAGAATTAAATTGCTTGACATAAAGAGTTGACTCACTTGAGCTCCTCCTGAAGTTATGATTCAGCAAATGAGCATCGATCTTTGCATACCACGCCCTTGGTGCTTGCTTAAGACCATAAAGTGCCTTGTAGAGTCGATAAACTTTTTCTTCTTGATCGACTACTTCAAAACCTTCAGGTTGTCTTACATAAATCTCCTCCTCAAGTTCACCATTGAGAAATGCAGATTTGACATCAAGATGGTGAATCTTCCAATTTCGTTGAGCAGCCATAGCTAATAATAACTTGATTGTATCATGACGAGCAACGGGAGCAAAAGTGTCTCCAAAATCTACACCAGCAACCTGAGAATAACCTTTCACGACCAATCTTGCTTTATGCTTGTAAATTGATCCGTCAGGCTGAAATTTGGTTTTGTAGACCCACTTCACACCTATTGCATTTTTCCCTTCCGGCAAGTCAACAAGCTTCCATGTCTTGTTTTTCATGATCATTTCAAGTTCAGCTTTCATTTCTTCAATCCATTGAGAATGTTTAGAGGCATCTAAATAGCTTTCAGGTTCAGTAACAGAATTACACGACTCGTAAACATCATCGAGCGGTCTTGTTCTTAACACATCAGTGTCAGTTGTATCTTCAATATCAAACTTGGGAATATCAACTTCATCATGACGTGTTTCTTCTGAAAACATATCTACATGCCTTTTAACTTCTGCATTCCAGTCCTAGTAGGCTCCTTCATCGAAAGTCACATCTCTACTGATTGCAAGTTTACTATCAGTGAGATCATAAATTCTGTATCCTTTTGACTCTGTTGCATACCCGACAAAGATCCCTTTTCTGGCTTTTGCATCAAGCTTTGATCTTTTGATGTCTGGAATGTGATAATAAACGATAGAACCGAAGATTTTTAAGTGTTGAATCGATGGTTTGATTCCCGACCAACCTTCAATTGGAGTCTTACCACTCACGGCTTTTGTTGCTAATCTGTTCAGCAAATATACAGATGTAGCTACCGCCTCGGCCCAAAATGTCTTTGGTAATTTCTTCTCGAACAACATTGATCTCGCCATCTCCATAACCGTTCTGTTCTTTCTTTCACAAACACCGTTTTGTTGAGGCGAATATGGAACTGTAACTTGGTGAATTGCTCCTTGTAGTCGAAGGAATTCTTCAAACTCGTTTGATGTGTATTCTCCACCATTATCGATTCTCATAATCTGCAAAGTACTGCCACTTTGTACTTCAACAAGTTTCTTGAAACTTTTAAAGATTGAAAATACCGAAGCTTTGCTGTTAAGAAAATAAACCCAGCACATTCTGGTATAATCATCAATGAAAAGAACAAAATATTTATTACCGCTCCAAGATGGTGTAGACATAGGACCACAAATGTCAGAATGAACAATTTCTAACTTGTGGGTGGCTCTTGTCACACCAGCTTTTGAGAAGGGCAACCTGCGACTTTTCCCCAGTTCACAACCTTCACACTTAGAATCAAATTCGCTAATGGGAGGCATATCTTTCACCAACTTCGTAGTATACATATGCTTAAGTGTTCTGTAATTGAAGTGGCCAAATCTCTTGTGCCATTTCATACTATCATCTTCAGTAACACTAAAAGCATTAGTATTTGCTACATCAAACTTCAAATAATAGCTATTATTTACCATATCAAGGCTAGCTATTTCAGTATCACTAGAATTAGTGATAATGCATCGTGAGTCCTTCTTAAAATTAACACCATAGCCATTCTTTATCATTTGTGGCACACTTAACATATTTTGATCAAGTTCAGGCACATATAAGACTCTAGAAATGTATTTGGTACCTTTCTTTGTGTTGATAGCTATAGTACCTCTTCCTTTTGCTCGAGCATAATATCCATCTCCCAACTTCACTCTTGGGTTGTCTGTGGTGTCGAGACTAATAAAGAAAGATCTTTCTGGAGTCATATGACTCGTGCATCCACTATCCATAAGCCAAGTAAGGCTGTTCGGATGTTTATCAAGATGCGACGCCATGAACAAGTGTTCATCATCAACCTGATCTTCTTCGGAAACATTTGCTTGGTGATTTCTTTGTGTGCTGCTTCGAGTTTTCTTTGTTCTACAATACTTTTCGACATGTCCAAACTTATTGCAAAAGTTGCACTTGAAGTTTGGTTTATCTTTGAACCAACAATCAGCTTCTTGATGGTTCGTATTTTGACAAATATTACATGGAGGAAAAATACCTTTCTTTAGTGCTGGAGAAGAGTTTTGGGAGGTAGAACCTCTGTTGTTTCCTTTGCTGAAACTTCCTCTTTTGAAAGTGTTCTGTTTGGAATTTCCTGCCTTGTTACTTTTAGAAAATACTCTAAAATCACCTTCAGCTTTCTCCTCTGATCTAACAGAAACTCTTTGCTCTTGTGCTTGGAGTTTACTAGTTAGTTCAAAAACCGTAAGCGTATTGAGGTCACATGACTCTTCTATGGCAGAAATTTTTGCTTCAAACTTTGAAGGAACGCTAATCATCATCTTCTCCAATACTTTCTGGTCTTTCAAAACTTCTCCATGAAGTCTCATTTGATTAACCACGTCCATCATCCTTGCTGAGTAATCTTTCACCAGCTCGTCGTCTTTCATTCTTAATAATTCAAACTCTCTTTTGAGAGTTAATAATCTGACAGCTTTTACTCTATCAGTACCTTCAAAGGTTTCTTGGAGTTTATCCCACACAGCTTTTGGTGTCTCCAAGTCCATTATGGAGGTGAAAATTTGATCGGTGATACCTGAATGCAAACAGGTTAGTGCCTTGTCCTTCTTTAGCGACTCAGTCTCGAAAGTTCTTAACTGAGCAACTGTTGCGTTGTCTCCGAGTGCCGGAGGACTTTCATCAGTCTCTACAACCTTCCATAAACCTTGAGATTTCAAATATGTCTTCATTTTTACTGCCCAAATGTGATAATGCACTCCAGAAAATATTGGAATTGCAGGAGTAGTAGATGCACTAGATGCCATGTCTAGGCTGAATTTTTTGTGGAATCTCAAAGGTATTTTACTCAAGTAATAGCACAGCCCCTTAAGAATAGAAGCTCTGATACCACTGTAAGTGTTTTGAGGGAAATTGCTGCTTAATATCAGACTAGCTAATATAAGAATAATGACAGCAGCAACTTGATTATTAATATCAGACTTGCTTTCTGATATAAGAATAAAGATAGCAGCGGAAATTGAAAGGTAGAGTGATATATTATTGAAAGTTGAAGTGATATAAAACTAGCACTACATTTGCTTGTATTTATAGGCATACAAGACTTAGTACAAAGACTTTACTTGATAGCTAAGACTTAGAAGATATTTTAAGGTTACAAAATATCTAATAACCTTAAGTGATAAGAATACTTAACCGTGAAGTATTCTTCATGACTAAGACATAAAATATCTTCTAGATATTTTGACAAACAATCTTAGATATTTTAACACTTACTTGATCAGTAAGTTACAATTTTTTTTTTTTTTAATGGTTGATTGCATAAACATTTGTCAAAATTCTTACATATTCATATTGACTGTTTTGAGTAACCAACTCTTTTAGCCCTCACACTCATCAAAGCCTAAAAAAGTTATCTAAGGGAACCTACTTTCAAACTTATAACTAAGGTAATATGATCCATTACCTCTGATCTGTTACCAGGTCAGAATGATTATGTGAAGGCAACTTAAACGAGTTTTGACATTTTTTTTTAACATAATGATGACATGGTGACATGGTTCATTGAATCAATTAACTTAACCTATTACCTTTAAGTAGAAATTTTTTAGAACTATAATGGTTTTTTATGGTGTTTAAGTCAAGTCACCAAGTAAGAACATGCCGCATTATTAGTACTTGGTAGTATGATTTAGTGGCATGCCATAGATTTTGTAATGATTAGCTATGTACATTCTCCGATTGGATCACGAACTATCTCAATGACCCACCTACCATATGTCAAAAAAAAGAATAGGGATAAAGATTATCTCCTCAACCCCAGTCTAGATTTCACATGAGGGTGCAATATTGAATCGTGCAAAGTAGTAGTTTCTTTTAGTATATGTTGATACTTTGATCGTGTTGTTTTGGACTTATATATCTCAAGGTTATCTTATTTGGTGGCAATGCTAGATTAATCAGTAGCTTACATACTCTTTGCTACAAAGACCTTTCATTTAAGGAATGCTTTTTACAACCTATACCACCTATCTCACAAATTATATCTCATATGTCTCCAACAAGACATTGATTTTCATTGGAGTCACGGTAAAAGACACATTAAGTTTTAGTCCTTTAATTTATGCAGAGGAAGGTATGGTCAAGCTCATGTGGTGGTTCTTAAGAATTGAGGAGAAACTGGTTCTGAAACTGAATAGAGGCACTTTATGCTTATGTCATCGATGTTGGAATAAAGATAACTAGATGTAAGTTAGAGTAAAGGACTTAATCACCCGTTAAAAAGGTCAACCATGGATGATTAACTTTAGAACACCATGCATACACAAAAACATTTTTTATTCCACCAAATTGCAAAATCTGGGATTGCAGACGACTACTACTGCCAAAATAATGAACCAAGTTGCAAATTTTACAATCAACTATTAAGACCAAAACTAATTATATGAGTTGATGTTGGCAATCTAAATAATAATGAGCACTTCCAAATTCAACTATTGTAGCCTAAAAAATATTATTCCATATGAATCAAACTGAAAATGCATTCGAATCGAGGAATCTATTTGAGATGTATTGAACAGTCTAATATATTTGAGATGTATCAATTGAATTGAAGCCATATTCATATGATGCAATCGAATCTATTTGTGGGTCACGAACTATAACCAATTAAAAAGCAACTAACATGCATAAAATTTATCAATGGAGAAGGATGATATGAGCTTGAGAGGAGCAGCTCAAGAAAAAAAAGTTAGAACTAGAGTGATTTGGATTTTATTTGATAGAGGGGACTTTGGTATTTTTATTTTAACATAAAAAGCCGGAGGTCTTCCTGGAAGCAGTCTCTTTACGTTCAGGTTTATCGTGAGGTAGGGATAGAATCTGCCTACATCCCACCTCCCCATACCCCGCCCGGCGAGATTGGGTATGTTGTTGTTGTTGTACTCAACAGATGGATTAATAAATAAACCCTCCTTTCACAATATTTTAAAGACAACCATCCTATCCTTGACTCCAACCAAACAGACCATGCATGCTACCGTACGCTCTTAGTACTATCATTATGACATTCTACCGAATATAATAACAAATAGGACAAGCGTTTTTATAATAAACAAATACCTCCGCACTTGAGTGAATCTGAATCTTTTCATCATCTTTGTTATTTTCCTTTTCTTGCACCTTCATCTCTTTATCGTGCTTCTCCTTCCTCTCTTTCTCCTGTTTCTCCTTTGCCTAATTGATGAATTAAAAACAAACCAAAAACATATCCAACTTTAGGGTCATTTGGCTGAAAAACATATTCATCAATTAAAAACATTAAGAGGCCGTTTAGTTGGCGAGATCTTTTCCGTTTTTCCGTTCCTAAAGTCCTAGAGAAGGGATAGGTTTTTCTTCTCTAGAGAAGAGTTGAATTTTGAAACCCATTTAGATAGTGTTATATTTTTCTTTTCTTTTTTTTAAATGAAAAAGATGTTTAGATGAAGCTCTTTTCAAGCATTTTTCTCTTTATAATCAATTTTTTTTTTTTTTTTTTTTTTTCATATTGGATCTTTATACGTTTTCATATGTTTGTTTATGCGTCTTTACATGTTTTTATACTTTTTCATCCTTTCTTGTCCGGTTTCATCCGTTTTATATGTTTTTGTACTCTTTTTTGTACGTTTTTATATGTTTTCATCCGTTTTTTTTACATTTTTTATACGTGTCTTTGTACGTTTTATAAGTTTTTCGAAGCAATGTTCTTGACCATCTCCTTGTAATCATCATTATCTAACAAATCAATCTCAATTGTCATTACGCATTCATAATTTATCATACTTTAAAATTATTAGACAAACTCATTAACTCAAGTTCTAAACCTTAAGGGAGCAACTACAACAATGCAATAAATAAGTAAACCATTCATACACTATTACTCTAATATACTACTGTAATAACTTAATAAGTGATAATAAAACAGAAAACTCTATGTCCAATGATTAGTGATGCAACTGTAAAAAATTGTGTGCAATATATTTTTGGTTTAATAATTCATCACCTATGAACATCTTTTCTAATGTCTCATATGTCAAAAACTAGTGTATGAATAAATTTTTTTAGGGTTTATTTATAAAAGTTTGTAAATTTTTGGGTATTTAATTGAAAGTCAATTAGCTAGTTTACGGTTTTACCACTTTAGTAGCATATTAGACACATAGCAAGAAAACAAAATATTCATGGTGCTAGCCTTATGGCATGTTAACTGTTGTATTACAAATTTCAACTCCAAACAATATACAACTAATTAAAAAGTTGATTTAAATACTAATAATTGACAATGAATCAACAAATTATAACATTAAAGAATAAAGATTAACCCTAACAAACTGAAGATTTTAATTAAAAATTCAAAGTAAAAAAAAATAGAGGTTTACCTTATAATAGCCAAAACAAATAAATTATCAAAACTACTCGTATGAATATATACTTATAGAGAGTAAAATCTAAATTGCAACATGTGTTTGGGCTTTTTACAAAGGCCCACGGTGCCCCTCCTAGGCTCCTAGTCTAAAATTTGTATATTTTCTTGTTTTAGTTGTTACGGATTTTTTTTTTTTTTTTTTTTTTTTTTTTTTAAATGGTGAATGTTGCAGGTACCAGAGCTTGAGGAAGCTGCATTTACTGCTCCATTAAACAAAGTTGTTAAATGTAAAACTCAATTTGGATGGCATTTATTGCAGGTTTTATCAAGGAAGTGTGCGTTTTGTTACATTATAAATTACAATATAAAGAATTGTAAAAACTAAAAAGTTTGAAACCAAAAAGTGTTGTAGATGCTCAATTTGGATGTTTGATATAGAAATGAGAGTGGGAATTAGTCCTGAATCAAACTTAAGAAGCTCATGTCCTTTAGTCCGGTTTTGACAACGCTTTAATATAAGTATATCGGCTAAATCTAAGGCCTTTCTTCCAAAACACATGCGCCATTAGTTATCAATGTTTTATGAAAGTCGTGAGACAAAATACAAGATCATTTATTCTTTTTGATATAGGATCAATGTTTGTGTAGGTGTTCTCTAAATAATGACATATGGGACTTGCATCATCTCCCAATTTTTGCTAAAATATGTAAAAGGGCATATGTGATCTTATCTTATGGCTATAAATAGAGAGCTTTGTAGTAAAAGCTGGGATAAATATACTCTATCTCGCTTCGACAAGATACAGAGAAGTAGGATGTAGATAGTTACCCGAAGATAAGGAGAGTAGGAGACTACTAAGAAAGACCTCAAGTAAGCTTTGTATTTAGAGATGACCATTTCAATCCGAATCCCAATAGCAAACCATGTTATGCATTTAAATAAGGTCACATTTTGATTTAGTTAACAAATATTGAATGCATTTTTTGATATAATAAAAAATAAATAAATAAATAAAATAAAATAAAAAATAAAAAATTATGTTTATTGTGACCGGATATTAGCAAAACCCATAACAAAAAAAAAAAAGCTAAAGGCCGAGTTTATGGTACTCAAGTCATAGTATACTAAAAGAAGATTTATAGTGTATGGGGATTGTCTCAAATTGAAAAACAAACTTGACTCAAGTTGAGGAAGTGTGAGCCATTGGATCAAATTTAATGGCTAACAATTGCTCAACTTGAGGAGTCAAGTAATGGGAGAGGATCTTCACCCATAATCCTAACTATTGAGAGTCGCATTGTAAACTATTGTAGTTTATCAAAAGACAATTCATGAAAAAGAATGCAAATACGGTTTCATTAGTTCAACTTCTTTAAGACTAAACTTGTTTTTTGCCAAACCCAAGGCTGTGAGTTGCTTTTGTGTTCTGTGAAAAGTAAAACAAAGAGTTGAACAAATTCTCTTATCATAAGTTATCAATAACATTTAATACACCCCACGGATATAAAGATGGAACAAATGCAAAGTAATAATCTCGCACACTAAATTTCACTTCTTGGAACCTAATGCCTTCATAAATGTGATCCCGTAACGGTAAACATCCACGATGTGCTCTAACCGTAGATAGTCTTCCTTGACATCAAAGCCGCTTGCGGGTTTTTGGCTTCATTACTCTGATCATGCTAGAGAGTGCCGATTTAAATCCCCAACGACAAGAGGAATTTGCTTGATCCAATTTCCTATCCCCTCCACATGCTTGGCTCACCAACCACCAAACAAGTAGACAATAACCAAGTTTATTATAAAGTCAACATTCTATCTATGAAGAACACTTTATATTGACCATAATTTCATCAACCACATGACCAAAACATAAATGAAAACAAAGTGGCTATTTCAACCAAATAATCAAGAAAAGAATAAGATGAACGATCAAAGACACCTAGAAGACCGTTGACTCGTTGAGATACGCCAATCTTATTAATATGCTAGAACGATTACCACTCCGTCCAAAAGACAAATATTGCAGTTTTGACTAGGTAAATGTCAAATTTGTTCTTTCAAAACGTACACATTCTAAATGTGATTCCGTAACTGGGTAAAACATATTTGATTGTGGACATTTTTATTTAGCACAAAATGGTAAAGCTAGTAAACATATTTGATAGTAGACATTTTGCTTGGAATGACCTAAAATAAAAATGTAAAATAGAAATGTGAACTCGTTTTGGAACAGAGTACGTAATAAAGATTCAGTTTGATTCGGAGTATATAATTCTTGAATCTCTTTATACATTGGACTAGATTGGAAAAGATGTTGGAAGACCAATTGGTTGGTTCATAAAAAAGTCACTTCTAGAAAAGAAAAGAAAAAAGTCAAGCGGTTCTACTACAGAATCTGCAACAGAAAATACAAGCTGCAATTTGAATTGTGGAGGTTTCAAATGTAACTTACCAGGCTCAATAGATAATAAACCAAAAGAAAGAAAAAATTTGTTGCCATACGAAAAGCCGTTGCCACTTGTAATCAAAAGCAAATATCCAGAAAAGCTGCTATTACGCCCAAAATGGAAACCCAAACACCCCTTTAGCAGTTGCAATTGGTATAGCAACAAATTTGTTATTACTTACTTTAGTTTGTTTCATCTTCCATAAGCTTCCTCTCAATCCCCATCCACCAACACCGCATAACACCCAAGATTCAAAAACAAGCCTTTAAAGAGAAAACGAAAAGCCGAAAAGAAAATGTAAAAACAAAGTTTAAACCTGAAGCAGAATTCAAAAGGAACGAAAAACAAAGCTTTTGATGTTACTACCAAAAAGGGCATTGGGGAAGGACGAGTTTTAGCAAAACCACAGGATAAGAGGCATGACAAATCTTTATCAAATGCAATGACATGTTTCATAAACCCGCCTATAGTCAGAATTTTGGCATAACTAAAGAAATATAAACATACCTCTTCCCAGTACCAGTTACTCTATGGTCTTCATTATGAACTTGTAATACTCGGTTACGTACCATCCATAGCCTTTCAACAAAAATAAAAAATAAAAAATACGCACCATACGGGCTCCAGCTAACAGTATGATTGACCATAATGTCATCTGCCCTTTCTGTCACAGGATGCTGCCTGGTAACTACATCAGATGACTTCCCAAACCCTCAAACACACACACCTAGCTCCAAAAGATTCTACGGAGAATCCTTTCCGTAAATTAAAATGTTTTGTGAAAAGCCCACCATATTAAACTTGTCCGGAAATAAGACTAGAGTGAACTCTTTGGTTTTCCCGGAGAGAACATGTGCTGGTTTAAAGGTTTTACATTTCAAGTCTTTGTTTTTAAGGTCAAATAAATTACAACCAGCCTAGAACACATTCAGAATAAACATAGTGCAATGTTTTAAAAACCGTAGTCAACCCGAAAAACATCAAAGAACGTAAAAAGAACATTTGATCAAAAACCATCTTAATAGTAGGCAACCATACCCACAATGACCATCGTACTTATCAACTTTCAATACTTTTAGGGATTTTGGCCAGCTACAAAGCTTTTATTTTTCATTCTGAAAAGTTCAATGGTTGGTTAACCTGTTCAAACTAAAAAGTAAACAAAGGCTGCAGAAACTATATATCTGTCCCTGCGCCAGCTGGGGCTACTGCATTAATATAGCTTAAAATATAATTTTGCGCCCATATGAAATAGTTCAGACCATTATGGTAGAAAAAAATCAACATCCTTCTCAATAAAACATTATAGAATCCAAACTAAAGTGTATCCCTTTTGTATATTCGAATATAAGTTTTGAAATCAAACAACTGTTAAGTAAAAAATCAATTTTCAAAGCAAACGAATTCCATACTGGTTCAAGAATAAAAATTAGAATCCAAACTAAAGGATCTCTAACTGGTTCAAGATATTAAAAAAATAATAAATAAAAATAAAAAATCAATATCAATATCAATATATCGAATATACACCTGCTCACATTACACCGAAAATCAAGTTATAAAGCTTTGCACCAAAAATTAAAGCATATATTTGCAAAGGGTTTGAGTTCATGTAATTGTGTGCTATATAGTTTTGAACATTTTTGAGAGAAAAATAGCAATATTTCAAATTTTGTTCTTCTATAAATCCATGCCCAAATGTTGCTGGTCATTTGTTCAATAATCTATCAGTTGTAATTAAGCTTATGGCAATGTTTTGCCAATGAAATCATTCTTTGCCAACGAAAAAATGTATTATCTGAATCCACAGAGAACCCACAACTCTCTGAGGCTTTCTCACTGCCATGTAACAGGGAAATACCTGAAACAGCGACCGGTATAGGAATCTATGAGCAGTACAAATGCAGCCGACCAACGGAATGCCCAGCTCATTCTATAACAAAATGATAGAAAACACTAGCTGATAATAACAGTAAGCCAAAAAATAACAACCCGCTGCAAGTGATGCAATTATAGTGAAGTAGTAACTTCACCATAAAACTTCTAACAGGAATAACTAAACAAATCATGGAAGTACAAAAATAAGTGCATACAACTTTAGCTATCAGAGGTATGGCATCATCATTGCACATTTACAAGCTCACTAAAACGGTTTTTTAAAAAGATAATAGAATTAAAAATACCACATTGTTTCAAAAGAGTTGGCGAAACCAAGTTACGTAAGATAAAGAAATACGGGTTTACAAAGCTGCTATTAAGACAAATGATAACTTTTTGCTACATATAATAAAGACTCCATTTGCATAACTTTGCCGGGAACTTGAGAAGATTCAGCTGGTGTCCAAAACAAAAACATGATGAAATCTGCACAATAAATAACATTATAAAAACTTGATTTCAAAAACAACATTCCCAGCTGAAAACAGTTTATTATCATCTGAAACTGAAAAAACATTAAGAGTTTGAAGATTAAGTTTGATTTGTAAACTAAACTTGCCCAAAAACTCATGTAACACATAACAAACCTTCTTCAAAGATAATATCAGTAGTTAACAAAAGTTCAAATCAGTAGGTAAACAAAAAAATACACTGTCATGTCGCATTTTTATCCTATATCACATATATGAATAACTGAATAAAGAAAGAAACAGACATTTATGGAGATACCGAGATTGATGACCTGCACCAGTAGCTAAATGTATACTAAAATATAGATAAAGCTAAATGCACATCAAACTTATGTACACATGCATATTCACATACATATGCACAAACAAACATGTATCTAATAACAGATGCTGTCGTGTTGATAAACAGTAAGATGAGGCACGAGTAAGTGTAATGCAAGATAAATCAAAATCTACTGCTATGACAAACTAGTATGAAAAGCATTATACCAAGCAGAGCAGAATCCAATTCTAAATCAGTTGCTTTCTAATATAAATTCATTTGCGGACTTCGAAAATATATTGTGCTTAAAAAAATATGTATCATTTAGTTTTGAAAGAATTTTGGATGATCAAATTGTTATAAACTACATTCAAATAAGAGCGAGAAAATTGCTACTTTTGAAAAACTATTTATCGTTTAAACCTGCAATGAATGTGTAATCATCAACCATATAACAAACAGCAAAGTGCACAACAACAACAAATTTTAAAGCATAGAAAAGTTGATTAATAAAAAATCAAATTGTACCGACTCACCTAGCGGCCATGACCCATGTAAGGTGGACCACCCTGCTGCCTATTGCCTCCCTGACCACCCTGCGGATTAGGGTATCCTCCTTGTTGACCACCATAGCCTTGATTTCCATACCCACCCGGCATCCCTTGCGGCGGCCCACCAAGTCCCAAAAGATTCCCAAGTCCAGCTCCTTGAGTAGCAAGTAATGCAGTCAACGCCTGACCCAAAGCCGGAGTCAATGCAGGATTAACACCACCTTGATTATAAGACGGACCCGAAGGAGCCATCAAATGACCACCACCACCACCAACATGTCCTCCACCAACATGTCCTCCATACTTACCCTTCTTCGACGGATAATGATTCCCCCCACTACTTCCACCACCAAACTGATGCGGCTGCTGAAAATGAGATTTCCCCTGCTTAGGACCATCAACCGCTTTCTGACAATGCAAAGTATGCCCTTCAAATATCTTATGAGGCTCCTCCAACGCCTTCTTCGCACTCTCAACACTCTTATAAACAAACAACGCAAACCCTCTCGGCTTCCCCGTCTGCTTATCCAAACCCAACGGCCCATCATCAATCTCCCCAAATTTCGCAAAAAACTCCGTCAGCTTCCCGGGGTCAATATCCGCAGCCACATTGCTCACAAATATCTTCCTCTGCGTATACTCCGAAACCTGCGACACAACGGGAGGAGGCGCAGGGACCGGCCCAGCAGACGCCAGCTGACAAGAAGTCATCCTGTTGCCAATCTTCTTCTGCGGCTCCTTTAACGCCTTTTGCGCGCCAGACCTGTGCTTAAACAAAATAAAAGCATACCCTTTGGACTTGCCAGACACTTTATCCGCCACAGCTTTACAATCCTCGATTTCGCCATATCGCCCGAACTCGGATGTCAAAACATCCGCATTCGTGTCCCAACCTAAACCATGAACAAAGATCTTCCTATGAGCTGGATCAGCATCAGCTATCTTCTCAACACTTGATATAAACTCGGGGTGTTTGGATACAGCTTCTTTTAAAAGAAGCACCAGCTGCTCCTTTGAAAAGGGCTCTAGAAGCTTCTCCACTGGCTCTTCTTCGTCATCTTCTTCTTCCTCCTCCTCCTCTTTGATGACGTCACCAGTGACGTCACCAGTGACGTCATTGTTTTCTTCTTCTTGTTCTTGTTCTTCTGCTGGTTCCTCCTCCTCTTCTTCTACTTCTTCTACTTCTTCTTCTTGTGGGTCTTCTTCTTCTTCCTCTTCGATGACGTCATCGGTGTCATTGGTGGGTTGTTCTTCTTGTTGGGGGTCTTCCACTGGAAGGGTTTGTTGGTCTTCTTGTTCTTGGGGTTCTTCGGTGGAAGGTTGGGAAGCACGGGATTTTCGTTTTTTGGCCATGGAAGATGAGATTGCTTTCTTTTTAGGGTTTTGTTTTTTTGGGGATAGAGAAAATGAATGAGATGAATGGTGTGTGGAGGAAGGGAGGCTAGGGTTTAGATTCAGAATTATTTGCTTTTTACTACTTTCTAGGGTTATAATAAGAATATTTTTTTTAATTTTGCAGATTTAGAAGAGAGCTAGGTGCAACGGCAATCGGTAAGTTATTCACATTACTACATCAACTTTTATCATATAACATTTTTATAACACAAAATCATAAATACATCATCTCTGGTATAGCACAAATTATGCGTATAATAGATTCCAGTTTATATTATTTTTTTCATTTATTTAAAAGAAGCACATTTCATTAAACATAACGCAAATTACAATACATAAAAAAAAATACTGTAGTTAACTACATTTATGGTCTTTGTGGTTTATCGGGTATTTCATTTTCAGTATAATTCTGAAAAGGTCTCGTGTTTGGTCCACAAGTGAAACACACATTTCAGGTTTGGTCCAAATTTATTAACACCATCATTTTAACTTCAATTAAGTGTTAAAGAGAAAGGTTTATTTGTGTTTTCATATGCTATACATTAGAAAAAAAATTGTAAACTGCAAAAGTGTTCATGTAGTTTGCCATTTTTGTGAAAAATGACCCTTAAAACTTAAAATTGCGAAAAATGTACCTGTGGTTTCTAATTTGTTGCAAATTGTCTCTTTTGGCTAACGATAGTTACAAATCCCTGTTAGTGAGTCCTCACGTGCGTTCCACGTGACGGTATTTTCGTCAATTCCATTTTTCCTGCATTTCTACACCTCTTACCTCCCAAGGACAATTTTTTGCACACATATATTCACAGGGACATAGTTTGCAACTAAACTTAATTGTGTATAAACCAATCAAATCACACACACAAACACATACCATCGGGAACTTAGCAGCCATGCAAAATCAAATTGTGGAAAACTAGAAGGGGGGGTTGAATAGTTTTACGTCAATTTGAATTTTAAAAACTTTGTTTTTAAAAACTTCGATTCTTATTTATGTGAAATTCAACACTTGCACAATGTAAACAATTTAATCTAACTAACTAAACAATTATAATGTAAATATGAAAGTAAAGAAATATAGAGATAGAAAGATCAAACCACGACACAAGGATTTATAGTGGTTCGGCTACGAAGCACCTCTTCGCCCTACTCCACTCCCCGAGTCACGTACTCGAGAGTTTTCTTCACTATGTCAACAAACTCCCTTGTGGCGAAAAAACCTTACACAACTTTTATTTACATCAATTTACTACACTAAGCTAAATGTCGAGTTCTAATAGTAGCTAGAACCAATCTCACGACTTCTTCACGACTTGGCACACCTTCTTCACAACTTGTACACACCACCACTACTTCACAACTTCACACTACTTCACTACTTCTTCTTCACACCACTACTTCTACTATACTAGATTTACAAACCCACCTAGATCTACTTATTACAATCACTACACAATTAATCTTCAATACTTATTGATTTGATATGAAAGGAGTATTCTTCTCTTGCACTTTGAATGATAAGGGAATGGATCACTTGAAACAAAAACTAATAAGTTTATGATCAAAGGTTTTAGGAAGATGATTAGAGAGGATTTGGACAGAAAGTTTTAGTGCAAAAGGTGAGGAAAAATTACAGATTTGAACCAGTATTTATAGGCAAAAGTTTCTGACACAGGAGCGTGTGCCGGCCCCCTTAAAATTAAGGGGGCCGCCCTTATAATTAAGGGGGCGCCCACCTGTAACTTTTGTCTTTTCTGGGGAAAGTTTATTTTGTGTAGATTTAACTGATTTTGGTTAAAAATTTGAATTCATATATTTATTATGAATTAAACATTTTTCTTTAATTACCAAAACTGTTTTTCTAAATATATAAAATGTTTATACCATTTTGTATAATTTGTAATTATTAAATAAACATTCCTTTGATCATAAAATGTATTAGGCAATTGTTTATTCATACCTTAAGTGATTTAGTTGGATGTAATGATATTTTGTCACTAAATACTTGTTTACGTAATGATTTTACGTTTAATGAGTTTATATTTTGTGATCGTCAAAACATAGAGATATCGAGAAATATTAATAACGTTTTTACGCATTATTTATATCAACAATCTCCCCCTTTTTGATGATTACAAAATCTAAACTCATTAAATCAAAAAATTATTATATATGCAAGTATTTAGTGAGTTTATATCACTTATCCCCCTTTTTGTGAACATCAAAAAGGTTATCCTGATGTTGGATGAGCTCCCCCTTGATGTGTACTCCCCCTCATTTTAAGGTTACAAGACAAATCGAGATATGGAATGCTTGCAAAAATATTTAGATAACACAATATATGAGGAGCATGAAACAACTATATATATATATATATATATATATATATATATATATATATATATATATATATATATATATATATATATATATATAACAGGAGGCGTTACACGCGTATTGCCACCTCATTGTCCAGTCATTGCCATGTAATTCATTTTCTGCCATGTCATCACATTCAGTCCACCTAAGCAATCTTTTATTAAAATTTCGAAATTTGTAAACAATTTTTATAATTTATTATACATTTTTTAAATTAAAATTCGTTATTTAATTTTTTTTACTTAAAATTCGTTAATTAATTCGTATTTAAAAATTTAAGTAACAGGATTCGAACCTAGGATCTGTTAATAGAGTATTGATGATGCTTACCACTAGAGCAAATTAATTTTTGTGATATATCATCCAAAACTATAAATATATTGTTCAAGAGAATATTATCCACCATATCTTATTATATAAAAAACGTACAAAACCTGTAAATTCTCCTAAATTATGCACAATATAGCACAATTCATTCATTATATCGTTTAAAAAAAATTAAAACCCTAATATCATTCTATTCAACAAGTCGACTCCTCCGTTTTTTTTTCGAAAACCCTAATATCTGTTCTTAAGTTAATAAGAGCCCTTCTTTAAGTTTTTGATCTTTCTTTTAGATGCATTGGTTGTTTATCTGTAAGATGCTATTTTATGTGGCTAACTATTTTTTTTTCTTCCTTTGAAGGCAAGGTGAACGATGCTACCAAGGTTCAAATAGTTTTGTCAGTGCAACTTTACCATCTCGGGTGAATCATGTATGTGTCCAGTTCTTCAGGTATTGCTTTTGATTGACACTAATTTTAAAAAAGATTTACTACAACCACAACAACCAACTCGGTCTCTTGAGAATGAGAAGATAACTTCAGAAAGTAGCAGGAGTGCATAATTATAAGATATATATATATATATATATATATATATATATATATATATATATATATATATATATATATATATATATATATATATATATATATATATATATATATATATATTAAATTCTTCCTACATGAAGTATATGAGGCTCATATGTTTTTTGATTGGTATGTTACAGGCTACTTTGCCAATAATAAAGTATCATGATGGTAGTCGGCTCTTAGATAGCAAATGGCTCTATTACGGTATCATAGGGAGAACAACAACTTTCTGAGCGAGGAGGTAAGTTACATACTTTCATTATCATACTAATATGACATGTTTAATGGTAGATACTTTGTTTGTGAAAAATTTGCAAATGTATCATGTGTTGAGGTTTGTGTAGGATTTGAGGAAGGTGCTTGGTAAGCGTAAAATTCAGTAACTTTTTTGGGTTATATTCAGGTGGAGGAAGTGTACTTCAAAAGTCCCACTGATGCAGCGAAATACAAGCTTAGGTACGAATCACTGCACCGTATATACGTACATCATTGGAAATCATTAAAGTATTGTTTAATGCGATAATAAATTGTTTTACAGCATAAAACTATTGACATTGTTCTTGAAAGAGGTGAAAATATACTAGACAAAATTCTGGATTTTTCTTTAAAGCAATTTTGTAGCTGAGATTAAATCTAAGTACTTGGTATTCAGCATGTTCTGAAATCCTTGACATAGGCCTCCTGATACCACAGGACACGTAAATAATTAACTGATATGCCCCAAGATCATGATTGATGATTAATTCAGTAAACAACTATGTGATGGTGAGGGAAATAACTATGTGATGGTGAGGTTTTATGCTCCACGGTGTGGGCATTGGCACCCGAGTATGCTGCTATAGCGAAAGCAGTTGACACACAAGGTGAGGGTGATTCTTTTGTTGGTGCCCTCCTAACTAATATCGTCGACGAACGATCTGTGCTACAGGTAACCACATTTTCACATTTGAGTCAACTCACATTTACATATATATGTTGCCAATTTTGACCCATTAATTACAAATGGGTCACTTTGGATTATGTTTCCTACTGATGAACAAGTTCTAAAAAGACATGGGTCAGTTTGCTCAATGAATAAATCATAATGAATCTTTTGACACTAATCATCTGCTAAACGAATATATCATTCGAGTAAAAAAAATTCGGGTCAACCCGTTCCTACCCCAGTTTGGCTACCTTTAAACTAAATCTCATGCTGATAAATAATTATGTTGAAATGCATGATGAAGCAAAGTTGAAACAAATTCTGAGATACTCATGTGCTTGTGGAACCGTCACCACCAACAAAAAGGGTGCAATTCCATCCCTTCCATCAGTGGCAGAAGTCCACACATTTCTTGACTTGCAAAATTAGTCCATTTGAGCCTTTAGAGATATAGCATATCCTAAATCAATAGGTAAATTTTAAAAATATAGTTCAGTACTTGCAACTTCTGAAATTTACTTTTAAATAATTGTTGTGGTCTTTTATTTTTTATCTGTACTGAATGTTAGCTTGACATTATTAATAGGTTCAGTTGTCTATACGGTCCCTGTTGACTGACCCAAACCCAGATAACCCTTTGGTGCCCGAGATTGCTAAAAATCTGAAGAGATAATCTTTGATGTATTGTAGTCCACTTTTTTTAGTTTTTTTTGTAGTCTGTTCGTTGACTTTGTGTGTAGTAGGCCCATATATTAGTGTTTGGTTAATCAGTGGTAGTCATAGTCGACATATATATTATTAAGTATGTCCATAAATGTGATTCATATAATTGTTCGTCTCAAGGATAATGGATGTAGGGAAACCCCAAAGACAAGTAACAGGACTGCAACCAACAAAAGAGGTATAGTTTTATTCTTGAATGCTTTCTAGACCAAATGGAAGTAACTGTATGTAGGAGCCGCTTGGTGTAGAAGTCCTGTTGTCAGCTACAGGAAATAGCTTCATCTTCATATATTACTTTGATCAATTCTGTACTTGGCGCATCGGCAATTCCACTTAAACCTCCGAATTCTTGCCGGTTTAAAAAATTCTTCTCCTGTATGATCTTTGAGATGGTTTTGCTCTTGCTACCCTGAAATTGATTGACAATTGTTTTTACAACAATATTATATGGTGCTCAGATGATGCAGCTACATATCACACATTCAGCATGTTTTCTTATTCTAAGTAGTTGCTACTGTGGGTTAACGGGTCAAAATTGTTGCTATTAGAGTTTGCCAAACACCCCTTTAAGTGATCACAGTTGGTTAACGGATCAAAGTTGTTGCTGTTAGAGTTTACCAAACACTCCTTAAAGTGGTCACAGTTGGTTAACGGGTCCAAATTGTTGTTGTTACAGTTTGAAGTTTGTAAGAAGTTCTATGATGCTTTTCTTCCTGGCGGTAATGACAACAAAAACCATAACCTACGTTGTGAGCATTGTGAAGGAGTTTCTAGGCATCGATACAGGTTTGCACTTCCTTCAAATAAATAAGTATCACCTGTTTTGGGTGTTTGGGCATTCAACCTATATCATTTTTATCTATCCTTTATTTAGCGGAAACTTTGTTTGTTCTTAGATCATTACAATTATAAACACTAAATGGTGCCAGATTACCTCGCTTCTTGGGTCACTATGCTTTATTTTTTCCAATATATTTGTTATCATTTTTAATTTATTTACCATTTTTGAAAGAATAACTGTATATACATGAAGAAATCGAGAAAATTACATATGAAAGCTTAGATTTGATATTTGCCGACTCAGCTTCTTTACAGGATGTGATAAAAACTGCCAAATATTACAATTTATTCCAGGTATGTCTCTTAATATTTATCTAAAGCATTTTGTCACAACGAATGTCTGCAATTATTCTTTAACTTCGGGACTGGTGTTCTCAGTTTCCCTTATGTTTTGTCGGATCTCAGATGGTTAGTGCATTTAAATGTAGAAACTGATAGCATTATAAATTGATACTCCATAATTGAACTTTATAGTAGGTATGGCTTCATGGGTGAGCTTAAGAACTTTGTTAAGCAAATGGCATTTGACCCAACTGTATACATGTTAATTAAGATTTTTGATGCCTCCCATAAATACAAACGTTAACAGTTTGGAAAATGGGCGGCTGACATGCTTAATGATCTGATCCCATCAGTCCCTTTTAGATTTGAGCTTACTGATAATAAGAGATTGCATGCTTTACTTATGGGCAAAACACGTATCCCTCTGTCCCTGATTACCTTAAAGGGTCCACGTTAGTGTAGTTCCTTAACACATCAGCTCATTTGATACCTTGATATTACTATAAAAAATGAATTTGTTCAGGTAGTGGGAAGACCGATACTATGCAAGAAGCTTATAACAAGTATGAAAACTTGATCGTCGAGGGTTACGTTCATAATATACTCAGGTTCATGGTGCAAGAGTATAATATATTGTATAGTCCTTTAGACCATAAGTGTTTCTAGCGTTCGTTTTCTCAACAGATGTTAGATCATCTTTAGTTGCGGCTCAATTGAAGAGGTTGCAATTATGATGGGATCATTTAGTTTGAAGCTGGAATTTTTCTCAAGGGTACAGAGAACAAGACTAGATGAAGGTAAATCTATGTTTCTATATTTCGTGACCTGAAACTCTTATTATCCAATACATTTTTTCTCGATCTTATATATTAGCAACTTTTTTTTTGCAAAGCCGAGCTGGAGTTATCCCATCTAGAGGAAATCATGAACAGCTATATTTTACTACCACAAAATCCTATTTCTCAAAAAATGGGATTGACATGTCATATTTCAAAGTTCCATAGCGAGATACTATCTCTATTATGATTATGATTATGATTATAATAATCGAAAGTTTGTTGAAAGTTAGAGGTTTAGAAGTTCTATCATTAACATGAAACAGACACGGCTGTGTCTAAAAATAATACAATTATGAGGTTGTTAGTATTTCTATACGGTTTGTGCAAGTTTCAGCTCATTTGAGTTATTTGAGTCGAAATTTATTGCTTCTAACGACTAATGTAATTAATATTGATTCTAACAGATTGAGTATGAATAAGGACCAGTATCGTATGAACTTGGAAACCTGACTCGATCATATTCTTGGAATTGTCACTGCATCGATGTCTACCACAGCTCTTCTTTCGCCCACAAGGTTTATCACATCTGAATGTTGCATCTCCTTCCATCATAGTGGTGGTGGTAAAACATTCCACAGTCCAAGAAGTTGCTTGACAATGACATTAATTATAAACACTAAATAGTGCCAGATTACCTCGCTTCCTGGGTTACTATGCTTTATTTTTTCCAATATATTTGTTATCATTTTTAATTTACACCAACTACTTACAACTATATGTACTTGATTGCAAATACATACGGCTTGAACTCATTTATATATTTCTTTAGTTTCTACATACTGCTTCAATGCATTTATATATTTTTTTTACCAGTCTAGGCTTTGGTATGTGCATTCATAACCATTTACGGCCCAGATAGTTGGTCTATGATGATTTTATTTAATGTTTATGCATCAAAATTTTATCTTCTTTATTAATATATAAAATGACTGATGCTGAAATGTTTATCGCTCAGGTGCCCTAACAAATCATGGACTATACGACTCACTTATATACAAAAATATTCATTTTTTTATGAGGTAATTTCGGCCTAAATCCGTTTACATTTTCAAGTTTTGTAACCACCCTCATACGTGGATATAAGATGAGTATTCTCTTATGGGCTTGAGTCATACATGTGTAATTAGTTTCTGGGTTGACACATACGTATGTTATTGAAATAGAAGAAACACAGTAAACACCTATTAAGTTTGTTGCTAAAGACTAAACTAACTTTAAGACTAACTTCACTCAGTAACGTAAACTAATACCAACAAAATAATAATTAACCTCCCCGTCATTCAATATCTCCTTACTATCTTCTTCCTTCATAGTAAATGGTCTTATGAAACCTGAAGTGTGCACTACATATAATAGTTGAAACCACTTATTCCTCGAATATATTCACTTTCCTAGAACAATAACACACATTCTTTTTCCCTAATCTTCATCTCTCGATTCGACGGTTACAAGCTACAAATCAAAGAAGCCATGTTTATCATGTGTGTATGGTTTTTTAGTGTACTACCTTTAGATGTGTAATTCCCGTCCTGTAGATCTGGATATACAAAATCTAAGAAGTAAATTGTATACTCCGTATTATATATAGATCAACTATAAGCAAATGTATTTATATAGTTTTTGCTTTTTCGTTTTCTATTTTGTCAGTTTTAATTAATAAGTTTTAGTGATCGATATTAAGACATATATACGTGAGGTTAAACTCTTTCGGTCGTCCATGGCAATTAATGGTAGATGGTGTTGAACATTAGTAAAAAGATATGAGTGATGATAAAAACATAACAACTATTAGGCAAAAATATAAAATATGCCTATAATTATTTACCTCCCTTCTTTCGCTATAGAAAAATACGCAAACGATATTAATAAGTCATGCCGGCCCATCGGGCGGGCTTTGAAGTCTAGTGTGTGTGTGTGTATATATATATATATATATATATATATATATATATATATATATATATATATATATATATATATATATATATATATATATATATATATATATATATATATATATATATATAAGTGCAACAAGCAATATGAGCATGAAAGGAACACTTCACATAAATATTAAAAATTATAAGCAACATGCATCCAAGATGCATAAACAAGATAACCAATAAACTAAAGCCCTATGGGCTTACAAGCATACGAAATAACTAGCAACCAAAACTCTAATAGAAATATTTTTCCTAGAGCTTACCATCAAAATGGTTGAAACATTTTATTTTCCAAACACTAAACATGCTTAGTTGGAGGGAAGCAATGTTGTAGGTGGAGATGATGGTGTTGATGGAGGTGTTTGATGTTGGTGGAGGTGGAGGTGGAGGTGTAGTTGATGTTGGTGTGGTGGAGGTGTGGATGTTGTTGGTGGAGGTTGAGGAAACAAGCTTTCAGTATATGAAAACATGTAGTGTAATTCATCTCTTAGGCCAAAGATGATGGTACGGTTATGGATGCAACAAAGACAAGTATCACCATGAGCTTCAAGTAGGCTCCATGGGATGGGGTTGAAGTTTGGTGGGTTGAGTGGTGATGGTGAAAATTGTGCATCAAGAGGTGTGATGGATGATAGTGAAAGAGTGATGTCTAAGGATGCATTTTCAATAGGTGGTGGTGGTGGTATTCTTGGTGGAGGTGATAAGTGATTGTTGATGTAGTCATTGATAGGTGATGATGATGGTATGGAGGAGTTAGAGGTCCCTTGAGTTGATGGTGTTTTGGATGGTGCATTTGGAGCACTAGGAGATGAACATTGAGGTGGTGGTTCCTCCTCCTCTTCATCATCATCTTCTTCTTCTTCTTGTTCCTCCTATTTGATGACGTCACCAGTGACGTCATTGTTTTCTTCTTCTTGTTCTTGTTCTTCTGCTGGTTCCTCCTCCTCTTCTTCTACTTCTTCTTCTTGTGGGTCTTCTTCTTCTTATTCTTCAATGACGTCATAGGTGTCATTGGTGGGTTCTTCTTCTTGTTGGGGGTCTTCCACTGGAAGGGTTTGTTGGTCTACTTGTTCTTGGGGTTCTTCGGTGGAAGGTTGGGAAGCACGGGATTTTCGTTTTTTGGCCATGGGAGATGAGATTATTTTAGGGTTTTGTTTTTTTTTTTTTTTTTTTTTTTTTTTTTTTTGTTTTTTTTTGTTTTTTTTTTTTTTTTGGGGGGGGGGGGGGGATAGAGAGAATGAATGAGATGAGTGGTGTGTGGAGGGAGGCTAGGGTTTAGATTCAGAATAGATTGTTACAATTATTTGCTTTTTACTTTTTAGGGTTATTATAAGAATATTTTTTTAATTTTAAATATTTAGAGAGCTAGGTGCAACGGCAATCGGTAAGTTATTCACATTGGTACATCAGCTTTTATTACATAACATTTTTATAACACAAGATCATAAAGATGATGAGGCGAAAAATGAACCCTTTTTAGGGGGTCGTTTAAGCCGAAATTGGAATTTATTTGATCAAATATTGCCCTAAATCGTTCCTTTTGTGATTTTAGGTATTTTGGGAGTGAATTCTGGAAAAGGAAGCATTTTGGACGTTTTTGGAGCATAGAAGTGAAGAAAACGACAAAGACTTAATTTTCCTTGCTAGGAACAGTACCTGAAGGCGTCATGAAGGATTTTTTGATGGCGTCAAGAGCAAAATGGATGACGACCCAGAGAAACATGAACGTCTTAAGAAACATGAACCGATGTGTACTAGGTTTTTATGGTTGTATTTAATGCATGAGCGAATTCTAGTGATCCCATGTTAGGAGCTTCTTAGCCGGCTCGACATAGGAGTGAAGTAGGAGCTTATAGGGTTTATTGGTCTTCTTGTTCTTGGGGTTCTTCGGTGGAAGGCTGGGAAGCACGGGATTTTCGTTTTTTGGCCATGGAAGATGAGATTGCTTTCTTTCTTTTTAGGGTTTTGTTTTTTTGGGGATAGAGAGAATGAATGAGATGAATGGTGTGTGGAGGAAGGGAGGCTAGGGTTTAGATTGAGAATAGATTGTTACAATTATTTGCTTTTTACTACTTTCTAGGGTTATAATAAGAATATTTTTTTTTAATTTTGCAGATTTAGAAGAGAGCTAGGTGCAACGGCAATCGGTAAGTTATTCACATTACTACATCAACTTTTATCATATAACATTTTTATAACACAAAATCATAAATACATCATCTCTGGTATAGCACAAATTATGCGTATAATAGATTCCAGTTTATATTATTTTTTTCATTTATTTAAAAGAAGCACATTTCATTAAACATAACGCAAATTACAATACATTAAAAAAATACTGTAGTTAACTACATTTATGGTCTTTGTGGTTTATCGGGTATTTCATTTTCAGTATAATTCTGAAAAGGTCTCGTGTTTGGTCCAAAAGTGAAACACACATTTCAGGTTTGGTCCAAATTTATTAACACCATCATTTTAACTTCAATTAAGTGTTAAAGAGAAAGGTTTATTTGTGTTTTCATATGCTATACATTAGAAAAAAAATTGTAAACTGCAAAAGTGTTCATGTAGTTTGCCATTTTTGTGAAAAATGACCCTTAAAACTTAAAATTGCGAAAAATGTACCTGTGGTTTCTAATTTGTTGCAAATTGTCTCTTTTGGCTAACGATAGTTACAAATCCCTGTTAGTGAGTCCTCACGTGCGTTCCACGTGACGGTATTTTCGTCAATTCCATTTTTCCTGCATTTCTACACCTCTTACCTCCCAAGGACAATTTTTTGCACACATATATTCACAGGGACATAGTTTGCAACTAAACTTAATTGTGTATAAACCAATCAAATCACACACACAAACACATACCATCGGGAACTTAGCAGCCATGCAAAATCAAATTGTGGAAAACTAGAAGGGGGGGTTGAATAGTTTTACGTCAATTTGAATTTTAAAAACTTTGTTTTTAAAAACTTCGATTCTTATTTATGTGAAATTCAACACTTGCACAATGTAAACAATTTAATCTAACTAACTAAACAATTATAATGTAAATATGAAAGTAAAGAAATATAGAGATAGAAAGATCAAACCACGACACAAGGATTTATAGTGGTTCGGCTACGAAGCACCTCTTCGCCCTACTCCACTCCCCGAGTCACGTACTCGAGAGTTTTCTTCACTATGTCAACAAACTCCCTTGTGGCGAAAAAACCTTACACAACTTTTATTTACATCAATTTACTACACTAAGCTAAATGTCGAGTTCTAATAGTAGCTAGAACCAATCTCACGACTTCTTCACGACTTGGCACACCTTCTTCACAACTTGTACACACCACCACTACTTCACAACTTCACACTACTTCACTACTTCTTCTTCACACCACTACTTCTACTATACTAGATTTACAAACCCACCTAGATCTACTTATTACAATCACTACACAATTAATCTTCAATACTTATTGATTTGATATGAAAGGAGTATTCTTCTCTTGCACTTTGAATGATAAGGGAATGGATCACTTGAAACAAAAACTAATAAGTTTATGATCAAAGGTTTTAGGAAGATGATTAGAGAGGATTTGGACAGAAAGTTTTAGTGCAAAAGGTGAGGAAAAATTACAGATTTGAACCAGTATTTATAGGCAAAAGTTTCTGACACAGGAGCGTGTGCCGGCCCCCTTAAAATTAAGGGGGCCGCCCTTATAATTAAGGGGGCGCCCACCTGTAACTTTTGTCTTTTCTGGGGAAAGTTTATTTTGTGTAGATTTAACTGATTTTGGTTAAAAATTTGAATTCATATATTTATTATGAATTAAACATTTTTCTTTAATTACCAAAACTGTTTTTCTAAATATATAAAATGTTTATACCATTTTGTATAATTTGTAATTATTAAATAAACATTCCTTTGATCATAAAATGTATTAGGCAATTGTTTATTCATACCTTAAGTGATTTAGTTGGATGTAATGATATTTTGTCACTAAATACTTGTTTACGTAATGATTTTACGTTTAATGAGTTTATATTTTGTGATCGTCAAAACATAGAGATATCGAGAAATATTAATAACGTTTTTACGCATTATTTATATCAACAATCTCCCCCTTTTTGATGATTACAAAATCTAAACTCATTAAATCAAAAAATTATTATATATGCAAGTATTTAGTGAGTTTATATCACTTATCCCCCTTTTTGTGAACATCAAAAAGGTTATCCTGATGTTGGATGAGCTCCCCCTTGATGTGTACTCCCCCTCATTTTAAGGTTACAAGACAAATCGAGATATGGAATGCTTGCAAAAATATTTAGATAACACAATATATGAGGAGCATGAAACAACTATATATATATATATATATATATATATATATATATATATATATATATATATATATATATATATATATATATATATATATATATATATATATAACAGGAGGCGTTACACGCGTATTGCCACCTCATTGTCCAGTCATTGCCATGTAATTCATTTTCTGCCATGTCATCACATTCAGTCCACCTAAGCAATCTTTTATTAAAATTTCGAAATTTGTAAACAATTTTTATAATTTATTATACATTTTTTAAATTAAAATTCGTTATTTAATTTTTTTTACTTAAAATTCGTTAATTAATTCGTATTTAAAAATTTAAGTAACAGGATTCGAACCTAGGATCTGTTAATAGAGTATTGATGATGCTTACCACTAGAGCAAATTAATTTTTGTGATATATCATCCAAAACTATAAATATATTGTTCAAGAGAATATTATCCACCATATCTTATTATATAAAAAACGTACAAAACCTGTAAATTCTCCTAAATTATGCACAATATAGCACAATTCATTCATTATATCGTTTAAAAAAAATTAAAACCCTAATATCATTCTATTCAACAAGTCGACTCCTCCGTTTTTTTTCGAAAACCCTAATATCTGTTCTTAAGTTAATAAGAGCCCTTCTTTAAGTTTTTGATCTTTCTTTTAGATGCATTGGTTGTTTATCTGTAAGATGCTATTTTATGTGGCTAACTATTTTTTTTTCTTCCTTTGAAGGCAAGGTGAACGATGCTACCAAGGTTCAAATAGTTTTGTCAGTGCAACTTTACCATCTCGGGTGAATCATGTATGTGTCCAGTTCTTCAGGTATTGCTTTCGATTGACACTAATTTTAAAAAAGATTTACTACAACCACAACAACCAACTCGGTCTCTTGAGAATGAGAAGATAACTTCAGAAAGTAGCAGGAGTGCATAATTATAAGATATATATATATATATATATATATATATATATATATATATATATATATATATATATATATATATATATATATATATATATATATATATATATTAAATTCTTCCTACATGAAGTATATGAGGCTCATATGTTTTTTGATTGGTATGTTACAGGCTACTTTGCCAATAATAAAGTATCATGATGGTAGTCGGCTCTTAGATAGCAAATGGCTCTATTACGGTATCATAGGGAGAACAACAACTTTCTGAGCGAGGAGGTAAGTTACATACTTTCATTATCATACTAATATGACATGTTTAATGGTAGATACTTTGTTTGTGAAAAATTTGCAAATGTATCATGTGTTGAGGTTTGTGTAGGATTTGAGGAAGGTGCTTGGTAAGCGTAAAATTCAGTAACTTTTTTGGGTTATATTCAGGTGGAGGAAGTGTACTTCAAAAGTCCCACTGATGCAGCGAAATACAAGCTTAGGTACGAATCACTGCACCGTATATACGTACATCATTGGAAATCATTAAAGTATTGTTTAATGCGATAATAAATTGTTTTACAGCATAAAACTATTGACATTGTTCTTGAAAGAGGTGAAAATATACTAGACAAAATTCTGGATTTTTCTTTAAAGCAATTTTGTAGCTGAGATTAAATCTAAGTACTTGGTATTCAGCATGTTCTGAAATCCTTGACATAGGCCTCCTGATACCACAGGACACGTAAATAATTAACTGATATGCCCCAAGATCATGATTGATGATTAATTCAGTAAACAACTATGTGATGGTGAGGGAAATAACTATGTGATGGTGAGGTTTTATGCTCCACGGTGTGGGCATTGGCACCCGAGTATGCTGCTATAGCGAAAGCAGTTGACACACAAGGTGAGGGTGATTCTTTTGTTGGTGCCCTCCTAACTAATATCGTCGACGAACGATCTGTGCTACAGGTAACCACATTTTCACATTTGAGTCAACTCACATTTACATATATATGTTGCCAATTTTGACCCATTAATTACAAATGGGTCACTTTGGATTATGTTTCCTACTGATGAACAAGTTCTAAAAAGACATGGGTCAGTTTGCTCAATGAATAAATCATAATGAATCTTTTGACACTAATCATCTGCTAAACGAATATATCATTCGAGTAAAAAAAATTCGGGTCAACCCGTTCCTACCCCAGTTTGGCTACCTTTAAACTAAATCTCATGCTGATAAATAATTATGTTGAAATGCATGATGAAGCAAAGTTGAAACAAATTCTGAGATACTCATGTGCTTGTGGAACCATCACCACCAACAAAAAGGGTGCAATTCCATCCCTTCCATCAGTGGCAGAAGTCCACACATTTCTTGACTTGCAAAATTAGTCCATTTGAGCCTTTAGAGATATAGCATATCCTAAATCAATAGGTAAATTTTAAAAATATGGTTCAGTACTTGCAACTTCTGAAATTTACTTTTAAATAATTGTTGTGGTCTTTTATTTTTTATCTGTACTGAATGTTAGCTTGACATTATTAATAGGTTCAGTTGTCTATACGGTCCCTGTTGACTGACCCAAACCCAGATAACCCTTTGGTGCCCGAGATTGCTAAAAATCTGAAGAGATAATCTTTGATGTATTGTAGTCCACTTTTTTTTAGTTTTTTTGTAGTCTGTTCGTTGACTTTGTGTGTAGTAGGCCCATATATTAGTGTTTGGTTAATCAGTGGTAGTCATAGTCGACATATATATTATTAAGTATGTCCATAAATGTGATTCATATAATTGTTCGTCTCAAGGATAATGGATGTAGGGAAACCCCAAAGACAAGTAACAGGACTGCAACCAACAAAAGAGGTATAGTTTTATTCTTGAATGCTTTCTAGACCAAATGGAAGTAACTGTATGTAGGAGCCGCTTGGTGTAGAAGTCCTGTTGTCAGCTACAGGAAATAGCTTCATCTTCATATATTACTTTGATCAATTCTGTACTTGGCGCATCGGCAATTCCACTTAAACCTCCGAATTCTTGCCGGTTTAAAAAATTCTTCTCCCGTATGATCTTTGAGATGGTTTTGCTCTTGCTACCCTGAAATTGATTGACAATTGTTTTTACAACAATATTATATGGTGCTCAGATGATGCAGCTACATATCACACATTCAACATGTTTTCTTATTCTAAGTAGTTGCTACTGTGGGTTAACGGGTCAAAATTGTTGCTATTAGAGTTTGCCAAACACCCCTTTAAGTGATCACAGTTGGTTAACGGATCAAAGTTGTTGCTGTTAGAGTTTACCAAACACTCCTTAAAGTGGTCACAGTTGGTTAACGGGTCCAAATTGTTGTTGTTACAGTTTGAAGTTTGTAAGAAGTTCTATGATGCTTTTCTTCCTGGCGGTAATGACAACAAAAACCATAACCTACGTTGTGAGCATTGTGAAGGAGTTTCTAGGCATCGATACAGGTTTGCACTTCTTTCAAATAAATAAGTATCACCTGTTTTGGGTGTTTGGGCATTCAACCTATATCATTTTTATCTATCCTTTATTTAGCGGAAACTTTGTTTGTTCTTAGATCATTACAATTATAAACACTAAATGGTGCCAGATTACCTCGCTTCTTGGGTCACTATGCTTTATTTTTTCCAATATATTTGTTATCATTTTTAATTTATTTACCATTTTTGAAAGAATAACTGTATATACATGAAGAAATCGAGAAAATTACATATGAAAGCTTAGATTTGATATTTGCCGACTCAGCTTCTTTACAGGATGTGATAAAAACTGCCAAATATTACAATTTATTCCAGGTATGTCTCTTAATATTTATCTAAAGCATTTTGTCACAACGAATGTCTGCAATTATTCTTTAACTTCGGGACTGGTGTTCTCAGTTTCCCTTATGTTTTGTCGGATCTCAGATGGTTAGTGCATTTAAATGTAGAAACTGATAGCATTATAAATTGATACTCCATAATTGAACTTTATAGTAGGTATGGCTTCATGGGTGAGCTTAAGAACTTTGTTAAGCAAATGGCATTTGACCCAACTGTATACATGTTAATTAAGATTTTTGATGCCTCCCATAAATACAAACGTTAACAGTTTGGAAAATGGGCGGCTGACATGCTTAATGATCTGATCCCATCAGTCCCTTTTAGATTTGAGCTTACTGATAATAAGAGATTGCATGCTTTACTTATGGGCAAAACACGTATCCCTCTGTCCCTGATTACCTTAAAGGGTCCACGTTAGTGTAGTTCCTTAACACATCAGCTCATTTGATACCTTGATATTACTATAAAAAATGAATTTGTTCAGGTAGTGGGAAGACCGATACTATGCAAGAAGCTTATAACAAGTATGAAAACTTGATCGTCGAGGGTTACGTTCATAATATACTCAGGTTCATGGTGCAAGAGTATAATATATTGTATAGTCCTTTAGACCATAAGTGTTTCTAGCGTTCGTTTTCTCAACAGATGTTAGATCATCTTTAGTTGCGGCTCAATTGAAGAGGTTGCAATTATGATGGGATCATTTAGTTTGAAGCTGGAATTTTTCTCAAGGGTACAGAGAACAAGACTAGATGAAGGTAAATCTATGTTTCTATATTTCGTGACCTGAAACTCTTATTATCCAATACATTTTTTCTCGATCTTATATATTAGCAACTTTTTTTTTGCAAAGCCGAGCTGGAGTTATCCCATCTAGAGGAAATCATGAACAGCTATATTTTACTACCACAAAATCCTATTTCTCAAAAAATGGGATTGACATGTCATATTTCAAAGTTCCATAGCGAGATACTATCTCTATTATGATTATGATTATGATTATAATAATCGAAAGTTTGTTGAAAGTTAGAGGTTTAGAAGTTCTATCATTAACATGAAACAGACACGGCTGTGTCTAAAAATAATACAATTATGAGGTTGTTAGTATTTCTATACGGTTTGTGCAAGTTTCAGCTCATTTGAGTTATTTGAGTCGAAATTTATTGCTTCTAACGACTAATGTAATTAATATTGATTCTAACAGATTGAGTATGAATAAGGACCAGTATCGTATGAACTTGGAAACCTGACTCGATCATATTCTTGGAATTGTCACTGCATCGATGTCTACCACAGCTCTTCTTTCGCCCACAAGGTTTATCACATCTGAATGTTGCATCTCCTTCCATCATAGTGGTGGTGGTAAAACATTCCACAGTCCAAGAAGTTGCTTGACAATGACATTAATTATAAACACTAAATAGTGCCAGATTACCTCGCTTCCTGGGTTACTATGCTTTATTTTTTTCCAATATATTTGTTATCATTTTTAATTTACACCAACTACTTACAACTATATGTACTTGATTGCAAATACATACGGCTTGAACTCATTTATATATTTCTTTAGTTTCTACATACTGCTTCAATGCATTTATATATTTTTTTTACCAGTCTAGGCTTTGGTATGTGCATTCATAACCATTTACGGCCCAGATAGTTGGTCTATGATGATTTTATTTAATGTTTATGCATCAAAATTTTATCTTCTTTATTAATATATAAAATGACTGATGCTGAAATGTTTATCGCTCAGGTGCCCTAACAAATCATGGACTATACGACTCACTTATATACAAAAATATTCATTTTTTTATGAGGTAATTTCGGCCTAAATCCGTTTACATTTTCAAGTTTTGTAACCACCCTCATACGTGGATATAAGATGAGTATTCTCTTATGGGCTTGAGTCATACATGTGTAATTAGTTTCTGGGTTGACACATACGTATGTTATTGAAATAGAAGAAACACAGTAAACACCTATTAAGTTTGTTGCTAAAGACTAAACTAACTTTAAGACTAACTTCACTCAGTAACGTAAACTAATACCAACAAAATAATAATTAACCTCCCCGTCATTCAATATCTCCTTACTATCTTCTTCCTTCATAGTAAATGGTCTTATGAAACCTGAAGTGTGCACTACATATAATAGTTGAAACCACTTATTCCTCGAATATATTCACTTTCCTAGAACAATAACACACATTCTTTTTCCCTAATCTTCATCTCTCGATTCGACGGTTACAAACTACAAATCAAAGAAGCCATGTTTATCATGTGTGTATGGTTTTTTAGTGTACTACCTTTAGATGTGTAATTCCCGTCCTGTAGATCTGGATATACAAAATCTAAGAAGTAAATTGTATACTCCGTATTATATATAGATCAACTATAAGCAAATGTATTTATATAGTTTTTGCTTTTTCGTTTTCTATTTTGTCAGTTTTAATTAATAAGTTTTAGTGATCGATATTAAGACATATATACGTGAGGTTAAACTCTTTCGGTCGTCCATGGCAATTAATGGTAGATGGTGTTGAACATTAGTAAAAAGATATGAGTGATGATAAAAACATAACAACTATTAGGCAAAAATATAAAATATGCCTATAATTATTTACCTCCCTTCTTTCGCTATAGAAAAATACGCAAACGATATTAATAAGTCATGCCGGCCCATCGGGCGGGCTTTGAAGTCTAGTGTGTGTGTGTATATATATATATATATATATATATATATATATATATATATATATATATATATATATATATATATATATATATATATAAGTGCAACAAGCAATATGAGCATGAAAGGAACACTTCACATAAATATTAAAAATTATAAGCAACATGCATCCAAGATGCATAAACAAGATAACCAATAAACTAAAGCCCTATGGGCTTACAAGCATACGAAATAACTAGCAACCAAAACTCTAATAGAAATATTTTTCCTAGAGCTTACCATCAAAATGGTTGAAACATTTTATTTTCCAAACACTAAACATGCTTAGTTGGAGGGAAGCAATGTTGTAGGTGGAGATGATGGTGTTGATGGAGGTGTGTTTGATGTTGGTGGAGGTGGAGGTGTAGTTGATGTTGGTGGTGGAGGTGTGGATGTTGTTGGTGGAGGTTGAGGAAACAAGCTTTCAGTATATGAAAACATGTAGTGTAATTCATCTCTTAGGCCAAAGATGATGGTACGGTTATGGATGCAACAAAGACAAGTATCACCATGAGCTTCAAGTAGGCTCCATGGGATGGGGTTGAAGTTTGGTGGGTTGAGTGGTGATGGTGAAAATTGTGCATCAAGAGGTGTGATGGATGATAGTGAAAGAGTGATGTCTAAGGATGCATTTTCAATAGGTGGTGGTGGTGGTATTCTTGGTGGAGGTGATAAGTGATTGTTGATGTAGTCATTGATAGGTGATGATGATGGTATGGAGGAGTTAGAGGTCCCTTGAGTTGATGGTGTTTTGGATGGTGCATTTGGAGCACTAGGAGATGAACATTGAGGTGGTGGTTCCTCCTCCTCTTCTTCATCATCTTCTTCTTCTTCTTGTTCCTCCTCTTTGATGACGTCACCAGTGACGTCATTGTTTTCTTCTTCTTGTTCTTGTTCTTCTGCTGGTTCCTCCTCCTCTTCTTCTACTTCTTCTTCTTGTGGGTCTTCTTCTTCTTATTCTTCAATGACGTCATAGGTGTCATTGGTGGGTTCTTCTTCTTGTTGGGGGTCTTCCACTGGAAGGGTTTGTTGGTCTACTTGTTCTTGGGGTTCTTCGGTGGAAGGTTGGGAAGCACGGGATTTTCGTTTTTTGGCCATGGGAGATGAGATTATTTTAGGGTTTTGTTTTTTTTTTGTTTTTTTGTTTTTTTTTTTTTTGGGGGGGGGGGGGGGGGGATAGAGAGAATGAATGAGATGAGTGGTGTGTGGAGGGAGGCTAGGGTTTAGATTCAGAATAGATTGTTACAATTATTTGCTTTTTACTTTTTAGGGTTATTATAAGAATATTTTTTTAATTTTAAATATTTAGAGAGCTAGGTGCAACGGCAATCGGTAAGTTATTTACATTGGTACATCAGCTTTTATTACATAACATTTTTATAACACAAGATCATAAAGATGATGAGGCGAAAAATGAACCGTTTTTAGGGGGTCGTTTAAGCCGAAATTGGAATTTATTTGATCAAATATTGCCCTAAATCGTTCCTTTTGTGATTTTAGGTATTTTGGGAGTGAATTCTGGAAAAGGAAGCATTTTGGACGTTTTTTGAGCATAGAAGTGAAGAAAACGACAAAGACTTAATTTTCCTTGCTAGGAACAGTACCTGACGGCGTCATGAAGGATTTTTTGATGGCGTCAAGAGCAAAATGGATGACGACCCAGAGAAACATGAACGTCTTAAGAAACATGAACCGATGTGTACTAGGTTTTTATGGTTGTATTTAATGCATGAGCGAATTCTAGTGATCCCATGTTAGGAGCTTCTTAGCCGGCTCGACATAGGAGTGAAGTAGGAGCTTATAGGATTGGGGAAGTAAGTACGCCACCCCATGAATGGTATTAAGGAATACAATTCGTCATCCACGCAATTGTAACAAGTAATTAACCTGTAAAAGATATCTAGGGAGTAGTGAAATCTAAGTAAACACAATTCTCCCATATATTGCTGATAAGGCGAAAAATGAGCCGTTTTTAGGGGGTCATTTAAGCCAGGAATTGAATTTATTTGATCAAATATTGCCCTAAATTGTTTCTTTTTGTGATTTTAGGTACTTTTGGAGTGAATTCTGGAAAATGAAGCATTTTGGACGTTTTTTGAGCATAAAAGTGAAGAAAACGGCAAAGTCTTAATTTTCTTTGCTGGGAACAGTGCCTGACAGCGTCAAGAGGCTTTTTATGACGGCGTCAAGAGTAAAAGTGGTGACGGTCCAGAAGAAACGTGACGGCGTCACCCTAGGCCGTCATGTGTTAACTTGTCAAAACTTGCGCGCGGAGTAGCTGATATTGTTTTGGTCATAACTTTGGCATACGAACTCGGATTTAGGTGATTCAAAAGCCCACAAGAAGAGGACGAAGAGATCTATAATTTAGTGGAAAAAATTGTTCTTGATGCCGTAATGGTTTGTATGACGCCGTCAAGATAGGGCCGGGCAGATTGCAGCCTATAAATATAACATCATAACTTCATTATTTTTAAGCCCTAAACCCTAAGGTCGATTCCTGGGTTTAGGTAGGTGTTTTTCCAGCAACTTAGAGGGTTTCAATCACTCCATAAACATCTTATATTAGTTTGTTGATTCTATCTCAATTATGTTTCCCATTATTATTGTGGTTTGCACTTCTTTGATTATGTTTTGCTAATTCACCTTATGTCTACTTATGATTATGTGAAACTTGTATATAATTTATTAGATCTTATTGATTCCTTGTTGATGTTTGTGTCTATCTTCATCAATTAGGGTGTGACACTTTGATAGGTCTAATTGGTTTAGTTTATAATTCTTGATTCCTATTGTCTCTTGTTTAATTGAATGAATTCGATGTTAGGCTTAAGAAAATTGGTAGACTTCCATAGGGTAACATGCTTGAACGTCTTAAGAAACATGAACCAATGCGTACTAGGTTTTTATGGTTATATTTAATGCATGAGCGAATTCTAGTGATCCCATGTTAGGAGCTTCTTGCAGGCTCGACATAGGAGTGAAGTAGGAGCTTATAGAGTTGGGGAAGTACATACGC
Organism: Artemisia argyi; assembly: GCA_030686995.1. Lineage (NCBI taxonomy): Eukaryota > Viridiplantae > Streptophyta > Magnoliopsida > Asterales > Asteraceae > Artemisia > Artemisia argyi. The sequence continues at coordinate 16,504,533 of CM060697.1, read as the reverse complement.
CACCCCACGAATGGTATTAAGGAATACAACCCGTCAATTAAAACAAGGTGTGACAATTCAATAGGTAGAATTGGATAGCTAGCAAGGAGTAACATATCATAGGTAGACATGCTTCACATCCCTTGTAGAACCTTAGTTTAGTTTTCTTGCACATTAGTTTAATTAGTAGCTTTTGGGTTAGTTGATTAGCAACTAATTCCGCCCCTCCTTCTAATACCCGAGATTTTTATCTGCTTTTCATAAAATATAAAAACATAAAAAGAATCATCATTCACCTTTAGACCTAGTTAGATTAATTTCAATCCTAACGACACTATTCCTGAGTTGAACGATCAATCCTCCGGTACTTGTCACTATAATATACTACAACGATCAGGTACACTGCCTGGTGGGGGTTGTAAGCTTCTCGAGATCCCTCGAGAGGTAAAGCCTGGTGCAATTCCCACGCATCAATTGCTCACACCACTAGTTAAATTAGTTTATTTTCATTTTTATTATTTTATTTTGATTGCATTTTAGTTATTGGGTTAGTTGACTAGCAACTAATTCCGCACACTCTTCCAAAAACCGAGATTTTTATTTGCTTTTATAAAATATAAAAAATACAAAAAGAATCTGTAACAATTCGCAATTTCAGGTTAATTACTATTCCCGAAAAATTTTACTATTCATTTTTACTATTCATTCTTTCCGAAGTTTTCCCGAAAGTTGATTTTTATTTCATATTCTCGAGTGATAAATCATTTCCATGGCAAATTAAATGTTTGACATTCGTCAGATCATTTTCGTGAAAGTTATTAAGGAATTACACGTTTTAGGGTAAAACGTCATTCAGAAATTCCACGCACAACGAAATTCGACCCCGTCAGGTGACCCCACATCAGAAAAATGTTTGACACACTCATGATTTATTTGAGAATAAATCATGACTGAGAAAAATATGACCAGAATAAACCTCGGCCGTGAAAAACTGGAATTTTCAGTTTTAAGCGTTTTTACTCAGCCGTAACCCTAGCCTATACCTGCACCGTGTTTCTAAGATGATTTGAGTTTTCAACTTATTAGAATAAGTCAACATATTTTTCCCTCCTCCATTGACCAAAAATCATCCCTTGATGTTATAAGTCATTTCGTGATTTTTAGGCTTACGGTTTGATGTCTAAAAGACATTTAATACCAACCGACACTAGACTGAGCCCAGTCTAGACATTATAAATCATTTTAAATCATTTTTAACCTATTAAAAAAGTAACATTTTACTTTTCTCAATTTTACGCAATATTCGTACCTTTTACGTATTACGCGTTTTAGACCCGTGTTTCCAGTTTTAGCAGGGTTTTACCACCCAAATGGAACCTATCACCCATTTTATATTTTATTATGGGACATATGGACATGTTTAACAATACTTTCAAGTTTTATAATTTTACGACACCCGGTTTTACGTTTTGAGGCCTAATCATTTACGGTTGGCATTTCCCGGAGTCAAAACTCATCCTAATACTTAGGATATTATCAAGCCAAGCACACCTCACCCCCTAGACCTTGTGAACCGCCAATAGGGGGGGGGGAGTCACCCTTGGTGTGGCTTGATCCTAAGTTAAGTGGTCTTGGATGGTTTACATGTGTTAAACTTGTCATGGAAGCTTTGACTAGTCCTAATTTGTAACCTCCTCAAGAGATTATAAATACCCCCTCCCTCCCTCTTGTTGCCGTCCATCACCACACCCCAATTCACTCCACACTTAGCTTATTTCCTTCAAATTTCTAGCAAGATTCAAGTGAAAGTTCAAGTATGGAAACCCTAGTTGATCTTAAGTTACCAAAACACTTCCAAACCCTAGAACTTTGGTGATTTCTCTTGAGTTTGAATCCACTCAAGTCACCTCAACTTTCATTACATCTCTTTCAAGATTACAAGGGTAGAAAGATTGCATGAAGTGAAAAGGGTTGAAGCAAGTCTATCAAAGTCCATTTCCTTACTTGTTACTTCCTTTCTTTATTAGAAAGCCAAAAGTTGTAAGCCTAAACCTAACATGCTTCTTGTTAATTTATCATGTTCATATCATTTACATGTTATTCTTGCTATATTATGTCTTGTATGAATGTCCATGGTGTATAAAAATGACTAAAACATGTTGTTGTGATTGATTGTTAAGATAAGTTACTAAAACAAGCAAACTAGTGACTTTCTTGGTAAGACCTGATCAAAATGGAAAAATTATGATATTGGATTATTACATATTACATTTGAGGACTTAACAAGGAAACTATAGCAATTTGAACCACCTAAAAAGAGTAAACGAGTCAAAAGTTATGGCGATTTGAAGTTACCAAAGATTTCCGGCAAAACTGCCAAAACCATACTGTTTTGCATTCTGAGTTTTTGAAAGTCACCCTTCTGGTCCGATTCATCAAAAAGTTAAAACATGAAAGTTGTCCGGAACGCCGTTTTCGTTCAGGAACAAAGAAGCTTGAGTCCTAAAAACGCTTTCCGAGTGATAAAATTCTTCAAATTCTAAACAGCCCATTTTTAGGCGAAAGTCACTAGATTATGGTTATACTTTATAAGGAACAAGAGGTCTTATGACCTATAATCAAGACCACCACCATGGCTAGAGCCAAGGTTGGGTCTCATGACCTTGGAACAAGGACCAAAGGTCATGGCTAGGCCATGACGAAATGACCATACCAACTTACATAGGCGTAAACATGAAACAATGAATTAGGCGATAACTTGAACAAGCAATTTGGATCTACTTCACTTAAAAAGGAACCATGAGATATTACCAAGAGAAAATGGTCATACAAGACTTATGAAACTACCCCTAATAACAATCTTCATGTACTAATAAACTTTCCTAAGTTTATCCAAATATCGGACATGTAACTTTTCGGATCAAAACTTATATCTATATATTTTATCAACTACTACAATAGTAGGGAGCCTCATGTGAGGAGTTCATTATGTAAGCCGTCGAGATGAGTTGTGGATTTACGAGTTAAAGTGTCCTGGCTCCTCGAACGCTTACTAACATGACTTCTGAATTATGTCGGCCCGAACGGTAGTAAACGATATACAAAACATACATGTTCATGAATCTTTTCTTTCAAGGACTTACAATATACATCATACCACATCATGGACTAAATGCAAGATATATATATAGGCACTCCGTTATATTTATTACTCAAATCCTAAGTCGCGACATTCTATTATAGGTTGCTCGTAGAAACCTACACGATCCAATCATCACCTTCATTACTTGCTATCCTACTTAAGGTGAGTTCATAGCCCCACTTTACATTACTTCAATGTTTTACAAACACTTAGGGGGAATACATGCTACTTTTAAACCGAACACAATGCTTTGAAACTGTATGCTGCCTGATTGTTTTATTATTACTAAGTACCTATCTTGCCAATCCTAGGCCCCTATCATGAACCATTTAATCACTAGTATTAGTGAGCGCGAGTATTGTGAATAGGCCTATTGGGATTGACGAATCCCATTTGTTTGAGCAGATTAGTTCAAACGAATGCACTATATTTGAACATTAAGTATGACGGTAAAGTACTTACTGGGGCAACAAAACCGCCGATTGATATTGGTACCCGTTAACGTATTGGTTGCATGAGCTTAGTATATAATAATAACTGTTTTGTTTTCTAACATGAGTATGAGTCTAATTAACTCATACTACCAACATATTGTGTTCAACCGTTAAACAAACTCTATGAATATCACTCAACCTTTGTGTTGATCCTTTTAAGCATGTATTTCAGGTCCATGATAATCAAGAATGGAGCGGAAGGGCACGTACCGAAGGAAGAAGGCTATAAACTATTATGTCATTCGATAAAAACATCAAAGACTTTATATTGATGTATTTTGAAACATGGAACCTTTTGGGACCTTACTATGTAAACTCTGATATATTTGAATAATATGAATGACAACTCTTTTTATTACGACTCGGTTAGAGATCGTTTTCTATTATTATGACTGTTGTGCCGTCGAGTAACACCCAAGTTGAATTCCGCTGCATCATGAATTGGGGGTGTTACAGAATCATCCCTCACCTCTATACCTAGTTTTTAGGCTTTCTAATCCTAGCGACACTATTCCTGAGTTGAACGATCAATCCCCTGGTACTTGTCACTATACTATACTACAACGATCAGGTACACTGCCTGGTGGGGGTTGTAAGCTTTCTCGAGATCCCTCGAGAGGTAAAGCCTGGTGCAATTCCCACGCATCAAGTTTTTGGCGCCGCTACCGGGGAATAGTTATTGTCTAGGTTAGAATTTCTTTTTATTAGGTCTACTTGCTAGATTCCTTTCTAGTAAGATTTTATTTTTATTTTTTAGGTTTTCTTTAGTCTATCTTATTTCTTCGTGTCTTTGTTCGTAATCTTTACCATCCGACATCATGGTAGGTGGTAACATCTTTGAACCCATCAACCCACCACAACAAGACCACCCATAAAACTCACCACTAGCTAACCAACCTCTTAGGCCCCGAACCCTAGGAGAGTATTCCCGACCTAGCCACCAAGGCTACCGAAACACCATTGAGCTCACCCAAGGAGCCAATGTGTCTCCCTTGCGATCCGACACTATCCAGTTGGTGCATTGCGGATGTGCATTCCATGTACTTCGTTCTGAAGATCCAAATCAACATCTCAAGGACTTCCTTAAAATCGTAGATTCTATAGACCTTGATGCTACAACTAGAGAGTCAACCCGATTACGCCTATTCCAATTCTCTCTACGTGATCAAGCTAGTCAATGGCTTGAGCGTTTACCCGCGGGATCCATCACCTCATGGGATGATCTCACCACTCATTTCCTTGCTCAATTTTTCCCACTGGGGAGAACTACCAAGCTTATAAATGATATCTTGATGTTCCAACAATGTCAAGGTGAAACTCTATATGAAGCATGGACTCGTTTCAAGGACTTACTCCAAAAGTCCCTCATCATGGCATAGACCTTTGGCTCCAAGTCCAAATCTTCTATGACCATATCGATCTCTCCACAAGGCGAACCATTGACCAATCGGCCGGTGGCAAGCTACATGATCTTAGTGCGGAAGAATCATGGGAACTCATAGAATATCTTGCTCTCTATGACAACGAAAGTTGGAATGATCCCCGTGATTTGAACAAAAGAGGTCAAGGCAGTATCTTTGCCTTCAAACAATTCTAGCACTCCCGACCGTAGGATCATGGAACTTGAGGATCAAGTCAAGTTTCTCATGAAATCTTACGAGGCCCCTAAGCCTTCAAGCCAAGTGAACAAAATCACTTCTTCATGCGAATTATGTAGTGGTCCCCATGACACTTGTGATTGTGTGGAACTCCCCGGAACAGCTTTTGTGGACTACGCATCCTCGCGTTCCGACGAAGCGGGAGATAAGTGGTACACTTTCAAACCCGAGCCAAACCCTTATGGTGATTCCTACAACCCTGCTTGGAAAAATCACCCAAACCTTAGGTGGAAACAAAACCAAACCAATTCTTCCAATCTGCCTAATCGTTAACAACCAAACGGTCCACCCTCTAACCGTACTTTCAACAACAATTCTTCTAACAACTATGGTAGTACCAACAATCTTGAAGGATTGATGTCCAAATTTATGGCATCTCAAGAAGCTCGCATATATAAGTTTGAAGCCGATTTCAAACAAAAGCAAAGCGAGATGACCACCAAAATTGACGCATTGTTGAAAGTTCTCAATGACCGAGAAATGGGAGCACTCCCAAGCGACACGGTTAAGAACCCGAAACTAAATGTTAATTCCATAACATCAGTTTCGTCACCCACTTCTTGTCCGCAATACTACTTGGTTAAATCAACGAGCACGTGTTTCAAACAAAACCAAATTCTTCAAAAGGACCAATCAAATAAAACACCCGATATAAAACCGGTCAAAAGCATAGTTGAAACACCTCCTACGCAAGACCTTGACGATGAATTCAAGGAGCTTCACCTTGAACGTCCCGTCATTGATGTCTTAGCCCGTGCTCCCTACTATAGTGCCCTCCTAGAAAAATATGAGAAATTTAAACTAGGTAAAAATGGGACCGCCTTCATTCAAAACAAGTTGCCTAAAAAGCTTGATGATCCGGGTATATTTGTTTTGCCTTGTAAGATAGGAAGATCCGAAGCTTTCGACACACTAGCCGATTTAGGGTCAAGCCTCAACTTGATTCCCTTATCCCTTTTCACTACTCTTAATCTAGGGAAGTTAGAAGAGACGGAGGTATTAATTGGTCTAGCGGATGGGAGTATTGCCCACCCGGTTGGGATGATTAAGGATGTAGTCGTTCACGTAGGGAAGTTAACTATTTTAGCGGATTTTCACGTCCTTGATATGGTTAGTGATACTACATGCCCTTTATTAGTAGGAAGAGGATTTTTAGCAACCGCTAGCGCCATGATAGATTGTAAGGAGTCTAAGATAGCGGTAGGTGAGGGCGATACTTGGTCGGTATATGATGTTAAGAAACATAGTTATGATTGTGAGGATGAACCGACACCACATTAGGTAGAGATGAATAGGAGACCATCTAGATATGGACCTTGGATAGAAAGAAACTTTATAGGACCCCAACGCCCATTCTCTCTAGAAAAAGATTTCATCGATAAGACACATTCGGTGGAACAACTCATAGCTAGAGATGAAGAGCTAGATCTTTTTGAGGACCCCCTAGTCTTAAGGAAAATGATTGAGTTCTTAAGCGTAATGCCCATTAATATAGAGATGAACAAGTGGAAAAGAGAGGGGGATAAGTGTAAATGGAGGTGGGACAAGCCACCTAAAGAAGGTGACGGATCATGGCATATGAAGATGATTTTGTATGATCCGGATGGAGAAAAGTTTGAAAGGTCATACTGTACTAAGAAAACCGATAGGAAGTTGAAACCTAAGTTTGATCCCAAAGATGTCCTCAACGAGGAACTCACCCATGTTACATAGTAACCTATGACCTTGAGTCTAGCTACAAGACTCGTAAATAAAGAAAAGCGCTTCTTGGGAGGCAACCCATGTTTTGTGTGATTTTTATTTTGTTTGATTGTTATTTGTTTCCGTATGCATGCTTTATTTTTATTGTTGGTAGATCATGTTTCAAACTAAAATGGTGAAAATACTTTATTTTGTTGTTTGGCTTAGTCTTAACTTCATCCAAAGGTGTTTCGCAAAAGATAAGTGTAAGGGGAAACCCCAAATGTGTTTTTAAGAAACAAACTCGATCATGATTCTCCACAATATTAAATGAACATGTGTATTCGTATTTGTTAGAGTCAAATGCTTGTATCGAGTCATAATGATGTTTCGCAGGATTTTCTAGGAAGTAGGACAAAGTTTTTTTCAGAAATTTTCCGGAAACTTAACATAAGAACTTCTGCAGGTCACTTCTGACGGCGTCACGTGTAAAATTCTGGAAATTTTACCAGTTTTGTTTTTTCTAACGGAGTCTTAAAGTTTTTGTTGAATCTTTAGTTTTATAATCTCCAGGAAATCTGCAAACATCATTCCACAAGCATTATATCTTACTTTGTTTTCTAGGATTTGTTAGCATATATAGATTGCCGCCGATTTCACGCGAGGTTACCTTGTTTGTTTTCTCAGGTTTAACAGGTTATGTATGACAAGAAGATGATTTATATTCTGGAAGGGAAGCTTTGTCTGTTCATTTTCTTGGCAAAAGATCTAACCTTGTTGTCACACTATCCATACTGAGCGAATCAGGGGAGTATTTGATTTCATTCTTTTACCTGTTTTACTTTTACATTCTTTACTTGAACATTGGGGACAATGTTCATCCTAAGTGTAAGGGGAGGGTAAAATGATGATACCTTATAGATACACTTTCACTTGAGTTTGTTTGTTTGATGGTAGATGTGTAATAAAATTATGAGAAATACTTGTTAGTGTAATTTTAGTGCCAAATTTAAAATTTTTTACAACATTTAGGAGTGAAACTTTAGCCTTAGCAAGCGTCTCGTGGATAGGAGTTGTATGACTAGCACAAAACCGTACTATTCAGAAAAATTTTCCACCCAAATATGTGAGGTTCGCCTTTAGGTTTGATAGGAAAAGCATTTACTATTAGTGCTTATGAGTGTACCGGTAGCATTTAGATTCTAGAACTTGCGTTAGTGATGCATCCCGAGACCACTAGTGAGACTACATTCGTGTAGTAGGATTCACTACATGATAAGAGGCATTAGGATCACCCTTGTGTTAAACCCGTATCATAATTACTTGACCATTTAAGTCATATTACTTGGCTAGTAAAGTCAATTAATTTTTCCCACACCTTAGCGTTGTACTCATTTTTAATACACGAAACCCCTAGTACACCCCTCCGAGCCTATCTTTTCGTTTCTAACTTTAAGCATCTTACTTAAAGGAAGAATTTGTTACACCCCACTTAAATGTACAACCAAATCGCCTTAGCCTTCCGTGTATGCACTCATCTTTAGTGCATTATTGTTATTTGTTTAAACCCTTAGTTAATTATCTAATTGATTACATGGTTGCTAAGTCGAGTTATATCCTTGTATATATTGTTTTGGAACGATTGGGACTCATGGGTAAAGTACTTATTTTATGGAATAATAGGGAAGAACATAATATTATTACCCCCACATGTGCGTTAATCTTAAAAGTACTCCAAGTGTTTTGGTTATCTTAATTCGAGTCATTAGATTAGTTTATTGTAAAGTATGTAAAAATTCAAGTGTAAGGGGAATGTACATTCCCTATGATTTATTATTTTGGATGGTAGGGTAAGAGTGTATGCAAAAAAAAAAAAAAAAAAAAAAAAAAAAAAAAAAAAAAAAAAAAACGGACTACCATCCCGTTTCATTCTATGTTTTTGTTATTTTTCATTTAATAGCTTAAGTCGAGTCTAGTCTTGGCTTAACAACTGTCACACCCCCAAAATCGGGTCCAGCGGAAGCATACATGTAGCTGGGGTGTAACTCAATTGATATCACAACACAAGTACAAAAAGGTTTTCACTTCAATCATTTAGAATAAAATTATTTAACCAAAATGTTGAATCTACATTGTTAAAAATAATGCGGAAGTAGGCCATTAAAATAGTTAAAAACGGTCCCCAAATGATTAAATCAGAGTCTTCTATGACCATGCCCTGCCCTGCCAAAACCTCCTGTAGCGTGCCATTGCTTAAAACCTGAAAATACATGCTAAAGTGTCAACACAATGGTTGGTGAGTTCATAGAGTCTTGTGAAAAAGAATTTAATGCATATGTATGAAGGTATCCCAGCAAAGGCATCGTAAATCCACTCAGTTACAAGTCCCGCCATAAGAGACTTGTAACCTGTGTGTTTACGACCCACTGCCAAATGTAATATGTATACGTGAACAAATGTAATACTTGTATCCAAATTCCATGATAAATATAGCAAACGGCTATATAAATAATTCAGTCCATGAGGCCATATGATAAATCAGTCAAGTGGGAAAATCTGTAATAAGGTTGATGCAAAGGCATCGTAATTCAGTCAAGTAGGGAAACATCAATATTACGTTTGACATCACAGCCAAGTGGGGAATACCACAATACGTTTGACATCACAGCCAAGTGGGGAATACCACAATATTACAATGAACAGATGAAATAAGTCTAGTAAGGAAACAGGAATATTACGTTTGACATCACAGCCAAGTGGGGAATACCACAATATTACGTTTGACATCACAGCCAAGTGGGGAATACCACAATACGTTTGACATCACAACCAAGTGGGGAATACCACAATATTACGTTTGACATCACAACCAAGTGGGGAATACCACAATATTAGAATGAACATATGGGAACAATTGGTGACCATGAAGTCATGTAAACAAGGATGACAAATCCCATGAAATGCAGTAATCAACATACCAATGAAATGCAGGTAATCAAACATATGTATAGGTAAAGCTGAAAATGTTTGAGTAATCAACCATGTAAAGCAAGTAATGCGTTTAAGTAAAACGAGCATGTATTCTCCCCCAAAGAGTTTACAAAACAATTAAAAGAGTAGGGGCTATGACTCACCTGAAGCTGATGTTACTGTGATGAAGTGAAATGAACAACAATGAACGGTAAGCTGCCGCAACCTAATATGAATGATATGAACGATCTAATTTAGATCATGAAATGATGTTGGAAATGTCCATGCACATGTTTCCTATACCACTCTACTCTTTGAAAAATACTTGTTATTATCAAAAATATACATTTTCCAAGACTTAGGAAAATATGGCTATTAGAAAAATAAAGCTAGTTGCAATATATATACTTATATATATATATATATATATCGTATATTTCCATGTTAGTGTTGAAATCCTCGGGTTGAAATCCTTGAAATAACGCCTTGTAGTGATAAAAATATACTTGTAATAACTAATACTTCATTAGTTATGAATTTGGGTACTTGGTTAATATTTCTAGAAAATCTAGAATTTAGTACTACGTAGTGTTAATATTATTATCTCTAAAAGCTGCCAATTATAGAGGAGTTTTGCCGATATTGAAACGTGAATATATTTGTCGTTATAAGCCCGTTTTACTTGTTCTTTATATCCACGGTTACGTCTTAGTATGTAGTAATATATTTTGGAAATCTTGGCTCCTCCGGGTTACGTCTAAAGCCACTTTTTGTCCGACGAAAAACGTCCAACAGCATGCATTTTTCCGGAAAATAGTTTTCGTCAACAAAGTTGCAAAAATCATAACTTCTTCGTTATAAACTCTTTTTAATCCGTTCTTTCGCCTACGGATTCGTTTTTGAAAGTATTTTCTAAAAATTTTGCCAAAGTTTTCTTTGTATGTACTGATTTTCCAGGATTTACCAAAATGGGACAGAATGTATATAGACTTGTTACAAATCCATTTTTCATGTTCAAAACTAGTTTCTACTTCAACCAAATCTCTTGCAAACACCACAAAGCTATACTAATCCTACCATACACCTTATTAGGGTGCCATGGGTTCCTAATCACTAGTAATCATGTTAATTTTACAAAGAAACACCTAAATCAAGATCTAGGGTTTGTATGTTCAAAAAGTCTACAAAAATAAAGTGGTATAACTAGTTTGTGCATGAAATTAAGCATGAATACCATAATATACATAGGTTAATTAGATGAAAACATGAAAATAATTTTGAATACTCACTTTGAAATAATAGGTGATGAGATGATGAGAAACTTTGGATTACTTGTGTTTTTGTGTTATGATTCTTGATTAGGATGATGAAATGAACAACTTTGATGCTTTGTACTTTGAAAAATAATGGATTTTGGTTATGAAATGAATTTGGGTCGTGGGTTTTGGTGGAGAAGAAGAGAAATGAGTTGCTTTGATCTAAAAAAAAATATAAGTGTAGTGTATATGGTGTTTTTGTATAAAATATCTAATTTCAATGGCATTATTGTAAATAAATGGTCAAGTTCAAGTAACATGGATAAGGGGGGACTGCACATGGTGAGTTTTGGGATGAGTATGTAAGAAGCTTGGTGTTATCTGGGTCACGGAGTCGGTTTTGGTTCCGTTAATCGCAAAACGTAAAGTTTTAAACCATGAAACGTAAATTCGGGCATCGTAAAAATATGAAACTTGAAAGAATGACTAAACTTGTCAAAATACTCCATAATAAAATAAAAATGAATGGTAAGTTCCATCGGGTTGCTTAAACACTGTTAAAACTGGAAACGCGGGTCTAAAACGCGTAATTCGCGTAAAACGCTGAACTGGAAAACGAAAAATTCCAAAATACTGGGTAAATGAATGTAATAACTTTTATGATGATATAATGGATATAAAAATATGTCGGGACCATTGTGGGAATATTTAGATATATTCGTCGTGTATAAACCGGGTGTTAACGTTTATTTATAAATAATTATAAGGAAAACGTTAAATGTATCAAATATATAAATTTGAAAATCCTAAGAGTGGTATAACATGTAAATGCTGTTATGATGATATGCAGACTGTCTCTAGTCCGTATGCAGTGTCCTTAGCACTAATGAAATGAATTCGCACCTAAACCAATCCGGTTACGCGAATTTGAATACCCGTAAACTAAATTTACCATGAATTGTGTAATGCACGTGAATGATGAAATCTTTTCCCGTAATGAATAGTGTTTAGTGAATAGTAAAATTTTTGAATGCTTCTCGGAATGTCAAACTGACACCAAAAATGATGAATAGTAAACTGATGAATAGTGTTTTGATGAATAGTGTTTGATGAATAGTGTTTTTCCAAAGTTTGGAAAATGACCTGAAATGGTGAGTTGTGACAACAACGCCATATTGTACATGTAATTAACCAAGATTATTAACTCGCCACCAGTAAAGATTGCCTATATCCAACAAAACCGTGTATTCCATATCCCTACACCTAACGTTACAACCCTTTAAAAAGACCTCTTTGATAGTTTATCCTAGTTGCTTATGCCATGTGGTGGAGGTTTGATCCTTTCCCAAGCCTATGGTAATCTATTTTGCTATGACAGGTAGTGAGAGATGTTTTCCATTTCCATATTGTGATATTACTTTATTACATCCGAGAGATGTGAGTATCTAAACACTATTTGTGAGGTGCTAGTGTATGACCTCCGTGCTTATCTTTGGTCTTTAGTGAAACGATTATTTGTTGTAATTACTTTCATATTAGTGTTAAATGACCCATAACTTGTATTTTAACTAGAATAAAAGCGCATTTGCTTAAGGACAAGCAAATCTCAAGTGTAAGGGTATATGATGAGGCGAAAAATGAACCGTTTTTAGAGGGTCATTTAAGCCGGAATTGGAATTTATTTGATCAAATATTGCCCTAAATCGTTCCTTTTGTGATTTTAGGTACTTTGGGAGTGAATTCTGGAAAAGGAAGCATTTTGGACGTTTTTGGAGCATAAAAGTAAAGAAAATGACAAAGACTTAATTTTCCTTGCTGGGAACAGTACCTGACGGCGTCAAGAAGGATTTTTTGACGGCGTCAAGAGCAAAATGGATGACGACCCTGTTGGATTTTGAGTTCTGCTGCTGAGTGAAACTGCTGCCATGATGAAACTGCTGCTAGAGTAAATGATTCTGCTGCTGATGACAAAGTGCTGCTAAGGAAAATGTTGCTGAAGGAAACTACTGCTGAAGAGATAAGCATGTATTCTTAGTAGATAATTATAGAATAGATTGAATGTATATCTTATACGTCTAGAATATTCTTATCTTGATTAGAAAGTTATTGTAAACCTAGTAGGACTCCTTGGCCTATAAAAGGAAGATCCTAGGGTTAGATTAAAAACGCATTGTTTAGTTTTCGTTTACACTTCAAGGTTGTAAAACCCTAGCATTATTGAGTGATCGTATTAATAATATTGAAGTGTTGATAGAGAATTATTCTTCTTAAGTTAAGCTTTTACATTCCGCATTCAAGCTTAAGTATTTACTTTAAGTCAACTTCTATATAAGATCGTTTGCTCAACTGGGATCAAAAAGTGGTATCAGAGCTTGTGATCTAGAAGTTGTAATCAAGAAGAAACTGTTCTTTGCAAGTTTGCTGTTCCTAATCAACTGCTGAAGATGGGTGATGACACATATATGGTGACTGCTTCAAAGGTTCCAATGCTCAATCCTGGTGAATATGAGCTATGGAAGATGATAATTCGACAATACATTCGCATGATTGACTTTAACATGTGGAATGTGATCATGAATGGTGACTCTTTACCAAAGATAGGCCCTGATGGTAAAGATATACCAATCAAGTCTGCTGAAGAGAACTCTGTTAGGAAGATAGAGATCAAAGCTCACAGTATTCTCTTGATGGGAATACCTAATGAGTTTCAGTTGGACTTTGAGAGTTGTGAGACTGCTAAAGAATTAATGGATGCTATTGAATTCAGGTTTGGAGGGAATGATGCTACCAAGAAGTCAAGGAAGAATATGTTGAAGCATCAGTTTGAGAACCTTACTGCTGAAAGTGGAGAGAAGATTATTGGCACCTACAACAGGCTCAATCAACTTGTCAGTCATCTAAAGCTTGTTGGCTATGTGGTTTCACAAGAAGATGTGAATCTCAAGTTTCTCAGAAGTCTTGCACCTGAATGGAGTATGCACACTGTTGTTTGGAGGAATAAGCCTGACTTTGAAACCATGAAGTTGGAAAGCCTCTATAACAATTTAAGAGTGTATGAACCAGAATTATCTACTTCATCTGCTTATGGTTCACAAAATCTTGCCTTTGTATCTTCAAAGTCAAAGGGGTCTAAAGAGTCTCACTCTGCTGCTTATGGAGTATCTACTGCTGATGGATCTGCTGCTAGTTCTCATGATAATAACTCAACCAGTGATATGGCTTTATGTACATTCTTAGCTGATCTAACATCAAGTATAAGGTCACAGGCACTTAATCAAGATCTGGATCACCTTGATCAAGATGATCTTGAAGATATGGATCTTAAATGGCAAATGGCCATGTTAACCTTGAGGGCTAGAAAATTCTGGAAGAGAACTGGAAAAGAGATTAAGTACAGACCTAAAGAAAATGTTGGCTTTGACAAGTCAAAGATAGAGTGTTACAACTGTAATAGGAAAGGTCACTTTGCCAGAGAATGTAGAGCTCCAAAGAAGAATGGTGAAGCATCAAAGAAGACTGAAGAGACAAAGAATACTACTACTGCATTGGTGTCTTATGATGGATTGGGAGAGTATAATTGGAGTGATCTGGCTGATGAAGAACCAAATTATTCCTTGGTGGCTCAAGTCAAGCCTGAAGTGAATAACTTTGCACTTATGGCTTATTCATCATCATCTTCTGGATCTGACTCTGAGGTATCTAATGATTCTGATTTATCTGTGTGTTCTTTTAAGTCTTGTGCTGACACTATTGAAGAACTTAAGTCTAGGAATGAAAGTCTAAAAAAGGAAGTTGAAAACCTAAAACTTGATAACTTAGGTTACAAAGTAGGTATTCAAAATGTTAAAAGAAGACTTGAGTACTTAAAAGAGTGTGAGATGGAATATGTAGATAGAATTAACCAACAAGATGTTGAGATTTTTAAGAAAAACAGTGAAATTGAGTTTCTTAAAACTAAATTAGAAGAAGTAGAAAAAGATAGAGATGAAGCTCTTGCTGAAAAAGAAAAACATATAGTAAGAGTAAACAAACAGCAATATGCTTCTGATTTGGTTAATAAATCTATTGAGAGTACAATAATGAGGAAAGGAAGTGGAATAGGTTACAATGAGGTTGCTCCTCCTGTTAAGAGTGCCTATGCTCCACCAGGAAAAGAATTGTCCTTCATTAGTGAGCTGAATATAGAAAAACCATTAGGTGAGTCTAGTACAAGTGTCTTAGAAACACCTAAGGTAGAGGGTAGAAAATTTCCTGATGCTCCCATTATTGAAGATTGGTACTCAGATAGTGATAAGGAACAAGAACAGGTTGAACCAGAACATAATGTAGTAAAGGAAGAAATTCCTGCTAAGATTGAAAAAGTTGAACCTACAATTGAACAAGTGAAGTTTGTGAAACCTGTGTTAGGTCAAGGTATCTCTAGGAGAATGGTTGAGTATAAAGAGATTTCTAGAGAAAGAATGAATGGTTTCAATAATAAGCCTAGGGGTAATCAGATAAACTTTAATAACCTAGTTTCAAACAAATTAGGTAGTGAGTTTCAATTAAGGAAAAAGGCTTGTTATAAGTGTGGTAGCTTTGAACATTTGATTAATAGCTGTCCTGATCACAAGAAACCTGTTTGGAATCAATACTCTAGGGTGAATCACAAATATGTTAACCAGAATACTCACCCTCATCCAAATAGAAACATGATTCCTAGGGCTGTGTTGTTAAGATCTGGTGCAACTAGATCAATTTATGCTGCTAAATCAAATGGTGCTTTTAAAACCACAACTGGTTCTGTTGCTGGCTCTACTGCTAGTAAGCACTCTGTTGCTAGTAAGCAATCTACTGCTAGTACAAAACTTTTTACTTCTGGGCCAAAAGTTTTATCAAATACAGTTGTTGGAAATCATTTTTATGCTGTTAAGGCCTCAGCTTGTTGGGTTTGGAAACCAAAATCAAATGTTACAAGCAATGTTTCCAAAACCAGCAGTGCATCAAGTGATTTAAAGAAATTTAACTATGTTGATGCACAAGGCAGATCCAAGTCAGTAATGGCTTGGGTCCCCAAGAGAAACTAATTTCTCTATTTTCATGTGCAAGGTAATCTACTGGATGAGCTTAAAGACATGGTTATAGTTGATAGTGGATGCTCTGGACATATGATAGGGGATGAGTCTCAGCTTGAAGATTTTGAGGCTTTTGATGGTGGCTATGTTGCTTTTGGGAATGATCCAAAAGGTGGAAAGATTATTGGTAGAGGCACTTTAAAGACTGGTAATTTGGACTTTGAGAAGGTGTTTCTTGTGAAAGGACTTAAGATTAACCTCTTTAGTGTTTCACAAATGTGTGACAAAAGGAATTTTGTTCTTTTTACAGACACTGAATGATCCTTTCTCCTGATTTTCAGTTGCCAAATGATAAATTTGTGCTATTGAAGGTCCCTAGAAATGAAAATATATACAGTGACCATATTAAGAACATAGTTCCCAAAAGAGCTTTAACTTGTCTAATTGCAAAAGCCACTGTTGATGAGTCCAAATTATGGCATAGAAGACTTGGGCATTTGAACTATAAGACAATGAATAAGTTGGTGAAAGGAAATCTGGTGAGAGGAATGCCCATAAAGTTGTTTGAAAACTGTGAGACTTGTATTGCTTGTCAGAAGGGAAAACAACACAGAGTCTCATTCAAGTCAAAGACTGTGAATACAAATACAGAGCCCTTGCATTTGCTACACATGGATTTATTTGGGTCTGTTTTTGTGAAAAGTTTGAATAAGAAGTCATATTGCCTAGTTGTCACAGATGACTACAGCAGGTTCACTTGGGTGTTTTTCTTAGCCACTAAAGATGAAACCCCAGTTGTACTTAAAGAATTTATTACAAGAGTTGAAAATCTGCACAACCACAAAGTGAAGATTATAAGATGTGATAATGGTACTGAGTTCAAGAATAGTGTGATGACCCAATTCTGTGTGGGAAAAGCCATTTTAAGACAGTATAGTGTTGCAAGAACTCCACAGCAGAATGGTGTTGCAGAGAGAAGAAATAGGACACTTATTGAGGGTGCAAGAACTATGTTAGCTGATTCTAAACTACCTATACCTTTTTGGGCTGAAGCTGTAACCACTGCATGTTTTGTGCAGAACAGGAGTAAGGTAGTGAAGCCTCACAACAAAACTCCATATGAGCTCTTTTATGGGAAGAAACCAATGATTGATTTTCTTAAGCCATTTGGATGTCCTGTCACTATTTTGAATACTAAAGATCAGTTAGGCAAGTTTGAAGAGAAAGCTGATGAAGGGAATTTGGTTGGATACTCTGTACATAGTAAAGCTTTCAGAGTATATAATAAGAGAACCAAACATGTAGAGGAGAATTTGCATATCAAGTTTAGTGAGAACACATCTAATGCTGTTGGAAAAGGACCTGAATGGATGTTTTATGTTGACATCCTAACCAAGACAACGAATTATGTACCTGTTATTGCTAGTTTTGACACTAACAAACCACAAGAAGACATTGTTTTGATTGAGAAACTGAAGGTTGGTCCTACTTTCATACCTATACAGCAAAATCAAGATACACAAGAAGATGATGTTCCTCCAGAGAAACCTAAGGAAGCTCAAGCAGATGTTGTAACTCCTATTGATGCAGAAAAGATACCTAATAAAGCTCCAAAAGAAGTTGTTGCTGACTCTCCAATTAGAACAGAAGACTCTACTGCTGACTCAGAAGACTCTACTGCTAGACCAAAACAAGCAACTACTACTTCTATCTATTCTGCTGCTAAGCCTACTCACTCTGCTTCTACATCACTGTTTCCTTCTTTGAATGCCCAGGATAAACCTTTTGATGATACAAATTATCCTGATGATCCAAATATGCCTCCTCTAGAGAATATCTATGATGACACAGATGATGAAGCTCTTGATGGTAAATTATTTGGAGCTGAAGTAGACTATACTAATTTGGAACTCAATATTCCTGTTAGTCCCACTACCACTACAAGAGTTCACAAGAATCATCCAAAAGAACAAATTCTAAGTGATCCTCAATCATCTGTACAAACAAGGAAAATGACTAAAGAACTTCATGATCTTCAACATCAAAGTTTCTTTGCAAGATCTCTCCATCAAAGAAACAGTCATAAAGATCTACAAAATTGCTTGTTTGCCTGCTTTCTATCTCAAATTGAACCCAAGAACACTTACAAAGCCCTACAAGAAGCTAGTTGGGTGGAAGCAATGCAAGATGAGCTTCTGCAATTCAAGCTACAAGAAGTATGGACTTTGGTTGATTTGCCAAATGGAAAAAGAGTTTCAGATGTAAAAGAGATGAAAGAGGGATAGTCATCAGAAATAAAGCTAGATTAGTAGCTCAAGGATACACACAACAATAGGGACTTGACTATGATGAGGTATTTGCACCAGTGGCAAGGATAGAAGCCATTAGACTATTCTTGGCTTATGCTTCATTCAAAGATTTTGTGGTGTATCAGATGGATGTAAAGAGTACTTTCCTTTATGGGACCATTACAGAAGAAGTTTATGTGTCTCAACCACCAGGTTTTGAGGACCCTGATTATCCTGACAAAGTTTACAAGGTGAATAGAGCAATGTATGGACTACATCAAGCTCCCAGAGCTTGGTATACCTTGTCAACATATTTGTTGGACTCTGGGTTCAGTAGAGGAAAGATTGACAAGACTTTGTTTCTCAAAAGACAAAAGGATGATATTTTGCTAGTACAAATCTATGTTGATGACATCATCTTTGGTTCAACAAACAGGGCAATGTGTGTTGATTTTGAGAAGCTTATGAAGGATAAATTTGCAATGAGTTCCATGGGAGAACTCAACTTCTTCTTGGGACTACAGGTGGTTCAAAAGAAAGATGGCATATTTATCAGTCAGGATAAGTATGTAAATGACATCTTGAAGAAGTTTGGATTTGAAAATGCTAAGCCTGCTAAGACAACCATGGATACCAACAAACCTTTGTTGAAGGATGAGAATGGAAATGAAGTAGATGTTCACTTGTATAGGTCTATGATTGGCTCATTGATGTATCTTACAGCATCCAGGCCTGATATCATGTTTGCTGTGTGTGCCTGTGCAAGATTCCAAGTTTGTCCCAAAGAATCACATCTCAATGCAGTGAAGAGGATTTTTAGGTATCTAAGGCATCAACCTAAACAGGGCCTATGGTATCCTAAGGATTCACCTTTTGATTTGGTGGCATATTCAGACTGTGACTATGCTGGTGCTTGCTTAGATAGAAAGTCTACAACTGGAGGTTGTCAATTTCTTGGAAACAGATTGGTGTCATGGCAATGCAAGAAACAAACAGTGGTTGCAAATTCTACAACTGAAGCTGAGTATGTGGCTGCTTCAAGTTGCTGTGGTCAAGTGCTATGGATGCAAAACCAGCTACTGGATTATGGGTACAATTTCATGAACACCAAAATTCATATTGATAACAACAGCACACTTTGCATCATTAAAAATGCTGTTTTTCATTCAAAAACAAAACATATTGAGATAAGACATCATTTCATAAGGGATTGCTATGAAAAGAAGTTAATTCAAATTGTCAAAATTCATACTGATAACAATGTTGCTGATCTTCTCACTAAACACTTTGATGTAGGAAGATTTCAATTCTTAATTGCAAACATTGGTATGATTAATCTTTGAAAAACTTATCTCTTATTGTTTTTGTAAAAAGTGTAAAGCTCATGTACGGTTTGTTGATCTGTTTCTGCTGCTTCTTAAGAAGTAAGTGATTAAGTTGTAATGCACTCTGCTGCTATTTTACTCTACTGCTAGTATATTTTCTTGTATACTTTGTGGTGTTTGGACTAACATTTTGCAGGATAAGTTAAAAATTGATGATTTGTAAGATTGTTAAATAGAAATTCACAAGATTTCATTCATTAATTACAAAAGTACATTCAACAAAAGAGTTCATCCATATCAAGTTCTGCCATAACAAAAGACTAATAAACAACAAACTAAAATTAAAAGACTTAAAACATCATTTTCTAGGGCATGGAAGCCCAAGTACAATTTTCCTCTCCTTAGGAAGAGGAAGGTTTGTCTTTCTTGCCTTAGTAGATGTCTTGGATCTTGGTCTTGATGTTGACGGTCTTTCTGGAGTGGATGGTGGATTGTAGTCTGGTTCATCCTCATCTGATGATGTGTAGATGAAGGGGGAAACAAGCTCCTTGGGAGATGGTGGTCTGATTGGGATCCAAGCAGGGTCTTCTGATGATTCTGAAGACGATGGAGACTTAGGAGACATCACCTCTTTACCCCTCGATGTACTTGGGGTTTGATTCAAATGTAGGAGATCCTTGAAGACTGGAAGGTCATGCTTCCTCTTTTTGGCTTGCTCCTTGGTTCTACAACCATTATGAGGAGGACGAAATGGAGGGACATATGTTTCAAAATGAGATTCATCTTCCGAAGAAGAATCGGATGAGATGTTGATTATTTCGGGTGATGATTTCATTGTGATTGGATGAATTGATTTGGGTGATTGGAAGATTTGATTGTGTGATTGGCATTTATGATTGTTATTAGGGTTTGATTGTGGTGATTTAGGGAAAAGATTGCGTCCGGTTTTATAGGGATTTAGGAGTATCAAGCGCATTAATTGTTATGGGTTATTGACTTTTTGACCAAGTTTGAATAGTCAACTCTGCTGCTGGCTTATTTTCACTCTGCTGCTAGTTGTTTCATTCTGCTGCTAGTTGTGGATGACTGGTTTATGCTGCTACGGTTGTAAGTGAAAGGGTGGTATGTGTAACTTCTACCAATCAGTTTAAAACCTAATTAATCTTCATAATTGGTTTCTACACGCTCCAAATTGAAGTTATCAAAAACCCTAACACTCCTTTATGGTCAAAATCAATTATCCCCAATTTCCCTAAACCCTAATTCATGGATTGTGTACATACCTGGGCAGAGCAACACAATAGTGTGGTAGTTTTAGATGAAGAGTTGGTTCCTGAAGGGCTCACAGATATGGTTAAATTTTTGAATGCTACTTCTCTTAGGTATGCACTCACTATGAATCCTACTATATATGTTTCCTACATCAAACAGTTTTGGCTTACTGCTAAAGTCAAATCTATGAATGGGGAAAAATATGTCAGTGCTTTAGTAGATAGGCAAAAGGTTCATATCACTAAATCATCTATAAGGGAATCTCTTCTCTTAAATGATGATACAGAGACTACTTGTCTTGCTAACTCTGCTATTTTTGATGGTTTAAAAACTTTGGGGTATGAGGGCAAGCATAACAATTTAAAATTTCAAAAGGCTCTCCTCTGTCCTCAATACAAGTTTTTGGTACATCTTCTCCTTCATTGTTTGAGTCCTAAAACTTCTGGGTGGCATGAGTTTAGTGCTACTATTGCTTCTGCAATGGTATGCTTAAGCACAGGTCAACCATTTAATTTTTCAAATATGATTTTGGAGGGGATTGCTAAAAGTGTTAAAGAGTCTGGTTCTTATTTGCTTTATCCAAGATTTCTACAGCTCTTTATTGTTGATCAACTTACTGATTTTAGATCCCATGCTGGTTATTATGAAGCTCCAAGATTGATTTCAAAAACTTTCACTTTCTTGGTTAAGCATGGAAAAAGTTTTTCAGGCACACATACAAATCTTACACCTTATATGGTGCTACTTGTGCAAAATATTCAGGGTGAAGGATCAGGAAATCCCACTGATTCCCAGCACACACCCAATTTTTCTGCATCTGCTACACAACCCAAAATACACTATACCCGTAGGAAAACCAAAAAGAACACTAATCTACCTCAGGATAGTGTTAGTATGGCTGTACCAGATGAGGCTGTCCTAGTTGATGGAGGGGACATGTTGGTGAGGGCTGTCACTACTGCTTCTAGCTTAGCAGCAGAGCAGGATAGTGATAACATAAATAAGACCCAATCCAAGGCAACATCTAGAGAAAAGGATTCTTCTGAATCTACTTCTCAGGATGGTAACCCTAGTCAAATGGAAAATATAAGGGGCTCAGATGATCAAACTCGGTTTGATACTGAGTTTATGTCCCAAGATTCACCTCTCAGACCAGGTTACACAGGTCGAAGTGATGAGGACAGGCCAGTGACCAATGAATTGACGAAAAATCTTGTACATGATGACAATATCCATGATTCACCTCTCGGACCAGGTAACACAGGTCGAAGTGATGAGACTACTATGCAACTCATTAAGGAATTGACGGTTACTTGTACCAATTTGGGGTTGAAGTGTACTACTTTGGAAGATAAGGTTCTTACTCTGTCTACAGTTGTTGTAAGTCAAGGTAAGATTATCACAACATTGAAGAAATAGATTAAGAAATTGAAGAAATCAAGAACTTCAACCTCATTGAAAAGGCTAAAGAAGGTGGGCACTTCTCAAGTTATTAGTTCACCTGAACTCTCTACACATTTGGAAGAGGATGATGCTTCCAAACAGGGGAGGAATGAAGATGTAATGAGTTCAGGGGAGGCAAATTTGAAGAGGGTTGAAAGTGCTAAGGTTATGAATGAAGAAATGGCTTCAGGGGAGGTTCCAGTGATTGGAGACATGGATGTGGAAAGTCCTGAGGATGCTGAGAATTTTGTGGTTGCTGATCAGTCAGGGAATGAGTTTGTAATGGAAAAAGTGATTGCTACTCAAGAAAAGGTGGTGGAAAAACTCAAGACTTTGAAGCCTGAGCAATTAGTGAAGGCAACAGGGTTGATGGGTGAAGCTTTAAAGACTTTGGGGGATTCAATGGTGAAAGAGCTTGAAAATGCTGCTATTGCTGACAAGACTAATGACTCTACTGCTGCTCATGATTCTACTGCTAAAGATCTTGTTGATCCTGCTGCTAGTGGAAATATGAATTCTGCTGATGCACAAGACTCTGCTGTTGGGTCTAGTGATAATGCTGCTACTGAAGCAATGGTTTTGTTAAGTAAGAAGACTTCAGAAGTTCCATGTGAATCATCTTCAAAACATACATCACTACCAACACCATCACTACCACAACAACCTACAATAACAACCACATCATCAACACCAAGTTTACCTCTAAAAGGAGTTGTATTTAGAGAACCTGCTGCTCAACCAAAGAAGATAGTATCATCATCTACTAACAAAGGAAAGGGCAAGCAAGTTGCAGAACCTCAATGGATGTATAAGGGGTTTGACTATTCTGTACCACCTTTTCATATGTGGCCTAAGGAACTATAACTTAAACATGACTCAGCTGTTGCTTTGAAAGAACAAGAGATGATTGATCAAGAAGAACTACAGCTGGCTCAAAAAGAAAAGGAAAAGATTGAAAAGGAGACAGAAGATTTAAGGAGGTATGAGGAATGGGTGGATGAGAAGATAAGAACAGAGGCTGATATTGAACTCAACAAGATGATCAAGATTGAGGATAATGAAGATCCAACTTTTGATGTGAGATCTTGGGTAAGTAAGTTCACAGCTAAGAAAAAGAAAGAAGATGCTGCTACTAGAAAGAAGAAAAAGGTACTTAGAGGTCCAACTCCATTACAACAAAGAAAAGAGTATGAAAGATATCTGAAGAATATGAAAGGATGGAAATTGGTGCAGTTAAAACCTAAGTCTGATCAAGAGGTTTATGACTTGTATCAAGTGGCTAATAGACAAACAGATACCTTTTATCCCATGGGTTGTGCTGAAGACTTGGAACATATTGCTCAGATGAATAAGAAGTTGGTACCTGAAAAAGTAGCTGATGTAGAGCATGTTCAAGAAACAGATGTTGTTAAGCAGCTTGATGATGCAGTTAAGACTACTTCTTCTGTGCAAAGTGTTAAAAGAAAATGTGTGGTTCAAAAATCATTTGCAAAGAAGAAGAGGAAAACAGGGGAAGAAAGCAGTTCTAAGCCAGAAGGAGATGAGTTCAAGAATGATTGTGATCATATCCTCCTGAGCATTTAAAAGAACAATTGAAGGTTTACACTATGGTTGGCAAGATGGAAGATCCTGAAGTAGTTGATGCCAAACCAATAGGAGTCAAATATCCTATTATCAAAGTAACTACAGGATATGATACTAACATTGGAGCATTTCATGATGTTGAGAGATCTGATGGTAAGACTCACACGTTTCTTACATTTAAACAGATGCTATATTACTTTGATAGAGAGGATGTTGATGACTTGTGGAAGTTGTACAAAGCAAAGTTTGGAGCTGAGAAGTTTGATGGTAAAAAGTATGAGAAAGATCAAATTGATCATATCATAACTATGTATGATAATGTTCTGTGGAGAGCTCTAAAACTTATGTATGAACCTTCAATGGATGATTCTGAGTGGACAGAGATAGTACAATACAAAGTAAGAAAATGGAGACTCTTTCAAGATTCTGGAGTTCATATGCTGGAAATTGGACCAATTACTTTGTATATGCTAGCTGAAAAGGATTACCCAGTGGTAAGATACTGGAATACTGTTAATCAGATGGTTAATGGTGCTGGATTACTCAACTTGCAGAAAGATTATGATACTGATGATCAAGCATTTAATTTGTTGTCAAAGTATAAGAAGATACTTGATCAACAGACATCTCAAGACTTGAGTGTTTGGAAGCATCCTCCTGGTGTTTAGATGAGCTTTGAAGAAACTTAATGATTTAGAAATAAATATTAAGTTTAGGGGAGGATTGTTGGGTTTTGAGTTCTGCTGCTGAGTGAAACTGCTGCTATGATGAAACTGCTGCTAGAGTAAATGATTCTGCTGCTGATGACAAAGTGCTGCTGAAGGAAACTACTGCTGAAGAGATAAGCATGTATTCTTAGTAGATAATTATAGAATAGATTGAATGTATATCTTATACGTCTAGAATATTCTTATCTTGATTAGAAAGTTATTGTAAACCTAGTAGGACTCCTTGGCCTATAAAAGGAGGATCCTAGGGTTAGATTAAAAACACATTGTTTAGTTTTCATTTACACTTCAAGGTTGTAAAACCCTAGCATTATTGAGTGCTCGTATTAATAATATTGAAGTGTTGATAGAGAATTATTCTTCTTAAGTTAAGCTTTTACATTCCGCATTCAAGCTTAAGTGTTTACTTTAAGTCAACTTCTATATAAGATCGTTTGCTCAACTGGGATCAACAGACCCAGAGAAAACGTGACGGTGTCAGAAGTAGGGCGTCAAGAGTAAATTTGGTGATGGCCTGGAGCAGAATTACACATGACGGCGTCACCCATGGATCTAGGCAGTCCGAGAACTTTATTGGCGGCGAGATGACGGCGTCAGATTTTTCCTCTTGACGCTGTCACCTCACAGAATCTATATATACTTTTCTATTTTTCATTCATTAAGGGAGGAACTTGTGTGGAGAATTCTAGGGCCGAACCTAATAAACCTTAGGTTGTTTGTAACAGTATTTTCAACGGTTTTCACCCCTTGAAACCTTTCATGTTCAATTGAGATAAGTTTTCTTTCAATTCATTCAATATGTCTATGTGTTGTTTGAATATATCTTATGCATGTCTTGATTATAACATGATAGGCTAGATCTTTCATGTGTTTGCTTAGATGTAATGAAACCTAGATGTTGATTATAGGTTGATTGCTTGTTTATAGTTGTAATGGATGAATGATTTCAATGTTAGGCTTAAGAAAACTGGCAGATCTCCATTGTGTAACTTGCTTGAACGTCTTAAGAAACATGAACCTATGTGTACTAGGTTTTTATGGTTGTATTTAATGCATGAACGAATTCTAGTGATCCCATGTTAGGAGCTTCTTAGCCGGCTCGACATAGGAGTGAAGTAGGAGCTTAGAGAATTGGGGAAGTAAGTACGCCACCCCTTGAATGGTATTAAGGAATACAATCCATCATCCACGCAACTGTAACAAGTAATTAACCTGTAAAAGATATCTAGGGAGTAGTGAAATCTAAGTAAACACAATTCTCCCATATATTGCTGATAAGTAATTACCTTACTCGGTTCTTCATTTACAATTACGGCTTATTCGTGATTTGGTTCTACTGTAGAAGACATAATGGTATGGTTCTGTGTGTGTGTGTGTGTTAGATGATCGGTGTGTTTGAGTTAGGTTACTGTGTTGTTGGGTAGCTGTGGTTCAACCTTTGGTTAACCTGGGCAATATAAAAAAGCAGAGGGAAAATGTCTAAAAAGTCGCACATTAGAAAAAGAGAAGTCGAGAAAATAAAGTAATGCGAAAAATATTACTTGAAAGACAAAAGTTTCGAGTAAAAATTTTAAGTCAGATGAAGTCGCACAAAACTAAATCAATGGTCGAGTAAATAAGGAGTTAACCGTTGTCCCCACTTGTCGTAAAAACAATGCATCAAATCGGTCGAGTAAAACCAATAGTTAATCGACTAAAAACATTCACAGACGACAACAATACAAAAAAAGGACACGTGTGAACATTTAAATGGAGTTGTGCAAGTATAATTCGGCGCTCGGTCGAGTAAGTCTGTATTTGGAAATTTTTTTCCAAAAGACGGAAATGGTCTGTATAGTGGAAATTTTTTTCTCGTGGTCTCTTTAAGTAATTGGCCCAAAAAAAATTGTAAACTGCAAAAGTCTTCATGTAGTTTGCCATGTTTGTGTAAAATAACCCTGAAAACTTAAAATTGTGAAAAATGTCCCTGTGGTTTCTAATTTGTTGCAAATTGTCTCTTTTGGCTATCGATCGTTACAAATTCCTGTTAGTGAGTCCTCACGTGCGTTTCACGTGACGGTATTGATGATGTACAGTACGGATAGCAGGCCTACTGGGCCTGGACTATCTCACACGAACTGAGCTCCGGCTCAACAACAAACAAAACTGGGCTCAGGCCCAATCAGCGAAAATGGGCTTCGGCCCCAAAAGCGCAACTAGGCTCCGGCCCAATAAGCCAAACAAGGCCAAAAGCCCATGTCACGAGCATGGCACAGTCCGGACAAACTGGGACACATACTGATGCGTGGAATTGCGCCATCGCAAAAGGTTTTACCTCTCAAGGGATCTTGAGAAGCTTGCAATCCCCACCAGGCAGTGTACCTGTTCGTTGTAGTATAGTGTAGTGACAAGTACCGGGGGATTGATCATTCAACTCAAAGAATAGTGTTCGCTAGGGTTAAAACTCACTAAAACTAGGTCTAGAGGTGAAGAATGATTCTTTTTATATTTTTATATTTTAAAGGAAAGCAAATAAAATCTCGGTTTTTGGAAGAAGTGGTGGAATTAGTTGCTAATCAACTAACCCAATTAACTAAAGATGCAATCAAAATAAGATAAACTAAACTTAAAGTAATTTGTGGTGTAAACAATAATGAGAGAAAATTGTGTTTACTTAGATTTCACTACTCCCTAGCGATGTTTTACAGGTTGATTAGTTTGTTACAATTGCATGGATGACGGGTTATATTCCTTAATACCATCGTAGGGCCGTGTACGATCTTCCCTAACTCTATAAGCTTCTACCTCTTCCTATGTCGAGCCGACTACTAGCTTCTAACATGGCCTCATTAGTAGTTACCTACATATTAAATACAACCAAAATATCGTAGTACACCTCCGATCATGTTTCTTAAGACGTTCAAGCAAGTTACCAATTGGAAGTCTGCCAGTTTTCTTAAGCCTAACATCGAATTCATTCATCCACAACAATTATAAGCAAACAACCAACCCATAATCAATATCTAAGTTTCATTACATCTAAGCAAACACAAAGAAAACCTAGCCTAGCATGTTAAAGAGAAGACAAGCTTAAGATATAATCAAAAAAAACATAGACATATTGAATGATTTGATAAAGGACTTATCTTCAATTAAGCATGTAAGAAACAAAGGGTTGAAACCCTTAAAAAAGCTGTAAAATTCGTCTAGGGTTTACTCCCTTCAAAGTTGCACACAATGAATGAAAAATAGAAAACTATATATAGATTTTGTATCCTGATTGTGTCAAGAGTAATGTGTGACGCCGTCAACTCGCCGCCAAAATAAACTCGTATTGCTTAGATCCACTTCTGATGTCGTCACTCTTTAAGGACTCTGGGCCGTCACTCTTTGCAGTTACTCTTGATGGCCTTGACAATTTAATACGTGACGCCGTCACGACCCCTTCACAAAACATTCTGGCGCGTCACGTGTAATTGATTTATCCACCCCTTTGTCAACTCATGACGCCATCACTAGCAATATGTGACGCCGTCAAGTGAAATTTCTAGCATGATTTTGAGACTTTCTTGTTTTCTTCACTTTTTCGCTCAAAAAACGTCCAAAATGCTCCCTTTTGCAAATTTCCTCTCAAACGTACCTAAAATGACAAAAGGAACGATTTAGGGCAATATTTGATCAAATAATCTCGACTTTGGCCTTAAATGACCTCCCAAAAGCAGTACACTTTTCGCTTCATCAAATACCCTTACACTTGAGATTTGCTTGTCCTCAAGCAAATGCGCTTTTATTCTAATCAAAATACAAGTTAGGGGTCATTTAACACTAATATAAAAGCAATTACAACAAATAATCATTCCACTAAAGACCAAAGACAAGCACGGAGGTCATACACTAGCACCTCACAAATAGTGTTAGATATTCGCATCTCTCGGGTGTAATAAAGTATATATCACAATATGGAAATGGAAAACATCTCTCACTACCTGTCATAGCAAATAGATTACCATAGGCTTGGGAAAGGATCAAACCTCCACCACTTGGCATAAGCACCTATGATAAACTATCAAAGAGGTCTTTTAAAGGGTTATAACGTGAGGTGTAGGGATATGATAAACACGGTTTTGTTGGATAAAGGCAATATTTAATGGTGGCGAGTTAATCATCTTGGTCAATTACATGTACAATGTGGCGTTGCTAAGCCAAGACTCGACTCGACTTAAGCTAATCATAACTAATCAAAAACATAAAACAAACATAAAAGGAGATGGGATGGTAGTCCGTATGTTTTTCTCTTTTTCTTTTTTCTATTTTTTTTTTTTTTTTTTTTTTTTTTTTTTTTTACATACACTCTTACCCTACCATCCAAAATAATACATCATAGGGAATTTGCATTCCCCTTACACTTGAACTTTTACATACTTTACAATCAACTATTCTAACAACTCGAATCAAGATAATCAAAACAATTGGAGTACTTTTTAAGATTAACGCACATATGGGGGTAATATATGATGTTTTTCCCTATCACTAGTACTTTACCCATGAGTCCCAATCGTCCCAAAACAATATGTACAAGATATGACTCGACTTAGCAACCATGTAATCAATTAGACAATTAACTAAGGGTTTAAACAAATAACAATAATGCACTAAAGATGAGTGAATACAAGGAAGGCTAAGGAGATTTGGGTGTACATTTGGAGTGGATTGTTAACAAATTCTTCCTTTAAGTAAAATGCTTAAAGTTAGAAACAAATATAAAAGTAATTGCAACAAATAATCACTCCACTTCAACCAAAAACAAGCACGGAAATTATACACTAGCACATCACAAATAGTGTTTAGATACTCACATCTCTCGGGTGTAATAAAGTATATATCACAATATGGAAATGGAAAACATCTCTCACTACATGTCATAGCAAATAGATTACCATAGGCTTGGGAAAGGATCAAACCTACACCACTTGGCGTAAGCACCTAGGATAAACTATCAAAGAGGTCTTTTAAAGGGTTTTAACGTGAGGTGTAGGGATATGATAAAAACAGTTTTGTTGGATAAAGGCAATATTTACTGGTGGCGAGTTAATCATCTTGGTCAATTCCGGTTTTGTTGGATAAACATGGCACTCTCGAAGTACTCTCGCGGATTGGACCCCGGTCCACAAACCTATCCGTGTCCACAAACATCGATTAAGCTCCGAACCCTTGCCCGACAAGGGTCCCACTTTGGCCACTGCAGCAATACGCGAAATATTAGGAAACCCTAATATTTCCACTACCTATAAAAGGAAGCCTCAATTCACATTCTCGAGGTAATGACTTTCTCACTCATGACAACTCAGACATTTTGTAACACCCCCAAAAATTTGATTTGACAGTGGAAGACTAATTTGTATGTTACGTTGAGGATCACAGTCATAATTATAGAAACGACTCAAAAGACATTTTTAAGTTCATATTCTTGAATTCAAATGCAAGGATGTTTAATAGATATTACATCACATTAATGGGTTGAAAATGACTGTTTGTTTATTTGTTACACCACTGACACAAGGTCAAATGCCCACTCCATACCTCCTGAGCTTTGCTTCAATTACCTGAGATAAACATGCTAAAAAGTCAACAAAATTGTTGAGTGAATCCATAGTATTTATGTTTGAAAGTAGTTGAACACATTCCAATTATTTCAAAAGTAGTTCAGTTCTGTGGTTCCGTATGCTATTGCCATAAGTCTCATGAACTCAACCTTAACACGTGATATCATTAACTGATATAGGGGCCCTTGGGTAGGAGTTTGCTGATTCTCCTAGTACTTCAAATAAAGTGCATTTGTCTATCAATCCGGCTAGCACAACGGCTATCCATCCGGCTAGTACAATGGGCTGTCAACAACAATAGATCTATTCACAGTATTCGTGTTCACTTCTGCCGCAACAAGTGACTAAGGTTCATGATGTAAGGGACTTTCAAAGAGTAACACAGTTGGTCTTATGCAATATTCTGTTTGCATACATAAAGTGAAATACTTGTGTTAAAAAAAAAAAGTAGCATGTATCCCCCCACATAGTTGTAAAACATGTAAAAAGTGGGACTATAGACTCACCTCAGATGAGTGTGTGTTTGTAGGCAAGCAAGTAAGTCAAGTGCAACTGGTGAATGGCTCCAACACGCAACCTGGATAATGTGAGAAACCTTAGTTTCTTATGGTGGGGTGGTTCGTAGTTGTATATAATATGATAAGTCGTGCCGGACTTATAGAGTTGTGTTACCCTTACAAGGTATAGAATTTCAGTGAATGAGTATTTTTTCTGTTCCATGATCTTGGTAAAAGTTTACTAAGTAACCCTTAAGGTTTCCAAAGGTTTACACCTTAAACCTTAGTAGTGAAACTTTACAGTTTCAGTCCTTGAACTTTGTGAAAGTGACATATTAGTATAATATGTGAGAGGTGATCTTTTGTTATCTAATTAATCCTTAAATATTCACATTTGTACTTATTGTTATTAAAATAACCATTTCCTCTTAAATTAGTGAAATTACCATTTTACCCCTGTTACTTTGTAATATTTACATCTATAGTCCATATGTTTATAGAAATGACTTTTAAGTACTCTATGTTTGTAATTATTACATTTCTAACTTTACTTTGCCAAAATGACAGATTTGACACCTTTGTTCCAATGTTACACTTTTAGTCCTTGTACTTTCAAAGTTTACACTTTTAGTCCTTATGAATTGTATATTTACATTTTTAGTACCTCCATTATCACTATAGTCAATAAATGACAAAAACACTGTAATTGTACTGTTTTAACACCAATTTTTATAGAAGTTACAGTTTTGGTCCTTATGTTTTATAAACTTTGCAAATTAAGTCCTTTATATGTAAAAGGTTTATTTTTAAGTCCTTATACCTCCAAATTTACATAAATGACCCAAAATAGTTTATATTTACTGTTGGTAACCTCAGTTTACAAATTTACAATTTCTACCCCTATTTTTCATAGTTGGCAGTTTTAGTCTCTAAACTTTATACTCTTTTGCATTTTTAGTCCAAAACACCATTTTAGCTTATGACTCAATTCTAAATAGTTTATCAAGTTACCAGAAGCTTAGAAAATCATGTGCGAGCTTATCAGTTGGATTATATTAGCTTAAAGCTTATTGTGAGCTTATTTTAGTGTCATTGGGCTTAACATGATCTGTTAAGACCCAATGAGTTCTCTGTGGGTCCAGTGGGCTTCCAACTGGTTGTAGTGGTTCATGGGCTCATATTGGACCTTGCCATAATGAGGAGGGGGTTGGTGGGCTCAGGAGCAGGCCACGCATGGTTGTCAGTTTAATGGGCTTTAGCCCATTAAGGGTTGTTTGAGGTTTCTGTAAACGAGAAAAAGGACTCAAGCTTTGAGCTTGTGAGGCAGCTTATATGAGCTCATGAGGGAGTGAACTTTAGGTAGCTTGTTTGTGACTGTTTCAAATTATTAGTTTGTACAAAAATACATATATGTTATACGTATAGATTTCGAATACTAGGACCAAAGTGAAGTGAGTAAATTCGTCCTAAAGACTTAGCAGTATTAATTGTTTTTGTTTAGGGTTCACACAGCATATAGAACGTGTGATTTTTATGGTCTTAGGATTAGTTTAAGCTTATACAGAGTTCATGACTTCATTTATACGTATTTAGAGATGTGAGTGAGTAAGTTGATGAGACATGGGATTAACGAGACATAGGAGCAAATAGGTGAAAGTGTTGATGTGTTATACGAATGAAAAACATGAAAAGATGATCAAAATTATGCTAAGTGTTTGAGAATGCTTACTACACCTTCAAAGGTGGGTCGAATGATGACTGTGGAAGCAAAGAGAAAACTTGTGGACTTGTGACTCGATTCCTAGCACACCAAGGTCTTGAGTGGAGCTTATTGTTAGCTTGTGAGAGCTTGGGGCTTCTATCTTCTTCTCGTTAATGAAACAGTGAGCAAATGGAGTATGTGTGAGTTTGTTTTGAGTTGTACGTGAGTTCTTAATTGCATGGGGGCTTATACATGGAGATAGAGACAACTTGGAGGGACAAGGATAATATGGCAGTAAGATAACGAGTAAGGGGTAGAGTAGCTTAATTGGATGCAAGTTGAGATTCCAAGTATTCTTGGAGGTCGGTTTAGGGGGGTGACGAGGATAGGGGCTCTAGAAGTTGGATTTAATTTTGTATAGGTTATGCAACAAGTGTGCAAGTGATGTCTTGGGGTCTTGGAGTCCTTGTGTAATCGAGTAGGTCTAGTGTGAACTCATTTGAGAGTGTGTTTGGTTGCAAGAATAACAAAGGGTCCGTTTGACATATTAACGTGACCAAATGGTCACCTTATGATCGAGTTGTGGTTTAGAGGTGTTGTGGTTGTTTAGTGATACCATTATAAAGGTATTAGAGTCTCTTGGGAGGTTTGTAGACATTGAGAATCTCTTAAGAGTCAAAACGAACTTATACATGACCAAAATAAATAAATATAGGTCGAAATATTCCTTGTGAGGTCTTGTGAGTTTATAAATGAGTTTGGCTTAGCTCTTTTAGCTTAAAATGAGTAATAAGAAGTTTCTATATGCCTTGGAAGGTCTCATGTTGTCTTGAGTGAGTTATGGCATTTTATGTGTACGTTTGTGTATATATCGAGACAGAAGAAGTGAGCTAGGGCACATTATTGAGTTGTGAGGTTTATATGTTGCCTAGAATCACTTAATAAGTCATTTGAGAGGGTTTGAAACTTAAAAGAATCAATGGAAACGTGTTCGTCATGAAATGACCAAAGTTGGGTACGTTTAACAAGTGTTGTGACCTCGATTAGCTTTGTACGCCATTCACTATTCATACATATGTATTTTATCCTAGTAATTGTTGATCTCGATTCTTTTGATGGCACACAACGAGGTTGTGCATTTTATTTCATATGTTGTTTGTAAGATTCGTGAATAAATGAGCCAAAGTGATTGCGTGTTTATATGAATTCGTATAACAGAATTTGGTTTTAGATTGGGCTCATGTTGGGCTTGTGATTCGCGGCCCAAGTGAAACTTGTAGTTTGATCCGTGTAATGTTATAGTGTGAAATAGTTCTCATTGGTAATGTGGGGTCCACTGAGGTGTAATTCTCATATGTGGAAGTTGTGGGTTCCACTGAGATGTAATTCTCGTATGTGGAAGTTATAGGGTCCACTGAGATGTAATTCTTATATGTGGGAGTTGTGGGTTGCGTGTGAGCTCATTCTAGATAAGTGTAAATCACATAGCACGTATTGATTCAGAGTTTCATAGTGTAAGCAAAAGTTTAAAATTTTGCCTAAAAATGGGTGCATGAACAGTTGCATACAATTACTTCCTGATTAGTGTTTTCTAATAACTAGGGTTTTTCACAGGATATTAAAGTACCTACCCGTCATTCAAATTCCGTCACGTAATTTAAGTTTGTGTGGGGTCATGTGTGTTCTCAGAGAATAAGTGCGGATATTTGGCACGGATTTTATCTTCGCGCTCCACGTATACTCGGGTCCTCTTTGAGAATTCCATCAAACTTTGACAATGGGAATACGACTGTGTTTCAATCGTTTCACTTCCCGGTCAATAATTTCTATGGGCTCTTCCGTGAAGGCAAGTTTGTCGTCCAACTGAATCTCTTTCAGCGGTATTACCAGTGTTTCATCAAATAAACACTTCTTTAAGTTTAAAATGTGAATACGTTGTGTACTCGGTTAAGTTCTTTTGGTAGCTCCAGTTTATAAGCCACAGGATCAATCCTTTCCAGGATTTTGAATGGTCCGATGTATCGGGGGTTTAGTTTACCGCGCTTCCCAAAGCAGACAGTTCCCTTCCAGGGAGATACCTTCAACATAACTTTGTCTCCTACCTGAAACTCCATTGGCTTTCGCCTCACGTCAGCATAGATTTCTGCCTATCCCTGGCAGCTTGCAGACGTTGTCGGATCTTAACGATCTTTTCTGCGGTTTCGAGGATTAACTCGGGTCCAGTGATTTGTGCTTCTCCAATCTCAGCCCAACAAACTGGAGATTTGCACTTTCGACCATAAAGCGCTTCGAATGGTACCGCCTTTATGCTGGCATGATAGCTGTTGTTATACGAGAATTTTGCCAACGGCAGGTGTTTATCCCAGCCTTTACCGAAATCAATCACGCATGCCCGTAGCATGTCTCTAGCGTTTGTATTGTTCTCTCGCTTTGCCCATCTATTTGTGGATGATATGCGGTGCTCATATCTAGACGGGTGCCTAACACTTTTTGCAGTGATTGCCAAAAATTCGAGGTGAAACGACTATCTCTATCAGAGATAATTGAGATAGGTACCCCATGTCGGGTCACTATTTCCTTCAGGTATAAATGCGCGAGCGTGCTTACTTCATCCGTCTCCCTAATGGGTAAGAA
The DNA here is from genome assembly GCA_030686995.1 of Artemisia argyi. NCBI lineage: Eukaryota > Viridiplantae > Streptophyta > Magnoliopsida > Asterales > Asteraceae > Artemisia > Artemisia argyi. Next base: position 16,469,245 of record CM060697.1, on the reverse strand, counting down.
GTGGGCAAATTTTGTGAGTCGGTCGACGATAACCCAAATGGTATCTAAACCAGTGGATGTTTTTGGGAGTTTAGTGATAAAGTCCATGGTGATTCGTTCCCATTTCCAGACAGGAAGATCGGGTTGGGTAAGTAATCCGGCTTTTATGTTCGGCCACCAATACAACTTTTTAAGGTCTTGGTACATTTTGTTGGAACCAGGGTGAATGGAGTACTTGGATTTATGCGATTCGTGCATGATGAGGGCATACCATAAATCTTTTCATGACGTCTGTTCTCCTCTTTGAGAGCCTCAAATTGGGCTTGTAAGATCTGTGCGGGTAGAGGTGAGCAAATCGTCATTCCTAACGATCGTACTCGGAGAGGTTTAATACGTTCTTTTCTGCTTAAGGCATCGGCCACAACGTTGGCCTTTCCAGGGTGGTAGTGGATTTCGCAATCGTAATCACTAAATAGCTCCAACCATCTTCATTGCCTCATGTTTAGTTCATTCTGATCGTGTATGTGTTGTAGACTCTTATGGTCAGTGTACACTGTACACTTGGTACCGTAGAGGTAATGCCTCCATATTTTGAGAGCAAAAACTACGGATCCAAATTTAAGGTCATGCATTGTGTAGTTTTCTTCATTCTTTTAGAGTTGTCGTGAGGCGTATGCTATGACTTTGTTTTGCTGCATCAACACGGCACCTAACCCGTGGTGTGATACGTCGTGGTAGACTACGAATCCATCATTACCCTCTGGTAGTGCTAGTATGGGGGCTTCACAAAGCTTTTGCTTAAGGAGTTGAAAAGCTGTCTCTTGTTTCTCTCCCAACTCATACTTTTTGTTCTTCTGTGTCAGTTCCGTTAAGGGCTTCGCAATCTTGGAGAAATTCTTGATAAATCTCCTGTAGTATCCAACAAGTCCTAGGAATTGCCTGATTTTCGTAGGGTTTGAAGGGTATGACCATTCCTTGACAGCCTTAATCTTGGCCGGTCTACATGAATGCCTTTGTTGTCGATGACGTGTCGAAGGAATTGCACGCTTGGAATCCAAAATTCACATTTGGAGAATTTTGCGTACAATTGTTCTGCCTTGAGTAGTTCTAGTACGGTCCTCAGATGTTCAGCGTGTTCTACTTGGTTGCGAGAGTAAATGAGAATGTCGTCTATGAACACATTCACAAACTTATCTAAGTATGGTTTGCATACTCGATTCATTAAGTCCATGAATACTGCTAGTGCGTTGGCTAAACCAAACGGCATCACTTGAAATTCATAGTGTCCATAGCGTGTTCTGAAAGCGGTTTTCGGAATATCTTCTTCTTGAACCCTCAAGTGGTGATATCCCGACCTTAAGTCAGTTTTCGAGTATACGCTTGACCCTTGCAGTTGATCAATTAAGTCATCGATGCTGGGTAATGGGTATTTATTCTTCACGGTTAGCTTGTTTAGTTCCCGATAATCGATGCACATTCTAAATGATCCATCCTTCTTCTTAACGAACAATACTAGAGCTCCCCAAGGTGAGGAACTTGGGCGAATGAATCCCTTATCTGATAGCTCTTTTAGTTGTTCAGATAACACTTGCATTTCGGAGGGTGCTAGACGGTATGGTGCTTTTGCTACAGGTGCCGCTCCTGGCACTAAGTCAATCTGAAATTCAAATAGACGAACGGGTAGAAGACCAGGTAAGTCTTCGAGAAACACTTCGAGAAAGTCCTTTACTACAGGTACATCCTCAAGTCGCTTATTCTCCGACTTGTCCTCAGTTATTTGTACCATAAATACTTGACATCCGTCGTTTATGTACTTCACCATACTAATAAATGAGATAATTCCAAATAGGCTCTTACTTCGATCACCTTGAGCAACAAGAGTTTTACCATTTAGAGAGATGTGAACTGTTTTCTCATCACAAACTATTCTGGCATGATGTTTGGATAACCAATCCATTCCCACTACGACGTCGAAACTACCAAGTTGAATAGGCATTAGGTTGATAAGGAAAGGTTGGTTTTGTAAAGTTATGGTGCAACCTATGAGTACGGTGTTAGTGCCTATAAAGGTTCCATTTGCTATCTCAATTTCGTAGGTGGTTTCTAATTTAGTCGGGGAAATGTTTAGTAATGAAGCAAAAGTAGTAGATACAAAACTTTTATCGACACCCAAATCAAATAAAACTCTTGCACTATACTGATTAATTAAAAACGTACCCGTGACAACCTCAAATGATATCAACAACGTTTGTCTGTGGTACTTTGTTAGGAATCTTTTGTTCATCAACCATGTCGTATAGTTTGAGTACCTCAGCTATGACTGAATCCGAAGTGTTTGACATGATATCAATGTGAACGGGATTTTACAAGTCTATGATTTAAACCGAGAAATAGATTCTTTCGCTGGATTTTACAAAATCAAGAAGAAACCGTTAAATGATGCTTGATATGTGTTATGATAATTTTTGGATCGGCACAATGATTAGAGATTGTGTGTTAAACATGATGATCATTTGTTGGATTAGGTTATATGTTCTTTAGTGGTGATTTGGTTTGGTTGATGCAAGTTGTTATGCTGAAATTTTGATTTGAAAACTTAAAACCTCAATAACTTCATTCCGAGGTGATTTGGGCCTCAAAAAATTCGTTTCACCACTTTGTCGTGAAACCTCACAATATTCAGGTTGTTCCGGTCGTTTTGACAGGTATTTCGCTGAAAATGGAGTTATGGTTCAAAAGTTATGGTCGTTTAAAGTTTTGGCAAAAAAGTCAACTTTAGTCAACCCGCAAGACAAACCGTAACGTTGAAGAAAATTGGGCAGCATGACATTTAGTTTGAATTGATAATTGGTCTTCAGAAGTCAAATAGCAACCAAGGAATTAAGTCAAATCGCAACCAAGATCTTCTAGACTTCAAATCGCAATATACTTTGCCAAAAATGTAGATTTCGATATATATGTTATTGTGATAAAGTCGTAAAATATTGCTTTGCCAAAATGCGACTAAGTTTCTGTGTAAACATCTAAGTTATAGAAAAGTTACAATTTTAAGCCTAACGGTGAAACTTTTACATATTTAGTCCAAAGTGAATATACATTTACCATTTAAGTCTAAACCCTTGCAATTATTACATATTTCTACCCCAGAGTTTCCAAGTAATATGTTTTTATCCTCAAAATATCAAAATGGCATATTATACCCTCAAGTTTCAAAATGTTACACTTTATACCCAAGTTTCATAAAATTTGCAAAGTTAGTCCAAAAGTCACAATTTTTATTATTTAGCATTTATTCTTTCAAAATAAATTTTTAACAGCTTAATAAGCTTATAAAATTACTTATTTTCTGAATATAGCTTATAAGGGTGTCATTGGCCTTAAGTATTCATTTAAGGCCCGATAACGTTTTTAAGGGTCCAATAGGCTCCAAATCGGTTGGGTTTTCATAAGGACTGAAAATAGGACCAATTTAACTTATTAGAACTGATTGTGGACTGCTTATAAAAACTGTTTCGATCGTGCTTAGCTTTAGTCCATAAAAAGTGTACAAACGAGCTTATTAAAGAAGCTCATTAGTGTATCTTATTTGTTTGGTTTGTGAACACGTGAGCTGGGCCATCTCATTAAGTTACACGTTCAAAACGGTTTATTTAAGCTCGATCCTATGTGACTTAGTCAAGGTATAACCCAGTTTTGAGATTCATAAATATTATTGTACGGTGTAATGAGGCTTAGGAATGAGCCATAAAAACTTAGTAAATGATGAGGTTAATCCAATTTTACCACACCACTTCATTCATAGTCATACCAAGATTGGGGGTGCCACGCTTTATAACCAAAAGTGGTTACGAGAGATATGAGATGTAGAGTGCAAGCTAAGCTAACATGGCATGATGGAAAATGGTATAGGAAATGTAATACATTTTGAAGATGGTAGAATGACTTACGACACCACAAATGGGTAGGGTAAACAACGATATGGACTAGAGATCGAAAGGAGGACAATGCAACTCGGTTAATCTTCCAACAACGAACTAATGCGTGGGAATCGCAACAGGCTTTACCTCTCGAGGGATCTCGAGAAGCTTACAACCCCCACCAGGCAGTGTACCTGATCGTTGTAGTATAGTATAGTGACAAGTACCGGGGGATTGATCGTTCAGCTTAGGAATAGTGTCGCTAGGATTAGAAAACCTGTAAAATTGCACCAAAATCGTCTTTAGGGTTTCTCCCAAAACTTCTCTCTCTAACGTGAAAAACTAGAAAACTATATATAGGAAAATAGGGATGACGGCGTCAAGACAAACAATGTGACGTCGTCACCTCGCCGCCAAATACTTCCTTAGACGGCCTTGATCTACTTCTGACGCCGTCAAGGCCTAGGCCGTCACACAAATTACTCTTGACGCCCTGTGTGTGACGCCGTCATCAACTACGGATTTTTATTCTTGGGGTTTTGACGCCGTCAGGAAAACTCTTGACGCCTTCATGAACTACGGATTTTAATTCTTGAGGTTTGACGCCGTCAGGGAATTACTCTTGACGCTGTCACCTACTGTTCCCAGCATGAAAAATTGAGACTTTGCCGTTTTCTTCACTTTTATGCTCCAAAAACGTCCAAAATGGCTTCTTTTCAAGAATTCACTCTCCAAGTACCTAAAATCACAAAAGGAACGATTTAGGGCAATATTTGATCAAATAAATTCGGATTCGGGCTTAAATGACCCCCTAAAAACGGATCATTTTTCGCCTCATCATATACCCTTACACTTGAGATTTGCTTGTCCTCAAGCAAATGCGCTTTTATTCTACTCAAAAGACAAGTTAGGGGTCATTTAACACTAATATAAAAGTAATTACAACAAATAATCGTTCCACTAAAGACCAATAGACAAGCACGGAGGTCATACACTAGCACCTCACAAATAGTGTTTAGATACTTACATCTCTCGGGTGTAATAAAGTAATATAACATTATGGAAATGGAAGATATCTCTCACTACCTGTCATAGCAAAATAGATTACCATAGGCTTGGGAAAGGATCAAACCTCCACCACATAGCGGAAGCACCTAGGATAAACTATCAAAGAGGTCTTTTAAAGGGTTGTAACGTTAGGTATAGGGATATGAATTACACGGTTTTGTTGGATAAAGGAAGTTATTACAGTTGGCAAGTTAACAATCTTAGTTAATTACATGTACAATGTGGCGTTGCTAAGCCAAGACTAGACTCGACTTAAGCTAATAAATGAAAAATAACAAAAACATAAAAGGAACATAGAATGAAAAGGGATGGTAGTCCGTATATTTTTTCTCTTTTTCTTTTTCTATTTTTTTTTTCTTTTTCTTGATTTTTTTTTTTTTTTTTTTTTTTTTTTTTTTTTTTTTTTTTTTTTTTGCATACACTCTTACCCTACCATCCAAAATAATACATCATAGGGAATTGAGCATTCCCCTTACACTTGAATCTTTACATACTTTACATTAAACTATTCTATTGACTCGAATTAAGAAAATCAAAACACTTGGAGCACTTTTAAGATTAACGCACATATGGGGGTAATAAATGATGTTCTTCCCCATTACTCCATAAAATAAGTACTTACACATGAGTCCTAATCGTCCCAAAACAATATGTACAAGGATATGACTCGACTTAGCAACCATGTAATCAATTAGATAGTTAACTTAGGGTTTAACAAATAACAATAATGTACTAAAAATGAGCGCATACACGGAAGGCTAAGGCGATTTGGGTGTACATTTAAGTGGGGTGTAACAAATTCTTCCTTTAAGTAAAATGCTTAAAGTTAGAAACGAAAAGATAGGCTCGGAGGGGTGTACTAGGGGTTTCGTGTACTAAAAATGAGTACAACGCTAAGGGTGTGGGAAAAATTAGTTGACTTAACTAGCCAAGTAATATGACTTAAATGGTCAAGTAATTATAATACGGGTTTAACACAAGGGTGATCCTAATGCCTCTTATCATGTAGTAAATCCTACCACACGAATGTAGTCTCACTAGCGGTCTCGGGATGCATCACTAACGCAAGTTCTAGAATCTAAATGCTACCGGTACACTCATAAGCACTAATAGTAAATGCTTTTCCTATCAAATCTAAAGGCGAACCTCACATATTTGGGTGGAAAATTTTTCTGAATATACGGTTATGTGCTAGTCATACAATCTCCTATCCATGAGACGCTTGCTATGGCTAAAGTTTCACTCCTAAATGTTGTAAAAAATTTTAAATTTGGCGCTAAAATTGCACTAACAAGTATTTCTCATAGTTTTATTACACATCTACCATCAAACAAAACAAACTCAAGCGAAAGTGCATATGTAAGGTATCATCTTTTTACCCTCCTCTTACACTTAAGATGAACATTGTCCCCAATGTTCAAGTAAAGAATGTAAAAGTGAAAAAGTAAAGAGAATGAAATCAAATACTCCCCTGATTCGCTCGGTATGGATTATAGGTTGGCCAGATTAAATCTTCCTCCAAGAAAATGAACAATCAAAGCTTCCCTTCCAGAATATAAATCATCTTCTTGTCATACATAACCTGTAAATCCTGACAAAATAGACAAGACAACCTCGCGTAAAATCGGCGGCATCCTATATAAGTTACTAAATCCTAGAAAACAAAGTAAGATATAATGCTTGTGGAATGAAGTTTGCAGATCTCCTGGAGATTATAAAACTTAATAATTCACAAAAACCATAAGACTCCGTTAGAAAAACAAAACCGGTAAATTTCCAGATTTTTAACTCCTGACGCCGTCAAGAGTAAAACTCTGACGCCGTCAGAATAGACCTGCAGAAATTCTTATGTTAAGTTTCCGGAAAATTTCTGGAAAAACTTGGTCCTACTTCCTGGAAAATCCTGCAAAACTTCATTATGACTCAATACAAGCATTTGACCCTAACAAATAAGAATATACATGCTCATTTATTATTGTGGAGAATCATGATCAGTTTGTTTCTTAAAAACATATTTGGGGTTTCCCCTTACACTTATCTTTTGCAAAAATACTTCTAGGTGGAGTTAAGACTAGGCCAAACAACAAAGTAAAGTATTTCCACATATTTAGTTTAGAAACATGATCTACCAACAATAAAAATAAAGCATGCATACGGAAGCAAATAACAAACAAACAATTAAAATCACACAAAACATGGGTTGCCTCCCAAGAAGCGCTTTTCTTTATTTACAAGTCTTGTAGCTAGACTCAAGGCTACGGGTTACTACGTGATTTCATCATTTGAAATGATATACCCCATGTAGTTGCGATCATTACTATTATGGTGGTAGTGCCTCAACCTATCGATACTCGCAATCACTATTCCACCTAATTTGCTTCTCAATTTAGCTACCCCATCTTGGCTCAATCCTTCGATTGTGAATGGCCCATACCACCAAGGACTTGGCTTATCGGGTGGTATTGTTGTTTCCAAGTGTCTCAAGAGCACCAAGTTCCCTTCCTCAAATGGTGTATGATTTTTTTTCGTGTCGAGTATGTTCGAGTTCAACCTGAACCTTACTGCTTTTTCTCCTTTCATCCTTAGCTTTCTTATAGCTTTTGATTCTTGCCTCCCATGCAAGAATCTTATTCTGAACACAAATGGGTGTCGCGCCAATGTTGTTTTTGATCATTCTCCAACTCAAATTCTCATGCTCACTTCGCGGGGTCATGGGGAAGCTAATCTTTCTTTTTCCAGATTTAAGCTCAATCTTCCTACCTTCATACTTAATGACAGCCCTAGCGGTGGTGAGGAATGGTGCCCCAAGGATTATTGGCATGCATCCATCCCCTTTATCATCGATGATCATAAAATCAACGGGGTACATTAATCCAGCGACATTAACTAACACATCTTCTGCGATTCCTAGGGGGTATACGTACGAGTGTCCAACAAGAGATAACCTAACACGAGTAGGTGCTGGCATTTTTGACGTTAGTTGGATGTAAATAGTTAGGGGCATAAGATTTACTTCCGATCCTTGGTCGGCGAAAGCACTAAGATGTTTCAAGTCTCCGATGCTCGTTGGTATTTCAAAGTTCCCATACGCTACCTGCTTAGTAGCCACTTTCTGTACCAGTAACCTCTCAAATACTGATCCTCCAGGAAGCGTATCATACTCATCTTCCTCTTCTTCCTCTTTCTCAGGAATCTGTCCGGAGGATTGGTTACGCCCATCACCCTTAATCCAATTTGTTATGGTGTTTTTGTTTATATCATGTTTCAGGTAGTAACTCAAAGGTTGGGATTCTGGTGGTTTTTCTAAGGTCTGTTTAGCAGGAGTTTCTACCTTCTCGTTATCTTTATGGACAATGGTGATGGAGTTAACAAATTGGGTGGTGGGAGTGGCGCTTTCTTTCCTTAGTAGTATTCGTTCGGGGGTTCTCTGATTGGCATACTCCTCCAATAGACTCAACATCTCATTCATTTTCTCCTGCATCTCCTCTTTTTGCTTATAAACTGCTTCTTCGAATCTAGCAAGCCGATCAGAGTGAGTTGCCATATATTCTCTCATCCTAGCCTCAAACTCCGAGCTAAGTTCCTTGGGAGGGGAACAAGGTGGGGTGCACCTTTGAAAAGTCTCGACATGTTCTCTAGAAGGTGACTCAGATAATGGTGCCGAAGTTGGTTTTGAGACAGAATTGACAGTGGCTTGTCTAGGACTTAAGGGTCGCCTTTGCCTTTCCTAAAAATAGTCAACTTTTGCCTCAAGTTTGCATAGGAGTTCATCGGGGATTTCGGTGGTTCCTCCAGATGTCGAGACTGCATTGATGGCCGCTTCTATCGTATGTTTAAATTCCCACATCTCATGATTATCAACAGCGAGCTCTTCGATAATTGCCCAAGACTCCTCGGCGTTCTTATCACGCAATTTACCTCCCGCGGCCCTGTCGATGGTGCGCTTAGTGTGATAGTCAACATGGTCGTAAAAAATCTGGACTAATAACCAAAGGTTTATGCCATGATGAGGGATCTTGTGGAGGAGATCCTTAAAACGGGCCCAAGCCTCGTAGAAAGTTTCACCCCGCTGTTGCTCAAACATCAAAATGTCCCTTCTAAGCATTGCAGTCTTTTCCAGTGGAAAGAATTGGGTAAGGAAGCGATTGGCGAGATTGTCCCATGTAGTGATGGATCCCGCGGGTAAACGCTCAAGCCATTGACTAGCTTGATCCCGTAGAGAGAATTGGAATAGGCGTAAACGGGTAGTCTCTCTAGTTTCAACACCTAGGTCTATGGAATCTACGATTTTAAGAAAGTCCTTAAGATGTTGGTTTAGATCTTCGGAACGAAGTCCATGGAATGCACATCCGCTTTGCACCAACCGGATGGTGTCGGATCGCAAGGGGGTCACATTGGCTCCGGTGAGCTCAATGGTGTTTCGGTAGCCTTGGTGGCTAGGTCGGGAGTACTCTCCTAAGGTTCGGGGCCTAAGGGGTTCTAATGGTGGGTTTTGTTGTGGTGGGATGACGGGTTCAAAGATGTTACCACCTTCCATGATGTCGGATGGTAAAGAGTTACGAACAAAGGCACAAAGAAATAAGATAGACTAAAGAAGACCTAAAAAATAAAAAAAATAAAATCTTACTAGAAAGGAATCTAGCAAGTAGACCTAATAAAAAGAAATCCTAACCTAGACAATAACTATTCCCCGGGCTGCGGCGCCAAAAACTTGATGCGTGGGAATCGAAACAGGCTTTACCTCTCGAGGGATCTCGAGAAGCTTACAACCCCCACCAGGCAGTGTACCTGATCGTTGTAGTATAGTATAGTGACAAGTACCGGGGGATTGATCGTTCAGCTTAGGAATAGTGTCGCTAGGATTAGAAAACCTAAATTACTAGTTCTAAAGGTGAGGGATGATTATTTTTGTGTTTTTATATTTTTATGAAAGCAATTAAAAATCTCGGGTTTTGAAAGAGTGGGCGGAATTAGTTGCTATTCAACTAACCCAATACTAAGATGCAATCAAAATAAAATAATAAAAAATGTAAATAAACTAATTATACTAAGGTTGTGAGCAGTAATTGGAGAAAATGTGTTTACTTAGATTTCACTACTCCCTAGATATCTTTTACACGTTAATTACTTGTTATAATTGCATGGATGACGGATTGTATTCCTTAATACCATTCATGGGGTGACATACATAACTCCCCAATTATATGAGCTCTTATCTCCTCCTAAACCATGCCCAGCACAACTATAGGGATTGTAAACAGTGGCTCATGCATTAAATACAACCAATAAAGACCTAGTACGCCTCGGTTCATGTTTCTTAAGACGTTCAAGCATGTTACCATTTGGAGATCTGCCGGTTTTCTTAAGCCTAACATATAAAATCATTCATCCAAGACAAGAATAAACAAGTAATCAACACATAATCAATATCTAGGTTTCATTAGATCTAAGCAAACACAAAGGAGATCTAGCCTAGCATGATAGAATTAAGACAAGAACAAGATATAGACAACCAACACATAGACATATTGATTGAATTAGAAGAACACTTATCTTGATTAATCATGCAAGGTATCAAGGGGTTGGAACCCTTGAAAAACCTGTAAAATTACACCAAAATCGTCTTTAGGGTTTCTCCCAAAACTTCTCTCTCTAATGTGAAAAACTAGAAAACTATATATAGGAAAATAGGGATGACGGCGTCAAGACAAACAATGTGACGCCGTCACCTCGCCGCCAAATACTTCCTCGGGCGGCCTTGATCTACTTCTGACGCCGTCAAGGCCTAGGCCGTCACACAAATTACTCTTGACGCCCTGTGTGTGACGCCGTCATCAACTACGGATTTTTATTCTTGGGGTTTTGACGCCGTCAGGAAAACTCTTGACGCCTTCATGAACTACGGATTTTAATTCTTGAGGTTTGACGCCGTCAGGGAATTACTCTTGACGCCGTCACCTACTGTTCCCTGCATGGAAAATTGAGACTTTGCCGTTTTCTTCACTTTTATGCTCCAAAAACGTCCAAAATGGCTTCTTTTCCAGAATTCACTCTCCAAGTACCTAAAATCACAAAAGGAACGATTTAGGGCAATATTTGATCAAATAAATTCGGATTCGGGCTTAAATGACCCCCTAAAAATGGATCATTTTTCGCCTCATCATGAACCAAGATCAATATTCCAATGGCCCTAGGCACGTCTTGAATCCTTGGATTTATGGCCAATCCTCTCGTACACAACAAGTAGGAAATGACTTAGAATATTCTTTGTGAAATGTAAGGTTTGTATGTATACATATGAGAGAAAATGTGGGGGCTTATATAAGCTAGTTTGCGTACTAAAATGTTACATTTAATTGATAGGATTGATTTGTATGGTTGCTTGGAGGGGAAAGTCAAATGTATGGGTCTTGGAGTGTGTAAGAGCTAGCACTTAAGTGTGTCATAGAAGTTGTAAGAGTTATCACATGGTCCTTGGTTTGTCTTTGTTTGGTTGACACTTAGAAGTAAAAGAAAAATTAAAGGGTCGGTTTGGGTTTGTAGTTCTTAAAGGTCTACAAAATTATGTTACCATTTGTATATATAGGGGCACATTAAGTGTGTAAGAGGGGAAGAAGACAAGAATATGGTACTAGGAGTGTGTAAGAGATTGTAAGAAGTCACATGGTTGCTTATCTTGTCCTTGTCTTTAATACTGATCGATCAAAACAAAAGAAGAGGGGGACCGGTTGGTTTGAAATTCTCAAAGGGTTCATGCAAACTTTTAATGTGACTAAAATAATAAAAGAGGTGCATTTTTATTAACTCAGAGGGTACGTTTGTTGAGTAAAAGAAAGGAACTAGAGTACACTTGATCTAAATGTATCACAAGCAGAAAGATAAAAATATAAGAGGGTGCTTGTTTAGGTTTATTAAGGCCACGTAGTAAATCGTACGTGAAACATACATAGTAAAATACATGTTGGAGATTTATATAAACAAGTTTTAAAGTTTGATGACATGGTAAACATGCTAAGCTTTGAGGTTTTGTTGTCTTTAAACATTCGTGCAAGGTTTAATATTTTGTAAGTCTCAACTCTTTGTCGGATGATGAATCGATCCATATAAAATTTGTATGGTGTTGTTAAAAGAATTTCAAAAATATCGAGCCAAAGTGAGTGTGCTATAGATGAATTTTCTATATAATTATAAAGGAGATTGGGCCGAATTTGCTATTGGACTTTAATAGTACCATGGCCCGGGGTTTGGGTTATAAATGTGATCCGGTTATAATTATGCCCAAAGGGGAGGAAAGGAGGGTGGGGGAGGGTTGTGAGTTGTGTTTTGTATTATGATGTTTAAAATGATATCGAGTTTGATGTGTTCGCTAATTGGAATAACGGGATATATAAATGAGTTAAATTCAAGGAATGTGAAAACACGTCATGACACATTGATTAGTGACATAGTCGAATAAAACAAAATTTTGGGCCGTAAAATGGTTAAGTAAACTGTGACAATAGATTACTATTCGTTAATTATTTACAAATGACAGGGGAAATTTACAGGGTATTATAGTACCTACCCGTTAAACAGAATCATGTCCCGAGATTCCAGGCTAAGGTCGTTACCGGAAGACTTACTGTAGTAACTCAGTAAATAGTAAGTGGAATTTATTGGAATAAAGATTCCAACATGATAAGTTGTTATGAAGTCGTATGTTGAGCAACCCTCTATATAATGTGTTGGAAAGAGCGTACACATAATCAAAAGATTTCAAGTGTTGGAGCCATGCTTATTTATGACGTTAGATGAATAAATAAGACCATTGTGCAGCTCACAATGTCTTAATAATGGATGGAACCATTGTAATCTCATGTGAAATTTACTATATCCACCGTCAAAACAACTTGGAGAAAAACTTCATTTTAAGTGAAGGTTGTTATTCTTTCATGTTTTGAATTTTAGTATGGTTCCCGATTTTAGGAATCTGCATGGGTAACCTACCCGTTAAACAAAAGAGTTTTATTAGTAACAGATTTTTAACAATGAAGGTTTTGGATGAGAATTTGATGTATGTAGAGAAAGTTACTAAATCTCAACCTTTGTAGATGAGGAATCTTGTTTGTCCTTTTGTAAGGAATAGTAAACATACGTGGTTAGAATAGTAGCCCCATTGCTACTCCTCTATATATACCCTGGTTTTACTCCTCACCACACGTATTTCACTCATCCAAAATATTTTAAAAAATGTCTCACACTTACATCATTCTCGCGATTGTGTATGCTGTTGCAGCTATCTTCTTGGCTTACGTCCCAAAAGAAGATCAGAAGTCCTTGGCCGAGGTCATAGTGCCTCTCGTGGCTTTAGATATTAGCGCGGATGAAATATGGGGGTAAGAGATAGTGTTACGATACGAGTGTTGTTTTGAATCCGTATTATAGCACAATGTATTAACGTTTCATTGTGTTAGTAACTTGTGTATTGTTGTTGTACAGGATATTCAAGGTGTTACACCAGTCGTGGTTCTCGCTCTTGTAGGGGTAGTGGTGTTTTTCATCAGCTTGGCGGATCAACCGATTGACGATTCCATGCCTTACTTAGTGATATTTGTAACTTTAGCATTACCAATGCTAATTGATAAGGAAATATTTGTTACGCTTTTAGGGAGTCATTTAAGCCCTAAATCATGATATTATGGCCAAATATTACCTCAAATCGTTCCTTTTGTCATTTTAGGTACTTTCGAAGAGAATTTCTAGAAAATGGAGCATTTTGGACGTTTTTGGAGTAAAAAGTGAAGAAAACGACAGAGTCAAGAAACCATGCTGAAAAATAGTACCTTACGGCGTCAGGAGTCACTAAGTGACGCCTTCATTTGATGAATCAAGAGAAGGATGATCATTTACACTTGATGCGCTAGAGAGGAATTTGGAGATTAACACGTGACGGCGTTACAATATATCCCATGTAGGCTGTCACGTATGTCCACAAAGCGAGACGGCCCAGAAGATAGTATCAAGTGACGACATCAAGAAATTAGTTGCGCGTCACGAAAACCTAATGACGGCGACTTGACGGCGTCAGGATCTAAAACCTAACGCCGTCACCCTTGTAAATCTATATATAGTTTTGGATTTTTCATTCATTAGTGGTGTAACTTTTTGGGAGATAAATTGTAACACCCCAACCCGAAAAGAGCTAAAGTGTAACATTATGGGGTCAAATTAGAGCATAAGCAAGCGGAATATATTAATAATACAAGGTTTACAAAACAGTTCTAAAGAAAAAAAAATGTCTAATTCTATGCATTACAACTTCCAAATTTATTTCAAGCTAAGAACCAAGAAGGAAATCTTCTAAGCCTATCTCTAATCCAATGGGAAGCTATCAACAGTGTAGTCCACTAAGAGCTCCTAAGCACTCTTCACCCAACCCAGCTTCCTTCTAAAAACCTGCCGCAGAGAAAGAAATGCGGCTGAGCTTAAAAAGCCCAGTGAACAGATATAAACAAACGAAAACTAATAAAAAAAATAAAAACGAATGTGAATACGACATAAGTCCAAACGAACCTGCTGAGATAGAAATCAAGAATTTGGAACATGGAATATGATCAAAGGAATACAGATAATGGATATCAAACAATCAACGAAATGAAATGAGTCATACATGTAAGCAAAAGAAGTAAAGCAAGCATAAGTTAATCACATTAGAAATGATAAGATAATAAGAATCATATAGAAGTAGAACAAATAGGAATGCCCAACAATATATATACTAATTGTACATAGGAGTCATGACCTCCATTGTACCAAATGTGAAAGGGGTGTATTGCACACATACCAAAACATTCACCAAATAATACAAAACTAAGTACCTAGAATGCATCCATACGCTCCCTGCAAAACAGATATATATGCACAAAGCTCTAGGCTAAGTAAACATATACAATAATAAATATAGGCCTGAATAGCTATAGCATAATAGGGAACGTTGTGGACAAAAACCCACCTCCATAGATAGTGTCAATACCACTGGTGCATTAGTGGCAAGGCCATGGACTCCCCATGACTGGCTAATAATTCTAACACATAAAGGCAAAACATATAATGGGCATGGAAATAGGGAATGCTATAAGGAAAAAGACCATAGCATGCAAACGAATATCAACTCATATCAAATCACAAAGATCAACAAATAGGAATCATACAAAGGGAACATAGCAATGGTTTAACTGAAGGAATCATAATCAAAAGAGAGAAGGATGACCTTTACTAAAAAGGCAGAATATCTGTACTTTAAACCGCCAACAAAACCATATCATAACATAGGAATAAGAAGTAACTACTTCTTCAGCGAATCTACACGAATTGATAATCGTCTTTATTATTCATACGCTCATTTTAGATCAGATTACCCATCTTACATTTCTTTCCATTCTTAGTAACTTGCCATATTTAGTAAGTTCTCATATTTAGTAGCTTTTCTGTATTAGAAACTTTTATAGATTAGGGTCACAAATAGCAATTATAATAGTTTAGGGTTTAAAAACGAAAACCATCAATTTAGTAAGGTTTAGGGTCAAAATATAAATTATCGAATTTAAATATTAAGAATGCCAAATAAAATTATTTTAAAGTTTATACTATAATTTTATATTAAGATGAAAATTTTAGACCCGTCGTTCATAATTATATTAATGTATTATCGACGTTAAACTAGACTGCGACGACCCAAACTATGTTTCATCACAAATTCAACATACTTTCATCCATATATCAACCGTATATACACACTTATAACCATGCATATAAACCCAATCACACCATGCAATCTATCTACCTTTTACGTATCACATGTTTTCATTTTAAGATATATATACATATAGTATCATGCATGTCCAAGCACACACATTAACCCATATGTTTCATTATCTTTGAAATCCATTTGCAACTTATTCCAAGTCGATACTTATTATGCTATCACCGTAGTCGAGCCATAAAAGGAACAAATCAACACATCACGCACAAACGTAAACATTTCATGGCCGAACATTCAGGTTGTAATATCATTATTTACATGTTGCTCAACCTGATTTTAACTCTTTTATTTATTAGGATATGAGCATAGGTTTTTAACTAAATTCAAACTGTGTCAACACAATACAATATGCATGTTTATTAGTTTATTAATAAAGGTTACCAGGTCAAACATTTTCCTCATACTCCTTTAATTGATTTCATGCACTATGCTTTATCCAGTTTTAGGTCGAGGTAAAAAAATGGAGTAACCCACGCATACGTTTACGTTTTCGAGTCGATTTATAGGTTCGATATCTCATTATCACATGTGACCACTAGTATGATTTTATGTGCTTGATACTTGTGGCTTTAATAAACGTAATTAGCATGCGGTCGGCTGAAAGTAGAATGATACGATCTAACAACAACACAAGAATGAGTCTGAGAAAAACCTTGCCCTTGTTGTGTGAACGAGAGAGACTGAAACAAGGACCAAATAACCCAGTCGAACCCCAACAGAAAACACCCACCGAACAGCCATCAACACGACTATGTAAACACCACCTCCGAACCGCTTTTACTCGCGAACAAACGACCAAACATGGACCAGTAAGTACCATGACCAAACTCCAACCTCGAACTGAAAAGGACCACAATCAAAACTTCTTTATCATAGCCTCCTTTGCACTTCGATGGAACGAGAAAAGGAACCAAGAATTTCCAACCGCCTGTTCGTATGTTTTTAAGGTTTCACACGGTTTGGGAGGAGATACATTAGAGTAAATTTATAGGTTGTATATGTGCAAATGGGATGTGAATAAACCTGTCGAAACGTGTGACAGAAATAGGAATGTCGTGTGAAATATGGTATGGAAATAAAGTTGTACCGTGATTTTTGGAATTGAGCAAGGGTCATGCACTCATGCATATCTCCACATTTAAGATATCATAATTTGATTGATTTGTTCCAATCTTGCCTTAGTAAAACATAGTGTGTGAGAGTTTAAGAAAAAAAAATATGAAACCGAGTAAAAGAGTTTAGGTAAGTGTTGAGAGTGTTTTAGCAAAAGATATGGAGGATTATTTGTGATAAGTGTTACACGATTTCAAGGGTTATCCAAGTGAAATTTTCGGTTCTAGTCTTTATTCATAAAACGATTTGTTGTATCGTGTGGAACTAGGAAAGTATAGATTTAGGAAAGTTGAAGATTTGTCCAGTGCATAAAACGTATGAAATGTTGTAGGACACACATAATAGTCGTTTATTACTTTGGATTAGATTAGTAATGTTACAAATTTTATTTAATTTATTTATTTAGGCTTATTAAAAATATATACTACGTATATATTACATATTGTAAAGTTTTTATAATTTACTAATCATATTGATATAAACTTAGGTTAAATTTTATTCGTTTTTTTCATAAATTCAAACTTTGAGGGGTATTTTGGGCATTTTACATATTCAGAAATTTGGTATTTTACAATTCTTCCCCTCTAAAAAGAAATTTCGTCCGCGAAATTGAAGTGAAAAGATCAAATGGGAACGTACCAATTCACGAAATGAAAAAGAAGTGATTAACTTGCTCAGAATAGTTTCTCCAAGGAAATTTACAAACAGAAAAGTTTCTCATGACTCGATCTGAATAAAATAGGATAGCCCCGGGCTCTCCATATGAAACAAATCTGATCCAACAAATACGAAATGAACATGAACAGATGATAGTCATAACCTCACAAGAGATATATGAACATCAGATGAATCTGGAAAGAATACGGAAGTGAAACTAGATGAAAGAAAACTTCACAAATCGAATCAGGTTCTGAACGAACTAAGGATTTTGCTAACAACCTGAGAAGCATATATCGAATTATCAGACATACCGAGAGTTTCCTAAAGAGGTTGGTAACCTATTCGTACTGACGATTAACTAAGCATACATCGGAGTATCGAATTGTATCGGAAAGTAAAATGGGATAGATAGGATAACCGCACGGATAAGAATGAATCTAAGGATTAACGTATCACGAACCAAATCTTACATATATGCCAAAATGTCATAACTCTTCTATACGAAACATCATACCGGACACACAGATTCCTGGTTTAAAGTTCAAAATTTCTCTTACACAATGATAACTAATCCATTAGTCATTGTAATCGACTCCGAACATTCAATAAGCAGCTTCCCGACTTAATTCAACCAGAAGGTGTTCTACATCTCCGTTCATACAAAATCTGAAGGGAAAACCCTTGTCACTTGCGTGACATAAATCTTAATGATTAAAAACAACCAGACCAACCACTGGTCAAACTTCCTGCTCAACCCTTCTTCCAAGTTCGAATAGTTGTTCTACTTATCCATCAGTCTGTAGGTGAATAAAATTACTATACTTGAGTCTGGTCCCTCAAGCCTTCAGTAGTCCTTCCTAGGAATGTGAAGTAAAACGTGAATCTCTAACACGATCACTGCAGGTGCGCCATGTAATTGAATAATCTTCTGTCGAAGGATTTACGCCCACTTGCTAACTGAATACACATTCTAAGAGGCAAAATGAGCTGACTTAATCAAACGATCCATCACCACTCAAATTATATCATTCTTATCAAATGTGCGAGGAGGTTTCGTTACAAGGTTCATGAAAAGTCTAATCCTACTTCTAAGTCAGAAAGTCCATAAATTAAAGAAACTCCCAGGCATGCTGAAGTTCAATCTTGACTTGTAACATACTAAGCACATCGTCACTAATGTGATCACAACCAGTTTCATGCCATTCCCTCTGATAATTCTGCTTAGATCCCTTGTACATCTTAGTACAACTGAGAGGGATAAAGAAAGTAAAACTGTGCCTCAATCATAACTGCTTCTCTCCAGTCTTCTAACACAGAGCATAGTTCGCCATCTTGCTCCTGAGCTTCTAAAATTTGTAATTGGATTCAACCTTCATGTTCACCACGACTCAACTTCCCTGAGTTCTAAGTCTTGATTTTCTTAAGCTTAATATCCAAGACAAACCGAACTTCAAATTTCTTCCTAAATGCATCTGCTACCAAATTTACCTTGTAAGATATGTCTTTCAAATCTTAAGACCAACCACACTGCCACCGATTCCAAGTCATGCATTGAATAATTCTCCTCAAACGGTTCTAATTGTCTTGATGCGCAAGCAATAACCTTCCCATGCTGCATAATGGCATAACCAAGTCTCTTCTTGAACACCCCAAAATTGGTACTACCTGAAAGTATGGAAGTTGAAGCTAATTTCTATTTCAGCTTTTTCAAAACTCTGTTCTTATCCAAACTAAGCTTCTCTTCTTTACTCATAAAATTTCTCAACGGTAACACAAGTCTTGAACATCTTCCAACCAATATCATGCTTCCAGAATATACAAATGATCCTCATGTTTCCAACATAATACGAAAATGATTCTCATGTTTCTCCTTCGTCTCCGAATGTATTAATATGTCATACTATGACCAATTTGTCTAAGTACTCACGAAAGACACGATTCATCAAATTGAATAAATAGTCAAAGCATTAGCTAACACTATTAGCATCATTAACAATCATAGTGGCCGATATGAATATGAAATGAAAATTTTGAAATAACTTCAAGCCATAAATCTATCTAAAGGAAAACTCCGCATCCAAAAGTTGATCAGATACATCGTCGATTCGAGGTAGGGAATAAAGGGTTCAAATAGTGATACGGTTCAGCTTCCATAAGTCAATACATAATCTCCTGCTACCATCTTTCTTCATCGCGAGAAAAAAAAAACTAAAGCTTTCCAAGGAGATATACTAAGACAACAAACCATTTCATAGCTTTTTGGTTGTCGCTCCTCCAGTTTTGTCAATTCGGCTGGTGCTGTTCAATATGAAGTTTCAAAATTAGGCAAAACGTCGTCCTATACGGATAGGGTTATGTCTCATCAAACTTAACTGTTCTCAGGCACTCCTCAAAGATATCCTATGATCCCCATAAGTTCAAGTTATATGATGTAATTATTATCACGTTGGCCAGGCGTCATAATACTTGCATCATATAAACATGCCTTTATTGAAATCATATTCTACCTCGAGTCCCAACATTTCTGAGTACTAAGTCAAATCAAATTCATAATTGGTGGAAAATCTGGGTGGTTCATTCAGGGATTCATTGGAAGAATTAGGATTGCAAAAGGATTCTCAAAGTGAGATTCATCCCACTGGAAACAAGAATAGATGCTAGTAAAACCCCACAACCGTGAAAGTAACATACGAGTTTCCAGGGTAGTAAGGATAACAAAAGTTTAACAATCAGAAATCATAAGAAAAAAAAATCAGAGTGACAGTCAAATTTAAACTTTCCAAAGAAAGACAGATCAGCATTGTGAATCTTATCATTCAGAAGTGAGGAATAATATTCCTATTCTCATGGTTGATCACCACAAGATTTCTCATAGGAATACAACAGGATAAGGCAAAATCTAATGGCGTAGGGAAACTTAAATATGCTTATCAAAAGCAAGGGATTCCACAGAACGTGTCAAACATGTCATGATCATAGAAACTCTCAGAGTGCCTGTAGAGGCATTTAAAGGGTTCACAAATGAATCAAAGGTTGAAATCAAAGAAGATAAAGCTTATGTAATGTCAAACATTACCGCAAAATTCTCAACGCATTTTAAACTTACTTGGTCACTAAACTCATGTTATGCAAAATAATAGGCTTCAAATCTCCACAAGGAGAAATCTAAAAAGGCTCAACTAGAAGTAAGGCACGAATCAGAGTGATGCGGAAGCAACGATACCTAAACAAATTCTTTATAGTCTACCCAATCCTCACCAGTAATAACCTAAGTTTCAGAGTGGAAATCCTAACACAAGTTCTAAAAGGTTGTTTCATAACTCCTATGGTGCAAAACTTAGTGGGCCTAATACTCACAGATCATAGCCTAAGCTCTACGGGTTTTGGATCCGCCGATCAAACCTGTCTCTGATACCATAATTGTAACACCCCAACCCGAAAAGAGCTAAAGTGTAACATTATGGGGTTAAATCAGAACATAAGCAAGCGAAATATATTAATAATACAAGGTTTACAAAACAGTTCTAAAGAAAAAAAATGACTAATTCTATGCATTACAACTTCCAAATTTATTTCAAGCTAAGAACCAAGAAGAAAATCTTCTAAGTCTATCTCTAATCCAATGGGAAGCTATCAACAGTGTAGTCCACTAAGAGCTCCTAAGCACTCTTCACCCAACCCAGCTTCCTTCTAAAAATCTGCCGCAGAGAAAGAAATGTGGCTGAGCTTAAAAAGCCCAGTGAACAGATATAAACAAACGAAAACTAATAAAAAAAAATAAAAACGAATGTGAATACGACATAGGTCCAAGCGAACCTGCTGAGATAGAAATCAAGAATATGGAACATGGAATATGATCAAAGGAATACAGATAATGGATATCAAACAATCAACGAAATGAAATGAGTCATAAGTGTAAGCAAAAGAAGTAAAGCAAGCATAAGTTAATCACATTAGAGATGACAAGATAATAAGAATCATAGAGAAGTAGAACAAATAGGAATGCCCAACAATATATATACTAATTGTACATAGGAGTCATGACCTCCATTGTACCAAATGTGAAAGGGGTGTATTGCACACACACACCAAAACATTCACCAAATAATACAAAACTAAGTACCTAGGATGCATCCATACGCTCCGTGCAAAACAGATATATATGCACAAAGCTCCAGGCTAAGTAAACATATACATTAATAAATATAGGCCTGAATAGCAAGAGCATAATAGGGAACGTTGTAGATAAAAACCCACCTCCACAAATAGTGTCAATACCACTGGTGCATCAGTGGCAAGGCCATGGACTCCCCATGACTGGCTAATAATTCTAACACATAAAGGCAAAACATATAATGGGCATGGAAATAGGGAATGCTATAAAGAAAAAGACTATAGCATGCAAACGAATATCAACTCATATCAAATCACAAAGATCAACAAGTAGGAATCATACAAAGGGAACATAGCAATGGCTTAACTGAAGGAATCATAATCAAAAGAGAGAAGGATGGCCTTTACTAAAAAGGCAGAATATCTGTACCTTAAACCGCCAACGGAACCATATCATAACATAGGAATAGGAAGTAACTCCTTCTTCAGCGAATCTACACGAATTAATAATCGTCTTTATTATTCATACGCTCATTTTAGATCAGATTACCCATCTTACATTTCTTTCCATTCTTAGTAACTTGCCATATTTAGTAAGTTCTCATATTTAGTAGCTTTTATGTATTAGCAACTTTAATAAATTAGGGTCACAAATGGCAATTATAATAGTTTAGGGTTTAAAAACAAAAACCGTCAATTTAGTAAGGTTTAGGGTCAAAATATAAATTATCGAAATTAAATATTAAGAATGCCAAATAAAATTATTTTAAAGTTTATACTATAATTTTATATTAAGACAAAAATTTTAGACCCGTCGTTCATAATTATATTAATGTATTATCGACGTTAAACTAGACCGCGACGACCCAAACTATGTTTCATCACAAATTCAACATACTTTCATCCATATATATACACACTTATAACCATGCATATAAACCCAATCACACCATGCAATCTATCTATCTTTTACGTATCACATGTTTTCATTTTAAGATATGTATACATATAGTATCATGCATGTACAAGCACACACATTAACCCATATGTTTCATTATCTTTGAAATCCATTTGCAACTTATTCCAAGTCGATACTTATTATGCTATCACCGTAGTCGAGCCATAAAAGGAACAAATCAACACATCACGCAAAGACGTAAACATTTCATGGCTGAACATTCAGGTTGTAATATCATTATTTACATGTTGCTCAACCTGATTTTAACTCTTTTATTTATTAGGATATGAGCATAGGTTTCTAACTAAATTCAAACTGTGTCAACACAATACAACATTCATGTTTATTAGTTTATTAATAAAGGTTACTAGGTCAAACGTTTTCCTCATACTCCTTTAATTGATTTCATGCACTATGCTTTATCTAGTTTTAGGTCGAGGTAAAAAATGGAGTAACCCACGCATACGTTTACGTTTTCGAGTCGATTTATAGGTTCGATATCTCATTATCACATGTGACTATTAGTATGATTTTATGTGCTTGATACTTGTAGCTTTAATAAACGTAATTAGCATGCGGTCGGCTGAAAGTAGAATGATACGATCTAACAACAACACAAGAATGAGTCTGAGAAAAACCTTACCCTTGTTGTGTGAACGAGAGAGACTGAAACAAGGACCAAATAACCCAGTCGAACCCCAACAGAAAACACCCACCGAACAGCCATTAACACGACCATGTAAACACCACCTCCGAACCGCTTTTACTCGCGAACAAACGCCCAAACATGGACCAGTAAGTACCATGACCAAACTCCAACCTCGACTGAAAAGGACCACGATCAAAACTTCTTTATCATAGCCTCCTTTGCACTTCGATCGAACGAGCAAAGGAACCAAGAATTTCCAGCCGCCTGTTCGTATGTTTTTAAGGTTTCACACGGTTTGGGAGGAGATACATTAGAGTAAATTTACAGGTCGTATATGTGCAAATGGGATGTGAATAAACCTGTCGAAACGTGTGACTGAAAAAGGAATGTCGTGTGAAATATGGTATGGAAATAAAGTTGTACCGTGATTTTTGGAATTGAGGAAGGGTCATGCACTCATGCATATCTCCACATTTAAGATATCATAATTTGATTGATTTGTTCCAGTCTTGCCTTAGTAAAACATAGTGTGTGAGAGTTAAAAAAAAAATATGAAACCGAGTAAAAGAGTTTAGGTAAGTGTTGAGAGTGTTTTAGCAAAAGATATGGAGGATTATTTGTGATAAGTGTCACACGATTTCAAGGGTTATCCAAGTGAAATTTTCGGTTCTAGTCTTTATTCATAAAACGATTTGTTGTATCGTGTGGAACTAGGAAATTATAGGTTTAGGAAAGTTGAAGATTTGTCTAGTGCATAAAACGTATGGAAGGTTGTAGGACACACATAACAGTTTTTTATTACTTTGGATTAGATTAGTAATGTTACAAATTTAATTTAATTTATTTATTTAGGCTTCTTAAAAATATATACTACGTATATATTACATATTATAAAGTTTAAATAATTTACTAATCATAATAATATAAACTTAGGTTAAATTTTATTCGTTTTTTTTTCATAAATTTAAACTTTGAGGGGTATTTTGGGCATTTTACATATTCAGAAATTCGGAATTTTACATAAATCCTAGATGAATTTTCCAGCAAACTAAGGGTTTCCAAACCCTCTTTTCTTTCATGTTCAATTGAGGATAAGTTTTCCTTTTAATCATTCAATATGTCTATGTGTTGTTTGATTGATTGTTTATCTTGTCTTTACATTAACATGTTAGGTTGATTCTCTTTGTGTTTGCTTAGATCTAATGAAACCTAGTTGTTAATTATTGGATGTTGATTTGTTATTAGTTGATTTTGGGTGATTGATTTCGCGTTAGGCTTAAGAAAACTGGCTATTCTCCTATATGGTAACATGCTTTAACGTCTTAAGAAACGTAATCAGATGTGTATTATGATGTTATTGGTTGTATTTAATTCATAAGTAATTGTTTACGAGGCCTTGATAGGAAAAGATAGAAGCTTATAGAGTTGGGAAGGACGTACACAGCCCCACGACTGGTATGAAGGAATACAACCCTTCATCCAAACAAATGTAACAAATCAATTAATCAGTAAGAGATAACTAGGGAGTAGTGAAATCTAAGTAAACACGCTTTTCCCATCATAAGAAGTTCACCAATTTACTTTTATGTTGTTTTATTTATTTTTTCAAGTAGTTATTTTGTGTTAGTAGACTAGCAACTAATTCCGCCCACTCTTCAAATACCCGAGATTTTTTACTTTGCTTTCATAAAGTATAAAAATACAAAATGAATCATCCCCCACCTTTAGACCTATTTTAAGTAGCTTTCAATCCTAACGACACTATTCCTCTATAGAACGATCAATCCCCCGGTACTTGTCACTCACTATACTACATCGGTTAGGTACACTGCCTGGTGGGGATTGCAAGCTTCTCAAATGAGTCACATGATTCTATTTACGGTAAGTTCCAAGATTTATATTCAAACCACAAGTTAGTCAATGATAAAATACCCTTAACATGCCAACTCAGCTAAATAGGGCTGGATCACGACTATGACATGGTTATCCATAAAATCTGCATGGACTTGTTACCGACCTGGACTTTATTTAGCTTATATATTTGAACATAATGGTAACTAATAAAATATCATGATTCATGAAAACTGGTTATATACATGCTTAGTGTTATGCAACATATAATTGTCTAGCCTATCATTAGACTAAATGTAACACAATATAACAAAATTTAACAAAGAAAAGGAAACTTAAAATAATTTCTTGGCCAACGGCCAATTCTTATTCCAAATATTACACAATATTATACAATCTATAATACAAAGTGGGAGAGTTGAACAATGCTTAGTAGATTTGGATGGATGGAAGTGGAATGTTAGTGGAGGTGAGTGGAGTATGTAGGATTTTTGGTATCCGGGGTTTTGCCTCTCCCTTATATTTCCATTCTATTTATATAGGGAAATAGAATAATATTACAATACAGTAATTAGCTACAACCCTATTAACTGACAAATATAAATTATTGGCTTCATAGTTTAGCCGACAAAATTATGATTCTACGACAGAGATTCCTTCTTTATAAAATTTTCAAATCTTTTGTATGCTTCTGGAAGATTCTCCTTTGCTAATACGTTTTGATACCGTATTTTTTATTTCTTCAAAAATGTCTTCCAAAGGTATTTCTTCAGTGTCTTCAAGCTGAGATTCTCATGCTAAACAATATTGATTTTCTTCATCCGATAATGTCTTCATTGAGGAGTCTGACTTTTGGCATTCAAAATTCTTTATCAAATCTTCCTTTATCTCCTTGAGATATGCTTCCAAAATTTCTTCTTTAGAAAGATCTTCCTTCCCATGAGCTTTTAATTTATTTATTATCTGTTGGTAAGGAGTTGGATTGTCTTTCATTCTTTTTAATTCAAATTAAGCTTTATACTCAACAATTGTTTGTTTGATTAATTCAGTTGTCTCTTTGGAGTTTATTTCTCCAGTCTCTTGATTTTTTAAAAGCATTTTCTTCCAAAATTTTGAAAAAAATGTTCTTTGTAATCGAGGAATTTGATCAGAAGCATAATTTACTTCTGGCATCCATGTCCATATCCATGATATGGAATACCACCATTGGTTCTCATCATAGAATCTAATAATTTTGGGAAAACATTAACCCATTCTACATAAAAACCTTTAAAAGGCTCTGGCAATATTTGCACTGATGGACCATTTGAATTTCACCAATTTATAAACCAATTTGGTAATTGTTTATTATAAACTTTTGGACACATTTTAAAAAACCATGAATGTTTCTTTCTTGGATTGATATATAAAAAAGCTTTATGAAAACTATCAACATAATCCCAATAATTATATTTTATAGGGATTTTTTGATCAGGGTGTATATATTCCCTTTCTTTTAGGGTGCTTAAACCCCATTCCTCTGCAGATGTTACCTGCTTTATCAAAACTTTGCTAAAATTGTAGACCGTGCTATTCTGGTATGTAAAATGTTTTACTTCAATTGATCCTGTAAAAATGAGAATATTCTCATAATATTATATTGGTTTGTATGCATATGATGCATATGGAGCATTGTTAAGATATCTTGACATCAAAATCCATGAGTCATTCCCTGATTTAAAATATCTCATTACATCTTGATATTCCAAGATGATTATCTTTTCCTTATGTGGAGATTGATAATAGGGTTAATACACAAAAAAGTTACTAAACTTTACAAAAAAGTTCGCCTAAGTTACTCAAGTTTCAAATTGTTCAATTAAGTTACTATACTTTGCGTAACCGTTTATATACGTTACTGGTCTTATACTAACTCAAGATACCCGGTATTAAAAAAAAATTGAATACGCAAAGTATAGTAACTTAATTGAACAATTTGAAACTTGAGTAACTTTTTCCGACATAGCCGGTCACCAATCCAAAGAGTGACTTGAATGACACTTTTTTTAAACATCAGTAACATAATAATAAATACGCAAAGTATAGTAACTTAATTGAACAATTTGAAACTTGAGTAACTTAGGCGAATTTTTTTGTAAAGTTCAGTAACTTTTTTGTGTATTAACCCATTGATAATATTCATGAGGATCTTCATTTTCCTCTTCAGCAAGAACCATAGCATAAGAAGGAATATTCTGATGAGATGAAAAGTGTACCGCTTTTAGGGGGTCATTTAAGCCCAAAGTCGATATTATTTGATCAATTACTGCCCTAAATCGTTCTTTTTTTCATTTTAGGTACTTTGGAGAAGAAATCTGGAAAAAAGCATTTTAGACGTTTTTGGAGCAAAAAAGTGAAGAAAACGACAACGTCTCCAAATCATGTTGAAATTGGTACCTGACGGCGTCAGGATTTGCATGTAACGCCGTCACTCATGAACAAAGAGGTGGATAAATCAAATACACGTGACGCGCCAGAATATTTTGGAGAATTAACACGTGACGGCGTCACCAAGGCCGTCATGTTCAAATTGCAAGAGACGGCCAAGAGAAGAATAATACATGACGGCATCAGATCTGGATCTAGGCAATATGAGAGTTTTTATGGCGGCGAGTTAACGGCATCAGGATTTACACGTGACGCCGTCAGACTCAGAAATCTATACATAGTTTTCTATTTTTCATTTGTTAGAAGAGGAGAATTTTGGGATAGTTTTGGAGAAACCCTAGCACTATTTTTACCTTACTTTTAAGGGTTCCAAACCCTTGTTTCATTCATGTTTGATTGAAGATAAGTTTTCCAATAATCATTCAATATTTCTATGTGTTGTTTGATTCTATCTTATGCTTGTCTTTACTTTAACATGCTAGGCTAGGTTTTCTTTGTGTTTGCTTAGATGTAATGAAACGTAGTTATTGATTATTGGTTGGTTATTTGTTTATAATTGTTGTGGATGATTGATTTCGATGTTAGGCTTAAGAAAACTGGCAGACTTCCAATTGGTAACATGCTTGAACGTCTTAAGAAACATGATCGGATGTGTACTACGATAAATTGGTTGTATTTAATGCATAAGTAACTACTAAGGAGGCCATGTTAGGAGCTAGTAGTCGGCTCGAAATAGGAAGAGGTAGAAGCTTATAGAGTTAGAGAAGATCGTACACGGCCCTACGAATGGTATTAACGAATATAACCCGTCATCCATGCAATTGTAACAAACTAATCCAACTAGTAAAAGATAGCTAGGGAGTAGTGAAATCTAAGTAAACACGTTTATCTTATTATTGTTTTTCTCCATATTTATTTCATGTCATTTTATTTTATATTGCATTTGTAGTTATTTGGGTTAGTTGACTAGCAA
The DNA here is from genome assembly GCA_030686995.1 of Artemisia argyi. Lineage (NCBI taxonomy): Eukaryota > Viridiplantae > Streptophyta > Magnoliopsida > Asterales > Asteraceae > Artemisia > Artemisia argyi. The sequence continues at coordinate 16,440,736 of CM060697.1, read as the reverse complement.
CTAATTCCGCCCATTCTTTCAGAACCCGAGATTTTTACTTGCTTTCCATAAAATATAAAAATACAAAAAGAATCATCTCATCTATAGACCTAGTTTAATTGAGTTTTAACCCTACCGAACACTATTCTTTGAGTTGAATGATCAATCCCCTGGTACTTGCCACTACACTATACTACATCGGTCAGGTACACTGCCTGGTGGGGATTGCAAGCTTCTCAAGATTGTTTGAGAGGTAAAACTTTTTGCAAGGTTGCAAAACCACGCATCATATTCCTTTTTTATTTTTTAAAAATTCCATAAATTCTCCATATAATGGATCATTTGGACTTGGAACTGATGATGATAATGATGATTCAACAATATTATTGGCTATTAGCCTATTTTTCCCACGCTCGACCAAAATATTATTTGGTCCTGATCTACCACCCCTATGATGGTAGCCTCCTCTTCCTCTTCCTCGAGGAATCATTTCTGTAAATATTCACGGGTTAGAAAATCACAAAGAATATTATCCTTTCCTCTTTTATATTCTATCGTAAAATCAAATGGAGCCAATTGAGCCTGCCATCTAGCAAACATTTGCTATGAAACATCATGCTTAAAATCTTTATTAAACATAAATTTGGCTGCTTGAAAATCTGTCTTGATTATAAAATGTTGATTATATAAATCTTCTTGGAACTTTAATACACATTTAATAATCGAGAGAATTTCTTTTGCCACAGTAGCATAGTTTTTCTGGGCATTATTCCATTTTCCAGAATAAAATCTAATCAATTTCTCTTGTTTAGAGTCTGGATGTATTTGTTTTAAGATTCCTCCATATCCTAATTCTGACGCATCAATTTCTATTATTTTTCCGAGTTTGGATTTACTAATGATAAACATGGGAGGCTTGAAACTTTAGTTTTAATTTTTTGGACTGCTTGAGTATGACTATCTGTCCATGGTGAAGGAGTCTTTTTTAATCTATCATATAATATAGATGTATCTTTAGCTAAATCTTTATAAAATGGTGAAATATAATCCATAATCTAAACTTCCCAAAAACCTTTGTAATTGAGTTTCATCTAATATTATATCTGAAAATTTAGATGCAAATTCTATACTTCTATTAATAGGAATAATTTGTCCTTTTCTATATGATGACCTAAAAATCTGACTTTTGTCTGAAAAATCATCATTTTTGGTTTCGAAATTACTAAACCATTATTTATAATAATTTTCTCAAATAAGTCTAAATGTTTAAAGTGGGTTTTTATATTTTTTGAAAACACTAAGGGCCTGTTTGGTTTTAGGGGGTGGGGTTTGGATTTAGGAACCATGCCAATTTTTGTTGTTTGGTTTACTTTTGTGGGTCCCACAATTGAGGATGGTTACTAGAGATGAAGGTTTGTAGAAATCACACCTAAGGGACAAGGATTTGCTTAACTTTTCTAAAATTGTGGGGCCAAATATTTTATCCACCACTCATTGTCTTTTCTTATTTCATTTTTTATATAAAAAATATTAAATCTTTAAATTTAAACATTATATTTATACACAAAACAAAAATTACTTTTACAAAAATATTATATAAATATAATTTATCTCTTTTAATCCAAATCTAAATCCAAGTTATAATCATAATTCAAATTCAAATCCTAAACCCATCTACAAACCAAACAGCCCCTGAAATGTCATCAATATAAACAATAATAAAATCACTATAAGGGTTAAAAATATCATTCATAATATTTTGAAATTCAGAAGGAGCATTTTTATGTCCAAAGGGTATAACATTCCATTCATATTGTCCAAATGGAACATTAAAAGCAATTTTATATCTATCTTGTTCATCAATTTGTATTTGCCAATATCCTGATTTTAGATCAAATTTTGAAAATACTATTGCATCATGCAATATATCTAATAAATCCTTTTTATTAGGAATATGATATCTTATCCATTTTAATAATTTATTTAGAGGTTTATAATTAATAACAAGTCCGGGAACCCCTCTTTCTTGTTCTGCATGTTTATTAACATAAAACGCAGTACATGACCATTGAGATTTTGAAGGTTTTATTAATCTTTTTTGTAATAAAGAACCAATTTCCTTTTTACATAAATCCAAATATTCTGAATTCATTTGACAAGGTCTTGCCTTTGTAGGTATTTTATTTTCACTAAAACCTTCTTCATATGGAAGACTGATAATATGTTTTTTTCTATCCCAAAAAGCATTTGGATGGTCATTCCGGATTTTTAGAGAAAATCTATTTAATAGCACTTGTATTTTTTTTTTAATTTAGGATTTTCCATTTTTTTTCGATAGTGAATATATTTATTTCTTCTTTGAGAAGTTAATTTGTTTATTTTTTGCCATTATCCGATCCTGGATTTCTGATAGCATTCTTGTAACTGGTTGAGTTATAAATTCAAATGTTATTTCTTTATTATTAAAGGTTCCAGTAATTCATTTTTTATCTACTTTTACTTAAGGAAATATTTTATTTATAAAAGGATTTCCAAAAATCATTTCATTTGACATGTTTTTTTTTTATTAAAACAAAACTTGTAGGTATGCAAACATTTTCTTGACATATTTTTGCATTTTGTAATTTATATTTAATGTGTATTTTTTTCACCACTTACTGTACTTAAAGAATCTTTTGAAAAAATTTTGTTGGAATTAATCCATCTCTTACACAATTTAAATCTGCTCCACTATCAACTAAAGTAGTAAATTCTTGTGTATAGTTATTATCTATTAGCAATATTACCTTTATTCACCATTTATGAGATGTAATCATTTCCAGTGTTTGAAGAAAAGTTTTTTTCATTATCACGAATAATTTCCTCTATTTTATTTATTGGTAATTTACCTTTTTCCAATTTAGATATTCTGTTATCAAAAAATTTATTACTGTTCTTTAAAGTATTAATTTCTTCTTTTAAATTATTAATTTCTTGCACTAAGGGGCCGTTTGTTTCACCCCTATAGGAATGAGGGTATGAGTTTAAAAGTCATACAAGATGTTTGTTACATAAAAAAAAGATTTCACTCATTTCATTATACCCGTAACATCCCCCAATCTCATACCAGTCTCATATGGTGTCTTTCAAGAAACCATTCCCTTCTATCTATAAAAACAAATAAAAATTAACAAAAAAAAATGTATTTATACTCTTCATCTTCATTGTTAAAGTACTGCCCAATTCTACTCTGTTCTTGAATTTTCTCAAGCCTATACCATAGTATCCTATTTCCCACGTCGCCACTCGTCACTGGTCATTGTCGCTTCCTGTCGCCGCCGGCCAATAATTCTTCCTTCATCTTCAAGACATCAATGATTAATTTCATCTTTTCCATTATTGATTAAAAAATAAAGACAAGGTACAGTAGATGTTGACATATTGTATGTGTGTTCATCTTCTTGGATACTACTTAATTGATTCTTGAAAATAATTTGGAATTGGTTTTAATATTTGTTGTTGGGTTCTTTTACTAACTGATCAACATAACATAATTGTGAGAATGATGATGAAGAAAAACAATAGTATCTTCAGATGATGATAGTTTGAAGGTGGGCCTAGTGGTGGAAATAAAACTCACAGTCAACCAAACAATTTAATGGATACCCATTGTCATTCTATCTCATACCAAATCCGATATCCATTGTGATTTCTAGCAACAAACCAAACGGCCCCTAAGTTTTGAGTAGTAATAGGTTTGGTATCATTTCTAAGTTGTTGTCTTTTAAACCTTTTTTCTTCATGTTTTTTGAACCTGGAAGTTTTTTTATGCTCAGAATAATTTATTTTCTTTGAAAGTTTATAAATTGTTTTATCATATAAGGTGGAACATTTCATTCCAAATTGATCACAAAATTGACTCAATTGTTTTCTTTCACTCAAATTTTGTTTTTTAATTTGTTGATTTAACTTTATCTCATTACATAAAGCTAATCCTTCTTTCATACAAGTTCCTATTAACTTTCCATAAGTAAACTTATCATAATTGATATTTACTTTATTTTTTCTAAGAGTTTTTCTAACTCTTTTAACAAATAGATTGTAATCCATCTATAAATTTGGATTTCCAATGGGTACTATTAGAGTTAGGAAGTTCCATAACTCTGCCAAGATAAGTATCCTTATATCATCTAAAAGAAGTTAAAGTTAGGCATTTTAACCCATTTAAAAGAGTTCTAATATTTTTTGAATTATCAAACCATCTTCCTGTAAAATGTTCAATTATATTTACAATTAATGTATAAACCGCATTAGATGTTACATAACCATTTTCTGTTTTTAACGTATTAAGGATCTCTTTTTGATTTTCAATAGTGAGATAATTATCCAACCATCCTTTTAATTGACATGTAAAACCTGCCACTATCGTATTGGCTACTGTTTTATCATTGTTGCCATTATTTTTTGCAATAATAAAATACATCATCATTCGATGTACTAAATTATAAATTTGCATTTCTGTATATCAATCTATATTTCATTCATAAATATTTTTCCCACAATAACTATTATTAAGAATATATTCTTGTTCTTCATTAAAAACATCTTGTGGAGTTGGCCTTGGATAATAATATAATCATTGAGAAGGTTTATTGGCATATTAATTCTGAACCCGGCATGTACTTATATCCATGTGTTTTAATATTTAAAGTTAAAGTATCAAGTATATTAACATCAGAAAAAGATAATTGTAAATTAGGATATACATTAAAATAAACTGGGCCATGGGCCAAACTTGATTGTATAATTCTAATTAAAGATTGTTGCCAATTTCTGTTACGACCATCTCGTAAAACTGCTATAAAACTTTCAGGCAACCCTTGCAAAGTTAAAGGTTTAAAAGCAATTTGTACTAAACCAATATGTAAATAATTAAAACTTGCACGATATTTTTGAATATCTATTTTATTTAATAATTTTAAAATCATTTCATTATTATCAAGTGTTATAGTTTCTTCAGTGGTTTTTACTGACTGAACGAAACCTAATTCTTCAAAAGTTCCTAGTTCATATAAAACTTTAGGTTGGACTCTAGGAATTGTCCATTTATTTAAAAGATCTAAATTTCTAGGAATTTCGTATTCCTCAATAGTACTGTTTTTAAAAGTATTTTTATCATTTCTTTTAAAGAAATTAAACATGTTGATAAAATTATATGTTGAATAACTCTAAACACATATACTTCCCTATTTTCATGGCTCTGATACCATATAAAGCCCTAGGTATGCCCAAATATATGAACCTAAATGAGTCACATGATTCTATTTACGGCAAGGTTCCATGATTTATATTCAAAACACATACTCCACTCACCTCCACCAATCTCCACTAACATTCCACTTCCATCCATCCAAATCCACTAAGCATTGTTCAACTCTCCCATTTTGTATAATATTGTGTAATATTTGGAATAAGAATTGGCCGTTGGCCAAGAGGGGAAGAAGACAAGGGTATGGTACTAGGAGTGTGTAAGAGATTGTAAGAAGTCACATGGTTAGAAGACAAGAGTATGGTACTAGGAGTGTGTAAGAGATTGTAAGAAGTCACATGGTTGCTTATCTTGTCCTTGTCTTTCATACTGATCGATCAAAACAAAAGAAGAGGGGGACCGGTTGGTTTGTAATTCTCAAAGGGTTCATGCAAACTTTTAATGTGACTAAAATAATAAAAGAGGTGCGTTTTTATTAACTCAGAGGGTACATTTGTTGAGTAAAAGAAAGGAACTAGAGTGCGCTTGATCTAAACGTATCACAAGCAGAAAGATAAAAATATAAGAGGGTGCTTGTTTAGGTTTATTAAGGCCACGTAGTAAATCGTACGTGACACATACATAGTAAAATACATGTTGGAGATTTATATAAACAAGTTTTAAAGTGTGATGACATGGTAAACGTGCTAAGCTTTGAGGTTTTCGTTATCTTTAAACATTCATGCAAGGTTTAGTATTTTGTAAGTCTCGACTCTTTGTCGGATGATGAATCGATCCATATAAAGTTTGTATGATGTTGTTAAGAGAATTTCAAAAATATTGAGCCAAAGCTATAGACGAATTTTCTATATAATTATAAAAGAGATTGGGCCGAATTTGTAGGAAACGGTGTACACTTTATTTATAAAATCAGATTGAGATAAATAATATAATTAACAGAATGTAAATAACAGAAAATAAATACAGACAGAATGGAGTAGAAGCAGAAGACAGACACTATTTTAACGTAAATTAAATGAAAGCAGTAGATGCACGAGGCTCGTGTTAGACACGATTCCCTTAAAGCAGATTCGCCATCAGTTTCCGAGGGTACAACGTACTAAGCTGTTGTACAGCCGGACCTGACTAACCTTGCCTGAAAGATCACGAAAACTTGTGCGCTTCTGATCGAAGGTACTGCCGGAAACGTTCGGAATGGAGCTATGTTATATTCTGTGTTCGAAACTGAATGAACAAACGTTTATTATATATAGCCAAAACCTATCTTGGGCTCCAAGATAAAATATTTGACTGATAATAAAAGATTTGCAAATCTGTTAAAGCAATAACACGATTTTTGATATCTTTTTATTCACACAAAAATATTCTGTAAACTTATTCACAAAGTCTAAATCTATTCCTCAAATAGATTTACAGAATCTGAAATTGGAAACTGGATTACGAATCAGCAACAAAAAAAATACGTATGTATGCGAGGCTTCGGAGCTGCATTCGTGTCCGCAGGTCGCGCAGGCTCGCATGAGTTCAGAAGCTTCGAACCCATTTTGGTCCAGAAATCCCACAATCTGCACCCCCCTGAGCGCGCGCACGTAGGAGTGGGAGCATAGCTCATCTAAAGGAATTTGAAAGCTAGTACAAGGACATCCTTATAAACTAGTCTCCACTTCCTTCACTAGGCGATGTGGGATGTGTTTTGTTTCCAAATTTTTTGTTTCAAGTGTCCCACTTTAAGACACGATATCTCATTCATCTTAGCTCCATTTTGGACATACTTTAGCTTGTTGCGAAGCTCACTTGGAGGAGAACATAATGCCCCCAACACACAATAATATATATAACATATACACATATTAAATTATGTCCAAACTTTTACAAAAACTCATTTTGTAAACCATTTTTCCAACAATCCCCCACATGAATGGAGATCGGTCGAAAACACACGAAAGTTTCCGCGAAATTTCTGCGGTTAAGTCTTGCATAGGATAGGTAGGTGTGACCCTTTGAACCTTCCCTTGTGAGATACACTTAGTCTCCTAGATCTGAGTAGACGCGATGCCTTTGAACTCAACATCTGTTTACGTAGACGACAATACACACTCACACAAGACTCTCCCTGACGTTGTCAAGTCCTCATAGTCGTATTCGTTATGGTCATGAATACTTGCCTGGTTCTGCAAGAGGTCTTAGGAATTGCGCCCCCACAATTCCCTTCGAAGCGACCCCACTTCTCTCCCACATAGGTGATTTCATCTTGAATCATTAAAAACATATGTTTTGTGATTTCATCTTGAATCATTATGCTTTATGATTTCATCCTGAATCATTAAAGCCATATGTTTAACCTCTTAACAAGTCACATCTGTTATAGGAATGGACTAGGAAGTTACAATATATAAGTAACTCCCCTACATTGACGTGACTTCCCCCACATTTCTATGATTAGGTTGTCCTATTAAACCCAGATCTTGCGACCTCCAGTCAACTGGGTTAGGTTTTCCTTCATAGAAACTCATTCCTTCAAGGGCTTTAGTCCCATTCCTTTAGACGACTTACTAACTAACTCTCTGCTTAAGCCTTTCGTAAGCGGATCCGCGATGTTATCATTTGACTTCACATAGTCAATTGAGATAACTCCTGTTGAGAGTAGTTGTCGTATCGAATTATGTCGACGACGGATATGTCTGGACTTTCCATTATACATTATGCTATGAGCTCTGCCAATTGCCGATTGACTATCACAATGTATACTAATGGCCGTTACCGATTTAGGCTACCTTGGTATGTCCTCTACGAATTGTCGTAGCCATTCCGCCTCTTGTCCGCATTTATCTAAGGCGATAAATTCTGATTCCATTGTGGACTTAGCTATAACAGTTTGCTTGGAAGACTTCCAAGATATAGCTGCCCCTCCTAGTGTAAACACATATCCACTAGTCGATCTAGAATCCTTTATGTCAGATATCCAATTTGAATCACTGTATCCTTCAATAACAACTGGATATCTTTCATAATGCAGTCCATAATCGCGACTGTATCTCAAATAATGAAGTACCCTAGTCATAGCTCCCCAATGTGCATAACTTGGATTACTAGTATACCTACTTAGCCTGCTAACAGCATATGCTAAGTCAGGTCGGGTACTTGCCATTAAGTACATTAACATGCCAATAATTCTTGAATACTCTAATTGGGCAACACCTGCGCCTCTATTTTTAGATAGATGCTTGCTGGTATCAATTGGAGTTCTAGCTAGGCCGGAATCCCCCGCATTATGAGTATTCAGAATTTTGTCCACGTAATGTGCTTGACTCAACACAAGTCCATTATGAGTTCGTATGATCTTTATTCCAAGGATCACATCAGCCAAACCCATATCCTTCATGTCAAACTTTGATTTCAACATGTCTTTAGTAGATTTGATCATCTTGTCGTTACTGTCAACGATAAGCATATCGTCAACATATAAACACAAGATTACATATCCACTACTTGTGTCTTTTACATAAACACACTTGTCGCATTCATTAATTTTGAATCCACTCTCTAGCATGGTGTGGTCAAATTTTTGATGCCACTGTTTGGGAGCTTGCTTTAAGCCATATAATGACATAACAAGCCTACAAACTTTGTTCTCTTGTCCAGGAGCTATGAAACCCTCAGGTTGGTTCATGTAGATCTCTTCTTCTAAATCCCCGTTTAGAAAAGCCGTTTTCACATCCATTTGGTGAATTTCCAAATTTCTTAAAGCGGCAATATCAAGTATCATCCTGATCGACGTTATTCGTGTAACAGGAGAATATGTATCAAAGTAATCTAGACCTTCACGTTGTCTAAATCCTTTGATTACCAATCTTGCTTTGTACTTGTCAATGGTGCCATCGGCTTTCATCTTCTTCTTGAAGATCCATTTATAGCCTAGTGGTTTACAACCAGGAGGTAAATCCACGAGCTCCCAAGTATGATTTTATAAAATAGAATCTATTTCACTTTTAATGGCTTCTTTCCATTGAGGCCCTTCTGAGGAAGTTACCGCTTCTCAATAAGAAGTAGGTTCATGTTCTACCATAAAAGAAACAAAATCGGGTCCAAATGATTTCTCGGTTCTTGCCCTCTTGCTTCTTCTAGGTTCTACCTCTTCTTCCTCAATTTGATCTTGTCTCTCATCTTGGAGATCATTATCATCTCGTTGTCTCTTATCTTGGACAACATCGTCATCTATTCTAGATGAACTTCCAGTTTCCTTCGTTAAACAAGGAAATATATCTTCAAAGAAGGAAGCATTCCTTGATTCCATTACAGAACCCTTTTGTATATCCCGATTTTTTGAATCATGTACAATGAAACGATAAGCACTGCTATTCCTAGCATATCCGATGAATATACAATCCACAGATTTAGGTCCAATCTTTTGGGCCTTGGGAGTCGGTATAGCTACCTTTCCTAGACACCCCACACTCGTAAGTACTGATATGATGGTTTTCTTCCCATCCATAGTTCATAAGGGGTCTCTTCTTTTTCCTTACGAGGTATCTTATTCAAAAGATAAGTAGCCGTTAGAATGGCTTCCCCCCACATGTCCTGGCTTAAACCAGAACTTATCAACATGGCATTAACCATTTCCTTCAAGGTACGATTCTTCCTTTCGGCAATACCGTTTTGCTGAGGTGAATAAGGAGCAGTGAATTCGTGTCTAATTCCATGTTTAACACATAGATCAGCAAACGAAGACACATTCACCTCCTCTATCACTTCGTACAACCTTGATTTTCTTATTAAGTTGATTCTCAACTTCATTTTTGTATAGAACAAACTTGTCTATAGCTTCATCTTTACTTTTTAACAAGTAAACATAGCAATACTTTGTACAATCATCAATAAACGTGATAAAGTACTTATTGCCACCTTTTGTGGGTAGTGATTTCAAATCACATATGTCAGTGTGTATCATATCAAGTGGTTCGGTTTTTCGTTCAACCGATTTGAAAGATGCTCTTGTAAGTTTGGCTTCAACACAAGTTTCACATTTATATTTTGAGTCAATATGGAAATTAGGTATGCAATTAAATTTAATCAAACGGCGCATTGAATTAAAATTTACATGTCCAAGACGGCCATGCCACACATTAGAAGACTCAATCAAATAAGCAGAAGAATTCATTTTATTGATATCATTCTTAACAACCATTACATTGAGCTTAAACATACCATTCAGGGCATATCCCCTACCAACATACATTTGATTCTTAGAAAGAACAAACTTATCAGACTAAAAAACAAGACGAAAACCAAACTTGTTCAATAGCCAACCAGACACAAGATTCTTGCGAATCTCTGGAACATACAAGACATTAGTCAACTTGAGCTCTTTCTCGGATGTCATCTTCAGGATTACATCACCTTCGCCCTTGATATCAGCAGTTGCAGAGTTGCCCATGTACAACTTGTCTCCATTGTCAACCGCTCTGAAAGAGTGAAACATACTCTTATCAGCACACACATGACGGGTAGCCCCAGTATCAACCCACCATTCCCTGTTGTTGGAACCTACCAGGTTAACTTCAGAGATCATGGCAATGACGTCAGAAACCATAGCAATCATGTCCACATCATTCACCATATTTGCCTCGCGTGGAGTCACCCGCTTCGGCATCTTACAGTTAGCAGCACGGTGACCTGGCTGGTCACAATTGAAACACACCCCTTGAAACTGCTGTTTCACAATTGCAGCTTTAAGAGCAAGGTACTCAGACTTCCCTTTGCCTTTCTTTTCATTCTTTCCTTTGCCCTTGCCTTTTCCCTTGACACGAGACTTTGAAGATGACGAAGCATGCTCAACCAAATTTGCCTTGGCAGAATCAGGCGTGCAAGTGTTTTTCTGAGCCAGCTTGTTGTCCTCTTCAATACGAAGACTAACAACCAAGTCTTCAACACTCATCTCCTTTCGCTTATGCTTCAGGTAGTTCTTGAATTCTACCCAGCTTGGAGGTAACTTTTCAATAATAGCAGCAACTTGAAAAGTTTCACTCAAAGTCATTCCTTCAGCATGAATGTCATGTAGCAAAATTTGCAGATCTTGAACCTGACTCATCACTTTCTTTGAATCATCCATCTTGTAATCCAAAAAGCGTGCTACCACGAACTTCTTTGTACCAGCATCCTCAGTTTTGTACTTGCGTTCCAATGACTCCCATAATTCTTTGGCAGTCTTGGTCTTGCAGTACACGTTGTACGAAGAATCAACCAAACCATTCAAAACATAGTTGTGACACAAAAAGTCTGAATGTTTCCATGCTTCCAAGGCTTGAACAGCCTGTTGATTAGAGGATTGACCTTCAGCAGGAGGTTCCACTTGAGGTGCGTTCTCTTTTAAGAACCGCGCAAGGTTCAAAGTAGTGAGATAAAAGAACATCTTCTGTTGCCACCTCTTAAAATTTTGCCCATTGAATTTCTCTAGTTTCTCAGCATGATTAAGAACTGTGTTGGTAACTGGCGCACCAGATCCATTCACTGTAGTAGTCCCAGGAGGAGTAGTGTTTGTCATCCTGAAAATCAAACACAAACAGTTAAACAACTGTTGCAAATCGGGATGTACTTGTACCAGATCTGACTCAACGAAACTCTATCTTGGTTTCGATAAATCAGTTAATAGAAACTCAATCTTGGTTTCAATAAACTGATAAGAACAACTGCTTTAAAAAAACGTTATAGATCTATACACCAAATCTGTAAATTAAATCTGTTTAATTAAAACTGATTTCCAAAGAAACTCTACAAGGTTTCGACAGAAAACAGTTGATCAAGATCTGTTAAGAATTAATCCGATTTTAACAAAGTGTTTTAAATTCGGTTAAACCGAATCTGTTTTAAGACTGTAGGAAACGGTGTACACTTTATTTATAAAATCAGATTAAGATAAATAATATAATTAACAGAATGTAAATAACAGAAAATAATACAGACAGAATGGAGTAGAAGCAGAAGACAGACACTATTTTAACGTAAATTAAATGAAAGCAGTAGATGCACGAGGCTCGTGTTAGACACGATTCCCTTAAAACAGATTCGCCATCTGTTTCCCAGGGTACAACGTACTAAGCTGTTGTACAGCCGGACCTGACTAACATTGCCTGAAAGATCACGAAAACTTGTGCGCTTCTGATCGAAGGTACTGCCGGAAACGTTCGGAATGGAGCTACGTTATATTCTATGTTCGAAACTAAATGAACAAACGTTTATTATATATAGCCAAAACCCATCTTGGGCTCCAAGATAAAATATTTGACTGATAATAAAAGATTTGCAAATCTGTTAAAGCAATAACAAGATTTTTGATATCTTTTTATTCACACAAAAATATTCTGTAAACTTATTCACAAAGTCTAAATCTATTCCTCAAATAGATTTACAGAATCTGAAATTGGAAACTGGATTACGAATCAGCAGCAAAAAAAATACGCATGTATGCGAGGCTTCGGAGCTGCATTCGTGTCCGCAGGTCGCGCGGGCTCGCATGAGTTCAGAAGCTTCGAACCCATTTTGGCCCAGAAATCCCACAATCTGCACCCCCCCTGCGCGCGCACACGTAGGAGTGGGAGCATAGCTCATCTAAAGGAATTTGAAAGCTAGTACAAGGACATCCTTATAAACTAGTCTCCACTTCCTTCACTAGGCGATGTGGGATGTGTTTTGTTTCCAAATTTTGTGATTCAAGTGTCCCACTTTAAGACACGATATCTCATTCATCTTAGCTCCATTTTGAACATACTTTAGCTTGTTGCGAAGCTCACTTGGAGGAGAACATAACGCCCCAACACACAATAATATATATAACATATACACATATTAAATTATGTCCAAACTTTTACAAAAACTCATTTTGTAAACTCATTTTAAAGAAATTAAACATGTTGATAAAATTATATGTTGAATAACTCTAAACACATATACTTCCCTATTTTCATGGCTCTGATACCATATAAAGCCCTAGGTATGCCCAAATATATGAACCTAAATGAGTCACATGATTCTATTTACGGCAAGGTTCCAAGATTTATATTCAAACCACATACTCCACTCACCTCCACCAATCTCCACTAACATTCCACTTCCATCCATCCAAATCCACTAAGCATTGTTCAACTCTCCCATTTTGTATAATATTATGTAATATTTGGAATAAGAATTGGCCGTTGGCCAAGAGGGGAAGAAGACAAGAGTATGGTACTAGGAGTGTGTAAGAGATTGTAAGAAGTCACATGGTTAGAAGACAAGAGTATGGTACTATGAGTGTGTAAGAGATTGTAAGAAGTCACATGGTTGCTTATCTTGTCCTTGTCTTTCATACTGATCGATCAAAACAAAAGAAGAGGGGGACCGGTTGGTTTGTAATTCTCAAAGGGTTCATGCAAACTTTTAATGTGACTAAAATAATAAAAGAGGTGCGTTTTTATTAACTCAGAGGGTACATTTGTTGAGTAAAAGAAAGGAACTAGAGTGCGCTTGATCTAAACGTATCACAAGCAGAAAGATAAAAATATAAGAGGGTGCTTGTTTAGGTTTATTAAGGCCACGTAGTAAATCGTACGTGACACATACATAGTAAAATACATGTTGGAGATTTATATAAACAAGTTTTAAAGTTTGATGACATGGTTAACGTGCTAAGCTTTGAGGTTTTCGTTGTCTTTAAACATTCATGCAAGTTTTAGTATTTTGTAAGTCTCGACTCTTTGTCGGATGATGAATCGATCCATATAAAGTTTGTATGATGTTGTTAAGAGAATTTCAAAAATATCGAGCCAAAGTGAGTGTGCTATAGACGGATTTTCTATATAATTATAAAAGAGATTGGGCCGAATTTGCTATTGGACTTGAATAGTACCATGGCCCGTTTGGGTTATGAATGTGATCCGGTTATGATTAGGCCCAAAGGGGAGGAAAGGAGGGTGAGGGGGAGGGTTGTGAGTTGTCTATTGTATTATGATGTTTAAAATGATACCGAGTTTGATTTGTTCGCTAATTGGAATAACGGGATATATAAATGAGTTAAATTCAAGGAATGTGAAAACGCGTCACGACACACTGATTAGTAACATAGTTGAATAAAACTAAAATTTGGCCCGTAAAATGGTTAAGTGAATTGTGACGATAGATTACAATTCGTTAATTATTTACAAACGACATAGGAAATTTATAGGGTATTACACACAAGTCAGCCAGTGGGATCACAAACAACAATGAATGGTGGAGGTCAAATGAAGAAGAGGATGAAGAGAGCAAGCAAGATAGGAAAATAGGCTAAGTGAGTTAACACTAGTCTGATGGTGCAATAAAATAAAACAACGCTGACTGTTATTTTATGGTTTTCTATTTGTATGTTTTAAGACTATTTAATGATTATGTCTGTTTGTGACTTTGTATGTTGTAGACAATACAGGTGATTTGGAATGGCATTTGTAATCATTAGTTTTCATTTGGGCTTACCATGATTGTTGTTCTGTTTAGGCAGATTTGCTGCAATTATTGACTATTATAAGTCAAATTTGTTGACCAACCAAAAGGCCAATTTGCTGTATAATGATTTAGCAACTAAAAGGCCAATTGTTGAGTATTATAAGTCAAAGTTGTTTTGCTTTGACAACATCATGTACTCATTTACAGAAATCACAATTCCATATCAGTTTAATGTTTTTAATCAACCAAAGAATTTTTGACTATTATAAGTCAAAGTTGTTGAACAACCAAAAGACCAATTTGTTGCATAAAGATTCAACAACCAAAAGGCTAATTGTTGACTATCATAAGTCAAAGTTGATTCAAGTTGACAACATCGTACTCATTTACAGAGATCATAGTTCAATACCAGTTTAATGTTTTCGATGAACTAGAAAAACACCATCAACAACAATCCATACCAACTATATTGTCTTTTGGAAGTAACAAAAACCAAGAACAATGGTCCCACTATTATAACATAAACATCAAATTTTCATTAACATAAGAAGGTCGATACAAACTAGGGATGACCTTATTCCCTAAAACCAAACATAACCAAAAGACAACAAAAGACCCCATACCAAACTAAAGAAACTTAAAGACGACGAAAACAAAGATCCAACTTAAAACAAGATACTTCTTGAGCTTCTTCATAATCCTTCTCCCTCATCAACTGCTCCTCTAACTCATTCCTCGCCCTCAAGAGGCCAGGAATTACATCGACTGCTCAGTAACACATGTTGTCGGCCTGAGTTCCTGTTTATCTAGGATGTTTTGATTGTTGCGATTTTGCCACGGCCACAAATCACCACCGTGTTTTGACTGAAAAGTGTGTAGAAAAAGTTTTGACTGGAAAGTGTGATGAGATAAAAACAAATATATAGACCAAACTTTAGTTGCAAATTTAGACATTAAAAGAAAGAGTTTATTGGGATGTGCTATGCAAGTTGAGCTGTTGGGGTATCGAACACGTGTATTTTTTAAGGTGGAACTTTGAAATGGCAATAATAGTGGCTGAGTCTACTTAACAGGAGTACTAACGATCGTTAGCTCTCGATGGCATGAATGCCATGTCAGCTTCGGTGGCAAATTTACAATTTTTTTCGATGTATTAGTTGCAATTTTTAGAAACATTTAAGACGAAATTTGCAATTTATCAAAAAAAATAAAAGAGTTGATTTGCACACTCTCATATTTAATTGAGACACTCCAAAAACATAGATCAAAGTAAATATAAAGTGATTTTAGCTGCTTGTTCACAATCAAGTTTATTAGTGTGCCCTATTACTTCAATAAATTTATCTAGTTTAGACATTACAAAGAGGGAGTCAGGTTAGTCAAAGTGAAGACTATTTCCCTCGTTTGTTGTTAGTTGTTGTTAGTTGTTGTACAGTTGTTGTTGGTTTGTACCCTTTGACACCACACTCACACTTCTCTTACTGTACTTTCTTTCACTTTGACCTGATCCGAATCTTAACTTCTTACATTTGGTTATTCTTTTTTCTTCCTTTCTTGATCTGGGTTGAATCCAAGAACAAGAAAATTATTACACACTCAAAGTCAGTCATGTTATTATAATAAAATAACAAGCATTGAATCCAGGGGGAATGATGGAGTCAAAAATGGATCAATATGAGATGATGGAACAAATTGGTCGCGGTGCTTTTGGTGCTGCCATTCTCGTTAACCATAAACTTGAAAAAACCAAGTAACTTTACTTTCAAGATTCTACCTTTTTTCTATAAAGATTTGTTTTTTTCCTTATTTATTGATTTGATCTTCCTTAAAAACCAATACCCAAATGTTAAATGTAGATATGTTTTGAAAAAGATTCGTCTTGCTAGACAGACCGAAAGATGTAGAAGATCTGCCCATCAAGAGGTGGTTGTTGTTTTTTTTTTTTTTTTTTTTTTTTTTTTTTTTTTTTTTTTTTTTAGGGGGTCTTTGTTTAAGCTTATTATATGTGGGCTTATCAGCTTATTTGATTTCGGCTCATATTTCATAAGCCCCAATTTTCCGGCTTATTTTGAGTTTATCATACCATAATAAACTTATATAAGCCCATAAGTCTCAAAATAAGCGAAAAATTGAGGCTTATGAAAACACAAATAAGCTCATAAGCCACATATAAAAGATTCAAACTAGTGTTGTTTGTTTGTTTGTTTGTTTGTTTTTTTTAAATGTTGTGTAATTTTTTGATGTTTAGATGGCTCTAATTGCGCGAATTCAGCATCCGTTTATTGTCGAATTTAAAGAAGCTTGGGTTGAGAAGGTTAGGATAATCATATCTTTTTTGGGTTACTTTGTAATGTTATTTGTTCTGAATGAATATTGGGGTTTGCCGTAATGTAGGGCTGCTATGTTTGTATTGTGACGGGATACTGTGAAGGCGGTGATATGTAAGTGGATATGGAAACCGATGCTTGTTTAGTTTTTTATGTTGTTGGATTGAGTTGGGCAATATTTTGTCTTATGAATGTAGGGCTGAATTGATGAAGAAATCACCCGGGCAATACTTCCCGGAGGAGGTATTGTTGTTGTTGTTGTTGTTCGGTTTCAGTGTTTTAATCTTATTTGGCGTAGCCTCTGACTGCTGTTAATCTTGGTCTTACAGAAACTACTCAAGTGGTTTACTCAGATATTATTAGCGGTTGAATACTTGCATTCAAATTATGTTTTACATAGGGACCTCAAGGTATGCAATTATATAGTATGGATGCTTAAATCTTATTTTGAACTTATTGCAATATTTGACTCTTACCACGTTAAATCTCCAGTGTTCAAACATTTTCCTTACCAAAGATCAAGATGTTCGCCTTGGTGAGTATCAAACTGTTTTGTTTAGTAGACGTTGAATAAACTTCGTTTTATTCAGTGCAACATCTAAGAGTAAATCATCTTTTCATTAGGTGACTTTGGACTTGCTAAGACTTTGAAGGCTGATGATTTAGCTTCTTCGGTATGTTCTTTATAAGCATCTATGTTAAAAGATCCAATTGAAGTACTCAGTATGAAATATGGCAAGCCAGAAGTTTTCTGGCAGTAGTCTTTGTGTTTTGTGTTTTTATATATAATTACATATATGCATAGCTCATAGTATAGTGATCCCTCCGCCCGACAATAGATGCACACGATGACTTAGACATATAGTTTTACATGAGTGTGTCTCTTCCAATTATTAAAATAATTGTCGACCAAGTTAATGCTACCATTGAATCATGATATCCAAGGAATGTAGTTGTTGTATCTATTTTAGGTCAGAAGTACGATTTAGAGTAAGTGATTGCAATCTGTTTGCTCATATACCCTTAATTACTTTGTTCCAGGTGGTCGGAACACCAAATTACATGTGTCCTGAACTGCTTGCAGATATTCCTTATGGCTTCAAATCAGATATATGGTCCCTAGGTATCTGATTTTATGTATTTATATTTTCGGAGAAAGTGTTTGTACTTGATTATTTTGTGCTTATTCATGTGTGCTTCTTTGATAATTAGGTTGCTGTATGTATGAAATGGCTGCTCACCGCCCAGCATTTAAAGCTTTTGTAAGTCCTTCTCTTGAACCAGTGTTCTCTCTATCTTTGCCTGTGTTCTCAGAGGCTTCGGTCTGAATTGTCTGAGGGAATTAATCTGTTGTGCCCCTTAGTAATTTTTGAAATAGAATATTTTATTATCTCTTAATTCGTGAATACACCTATACTGCATATTGTTGAGCATTCGGAACCTTCCTTCTAAAAAAGTTAATACATTTTGATAGGAATCAAACCCATTTTCATGAGATATTCTCCGCTTCAGCACCTCTGCCTCACTGTTTTTCTCTGGATACATTGCCCATACATTGTACTAAAACGCGTCTTGTAAGTTATGACCTTTTGTGGTGAGCACATCGAGTAATGGTTCAAATCCTTGCTGAAGACAGATGGAATGTGACATTGCAGACTGTGAAAATGCTATGTTTCAAATTGAATGATTGTTTCTGTATAAACCACTTCTATATATCTTCTCTTCTTCTTTAGTTCTTTAAGAATAGACTATCAAGTTGTATAAGACAGAGAATTGGAGTGGTAGCATCATAGTTAATATAGTGCTTCAGCTTCTACATTTCTTCTCTCTAGTTAACATATGCTAGACGTAGGCCATATCAAATCAATATAGGATTGTATGGTAAGTATATACATGAAAATACTGAAGTTTGTCATCAACTTAAAAATGAAAATAAGAGAAGTCGAGAACTCAATGTTTTCTTGGTAACATTCATCAGGATTATTAGAAAATTACTTATTTTTGTGCGGTATCTTTCTTTTTGTTAAGGGTATTTATTGTAGCTAAATATAGGAACATTGTTATGTTGCCATGTAAATATGTTGCTAAAGTCGATTACAAAGACATATATTGATTCTAGTACAAAACCTCAAAAGTAAAGATTGACATTTGCATTTTTCAAAAAGTCAGCTGCACAAGTGAGTAACTTTTGCAAGATTAGGGGAAATGTTAATTTTGTTACTCCGTATTACTTTATGGTTTATCCTACTTTTCTGGGTAAAGGGGACTACCCGGCAAATTTATCACTTACAAATAGTTCATGTACAATACAAAGTGGTAGGACTCATACTAAAAAGAAATTTGCCATTTGGATGGACATACATACTCCAAGAAAGATGTTATAAACTGACGAACATAGTAATCCAAACAAGAAACGAGTTGAAAACAAAAATAACAAACGCAACACACGCAACCAAGTAATTATACTAGATTGACCATCTTCCAAGAACTTGAACTTTCATACATCTGCCACATTTGCACATTGGTACAGTGTTTCAACTTCAGACTCATCAGCTTTAGTCTCACAATTTGGCATATGAAGCTTGTAATCTGTTTGAGTCCTCTTTCTGAAATAGCGATTTTTTCTTTCTTTCCAAACAAAGCACTATGTAGCATTATTCTACTTGTAAAATTTAGGTTGTTTGTTAGCGGGAAAGTTTAGTTTTCTAATGATTATTGAAACTATCATTTGGATAGTAATCTCTTTTAGCTTCAATGTCAGGATAACTATTTTTATTTATTGCTGGTCTTCAGCTTCCCTGTTAAATAAGGAGGTAGTAATACTAGATAATAGCTTTTTCTCCGATTTTGTGAATCAGTCGACCCTTTGGGTGAGATGCCATAGATTATCTTACTTGCAATGGTTTAGTGTTCCTTGGGGGCAGAACCTTTGAAACCTATTCAGTTTATTGTTTTCACATTCTTTTTGATGCACAAATATTAACTACGCCCGACCTATCATTTTGCGTTATAGTTGTGCACATAATCTTTCCAGAATCCATCTTCAAGCAGTTTTGGTTTCATGACAGAAAAAAAATAATAAAAAAAATTCTAAGGCATCTCACTGATAAAGCTTTCCTTTTGAATTTTATTTGAAAGTATTGACATAAGTGATTTTTACTAAAGCTGTTTGGGGGATTTCTATTACTCTAAATTTACTATATCAAGCTTGGTTATTTTGTTACCCATCTTCCTCAGACAAGTGACTTAATGCTGACCAATTGTTACACATATGCTTTATGCACGTCAAATTTTTATTTGGTCGACAACTCTAGTGTGAGATAGATAATGTAATATACTAGTGGAATTATCAAACCTCAACTATATGGTCATCATTTTAACTGCATAGTTTAAACCCTTATTGGATTAAATCGTGGTAAGAAAACGATGGTTATGTTTCTTCAAAATCCAATTCACATGTAAAAGATTCTTTTCAGCAACTGAGGTCAAGGAAGATTTGATCATGGAAAAGAAAGAAAAAAAGTTCAAGTTATGGTTTAGCTAAAGTATAATATAGAAAGAAGCAGCTATAAAAAAATATTAGTTTTAGGGTGCCATTATTCTGGCAATATTCTAACTATCCAAACAATGATAATATTTTTTTTCTAATTTCGATTTAGATGATGATTAGGATGATTGTCAATGTTTACCTTTATTCTCAGGAGTCAGGACAACCATCTATTTCTCAATTACTTTCTACATAGGTTGAGATATAAACTTCACGATTAATTATACAAGTTTGAATTAATTAGTTGAGACTGAGTATGGATGTTGTGACCGTAGATCTATTTGAGTGGACCTCAAATTATGACTGAAAATATGGTTTTCAGATACCATCTTTAATTTGGAGAATCATTTTCTTTTGTCGTAAATAAATTTATCTTACGACATCCCAAATAGATATATCATATATCTTTTTCTCTTTGTTTAAGGGAGCGGGTTCCTGAAAACAAAGAAAACGAAAAAACCTGCTCTTTGTTATCTAGTCAAAATACATGGTGGGGGTAAATATCTTGCTTGAGTTTTAGTGCACAGAAAGTATATGGATGTATGTACTGTTGGCTCTCTCATAGCCCACACCTGATAAAGTCCAAACATGACGTGGTTCCATATTGCAACCAACTGGTAATAGGAGTCACATTAAGATTACATCCAACAATTCCCCCCTCAAACCCAAGCCTACAGATTTGAGTCTTCAATGATAGTCCATTTGCTACCTGCTCTAGCCACCTATTTGTTGCCATTCACATCCAAAGTAAGTTAAACCGTGTGTGTGACTATTGTTGGGATCCTTTCTAGCCCAGACTTGATAGAACCCACATATAAGTCGACACAGGGTTCCGTTCTAAAGCCAATTGGTTATAAATGTGGCCCATAAAGCTTCTATGTATGTTTGTATATTTCTTTTATCGATGTGAACTTGTATACTTTTTCTTATCAACCTTAATTTACTTCATAATTAGATGTTTATGGAGATAATTACTAGTTAGACTAGGGTCTCTTATTTTATTTAGTTCGTATCTCTATTCGCTTGTGATTGTTGAAAATTTTAGCTTGTATGCTCTCTTTCTAGATTTTGGACAAATCAGAACGCAACCACAGCCAAGATGTCGTTTTGTTTAAAACTACTTATAGCTGTGTTAGTCAGCTATTCACCCTAAGTTAAAATACATCGTTTATTTTCCCTTCAGTTTTTACTTTCTCATTCATGAGTAGAAGTAACAAGTTATAAATTATGTCTTTGGTCTGTGCATATTGCAATTTTAAAAATTAGAATCCGTATTAAAAAGTAATAAGCTCTGTAGTCTACAGATACTTTCTTGTTCCTTTCAGGAAATTTAACTTCTGTTTGCATTGTCTATTGAATTGTTGATTTCAGGACATGGCTGGACTAATAAGCAAGATAAACAGATCCTGTATTGGTCCTTTGCCTCCTTGTTATTCTCCATCCCTGTAAGTCAAAATTCTTGGGTTTGGTTCTCATAAGCCGCTTTTATGTTAATTGATTGTTTGGTCGCTCTATTTTTTCTTTTCATCTTGATTACTAATAAACCTGAATGATCTATATATGCATGAGAGACGTTAGATGATGGGTGCATATTAGAGAAGCTATGAATATAAAGATATAGGTAGTTTATTAGAGCAGCTAATGGTTAAAGTCATAAATCATTGGACTGCCCCAAATTGACAGCATTTGTACCGGAAAGGTTAATCCTGCGTTAAATGTGCTAGGTTGAATCTTATTATGAGGCGTCACCGGTTAGTTTGAGGACTAGAACATATTGTGAATTGGTATATATGAAATGCATACTATGATAATGATGAGATTACTATACGATAGTTTCCTGGCTGATCAAGGAATGGATTCTGTCTTTGTTGTTTTGAGTTAAAATTATTTTTGTTTGTATCATAGTTACAAGCTATGTAAAATAATTGATATATGCACAATTAAGCTGTGTAGATACCAGTATGAAACTCTTGCTTCTTTGGATTAACAATACTTTTTACTTCCAGAAAAACCCTTATCAAAGGAATGCTCCGTAAGAACCCAGAACATCGACCAAGTGTACGTCTTTATAAATTTATCCATCCTTTAAATAGCATATGCGTGGCAATTAACTTATCTTTTTCTGACTCTTTTAGGCATCTGAAATCCTGAAACACCCGTATCTGCAGCCGTATGTTGACCAATGTCGGTCGTCATTTGGTCATCGTATGACTATGCCTTCAAAGCCCATTGGTAGTGCTCATGATATAAGAAAGAAGAGATCAGAAAGCCAAAGTAGTAACAGCTCTCTCAGTGATAAGGATAGTGTAATATCAAGTGAGAAAAACATTCAGACTGGTACTTGCACCTGTGATCACAAAGCCACTTTTACAAATTTGGTTTCTGGAGATGATGAGAATTGCATCGATCCATTTCTAGAAGATATTGAACATGATGAAATCGAAATGTTGCAAGAGGTGGCCAAAGAGATGCTAGATGATCAAAAGTTCAATACTGAAGCTAAGCAAGTCAAGTCAGTCAAGCAAGCCAAGATGGGTCTAAAAGAAGGAAGAAATAGGGAACACAGTTCACCAATGAGGGGCGGGCGTCTCAAGACTGGGGGCGGCGTTGGTACCCAACATACTGAATTTGAAAGTAAATTGCCTAAACCAACTATATTGAATCATGGTTGGAAGGTTAGTCCTGAAACTCCACCAGAAAAGGGCAACTTTGACCCGAGGAAAAGGACTCAGGGATCAAATTCCTTGAAGCATCAGGTACTCCCTCATTCAAAATGATGACACTGAAGAGACTGCTAAAATGGGTGGCTTTTTATAATGGGTTAAAACAGGTTAAGTTAGATGGGTTGACCCAATATCATTTTTGTCCATTTATTTATAAATAGTTAATTCTTAAATATGATGAGAAATCTATGTTGTTGTGATAATAATCCTTTTTTTTTTTTTTTATTTTTTTTTTTTTTAAATAAAAGGATTTAGGAGATTGTAACATGTAAGAATTAAAGATACACTTTGGCCTATTAGGGATACACTGTGACATAAGTGGGTTAGGGGGATTGGGTAGCTCGTTAAAATTAGTACTTGTCAATACTTTTTTTTTCCTTCTTAATTTACAAGAATCTACCGTTTCTAGTAAAGCTATTTTAGGAGGTGTGTACTTGATTACACATTATGCTACTTAAGACCTGCTTGACCTAACCAAGCCATTTTACCTGTTTTCTTTGTAGCCAAACTTTTTGAACTGGCCATTTAGCGTGTTAGAGATAATATAGCCCGAGTTGACATATTTATAGATAAATGGATCCAAATTGCAACCCTACTAATGACTGATGAGCGTTCTTTGCAGCTACCTATCATGGACTTGTCTTCGAAGACCAAACCTAGGCCAGAGGGGACCCCGCCTTCTGCCCCACCAAGAGCTATTGACGATGTCTTTCCTTCAAATCAGAGACTACGAACCCCACCCAGTCTTGTCAGAAAACCTTCGTTCCCTGGACGGATTAAGCAACTAGCCATTGATTCTCCTGATACCATAACGGTTAGTAAAAAAGTTGAACCGAATGCCACAATTCAGACGCCTGTGAGAATGATAAGCCCCACTGCAACATCTGAGATTTCTGGAAAGACAAAAGGCCCGAGTGAGTTAAGTAAGACCCCTGAAAGGACTACAGCTTTGTGGGGGTTAAATGAGACTCCTGGTCGTGAAAAAGTGCACGCAAGTGCTCAAAGAAAACTTGTTTCAAAGATCATACAGGAGTCTCGAGTGGGAGTTTCTATTGAAAAACAGAAAGATAGCATCAATTCAGCAGCATCATCAGCTTCGATTCAAGGATTTGAACATTGTAAAGATGAATCTACGATGTCAGGTGACTTGACGGAAGTTGTACTTCCCATTCAAGAACAAGCAAATCCAACTGAAAAATATTCTCATTCACGTGCACCCAGCTCCTCAGATGCTACATCCCTTCAGACGGGAATACCTCAAAGTCTATATCGTGGAAACTCTCAGACAACTAAGGTGCTTGTTGGTGGTAAAACTCAAAATTCTGGGTTTGCTAATGAGATTTCATGCTCAAATTCAGCCTTGGATTTGTTATCTCCAAGTGGGTCTGACACAGTTTCTCAATCAAACACTGATTCTGTATCCATGTCCACAGGTGATGATAAATTCACTGAAAAAGAGATTATCACCAATGTAGAAGATACTAGTACTACTACTACATCTTCCATTGCTCCTGTTTCGTCTAGTCAAATGAATAATAATTTGTTGTTAGATGGGGTATCGAATATACAAAATCCAGCAATTGAAAAACTTGCGCCTCCCCATCAGCAGCCGCCACCAGCTTTTAGTGATGTGGTTCATGTCACACGTCAAAATAGTTTCACAGTTAGAAATGAGGAAAATGTTGAAAGGAATTTAGAGGTTGGGAACCTAATGAATATGGTAAAAGATGATCCCGAGACCAAAACCTTTGCCTTTCCAACAGGGTCTTTAGAACCGTCTGATCAATCTGAAAGAACGACTGTGAAGTCAGAGCATCATGATAGTCCATGCGGTAAAGATATTGATGCGAAGATTCAGGAAGTGAAGCCAAAGTCACCAGAAATTCAACAAGAAACGCCACCGGTGAAGGAAATTTTAGATATAACATCTACGAGGCAGAGGGCTGAAGCACTTGAAGAGCTTCTTGAATTATCTGCAGATTTGCTTCAACAAAATAGGCTGCAAGAACTGGCGGTTGTTCTTAGACCTTTTGGCAGGGATAAGGTATCCCCGAGAGAGACTGCTATCTGGCTAGCAAGAAGTCTTAAAGGGATGAATATGGATGACTCTAATAGGAGCTCGTAAACTTTGTATTCAACGGTAAACTATCTTCCACTTTGGTTTGACATTTTTCATTTTAACAGTCATCCTTAATTCTTTCATTGTGTAATCTTGTATATATCTACATTACAAACGGAATAATTGCTCCATTTATTATTTGAAATTTACAAGTATCAACTTTTACTATATTCTTGTCATTAAGTCTTGAGCAACGTTCTTGAATTGAGATGTATTATGATTTAAGTTTTTCGCGTGACTGTTTTTGTTGATTGAACAATTTGAACTGTACTTTTGTGTTGCATATATTGTTCAACAACCCGTTTGGTATCATCTGTGTCTCATTACGGTACTTTACATTTGTGTTAGCTGTAAACCTAATGGAACCGCAAATTAGACTGTTTTACATACGTTCTGTTTAAGCAGATTCTTTGGCTAGAAAATGTGATAATATGTTTAATTTCTGAAAAAACAAACACCAGCATAGTGTAAGTGGGTGTTTGTTTAAGCTTATATGTAGGCTTATGGACTTAATTTTGGCTTATATTTCATAACCCTAATTTCTTGCTTATTTTAAGACTTATTATGACAAGCTTATATAAGCCCATAAGTCTCTAAATAAGCCAGAAAATTGAGGCTTATGAAATATAAACCGAAATCAAATAAGCCCGTAAGCCTACATATAAGCTTACACGAAGTCACGAACACCCACTCCCAGTGGATTCAAACTTGGGCTTACCCTGTTCAGCAAAAGTAAATATCAATCCTTTACCTAGGCTAAATTGTTACATATTTTGCCTTGTAAGTCATAAGACACTTATTTATTTATTTATTTATTTTTATTTTTTTATTTCATGATAAATTTCATATATACCCAAAGTGCAAACATTGAATGCATAATGTATAATATTTTTGTGGATAAATGAAATTTCCAAATTTAAGAAGAGAAGATATGAAATTGCCCTTTATTTATTTATTTTATTTATTATTATTTAATTTTTGGTCATTTTATTTGTTTTAATAGTATAAATGCATTGAAATAGTTATTTCAATAGGACTAAAAGATCTATGCGCCATAAAAAGACTCGACTTTCCAGTTTGTTTACCCGTGTTATGATGCATTGAACATGACACGACCCTAACTCTCGAAGCCTGTATCTTTCTCTAGACATGAGTGACCATGAATGGACGTACTTAAGGTAGAGGGGGTATACACCCTTTAGCTACTATCCGTAGCATAAAAGTAAATTTTGTTTCTATAAGAAAATAGTGTTTAACATTAAACGCATACCCTTTGCAGTGACCTTACTAAAACGAGTCCGAAAGTTCTCGATGATCCAAGACATTGGAACACGTGCAGCTGCTCATATCTTTAATAGGATTAGCTTTTCTATAGCTAGAGGAGTGGGAGCCCAGTTAGTATCTCGGGTTCCTACTAACTTCTTGTAAATCTTATGAGTTTATAATAAAGTGGTGTTTATAATAATAATAATAATAATAATAATAATAAAGAAAAGATCTGTTAAATTTCTGGATTCGTCGGCGATTAGACCTTTAAATTTGCTTAGCCTTTACACGTCCCAAATTCGACGTTACTTACATACAATTTATTTATTGCTAACCTGTTTTATACGAAAAATGTCTTAATGTCTATATTCAGTTTTGTACCGTAACATTTTATATTAATAAGACGAATATCCGGGCAAAGCGACGGTGTATAGCGGAAAATTATTATCTTCGCGAAATCATTATTTTGTTTTGACATTTGATGCAAAATTTACGAGTACAATTTGTAGTCATTGCAAAAAGTTCATGCGTTAGAAACAAAAATATGAAAGATTAAGAATTAACCATAATTTAGTTATAGATATTATACGCAATCAACATTACTTAAATTTTAAGCATTTTAAGTTTAAAGAATGCATATACTGGCGGAGCCAAGTAGAGACCAAAGGGGTGGTAGCCCTCTCATTTTTATTTTTATTTATTTATTTATTTATTTTATTTTTATTTTTTTTTTGTCAAAAAGGTTTTTAAGATCGGTATCCTACTCAAGATCATTTTCGTTTTTGTAAGATCGAGATCGAAAGATCAGATCGGAATCTTAAGATTCTACTATAACATTGTTTTCTTAATAGTCTGTTAAAAGTTACGTATAAATATTAAATAGTAAATGACTAGTATCGAACCCGAGACCTCGGGATTGCACACATTACAAACGAGAATAAAGTAAAATAAATATATATATATGTTATATGTATCGTGTGTGTATATATATATATATATATATATATATATATATATATATATATATATATATATATATATATATATATATATATATATATATATATATATAAACACTTGAGGGACTAAATAATCGTTAATTATTAAACGTAAGTATTAACTATTATTAGGAACGAAAGAACGAGGACTAGAGTGTAATTTGGAAGACAAGAAAGTTCCGGAATCCCCTTGTGGGATGCATGGCCGGTCGACCTAGGCCCATATGGGTCGACCCATGCTTTGCTTGTCCTCCAAGATTTACAACTAGTATATATACAAGGCCAAGGATTAGACCTAATCATTTTTTGTGCGCACACACAAAACCCTAAAACCTTTTCTCCCCTCTTTCTTTTCTTGGCCGATCGGCTCTCAACCCTTAAGGGTGTTTTGGGTCGATTTTCCTAAAGCTAAAAACAAGTGTTTTGTTTACTTGCATAAACCTTTATTCGTTGGTAGTTTGTGTGTACAAGAACGAGGTAATTACTCACTATAGTAATTATCAAGAGATCGATAAACAAAACGGTAAGGGGTTTATCATTGATCTATTTTACACAAGTTCAAGGTTTATTCAAGTGCATCGGGTATGTTCTTATTTATGTTTTAGTTATCTATATACGTGTTATAATTGATCCTAGCTTCCGCATAATGTGAATATTGATTGTCAAACTCTAACAGTGGCATCACGAGCCATGGATAACATGTAATTGATTACTAAAATGTAATAAAAAATCGGATCTTTAATTGTTTTAGATACATGTTTTTTCTAGGGTTTTTCTTTAATTTTTTTTTATAAAATTTAAACCCTAACCCTAATTTTTTTTTTTTGGGGGGGGGGGGGGGTCGATTTCCACTTAAAACCCTAATTAGGGTTTGTGGTTTTCTTGATTAAATTGTAATCACATAGAAACCCTAGGTCTTTAACCGGTTATGTGGACATACTTGTGACCTATGTGCTAATTGTTAGGTTTATTCCATGACGAAACCTGCATGTTAGTCATGGATCTTACTTGATTTATTTATTTGTCACATGTTTTCTATAGATCTTAAATTGGGGAAGACTCCAATTAATATATATTAAAATCAATTTATATGCTATGTGGTGTGTATATTGATTTTGGCCTACGCAATTGATTCGTCAATGTATGTGACTCTCCTCCATTAAGAGGAGAAGGCCTTAGTTGATTACATGCGTTATTATACCTAGAATTGATTTTATTATGATCTTTTTAACAAGGTTTGCATGTGGCTAATTGTTTCACGTTATTATTATTAGTTATTTATTTTTCTTTTAATTACTTGTTTTTATTGTTTCTTAATTGTTGGACTTGTTGTAAGCAATAAAAAGGGTGATTTTCATAAAAGAAAATAATATAGACTAATAATGGTAAAACCCTAAAGTAATAAAGATTGAATATTTATTACATAATTTTGAGATTGAATCCATAAACTTTTGCTTGATTGATGTTTTGTACGAATATGCTTTTAAAATTAAGTCCTTTAAGACGATATTCATAACCGTGATTTTAAGGCTTAGAAAAGAGCCTTAGAGTCTGCCTTGGTTATCACAATCTTGAATATGTCTTAAACGAATTACTTTTAAAATCATAATTGTAGAAAATCATCTTAGGGTTTTTCTTAAAAAACCTCAAGTAAAACTTTGTGTATTAATTTCACGAATTGGTAATAAAAAGGTTTTGAAAACTTATGCTATAAAGATGAGTGCATGCATCTTTATACATATTTTGATTCACATATCAAAATTGAATACCCTTATAATTTAAGTTACATGCCATCTATCTATAAGGAACACTTGGAATTTTAATTTAGTAAACGTGAGACCTAGGCTAAATTACTATAACAAGGTAAAATTCTTTTAACGCGTGAGACCATAATTGTAATTTTACAGTTTCTAAGGTAGACGACTTAATTAAGTTGTGCGTGAGACCTAAAACTTAAGGCATGAGATGGGATGAAACATGCTTACAAGGCAAATTGATGAATCAATTTGATGTAATTCCCATAATGATCTAGGAATTGGAAATCTTGTTTGCCAATTATTGTTCGACAGATTACTATCTTTTGTACTTTCACCACTAGCAGATCAACTGATGTGGTGGAACTATGTAAAGTTAGGTCCTAGGTTTTCAAAAAAATTTTGGTGGTTATATGAATATAGCTATGGGTATTTTATTTTCTTGAAGATATTTATTATCGAAAATACTAATGTTTGAACTTTTATCTGTAGATATGGCTCAACCCGATACCCCATCTGTGATTTCTGCTTTCAAGAGTCATCTTGAGAGAGAAAAATTGACTGGAAAGAATTTCAATGATTGGTACCGTTCGCTTAGAATTGTCTTGAGGGTGACTGGTAAGATCAATTTTTTGACCGATGAATGCCCAGCTGAGCCTGCTGCTACTGAATAAGAAGCAGTTAAGGCGGCTTGGAGGGAGAAACATGCTAAGTTTAATGAGGTTGCTTGTTTAATGCTCACTAGCATGAGTGCTCAGTTACAAAAGAAGTTTGAGTACTTTTTCCCAAAATATATGCTTAAAGTACTTCAGCAGTCTTATGAGAAACCTCCCGCAGTTGAATTGTATGATGAATTAGACAAGCTACACAACAGCAAGCATGGTGATGGTAAACCAGTTGAAGATTATGTGACTGAGATAAAGGAATCTTTTGATCAGCTTCACAGAATTGGATTTGGTTACCCTGAGAATGTGCAAGTGCACTTGATCAACAGGGCCCTTAACAAGGACTTTGCTGGTTTTGTGCAGAATTTCAACATGCACTGCTCGGGGAAGACAGTCTCAGAATTACTCGCACTGCTTGTTGATTATGAGAAAAGTCTACCAGCCAAGGTCAAGGCTCCTACCCCGCAAGTGTTGGCGATTCATGGGGGGAGAATCCAGAAGAAATCGCATGTGAACAAAGGCTAAGGGAAAGGTAACAAAGGCAAGCAGGTCATGGCCTATCAACCTGAACCCAAGATGAAGCAACATCAGCCTAAGCAGAAAAAGGTGAATCCACCAAACAAGAAGGATCAGGCATGTCACCATTGTCATGAAAAGGGCCATTGGAAGCGCAATTGTCCTCTCTACGTTCATGACTTGCGACTCAAGAAGCAGGGGAATGAAGCTGGTAACCCCAGCTCATCAGGTGCGTTCTTTATGATTGAATTATTCACTCTTACTCCTAAATTGAATTCATGGGTATATGATACGGGATGTGGCATTCATATTTGCAATACCTTGCAGGGGTTCAGAGTTGAGAGAAAGCTGGCCTATGGACAACAATTCTTGCACGTTGGTAACGGAGAGCATGCAGGAGTTGAAGCTATAGGAATTTATGATTTAGTGTTGCCTCCGGGCTTAGTACTATCTTTAAATAATTGTCATTATGCACCGTCAATTGTTAGAGGTGTAATTTCATTTTCATGTTTGTTGAACCTTGGTTTTGAGCATACTATTTCTAGCAATGGAATTTCAGTTTCTTTAAATGGTGTTTTTTATTTTAATGCTATTGCTGTGAATGGTGCCTTTGAAATTGATATGAATAATAATGATAATGCTTTTGTTAAAAATAATTCAATGTATAGCATCAACAATAAGAGAATCAAGAAAGGTCTGGATTCGTCTTATCTTTGGCATTGTCGACTTGCTCACATTGGCAAAGATCGCATGAAAAAGCTGCAACATGATGGGCTTTTAGAAAAGATCAATGATGAATCATATGATAAATGCGAATCTTGCATTGCTGGGAAGATGACTAAGAAACCCTTTAAAAATAGGATTGAAAGGGCTAATGATCTACTTGGTCTTATTCACACAGATGTGTGTGGACCACTTAGACATGTGTCAAGGAGAGGTGCTAGCTACTTCTTAACATTTACGGATGATTACAGCCGTTATGGTTATGTTTATTTACTTAAACATAAACATGAGGTATTTGAAACATTCAAAGTGTTTAAAGCAGAAGTAGAGTTGCAACTAGGAAAGAAGATTAAAGCTCTTCGATCCGATAGAGGTGGTGAATACCTGAGTCAAGAGTTTATAGATTACTTAGCAAAAGAGGGAATTGTCCAGCACCTTACTTCTCCATATACTCCACAACAAAATGGTGTATCTGAAAGAAGGAATCGTACATTGCAAGACATGATACGATCTATGTTTAATCTAACAAATCTTCCTTACTCGTTTTGGGATTATGCCTTGGAATCTGCGGTTCGCATTTTAAACATGGTACCAACAAAGAAGGTGGATAAGACTCCATATGAAGTATGGACTGGAAAAGCTCCTAATTTGTCTTATCTAAAGGTCTGGGGTTGTGAGGCGTATGTTAAACGTGACTTAGCAGACAAACTCCAACAAAGATCTGTAAAGTGCATCTTCGTAGGATACCCTAAGGAAACTATGGGTTACTACTTTTATTACCCAACTGAAAACAAAGTTTTTGTTGCAAGGTATGGAGACTTCTTAGAAAAGGAGCTCATATCTCAAGAATTCAGTAGGAGAGTATATGATCTGGAAGACGATCATGAAGATGTAGCACCTTCTGAAAACACTAGCCAACTTCCTGTGGAACCTGAAAGTTTAGGTCCTCCAACTGAAGTTGAAGTGGTTCCCGTTCCCAGGTCATCTAGATCTGTGAAGGCTCCTACACGTCTATGTCTTAACATGGAATGTGATGACAACTTGATAGGGGATCTTGATGAACCTACAAGTTATAAAGCTGCCATGAATAGTCCTAAAAAGGAAAAATGGCAGGGAGCTATGAATGGGGAAATGCAATCCATGAAAGACAATGAAGTCTGGGAAGAAGTAGACCTACCTCCGGGTGCCAAGTTAGTTGGGAGTAAATGGCTCTACAAGAAAAAGACTGATATGGATGGCATTGTACACACCTATAAGGCCTGTTTGGTAGCTAAAGGCTATACTCAAACTTTTGGTGTTGACTATGAGGAGACCTTTTCTCCTGTAGCTGAAATAAGGGCTATTAGGATTCTTATAGCCATAGCCGCTTACTATGACTATGAGATTTGGCAAATGGATGTCAAAATCGCCTTTTTAAATGGTCGCATAGATGAAGACATCTATATGGCGCAACTTGAGGGGTTTGTGATTCCAGAATTCCCAGATCGTGTATGCAAGCTTAAAAGATCCATTTATGGATTAAAGCAAGCATCACGACAATGGAATAAGAGATTTGATAGTGAAATTAAGAAGTATGGATTCACTCAAAATCTTGATGAGCCATGTGTATATCACAAAGCTAGTGGGAGTAATGTCGTTTTCCTTATATTATATGTCGATGACATATTGATCATGGGGAATGACATTCCAAGTTTGCAAAAGGTTAAGGCATATCTTGGAAGTTGTTTTTCTATGAAAGATTTAGGGGAGGCTGCATTTATTCTGGGAATCAAGATATATAGAGATAGATCTCAGCGATTAATTGGATTAAGCCAAAGTGCTTACATTGATAAAATATTGAAGAGATTCAATATGCAAAATTCCAAGAAAGGATATTTGCCGATGCAAAAGCAACATGGCTTGAGTGAGAAAGTTTGTGCTTCAACACCTGAAGAGGTGCAACGCATGAAGAGAGTCCCTTATGCTTCGGCTGTGGGATCTATTATGTATGCGGTGAAAAGCACAAGGCTTGATGTGGCGTTTGCTCAGAATTTAACCAGTCGATATCAGCAGAATCCAGGTGAAAAACACTGGACTGCTGTTAAGAATATTCTTAAGTACCTTAGGGCTACTAAAGAGATGTTCTTAGTTTATGGGGGTACTCCATCTGCAGAACTTGATGTTACAGGTTACTGCGATGCTTCTTGGAAAGGTGATAAAGATGATACGAAGTCTCAGACTGGTTATGTTTTTGTCATTAGTGGAGGAGCTGTGGATTGGAGGAGCAGAAAGCAGAGTGTACTAGCGATGTCTGCTACAGAAAGTGAGTATATAGCTGCTTCAGAAGCTACAATGGAAGCTGTTTGGATTAGGAAGTTTGTTTCAGGGCTTGGGGTTATGCCTTCGATTCAGCGACCTATAAAAATGTATTGTGACAACTCAGCTGCAATTACATTTGCCAATGAACCTGGAATCATGAAAGGCACCAGACATTTCCCGATTAAACATCACTATGTTCGAGAACAAGTCGAAATAGGTGAAATCGAAATGCTCAAAGTTCACACAGATGAAAACTTGGCTGATCAATTTACGAAGCCTTTACCTGGCACCAAGCTTTACAAGCATGCTGAAGGAATAGGACTTAAATTAGCTGGAAGTTTCATGCCCATTTGTGATTAGTATTTGGATAAGGGATGTAATGTACAATTATTATTTTAATGAAATAAAGTATTGTTTATGTTTATTCATTCATTGTCTTAATAATATATCCTATATTTGCATGTTTAAGATCCATGAATAATTTATTATTCTAAATAGTCCGTTGTCGATTAATGATATGGGAATATCATTAAACTAAGACAATTTTGAGTATTGGTTAAGGATATACTTGAAAGTATATTGATGCGTACTCATACCAATTTCACATGATATTCAATGAATTGAGTATTGGACTTATCCCAACAATATGATTTAAAATTTATTGTGAGAATCATATTTACAGTTATCCTCAGACTTGAGATACCAGATAAGTGTCATGGATGTAGTGCATTTTTGTGAGACAATCTACCGCTTACCGTAATTGGAAGTCATAAGGGTTGTTTTCAGAAGTGTTGCGAAGTTCATGGGTTATTCTTGTAGTCAAGAGAGAATTTGTTCCTTCTGATTTGTTCAGAAGTTTAATACTGCTGGGCCCCTCGTAGGGTTGACAAAATGTTTGCGTGGCCACGCCCAAAGTCTATCTGGAATACGTTCAGATATTTTGGTAATTTTGTTTAATCATAAAGAAACGAGAAACAGAATTTAATAAAGAACCTCACATCTTTATTAATGTAGTATTAGAAACGAAAGGATAATAATAATGATGAATCATTAAAGGTTTTTCCAGGAAACCTAGCTCGGGTAGAACTGGGGGCATTGGAGTGTTGCAAGACGCCAACCAATGTCATTTTACTATTAATAGATATACGAGTGGGAGCTGTTAAAAGTTACGTATAAATATTAAATAGTAAATGACTAGTATCGAACCCGAGACCTAGGGATTGCACACATTACAAACGAGAATAAAGTAAAATAAATATATATATGTTATATGTATCGTATATATATATTTATAAACACTTGAGGGACTAAATAATCGTTAATTATTAAACGTAAGTATTAACTATTATTAGGAACGAAAGAACGAGGACTAGAGTGTAATTTGGAAGACAGGAAAGTTCCGGAATCCCCTTGTGGGATGCATGGCCGGTCGACCTAGGCCCATATGGGTCGACCCATGCTTTGCTTGTCCTCCAAGATTTACAACTAGTATATATACAAGGCCAAGGGTTAGACCTAATCATCTTTTGTGTACACATACAAAACCCTAAAACCTTTTCTCCTCTCTTTCTTTTCTTGGCCGATCGGCTCTCAACCCTTAAGGGTGTTTTGGGTCGATTTTCCTAAAGCTAAAAACAAGTGTTTTGTTTACTTGCATAAACCTTTATTCATTGGTAGTTTGTGTGTACAAGAACGAGGTAATTACTCACTATAGTAATTATCAAGAGATCGATAAACAAAACGGTAAGGGGTTTATCATTGATCTATTTTACACAAGTTCAAGGTTTATTCAAGTGCACCGGGTATGTTCTTATTTATGTTTTAGTTATCTATATACGTGTTATAATTGATCCTAGCTTCCGCATAATGTTAATATTGATTGTCAAACTCTAACATAGTCTTTGTATTTACAAATTACTATATATTATAAACACAAAATTATATTAATGTCTCATAAAAATGTTTTCCTAAATTATGATTATGAAATATTTAAGAAGATTAACATGTCGATTTTTAAATTCTACAAAACACAATCCATAAATTTGTAGTTTTTTAGTTTGTAGTTTGAGAAAAGTAAGATCGGATCGGATTAAATCTTAATATTCTATGGTCAAATTCGAGATCCTATAAGATCTTAAGCTTGCAAAGATCTTATATAGGATTGGAATCGTTTTTGCTTTACATTATCGTAAAATCGTAAGATCCTAAGATCAATGTCGAGATCTTAACAACCATGAAAAGAATTATTACACTTTGGCCCTCTTACATTATTACAAATACACAATTGGCCCTCTTAAAAAAATTGTCTAGCTTCGCCATCCATGTATTATAAGTAGTAGAGATATTAAAAGTTTAGTTTTATGTGTTATATCAATAAAGTATCATGAAATTGCAAAAAATGGTCACTAACGTATCACGAAATTTCAAAAATGGGACTGAGTCATAAAGGCATGCAAATTTGCCACTAACGTTTCGTAAAAATGCAAAATAGCCACCGAGAGTGTTTTTCCGTTACTTTTCACGTTAAGTGCCAAGTCATCAAGGGTAGTATTATCATTTCATGGTTTCCCGGGTACTAAGTATACGTGTAATTACACTGTAGATTGAAGGACTAAATTTGCAATCGAAAGTTTCAATTTTTACATACTTTCCAGTAATAAAATATGACCGTTTCATCACATTCTTTCACACTTTCCAACATCCGCTAAAAATATGGTCTTGATTTTTGACTGTGGGAAACAAGCAACAATCAAAACAAGCTGGACAAACAGGAACTCAGGATAACGATTCTACTGTTGTCCTTCATGTAGGTTTATTGGATGGACGGATCCTCCAATGTGTTGCCGAGCAGTCGCTGTGATTCCTAGCCTGTTGAGGGCGAGGAATGAGCTTCAAGAAGAGTTGGAGGAGCAGTTGAGGTTGATGAGGGAGAAGGATCAGTAGTTGAAGAGGCTCAACAAGTTGTTGCTTTTAAGTTGGATCTTTTTTTTCATTGTCTTTAAGTTAGTTTAGGTTGGTATGTAGGTGTATTGATATCTTTCTGGGTTGGATCATCACAGGGTTTAAGGTCATCCCTGGTTTGTATTGACCGTATCATGTTAATAAAAAGTGTTTGATTTTGGCATTATAGTGAGATCATCGTAGTTGCTTGTTGTTATTATAATAAGACCAATGTAGTCAATAATGTTCATTTTACTTGCAGAATCACTATGTAGCAAACTTGGTTTCTATTTCCTTATCAACTTTGACTTACTTAAGTCAAAACAAAGTCTTAGAATTGTGCAGAGCATTATGCAGTAAATGATGATTGTAAACCCAAATGAAAACAAATACCATTCCTAATTATATGATGATGTCAAACCACAAAGTTTTAGAATTGGGCAGAGCATTATGCAGCAAATGATGATTGTAAACCCAAATGAAAACAAATACAATTCCTAATTAATCAAAGTCTAAAAACAAACCAAGTACAAATTATTGTCTAGAAGACAGAAACTCAGTTACATAATCCATACACTCATTGTGTTAAAACACACAAACAAATAACCAAATAAGTTTATGCACCATCACAATGGTGGTGACTCACTTGGAAAACTTGCTTTTTATCTTCACCCTCTTCTTGCTTTGACATTCACCATTCCTTGTTGATTGTGGTACCTCACTTGCTTGTGTTCCAAATGGATGACTTGGCCCTGCTGCTACCTCACTTGCTTGTGTTCCAACTGGCTGGCTTGGCCCTTCTCTCACCTCTGTTGCAGAAGATCCCACTGGCTGAGTAGTTCTTTCTAGCACCTCAACTGGTACTCCTTCATTTCTTGTTCTCTTTTGGTTGTCTTTCTACTAGTACAAGCCCTCTTATTGTGACCCTGCCCACCACATGCACCACATTTGACTGTCTTGCCACTCTTTGACAGCTTCCCATTTTGAACCATTGATTTTTTCATAATCTGTTCAGCAATCTCATCCTTTGACACTCTTCTCTTCTTTCGTGGTCTTCCAATTGGAACATGGTGGTGAGGTGGCTTTAAGTTGCTAGGAATATTGCATTTGGATCAAAAACCTGGACCTGCAATTCATTCAATCTTGTACTGATACATCTCTTTCCATGTGGTTAACCAATAACATGGGGACACATAATCCTCTGGGATCGCAACCTGGTTTTCAATTGACCCCTTGTTGTGTTTAGCTATGTCGTTGATATCTGCAACAACATGCTTACATGGAATACCAGTGAGCTCCCATCTCCTACATGTGCATTCCATTTTTGGCATATTCATAACACATTGGTCACCCCAAGCACCCTTACACTGTTATGTATCCCCCTACCCCATAAAACATTATAATCATTTGCTTCATACTTGATATCTTCTAAAATTTTAGTTGTTGTTGGGGTTAAGGGACCTTCACATCTGTCTATTACATGTTGCACACTAACAATTCTCTTCGTAAGATACTCCCTGATGTATTCTAAACAACCAATGATTGGTTGATCTCTGCCAGCCACTAACTTGCTATTGAACGATTCACATAAGTTGTTAAGAAGGATGTCACATTTAGCTCTCCCTGTATATAATATATCAATATCAACATCATTTTTAATCTTATTAATATTATAGATGAAAGGCATAATATGTGTATGTTGTACCTGAAAAATGTGACATTGACCATGATGATGCTGGTATCTTCTTTAACTAGTCATAACCTTTAGAGTCCGCTGACCTTAGCTCTTCCATTCCTCGATTAAACTCAGGGACTGTTGATGCTCTAGCACACCTCCATAGAAGTTCCTTGATATTTTCTCCCTTGAATAACTGTTTCATGTTGTCATATATGTGTCGCACACAGAATCGGTGTTCAGCAGCAGGAAACATTTCTGCAATGGCTGGTAATATCCCCTGTCGAATTGTACAAAAACTAATATATGAATGAGAATTGAATTGGGTTGCAAATAAATTAATTGAATCTACACCATGTTTGTACCTTTTGTCTGTCTGAGATAAAGGTGTAGTTTGAATTGGGATGCAAATCAAGATCATCTCCAAGATTGCTAAGGAACCATAAGCATGAACTCTTGGACTCAGCTTCAACTACTGCGTAGGCAAGTGGATAGAGGCCGTTATTGCTATCGACACCAACAACAGTTAAGACTTGACCACTATATTGTCCTTTGATAAAAGCCCCATCTAAACCTTGTATTTCCCTTCTTCCTGCTTTGTAACCTTTTTTCAAGGCACCTAGACAAACATAGATCCGTCTAAAAACCCTTGCAGCATCACTTGAATCAGGGTTTACTTCAACTTGAATCTTCACAGTTGTATCATTGTTTTTATTTTTCAATTCCAAAGCGTAATCCCTAAGACTGGCATACTATTCTTCATGGTCACCCGCAATTCGTTTCATTGCAAAATCCCTTGCTCTGTATATCTTTGTCGTAGGGACATCGATCTGCATGTTTGTATTTATTTCCATTGCTATTGCAGATGTTGGGATTTTGCGGTCCCTAAGAAGAATTTTAGCAACCTCGGATGAAAGGAATCGTGCGGTCAACAATTTAATTTTTCTTGTTTGGAGGCATTTATGTTCATCTTTTAATGCTTTCACACTCCAACTACGTTCATCACCCACTTTTGACACATGTAGGGACCATGGGCACATGGGCTTGGCCTTATTTTTGTTGGTTTTGAAACTGGCAAACTTGCCCTTTGACTGTGAACAAGAACCCGATGGTTGACAACTTCCAGTGTCATTTCTGTCATAACCCACAACAATCCCTTTACAAATCGCTCTAACCCTTTCTTTGTTACACTTTTCAATCTCTTCGAGACTCCAACACATACGTTCTCAGCTTTTGTTTGATATCCTTGGGTCTCGAAAATGCTTCAGATGCAAAAAACTCTCCCTTCTTTGCATTCAGCCTACCCTCGTACTCCCTCCTGATTTCTTTCAACCTTTTCTTGCGTAGGTTGACTAATCTGTTACAATTTCCTTCTTCATCACTATGAAACTCATCAAAATTATAGCCAACATCATGATCCTTATCATCTTCCATACACTGATCAGCTAATTCTGACAAATTATCAAAGTGGGGATCAATATCAAACTTAAACCCACCCATGTCTATTGGTGGCTCACTAGGGGATCCCACATCATCCTCTTCAAAATGAGACACATCCACAACATCTTCTTCCTCATTCTCCTGTTGTGTGGAGGTGCCCACATCATCCCTTGGAACAACCTTTCAAAATCAACATTGTTAATCTCTAAAACCACATCTTCACCCTAAAGTTCTTTGACCATGCCCGTAATCAAGTCGTCTTCTACACCAACATTATCTTGAGGCTGGGAAAACTAGAACAAGTCTTCATCTGTAAATTTCGGTTGTTGCTCAGCTTGCTCTGAACCAGCAACTCGACTTACATTGGTAGTTGACGGCTCCTCCTGCACTTCATCAATTATTTGGGATTGATCCTCAGCTTGTTCTGGACTAGCAACCATATTCACAGGTGATTGATCAGTGGTACTATCAGTTGAAGGCTCAACTTGTTCTGGACCAATGGTACCATCATTTAAAGGCACCTCCGGTACTTCATCCCTTGATTTTCTGGCTCTTTTGGCCCCAACAAAAACCTCAATCTCTCTATGTGCTGGAACCAACTCCAACAGTTTCATAACATCCTCATCACACTCCAACGGGTACAACCCAACATCCAATGGCTCACCTGGTATCCTATAATGACACCCTGAAACCCCACCTTTGACGCCCATGTCATCTACCAACGATTCAAAAACGTAAAAGTTAAACAGGTCATAATCAACACGATCATACCACGCAACAACTAGATCAACATATACCCTTCCTGGTGGTGACGTAAATTTTCCGCTGTGGGTGATTTTTAGAGTGAAGTAGTTCTGGTTGCTTTCTGTGTAGAAACAATAAACATCAACACACACACACTAACAACATGAAAAATTATCTTAATGCATAATCTATTGCCTATTCGTACGGTTGAATTATATTTGCATATCACTGTAGCTAAAAGAAATCGATACAAATAACAATGCCCAAAACATACCGTATAGTTGCTGAAGATTACGGATCGGGGATGATCGTTCGCGGTTTCTCCAAAAAATCAGAGCCATTTTCCTCACTTTTTAATGGATTGAAAATCGTTTTTGAAAACTTTAGGGCAAAAATTGCAATTGACTTTCAGCAATTGGGCTACAAGGCTTTTGAGTTAATCGGTGGGTGTAATATTGGTTTAGGTGGGAACCGTGAAATGACAATACTACCCTCAATGACTTGGCACTTAACGAGGAAAGTAACGGAAAAACACTCTCGGTGTCTATTTTGCATTTTTACGAAACGTTAGTGGCAAATTTGCATGCCTTTATGACTCGGTCCCATTTTTGCAATTTCGTGATACATTAGTGACCATTTTTGCAATTTACCCTTACAAATTACTATATCATCATAAACACAAAATTATATGAATGTTTCATAAAAATGTTTTCCTAAATTATGATTATGAAATGTTTAAGAAGATTAACATATCGTTTTTTTAAATTCTACAAAACACAATCCATAAGTTTGTAGTTTTTTAGTTTGTAGTTTGAGAAAAGTAAGATCGTATCGGATAAAATCTTAATATTCTATGGTCAAATTCGAGATCCTATAATATATTAAGCTTGCAAAGATCCTATATAGGATTGGAATCGTTTTTGCTTTACAATATCGTAAGTCGTAAGATCCTAAGATCAATGTCAAGATCTTAACAACCATGAAAAGAATTATTACACTTTGGCCCTCTTACATTATTACAAATACACAATTGACCACTTAAAAAAATTGCCTAGCTTCGCCATCCATGTATTATAAGTAGATATTAAAAGTTTAGTTTTATGTGCTATATCAATATTGAAGATTCACATGCGAACCTTATACTCATAATATAAATGATAAAAACATTGATATAACATGTAAATTTATTTAAAAAAAAAAAAAAAAAAAAACACCTAACTTTTGTCTTAGGGATGCAAGTTAAGCACAAAAAATATTACTGTATGAAACTTACGAAAAAGGACTTAAGAAGTTACACAAAGGTGCACTTTTTTATACTTTTATATGAGTCATTGAGTACTTTTCTATACTTTTTAGTGTGTTTAACTTGTGCCCATAAAATACAAGTTAGAAAAATCATTAAAATAATACTAGTATGTACTAAAAACTTACAACTAAACCTCGTTCAAAAAGGTTCCATTTTAAGGGTAGAGTTGAAATTGGCATCTTTGTAATTAGCCCAAAAGAGTAATACTAGTTTATCATTAGAGAGATGGTCAGCAAAACGTCATCACTATCCCATCTTACAGAGTACTATCCTTCAATACTCCTCTCATCATGTAATCCTGTCTTTGTCGATACTAATGCTGCAATCCAATCTTTGATACTCTTCTCCCAAGGTTTATTTATTACCACTACTTATTAATCATGTCATATACAGAGATTATTACTAGATATACAAAAGAGTTAATTTCATAAATCAATCATGTCATATACGGAGATTATTACTAGATATACAAAAGAGTTAATTTCATAAATCGTCCTTGTGGTTTGTCGGTTTTAACGAAATTGGTCTCTCTCAAGTCTCAAGAATTTTTAACGAATCACCTTTTTGTGGTTTTGACCTGTATCGGGTTTGGTCCATTGACCATTTTTTCTGTTAGTTTAACCGTGAAAGATGGTTGAAATAACACTAATACCCTCGTATGTGACCATTTTTTCTGTTATATAAGACAAACCACAGGGACCGTACGCTTAAACATACGAGGGTATTAGTGTTATTTCATTCATCCTTGACGGTCAAACTAACAGAAAAAGTGGTCAAAGGACCAAACGTGATACGAGTCAAAACCACAAAGAGAGGATTAGTTAAAAATTCTTGCGATTGACCAATTTCGTTAAACCCGACAAACCACAAGGAGATTCTAACTATTTCAATATTAAAGATAGGTAAATAGTTTGTTCATTTATTAAAAAACGAAATAAAGAGTAAGCAGAAAGGCAACAATCTTATAATATATGTCACAAAAGTATTGTCACATATTATACACGGATTCTGAACAACCATTTGGTTAAAAACATTTTCACATAATATGAGATACCGCCAAGCCACAGGACCTTAAGTGAGTAAGCACATATCTTAGAGAAATGATTGACACACTTAAAAGTTATGCCTAATTTTGTGTTTAAACATGTGCGGCAATAGTTCATTGGTTGTATTAACTGGACTCACGTCTTCATAATCCAATAAGGTAATGACATATTAAGAGTATTGATTGATATGTCTAATTTATGTGCCTAAATATATGACTAATCTTATGTGTCATCACTCTAGTGACAGTAGATAGACCGGCTATTTCACAAACAAATAAAACACTTCCACATCATTTTATGCAAAAAATTAGTTATACATTTAGGTCCTCCAATCATTTTCCTAATATTAAAGGTTATAAATAGCGCGAGGCGTGGCGTGATGGCAAGTCCGTCTCATGAATTTATAAATTTTTTGAGGGTACTGAACGAAATTAAATATTGAGGCATTTCGATAATGAATGTTATATATAAAGTGTCACCAATTATAAAATATAACGGAATTAGTTATCTAAACGTTCTAACATATTACGTATTTAAGATATTTTCTCACATAAATAATTTTGCCTTCATGAAAAATATGTGTACACATGCATATAATTATTAACGGGACAATTTTGAGGCCTGAGCTGTCACTCACCTTGCACACTCTCAAAGACGGCCCTGCGTGACGGCATGATCAAGCCTCACACTTTAGTGGTCAAGACGAAGCTTTTATATTTTTAATGCGTGACATAAGGCAGCACAAAATGTGAAAATATTTATATATTTATATCAATCATATATATCGAGTTTACAAAAAACGTTTGTACTTAATGAATAATGTTAAGGAACTATCCTTATATGTAATATTTTTTATTAAAAAAAAATATATCATAGTTGAATAAAAAAACTCGCTACGCCTCACGCCTTATCGTATCTTATCGCGCATTTTCCCGCTTCATCTCACGTCACGCTTAAAGCCGAAGCATTAGTTTATTTCGTAACGTGAAGATCTCGCTCATCTTATCGCACCTTATGTTGCCAGTTGAACCTACTTCGCTAAAATTAGTTTCATGAGATTTTTACTTTGAAGTATATTTGTCATAAAAGAAACATATTATAGATCAGATGGTTGATTTAATGACACAATCCTATCTTGTTCGATTTTTGTCTTTTTAGCACATTCAGCAGCTTAAACCTTTTCTTGTTCAATTAGTTTCTTTTTCAAAAGATTCTCTTTCAACGGATTCTGCATAAACAAGTTCAACAACTTCTTTTCTTCATAGCTTATTTGAAAACTTTTTTCTTTTGACTTATGAAGCTCAAGTTGCTGTGTTAAATAAGTCTTTTGCTTGCTTATTTTTATGATGGACCTTATTGCATTTTTGAATCTCACATTGTACTTTCTTGAGTAAAGATAAAATTAAAGCACGATCTTGTTCATAATCATATCTATCCTGGGTAGGCTCACCTCCACCTTATTTGGAGTTGCATGAGCGATATTACTACCTTCCTGTTCCACCATATATGTGCCACTAATAGATTCTGGATGCGTAGGATGTGTTTGATCATGAGCAAACACATTATCAGTTTCGTAACAACTTGAATGTTGTACCTTAGCCAAGATATATGTGTCATATGTAGAACTGAAATTTCCCTCCTATGTCTGCATCTCTCTTACATCCATCTGTCTTTCTTTTGTCTGCATATCTCTCTCATTTAAAGATGATTCTTCGGTTTTTCAACAATTAAACAAGTATTCATGGGGACAAAAGCATGAA
Source organism: Artemisia argyi (assembly GCA_030686995.1). NCBI lineage: Eukaryota > Viridiplantae > Streptophyta > Magnoliopsida > Asterales > Asteraceae > Artemisia > Artemisia argyi. The sequence goes on along the minus strand of CM060697.1, from coordinate 16,396,209 downwards.
TTCAAATTTTAATTAGATATTTTTTTGAGAAAGGTATGTCTAGCCTTGTCAAATGTCGCGGGCTCACCCCATTCTGTTGAGATAATCGTAATCGCTTCGCAAGATGTTGCAGACTAGAAACTGTTAGGTGTGAATGGGGTCATATTTCATTAGCACGTGACCCTCAGTATGCAACAGGATTGCAGCAGCTCCGACTTCGTTCTGGTCAAAATCATGTGTGCATGAAAACGGATGAGACTGGTGTCATCATGATTGGAATGGGACGGCGGTGAAGACGGTATAATTTTCGAAAAGAATAGAGGTGTGTGCGAGGAGATATGGTCGATTATGTGACGTTTGAGGTGTAGTAGGTTATTAAATAAAATGATAAATATGTGAAAATAGGTGTGCAGTGGGTGTAGCAGGGTAAACTTAGCAAAACATGATTCGTCGTCATAGTTTAGTATTATAGCACAAAATTAGTTAAGTTGAAAATAAGTGTTATTTTCGATTTCAATTTTGCAAATTTCTCTAAACATATAATTTATAGCTACATAGTGTAACGACCTCACATTTTTTTGTTTTTTTTGTTATTTTTTTTAACTTCGTACATTTTGTAAATGAAAGTTTAATTTGGTACAAACAAATTACTTTCTTGTGTGTTATTCAACATAGTCGATAAGAAAATAAGTTGATAAGATCAATTTCTAGAATTCAGTATCAGGTCAATGCTAATGGTAACCGTAACATCATCATCTGTCAAATCAGCGTTACATTACTTTTTTCTCTTAAAGACTACACCCAATCACAATTTGCTAATAAGACAACCACAACAAAAAACATAAAGTAACCAACAAAAACAAATACTCCCTCCATCGCATATTAAATGTCCACTTTTGACTTTTTGAGTCTTTTTTCTTTAACTTTGACCTTAAATATTTTTGTTTATACTATATACTAATACTTAATGAAAATTAAATCAATGAAAATACATTTAAAACCCAATTCATTCATATATTTTGCATAAAATATTATACAAAACAAACATAAATATTTAAAGTTAAAGTTGATAAAAAAAAACTTTAAAAAATCAAAGTAGACATTTAATATGAGACGGGGGTAGTAAAACAAAAACTACACACACAAAACAATTAAAAGATTCAGTTGGGTAGTCAACCGAAAAAATAAAAAAGGTAGATGTGTAACCGGTTGCCTTCGGTTGAGCTAATGGGAAAAACGCAATCATCTACTCAGTTGGGAGAGAGGCAACCTACCATTAACATTGGCCTTATAAAAGTGTCTCGAGTTTTTTAATCGGTCTACTTTACTAACGTAGGTAAAACGTAAATTTAAAATACTATTATATGTAATGTACGTATACAAATACTACAGTAACATTTTGGCCTTTTGGGGGTGTAGAGTGATATCTTTGTGTCATTAAAGCCGTCAGAACATGACACCATAAGAAGTAAAAATCTCAAGTTGAAATAAAGTAGATACCACTGTCACTGTCACACTTATAACGGCAACTGCTAGTTCTTAAGTACTTTCTTCCGAATCTTTTTTAATTTTTATTTTTCACCTTTCATATATATCTTTATCTTTACTATTTATAAAAGGAAAATGGTCAAAGGTGAAAGTGGAAAAGTCAAGAAAGTGAAATGTGAAATTTTGAAAAATGTATATAAGGAAATATTGAAATGCATTTAATACTCTCATTAAAATACCCCATTACTTAAAAGTACAATTATTTATTCACATTGTACAACCAATTAAAAACATATCTACCAAATTAAATACAACCAATTAAAACACAAACCGGGTTGACCCGGGACGCTTCAAACACGGCGGGTTGTCCCGGTTTAATTTGACCCATTTTCGACCCAACTTAGCAAGTTGACCCAGTTTAAATCGACCAATTTTTTCGACAGGAAACCCGGGTCGAACCGGGTTTCAAAACATTATCCATTACTTAAAAGTACAATGATTTATTCACATTGTACAACTAATTAAAAACATATCTATCAAATTAAATACAACCAATTAAAACAAAACTGGGTTGACCCAGGACGCTTCAAACCCGGACTGGTTGACCCAGTTTAATTTGCCCCGTTTTCGACCCAACCTAGCAAGTTGACCCGGTTTAAATCGACTCATTTTTCGACCGGAACGGTTCAACCGGTTGAATCACCCGGGTCAAACCGGGTTTCAAAACATAATGTTAAATTCCCAAATATTCAAACTTTTATTATTTTTCGTTTATAACCTATAAACTTTTTTTATCAATAAACTATCTGTCGCTATAAAATCCCGTTGCTATGCACGGGTACTCGTCTAGTTTATTTTAAACGCATTTATACTGTATGTATCAAGTATCAACACATAAATTTTCATTAGTTCATGTCGTGTACCATTTTTTAGTCATTTTTATTTTCCTAAGTTGATACTGATGAAAAGTTTGTAGCACGCCAACTTAAATTAAGCGAGCACCTAAACGTCATTAGTTATTTATTTTCTGTCATTCCGTTGCATGTGTATTGCGAAGTTTCTCGATATAAGAAAGCAAAATAGTTTTTTGTATTTCAAATCTTAACTAAAATATTACTCTTTTCATCTTAAAATTATTGTATTCAAATGTGTGATCATTGTACTCTTCAACAAATAAGATTTCATCTTTACTTTTTTAAAGAATTTTAAATTGTTGAAAATTAAAGATGACAATTATTTTAAAATATTCTTAAAAAAAAAATGAGAACAACAGTTTTGAGACGAAAGGAAACTTTTCTTCAACCAAACATACAATTGACGGATTAAAATAAAACATATTCCAGTAACATTTTGTCGGAAAATATAATTGAACCCATTACTTTTTTTTTTTTTTTTTTTTCTTTACCAAAAATTAATTAGTGTTTTTAACATATATATATATATATATATATATATATATATATATATATATATATATATATATATATATATATATATATATATATATATATATTGACTTTTTATTAATGGTATTAATTCTTAAAAAGTTGTGGTTGTTTTCTTGTGAAATTTAATATGGAATGATTAAGTGGCCGGCGATGGCAGAGGCCGTCCAGTTCAGATACGTCATTTTGGTTTTTAAGATTCCATGCATCAATTGCAATCTTATCCTTCCCTGTTAAATATTTGCAAACTCATTATTTACCCTTAGAAATTTACAATAGCAAGATAAATAATTAGTACTTCACTTTCCTGCAGTTATTTTTAAATAATATATTATGTGGATATCTAAACCGTTAGTACTTTTCAAGCCTCAAGGACCAGCTGAACCATGCTAAAGAAGTTTTTTTTTTTTTTTTTTTTTTTTTTTTTTTTTTTTTTTTCTTTCTTCTTCTTCTCTCTTCTTCTTAATAATGTAAACCCAAAAAACACGAAAATATTTACAGCATTTTTAACAGTGATTCTTAAGCTAGAACACACTTTCAAATGGATTGAGAATTTCTTCCATTATGAGTATTAAAACTAAGCTCTCCAACAAGAATGTTTTTGTTGATTTTTTGCATTGTGTAACAACAAGTCCTGCTATTTTTTTTGTCCATATTTAATGTAAGTGAGAGACATATTTAAATGTGAATGACGTGGAATGCATTTACTAGTCGTGATACGGTAATAAATGGAAGATGGTGAGAGTCGTTAGGTGTCCGTTCAAGAGTGAAACCAGTTTTGGTGAAATATTTAGATTGGTAACTTTTTGAACCTCTTATGTAACAAGCGGACACAAAAAGTAAACAATCATATATTCAAGAAGTTTTCAATTATATTAATGAGAAACCTCAATTTTGTTGTATATCTGAAATAGAGCAATATAAATTTGCATAAAACATATGTGTCAATATAAAAAAAAAAAAAAAAAAAATCTTTAATTGTTAAATTTTAAATAAATTATATTAACTTATGTAAACTTATCAGTTTTCATGTTTTTAAAATAACTTTATAAATTTGATAAACATCCATTAGACTGTATACTTATTATACGTTATATTTTATTAAAAAAAATACGGCATATATGTTGTTATTTATAGATAGGGAAAATTGTCTAAAAATACATCAAACTTGCCACTTTATACTATTGTATGCTATGAACTATTTTTATTTATTTATTTATTTTTTTTTTATTATTATTATTTTTTTTCATATTGTATGCATAAACTCTATTAATCATCCTATTGTATGCATAAACTTTCTTAATCACCCTATTGTATGCATCGTTAGTCTTAATTGAGTTCAAATAATTGCATCGTTAGTCCTCATTAACTATAGAGTTAAAATATTTGCATCGATAGTCCTCATTGACTATAGAGTTAAAATATTTGCATCGTTAGTCCTCATTGACCATTCTTACGTTTTATTAGTTTCATCCGTTTTTATACGTCTTCATCTCTCATGTTTTTATCAAATCTTTTGCCACACTTTTTTATCAAATATTTTGCCACATTTTTTATTCATTTTCGTTTAGGGTTTAGGGTTTAGGGCCTAAACCCTAACCCTAAACCCTATAAAGTTAAAATATTTTCATCGTTAGTCCTCATTGAGTTAAAATATTTGCATCGTTAGTCCTCATTGACTATTCTTACGTTTTTATCAGTTTCGTCCGTTTTTATACGTTTTCATCTCTCATGATTTTATCAAATCTTTTACCAGACTTTTTTTTATCAAATATTTTGCCACATTTTTATTCATTTTCGTTTAGGGTTTAGAGTTTAGGGTTTAGGGTTTAGTGTTTAGGGTTTAGGGTTTAAACTCTAAACTCTAATAATTCAGATAAGAAGGGTTTAGGGTTTAGGTTAAAGTCTCACGAGTTTTGATGTAAAACATCATTCCGGATAACATTCGTGTTTTACACTTTTAATAATTCGGATCAGAAGGGTTTAGGGATAAAAACGTATTAAAACAGAAGAAAACTGATAAAAACCTTTTAAAATGTGAGAAAAACGGACAAAAACGTATGAAAACGGACAAAAAAAAGAAAAAAAATCGTAAGAATCGTCAATGAGGATTAACGTTGCAAATATTTTAACTCAATGAGCACTAACGATGCAAATATTTTAACTCTGTAGGGTGTAGGGTTTAGGCCTAAACCCTAAACCGTAGACGAAAATGAATAAAAAATGTGGCAAAATATTTGATAAAAAAAGTGTGGCAATAGATTTGATAAAAACATGATAGATGAAGACGTATAAAAACGGATGAAACTGATAAAATGTAAGAATGGTCAATGAGGACTAACGATGCAAATATTTTAATTCAATGAGGACTAACGATGCAAATATTTTAACTCTATAGACAATGAGGACTAACGATGCAAATATTTTAACTCAATGAGGACTAACGATGCAAATATTTTAACTCTATAGTCAATGAGGACTAACGATGCAATTATTTGAACTCAATTAGGACTAACGATGCATACAATAGGGTGATTAAGAAAGTTTATGCATACAATAGGATGATTAAGAAAGTTTATGCATACAATAGGAAAAAAAAGTTCATAGCATTCAATAGTAAAAAGTGGCAAGTTCGATGTATTTTTAGACAATTTTCCCTTATAGATATTCATCAGTATATTTAATTAACGTAGATGCACGGAACTATAAATATCGAAATAAAAGCAGAGTCATTGTAATATGTAAATGGATATACGAGATAAAGTATACATATACAAACGACTCATGTTATTCCTCACAAGTAAGGATATAGAGAAAAGTATTTTTTTTAACTATCTGCATTCAATAGCGACTCATGATATTCCTCTTTAAAAGCTTAATCCGCGCGTATACGGGTTTAAAATATAATTACAACTAAAAGTATTATTAATAGGAATACAAATATGAAATATCAAAATAAAGGTACGTCCCCACAGGTTACAATGAGATAAAAATAAATACACGATATTGTACATATAATAACGACACATTTTTTTCCCAAGGGTTGTCACCCTCCATCTAAGGCGGAAACACGAGGCGTGGTGGACGGAATCATCACAACACATTGATATAAAACAACAGAGAATTCACTAAATGAATATCTACCCAACATGTCATGACGACGCCCGACATCAGTGGAGACTTGTATCGTGGTTAATCACTACCATGACAAACATAATCACAAGTCAAATAAATCTCATAACCCGGGATTGACAAGCACAGATAAATCCACACAAAACAATGAAATCCATATGAAAATACTAATGCAAATCTCTCAAGGGAACACAACCCAAGAGGGTCTCAACTTAGGTCTCACTGGGCAAGGCAAGAACTCTCTCTTCCCTAAGTATTGTTATTGTTGTTACCTGAAAATGAATACTCGAAAACGTCAACATAAAGTTGGTGAGCTCGCAGGTTTAGAATGTAAACCACATTTGCTGTACATATAAAACTTGTATCATAAAATTGAGTAAGATATGCATATACGAACACTTAGTGAAATCACACGAAGCGCAACAACTGAACTTCATGACTGCATACACACATAAATTGACCGGATTATATTCACACATAAATGCAAGGATGAGGGTGTCAACCCAAATAGTACTATCAACATCAATAACATCAATAGAAAAACTAAGAATCTCTTGAGAATACTCCTCCGAAGCAAAATCAATAACATCAATTCGATTAACCAAGAAAGAATCGTAATTGGAGGAGTATTTGAAAGTTCGATCAAGATTAAAGGTCACGGCCTCATTACCAACACGTAGCGTTATTTCTTCACTATATACGTCACTCAAAGCACGACCCGTCCTCAAAAAGGATCTCCCGAGAATAAGGGGAACCCGAGGATCGGCATCAATATCAACAACGACAAAATCAGTGGGGAAATGGAACTTTCCCACTTTGATGAAAACATCCCCGGTTATACCCATTGGACGAGTGATGGAACGGTCCACAAGCTTGAGGGTCATGCACGTGGGAGTGAGTTCTGGGAGAGAAAGCTTTTTCCAAACAGAAAGCAGCATTAGGTTGATGTTAGCACTGAGATCAGCCAAGGCGAAGCATTCAAGTGATGCTTGGAGTTGCGCCCTCGCAAAAGGTTTTACCTCTCAAAGGATCTTGAGAAGCTTGCAATCCCCACCAGGCAGTGTACCTGACCATTGTAGTATAGTATAGTGGCAAGTACTGGGGGATTGATTGTTCAACTCAAATAATAGTGTTCGCTAGGGTTAAAACTCAATGAAACTAGGTCTAGAGATGAGGGATGATTCTTTTCGTATTTTTATATTTTATGAAAAGCAAGTAAAATCTCGGGTTTTAAAAGAGTGGGCGGAATTAGTTGCTATTCAACCAACCCAAATAACTAAAGATGCAATCAAAATAAAATAAAATGAACTTAAAGTAAATGTGGTGAAAACAATAATAAGAGAAAATGTGATTACTTAGATTTCACTACTCCCTAGCTATCTTTTACCGGTTGATTAGTTTGTTACAATTGCATGGATGACGGGTTATATTCTTTAATACCATTCGTAGCCGTGTACGATCTTCCCTAACTCTATAAGCTTCTACCTCTTCCTATGTCGAGCCAACTACTAGCTCCTAACATGGCCTCATTAGTAGTTACCTATGCATTAAATACAACCAATATATCGTAGTACACCTTCGATCATGTTTCTTAAGATGTTCAAGCAAGTTACCAATTGGAAGTCTGCCAGTTTTCTTAAGCCTAACATTGAAATCATTCATCCTCAACAACTGTAAACAAACAACCAACCAATAATTAATATCTAAGTTTCATTACATCTAAGCAAACACAAAGAAAACCTAGCTTAGCATGTTAAAGAGAAGACATACGTAAGATATAATCAAACAACACATAGACATATTGAATGATTGTTGGAAAACTTATCTTCAATTAAGCATGGATGAAACAAGGGTTTAAAACCCTCAAAATTGCAGTAAAATTCGTCTAGGGTTTTCTCCCTTCAAAGTTGCATACAATGAATGAAAACTAGAAAAGTATATATAGATTTTACATTCTGACGGCGTCAAGAGTAGGGTCTGACGCCGTCAAATCACCGCCAAAATAAAACTCGTAATACCTAGATCCACTTTTGAAGTCGTCACTTTTTGTGATCTCTGGGCCGTCTCTCTTTGTGATAATACGTGACGGCCTTGGCGACCCTAAAGGGTGACGCCGTCACGACTCCTTTGGAAAACTCTCTGGCGCGTCACGTGTAATGATACGTGGGATTGCCCCCTCGCAACAGGTTTTACCTCTCAAGGGATCTTGAGAAGCTTACAATCCCCGCCAGGCAGTGTACCTGATCGTTGTAGTATAGTATAGCGACAAGTACCGAGGGATTGATCGTTCAACTCAAGAATAGTGTTCGCTAGGATTAGAAAGCCTACTAAACTAGGTCTAGAGGTGAGGGATGATTCTTTTTGTATTTTTATATTTTATGAAAGCAAGTAAAATCTCGGGTTTTGAAGGAGTGGGCGGAATTAGTTGCAAGTCAACTAACCCAATTAACTAAAGATGCAATCAAAATAAAATAAAAAGAAATGAAAATAAACTAATGTAATTATGTGGTGGAAACAATAATAAGAAAAGATGTGTTTACTTAGATTTCGTTACTCCCTAGATATCTTTTACCGGTTGATTAGCTTGTTACAATTGCATGGATGACGGGTTATATTCCTTAATACTAGTCGTAGGGCCGTGTACAATATTCCCTAACTCTATAAGCTCCTACTTCACTCCTATGTCGAGCCGACTAAAAGCACCTAACATGGGATCACTAGAATTCACTTATGCATTAAATACAACCAAAAATCGTAGTACACCTCCGATCATGTTTCTTAAGACGTTCAAAATTGTTACCAATGGAAGTCTGCCAGTTTTCTTAAGCCTAACATTGAATACAATCATCCACAACAATTATAAACAAACCATCAACCATTAATCAACATCTAGGTTTCACTACATCTAAGCAAACACAATAAAAACCTAGCATAGCATGTTAAAAGAAAGACAAGCATAAGATAGAATCTCACAACACATAGACATATTGTATGATTATTGGAAAACTTATCTTCAATTAAGCATGGATGGAACAAGGGTTGAAACCCTTATTTTTACAGAAAATTCGTCTAGGTTTTAAGCTCTCCAAAGTTCTCCTAATTTTCCACCCTTTACAATGAAAAATTGGAAAAATATATATAGATAAAACATCCTGGCGGCATCACGTTGTAGTTTCTGACGGCGTCAACTCACCGCCAAATTAAGGATCGTATTGCCTAGATCCAATCTTGACGCCGTCAAGAAGGAATAAAGCTCTGGGCCGTCACATACATTTTGACCGTGCCGGCCTTGGTGACGCCGTCAGGTCAATTGCACTAAAAATGTTCTGGGCCGTCACGTGTATTCTCCACTTCCACCTCTTTTGCCAAGCTTGACGCCGTCATGTGTGAAGTCTTGACGTCGTCAAGTACTGTTCCCAGCAAGGATTTTGAGACTTTGTATTTTTCTTCACTTTTATGCTCCAAAAACGTCCAAAATGCTTCCTTTTCCAGATTTCTTCTCAAAAGCACCTAAAATGACAAAAAGAACGATTTAGGGAAGTAATTGATCAGATAATCATGAATTCGGGCTTAAATGACCTCTTAAAAGCGGTACACTTTTTGCCTTATGAAATACCCTTACACTTGAGATTTGCTTGTCCTTAAGCAAATGCGCTTTTATTCTAATCAAAATACAAGTTAGGGGTTATTTAACACTAATACAAAAGTAATTACAACAAATAATCGTTCCACTAAAAACTAAAAACAAGCACGGAAGTCATACACTAGCACCTCACAAATAGTGTTTAGATACTCACATCTCTTGGGTGTAATAAAGTATATATCATAATATGAAAATGGAAAACATCTCTCACTACCTGTCATAGCAAATAGATTACCATAGGCTTGGGAAAGGATCAAACCTCCACCACTTGGCATAAGCACCTAGGATAAACTATCAAAGAGGTCTTTTAAAGGGTTATAACGTTAGGTGTAGGGTTATGGAAAACACGGTTTTGTTGGATAAAGGCAATTTTTACTGGTGGCGAGTTAATCATCTTGGTTAATTACATGTACAATATGGCGTTGCTAAGCCAAGACTCGACTCGACTTAAGCTAATCAAAATCTAACAAACTATGAAACAAACATAAAATGAAACGGGATGGTAGTCCGTATGTCTTTTTTCTCTTTTTCTTTTTTTTTTTATTTTTTTTCATACACTCTTATCCTACCATCCAAAATAATACATCATAGGGAATTTGCATTCCCCTTAAACTTGAATTTTTACATACTTTACAATAAACTACTCTAATGACTCGAATTAAGATAATTAAAACACTTGGAGTACTTTTTAAATATTAACGCACATATGGGGGTAATAAATTGATGTCTTCCTCATTACTCCATATTACTAGTACTTTACCCATGAGTCCCAATCGTCCCAAAACAATATGTACAAGAAATGCCTCGACTTAGCAACCATGTAATCAATTAGACAATTAACTAATGGTTTAAACATATAACAATAATGCACTAAAGATGAGTGCATACACGGAAGGCTAAGGCGATTTGGGTGTACATTTGGGGTGGATTGTAAACAAATTCTTCCTTTAAGTAAAATGCTTAAAGTTAGAAATGAAAAGATAGGCTCGGAGGGGTGTACTAGGGGTATCGTGTACTAAAAATAAGTACAATGCTAAGGTTTGGGAAAATTAATTGACTTTGTTAGTCAAGTAATATGACTTAAATGGTCAAGTAATTATGATACGGTTTTAAACACAAGGGTGATCCTAATGCCTCTTATCATGTAGTAAATCCTAACCACACCAATGTAGTCTCACTAGCGGTCTCGGGATGTATCACTAACGCAAGTTCTAGAATCGAAATACTACCGGTACACTCATAAGCACTAATAATGAATGCTTTTCCTATCAAATTTAAAGGCGAACCTCACATATTTGGGTGGAAAATTTTTTAAGTGGTACTGTTTTGTGCTATTCATACAACTCCTATTCATGAGACGCTTGTTAAGCCAAAAGTTTCACTCATAAATGTTGTAAAAAATTTGAAATTTGGCGCTAAAATTGCCCTAGCAAGTATTTCTCTTAGTTTTATTACACACCTAATATCGGACAAACAAACTCAAGTGCAATTATATCCTATAAGGTATCATCATTTACCCCCCTTACACTTAGGATGAACATTGTCCCCAATGCTCAATTAAAGGATGTAAAAGTAAAGCAGGTAAAAGAATGAAAACAAATACTCCCCTGATTCGTTCGGTGTGGATAGTATGTCAACAAGGTTAGATCTTCCTCCAAGAAAATGAACTTCGAAAGCTTCCCTCCAGAAATATAAATCATCTTCTTGTCATATATAACCTGTTAAACCTGAGAAAACAATCAAGGCAAACCTCGCGTAAAATCGGCGACAATCTATATATACTAAAAAATCCTAGAAAACAAATTAAGATATAATGCTTGCGTAATGAATGTTTGCAGATTTCCTGGAGTTTATAAAACTAAAGAATCAACAAAAACTTTAAGACTCCGGTTTAAACAAAACTCGTAAAATTTTTTAGAATTTTAGTACCTGACGCCGTCAGGTTGTAACTCCTGACGCCGACAGAATGTTCCTGGAAAAATCTTATGTTAAGTTTCCGGAAAATTTCTAGAAAAACTTATGCCTTATTTCCTGGAAAATCCTGCAAAACATCATTATGACTCGATGCAAGCATTTGACTCTAACAAATACTAAAATACATGCTCATTTAATATTGTAGTGAATCATGCTCATTTTCGTTTTCATAAACAAATTTGAATTTCCCTTATACTTAGCTTTTTCAAAATACCTTTATATGTAATTAAAACGAAGTTAAAAACAAAATAAAGCATTTTCACAATTTACTTTGAAACATAATTTACCAACAATAAAAATAAGACACGCATATGGAAACAAATATAATCAAACAAATAAAAATCAAACAAATAAAAACACACAAAACATGGGTTGCCTCCCAATAAGCGCTTGTTTTTGTTCAAGTCACGAGCCTGACTCTACCCTTATTTAACGGAAATAGGGGAGGTTTTCCCTACACTTAGGATTAAGTGCGGGTGGAAGTAGCGATACTGTTAGGAATACAAATATTCCTATAAAAGTCTCGGTCGCCTAATTATTGTAATAGCATTAAGTTAGCCCGTAGTTAGTGTATTCATTATTTAGTTAGTATTAGTCTAAGTAACACCGTGGAAGAAGGACGGGTCTTTACCCACTGTATGCCTGATCCACAGCCCGGGTGTGGGCGTTTGTAGTGTAGTATAAATACCCCTCTCCACATGTGGAGAGGGTTGGACCTTCATTCACTCTAATCTAATATTTCCATTTTTCTCACAAGGTTCCACTCTTTCTTTCTCTCTATTACTTCCAACGCCACACATACCACAAGGAAATCATGTTTCCAACTTGATTAGTATTCTACAATTGGTATCAAGAGCCAAGGTTTCATCTTAGGGCCTTGTAGAATCGGATTTGATGTGGTTTTTGTGTAGTTTTTGTGAGTTTGAAGTCACTTTCTTGAAAAACATCTTGGTTTGATCTTTCTAGTGTTATTCGACATGTTAGTGATGTACTTTTATGATCCTTGGTGTTATTAGAACATTGTGTTTCAGTTGGTTATTGTAACAACCGTGGTTTTGGCGGGTTAGTTTGACTAATAGTCTTGACTCGGTTGACGTTTGTTTGGTGTGCATTAGGTGTTTGAAGTGATATATGAGTGATATAGGTGAGTTTTAGCACTAAATCCCTTTGCGTGAGTGGTTTTATTGTGATTTAGAAAGTTTGGAATTTGGGAAAGTTCATTTTGATCACCTTGGTGGTGTAGAAATAACTTGTGTAGTTTTGGTGTTTTTGTGTTTTTGCGTAACAAGGCTTCGTTCAAGTAATTGAGCGTTAGTGAGTTACGTGGGATTTGTTTTTATGAGTTATATTTCAAAAAGAGTGTGAAATTCTATTTTTGGAAACTTTATTTTGAAAATGATTATTTTCCGGTTTATCGTAAAATTAAGGTTTATCGCAAAAGACGTTAGGTTTTGTTATGGGAATACATAAAATATGAAAATTATGAGGTTTTGAGTGTAATAAATTAATTTTATAAAAAATAAATAAAAATTTATATTTTATATATGTAAAATTCGGATTTAAGGGATAAGGGGGAAAAAGGAAACCCAATTTGAGTCCAAATATGACTCTTAGGCCCAAGGATTATCCATAATTAATATATATACCAAACCAAACACCCCTAAAACGTTTTTCCTGCAATTTTAGTCGATCCAAGGAGCAAGAGAAGGGAGAAAAAAATTAGGGTTTATAATTGTGAAGCAATAATCAAGAATCAAGGTAAAATTCTTAAAATACATGTTCAATTGTTTGATTAATTAATATAATTCATGTAATAATTATATGATGGATTAGGGTTTGTGTTAACTTCTGTAAATTAATGTTATAAAACATGTTGGGATCAATAATTAGTAATAGTATGATGTTTGGTTAAGAGAATTGAGCGTAAAACAAGCTAGTTATTGAGTTAGGGTTTGGACAGATTTGTAAGGCTGTAAAGATGTGAGTGTAAATATCAGATGGTGATGAGTTAAGTCACGAATTTTAGGTCTAAATTGAAGTATAATGAATGAGCTTTCCAAAAAGTCTAGCCACGATCAATTTTGAGGTCGGGAAGTCGGTCTTTTGATTTTTCTTTGATAAGGTGTCAAAGCTGTCAAACCGGGACAGATTTTGGGTAAAAGTTTGAGGTTGGCATGTGGTTTTAAAAGTGGTATTTTGACTTGGTCTTCTGGAATAGTTAAGTTTTAGGTTATATTAGACTACCATGAAGAGGATTCGCGATAAAAACTTGTGGAAGTAATTATTAAAAATCAAAACTTTTTGGTGTGCGTTCAGATCCGAATTTGAGTAGTTGTCAAGTTTGAATTTCTTGTGAGTACTTGTGTGTGTTATTCGTCCATGGCTTCTGGGATTAGCTTCTATGCTTATGAGAGACCATGGTAAATTTTTGGTGTGAGTTGTTGAGCTTTATTTGTCGTGATTTCATGTGAGTGAATGTACTCAAAAATTTTGCGTTTTCTGAGTTTTAGAGTGCAAAGGATTTAGTGAGTATTAAGTTATGGTAGTGGTTAGTGTGGTGTCTAGGAGATCCATGGTGGGTCATATGAGTCTTATACATCCATCATATGTGTATTACATGGGTTGTAGCTTTTAGCTTGACCTTGTGTAATGTAGATTATTTTTGTGTGCTATAGATTGTGAGTTGTTTTTGTGAAAGCTGCGGAGTTTAAGGTGAGTTCATAGTCCCATATTTTTACTTTGTTTTAAACTTGGGATGGGAATGATGCTTGTCTTAAATGATTTGATTTACTGTGATTATGTGTGTGGTATTAAAGAGCTTGGACTTATAATGTTGTCGTATGTATGCTATGTGTGATTATTTGCTTGTGTGGATATATATGTTTGGTCTAATTGGGGGGGAGTATCCAATTGGAGAGTAATACTCCTACTCGTACCAAATTATGTGGATTGGATAATGTGATGATAATGCTGTGTGGTCCAATTGGGGGGGAGTATCCAATTGGAGAGTAATACTCCTACTCGTTACTGGTTTATGGGATTCAATTGGGAGGGTGCTTACCCTGTTGCTCGCGCATGCGACCTAATTGATGATATGTTGATGTGGCACTAATTATGGGATCGGGGGACACGAGCCGTCCTGATGTGGTACTAATTATGGGATCGGAGGACACGAGCCATCCTAATGGTTGCCTTATGAGTGTTGTTGCCTTTATGTGTGGTTATTAACTTGCAAATGCATGTAGCTATATGATAACTATAATTATTTGTCCAGCTATATTTTGTAATCACAGTAAATTCGGCTGCCTTGTGTGTTGAGTCTTAAACCTATGAATCTCACCAACATTATGTTGACGTTTTAAGCATCATTTTCAGGTGAGCTTTCTAAGGATAAGATAGAAGGATGTGGATAGACGAGACCTTAGTTGCATTGGAAGTGGTTTATCATCTATGTTTGGGTTTATGATTTGTTTTGGTTATTTTATTTTGGGGTATTGTTACAACACTTTGTGTTTGTACATTGCTCTATTTATATGCATATAGTTGTTCTCTATGTAGACACCAGGTGTTGTGATGATATCCATGAAGTTACACCCGCGCGTTTCCGCCGTGGCGGGGTGTGACAGATTGGTATCAGAGCCTTGGTTATAGAGAATTAGGTGGTTTAACCTAGACTATAGCCTAGGAGTCCTTCATATAGTTGCATTTAGGATCTATGTGTAAGTATAGTATTTTATATGTCTATTTTTCCTATATTTATGAGATGTTTTATTGAGTTTCGGACGTCTATTCTATTCCCTATAGGTAGTATTGTATATATCGACTTTATTATATCGTCTTCCGCACGTAAGATGCTTCGTTGGACAACCGTTGTCGTTATAGGTTGCGAGAGAAGTAGTAGGATGAAGCGGATTAACCGCAGAATCTGAGTTCTCACTAGCATATATCCATGTTCGGACAAGGAGAGGACGTTTTTGGGAAACGTTGGTGGAGAAGAAGTGGAGAGGTTTGGAACCACGACGACTTCTGGAGATGGAGCCATTACCAAATACCATTGGTAGTGTCCTCACTTCACCTAGGAAGGAGATGTGGTTTAGTCTAAACCTCGTGATTTGTATGCGCTTGTGAATTATGTAAAAATTGGAAGAAAGGAATAGAGATGGTTTTGCATGTTGTCGACTACCTCAACATGTAGGAAACATGAATGGTTGGTTGAGTAAAGATGAAAGGGAGTTAGGATGAAATGGTGTGGATTCGGATCTAGAGTCCATAGCGAGTAGTAAGTTGAATTGATCTGAGTGGGGAGATAAGTGCGAGAGTGGAGTTGAGCCATTATGCGACGTCTTTTGTTTTGTGTTATGTTTTGGAATTTGTATATTTTCTTTTGCCGCTGGAGCCATGTGGAGCGTGATTACTCTCGGATACTGGATCGACCTTATCCAAGTAATTTTGATTATAGAGTTTACGTGATCGTTGGAATTGTTCGATGTGAGATGATTGTTTGCGACGTCTTTTAGTTTTGTTTGTATGATGTGTTGTCATAGGAGGGAGTACACTTGTGAAAGGGGGCATATATAATTATGGTGGCCAACATAATTATACATGCGTCACAACGCAAGTGGACTTTCAAGTATGATAGCATGGATTGCATGGTGTATTAGGTGCTATGTGGTATATGTGCGTTATCATTGAGATGTGTGGTTTTGGAAGTAAGTATGCGTGTGGAATAGGCTTATAACTATGGTCGCGAACATAATTATAAGGGTATCACACATGTGGACTTGTGACCATTATTGCATTGATTGATGTTTGTTGTTATATGTTGTGGTAGATGGTATGTGATATCATGTTGTTGATGGCTGTATGGTTAGAGAAGTATTCTCTTAACCGTTTGGGCAGTCGTTATATGTTGGGGTGTGTAGGTGGTAAGATTCCATTCTACCTATCATATGTTGATACCTCAATTATCGGTGGGTACTTATGTTGTGGTATTTAGGTTGATTCGTTTGCTAGACGCTCCGTTTGTATACCTAATTCTTTGGTTGGCCTTCCCATTCGTACCATGATGGTACAGATGCCATATTCTTTCTCTTTGACGTCGTGATAGGTGTTGGGTAATCGAATTCGTTTTGTTGGATACTGGTTCGTTTCTTTGATTATTCCATACATTCATTCCTCGGATGAATGTTATGCTATTCTTCAAGTATTGGTTGTTCGTGACGAATTGGTGTGGATATTTAATCCCTCATTTACACACACCAATTGAAATTTTGTGACATGTTTGTGACCTGTTAGTGTCGGTGTTTTTCTATAACTTTGGTTTGATTGTTGTACGAGTGAGTCTTTGCGTTCTTCGCTTGATTTGCAATGTATTTGCGTGAGTGTTCACTGGTATGAGTTCGTTTGAGGATTATTTTGATTACGAAATTCTTCAATGTCTTTCGCGTTCGATTTAGAGGTTGTGTTAGAGTCTTTATGGCATTTTCCAAATTCGTTTTGGGTATTTCAAGGTCATTTATTGCAAACTATTATTTTTATGGTGAAAAGGAAGTGTGAAAAATAAAATAAAATAAATAAATAATACTACCTCCGTCCCATAAAAACTGTCCAGTTTGACTTTTCAGAGTCAAACTGGTTCAACTTTGACCTTATCTATTTTTGTGGGTATTATATAATACTTGATGAAAAATATATGAATGGATTGAGTTTTAAGTGTGTTATTTATTGGTATAATTTTTCATCAAGTATTATACAACACATAAAAAATATTTAAGGTCAAAGTTGAACCAGTTTGACTCTGAAAAGTCAATCTGGACAGTTTTTATGGGACGGAGGGAGTAATAAATATGGTTATGTTGATGTCTTACATAAATGGTTTATATATATATATATATATATATATATATATATATATATATATATATATATATATATATATATATATATATATATATATATATATATATATTAAAAAATGTGTATAACTTTAAGATATGTCTTGTAAAGAAAAAAAAAAAAAAAAACGGTGTTCATTTGTTTTTGGGAAGGTCGAGTATGGGAATAAGAACTGTCTATGGTTCTCATTTACCAAACTTGTTATGTATTTGGTTCATCGAGTGTTTCTTTTGTTGAGGTACGCCTGTGGATTTACTATGGCTACGTATATTCTATCTTTTCTTGTGTGGGGTTTTCATGAACATTTTATCCGTGTCTACTTTTATTGGGGGAAAAATTCCTCATTGTGCTTTTCTAGCTTTGGTTTTGATGTTCGCTACTTCGCTATTCGGTAATTCATACCCTTTTTGAGTTCGTTGATATACGTTTTAGTTCGACCGGTTTCATGGTTCGCGTCGTTTACTTAGGATAGATTGTTGTTTTGATTATCAATTTGTTCGTTGAAGAGGAAGAGGGTTTTTGCCAAGTTGTTCAAGTGAGAGGTTTAGTTTCAAGATGTACGTTCTTCAGATTGCGTGGGCATCGCGGAGGTATAAGATCCATAAGAGGAACTATGTGATACATGATTTAAAGTTGGGGAGTAGAACTTGGAGATGATATTTTATAGAGCAAAGAGTGTCGTCTACCCAGATCATAAGAATCTTTAGCATATATTTGACAAGAGGTTAATATATGTTGAAGAGAAGTTGGGTATGGAATTACTCAGTGACTACGATTGTCTGATTCGCCACCGTAAAGGAAGGGAAGACATCATGGTAAGAGCGCTGAGCGGGAGTGAATGAGTGAAACTTGGATGTTTGTGAGCAATGATTATGATAATTCAGTTCGGAGTTAAGAGGATGATATTGACAGCCTAAAGAGAGAGATTCAAGGATGAGAACATGTAATAAGAATGATTACTTGGTTTAGACCAGTAAATGGAAAGGAACGAAGATGGAGGAATGTACTTTAGGGACCATCTATTGGTTCTATTGAGAGGAAGCGTAAGGACAGCAGTCATGCAAGGTATTTGATACATCCGAGAATGGATAAGACATATCATTACCTTTGTAAGAGATGTATGGAGGAATTGGTGAGATTGTTCATTTGATGAGATGGTAACGAGACATGGAGTGTCGCGTGATCATGAAAGAAAGTGATGGAATACTTACTTCGCAATAGTGGTAAACGTGTTATAGAGTCTTGAGAATGTGTATGTAGATGAGTACGACTTATCATTCTCTAATGAGAGAACTAAGTGAGCGTACAAATCAGGTGTTGGATGGTAAGCTGAGAGTATGGGTGTGTTTGATTTTGGAGGAAGCCGGGGTATACATTTACCCTTCGCTGAGTTCTCCTATATCAACAATTATCATTCTGGTATTGAGTATGTGTCGTGTGAAAAGTTGTATGGAAGGTAATGTAGGTCATCTGTTCTGTGGGCAAAGGTTGGAACAAGCCAACAAATTGGTCCTGAACTAGAACGAGAGACTACGAATAAGGTTCTTCTGACTAAGGAAAGACTTGAAGCAGCAAGAGATCGCCAAAAGAGTTATGCGGATTATTTCCGTAAGCCCTTAGAGTTTGGTGTTGGTGATATGTGAGGTTAAAAGTATCTCCTTGGAAGGGTGTTGTGTGTTTCGGTAAGAAAGGCAAGCTAGCACCAAGATACGTAGAACCATTTGAGATTTACGGAAAGGATTTGATTTGTGGCATATCGGTTGAAGTTAGCTGAGGAATTAAGTGGTGTACATGATGCGTTTCACGTATCTAATGGGAAAGAAGTGGTTGGTGGATGCTAGTCTGCATGTGCCATTAGATGAATGTAAGGTTGACAAGACTCTTCGTTTTGTCGAGAAACCTATTGAGATTATGGAATTGAGATGTTAAGAGTTTGAAGTGTGGTGAGATAGCGTTGCTAAGGTATGGTGGGATTCTAAGCGTGGTCCTGAGTTTACTTGGGAACGTGAGGATCAGATGTAATTAATGTTTTGTTTTATGGGTATCTATTATTTGTAAGTGCGTCTTGCGGTTACCATTTGGTTTTTCATTTGGTTCGAGAGTATCGTACCTATCTGTGAGAAGTCGTTCGGATCTTTGGTGTTATTGATCGGGGAGTGTATCTATTTGCGTGTATCGTTGAAGCGACGAAATGTTTTCTATCGTGTGAATTCGGTTATTTAGTCGGTTCACATTTTTGCGATTCTTTCTCTGTGATTTTATGGTGTGGTATTTATCCGCTTAAAAATCCATAAATTTCCTTTTGATGTTGTGAGTGGTGACTATAGTAGTTGAAATCTCGGGACGCGATTTCCCTAAGTGGGGGATGATGTAACAACCGTGGTTTTGGCGGGTTAGTTTGACTAATAGTCTTGACTCGGTTGACGTTTGTTTGGTGTGTATTAGGTGTTTGAAGTGATATATGAGTGATATATGTGAGTTTTAGCACTAAATCCCTTTGCGTGAGTGGTTTTATTGTGATTTGGAAAGTTTGGAATTTGGGAAAGTTCGTTTTGATCACCTTTGTGGTGTAGAAATGACTTGTGTAGTTTTGGTGTTTTTGTGTTTTTGCGTAACGAGGCTTCGTTCAAGTAATTGAGCGTAAGTGAGTTACGTGGGATTTGTTTTTATGAGTTATATTTCAAAAAGAGCGTGAAATTCTATTTTTGGAAACTTTATTTTGAAAATGATTATTTTCCGGTTTATCGTAAAATTAAGGTTTATCGCAAAAGACGTTAGGTTTTGTTATGGGAATACATAAAATATGAAAATTATGAGGTTTTGAGTGTAATAAATTAATTTAATAAAAAAAAATAAAAATATATATTTTATATATGTAAAATTCGGATTTAAGGGATAAGGGGGAAAAAGGAAACCCAATTTGAGTCCAAATATGACTCTTAGGCCCAAGGATTATCCATAATTAATATATATAACAAACCAAACACCCCTAAAACGTTTTTCCTGCAATTTTAGTCGATCCAAGGAGCAAGAGAAGGGAGAAAAAAATTAGGGTTTATAATTGTGAAGCAATAATCAAGAATCAAGGTAAAATTCTTAAAATACATGTTCAATTGTTTGATTAATTAATATAATTCATGTAATAATTATATGATGGATTAGGGTTTGTATTAACTTCTGTAAATTAATGTTATAAAACATGTTGGGATCAATAATTAGTAATAGTATGATGTTTGGTTAAGAGAATTGAGCGTAAAACAAGCTAGTTATTGAGTTAGGGCTTGGACAGATTTGTAAGGCTGTAAAGATGTGAGTGTAAATAACAGATGGTGATGAGTTAAGTCACGAATTTTAGGTCTAAATTGAAGTATAATGAATGAGCTTTCCAAAAAGTCCAGCCACGATCAATTTTGAGGTCGGGAAGTCGGTCTTTTGATTTTTCTTTGATAAGGTGTCAAAGCTGTCAAACCGGGACAGATTTTGGGTAAAAGTTTGAGGTTGGCATGTGGTTTTAAAAGTGGTATTTTGACTTGGTCTTCTGGAATAGTTAAGTTTTAGGTTATATTAGACTACCATGAAGAGGATTCGCGATAAAAACTTGTGGAAGTAATTATTAAAAATCAAAACTTTTTGGTGTGCGTTCAGATCCGAATTTGAGTAGTTGTCAAGTTTGAATTTCTTGTGAGTACTTGTTTATGTTATTGGTCCATGGCTTCTGGGATTAGCTTCTATGCTTATGAGAGACCATGGTAAATTTTTGGTGTGAGTTGTTGAGCTTTATTTGTCATGATTTCATGTGAGTGAATGTACTCAAAAATTTTGCGTTTTTTGAGTTTTAGAGTGCAAGAGATTTAGTGAGTATTAAGTTATGGTAGTGGTTAGTGTGGTGTCTAGGAGATCCATGGTGGGTCATATGAGTCTTAGACATCCATCATATGTGTATTACATGGGTTGTAGCTTTTAGCTTGACCTTGTGTAATGTGGATTATTTTTGTGTGCTATAGATTGTGAGTTGTTTTTGTGGAAGCTGCGGAGTTTAAGGTGAGTTCATAGTCCCATATTTTTACTTTGTTTTAAACTTGGGATGGGAATGATGCTTGTCTTAAATGATTTGATTTACTGTGATTATGTGTGTGGTATTAAAGAGCTTGGACTTATAATGTTGTCGTATGTATGCTATGTGTGATTATTTGCTTGTGTGGGTATATATGTTTGGTCCAATTGGGGGGGAGTATCCAATTGGAGAGTAATACTCCTACTCGTACCAAATTATGTGGATTGGATAATGTGATGATAATGCTGTGTGGTCCAATTGGGGGGGAGTATCCAATTGGAGAGTAATACTCCTACTCGTTACTGGTTTATGGGATTCAATTGGGAGGGTGCTTACCCTGTTGCTCGCGCATGCGACCTAATTGATGATATGTTGATGTGGCACTAATTATGGGATCGAGGGACACGAGCCGTCCTGATGTGGTACTAATTATGGGATCGGAGGACACGAGCCGTCCTAATGGTTGCCTTATGAGTGTTGTTGCCTTTATGTGTGGTTATTAACTTGCAAATGCATGTAGCTATATGATAACTATAATTATTTGTCTAGCTATATTTTGTAATCACAGTAAATTCGGTTGCCTTGTGTGTTGAGTCTTAAACCTATGAATCTCACCAACATTATGTTGACGTTTTAAGCATAATTTTCAGGTGAGCTTTCTAAGGATAAGATAGAAGGATGTGGATAGACGAGACCTTAGTTGCATTGGAAGTGGTTTATCATCTATGTTTGGGTTTATGATTTGTTTTGGTTATTTTATTTTGGGGTATTGTTACAACACTTTTTGTTTGTACATTGCTCTATTTATATGCATATAGTTGTTCTCTATGTAGACACCAGGTGTTGTGATGATATCCATGAAGTTACACCCATGCGTTTCCGTCGTGGCGGGGTGTGACAGTTATACCATATCTGTAATCAATTTGAAGTTTGGATTAGGTTTTGGGCGTATTTCATAGTTGCGGTTAGTTCTACTGTTGCATTGCTTGTCTGCGTTTAGTTCCTGATCTCTGTGGTTAGTTTGCCTGTGATTACTATTTTGGGAATGCAAACAAATCCCAAGGAAAGTGACAGTTTTGGACTTTTGTCTCTGCGATTGGCTCCTGCTGTTAAGTGGTCTGCGATTAGTTCATTGTGTTTAGCGTGCTGCGGTTAAGTGGTCTGCGATTAGTTCATTGTGTTTAGCTTTCTGCGGTTAAGTGGGTTGCGATTAGTTCTTTGTGGTTAGCCTCACTTGTGGTTTGAATATTCTGCGGTTTGCTTATTCTGCGGTTGGATTATTCTGCGGTTTGC
This sequence comes from Artemisia argyi, assembly GCA_030686995.1. NCBI lineage: Eukaryota > Viridiplantae > Streptophyta > Magnoliopsida > Asterales > Asteraceae > Artemisia > Artemisia argyi. The sequence goes on along the minus strand of CM060697.1, from coordinate 16,373,306 downwards.
TACATTCTGCGGTTAGTGACTTGTGGTCATCTTTCATTGTGGTTAACTATCCTGCGGTTCAATATTCCTACGGTTTGGTCAAATTGCGGTTAACTATCCCTGCAACTTGTGCACTTTATTGCAAGTATCTCCTACTCTGCGGTTTGGTAGTTTCAATTTTGTGATGTCGACATCCTCAGATGACATTCAAGCTGCTGGGTCCGACACCCGACCTCCGATGTTGGACAGAACTGACTATGAATCAAGGGCACAAAGGATTCGTCTCTATTGTTTGGGTAAGGAAAATGGAGTCAACATTTTGAAATCCATCGATGAGGGACCCTTTCAAATGGGTACTACTAGAGACACGGTCGCAGCAACTGATCAACAACCGGCTGTAGTTGGTCCAGATAGACCTCGCACTTACAATGAGCTGTCGGATGAAGAAAAGAAATGCTATGATGCCGACATCAGAGCATCGAATATTGTCATTCAAGGGCTTCCTAAAGATGTCTACAAACTTATCAACTACAACACTGAAGCCAAGGCTGTCTGGGATAATGTGAAAATGCTTCTTGCGGGGTCTGAGTTAACCAAAGAAGATCGGGAGTCTCAACTATACGATGAATTTGAGCATTTCAAAATGAACCCAGGTGAAAGCATCACTGATTATTATATCAGATTTCACAAGCTGGTCAATGATATGAGAGCCATCAAGATGACAATGCCCAATATTCAGCTTAATTCCAAATTCATGAATAACATGGCACCAGAATGGGATAGGTTTGTTACAGCCGTTAAGCTCAACAAAGGTCTCAGGCATACTAATCATGAACAACTAGATCTATGCATATCTCCAACAACATGAGAAACATGCCGCTTATGATCGGTTAATGCAAGGAAAGCTCAATCCGTCAACATCAAATGAATCTCTTGCCTTTGTCTCTAATGTTCAACAACTTACCCAAACTTCAAATGATCAATCTCAACCATTACAACCGTCTTCCAGGTCTACGCCAACAAATGGTCAATCATAAACTCTCTCACCATCTGCTTTGAATACACAACTGGATTCTGGGTATTCTCACACTGACATGATGATTGATAATCTCTCCAACCAAGTTTCCTTACTGGTCCAACAGTTTAGGGCTGCACTTCCATCAACTAATAACCAACTTAGGACTTCATCTAATCCACGTAATCAGGCAGTCATAGAAGATGGTAGGGTGGTGGTGCAGAATGTGCAGGGAAGACAAAACTTCAATCAAAGAAATGCTGGTAGAGAAAATGGGCAGTACAGAGTTGGGAATGCTCTTCAAGTACAAGCTAAGCAGCCTAAGTGTTATAACTGCGGACGGTTGGGCCATATAGCTAGGAATTGAACTCTCTCAAAGCGTCCTCAAAACTCTGAGTACTTCAAGGACAAGATGTTGCTAATGCAGGCGCAAGAGAATGGGAGTGTGTTGGATGAAGAAGCTCCGCTCTTTCTGGCTGGTAATGACGGGAACACGTTTGATGCTGATGTGGATGATCAGCCTGTTCAGGACATGGCTCTAAATGATCTGAATATCTTTCATGTTGAAGAATGTGATGCATTTGACTCAGACGTAGATGACGAACCTACTGCTCAAACCATCTTCATGGCTAATCTGTCTGCAGCTGCATCCTCTCCACAGCATTCTGAATCCTCCATCACATCTGCTATTTCTGAGGTACCAACGTCACTTAATCCTGATCTGAAAACTCCTACAATTTCGCAGGGGGTGTATGACTCTGTACAACTCAAGAATATTGTCAACACAAACACCACTGATATGAGAAATACCAATAATATCCCATATGAAATATATGTGAATGACAATGGACTGCCTGTTGTACCAAGTGACATGCCGTCTGTTGATTCTAGTGAACATGAGGTACATGAGCACACGATATAAAACCCTGATGATTCCTTGATTACTAGAGTTAACATCATTAAGGATCAAGTGAATATTTATGAACAGCGTGCTAAATTTGAGCTGAATGAACGTGAGCAGAAAATGGAATGGCAAATGCGTACTTACATATCTGAAAATAATTCCAAACAAGAAACTTTGAAAAGGGAGTTAGTTTCTTTAAAAAAACAATTGGATCAAACCGTTAAACAAAAACAAGAATTTCAAAAAGGTTTGACATCAATCAAACTCGAATACAAAGATAAAGAGACTAAACTTCTAAATGATTTCTCAAAACTCAAAATGTTGAAAAATAAATTAGAAGATAAGTTGTACACACAAGGCCAAACCATTCAATCTGCTCAAATGATGCAAAACCATAGGAAACTAAGTGATGAATTTAGTGAACAGGATGCCTCTAAGCCTAAAGCAAAATTCCTTAGAAATGGTTTAGGTGCTCAACCTGCATCATATGATGCAAACACTATGCTTGAACCTAACCATGCCCCTCCTGATGTGAGATCCTATGACGAGATTGATGAGGCGGAGGATAGAACTAGGGTAAAACTTGCTGAACAATTAAAGGATCCTAAGTGCATAGCTAATAATATTGTGTTTCACTATGATTATGCGAATGATAATCATTTAGCCATTTTTGTTCCTCAGAAGAGAATCCTTCCTGACAAAGTTTTTTGGAATATAGACATTGGGAAAATGAAAGCTGAAAGAATTGTGGGTAACACACGCACTATCTTTAGAATTGCTGACCCAACTATTTATCCTCTGAATACACCCAGGCACCACGTACCATTTACTCTTCCCACACAGTGTAATACTCTAATTGGGTTGTATGTTCTAGGTCAACTGTTTAATGACTTTAAGAAAACATGTAAAATGAGAATTACACCAACAGGGATTACAGAAGGGGAAAGGGGTTTTGAGCAAACAAAACAGTGTTATCTAACTGAAGTTATGCCATTTTTCAAACTTCTGAAAGAACATTTTGAGGGCCTTAAAAATACCATTAATGATGATGTGACTCAAATGAAAAAGGTTTTTAATGAAGTGGAAAGTGAGGGTAACCAATTAGCTATTGATCTCAAATACAGTGAAATTGACAGGAAAAACATTCTCATTATGAATGAAAACTTGATTGCTAATTACATTGCAAAAGATGTGATTTACACTGTAACCGACTCAACATTATCTGCTCGACAATTTCATGAAATGTCGGTTACTTTGAATGTCTTTCAGAATCGTGTTATTGAGCTTGAGGGGGAGAATTAGAAACTTAATGAAAAAATTCAAAACGACGACCATGATAACATGGTCAGGAATTTCTCAAAACTAGAAGTTGATAATTTTAACTTACAACTAAAATATCAACATCTAGAAGAAAGCATAAAAATATCAAATACCAAGATATCTTCGGATGCTCCTGAGTTTGACACATGTTTTGAATTAGCCAAAAAGGATGAAGTAATTCAAGCTCACTCAAACACGATTCGGAAATTGAAGGTCCAAATTGCACAATTAAAGTCGAACAAAAGTGACGTGACCAATACCAATTACCAGAAGTCGATAGATTCTCAAAACTTTCAGAAACAAGGCATTATCAATGAATTACAACATGAAAATGGGTGGCTTTGTGCTAAAATGTCAAACGCTAAACAACGTTACAAAGAGTTATTTGAGTCTATTAAAATAACACGTGACCAAAACGATGAAGGAGTCACTTCATTGTTAAACGAAATTGAGAATCTAAAGACTATGGTGAAGGGTAAAATGCCCATCGTTTCATGTGATCATGCAATTTCCAATGTACATGCTTGTAAGAAATATGTGTGTGATGCTGTGAATGTCTCTCTTCCCCTTAGGAACAATAAGTTAGTTCATAGCAACTATCTTAGATATCTTAAGGATTGTCTGGCCATACTTAGAGAAACCATTGAAGATGAGAGGATACCTAAACCACAGGATGATGTTATTGTTGGTGCATGCTTCCTCACTAATAGAGCCCAGGAATTATTAGAATATGCTATAGGATCATGCCCCAAGAATGATAACAAGTCGGATAGGTCATTTGTGTCACACTCTAACAATGGCAACAAACATGTTACATTTGATTATCCCCAAACCATGTCACAATCCACCATCATGATCACCGGTAAACAAGTAGCAACTAAACATACTAATGTTCCCGTCATTGCTTCTACAGGAGTAAAAGGTGTATCTAATGCTAGCAAGTCACAGCCTAGGTGCAATACAAAGAATGATAGGATTTTGCCGGCTAAGAGTACACTTATGAAGGAATTAGAAGAATCCTCTAGGAACAATAAAGTTATGCTTAATAAACGGAATCGAGTTGAATCAAACATTTGTGTTAACAATGATGTAATTAATTCGAATTCTGGTGCTATTTGTAAGACTTGTAACGAATGTTTATTTTTTGGTAATCATGATGCTTGTGTTGTGTCCTTTTTAAAATCCACTATGCAATCTCCGGTTATGAATGTTTCAAGTGTTAAAAGGATAAAACAAGTATGGAATAAAACAGGAAAAGTGTTCACTAATGTTGGTTATCAATGGAGACCTACTGGAAGGAAATTCACCCTAGGAGAAAAGTGCCCAATGACTAGGATCACTAACTCCAAAGTTGTGCCAATTAAGAAGTGGAGACCTACTGGTAGAATGTTTCCAATAGAAGCAATTAGTACCACTCCTAGTTCTAGTGAATCAAAATGTGATTATTCCAGTGATATATCTGTAACATATGATAATCCAATATTTGTGTATGCTAACCAAACAAACCCCAACTGTTTGTGGGGCTCCAGCTTTTTCAGTTATCCACCATTGTCTGGTTTCAAATGCAGGTCATACAAATCGTCCTTTGGTATTTGGACTCAGGCTGCTCAAAACATATGACTGGAGATCGCTCGCGGCTCAAGAACTTCGTGGAAAAGTTCATTGGTACGGTTAGATTTGGGAAAGACCATTTTGGATCTATAATGGGTTATGGTGATTACGTCTTTGGAGACAGTGTAATATCCAGAGTATACTACGTGGTAGGACTTGGGCACAATCTATTTTCTGTTGGTTAATTCTGTGACTCTGATCTTGAAGTCGCCTTCAAAAAGCACACCTGTTTTGTTAGAGAATTAGATGGTATTGATCTTCTCAAGGGGAGTCGGGGCACTAATCTTTATACCATCTCTATCGAAGACATGCTGCGGTCCTCTCCAATTTGCTTGCCTTCAAAAGCCTCTAAGAACAAATCATGGTTGTGGCATCGTCGTTTAAACCACTTGAACTTCGGTACCATCAATGAACTCACACGTAAGGATCTTGTTCGAGGCTTGCTCAGACTTAAGTATGAAAAAGATCACTTGTGTTCCGCATGTCAAATGGGCAAGAGCAAAAAGCACACCCATAAACCCAAGACTGTCAATTCCATCATGGAAGTTCTACATACTCTTCACATGGATCTCTGTGGACCAATGAGGATTCAAAGTATCAATGGAAAGAAATATGTGCTTGTTATCGTCGATGATCATTCTCGATTCATGTGTAAAGTTTCTACGATCAAAAAACGAAACTCCGTAAACCATCATCAAACTCATCAAGCAGTTGCAAGTTCGTCTCAACAAAACAGTTAGATTCATTCGTACTGATAATGGAACGGAGTTTGTGAACAAACAACTTACTCAATTTTATGAAGGTGTCGGCATTAGTCATCAAAAGAGCATTCCACGTACTCCTCAACAAAATGGAGTTGTTGAAAGACGCAATCGCACCTTAGTTGAAGCCGCTAGGACTATGCTCATCTTCTCCAAAGCTCCTATGTTTCTTTGGGCTGAGGCAATTGCAACTGCATGTTACACACAGAACCGATCCTTGATACATCCTCTCCACTACAAGACTCCATATGAACTGGTTCATGGCAAAAAACCAGACCTTTCGTTTCTTCGAGTGTTTGGTGCATTGTGCTATCCAACTAATGACAGTGAAGACCTTGGGAAACTCAAGGCCAAGGCTGACATTGGTTTCTTCGTTGGCTATGCTCCAGAGCGAAAGGGGTACCGAATCTACAACAAACGTACCGGAGACATAATGGAAACAATCCACGTTACTTTCGATGAGCTGACTGAGCAACCGGTTCCTGGACAATCAAGTTCTGGACCCGTACCTAACCTTTTGTCTCCTGGACCTATAAGCTCTAGGCTTGTATAGAATCCCACTCCTGCTACTCCTTTTGTACCTCCTACAAGTGAAGATTGGAAGAAACTGTTTGACCCTATGTTTGATGAATACTTTGAACCTCAACATGTGGATGCTCCAGAAGCCTCAGTCGTTCAACAACCAGCTGGGGTAGCAAATGTACCAGTTGATAATGCTGGGCCATCAACTTCTTTGTCATGGGATCCTGAAGCCCCCACCATCAGTGGCTCAGTTACCACATCTAATGGCCAACCTTCATTTGTACAACGAGTAGCAGCTGTGGATAATTCGTTTGAAGTAAATCCTTTTGCTCCACCTGATAATGAGCCATTTGTTAACATCTTTGCCCCTGAATCGTCAAATGATGCTACATCCTCCGACGAATCTAACACGGCTACCTCAGTTCCCTATTCTCAACCCCATGAACACCTTAGGAAATGGACAAATGATCACCCAATTTACAACATTATTGGAAACCCTTCACGTCTGGTATCTACCCGTAAGCAACTTGCAACCGACGCATTGTGGTGCTTCTTTAATTCTGTCCTCTCTAAAGTTGAGCCAAAAGACTTCAAGGATGTAATGTCTAAACACTCATGGTTCACTGCAATGGTGGACGAGATTCATGAGTTTGACCGACTTGATATGTGGGAATTAGTACTGCCTCCCGATTGTACTATGATCATTGCTCTCAAATGGATATTTAAAGTTAAACTTGATGAGCATGGAGACGTATTGAAGAACAAGGCTAGGCTTGTGGCAAAAGGATACCGTCAAGAAGAAGGTATAGACTTTGAAGAATCCTTCGCACATGTTGCTAGAATTGAAGCCATAAGAATATTTCTCGCAAATGCTGCAAGTCAGAACATGGTGGTTTATCAAATGGATGTCAAGACTGCATTCTTAAATGGCGATCTAAAAGAGGTGGTGTATGTAAGCCAACCCGAAGGTTTTATGGATCCAGAACGCCCTAATCATGTGTATCGTTTGAAGAAGGCTCTTTATGGGCTTAAGCAAGCTCCTAGGGCGTGGTACGACACCTTGTCAAAATTCCTTCTTGCTAACAAGTTTTCCAAAGGCGCTGTTGATCCTACACTCTTTACCAGAAAAATGGGCAAATACCTTCTTCATGTATAAATGTACGTTGATGACATCATATTTGCCTACTCTGATCCCAAAGAGTGTGATCGTTTCTCCCAAGAGATGAGTTATGAGTTCTAGATGTCGATGATGGGTCAAATGTCCTTCTTTCTAGGCTTGCAAATATCTCAAAATCCCAATGGCATCTTCATCAATCAATCCAAGTATGCTAATGAAATTTTGAAGAAATTTGGATTCGATTGATCAAAACTAGATGAAGATGATGTTGGGATCCCGGTCGAACAAACCAAGTATCGAAGCATGATTGGTTCCTTAATGTATCTTACTGCCAGCAGACCGGATCTCCTATTTGCAGTTTGCATGTGTGCTCGGTATCAATCCAAACCCACCAAGAAACACCTGGAAGCTGTCAAGAGAGTCTTTCGGTATCTTAAAGGAACAATCCACATGGGCCTATGGTACCCCAAGGACACTTCTATGGCTCTCACAGCCTATTCTGATGCTGACCATGCGGGATGTCAAGTCACTCGTCGCAGTATATCTGGGGGGTGCTCAGTTTTTGGGTAATAAGCTAGTCAGTTGGTCTTCAAAGAAACAAATGAGTACATCAATCTCCTCCATAGAAGCTGAATACATTACCATGTCCTCGTGCTGTGCTCAGATCTTATGGATGAGATCTCAACTTTCGGACTATGGCTTCATATGCAACAAGATTCCCATGTACTGTGACAACAAAAGTGCAATTGCACTCTGCTGCAACAATGTCCAGCACTCAAGGACTAAACACATTGACATTCGACATCACTTCATCAGGGAGCAAGTTGAGAAAGGAATTGTGGAACTTTACTTCGTGAGGACTGAGTTCCAGCTAGCTGATATCTTCACCAAAGCACTTTCTAGGGACCGATTTCAATTCATCCTCCCACGTCTTGGTATGAAGAGTCTCACGCCTGAGGATCTCATAAGTCTTCAGGAAAATCAGGAGGGCTAAAGGGGTTGCTTCACATATCCTTTGTACATAGTATTAACACAAAAAGAAAATAGAAAAATATAAAACACTATAAAAACCATAAAAATATGAAAAATCATAAAAATTCCAAAAGTATTCTTCTCTCGACATGTCTCTTGTGTAATCAATATTATGTACGTTTCTAGAAATGTCATTCAATAATGACACGGAATCATACATATGCTTGAGCAATAGTTTTTCGGTTTCAAATAAAGTTTAAAAAACATGTCGTATCTCAAAATATTCTTCAAAATTATGGCTTGCTATTACTTCAGATAGCAACCCGGTTTTCAAAATGAGGAAAACACGTCGCCAAAAAGACGGTTGTTCCTAGCAAAGGGTGCTGTTCATCCGAGTGTGAATTACTTTATATTCATGCTCCCTCGATCTAATGTATGCTTTAGTGCATTATTTCTTGATAAAGAAGAGAAATCTTCTTTTTATCGCCAAATACTTTCCCTTCTATGATTTTTCCGGAAAGTATTTGTGCAAAACTTGGTGGTACCATGAGATTTTGATTCAAAATCAAATTGAACTCAAATGTTTGATAAAATTTTCTCTCAATCAATGACTTTCATATTTTAAGAAAATATTTCAGTTTTAACACCCGTCATTGATTGAGGGGGAGAATGATTTCTCAAAATTTTATGTATCATCAAAACTCTCCACTTTGTACAAAAGCAACAAAACGATTTGTGATGGTTATGTGTCAGAATGAGTACATTTTCAAAGAGTTTTCGTTAAAACTTCAAATCTTTTGTAAACTCATCAAATCTGACACATAACAACCTCCCTCATAGATTGAGGGGGAGCAGAAAAAAGTTCCTTTTATCAGAAAATATTAAAAAATTAACCGCATTTCTCTCCCAGACGTTTTCTAACTTATTTAAATCAATTGGGATCCAAAATCTCAAAAGATTTGAAATTTTTGATCGGGGGAGAGAATGTGATTTAAATATGAAATCTGATAATCAAATGTGATCTTTTTGACTCAATAATAGGCTCCCACATATGTGCTAAACACTTTCGAATATCGAAGCACATATTGAGGGGGAGCGAAAGGCGTTTGTGGAAGTAATACCTAAGACTGACCATTTATCTTTATGCACGGAGTTATAAGGTTAGTTAAGGTTAGGTATGAATTCCTATGATCCACCAGAACCGGAAGGATCTTCCCAGGGACAATCCTCTAGATAGATTAGAAGTCCTTAGGAATGATTGAAAAAAGGAGTAAAGTGAGAATGGGAAGAGTGCGGACTGAGATAGAGCTAGGACTGGAACGAACCTAACAAGGTTCTAGTGGTGAAGTCTCGGTAAGCACTGAAGGGGTTGAAGAATTAAAAAGAATTGAAATAAGAAAGGGTGAAATGAAATAGCCCTCCAAATATTCAACCTTAGGGCAGAAACCGGGTTCAATTCATAATCTACTGGCGGTTACTAAGGTAACACCGGTATTGAAGACAAGACGTCATGGACCCAGTGACTCACTGCACTAAACTTCCCAACCACTCAAGTTCTCTTATAAGAGCTTGTTTCATTCTCACGGGGAACCCTGTGCAATATATCGACCGCTTATTGCAAGCTATGTTGATACCTAAAATAGGAGACGCCTCCCCAGTCTCCAGGAGCGGATCAAAACGCACTATTGAGTCTAGAGCCAAAGAGATCATCCATAAATCTTGATAGGACACATTCCAAATATGCTTATTGTTTCACACAATGTAGAAAATAAGATAAAATATTTAGAGTCCTATGCATTTTCCTTGTGGTATTGCCCGAACATCCGAGTGATATGAAAATATTCACAATGACGATGGAAATCCTTCTAGAGCGAACATCTTTCAAGCTCTTGGCAGGTGACATGTGAGATCCATCTTGGATCAATGATCAAGTGACAACTGGAAAGCAACAATGGTGCGATTCAACACTGAATCAAACTTGTTCCAGGATATGGATTGACGGATACTTTTGCTAAAACCTTTCAATGTGCTCACAAACTGATTTTTCGAGCACATTGATTGTGTATAATCTTTCAAACAAAAGCATTTTTGATGAAAATGTGATTCTGAGTATAAAACACTCGCTGTGTCTCAAAAATTGTTTATTATATGACACGCGAGTGATTTCTATAAATTAATTTTTCATCAATCCGTGAATATCAATTCACCGATTCACTCTATCGTGCTGTCTGCTTTGAGACGTTCCGGTATGAGAACATGCTTAGTATGAAGATTCCAAAGTGGATTCTTTGGAAAATTCATTACTATAAGCTGGAAATTCATGTCAAGGAGAGTCTACTTTAAAAGAGACTCTACCTGATCATAGGTCGGTTTTCACAAAACCAGAGGGTAGTTTGTCCTCGCAGAAAGAATGACAAAGCCATATTCATTCTCTATCTTTATTGCTAACTGTTTTATTTCATGGACACATATAAAGATGGCGTTGATGGCTCCTATTTCTAGCTGAATCGGGTCAATCCATACCTCATGCTCACACATCCTCCACGCTATCAATGACGATGAGAGACTTACTACAACAAATGTTGAGAGACTACCAACAACGTTTCCACAACTCTGATGAAAAAGTCTCCTGATCCACAACTCTAATGTAAAGTCTCCTGATCCAGAAGGGTGTGAGCATGATGGTCCTAAAGTCACTACATCACATGAAGGCGATACTACTATGGATGAGCTTGGAGATTTACTATGGCTGATGATCTCAAAGAAGCTCACAGATCACATATCACAAAGGAATTCAAATCACAAGTTCGCTTGCTTGAAGTACAAAGTGTGCAGAAAAGTGAAGAATCAGATCCTACGAGCTATAGAGATTAAAGAATGATTAAAGATCAGAGAGTTTAATCTCCAAGGTGACCTCGCTTAGGGGGAGATTGTTAGGAATACAAATATTCCTATAAAAGTCTCGGTCACCTAATTATTGTAATAGCATTAAGTTAGCCCGTAGTTAGTGTATTCATTAGTTAGTTAGTATTAGTCTAAGTAACACTGTGGAAGAAGGACGGGTCTTTACCCATTGTATGCCTGATCCACAGCGCGGGTGTGGGCGTTTGTAGTGTAGTATAAATACCCCTCTCCACATGTGGAGAGGGTTGGACCTTCATTCACTCTAATCTAATATTTCCATTTTTCTCTCAAGGTTCCACTCTTTCTTTCTCTCTATTACTTCCAACGCCACACATACCACAAGGAAATCATGTTTCCAACTTGATTAGTATTCTACAGATACACACCCTTAGGGTGGAAATATGCCACGTGAGGTGAAGGGGGTAAGTGAATGGCTTCCTTCATCCTAAAACTACCCGGATAATATTGGTTGATGGGTGGGTCGGTTCCTCTTTTTTCTCCTAGATGTAAATCTAAGGATGGAAAGGTGTGTAAAGATTGAGGTTCCGGTTCATCAACACTAGGAAATTCCCTAGAACTAAGAGTAAGGTTATCACTACGAGTATTCAAACATATATCCTCTAGTTTTGTTTGGTTCAAAGGTTCCATCTCCATCGGGATTCCTAAAGTCTCATCTACTTCTTCCGGGTAAGTCACGGGCGGTGTATGTGCCTCAAATGATGGTAGGACTTGTGGGGTATTTAGCGGGCTTATGTTTCTTACCTCATCATTCCTTGTGTCAAGATCACCTATGTGTTCATCCTGTATTATGGTAGTGCCTAACCATGACAAACAGCTAGGTGGCTCAACTCTACCCTCATCCCCGAACAAACTTGTTTCATGATCATTGAAATTTATGGTCAATTGACTTATACTAACATTTGTTGGGTTGTCTACTCTATAATAATATTGGGCACAATCTTCTATGGCATCCCATGCTTCTTCAGCATTTAATCCCCTATGGTTCCAATTGAAAAAATCGCTAATGCACCTTTGGTCACATAGGTCGACACGTTCGTCAAAAAATTTAGCTAGGGACCATAAATGATGAGGGACTATTCATAGTAAAATTTTAAAACGAGTCCATGCATCATAGATAGGTTCATCTCGATATTGGTTGAACATCAAGATATCATTAGGAGTGAATGGATTTTGTGGTCGGTAGTATGGTGGATTCGCGTTTTCCATAATGGCCAACGGAATAGTCAATGAACTTAATTTACTAACAAAGGCACGAAGAAAAAAATAGACTAAAGAAACCTAAAAATAAAAATAAAAATCTTACTAGAAAGGAATCTAGCAAGTAGACATAATAAAAAAAAGAAATTCTAACCTAGACAATAACTATTCCCTATGCTGCGGCGCCAAAAACTTGATACGCGGGATTGCGCCCTCACAACAGTTTTACCTCTTAAGGGATCTTGAGAAGCTTGCAATCCCCGCCAGGCAGTGTACCTGATCGTTGTAGTATAGTATAGTGACAAGTACTGGGGGATTGATCGTTCAACTCAGGAATAGTGTTCGCTAGGATTAGAAAGCCTACTAAACTAGGTCTAGAGGTGAGGGATGATTCTTTTTGTATTTTTATATTTTATGAAAGCAATTAAAATCTCGGGTTTTGAAGGAGTGGGTGGAATTAGTTGCTAGTCAACTAACTCAATTAACTAAAGATGCAATCAAAATAAAATAAAAAGAAATGAAAATAAACTAATGTAATTATGTGTTGGAAACAATAATAAGAAAGATGTGTTTACTTAGATTTCATTACTCTCTAGATATCTTTTACCGGTTGATTAGCTTGTTACAATTGCATGGATGACGGGTTATATTCCTTAATACTAGTCGTAGGGCCGTGTACAATATTCCCTAACTCTATAAGCTCCTACTTCACTAATATGTCGAGCCGACTAAAAGCTCCTAACATGGGATTACTAGAATTCACTTATGCATTAAATACAACCAAAAATCGTAGTACACCTCCGATCATGTTTCTTAAGATGTTCAAGCAAGTTACTGATAAGTGGGAATCGCACCAGGCTTTACCTCTCGAGGGATCTCGAGAAGCTTACAACCCCCACCAGGCAGTATACCTGATCGTTGTAGTATAGTATAGTGACAAGTACCGGGGGATTGATCGTTCAACTCACGAATAGTGTCGCGAGGATTAGAAAGCCTAAAAACTAGGTCTAGAGGTGAGGGATGATTCTTTTTGTATTTTTTTTTTATATTTTATGAAAGCAATTAAAATCTCGGTTTTTGGAAGAGTGGGCGGAATTAGTTGCTAATCAACTAACCCAATAACTAAAGATGCAATCAAAACAAAATAAAAGAAATGAAAATAAATCTAATTAAACTAGTGGTGTGAACAATAATGGGGAGAGTTGTGTTTACTTAGGTTTCATTACTCCCTAGATATCTTTTACAGGTTGATAGTTTGTTACAATTGCATGGATGGCGGGTTATATCTTTTACAGAATATCCTCATAATTTTAGTCATTAACATATATTGAGCCTCAAGAAATGCATACCAATGAATAACCGAATATTAGTCCATAGGATTTTATGTCTGATTTCAGTCAGGAAAACCAATCAAAATGCTTATTGGGAAAGTTTAGCGAACCAGACATAATAAGATTCTGATTATAGAAGTTGTTGAAACTCAAACAACGGAAATTGAGTATACTTGAGAACACACTGATTATATGAAAAACCAAATACCCCGCACATATATTCGGTAGCAAAATTTTTTAGTAGTAGAAGTGATTGAATTTCGGGACGAAATTCTTTTTAACGGGGTGATACTGTGAGAACCCTCTCCTAATCAGGTTAGTCAACGACGACCTTTGACCCAACATTTGACTTTTATTGGATTCATGTGTGTTTATGTGCTTCTGAAACTCATAACTGATGAATTGTGGGATCTTTGTAATTTAATCATTTACGTTGAGTACACCCTAATTTAATTAGTTATATAAGTAGTGTGAATATTACATGACATGAAAATATAAGTTATTAAACTAAACTTACTTAAATAAACTAACACATTTTACTTATCCCAAACTAAATAATCTACCACAATTTTCTTTCATAAATCATAAGCTAATAATATACACGGACCCATCCTCCTTGTAATACAAACCCTTCACACGTTTCATACTTTTGGAGATAAGAATAAGTTAAATACAAATATATACTTGCAAAGGATAACACACGTTTTCCTCTCAATCACAGTCAACACATTCCCGTAATCTTTGGCTAGGTACATTTAAAAGTTTGAAGAGATAAGATCTTGAAGAGAATAAGTCATCCTCTCATTCCCCTCTAATCACGGCACTCCCCCATTTTTTTCTCTTCATTTGGTTATTCGCTATCTCCTAAAAACCGTATATCAATTTCTGATTTCTGTCCATATTAATGATCCAAAGAAAACAAATAATAACCAAGTTCTAGATCTTATTCTCTCTACGAAGAAACAATGGACGAAGGTAACAACTGGTGGCAATCGCTGGTGATTAAGGCTGATGTGTAGCAGCCTTGGTGATCGACTAGGTGGTGTTGCATCCTTGTTTCATTCGTTGTCCTTGTTGTTGTTTCTTTGTCTCGTTAAACTGCCCCAAGGTACTCATGATTCTTTTGTTTTATCTCATCTGATCGACACACCTATGTACGAATATAACCAGACCTAAAACTTGTAATACCAAACATTATAATCAGGTTGTTACAAATCATCGTAATCATGTGTTGGGCTATATTTGTCTCGTTATTACGATAATCACACGCTGCATAAAACAATGAAAACTTAATAAGAAACAAGAGTCAATCCATGTCCAAAAATATGCTTTATCAAAGCATGTTTCTGGATCGGTATATGTGGGTTAAGTGCATTGAGATGGGTGTCCTGGTGTCGCATGTATGGTACCATCTTAGATCGGTTATAACATGTGTCTCTGGGCGTTTAAATAGGTGTTTGGTGTCTTCTTTCACCTAAACCTTGTTACCAGTCGCGTATAATAACTGACAACTACATGGGTTTATAATGGGGTAAAGTTTGGTTTTGTGGTTCGCATGATTATACATGGGCGCATGGTACTTGGGGGGAAACAACTATGCCTCGTTAATTTTTAGCCTTGTGTGTGCTTTTGGTGTTGAGTCACATGTACAGGCTCACACGTATAAGGGTTTTTACTAAATTGATAAAGGTTTTTGAGGTTGTGATTGCACGTGAGGTTTGTGTTGGGTACGCATGGGTCCCTTTTTGTGCATGCATGGGTAGTGATCAATTCTATATGCTTTCTCCTGGATGTCAGGTTGTGTGTCAAAAGGTCTGAATTCGAAATATGTGTTAAATATGTTTTAATACAAATAAACGTTAAGTCATATTAAGATATTCAAGTCATGGTCGATGGTATAAATAATTCATGCACGTAAAATGGGTTAAGGGAATCAGAGTTTTGTTAATAGTGTTTTGTCTCGCGTGTTGTGGCCTCGTTAAATATTGTGTGTTCTCGCATTATGTTCCTTTTTAAAAGTATAAGTTGTGTTTCGTTATTATTCATTTTTACTTGCGGTTTAAATAGTAATACTGAGAATGGTGTTCATGTTTGCTCCCTAGTGTCTTATGTTTGGTTTCGAGAAGTCGTTTCATGGTTATTCCAAGATTGAATTGCTCTCGAGCTAGGGTTGTACTTAGTTTCGAGAGTGGTGTCGAGTTTACATTTGTCTAGTGGTGTCGAGTTTACATTTGTCTTTAGTTCGGTATACCCTAGTTCTTAATTCAATTTAACTTTTAACAAGATTCTATATTCCATTAAATCTAAATTTGATAATTTAACTCTAATTAGGTCGTGTATTAATAAAGAATACATTTAACCCAGTTAAACCCTAAATATATTAATGTGATTGACATCAAATATTAACAATCAGTCATGACATTTAATAAATGGACTTATAAGTGTATTATTATCATTAATTCGTGTAGATTCATTGAAGATGGAATAACTTGTGTATCTTTTGATTATTCGCTTGAACTTGCTTCATTGTCTTATCCGCTTCAAGGTGAGTTTTCGTGGCCCCATTTTACTTATGTTTTCCTTGGGGGAGAATGATACTCAAATCTATTTTATGCTGTGCTCAATCTCTTATTTTTAGTGGACAAGTTGTGTGCTTATAATTATGCTAGCTAGGTGCATTAGTAGTGTTATCTTCGTGATCTTACCTGTGTGATCTCATGTCATGGATTCATTTCCACTTGACATATATCTGTGTGATCTTATCTCATGTATTAGCTCCAGCTGGTAGGCTTGCATGTTATACTCATTTTCGGAGATGAAGAGCGTGATGATGGTTATTTGGGAGGATTCATATTGTGATACTTGCCCTATGCTTTATTTATATGCACACCTGTCTCAAACAACTATGCATGGCAACCTAGTTTTTTTTACTTTAAACCCACGAACTCACCAACTTTATGTTGACATTTTAGAGTATCATTTTCAGGTGATCAATAGTGATTTATTGAAGGCATTACATTTTGAAGTTATACTTTGTTCTCATTTCAAGACCGAGTTTACCTAGCCAAGACATTTTCTAAAGACTTTACATTTGAATCAATTTAAGACTTATGTTGTATTTAGTCAGTTTTGTACAAAATTCTTTATGTAACGTTGTAAGTTTATTTCTTAAATCATATGGTGTTATTCTACTATCTTATGCGATGGTTACATTTCGTTGCACCTCGTGTTTCCGCTTCTAGCGGGGTGTGACAGAATGGTATCAGAGACTAAGGTTATAGAGAATGCCGGTTTTTTTTCTAAATTAAAAACCCAACTATAACCAAACTAAAGTTTTCGTAAAACCCCGAACATGGTACGAGTCGGTTAGCCCGAGCATTTCATTATTGTTCCTAAATTATGCATAGCCTGATCAACTATGCCTAATTCAGGAGGAATCATGGAATGCTGGGGGTAATTACCTTGAATCATGTTTGGTTGGACACAAACCCTAGGTCACCTGAAATTGCATGAGGCGTGTGCATATGTCTTTGCATTATGTGCTTATTTGCATTCATATCGGTGTTGTTATGCATGTTATATGTCATCATTTACGTGATACAACATGTCCCACTACTAGAGTTTAAGGATGCCTTGTTCCTATCATGCTATGTCAGGTTGGTTACACTGTGCTTTTAGTATGCCTTTATATCAGTCGTGCTATCAGGACACTATTTTAGATGCATCCTAAGGTCAGATTGATTTCACTTTTAAAATGCTATATAGATTAAGCTATTTTGGTTATTTTGAACACTAATTTAATGACCAAGTAATTATTTTTCCCATATTTGTGGATCATATGCCTCGTCTCCCCTACCTTTCACTTTGTGAGGAAGCCTGAATACACTTTGATATGAGATTATCAATAATAAGATTTCACGATATAACACTTCCTACTATGAAAATTTTTACTTAACTCATTCCACTTGATAAGAATCTCTTATTTGTGGAGGATGTATCGAATTAATCAATCAATGTACAATTACTCTATGGTATTGTACACTTTTCCTTAGTTTTAGACAACTTAGTCACTTTTCAATACGATATCACTTTTACATTGGAATACCAATAGATTGTAAGATTACCATAAGAATTATGATGTCTAAGCTTTCACTTGTAATCAAATAAAACACTTTTCAACATATCATCTGATTGATTCATTCATTTCCAGACCGCTAATACAACAATTTCAAGTGATTATATATCTTAGTACTACCTGGATGTGTTGGATGCTTAAATTCATGAGAACTTAATAATAACTTCCTAGCATAACCAAAAATTAACACTCATATTCTATCATTGAACCTTTTCGATCCATTGATCATCAACTTCAACTAGTCATACATGCTTAATTACACGTTCTTCCTTGATGACTTCACTTCAACGAATTTTCTCTAAATTCTGCCTATATCACCTATGAGACACATAGTAATGTCCTTTCTCATTTTTCGGACACTAATTAATACTCCTCATTCTTTTCGACTCATGAAGATAGCAACTACATTTACTTTTCTTGGATGATTGAAGATATCACATTCGTAAATCTTTATTAACTTCATTCACTTTATCCGACTCAGTATGAGATTTTTTCCCATGAAGCTTATACGTAAGACCTTCGTGGTCAGTATAACTAAAACACCCAATACCATATAAGGTTAATTCTTAATTTTAAAGCAAGTCTACGACTATCAAATCCATGGTGCGAGTTGGATATCCCTTCCTATTTTCTTTTGTTGCCTTGATGCATAACTACTAACAATCTTTCGTCACAACAAATAACCATGACCCTCTTGATGTGTCACAATATACGACAACTCTTTGTGTTTTTAGGATCTACTTAAAGCTTCATCATTTCGTACTACATGACTTAAAGAACATACTAGGAACGAACGGACCACCTTTTCTGGCAACTCTTGCAATTACCTCATCAGTTCTTGTATCTCTGAGGTATTCATTCGATCATGTGTTATCACATACTATAGCATAACATCTTTTCATAATAAGCACCCCAAGATCTTGTTCTTTTTCAATCTTTGCGGTTATTACATACGCCTAAGAAGCTAAACAACATTTCTGCACTCATTTGGTAACCTTCATAACATATATTATTCTGAAATCTCCTCTTTTACGATCTTCATAGTTAGTAATCGCTCTTTTTTTTTTTTTTTTTTTCATAAATACAACTATAATCTTCCTAGCACATACTATTTTTGCCTGAATTCTTGGCTAATAAATCTGCCTAACATATGTAAACCTATTGGCCTTAACTTGTAACTTGTTAACAGACTAAGCTTAAAACTTGCTAATAGGCTTAACATTGGACCCGATGTATAAGTAAAGTCTTTGTTAAAATTTGACTAATCGGGCTAGTTGGCCCAATGTGAATGCCAATGATATGTAAACCTGAAAGACCAGAACACTTGGTAAATTGATTTCGACGGATTAATAGTGGTTGAGATTTATTAGAACTAGACTTTCAAATGTGACTAGTTAAAACCGGAAATTTTAAAACGACAACTATTTATATTGGTAACTTAATACACACTTAGAAAATCATCGTTTAAAAATAAATATTTTATAAACTAAAACATTTTATTATATAAATATTTTAAATTAAACCCAACTAAATAACGGAAGGCAATTATTATTATATTGACAAAAAGACAAAATACTACATTTCTATAATTATAAATGGGCATTATCTAACAACTTTTATGAGCAATTGTTCCCATCCACAACTTCTACAAATAGATTTTTATCAGTTTCTTAAATTACGATTTATATTACGATTCATGTGGTAGTATAAAACATAAGACACTAAATATCTTTTAGCACCAAAGCTGTGAGCATAAACAAGTATGTTGATAACAAGAAACGTACCTACTACAACACACCATAAGTTTCCTTTATTCCTCATCAGTCATTTCAAAATCTCATATTTGTTGCCTTAGATTCTTCATTCTTCTTGTCATCTTGACCTTTCCAATATCAACACATATCATAAACGTTTTCTTTTGACAACAACATAAACCTGAGTGTGCCACAAGAACCACCATTTCACAAGTTAATTGTATGGTATAACCTAAAACAAAGTGATTTGATCTCCTATACTGGTAACAAGTATTCATTCCAAATCTACATCACCTTGCTCTATTCATATAACATTTTGTGCAGCTATGGTTAAAAGTTATATCATTCTTCTTTGACTAGTATGGACCATATCTCATGTTTCTTAGATAGTCTATTTATACCTTCCCATTCTTGTATTTACTTAGTCTAACTTCTAGCGACTCATTTCTCAATCATATCAACGAAAATACCTATCTCTACTGCTTGTACAAACTTTTGGACTCGCAATTCTTTCAAACCATTTTGATTTGTGATAAAGACCTGATAGAGAGCGAATGATTCTTCTCCCCTCTGTGGCTACTTGATTATTTGAATGATGAGACGGTTCAAGTATTTCCTTCCATGCCCTTGAAGCTTAATTTCTCATTCCTCCAAATTAGAAAGTCATATTTTAAGGCATGTTATGACCTCATGAACCAAAAACTTCTTCCACATCGCCTTGCCAAATTTTCTCAAGTATGACTCACATACCTTGAATACCCCTAACGTTCTTCACTAATCTCACCAATTTAAGCTGTTGATACCTACCTGTTATTTTGTTTTGGAGCAACTTCCAAAATTGAACCAATTTATCAAAAAGGTTAAGCTACATAACAACTCTTAGCCCTTAACTTAATTCCATGACAGATCTTGTTTGATGAGTTATGGGGTTGAGTTGGAGTCAGGTTGTTATCTAGCTTAAGGTTTTTGATAAATTTGCTCAAGGATGGACAGTGCTTTCACCATGAAAATCTAATGACTCGATAGTTGCAATTGGATCTCATATTCCATTAGTAGTGCTTACATCTTGGTGTATAAATTTCTATCACAACATTGGTGTAGAAATTCAATTTCTAGTCCTTTCATTATAACTTTGGCCTTTAGTGGATTCTTTATTCAAGCATTGACTCAATTGCATTAAGAGCAATCAGAGTATTTCACTAAGTTATAATTAATTAAATCATTGGACATGAGTTAGCAGCTTCATTAGAGAACTCTTCATCCTGAATCGCTTTTGAGATTATCATTTCCTTGTTAGAATATCCTCATAATTTTAGTCATTAACATATATTGAGCCTCAAGAAATGCATACCAATGAATAACCGAATATTAGTCCATAGGATTTTATGTCTGATTTCAGTCAGGAAAACCAATCAAAATGCTTATTGGGAAAGTTTAGCGAACCAGACATAATAAGATTCTGATTATAGAAGTTGTTGAAACTCAAACAACGGAAATTGAGTATACTTGAGAACACACTGATTATATGAAAAACCAAATACCCCGCACATATATTCGGTAGCAAAATTTTTTAGTAGTAGAATTGATTGAATTTCGGGACGAAATTCTTTTTAACGGGGTGATACTGGGAGAACCCTCTCCTAATCAGGTTAGTCAACGACGACCTTTGACCCAACATTTGACTTTTATTGGGTTCATGTGTGTTTATGTGCTTCTGAAACTCATAACTGATGAATTGTGGGATCTTTGTAATTTAATCATTTACGTTGAGTACACCCTAATTTAATTAGTTATATAAGTAGTGTGAATATTACATGACATGAAAATATAAGTTATTAAACTAAACTTACTTAAATAAACTAACACATTTTACTTATCCCAAACTAAATAACCTACCACAATTTTCTTTCATAAATCATAAGCTAATAATATACACGGACCCATCCTCCTTGTAATACAAACCCTTCACACGTTTCATACTTTTGGAGATAAGAATAAGTTAAATACAAATATATACTTGCAAAGGATAACACACGTTTTCCTCTCAATCACAGTCAACACATTCCCGTAATCTTTGGCTAGGTACATTTAAAAGTTTGAAGAGATAAGATCTTGAAGAGAATAAGTCATCCTCTCATTCCCCTCTAATCATGGCACTCCCCTATTTTTTTCTCTTCATTTGGTTATTCTCTATCTCCTAAAAACCGTATATCAATTTCTGATTTCTGTCCATATTAACAATCCAAAGAAAACAAATAATAACCAAGTTCCAGATCTTATTCTCTCTACGAAGAAACAATGGACGAAGGTAACAACTGGTGGCAATCGCTGGTGATTAAGGCTGATGTGTAGCAGCCTTGGTGATCGACTAGGTGGTGTTGCATCCTTGTTTCATTCGTTGTCCTTGTTGTTGTTTCTTTGTCTCGTTAAACTGCCCCAAGGTACTCATGATTCTTTTGTTTTATCTCATCTGATCGACACACCTATGTACGAATATAACCAGACCTAAAACTTGTAATACTAAACATTATAATCAGGTTGTTACAAATCATCGTAATCATGTGTTGGGCTATATTTGTGTCTCGTTATTACGGTAATCACATGCTGCATAAAACAATGAAAACTTAATAAGAAACAAGAGTCAATCCATGTCCAGAAATCTGCTTTATTAAAGCATGTTTCTGAATCGGTATATGTGGGTTAAGTGCATTGAGATGGGTGTCCTGGTGTCGCATGTATGGTACCATCTTAGATAGGTTATAACATGTGTGTGTGGGCGTTTAAATAGGTGTTTGGTGTTTTCTTTCACCTAAACCTTGTTACCAGTCGCGTATAATAACTTATAACTACATGGGTTTATAATGGGGTAAAGTTTGGTTTTGTGGTTCGCATGATTATACATGGGCGCATGGTACTTGGGGGGAAACAACTATGCCTCGTTAATTTTTAGCCTTGTGTGTGCTTTTGGTGTTGAGTCACATGTACAGGCTCACACGTATAAGGATTTTTACTAAATTGATAAAGGTTTTTGAGGTTGTGATTGCACGTGAGGTTTGTGTTGGGTACGCATGGGTCCCTTTTTGTGCATGCATGGGTAGTGATCAATTCTATATGCTTTCTCCTGGATGTCAGGTTGTGTGTCAAAAGGTCTGAATTCGAAATATGTGTTAAATATGTTTTAATACAAATAAACGTTAAGTCATATTAAGATATTCAAGTCATGGTCGATGGTATAAATAATTCATGCACGTAAAATGGGTTAAGGGAATCAGCGTTTTGTTAATAGTGTTTTGTCTCGCGTGTTGTGGCCTCGTTAAATATTGTGTGTTCTCGCATTATGTTCCTTTTTAAAAGTATAAGTTGTGTTTCGTTATTATTCATTTTTACTTGCGGTTTAAATAGTAATACCGAGAATGGTGTTCATGTTTGCTCCCTAGTGTCTTATGTTTGGTTTCGAGAAGTCGTTTCATGGTTATTCCAAGATTGAATTGCTCTCGAGCTAGGGTTGTACTTAGTTTCGAGAGTGGTGTCGAGTTTACATTTGTCTAGTGGTGTTGAGTTTACATTTGTCTTTAGTTCGGTATACCCTAGTTCTTAATTCAATTTAACTTTTAACAAGATTCTATATTCCATTAAATCTAAATTTGATAATTTAACTCTAATTAGGTCGTGCATTAATAAAGAATACATTTAACCCAGTTAAACCCTAAATATATTAATGTGATTGACATCAAATATTAACAATCAGTCATGACATTTAATAAATGGACTTATAAGTGTATTATTATCATTAATTCGTGTAGATTCATTGAAGATGGAATAACTTGTGTATCTTTCGATTATTCGCTTGAACTTGCTTCATTGTCTTATCCGCTTCAAGGTGAGTTTTCGTGGCCCCATTTTACTTATGTTTTCCTTGGGGGAGAATGATACTCAAATCTATTTTATGCTGTGCTCAATCTCTTATTTTTAGTGGACAAGTTGTGTGCTTATAATTATGCTAGCTAGGTGCATTAGTAGTGTTATCTTCGTGATCTTACCTGTGTGATCTCATGTCATGGATTCATTTCCACTTGACATATATCTGTGTGATCTTATCTCATGTATTAGCTCCAGCTGGTAGGCTTGCATGTTATACTCATTTTCGGAGATGAAGAGTGTGATGATGGTTATTTGGGAGGATTCATATTGTGATACTTGCCCTATGCTTTATTTATATGCACACCTGTCTCAAACAACTGTGCATGGCAACCTAGTTTTTTTTACTTTAAACCCACGAACTCACCAACTTTATGTTGACATTTTAGAGTATCATTTTCAGGTGATCAATAGTGATTTATTGAAGGCATTACATTTTGAAGTTATACTTTGTTCTCATTTCAAGACCGAGTTTACCTAGCCAAGACATTTTCTAAAGACTTTACATTTGAATCAATTTAAGACTTATGTTGTATTTAGTCAGTTTTGTACAAAATTCTTTATGTAACGTTGTAAGTTTATTTCTTAAATCATATGGTGTTATTCTACTATCTTATGCGATGGTTACATTTCGTTGCACCTCGTGTTTCCGCTTCTAGCGGGGTGTGACAGCATTGGTTCATGTTTCTTAAGATGTTCAAGCATGTCACCATTGGAAGTCCGCCAGTTTTCTTAAGCCTACCCTTGAAATCATTCATTAGTAATAACTATAAACAAACAATCAACCCATAATCAACATCTAGGTTTCACTACATCTAAGTAAAAAAACAAGAGGTCTTGCCTAGCATGTTGAATTCAAGACAAGCGTAAGATATATTCAAACAACACATAGACATATTGATTGAATTGAAAGAGTACTTATCTCAAATTGACATGAAAGGTTTCAAAGGGTAAAAACCCTTGAAAAAGTAGTAAAATTCGTGCTAAGGTTTCTCCAAAGTTACACCCTACTTGTCCTCCCCTTTTTATGAATGAAAATTGCAAAACTATATATAGATTTTACAGGGTGACGGTGTCAAGAAGGAATTTCTGACGCCGTCAACTCGCCACCCATAATGATATCGGATTGCCTAGATCCAGATTTGACGCCGTCATGTGTACTTCTACTCTGGGTCGTCACATGTATTTGGACCATGACGCGGCCTATGGTGACGCCGTCATGTCCATAGTGTAAAACTCTTCTTGATCACCACGGACTTTATCCACTTCCACCTCTTGTACTGCTCTTGACGCCGTCATTAAGGAGCATGTGATGCCGTCAGGTACTATTCCCAGCAAGAAAAATTAAGACTTTGCCGTTTTCTTCACTTTTATGCTCCAAAAATGTCCAAAATGCTTCCTTTTCCAGAATTCACTCCAAAAGTACCTAAAATGACAAAAGGAAAGATTTATGGCAATATTTGATCAAACAAATTCAAATCCGGGCTTAAATGACCCCCTAAAAATGGTTCATTTTTTGCCTCTTCAGTTACCAATGGAAGTCTGCCAGTTTTCTTAAGCCTAACATCGAATACAATCATCCACAAAAATTATAAACAAACCATCAACCAATAATCAACATCTAGGTTTCACAACATCTAAGCAAACAGAACAAAAACCTAGCCTAGCATGTTAAAAGAAAGACAAGCATAAGATAGAATCATACAACACATAGACATATTGTAAAACCCGAAACTCCGTTTCCTAAAATCTGTTATAATTTGAACTTCCTATATGAATATACCCTAAGTTGGATTATACGATATAATTAAAAACTTTAAAATACAAAAATATAAGCAACGCCACTTAATATTTTAAATATTCATCATAACATTTGCAGGAGTTTGTAAATCGTTTCGGTCATGTCTTGAGCCGGTTTTATTTCGTCTGGACTCCCATATCGCACGTCTAAAAAAAATTCATTTGGGCTCAAGTAGCAGTTAAATAAAGACAACATAAGATTTGGCTAATTAATTACTTTTCTTGGCTCTTGGCTCGTTGGGTCACAAACACAAGGACGGATTGTATAATGTTATCACCGGGACAAATTGCAATATGGCAAATGTAATCATCAAGATAATCACTCACTAATCACCATTATATTCGGCTAACTTTTTCTCCATCACCCTAAGATTTCGTTTCAATCATCACCAAATCACACGCCCTTCCTTTCTATGAAGATCCGATTTCTTGTTAAGACTTAACAAATTAGAATATTTTATAAAAAGGAAAGGATATGGTCAAATTTGACTCCCCCAAGATTCGGCAATTCGCACCTATATCCCACAGAATTTTCATTC
The DNA here is from genome assembly GCA_030686995.1 of Artemisia argyi. Taxonomy (NCBI): domain Eukaryota; kingdom Viridiplantae; phylum Streptophyta; class Magnoliopsida; order Asterales; family Asteraceae; genus Artemisia; species Artemisia argyi. Next base: position 16,347,506 of record CM060697.1, on the reverse strand, counting down.
GGTTATAAACCTTTCACATAATAAAATATCTCCCCATATCATTTAAATATACTGAATATCTTTTCATCTAAAACTAAACACAGAAAACTTTTCCTTGCAAACTCAAAGTGACGAAACTATATTTTACTCTTCACCTTTTCGATCATTTAAAACTTGTACGAGGCTAGGGCGAATTGTTTCTGATTCGTGGTTAAGGCTTGATTCACGTTGCTCAGGTCCGTTCGGGTGCGGTTCACGCCAAGGTGGGTTCGGGTTCGGCTTCAATCTTTCTTAACGACCCTAGAGAGGTCGCGGGACTGAGTTTTCGTTGTGCGTGGGTTATGACTCTTTGTACGTGATTTGTATGACGGTTCATGTACGTCCGGGTATGGGTTCGGCTCTGCCTCATTGAGTCTTGCACTCGTGTCTTTTTTTTCATGTCTCGACTTATCACGACTAAAGGTATTCTTGTCCTTCATCTTGCATAAACTCATGAAACCTTGTATGAAAACTTGTATACGACTAGTATAACAAGTAAAAGGAACCTTAATCTAAATCATAGCCTCGTTAATATAAGGATCATGCAATCATTTGAATACACATATATAAGTTTAACGCCACATATCTGTGGTTGAAAGTTTTGTAAAAGATGTGTCACATGATTTAACTGGATTAAAGGGAAAGTTACACTAAATACTCTAACATAAGGGTTGCATGAAAACTATAATCCATATATGCATGATTATTGATATGAAGAAGGGAAATGCATATGTCACGTATATAAAAAAAAATAGTGATCAGGCACCATATATATTTCGAATTCGAATTATAGACGGGCTGTTTGGCATGTGTATGGTGTGGTGAATGTGCATGCATATGTAACATGTCTAATACGTTATTGAAACGTGTATATATATGTGAACAATCATAATTTTGGTCATCGCGGTCCAAATTAAAGATGGGAATACGTTTATATATATTATGAAACAACGGGCCCTAAAATTATTATTTTGATATAAAATTATAGTATAAACTTTAAAATAATTTTATTTGACTTTTAATATTCAATTTTTGATAATTCATATTTTGACCCTAAACTTTATTAAATTGTCGTACTTAACCTTAACTTACTATATTGGTCATTTTAAACCGTATATATTATTTAATCGTCAATAATAACCTTAAGGTATTAAAGTACTAATTCGAGAAAGATACTAAATATGAGAGCTTACTTAAAATGAAAAGTTACTATGTATGGCAAGTTATCTAAAATAGAAAATTACTAAAAATAGAAAGCCGACTAAAAAGAGTAATTTGATTTAAAATAATTTATTAATAATAAGTCGATCATTAATTCGTGTAGATTCGCTGGAGAAGGAGTGACTTCCTATTCTTATGTTATGCTATGATTTCGTTGGCCGTTTAAGGTACAGATATTCTGACCTTTCTCAAAAGGTTTCTCATGATCTCTTTCATATTCTGATCCGTTAGTTCCCGAATTGATGCCATTGCTATGATCCCCTTTACTTGGACTTTCTCTGTTGATCCCACTTGATATGAACTCCGTTATGAACCTATGCTATGAAAACCTTCTTAATGATCCATGGAAATGTTTTGAGAAGAACCGATTTGAAAAGATGTTTATAAATGATGCTAAATTTCTTTTTAAAAGAAAGGTTATTTAACTTTCATGAACACTATATTTTGAAAGACCATTTTTATGAAAACTGTTTTAAAAGATTATTTAAATTGGACTTTTAATAGAAACTTTGAAACGGACTTTTGAACTGAACCATGAATTGATTTTTGAATATGAACCTTGACCTGATAAACTCTGATTGGACCTTGAATACTATTTCTGATATGAACCCTTTGTTATGAACTGCTATTATGAACCTTTGATATGATTCTGAGATACACCTTTGCTATATGACCTTTTGTATGATATGAGACCTGACTCTTAGTTTGATACCCGAGCCATTTCTGTTTCCCTACCTATGGAGGTACCATAGGCGTGTCTGTGATGCACCACTGGCATGACTAGTGTGTGGCCCTAGTGATTTGGCTACACCGTCCCCTTTCTGATATATGATATGCGCGCTTTATGATATGATTTGTTATGGCCACTATGATTTCTGCGGGGGCGTATGGATGCATCCTAGATCTGTTCTGTTTAGTGGATTTAACTATGATTATGATTATGATATATGTCTGGTGACTGGTACTGTGTGCTATACATGCCTTTCACAATTTCTGGGAGTTCGCTACTCCACCCATTTGAAGAATGAGGACACCCCTCATATTATCTGATTATCTGAGAGGACTCCCCTCTATATGATTATGAAGAATTATGGTATTGACGGCTTATATGATATGATATGTTTCTGGGCTCGTGGTAGATGACTATCCTTTCTTCTTTCTTTTCTATTACTCTCTTTTATCTATTCCTTATTCTATTTCCCCAATGCACTATATTTCAGTTCTGTTTCATTATCATTGCTTTGTATATGTATCTGTTCACTGGGCTTTTTAAGCTCAGCCGCATTTCCTTTTCCTGCGGCAGGTTTTAGTAGGAAGCTGGGTTATGGGAAGAGAGTGTGACTGGACTTAGAAGACTATGCTTTGGACTAGAGACGATTAGATGAAGTTCCACTTTATTAGACATAGTATTTATTGTTTTGTAACCTTGTAGTTTCAGATTTTCATTGTAACCCTGAATTTCTTTGTATGTATGAATCATATGCTTGTGTTTGTTCTGATATGTCACTGTAATGTAATACTTCTACCCTTATCGGGTTGGGGTGTTACAATTATGGTATCAGAGCCCAGGCTGCGATTCGTAATACATTTACCCTTGACCTGTGAAGTTTGGACCCCTAAGTTTCCACTGTAGGCGCTCATAAGACAACCTTTGAAACTTTACCTTAGGATTCCCCATAGGAACCCAAGTTATTACCAGTGAGGAATGGGTAGACTAAGACGTTTATGTAAGTATCATTTGCTTCCGCATCACTCTGATCGTGCCTTTGCTCTTGGATAAGCCTGATAAGGACCCTTGTTTCAGAAGTTAGGAGTTTTGCAACTTAAGCTTAGTAACCAAGTAAGTTTGGAATACCTCGGGAGGCTACCTGGATACCTTACACATTTAAGTTTCACCTTCAGATTTTGATCTCCGCCTCCGATTTGTTTGATAAGCTGTTTGACACCTTTTCGACCACATCGTAGGTCATTCAACCACAATGTGTTCGACACATTCTGTAAATTCATTACTTATGTTGGGTATGAATGTATCATCCGATACTACTTAACTCTGTATGATCCATTATTACTCCTATGAGAATGTTGGTAATTATGAACTACGAATATGAGAAGTTTTTGTTTCCTCTCTGTGAATGATGAACCTTGTTCTGCCAACCGTTTCCTTTGGAAGGGTATGATGTAAATACTATCTCTATATGGATTTGTTAACTAAGCATGATGATGCTGATAACTGAGATTCTGTAACTCTCACAATTGACAATTATACGATGTTCGTATTACCAATGATACACATCCTACCTGCTACTTATGCTAAGAAGCTAAACGAAATTCCCACACATTGAACTGTTCGTTTATCCATCCCAACATTTTTGTTGAACCATGTACTTGACTCTAATATATGAACTATCTGTGTGATTTGACGACTATATTCACTCTATGAAATCCTTTGACTTTGATATGCCTGATTGTACGGTCTTTTGGACTGAATGACTATTCGTGAAGATACCATAGACTACCATATCTGAAATGTGACCTTAAAAATCTGCTTCACTCTATTTCATTATGATGACTCTCTACATCTGCTAAAATTTCTACCACTATGGAAAACCCCAAACCCGAACTCATGTGATTACCAAGTTGTCCTGAAAACCATTATTATCAACCCTTGGAAAGTTCTGCTATTGGGAAATATTTTGTTGTACGAAGATTTTCCGGTATTCTCTGATGAACCTTTTGGTACTCCTTCCTGCTTAAGAAGTAGAGTGGACATTGAACTGATATCAGTGAAGAAACCATGGCGCCATAGAAGTTGAGAGATTGAAGGAGCTGATGGAATATGATTTTTTTTAACCTTGGTGATTTCTCTTTAGATGCTCTTGTTTGTTTATGAAGAAGAACGAGAGAAGTATGCGATGACGTATCGACTATCGTGAACTTAAACGTACCACTATCACTAATCATTATCTGTTTCCGCGTATCAATAATTAATTTGGTCTTCCTTTGAAACTCCGCGTCTGATTGCATCATTTTAGATTTGAAGGGCTGAAGAAGCAACCACAAAAACTTCTAAGAAGGAGGTTAACTAACCGAGAGTAACCTTTGGGAAGTATCTCAGTTCTTGAAGAAGAAAGAAGGCGATGTGAAAATTCCCTGAGATGATTTCTGAAGTTGCCTTTGCACTCGTTATAACATTTGTGAGTTGAATGATGCCAATGGTGTTGGCTAGAATAATCATGTTTTCGCGTGTTTTGGACAAATTGTCATAGTATGACATAGAGATTATTGGTGAGATGACCCCTTGTGCTGGAAGAGAAATTTTGATTGACGTTCAGAAAGCATAGTAGACAACCCTACCCTATATAATGTAAAGACAGAGCTTTCACAAGAGGGACCAAGATTGAAGACCGTTATCGGAGTTTGAAACCTGGTGGAAGAGTAGTAGAAGATGGTTGCGACAAGCATTATCATGAAAGAAGCATACAAGAAGAAGAGAGTAACTGGGATAGTGCTCAATCATACATCATGCAACACGTGAAGATTTCAGTTTGGGCACCAAGACAACCAGACCAAAGAAGACGAACCATTCAACACACAACCTGGAGTCGACAACAACATCATGTACCTTAAAACATGGAGCCATGACAGAAGACCTGTCGAAGACGCGCAGTCTTGTTTCTCTATTCATTTTAGTTGTACTGAGATGAATTGAGAGCAGAAGCAGACCTGCGGATGGAGGGATGCACAGTGATTGCGTCAGAGACTGCCGTTACGATGCCACACTACCAAGAGGAGCTGCTGAAGACCGGAGGAACCAGACTCGAGTTTTAAATTCTTTTAATCATGAGGCAAGATGGACAAGAGTAAACAGACTACCCCAACTTGGAAGAAATTTTGAAATTTGTATTTGAGTGGACGGATTTTGAAGCGGACATTGTGTTTAGACGAGATGATTCTGTAAAGGATTGACGCTATTGATGACGTACCTTAATTTTGAATGACATTCTCGGATTTCCGTTACTCTTCGAGTAATTTTGTTCTCTTAGTTATGTTGTTTGTTTCTGATGATCTTTGAGATTGTAGAAGTACTAGGTGGATTAAGATAGGTGGTTTTGACTCACGACTTGAGATAAAGTATGACCAGCATGAGGGCATATGTATATGATGCCAGTATTATGACGCCTGGCCAACGTGATAATACTTACATCATATAACGTGCACTTATGGTGGGCATATGATATTTTAAGAAGTGCCTTAGAAGCTTTAGAATTCTGGCATCTGATCAAGATCATCTGAGTTTAGTGAGCCTTTAGGTTCATTCTACCTATACGTTTGATATGCTGTCCTTGTTATACGATTCGATACGTTTGGACTCTCGACACGTGTGTTGCTGATCTTTGCAACTTCTGATAAGAATCTTAGGTTCCATTATGAAATTTCTGCTGTTAACGATATCTAACGATATGCTTTCTGTCCGCATACGATTCGCATTCGTGAAGTTGTTCATTATGATCTGCTATGAGTGAAATATGTGATTGTGGACTTTGAGGAAATGAGACCTGTTTGTTTATGAGAATACCTTTGGAAGGTTATCTAAAAGCCGAGACTATCTGAGAAGCTGAAGGGTTAAACCGTATATCACCCCATGTTTGCTACAATTCAATGTATTCTCATCTGATTCGCCTAATCAATTCGATGAAAATCCTATGTATTTTTATACCTCTTCCTGGAAAATTCGATTATCATCCGTTATGTTTGGTACATTATCCTTTTGATTCAAATTCAGTATGATATGCCTTTCTGAGAAATCTGAAACTATTTTGACAATAATTACGAGTCATGAGAAACCAATGGTCTGAATATCTTTTGGAAGAACCTCCCCGAGCGTGAGAATGGTTGTGACGACCTGTTACGGTTTACTACGACTTCGTCTAACCTTGCGACTTCAAATTTCGCGGACGAAATTTTCTTTTTAGAGGGGAAGAATTGTAAAACCCGAAACTCCGTTTCCTAAAATCTGTTATAATTTGAACTTCCTATATGAATATACCCTAAGTTGGATTATACGATATAATTAAAAACTTTAAAATACAAAAATATAAGCAACGCCACTTAATATTTTAAATATTCATCATAACATTTGCAGGAGTTTGTAAATCGTTTCGGTCATGTCTTGAGCCGGTTTTATTTCGTCTGGACTCCCATATCGCACGTCTAAAAAAAATTCATTTGGGCTCAAGTAGCAGTTAAATAAAGACAACATAAGATTTGGCTAATTAATTACTTTTCTTGGCTCTTGGCTCGTTGGGTCACAAACACAAGGACGGATTGTATAATGTTATCACCGGGACAAATTGCAATATGGCAAATGTAATCATCAAGATAATCACTCACTAATCACCATTATATTCGGCTAACTTTTTCTCCATCACCCTAAGATTTCGTTTCAATCATCACCAAATCACACGCCCTTCCTTTCTATGAAGATCCGATTTCTTGTTAAGACTTAACAAATTAGAATATTTTATAAAAAGGAAAGGATATGGTCAAATTTGACTCCCCCAAGATTCGGCAATTCGCACCTATATCCCACAGAATTTTCATTCGGTTATAAACCTTTCACATAATAAAATATCTCCCCATATCATTTAAATATACTGAATATCTTTTCATCTAAAACTAAACACAGAAAACTTTTCCTTGCAAACTCAAAGTGACGAAACTATATTTTACTCTTCACCTTTTCGATCATTTAAAACTTGTACGAGGCTAGGGCGAATTGTTTCTGATTCGTGGTTAAGGCTTGATTCACGTTGCTCAGGTCCGTTCGGGTGCGGTTCACGCCAAGGTGGGTTCGGGTTCGGCTTCAATCTTTCTTAACGACCCTAGAGAGGTCGCGGGACTGAGTTTTCGTTGTGCGTGGGTTATGACTCTTTGTACGTGATTTGTATGACGGTTCATGTACGTCCGGGTATGGGTTCGGCTCTGCCTCATTGAGTCTTGCACTCGTGTCTTTTTTTTCATGTCTCGACTTATCACGACTAAAGGTATTCTTGTCCTTCATCTTGCATAAACTCATGAAACCTTGTATGAAAACTTGTATACGACTAGTATAACAAGTAAAAGGAACCTTAATCTAAATCATAGCCTCGTTAATATAAGGATCATGCAATCATTTGAATACACATATATAAGTTTAACGCCACATATCTGTGGTTGAAAGTTTTGTAAAAGATGTGTCACATGATTTAACTGGGTTAAAGGGAAAGTTACACTAAATACTCTAACATAAGGGTTGCATGAAAACTATAATCCATATATGCATGATTATTGATATGAAGAAGGGAAATGCATATGTCACGTATATAAAAAAAAATAGTGATCAGGCACCATATATATTTCGAATTCGAATTATAGACGGGCTGTTTGGCATGTGTATGGTGTGGTGAATGTGCATGCATATGTAACATGTCTAATACGTTATTGAAACGTGTATATATATGTGAACAATCATAATTTTGGTCATCGCGGTCCAAATTAAAGATGGGAATACGTTTATATATATTATGAAACAACGGGCCCTAAAATTATTATTTTGATATAAAATTATAGTATAAACTTTAAAATAATTTTATTTGACTTTTAATATTCAATTTTTGATAATTCATATTTTGACCCTAAACTTTATTAAATTGTCGTACTTAACCTTAACTTACTATATTGGTCATTTTAAACCGTATATATTATTTAATCGTCAATAATAACCTTAAGGTATTAAAGTACTAATTCGAGAAAGATACTAAATATGAGAGCTTACTTAAAATGAAAAGTTACTATGTATGGCAAGTTATCTAAAATAGAAAATTACTAAAAATAGAAAGCCGACTAAAAAGAGTAATTTGATTTAAAATAATTTATTAATAATAAGTCGATCATTAATTCGTGTAGATTCGCTGGAGAAGGAGTGACTTCCTATTCTTATGTTATGCTATGATTTCGTTGGCCGTTTAAGGTACAGATATTCTGACCTTTCTCAAAAGGTTTCTCATGATCTCTTTCATATTCTGATCCGTTAGTTCCCGAATTGATGCCATTGCTATGATCCCCTTTACTTGGACTTTCTCTGTTGATCCCACTTGATATGAACTCCGTTATGAACCTATGCTATGAAAACCTTCTTAATGATCCATGGAAATGTTTTGAGAAGAACCGATTTGAAAAGATGTTTATAAATGATGCTAAATTTCTTTTTAAAAGAAAGGTTATTTAACTTTCATGAACACTATATTTTGAAAGACCATTTTTATGAAAACTGTTTTAAAAGATTATTTAAATTGGACTTTTAATAGAAACTTTGAAACGGACTTTTGAACTGAACCATGAATTGATTTTTGAATATGAACCTTGACCTGATAAACTCTGATTGGACCTTGAATACTATTTCTGATATGAACCCTTTGTTATGAACTGCTATTATGAACCTTTGATATGATTCTGAGATACACCTTTGCTATATGACCTTTTGTATGATATGAGACCTGACTCTTAGTTTGATACCCGAGCCATTTCTGTTTCCCTACCTATGGAGGTACCATAGGCGTGTCTGTGATGCACCACTGGCATGACTAGTGTGTGGCCCTAGTGATTTGGCTACACCGTCCCCTTTCTGATATATGATATGCGCGCTTTATGATATGATTTGTTATGGCCACTATGATTTCTGCGGGGGCGTATGGATGCATCCTAGATCTGTTCTGTTTAGTGGATTTAACTATGATTATGATTATGATATATGTCTGGTGACTGGTACTGTGTGCTATACATGCCTTTCACAATTTCTGGGAGTTCGCTACTCCACCCATTTGAAGAATGAGGACACCCCTCATATTATCTGATTATCTGAGAGGACTCCCCTCTATATGATTATGAAGAATTATGGTATTGACGGCTTATATGATATGATATGTTTCTGGGCTCGTGGTAGATGACTATCCTTTCTTCTTTCTTTTCTATTACTCTCTTTTATCTATTCCTTATTCTATTTCCCCAATGCACTATATTTCAGTTCTGTTTCATTATCATTGCTTTGTATATGTATCTGTTCACTGGGCTTTTTAAGCTCAGCCGCATTTCCTTTTCCTGCGGCAGGTTTTAGTAGGAAGCTGGGTTATGGGAAGAGAGTGTGACTGGACTTAGAAGACTATGCTTTGGACTAGAGACGATTAGATGAAGTTCCACTTTATTAGACATAGTATTTATTGTTTTGTAACCTTGTAGTTTCAGATTTTCATTGTAACCCTGAATTTCTTTGTATGTATGAATCATATGCTTGTGTTTGTTCTGATATGTCACTGTAATGTAATACTTCTACCCTTATCGGGTTGGGGTGTTACACATATCGTATGATTATTGGAAAACTTATCTTCAATTAAGCATGGATGGAACAAGGGTTGAAACCCTTATTTTTACAGAAAATTCGTCTAGGGTGTAAGCTCTCCAAAGTTCTCCTAATGTTCCACCCTTTTACAATGAAAAATTGGAAAAATATATATAGATAAAACATCCTGATGGCGTCACGTTGTAGTTTCTGACGCCGTCAACTCGCCGCCAAGTTAAGGATCATATTGCCTAGATCCAATCTTGACGCCGTCAAGAAGGAATAAAGCTCTGGGCCGTCACATACATTTTGACCCTGATGGCCTTGGTGACGCCGTCAGGTCAATTGCACTAAAAATGTTCTGGCCGTCACGTGTATTCTCCACTTCCACCTCTTTTACCAAGCTTGACGCCGTCATGTGTGAAGTCTTAACGTCGTCAGGTACTGTTCCCAACAAGGATTTTGAGACTTTGCCGTTTTCTTCACTTTTATGCTCCAAAAACTTCCAAAATGCTTCCTTTTTCAGATTTCTTCTCAAAAGTACCTAAAATGACAAAAGGAACGATTTAGGGCAGTAATTGATCAAATAATCACGAATTCGGGCTTAAATGACCCCTTAAAAGCGGTACACTTTTCGCCTTATCATGTAACTTGATTTATCCACCTCTTTGTCAAGTCTTGACGTCGTCACTAGTGATCCTTGACGCCGTCAGGTACAATTTCCAGCATGAATTTGAGACTTTGTCGTTTTCTTCACTTTTTTGCTCCAAAAACATCCAAAATGCTTCCTTTTGCAAATTTCCTCTCAAAAGTACCTAAAATGACAAAAGGAACGATTTAGGGCAATATTTGATCAAATAATCTCAACTTTGGCCTTAATCGGTACACTTTTCGTCTCATCAAATACATTTACACTTGAGATTTGCTTGTCCTCAAGCAAATGTGCTTTTATTCTAATCAAATTACAAGCTAGGGGTCATTTAACACTAATATAAAAGTAATTTCAACAAATAATCGTTCCACTAAAAACCAAAAACAAGCACGGAAATTATACAGTAGCACCTCACAAATAGTGTTTGGATACTCACATCTCTCAGGTGTAATAAAGTATATATCACAATATGGAAATGGAAAACATCTCTCACTACCTGTCATAGCAAATAGATTACCATAGCCTTGGGAAAGGATCAAACCTCCACCACTTGGTGTAAGCACCTAGGATAAACTATCAAAGAGGTCTTTTAAAGGGTTATAACGTGAGGTGTAGGGATATGGTAAACACGGTTTTGTTGGATAAAGACAATATTTACTGGTGGCGAGTTAATCATCTTGGTTAATTACATGTACAATGTGGTGTTGCTAAGCCAAGACTCATAAACTAACAAAAACATAATAGGAAACAGGATGGTAGTCCGTATGTTTTTTCTCTTTTTTTTTTTTTTCTTTTTCTATTTTTTATTGCATACACTCTTGCCCTACCATCCAAAATAATACATCATAGGGGATATGCATTCCCCTTACACTTGAACTTTTACATACTTTACAATTAACTATTCTAATGATTCGAATCAAGATAATCAAAACACTTGGAGTACTTTTAAGTTTAACGCACATATAGGGGTAATATATGATGTTCTTCCCCAATACTCCATAACAATAATACTTTACCCATGATTCCTAATCGTCCCAAAACAAGATGTACAAGATATGACTCGACTTATGATACGCGGAATTGCACCCTCGCAAAAGGTTTTACCTCTCAAGGAATCTTGAGAAGCTTGCAATCCCCACCAGGCAGTGTACTTGTTCGTTGTAGTATAGTATAGTGACAAGTACCGGGGGATTGATCGTTCAACTTAAAGAATAGTGTTCGATAGGATTGAAATTAATCTAATGAGCTCTAGAGGTGAGGGATGATTCTTTTTGTATTTTTATATTTTAAATGAAAACAAGTAAAATCTCGGTTTTGGAAGGAGGGCGGAATTAGTTGCAAATCAACTAACCCAAAAGCTACCAATTAAACTAATGTGCAAGAAAAGTAAACTAGGGTTCTACAAGGGAAGTGAAGCATGTCTACCTATGATGTATTACTCCTTGCTAGCTATCCAATTCTACCTATTGAATTGTCACACCTTGTTTTAATTGACGGGTTATATTCCTTAATACCATTTGTAGGGCCGTGTACGATCTTCTCTCCTTGCTAGCTATCCAATTCTACCTATTGAATTGTCACACCTTGTTTTAATTGATGGGTTATATTCCTTAATACCATTCGTAGGGCCGTGTACGATCTTCCCTAACTCTATAAGCTCCTACTTCACTCCTATGTCGAGCCGACTAAAAGCTCCTAACATGGGATCACTAGAATTCGCTTATGCATTAAATACAACCATATAATCATAGTACACCTCTGATCATGTTTCTTAAGGTGTTCAAGCAAGTTACCAATTGGAAGTCTGCCAGTTTTCTTAAGCCTAACATCGAATTCATTCAATTAAACAAGAGACAATAGGAAACAAGAATTATAAGCTAAACCAATTAGATTAATTGCATTTGTCACACCCTAATTGATGAAGATAGACACAAGCATCAACAAGAACACAATAAGATCTAATTGATTATAAACAAGTTTCATACAATCATAAGTAGACACAAGGTGAATTAACAAAACATAATCAAAGAAGAGCAAGCAACAATAATGATAATTGAAGACATGAATTAAGATAGAATCAACAAACCATTACAAGATATTTATGGAGTGATTGAAACCCTCTAAGTTACTGGAAAAACACCTACCCTAATCCTAGAATCGGACTTAGGGTTTGGGGCTTAAAAATAATGAAGTTATGATGTTGTATTTATAGGCTCTTTTCTTCCTGGCCCGATCTGATGGCGTCAGCCCTAAGGGTTGATGGCGTCACGACCATTTTTTTCACCAAATCGAATATTTTTTCGTCCTGATTGTTTCCTTTTTTGAATCGCTCAAATCCGAGTTCGTATGCAAAAGTTATGGCCAAAACAGTGTCAGATACTCCGCACGTAAGTTATGATTGTCTTGACCAACATGTGACGGTTTTACTAAGGTTACTTCTTGTGTAAGCCTTCTTCCTGGCGTTGTCACTCTATATCATCTGACATCGTCAGGTGGAATCCTGACGCCATCATGTGTAAACTTACTCTGGGCCGTCACGTGTAATCTGACCCTGACGGCCTTGGTGACGCCGTCAGGTCAAATTGCCTTGAAATAGTTTTGGGCCGTCATGTGTATTTGCCATATCCACCTCTTTTGCCAAGCTTTACGCCGTCACTTGTAGAGCCTTGACGCCATCAGGTACTGTTCCCAGCAAGGATTTTGAGACTGTCGTTTTCTTCACTTTTATACTCCAAAAACGTCCAAAATGCTTCTTTTTCCAGATTTCTCTCCAAAGGTACCTAAAATGACAAAAGGAACGATTTAGGGCAATATTTGATCAAATAATCTCGAATTAGGGCTTAAATGACCCCCTAAAAGCGGTACACTTTTCGCTTCATTAACTTAGCAACCATGTAATCAATTAGATAATTAACTAAGGGTTTAAACATGTAACAATAATGCACTAAAGATGAGTGCATACACGGAAGGCTAAGGCGATTTAGTTGCACATTTGGGGTGGATTGTAAACAAATTCTTCCTTTAAGTAAAATACTTAAAGTTAGAAACGAAAAAGATATGCTCGGAGGGGTGTACTAGGGGTATCGTGTACTAAAAATGAGTATATCGCAAATGTGTGGGAAAATTAATTGACCTTACTAGTCAAGTAATTATGACTTTATTGGTCAAGTAATTATGATACGGGTTTAAACAATAGGGTGATCCTAATGCCTCTTATCATGTAGTAAATCCTAACTACACGAATGTAGTCTCACTAGCGGTCTCGGAATGCATCACTAACGCAAGTTTTAGAATCTAAGTACTACTGGTACACTCACAAGCATCTTTTCCTAACAAATCTAGGGGCGAATCTCACATATTTGTGGTGGATAATTTTGAGTGGTATGGTTTTTTGTGCTAGTCATACAACTTCTATCCATGAGACGCTCATTAAGATTAAAGCTTCACTCCTAAATGTTGTAAAAAATTTAAATTTAGGGCTAAAATTGCACTAACAAGTATTTCTCATAGTTTAATTACACATCTACTATTGAACAAACAAACTCAAGTGCAATTGCATTCTTTAAGGTATCATCATTTACCCTCCCCTTACACTTAGGTTGAACATTGTCCCCAATGTTCAATAAAAAGGATGTAAAAGTAATGAAGGTAAAAGAATGAAACAAATACTCCCCTGATTTGTTCGGTGTGGATAAATGGATAACATTGTTAAATCCTCCTCCAAGAAAATGAACATTGAAAGCTTCCCTCCAGAAATATAAATTATCTTATTGTCTAATATAACTTGTTAAACCTGAGAAAACATCATGGCAAACCTCGCGTAAAATCGGCGGCAATCTATATATAAGGATATAATGCTTGTGGAATGAATGTTTTCAGATTTCCTCGAGTTTATAAAACTAAAGAATTAAAAAAAAACAAAAAAAAACTTTAAGACTCCGGTAGAAAAACAAAACTTGCAAAATTTTTCAGAATTTTTACACCTGACGCCGTCAGGTTATGATCCTGACATCGTCAGAATGCTCTGACAGAATCTTATGTTAAGTTTCCGGAAAATTTTTGAAAAACTCATGCCTTAATTCCTGGAATTCCTACAAAACAACATTATGAGTCGATACAAGCATTTGACTCAAACAAATACTAATATACATGTTCATTTAATATTATTGTGGTTCATGATCAAATTCGTTCTTAGAAACAAATTTAGATTTCCCTTATACTTATCTTTTGCGAAATACCTTTTTATGAAGTTAAGACAAACAACAAGGTAAAGCATTTTCACAATTTTATGAAACATGATCCACAAACAATCAAAATAAAGCATGCATACGGAAACAAATAAAATCAAACAAACAAACAATCAAACAAATAAAGCTTGGGTTGCCTCCCAAGAAGCACTTTTCTTTATTTACGAGTCTTGTAGCTAGACTTAAGGTCATGGACTATTACGTGACCTCGTCATTGGTCACTGTTCCTAGGTCATCCTTGATTTTAGTTTTGTATTCCGAACCTAGTTGCAAGCATTCCTTGTAAAAACCAAATATTCTACTCATAACATAGTCTACTCCTCTACGTCAATCCTCATCATTCCTATAATAGACCGCTTGCTTGTGTTCCTTTTCGATGTTTGATAAAAGACGAAATTGTTCAATCTTATAAGCCATTTGGTAAGCTATCTCATCGTTCACATTCTTGAACCTAACTATCCCTATAGATTGGCCATAATTCATCTTAGAAGTCTCAATAAACGGCTTTCCGAACACTACTTGACTTAGGCAACCATCTATTACAAGACGAATATCTTCTAAAATCACAAAATCGGTAACATAAATAAGGTTTCCTACAAAGAAGTGCAATCCTTTCACTATTCCCACAAAGTTACTCATCCAACTCGTGTTGGGAATCATCCTATGTCCAAGTTGTTTCTTTATTACCCAATTGTAATGGGTCCTAGTCATAATGTTTATGGGAGAACTAAGATCGATGTAGGCTTTCCACACATGCACATGCCCAATGTTGCATGGTATGTTGAAGTTAGAGGGATCACCCACTTTGATGATTGGTGAACCAAGGACGTATGGTGTCTCGGAGTCATCAAATAGATCCTTATGGTATTCTCGTTCTTCCTTGGTAGGTAACTTATCAAAGTATTCCTCTACATTTTCTACTTCTTCAACTTTCTTTTCCTTTTTATCCTCGACTTCCTTAATCTCATCCATATCACTTTCTTCCCTATTATTATCGACTGGCTTAACGGTGACTACGTTAACAAAGTGGACATGTTTAGATGATAAGGGGTCCTTAATTTGGGTTCCGCTACTAGTGTCCATAGTGTCCTTCTTTGGTGTAGTTAGCACTTGGTTGTTGAGGGCTTTCAACAAGTTGTCGATTTTATTGGTCATCTCCGCTTTTTGTTGATTGAATTCGGATTCAAACTTAGCTATGCGGGCTTCTTGAGATGCCATAAATTTAGACATCAATCCTTCAAGATTATTAGTACTACCATAGTTGTTGAAAGGATTGTTGTTGATAGTACGGTTAGGAGGTGGACCATTTGGTTGGTAACGATTGGGTGGAGTGGAGGAATTGTTTTGGGGCGTGTTTTGGTTTTGTTTCCACCTAAGGTTCGGGTTATTTTTCCAAGAGGGGTTGTATGAATCACCGTAAGGATTTTGCTCGGGTTTGAAAGTGTACCACTTGTCTCCCGCTCCGTCGATACACGAGGATACGTAATCCGAAAAGCTTGTTCGGGGATTTCCATGCAATCACGAGTGTCGTAGGGACCACTACATAATTCGCATGAAGAAGTGATTTTGTTCACTTGGCTTGAAGGTTTAGGAGCTTCGTAGGATTTCATGAGAAACTTGACTTGGTCTTCAAGTTCCATGATCCTACGGTCGGGAGTGCTTGAATTGTTCGAAGGCAAAGATATTTCCTTGACCATTTTGTTCAAATCATGGGGATCGTTCCAACTTTCATTGTCATAGAGAGCAAGATCTTCTATGAGTTCCCATGATTCTTCCATACTTAGATCACGAAGCTTGCCACCGGCCGATTGGTCAATGGTCTGCCTTGTGGAGAGATCAATATGGTCATAGAAAATTTGGACTTGGAGCCAAAGATCTATGCCATGATGAGGGACTTTTTGGAGTAAGTCCTTGAAACGAGTCCATGCTTCATAAAGAGTTTCACCTTGACGTTGTTGGAACATCAAGATGTCATTTCTAAGCTTAGTAGTTCTCCCCGGTGCGAAAAATTGAGCAAGGAAATGAGTGGTGAGATCATCCCAAGAGGTGATGGATCACGCGGGTAAACGCTCAAGCCATTGACTAGCTTGGTCATGTAGAGAGAATTGGAAGACACGCAATCGGGTCGTCTCTCGAGTTCCAACATCAAGGTCTATGGAATCTATGATTTTGAGGAAATCCTTGTGATATTAATTAGGATCTTCAGATCGAATTCCATGGAATCCACATCCGCTTTACACCAACCGGATGGTGTCGGATCGCAAGGGGGACACATTGGCTCCTTGAGTGAGCTCAATGGTGTTTCGATAGCCTTGGTGGTTCGGACGGGATTACTCTCCTAAAGTTCGGGATCTAGGAGGTTGGTTTAGTTGTGGTGGGTTTTGTAGATGGTCTTGTTGTGGTGGGTGATGAGTGCTCAAACACTCATCATTTTTGGTCTAATCTGAACTGCAAAACATACAAAAACACTCAGAAATGCATCAAAATACCAAAAATATTTCAAAATTGTGTTTTATATGTTTTAGATGCAAAATGAGCAAAAACAAATGAAAAACTTACAAAGTTTGCAAAATTGGCAGTTTCAGTCCCCCAACTTTCATAAAATTACAAAACTAGTCCCTGGATATTCAAAATATAGAAATTATCACCAAAGGTCCTTTTGAAATCATAAATTATCATATTTAGTCCTTTGGTGAAAAATCTAAAAAGTTTTGGAAAATTGCAGTTTAGTCCCTGGAGTTTCAGAAATTGGCAGATTTAGTCCCTGGTGGGGTAATTTTGAAAGAAAAATAATTTTTTGCCCTTGGGAAATCTAAAGTTATCAAAATGGTCCCTGGGTGAATGTTTTGTGGAAATTACATGTTTGGTCCCTATACTTTGCAAACTTGTCAGTTTTGGTCCTTGGTGTTTTAAAATAAAAAAATAATAATAATAAATAAATTCATGAACCTTATAATATTGGTGATTGGCAATTTTGGTACTTATGAGCACTTTGGAAGATTGACATTTTCAGCCTCAACTTTTCAGAAATTACAACAATAGTCCTTGTGGTTTTACAAAATAAACAAACAAACCAACAATACTAATCCAAACCACAAACCTGATCCAAACAAAACAATCCAGTCCACTTACACCCTCCCAAGCCCAAATACAAATCGGCCCACCCCCTAACTAATATCAAACCCCGGTCAACCTTTGGTCAAACCCAACCATGACCACTGTACACTCACCCCTTTCCCCCCATTCCCTGCAAACGTGTCTCCCCCTTCCTCTTCATATCTCCACAAAATCCTCACCTTTCCATTAAATATTACCAACCAACCAACTTTCCCCCCCCCCCCTCATTAATAACCAAACCTAACCCCCCCAACTGCCAAGTTATATTTTCCCGCCAAAACATAATCAAACGGCCAAGGTCCAAAGTACTCATCCAATGGCTCAGAGAGAAGGTGGGAAAGAGAGAGAAACACACCAGGTTCTATAAAAGTCAAGATTTGAAGAAAGATGGAGGATATAGCTGTAGTATAGTTTTTATTTTATTTAAATTAATGTCGTTTTTTATTTCTAGTGTAAAATTAAGATTCTAAGTTGTATTTCTTTCAGTCCTAGGTGTAATTGAATTAATTTCAGTTAACAAATCAATCTTATGTTTATTCAGATTATGTATTTTGCTTAAAAATCTCAACCATTTCTGAGTATAAAAAAATAAGGTGTTGCAATTATTCTCTCAGTTTCATCATTAGTTTTAGGATGTTTCATGAACTCATATAAGCTAAATAATAGCTTATTATAAGTTCTATTGGTTTAAATTTCTGTATACTCAAAATTTCCTACTTGGTCAATAAAAGTCAACAAGGATCAAGGATGGTGTGACTGACTCAGGAATGGTAATTGTGGGTTAAATAAGTTTCAGTTGGTTGATATTGAGCTCATATGAGTGTTGTGCTATTGTCCTGAGGTAAGAATTCCCTTTGTTTCATTTTACTTACAATTTCAGCTTATATATTGACTTGTGTTCATTGCTTATTCTAGACCTGATTTAGTGCTTATTTCTGGTTGATTTGTGTTTATTTAATCTTAGTCTAGCTTAGTGATCATCTGTTTGTATTTGCATTGAATGAATTAGCATTGTATCCACTGAAAACCAAAATAATTACATATAAAGGAGTGTTTGGTTTAAGGATTCCCACTGAGTCACAGTGGGAATTGGGTTTTGATTTGGGTTCATACATGCAACTTTAGGTTGTTATAGCTCAGTAAGATCTTTAAACACCACAAGTCATTGCCAAAAAGTCAAAAGTTTGCATTATCTTTGCATAACTGTTTACTGTTGAGATTTGAGACCCACAACACACCCATATCTGTGCTTAAGCTGTTTATGTAGCCTGATTTGGACTTTTTGTAGCTTAATACAACTATCTCAGTTAAGTAGGATCATTAAAAGTTGGATAAAGTCAAACTAAGTAGTTTTTAGAAAAAGTAAAAAATGCATGATTTGTAGTTTCCAAATCTAGGGTGATTTTTCCTGAATTTTGTAGTTAGATTAGGGACTTGATCTTTTCATATGTGGTAGTATAACAGCTCAACTTTTAATTCCTTGCATCATTTCATTTTTACAAATTTTTCTGTGGAGTCCACTTAGTCTCAAAGTCAGCTGCAGGGCAAGGTTTACCCCTGCACACAGTCACCCAGGCTCAGACCCCCAACTTCCTAGGTCCTTCATGCCCTCATCAGTGGGCCCCAAGGTTTAAATGTTGATTCTTTGAACTCCCTAGGTGGGGGGCTCTCCATTGCAACCAAGCTTGTGCCCACAATCACACTGATGTGCCCCCTAGACAGTCACCAAGTTTGTCCCTTTTTTCTGTTTTGAGCAAGGTTCTCAAATTGCTTATTGCAGCTTATTGGCTTATTCTATGGACTCCTTGTGCTTTTTCTTGCTTAAATAAGTTTATCTAACTTATTTACATCAGAATCTTGCCTTGTGGGCCCCCCTAGCTGCCTACATCACTTGTTTACCTTGACAGTTGACCAAAGTCAACTGTCTCAATAATAAGCTTTCAAACAACTTATTGCTAAGTTATAAAAAGTTTGTTTTTACAAAAGTTTTTCATTTTTAGATATAAAGCAAGTTTCCAAAAAGAAAATTCCAAAAATCCAATTTAATTATTAAGTGATAGTTTCTATTCAATGTAATTTAATTTTAATTTTCATTTTTAAATTTTAATTAAGTACTTAGCTATTTTATATTTTTCTTAAATTACTCATATATTAAAGTATTTATAATAATTTTTTCAGATTTTTATTTTGTCATTAAGTATTTATTAGATTTAATCTTAGTTTTATTTATAATTAATTAATAATTAGTTTTAAATAGCATAATTAGTTTTTATTAATCAAAACCTAGTTTTTATATTTTTTATAGCTTTTATATGTTATAAAATAATTTTATAAATTTTATTAAAATTTTTACTGTTCATTTGCTATTTTTCTTAATTTAAAATAGTTTAATTAGGTAATTAATAATTAATTAGTATTTAATTAATAGAAAATTCACAAAAAGACAAAAATATTTATTTTTAGTTTTAAAACTTATTTTTAGTTATTTTATAATTTTAGAAATTTTATTTTCATTTTTCTAGTATTTAATTAATATAATATTGTATTTAAGTTATTTAAGAATTAATAATTAGTAATAATTAGTATTCAATTAATAATTAATAATTAATTAGTGTAAAAATTAATTTTAATTTTCTAAAAATTTTCTTTTACCTTTAAGTTTGTAAAAAAGTCATTTTCACCCCCTGGGTGTTTTCAGATTTTCGTTTTCACTTTTTATTTTGTACGTCTACGTTTTATTTAAACGTAACGTACGCGTTTTTAAATTTTGAACGTTTCTGGTTTTTCTGACTTTCCCGTCTTATTCATATAGCTTATTTAAGCTATCTCATTGTACAAATCAGTAGTGTAATCAATCTCAAACCCCTTTCCATCCAAATTCACCCGATCACGAAACCGTTTGTTTACAATCCACACCTCGTCGGGACATAACGACCCGGGGAAACACTATATTCCGCGGAGAATTTACTCTAGGTTGTTTGACCTTGTTGATCATCCCTGGTCAATATAGGTTGACGGTTTTGAGCCAATCAATTTTTGGCGCCGCTGCCGGGGAGGTTGTGTGCGTATCTAAACGGTTTTTCTGATTAGTGTCTTTGGAATTCGTTCCATTGTACATTTATCCATCCTTTGTTCATATTTTCCCATTTTCAAAACAAAACCGTTCACGAAAACATTTTTAATCAGTTTTCATCGAACACAAAAAACACAAAAACATTTTCTTTCTCATTTGTATAAAATGTCTTTCCAAAAACCCAAAAATATTCACCTTTACCCTCTCACATCTTTGATTCTTCATCCCTACCCCTCCCAAACCATTTGATTCTTTCTATATCTCATCCACACTTTCTGGTTTGCCAATGGTGTGGTAATCCTTATAATGGTGGCAATTGCCCCAGCTGTGGCATGGTAGAGTCGGGAAACAGGTCTGTCTATAACCAGAATCCTTATTCTTACCATGACACGACTAATTCATTCCATCAGTTACCACACCATGAGGCTCAACAGTTTTACTGTTGTGAGTACTGTGGTGGTTCACACTACAGTTATGATTGTCAATCGGGAAACACGCTTGTCTATGAGCAGTCTCCTGATAGCAATTGTAATTCTAGCACATACAACCCACAGCCACATCAGTTTTACTGTTGTGATTACTGTGGAGGTCCACACTCTAGCTCGGATTGTCAAACAAGGAATCCATTTCCTTGTAACAATTACGACTATTCGTTTTCAGACCCACCTCCACAGTACCAAATGATTCACACAACTCCTCATGATACTGAGCAAGACCTTTTACTAAAGGCTCTTGATATTTTAAAAGAACTTAAGGAGGAGTTGGTTACTACACCGTTTCGAGACTCTCGCGAGAAATCTATGGCAGAATTACTTGCTGAAGAACGAGAGGCTAAAAACGAATTGAGCATGGAAGAATTACTTGTCTTAGAGCAAGCAGCTATAACACGTGCCAAATTTCGTCAAGCTGCTCTTCTAGACTGTGATAATGATAGTGATAATGAGGACACCCTTGATATCCTTCAATTTTATAAGGGTTACTCAGATTCATCAGTTGTGATTCTTCCCATTGGAAATCAGGGAGAAAATAATGAGACGGAGAAATTACTAGCCGTTGAACAAATGGAACTTGAAAAATCCATGAATGCCAGCTCCTCTCATCTCCCTCAGTCTATTGTTATCACACCCGAAGTTCACACTCACTCTCTGAACATGGGGGATGAGCATCTTAGCACTGTTCCTAATAAGGAATCAGACGAATTAATAAAGTCTAGTGTTGAGATCCTTGTCCCAATCCCGAGAGAGTCACAGGGAACTTTGGATCATGTGTGTGATTTACCTTCCCCCATTGAGTGTCCTAAAGATCAATTTGAGACTTTCTCCGATTGTAGCGATGATTGTATATCTTATGGAGACATCGAGTATGTTGAGGCATCAGTTCCACAAACTGATGCTGATCATCTTCTTGAGGAGTTCGCAGATGAACTTGCTCACATCAATCCACTTTCATTGGAAAGTGATGGTCTCCTCGATTTCTAAGCCGATCTGGGAGAAATTGAAAGTCTCCTTTATCATGATCCGTCACTCACTTCTTATCCCGACAATCCAATAGAGAATGATAATCTCTTTGTTCCCGAAACATTCAATACGACTCTCACCAATCCTCTATTTGAATTCGAATCTGAATTCACTAAGATTTCTAACAATCCAATCTTTGACGAGGATTGTGATGAGTCTATTCCGGAACACGAGTTCACAAATTCACATCTTGTGAATAATTCTCTTCATGAGGAGTTCTCCAGTGAACTCACTCATCATGTTATGACTCCTCCGGAGTTTGATATCCCGGGGGGAGATGCTCTCAATCTTGAGGATTTGCAAATTCCCACCCACCCTCCCGGATTGTTTACGAGCTTAACCTTTGAAATCCAAACTCAGGCTATTGAGCCTCCTCTTGAGGAAGAAGATCAAATCATGCTTTTCATCATGATTTTCTTCCTTTTCTTCACCTACAGGGTGACTTCTCTTGTTCTTCACTCCTTCGGGAATGAGGACACTATATTTGATCCCGGCATTTTCATGTATCATTATCTTGAGCCGGATACTTATCTCATCGGTGTGGAACTTTCACGTGCTTCATATGTTTATCCAAACATTTTGAATGAAAGTCCGATTGAGATTGCTTCTTCCACATCATGCTTCCCCAAGGACAAATGAATTCGGGGTCGAGTCAAGCTAGCGACTCGGTAAACAAAAACAATAGCATGCTTATAGGGTTTTCACCCTAAGTGTGGGGGAGTCCCCCATGCTATGGTTACATATAGAGTGAAAAAAACAAAATGGTGTTTTCCATTCTTAGCTTGTAATGTTGCCCTTTTACGTTTAAAATGTCGGCATAATAGCTGGGATTTTGAATATTGAGGACAATATTCATCCTAAGTGTGGGGGGGTATTCGCTATTCTAGCGAATTTTATCACATTTTACTATATAATACCCCCGTTTTTAGCCAAAATTTCAAAAATTTTTCACTAGTGCTTCAAAATTTTTGTGGTAATCAGTCCGCCTTGTCTAAGCGACAAAAGGGATTGGCTAGTCCAGGAGCAAACGGCTCTTGGTAAAGACATCTCAAATCCGTTTATGGCTTGCAATTTGCCCAAAATTGTACGGTTCCTCAACTCCCCAAAAACAAATGAGTTGGCTAGCCCGCAAGATTATGGCTTGTGGTAAAGGCCGTGGAAAATCCATAATTGGTAATCAGCTCACCAAGATGTTGACTATTCCATCAAGAGCTGGCTAGTCCAGAAGCAAACGGCTTTTGGTAAAGACTACTCAAATCCGTTGACAGCTGGTGGTTTGCTCAAAATCACAAGGTTATCAGGTGTGCCACAGTTCTTACACCTGGCTACTCCAGAAGTGATGGCTTTTGGTAAAGAGTTTTTCAAATCCATCAAGTTTTCAAAACAGTATTGCTAGGGACTAGCAATAGTTTAGTGTGGGGGATTGATGAGTGCTCAAACACTCATCATTTTTTGTCTAATCTGAACTGCAAAACATACAAAAACACTCAGAAATGCATCAAAATACCAAAAATATTTCAAAATTGTGTTTTATATGTTTTAGATGCAAAATGAGCAAAAACAAATGAAAAACCTACAAAGTTTGCAAAATTGGCAGTTTCAGTCCCCCAACTTTCATAAAATTACAAAACTAGTCCCTGGATATTCAAAATATAGAAATTATCACCAAAGGTCCTTTTGAAATCATAAATTATCATATTTAGTCCTTTGGTGAAAAATCTAAAAAGTTTTGGAAAATTGCAGTTTAGTCCCTGGAGTTTCAGAAATTGGCAGATTTAGTCCCTGGTGGGGTAATTTTGAAAGAAAAATAATTTTTTGCCCTTGGGAAATCTAAAGTTATCAAAATGGTCCCTGGGTGAATGTTTTGTGGAAATTACATGTTTGGTCCCTATACTTTGCAAACATGTCAGTTTTGGTCCTTGGTGTTTTTAAAAAAAATAATAATAATAAATAAATTCATGAACCTTATAATATTGGTGATTGGCAATTTTGGTACTTATGAGCACTTTGGAAGATTGACATTTTCAGCCTCAACTTTTCAAAAATTACAACAATAGTCCTTGTGGTTTTACAAAATAAACAAACAAACCAACAATACTAATCCAAACCACAAACCTGATCCAAACAAAACAATCCAGCCCACTTACACCCTCCCAAGCCCAAATACAAACCGGCCCACCCCCTGACTAATATCAAACCCCGGTCAACCTTTGGTCAAACCCAACCATGACCACTGTACACTCACCCCTTTCCCCCCATTCCCTGCAAACGTGTCTCCCCCCTCCTCTCCATATCTCCACAAAATCCTCACCTTTCCATTAAATATTACCAACCAACCAACCAACTTTCCCCCCCTCATTAATAACCAAACCTAACCCCCCCAACTGCCAAGTTATATTTTCCCGCCAAAACATAATCAAACGGCCAAGGTCCAAAGTACTCATCCAATGGCTCAGAGAGAAGGTGGGAAAGAGAGAGAAACACACCAGGTTCTATAAAAGTCAAGATTTGAAGAAAGATGGAGGATATAGCTGTAGTATAGTTTTTATTTTATTTAAATTAATGTCGTTTTTTATTTCTAGTGTAAAATTAAGATTCTAAGTTGTATTTCTTTCAGTCCTAGGTGTAATTGAATTAATTTCAGTTAACAAATCAATCTTATGTTTACTCAGATTATGTATTTTGCTTAAAAATCTCAACCATTTCTGAGTATAAAAAAATAAGGTGTTGCAATTATTCTCTCAGTTTCATCATTAGTTTTAGGATGTTTCAGGAACTCACATAAGCTAAATAATAGCTTATTATAAGTTCTATTGGTTTAAATTTCTATATACTCAAAATTTCCTACTTGGTCAATAAAAGTCAACAAGGATCAAGGATGGTGTGACTGACTCAGGAATGGTAATTGTGGGTTAAATAAGTTTCAGTTGGTTGATATTGAGCTCATATGAGTGTTGTGCTATTGTCCTGAGGTCAGAATTCCCTTTGTTTCATTTTACTTACAATTTCAGCTTATATATTGACTTGTGTTCATTGCTTATTCTAGACCTGATTTAGTGCTTGTTTCTGGTTGATTTGTGTTTATTTAATCTTAATCTAGCTTAGTGATCATCTGTTTGTATTTGCATTGAATGAATTAGCATTGTATCCACTGAAAACCAAAATAATTACATATAAAGGAGTGTTTGGTTTAAGGATTCCCACTGAGTCACAGTGGGAATTGGGTTTTGATTTGGGTTCATACATGCAACTTTAGGTTGTTATAGCTCAGTAAGATCTTTAAACACCACAAGTCATTGCCAAAAAGTCAAAAGTTTGCATTATCTTTGCATAACTGTTTACTGTTGAGATTTGAGACCCACAACACACCCATATCTGTGCTTAAGCTGTTTATGTAGCCTGATTTGGACTTTTTGTAGCCTAATACAACTATCTCAGTTAAGTAGGATCATTAAAAGTTGGATAAAGTCAAACTAAGTAGTTTTTAGAAAAAGTAAAAAATGCATGATTTGTAGTTTTTCCAAGTCTAGGGTGATTTTTCCTGAATTTTGTAGTTAGATTAGGGACTTGATCTTTTCATATGTGGTAGTATAACAGCTCAACTTTTAATTCCTTGCATCATTTCATTTTTACAAATTTTTCTGTGGAGTCCACTTAGTCTCAAAGTCAGCTGCAGGGCAAGGTTTACCCCTGCACACAGTCACCCAGGCTCAGACCCCCAACTTCCTAGGTCCTTCATGCCCTCATCAGTGGGCCCCAAGGTTTAAATGTTGATTCTTTGAACTCCCTAGGTGGGGGGCTCTCTATTGCAACCAAGCTTGTGCCCACAATCACACTGATGTGCCCCCTAGACAGTCACCAAGTTTGTCCCTTTTTTCTGTTTTGAGCAAGGTTCTCAAATTGCTTATTGCAGCTTATTGGCTTATTCTATGGACTCCTTGTGCTTTTTCTTGCTTAAATAAGTTTATCTAACTTATTTACATCAGAATCTTGCCTTGTGGGCCCCCCTAGCTGCCTACATCACTTGTTTACCTTGACAGTTGACCAAAGTCGTCAACTGTCTCAATAATAAGCTTTCAAATAACTTATTGCTAAGTTATAAAAAGTTTGTTTTTACAAAAGTTTTTCATTTTTAGATATAAAGCAAGTTTCCAAAAAGAAAATTCCAAAAATCCAATTTAATTATTAAGTGATAGTTTCTATTTAATGTAATTTAAATTTAATTTTCATTTTTAAATTTTAATTAAGTACTTAGCTATTTTATATTTTTCTTAAATTACTCATATATTAAAGTATTTATAATAATTTTTTCAGATTTTTATTTTGTCATTAAGTATTTATTAGATTTAATCTTAGTTTTATTTATAATTAATTAATAATTAGTTTTAAATAGCATAATTAGTTTTTATTAAGCAAAACCTAATTTTTATATTTTTTATAGCTTTTATATGTTATAAAATAATTTTATAAATTTTATTAAAATTTTTACTGTTCATTTGCTATTTTTCTTAATTTAAAATAGTTTAATTAGGTAATTAATAATTAATTAGTATTTAATTAATAGAAAATTCACAAAAAGACAAAAATATTTATTTTTAGTTTTAAAACTTATTTTTAATTATTTTATAATTTTAGAAATTTTATTTTCATTTTTCTAGTATTTAATTAATATAATATTGTATTTAAGTTATTTAAGAATTAATAATTAGTACTACATAATTAATAATTAATTAGTGTAAAAATTAATTTTAATTTTCTAAAAATTTTCTTTTACCTTTAAGTTTGTAAAAATGTCATTTTCACCCCCTGGGTGTTTTCAGATTTCCGTTTTCACTTTTTATTTTGTACGTCTACGTTTTATTTAAACGTAACGTACGCGTTTTTAAGTTTTGAACATTTCTGGTTTTTCTGACTTTCCCGTCTTATTCATATAGCTTATTTAAGCTATCTCATTGTACAAATCAGTAGTGTAATCAATCTCAAACCCCTTTCCATCCAAATTCACCCGATCACGAAACCGTTTGTTTACAATCCACACCTCGTCGGGACATAACGACCCGGGGAAACACTATATTCCGCGGAGCATTGACTCTAGGCTGTTTGACCTTGTTGATCATCCCTGGTCAATATAGGTTGACGGTTTGGAGCCAATCAATTTTTGGCGCCGCTGCCGGGGAGGTTGTGTGCGTATCTAAACGGTTTTTCTGATTAGTGTCTTTGGAATTCGTTCCATTGTACATTTATCCATCCTTTGTTCATATTTTCCCATTTTCAAAACAAAACCGTTCACGAAAACATTTTAAATCAGTTTTCAACGAACACAAAAAACACAAAAACATTTTCTTTCTCATTTGTATAAAATGTCTTTCCAAAAACCCAAAAATATTCACCTTTACCCTCTCACATCTTTGATTCTTCATCCCTACCCCTCCCAAACCATTTGATTCTTTCTATGTCTCATCCACACTTTCTGGTTTGCCAATGGTGTGGTAATCCTTATAATGGTGGCAATTGCCCCAGCTGTGGCATGGTAGAGTCGGGAAACAGGTCTGTCTATAACCAGAATCCTTATTCTCACCATGACACGACTAATTCATTCCATCAGTTACCACACCATGAGGCTCAACAGTTTTACTGTTGTGAGTACTGTGGTGGTTCACACTACAGTTATGATTGTCAATCGGGAAACACGCTTGTCTATGAGCAGTCTCCTGATAGCAATTGTAATTCTAGCACATACAACCCACAGCCACATCAGTTTTACTGTTGTGATTACTGTGGAGGTCCACACTCTAGCTCGGATTGTCAAACAAGGAATCCATTTCCTTGTAACAATTACGACTATTCGTTTTCAGACCCACCTCCACAGTACCAAATGATTCACACAACTCCTCATGATACTGAGCAAGACCTTTTACTAAAGGCTCTTGATATTTTAAAAGAACTTAAGGAGGAGTTGGTTACTACACCGTTTTGAGACTCTCGCGAGAAATCTATGGCAGAATTACTTGCTGAAGAACGAGAGGCTAAAAACGAATTGAGCATGGAAGAATTACTTGTCTTAGAGCAAGCAGCTATAACACGTGCCAAATTTCGTCAAGCTGCTCTTCTAGACTGTGATAATGATAGTGATAATGAGGACACCCTTGATATCCTTCAATTTTATAAGGGTTCCTCAGATTCATCAGTTGTGATTCTTCCCATTGGAAATCAGGGAGAAAATAATGAGACGGAGAAATTACTAGCCGTTGAACAAATGGAACTTGAAAAATCCATGAATGCTAGCTCCTCTCATCTCCCTCAGTCTATTGTTATCACACCCGAAGTTCACACTCACTCTCTGAACATGGGGGATGAGCATCTTAGCACTGTTCCTAATAAGGAATCAGACGAATTAATAAAGTCTAGTGTTGAGATCCTTGTCCCAATCCCGAGAGAGTCACAGGGAACTTTGGATCATGTGTGTGATTTACCTTCCCTCATTGAGTGTCCTAAAGATCAATTTGAGACTTTCTCCGATTGTAGCGATGATTGTATATCTTATGGAGACATCGAGTATGTTGAGGCATCAGTTCCACAAACTGATGCTGATCATCTTCTTGAGGAGTTCGCTGATGAACTTGCTCACATCAATCCACTTTCATTGGAAAGTGATGGTCTCCTCGATTTCCAAGCCGATCTGGGAGAAATTGAAAGTCTCCTTTATCATGATCCGTCACTCACTTCTTATCCCGACAATCCAATAGAGAATGATAATCTCTTTGTTCCCGAAACATTCAATACGACTCTCACCAATCCTCTATTTGAATTCGAATCTGAATTCACTAAGATTTCTAACAATCCAATCTTTGACGAGGATTGTGATGAGTCTATTCCGGAACACGAGTTCACAAATTCACATCTTGTGAATAATTCTCTTCATGAGGAGTTCTCCAGTGAACTCACTCATCATGTTATGACTCCTCCGGAGTTTGATATCCCGGGGGGAGATGCTCTCAATCTTGAGGATTTGCAAATTCCCACCCACCCTCCCGGATTGTTTACGAGCTTAACCTTTGAAATCCAAACTCAGGCTATTGAGCCTCCTCTTGAGGAAGAAGATCAAATCATGCTTTTCATCATGATTTTCTTCCTTTTCTTCACCTACAGGGTGACTTCTCTTGTTCTTCACTCCTTCGGGAATGAGGACACTATATTTGATCCCGGCATTTTCATGTATCATTATCTTGAGCCGGATACTTATCTCATCGGTGTGGAACTTTCACGTGCTTCATATGTTTATCCAAACATTTTGAATGAAAGTCCGATTGAGATTGCTTCTTCCACATCATGCTTCCCCAAGGAGAAATGAATTCGGGGTCGAGTCAAGCTAGCGACTCGGTAAACAAAAACAATAGCATGCTTATAGGGTTTTCACCCTAAGTGTGGGGGAGTCCCCCATGCTATGGTTACATATAGAGTGAAAAAAACAAAATGGTGTTTTCCACTCTTAGCTTGTAATGTTACCCTTTTACGTTTAAAATGTCGGCATAATAGCTGGGATTTTGAATATTGAGGACAATATTCATCCTAAGTGTGGGGGGGGGGGGGGGGGGGGGGTATTCGCTATTCTAGCGAATTTTATCACATTTTACTATATAATACCCCCGTTTTTAGCCAAAATTTCAAAAATTTTTCACTAGTGCTTCAAAACTTTTGTGGTAATCAGTCCGCCTTGTCTAAGCGACAAAAGGGATTGGCTAGTCCAGGAGCAAACGGCTCTTGGTAAAGACATCTCAAATCCGTTTATGGCTTGCAATTTGCCCAAAATTGTACGGTTCCTCAACTCCCCAAAAACAAATGAGTTGGCTAGCCCGCAAGATTATGGCTTGTGGTAAAGGCCGTGGAAAATCCATAATTGGTAATCAGCTCACCAAGATGTTGACTATTCCATCAAGAGCTGGCTAGTCCAGAAGCAAACGGCTTTTGGTAAAGACTACTCAAATCTGTTGACAGCTGGTGGTTTGCTCAAAATCACAAGGTTATCAGGTGTGCCACAGTTCTTACACCTGGCTACTCCAGAAGTGATGGCTTTTGGTAAAGAGTTTTTCAAATCCATCAAGTTTTCAAAACAGTATTGCTAGGGACTAGCAATAGTTTAGTGTGAGGGATTGATGAGTGCTCAAACACTCATCATTTTTTGTCTAATCTGAACTGCAAAACATACAAAAACACTCAGAAATGCATCAAAATACCAAAAATATTTCAAAATTGTGTTTTATATGTTTTAGATGCAAAATGAGCAAAAACAAATGAAAAACCTACAAAGTTTGCAAAATTGGCAGTTTCAGTCCCCCAACTTTCATAAAATTACAAAACTAGTCCCTGGATATTCAAAATATAGAAATTATCACCAAAGGTCCTTTTGAAATCATAAATTATCATATTTAGTCCTTTGGTGAAAAATCTAAAAAGTTTTGGAAAATTGCAGTTTAGTCCCTGGAGTTTCAGAAATTGGCAGATTTAGTCCCTGGTGGGGTAATTTTGAAAGAAAAATAATTTTTTGCCCTTGGGAAATCTAAAGTTATCAAAATGGTCCCTGGGTGAATGTTTTGTGGAAATTACATGTTTGGTCCCTATACTTTGCAAACTTGTCAGTTTTGGTCCTTGGTGTTTTAAAATTAAAAAAAATAATAATAATAAATAAATTCATGAACCTTATAATATTGGTGATTGGCAATTTTGGTACTTATGAGCACTTTGGAAGATTGACATTTTCAGCCTCAACTTTTCAGAAATTACAACAATAGTCCTTGTGGTTTTACAAAATAAACAAACAAACCAACAATACTAATCCAAACCACAAACCTAATCCAAACAAAACAATCCAGTCCACTTACACCCTCCCAAGCCCAAATACAAACCGGCCCACCCCCTAACTAATATCAAACCCCGGTCAACCTTTGGTCAAACCCAACCATGACCACTGTACACTCACCCCTTTCCCCCCATTCCCTGCAAACGTGTCTCCCCCCTCCTCTCCATATCTCCACAAAATCCTCACCTTTCTATTAAATATTACCAACCAACCAACCAACTTTCCCCCCCTCATTAATAACCAAACCTAACCCCCCCAACTGCCAAGTTATATTTTCCCGCCAAAACATAATCAAATGGCCAAGGTCCAAAGTACTCATCCAATGGCTCAGAGAGAAGGTGGGAAAGAGAGAGAAACACACCAGGTTCTATAAAAGTCAAGATTTGAAGAAAGATGGAGGATATAGCTGTAGTATAGTTTTTATTTTATTTAAATTAATGTCGTTTTTTATTTCTAATGTAAAATTAAGATTCTAAGTTGTATTTCTTTCAGTCCTAGGTGTAATTGAATTAATTTCAGTTAACAAATCAATCTTACGTTTATTCAGATTATGTATTTTGCTTAAAAATCTCAACCATTTCTGAGTATAAAAAAATAAGGTGTTGCAATTATTCTCTCAGTTTCATCATTAGTTTTAGGATGTTTCAGGAACTCATATAAGCTAAATAATAGCTTATTATAAGTTCTATTGGTTTAAATTTCTGTATACTCAAAATTTCCTACTTGGTCAATAAAAGTCAACAAGGATCAAGGATGGTGTGACTGACTCAGGAATGGTAATTGTGGGTTAAATAAGTTTCAGTTGGTTGATATTGAGCTCATATGAGTGTTGTGCTATTGTCCTGAGGTCAGAATTCCCTTTGTTTCATTTTACTTACAATTTCAGCTTATATATTGACTTGTGTTCATTGCTTATTCTAGACCTGATTTAGTGCTTATTTCTGGTTGATTTGTGTTTATTTAATCTTAGTCTAGCTTAGTGATCATCTGTTTGTATTTGCATTGAATGAATTAGCATTGTATCCACTGAAAACCAAAATAATTACATATAAAGGAATGTTTGGTTTAAGGATTCCCACTGAGTCACAGTGGGAATTGGGTTTTGATTTGGGTTCATACATGCAACTTTAGGTTGTTATAGCTCAGTAAGATCTTTAAACACCACAAGTCATTGCCAAAAAGTCAAAAGTTTGCATTATCTTTGCATAACTGTTTACTGTTGAGATTTGAGACCCACAACATACCCATATCTGTGCTTAAGCTGTTTATGTAGCCTGATTTGGACTTTTTGTAGCTTAATACAACTATCTCAGTTAAGTAGGATCATTAAAAGTTGGATAAATTCAAACTAAGTAGTTTTTAGAAAAAGTCAAAAATGCATGATTTGTAGTTTTTCCAAATCTAGGGTGATTTTTCCTGAATTTTGTAGTTAGATTAGGGACTTGATCTTTTCATATGTGGTAGTATAACAGCTCAACTTTTAATTCCTTGCATCATTTCATTTTTACAAATTTTTCTGTGGAGTCCACTTAGTCTCAAAGTCAACTGCAGGGCAAGGTTTACCCCTGCACACAGTCACCCAGGCTCAGACCCCCAACTTCCTAGGTCCTTCATGCCCTCATCAGTGGGCCCCAAGGTTTAAATGTTGATTCTTTGAACTCCCTAGGTGGGGGGCTCTCCATTGCAACCAAGCTTGTGCCCCTAATCACACTGATGTGCCCCCTAGACAGTCACCAAGTTTGTCCCTTTTTTCTGTTTTGAGCAAGGTTCTCAAATTGCTTATTGCAGCTTATTGGCTTATTCTATGGACTCCTTGTGCTTTTTTCTTGCTTAAATAAGTTTATCTAACTTATTTACATCAGAATCTTGCCTTGTGGGCCCCCCTAGCTGCCTACATCACTTGTTTACCTTGACAGTTGACCAAAGTCAACTGTCACAATAATAAGCTTTCAAACAGCTTATTCCTAAGTTATAAAAAGTTTGTTTTTACAAAAGTTTTTCATTTTTAGATATAAAGCAAGTTTCCAAAAAGAAAATTCCAAAAATCCAATTTAATTATTAAGTGATAGTTTCTATTTAATGTAATTTAATTTTAATTTTCATTTTTAAATTTTAATTAAGTACTTAGCTATTTTATATTTTTCTTAAATTACTCATATATTAAAGTATTTATAATAATTTTTTCAGATTTTTATTTTGTCATTAATTATTTATTAGATTTAATCTTAGTTTTATTTATAATTAATTAATAATTAGTTTTAAATAGCATAATTAGTTTTTATTAATCAAAACCTAGTTTTTATATTTTTTATAGCTTTTATATGTTATAAAATAATTTTATAAATTTTATTAAAATTTTTACTGTTCATTTGCTATTTTTTTTTAATTTAAAATAGTTTAATTAGGTAATTAATAATTAATTAGTATTTAATTAATAGAAAATTCACAAAAAGACAAAAATATTTATTTTTAGTTTTAAAACTTATTTTTAGTTATTTTATAATTTTAGAAATTTTATTTTCATTTTTCTAGTATTTAATTAATATAATATTTTATTTAAGTTATTTAAGAATTAATAATTAGTAATAATTAGTATTCAATTAATAATTAATAATTAATTAGTGTAAAAATTAATTTTAATTTTCTAAAAATTTTCTTTTACCTTTAAGTTTGTAAAAAAGTCATTTTCACCCCCTGGGTGTTTTCAGATTTCCGTTTTCACTTTTTATTTTGTACGTCTACGTTTTATTTAAACGTAACGTACGCGTTTTTAAGTTTTGAACGTTTCTGGTTTTTCTGACTTTCCCGTCTTATTCATATAGCTTATTTAAGCTATCTCATTGTACAAATCAGTAGTGTAATCAATCTCAAACCCCTTTCCATCCAAATTCACCCGATCACGAAACTGTTTGTTTACAATCCACACCTCGTCGGGACATAACGACCCGGGGAAACACTATATTCCGAGGAGCATTGACTCTAGGCTGTTTGACCTTGTTGATCATCCCTGGTCAATATAGGTTGACGGTTTGGAGCCAATCAGTGGGTTGATGGGATCAAATAGATTACCACCTTCCATGATGGTGGATGGCAATGGTTACAAACAAAGGAAACAAAGAAAAAGATAGACTAAAGAAACCTGTAAAAATAAAAATCTTACTAGAAAGGAATTGAGCAAGTAGACCTAATAAAAAGAAATTTCAACCTAGACAATAACTATTCCCCGGAAACGGCACCAAAAACTTGATGCGTGGAATTGCGCCCTCGCAAAAGGTTTTACCTCTCAAGGGATCTAGAGAAGCATGCAATCGCCACCAGGCAGTGTACCTGACCGTTGTA
The DNA here is from genome assembly GCA_030686995.1 of Artemisia argyi. Classification (NCBI taxonomy): domain Eukaryota; kingdom Viridiplantae; phylum Streptophyta; class Magnoliopsida; order Asterales; family Asteraceae; genus Artemisia; species Artemisia argyi. The sequence continues at coordinate 16,313,091 of CM060697.1, read as the reverse complement.
GTATAGTATAGTGGCAAGTACCGTGGGATTGATCGTTCAACTCAAAGAATAGTGTTCGCTAGGGTTAAAACTCAATTAAACTAGGTCTAGGGATGAGGGATGATTCTTTTTTATTTTTATATTTTATGAAAAGCAAGTAAAATCTCGGGTTTTGAAGCTGTGGGCGGAATTACTTGCTATTCAACTAACCCAAATTATAACTAAAGATGCAATCAGAATAAAATAAAATGAACATAAAGTAAATGTGGTGAAAACAATAATAAGAGAAAATGTGTTTACTTAGATTTCACTACTCCCTTGCTATCTTTTACCGGTTGATTAGTTTGTTACAATTGCATGGATGACGGGTTATATTCCTTAATACCATTCTTAGGGCCGTGTACGATCTTCCCTAATTCTATAAGCTTCTACCTCTTCCTATGTCGAGCCGACTACTAGCTCCTAACATGACCTCATTAGTAGTTACCTATGCATTAAATACAACCAATATATCGTAGTACACCTTCGATCATGTTTCTTAAGACGTTCAAGCAAGTTACCAATTGGACGTCTGCCAGTTTTCTTAAGCCTAATAATTGGCTCTGAACGGTCAACCTAATTTGACCAAGGGATGGTCAACTAGGTCAAACAACCTGGAGTCAATCTCCGTGGAATATAGGGTTTTCCCGGGTCGTTATGTCCCGACGAGGTGTGGATTGTATTCAAACGGGCTTGTGATCGGGTGAATTTGGACAAGAAAGGGTTTGTGATTGATTTGAACTAAGGAATCTACAAGGAAATAGCTTAAGTAAGCTTTGCGGATGATTACGTGAAAGTTAGATACTTAAAAACGTTTAAAATCTAAAAACGCGTACGTTTACATTTAAAATAACGTAAACGTACAAAATAAAAAGTGAAAACTGAAATCTGAAAACCCACAGGGGGTGAAAATGACTTTTTTACAAAACTAAGGATGAAAGAAAATTTTTAGACAAAGAAAATTCATTTTTACACTAATTAATTATTTAAAATTAATTAAATACCATTTAATACTAATTATTAATATTTAAAGAACTTAAATACAATATAATATTAATTTAATACTAGAAAAATGAAAATTAAATTTATAAAATTATAAAATAACTAAAAACAAATTTTAAAATTAAAAAATATGTCTATTTGTCTTTTTGTGATTTTTATATTAATTAATTACTAATTTAATATTAATTACCTAATTAAACTAATTTAAATTATTAAAAATACTAAAAAGACTTAGAAAATTAAGAAAATTTTTGTAAATCTAATTAACCATCACAGGAATCCTAAAAAATTATAAAATGTTTGTTTTATAAGTTTTTACACTATTTTACTAATTATTATATAAATATTTATTAATTACTAATTAAACTAATTAAATTATAAAAACTAGAAGATGAACAATAGAAATTATATGAAAATTCCTAAAATTATTTTATGACTTATAAAAGCTAGGAAAAATATAAAAACTAGGGTTTACTTTATAAAAACTAATTTTGCTATTTAATACTTGATTATTAATTAATTATTAATAAAACTAATATTAAATCTAATTAATACTAAATGAATATATAAAAATCTGAATAAATTACTGAAAGTACTTAAAGATAAAAGGAAATTAAAGAAAATAAAAAATTGCAAGTTACTTAATAAAAATCTAAAAAGGAAAATTAAAAAGTTAAATTACATTAAATAGAAACTATCACTTATTTTAAAATTGGTTTTTCTGGATTTTTCTTTTACAAAACTATTTTATACCTAAAAACATAAAACTTTTGTAAAAACAACTTTTTTTAGATATAAAAAATAAGCAAAATGGAAGTTTATATGCTTGACAGTTGACTTTGGTCAATTGTCATGGGCAAAGGCTTGATGTAAGTAGCTTGGGGGTCCCACAAAGGTTAAATAAGCTGTAAACAAGTGAATTGGACCAAAATAAGACTGAAGGGACAAGCATAAGCTCTGAATTAGCCAAATAAGCCAAGCATAAGCACTTGGTTTCTACTTTGTATACTGAAAATGGGACAGAGAATAGGGGTGGTTCCAGGTGGGTCCAAGTGAGCTTGAGCTCAAAATTTTGCTCAAACCTTGAAGGTGGCTAGGAGGGGGGTTGAAAGAACCCAACGTAGGGTTGTGGGACCCACTGTGGTGGCTAGAAAGAACCACCAAAGTGGTTGTGGTGGTGTGTTGATCTGCTGCACAGAGGAGATGAATCCCCCGGCAGGTGTATTTGGAGGGGTGTGGGGCCCTCAGAAAAAATCCCAAAAATGAAATGAAGGTGGGACACCAAAGTTCAGCAAGGGAACTGCTTATTCTAAAAAGCACAGGGCATGAATCCTCATAGAAAATTCAAAACAATTCCTAGCAAAATGGGTTTTCTGCCTAAACTAACAACTTTGACTTTATATGTAAACTTAGAACTTTTGACTAAATTGAACTTTTGAAGAATCCTACAAGATAATTAAGATGTTTTAAGGTAAAATGAAACTAGATTAATCCATAAAAACAACTTATGAACTAATTGGGATGATTATGGAACCTCAAAACCTCAACAGTAACTGAGCATGAAGGATTAAGATGAGATTTGACTTTTTCTCAAAGACTGACTGGATTTTATGATTTGAATGAGATATTAGGGCCTCTTGTGTAATACATCAAACAAGAACAATTGCACAAACAACCTTAACCACAAAGTAAACAGCAAAACCAAACATACCTTTATAAAGCCAAATTTGTAATTTTCAAAGCTTCACACTATTTCATGCCATGATACTGAATCCTAGGGTTATAACATGGTATATTGAGATGAAATGAGCACATAAATGCTTATAATAACAACAAGAACTCATGAATAAAAAAAATAACTATTGATGGCAGTTAAATAACAATAATGAGCAAACATAAATTTTGTTGAACAAAGTTGTATTTTAAAGCAATATCTTAACTAACATACACCAAATAACACTAGAAACACAAAGATATGCAATAATTAAGAGGTGCTACAGTAAGTTACATAAAATTGAGATTATGCTTACAAAGGGAACATGTGAACTCCAAATCAAGAACCAAGTGAACAATCAGTCCTATAGCCTCCCCTGAGGTTCTAAACCACTAAATTCCACAATCCACAGCTTCCCTGGCTTTCTTCTTCCTTAAAACTTCTTTTTTTTATTTTCTATTTATTTTTCTTGAATTATGAGTATTTTTAGGTAACTGCCTAGAAACTGATTCTAATGCTTTAAATACTTAAGATAGCTTGTAACTAGGCTATAATGGGCTTAAACAAACAACGAGCAACAAATTTTTAACACTTTAACAAGACTTTTAAATTTCCACTTGAAAATGATAAACTTGAAATATATAACTGAAAGATTGAAATTGATGATTAAGTTGAGTTTCAACAGATTAGAAATACTAAGTACAAGGATTTTAAACCAAAAATTACAATAAAATAGGATAATTAAGCTAATGCGACAAGCTAAACTACACTACTACTTATTCTAGGTTAACTAATACTTCATACTGCTCCTTTCTTGACTTTTATAGGCCTTTGGGAATTCCTTTGTCTTTCCCACCATCTTTTTGGACCATAGGATGAGTTAAGTTGATCCTAGCCATACATTTGGCTTTTGGCGGGAAATATGGTAAGGGCAGGGTGAGTGGGTTTGGTGAGGGTGGTTGGTGCATTAATGGAGGAGGGGGGATGTATGGGACAATAGGTGAGGTTGGTGAAGAAAATGTGGGAGCAGGGGAGGCAAAGCACCCTGGTTATTAGGGTGTTAATGGTGGGATTAGGGGTGATGAACAGTAGCGAGGGAGAGGGTGTTGGTTTAACTGTCGTTGACCTTGGGGTGGGTTTTTATTATAAGAAAGGTGGGCTGGGTATTGTTGGGCTTGGGTATTTGTTTGGACCAGGCTTAATTTGTGTTTGGCATAATAATACTTAGGGTCCATTTGGTTGTAGATAACAAAAACACAAGGACCAACTTTGTCATTTTCTGAAAATTAAGGACCAAACATGCCATATTTCCAAAGTATTCATAAGGTCCAATCTTGCTACATTCCATAATCCAAGGACCTAAAATGAGATTTTCCAACTTTAAATTTCCCGGGGACCAATTTTGCAAACTTCCAAACTACGAGGACCAAACATGTAAATTCCCAAAACTTTTCATCAAAAGGTTATTTGTGATAACCTTTGAGTTTCCAAGGACCCAAAATGATTTTTCTTTCAAAAATATCCCACCAGGGACCAAAATTGCCAAAAGTGAAACTCCAGGTTCTAAATTTGTAATTTCTCAAAACTTTTCCAATTTTTCACCAAAGGACAAAATATGACCACTTTTGATTTTGAAAGGTCATTTGGTGATAATTTTCCATATTTTGAATGACCAGGGACTAGTTTTGACATTTTATAAAAGTTGGGGGATTGAAACTGCCAATTTTGCAAATGAGTTCTACTATAGAAGCTTTCAACGTAGACCCGGGGACAAATCTTTCAGTCTCAGCATCAACAGAAGAAAAGGACTGACCGACCGCCTTTCAAGAGAGATCCCGAAGGCTCGAAGTTTTTGCTAGCTTTGAAACATGGGCCGCCAACGCTCGTGAAAACCCGGGTTGGTCGGTCCTCCAGAAAGTAGGCCGCTACCGAACTCTATCTAATGAATGGGGAGTCTGCTTTAAGGCCATTTAAAAGCTCTTTTCTTGTGTTCTTGAGTACACGTTAGGATATTACTTCAGGGGCTATCCAAGCCACTGAGGAGCCTGCTCAAGCTGCTGAGGATGATGACTTTGTACGTTTTTCATCTGTTTTTACTCTTTTTGCATCTAAAACATATAAAACATAATTTTGAAATATTTTTAGTATTTTGATGCATTTCTGAGTGTTTTTGTATGTTTTGCAGTTCAGATTTGACCAAAAATGATGAGTGTTTGAGCACTCGTCAATCCCCCACACTAAACTATTGCTAGTCCCTAGCAATAAATTGTTTTGAAAATTTAATGGATTTTAATCTCTTTACCAAAAGCCATTACTTCTGGAGTAGCCAGATGTTTTAGTTCAAGTAAGAACCATGGTACACCGATAACCATGTGATTTTGAGCAAACCACCAGCTGTAAACGGATTTGATTTGTCTTTACCAGATGCCGTTTGCTTCTGGACTAGCCAACTCTTGATGGACATAGTCAACATCTTGGTGAGCTGATTACCAATTATGGTTTTTCCACTGCCTTTACCACAAGCCATAATCTTGCGGGCTAGCCAACTCTTTCACTTTTTAGAATATGGCGAGTTGAGATACCATACAATTTTGGGCAAATTGCAAGCCGTCAACGGATTTGAGTTATCTTTACCAAGAGCCGTTTGCTCCTGGATTAGCCAATCCTTTTGTCGTTCAGACATGGCGGACTGATAACCACAAAAAATTTTTGAAGCACAAGTGAAAAAAAAATTAATTTTTTGCCAAAAACGGGGGTACTAGATGGTAAAATGTGATCAAATTCGCTAGAATACCCCCCACACTTAGAATTGAATATTGTCCTCAATATTCAAAGTCCAGGCTATTATGCCGACTCTTTGAAAGTAAAAGGGCAACATTACAAGCTAAATGTGGAAACATCATTTTTTTTTCACTTTAGTTGTAACCACAGCAGGGGTAACTCCCCCACACTTAGGGTGAAAACCCTATAAGCATGCTACTGTTTTTGTTTACCGAGTCGCTAGCGTGACTCGACCCCGAATTCATTTGTTCTTGGGGAAGCATGATGTGGAAGAAACAATCTGCATCGGACTTTCATTCAAGATGTTTGGACAAACATTTGAAGCACGTGAAAGTTCCACACCGATGAGATATAATCCCGGCTTAAGATAGTATAAACTATAAGCGGTGATGCCGGGGTCAAAGATAATGTCTTCATTCCTGAAGGAATGAAGAACAGGAGAAGTCACCCTGTAGGTGAAGAAAAGGAAGAAAACCATGATAAGATCTTCTTCCTCGAGACCAGGCTCATTAGCCTGAATTTGGATTTCAAGGGTTAAGCTCGAAAACATCCCGGGAGCGAGGGTGGGAATTTGTAAATTCTCATGATTAAGTGCATCTCCTCCCAGGCTATCATACTCCGGAGGAGTCATGATATGAGTGAGTTCACCGGAGAACTCCTCATGAAGAGAATCTTTCACAAGATTTGAATCTGTGAACTCATGTTCCAGAATAGACTCATCACAATCCTCATTCTGAATACCAAAGATTGGATTATCAGAAATCAAAGTGAATTCAGATTCGAATTCAAACAGAGGATTGGTGAGAGTAGTTTTGAATGCTTCGGGAACAAAGTGATTATCATTCTCTATTGGACTGCTGGGATAAGAAGTGAGTGACGGATCATGATATAGGAGACTTTCAATTTCTCCAAGATCGGCTTCAAAGTCAACGAGATCATCGTCACTTCCCGTTGAAAGTGGATTAATGTGAGTAAGTTCATCGGCGAACTCCTCAAGAAGAGGATCAACATCAGACTGTGGGAGTGATGCCTCAATATACTCAATGTCTCCATGAGATGTACAATCAGCATTAAAATCTGAGAAAGTCTCAAAATGATCGTTTAAACACTCAAGAGGGGAAGGAAGATCACACATATGCTCAAGAATTCCCTGTGACTCTCCTGGGATTGGGACAAGGTTCTCAACACTAGACTTTATGAATTCGTCCTATTCCTTTTTAGGAACAGTGTCAAGATGCTCGTCCCCCATGCTCAGAGAGTGAGTGGGAACCTTGGGTGTGATAGCAGTTGTTTGAGATGGAATCTTAACAGCTGGGATATCAACTGATGAACTTGATGAAGTTTTATAAAATTGAAGAATGTCAAGGGTATCTTCATCATCACTGTCATCAGGGATGAAACGAAACTGAGAGCTAGATTTGGCTGCTTTTTCTTTTGCAATTGATTCCCTAATAGATTTTTCATAGGCATCTTGGGAATTTATTCTAGCAGCCTGCTCTTCAGCTAGCAATTCTTCCATGGATTTTTGATGAGTGTCTTTTTGGGCAAAGTCTTTAACTAAACCCTTAAGCTCATCAAGTATTTCCAGTACATTTTGAATTTCTGGAAGAATTGCTTGATTCATTTGGTACTGTAGAGGTTGGTCATAATAAGGTGTGTCAAAATTGACACAAGGATATGGATTCCCCGTTTGACAATCTGAGCTGAAGTGTGGACCTCCACAGTAATCACAACAGTAAAACTGTTGAGTCTGGACTGGTGAATCATATGGGTATTCGTCATAATCAAAGTTCTGAGCATCACCGGAAAACTGTTCATAGACAAACGTGTTTCCGGCTTGACACTCAAATCCTTGGTGAGGGCCTCCACAAAACTCATACAGATATGTCAGTATCTCATGATGTGGTGGCTGGTAAGATGAATCAGATGTGTCATGGTAAGGATAGGGAGCTTGGTTATAGACAGACCCATCTCCTGACTCTACCATGCTACAGCTGGGACAATTCCCACCATTATGAGGACCACCACACCATTGGCAACCAAAATGGTGTGGATACAACATAGGAAGAATCAAAGGTTTATAGAGGGTAAGGAATGAAGAATCAAAGATGTGAGAGGGTAAAGGTGAATATTTTTGGGTTTTTGGATAAACATTTTGTACAAATAAGAAAGAAAATGTTTTTGTGTTTTTTGTGTTCGTTGAAAACTGATTTTAAAATGTTTTCGGGAACAGTTTTGTATAAATAAGAAGATAATATGAACAATGGTGGATAAATATACAATGGGTGTATAACCCGATTCACCAATCTTCAAATACGTTTGGATACGCACACAACCTCCTCGGCAACGGCGCCAAAATTTAATTGGCTCTGAACGATCAACCTAATTTGACCAAGGGATGGTCAACTAGGTCAAACAGCCTAGAGTCAATCTCCGTGGAATATAGGGTTTCCCCGGGTCGTTATGTCCCGACGAGGTGTGGATTGTTTTCAAACGGGCTTGTGATCGAGTGAATTTGGACAAGAAAGGGTTTGTGATTGATTTGAACTAAGGAATCTACAAGGAAATAGCTTAAGTAAGCTTTACGGATGATTACGTGAAAGTTAGATACTTAAAAACGTTTAAAATCTAAAAATGCGTACGTTTACATTTAAAATAACGTAAACGTACAGAATAAAAAGTGAAAACTGAAATCTGAAAACCCACAGGGGGTGAAAATGACTTTTTTTGCAAAACTAAGGATGAATGAAAATTTTTAGAAAAAGAAAATGCATTTTTACACTAATTAATTATTTAATATTAATTAAATACTATTTAATACTAATTATTAATATTTAAATAACTTAAATACAATATAATATTAACTTAGTACTAGAAAAATGAAAATTAAATTTCTAAAATTATAAATAACTAAAAACAAATTTTAAAATTAAAAAATATGTCTTTTTGTCTTTTTGTGATTTTTATATTAATTAATTACTAATTTAATGTTAATTACCTAATTAAACTAATTTAAATTATTAAAAATACTAAAAAGACTTAAAAAATTAAGAAAAATTTTATAAATCTAATTAACCATCACAGGAATCCTAAAAAATTATAAAAAGTTTGTTTTATAAGTTTTTACACTATTTTACTAATTATTATATTAAATATTTATTAATTACTAATTAAACTAATTAAATTATAAAAACTAGAAAATGAACAGTAGAAATTATAAGAAAATTCCTAAAATTATTTTATGACTTATAAAAGCTAGGAAAAATATAAAAACTAGGGTTTACTTTATAAAAACTAATTTTGCTATTTAATACTTGATTATTAATAAAAGTAATATTAAATCTAATTAATACTAAATGACCATATAAAAATCTGAAAAAATTACTGAAAGTACTTAAAGATAAAAGGAAATTAAGAAAAATAAAAAATTGCAAGTTACTTAGTAAAAATCTAAAAAGGAAAATTAAAAATTAAATTACATTAAATAGAAACTATCACTTATTTTAAAATTGGTTTTTCTGGATTTTTCTTTTACAAAACTATTTTATACCTAAAAACATAAAACTTTTGTAAAAACAACTTTTTTAGATATAAAAAATAAGCAAAATGGAAGCTTATAAGCTTGACAGTTGACTTTGGTCAACTGTCATGGGCAAAGGCTTGATGTAAGTAGCTAGGGGGTCCCACAAAGGTTAAATAAGCTGTAAAAAGGTGAATTGGACCAAAATAAGACTGAAGGGACAAGCATAAGCTCTGAATTTGCCAAATAAGCCAAGCATAAGCACTTGGTTTCTACTTTGTATACTGAAAATGGGACAGAGAATATGGGTGGTTCCAGGTGGGTGCCAGTGAGCTTGAGCTCAAAATTTAGCTCAAACCTTAAAGGTGGCTAGGAGGGGGGTTGAAAGAACCCAAGGTTGGGTTGTGGGACCCACTGTGGTGGCTAGAAAGAACCACCAAAGTGGTGGTGGTGTGGTGATCTGCTGCACAGGGGAGATGGATCCCCCTGCAGGTGTGTTTGGACGGGTGTGGGGCCCTCAGAAAAAATCCCAAAAATGAAATGAAGGTGGGACACCAAAGTTCAGCTGGGGGACTGCTTATTCTAAAAAGCACGTGGCATGAATCCTCATAGAAAATTCAAAACAATTCCTAGCAAAATGGGTTTTCTGCCTAAACTAACAAATTTAACTTTATATGTAAACTTAAAACTTTTGACTAAATTGAACTTTAGAAGAATCCTACAAGATAATTAAGATGTTTTAAGGTAAAATGAAACTAGATTAATCAATAAAAACAACTTATGAACTAATTGGGATGATTATGGAACCTCAAAACCTCAACAGTAACTGAGCATGAAGGATTAAGATGAGATTTGACTTTTTCCCAAAGAGTGACTGGATTTTATGATTTGAATGAGATATTAGGGCCTCTTGTGTAATACATCAAACAAGAACAATTGCACTAACAACCTTAACCACAGAGTAAACAGCAAAACCAAACACACCTTTATAAAGCCAAATTTGTAATTTTCAAAGCTTCACACTGTTTCATGCCATGATACTGAATCCTAGGGTTATAGCATGGTATACTGAGATGAAATGAGCACATAAATGCTTATAATAACAACAAGAACTCATGAATAAAAAAAAAGAACTATTGATGGCAGTTAAATAACAATAATGAGCAAACATAAATTTTATTGAACAAACTTGTAATTTAAAGCAATATCTTAACTAACATACACCAAATAACACTAGAAACACAGAGATATGCAATAATTAAGAGGTGCTATAGTAAGTTACATAAAATTGAGATTATGCTTACAAAGGGATCATGTGAACTCCAAATTAAGAACCAAGTGAACAATCAGTCCTATAGCCTCCCCTGAGGTTCTAAACCACTAAATTCCACAATCCACAGCTTCCCTGGCTTTCTTCTTCCTTAAAACTTCTTTTTTTTTATTTTCTATTTATTTTTCTTGAATTATGAGTATTTTTAGGTAACTGCCTAGAAACTGATTCTAATGCTTTAAATACTTAAGATAGCTTGTAACTAGGCCATAATGGGCTTAAACAAACAATGAGCAACAGATTTTTAACACTTTAACAAGACTTTTAAATTTCCACTTGAAAATGATAAAGTTGAAATATATAATTGAAAGATTGAAATTGATGATTAAGTTGAGTTTCAACATATTAGAAATACTAAGTACAAGGATTTTAAACCAAAAATTACAATAAAATAGGATATTAAGCTAATGCGACAAGCTAAACTACACTACTACTTATTCTAAGCTAACTAATACTTCATACTGCTCCTTTCTTGACTTTTATAGGCCTTTGGGTATTCCTCTGTCTTTCCCACCATCTTTTTGGACCACAGGATGAGTTAAGTTGATCCTAGCCATACAATTGGATTTTGGCGGGAAATATGGTAAGGGCAGGGTGAGTGGGTTTGGTGAGGGTGGTTGGTGCATTAATGGAGGAGGGGGGATGTATGGGACAATAGGTGAGGTTGGTGAAGAAAATGGGGGAACAGGGGAGGCAAAGCACCCTGGTTATTTGGGTGTTAATGGTGGGATTAGGGGTGATGAACAGTAGCGAGGGAGAGGGTGTTTGTTTGACTGTCGTTGACCCTGGGGTGGGTTTTTATTATAAGAAAGGTGGGCTGGGTATTGTTGGGCTTGGGTATTTGTTTGGACCAGGCTTAATTTGTGTTTGGCATAATAATACTTAGGGTCCATTTGGTTGTAGATAACAAAAACACAAGGACCAACTTTGTCATTTTTTGAAAATTAAGGACCAAACATGCCATCTTTCCAAAGTATTCATAAGGTCAAATCTTGCCACATTCCATAATCCAAGGACCTAAAATGAGATTTTCCAACTTTAAATTTCCCGGGGACCAATTTTGCAAAATTCCAAACTACGGGGACCAAACATGTAAATTCCCAAAACTTTTCATCAAAAGGCTATTTGTGATAACCTTTGAGTTTCCAAGGACCAAAAATGATTTTTCTTTCAAAAATATCCCACCAGGGACCAAAATTGCCAAAAGTGAAACTCCAGGGACTAAATTTGTAATTTCTCAAAACTTTTCCAATTTTTCACCAAAGGACAAAATATGACCACTTATGATTTTGAAAGGTCATTTGGTGATAATTTTCCATATTTTGAATGACTAGGGACTAGTTTTGACATTTTATGAAAGCTGGGGGACTGAAACTGCCAATTTTGCAAACTTTGTACGTTTTTCATCTGTTTTTACTCTTTTTGCATCTAAAACATATAAAACACAATTTTGAAATATTTTTAGTATTTTGATGCATTTCTGAGTGTTTTTGTATGTTTTGCAGTTTAGATTTGACCAAAAATGATGAGTGTTTGAGCACTCATCACCTAAAATCGAAATCATTCATCCACAACAACTATAAACTGTAACAACCCGCATTTTCGGGACATTTCTCATATTCACTATTCATTGGTTACTATTCATCATTTACTATTCATCATTTTACTATTCATTGTTTTCGGAGTCAGTTTGTGATTCCGAGAAGCGTTCAGAAATTTTACTATTCATGTGACACTATTCATTTCCGGAAGGAAATCACTATTCACGATTGTCGTTCGTCATTTCGTAAACTGAGTTTACGAGTCTTCAAATTCGCGTAACCAGTTAGGTTTAGCTGCAAATTCATGCATCATTCATTAATGACGCTTCATATAGACTAGAATAGTCTACACATTATCATCATCACTTGAAAACCTACACGGATATGCATTATTTCCATTTACGTATGCTTAATTGGTAATTAACGATACCACTCAGTTTTACTACTAACGTATACCCAATACTCCCGACTATGATCCTAACATATTTGCATACTCATAATAATAATATAAAAATTATATTATTAATTTACCCGGTGTTTTGAAACCAATGGCTACATTTTACGGTCGGAGCTTATTACTCCGTCGGTTTGCGTTATCTCAATACGATAATTATTTCAACACCCGATTCTCATCAGGAATAATATTTTACAACTTTTACAACTTCGTCGTATTTTATTTCACCTCGGTAACATTTATTTTTAGTTAACTCGGTACCCGATAACACCTAAAACCCAAAAGATCTAACTAATACTTGCACCATGGGACAAGCTCATTTAATGAGCTCACAAAACACACTCCTTGTCTCCCTCCTTTGTGCCACCCCATTGTCCCCCCCCTTGGACCAAGACCATAAATATTTAGACCAACTTTTGACCATCTAGCTATATATATATACACTACACTTCACCACATTCTTCATTTTCACATAAAACACCTACCAAAAATTTTCCTCTCTTCCTCCCTTTGTGTATAATCGACCAAGAAACAACCATAAGAAGAATCCATAAAATTTTCAAGATCAAGTGTTGAATCAAGTCCTAATCAAGATCTAGTTGGGGTTTTGTGGTAAAAACCCAAGATTATTAATCAATTTCTCATCAAATCACCTCAAATCTTCATGTAAGCTTCAAAAACACTTTTGATCTTTTAATACTTTCATTTACTTTATATTTTTATGTATTTTCAAGATATATTGGAAAAATATGCAAGTATGTAAGATCCATACCACTTATTACTCATTTTGTTTTTATAAACCTAGATCTATAATTTTTATTAACAATCTCATGAGATCCACCAAGATTGGTGATGTTTAGGACCCCATGACACCCTAAGAAGGTGTATGGTAGGATTGGGTATTTGTGAAGTTGATTTGAGATAGTTTGGTTAAGCTTTGAACAACCCTTGAACTAGAAAAGTTGAGTTTTACAACTATATAAAAGCTACTGTCCCTTTTTGTTAAACGTGGGAAAATCAGTGGGTATTCTGTAACTTTGGACCAAAGATTTAGAAAATACATTCCGAGACGAAACTATGGCCGAAAACGGGGATAAAATCCGAGTTACGACGAAAAAGATATGCTATTTTCAAGATTTACGACGAAAACTATATTTTCTGAAATATTGAATCTGTCCCGATTTTTCTAGCTAGGAAAACTGAGATTAAATGATATCTCGACTAGCCGAGATCTTGAAAAACCTAAAGTATACTTGATTACCTTCGCGGGGATATAAAGAACATAGAAAACGGGCTTATAACGAAAAAGATACAAGTGTTTGAAATCCAACGATATATATGTATTTCCATCAGCTTTTGTACACTAATAGAGTTTTGACGTAAACTGTCTTTGCGAGACACCACTTTCACGGCTGTTTTTCTTTATGATCAGATCAGTTTGAGTCCGAGCCGTAGTTTTATGAAATCAAGATCTCCCAGCAAGCTTTTCAAATCAATTGGCCGTTTGATCATTGGACTCGTAACAAATAAACTACGACCTCATCTATATACCCGATAAACTTTATATTTTGACAGCTTTTGCTATAATGAAATTTTCTAAGTGTTGAACATAATATTTTCAAATAGCAACAATAAGAGTCGATTTTCTCATCGATCGAGACCTGTATCGCCAAAAGTTAAATGACGCGACTTCTTGATATTGTTACAAGGTTTTCAAAAACGCCGAGCTTGACCATTAACACTTAACGTACAATATTTCGCGACTAGTTTTGCGAGGCCATTTTGGTCATATTTTCAAGTAATGAAAACGTTATTTTTGCGGCGAAAACCTTATATTTACCGATAAAACACCAAACGAGGATCGTGGAGTACCTTTTCAACACAACTACATGAAAAGTGGTTATTAACTTAACGTGACGTCAAAAATGTATTTTTGACGATAAACACTATTTTCAAAACTAACGAGTGGTATCGATAACATACGTACTTGCATGTGTAGCATCATTTCGTTTCTTACATTAGAAACTATCATTCATTAGGTTGCGATTAGAGATCGTGCCTCATTTCAGTGTATCCACTTTTGTCATCATAGCTATCGCACCAGGTGAGTTCATACCCCCTACTTTTACTTGTTTTTATAACTGTTTTGGGGGAGAATACATGCTCGTTTTTGACTAAACTCAATGCTTGAATGCGCAATTGTTTACTTAAACACTACTGTTTCTTTGAAGGCTTGATTGATTATTCAAATGCACCTATGTGTATATCGGTTGCATACGTGATTATTTTCTCGCATACACAAGCGTTTTATAAACATGCAACACACTTTATGAACTCTTGCTATTTATGCAACACACTTTATGAACTCTTGCTTTTATGCAACCCACTTTATGAACTCTTGCTATTTATGCAACACACTTTATGAACTCTTGCTTTTATGCAACCCACTTTATGAACTCTTGCTATTTATGCAACACACTTTATGAACTCTTGCTTTTATGCAACACACTTTATGAACTCTTACTTTTATGCAACACACTTTATGAACTCTTGCTTTTATGCAACCCACTTTATGAACTCTTGCTTTTATGCAACCCACTTTACTTCATGAACTCTTGCTTTTATGCAACACACTTTGTGAACTATTGCTTTTATGCAAACACTTTTATGGACCACACTGAAACATATGTTTTATCTAAACTATTACGCGGATTAGCCTAAGCCCTTAAATCCCACTATGCCCAAACTCATGAACCGTCAATTCCTGCTGGGAAGCGCGAATGTTATAAATAGATCTATTGGTGGTGACTCCCCCGTTCGGTTTGACCGGATAGGCAAACGCGAGCGTATAACATGTCGAATTACAAGTGTAACGGGATAAACACTTGCCGGGCCTTTATATTTAACATGCTTCTAGAGCATGCACACTGTTATAGCTTCGGTTGCATGAACTTAGCGCTAGCGTAATAGACTATTTTTCTATGTGATATTATATCTGTTGTAATGATCACACACTCTACTCATGGTCCACAATCCTGATTTTACTGTAAGGTAAACTTTATTTTTATGACATTGTGAGTTACACAATGGTCACAAAACTCTCTATTGTACTCACAACACTATTGTTTTAATACAAACTTATGAACTCACCAACCTCGTGTTGACACTCTTTAGCATGTATTTTCAGGTATTAAGCAATGGCACGCTACAAGAGGTTTTGGCAGGGCATGGCATGGTCATAGAAGACTCTGATATTCACTTGGGGACCATTTAAAACTATTTTACGGGCCTACTTCCGCACTACTATTAAAAATGTAAATTCAACATTTTTTTGATTAAGCTATCTTATACTAAATGATTCAAGTGAAAACCATTTTTGAACTTGTGTTGTAATACCAAATGAGTTACACCCCAGCTACATGTATGCTTCCGCTGGTCCTGATTTTGGGGATGTGACAGATTGGTATCAGAGCTTTGGCTATAGCGAACTAAGTGTTTTTAAAACCTAGACTATAGCTACTTTCACGAAAACATAACCCTATGACCGTCACGTGCCTGCCTGCCAAGCTGAAGCCTCATTTGTGGTTAGTTGCTGACATAGGTGATGAGATTTGTGTCTCATTATCTGATATATTATATTCATTTATTATAGTTGATTACTATAATTGTCTTTCATATAAGCATGCTCATGTATCGTATATGTCACCACGTTATGCTTTTCCTTGCATAGCTTCATAATTTGACCTCGAGTTTGGTCACTTGCTTTTGTCTTTCAGAACGTCTTGGTATTTGGGAAGGACATAGTCTTAGTATAACTGAGCTGAGTATTTCAAAATTCATGGAACCTCGGTGGAATATAGACTGGTCATCTATATTCAACCCGGGATAGTGAGATATAGGCTGACCACCTATGTCTGACTCAGAAATGAATTTTGCAATACTGAGAATGGTTATAATAAAATTCTGTCTGGATTGAATTCTCTACTCAATTTCCAAATGTTTCATTTACGTGTGTGTAAACACTCGTTGGCAGAACATCCATACTTTTCACCATCTCGTTAACCACCGATTGGAAGCACGCCAACTGGTCATTTCATCTCATGGACATTTACGTCTATGCACGATACACTTATATCACAATATTTTCTTTTATCACAATCTCATTTTGTCGCAGTTGTTACAATCTTATCCCTTCTCACCCTCATTATCATTTCCTTTCCCCATCCCCATTTATAAGGGATTAGCTAACACTCTATACACTCCGATGTCACTCATCCCTCACTACTCCCTATATTGATAAGTGGATATTATCAATGACCTCCCTAGGAAAAACTTTCCATACCATCTATAAGGAGGATCCCTCGGTACATTGAAACCATTCAAAACTCAACAGAAATCTCAGGATACCACAAAACCATTCGAACCACTATCACTGGCCTGATTGCCACAATTCCACCATATGGAAAGTATTGGCTTGACTGAATTACAAGATTAGTTTCGATGCGAAAGCTCACAAAGCAACACTATAGAGATACATCCAACCTCTTACCCAAGACTATAAATTGAACATGTTCTCACCAATAGACTTTATTGAAACATGTTAGACATCTATGCATTTGTGCAGACATACCTACCCGACTATTTTATCCTCTTAATACTTTTACTTCTAAATGGATTTTTCTCCAAACTACCATTATACAAAACATATATCTTTTAAGAAATACTTTTCTGAGGCACTTATTTTGACAAGCAAATTCCTTTTGGTTAACCTTTCACAAAACTATTGAATGTTAGGAAATGTTAAACAACAATCTTTGGTAAACCATACTATCCACTTTATATTGAAAATAGTCTTATCTTGCATAACTACTAAATTTTGAAACATCGAGAAAAAAAAAAAAAAAAAAAAAAAAAAAAAAAAAAAAGGTTACTTGGAAATCCGGTTGCTTGAAGTTGTAAATTTATTTACTCAGGGAAGGTTTATGAACAAAACACCCAATCTCCAAAACAAACTTTGAAAATCAATCACTATATTACATCTCTTATACCTTTAGGGGTTTGTGATTTATAACTTGGGGAAAATCTTAGTAATAGAGACTAAGCATCGTAGGTGGAGAAAAACTCAATCCATGACATCCTGCGGAGGATCACAACCTTATCCTAATCTATTATTTCCAACAACACCCTTTGACGGACTTAACCTTGTAAGTCTTTCCAAAACAAGATTCAGGATACCCATTTCAATTATTCCTAATAGAGGAATTTGATTCACCTCGAACTCCTAGCGATTTCATTAAGATTCCTTTGGAACCACACCACCTATTATCTTCAGACCAATGGTCGGAATTAGAGGTTGATTCAAACATAGGGAGATATACCCAAATCGGGTGTGATTGACATTAGAAATGGTTGGACTAACCATTTGCCATAAATCAAATTCAGTTGCAACCTTAGTTACCACACGAGTGTAGAGACTACACCATTTGAAGCACTCTATGGCCGAAGTGCCAACATCCATTGAAGGATCGAAATTTCGAAAAGCCCAACTCACTAGTCCAGTAAGCATTCATGAACCCGATATACACTGGACCATTCAACATTTCTGACAGAGTAGGCCTGGTGGCCGTCAGACTTGAACCTTGTTAGAGCTCAATAGCTTACACGATAAGAATCATCACCTTTTCAACAATACAACTTCAGAGACCAACACAAACTGAACTTCGGGACGAAGTTCCTTTTAAGGGGGTGAGACTGTAACAACCCGCATTTTCGGGACATTTCTCATATTCACTATTCATCGGTTACTATTCATCATTTACTATTCACCGGTCACTATTCATCATTTTACTATTCATTGTTTTCGGAGTCAGTTTGTGATTCCGAGAAGCGTTCAGAAATTTTACTATTCATGTGACACTATTCATTTCCGGAAGGAAATCACTATTCACGATTGTCGTTCGTCATTTCGTAAACTGAGTTTACGAGTCTTCAAATTCGCGTAACCAGTTAGGTTTAGCTGCAAATTCATGCATCATTCATTAATGACACTTCATATAGACTAGAATAGTCTACACATTATCATCATCACTTGAGAACCTACACGGATATGCATTATTTCCATTTACGTATGCTTAATTGGTAATTAACGATACCACTCAGTTT
This sequence comes from Artemisia argyi, assembly GCA_030686995.1. NCBI lineage: Eukaryota > Viridiplantae > Streptophyta > Magnoliopsida > Asterales > Asteraceae > Artemisia > Artemisia argyi. The sequence goes on along the minus strand of CM060697.1, from coordinate 16,294,569 downwards.
TACTACTAACGTATACCCAATACTCCCGACTATGATCCTAACATATTTGCATACTCATAATAATAATATAAAAATTATATTATTAATTTACCCGGTGTTTTGAAACCAATGGCTACATTTTACGGTCGGAGCTTATTACTCCGTCGGTTTGCGTTATCTCAATACGATAATTATTTCAACACCCGATTCTCATCAGGAATAATATTTTACAACTTTTACAACTTCGTCGTATTTTATTTCACCTCGGTAACATTTATTTTTAGTTAACTCGGTACCCGATAACACCTAAAACCCAAAAGATCTAACTAATACTTGCACCATGGGACAAGCTCATTTAATGAGCTCACAAAACACACTCCTTGTCTCCCTCCTTTGTGCCACCCCATTGTCCCCCCCCCCCCCCTTGGACCAAGACCATAAATATTTAGACCAACTTTTGACCATCTAGCTATATATATATACACTACACTTCACCACATTCTTCATTTTCACATAAATGAAATTTTCTAAGTGTTGAACATAATATTTTCAAATAGCAACAATAAGAGTCGATTTTCTCATCGATCGAGACCTGTATCGCCAAAAGTTAAATGACGCGACTTCTTGATATTGTTACAAGGTTTTCAAAAACGCCGAGCTTGACCATTAACACTTAACGTACAATATTTCGCGACTAGTTTTGCGAGGCCATTTTGGTCATATTTTCAAGTAATGAAAACGTTATTTTTGCGGCGAAAACCTTATATTTACCGATAAAACACCAAACGAGGATCGTGGAGTACCTTTTCAACACAACTACATGAAAAGTGGTTATTAACTTAACGTGACGTCAAAAATGTATTTTTGACGATAAACACTATTTTCAAAACTAACGAGTGGTATCGATAACATACGTACTTGCATGTGTAGCATCATTTCGTTTCTTACATTAGAAACTATCATTCATTAGGTTGCGATTAGAGATCGTGCCTCATTTCAGTGTATCCACTTTTGTCATCATAGCTATCGCACCAGGTGAGTTCATACCCCCTACTTTTACTTGTTTTTATAACTGTTTTGGGGGAGAATACATGCTCGTTTTTGACTAAACTCAATGCTTGAATGCGCAATTGTTTACTTAAACACTACTGTTTCTTTGAAGGCTTGATTGATTATTCAAATGCACCTATGTGTATATCGGTTGCATACGTGATTATTTTCTCGCATACACAAGCGTTTTATAAACATGCAACACACTTTATGAACTCTTGCTATTTATGCAACACACTTTATTGAAGCTTTAGTGATTCTAAGTGTTTTGGGAAAGATTTGATCAAAAGAAACAAGTGGGAAAAGTGTTTTTGGTTGAAAAAATCGGATTTTTGAAGTTTTCTGGTCATCCTACGCGTAACTTTTGGGCATAGTACGAATATCCAGCTGTGAACAGTACTTTTTGTCCTTTTTACGCATAAATTTTGGCCTAAAACCCTTTTCTTACGCGTAACTAAGGTCAAAACCCTTTTCTTACGCGTAACTCTAGTCAAAACTCTCTTCTTATGCATAAGATTGATTTTCTACGCGTAAGTTGAAGTCTACGCACAAGATCCTACGCGTAAGTATGAATTCCTACGCACAAGACAGATCCTACGCCTAAACTTTACGCATAAGATCATATCTTACGCGTAAGTTTCAGAGTTCTACGCATAACTTCTTCAAAGGTTTTCTCTTCGTGCTACGGTGACTCGGTACTTCCCTGACTTGGATAAGTTTGTGGAATACTTCGACACGGGATATCTTTCAAGCTTGGATAAGTTTGAGAGATCAATTTGGTTGAAAAAACCTTACGCGTAACAATTCTTACGCATAAACTCTAAGTTTACGCGTAAAATCAAAGTCTACGCATAAACATTATTGTTTACGCATAACTTAGATCTTACGCATAACTTACAGGTTACGCATAACATCTTACGCGTAAGATTATTCAAGGTTTACGCGTAAAATCAAGCTTTACGCGTAAAATCAAGCTTTACGCGTAAGTTTTTGACTTTTTGACAACCAAACTTTACACGGCCATAACTTTTGAACCGTAACTCCGTTTTCGACGAATCAACTGTCAAAACGACCGCGAGACCGAGAAGAAGGACACGTTGAATTAATTTATTCATTCAACCCAAGTTTCGAGGCCTAAAAACGCTCCGGGAAGAAGTTATTGAGGTTTTAAGGTTTTAGATCAAATTTTTCACCATAAAAACTTGCATCAACTTACTCTAAACACTACTCCTACTTCGTTGGAACGATCCAAGAATCAACTTTATCAATCTACACTTCATCAATGGCAACTCAGCAAGACATTCATGCTGTCGGTGCAGAAAACCGACCTCCTATGCTTGAAAAAGGTGGATATCTCCCATGGACAAGCCGCATGCTTCGTTACATCAAAACAAAGCCTGATGGTAAATTAATGATCAACTCCATTACAAATGGTCCATTCAAGCCAAGACAAGTTCAAATTGAAGGTAATCCAAATACAACACCTCCTACTCAACCATTCGTGCGTGAACAAACAGAAGCAGATTACACAGAGGAAGACAAGAAGCAGATCGCCGCTGATGATATGGCAATGCATTTAATCCAACTTGGATTACCACGGGAGATCTTTGCTGCGGTCGACAGTTGTGAAACTGCTTATGCTATGTGGGAACGTGTTAGAAGGATTTGTCATGGAACAGAGATTGGACAACAAGACGTTGAGAACAAACTTCTTACTGAATGGGAGAACTTTACATCCACTAAAGGTGAACAGATTGAATCTTACTACACAAGGTTTTGCACTTTGATGAATGAGTTAATCAGAAACAAGTTGACACCTCGAACAATTGCAACAAACATCAAATTCATCAATAACCTTCCAGAAGAATGGGGTCGTTATGTTACAATTGTCAATCAAACAAAGGATTTACATAAGGTGAACTATGATCAACTCTATGACTTTTTGAAGCAAAACCAAGCTGAGGCTAATGAAGGAAAGAAAGATTGGCAAAGAATCATGATCCTCTCGCATTAATTGCTACTACACCAACACCGCTACCAGTGAACACACAACAACCATCATCATCTTCCACTCACAACTACATGCAACCATCATACATTCAACAACCAACACCGGTCTACCAACAACAGTTCTACCCACAGCAACAACAACATGTTATTCCACAACAGCAATACCAACAATTCCAAGAACCAGAATTCACTGAAAATGATGAAGCTACTGCAGCATTGACCCAAGCGTTTGCTTTTCTGTCAAAGGCATTCCAAGGACGCTATTCTACACCAACAAACAACAACCAAAGGATTTCATCGAACACTCGCAATAAGCAGATTGCTCAGCCGAGTTTCAATATGGGCAACGGAGGCCAAATGGTTGGAGTTTATGGGAATCAGCAAGGATATGCTACTGGAATTAACATGGGGAATCAGAATATGCTGAATGCAGGGAATCAGAATGCAGGAAATCAGTATGGTCAGTATGCAGGGAATCAGTTGGGTCAGTTTGTTGGAAATCAGAGGGGTCAGAATGTTGGTAATCAGGCAATGGGTAATCAGAATAGAAATGTTGCAGCTCCAGTAGTTGGGAATTTGGGAAATGTGAATCAGGGTAATCCGGTAAAGTGATTCAACTGTCAGGGTGTAGGTCATATGGCAAGGAACTGTCCTACTAAGCCGAACAAGAAAGACACAGCGTATTTGCAGAAAGCATTACTGTTGGCACAAAAGAATGAGGCAGGGTTTCAGTTGAACGCAGAGGAGAATGATTTTATGGCTCTTATGGATGACATGGAAGATATAGAGGATATCGATGCGAACTGCATATTCATGGCGAATCTTCAGGAAGCTAAGTATGACACGGATTCTGATACACTTCCTGTTTATGACACCAATGCACCATCTGAGGTATCAAATTTCAACACATGTCACAATAATGATATATTTGATATGTCTCCTCATGAGGAACAGCATTCTGAGAAGCTAGCACCCACTTATGATACATACCTGGACACGCTAAGTAGTAGCAATACTCCTTCAGTAACTCCAGATGTGAATCATAATGGAGGCTTCGTTTCACAGCATGCTGAGAATGATGAGGAAACACGTGCTTTATTTGAATCATTATTGAATAATTGTCGTATTGAAATTGAGAATGTGAAAAAGGTCAATCGCGATGTTAAGGCCGCGAATGTTAAATTGACCGCTGAGCTTGAGAGTTACAAAGAAAACGTTAAAGCTTTTGAATTTCATAACAAAAGATTGTCTGAATTAGAAACTGGTTATCAAAATTCCGTTTCAAGGGAAAAACAATTGCAACTCAAGTTTGATACACTTGATGTTAATTCTTTCAAAAAGATAAAAGCTTTAAACGCGGAAATTTCTGATTTGCAAAACCAACTTTCTAAACAAAAATCAGCTTATACCAATCTTGAAAAAGAAAGGGATGAGTTGAAAAAGGACTTTGCAAAGAAAGAAGACAAACTTTTGGCCGAAATCGTAGAGTCAGAACACATGATTGCTCATTTAGAAGAATTGGTGGTTAAGTCGGGTCAGTCAAGTCAAACAATGAAAATGATTTCAAATCAAACTAATCCGGTTTACCATACGAAACATAAAGTGGCTCTCGGTAACAACACCCCCTGTAATCTCAAGAAAGCTCAGCAAGAACAGAATGTTTTGTATAATGGTAATATGATTTACACCAAACATGATCCTCCCGTCGTTCGGGATTCTGTGCAAACGATAGAACATGTCGAAGAGAGCATTACTAAAATGAAACAAAAGGATTTGAAACCCATTGATTACAACAAATTGAACAAACTTTCGGGAATTACTTTTGTTCCACAAAAAGAACCATCTGTGTTTTCCATAAAACGACCATTCTCAAAAATGTTTTCTAAGAAAGTAATTGTTTCCAAATCTCTTTCAAAAATGGAACAAATTTCTTCTAACAACACTTTTAATACAAGTGAGGCTAGAGAAATTTTGGATGACGTTAAAAAGAGAATTCAAGAACTTCAAAACATTGTTGCTTCTAAAACGACAATCAATATTAACAACTTGCATTCCAGTTTTCATATTGAGCAGAAAAAAGTTTTTGAAAACGAAATTACTATCCCACTGAATAACATCAGTGCGAGGGTAATCCATTTTGAACGTGCTTTCTTAAAAGAAACGGCCGACTTCGTCACGGATCACAAATCCCTGATAAAGAAGGCAAATGAATCTTTTGAGCAAATCAATGTTTTGGAAAACCTAAATGATTCTCTCTTCGAAGCTGTTATGACCACCGATATTATGTCCATCATTTTACAAACATATTCTGTTCAAGACGATGAAAGACTGAGAGCTGAGACCTCCGAAATTGTTTCAAAATATGAAAATGCTCTTATAAAGCTTGAAAAAGAAAATGTGTCATATTTTAAACAACTTGATCGGAAAAAGGAAGAATGCAAGTATGACAAACTGTCGTATGAGCGTGCCTTAAAGAACATGAAAGACCAAAATGATCTTTTGAGGACTCAGCTTGAAAGTCAAAAAGGAAAGGGTGAGGAAACTAAGTTTGCAAAACCGTCGACTTCGGAGAAACCAAATGTTTCAAACACGGTTCAAAAACCAAAGATGTCAATTTCAAGGTTTGCTCCAAAAGTCGATGAGAATAAGAATTTGACAAATCCAGTCACTCCAACACCCTTGCCCAAGAAAAGTGAAAATGATAAGATTGTTGATAAAGGAAAAGCGGTTATCGAAACACCAAAAGTGATAGCACCTGGCCTTTTTAGGATTAGTCCCACTAATGCGTCTGCCTCCACTTCTAAGACAAATGCGTGCAAAAAGGATAATTCTAAAGAGTCTAGTGATGATAAAAAGGACAACAATATAAATCCTAACGTGTGTGCCTTACCTTCTACAGGATTAGAAAGCACCTCTAGGAGCAGCAGACTAAAGCCTAGGAGCAATACAAGGAACAATAGAGTCTCGCCTGTTTCTAAGAGTAGTTGCAAGAATAAAGCTGAAGAAGTAGAAGAACACCCTAGGAATTTATCGCTTTGTAATAAGAGACATGATTCATCTGAATGTAATGTCGAAAGTACTGGTTCTAATGCATGTAACGACTCTGTTTGTTTAATATGCAAGAAATGTTTAATTAATGATGTTCATGATGAATGTGTTTCTAAGAATGTGAATGTTACGCCTAAACAGAAGTATGTTCCAAAGGGAACTAGTGCCAGATCTAGATCTATAGAAAGATTAGTTGCACGCTTTAGATCTACCACTAGTAGTTGAATGCCTAGGAACTACCTTAAGTTTTGTATGTGGAAACCTACGGGTAGAGAATTCATTCTTAAGGATGGAAAATTGAATGTTGTTCAAAATGGACAAGTAGATACCTTCTATGAATGTGATTCAGATTTTACCCCTAACCAAATGGAACCAAATTCAAAACGGTTTCCAAATACAAACTCTTCTGTTCTTGGCAGGTTATCGAAATATGTCTTTGGATCGTCGACTCGGGTTACTCCAAGCACATGACCGGGAACTTAAAGCTGCTGATCAATTTCATATGGAAATTCATGGGAACTGTACGCTTTGGAAATGATCATGTAGCAGCTATCCTGGGTTTTGGAGATCTTCAGTTTGGGAATTTTTTGATCACTCGAGTTTACTATGTCGAAGGGTTGGGACACAACTTGTTTTCAGTTGGGCAGTTTTGTGATGCAGATTTAGAAGTTGCATTCAGGAGAAACACGGTTTTTATAAGAAATTTAGTTGGTGATGATCTCTTAACTGGTAATCGTGGTACAAATTTGTATGCTATCGACATCAACCAAATGGCTTCTACATCACCAATTTGTCTTATGACAAGGGCAACCGAAACTAAGTCCTGGCTGTGGCATAGAAGATTATCCCATCTCAATTTCGACACGATCAACAAGTTAGCCAAAGACAACATCGTCACCGGACTTCCTAAGCTCAAATACACCAAGGAACACCTATGTTCATCATGCGAACAAGGAAAAAGCAAAAGAGCATCATATAAACCCAAAACCGTACCTAGTTCGGAAGCAAGGTTACATATGTTGCACATGGACTTATGTGGCCCAATGAGAGTTGAAAGTATTAATGGGAAGAAGTATATTCTTGTTATTGTTGATGATTATTCAAGATATACTTGGGTAAAGTTTTTGAGATCAAAAGACGAAGCACCAGGCATCATCATCACCTTTCTGAAGCGTATTCAAGTTCTACTTCAAGCTCCAGTAAGGATTATAAGAACAGATAATGGCACAAAATTTACAAACCAGGAGTTAAGAACTTACCTTGAAGATGTTGGAATCACACACCAAACATCAGTTGTTAGAACTCCACAGCAGAATGGGGTAGTTGAAAGAAGAAATAGAACTCTTGTGGAAGCTGCTCGCACAATGCTGATTTTCTCTAGTGCACCTCTATTCTTATGGGCTGATGCTGTAGCCACTGCTTGTTTTACTCAAAACCGATCCCTAGTACATCCGAGATTCAATAAAACCCCATATGAGCTAGTGAACAACCGTAAACCTGACATCTCTTACCTTCACGTATTTGGCGCTTTGTGCTATCCGACGAATGATAGAGAAGATCTAGGGAAGTTAAAAGCTAAAGGTGATATTGGAATCTTCATTGGATATTCAGAAAACTCGAGGGCATTCAGGGTGTATAATAGAAGAACGAAAAAGATAATGGAGACGATGAATGTGAAGTTTGACGAGATTTCACAAATGGCTTCTGAGAGATACGCTCTAGAACCCGCGCTTAATCCAATGGCTTCTAATCAAAACGGATTAGGACCCGCACCAAACCAGCAGACTTCTGGACACATCAGTTCAGGACTCGTGCCTCAAGGAACTCAGTCAACAAACACGGATAAACCTTCAGAACAAGAACTGAAAAATTTCTTCGAGTTAATGTTTGATGAATACTATGGTGGAACTTCGACAAATGCATCTCCACAACATTCCGCTGCATCCGCTCAAAACCATCAACCACCACCACCACAAGATGCATCTACAACAATCGAAGCTGAAGCACCAACTACATCAACATTATCTACATCTACTCAAGCAACTTGAAACTGAACTACCAAGAGTTGATGAGCAAAATCAAAACACAAATTTTCAAGAAGAACCAACAAATAATTCAAACGATGTTGCGTTAGAAGAAGAAGAAATATTTGAAAACCCATTTGCAACAAACTCTGCTGAATCTTCTTCAAGGTTACAAGAACCATCTAACACACATTCGTTACACCCAAGGTACCCTTCTACGTTTCAATGGACAAAAGACCATCCAATAGAACATATTATTGGTGAACCTTCAAAGCCAGTTCAAACAAGGAGACAACTTGCCACCGATCTCGAATTATGCATTTACGTTTGCTCAATCAGCCTCAAAGAACCAAAGAACATTCGGGAAGCAATGGCAGAAAACCCTTGGATTGAAGCGATGCAGGAGGAATTTCTTCAATACCTGTTACATGACAGTTGGGAACTTGTTGAACGACCACTTGATAAACGAGTTCTTGATCTCAAGTGGTTGTGGAAGAACAAACTGGATGAGGAAATGACTGTTATTCGCAACAAAGCTCGTCTCGTGGCTAAAGGTTATCCACAAGAAGAATGGATAGATTTCGAAGAATCATTCGCGCCTGTAGCTAGACTTGAAGCAGTCCGGATTTTCTTAGCCTATGCAGCTCACAAAAACATCACAGTCTATCAGATGGACATTAAGACAGCATTCTTGAATGGAACTCTGAAAGAAGAAGTGTATGTGAGTCAGCCAGAGGGATTCATCGACAAAGATCATCCAGACTACGTCTACAAGCTTAAGAAAGCCATTTATGGTTTAAAACAAGCTCCAAGAGCATGGTATGACGAACTATCATCTTTCTTGCTCAAAAACAATTTCATAAAAGGAACGGTTGATGACACCTTGTTTATCAAAAAGTTCAAAGATGACATTTTGATCGTTCAAATTTACGTGGACGACATTATTTTTGGATCAACCAATCCTAACCATTCAAAACATTTTGAAAATCTCATGAAAAGCAAATTCGAAATGTCCATGATGGGGGAACTAAAATTCTTTCTTGATTTACAAATACATCAATCCCCTCGTGGTATTTTTATCAATCAAGCTAAATATACGATAGAGATTTTGAAAAAACATGGAATGGAAAATTGTGATTCTGTTGGTACACCAATGGTCACTTCACCAAAGATAGGTGCTGATTTGTTTGGGAAACCCATTGATCCGAAGAAATATCGGAGCATGATCGGTTCTCTCATGTACCTAACTGCTAGCCGTCCCGATATTCAATTTGCTGTTTGTTTGTTAGCACGGTTTCAGGCAAAGCCTACCGAACTTCACCTCAAAGAGGTTAAACGGATCTTTCGGTACCTACGAAGCACCATTAACATGGGACTTTGGTATCCGAAGGATTCGGGGTTTAATCTAACAGCATTTTCAGATGCAGACCATGCTGGTGATCAAGTTACAGCAAAGAGTACATCAGGTGGAGCACAATTTTTGGGTGAAAAGCTAGTAAGCTGGTCGTCAAAGAAACAGGATTGTACTGCACTTTCAACCGCCGAAGCCGAGTATGTGTCTTTATCTGCGTGTTGTGCCCAAGTTCTTTGGATGCGGACACGGCTCACAGATTATGGCTTTACTTTTGACAGAATACCTATGTATTGTGACTCAAAAAGTGCCATAGCCATCTCGTGCAATCCCGTACATCACTCTAAGACGAAGCATATCAAAGTCCGCTACCATTTCATCAAAGAACATGTGGAAGAGGGTACTGTTGAATTATTTTTCGTTAAGACTGATTACCAACTCGCCGATCTATTTACTAAAGCCCTTCCAAAAGAACGGTTTGACTATTTAGTTCGACGAATTGGCATGCGAAGCCTAACTCCTGAGGAGCTAGAACGTCTTCTCGAATCTTCTTGAAAAAAGTTTTCAAAATCGCTTCGCTGTAAATAATTTTTTGAAAAACAAAATACAAAATTTGAAAAACCAACAAAAACAAAATACAAAAATATAAAATTTTCAAAAAATACAAAAACAATATAAAATCAAAAAAATACAAAAATATTCTTCTCACGACATGTCTCTCGTATAAATCAATATTCTGTACGTTTCTAGAAATGTCATTCAACAATGATACGGACATGTACAGATGCTTGAGCGGGAGTTCTTTTTTATGTTTTCCTAAAACATGTCGTTTCTCAAAACTTTCTTCACAATGGCTTTCGTATACATCAGTACGAAACCCGGACCCTAACGATGACTTCTGATTATATTTCAAATCAAGGACTCGTACGTTCAATGACGAACTCTTTTTCAAAAAGTTCGAGTCTAAACAAACGAAAAAGATTTCAATCATAAACTCGTTTTCAAAACAAAATTCTTGAGCACTTTTTCAAGATTGTTCAAAAGATTTCTCAAAATCTCTCAAAATTAGTGCTCAAGAAAACTCCCTCAAAACCCTTAATTGATTTTAAAATGTGCTATCATTAAGGGGGAGTACAAAAAAAAAACAAAAATGTTCCAAAATTCATGCAAAATAGAATCTGTCTTTCTCTCCAAAAAGCTTTTTATTAATCAGTTGATATCAAAAATATCACTCTATGCTATTTTTGAGGGGGAGAAGACATGATTAAATGTGATCAAAGATGTTTAAAGTTTGTGACGGAATCTCAAAAGAGCTCGACTCAGAAAATACCAATGAATTGACGAAGCTTAAAATGTCAGTAATAAAAAAGACTTGTCCTGGACGGGTAATAATTTCAAGCTAGTCTAACTAGTGATGTAAGCGTGTCTCGAATAGGACTTGTCTGAGTAGAATGTACCGTATCGAGAGACTCTCTTTGGACTTGACCAGGACGGGTAATAATTTCAAGCTAGTCTAACTAGTGATGTAAGCGTGTCTCGAATCGGTCATGTTCACTGAAAGTGGATCAATTCAAAAAGTGCAAACTCCTCACGCATGTACAAATTTCTTAAAAATCCATGAGCACATGTGAAGGGGGAGTCCTTCAAAAAGAAATCAAAACTCTCAAAGTGTTAACAAAATATGTTTCATGATCATAAACACTTTGAGAAGAGTTTCAAATGAATGGTTTTATGGCAATTATAGGATTCATGGAGTTATAAGGTGACTAAGGTTAGGAAAAACCATCCTATGATCCGCCAGAGCCGGAGGGATCTACCCAAGGACAATTCCAATAGATTAGAATTAGAAGTCCTTAGGTATGATTGAAAAAAGGAGAAAATGAGAAAGGAGAAAGAAGGGGTTGAAGAATTAAAAAGAAAAGTTATGAAAAAGGGTGAAAAGAAATAGCCCTCCATATGTTCAACCTTAGGGCAGACACCGGGTTCAACTCATATGCTACTGGTTGTTACTAAGGAGACGCCGGTATTGAAGACAAAGACGTCATGGACCCAGTGACGCACTGCACTAAACCTTCTTAACCACTCAAGTTCTCTTAAAAGAGCTTGTTTCATTCTCACGGGGAACCGTTGAAATCTATCGATCTGTCTCTTAGAGATGATTGATATTGAAGCAGGAGACCTCTCCCTAATCTCCGCATAGGAAACCAAATGTGCACTTATCAAGTCTAGAGCCCCGAGATTCATCAAAAGATCTCATAGGAACACATGATGTCTCTACACTGGTTGTTCATCATTAAGGACGCCAGATGTAAACTTTAGAGTCCTACGCAGATCTTAGCAATCTGCCAGAACATTTATGAGAGGATTCACTTTCGTGATTCTCAATGATTGAATGGAAACTCCTGCCAGGGTCAACATCAAACAGCCCTGACAGCAGGTCACTTCGGTAATTCTTTATGGGTTACGCTTAGTGTTCGCGGTGGTTTCAAACGGTCTACAGTCGTGGAGTGATCCCCAGCGACTCACCCAGTCATTGAGCTACTAAGTAGGTCTCGTAAGCTCTCTCGAGAGTATCTGACATGGGAACGGCCTTGGTAAGGGTTAGAAGGAGTCTTCACACTATGCTGTTGACGATCTCTAATTCTTATCTGTAAGTACCGGATGTTTTATTGCTAACTGTTTATATGCAGGGACACTTCATCTCCATGGCGACAGATTCCACATGCTCATACATACATCTGGAAGTTAAAGAAAGCTCCCTCAAAGATCTATTCAACACAAAGTTCAAAGGAAGATTCTACGCCAAAAAGAAGAATCTACAAAGTATAAAGACTAAAGATCAAAGTGTAAGAAAGGGAACTACGTGCATATGAATATCAAAGTCCAAAGATGTATGAGCATGTTGGAATGGCAAACAACCACCACAGACGCAGAAGTGACGAAAGGCAGATAACTCCACATCACAAAGGAACAAAGAACGATGAAAAATCAGTTATCTAAGATCAGAAAGCATGAAGGAACAAAGACTAAAGACTATTCTACAACGACACACAAAGTTAAAGACAAAGAACACGGAAGACCCACTCAAGTGGAGCATCATTCGAATGACCATCCCTTAGGGGGAGATTGTTAGCATTAAAATATTTATATATAGAAGTGATGGTCATTCTCATATTGTAACTTTGTGTCGTTTGTTAAGATTAGTAATAGTTTAGTCCTTGGGCTTTGGACTTGGCAAGCTAATATGTTATGTGCTATGTTTCATAAGCCTTGTTATCTTATCATGTATCCAAGTCCAAGCCCAAGCCCATAGAAAAGCCTTTGTATGGAACTATAAAAGGCACCTTACCTCTCATTTGTAAGGTGTGCTTGTGTGTGTATTGTGTGTGTTTTTAATAAAAGTTCTCTTCATCTTATTACTCTTTTTCTCTCATTAACGCCACACATATATTGCATCAAGTCACCATCTTTACTTCATCTAGCTCTTATTGTTGTGATAAAGTTGATATATCTAAGGTCCTACATTTTGCTTACACCATTTAACGACACTAAGCTAAATGTCGAGTTCTAATAGTAGCTAGAACCAATCTCACAACACGACTTCGATCACTACACAATTTCTACACGACTTCACGACTTCACGACTTCTTCATGACTTCACGACTTCACGACTTCTTCATGGCTTCATGACTTCACGACTTCTTCACTACTTCACAACTTCTTCTATACTCCACTACATATTAACACATCTACTTCTTCACAACTTCATGACTTCTCCACACTACTACTTCTTCCCACTACTTCTTACTCACTCATAAACTCACTACTAAGTAAGATCATCTTGATCTACTTATTACATATACATAACTCACAACATCACATAAACACTAACTAGATCCTAATAAACCTTTGGCTTTATGATAGGGAGGATTCTTCTCTTGCACTTTTAGTGGTGAAGGATTGGATCACTTGAAATAAAGACTTATAATCTTTTGATTAAAGGATTTAGAAGGATGTTTTGAAGGGATTGGGACTGAAAATTTCCGTGCAAAAAAGTGAGAAAATTATGTGGAATGAACCAGTATTTATAGGGAGAAAATTTGCTGTTCTGGAGCGTGACCGGTCCCCTTAATTAGAGGTCGGTCCCCTTAATGATTAAGGGGGCCGCCTAAGGAATTAAGGGGGCCGCCCCTTCAGAATGTTGGATTTTCTTGTCTTCTAGTGGGGAAGATTTTTCTGGATAAAATTTGCCATTTTTGGTTGGAAATTTGAAATCATATATTTGTTATGAATTAAACATTTTCTTTTAATTACCAAAATTGTTTTTTCCAAAATATATGACATGTTTATATCATTTTATAAACTTTGTAATGTTTAAATAGAATCCCTTTGATCATAAATGTATTAGACATTTGTTTGTACATACTTTAAGTGATTGTTGAGGCAAACTTGAGACGTTGAGATGTTGAGGCTTGTTGACGTAAGAATGCATAGATGAATTGTGATCACAAGTAACTTAAGCACTTTACGTTATATGTTGTAGCTTACATCTTTGTCATCATCAAAACATGAAGAGAATGTTTAGATTAAATATCGTAATATTCATGCCAACAGACTGGTTCCTGCGAACGGATAGAGATCCTGCGGATAGAGTTAATCCGTGGATAGAACTTATGTAATTTAGGACAAGATATGTAGAATATCTTTTATTAGTTTATTGTTATTCGTTTCTTGTAAGAAAGGTTAGGGTTTCCACTAGTATATAAGGAACCCTAGGTCATTGTATTATGTACGAGTTTCATCACATTGTTAGTAAAAGAATATTGATCTATAGAAGATCAAGTTTAGTATACAGTTTGTTTTTATATTCCGCAATAATTACAAACTCACAGAGATTATCTATTTAGTCTTACTGGTGATTACATTAGAAGGCTAACGATCTATTGGCTCGAGATCTATCAAGGTATAGATCCTAACAAGTGGTATCAGAGCTACGAGATACTCTATGTAACCTCAACACAATCACATAACTTTTCACTTAGTTCCAATGGGAGACAAACCAGGCAGTGATGTCACTCTCTCAGAAGCAGGCTCTCTCACTCAACAACTACAACAGGTGGCTTTCTCAAACAGTAATGCCAAGCTTCCCTTTCTCAAGAAGGATGAGTATGAGATCTGGGCCATGAAGATGCAAAACTGGATTCCAAGTGTTGACTATAACCTCTGGAATGTGATCCAAAATGGCTGCCGTCCTCCAAAGCAAATAAAAGATGCTGATGGCAAAATTAAGATTGTGGAACCTGTTTCTGCTGAAGAAATTCTTGCTATACAAAGGGAGAACTGATGAGGCGAAAAATGATCCGTTTTTAGGGGGTCATTTAAGCCCGAATTCGAATTTATTTGATCAAATATTGCCCTAAATCGTTCCTTTTGTGATTTTAGGTACTTTGGGAGTGAAATCTGGAAAAGGAAGCAATTCGGACGTTTTTGGAGCATAAAAGTGAAGAAAACGCCAAAGTCTTAATTTTCCATGCTGGGAACAGTGCATGACGGTGTCAAGAGTAGTTCCCTGACGGCGTCAAGAGTAAAATTCTATGACGACCCAGAAGAGTTTTGACGGCGTCACGAAGGTAGGGCGTCAAGAGTAAAAGTCATGACGGCCTGGAAATGAATTGTTCTTGACGGCGTCAAATGTAGATCTAGGCAGTCCGAGGATTGTTTTGGCGGCGAGGTGACGGCGTCACCTATTTGGTCTTGACGCCGTCAGACCCCTTTTTCTATATATAGTTTTCTAATTTTTCACATTTAAGAAAGAAGTTTTGGGAGAAACCCTAAGTACGATTTTGGTGTAACTTTACAGGTTTTTCAAGGGTTCCAACCCCTTGATACCTTGCATGATTAATCAAGATAAGTGTTCTTCTAATTCAATCAATATGTCTATGTGTTGGTTGTCTATATCATGTTCTTGTCTTAATTCTATCATGTTAGGCTAGATCTATCTTGTGTTTGCTTAGATCTAATGAAACCTAGATATTGATTATGTGTTGATTACTTGTTTATTCTTGTCTTGGATGAATGATTTATATGTTAGGCTTAAGAAAACTGGCAGATCTCCAATTGGTAACATGCTTGAACGTCTTAAGAAACATGAACCAACGCGCACTAGGTCTTTATTGGTTGTATTTAATGCATGAGCCACTGTTTACAATCCCTATAGTTGTGCTGGGCATGGTGTAGGAGGAGATAAGAGCTCATAGAATTGGGGAGTTATGTGTGCCACCCCATGAATGGTATTAAGGAATACGATCCGTCATCCATGCAATTATAACAAGTAATTAACGTGTAAAAGATATCTAGGGAGTAGTGAAATCTAAGTAAACACATTTTCTCCAATTACTGCTCACAACCTTAGAATTAGTTTATTTTCATTTTTAGTATTTTATTTTGATTGCATCTTAGTATTGGGTTAGTTGATTAGCAACTAATTCCGCCCAAATCCTTCAAACCCAAGATTTTAATTTGCTTTCTATAAAATATAAAAACACAAAAATAATCATCCCTCATCTTTAGAACTAGTATTTAGGCTTTCTAATCCTAGCGACACTATTCCTAAGCTGAACGATCAATCCCCCGGTACTTGTCACTATACTATACTACAACGATCAGGTACACTGCCTGGTGGGGGTTGTAAGCTTCTCAAGATCCCTTAAGAGGTAAAGCCTGTTGCGATTCCCACGCATCAAGAACAAAGCAAGAACTATATTGCTGCAAGCAATCCCTGATGACCACATGGGAGATTTTCATTCCATGACTGATCCAAGAGAAATCTGGTGGGCTATAAAAGCTAGATTTGGGGGGAATGAAGAATCAAAAAGGATGAGAAAGAGTATGTTGAAACAAGAATTCCAAGAATTCAGAATAACTGAAGAAGAGGGTCTCCACAAAGGCTATGACAGGTTTCAGAAGATACTGAGCCAATTGAATCAGCTTCTAGCCAGACCTGACAATGAGGAGGTGAATTCCAGGTTTCTAAGAGCCTTACCTCCCTCATGGTCTCAGGTTAGTATATCATTGAAAACCAAAGGTGGCCTGGACTACCTCAGTTTTGATGACTTGTACAACAAACTCAGAGCTTTGGAAGGCGACATCAAGGGACACTCTCCATATGCAGCAACTCCTTCACAATCTGCATTTATCAGCTCTAACTCTAACTACATGCCACATACCTACTCAAGTCCATCACCATTACCACAAGTCTACTCAAGTCCATCCACTCCAATTCAAAATCTTCCCATTACCACACTGTCTTTTTCAAATGCTAATCCAATAACTCATCCAAAGATTAGTAATGTAATGGAAGATGTACTTCATTCATTTGTTGCTGAAGTTGATAAACAGCAACAAATAGCTTATGAAGATTTTGAGCAGATTGATGAACTTGCTTTAGAAGAGTTGGACTTAAAGTGGCAAATGGCTATGCTCTCACTCAAGGTCAGAAGATTTGAGCAAAAGGTTGGTAAAAAGCTCAATGTTGATAGTAGAGATGCAGCTCGGTTTGACAGGAGAAAAGTGAAGTGCTATGCTTGTGGAGAAATTGGCCATTTTGCAAGAGAGTGCACAACCAAGAAGGGTGAAGCTAATACCAGATATTCAGCATACAAGAAGAAAGAGGTGGAGGCTGGAGAATCAAAAGCCTTGGTAACTGCTATAGATGTTGGTGTTGACTGGAATGAGCATGAAGATGCAACAAGCAGTTCTCCTCAAATCTCCTGCATGGCTAGTTGTGATGCTGACTTCGGCTTCATGGGAATCTCTCCTCAGGTATCTACTTGTGTTTGTGATTGTGATTCTAAATATAAAATTCTTGAAGAAGCTTATGATGAGATGAAACCAAAATATAATGCGTGTTTTATTGAAGCTGAAACTTACAAAGAAGCTTTTAAAACTTTAGAACAACAGAAGGTGTGGTTTCAGCTTAATCAATTGGCTTATGAGGAAAATATTAGAGTTTTAAGTAGAGATTTAGAGAATACTAGCAATGAATTAAAGTTTTCTGAAAAAGAAAAAGCTAGAATTGAATCTGAGAAAGATGTTTTGCAACAGGAATTGGATAAAGAAGTAGTTAGGCATAAAGAGTGGCTAGTTTCAGGTGATAAATTATCTAGGTTACTCTACAGTAGTAAGTCTGTAACATCTGTGATAGGTCTAGGGTTTAAGAAATATGTTAGTCCAGAAGCAAATCACTATTTAGATAAGAAAAGTAATAATTATTCTGTTCCCATAAACTATCTAAAGGAAGGTGAGATGCATGCTGTACCAGGACCTATCAGAGGTGTATTTATGCCTACCACCAAAACCTCTGACTTTGATGGTTCACACCATCTGTTTGGCAAAAAGTCTAAAGACTTGCCAAACAAGTCTGAAGACTCTCCAACCATAGGAACCCCTAAGCCTACATCCCATAAGTTGGACTTACCAGAATCAAAGGAAAACACTGGCATTATGATCAATGACTCCCCTGACTCTAGAAGTATATCTAGTAATGACTCTAATACATATGTCTCTTGTTCTTTTAGGGACAAGGCCTCAGAGACCTCTAGTTATGCCAGCTGTGATTCCGAGACCAAGTAAGACTTACCCAAGTCCTCAATAAAGCTTTCTGACAAGTCATCTTACAAGTCTGTGGACTCTGAAGTTGATGCTGATGAAGTTCTTTCTAAGACAGCCTCTTCTGAAGACTTGTTATTTACTTCTTTTGAAAACAATTCCTTTCAGTATTTGCAAAACAATTCTATTTCTGGTGTTTCTTTGAATAATTCTGTGTTTAATAAGCCTCTTTTGGATTTAATAAATCTTCTAAGAAGAAGAAGTGTTTTGTTTATGGTAGCAAAGAGCATTTGATTAACGATTGTGATTTTCATGATAAGAGGATGGGTGTTTCTGTTGTTAATAATAGACCTAGAACAAAGTGGACCAATACCTATTCTAAACCCTCATTAGTTCCACAGGCAAATTGCCCCATCAGCAGAATGAACTCTGTTCCTGCTGATTGGTTTGTTCCTGCTGATAGGTCTGTTCTGCTAACAGATATATGAATACCAATAGAAATAGATATGGGTCAAGACCATTTTATGGATTTAATCATTGGTATGGATATAATGACCCAATGTTTTTGGGAAGGGCTAATTGGGATTCTGCTGAAAAGTCCTCAGCAGATTGTTCTTTGACATATAAAAGGCCATATAACTACAGAGATTCCAGGAACAATTGTGGATCTAACTCATCTTCTTGGGTACATCATAATGATCCACAAAGCAGGCTCAAGTCTTTCATGACTTAAGTCTCTTAAAATATTCATGTTGTTGTATATTAACTTTTTTTTGTTGTAGGAACATCCTCTTCTTAATAAAGACTTAGGTATTGTTGATAGTGGTTGATCAAGAAGCATGTCTGGGAATCAGGAGAAGCTACATGACTTTGTACCTTTTAATGGAGGAATAGTGAGGCTTGGATGTGGGGTAGGAAGGATCACTGGCAAAGGAACCATAAGAACTCCAAAGGTGGATTTTGAGAATGTCTACTATGTGAAGGAACTTTAAGGATTCAATTTGTTCTCAGTTTCACAAATTTGTGACAAAAAGCTTCCTGTACTTTTCACTGAAGAGGGTTGTCTAATTCTTTCACCTGAGTTCAAATTACCTGATGACAATCATGTGTTGCTAAAGGTTCCAAGAAATCATAATCTTTATACATTTGACTTGAATGATGTCAAGCCAGAAGGTGATCTAGCATGTTTGGTGGCTAAAGCATCTTTGGATGAATCTACAAAATGACATAGAAGGATGGCACATGCTAATTTCAAAGTTATCGACAAACTTGCTAAAGATGGACTTGTTCATGGACTTCCTTCCAAGATATTCACTAATGAGCATAATTGTATTGCATGTAACTAGGGTAAGCAACACAAAGCTTCCTATAAGGCCATTACTGCTGTGAGCACAATCTCAGAACCATTGCAGCTACTTCATATGGATCTTTTTGGTCCAACATCTATCAGAAGTATTGACCACAAGTACTTCTGTTTGGTAATCACTGATGCTTTCAGTAGATTCAGTTGGATATTCTTTTTGGTGACTAAAGATCAAACCTTTCAGGCACTTAAAGAATTTATGGCTCTCATTGAAAATCAACTTAACAAGAAGATTAAGGGTATAAGGTGTGACAATGAGACAGAGTTCAAAAATGCTAATCTCATTGAAATTTGTGGTTTAAAGGGTATTAAAAGAGACTATAGCACTTCTAGGACTCCACAACAGAATGGGGTTGCAGAAAGGAAGAATAGAACCCTTATAGAGGCTGCAAGATCTATGCTTGCTAACTCTAAACTTCCCACCATGTTTTGGACTGAAGCAGTTGGCACTGCTTGTTATGTGTTGAATAGGGTGTTGATTACCAAACCTCATAATAAAACACCCTATGAGCTTTTGACAGGGAAGAAACCTACCATTGAACACTTGAAACCTTTTGGATGTCAGGTGACTATTCTGAACACAAGTGATCACTTAGGCAAATTTGAAGCAAAAGCTGCTGAAGGGTATATTGTTGGTTACTCAGCTCATAGCAAGGCTTACAGGGTATATAACTTGGCTGCAAAGAAGATAGAAGAAACTCTTAACCTGAAATTTCTGGAAGAGAATGAAAATGTTCAGGGAAAAGGTCATGAATGGTATTGTGTCCTTGATTACTTAACAGATTATTTGGGGTATGCTAGACACAAAACTAACCCCTCTGCAGGTATACAAGTGTCATCTTCTAACAGTGCAGGTACCCTACAGGATGATTCAGACAGTGATTCAGAATGTGATGAACCCACTATTGTTGTATCTACTCTACCAATTCAAATAGCAGGTCCTCCTAACAGAGAAGCCTCTGATGCCAAATCTGCTGATGATGTGGAAAACTCAAAGATCTTGCTAGACTCAAAAAGCAAGAACATGCAGGTGATGAGGAAGCTAAAAGACTTGGTCTTGAATTTGCTCAAGACACTGAATCACTCTTAAAACAAGCTGTTGTTGACGAGAGCAGAAAGTCTAGTTCTGCTGATACATCTGCTGATGCAGCTGCTGATTCTGCTGAAGGCATTTCTGTTGCAGTTCCTGTTTCCACTGAAACATCCACAAGCTTGGATGAACCTTATGGCAGGTTTCCCATTCCCTCAGATCTTGCAAATGTTGAACAAAGTGATGGCATTTTTCAATCAGCTTCTTATGATGAAGACTTTGCCCCTACACTAACAAATCTTGATACCTCTATTGATGTTAATCATGTTGCAACTAAAAGGATAAACACCATTCATCCACAAGATAATATACTTGGTGATCCAAATGCTATGGTTCTCACCAGGAGTGCCATTAAGAATACCAAGTTTGGGCAATGTGCATTTCTAACTTATGTATCTACTCAGAAGAGAGACAATCACACAGATCAGAAGCATTGTCTGTTTGCTTGTTTCTTGTCCCAAGTTGAACCAACAAGCATTAAACAGGCTTTGAGTGAACCTAGTTGGGTTGAAGCTATGCATGAAGAGATGCAACAATTCAAGAATCAAGATGTTTGGGTCCTGGTTGATCTTCCTGCAAGGAAATTTGCACTTGGGACCAAATGGATATTAAAATGCAAGAGGGATGCAAGAGGTGTTGTGGTCAGAAATAAAGCAAGATTGGTGGCTCAAGGTTTCAGACAATAAGAAGGGATTGACTATACTGAAGTCTTTGCACCTGTTGCTAGGGTTGAGGCAATTAGATTATTTTTAGCCTTTGCCTCATATATGGGGTTTAAGGTATATCAGATGGATGTCAAGAGTGCCTTCCTCTATGGCAAAATTGAAGAGGAGGTATATGTTACTCAACCACAGGGCTTTGAAGACCCCCATCATCCTAAGAAGGTGTACAAAGTTGTCAAGGCAATTTATGGACTTCACCAAGCACCAAGAGCATGGTATGCTAGATTGTCTACATTTCTTTTGGAGCATGGCTACAGAAGAGGAGCAACTGACAAGACCCTCTTTATTAAGAAAAACTCCAGGGACATCATTCTAGTACAGGTCTATGTAGATGACAGTATTTTTTGATCCACAAAGGAAGCATGGTGCAGGGAATTTGAAGATTTGATGAAAGGTGAATTTCAGATGAGTGCAATGGGGGTATTAACCTTTTTCTTAGGGCTACAAGTCAAACAACAACCTGAAGGGATTTTTATCCATCAGGAGAAATATGTTAAAGACATTTTGAAAAAGTTTGACTTTGAACTCTTGAGGACTGCTACTACTCCATATGAACCACCCAAGCTTAAAAATCCAAATGAACAAGATGAGGCTGTGAATGTTCACCTCTATAGATCCATGATTGGATCACTCATGTATCTTACAGCTTCTAGGCCTGACATTACCTTTGCTGTCAGTGCTTGCTCAAGACATCAAGTCACTCCACTGACTTCCCACCTAAATGCAGTGAAGAAGATTTTCAAGTACATCAAAGGCCAACCCAAGTTAGGCCTCTGGTACCCAATGGATTCACCATTTGTGTTGGAGGCATATAGTGATAGTGATTATGCAGGAGCTAATTTGGGCAGGAAATCCACAACAGGAGGTTGTCAATTTCTTGGTAGAAGACTCATCTCTTGGCAGTGCAAGAAAAAAACCATTGTGGCTACTTCTACTACTGAAGCAGAATATGTTGCTGCTGCCAATTGTTGTGGTCAGGTACTTTGGATTCAGAATCAGATGTTGGATTATGGGTTTAACTTCATGAACACTAAAATCTACATTGATAATCAAAGCACTATTTCTATTGTTAAAAATCCTGTTTTTCATCAGAGAGCTAAACATATTGAAATTAGGCACCATTTTATTAGAGATGCAAATGAGAAGCATCTAATTCAAGTGCTTAAAATTCATACTGATGATAATGTGGCTGATTTATTAACAAAAGCTTTTGATGGCCCTAGGTTTAATCACCTAGTTGTCAACATTGGGATGGTTAACCCTTGAATGCTATGTTTGAGGGGAGGCATATGCCTCAAGAAGGATTATACATGTTGTATATTATGTAGATTATTATGTTTACTAACTTTGTTTTGCAGGTTTCTTACTAATTTTGTATATTATTATGGTTGTCTTTTGTGTTTTGTTTGAATGTTTGGTTGCAGGTTATGTTCCTGCTGATGAACAAAGATCTACATAACTTTTATCAGTGGAAAAGATGTAAAAGACAAAATAAAGGATCTTTCATTATTGAGAAAACAGAAAGTACATCAACAACACCATTCAACGTCAAGATTATAAAAGACACCATTTAACAACATTCAACCAATCAACACACCACCACCTCCCACAGCCCAACCTTCTACTCCATCTTTCTCTTCCCTTTGCCCATGTCCTTAGGGTCAGGCATCCTCTTGTGGACCCCTCTAGATTGCATGTCCTCGTTCCAGAGCTTGGGAGCAACAAGACCAAGGACAACCTTCAATGGTCCCTTGTTCCTTTTTGAGGACTGTGGCTCTTCAGGGACAGAGATCTTCCTCATATCAGCACAAACCCTCTCCATTTCACTTGTTAGGAATGCTGTGATAGGAGTAAAATCAGGGACAACCATAGCAAGAGGAGTTGGAGCTTCCTCTGCTTCCTCTGTTTCTTCTGATGAGGTTGGAGATGGACAAAACTCAAAAGGTCCTTCACCAAGGTAGTAGTATGCTCTTTGTATTTGAGGAATGTCAAAGGTGAATCAGATGAAGAATCAGAGGAAATATCAATGATTTTGGGGTTTGGTTTCATGATTGGGGTGTTGAGAAAGGCTTTGGTGTGATGTTATTAGTGTACTATTGGACTGTGAGTAGCTTATGCCTTGAAGACTTCTATATAAAGATTTGATTTGGGATTAATATGAGTAAATGCAAGTAAATGGGAGGTAGTTGAGTCAGTAGCAATTACTAATTGTGCAAGTTGTCCATTTATGTGGATTCTTCGGATGAAAGTCAATGGGCGTGACCATTTGCTGCTGATAACATCTACTTTAATCTTAAGTTTGTTCTTGCTGATGGTGTATTAAAGGTTAATTTATTCAGGGGAATGCAACTCTTTCAGAAGAATTAAAATCAAGTAAAGACAAACAAGGCAATATTTTTATTGATTCTTCAGAAGTACAAGATGAAGGGACTGGGGCTTCTCAGGGGTTATAGGGTTGTAGAGTGCGTCACTCACATCATCCTCTTCATCAGAAGAAGTGAAGATGAAGGGAGACTCATTAGGATTGGGAACTCTGTTTGCCCTCCCCAATGCATTCCACTGTCTCTCCATCTCTCTCTGGTATTCAGGATCATCAATTTTAGAAGGGTATGATGGAAGATCTTCTGATGATGATGAACTTGGAGCAGGTACATCATGTTTCTTCTTTTTGGCTTGCTCTTTTGTGAGACCCCGGGGGAGAGTTGGCATTCTGAGTGGTGGTGGAGATGTTAGTGATTCTGATGAATCAGATGAGTCAGAAGCAAGGTTGATAATACTTGGATTGGATGCCATGGTTCTTAATTGATTGGTGGAATTGTAATTAGGGATCTGTATTGTTAAAGTTGTGTGGAGATATTTGGGAATAATTACCCTATATTTATAAGACCACCCAAACCGCTTGTCTTAATTACCATAAATGCGAGGTGGTTTGTAGATAATTAAGGGTGATTCGAAATTTGTATAAAGAGATATTTAAAGATATTTGGTTACCACTGAAGGTGTGATTCTGCTGATTGATTCTGCGAAAGGTGCTGTTGAATGAATGGTTGACCGTAGTCAACAATTAATTGACTTCTGCGGATTGACCATCTTGTAGCTGCTGTTTGACTTGGTTCCTGCTGAAGAGTCAGTTTAATTTGGATATTTCAAAGTCGATTATTGGTCAAAGATTGGTTTCCATAATTTTTGCCAATTACACTCCACGTTTGGTAATAACTTACCATTATTAACCTCGACGTGCATATCCCACTCACAATTAAACTGATTCCCTCTCGCTATAAAAGTTTCAAAACCATTTCAATCTTCTTCAGCACTCCCAACCCTAATTTCTTCTTCTCAAATCAATGGCTGAACTACTTTTCAAAGGTGATCATAACAAACATGCTTTCCTTGGTCGTGGTAAGGGTGATGATGACTATGTGGGGATGATGGAATTTCTCCAAAGATCCAAGATTCATTATGCCTTAATTCATTATCCAAATGTTATTCATGAATCTTTGGTTACAAAATTTTGGGAAACAGCAAGGACCAGGACTGTTGATGATGGACCAACAGAGATTGTTGCTATGGTAGATGGGGAAGAATGTGTTGTTACTGAGTCTTTGGTCAGAACTCAACTACAATTGGATGATGAAGGTGGGGTGAGCGAATTGGCTAAGGAAGAAATACTTGCAGGTCTTCGGGCTACTGGTTATAGTGGTGATGGGAAAGTGTGGTACAAGAATTTGTTTTGCCCTAAATGGAGGTTTTTGACACACACTTTGCTTCAGTGTATGAGTTCTAAGTCTGGTGGATGGGATCAATTTTTCACAGACATTGCTCTTGCCATTGTGTGTCTTTCTCAGGGAAGAACCTTTAACTTTTCTAAGTATATATTTAATGAAATGCTTGGTAATGTTAAGGATACCAAACTTAAATATTTAATGTATCCTAGGTTTCTTCAAATTATTTTAGGCATTCAAACCACTGACCCTACCCATTTGCCTGTTAAAGGTTTATCAAGAAAGCTGTTTTCTCAAATGAAAATCAAACATATAGGAGAACACAGACCCTTACTCCCTGCTATGTTGCCTGCTGGCAATGCTCCTGATGAAGTAGCTACTGATGCAGCTGCTGATGCCCCTGCGGGTAATCCCCATGATGGAGTGGCTGCTGATGTAGCTGCTGATGCAGCTGCTGGTGTTCAGGATCCTCCTAATGCTCAAGCACTAGAGGATTCTCCTGACAGGACTGAAGTTGCTCCTGATGCAAGTGCATCAGTTGCTCCTGATGTTCAGCCACCACCCTCTCCTAGGTCACCCACACCTGGACCTTCACCAATGGAAACTACTTCTCCTGAGCATGTGCTCAATGAGAACTTAGGCCCTGACCAACCTGTACACTCACCACAATTTACAAGACTTCCAACACCTAATCCCTTGAGACCTAACTTTGAAGATCATGTAGATGTAGATATAGATTTAGATTATTATACTCATAGGACCAATGATGCTTCCAATGCCACAGATATCCCTGTTGGTGGAACTGCAGGTCCTGTTACTCTTACTTCTTTATCTGCTTTGTTGAACAGGTATGTGAATAAGGTGGACAAGTTGGAAAAGGATCTGAATTTCACCAAAAAGAATCTTAGTGAAGCAGTTCTGACTCTCATTGGAAGAGTCAAGAAGTTGGAAGTTAAGCTCAAGAAAAGGAAGAGAAAAGGTGATGTGTGTGAATCAGATGAGTAGTCTACAAAAGCATCTGACACAATTGATTTGGAAGGACTTGAACTTCTTGCTGCTACCACATTGGATAGTGTTCAGAAGAATGCTACTGATGCTAGGCCTGCATCATCTACTCATTCTGCTGATACAAGTGTTCAAAAGGATTCAAGAGTAATTTATGTCAGGAGAAAGCACTCTGCTGATAAGACTTCTGCTGATGCTTCTAGGAAGGAAGTTTTTCCTGATCCTATGCCAGAAGTGGTTACTCATGATACATCAGCAGATATACAAGTTGAATGTCCTGATGTTTCTACTGAAAAGCCTTATGTTCCTCCTGAGATTACTTCAATTAAAGAAGACAAAGGAAAGTCCATCATGGTTGACCAGGACATTCCTTCAAGAGTGAAGTCAAAAGAGGAACTTGCTAATGAAAAACTTAGTGAGCTTGTTGCTGCACAATGACAAGCTAAAGAGGATGCTGCAGCTACAAAGATTCAGTTGGATATGCAAGCCTCAGAAGCACTTGCTAGGAAAATACAATCTGATTTGGATAAGATGGGAACTCCATTTACTAGTACTCTGTCTGCTGAAAGACAAAAGGAACTAGATGAAATTGCTAAGACTCTTTCTGCAGAGCAATGGGAAAATTTGGCTGAACAGGCTGCTACTAAGCCTAATTTGGCTGAATCTGTGCTTGGAGTTAATTATCAGACCACTGACTTTGTCCAGATGATGGTTGAAAGAGGTAAGTTGTAGAGACAACAGGAGGAAGAGAGAAAAGCTAAAGAACTCAGGGAAAGACCTTGGACAAAGGCAGAAATCAAGAAATATATGAGGAATTTTGTCAAGAATCAAGGATGTTCTATGTTTGGGTCAGGATGGACTCAAAAGAAGGTTTGGGGATTTTCAGATAAACAGCTCACTTTCTATTATGACAAAATCATATCCAATCTTCATTCATTTGGTATAAATGTCCAAGATGTCTTAGAAAAGCGTGGCAGACTTTTGGATGGGCCTGTTGCTAAGAGAACTAGGCTTAATGATTCTGCTTATCAGCCTACTGAATCCACTGAGTCATCTTTTGGTGGTCAGGAGAAAGTGCATTCTCCTTCAGTGTTAACTCGGATGGATGATTCTACTGATGCTGATCCTTCAAATGTTGTTCCAAACCCTGATCCTACTAAAGCTTCTCATTCTGATCCTACAGGTGCTTCTCATCCTGATGCTACTGAAGCTCACCCTGCTGCTTCACATGATGTTTCAGCAGATGCTCCAACAGAAGTACCTGATGATGATTCAGCAGATGTTCCTGCTGATGCTTCAGCACAAGTTACTCCTGATGCTTCAAAACAAGTTCCTAAAGAAGAACTTGTTAATGGTCTTTCACTTCCTTCTACTATTGGCCCTAGGAGAAAAACTAAAGCTATAAAGAGGAAGGCTTCTAAGGATGCATCATTAGAGGATAGTACATTCATTGACTATGATTCTGATGATGGGCAGGATCCTGTTGTTTGGGAGAAAGTTGTTAAATGGGAACTTGTTGATTCTGCACTTGGTCAAGGACAAGTAAATGTCATTCATAGACAAGATGGCACTACCAAAACATTTACATTTCTTAGCCAGATATTGCACATGGTGGACAAGCAAGATCTTCTCTCCCTTTATGACTGGGTTGTCACTCATTATCAAACTCATTCCCCTGAAGGGATTGGAATGTATTTGCTGGGAGATTTACAAATTCTTTGTGATTCTCATCGTAGTGATTCTGGTGTGAAGTTTCAAGTGTGGAAAGGACAGAAGACATGGGTGGTTGATTATTGGAAGTTCTTTCCTCTTCCTAATGTTCATATGATTGTCACAACCACTGGCAAGACCTTATACTGTTGGGCTGATGTACTTTATCCAATTACCATGGAAGTGATGAATCTCATGCTTGAGGCAAAACTCTCTGTTCCTCTGGATATGACTGAGAATGATATGCATCTTGCTGAACAATTGATAAGGTTCATCAGGAGAAGCATCTTGATTAAGCAGGAACTGAAAACAAAGTATGGCATTCAAATGGAATCATATCTGCAATGATCTGGTATTGGTATGGTACTTTGTTGTATATTTTATTTTTTTTCTTTTATTTACAGTTTAGTATTAAAAAAAAAAAAAAAAAAAAAAAAAAAAAAAAAAAAAAAAAAAAAAAAACCTAACAGATTTGTATAGTTGTGTGTATGTTGTTTGTAGGTTTGGTGTTGATTCTTATCACATCTTTTCTGGTTATCAACTTACCTGATGTTGACTATTCCATCAAAAAGTTGGCTAGTCCAAAGGGTACAGCTTTGGTAAAGATACATCAAATCTGTTGATAGCTGTAATAGTTTGCTAAAAACTATTGGGTCCTCAACTCACCCATGCTTCACAGCTGAGAGTTGAAATGGTTGTCAATTGACCATGGATTTTTCCTTTCTAGATTCCAAATAATTGGCTAGCCCACAAGAGTATGGCTTGTGGTAAAGGCACTCGAAAACCATATTTGGTATTCAATTGACCAAGATGATTTTTCATCAATAATTGACTAGTCCTGAGCAAACGGCTACAGGTAAAGACTTCTCAAATCCGTTTATAGCTGATGATTTGCTAAAACCATATTCTTTGGGTCATCAGTGTACCATACTTTATTAACTGAGAACACTTGGCTACTCCAGTAGTGATGGCTATTGGTAAAGAGACATCAAATCCATTATTTTCAATGATTCACCTCTCACAGGAGTTAACACACATGGATGTGATGAGAATAGTATGAAACTAATTTGTTTTGATGTACATTTGAACATGTGTTGCTGCAAAGAATGGTGTTTTTCAAATACTTGCTGATCATAGAGATTCTACTTATGAAGATTCTTTGCTGCTGAAGTTCATCCTTAATCCTCTTGTTTGTGCTATTGGCGATCTACCAAGAAATCTTGAACTTCACTATGTCAAATTCAAGATTAGGGGAGGATTGTAAGGAATTATTGAAGTCAGAATTAATACTGCTGACTGATACTGCTGACAGGTTCCTGCGAAAGCTTAGAGTGTTTCTGCTGATGACTGGTTCCTGCGGACGCATAGAGATCCTGCGGATAGAGTTAATCCGTGGATAGAACTTATGTAATTTAGGACAAGATATGTAGAATATCTTTTATTAGTTTATTGTTATTCGTTTCTTGTAAGAAAGGTTAGGGTTTCCACTAGTATATAAGGAACCCTAGGTCATTGTATTATGTACGAGTTTCATAACATTGTTAGTAAAAGAATATTCATCTATAGAAGATCAAGTTTAGTATACAGTTTGTTTTTATATTCCGCAATAAATACAAACTCACAGAGATTATCTATTTAGTCTTACTGGTGATTACATTAGAAGGCTAACGATCTATTGGCTCAAGATCTATCAAGGTATAGATCCTAACAGTTCATGTAAGACCCTAGGGCGTAGTGTATATAAGTCTGTGTCTGTGAGGTGTTGGGTGAAGGTGAGGTCCCAGGTTTGACCCCTGTGGTCCTCACTTTTTGAAAACCATATTTATGTTTTTTCTTTTTGCAATCTTGTAAATTATGAGAAAATAGAAAACTTAGATAAAAACAAAAATTTTGAAAACTTAAAATAAGAAGTGAATAAAGCTAATATTTGAATCAGTTTGGACTAAAGAGCTTAAAAAGGAAACTAGGCACTGAAAAAGCTAATAAACAAGCTCAAAGCTAAAAGCTAAAACCAAATAAGCTAGAAACTACCTAACCTACACAAAATAAGCAAGTCTAATCTTAAAAAGCTATATCTAATTAGCTAATTAGCCGAATTCAAAGGAAAGTTGAGCTGAGTCAGCACTAAACCAGACAATCCAATTGGCTACTTAAAGCTATCTAAAAGCTACCCTAAAGCTAATTCCAAAAGCTGAAAATGATGAAACACAAATTCAATGCACCAATAGGCTAGAAAAACAAATATCGGGCAAAATGAGCTTAAACTGAGCTTATGACAGAGCTGTAAAGAAGCAGTCGCAGACCAATTAAAGTCTGCAGGCCAACAACAGCTGAGATAGGTTTTTAAGACAAATAATTAACCTAGTAAATGAGTGATTTAGAACCTGCAAACTAAAAACAGATAAAAATAGGTCTCCAAAGAACTTATAAAACTGGTCTTTAGGAATTTCAGAAATCTAATAAGCTAGGAAAAAGATAGATTAAGATAGCAATTAAGACATCTGTTTTGGATTTTGAAAAGATGATACAGAACTTAAAATGTGACCAAAATGACAGCAATGTATGACACTTACTCAAATTTGTAAAACAAACTTACTAGATTCTATTTGACTTAACTTGAAGAACTAAAGTGGACATAAAACTGATTTTCTCAATATGTACTTCTAAAACTAACCCTAAACCTTAGTATTGAAAACTTGACTTATACACCTACAAACCTATTTAAAACAATTTAAATTTACTTGAAAACTAAATCTAGGACTTGAACAAAGCTAAACAAAGTTTACCTAAATATCAAACAAAGTTTTGACTCATAAACCACACTGACCCAAACACCCCTTTACAAGGGACTGTCTTGGATTCTCAATGAGGTAAACCAGTTTTAGGCCATAACTTTGGAAGTCAAAAGTTTATTACGCTATATTAAGGATTTAAAAGCAAATAGAGAGTAAAAATAAGCACTAAATAAGCTAAAACAGTTATGCAATTTTTTTTTTTTTTTTTTTTTTTTTTTTGACTTTTTAAAAAAAATGGAAATAAGTTCAACATAAGCTAACTCATAAACATAAAATAGAATTAATAAGCTAAATAAGGAAGATACTAAACAAATAAGCACTGAAATAAGCAGAATAAGCAGTGAAAGAAAAATGAAACTTACAAGCTCCCTTGCTTAAAACAAGGAGAAAATTCAAATCTACAAGCTTTAGCTTGTCAAATACTAGCTAGTAAACCCCATAAGCCCATCCATTTCTGGCTTATCATCCATATTAAGCTTATTTGGCTTTCTACTTTGACTTTTTAGAATTAACACTGATTTTGAACAAAATTAGGCTCACAAAAGCTATGACAGCTTATATGAGCTGAGTTGAGAGCCTTTGTGTAAGCTTGTCACAGCTTATTTAGGTGATAAGAGCTTATTTTTGTATTTTGTTGAGATTTTCTTATTTTTTTTAAACTTTTATAAGCAAAAACATAATCAAACTTAATAAACCAACATAAAGCTATAAAACAGTTTATAATAGCTTATAAGAATTATAAAAAAGAGCTAATACTAGCTTATTCTATGAAAAGTAAAATAAATGAAAGCATTAAGACAAGAAATTAAGTGAAACTAAACTTTATTATTGCTTAAAAACTTGTTACAATATTGAATGGAAATTACAAATGAGCTGAAAACATAAGCTAAAAGCTAATTACCCTAAACTTAACCTAAAAATTACACTATGACTCGTCCTAATTAACACCCTAGAATGTGAACATAAGGGGGTATTTATAGGAGCTGAGGGGAGAGCTAAGGTTTCCAAAAGAAGGATCCAGAGCTTTAATCTTGGCCATTCAATCATTGTGTCATCATCTCATTCATGTGTAGTCCTTGGATCATGTGAAAACCTCATTTCAGCCAATCAGATGCCTTAAAACTGCCACAATGGACTAATTATGACAACATTCCTTTTACCTTGTCAGGTGTTTCTGGAAGCTCACTTATTGTACGGGTAAAAATGAAGAAGAGGGTGAACAGTAACTGGATGGGGGTAAAAGGGCGCGTTTAGGATTTTTTTTTTTTTTTTTTTTTTTTTTTATTCTTTGACCATTTGACTTGGGTGGGTAAAAGGGTGAGGTCGGGTTATTTGAACTGGATCACAGGTTTATTAGTAGTGGTGGATTCGGTATGGTTAATGTGGGAGTTGGGCTTGGGAATTTAACAAAGAATGTTTGGGCTGGGTTTTTGATTTGGATTGGATCTTGTGTAGGGATTTTGGGTTTATTAATATTTTGGTGTAAAATTATTAGTGATAAATTTAGGATTCTTGGTAAAAAGTTATAAGGACTTTTTTGCCAATTAGCAAAAGTGAGGGCTGATCTTGTAAATTTATCCAAGGGCTATTTTTGATAAATGATCCTTCTTCAAGGTCTGATATTGACATTTTGAGCTCAATTGTGATCCAAACTTAAAAACTCTTCCCTGGCCTCGGCTTTTGACCCTTTTTCCAATCCCGTGCTCATTTTATCTTTTCACCTTTGTTTTTGCTTAATTTTCATATATCTGTACCTGCAAAATCACAAACACAAAAACACAAATATCTTTGGCATTTTTAAGCAGTTTTTTGGTATTTTTGGTCCATTTTTTGTCAAATAAAAGTATGTGTATACACATACACCAACCCTCACCTTTTCAAAACAGGGTCTGATAACCATAACTGAAATTTGGGACGGATTTCCAAATATGATGTATGTGTTGTAACACCCGGTAATTTTCCAAAACCTTTTACTAGCTAAATATTTTATTTTTACGTTATATGAGAACTTAAAATTTTTCTTGCATTTGATTGGGCTTGAGAAACGTGAGATATCTTGAGAAACAAGAACTTTGTCCATTTATAGAACCGGCACAACATAGAAAGCACAAAACGAATCGTATTTGCCTAATAAATTGACTTCGATAAAGTTATGTGAATTTATACTTGATTCCATTGGAAAAATTATTTCGTGAACAATGGCGCAAGTTTTATAATTTTTCGAGTCCGTTTGGTACGTCAAATGGGTTCGTGAGCTTTTTTACTAAAAGTTTAGCCAAATTGACCCTTTTAGTCCCTCCACCCCACAGTTTATTAGTACCCCTTCAACATTCATTGGTACATGTTTAGACACTCACAAAAATATAAAAACTCAAATTTTAATTATTTATTTCATTTCAACACACACACACATCTCATATACTTTCTCTCTCTCTCTCTACCCTTCGCCGGCGACAACCCAACTCCGGCCACCGCCCTCTTCTACGACTAACCACTGAAGCCGGAAAATTTTCTGGCGAGCTCTTTTATTAGCCGAATCAATAGATCCGTTATCCCGATCATTTCTGGAGCTTCCTAGCCCTCGACTCGCCTCGTATCACCACCCACGTGACACCATCACCGACTGCCACTCACCACCACAGCCCCCCCCCCTTTCGTTTTCTTCATGGTAAAACCCTTTCACGCGCCCCCTTCCCCGTTTTTATTAATTTTGTTTGGATATAGTTTAGTCAAACCAAAGAGCTACATCAGCTCGTGGTGAGTCGAGTCGTGACTCACGGGAGTCACGACAATGTTTATTTATTTTGCGTCGAGTTATATTCTAGTTTAAGTCGTTTATTTATTTATTTAGTCTTTGTTTGTTTAATTAGTATCGATATGGTGTTTCGGGTTATTAAAAATGACATGGGTTAATAAGTTGACAAATGGGATATAATTGATACAATTAGATTTGGACTTGGATATTAATTATTATACCGTTGCTTGGACAAGGATTGGACGATATTGGATTTACGGTATTAGTTGGTGGACTATTATGGACTCTTTTGGTACTTGAGACGAAAGAGTCTCATAAGAGTTTACCACACTTGGACCCGAACATACACAAAATGGTAGATAAAACTAAATAACTAATATTTACGCGAATAATAATGTCCAATTATATATTGTAAATTTGTAAAACTTGATGATAATTTATATTATTCAAGAGTCGTTAAGACATGGAAATGTTTTATAAACGGGCACATCATGCTGAAATTTTGATAAATCTTTTATAAACTTAATCATTTGTAAATATCGTAATATAGGTGATGTTGAATATGATAAACATAAAATAAGCATATAAACACAGCAGAAAACATCACCCAACAGGGATCCATATAGCCATATGATCAATCAATGAAAAACAAACAAGACTTATTCCTTTGTAGCGTGATCGGTAGAGTCATATGGTGACCTTCACCAATATACACGAACCACCTATGAAACCAAGTGATCAAAGGAGATCACTTCTATGCTTGATCCACACTACACATCACCGATCACTACCCGATGCTAGTCTTGACCCCGTAACACGCAATCTATCCTTGAAATACACTAGAATAAGGTTAGATTAGATTAAAAACACAAAACCCTCATATGGGTGTGTGTTATTTCGTGGATTTTGGTTAGAGGAATGAGGAGAGAAAGTTGGTAAGGTTTTAGTGTGATTGATAATGATATATGACCAAATCAATTAGGACTTATCATCACATAAGTTACACTTAGCAACCTTGAACTTCTTTCTTGTTCCTTTCTTTACCTAGGCTGGCCATGGGGGCCCATTTAATGGGCTGCCCATTTGTTGGTCCAATCCAATAAACTAAGTACTATCTTAGTTATTAGTAGCCCGTTATTGTTCCCAAGTTACGTAGTCGTATATATAGTTTAAATACAATATATATAATGGTATCTCTGTGTATAAGTGTGTGACCCCATAGGCTCACATATGTCTAGCCATATAATTACTTATTATAACACGAGCATGCTCTAACAGCTCCCACTTGCAACGTTATAATAATCAAGTAATTATACAAGCAAAGATTAGCGTCTAGCAACACGCCAATGCCCCTAGAAATATGTGAGGGTAGTTTCTTAAATATCTCATTTAAATGGTTTATATGTCATCCATCTTTTTGCTACAGATACTATGTTGAACACTAGACTTGGATCAAAGTCATTCCATTTGTTCAACTATTATGTTTCTCGATCTAGATATTGAACAAGATTACCAAGTGAATTAAGATTCATTTTAATCTCGTTTAGGTACGGCCATATAAACATCTGTTCAATTCATCGAGGGGCCCAATAGTATCTAACTCCATGACATGTAGAGGAACAAATCCTATTTTAATTGCACGTGTCATTCATGCGTTTCACATCATTCCTAAAGATGGTTTTTATAACTACCTTATTTAGGACAACGTTTAACCATATCAAATAATGAAATTCCACACATGCCAGACCTACTTTCATCTTAAGTCAGAGGATAAGAGACATAACCATTTGCGAGATTCACTATTGACGCTAATCCATGCAGTGAATACTCGAAGGTTGGGTCAATCCAATGTTCATCACAATGAACAACATGTGAGTTTGGTGGAAACATCAATTAATATTTATTCTAAATAAATATCACCAACACACTCACATTTGCCTTAATTCGATGATACTCCCGTATCTTCAACTGATAATGGACAATTTTAGAATAAATAAATTATTCACGGATTAAACATGCAAATATAGAACACAGTAGTATAAACGAAGACGATTATACCAGGTATATCAATTCATTATATAATACGACTGCTTACAGTTCCATTATCCAAATACTAAAAAACATATATGCACAAAACTACTTGTAGATCGGAATACGATGTTCCCACCCTGATCAAAATATGTTGTACAAGACAACTAAGTGATCATCTGAGTTAACTTTGAGAATACTTGTTTCAAAATTCTTGAAAGGTTTTGAATGATGATTGTTCTTTTGTATGTGTGCATTCAAGTACAGTACGAGTATTGCAACAATACATTCCATAGTGTGTTTGAAGCTAGCAAAACACCTACTTTAGACAGTCATAATAACAGTTTCTCAAACTGTAAACTATTCTTATTCTTTTAATGTATAATGCATTAATGCTCTTAATTGAGCACATCTAGTTAGCAGTATCATAATTCATGATGACATCCTACCACGAATAGGGTTGAGCATCATCTCAACTTAATGAGCATCAGTGTATGCAAACAAAATAGAGCTCCTCAAACATCCGTAAATGTTTGAACATATCTTTGGTCCTTTGCAGGTCCATTAGGTTGTTCGTTTAACAATTATCTAATGACTTTCACTTAGATATTTGTTGTTATCAACTCATCTTGCATTCATGCAAATGATATAAATAATCCAATACATAATACGACTTACATAATGAATCAATCCTTTAGTTAAACTTAAGGTTTCTATTCATGCGTTCAATTTCATCATGTGAGATTGATCATTGAGACTCCCCTCAATAACATGTCATATTGTGTTTAGATTATTAACCGCTTATGTTTATTCTAATAAACACATGCAACAAGGTTGTATGTTTTATTTTCTAAGTTCCTTAAGAGACAATTCATTCCAAGCTAAGGATTAAAGTCTAGCTTAGATGGAATATTGTTTCTTATATGTTAACGACATACAAGATTTAAGATAATAAATGCATTGCTCCTACTTGCTCTCAGAGTACTCAGGAGTAATCTTATTTAATCAAAATTAAATTAATGATTTTATAATTAAATTAAGATCTCTGCTCCTAGATGCATGATTTAATCCACACTTGGATTCTTATAGCTTGTATACATTAATAAAGATTATATGGATTTATAAACCCTATTGATTAATCATCGTCCTTGCAAAGGTAATCAACAAGAAAAGTGTTTTGATATCATATTGTCATATTTCATTTACATGAAAACAGGTATGACAATTAATCATCTTTATACATTTAATGTTTGTAGGTAGGAAGATTTTAATCATAGCCAATTTCTTGAGTATGAATAAACTCCTTTCACTATGCATTCATTAAATGTGTGTACAAGTTTGTCCTTATGAGTCTTCTTGTTTAAGAAACTCATTTTAACCTCAAAGTCTAATTGATTTGGTAAGAGATCAATCAAGCTCCATGAGTGATTGTCTTCCAAG
Organism: Artemisia argyi; assembly: GCA_030686995.1. NCBI lineage: Eukaryota > Viridiplantae > Streptophyta > Magnoliopsida > Asterales > Asteraceae > Artemisia > Artemisia argyi. Next base: position 16,257,870 of record CM060697.1, on the reverse strand, counting down.
GACTGCATCTTAACATTCATAGTTTGAGCTATTCATCAGATTCAAGATCTGATGATGAATCTCTATAGTTAGTAGGTTCATTATGATCCTCCAACTTATATTCCTTAGCATTGATATTAAAAAAAAACTATATCATTTAGGTGCTAGGGGTATCCTTGCGGATTTATGAATGAGAGATATCAATCTATGGTTTAACATATGCATGTTCAACCTTAATATGACATTAGCGAGTGTACCCAGAAGGTTGTGTATTTAGCTCTTGAATAACTTCAAGATCTAAAGGTGCTCCCACTTGCGTTTGTAAGTGGAGACTAATCTCTACATACTCAGCATTTTGAGTAACAATAAATTGTTCTCAAGCGGGACATCCAAAATACATCATTAGTTCTTGACTCTAGTTTGTTAATTACTTACTCTTAGGTATTTAACAAATTCAGAACTTCAATCAAGACATAATGGGATTCATCCCATGTCATAATACAATGGAGTCTTAAAATTCCTTCTGGGTTGGAACCATATTGAGTGTACACATGGCACATCCAATTTTCTAACCTTGATAGCTTTGGAGGTAAGACAGTTTAAGTCATCAAATATCAAACAATATATATAGAGTTTGATTTCCATAATGGGCATACCAGAAAGTTGTGGTATTCCACGTGGATTGTTGTTGTGAGACTATCACACAAATCATTAGATGAACTTATACTTTTTGGCTTATGTATCTGCCAACCAAGTCATACCAGATGGCATCAATAGTATTTTTATCATACTGCATACTTTATATTAAAAGTCTTTGACCAAGTCAATGACTTCATGTGCATGTTTTGACTAGAAAACATAAACATTAAATATTTTATTATACGTCGTAAGTGTACATGTCTTAACAAGAAGACATAACAAGTTAACGTCTTACTTTACGTTATAAGTCTTTCAAAAATTAACGGAATTGATATTTATGTATTTACAAGAGACCTAAACATATTCAACTAAAGTAATTATGAGTGCCAATAATTGGCCTCAATGGTAATTTCAAGTTAATTTCCTACTTCATGATTATGAATTTACAAGAAAACATAATCATATTTACTAAACATTTTAGTGAATATGTTGAAGTAGATTGTCATGTTATTTTGACATTTGTTCTATTTAGGGCAACATACATTTTATGTGTAGAAGTCCTAGTAGAACCTTAGTTTTCTTACCTTGCAGTCAAGAAAACCATTAGTCATATTGTTATACGTTGTACCTTGCACACAATTAAGATTTCTCCCACTTGTTCATGACACAACATCATGCAAGTATACATACAATTGTTTGTATAAGCAATATGACAATGTCACATATAACATATGATTTTAGTCAAAATCAAAATATAAATGTGTAGAACTTTTATCGCTTTAATAATCATGAATAACATTTCAAGAAGCAACATCAGGAACGTGGCAAGTTATCTTATAAAATTTATGCAATGGTTCTTATATAAACTATGATGCTTTACATGTGGAAAGTAATGTATTATTTCAATACAATCTATAAATAAGATGGGCAACTTGCAAGGTAATAAAGCTTTCAGCTCCTACTGGATTAGAGAACATTACATGTGTTTCGTCACCAGTAATACAACCACGTAGCTCCCACTGGGTTAGACATCATTATAAGTGTTACGTCACCAGTGGAGAGTGAGTGGCGATTGGATACTTTCATTCTTTCTTTGAATAATGTGAGTCACTTTGACTAGTAAACATGTACTAAGGTATGCAAGGAAGTGCATCAAGTTCTAACATATAGATGATGGGCTAGCCATCATTTCTATTTTAACTTGAAAATAGGCATGCATTTCCTCCATGTTTAGTCTACTTTACCACACGGGTGTGTAGGACCTTAGTAGGTTTATTGGGTTAAGACACATTGCTAGGTAATCATGTTAGTAATTGCCTTTACCACTTTGCGGTTTATTAATATTTCCGTTTTCTAATTATTTAAACTCATTTTAGTTTGGTAGCTATAGAAAACATGTTCTATAGTTATTCAAATATCTTATATTTCTTCAAGGTTTCAAAACCGGAACTAGGGTTATAAACGAACTTCAAAGAATAAGATGTGCAAACATACTTAACCGTTTTGACTTTTACAAGACATCACGAGTTCTAGAGTATGTGTGCTTTGAGTTTGATTAGAATTATGAAAGTTCAGATATTCCTATTATGGCTTTTCCTCATAAAGAAAAAGGATAGTAACAAGTCTCTTTCTTACAAGGAAAGAAATACTTAGTTTGATCATTTTAACAAGAAAAGAACAAACTTTTGTTTACATTTTATGTTGCATTAATTCATTAATTGAATTCACAAAGTTCATATTTTTTATTTTCGATAATTATCATTTTATAAATTAACTACCCCATATTTACAATTTTAAAACTATTAATTTACGAAAAAAGGCTAAGATCCACATTGTGCTTCTACTATCACATCAGTTGATCTGCTAGCAATAGTAGATTCAATTGGTAGGTGAGGATCACCAATTGCATTACATGTACAACTCTTAGATCCTTATGAGACTCATGGCATATAGTGTCAAACAACTAGTGTCATGTAGGCATGTATAGTCCCATCTTTGCGTCGAGTCAAGGCCTCACCACTTAACCCGATTAAGTCATCCAATTTGAGAATGTGCGAGAATATATCTAGGTCTCACGCATAGAGAATAGTCACATTGGGTTACAATTCAACCTAAGTCCCACGCATAGGCAAAAGGTAATTGCAAGTGTTCTCAACATTGGACGGCATGACTTAAATTTTGATAGGTAAAAGTTTTGATGTGGATAAAAAGGTGTACGAAAGAAGCATGCATTCATCCATCGTAGCACATGTTAAAAACTTTCCTTAACTTAAGTCTAATCATTGTTTTAATTTATGTGTGTCTAGTTGTCCATTTTCATGAATAATATTCATCCCACGTAGATAATAAGTTTGAACAATACATAAATGGAATAACATACATAACAAGTTTAAGTGTTATTTTAAAAACAATGATTTCAAGTTTCAAAAACTTTGTAAAACTAAATCAAAAGACATAGTTTTGAAAATGGTTTGTGTTTCGTTTTAAGTTTTTAGAAAACTATTTGCAATTTACATATGATCACATGATATATAAGAAGCAAAATCACAAACACACAACCACAATATGCAAAGCCTCAACCGATGAATAAACCTATTCTCGGTCTCGTGAGCCATCACGAGAGCCAAGGGTCAACTAGGGACAAACCACACAACCACACGGAGGTATCCCACTTGCTCCAAGACAATCAAGAGCAAGTAGAAACCCCATTATGCACATGAAAAAATAGTTGCTGTCCTTCCAGAATTTTTGTGTTTGAAGGCCCAAACGACCTAGAAGTAGGCTTCCCCGGGCTTAGCTCAAAAATAGAAAGTTTTAGGCCCATGTCTTGTGTACCTACAAAAAAAATTAGCCAAAAACTCCTTACCAATCACCGGAAAACTCCATTTTATTAACAGTTATTCCATCAGTCATTTTCGGCAAAAATGTCTTTAACTATTTCGCCTTTCACAACCAAGCATCGATTACATGATATTGAAAGTAAAATACAATTAATATACTTTCTAACTACTGTAAAAGTGCCCAAACAATGGCTACAACAAAAAAGAATATCATTACATCAATGCCGAAACAATGACAAAACCCCAAAACACGAAATTAAACAACATTCACGACAATTCAAGGCACAAATGGTCTAGGTTTTCATCGGCTTTTGCATACACACATAATAATACAATAAAATTCTGATTAAAACAAGGTGCTGGCTAATTCCATGGATAAACATGCATGTATTTGCCATGGATGCAAAAATAATTAACAAGAATTAAAGATTTAGCCAATGAAACGAATAAATTAATTGACAAGAAATAAAACCACGTTTGGTACTTGTGTCAAATGGCCTTAGGTTCAAAACCCACTGATATTAGGACCTTATAATTATCATTTTACCATAGAAAATTAAGCCATAGGGCCTGATTTGAAATCGTTTCATAAATCAATCAAAATAATGCATTTTAGGCCATTTTACACGTACCTGATAATGATATGGCTCATATGATGGCTCGTGATACCACTATAGGTGATGTTGAATATGATAAACATATAAACGCAGTGGAAAACATCACCCATCAAGGATCCATATAGCCATATGACTAGTCAATGAAAAACAAACACGACTTATACATTTGTAGCGTGGTCGGTGGAATCGTATGGTGACCTTCACCAATATACACGAATCACCTATGAAACCAAGTGATCAATGGAGATCACCTCTATGCTTGATCCACACTACACGTTACCGATCACCACCCGATGCTAGTCTTGACCCCGTAACACGCGATCTATCCTTGAATTACACTAGAATAAGGTTAGATGAGATCAAAAACACAAAACCCTCATATGGGTGTGTTTTATTTCGTGGCTTTTGGTTAGAGGAAGGGGAGATAAAGTTGTTAAGGTTTTAATGTGATTGATAATGAGATACGACCAAATCAATTAGGGTTTATCATCACATAAGTTACACTTAGCAACCTTGAACTTCTTTCTTGTTCCTTTCTTTACCTAGGCCGGCCATGGGTGCCCATTTAATGGGCTTGCCCATTTGTTGGTCTAATCCAATAAACTAAGTACTAACTTAGTTATTAGGAGCCCATTATTGATCCTGAGTTACGTAGTCATATATATAGTGTAAATACGATAAATACAATATATATAATGGTGTCTATGTGTATAAGTGTGTGACCCTATAGGCTCACATATGTCTATCCATATAATTATTTATTATGACACGAGCATACTCCAATACCTATTGATGTTTTCTTTCTCGTCAGTATTTCTTCTTTCTTGATACTATTTATTCTTTTAATCATTTTCTCTTCTCGTTTATTATTCTTTATTTCTTCGCTCACGTTCGCCGACTTTCTTTATTTTAATTTCTTAAAATATCCACACGAGACTTTAAAACGTATCTTTTCTTTCAAATGCCATTGAAACTAAAACATTTTATTCAAGTATTGTTTTATAAGTCGTTTCGAGTATTATTTCTGAGACATGCCATTTAATTGATTATGTTGTACTGAGGTTCATTTGTTGTGCCGTACCATTTGATTGCTTGTGATATCTCGTTTCTCTACTGCTAAGGTGTGATTCGTAGCTCCACTTTTACTTTTTAAATTGTTTACAAACCCTTAGGGGAGATACATGCTATTACTTACTTTTTATAAGCACAATTGTTACTGTATGCTATTCTTGACTGGTGTGCTATTCCTGACTATTATGCTAAGTACCTTTCCTTGCCAAAAGCAAGTCCCTCGGATCATGAGCCGTTAATCACTTGTGAGTGAATGCGAATATAGGGATATACGCCTATAGGAATTGATCCTCCAGCCATGTTGACAAAGTACGGTCCGCATGTGATGTGCTATATTCGATTTCACTAGGTATGTAGCATGTACCTAGCTTTGGGGGCATTTATTGTATTATGAAATTCAGCGGTTATTGTCGACTTACGCCAATGATATTGGTGCTGGTTAACGCTTTGTATGTCATGAGCTTAGCATATGCATAGTAATTATATTGTTACTGACGCTTACCCGATATATACATTTGTTGTTTATATCTTCCAGACTTAAGATCTTATGCTCAAATGATTATTTACTAAACCTATGGATTACACTCAACATTTGTGTTGACTTTTTAAACATGTTTTATTTCAGGTAATTAATTAAAGCACACTTCTGGGCAATGGAATGGCTGAGGACTTTTGGAGGCTATCTTTGGCTATTCTATCTATCTTTTACTATCGTATCATTCGAGAAACCTTTTGAACTGTGTCTTTTATTTCCGCTGCAAACTTTGTTATTTTTCCACTGCTACTTATGTTAAAGAGTCTTTGAACTTTAAATGGTTTTATGTAATCGAATGATATGTTTTATTTAAAACGTCCCGTTAGAAGGTCGTTTTCTATGGATGTGACTGTTTTACCCCTCGAGTAATACCCCTAGCTATGTTCCGCTGCCATATCCGAGTTGGGGGTGTTATAATTATAAAAGTGAAATTAAAAACGTTAATGAAAGGAGTAATATACTAGATAAATTTGAAAAGAGTTCTCAATCTCTTAGAAATTTACTTAAGAGTTAAAACTTAAAAGGAATTCGGAGATAAAACGGGATTAGGTTTCAATTCATGTGAGTCATCAACGAGCAAGTAAAATAAATAAATTTGTGAAACCTCTTAGACAAATCTAAACTTGTTGTTTGAAAAACTAAGTGTCTTTAAACTAGTGGTCATCACTAATTAAATTTGTGAAACACCCCCCCCCCTCTAGTTTCTACATACTAAAAACCCTAGAAAACCCTAGTTTTCAACCTCCAAAACCCAAGCTTTATAATCAAAACGTTAACCAATTTTACCCAACACTTGAATACACTTGTGTGAGCCTTTGTTGTAGCCGAAAATATTGAGAGAAATGATTGGGTGATATATGTTTAGGTGTGTGAAAGTTGGTTACTAATCACTCCCTTTTATAATAGTGAAATGTTTTGGCAAATTCAAATGGGGTTTAAGTATCAAAAGATGGTGTACTATCTAAAAGAGAAAAAGAAATATTATTTAGGGTTTTTAAGGTGCTTGGAGCTGAGCACAAGGTTGGTGACAAGGAGGAAAGAGGCTTGTGACTTGTTTTGGATTATTAGGGCTTATATAGAAAAGGTAGTGTGGTTTTATCAAGTCAAAAAGCCAGCTTTGGACATCACCACAAGGGTGGCCGATTTTTCAAAGAGAAAAAGGGAGGGAAATGTTTAATTTTGAAATATATAATATGCATATATGTATATAATGCAAATGTGGTGAGTTGGGTTGCTATTGTATGCCTGCATGAGACTTAATGCAAGTCTCAGCTAATTTATGTAAAACTTATAAAACCAAATGCAAACAAATTATAAAACATGCTCATAAGTGTCATAAGGTACTTATTTGACGTAAACTAAACTTAGTCTAGTGCCAGAATGCATTCAAAGTTGTATCTCGCTATGCGCGAAATAATGTAATGGTCATACATAAAGCCAAATATTCTCGTGTTTATAATAAAACGTTCAAGTTTATGATTAAGTGTTTTCCTGAAAATGCCAGTTGTCACAAGGATCACCACGTATTTCTAAACACGCCTAATTTCTAGAACATGATATCAATAGTTAAATTTTAAACAACATCAAGCTAAACATCATGTAGTAGACCAACGCTTGTATGTTGAACCCGATGGAGGTTAAAGTTATAACAAAAGTACTAGAAGTCAAATCAGGACTCCAAGGTCACAACTTATTCTGCAAGGGCAAATACTACTAAAAGTTTTAACTTATGACAACTTTATTTGAGCTCGTCCTTCTGAGCTAATGAAATAGTCAGTCTAAAAGTAACTATCGAGTGGTTAGATTTGATGGAATAAGCTTTCCCGTCCTTGAGCAAATCTATCAAAAACCTTAAGCAAAGTAACAGCTTGAATCTAAGTTAATTCTTAATTCATCAAACAATAACTGTCATGAAATTAAGTTAAGAGTTGTTAAAAATTTTAACGTTTTTGAAATTAAGTAACAACTTGAATCTCACTTAATTTCTTAACTCATCAAACCAGAACTGTGTGATTCAAGCTTTGTTTAATTGGATGATATATTTATTTAATGATTACATATTTATAAATTAAGAAAAATCATAATGGTGGTGTATTGATCATGGGTTGTGGTGTATGAACTAAGAGAACTATTTCACTTTTGTTTTGCAATAGAGTAAAATAGTGACGACCTTTACATTTATTAAGAATAAGCCCAATATCCATCTCCTTTACATTTATTCAAAGAATAAGCCCAGAATCCATCTAACAATCATGGTTCAACATGATTAAGTGAATTTTAACCCACAATAATAATCTATTTAACGTATTAGTTTTTCATGTTAAATACCAGACAACAATATATAATTTAGGTGTCGTTTAGTTGTAGAAAAACATTTCCTGTTTATCTGTTTTTAAATTTCTTGAGAAAGGAATGGTTTTTTCTTTTTAGAGAAGAGTTGAGAATTTTCAACCCGTTTACTTGGAGTTAGATTTTTCCTTTTTAAAAAATTGATAAGAAGATTACCTCGGATTGCGACGGTGGAGGATGACATGAGTTTTGTTTTGTATTGTTTTTTTTTTTTTTTTAGAGATCTTGTCTCTTTTTGTTGAGAAGAAAATGAAAATGATAGAATGGACTTTTCAATTTCCTAGTTATAATGTAGGAAATGAGATTTTTTTTTCTTTTATTATTATTATTATTATTATTATTGAAAAAAATTATGACTAAACGGACTTTCAATTATTTTCATTTTTCATATGAAAATTTTCCTAAAGAAACGAGATAGTTTTCACCAATGCACCCTTAATTAGCAGCTTATCTACGTAACAATCTTAGCCTTGAGATATGAATATGACTCTATGTGACACGAACTTGAGGGAACTAGAACCCATTGTCATGCATTAATGTCTTATTAATAAAATATAAGAGGTGATTTGCACATTTTATAAAATGATAGGTATATTATAATTTATTGTGTTTGGACATTTATATCTTCACAGAAATGAAAATATAAAAAGTATTGTGAGAGTATAAATGTCCAAACACAATAAAATAGAGTATCTTAATCATTTTGTGAAATGTGCAAATCATATCAATAAAACATACATAAGATATGAACAAATAGATGCTAATAAATATTCGAAGGTGGCTGCTGATGCAATGATATCAACTGTATCTGAAGTGAAAGGCTGGTCACAGTCATAGCTACTCCTTTTGCTTATAAATACCAACACAAAATCTGCTAACTTCACTTGTCACTCTTTCTTCCTCAAACCAAAAGTACTCCACTGTCTTCTTAATTGTTATTTACTTCAACAAACAACATAACTTACTCATGGCTTTTGCACTCAAATCCCTCTCTTTGCTTTTGTGCTTGCTTCTTCTTGTGCTACAACTATCTGGTATCTTTCTTTTCTTTATGCATATATTCTCCATTTTTTAATTCTTAAAACCCTTATATTTTATTTAAAAGGTGTTGTTCCTCTTGCATGCAGATGGCTTCAATGGTGCAGAAAAGACCATCTCTTGTGTCACATCTTTGAAAGACATCAATAGCAGAAAGGTATTATATACTAGCTTGTACATATAAATCTAGCTATGTATCTTTTCTTTGTGATGTGAATACTTACATAGTTACATGTGTGTATGTTTGTGTAGTTATTGGTGGTGAAAGGTCTTGAAGCAAAAAGAGAAGCAGTTTTCAAGATTGTTGGAGGAAAGAGTACTAAGAAAGTGGAAGAGGATGGTTGGGAGCTAAGGGCAGCACCATTGGGTCCAGACCCACTTCACCATCATGGTGCTGACCCAACGAAGCCAAGAACCCCTTGAACCAAAGCCACTTCATGCTGGATAGGATAATCTCTCTTTTTGTGTGTTTGCATGTGGACAGTTGGTTGCATGGCTCTTCGGATCTAGTCTTTTGTTAAATTATCTCTTGTTTTGTATGTATATATGGTACCTAGTAGCTAGTTTAGTAGTAGTAGCATGTTGTGGGAGTATGTTGTGTAATGGTTTAAGATTTTGTAAGTGTATTTTTGGTATCAAGTAGTACTATGTATGTTTAATGTTACGCTTACAAAATGTTTAATGTCTTCAAGACCAAACATTCTCTAGTATGTAGGTTAAAGTACATGTTTGAAACCTAGTGATAAACAAAGTGAAATATATACATTTGCAAGATTGAGTCTAGAATCCCATTAACCATGATTTAGATTTGTGCTAGAGTTCAGTCAACTTTGTTAGTAAAATTTATACAACTTTACAATGCAAACTAACTCAACTTTTGTCTAAAATGGTTAAAAATGACCTCAGCAGTGGAAAATATAAAAGTATAAAACCATATATACTTTTGTAAATGAAAGATGAAGGGTGAAGTCTTTTGTTGACATTCTGTACTTTGTATATGCATATGATATAGTTGGGGAGCTGCATCTTGTAGGAATGTCAATGAGTTGAAGATTTTGTAAGTTTGGTTTTGGTATCAAGTAATAATTGTTTGGAAGCTATGTTTGAAAGGTTAAAGACCTTTATTAGATTTTAGTTGGATATGAAAATAAACACCATATGCAAGTCCATAATTTAGAAACTATATTTCAATACTTGATCTAAAACAATTTGGATCTGAGTACATGTTTTGTTGACATTCGCCCTTGATCACACAACCGCTATTGACATTATTACAAGTAGATCCTAACCAGACAAGTTTGAAAACTCGTTTGTTAAAATGCTATCTATATTCCGTTCGACAATAAATTAGTAGGCCCCGGTTGTGGGGTTTGGGTATATTACAGTTTTTTATTGTTTTTGTATGCTTTATAAAGTACAGATGGGATTCTATTATTCAACATGATATTATGAGCAAGTCTGATCCCGAGACCTAGTCGGCAGCCATGAACCACCGTCTTTATGTCACCAGTCAATTTTTCTTATCATTATTCAAACCCTAAACACAATCATTACCGCCATAAAAGCAAAAAATACCAGTTATTATGTTTTATCTTTTTGCTACACTTATTAGGGGCAATTTCATATCTCCCTTTCTTTTAAGTGGAAATTTCATATATACTCAAACATGCATTAAAAATATTGTACATTATGCATTCAATAATTGCACTTTGGGTATATATGAAATTAATCATAAAAATAGGTGATATATGAAATTAATCCTTATTATTATTATTATTATTATTATTATTATTTCAAAATTATCTAAGGTAATATCTAACATAAAGGTTTGTTTATTAAAAACCAAGTGATGTCTAACATAAAGATTGTTTATTTATGTTTAATATTTGTTTTGATCACGATCTCTCTTTCTACCATCACTTTCTTATATTGCAACTTACAGTATTTAATCTAACGCTTCCCATAACGTTGCCTACTTTTGTTTTCTTATTCCTAATTTTTTTTTTCTTTTAACTTTTATTTAGGTACTTACTTTTTTTTTTTTTTCCGTCTACCAAGAGAAGCTAAAAACAAAGTAAAATTTTAATGACGGTTAAAGATGTCTTTGTTGTCAGCCAAAGACCTTCAATGTTTGATTTGCTTTTGATATTGCTGCATGAAGATAATCTCCGGTTGTTGTGAATAGTGCTGAGCATCGGGTCGGAACCGACCCGAACCGAAAAAATCGAGAACCGAAATTCATGAAAAACAGGAATCGAAACCGAACTAACGGGCCGTCGGTTCGGTCCAGGTTTGTCGGTCCATGTGTATTTTGGCATGTTTTTGTCGGTTTTGGGCCGAACCGGACCGAACCGAACCGACCAAAAACCGAAATCATGTAAAACCTGAAACCGAAACCGAACCGACGGGCCGTCGGTCCGGTTCGGTTTTTGTCGGTTTGGTCGGTTTCGTCGGTCCGGTTCGGTTTTGAACCTTCGGTGCTCAGCCCTAGTTGTGAATGCCTTCATCAACAAATTAGTTTTAGTTTAATGATTTAGGATCAAATGAGAAACATAATTAAGATGAGAAGAATGAGAAGAAACTACAACCACAAATATGAGATGCACCCATGAAAAATAGATGCATCTCCTATTATTTATCTTTCCTTATTTGAAATATGTGGCTATAATTTTTTCTCACTCTTCTCATTTTATTAATTCTTCTCACTAGATCCTTACTCTTAGTTTAATATGGTAAGTTCTTGTTCCTCAAAATTGCAAGGGGTGTTAGACAATAAACTAATAGGCCCAAGCCCAATTGTAAGCTTTGGGTCCATTAAAGTTTTATTATCATTTGCCATGTGTGCTCTATAAATAGTTTGATGATTAATAAAGTTTAAGTTCGAACATATTTTTTAATGATTTGAGAACATGCCCTTACGTAAAAGCATTTATGATATGAGTCTTGTGGATTTATCCCGTATAATGATGCCATAATCTGCAACCGAATACTTTTTTTTCTGAACATGATATTTTACAAACGTTACACTAAAAGTTTGCATACTAGTGTTTGTCATGATCAGGACAAGATCAAAAGATATATTGTACAAACGCAAATCCACTCTACTGGAAACTGTAGCAAAAGAAAAACGCAGTCGACAAGAAAAATTCAGACACAAAATCAGCACCTTTGCATGCTAATGGTACTTGTTAAAGTTAAAAGTATTCTAAATCTGACATAAACATTCCCTTCCTCTAATGTGGCTATAAACCAACTATCGGATGGTTAAGACACCAGTCACGAAGCAACCTAACTCATTTTTCATCACTAATTGAGACAAAGATTTATCCTACAAGAAAGAAATGGACCAAATCTGCATGCCGACAATCTTATGCACAGCCCCTCCATTTCTAGTAACTCATGTGAGATACATTCTAGTAAGTATGATCGTATTATATAATCTGAAACAATGAATATATGAATCATACAGGAGGTATATGGAGAACATCCATAAACAAGAGAAAAGAGGAATCACTATCTTCAGGTGGAGATGGCCAGTCACAATACAACACAACACAACAGGAGAGACCATTATTACAGATTGTCCAGTGTCCAGAGACGTTCATGTCATCGGGAAGTAGGATCTCAAAAATGCACCACTAGGCCATGACAAGTCACTGAATAAAATGCAAAATTTCATCAATTTTAACCCATGTCTTCACTGCTTCCATTGAAGCAGTCGAAAAAGGGGGGAATATGAGAACGAAGAAACAACAATATAAAAAGATAATTAAGGATATGAAAAAGACAGAAGTCCTTATTGAATGAGCAATGCTTTGGGTGTTTGGATGTGTAATTAACTTAATTATCAGTCTATCATATTTAAAACTCAATAAGCATTTATATGACAGCTAATCAAAGGGTACTCTAAGCATTTGCAGAACATTATTTAATTTCTTACAACTATCGCCAGGAATCACAAGTTGTCAAGCGCCAACTCCAGAACACCAGTTCATCCAAATACAATATCTTGCACCATGTTTCGTTACAATTAGTTATTTAATTCTGGTTAGTGGATATCATCACAAATGAATTCAAATAAACATCCAGAAATCGTACAGTTATTGGTTATTGTATATTACATAATCACATACTGAGAGTGAATATATGGTAATATAAATAACCCTCAATGAACATAAATGAAGATGAAACTACCAGAAGAAATTTTGAAGGCACACATATAAAATCGCCTAAAAGCATGGTTTACCTTTATTCGAGGCCATACATGAAGATGACTTCAAATCCCGAGTCCTGATAGATAAATATGAAATATTAGAATGGCAATAGTCTACATTACTAAAACATGAAAAAAGACGAATAAGACATATATCATGAAGGTGAGCCCCCCTATCTGTTTAAGCATGTCAAAAGTCTCCGTAAGTGCATTTTATTTCATACAACGTTACAACCTACAAAATCACTTTATTCAAAAAATAAGATTTTGATTGTGATAACTTTTAAACTCATGTTCAGCCCTGTAAATATGCATATAAAATCTGAAGAAAAGATGACAAAACAGTGTCACATAACTCCAACCTGATATAATCCATTCTCACCAGTACAAAGAAAACCATTTTGACCCGCCCATTTTTGCACCTCTAAATAGTCTTAGTTCATGACAATTGTAGACCACTTAATTCCTAAGCCAGCTATCACAAATGCCCAATAACCACATCTAAAACCAATGACAAACCATTAGAAGAATATAGCCACCACACACACCATGAACGGACACAACTAGCAAATGTCCCATTGTTTGTACAGCCTTAATTCAAGTTTTAAGTCATGGAAATATTTAGTAGAAGCAGTAGTATAAGTACATGCATGATGATTCCAGAAGTAGATTTATACCCATCAACCATAGTAATTTGTAAACCATCACCAAATGGCTTAGTGGTAAGGTCCTTCATTTCCTCACAAGAGGTCAAGGGTTCAAACTTCAAACATTGCAAGATGTGTACATTTGGGTGGCTGGTCGGAAATGGTCCCGGGATTAACCAGGTGAGGCAGCATACATCAGAGCAAAAAATCTCGCCCGGTCCTCGGGTAACCTGAATAGGGAAAACCTCATCCGTTTACTCGTTTACCCATAGTAATTTGTAGTAAAATGTAAAGTAACCTCATATGTAAAAATTTACTTTAAGTTAGCACACATATGGTTGGTATCCGAACTGCAATATGTTAATCAAGGATACTTAATTAATCTAATACCATTAAAAAGTTGCACTACTACACTCTCATAGATCTTAATATAATGACTTCTAATCTTCTATATGGACAGGGCAATCAACGATATATCTAAGAGGTTGATTGGTAGGCTTAAATATCACAAAGTAACTTGACAAAATATTTACTTTACTAGCAGGGTGGTGGGCAAATGTTCAAAGGACAAAGGCTTCTTGTAAACTCGAGAAAGTTGCACTACTAACTCTAAAGTAAATCAAATGGCAACTAAACGAGGCTATTTGAATAAATCAAAAGTGGTATAGAGATTCAATGTTAGCAGATTATGATGGATTTCACTTTAGCCAAAAGTCAACATCACAATTTTGTGTCTAAAGAAAACAAGAAACAAAATGTGGTAACGAGGTCTAGAGAAAATCTGTTTTTTTTTTTTTTTTTTTTTTTTTTTTTTGGGTGAAATGGTGAAATATATTAATCTCCAACAAATATATACAAGCATACAACAGACCAACTAATGCTTATGACATGTTCATAGCTCTTAGATAGCTGCTAGAAACAACAATACTGCTAATACACAATCTAAACAAAACAAGCTACAGCACAGCTATCTAGCTCACTGATTTCACCAATTCACCAAGGACTACATTTCCTTCTAAGTGTATACCATCCACAACCATGTTGCAGTTAACATCCTCACACACATAGCTATGAACAGCAACACAGAGGCATCATCCCTCCAGTCAAGCGAACCAACCTCCTTAGGTATTAGGACTCTCATGTGACTACATTTCCCATCCCATTCTACAAACCAATCAGTAGAGTGCAAACTCCTGGTCACATTTGTAAAATGGATAGGCTAATACCTACAGTTCCCAATAATTACTCTCATTCAACCCCTAATGCAGCTTCATCCTCACATTAAAGGTTGAGATTAAGCAAATATCAGGCATCATAAATAACCATTATGAGAATCCATGGGAAAACCATAAAACTATCTTCTCCCAAACACTCCTTTCTGCAGACCCATAGCCAAATCTCACCCATTACTGATACAAATAGAGTAGGTAGCCCCATCTTTCATAGCTCACCCTCTCAATCTATATCAGTAATGCCTTTCTCAATCCCCCAATTCTCAAACACCTCTTTGACATCCTTAGACATTATTACCTTGAAACTGGCTATCTTCATTTTAAGCATTTCTTCCAGTCTGCCATAATTCTTCCCATTTCCTCTTTTATTCTGAAATAGTCTCAAATTTCTTTCTTGCCATAAGAAATAGACACTAGCAGCAAAGACTAGCTTTTTCACTATAATCCATATGTCCCTTCTATTTGGCATTACCACCATTTATTCAAGAACCTCTTTCCAATCATTGCTCCTTGTACTTATCCTACACATTTGCTTTGCTTTGCTTTACTCCACATAGCAGAAGAGAATTGACACTAAAAGAATAAATGCTCATGACTATCACTTCCGTTGTCACACAAGGCACATTTCATTACTATATTTTGATACCATTTCATAAGTCTATCTTGAGTTGGCAGCCTTTCTTGTATTAACATCCAAAGTATAATGCATGTCTTGGGATTAATGAAGGAAACCAACCACATTATGCCAATCCACTGCATCTTCTTGACTTCTCAGATCTTTCCAAGCTCTATCCACAGTGAGTTTCACTAGATGTTTCTTATTGCTTAACCACTTTACACAATCAGGCTTGTTAGGATTAAGACTAATATTACATACTTCAATTAAGATTGGACGTTGCTGAATCCACTCATTTGGCATTTGCAACTGCCCATTAGTCAAGTCTACAACAGTAGCTGAGTTAGAGAAAATCTTGTTGATGGAGTGTTAACTCCAACAATCAACTAGAGGTTGGTTTCACAAAATCCTTAGGCCCACGTGCTTGAGCAAGAATATTATGACCAATTTTGACGTGTTGACTGCGACCAACAACACCACACCGCTTTGCTCACCACGGATAAGAAAACCGGTGGACAATACCAAGCAATGAAAAAACAATGAGTTAGATTGTTATTGCGAGCCAATTGCAAACGTGGAGCATGGATGAAGGATTCAGACTTACTTGATACATCATCCGTGAAGTAAATCATCGCACCTATGGTACAACCAATTGGGATAGAATCAATAGATTCCTTTTCGAGAACGATTCATCCTTTCCATAAGGGACAACCATACTTGTTCGATTTATCTATTTCAACTTGGGTATCGTAAGGCGGACCATGGAAAGTTTTAACATACACACTATGAATTATCAAATCTTCCGGACGTAGAGCACGAAGCGCTTTGAAACCAAATACGCTACACACAATGGAAGCAAAAATGTCGATAACATAACCTTCTTGAAAAAGGTTTAATGAGAAAGCTACATAAGATATATATGTTGATTTTCATCTCTAGGAACATCCTCAATTCCATAACAACGCCCTTTGTAGCCAATTAGCCATCAAGGCTTGTAAGTCCATTAGTCCACACAGTTCTCCATGTACCTGTAGAAGATTCGGCCGGTATTGCAACCTTGTTTCTTCGAGGGTATGAGCATGTGGTTTGATTTGATGCAAAGTGAAGAACCCTACCTGACATCCCGTGAATTCTCTTAAAAGAGAGGCGGTGCATGGTTGCCGTAAGGTGTTGGTTTAAGTCCCCTGCCGAGGGCAATGCTCATGTTTAGTTAAACCCTAACAAGATTGTCAGCGAATGCCGGAGGAAGGTGGGGATGACGTTAAGTCATCATGCCCCTTATACCCTGGGTGACACACTTCTACTATATCTTGGCAGGCTAACTCCAAAACCCCGTCTTTAGGTTGTTGTTCGGATTGCAAGTTGGAACTCTCCCTCATGAATCTGGAATCACTAGTAATCGATGGTTAGCCACACGTCGAAGGAATTCGTTCCCGAGCCTTGTACACCTCCGATCACACTATGGAAGCGGTAATGCATGTGATTCTTTGTCCTCAATGCTTCCCTATTTCTAGGAATTAGTCACTTCAACTACCTTTGATTGTAACATTCCACCTACTCAGACCACAATATTGTTCGCTTTGCTCGCACGCCCACGGCTTAGCTTTTGTGGCCCTCGTGTGAAGACTTCCGAGTAGGTCACCCAAACCAGTACTACTTTCACATAACGCGTTGTTGTCATAGTAAGGCGAATGTTATTTTATGAACCCAACATCTCTCCAGGCCATATCCGATGTGGGATTTTCCTAGGGTGTTACAACCAACCCCCCCCTAGGGAGTCATCATTTACTTTTGTAATTCTTTGGGAAAGACACGAAAAACGGCATTATTTGGAGGTAAAACAAAGAAAATAAAGAATAATGCTAATGAGACATCCAATACGGCGTATCAATGCAAAATAATACGTCGTATCCCATACTCGGAGGATTTCAAGACCTTGCCTGCACTTTGAAGAATACGGTGTATCCATCTCTAAGTATACGTCGTATATTACACTTGGTCGTTTTGAAGAAATCTAAGACATTTGAAGAATACGGTGTATCCAAACCGGGAGATAGGTCGTATAGGAGCCCTAGCCATATGAAGACCCATGACGAGATTACAATACGGCGTATCCAATTCCATTGATACGCCATATGTTTTCATAATATTTTATGAGTGGAGCCAACGTATTATATCTTCGGTATGTCGTATTCACCTCTTTCAATACGTCGTATTCCATAATCTATAAATAGAAGCCCTAACTTCGACTTAAGGCATCATTCTCACCACCCAAGTCAGTTCCAAACGATTTCCAGAAGCAAGGAAGACCAGAAAACACCACCATTCCCTAGGAGAACATCTCATATCATTATTACATTATTTAATCATTCGGTTAGCATATCGTTTTCACTATGACTTCTATTCGTATGACTTAGATTATTACTTTGAATGTTGCTACTGAGATTATGGGCTAACACCCAAAGTTTATGATTATCATGTTTCTTTTTGTTTGCTTGATTTAATATGTTTTCCTTGGATATTTATATGTTTATCATGCTCGATTCATCTGTTTACTTGCTTGAAGTATGTCGTCTATTGTCTAGATTATAGGTTGCTAGATTTATTTCTATGATTTATGATTCGTATCAAATTGGTGGGATTAGGTGATATAATGTTCGCGTATGGTTGCCATTAGGACTAGAGGTGGACCAAGCCCTAGGTTAGACGAATTATGATATAATGTTCGCGTATGGTTGCTATTAGGACTAGAGGTGTAACATCCCGCCTACTCAGACCATAATATTTCGCTTTCTCACGGCTTTGCTTTTGTGGCCCTCGTATGAAGATATCCCGGCAGGTCACCCAAACCAGTACTACTTTCACATGAGCACGCTTAACTATCAGTTCTTAAAAGCTCCACCCGTAGTAGACCACAAAACGCGTTATTGTCATAGTAAGGCGAAGGTTATTTTATGAAGGGTGAAGTTTGAATATACGTAACAAACTTTCTGAAATTAACCGATATACGTAACATACTTATTTTATTCCAAAGATACGTAATATACTTTTTAATACTTACCAATGTACGTAACATTGACGATTACCATTTTTAAAAGTTACAGTTTTGGTCCCTGTCGTTTGCGTTGACTTTCACCGTTAGTCCTTTGACATTTTTTTACTTAGAAAAGTTATAGTAATGGTCCCCTGTAGGGCTGAGCACAGGTTCGGAACCGACCCGAACCGAACCGACCCGAAAAAACCGAGAACCGAATTTCACAAAAGACCGGAACCGAAACCGAACCGACGGGCCGTCGGTTCTGTTCGGTTTTCGTCGGTTCGGTTCGGGTTTGTCGGTCCACGTGTATTTTGGCATGTTTTTGTCGGTTTTGGGCCGAACCGGACCGAACCGAACCGACCCGAAACCGAAATTCAATAAAAACCGGAACCGAAACCGAACCGACGGGCCGTCGGTCCGGTTCGGTTCTTGTCGGTTCGGTCCGGTTCGTCGGTCCGGTTCGGTTTTGAACATGCGATGCTCAGCCCTAGTCCCCTGACATTTTGTTGACTTCCATTGTTAGTCCTTTGACATTTTAATAATCTTTCATCCGTTTTTCTTTACATTTTTATCCGTCTTAAGCCGTTTTCCTCCGTTTTTATACGATTTCGTCCGTTTTTCTTACGTTTTTATCATTTTTTGTCCGTATTTATCCGTTTTCATCTGTTTTATAGGCTTTCGTCCATTTTTCTTATGCTTTTATCCATTTTTATACGCTTTTATCCATTTTTTAACGCTTTCATCCATTTTTCTTACGTCTTCATATGTTTTTATTCATTTTCATCCATTTTTATAAGAAAAAAACGTAAGAAAAAAGGACGAAAGCGTATAAAAATGAATGAATACGAACAAACACAGATTAAAACGTAAGAAAAACAGACAAAAGCCATAAAAACGGATGAAGACGGATAAAAACATATGAAAACATAAGAAAAACGAACGAAAGCGTATAATAGCGGATGAAAATGGACAAAAACGGATAAAAATGTAAGAAAAACGGACGATAGCATATAAAAACGTATAAAGCAGGACAAAAACGTATAAAACGGATAAAAATGTAAGAAAACGTAAGAAAAAAGGACGAAAGCGTATAAAACGGATGAAAACAGACAAAAACGGATAAACATATGAAAACGTAAGCAAAATGGACGAAAGCGTTAAAAACGAAAGAAGACGGATAAAAACGTAAAGAAAAATGGACGAAAGATTATTAAAATGTCAAAGGACTAACAATGGAAGTCAACAAAATGTCAAGGGACCATTAATGTAACTTTTCTAAGTAAAAAAATGTCAAAGGACTAACGGTGAAAGTCAACGCAAACAACAGGGACCAAAACTGTAACTTTTTAAAATGGTAATCGTCAATGTTACGTACACTGGTAAGTATTTAAAAGTATATTACGTATCTTTGGAATAAAATAAGTATGTTACGTATATCGGTTAATTTCAGAAAGTTTGTTACGTATATTCAGACTTCACCCTTTTATGAACCCAACATCTTTCCAGGCATATGGGATTTGCCTAGGGTGTTACAATTTTAAAATTGTGACGTGTATTCAAACTCGAGTCTTCTAGACCGCAGGAAACCAAACTTACCACTGCATTGGTATGCATCATTACTATTTGTAACATCCCGCCTACTCAGACCACAATATTGTCCGCTTTGCCTGCAGGCTCACGGCTTTGCTTTTATGGCCCTCGTGTGAAGACTTCCCGGCATGTCACCTAAACCAGCACTACTTTCACATGAGTACGCTTAACTAGTAGTTCCGAAGAACTACACTAGTAGTACACCATAAAACGTGTTGTCGTCATAGTAAGGCAAACGTTATTTTATGAACCCAACATTCTCCAGATATGGGATTTGCCTAGGGTGTTACGATCACCCCCCCCCCCTCCTCCTTAGGGACTCATCTTCCTCGATGAGGTTTGCCCCACCATCGTGAACGGCTCAGGAGTGGCTTTAATACCACTTGTAACATCCCGCCTACTCAGACAACAATATTGTCAACTTTACCCGCACGGTCACGACTTTGCTTTTGTGGCCCTCATATAAAGAATTCACGGCATGTCACCCAAACTAGTACTACTTTCACATGAGCACATTTAACTGTCAGTTCCTAAGAACTCCACCCGCGTTAGATCACAAAATGCGTTGTTATGATAGTAAGGTGAATGTTATTTTATGAACCCAACATCTCTCTGAGCCCCACAGTGGGATTTATCTGGGTGTTACATTGATGGAGCAATATATAAACGAGATTCATGATTAATGTCCCAACCTTTCTTTTAGTCCAAAGCGTGGCATAAGAAAAGGTATAAATGTTAACAAAGTTTAAGTGTTGTTGATTCCTAAGTGCAGTGCTTCTTCTCCTTGTTGCGTATTGGTAGTGATGGGAGGTATATACTTTCGATCAATCCTGCAATCGAGAATTGGAACATAACCTCTATCATTGTCACGTTAAACTTATACTAGGTTTATTGGTAAACTATTTATCAACCATGGTTATCACGCGTTAATAATTCTATAGTTATCTAAATTTTTGGTTAAAGGATAAGTCTACATAGTGAGTTAGTGACCAACACACAACTAAGAAATACCAATGACCTTCGAAAGATTAAACAAATGTACTCGCAAACACTAAAATAATTCAAGGGCAAGTTGATATTACTACAATAGAAAATGTGGAGAACTAGAGTTGAGATAGATGTGCAGAGTGTTAGGTGGTTTTCTTGATTTTACAAGGTAGTTTCTTCTAGGCTTTCTAGTGCTGTGTACATATTTGCAACTCCTTTTACGTATAGTGATTAATTGCTATTTATATATGCAAGTTTTGCAGCATCTCTTGTCCCTAGATTTATACATGGTTAGTGGACTAATTATTATTACAAAATTTATGCTTTTATGTTTTTATTCGCTTATGCTTATATATCTTTGTACGCTCTATTCTTATATGCTTTTATACTTATATACTCCCTTTTATTTTTGATCATGTTGTCCTTACCCGTATACACACACATGTACATATTGTATATTCGCTCACATATACCTACACACTTTTGATGGACATTTTAAACAGTCTCCTTACCGTCAAGTAGTGGTTCGACTCCTACCTCCCCATACCGCGCTCTGACAGGATTCGATACTGTTGTTCAACAATATATATATATATATATATATATATATATATATATATATATATATATATATATATATATATATATATATATAGTTTTGACCTTTTACCTATTTGACATGTAAGTAAAGCCGATAAAGAGTTTTGACCTTTTACCTATTTGATGAGAATGTGAAAATCATAAAATATAAATGGCATTGATGTTGATGTTGACTCGCTAATACCAATAGGTGAAGGATGCACAATGAGCTAGAAATGTTGCTTTATTGACACGATTGAATTTTGGATACACAGACACCTTGTTAATTGGGATCGTGAGTATGATTGTGCAAAGATCACGCGGCATGATGCAACACCACTTTGCGCCTTTGTGGCCATTGGTGACGGTAAAGGCTTGACCAATGGATGACGCAATAACGTTTTTTTCCCTAAATTAATTGAAAATCAACTTGAAGTAATAAATCATAACCTAAACTGATCATTATCCCCAAATTCATAACCAAAATGTTCATGATAACCGAACCTAAATACATACAAATCGAGCTCACATAGACCAAAATCAAACTAGTTTTATCTCACAGTGATAAAAACAAATCAAAATCGTCCGGCCTTTGGTCCTAAAGAAAAGAATCAAAGCAATCCCAAAGAACCACAACAAAACTGAAGCACAAAACTTCACGAATCGAACCACGTTCAGTCATAATCAAAAGAGAATCAGATCTAGAAAATATCGATGGTTGTTACTACTAAAACTAGTCTCACGTGTCGGCGCATGAGTTACAGACGACAGGCTACGGTGCCGCATGAAGGGTAGTTATATGAGAGGTGAGATCTAACTCGCATTCTTTCTGTGTACTCTTAAAGGTACTATGCGGTTACCTTCTTTAAAACTAAAATTAAAATACTAGTTGGAACAAAACCCTAGCTCTAATACCATGTAAAGAGAGTTGGGGGACAGGTGGTATGAACAAAGGATTACATTGTGTTAACTTAACACAATAGAAAAGATTACAACATTTACTTTGCTTTGAGACTACGCTATGTTAATACTAATGGGTTTAATAAACCGAACTACTAATTTTAACAAATTTGTCACGTAGTGATCGCAGATTTAAGCCTTCTACTCTTCTCAAAAGAAACTACATGAAAAACACATTTTGTATCTTTAACTGGTTCACAAAGATGGTGGTGAAGGGCGTGTGCATACCTCTTAAGTACCATTAAGGTAGTGAAATTTCATCAATTTGAAGTTGTGTCTCGAGACTATAAACTCTATTATGCATAGGCGCTTTCTTGGCAATCCAATCACCCTAGAACATGGACATAACAAGGTTCTGAGATTGTAAAGAGATGCAACATACAACCGCGACCTTCTAGATGGCAGTTGGTTTTCCGGCATTAAGCTGGTGGGAATGTGTCAATGCTACAGGTCAATGTAGTCAAAAGCGAGAAAAGCGAGCGCTTAAACGTAGCAGCGAGGCGTTTTGCCTTAAAGCACTTTGATTCCAAAGAAGCAAGGCGTGTTACTAGAGTGAGAAAAAGTGTTGTTAACCGAGAAGCGCTCGCTTTTTTGTATAACGGCTAGTATTTACGAAATAAGAATTTAGACGACTATTCTAAAAATAAAATAGTTGACTTTAGGCTTTAAGTATTTGAATAAACTTCTCTTTTTTTGGTCTTTTTAATTAACAATAAAGATTTTAAGATAATTATGTTTTAGTTTAATCATTGTTTTCATATTAGACACTATCCTATACACAAAGGGTAAAAAGTTCACTTAAGCGCTCGCTTTTGTCGCTTCTCACTTCTCGCATTAGCGAAGGCATGTCGCTTTGAGGTCGCTTTCCCCTTTACTATCTTGCTACTTGTTAGTTTTTTTATTTATTTATTTTATTTTTATTATTATTTATTTATTTATTCATTTTTTAAAGACAACCAACTATTTATAATATTCGCACAACAAATCAGTCTCACAATGTCTTAAGAAATACGTGAACCTACAACCATTTTGCTAGGGTGTGAGTTAAGCTCTTGTTCATAAACAGTCATATGCATTGATGATTTGAGGTGATTTATACTCTTTTTCAATTTAGAGTCATACTAATACAGGATTTTATTTATTTATTTATTTTTCCTTTTTAATTTATTTATTTATATTTTTTTTGAATCAATTCCTTTACAAACTAACTTAATTTGTTCAATTTTGATTCTTATGCTCCCTCGTTACTATAGAATCTTTTACTTAGATCTAGCTTTGTACAAATACTTCTTACCATAGAATCTTTTACTTAGATGTAGCTTTTGTACAAATACGTTCCTTTTTTTCGTACATTATATAGTTTCTGTTTTGCAATGTGACTCGGGTAATTATAAGTTGTCTGAAGAATCTAGAATTTGACAAATAGTTGCGAGAATTAATTCTCTTTCGTTCTGAAAGAGCTTATTAAACTCGTGAGAATCCCGTTACAACTTACAAGAAGAAAGTCCACTAAGTTGTTCGCATCATTACATATACCGAGGTCCATGTTCACTACACTATGTTTAGTATGATTAAATGGATTTTCAGAAATAAAAAGGATGGATATAAAGCAATGGGATGATATAAAGCAATGGAATGATAAGCTAACAGAATAGTAGATTGGCATTCCATTAAGCATGTCTAGAGGACTCATTCATACATGTTAAAAATAAACAGATCTTAATGAAAAATTATGTCCGACAAATATGATAAAACTGAACCGTAACCAACTAAAGATGTACCATATATAAATCAAAGATTTTCATAGGCTGGCAAAAAAGTCTTCACTTAACATGTGTTTACATAAAAAATTGTTTTGCTGCAAGATGATAAAAACCATAATAACTTAATGCTCCATGCCAATTCACCAAATTAAGTAACCAAACTTTTTAATGGCGAGTTAGTACAATACTAAGTTAGTTATTCATTTCTACAGTACTCACCCTTAAGGTAGTCTCCGCCAACCTCGAATTATAATTAGTGATTCGATTCCATAGCACACACCCAAAGGTAAACATGGTTTATCTATTGCCTCATACTACTTATTCTTTTCCATTTTTATATTGCATACCGAAAGACTAAGCCTCGGTTCCGGATTCCACCGACCCTAAAACCAAATTCTGGTTGTTATTTTCAAACCAAAACATAATTCTAAAGGACAGTTTCTTTACGATCACCAATTTTGTGATTTGGTCAAACCATGGACAAGCACGTGAATGGACCTACTCCAAGAATTACTAGGGTGGTAATAGGTGCATTAATTCGAATAAAAAATATATCTTTAAACATTAGGGAAGCATTATACAAAATCAGCTCTCAAGTCTATAATTGTGAAAACAGTCCAAAATCCCTGACCATGCTATGATACACAACAATAACCACTCGTGAAAGCATCATATTTGTCATCCTTCAATAACTTTCATGATTGTCCTGAAATTGACCATCCTACAGTTATTTGAACACCATACCGTAGCAAGCTTCGATTATAGTGTTGACATACTAGAGGAAAGTTTCGATTTACTAGAGGAACACATCAAGATACCACTACATCTCCATACAAAAATAAGAGCAAGGGAATGGATACTTCTCTAACCTCAACTTATTCTCCGTTCCAGTGTTTTAGCTCACTGCGTGGTGCATATAGCTTGGCCATTTGTGACTCAGCGTCATTATCGTTAACTACACCCCGGCAACTTGGAAAACCACAATAACACGGAAGTTGCTCATCAATCGAAAAGAATCTGCATTATTATATAACAAAATATCATTAAAAAACGGAAACAGAAAATAGAAATGAAGTTTACACAGCTAAGTAGAAGCGAACCTGTAATCATATGTTAGTTCTTCCCACTGTGCAATATCCCTTTTCGCAAAAATAATTATGTGTTCATCACCATTGACACTTATAACTCTTGAATAACAATTTGGCTGAAACAAAGATGAAACAAAATTGAGGATACAAATATACATAATAGATATGAATAACTTGGTTGAAATACTGAGAACACTTCACCCAAGAGTTTAAGCCATTACATAAATTTTGATAAACCACTAAAACTAGATGTAAAAGCTGACAAATAAAACAAGGCATCTATTTGGTAAAACGCAGATAAATATGAAGTAAACTAATATTAGGTCATCCAGATTCCAAAAGTCAGAAGTTCTATTAGCATGTCATGTAACAAGTTTTTGATTTCCCGAAAATGACTGCCTGATATTATGTAGCTGAATACCATGAGATATCATAGAATTCTTCATTTTTTAGTCCCTTCAAAGATTTTATAAAGTGAAATGCATAAACTTGCATGTCAAACGTAACTATTAGGCCTACTTAGATTATAACAAAATACCAGATTGAGCATGAAAGACATCAAAACTTCATCAGTTTTTTAACAGATGTGTCATGTGAGTTATTATTTCATTGTCTATATTTTGATAACCCACCTAAATATACACATACAAAGATGTCAATAATGAAGAAAAATACAGTAAAAGAAAGAGCTTAACATACTTCACAAGAATGATTAATCAAATGTGCAATGCTCCCTGCCCTTGTAGCATCAATTACACGCTCATCGTCAATACGAAACATGTATGTCCCTGCACCCTGCAAAAGAGATTAACAAACACTCAGTACCATCATGTGATTAACAATAGAAGCATGACTATCAAAGAAAATAAAATATATGTACACCAAAAAAGTGTAGTCCAAGGAACTGAGCCACATTGTACTAATTCCATCCCATAGTTGCTCCTAGTCATGTGAGTTGCTTTTTAACATCAAAAAATTGATCTTAGCCAGTTGAGTTGTAAGAAGTTAAGGTAATCAAAGTGAAATTTCTAAGGTGCCTTTTACTATATTTTTGAATCATTTTTTTGGAATTTGATACTAGGTTCAGAACTTCAGATGTCCAAAATAGTAGTGCACACAAAAGATGGGACAGAACTTCTGTATATTAGAGAGTTTTGCTAGACCTAGTCTAAACCAATCAATCTAGAGCTAATATACTTCTGACATCTAGTACTCTTCTTCAAGTCAGAGACTCGGAGAATGGGTCTCAACCATGTGATGCTTGACAGACAAGGAAGTTACTTCAAAAGTAGAACATTGTCATCTTCACACAACAGCCTACTTTCCAGTAGGAGCTGAATAGTGAATCCTAATGAACCGTGGACCAAGCCGACAAACAGCCCATACATAACATATTTCGGTCCGGCCCTCAGTCCACCGTTTTTCCTCATATTCGATCCTTGGTTCGGTTACGCACAGTCCGTCAATATACATTGTTGGACTGGCCCGACCGAAAACATTTCGGTCTGGTGTTTTCGGTCTGGTCCCGGTTTTGTCAGTCCGGTCGGTTTTTGGACTGTGATCAGCCCTATCAGCCCTACTTTCTTTTTCTTTTTCTTTTTTTTAATCAACCCTACTTTCTAATAGCACTAACAGGTAACAGATACAACAGCCAAAGCAAACAAGCACCAACTACAAATGATACCCTCGATCCAAATAGAGTTCTACAAAAACAAGGACACTCCCTTTTATGTTGTATCTTGATTCTTGATTTATAGGTTGGGAAAATCTTACATAAAAACATGTACATAAGATCTACTTGTTATATCAATATTATATTATGTCTTTTTTTTCTTTCACAAAATTAGGTGTGCTTGTATGTTAAAAATCAAAATGAAAAGAAACAGGGAAAACCGGCCAAGCAAAACTTGTTTTAGTCAGTTCAGACCAGCTACTCCTTCGACTGGTTCAGTTTGAAAAAAAATTCAAATCAAAATCACTAGTTTGGCCAAGACTTTTAGGCCCAAAACGAACTGTGCACACTCCTAATGTAAACAATCAAGGTTGTGGTTTCTTTTAAATTGCAGCCTTTTTCCTTCTAGCTATGCAACTTGTCATGACCAGAAAGTCCCTAATTATGAGAGGGAAACTGTGATATTGGGAAAAGAGTTCATATAATCC
The DNA here is from genome assembly GCA_030686995.1 of Artemisia argyi. Taxonomy (NCBI): domain Eukaryota; kingdom Viridiplantae; phylum Streptophyta; class Magnoliopsida; order Asterales; family Asteraceae; genus Artemisia; species Artemisia argyi. The sequence continues at coordinate 16,229,930 of CM060697.1, read as the reverse complement.
GCACACACTACTGGAAAATACCCCATCATTTACAACTTATGAGGCAGATTTAGTTTACAGAACAAGATTAAGATTTCGTAAACCTTAATGGAAGCCTGCTCAAAACATGAGTACAAAGTAAAAATATAGACTGATGATGAAGTCATGGACCATCAAGCTGTGATTTTGTATATCCAGGTTACTAATATGATAATATCTCAGTAAAATAATTTAAGATAAAGTGGATGCAGAATATGATGAAAGCACTCTACAGTCATACTAACAAAGTAAAAAAAAACAGGTGCAAAGCTGCTGATTATTTATAGATATCCTATACCAGTTGAAATTTTCAAGTGCCATTCCACTTATGATAACAAAAATAATAATGCTACTTACCACCAAAGAGTTGTATATCAAGTGTTCTCTTCTGTCAGCTATAGGTGGTCTAACAATTTCACCAGTATATTCAATCACCTGTGATACATTATATCAGCTATAATAAGCGTTCGCAATCAAAGTACGGAACTTAATAAGAGAACTTGAAACAGCGTGGAAAAGTATTTCCCCAAGGTGAAAATTTACCATATCTCCTGCTTTGTGTGGTTGCTTTGCGAAGATTCCAAATCCATGTATTGCAGATTTCCCTGTGTCAAAAAATAGCCCAATAAAAAAGAAGGGAAAGAACTTGAATATTGGGTGTTCTAGACACACATATGAGAAAAGTGATTTCCCTAAGGTCAGGATAGTAACATTGTTTATCCTAACATACACTCTTATCTACAATATAAACAATTGGGGTAATAAACATTTAGCTTTTGGTGACAACAGCCCTTTTGCTATAGTTATCAACCAATTTTCCACTTTTTAATAAGTAGATATCACAATGTCAAAACAAAATCACCGTAGCTCCTAATTTTTCTCATAATTCACTCTCTTCATTGGTTTGGTGGGATTTGTTGTTAGTTATGTCTTAATGTAAGTATTGTTTTCAAGCAAAAAAAGTGAAGGTTGTTGTTAACCACAATCCTATAACATTTTTGTTTCTTAACTATTGTAGTCTGAGAGAGTGACATTCAGCAAGCAAAGTATCAAATGATCACCATAAATGTGAGCACAGGACGAGAGGAGCACATCATTTAAATCATCCCATCTCAAATGAATGAGCAAAAAATAATACATTGCGGAGAATACGGTTAGCATGCATGATACTTTTAACATTCTCTTCTACAACCAGAACAGTTGCTAGACTAAACATAGAGTATTTAACAGAATTCAAGAATATATTTTATAAAGAGTGAGCATCAGTATAATTTACCAGAACAGCACTTGTTATGATGACAACGACCCCAACAACCAAAAAAAACAGGACAATATTACAAAGTACAAAATAATATAAAACAGTTGCTTACCAAATGCTAGTCTCTTTCTGAATGTTTTCCGCATGTATATATACTTCTCAGACATAGAAACTATGCTTTCTGCATCGAGCACCAAGTTTTTATTAATATTAGCAACTGTATCATGCTGGCAGAAACCGCCAACCAGATATGGCCTGTTTTCTACATAGACTCGTTTCAACGATGCAGCAGCAAGGGCTTCAGGCTCTTTTCTACCTCTTCTCCCAAAATAATCATAAGGCTCTGATCATATTTCAAGCAGACATCAGAATGCCGATATGCATATTACATAGCAAGTTACTAAAAAAATGAGACGTCGTAAGTAATATGATGAAAATATTCCAACTATCATATATAGTTAAACATACACAAGAACTTCAAACTAAAACTCAGAACTAAAGAACTGCATACCATCTCCATCAAATTATACAAAACAATGTTACAAAGAAGCAATCAATTTACCTGTTATCACAATAAAGAAACACTGAGATAAATGACATACCAGTGCGGGCACAGCCAGAAGGATTTACGTAATCTGATTGTTGACTTGGTAATTGACCCATCCGTTCATCAGGAACAACACGTTCAATTGAAGGATTAGGGCTATGCCTTTTACAGAAGGACAATAGACGAATGCATTGGTTCTCTTCATCCTCATCTATAGGGACCACCTGCAATCTGTCTGCATCTGCAAGCTGTATGGACATATATACATAGAGAATATTAATCAAGAACCGGTAACAAAACAAACCATGTATTTCACTCTTAACATAAAAAAAGAGAAGTTAATATATAAAGTTGGAAGACAAGAAAAAATATCACATTAACAGCAAAACCAAATAACCTTAGAAATAAAGAGATCAAAAGCATACCTCAGCACAAAATCCAGCAGCACGAGCGCAAAGAGGATGATATGCAACATAACATGCATTATTTGAACACTGCATTAGCAACTCAAAGTAAGATACAAGAGTAGAACAATGACATACACCAAACAAATTAAAGAAAAGATGGTTCTAACTAGTATAATGAAGGCCATGAAAACTTTCACACCTCATAGTCCAAGCAATAATAAAAAACATTTACCTGGATACAAGCTCCATAAGGAACACCACAGATGCTACATAAAAGCTTCCAACGGTCCTGAAGAAACAAACCAAACAAAAAAACATAATCATTTAAGGGCCTCAGACTTTTTTCAAACGATGCAAACTGATGTTTATATACATAATTCTTGTGTGAGTTCTCTTTATAGATTATGAATAGCGTTTTTAAGGAGAAGCAGACAACGTAATACAGAGGAGTAAAATGAAAGAGATACTGGTGATTACCTTACTAATTCTGTTCAGACCATCAACTGGCTCCATTTTTTTAATATCAGCTAAGCAAGTTTCTACAAAAAGAAAAGATGTTTAAGGATCTGAAATTATTAATTAATATGCAAAACAAGAACTTAAAAACAAGACTAGAACCTGGTATCCACATAGCACATGCAAGATGAGCCCAGCGTCCATCTGTTGTAGGTTTCATTGCACCTCCTGCAAAAACAGTGAATTGATACATCAACTATCATTATTGAGGTCCTGTGAAAATTTCAGTTCATTGTGTGATCCTGACTATCATGAACATGAGCTTGCTTTCTCGAGAATTTCTTATTGGTGTATATAATAACTGTTACTTCAATTCAGGATCTGAAAGTATAGATCCCAGTTCTTCAGTGTGACATGAGCAAGAGCAAGTACCTGTAACTGGACAAAGGCAGCAGGGTGGAGAAACTTCAGGTGCCCCTGGACGACATAAGTTGCATAGCCAAAGGACTCCATCAACAGGTTCCAGTTCCCCATAACATCTTGCATGAACCTGTGATTATATAGACACCACTGCTATTTCAGGATTTAATTACAAAATGGCAATAAATAGAGGACGAGCAGAGATAAATGTAAGAATCAGTGGTAGTCATTTAACGTAATACACTTGATATAAAGTGACTCCTATAAGCAATTAAAATGCTGGGTTGTAATATCACAAAACATGGATGCTGCTTACCATCATTCTGCACTTGTCACACTGCAGGAACAAATTGTTGGCATATTCCTGAAAGGATGATTAATTATCTTAGATAATAATGTGTATTTTTATATTTTGTCCGAAATAATGAAAGAAAAACTGCATTGTTTTGTAAAGTCGGTAAAAATGCAAAGAGAATTTTTCACCTCATCCATGTGACAAACATTGCACTTATCCAGGTCCTTCCATTTAACATGAACGGGCCTATAACCAGCTGGCATGTGGCGTATGCTCTTTGATGTCAACTTCGAATTTGATGCCCCCTACAAATACATTGACTATTTTACAAGGCTAGAAAACCGATTTCAGCTAGCAGAAAATAATCTGTCTTATAGAGTGAGCCTATGAACTTTATACAGCAATGGTAGGGTGGGGATAACATGTGTTCAATACTTGATTAATATTACAAGAAAATTCTAGGTGAGTTACCTGTATAAGTCTCAATACATGAGGATCAGAAAAGCCAAACATATCAGCACCCGATTTGAAGAAGCTTTCTGATGCAGCTTCTGCCTGTGAATTATCAGAAATGCTTGAATGCATCTGTCTTATTTTTTCGTAAATTATATTCCAGCACGCTGAAGGATCTGGCCCATCATACTGCATGAAAGAGTTTCACATCAAGCAATCGGAACAAAAGACTGGATAATAGTGAAGCAAAAGAACGAGCATATCAAGAAGTCGCAAAAGCAGTTAAATAAAACGAGTAATAGGCATGGAGTTTAAAGGACCCAACTACCAATAAGTACCAAAAGGAACAAAGCTAAAAAGAAAAAAATAAACTTGATTAAGCAGTACCTGATCTCCATTATTTGTAGTAACTCTAAATAATAGCCGAGTTTGTGTGCCGGTATCTCGCAGAACTTCCATCTTATATACAGAACATACACTGGGATCTGAATGCCCACCAAAAGAGAAAAAAAAAAAAAAAAAAAAAAAAAAAAAAAAAAAAAAAAAAAAAGACTTGTTAAACGAGAAGACAGATTAATGACGGAAAGCAAAATAAATGCATCATCTTTTTATGGCAAAATTATCGTAAAAGAATTATTTGACTCAAACAAAAAGATAACCTGCTAATGAAGGAAACTTCCTTGTAGCTGTATAACCTAGGGGCCAGATAGATCCATCATCATCAACGCAATTCAAATCTTTAACCATCTTACCAAGCTTTAATACTTCCAAATCCCCTACTATAAAAGGGCCACTTTTTGTACCCTTGAACTTTGTCTCTACTATTTCAGTGCTCATCTTTGAGTCGCCACTACCTTCGTCTTTCTTGCTATCACCTTTTAAATCAGTGCCAACACCATTCCGCAGCTGTAACATGCTCTTTGGAAGATTCTGTCTGCTAAGATACCTGATAAATAGATTCAACGCATGCATATAATTACAGACTGAAATCCAAGCGGATAAAAAGAACAGCCAAAATTCCAGTCACAAAATTTAAGAAAAACTATACATTTTTGCTTCCTCCAAGCTTCGAATGAAATCAGGTTTCTTGCATTTCAGGTGAAAGGAAGATATGAGCCCTTTGAGAAATGAGATCACATGTTTCGTTTTAACCCTGGATATCACAATATTGTCACTGACATTTACACTAGAAACAAGAAATTCCAAAAGTTGTTAAATATCTTGAAACTATTGAAGGTGCTCACCTAGCAAAATCATGGGTGCCAAAAAATTGTACAAGCACTGATTTTTCTCCAGAAATCTTGCTAAGACCACGACGAATGCTAACAAACGACTCATCCAGGACAATTGCTGGCCAAACAGCATGACCTGTATCAACATCAAACACAAGAAATTTGATCAAATAAGAGAAGCAATAGACCTTGTCAAGTATCAGCAATTACGCAAATTAGGGGATCTACACTAATATTAAGCATGATTATTAGTGAAACGGTGCATCCTGAGCACAAATAATGCCTGGGACATAAGCAGCAGAACCTATGAACAGGTACTCACCTTAAAGCAAGAAGGCACACGTGTAGTACAGATGATAGGTTATCATATAATGTACCATTATGACTATAAAAAATCAGCACATGAATACGTCTTAACAATTAAGCATATGTGATAAAGTACTTCTGCGTTTCCATTGAATATTTGTGCACAGATATCCTAGACCTGGTTAGTTTTATTTCATAGAATGCTCTTCATAAACTAAAGCGGAACCTTGTGAATCAATATTAACTTTTATCTGGAAGATATCATTTTGTGATGATTGACTTGTCACAAGTATTCCAAAACAGCAAGGTCGACCAGTTTGGCATCAAAACATAAAAAGCTCGTGTCTTTTTTACATCAACTTGCAAAAAATTGACATTAACAATGACACGCAGCAAATTACGTTAAACAAGCTACAATACAGAGAAGGTGATTTAAGTGCAGAGTCTAACTCTTGATCAGATGATTGAGACATGTAACTTTAAGCATAAGAAACCTCAGAATGAAAAACAACAACAAAGCCAGTATGGTAAAACCAGCTCTAAATACAACAATTACATTAGATGATAATATATTTCAAAAGCGTATTCAAGATCTAGATGTCCATACCAGTAAGTTTAGCCCATATGATATCCCCAGGCTCAATATCGTGACAATCATCTAAATTAGCAGCAAGTACAATCATCTCATTGACATCAAGGTCATCTGTTTCTGAACAATGAAGATCGCAAGTCAGCCGTAGACATTTTATCTCCTCTGGAGACACGTGGAATTTAATTCTTTCTTTCGATAAAGTCACCAGCTCTTCATCACCGTCTTCATATTCAACCTAGTTTTATCACACCAAACCGTTAACAAAAACCACTTCAAATGTTTAAGCATATACCAAACAGAGATCGAAGAAAAAATTACATAATGGCGGTGGCTCTCTGTGTCATACTTTGCAATACGACCAAAGTACCAATCAGCATCCAACGGCCAGAAAACCTATACCAAATAAACAACAAACCTTCATAAATTACGTAAAAACAATAAAAATCGCATCTTTAACACACACGAAACATAAAAATCACAGCTTGCCTTGCATTGTAACCCAACAAACTTCTGCGGATCCGCACCGTCAAACTTCAACCTGTTTTCAATCACCCAAACCTCGTAAACATAACACATTCGCAACAAATCAAACAAAAAGCGTTAATTGAAAAACAAAACATACCGCACCCATCTCCTGGTTCTACTAGCAGCAGCCGTCGACTCATTCCCATTATCAACATCCTTTACTTCACCTCCCTCACCGTTTTCCTTAACAACATTCTCATTCTTTTTCCTTTTCTTCCGACTACCACCACTAACCCCAACCCCAACTTTACCACCGCCACTAACACTACCATTAGTACTTTTCCGAGCCGAACCTCTCAACTTACGCGCATCGTCAACGCTAACTCCCTCATCTAACCCTAACCCTAAGTTAACAAGCTCCTGACTCTTCTTCTTCCTCTTCTTATTACTACGATTACTATTACTACACTTAACCAATTCAAATTGTTCATGTTCGACGTTTTCGGACTTAACGATAAGCGACATATTCTTCAAATTGAGTAGAAAGGAGTCGTAACTACCGTAATTACCGCGACGAAGGCGTGAGCGAGAGTAGTAGAAGACAAGAGGCGGTTTCTGAGGCGAATCGGAGGGGAATTTGTTAGCGGTGACCTTTTTCGACATGGCGTTGGAGTAATTGTTGCTGCTGCAAGGTGTGGTTGTTGAGTAGACGATGTCGAGATCCACGTATCTGTGATTATTGTTAATGTTAGTGTTAGTGTTAGCTTCTTCTTCTTCAATGTGATTACTGTGATGATCGTGTGATTGGGTATTGTTTTCCATTCAATTTGGGGGTTAATTAGGGTTTCAAAATTGGGGGTTTTGGATTGGAGGGAGGGGAGGGAAGGGGGAGAGGGTTATATCAGAGGAATTGGTTTCCCGCCCCACCTATATCTAAGAAAGATCTCAATCAATTAATCTCTCCCAACATATAAACGCATAGTGTTACTTGTATTATGTTTTAGATATTAGACATGCATTAATTTGAATTAGATGCATCCTTAATTTTAAGATGCATCATAATATATTTTCTAGCTAAAAATTAGATAAATATACATATATTATATATATTAGATGCATTTCATTAAGTTAGACGAATCCTATGTATTTTTCGTCTTTTGCGGGTCAAATTTGTTGCTAGTACTACTTTGCATCGTTTTCACTTCAAAATCACTTTCAAAACTAATTATGATGCATCTAAATAAATAGAGATGCATCTAATTTAAGTCGATGCATCTCAAATATGTCATTATAGTCATTTCTCATTCTTCCCATTTTAAGATTTCTTCTCACTAGATATTTATGTAAATTTATTAAGTGATTGTTTGTTAAGTTTTTTTATTAAGTCATGTTTAATTAAAAAATAATAATGCAGACATATTTTCAGTCATCTTTATCTGTTAGGGTAAACTGCAAAAAATGTCTCTAAACTTTCCCGATTTTGCGAAAGTTATCCTCTTACAAGATTTTTAGCAAATAATGTCCTTGAGCAGGTTTCCTTAAGCAAAAAATGTCCTTGAGGACGACGTTTGTTTGAAAAAATGGTTTTTGGCTTAACGCTCGTTAGTGAGCCCATTAAGTGCCTTGTGAAATGACTTTTTTACCCTTCTTTCCTTCAATAATCGCAATTTCACCTTTCCCCTTTCTTCTCGCCAATCACAGCCAAATTTGTGAAGCACTTATAACCCCGTGAAACACATAATTGATCTTACATCTTCAAAACGAAATGGACAAATCTGTTAACTTGAATAACCCCATCCGTCCCTGTAACAACCATGAGCAAACCCATCACATAAACCCCACCTTGGAAAACCTACACTCATCACACAGCCCTGAAAAGGAGGTTAGGATAATACCCGGTCCTGCTGCTATTGTTCAATTGGCTAAGCGTCGTAAACAAGCAGATATTAGCGAAGGTCTCCAGGAGCGTGTAATTTCGACACAAAAGTATATCAGGGCAGTTCTTGAGGATGTGGAAGTGGATGAGGATTTTTCACGTGGGCCATAGCTTAGCGCGGTTGACTATGTGAATGCCAGTGGGGGTGGTGTATGGATGTTTAGGTGACATCAAGAGCTTTATCGATAATGGTAAAGTTACTCAAGTTGGAGCAATAATCAAGTCGTGTTCTCCAAATGCCCTTGGCGATCTTACAGTAACTCTCAAAGATCTCTCAGGTTCAATGCCTGGTGCAATACATCACAAAATAATTAACGAGGAGGGGGGGTTATGCAAAGGATATTCATGTAGGAGCTGTTGTGATTGTTCATAACGTTTCAGTGTTTTCTCCTAATCTATCAAACCATTCACTCCATTATCTTAACATTACAACGAAAAACTTAGTTAAAGTTTTCCACAAGGATACACTTTATATGAGTGGGAGTGGGGTAGCTGGTGGCGGAATGTTAGACGAAGAAGACATAATGAAATTGTTAGAATAAGAAGAACGGGCTGAACAAGAGTGGCGGAATGGGGGATATCTTATTGAGCAACAGGAACATGAAATGAGGAGAGACGAAGAAGCCTTGTTACAAATACAAGAAGAAGAAGCAAGGGCTAAACAAGAGGAGGAGGAAAGACTTAGGAAAGAACGTGAGGAAGCTTGGGAACTTGGGTTGAATGGCTATGTATTTGATTCATATACGGATTCCTCAAAGGAGAGATTTAGGATAGAACCAGAGGAAGATTGGGAACTTGGGTGGTATGGGTATGTATCGGATTCATTTACCGATACCGATTAAGTTGTAACAAATGTCTATGTTGACTTTTAGAAGTCAAAGTGCTGCTACATATGCAAAATGTTGTTCCAAACATCAACAAGTTAAATCATCTTTAAATGCTATTAATCGAAGCATATAACACAAACACAAAACATTTAACCCATATGTGATACTTCAAGTTACATAATATCGTTTGGCAATGTACCAAAAAAAATTAACCCATCACAATACCTCTACACACCCTTTGGTGTATCCGAAACAAAAGTAATATAGTTCGAGTTACATTAGTGAAATTACAAACATAATATAAAACCAAATTAAACTGTTTTTGTTACTACACATTACATAATCCCAAAAGATGATCCCATTTGTCAAACTTCAAAACATTCTACTTGATGAACCAACAAGTGATCAACTATATCTGCACAATCAAATTAGGCAATGTAATGAGGTTAGTATAATATGCAATGCAATGTATGCAAAAAAGTATGCTAAACAATTCATTAGACTAACCTAGTCAAAATAACACCACTTTGTTTCCCAAAGAATTTGGTGCCCTTAGACCCAGCACGCAGTTTGTGATTTTGGCATCACTTCTTAGTCTCACAAGACCCGCACCTGTAACACTTGATGTCTTCTTCATATAACCACCCTCTCTAATGACAATCCCACCTGGCCTTGGCAAAACAGGCTTCTTCCTGTTAAATGCCTAATCCTCATCAACCATGATTCCTTTTCCCTTATCCACAAACCTCTTCACCACTTTTTTATTCTTCCCGAGTTCAGGATCTGCATCACCCACAACCTTTCTTTTCAAGTTTACACTTCTCTCCCTATTATATCTAGGCCTAAAAGGAGCTGAAGTACTAGAGCAACGCAAGCTAGCATCTTCTTCTACCCATCCGATAAGCTCCCCATGTTGACCCTCTAAATCCATGTTTTTTAAATAGTATTCAGATAACCGCTGTGGTTTGTGAGCAACAAACAAATCTACATAACCAGACGACAACCTAGTTCCAACATTGTATGGACATCATTGTCTGTGTGAATCAACTTCAAGCCATCTTCTAACCATTTGCCATGCAAACAAAAGAACAATGCCCATTTATCTCCCCTAATGCTTGTTAACATATGATCCAACCCAAGAGTAAAGGTACTTCTATCATGGACAAAGGCAAATAGTTTATAAACAGACCCTTCTACATACCTCAATGAACCAAACTCAAAGAATCCATTTTTGTGCATCTTGAACATAATTTCATCCTCATAAGCATTTAAACCTGCCACCGTTTAAATTCGAACATCAAGAGTCAATTAAAGTAAAAAACTATTCAAACATGAAGTCTAAAGAGCAATGCCAAACACAGCTACATGGCAGTCAATCATGGCACTCAATATCATTTTATAACAATCTATCAAAAAGATAGCAAATAAAAAGACACATAAATGAATTATATTAGATTAACATACCATGATCCGCACGCTCTTCCTTCCCCTCCCTCTTCCTACCACTTCCAACAGGCCTTCCCCTCTTCCTTATGGGTGACATTGTACTCGGTTTATCAGTCCCCTCCCTCTTCCTCCCACTCCCAACAGACCTTCCCCTCTTCTTTTTCTCTGACATTGTAATTGGATTATCGATTGGTACAGAAAAACCTACTTTTTTTTCTGGGTCTTCCCCTCCCTCTTTTTTTCTCTTCAACTGCAACTAATTCATTGGTTGTTCCGCTACCACTTCCAAGGGTAGGAATAGTTTGCGCACCACTACCACCCATGCTTGGTTCGTTGAAAGTTTTGTTCCACATCCATTGAAGAATAACTGCTATCATTTCCTTCCCTATGTTTGCATACGAACCATACTTGGCAATTATTTCATCACCAAATGTATCCACAACTTCCTCAAACACTTTATCATTTAATAAAACTTTCCCCCAAGACTTTTTTGATGTTTCCTCGCCCCCAATCAACACAGACTTTCCCTTATCGTTGTTTGCCATATACGGGTTTGATTGTGCCGTGTTTACCTTTTTTTTTTTTTTTTTTTTTTTTTTTTTTTTTTTTTGCTTTTGTAAACCTAAGGTGACTATTGATTATCACTTTGAAATAACCAACGGGGTTGGTTTGGTAGTTAATGTTCGATGAAAAAGCCTACTCTGGTAATCCGGTTGCTTTAATGAAGTTTATTTAAATTTGCAAATATAGTCCTTGGAAGTATTTTTGGCGGGTATTAATCTAGACTTGCAATTTATCCCTTCACAAAATTTGCAGCAGCATTAAAAGAAAACCTGCAGCAGCATAAATTTTAAATAACAGTGTTAACCTACAGCAGTTACACACTGGGGAAGTTAAATCTTTAAATCCTACAACAGTTGTAATTCCTTAAAGCAGTGTTAACCATACATTTGCCCCACTTTGGCTGTTGTGGGTGATGGTTGAGTGGATTTGGTGGGGAGATGATATGGAAATGTATAGTGTATAAAAATTAACAAGTAACATTTTGGACAAACAAATTTGGGAACATGAAAATAAAAATTATCAAGTCAAGTGAAACAATAATCAACTAAATTTTCATAGAATCATAAGGAAATTTTATTTAATTAACTTATAAAGATCAATCACAACAAGGAAATTAATCCGAAAGATATGCCAAATACAAGTTATCATAAGTGAATGTTTCTTAAGATTCATCTTCTAAATCTGCATCAACCTTTTTATCCTTATTCCATTTTTTCTCTAATCTCCTAACTGCCTTCACTGCTTTCCAATGTTCGTCAGACACCTCTTTAGCATGCCTTGCTCGTGCCTCCGCCCTTTGTTTATCGTCCTTCTCTTTTTCCTCCTTATCTTTTGCCTCATCTACGACTTCCTCCTTTTCTTTTCTTTAGATATTTCCACAACTTCAACTTGTAGTGCCACATCTTCCGTATGTTGTTTCCTGTAAATTTGAATGAATAAATCAAATGGATATACAAACATAGACAAAAAAATTTAACATAATGTAAACTGTATCTTACTTGAGTTTGGGTGCTTAATTCTCTTGTGTTAGTACCTCTGCCTCATCTCTGGCTCGTTTGTCACCGGAAGACATTATGCGATTTGATTTAGATTTTTATGGATGAGAAATGCAAAGTTTAGATGCGAAAAGTATGCAAAAAGCTTGATGATTTTAAGATGGGTATGCAACAAGATTTTTATATAAAAAAATGGGGAAACCGAAGAGTTATGTTAGCGTGTGCAGTTTTGCATAATTGTGTTCATATTTCCAAGAATAACAATCATTCAAAGAATTAATCACATCTACATTTGAATTAAAGCATAATACATAAATATGTTCTTAAGACATATTAATATAACCATATCATAGATAGAGTTACTTAAAAATATTACATAAATATAGATGTTCATCAAACATAAACCATAACCTAATAAAAATACAACCATATCATAGAAGTACTTAACATATTACATAAACATACTTAGAAATGAAATTAATACAACCATAACATATGTAGAAGAGGTTTCATGGTTTTTTGCCTCTTTCCTCCATGATTAGCACAATTAAGTTGTTAATCGATGTCCACCTAGAGCGAGCCTCTTCCTTAAACACGCGTAATTCCTCACGACCATGAAATGTATTTTTTCAACATTGACATTTAGAGGCGTGTGGTTCTGGCATTGGTGGAACTGGTTTTTCAGGGTCTGTGGAGAAATACCATGCTTGAGAGCCTCCAACTTTCAATGGGTAACGGACCGCATGGTTGTGACTTTTTGTTGCTAACTTTCTGGATTGTGCATCCATGGTGAGCTTTGAGTTTTAATGAGTTTGATGAACAAAGTTGATGATATAAGATGGGTAGGGTTATGAGAAATGTTGACAAATAAATGAAGCAAGTGGCATGGGTAGGTTTGTGCGTAAATGTGCTCAGTTAATACTCATTTACATTACACAAAGAAAGTCAAATGAGTTGTCAAGTTGCCTGACCCTATGTTTGACTACACAAAAGTACTATCTAACTAGGTTGACAAATAAATGAAGCAAGTGACATGGGTAGGTTTGTGTGTAAATGTGCTCAGTTAATACTCATTTACATTACACAAACAAAGTCAAAAGTAGTTTCTAACTAGGTTGAGCATTTATCTATATAATTTGCATACAAATTACATACTTTGTTGGCTAACAAAGATAAAACTTTGTTAAAACAAGAATGCAGACAATCTCATAAGCAAAGAAGTAAGCAAATAATATGGCAAATAACAAATTTAACCAAACGAACTTGCATTAGTCATAGGATACAAAAGATAAGCCATTGTTAAAACAACTACCATCCAAATACATAATTATTTAGAAACAACCTATTACAACCAAATCAAAAGTTAGGAGGAAAGGTTTCATTTTTTGTTGGCTTGTTCCTTCATGACCTCTACAAGGTAGTTGTGAATGCTTGTCCACATGAAGCGGGCCTCTTCCTTAAACACACGCAGTTCCTCACGAAGCTGAAATGTATTTTTGCAACACTGACAATAAGAGAAATGTGGTTATGGAATTGCTTCAAGTGGTGGTTCAGGGAGACGGGTGTGATAATCAACAGAAGACCCCCTTACGGTTCTTTTGAAACCATGAAGGTGTGTTTGTGATTCTATGGATTTAGCATTGGGGGTGTATTTTTGGGTTTGAGGATTGGGCATCCATGGAGACTAAATTTGATGACCAATGTTTAAGAGATAAGTGTTGTGGTGTAATGAATATAAAGGGAGAGAACATTGAGTATTCAATGGGCAGGTTTGTGGTTCGTGTGTGAGGATTTAATGAAGGCACTAACATTGCTAATTGATTGGGTAGGTTATTAGGTTTCTGTATTTTTTGACTTTTAAAAGTCAAGATGGGTATGTTTCAATTAGGATGTTTATTTTTTAATTAGGATGTTTATGTTTCAATTTTTACGTTTGTGTTTGAACTGTTGACTTTAAAAAGTCAAAATGCATAAATACAAACACCCCCGCATATACAAATGTACATGCAAAATGCTTAATCAAAAAGGTTATGGAAAATGAACAATCCTTAAACAAACCTGTTAGATAAACATGTTTGATGTGTTTAGAAAGCTTTAAATTTATAAGATTAATTTTACCATTTTCTTAATTCATAAAACACATGGGTAAAGTATAACCCCCGTTTATAGTAAAGGTTTGAGGTAAGACCAGGTCATCCCAAGAGAGGTGATTATTCTCATAGTTAGCTAAAGATAACAAAATTAGATTCGTCACTTATCACTAAAACTGTTTTTGTTGGATTTAAGATTTTTGAAATGTTTTCCCAATTAATATTAAAAGTATGTTTGTTAAAGGCAGAGCACATAAGATGAATGAGCATGTGTATCATAGAAAATACTTGGACAAAGCATAGAAGCAAAACATGAATGGTGATCATGTAAACTAATATATCTCCTTGATGTAAAAGAATCTCCTTTTGACCTATGATCCTAGATACATAAAGTGCATAAAGTATGGTCCACGCATGAAGTATCAAGTATGCATTTCTCCTAACCAAGTCACTAGACTTGAGGATAGGCCTTAAATATGTTATGGTTGAGGTTATCATATGCTTTACTATCCAATTCTCACAAGTATAGAAATGACTCGTTATAGACAAACGATTCATAATATAATCAATATAATTGCATCTTTCGACCTGTAAACAATTATAATGACCAATCAATACATATGATAGGAGTCTAAACCATAGTATATCAAATACATAAAAGATAGATTCAATAGTCATAATACATATACGGTTCAAATCATGGCAAAGATGCCTCTAACAAACATAAAAATACTATTCCATATTCATGTAAAAGTAAACTAAGTAAACAAGTGATGTTGTCATTATACCGAGTTTTCCAAATGTGTTCACGTTCCAACTGCGTTCTCCAAGTGTTTCTCCGGCTTTAGCTAGTGGTTTTGGTGCAAACCACTACTAAACTTTTTCTAATGATCAAGTGTGTTTCTTTATTGAGGTGTGTGTTAGAGTCACGACTTGTGCCTCTATTTATAGTGTAAATGGAACCATAACACGGACCTGATCAGTTAATACAAGCAAATGATCGGTCTCATCATTGAAGTAGCTTATTAATGTAGAAGATATAACTGTCATGTGAAGTATGCCGAGCATTTGGTGTAAAACCAGCGAGCTTTGTTTTGCGTAATCAGCGCTTTTATAATATATAATCGGCTCTCTTCATGTTTGACTCGTGTATATATAGTTGACCAAAGGCACCCGTAAGCGGCGCTCTATCTCCTTATAAGCGGCGTGCTTTAGTCCAAACTATGTCTTTTTCCTTATATTTCCATAAAGTCATCCTTTTCGTGTGTTTCTCGTACTTTCCTCCAAACTATTGTCCTGTACATATATTTTCATATTAAGTACCAAAAGTCCTAATAAAATGGTTATTTATCATATATTTCACATAATATCGGGGGTAAAAATATGTATAATACGAGACTCATCAAACTCCCCCATACTTAAACCAATGCTTGCCCTTAATCATATAAAAATTATCTTTTAAAAATCAAGTCTCGTATAAGTTTCAAATATATTTATGTATATCCAAGACAACCAAGAATAACATGACATGCTCCTCACGAAAGTGTATATTTTTCAATTCACTCAAGCACTCATAGAAATAGTTTTTGGTGTATGATTCACTCTTATAGCTCAGTCATAACTTATAGATTTACCATATGCTTGTAAAAAGAAACAAAACTGCACTGACATGGCATAAGCACCAAGTATCAATATCAAAGAGGACTTTTATTCGGTGAAGGGTTATAAGGTATGAATTTAGATATATAATAATTGTTGTAAAACTTAAGTCGGGAAATCATAATTCTCTCTTCTTTTTTTCTTTTTTTTATCAACCACGTTATAACAAACATAAAGCGTGCACTCTTCATACTCATCGTAATTGGTATTCAACCATACTTTTCCTTATATATATATTCAAATTCTCATATTCCCGACTAAGCAACATATTTTTGTTGTTTTCTTAGTGTATAAATAGAAACGAAAAGTTCAAGGCTCAGAAGGGTTTATCTAGTGGATAATAGCACTAAAATTGAGTGCTAAACGGTTAAATTTCGATTAGTAAACGGATGGCTTATTTTTTTGGCGTATTTCCTAATTTTTGCCTCTTATCATTTAAAAATACTTATATCACACGAATGTGATCTCACTGCGGTCTCATAATGATTTCTAATACAAGTTCTAGAATCACATAAATTATCGGCACACTCATAAACAAATAAATCAAGCATAAAAGGTATATGCCGATATGGGCTCGAATTGCTCACATTTATAGTGGTAATGGTCATGAAATGCGCAAATAATGTCATTAATCCCGATTCAAACTTCTGATTGTCCCGGATATGTTTTCTTTAAAATCTTTTAGTTATTTTTTAATTTTATTATACCCCCGTAATCGGCGTACATTACTAGAATGTGTGTCGGTCTTTTGTTATAACTACGACGTTCTTTTGCCAAAAGAAGCGCTTTTTATGCAACTTTGTTGTAACTGTTTAAAATTTTCATGTTTTAGCATAAGTTTCATTTATTTTTCAAGTTATCTTCCCTCCCATACTTAAGTTAAGCATTGTCCTTAATACTTTAGAATTAAAAATAAAGTATAACGGGAAAAATAAATAAAGGATAACGGTACTTCCCGGGTATGTTTTGTTTTTGCCCGAGGAATCTCCAAGTTTTTGTCCACCTTTTGGATCATTCTTTCATATCCTGTATTCATACATCATTCAACAAACAAATTTCCACAAAATTTGTAATGTGTCACAACACATTATGTTAGCTATTATAATTATAAATAATAATAAGTTTGATCAAATTGTTTCAAGTTTGACAACCATTGTGCCCATCGTGGTGGTGGTGCAAGTGTTTCAAATGTTTAGTTACTGGGTACCAACAGAGGTACCCAAATTACAGACCATAAATTGTTAAAACATGTTCAGAATTGTTTTGAAATCAAGACCAACAGACTGGTCATCACCCAACAGAACCACGCCGTGTTATCCTACAACCCCGGCAGGTTTTCATTCCTGCACTTCATTCTCCAACATGCATAAGGGCTCCACTTCCATAGCTTCAGGAAGTCCCTTGATCAGCCCAGTCTCTTCATCCCTCAAATAGCTAAAGTTTTTCATTTCCACAGACTTACACAGAATTGGTTTTCCAAACAGCTCCATTTCTTCATTGTTGAACAAACCTAAATTTCTTACAATCCTGGAGACCAAGTGTCCACAACAAATCCTTGTACCTCCAGCAGTCACTGCTTCATAGCACAGATGCAGGGCTATCAACCATGTGAAATTCAACCTACTCAGGTCCTTGTCCCTCACATATACATACATTATGTAAAGATCAGGGTCTAGCACATATTGCTCAAAATACTCTCTGTGGAAAATAGATTTCACTAAAATTTTGTGTAGAATCTGCAACACAGGGTCCTTAATTTTCCACACCCTTTTCGTTCCATTAACTCTCATATCCTCTCCACTTATCTCAGTCCAAAACTTATTTCCATTAAACTCCCCTGATCTTCCTCCTTCAACCACTAACTTTTCCAACTTTTCACTCTTCAGCTTCAGTACATAATCCTAACAGCTTCCCAAACTCAAACAAAGTTATTCTCCTTTCAGCTCCTCCAAGTCTAAATTTCATAAAGGTCCCAGTCAGAGCTTCCTCATTAGAAATATCCTGCTTAACTCTCGAGGAGCTAAAGAATTCCAAACACCATTCGATGTAAATCGGCTCCCTGATTTTAACTTCTCTTCTCCACATCTGGGATGTCACAAACTCATCCCCTATCACATTCCTTACCATTAGCACATCATTCATAATCTTGTCACAACCAAGAGTCTTCAAAGTTTTCCAGTTTAATGCCTTAGGTACATCTATACTCCTAAAGTATAACCGATTCAGGATAGAGTTGAAAATTTTCATTTGCTGTATAGTAGCACCTCTCCATAACAAATTAGGATGGTCTTCAGTTTCTCTCTTGGGGTTTTTTAGTGCTCCTCTAGTTCTTGATGCTACCATAGAGCTTTCCCCTGATATATTATACTCAAACATTCACAAACAAGCAACATTAGTTGTTAGAAAACACAGACATCCAATGTGCAATCAATTAAGCAAGTTTCAAGTAAACTGTGTTCAATTATTTCCAGAAAAACGATGGTTTTAAGAATAAAATCGGCGATTACGTGACAAAATTTTCAAACTTATGAAAATGTTATGCGGTTTTTAATAAAAGATCCGCGGTCTTGGCCTACAAGACCGGCGATTTTTATGCTCTGCACTTAAATCCTCTATTCTATATTTAAGAACCATCTCATCTTATTATTGCATCAAAATTCTATCCTTATATGGTCTCTATCATCTCAAAAGTAGTATCAAATTATTCATGTAAGAATAACAGTTAAGCATCTTAGACTCAGAAATTTATGCATTCATGATCAAAATATCTTTCTAAATGTTTTTATCGCTTTGTTAATCATGTATTCTCTCCCTAAGCTCATAAGCAAAGGTTTAAATCAATCATATTATCCTCCTAACATGGCAATTGTTCACATTAGGCACAGAAAACTCCTAAATATGAAAATGATCATAATTCTATAACTAACCAAGGGGCAAACTTAAAAATCATGTAAAGCAACCTAAAATTAAGCATAAAACATCTAAAATTCAAAAACATCAAACCCTAAGTTTATTAAAACCCTAATAAAATTTCTCGAAAGATCAAGACAAGTGTAAACTTACCCTCATTGTCTTGATATTGATTTTTGACTTTGAAAATTTTCTCAGTTTGTTCAGGAAGATCGTCGGTTTTATTTTGTGTGCCTTTAAGGTTTTTGTATCTTATTAGGCTTTAGCTTATGGCTTATAGCTTATTTGCATTTTTAGTTTAGCCTTTTAGTTTTAAACATTTGTTAAGTAAACTGTTTTGCTCTTAAGCTTATTTTCCAGCTTATTTCAAGTTTTCAAAAATTTAGTTTTCACAAAAGTTACTTATTTTCAGCTTAATAAAAAGTTTTTGCAAGAAAAAAAAATGGGAAAGGGGAAATCAGGGGTGAGCAGGGATCGAATCCCCTGACCTCAACCCTCTCAACCACTCTCACACACCACACACAACCATCTTGCCCTTGGGTCTTTTCTGTTAGAGCTTGCACCATTAATTTAGTTAACCAACATTTTTTAGTTTAACTTAATAAACATTTTCAGCTTATTACCAGCTTATCCCATCCCTTTTTAATTTTCTTACATTCTAATTAGCTTAAACTACTTTTCTAAAAAATTTCAGATTTTTCCAAATTAGTTTAATATTTTTTATAATTTTTTTAGATTAAAAATATTTTTAATTCATAATAAATAAAATAAAAGCCAAAAAAATATAATTCTTTTTTCTAAAATTATTTTTAGTCATTTAGGACTTTTAGAAAATAAATTTCTATTTCTAGGGTTAATTTTTGATAATTTAGGTTTTTAGACCCGTTGCGTTCCCGTTAAGTGAGCATTTTTAGTTTAAATTGCGTAATTGCTTATTTGTGCTTTGTTTTCTTGTTTTATATGTTTATTAGTTGCTTTTTAGTTTTTGTTTTCTAATTTTAGTCATAAATTCCAAAATATCTCAATTATTCAAATCACCCGATCACGAACCAAACCCGATTTTCTATTCACACTTCGTTGGGACATAAAACGACCCGGGAATATCAAATACTCCCTAAAATATACGTGGTTTGACTTTCTTTGACCTCTTGATTGATTCACTCTTGGTTTGATTGAAATCAATTATCTATTAGTTATGGATAGCAATGTTACTTAAGATGATTAAATCCCCTTTCGTAAATATAATAAATGTTTACAAGAATTAAGATTAGGTTAATGTTAACCACTTTAGAAATATGCATGCCTTAAAAAACAGACTTATTGCTATAAGTTGTAGAAACGTAATTACATTTAACTCAAATATTCTATTTAACTCAAATAATCATCTATAATTTCAACATATTTATTAGCATGTCTCGAAATACATGAATCGAGGTTAATTCATCAAATAAGTTTAATCAAATTTTCTTGTAAAGCAAAACATTAACGTTTTTCTAATTACATTTTCATTCTTATAAATACCAAAGATAGAAAATAATTAAATAGAAATCAATACAATCCTTAAATTACTATCAAAATTTGAATTTATAAATATATCCTCGTAATTCCCAAAAAAAAAAATAAAAAAAAATTGAATGAATTGCTTCTATAAATATGGATGGCAGCATGCCACTCCAATTCCACCCTACCAACCCCAACCAAAACTCATATTTTCTTTTTCTAATGGAGAAGAATTTGCATGTTTCAAAACGAGGTAAAACTTCGAGTTCAAAAAACATCCACAAAGAGCCCCTGAAGTCTCTTGAAGGCTTTGAAGAATATGGTGTAGCATCACAACTCAAGGTCCTTGAAATTGATGCAGGATCTGATGTCATTAATGCCGTGAAGGAATTTGCTAACCGTTATAAAGTTGATGTTAGTGTCATCAGCACACATGGCCTTGTGCGCAACCTAACCATCTACCGACCAATGCCCATTCCTCAATATTCTCTCTCTGTTGAATATAAGGGTGTTTTTAACTTGTTATCTTTGAAAGGGGACTTCTTTGGAACTGTATCTTCAAGTTCCCGACCATCACCCCTATCTGGTAGTCATCGTATACATATTGTAGATCAAGAATGGAATTCTACTGAGGGCTTTGTTGTAGGAAGTGTAATCGCAATGACTAAAGTTTTTCTAGGGGTTGTCGTTATGAAAGAAGCTCATCGCATTAAACTGCCTTTAACTCCACCGCGTCCTTCACCATTTCAGCAAACACGAGCTTCTTCAAGTGCGGGAGGGCTTATGACAGCTTATGGGATTCCATACCAACATCCCTTAAAGTTGTGTAATCCCTTGCCTAGTGGTTGTGTGTGCCACACTCTCAAATGAAACAAGTTGAACATGGGACCGTTCTCAGTCAAAGCCATTTAAAATTGTTTTGTCAGAATTTTGTTTCACCTACTATATGTTTATGCTAAGATGGTTTCTTATTGAATGAATGCCCTAAGATGGTTGTTGTTTGCTTTTATTTGTACTTTCGGGTTTTTTTCTTTCATTTTTCTCATTTAGATTCATTATGAGAGTTCTCTTATTTGCGGGGTTGTTTTTAGTTCTATATTTCTAATGAATTAAAGTAAGTTTTGTTAAAATGTTTATAAGAGACACATTATCTCATTAAAATTGTACAATTCATATATGTCTAAGCATGTATTGTACTAATAAATTGAGTTAAGTCTTTTTTAATGTCAAAATGGGGTATTAAAGATTTCATAGTATTACTATTTAGGGTTGGTAGTAATTTCGACAAACATGAATGCGGGCTAAGGTTTCGTTGAACACTTTTTTTTTATTACACTTCCTTTTAGAGTAAACTGAATAAATGGTTGTTGTGGTTTGTCCGGATGTTACAGATTCAACCCATTTTCATTTTTCGTCTCGAATCTAGTCACTGTGGTCTTCACCTGTTACGGATCCAGTCCATTTTGCCTAGTTCTGTTAGTTTTTGTTGTTAGCTCAAATGAAATGACCAAAATTCTCACATATTTAGCATTTTATATATTTTTAATTGTTATCAGTATTATTTTGTTTAGATGGGGTCCACACTCACTACCAACTCCCACACCAACACACATCCACATTCATTGAACCAAATTACCAAAATGAACTAGTACCCAACCCTATATACAAGAATGAACCAAATTTTATTGGTTAACCAAAATGGACCATGCACACCTAGGTAGGCACGTTACATGAAATCTCACATAAAGGCTATGTTTGGCAAAAGTAGATGTGAGAAGTAGCAGTGAGCAGTAGCAGTTAGTTGTGAGCTGTAACCACAGCTCACTACTCATCGCTCACAACTTCTTAAAGAAGCAATGGAAAAATAAGCTTTCCTAAAAAATAGCAAAGCTCACTGCTCTTTTGGTAAACGATCACTAAAAATAAAAAAGCTCATTGTTCACCGCTTATTGCCCCAAAAAGCTCTGTGTCAAACATAGCCAAATAATGCTTTAATGTTTTGCTTTTTCTTTTCTCCTTTTAACATTCCCAATGTAACTATGTCACTCAAAATATAAGCAAAACCACTCATCTTTATCTCCCTTTTTCTTCTCATCCATCCACACCACCAACAAGACACATTAAAATTGGCGTCTCCCCACCATCAAATGTCGTCGCTACAACCATAAAAGGATGCTGCCTCCACAACCACCATCATTTATAATCCGGTCTGACAATTGGACACGTGAGAACCATTTTCTACTTACAGCGCATAAGAGACATAAGCGCGTGAGAATTTCTCTATTCCATCCTTGTCATTTTTAGCTTTAAAATGAAGAGCGCGGGACTTAGCTTGTTGACACGTGGAGATTTGTGCGCGCGGAACTTAGGTGAGCGCTTGTATATGATGTGCGCTGTGTTTCATGGCGTAATCTTATTTGTCTTTTGTGGAGCGCGCATGTTATTGAATGAGCGCGCTCCTGACATGGAGCGCACGTTAAACCCCTAAGCGCGCCTAGTAAATGCTAAGCGCGCGAATTAGACACATGATGGCTTCATCTAACGAGGCGCACTTTGTGAGCAGAAAGTACATTTTGGTAAAATACCATGCGTGGTTCGTTTTTTAATGTGTGGTGTAAAACCTCGCAAAAATCTTTATAATTAATAAACGTTTAATTATATAGTAATCTCTGTCATTATTGTAATCACCATTTTTACGGGGAAATTTAAAATTTTCTTAGTATATTAAAGTGGTCACGATTACGATATTGCAAAATTCACCAAACGACAAAACAAATCTCGACACGTTATCCAAAATATAAATATATTATTAATATATTTACTAATACTAATTATTAATTACTAAACTTAAATAATTATCTCTAATTACAATTAACAAAACCAAACGGGCCTTAACAAAATTTCCAGCCCAATTCCTCCTTCAGCGTACTATTCACAGCAGCCCAAATACAAGCCCAACATCCCTTTTATTTTTATTTTCAGTCGAGCAGATCCTCTCCAAAACACCTTTGTATTTTTCGATTTCTAAACACAACGTATCCATATTTTTGTACCTCTTAATTGTCTAACCACCAAAGAATTAGGACGCCAAATTTTAGCTTCTAAAACGAACGTTTGATACGTTTAATAGAGGCAAAGTGTTTGGCCAAAATCCAACCCATTCGACACATGTAAAAATTCCAAACTCATCCGTTTTAATCCCGGTTTGTTTCTAAATGATCCTAATAATATTTCAAGCATGTTTTCATGTTTAATTATGAGTTTCATCAGCTAGAACCAAGCCTCACATGATTTCTACAATTCGTGTATAGTTTATATATATATATATGTCGACATATATGAAACAAGTCAATTCACATTTGATTTATCCTCACATTCATACATTCTTAAACTCCTCCTATGTCAGAAATAGATCTCTTGAGAGCCCTTCATTCACTGACAAGAACTATAGAGCAAGTAGGAGATGTTTTCATAATTATTTAAACATATACGTATGCTTATAATTTCATACAACTCTCCCTAGCTCACCACCTTCTATCATCCATTCAATACTATCATAATAACTCTCATTCATCTACAAAAACTCCTCTGGACGACCAGAAATTATTCTTGGTTTATTTG
Organism: Artemisia argyi; assembly: GCA_030686995.1. NCBI lineage: Eukaryota > Viridiplantae > Streptophyta > Magnoliopsida > Asterales > Asteraceae > Artemisia > Artemisia argyi. The sequence continues at coordinate 16,205,933 of CM060697.1, read as the reverse complement.
GAAGACTTGTCGAAGAAACGGGTTATATATATATGAACGTATAAGTGGGTTAGCGAACGTGGGTTTAGTTTCTTGTGTTTCCTTCAATCAATCTCGACTCTCTACCACCCTAGAGGTGTTGTAAGTCGTTTCCAACTCTTTTGATTTCATTTCAAGCGTTATTTCATGTTCATGCATCACATATATTTTTCAAACGTATATATATACTTTGCTTATTTTTCTACGTACACCCTCACGTATAGAACACGACAAGTGACTAGCCTCTATCTTGGAAGGCCTAGGAGTCACGATACACACTCACTTCACATTTATTTTTAAGTTACATGCATCATTCGACACTATTTTAGAACCTTGCTTAATCGGTACAAAAACTCTAAATACTTAGAAATATTTCCAAGTCTTTTCATATATAAAAACGTCCCATAAAACAATCGTGTATCTTGAAATTTTACTTAACGAGCATAATATATTTTTACACCATCTAATAGACACCATGACTAGCTACAACTTTCATATAAATAACATGTAAAAATAACCACGTCTCGACATTCTAAATCGACCAAAGTGAATTGCAAAACTCGTATATACCATAAACACTTGGAATTTTTCTAAGTCTTTTTACCCAGAAAATAGTTTCAGATCGCGACCAAAATGACCCTTTAAAACTCAATTCGACTTAACAAGCATACAATATTTTTACACAACCTATTTCTCCTTGCTACAAACTACAAGTTTCGTGTTTATACTTCGTAATAATAAGCTTGTTTAGACCCTTTAAATTGGCCAAAGTAAAACACAAAAACTCATTTTCAAAACTAATTATAAAAGGCTTAATGGACTGAAAAGCCCAATAAGCTGAAAATAAGCAATCCGTATAAGCTGGACCAAAAAGCTCTTTTGATATGATTTTATAACATTAAAAATGAGTCTAGGGATAAGCCCAACTTGTCTAAACGCTCACGGATCGTTAAACGCTAACGGGCCTTTAATTTAGCTCGTTAAAGCCCATTTATTGAAAAATAAGCTATTTTTGCAAATAAGCAGTTGAAATAAGTTTTAATAAGCTTCAATAAGCTCCAGAAATTTTAATATAATTTTCCCATAATTTTTGAACGTTTGGACTAAAAATGTAACGCAACGACACCTAAAAGGACTAAAACTGCCAAACCTTAAAAACTTGGACTAAAACTGTCAAAACAGAAAGTTTAGGATAAAAATTGATATTATATAATGTTCCAAGCTTAGATTGTAATATTGGACATGTAGTGGACTGTAATTATAAATTATATATAAAAAGGACTAACGGTGTAACGCTAACGCCGTTAGTATAAAAAGTGTAAAAACTGGAAAAGGACAAGGACCAACATATTATATTTGACATTCTTATTTTATTTTCTATTTTACGTCAACCATCACGTCATATGCATTTTTATTACGTTTTATTTATATATTATTTATTTTTACGTTAATAATATATATAACGATATTTCAAAAGTTAATATTTTTACTTACGTTTAAAAAGGTAAAACTTCGATGGATAATTTAAATAAAGTATTTTATCATATCATGCATGGCATAATAATTACACTGCACATCATCTATTCGTCATAACGAATAAATATTATTCGTTATTCGTTCGTATTTACCAAATAGTATTTGGTCAAATTCTCAGATAAATTTATTTATCAGGTTCCGTATCAAAGACGTTTCCATAATCATTCTCATAAATCTCATCCTACTTTACTTTCATCATTTCCGTATCAATCCAGGTGAGTCATAGCCCAATTTCCAATACTCGTTTTTAACTCATTGGGGGAGATACATGCTTACATATACTTTGATAAATTGATAAGTATATGAATAAATTATATGATTCAAATCAATTTCCTTATTAATAATTATCTGATATGGTTTATAATTTAAGATGTGATATATACAATACCTGACGAAATACTTAATTGAAATACTGATACTCATATGATAATACTTCCAATTTGATTATTGTGGTATGTGATATATATATTTTACTGATGAATTACTTGATTGAAATACTGATACTCATATGATAATATTTCCAATTCGATTATTGTGGTATGTGATATACATGTGTTACTGGCGAAATACTTAAACTGAATTACTGATACTCAGACGATAATATTCCCAAACTGATTACTGTGGTATGATACTTGATTACATGATGTTATTCTGAATGATCCCATTATTACCTTGATATTGCCTAAGTTACCTTATTGCCATAAAGTCCCTCCATTAATCACTGATAAGTGAGCGCGAATATAGTGAACAGCTTCGAAACCTGTTAAGGACTGACCTCCTGTCCCACTAATACTTGACGGAATGCCATTTGCAAATGGTTAGTCGTATTAGTCGTGATACACTATATTCGTAGACAAATAGGAATTGGCAAATCACCTATTATTAGAGGGCAAAATTTATCATTGATTTGATAAAACACCTCTTTTGGTTAAGCTTGTGTGTCATGAGGCTTGGTGCAATATCTATAAAGGAAATGCATGTTTTCAACATATATTTAGATACAGCTGTATAGGAATTTGATCACACTTGAATTGTATATCTGATTAAATTAGCATCATGAGTTTCCAGCTCATGTTAGGATTATTGATCCCTTATTTGAATGTGATTGAATATTTATATGATTTATCTGTGATTATATACAATATTACTCAATACTTGTTCCATTACTGTTTGTATTTATAATTTCCAAATATTTATGAAATCTATCAAAATAAATGGTTTTCCATAAAACTCTTTGAACTCACCAACCTTTGTGTTGACACTTTTAGCATGTGTTTATCTCAGGTCCATAATGAGCAGGGATGGTACGGAGGAGCACGAATTCTTACAAAGGCTATAAATTTTACTATCATTCGAAAACTTATTTAACAAACTTTAAAACCACTGAGACCTCATTTTGTAAACTCTGATATTCGAATGATAAATATTTTAAAATGAATAAATTGATAATCATTTTCTGCTAAAAAAAACTGTGAGCTATGAAGTAACACCCAATCTTTATTCCGCTGCAAATATTTTAAAAATGGGGGTGTTACATTGGGTCATAAAGAGTTCATATAAGTACTTTTATCTCTTTCACTTTAAATTTCACATATTTTCATAACCAACTACCTCATGTTCATAATCTACCTCCCCATCCATACAAAAACACATCTACAAACACTTTATATACATAAATGCAGGTTTACACGTGCTCACAAATTTGCATAAAGATACACATGCCCACTTTTTAGCGCACATATTCGGCAACACCATGAAAATTCTCTTTATATACAGGTAAGATTAAAATATAAAGCCAAATCACCACAGATGGGACTTTTATAAGGTTTTGGCGTGCCTGACATACATATCTAAAGTGTAACTAGCGTGAATTTTTATTGTTTTTTTGTAAATGCAGCAATTTGAGACGCATTGATTAAACATGAGTCTAGTTGGTGTAAATATTTTGTAAGAGATGAGTTTAGTTGAGTCTTTTTAAATTGGGTATTTGATAGAAAGTGCAATTATATAATAATTATCCAACGGGTCTAGGCGAGTTTAGCCGTTTTTTTTTTTTTTAAAAAAAAAACAAAGAAAAAAATAATTTATCAACCTACCAAAACCTATCTAGACCCGTGACTCAAACCCGACCCGACTCACCTATTTTGCCTGCCTTTAGTTTTTTGTGACTATAAAATATTTACAATTAGGGGTGGGAATCAAAGCTAAAATTGACTGGATGTCTAATTTTTTTTAAAGTGTAGTATAAAGTCAAAATAAAAAAAAATAAAAAAAATGATTTTCGATTAAAATATTATTAAATTTAAATTCACTTTTTAGTTTTTACCTAATGATGATGCTACTCGTGCATTTTTAAAAGTTTAATGTTTTGTACGAAAAGTAGCGCTACCAAAACAAAAATTCTATTGGGTCCCGTCCCTGGTGACAAAATAGAAAGACGGAAATATAGCAGCAGCAGCAGCATTGTTTTGGCTTAATTACTTACTGGTATCCGAGACCTCTCCGACTAAGTATCAAGGTGTCCAACAGTTGTTTCTTTATCATGTTATGTTGTAAGCCCCTTAGCTTTCCTATCTAAGACATTATAATCTCTACTATGTAAAAAATTTAGAATCAACAATTTTGTAGCTTGGTCTGAATTTGCTTCAAGACCTATTATACATGCAGAAAAGTTGAGACATAGCAAGTGTAGATGCTATTTATGATGATTATATGGCTGTGTTTGGGAGAGGGCTTATCGGGTTTACAGGGGCTTAGGCTTTTAAAATATTTCGGCTTATATAATAAGTCTTGTTTGGCGTAGAGGCTTGCCCCACCCAAATAAAGAGGGGGGGGGGGGGGGGGGGGGGGGGAGGGGCCAAAAATTTTAGACCAGGCTTTTAAATAGTAAATTACTTGTTTACCGCAACTCATAACTAACTATATTAGTATATGTTTATTTAATTACGTTCTTTTTAGTAATTTTGTAATAATAAGCTCAAGCTTAAGCTAATTTGCCAAACAAGTTTATTTCAATTTCGGCTTATAATATAAGCCCCAACCCCAGCCCAACCCATTTCGCCAAACATACCCATATTTGTTAGAGTTAAATGTTGGATTATAGCCATTCTGTTGTTCTTTACTCAACACGATGAAAACTGGTTGTGGTTGAACATGGATTTACCAGAAAAAATAAGTGTGAAACAAGTGAAGAAAGGATAAACGAAATGAACTGAAAGGTTAAAGGATCACAACATTGACATATATATTTAGAAAAGCAATATAATTCTCGAAATGCATGAATACAGTATGTGCACTGGACGTATGAAGTTAAGAACTTATTAAAAATTGTACAAAAACCAATCCACTAAATATGGAAGGAGACATTGGTTCTTATGTAAATGGGATGGCACTGGCGTATTCTCATTCCATGTTTGCTTGGTTTTTAATGGAATGGAGCATTACCATTCCGTTATCATATTTGATTGGCTTAGAGACTTGTAACGAGCCATTCAAACTTGTTTTATTTTCGCAAAAACAGAAATTTAAATGATTAAATGCATCTACTGCATCTCCAAGGCATCTTTAGGATTAGAAAGAAACCTATTAAAATCCATTCCAAAGCCTTGTTATATAGTTGTATCTGCAACAATATGCTTTAAGGGATTAACATTTGTGTCCTTAACAAAAATATTTCATTCAATTTTTGTTGTGTGTTAGATGAAAGTTGCTGTCTTTTTCACCTCAAACACATGTTTCGAAAGCCCGTTCCTACTGCTTCTGCATCTCTACTATTCTATAGCTCAATCATTTGAATTTTGAAGGTTACACGTCTTTAAGATTGTTGTTGGAGATCCAAAAGTGAACCGACAAGCAAAGTAAATTGCTATTATACACTGACATTAGTCCTAACAAATAGTATAGTTAAGAAGCTCCAATATGATTGATACAATCTATATTTGGTCTGTGGAGGTTTATATAATCATTTTTAGTCTTCAACTTCAATCTCAAATATTAAAAATCATCTGAAATCAGACTTCTAAGGAGTTTTTGTCAAACTAACCTTAAGTGGTAATAATCTACAAAACGAGCACCAAACACCCCTTTAGTGTAGGAGAATGTAGAGTGTAAAACCACAAATATATTACGTATGTAACTTCCTGATGAGTGAATGTGCTCTCCATACATTGCAGTAAGCCTAACGCCACATAACTATGCCAATGTAAAACTACAATACATTTACTTAAGTATGTAATTTCTTAGTTATGCCTTATAGTACTCATGTTTATATTTATTCATGACTCAATAAGACGAGAAAGATTGTTCGAGCTCAAACTCTTAAAAACAGGAGACAGTGTAAAATAGTTCACATGATAAATGAATGACGAGAATGATTATTTGAAGGAAACATTATTATGATGAAAAGAAATTAACTTTTCAAAAGTTTAATGAAATTATGGTCAGGGCCGTCTCGTGGTTTTGGTGGCCCTATTACACTTGTAAACTAAAGAGAAATTGCATATAAACTTGAATTATATGACTTATTATTTAATTAATATTATACGTATTTATATGCAAAACTAATATTAATGTGATCCTTTTTAATTTGAGGCCCTGTGCGCCCGCATCTATTGCACACCCCTCCGAGACCCCTCTGATTATGGTGAAACAATCATATCTACAATTTACAACTGTATTCATAAGCATAGAGCGGATTGGGATTGATATTATTCGTAATTGAACTTCCATTAGTATCGTCTTAATGGCTGGGAGCAATAAAGGTTAATCTTAATTGCTTGATTGCATTTCATACTTTTCTGTTTTGCGAGTCAAATATTGACCGGTTTAAGTTGTAGAGCTAATCATACAAAAAAAAAAAAGAAAAAAACTTCTATGCTAATATAGGAAGTGCATTAATAGGAGCTTCAACGGTCGGAAAAGTGATTAGGAAAGCAAATTAATCCTTGATATCAAATTTGAAGTTTAATATTCAGTGGCTCCATTATAAATGGGATGGCTGTGTTCTAATCCGATACTTGTGTCTTAGCTCCCCACTATACTCTGTCTCTTTCTATGTCTCTGTCTCCCGCTCTTGTGATGGATAGCAGTTCCAACGTCCCAAGGCGTCGAGGCAGGCCTGTGGGCGGGGATCCCGCTCTTGTTATGGAGAGCAGTTCCAACGTCCCAAGGCGTCGAGGCAGGCCTGTGGGTGGGGGTGGAAAGGAAGGGCCTGGTAAAGTAATTAAAGAAGAAGAAGGAGCAAATCCTTCAGTGGCTATGGAACTGAAGGTCCTTGATACTTGTGTCTTAGCTCCCAACTATCCTCTGTCTCTTTCTGTGCCTCCGCCTCCCTCTCTTGTAATGGAGAGCAGTTCCAACGTCCCAAGGCGTCGAGGCAGGCCTGTGGGCGGGGGTCCCGCTCTTGTGATGGAGAGCAGTTCCAACGTCCCAAGGCGTCGAGGCAGGCCTGTGGGTGGGGGTGGAAGTGCGGGGTCAAGGAAGAAGACCAAGGAAGGGTCTGGTAAAGTAATCAAAGAAGAAGAAGGAGCAAATCCTTCAGCGGCGATGCAACTGAAGGTCCTTGAGGTTGCCTCTGGGTCTGATGTTATTGCTGCTGTGTATGATTTTGCTAAGCGCTATCAAGTAGATGTTAGTATTATCAGTGCATATGGGATGGTGAGCAACATCACCATCTACCAACCACAGCCCTCCCCATATTTTCCCATCCGTGAATTCAACCATTTTTATCACTTGGTGTCTATCAAGGGGAGCTTCTGTGGATCTGTAAACTCCATCAGACCACCAACACCCTTTGATAGCCATTTTGTATCTTTCACAGGTTGTGAAGGACAATATCATGCTGGTATCATCCATGGAGGCATAACTGCAGTGAATACTGTGGTTCTGGGCATTTCTCTTATCAGGGGAACTACTTGTTCTATCAAGTTGCCTCTGCCTCCTCCTCCTCGTGCATTACCACCGTTTCCTGCTCAGAATGAAGATATGCCGACTGCACCTTTTGGTCTAAATGAGATTTTTTCAGGCACTGGAAGGTCTATGACAGCTTCTGGTGTTCCCTCAGTTGCATCACAAGCCAAATTGAACTTGTGGAAATCGCTAGCCAGTGGTTCATCTACCTCCTTTTTAAAATGATTTTTACTGGTTCATCATGGAGAGAAGCCTTAAAGTCAGCAACAACAACAACAACATTATCTTGTATTTCTGAGAAAAAGTAGAAGTTTGTTCCTTTTTCTTGTCGTTTTCTGTCTTAGATGTCTGGTTTTTTTCTTTTGTTTGATTTCCGTCAGTCTAGTTTTCTTTCGAGTTGCTGCTTACAGACACATGTGTCTAAAAGCACTTGTTGCTGTGTGAGTTCAGCTATTTTTATAGTTCTGTCATTTTAATGGATTTTAAGGCTTTCAATTCATACTGATTTCTTGTTACGTTTCCTAGGTTACATGTTTTTATGTCTTTTTGCTAATTTTATGTTCATTTCCCATCCAAAACTGTTCATATATGTACCATAGCATAACCATAAATGGAGGACATATATCTTATATCTTTCTAACCAGGTTTTGGGTTTAGTTTCTCAAACGATAATCTTGATATTGTGTAAATGTAAAAGCCTTGATAATTTAACTGATTTTTAAGAATATATGCATGGGTTTGTGGTTAATAATGACGGTAAACGAAACTGTATGTGATATAACATACCAGACAAATAGAATCATTCAACAACTGGATCTGTACATGTAAAACCAGGCAACTATAGAAAAAACATCAAAAAAGGTGAAAAATTAAAATCATCAGCAAGGACTTATAACATGCTAATGAATATTTGCAGATGCTTGATGAATAAACATCCACTAATGTGCTTACCCATCGTATTTAATTATTATTTCTTCGAATGGAGTGCTGACCGAGTTGACTTTTTTTAAAGAAAGCTTGGATCATAACTCTTCTAAACTTCATTTTGTTGTATTTATGTTTTTTGTTATTTATGTTTATCTTGAACGTGGCTCTTAATCTATTTGTAATTTTCAGATCCTCAGAGACCTATTGGTGTGTTATCTAACACTCTGTATGTCAGTTGCTTGCATCTGATCTACTCACTGCATGGTATCTACTTTATTTTACTGCCTGATGGGTTGCGTCTGCTCAAACTGTTTAAACCAGCTGTTAGCTGGCTCCTATATAATTGTTAAAGCTAACAAACTTATGAAACCAGCTTCTCCAACTTGATAGATATGCTCTATGTAATTTGCTATACCATGAAAGCTTCTAGTGATATATGTGTGATATAGGTATGTAAATTGTAAGTTGGGGCTTCGGTCATCGATTGTTTTAAAAGTTAATACCCATATCTCGTGTTTTCTTTGGATTCTATCCATCCAAAGTTGGTAGTTTTAGTTGGTCTTATATTTTGTTTAGCTCATTTCAACGGCCTAGGTCCTTAGCCTGTTAATTTCACTCATGGTTTGTGACAGCTTATTACTTCCGCTGATGATTTTTTAAGGGCCACTTAAATTCATTGAAAAATCTAAGAGAAGTATTCACAATTTTTCATGACTTTTTTGCATACTTGAATAACTCATGTTTACATATCAAGTAAAACAATTCGACAATTCAGAATGATTTTTTTTACATCCACTTTGAATTAATAATACCTCACAATGAAACAATGCATGGATCCTCGTGTACTTATACACCCTAGTAGAGAGACCTGCATTCTACTTGATGCAGCTTGTACTTTAACTTTTCACCAGGTTCTATACACCCTTCATCCAAAACCCGTACCTACTTATCTGCCATAGATAGTCATCCTTAATCCATTTCACTGAAGAAACAAATGGATGATCTACAGAGATTGATAATGCATTAGAACCCGTGCATCTTTAAAGGTTTAATGTTTTTTAAGAAAGATAATTCAATTTCTTCAACCTCTCTTCCACTCTCTCCGTGCACACACATCTTACAAAGAAGGAAATATAGCAGCTACTTAATTAACCAGCATTGTTTTGGCTTAATTAGTGGTATCCGTGTAAATGTAAGTGCTAGTGTGTATGTGCTTATGTTCTTCAACTCAAGTATTGTTTCATTTCACCCGATCATATATCTCTATCATGTTATAAGCCTCCTTAGCTTTCCTCTACATTGTAATCACTATGCACTCTACTATGTAAAAAATTTAGAATCAACAATTTTGTAATTGAATGAATGCTAAATTGTTTACAAAAGGTACTATACAAATTTGAATTACAAGAATTATTGCTATAGATAGGAGGATCAAATTTAACCTTGAGGTTATAGGGTTTAACTTATTTCCTTCAAGTATATGGGCGTGTTCCTTTTTGTTTGAGAATTGATACTCTTATCTCAATGCAAAATTTTATCTGTTACTAATGAAAACCCTGATTATCAACGAAATGCATGAATACAATATGTGCACTGGACGTATGAAGTTAAGAACTTATTACAAATTGTACAAAAACCAATCCACTAAATATGGAAGGAGACATTGGCTTTTATGTAAATTGGATGGCACTTACGTATTCTCTTTCTATTTTGGCTTGGTTTTTAATGGAAACGAGCCATTCAAACTTGTTTTATTTTCGCAAAAACAGAAACTTAAATGATTAGATGAGGCATGATGAATACTGCATACCTAACACTATCTACTGCATCTCCAAGGCATCTTTAGGATTATAAGAAACCTAGTAAAATCCATTCCAAAGCCTTGTTATATAGTTATATCTGCAACAATATGCTTTAAGGAATTGACATTTGTGTCTTTAACAAAAATATTTCATTCTGTTTTGTTGTGTGTTAGATGAAAGTTGCTGTCTTTTTCTCCTCAAACACATGTTTGGAAAACCAGTTTCTACTGCTTTTGCAACTCTACTATTTTATAGCTCAATCGTTTGAAGGATACACGTCTTTTATAAGATTGTCGTTGAAGATACAAAAGTGAACCGACAAGCAGAGTAAATTGCTATCATACACTGACATTAGTCCTAACTCCTAACAATTACTATAGCTAAGAAGCCCCAATACTATTGATACAGTCTATATTTGGTCTGTGGAGGTTTATATAATCATTTTTAGTCTTCAACTTCAATCTCAAATATTAAAATTCATCTGAAATCAGACTTATAAGGAGTTTTTGTCAAACTGTCAATATTAGTTATAGCAACCTTAAGTGGCAATAATCTACAAAGCGAACACCAAACACCCCTCTAGTGTAGGAGAATGTACTGCAACACATTTACTTAAGTATGTAACTTCCTGATGAATGAATGTACTCTCCACACACTAGAGTAAGCCTAAAGCCACATCATTATGCCAGTTAAACATTTCTTAGATACGCCTTATAGTATGTTTTAATATTTAGGCAGAATTGCACATATATCCCTCCCAAAGTGAATAATTACATATATATATTTTTTACAAGTTTTTGATGCACATAGTACAATGGTTTTTATTTTTATCCATGCTTTGGATATATGTGCAATTATGCATTTTCGGAAGGATATATATGCAAAAACCCCATATATTTATTCATGACTCAATAAGACGATAGCATAAACTCTTAAAAACAGAAGAAATGATTATTCAAAGGAAACATTATTATGATGAAAAGGAATTAACTTTTCAAAAGTTTAACGAAATTATGGTCAGGGCTGTCTTGCAGTTTTGGTGGCCCTAGGCAATAACAACAAAAAGGCCCTATTACACTTGTAAACTAAAGAGAAATTGCATATACATTAATATTATACGTAATTGAATTATATGACTCATATTGTTTAATTAATATTATACGTATTTATATGCAAAACTAATATTAATGTAGCCCTTTTTAAGTTGAGGCCCTGTGCGACGGCATCTATTGCACACCCCTCCGAGACCCCTCTGATTATGGTGAAATAATCATATCTACAATTTACAACTTTATTCATAAGGATAAAGCGGATTGGGATTGATATTATTCGTAATTGAACTTCCATTAGTATTCGTCTTAATGGCCTAGGAGCAATAAAGGTTACTCTTAATTGCTTGATCGCATTTCATACTTTTCTGTTTTTCGAGTCAAATATTGACCGGTTTAAGTTGTAGAGCTAATCATACAAATAAAAGAAAAAACTTTTATGCTAATATAGGAAGTGCATTAATAGGAGCTTCACAATGGTCGGGAAAGTGATTAGGAAAGCAATTAATCCGTGATATCAAATTTGAAGTTTAATTTTCATTGGCTCCATTATAAATGGGATGGCTGTGTTCTAATCCGATACTTGTGTCTTAGCTCCCAACTATCCTCTGTCTCTTTCTGTGTCTATGTCTCCCTCTCTTGTGATGGAGAGCAGTTCCAACGTCCCAAGGCGTCGAGGCAGGCCTGTGGGCGGGGGTGAAAGTGCTGGGTCAAGGAAGAAAACCAAGGAAGGGTCTGGTGAAGTAGTTAAAGAAGAAGGAGCCGATACTTGTGTCTTAGCTCCCAACTATCCTCTGTCTCTTTCTGTGTCTCTGTCTCTATCTCCCTCTCTTGTGATGGAGAACAGTTCCAACGTCCCAAGGGGTCGAGGCAGGCCTGTGGGTGGGGGTGGAAGTGCGGGGTCATGGAAGAAGACCAAGGAAGGGTCTGGTAAATTAATCAAAGAAGAAGGAGTAGCAAATCCTTCAGTGGCTATGGAACTGAAGGTCCTCGAGGTTGCCTCTGGGTCTGATGTCATTGCTGCTGTGTATGATTTTGCTAAGCGCTATCAAGTAGATGTTAGTATTATCAGCGCATATGGGATGGTGAGCAACATCACCATCTACCAACCACAGCCCTTCCCAGATTTTCCCATCCGTAAATTCTACCATCTTTATCACTTGGTGTCTATCAAGGGGAGCTTCTATGGATCTGTAAACTCCATTAGACCACCACCACCCTTTGATAGCCATTTTGCATCTTTCACAGACTGTAACGGACAATATCATGCTGGCATCATCCATGGAGGCATAACTGCATTGAGTACTGTGGTTCTGGGCATTTCTCTTATCAGGGGAACTACTTGTTCTATCAAGTTGCCTCTGCCTCCTCCTCCTCGTGCTTTACCATCGTTTCCTGCTCAGAATGAAGATATGCCGACTGAACCTTTTGGTCTAAATGAGATTTTTTTAGGTACTGGAAGGTCTATGACAGCTTCTGGTGTTCCCTCAGTTGCACCACCAGCGAATTTGAACGTGTGGAAATCACCAGCCAGTGGTTTTTCCTCTACCTCCTTTTTTAAATGATTTTTACTGGTTCATCATGGAGAGAAGCCTTAATTAAAGTCAGCAGCAACCACATTATCTTGTATTTATGAGAAAAAGTAGAAGTTTGTTCCTTTTTCTTGTCATTTTCTGTCTTAGATGTCTGCTTTTTTGCTTTTGTTTGATTTCCATCAGTCTAGTTTTCTTTACAGTTGCTGCTTACAGGCACATGTGTCTAAAAGCACTTGTTGTTGTGTGAATTCAGCTATTTTTATAGTTCTGTCATTTTAATGGATTTTAATGCTTTAAATTCATTCTGATTTCTTGTTCATATATGTACCATAGCATAACCAAAACTGTTCATTTCCCATCCAAAACTGTTCATATATGTACCATAGCATAACCATAAATGGAGGACCAATGGTTGATTATATCTTATATCTTTCAGAAAACGGATATCAGTATATGTACCTCAGATCGTTTTCAGTTAGATATACACTAATAAAGTTACAACATAAAACTAGACATGTCTGTAGTGTTTTAAATCACTCACTTGAGTATGGCATCATAAATCCACAAACCTGCTAATACCCATGATCTATCTTGCTATCAAAGTATAAAAACACCCAAACAAAAACAAGAAGCATACTTAAAAAGCAAAACCTGTTGCTAAAAAGTGGTGGATTGTGATATTTTTTAACCAGGTTTTGGGTTTAGTTTCTCAAACGATAGTCTTTTGGGTTGGTGGTTTATAATGACTGTTAATTTCACTCATGGTTTGTGACAGCTTATTACCTCTGATGATGATTATTTAAGGGCCGCTTAAATTCATTGAAAACTATGAGAGAAGTATTCACAATTTTCCATGACTTTTGTGCATACTTGAATAACTCATGTTTACGTATCAAGTAAAACATTATGACTACTCAGAATGATTTTTTTTTTTTTTTTTTTTACTTCCACTTTGAATTATGATGCCTGACAATGAAGCATTGCATGAATCCTCGTGTACTTATACACATTAGTAGAAGGACCTGCATTCTACTTGATGCAGCTTGCCCTTTAACTTTTCACCAGGTTCTATACACCCTTCATCCAAAACCCGTACCTACTTATCTGCCATAGATTGTCATCCTTTATCCATTTCACAGAAGAACCAAATGGATGATCTACAGAGAAACTTAAACAAAGGTTCTAAACACCATTCCTTCTGTAAAATGCTTTGCTGGATGTAAGTGGTTTTATATACCATATGAGAGTTAATAATCTACTGTATCTTTCGCTGTGATTGTGCCTAGACCACTTGTGTCAGCCCATTAAACTTGTCATTAGAGTTTATAGTTGTTTTGGTTTTGAGATACTACAAAGGACTCTCGAAGATGTTTATTTATTTTTCTATTCGGATCAAAGTTACTTTAGAAATTTTCATTTGTTGTTGAAGGACATTGGAAGATGCGATACAATGTGGTTTAGTAACCAATGACCAAAGTTTCATAAGAATGATGATTTCTATAAGTACTATTATTAAATTTTCATACAGTAAGAACTGTACAAAAGTGCTTAATTTTTTTTTTTTTTTTTTTTTTTTTCAACCAACCAACTGAAAAAAATATACCAAGAACCCAAGCGGCCAAGTTGATAAAGAATATTCATGATCGAAAAACCGAAAAAAGATTTCAAGTTTGGTCATTGGTGACAACAATCTAACTATCTTGTAATAATAGAAATACTCAAAATTAAGCAATATAACTTCTAAAGCTATAAGTAGAACAACCAATGCTACTTATAAAAATTCCTCTCATATTTAATTACAGTATAACATACAATTAATACTAACATTAAATACAATAAATAAATTATTATGTACATTAAATATAATTAATTAATTGGTCAATAAATACAATTAATGCACTTATTAAAACACTCATTACATAAAAAATACAAATTATCAAGCATATTATATAACCAACTTAAACACAATTCCTGCATTAAATGTCACTAATACAAATAATAAAGCATATTATACAAATATTCAAGCCCGAACGGGCAATGGGCCAAATGGGCTCGAGCCCGAACGGGCACGGGTCAAACGGGCTCGAGCCCGTTCATGGGCTCGAGCCTGAACGGACACGAGCTAAACGAAATTTTTGATATCCGTAAATTTATTGTAAAAAAGAACATAATAAACTAAAATATGTTCACATATTGTACAAACCAAACAAATTACTAAACAAAAATAATAATAAATAAATAACAAATAAAATAATACAAACTAAGCAAAATTTCATCAAACTTTTACCATAAAAAACTAATCAGTAAAGTATTGCCAAAAAACGTACAAATAAAATAAATTATTAGCCGAAAAAATTAAATTACATGGTGCCCGAAGCTGCATCGCGCGGGGACCCTGCTAGTTGGATAAAAAGCCAAAAGATCCGTGTAAAACCAAGTTTTACCATAAAACCAATCAAGCAATCTTAGCAACTTTTTTTTTTTTTTTTTTTTTTTTTTTTTTTTTTTTTTTATCAAAATAAAAAATAAACTTTTACCCTTTTTTTAAAAATTAAATATCTCGCAAATCGTAAATCGTTATGTGAAAAAAAAATACCATCGCGACGAGAATTAAATTATCTTTCAATAGATATGCATTGTTATATATTTTTGACGATTTTTTTTTTTTTTTTTTTTTTTTTTTTTTCAAAATTTCCGCCCAAAAAAATCATATATGATTTGTAGAAATCATATGTGATTCGTTAAAATCAAATTATATGCGATATTTACGAATCACATATGATTTTTACAAATTATATATGATTCGTACGAATTATATATGATTTTTCTGGGCAAAAAAAAAAAAAAAAAAAAAAAAAAAAAAAGGTTCGTAAAATGAAAGTTCATCGAAAGTATATAACAATGCATATGTATAGAAAGATAATTTAATTTTTGTCGCGATGATTTTTATTTTTTTATTTTTTTTTTGTAGCTTGAAGATTTACCGTTTGCAAGATATATTATTTTAAAAAAAATTCTAAAAATATAAATGAGTGGCTATTATTAGTTGATAGGTTTTATAAGTTCTTCATCGATATCAACTCTGGATAAAAAATAAGTACAAAAAAGTTGGTTTTAATCGGGCTTTAAGTAGTTGGGTTTGAACTGGGCTAAACTGGGTTTTTTTCAGGCCAGGCCAAGACAAGACTGATCGATTAGGCTTTGAACCGAGCTTTGGACTTGAATTAGGCATGAAGTAGGACCCATCTGGCAAGGTAGGACCCGGTCCGGGCTGGATTACGGGCCGCGTTTGGGCTTTGCTTGTTTTGACCATCTCTATAAATAATTAAATGTTACCTGATCTTAAATAAACTTAGCTGTTGTGTTTTCCCTGAAAAAAGTTGGTTAGACAATAGGCATGTCTAGATGAAGTTTATTGTTCCAGGAAAAAAAAAAACGTCTAGACGAAGTTTTATAGATTCTATCACATTTCGTTTGCAGACTCGACAAACTTTAATATCACATTTGGGTAATAATCATATCATATGCGCCTTGATCTCCAACTAACCAGTAACCACTTAAATCCTAGAGTTATGAAAAGAGTATGCTTAGTTATTTTATTCCAATATATCAGTTGGCCAAAATTGTTGCCACATAGAAATTTCATCTTTGTTATATAGTTTCCTAATTCCTGCATAGAACCCTTCAATTTCATTTCCTTCTTCACGATGGTCTCTTCTGTTGATCGTCATACGTTCCCATCGAGAACCAGGTGCATACTGCTTAAATTCGAGCACCACAGTATCTGTTTGAATGACATTCCTAAACATCAATCGTATTTTCGAAAATCATTAATTAGTATTAGAAGGAGAAATATATGAATGACTCACCGCTTTCATGGCAACGACAAAAAGTAACATTGCCATGACACGATTCTAAGTGCCGTATAACACCATACCACCAACCTGCAATATCACAAATCAAATATATTATTCAGTCATGAGAAGTTTTCTTATAGTTTTAGCCACCATTTTAAGTTCAAATTCAATGATAATTCAGATTCTCGATGACGCAAGTGTCTCTCTAGATGCAACTCGGTACCAAACGTATGGTTGTATGGGTCCTATTAACTACGTGATATCATATGGTTGTATGGGTATCGACCTAATAAGATCAGACTGTGAGGAAACACACATAGGAATCTATATGAAAAAAGATAAGTGGGAGAGCATTTATCATTATATACCAAATTACTACTGAATAAAAAAAATGTGTATCTAGGAATGAAGAACAGATACCGTAAGGGAAATGTTCATTCCTTCTCCACTGAATTTCGATGTGATCTCCTGGGCATAAATCATCCAAACAGTCTGAAATATGAAGATCACGAGGTGACTTATCAACCGGAGCTTCCCTTAGTCTCTCCCATGTCACTCCATTCTCTGCAGGAATATCTTTTGACCCGTGTGGTGGATATCTATGCCACCAAATAACCTTTAAACGTTACTATTTTGTGTTGCTGTATTGGTATATAGAAACCAGTTTTGAATGTTATCGAATTTTACCTAGCCGCAAATGTATCGGTATGACAATCATAGGTAAGCTCTGCATCATAGCACGACATGATGAACCCAACATGCCCATTCTGTAAAACCAGGAAATTTACTGTAACTAAATCATTAACATCCATTGAATGGCATATATAAATTTTCATTAATTGATTATAGTCAATTTGTATAGTTTGCCGCCTTTTTACATTATTATTTCTCTATGGCTTGATGGGGGATCAATTATTGCTGTGGTCCAATGTATCATACCTAACTACTGTATGATATAAGCCTTTGGGATGATTGACTTATCCAACCAGTGTAAGCAATAACAGAACATTAAAAAAACAGCTACTGAAGCTTTTTAAAATAGTTAAATACTAATAAGTGCAACATTCAAATGAGGGACCACACGCAACTGCTTGCCCCTTGATAACTCCTGTCACTAACTATGAAGGAGTTTGTTAAAGATTGGACGATAAGGTTACCTCACGGTTAAAGACCTGAGCAGGAAAGCAGAACTTGCCAGTCTCAAGGGCTCGGTAGAATGACACAATCGAAGAACTGTCTCGTGGCTCAGAAGACTTTCTTCCATCATTATGACTAGATTTTAACATCACAACAGACCAGAGTTTAGACAAATAGACCTTAAAAAAGCCTCTTCGTTCTCTACCATCTTCACAGGAACTCAAACGCTCTTTTTGAGATGCAATATGCAACTTCCACTCCTTTTGCGCAGCAAGACCAATAATTCTACCCCATTTCTGCGTCATATGGCGTTTCCATAAGTAATCACTCAAACAAATGTCTCTAAAATAATTAGAAACGCAAGCCATTGTACAAAGATCAGCAGGCTCAAGCTTCTCAAGTATAGTTTCAATTGCCAAAGCAGGCAAATCCAATAGCCTCGACTCCATTGATGCATTCGTTTCAACGCTCTTGGTGTTATAAAAAAGAGCATATAAAAAAGAGAAGAGAGCATATAAAGAAAGCAGTCTCATCTCATTAGTCCATGGCTGAAGTTGCTTAAAGGGAAGAGAGCATATAAAAAAGAGGATGAAGGAGATGAATGTAACTAAGTAGATTAACATTCTGAATGTCTATAAAAGGAAACTATCCAAATTTTATTTGGAGAAAGGATCTTTAACATCTTTCTTTAATATACAGTTTTTTTTTTTTTTTTTTTTTTTTTTTTAATGAGGTTTAGACTTTAACGAAGCCCACCAAACTCCGAGTGGGAAGGAAAAACAAGAAAACTGTTAACCAGGAATAAAAGCTTTCTCCGTTATTAAATAACGGAGAAAGGAAAAAATAAAGCCTACAAACACAAAGTGACAGGGTTTTTTTTTTGAAAGGTAAATTTCACAAAGTGACAGGGTTAAATCCTATAAATGAGGATGATTGCATACAACAAGTCGTTAAAAACTAGTGAATATGAACTCGATGAAATGTGGAATGAAAACCAATCAAGATTGAACCAAAAATATATACTTAAACAAACAACTAAAGCTTAAAAAAACAAAATATTATAATTTTTTTGTGGGCTGAACGAAACGAAAAACACAATTTCTCGCTTCGACTCAACCCACAAAAAAGAAAGGAGAAGAAAATATGCTCGTCTTCTCCTTTCAAACGTGTTTTGTTCTCTAAAAGGATTCTCAGAAACAAGCAATGGGGACAAAATATATATTAATTAAGAAATAGAAAGATTTACTAAAAAAACAAGAAAATGTCTGTGATTGACGTGTGTTTGCTTATTGTTTAGTATATTATTGTGTGGATATAATAATTTATCATGTCTCTATCTATGCCATTAGAGTGGATATTGGACTACCGATAAATGTGTGCATGTTATTATTGGAACATGTTTGCCGTTATTTTCAAGATCAACAAAATAATTTCAGTATCATTTTCCCACTCTATTGTTTAAGTTTATTCAAAATCAACCCAATATACAGCTAACGGATTGAATTTGCATTTATGCATCCATTTTTAAAGGAGAATATAGTAATAGACTAATAGTGTGTACGTATAACGTATTGATTGTTAAAACCTAGCGACAAAGTGGCAGATCCAGGAATCTATAATAGGGCATGCACAAAGGCTCGTATTTTGTCGGTTCAAAATTTTCGGGTCGGTTTTGTCATATAAATCTGGGAAAGCCAAAAGTTCCATGTAGAACCCAAATTTACCAAAGAACCAATCCTTTAATCTCATCCGTCCATTTCTTTTCCTCCCATCCGTTGATTATTATTTCCGTTTCTTTGTTTTCTTTTTATAACAATAATAAAAGGGTATTGTGGTAATTTTACATCGAACACATATTAGAACACATTTCTTTCGATCTATCTCTCATTTACAACAAGCCCCGCTCTCTCGCTCTCATCCCCAACTATCAAATCCGTCGTTATCACCACAATTACCACAATCAGATCATCATCAATAATCGATAACCGCCGTCACATCATCACCATTATTAACCCCCAATCTGCCGTGAACCGCCGTTAACCGCCGTGAAATGGCATCGAATAAGGATAAATCGAAGGCCTCTTCTCTCGTTTCTGGTAATTTCCTTCATATTTCGGTTATTTTTTTCACATTTCGGTTATTGTTTGTTTGATTATCATTAGATATTTTTTATATGTGCTTATTAGTTATTTTGTTTCTAGTTATAACCGGTTTAATTAGATGTGTTAGTTAGTTAATTGTTTCAAATAGGTGTGTTTATGATTGTTAGATACAGTTCTGATTCGATGATATGAAATGTGTTTATGATTGTTAGGCGTCTTCTTTCATTTCTGGTTATTTTGTTCTTATGTGCTGTGGTTAGTGTTGCGAAACGTTTTATTTCGAAAGTTATAGTTATGTGAAGTTATTAGCTGATTTGAGGAGTTATTATAAGTTCATGTTACAGTTATGTGCTTCGGTGAGCTTTTATGCTGTCAAGAGTAACAATATGTTTAGCCTTGAAAATGATGTAATGTGATTCGATTCTATTGTATTTTGGTTGCTCTTTGTAATGTGCTAAATGACGTTTTAGGTTCTTGTTCATGATTAATGTAGCACTAGCAGTTGTATAGCGAAATGCTAAGTTTCAACTCTGTTAGGATGTAGACGTCGAAAGTACCTTAAGTAAGGATGATGAGATTGTTTAGGACATGGATTTAGCAATAATTGAATAACCTGATATGACCGAATGACTATTTGCTGAATGAAAAGTGACTTTTTGGTAGGTTTTATGAATGAGAAACTGATCCTAGTACTAGCTTCTTATTTTTGTGCTTATTTCTCTAATTTGAGTTTGTTTGCTTAGCTTAATTCTGTCTGCAAGTTACCTATTATGTGAAGTTATGAGCTTATTTCTGTGCTTGTTATTGGGATTGTGCTGAGTTGTTAGAATCATACATGATTCTCTAATAAGGGGTGTTTGGCTTAACTAGATATTAAGTAGAATATTTGTTTGGTTGCTGATTTGGTATTTCACATAGGTTGCATAAGAGTAGTAATAGATTCTGAGTGAATCATGTATGATTCTGAGTGAATCATATATGATTCTGAGTGAATCATGTATGATTCTGAGTGAATCATATATGATTCTGAGCTAGTCACTTTCCTTAGGAAACTTTTGAACCATGTACCTATGAAGTTAAGTGCCTTACCACTAGGCCGTTTGTGATGGTTTTTCCTATATATACTTAGTTATATGCAGTTAAGTTAGGCGTTCGTGTCATTTAACGGATAAGCACATACAAATGAACGATATGTTTTGTAGATGAAGAATTTCTGTGATATTGTATAACTTGCAGTTTGGTTGCGTCTTTGTGTTAGGTATCGAAATGTGTACATACTAATTAATGAGATGTTTTAGAGCTTCTGTAGTTTCAAGCTGTTTAGAAATAGTATATGTTGCACATTGATATATGATATGTTCTGAATTGTATGCAATTAGCTTATCGTTTGTGTGGCATATCGATTTGCATATACAAGTAAACAAGATGTTCTGACACTGCTATTATGAGTGAATCATATTCTGATTTCATGCAGCCCACAGGCTGCTGAACTTACATCTTTTTAGGGAAATTTATGTTTAAAACTGAGTAGGATTTTAGCTGAATTGTGTTCTCAGTAGTTTAGAGTGTGATTTGCCCCCAAAATATTGTAGCTTAGAGCTTATTATGTGCAACTTATTGGATTTGATAAGTAGTTGTTTGGACCTGTTTTCTGACTTGTACAGGTATGGCTGTTTTCTGATAAGTAGTTGTTTGAGTTTGTATTTGTGTTTTATCAACTGCTTATTGTCAAATGCTTATTTTATTGATGTATATGATGTATTTTCTTTATAAGTGTATTTTGTCATATATGATTCTGACAAAATCATATATGATTCTATGAGAATCATATATGATTCTGACAAAATCATATATGATTCTATGAGAATCATATATGATTGTATTAGATTATTTTATGGTTATTAACATTTAAAATTTTTATGCAGGTCGATAAAAAACTTATGCACGTAAGCCTAAAGATAAGATAACAAATGAATCATCTAAGAAGGCTACGACTTCTGATAAACCAAAGTTAAAAGTTGTCAAACCTAAACCTCAACCTTCTCCTGTAAAACAAAAAACTCAACCTACTCCTGTAAAATCAACTAGGTTTAGGTCTGATAAGAAAAGTGAGTCTAAGGATGCGTCTGAAGAAGATGAGTCTGAAGAAGAGGTTGAAGAAGATAAGAAAAGGGAGTCTAAGGACGAGTCTGATGAGGTTGAAGAAGACGAGTCTGATGAGGTTGAAGACGATAAGGAAAGTGAGTCTAAGGACGAGTCTGGTGAGGGTGAGGATGTTAAGGATAGTAGTGAAGATGTTAAGGACGAGTCTGATGAGGGTGAATAAGGTGAAGATGTTAAGGATGAGGACAAGTCTGATGAGGGTGAAGAAGGTGATGATGAAAGTAGTGAAGGTGAAGAAAGTGAAGAGGAGGCAATTACAAATTATAAATCAAAGGTTGTAGTGAAGAAAACAAATGTTAAGAAAGTCGTTTATGAGTCTGACAGCGATTCAAAAGAAAAGAGGGCTAAAAAACAGAAGCGTGTTGCAACAAGTAATAAACGAAAGCGTGTTTCTGACTCAGATTCTTTTGTTGAAGAAGAAAAGGTCTCAAAGCCTAAGAAGAAATCTTTGAAAAAGGCTATTGTTGAAGTGAAGTTTGAGAATGTTTTGAAGCCGAAGGAGCGTGCAGTAAAGGCACAAGAGAAGGTCTTGAAGCCTAAGAAAGTTTTGAAGCCGAAGAAGCTTAAGTCAGAACCAATTGGAAAAAAGAATAAACCTGTTTCCGATGCACAAATTAAGAAGGAAGAGTATCTGAGAAAATTTCCGGCTCTCCTTTCTAGGACAGTACCTGCGAGCTTGTTTTCTGCTATTCGTGATGCAAGAGTTGATATGAAATCTTTCTTGGAGGATATCGGGTTTTCTTCACTTGACGGGGTTAATATAGAGTCAGTGCCATCTCGTATGGCTGGGTTTGTGGTGGAAAATTTTAATAAACAAACTTACGAGCTTGTGTTGGAGAAGGGGAAGATTCTCGTGACTCCTGAGAAAATCCATGAGATTTTAGGAGTCCCTCTTGGTGGAATAAAGTTTTTTGAGTTACCCAAGAGATCTTTGGATGATCCTTTTGTGAATCTGTGGCTTAAACAATTTCATCCAAAGAAGTATAAAGAAATCAGAGCTAGTGATGTTGCTGGAAAGTTGATCACTGCAACGGAAGTTGACTTTATGTTTAAAGTCAACTTCCTTACTCTATTTGCCAATGTTATGGCCAAAG
This sequence comes from Artemisia argyi, assembly GCA_030686995.1. NCBI lineage: Eukaryota > Viridiplantae > Streptophyta > Magnoliopsida > Asterales > Asteraceae > Artemisia > Artemisia argyi. The sequence goes on along the minus strand of CM060697.1, from coordinate 16,182,806 downwards.
CTCATACAATGAAGGCGCTTATAGATTTGACGGTTGTTAGGCGTATTACTGAAGAAATTATCATTCCAAACATTGATTGGTGTGATTATATTTACCACTGTCTTAAATACAGTGAAATACCTAAAACGTCTTCAGGCTTCTACAATGGCGCATTGTGCTTCTTGATTGTAAGTTTTTCCTTTTTTGTTTATAGATTTTGTGATTACTTTTTATGATCTCATTGTGTATTATTTCCTATTAACAGCTCCTGTATTTTGATTCCACAAAATTTGAGGGTTTGCCCATTATTCGTTACCGTCCTGCTATCCGAAACTGGAGCTCAAGTTTGATGAATCAACGTCAGAAGCTTGAGATTGAACGAGAGGAAATAGGTACAATGGAATTGCATGGGGAGTGGAGTGAATCTGAAGTACAAGGTACTGAAGGTTTTTTTGGTGGTAGTGCCAAAGTGAGCCAGGCTCGTAGTTCTTGTGTGCCTCCTACCGACAAACAGGTTCGACTATTTTCTGTAATTAAAATCATGTATGATTCTCAGTGAATCATATATGATTCTGAGTGAATCATGTATGATTCTGAGTGAATCATGTATGATTCTGAGTTAATCATATATGATTCTGAGTGAATCATGTATGATTCTGAGTGAATCAGCTGCGCTAGTCACTTTCCTAAGGAAACTTTTGAACCGTGTACCTATGAAGTTAAGTGCCTTACCACTAGGCCGTTTGTGATGGTTTTTTCCTATATATACTTAGTTTTTTCCTATTTAACGGATAAGCACATACAAATGAACGAGATGTTTTGTAGATGAAGAATTTCTGTGATATTTTGAGATGTTGCGTCTTTGTGTTAGGTATCGAAATGTGTACATACTAATTAATGAGATGTTTTAGAGCTGCTGTAGTTTCAAGGTGTTTAGAAATAGTATATGTTGCACACTGATATATGATATGTTCTGAATTGTATGCAATTAGATTATCGTTTGTGTGGCATATCGATTTGCATATACAAGTAAACGAGATGTTCTGACACTGCTGCTATTATGAGTTGTTTTGATATAGTATAAGTTGCTCAGATTAGTAAATTATATATTGATATGCGTACTGTCATTATTTAAGGCAGTTTATTCTGAGTGAATCATGTATGATTCTGAGTGAATCATGTATGATTCTGAGTGAATCATGTATGATTCTGTGTGAATCATGTATGATTTTATTTATTTATTTATTATTATTATTTATTTTTATTATTTTTTTTTGTAGAATTTTTGCAGAATGATTAATGAGAAGCTTTCAAACATATCTCGTCAAAAGGTTGAACTTGAAAATCTTCTAAAAAATGCTAATACTGAGTTCCCAAACGACGAAGATGTGCTTGAATTATACAACAAATATGGAGCTCTTTTCAAGGAAACTGTAGCTCTTGAAGATCTTCATATTGATCATTTTGAGCCACAAGATCGACAAGATGATGATAGCAATGATCGTGGCAAGAAAGATGTTGATGCTGCTAAGAAAGATGTCGGGGTAGACAAGGTGGTTTCTGAGAATGTTGGGGTAGATAATTTGGTTTCTGAGAATGTTGCTGCTAAGAAAGATGATGGTGCCGCGAAAGATGCTGAAATTGAGCAAGAGTTGAGTGACGAAGAAGAACCTATATTGAGTCAAGACAGTTTTACGCAGTGGCTCCAAGATAACATTGACTGGATTGGAGAGGTGATTGACTGCATTTACGATGCATACTATGATGTATGTATCGGCCAGTTTTTTTTAAATACTTTTCTTTTTATTAATCTATTTAACTATAAATTTGTTTTGATTCAGGAGGAATTCCTAAACTGGCCTCGGGTTGTACAGCCGCTTAACACTGATTGTCCTAAGACTCCAGAACGAGTGGTTACTCGTTCATCTCCAAAGAAAAGAATTGTTAAGCCATCTTCTTACCTGTCATCTCCATATGAGAATAAGCCGACAAAAGTTATTGCTATGGTTCAGAGGATTGAATTTGAGTTAGGCAATAGTTTGTTTGCAATGCAGGGCGATAAGATGTAAGTTCACTGTTTAATTCCCCCTGCCATAATTAGGCATATCTACATAATAGTGTTCTAATAGTTATTTGATTGTTTCTAGTGTTCAATAAGCCTTTAATACAGTTAATAGATATGTCTTGATCATTAGTTTAGGCATTGAGAGCTTAATTCTTAGAATCATAGTGTAACTGCCATTTGAGAGGGTGTTTGGATTAATTGAGAATGGTGTGTTCTAGTTGTTTGTGTTAGGTGTATTCTGCAACCTTAGACTCATTTAGGGACAGGTAGGATAAAACAAGCTTAGTTTTGCAGGTTACTACATCTAAAGTCAAAATTGCATCAAATAACAATTTCTTTCTTCCTTAGTTGTTAACTGATCATACTATTCTACTCAGTCAGTGGATTATGTTATTGTGTTTATGTTTGTAGTGCTTAAACTAGTTAAATAAACACTTAGGGTAAGATCTCAGCTATCAAAATTCAGATTGGTCAAAGTTCTTGTGCAAAATAAAAAGTCAATCCTACATGATTCACTCAGAATCATATATGATTCACTCAGAATCATACATGATTCACACAGAATCATACATGATTCACTCAGAATCATACATGATTCACTCAGAATCATACATGATTCACTCAGAATCATACATGATTCACTCAGAATCATATATGATTCACATATAATCATATAATATGTAATTTAAAATTGCTCTAAGAAAGTTTGCTATAATGATATGTACTTATTCTAATTCACTTTTTTGTTTTTCTAATTTTATTTAGGGAAACAGTTTTTCAAACTCGTTTTGGTGATCATGAGATATCAGCTGTAAGAGTGAATATGGAGACATTGGCACCAGGTTTGTGGATAGATAACAATGTCGTTGACTGTTGGGGAGCTATATTGAATTATGAAGAATCTGTTAAAAAGGATCTAGCACCCAAAAGGCATTTTTTTCCAACTGGTTGTATTGTAAGTGTTTTAATTTTTATGCATAATATGTTTACTTTTATTATCAAGTGTATTTATTTTTACACTTCTTGTTTAATACAGACAGATGCTATGGTGAAAGGTACTATTGGTAAAAATGAGCAGTGGGATGTATTTTTAACGGAGATTACGGCTCATTTTAAAAATGTCAATGTCCCTAAGTTTCTTGCAGAAATTGAATTGGTAATTTCTCATTTCATTTACATATATAATTTTTGAAAGTCTTAATTGGTTTTTTAAGTTTCCTTTTTATTGTTTTTATAGGCGTTCTTCCCAATTCAAGTCTCCAATGTTTTTAACATTAAGAAGCCTGTTTTATCAATGATCATCCTTGATAATTCTCCACAGACGTATGTCTCAAAGTACAAGGGTGCGTGCGATATTCTGGTAAGTATTTTATTAGACAGAGCTCATTAATAATGTTCTTATGATTATGCTTATGATTTTCTAAAATGATATATTATTTTATGATTATTTTTTGTTTCTACTACTGATTATTTAGCAGTAGGATTAGGAGTAGGTATAAATTAGTGGTAGTTTAGTAGTTTTTAGTGTAATTTCTATAGCTTTAGCTTATTGTAATCTCATCTTTCAGTTTTCAATTGAATTGTAATCTCATCATTAAGGTTACATTCCTGTTACTTTTGCACTAAAGTTACCCGATTAGACCCATTGTTTAGCAGCCATTCCTGTCTTAGTAGTGCCTTTTCCATATCAGTGTTTAGTTGTTGCTTTCTAGCTTGTTTGAAGCTCTTGTTCTAGGACTGTTGTTACCCCTGCCATCAGATCTGTCCCTATAGCTCCAGTTCATAAGTCCATATATGATTATGTGTGAATCATATATGATTCTGTGTGAATCATATATGATTCTGGAGAATCATAGTATATTTGATCGTTTATTAACGTATTTTTTGTTTTTCTTTTTTCTAGAAGGACTTTTTTTCTAGGTTTCTGCTGCTACATCGACATCCAAAAACTGATGACGTTGTAAATGTTAAACCACGGGTTCTTCAGCTGAAATGGAAATCTAAAAACAACCATTCTGACTGTGGAGTGTTTGCAATGATCCATATGGAGTCCTATTTTGGTGAAATTGCAGCAAAATGGGGTGTTGGTTTGTGTAAAGAATCGGAGAAGCAAGTGTCGTTGTTGAGGCGAATGAGGTTCAAAATTGCCACCAAGATTCTCTTGCATAAGTTGAATTTGCATTCACAAAAGATGTATGATTTGGCTTTGAAGTTCCAGTCAGATATAGATGAACAAACAAGGATCTCGATTATTGTGAAGGCACTCAGGAACAGGGCTGCTCGTGATCCAGGAAAAGATGTTCATAAAGAAAATGTTCTTAAGAATGATGTTGATAAATAGATGTCATTAAGAGATTTAAAACTGATGTCGTTAACTGATGCTATTTGTATATTTTGAAAACTGATTGTAGTATTGAAAACTGATTGTATGATGTCGTTAACTGATGCTATTTGTATATTTTGAAAACTGATGGAAGTATATGAAATGGTAAATTGATGCTATATTGATGTTTTAAATTTTCTGATGGTATTTAGGTGCATCTCTTATTTTTAATAACATATATATTTTCCAGAATCATATATGATTCTGTGTGAATCATATATGATTCTGGAGAATCATATATGATTCTGGAGAATCAGAATCATATATGATTCTGGAGAATCATATATGATTCTGAAGACTTTTTCTTAATATATATGGCACAAAAAGTAGACGAAACCAACCACAAGAGTTTGGTTGATGCAATTAAATTAACATTGAATCCACTTCATGACACAAGAATGAAAAATAAAAATAAGTCCAAAACCAACATGTCTAAATCTAGTTCATTTTGGATTTTGTACAAAAAAACAAATCTGCTTTATTGTTTAGATTAAGCGTTTTCATACATACTAAGCGCGGAAAAGGGATAATGTTGGATTATATGAAATTTTGCAAGTTCTAAAGTTCTAAAAATAGAGTATGAACAGAATCATGTGAAAATGAGTTCGAAATATGACTTTTATGATTGCAAAGGTGAATGCTGATGGAACAAAAGATCCAAATATGCATGCCTTACTCATAAAAATACTACATGATGAAACAAAAGAATCATATATGTGTTTAAAGTGGGGAATCAAATATGATTCTGGAGAATCATATATAATCATATATGATTCTCCAGAACCAAAGTTGTCCTTGTCTCAAATTCTCAAAACCTGAACCAAATTTAAATTGTTTCATATAAAGTGCAATAAACAAATTTTTCCAACAGTGCAATAATAATAAACAAATTTAAAGAAATTGTTATTCAAGAAGCGTTAGTCGCTTTTTCAGTTGCGACATTTCTTGTTTGTTGTACACCTGCATCAGTTCCACCATTTTGTGCAGCAGCAATTCTCGCAAGTTTTGCAATATACTTTGGATTTTTTGGACATGTCGACTTTATGTGCTTGTTAGTATTCTCACCACAGTATCCACATTTCCTTTTCCGCTTAGATGATTCTTCAAGTGCTATTTCTCTTGCACTCTTTCTACGTTCTTCTTTAGACCAACCTTTGGTTTTAGCTCTGGATGGATTGTTGACCACTTGTTTCTCAGGTTTCTTAACTGCATATACATCCTCAAGCACATTCTCAATTTCTTTTTTCCGTGAAGGAGGTTTAGGCGCTTCATCCTTAATTCCTTTCTTGATTGATTTCAATTGTTCCACAAACTTCCCTAACTTTCCTTCATCTTTACCCAACAAATATAGACACTCGTCTACCACGAACGTAGCCTCATTTGTTAATTTCTCAACTGGTATATTCTTTTCACCATACCTATTTGTCATTCTTCTCAATGCAGGTGGTATTATGTCCCTCCTCCAACGCCTCAAGATATACTTTTCCAGAATCATTTGAATATCACGGTTCTTCAAAGCGCAGAATGCATGTCTACATAAAAATCCAAATCGAAGAAAATGCCTACAAGTACATTCCACTGACCCGTCTTCAAGAGAACGTATAACCTTATTACAGAAAAGAAAGGGAAGAAAATTAGAACCTATATTATTCATTAACAACTAATGTTCAGAATCGTATATGATTCTGTAGAATCATATATGATTCTGTATAATCATATATGATTTTACAGAATCATATATGATTCTGTAGAATCATATATGATTCTACAGAATCATATATGATTCTGTAGAATCATATATGCAAGTAAATTTACCTTGTATTCTACTACTTTTTCACATTCCTGCACTTGTTCTTCTCCTTTTTCTTTATAAAGTGTCCTATAAGCAGCCGCATTTCTATCTCTAATCCTAAGCATCTCACAGCCCTCTTCCGTTCTAAACTCTTCTATTGTGCAATTCCAACAAGCTTCCTTTAATTCCTTTTGAACAAGCAGAAACATTGTCCTTGTGTATACTTTAGATGCATGACGTTCCATACTCAATTGTGTAGAAAATTTTGGAGCTGAGTCATATGTGTTAAAGTCCATTTGTTCTTGCCGATACCTTTGCCTCTCCATTGCAGATTCGAAGCACATTATGAAATGAACCAATGTTGATCCGTGATTTGTGAAATTTTTGAAGAATGCGTTTTCACTCTCAGACCTTGAAGTAGTTCTCATTAATCCAAACAGTGGTGAGTCAATAAAATACGCTGGTATCCACATTGCTCGAAGTCCAAACATCTTCTTCATCCATTTGTGGTCTTGCAATTCAAAATCTTCAATCAATTTTGCCCATTTTTCTTCAAACTTCAACGGTTCAATGAACATATTCCACATAATCTTGTTCAAACGCTTTTTGAAATCAGTTTCATCATATATTTGTTTACAAATCTGTAAAAAAAAAAAATTATGTTATTCAGTTGATTCTTCAAGAATCATATATGATTATATGAGAATCATAAATGATTCTATGAGAATCATATATGATTATATGAGAATCATATATGATTCTCAAAGAATCATATATGATTCTCATAGAATCATATATGATTCTTTCTCATAGAATCATATATGATTCTATGCATAGTCAGTGTTTGGATTCAGTAAAATACCTTTCTTGGAATTTTTTGTGAGATATGCCACATGCATAGTCTGTGTTTGGATTCAGTAAGTACAGCTTCAATTGCTAACTTCATGGCTCCATCTTGATCCGTTACAATCATTTTTGGTTGTTTCCCATGTGCCTTCATGAATGATTTCAGTAGCCATGTGTAAGCTTCTGTATTTTCTCTTAGAAGCATTCCCGCACCAAAAGTCACACACTTTTTATGATTATCTACCCCGGTGAATGGAACAAACACCATTTCGTATCTGAATATCATCAGTTTCACAAAATTATTTCAAGAATAGAATCAAGAGTTTCAAATCTCACATAATCATATATGAAAAGTTACTTACTTGTTAGTTCTGTATGTTGCATCAAATGACACTACATCTCCAAATTCCTTATAGTTGCATTTGGCAACTTCATCCGCCCAAAAAAGTGCAACCAACTCACTTTTTTCAACCATATAATGAAATGTAAAGTTCGGCACATAATTCTGTCGATTTTCCATTTTGTTTATCAGCATTTGCGCGTCACTTTCACCTATACATACATTTATATCCCTTTGATGATTCTTGAAATCACTGCTTGTGCCATGAACATATTGATAACCACCTTTAATACCACATAACAAACGGTGTGCCTTTGTTGCACCAAGTTTCATATTTGAAGATTTCACAACGAACACCTTTTCCGCTTGAGTCATCTTCCTTTGTTTTTTTGTTAGATGCTGATACTCTTTTGGAATCATTAAATGATTGTGCTTAGAATGGAATTTATGAACTACATATTTTCCAGAAACCTCATCCAAAGTTATTAATACTCGCGCCATACAACCTGTTACCCGTTGTCTTGTATTTCTTACTTTCTTGTCACTGTTTTCAGGATCCAATGTGTTTATATTTATCTCTTTTGGAATCCCTTGCCTATTACACATAAGGTACTTACTTTTTACCAAACCACTTCTTGTATTTTTTTGCGCCGATTTTTTAACTTCAAATCCTGCTACTTCAGCATATTTGTTATACATTTCAACGCATTCCTCTATCGTATTATACTTTTTCCCCTCAACAGGTATATAAATATCATCAACTACTGGTTCCCAAGTAACAGATCCCCCGGGAGTTTCTTCATGTGCGTATAAAATTGGCCTTGGTGTTGTCACAGATGCTGAAATATAGTATTTTCATTAGAATCAGATATGATTTATGAAGAATCATATATGATTCTTGAAGAATCATATATGATTCTAGAAGAATCATATATGATTCTACAAGAATCATATATATATATATATATATATATATATATATATATATATATATATATATATATATATATATATATATATATATATATATATATATATATTTTTTTTTTTTTATTTTTTTTTTTTACAGAAAGTATAAACCAGATTCCCAAATAGAATCATATATGATTAAACAATAATCATATATGATTCAATAATAATCTATTAATAAGATTAAAAAGCAAAAAAAAAAAAAAAAAAAAAAAAGCTAAATCAATATTACCTTGAATAACAGCAATATTTTCTTCTTCCACATCAGCATCTACCAATATTTCATCAATATTTTCTTCTTCCACGTCAGCAATATTTTCTTCTTCCACATCAGCATCCACCAATATTTCAGCTTCATTCATAACCTCATCATCCAACATAACAGATTCTGTTTTTTAAGAAAATCGCATGTTATTTTGTTATATATATATATATATATATATATATATATATATATATATATATATATATATATATATATATATATATATATATATACATTACAACGATCAAATACTCTTTATTTTCTGAATAGAATCATATATGATTCTCCAGAATCATATATGATTCCACAAGAATCATACATGATTCTATTACAGATAAAACAGAATTTATTCATACCTTCATATCTGATCTACATTTCATATAAGCTTAAAAAGCAAAAAAATAAGCTGATTTACATTTCATATCTGATCTACTATAAAAACAAAAAAAACAGAAACACAGAAGCTACCATATCTGATTCTACTATATATATATATATATATATATATATATATATATATATATATATATATATATATATATATATATATATATATATATATATATATATATATACCTTCATCCACATCAGCATTCACCATACCTTCTTCCATATCTGATTCGACGGTTGTGAATGACGGCTGTTGGGGATGACGACGGTTGGGGATGACGACGGTTGTGTATGGCGACGGTTGGGGATGAAGATTGGGTAGGTTTTCGACTGGGGATGACGATTGGGGAGTTGTTGAAGGGTTGGAGATGACGGTTGGAGGTGGTGAACGGTTGGAGATGACGGTGGAGGTGGTGGACGGTTGGAGGTGGACGGTGGAGGTGGAGGTGGGGAACGCATTGTTGGAGAGAAGAGGGTAAAAAAACACACCGGTGTGTGTGTGTGTGTTTTTTTTTTGTGAAGAATGATGTTAATGATTTTTTTTTTTATTATGTAATTGCCTTTTTTGCCCCTCTAGTGTAAATATTACATCTAATCTAAGCCATTGGATCAAATTAGATTGTATGGTTATGATTTGTTGATTGGATCTATGGCAAGGAGGGGTTCTTCATGGATCTCAACTCATCTGGGAAATTGGCAAAAAAAAGGCATCATACTTGTCACCTTTTGTCATTGTATGTATCATACTTTTTTTTTTTTTTTTTTTTTTTTATTATTATTATTATAGCACTAACATTTTTAAATCGTGTCATTGTATGTACTTTGGCCATGTGAAATGACCATTTTACCCTTCAAAATTTGAAAAAAGTAGGGGTAAAATGGTCACAAAGTACACACAATGAAGCGATTTAAAAATGTTAGTGCTATAATAAAAAAAAATAAAATATGATACATACAATGACAAAAGGTGGCAAGTATAATGCCTTTTTTTTGCCAATTTCCCTATAAATCTTATATACAGAAAAGAAAAAACTGCTATAATATACAAAACAAACTGTATCACTTATTCATCTATAAAATTTAAAATGATAAGAATCATCTCATGTTCATTTGAATACGTAGTATAAACATATTATATTTTCAAAGTAAGACTTTTCAATTTCCACCACTCATTTCCATCTACTCCTTCACAGTCACATACATAGAGACATTTCTCTCACATGCTCATACATAATCTTTCAAAAACTCCATTGTTGTTCTTTCGAGATCATAGCTTTCTATAGCCTTAAATTTCTTTCTCCTTTGTTTTATGTTGACTAGCAAGGTCCTCGTGCGATGTGGTTGCGGATAACCTATGATTTAATGTTTTCGGTTAATATAATTTAATTCAGTTGTAATTTTTTGGCGATAGCTTTACTCATTAGTTTGTTCGTTTAGGAACTATAAGCAATGGCAAAAGTTTGGTGAAACTTTGCTTAGTTTGTATTATTATTATTATTATTATTATTATTATTATTATTATTATTATTATTATTATTATTATTATTATTATTATTAGTAATTTGTTTGGTTTGTACAATGTGTTTTTTTAATTGCATTTTTCATTGAAAGGGGTTTTTTAAAGTATCATCAATTAGCAGTTTGCATTACCTATACTATGTATTTTAATAGGGTACTACTATATGTACCAAGATATATCTAACCTTGATAACCATGTTTCTTTTTTAAGGGCCCGTTTGGTATGCTAGAGGGTTTAGATTCAAAAAATCGATATCAATTGTTTGGTTCAAATTTTTCTTCCTCACACAAAGGAATCGAATGAAAGATCCATATCAGGGTCAACTACTATCTTTTGATGGAAAGATACAAAATTTTCTTACTCTTCCCACATTATATTTGATATGAGCCACATATTTTAAGAGCATTCTTTTTAAATATTTTATTTCTCTATCTTAGGGTGCATTTGATATACTATTTTGAAATGAGTTTTGAATAGATTTGACACTTATTAATTTTTTGGTTGAAATTTAAGGATTAGAATTTATGACTCTATACCATAAAAGTGGGGTTGTGTAAAAGTAAGGGTGTATTTGTTTCGTGGGTATTGTATTGTTGGAATCAAAGGATTCCTTGAATTTGCAGTTTGGTTAATGGATTGGGTAATAAAATAAATGATTTAACTCTAAAAGTGATTCCACTATAATATAGTGGGTATGGATGAAAGACCTGACAATGTAGGTCTTTCCATCATTTTCAACCATTAATTTTGTACTTTTTTATTTAAAAAATATCTTTCTTGTACTTTTTCTTCTATAAATAATATTTTTTAATTCATTATTAATTTTAAAAATAAATATATTTTATACAATTATATATTTTCTCTCTTCTCAATTTCTTTCAAACCAATCTCAAAACCAAATCCGATTCCAACCCTAGACCAAATTTAAATTCAAATCTAAGGGCCCGTTTGGTTCACGGGTGTGACGGGGTATAGAATGAAAGATTCTTTGAATCCTTTGTTTGGTTAATTTTATAATTTCTAACATGTGACTTTGATTTCAAATTGTCATACCACCCTATGTAGGTGACTTTGGATGAAAAACAACCAATCAAAAATTTTCTTTTATTTGTTGACTTTTTGTGAGCCACATATATTCATTCATTTTTTTTTTAATCTTTTATCTTTTATATTTAAATAAATACATAAAACCTATTAAACATATATATAAATTAAACATTAATTAATTTTCCCTCTCCTTACTTTCTTTCAAATCTTTCCTAAATCAGAATCCAATTCAAATCCTACTTACAAACCAAACGCACCCTAAATCTTAATCGTAAACCCATCTACAAATCAAACAGACCCTTATTTGTAAGAAATAATAATATTAAATGTAATATTAATTTACCAAATGGGCCCACTTTATTATATAATAATATTAAATAATTATCTATTACCAATTACATTTTACAAAATAAACAACATTAATATTATCATTCAATTACTTTTCTTTCAATCTATACAAAATTCAAATCTAAATCCTAAACCCATCTATAAACCAAACGGGCCCTAAGCTCTTACTTTGCAGTTGATTTAAATTAAGTGGGACCCCTAACATATTAATTACACATATTGAATGCATTTATTTTTATTCTCTTGTAAATTGATACACGTAGTAATTATACTTCCTTTTATTCTTTTAGTTATTCTTTCACAATAGTTATTACTAGCTGGGTAGCCCGCGCGTTGCAGCGGGTGTGTTTTGTATTTTGTGAGTTGTACGGTGTAATTAATAATTTTGTTATTTGAAGTATGCATATGTTTACTTGGAAGCATAATTTGTTTATGTTTACGGATTCCTTTTTTTTTTTTTTTTTTTTTTTTTTTGGTATTTTAAAAGAAACAAATTTGTATAAGAAATTTTTTGTAAGTGTATTATTTTTTGTGTTTTTTAATTTTTATTTTTTTGAAAAAACAAATTTTCATAAGGAAATTTATTTAAAAAAAAAACTGTAGCGAGTACTGTAGCGACACGTGGCGCAAAAAAAAAAAAAAAAAAAAAAAAAAAACTCTAGCGTACTGTAACAAGCACTGTATCAGCTACAGTGCTGCTACAGTAATCGTTTCTGCCTTTTAGTATATATAGTAATTAAATTATTATTAAGTAATTACGTACTATCAAATTGAAGATACAAGAAAAGTATACAACGAAAACTTTTATACATAATATATAACTACAATTATTAAACATATTCATTGATGATGTTTGATTTAATTATATTTTGTTAATACTTCATCCACATCATATTAAAGTGTCCCCATTACTGTTTTAGATTTAGAAAATTGATGATCTCTCCTAAGGTTGCTTGTAATGGGTTGTAATGGGTTAGTCGTCAAAATGTGTTTCGCGGATATTATTATCGTATTTCGAAAAATATTGACCTAACAAAGTAATTATGTAACGTTCTTTATATTGTATTTTTAATTATTCATTTTCAATAAAATTTGTATTATTTGTTCACATATATATAAGTACATATGTATATGACAAAAGTAAAAAAATAACTATAAAAATAAATAAATACAAAATATGAAAAAGTGTTGTAAAACAACGGACCTAGAAGCACAATAAGAACAATAAACAAGAAAGTGTAAAAGAGTATGGAAAGGAAGATATAACTTATTATTGATGTGTCTTATATCACATTAGGTACCTCTATTTCTAGGAACCACAACATGAATGATATTAAGTACAATATTGGAAGTTACAAATAAATTATAAAGGTAGAGGTTACTAGTTATGGTACATGAATGTGTACAATCATTATAATAAATATTCATAACATTCCCCTTTGATTGTACATCATTCAAAATACGCTTTGGATACTGCCTCATTAAAAAACTTGCTAGGAAAAACCCAGTGGGAGAAAAATCATAGCTAAGGGAAAAAGAGTGCAGTGCGTATTATTCCCCCTCATAATCACTTTACTTGAGCTCACTGAAACGCCGCATTCCGATGCCATATATCAATTTCTTAAATATTGAGGTTGGGAGTGCCTTGGTAAATGAATCTGCTAGATTGTCGCTTGAACAATAATAGCGCCATTCTTTTGTACGTCATGACTAAAAAAGAACTTCGGTGAAATGTGCTTGGTTCTATCACCTTTAATAAACCCTTCCTTCAGTTGAGCAATGCATGATGCGTTGTCCTCGTGTAAAATTATTGGTCCCTCATTTCCAGCATAAATACCACATGATCTACGTATGTGTTGTATCAAACTTCTTAACCAAACACATTCTCGACTTCCTTCATGAATCGCTAGAATTTCCACTTGAAGATACCGAAATATTTGTTTTACTCCATTTGAGGATTATGCCTCGTTAAAACCTTACTAGATAAAACCCAGTGGGACAAAATTCTAGTGAAGAAAAAAAGAGTACATAACTCTTTTATACGCTCGGGGATGTTGCCTCATTAAAAATCTTGCCGGAAAACCCTGTGGGGACAAAACCATGGTCAAGGGAAAAATAGTGCAACGCGTATCTTCTCTCTCCCTGATGATCACATCACTTAATCTTATTGATTCAGTGAAATGCACATTGAAGTGTCTTGATAGAATCTCGTGAATAAATATTCTCATCTCGTGAATAAATATTCTCTACATGTTATTTTCATATCCATTTTAAGGATTAACGTACGCCATACATCTCACTCAAAGTACATCATCGTACTTCACATGTTATTCATTGCAAACACAATTAATTCAAATGATATATTATATCATGTATGACCATTAGCGAGAATCATAAATGATTCATACACATTTTAGTATGACACTTTAAATCGATATTGTGATCATCATCTTTATAAATCAAGGGGTCTTTTACAAATCATGTGACCTCATAAACATATGTCTCGTTTATCCGTATAAGGATAGTTAGCATCTTCCACAAAGTTTATCATTAAGATGTTCAATTCGTAAATTAAGACAAACTTTGTCTTTTGTTTCAAATTCAATTTCTATGCATTCAATCGCCTTTACAATAAAAAAAAATATCGTATGAAACTTAAACCATATTCTAGATCGAGAAATGCTAGATCCACATAAGAAATCCACAAAAAAAATCCACACGCTGACGTGTCAGTCAGTGATTGGTGGATTTTACTATAGTTTCTCTCTCTTCTCTATGATTAAACCAATCACTGCCTGACACGTCAGCGTGTGAAGTTTTTTTTGTGGATTTCTTATGTGGATGTAGCATCCCTCTTCTAGATCTCTTAACAAAGTTTCATACTCAAACATGGCACATTACTATACGTTAAGGTCATTAATATACATATGCCGAAAACGTGATTAGTTCGATACAATCAAATACTATTCTCGAAAACTTTTCTTATATGCTTTAACATAAAAAAATCACTAGCATGCTCTATGCATTTATATGCTATAATAAAATCTCAAAATCACATGAGTTATTCATTAACTTTTAGACGCATATCAATCACTATTATATTGCCAGACCTAAATACATTATTGGATCCACCACATGAGAACGTGCCTCCTTATGATCATTTTCATGTCTTTATGAATATATTGTGTGTCGTTAGTCATGCCTTAAATACAAAAGTTTCAATACTTTAATTTCGCTTCCTCATAAAGACCAACGCATATCCAATAATTTACACATTCATATGTACGGACTTCAAGTCCCAGTAACCATGTCTCGTCACAAGACTTTCATTACTTCTTTGCGTCTTTACATCCTTTTGGCTACTCATTTATACATCTGCACTTTCTGCAGGTATGCTTCCATGATCCACACCATTATTATAGCGCTATCTTATATATTCTCATAATCATTATCATTCCTATTTATCATATACCATAGTACTATCGACATCGATTCATTTCTTTTCTTTTCGATTCCACACTTTACTACACATTATATTCTATCATTTATTGAGATCTCAAAATTTTTCACGTACCCGGGGTTTTCAATAACCTTTATGTATAGTTTCTCTTTAAGAGACTATTATGGGGTCTTTATTACCTCGATTTGACCATCTTGATTTTATTGCTCCATTTTATCATTTCATTTGAGGACTTTTTATTTGGAATCAATTAGTCTATCACGTTGTAGACGTGCCATAGACTTACGACCAATCATCGGTTTTTATTGCTGGGACACACAGTGTAATTGGAGCAATAGCAACATATATATGATCTAGTCACTTTCTTTAGGTCACTAAACATGTCTGGCATTTACTAGATCTGAATGTTATTTGTCCCTTGAACTTTAACTTCATATTCATTAGTGTGAGGATCAACATTTATATCATAATTCATTCCAAGTTTCTCGCTGCTCATTCTCTCCCCCTGAATGAATTATCAATTGAAACATCCCATTTTGTGTGTTGTAGTGTATTTACTATATATCACACAATTATAAAATCTCACATGGGAAATATAGCTTGTGACCAAAACCTTTCTAACAGGGAGGATTCATTATAGATTGTTGGCAAGATGCGAATTCATATGTCATAACATGCCCCATAAACTAAAAGTTTTGTTCTCATAATATTATTGGCTTTACAATCAACTGAAGACGTTTTATAAACGTTTCAACAAAAGCAATTCGCATATGAATATGGGCTACTTTTATGTTCAACACTTATTTCAATAATCGCCCAATACTTGGAAGTACTCACCACCATTTACAGTAATTTAATTTGAAATCCATGCTCACATTATAGAAGTCGAGCCACTAATCACGCTAACCTTAAGTTGCGTCTTTGATGATCATTTTGACGATGCATCGATTTTAAAAACTCAAAATGATCCACATGGCGGATGTATAGGCCTACATACATCCCCTTTATGTTCTTTCAAAAAATTTATAACTTATAGGATAAAGTCCTTATTTATATGGTGGTGATATATGAACAATAACTTCCATTGAGAACAATCAAATCCATTATGCAAGAAAATTATTGTTCTTCTATATATTTCGCATCTTCATTGACCAGGATGGTCCAACTGGCCATGCCAATAACTAATCTTGGCTCATAAACTCTGGTTTATGGCCACATGTGCTTCAAATGCACTTGAGTTATATCTAAAAGTCGAACAATATGAAGAAACACATACATTATCGCATTTTTACTTTTGTTTCTCCAATCAAATTTACATGATCACTTTTATGGCTTTTACATAGTTCAATATAATTGCACATTTAGGCAAACTATAAAGTGCATATCAAGTAGAGATTAGATGCTAATAAGAAGTATTATACTTCATACAAAGAAATGAAGGCAACATCATGAATCAAAATCATAAGATATGTAAGTTACATAACAATTTTAAAATATCTAATGCACCGTAATATTAAAACATGCATAAGCTCCACACCTATACGTACTTTAAAAGATTCATATCTTCACTTGTTACGCACATAGTCGTAACTCACAATGTTTATTAGCTCATACTACAACGCAAGTTCAAGTATATAGACAATCCGATGGGTGTCACTATATAGTTAAGTTGCAAAAATCCACCAACAATGATAATTGATATTACATGTTTTCACAAGTAATAACAAGATAATATCTTACAAGTCTATGTAATGTAGGAGACTAAAATTGGATAAGTAATATCACGATATATATACGTTAGAGATTTTATCAATATGTTTCTGACAAAACCATCACCTTGAACAAATATTCAAAATATTCTAAGTTATGATAATATATCAAACAAATTAGTTAGTTGATTCTTCACCCATTTTTTCAAGCAACAATCGTCTAGAAGATTTCTATTACTTCATCATCTATAACAGTTATTATTTGTTGCTCTAACAATGTTATTATATCTAACAACGTAAAAACTTAATTATAGTTCAACTTCAAGGATTGCAAACAGGGCAATTCACAAGTATCAATATCAAAATAAGTACAACTTTTAAGTTATAAAGATATACGCCGTAGTAGAAAACCCAAACGAAGGGGACTCAAAATACAAACAATAAGAACCACTATAATAAAGATAAACTGTTATCTCGATCGGATCTATAATATCAATTCCACGAATCCTCTTTTGCCAAAACAAGTTTTGCTCAACATACGCCACTAAAAATTTATTGGCAAGGATTTCAGGTTTTAATATTGTATGTGAAAGTAAATACTCAGATGATATATAATAAGTGTTACGGAGTATAAATCAATCTTAGAGTTGTACAGATAAATGTTATTGTTACATAAGAATTTAGAAGCAGTAGCCATGCTTAGTTCGTTTATTAATTTCCCTTAAGGACTAAGGAATATATATAGTACTTTTGTTGTTACAGAATTCAATTCTTATTGAAGGTTTCTTATTTGTTTAGTCATAACCCAACATCTTTAACTCATGCACGTATAATTAGTCTAAACTTATTATCAAGACATATAACTACTAAACAAACTTACAAGCATATATAGTTACTGTACTATATATTCATGTATAGATCATAATCAAACCTGGATTAATTATATATCTTTGTGATTTTCTACTATATAAAAACCATTTAATGAACCGAACCATATCAAGTTATGCATAATATGAATAATTAATACTTGGGGAGAATTACCTTACTGTCATCTCAACCGTGAACGCAATGAATCAAAGCAAAGATAACTAACTCAGTTTTCGATGGGTCCTCTTCTTCGTCAATCGTGAGCACAAACAACCAACACTATATTTTTTTTTGGTAAGTAATATTTGTTGTGAATGTAACTGCAAGTTTTAATTTGTTCTCCTCTTTGTCAATCGCCAATTTACGTACCTTTTGTATCGGAGACGTCCATAAAAACCGAAAAACACTTGTAGAGCGTGCTGATAACGTGTTGTAAAACAACGGACCTAGAAGCACAATAAGAACAATAAACAAGAAAGTGTAAAAGAGTATGGAAGGGAAGATATAACTTATTATTGATGTGTCTTATATCACATTAGGTACCTCTATTTCTAGAAACCACAACATGAATGATATTAAGTACAATATTGGAAGTTACAAATAAATTATAAAGGTAGAGGTTACTAGTTATGGTACATGAATGTGTATAATCATTATAATAAATATTCATAACAAAAAGAAAATTATAAATAGTAGTCAAAAAGAAAATTAAATAAGAATGAGAATAGGATAGAAATGGTGATGAATTGATGATGGTATTTATGAGAGATAAAATACTACTCCATCCGTCTCAAAATTATTGTCCACATTTCCTTTTTGGGATGTCTTAAAATAATTGTCCACTTTCTTTTTTAAGTAAATATTAGAGAATATATTGAGGGAATATTCTCATTGAGTGGTTGAGATTTATAGAGGTCAAATTTTTATTAAACTTTGTAATTTCTCTCTCATGACAATTAATTTGAGACGGAGGGAGTACTTCCTAAATAGGGTTCTCGGTGTAAAAGAAAATAAAAAGGAATTAAGATTGATTTGACAATTATTACTTAATTATGGCTATTAAATGAGTTCTTGGTGCAAGTGAAAAAGAAAAGTACAGTAATTAAGATTGATTTGACAATTATCATGTAATTATTTCAGTGTATTTAGAACACCTCTTTTAATATTTGTATTTATCATTAAATGAGTATTTTAAGAATGTATATTAATTATGCATCAATTAATTGTAAACATTGCATGAATACTTGTATTGCTGAAAATTAAGTTTTGAGCATTTAATGTTAGAAAATTGTGTTTAAATTAGTTGTACATTTAGCTTTTATACTATATTGCTGAACTTTAAGGCATTAAATGTCTCAAAATGGCTAAATGCTTTACAAGATAGTACTCCGTCCGCCCCTTTTTAAAAGTCCACATTCTAAAAGCTCAAATATTAAGAAACGTGTAAGATATGAGTAGTCTAGTTAAGCAAATGACAACTTAGCCCTTGTATTTGATATGCAATTTTACAATAAAAAATTTGGCTTTTTAATGTACTAGTTTTCCTGACATGCGTTCCACAATCTGACCAACAAAAGGTTGACCAATAAAATTTTTTGCACTACCTGTTAATACAAATATCGCCTAAAAACTTTATTTATATTTTACGATCTTTGCTAAGTTTTGTTAACGACAAAGTGTAAACTTTAATTTTTAGCAAAACATGAATATAGCTTAAGTCTTTCATAACTAGACTTTATTTTATTTAAACATTACATTTGCTACATTTACATTTCATATTAAACATAACATTTTCATATTTCTATAAATAGGAAATGTTGTATGACATGGTATGCATCATGTGTAATCTTAGAAATATTTCCAAAATCTCTAAATTTACTTTTGAAAACATCTCTTACACTTTGGAAAGATTCTTACTCAAACTATCTTATAATTGACTTAAAGGATCTTGATTAAACTTGCATAGATATGAAAAGATTTCTTGAGTGTTTGACTGTCAGACCTGGCGGAACCCTTTGGGTATAAGGGCGGAACCCTTGTTTTGGTTCCGCCGGATCCACCAGCCTGCTGTCTTGGTTGGCTATAAATAGCAAGCCACACTCAAGAATTTAATCATCACTTCTCATTATATTTTACACATACATTCTCAATACATTCATCTAACTCATTAACATTTCATTTGTGTGAGATCTTTTGTAGCAAAGAAGATCACAAGTTCATATCGAAAGTTACAAGTCTCAACTTAACGTTGCAAGTCTTGTTAGCTTAGCATTATGTAAACTTGTATAGTTTACACTTCATTTGATTGTGTAATTTCAGTAGTGATCGGTTAGTATTTTAGTCCTTAAAATACATAGTGTGACGGGAGTGGTTGTACCCTTGTAAAAGAACTCGACATCTAGCTTTGTGTCGGTAATCTTGTGTAAGCGACGTGTAAGGTTTTCTCCGCCGGTGAAAGGAGCTTGTTGACTAGTGAAAGAAACTCTCGAGTTGGATACTCGGGGCATGGAGTAGGGCAAGGAAAAAGAGTCCTTGTAGCCGAACCACGATAAACATTCATGTTGTGGTTTGATTGTTTCTTACTTTACTCTTGCATATTACTTATCGTTTAGTAGTTACTATTATTGATTACACGTAAAGGTTTCAAAGTTAATCAAGTTAAAAATCGGTAAAGAATTCAACCCCCTTCTAGTTTTCCACAATTGGCATCAAGAGCTACTTTACTCAAGCTTTTAAAATATATTGTGTTTTAAAACTTGAAACGATCAATGGATTTTGAAAATTACAAAGAAGGGCAATCAATGTAATGACCACCACTTTTTGAAGTAAACAGTTTTATTTATTGAAAAAACCGCTTTGAAACTTACGTGAAATCAAAAGATATAGATCTATGATATATAATCATTGATGGTGATAAAAAACGTCACTTTTAAGGATGTTACAAATGCTAAAGATGAGGATAGCTCACTTACTAAAAATAATGAAGATCAAAAGAAGTTGATTGCTAAAAACAATGAAGCTAAAGTGATGCTTTACAATGTTTTACCAAAGAAAGAATATGAAAGAGTTTTTATGTGTAAAACCGCTAAAGAAATTTGGCAATCTTTAATAGTCACTCATCAAGGAAACTCACAAGTTAAGGATAACAAAATTGATCTTCTTATTCAACAATACGAACAATTTTCTATTCCCATAGATGAGATTATTGATTGTGTATTTGCTAGATTTAACACTATTATTACTTCACCTAAAGCACTTGATGGAATCCTTTTGTAGCAAGAATTTTGTCAGGAAATTCCTTAGAGCACTCCATCCGAAGTGGAGAGCCAAAGTGACCGCAATTGAAGAATCTAAAGATCTTTCAAGCATGTCATTTGACGAGCTAATTGGAAACCTCAAAGTTCATGAAATGGTAATGGAAAAGGATTCAGAAATAGTAAAAGGCAAGAAAGAAAAATTCAAGTCCATTGCCTTGAAAGCTAGAGTTTAATCAAGTGATAATAAAGAATCTAGCTCGGATAGTGACGATGAAGAATATGCCATGGCCGTTAGAGACTTCAAGAAGTTATTTAGAAGACGAGGGAAGTTTGTAAGGCAACCTAAAGATGAAAAGAAAGCCTTCCGAAAAGATCGTGATGATAAGAAGGGAAAGAGTGAAAGGAAGTGCTTTAGGTGCGGAGACACAAGTCATCTCATAGGAGAATGTCCAAAACCACCCAAAAGTAAAACTCAAAGAGCTTTTGTAAGTGGTGTTTGGAGCGATAGTGAATATGATGACGAGGAGCCAAAGAATGACGAGATTGCGCTCATGGCTCAAGACTCAAATGAGGTACAATCCGATTCATCTTGTTCTTCTATTGATGATGACACATTGCAAAACGAATATAACAAACTTTGTGAACCTAGCTTAAAAATCATAAACAAAAACAAATTTTGAAAACCAAAAAGGAATTTCTGGAAAATGAAGTTTATGAATTAAAAAAAAGGCTAAGAGGTTAGAAAAGAGTAAAAGTATTGACACAATGTGCAAATCATGTCAAGAGTTTAAACTTGAAATTGAGAGGCTTAAAATTACTCAAGATGATCTAATAAAATAAACCACAAAGTTTAAAAGATTCGATAAAAGCATTTCTTGTGCGGATGAAATAATGAAACTTCAAAAATCACCATTTGATAAAACGGGACTAGGATTCATGAAGTTAGGAACATTAAGTAATCTAACGAAACTAGACAAAAAAGCACAAGAAACTGCCAAAACTGTAGCAGGCTCCCACGGACCAGACGGAACGAAAAATTTGGTTCCTCTCATTGAACCCAAAGGTTCCGCGAGGTCTGCTGCATAACAGAAAGTTTCAAACTCCACTCGTATTGAATTTTTTAAAGTCACAAAAATACCTAGTACTAGTTCAACATAAACAAAACTAAAACCTGCTATTAAATTGGGAGTAGGACTTGTTAGAAATGAGTTTAGAACCAAAACTACTCAACCGAGGCCTAAAACTCCTATTCCCAAACGCCCCTTTTCCAAAGAGCAACTACAACTCACAACCAAACTACCAACATGGTTGGAACCAAAATGTACCTAGACAATATCAAACTCCAAATTACATGTCATGGAACCCGTATCTTCCATTTTCATACATGGATCAAGTTAATGGTATGTTTAACCAAAATGGACCCATGAGATATTGGGGACCAAACGTTTGAGTGTTTTGTTTAAAATAGGTATGCTTGAAGGTTAGTTTGGAACCGGACGAATGGATCAAAGATAGTGGGTGTTCAAGGCATATGACGGGAAACAAAAGCCTCTTCTTAACATATCAAGTATCTGATGGAGGTAATGTTACATTTGGTAGCAAAGTAAAAAGCAAAATCATCGGAAAAGGTATAATCTCTCATGACTCACTTTCTATTGATGATGTAGCTCATGTTGATAACCTAGGTTTTAATCTCCTTAGTATTAGTCAAATTTTCCGTAAAAAGTGTAACGTCCTTTTCAGTGAAAATGGAAGTAAAATACTTAAATACTGCATAACCATAGCCAAAGGTGTCCTTAAGAACAGCGTATATGTCATGAAGTTTGATCAAACATCTAGAGACAAAATTTGCCTCACTTCATTAGATGAATCTTCAACTCTATGGCATAGATGTTTAGGACACGCTAATATGAGACTTATCCAAAACCTCTCCTCCAAAGATTTAGTTAGAAACCTACCCAAGTTGAAATATTACCAACACTTTTGTGATGCTTGCAAAGTTGGTAAACAAGTCCATAGTAGCCATAAGGCTAAAAATATGGTGTCTACATCTAGGTGTCCAGAACTTTTATATATGGATTTGTTTGGTCAATCCGCTATACAAAGTTAGGGAGGCAACTTCTACACTTTGGTCGTAGTGAATGATTATTCTAGATATACTTGGACAAAATTTTTAAAAAGTAAAAACGAAGCTTTTGACCAATTTGAAATTCTAAGTAAGAAAATGAAAAATCAACTAGGAACTTGCATTGTGTCTATTAGAACGAACCACGGTCGAGAATTTAACAATGAAATACAATTCAGAAATTTTTGTGATAAAAATGGTATAACTCATAACTTTTCGGCACCACGCACACCTCAATCTAATGGTGTAGTAGAACGTAAAAACATGACTCTTCAAGAGATGAGTAGAACAATGCTTAGTGAACAAAATATTCTACAAAAGTTTTGGTGTAACGCTGTTGACACGTCAACTTACATTTTAAATCGTGTCTTGATTAGACCATTTTTAATCAAAACTCCATATGAACTTTATAAAGGTAAAAAGCCTACATTAGGATATTTTAGAGTGTTTGGGAGTAAATGCTTTATACTTAACACCAAGGATTATCTCACCAAATTTGACCCAAAGTCTTATGAAGGTGTGTTTCTTGGATAGTCACAAAATAGCAAAGCCTATGTCATCTTAAACAAAGAAACCTTAAGAGTCGAGGAATCGTTGAACGTAACATTCGACGAGAGTCCACCTCCCTCTAAGACATCACCTTTGGTAGATGATGACTTAGTTGAAAATGGAATGTCAAGAAAACTTAGATATGACAAGGAAAATGAACTATTAAATAAAGAAATCGTCAATGTCAAAGAATCTAAAAGTCATCCATTAGATAGTGTCATAGGAAACATTAACGAAAGAACACTAAGATCAAAAATCCAAAATGAAAGTAACTTCTTTTGTTTCGTGTCAACCATTGAACCAAAGAATATAAGCGAAGCTAAAAAAGATGAGTCATGGGTAATAGCCATGCAAGAAGAATTAAACCAATTTGTTAGAAATGACGTTTGGACACTAGTTCCTCAACCAAAAGTCAAGCAATAATTGGAATAAAATGGGTATTTTGTAATAAAATGGATGAGAAGGGTGTAGTATAAAGAAACAAAGCTAGGCTAGTAACACAAGGGTATAATCAACAAGAAGGCATTGACTACGATGAAACTTTTGCTCCGGTTGCTAGGCTCGAGTCAATTAGAATTTTACTTTCATATGTATGTGCACATGATTTTAAACTTTTTCAAATGGATGTAAAAAGCGCATTTTTAAATCCTACACTATATAATAGGTTAAGGATGACACGTCATAAACCTCTAACATTTGCCACCTCAATGCCAAATATTCAACTCACTGTCATGTCATTGCCTACATGGCACACACTTTTTATGCATGAATTGAGCATCTTTAAAAAATTTGCAATTAATGGGAATCAAATCCTGGACCTGTTGAACAAGCATGAAACACTCAACTAGCACTTTAGTGTTTGTGTTGAAAACTTTTAAAACAAAATATACATGCTTAAAATTAACATCCAAAAAACATTCACTAATTTGTAGGGATATAAATTATATATCTTCATTTTAAAATTCGAATTAAAAACCTGAAATCCATTTATTCCTTCAGGCTACAATCAATGGATAAGCAAGGGAAGTTTGATTTTATGTTACAAACACTTCAATGGCCACCTAGAATCAAGGGATTACTATGAAATAATTATGGAATGATTTTAGGTATAGTAAATCAACAATTTGAAAACTCAAAATTTTTGAAAATTTTCCCAAAATCTTTTTTCAAAGACTGTGTTAAAATAAAACCCTAATACTACCCTATATATTGCCTCTATCGTTTTTTATTCAAATATCACAAATTGTTTTTATATCGTTTGTAACAAAGTTACTAACCATGAGTAAGTATTCGAATTCCATGTTTGCAAATAAGGGCAAGTCTACAAGCTGCAGTTCCTCCAAATCTCCAGGTATTTTTTTTCTTTACCCAAACGATTTCAATAATATTTTCATCCCTGATTTCATTATTTGATTAAATGGTGTAAACATATTTGATTATCCAAACAGATTCAATGTTGAAACATTATATGTTTTAACACTATATGTTTTAATATTAGTTATTGTATACTAATTTGTTATTGTTTGGCAAAACCATATTTGTTCAGCAAAGAAGTGTAGTATTACTGTTTTTAATTGTATACAACAAGTATAATATACCAACATAGTCAATTTTGATATTTCTGCCAAAATCATTATGTAATTTTCATTAGGTAATATATATAATGAATCTATATTTATTGAGTGACCATTATAGTTTATTATTGCAATCATTCAAACTTGACTATTATGTTATTTTTCGTATAAATGATATTCGAAATACATGCTAAACTAATATTATTTTCTTAATATATTTACTGCTGACACGATATTTCTCAGCATTACAGGCAATGTAACTGAACATAAAATAACTAAGCTCATGGATGTGGACCCTATGATCGATGACATTGCTGTCATAGGTAGATGCATTTCTCTATGGCATTCCCACAAGAAAGATGATGAAAAAAACCCTTACAGTCTTGATTTTGTTTTACAAGATGAACAGGTATGTAACATAATAATAAATGATTCAAACAATATAATGATTTCTATTTGATAAACTAAAGTATCATTTGCAAATCTGGAATTCGAATACTTACTCATGGTTAGTAACTTTGTTACAAACGATATAAAAATGATTTGTGATATTTGAACCCAAATGGTAGTAACTTAATATATGAAGATGATATGTGATATGTGAATCCCAACTAAAGTACAATTATAAACTAACAACAGGGTACCAGGATTGAGGCAACAATAAAGAGGGAATTCAAATATGCATTTGAGCCACTGTTAGTTGAGGGCCAAGGCTACAAACTGTCTAATTTTGCCGTTGCAGAGAATGGTGGCACATTGCCATTGTTGCCCCATAAATGGAAAATCAGCTTTTTCCGCAACACAGTTGTGACAAGGATTGACCCGATCAATAATGATCTGCATGGTTTCTAGTTTGAATCATTCGATTCAATTCTTGATGATTCCAACAAATATGAAGCCAATGATGTTGTGGGTATGTATGCTAATACTTTGGGTATATTTTTTTTGAAATCTAGATAATATTGTATGTTTGTTATAACTTATTCTATAATTCTCAATAATAGATGTAGTCGGTACTGTTGTTGCCATCGGGGACATTGTCCCTGTCAATTCCAAATGGGGAAAAAAGACTCGCAGGAGTGTTGTGCTGGAAAATGCTCAGTAATACATCATATATTTACCCTTTTATCGGTTTACAAAAACTAACCATTGAAATTTACACAATCTTAAATTATGTCTTTGAAGGTCTCTCAAAATCAATATAATTTTTTTGGGACAATTGGGCAAGCATGTGGAACGAGTATTCTGAAAAGTGTGATACCTTGGGATATCTCATCATCATACTCCAACTTGGTAAAGTAAAATACTGGGATGGTAAGTATACTCCTTTACATATGCTCTAATTTAAATGCTTTCTCAACATCTCTTAAAATATACTTTTAAATGGTACTATCCTTTTGCTTTTTTTACCATGCAGATGAACCTGTTATTCATAATGCCCTTTTTGGCACGAAAATATTCATGAACTCGAGTATGCCAAACATTGTCAACTTCAGGAAGAGGATCGTTCATTTTTTTTGGTTATTAATCTTTCATTTGCATATAATATGATTTCATTTATTTATTATTTGGTAAAAAATTAAATAGAACATTTCAACCTGTTAAATATCCACACAATCTATTTGTTTTTAAGCTATCAGGAACGTGAGGATTTCAATGAAACGGATTTAAGATTGAGTTGTACACTCCTCCCAAAAACGTTGAAAGCCTGGCAGAGTTCATGTCTGGTTGCGTTAAGCAAATGGTTGGATCAATCCGTTATACAGAACCCGTAAGTGTTGATTTAATTATTTTAACTACAACATAAATTTTATTTTATTGTTTCTTACATAACCATGGATAGAATGAAATGAAACCACTAAATGATACTCTAATAAAAATGTTTTTTTTTCAAGGATTCTCAATGCGTGGTTTATGCTACTATACGTAAGATTATGCAAGAGGAAGGTTGGGCTTACACTGCATTTAAAACGTGCAACAAACGCGTTAACATCATACCTGCTAAAGCTCATGGCCCATCTAGAAACAGTAAGCTAACATTTCAATGTGATAAACATGGGATGGTTCAAGCAGCACCAGCGTATGATTTTATTACATTTATGATGTATTTTATATAACTTAATGTCATCGATATATACTTACTTGTACATGTATTGTGATATGTTTATACAGGTTCAAGTTAATGCTTCGTTTCTCTGACGATACAGGATCTGCATCCGCTGTGTTTTTTAATAGCATTGTGTTCAAATTGTGCAGTATGACTGCATGGCAGATAATGGAAAGAAAAGGAATGAATCCTGATGAGTATTTTCCGGACGACTTGGATGTTATTTTCGGAAAAAAGGTTTTGTTAAAGATATTCTATTCTGAATATAACCATAACAGAAATACTCAGAAGTAAAGGTGTGACGCTGTTTGTGAAGATCCTGATGTTATTGCCTACTTCAAAAATGGCTTTCTGGAATCAGATGTATGTAAATATATATTTTTAACTTTTATGGTATTTGCATATTATTATGGGTATGTAACAAATTTCATATTTTTATGTTATGTTAGGATTCATCGGCCGATTATACCACACCTATCATGCTGCTGAAACCACCAAGGCCGCCCTGGTCAACATACCAAAGTGTCACAAAGACGTTGGTACTCGATACTCCACCTTCGAAAGATAAGCAAACATCCAGCAGTGGTGATGGTTCTACGCATTCTCCCAGCAGTTGTGATGGTTCAAACTAGAAAAAGCGTGAGCTCGTTGAATACATTGACCTTGATGATTATCCAAGTGACGTTGAGGATGCAGATCCTACTCCAATGAAGAAACCAATGGTTCAAGTGAAGATCGAGAAGGATCCTTGATCAACACAACACATCTCCCATGCTTATTTATATTTCCTTTATGCATTCAAATAAGTTTGCTATGGCATAAACAATTTTAACGTTTCTTTTATCTTTATTTGGGTTGTTTGATAAGGTTTATTACCTTAGACAATTTATGGCAATTGTTTTGGATATTGGTACTTTTTTAGACACCCTGGAGATGATGTCTTTTCAACATTGGTTTCAATTTAAAATAACTAGCATATTGTTTATCTTCACATGTATCTTATGTCTATTGTGCTCTTGACAAAGCAGTCTATTCCGCTGATATGCATCTTCATCACCTTCCCACAATGTATGGTGCTCCCATTCCTTTTTAAAGTACCATTTCTCAGTAGCCCATACATGTTCTTACGCTTGCCTTTTCCTTTTGTCTTTGATAAGTTAAACATTTAGATAATCTACATATTATTAATTTTGTTGCAATAACATTTTGTTTGACAAAATGAAATGTATATACTTAATATGATATGATATAATTCAATACTAAAATAGATTGTAACAATCTTTCACTTTTAAAGATTATGATTATATTTACATTTAAACAGTATTATTATCCTTATAATTTCCTATAATATATTTCGAAGTTAACCCTATATATACTACCAGCTATTAACCAAATACATTTTCTTATACGATTTTGTAAAACTAAAGCTCAACAATAGCAGATGGATCATCATCAACAAAAGAGAACAAAGGTAAATAAACGTTTATCTATATATTTTATATATTTTGATGCATCGTTATAACATACCTACGTTTTATTCTAACTAAACAACAAACGTTGTATACAAAGAAATATTATTTCACATATGAATAAATTTTATGTAATTAATTTATTATGACGCTTATCATTATTTGTTTTTTATACTATATGAGCAGTGTATTATATCTTCTTAATTGGTTTACTTCCAAATAGCCCTTATAAACTCACACATATATTTAAACACGTATATGTATGCCATGATACAAAAGTAAATTTCATGTTTACATAATAGATGGGCAATATATTTTTGTAAAACAATTTGTAAGAGCGTACCCACCCATCGGGCGGGTTATGAAGCTAGTGGCTTTATAAATGAAGAAGTTTATGTTGCTCAACCTCCGGGCTTCACCGACTTTGAAAAACCTAATCATGTTTACAAACTTAAAAAGGCTTTATACGGAGTTAAGCAAGCTCCAAAAGTATGGTATGATCAACTTAAAATCTTCCTAGTTGACCATAAGTATACCATGGGATTAGTTGATAATACCCTCTTCACTAAGAAGAAAGGATCACATATTATCATAGTCCAAATCTACGTTGATGACATCATATTTGGATCAACTTGTCAAGAATTATGTGACGATTTCTCAAAAATCATGCATGATGAGTTTGAGATGAATATTATGGGAGAACTCAACTTTTTCTTAGGACTCCAAATCAAACAATTAGATGATGGAATAGTCTTTAATCAATCTAAGTATATAAAAGACATGCTTAAGAAATTTGGTCTTGAAGATTCAAAACCAATCAAAACACCTATGTCCTCGGAAACTAAACTCACCAAGGATGAGGAAAGTGAATCCGTAGATAACACTAAATATAAAGGTATGATTGGAAGTCTACTTTATCTCATGGCTAGTAGACCCGACATTATGTTTAGTGTTTGTCTATGTGCTAGTTTTCAAGTAGATCCTAAAACTATCCATCTTGAAACCGTTAAAAGGATTTTTAGATACATCAAGGGTACTACGCATTTAGGATTATGGTATCCCAAAGGAACTGGAGTAGAAACCATAGTGTGTTCCGACTCAGACCATGCCGGTGACTATGTTGATAGAAAAAGCACAAGTGGTATTTGTACTTTTGTTGGACATTGTCTTATCTCATGGCTCTCTAAGAAACAAACGGCTCTCGCTATCTCAACAACTGAAGCCGAATACGTATCAGCCGAAAAAGCATGTCAACAAGCTCTTTGGATGAAGCAAGCTCTTGTCGACTATGGAATTCAACTTAACGACATCTCCATTCTTTGCGATAACAAAGGAGCCATCGACCTTAGCAAGAATCCTATCCAACATGCTCGTACTAAACATATTGAAATCCTTCATCATTTCCTTCGTGACAAAATCCAAAAAGGAAACATCTTAATTGAGAAAGTATCCTCCGAAGACAAAATTGCCGATATTCTCACAAAACCTCTTAAACGAGAACCATTTAACCTTCTTAGACTTGGACTAGGACTTATGGAACCTACATTGTAGTTTTGAACGTTAGAATAAAATTTCAAAAATCAAAACAAATCCGTTTAATTTCTTCTTCTGCTAAACTGGCGGAACCCTGCGACATAAGGGGCAGAAGCCCATATTTGGTTCCACGGGATCCGCCAACCTGCAGAAAATTTTTCTTTTTTATATATTAAACCAAACACTCCTTATCCTACACCACCACTCTAAAATAGTTTCTATTCACTTCACAACTCCTTCACACACGAATTTGGTCTCTCCTTCATCAACTTTGC
Organism: Artemisia argyi; assembly: GCA_030686995.1. NCBI lineage: Eukaryota > Viridiplantae > Streptophyta > Magnoliopsida > Asterales > Asteraceae > Artemisia > Artemisia argyi. Next base: position 16,151,938 of record CM060697.1, on the reverse strand, counting down.
TCTCTAATCATCATTGTAAGTACTCTTAACATAATTACACTCCTGATCTGCGCCTAGGAATTCTATTTTTGCACAAAAACTAAAACTTGAGGTTATGCATCAACTTGAGAAATTCATGTAGAGCATCAGTTGTAAAACAAAACTAATCATGTTTCCCATAGTTAGGAATTGCATTCTTAGAAGATACTAACATGTTTACCAAAACACCCCATGTTAAATTCTTGCAAAAACGACTTCTCACAAATAGGACAAATATTTTTTCGTCTTACATTGTTGATACAAATTAAAGACGTTATGTTTAAAACATCACTTGCATAATGTCTCTTGAATGCTAAAGGGAATACATAACTAATATGTATTTTCGGGTACATTCAAACGAAGCTACATTGAATTAGGAGAGCTTGGGTTATCTCTAGTTTTAAGTTCAAAATTTGCATATTAAAATGTTTTAAGCATTTAAATGAGTCGAGATAACCGCACCTCCACATTGTTTACATATAGGCACACACTAGAACTTCAACATTAAAATTCACGTCAACTTGAAAAGGCTTAAACACCCAATGCTACACTGACATATCACACGCATCAGCAACAAAGGCAATAGATGAACTACCAGAATGAAGAACCCTATGGGATTCTTCTTTGGATATAATATTGAAGGAATCTTTTACATTTTGTAAATGATCCATGGCTAAGAGGGTACTTCTAATAGGCTGATAAACTTCATTAAGACCCATTAAGAACTGCATACGTTTGATTAATTGAGTATGTTGAACACTATCAGTTTTAGCAGCACAAACATTAGTAGGTTGATGCGTGCGATATGTCAGTGTAGCACAGGGTAATTAGCCTAATTCAAGTTTTAAATTTATATTTAGCCGACTTATTACTAACACACACACTTAACGAGTAGTGTACTCGATTAATATGTATATAGTGGTAAGTAGAGTGTCGAACACTAAGAATGAACGTAATATCTAGTTGATTTGATCAGTATTTTAATATTTAAGTTAGTTATACAATCTAATCTAATAAAAAGGGGGGTTAGCCTGAGAGACTAGCACAGATTTGTATTAAACAATAAAGTAAAACTAATGAGAACAAATTAGTGAAGAGCAATCACGTACAAAGATAGATAATAGAAGCACGTAGAAGACCTGTCCTATGGTTAAGTAGCTTGTCACTTGTTTTTTTGCTAGTTTTATATAATGAGTATCGTAATTTAATCTATCTCGTTGGATCCTAAATATCGGCGAGTAAACTCTTAATGATTACTTATGTTTATCCTACCTTCTAGACACTAGATAAGTAGGCGAGGAATAGGTATGGTAGCCAAGAAGACTCAACTAAACACAGAGGTTATCAATGCACAAATACAAGTCACCAAAAACATCATCATATAAATTTTAATCGATGGGAAAGCAATTTTAAGAGAAGCAGTATGGTGGCTACAAGCCCATCAATCCTGATGGATTAAAGCTTACTGATAAGATAAAACAAACTACTTAATAAATTATACACATGCAGGACCTTCTTACGGCTCTAAGATCTTCGTTTTGGGCGTGTCTTGTGATGCTTCTTTGACTGGATTCGTCTCATTAGGGTTTTGATGCACACAAAATTCGTATCTATCTTGGGGTATTTATAGTTTATGTCTGAGGGATCGATGCGGCGCATCTTGATGATAGATGCGGCGCATCTACTTAACTTCACGTGGGGTCCAAGATTATTATATTATGAAATATTCGTACACCGCCTTCAGATGCGGCGTAACTTGTTTCTCTATGCGGTGCATGTCCTTCAACATCTTGGATAGTTTCTGGTGAAGTCTTTAGCTGATACGCCGCATGTTGTAAATGAGATGCGACGTATTTTGGAGTAGAGCAAGTTGGTTATCCTTCATTGACCAAAGTTTCATATGCGGTGCATGTTATAATTAGATGCGGCGCATTCTTCAAAGTCAGGCAATGGTCTTCGAATTCGTCTAAGTATGTGCGGCATATCTGTTGAGAATGATACGGCGCATTTTCTGGATTTCAGTAGACTTTTCCAATCTTGATCATTTAGCTCCATAATTCGTCCAAAATCATCAACTTTCACCAATTGCTTGTTTTTACCTGAGAATTACTAAGTGAACAATTAAGCATCGATTCTCATACAAAACAATATAAAACAAGTCAATTAAATAGGATAAATGATGCTAATAATATGTACTTATTTGTTCTTATCAAATATCCCCCCACTTGAACTTTACTTGTCCTCAAGTAAACCTTTAGATTAAACATAATGAAAATGTATCCTTGATAGGATGTTTTTACATTTAAGTACTTATTCATTTTATCATAATTGAACGGCGAAACACTTAACCAATTAGAAACAAAATATATGTTTAATAAAAGCAAATCTAATTATTTAACTGTCCGGACGTGATGAATATTCTATCATATGCTTGACAAATATACGCATCTCCCCCACTAAAGCTAAGGAGTAACAAGTCTAAAGCTTTAAAAGGGGTTTTTTGGTTCATGGGTTAAACCTATCTTTGTTTGAACATCTCCTGCATAAACTTAGTAGATCGCTGGCACGAGTCCTCGACGCTTCAACTAACGGATGGTCACTAGTGTGCTTCATGGATCGCTAGCGCGAGTCCTTGACCTTTAAAATGATGGATGGTCACTGATGTGTTCCTTGGATCGTTGGCACGTTATTTTCATAACGGATGGTTACCAAGTTGCACACCAGATCGCTGGCGCATCATTTAATCAATCTTAAACTCGGATGGTCACCAATTCACACACCAGATCGCTGGCGCGTTAGTCAATTAATCTAATACTCGGATGGTCACTACCTTATTCATACATTTAATATTCTTACTTGGCCATTATCATATCCGGATGCTCGAAAGCTAACAACGAATATAACAATACGGTTGGGTATGAATAACATTTAGGATATAAATTGGTGTAAAATAAAAAATAAATAACAAGAAACAAATAGATTAAATCCTAAGTGTGGTTAGAATACTTCCCTACCATCCCATGAATAAGACTCATATCATTGAATAATTCACGCTTTGACTCTTTTATATCTCATGCTTTAGGTAGACACGAATTATACTCAATAAAATCTTAAACAAAGAATAAACAAACCTTAGTTGGCATTCCCATAAAGGTCAACTCCTTTTCAATCCATAAATATAATACAACAATAGTGGCGATATCAACCACTTAGTACAAAACTTTACAATGTTGGATTAAACAAACTTCCAACTTCTTCTTTTCTTTTTCTTTTCTCATTTTTTTGATTTTTTTTCATAAACATAAAATAACTAATGGTGTAAAATTTCACCACATTACCATTACAATAATTCTGGATAATTTTTCTTTACTTTTCAGACTTTTAGACATAACGTAGTAGTGAAAGTAGTGAACACAGGAAAAACTAACTAAAAATATACAATATGTATTTTCACTCCAATTGCAATGTGCAATTTCCCGACCTAACCAAAGATAATGAATTTACGCACACGAACACAAGTAACGCAAGGAAACATACTTTTCCTAAGCAACTAACCACGGACTTAAATCTACAAGGTAGGCTAAGGTGTAAGGTGTAACAAAAAATATAATAACAAGGGTGTATAAAACCTAAAGGAATGACTCTGTGGGTTTTTCTAGGGGTATCTTACTCTAAAAATGAGAGTAAACAAAAGGTTTAAACGGTGGTTAACTAACCAATGTAGTTAGTTAATAATACATGACATATAAAGGCTTTTTGGGTGTAATCCTAAAATTTTACCAATTTAGACAAGTCACTCCAACTATAAAAATAATTCTCATTATGGTGGTCTCGAATAGTATACAAGTCAAGTTCTAAAGTTTACAAGTCACCGGCATACTCATAGATTTGTGAATTTTGATAAACTCAAATCACAATTTTAGAAAATAAAGTCTCGTGTGCAGCTATGAAACATAGATTAAACAAAAACATGCTAATTTTTTTTTTTAAATTTTGATATTTTAAGTGCAAATTAAAGCATATTCTTGAAAAATAAGGACAAGTAAGTGTTCTAATTCTGCATCCCCCCACTTAAGTTAAACAATGTCTCCGTTGTTTATTAAAATTAAAAATGAATTTAAAAAGAATTAGAACTAAAAAACTCCCCTGATATTTGCTTGGTTTGATGCTCCATTATGCGTTTGCGAGCAATAATTTCTGTCGATGTTAGGCTTTCTTCTTTTCTTTATTCTTGTATCCACAGAAAGTGTAGACAAATATAAATACCACCAATTATACACATGAGTTTAAGAAGATCGATACTTGTACAAAATTCATTAGTGGTCAGGAAAAAAATAAAAATAAAAATAAAACTGTAAATCATCAGGTCAATCGATGCGCCGCATCTTATGGAAGAAGATGCGCCGTATCGAGCCTGGAATTGGTACGGGTCAGAAAGATTAGATGCGTCGTATCCTTAACTAGGGATGCACTGCATTAAATAAACTGACAGAAAGTTTATAGTTCAAAAAATAAAATGCAGAAAAATAAAAACAGATATGACCTGTGCAGTAGATACGCCGCATCTATTAATGAAGATGTATCACATCTGCTACAGGTATGACAGACTCGACAGCAAAAAAAATAAAGATAAATCCGGGTTGTCTCCCGGTAAGCACTTTTCTTTATTCCAGAGTCTTCAAGTTAGACTCACATTCAGCTTCTATTCAAGTATATCTGGCCTAAATTCGACAACCTCATTATTTGCGTCATCGATGTAGTTATCAAAGTACTTCTTCACACGTTGTCCGTTTACTTTGAATATATATCCATTCTTATCACTTATTTCTATAGTTCCATACGGGTACACCTTTTCAACTACAAACGGCCCCGTCCATCTTGATTTAAGTTTTCCTGGATACATCTTGAGTCGAGAATTAAATAATAATACTTTTTCTCCAACAGAGAACTCTTTGTCTCCATGTAATCTAGAATCATGCCAACTTTTGGTTCTCTCTTTGTAGATTTTTGTGTTCTTGTACGCTTCATCTCGTAATTCTACCAGCTCATTAAGTAGCATGAAACGATTTTTACCGGCCGCATCCATATCTGATACGTGGGAATCGCACCAGGCTTTACTTCTCAAGGGATCTTGAGAAGCTTACAACCCCCACCAGGCAGTGTACGTGATCGTTGTAGTATAATATAGTGACAAGTACCGGGGGATTGATTGTTCAGCTAGGAATAGTGTCGCTAGGATTAGAAAACCTAAATACTAGTTCTAAAGGTGAGAGATGATTCTTTTTGTATTTTTATATTTTCTAGAAAGCAAGTAAAAATCTCGGGTTTGAAGGATTTGGGCGGAATTAGTTGCTAGTCAACTAACCCAATACTAAAGATGCAATCACAATAAAATACTAGAAATGAAAATAAACTAAATTATACTAAGGTTGTGAGCAATAAGTGGAGAAAATGTGTTTACTTAGATTTCACTACTCCCTAGACATCTTTTACATGTTAATTACTTGTTATAGTTGCATGGATGACGGATTGTATTCCTTAATACCATTCATGGGGTATCGCACATAACTCCCCAATTCTATGAGCTCTTATCTCCTCATATATCATGCCTAGCACAACCATAGGGATTATAAACAGTGGCTCATGCATTAAATACAACCAATAAAGACCTAGTGCAATAGGTTCATGTTTCCTAAGACGTTCAAGCATGTTACCATTTGGAGATCTGCCAGTTTTCTTAAGCCTAACATATAAATTCATTCATCCAAAACAATTATAAACAAGTAATCAACACATAATTAACATCTAGGTTTCATTAGATCCAAGCAAACACAAGATAGATCTAGCCTAGCATGATGGAATTAAGATAAGAACAAGATATAGACAACCAACACATAGACATATTGATTGAATTAAAAGGATACTTATCTCAATTACACATGAAAGGTATCAAGGGCTTAGAACCCTTGAAAAACCTGTAAAATTCGCACCAAGTTCGTACTTAGGGTTTCTCCAAAACTTCTCTTTTTTTAAAGTAAAAATTAGAAAACTATATATAGGAAATAGGGTCTGATGGCGTCAAGACCAAACTTGTGACGCCGTCACCTCGCCGCCAAAACTCTTCTCGGACTGCCTTGATCTACTTCTGAGGCCGTCATGTATTATCATTTCCAGGCCGTCATGATTTTTACTCTTGACGCCCTACTTCGTGATGCCGTCCAATATGTACTGGGTCGTCATGGAATTTACTCTTGACGCCGTCAGGATGTTACTCTTGACGCCGTCACCTACTACTCCCAGCAAGGAAAATTAAGACTTTGGCGTTTTCTTCACTTTTATGCTCCAAAAACGTCCGAATTGCTCTTGACGCCGTCATGGATGTTACTCTTGACGCCGTCACCTACTATTCCCAGCAAGGAAAATTAAGACTTTGGCGTTTTCTTCACTTTTATGCTCCAAAAACGTCCGAATTGCTTCCTTTTCTAGATTTCACTCCAAAAGTACCTAAAATCACAAAAGGAACGATTTAGGGCAATATTTAATCAAATAAATTCAATTCCGGGCTTAAATGACCCCCTAAAAGTGGTTCATTTTTTGCCTCTTCAATATCCATATTACATTGTGTGGAAAACTAGAAGGGGGGGGGGGTTGAATAGTTTTACATCGATTTAGATTATAAAAACTTTGTTTTCAAAAACTTCGATTCTTGTTTATGTGAAATTCAATATTTGCACTATATGAACAATTTAATCTAACTAACTAAGCAAATATAATGTAAATACAAGAGTAATGAAAAGGTAGAGTTAGAAAGATCAAACCACAACACAAGGATTTATAGTGGTTTGGCTACGAAGCTCTTCTTCGCCATACTCCACTCCCCGAGTGTCTTACTCGAGAGTTTTCTTCACTATGTCAAGTTCTAATTGTAGATAGAACCAATCTCACAACTTCTTCACGACTTGTCACAACTTCTTTACAACTTGTACACACCACTACTAATTCACGACTTCACACTACTTCACTACTTCTTCCTCACACCACTACTTCTACTATACTTAATAACAGACCCACCTAAATCTACTTATTACAAACACTACACAACTTTACAATTGATTTACACAAACTATACAACTAATCTTTAATACTTCTTGATTTGAAATAGAAGGAGTATTGAATCACTTGAAACAAGAACTAATAAACTTATGATAAAAGGATTTAGAAGAATGTTTTGAAAGGATTGACACAGAAAGTTTTTGTACAAAAGGTGAGGAAAAATTGCAGGAATGAGCCAGTATTTATAGGCTAAGAATCTGGCCATAGGAACGTGCCAGCCCCCTTAATTGGTGGTCGGCCCCCTTAAAATTAAGGGGGCCGCCCTCCTGTAACGGCCATATTTTTTGTCCTTTTCTGGGGAAAGTTTATTTGGTGAAAATCTAACTAATTTTGGTTAAAAATTTGAATTTCTATATTTATTATGAATTAAACATTTTCCTTTAATTACCAAAAGTGTTTTTCTAAGTATATAAAATGTTTATATCATTTTATATAATTTGTAGTGTTTAAATAAAACTCCCTTTGATCATAAAATGTATTAGGCAATTGTTTATTCATACCTTAAGTGATTTAGTTGGATGGAATGATATTTTGTGAGTAAATACTTGTTTACATAATGATTTTACGTTTAATGATTTAACATTTTGTGATCATCAAAACGTAGGGATATCGAGAAATATTAATAACGTTTTTATGCATTATTTGTATCAACAATCTCCCCCTTTTTGATGATTACAAAATCTGAACTCATTAAATCAAAAATTAATATGTATACAAGTATTTAGTGAGTTTATATCATTTCTCTCCCTTTTTGTTAGCATCAAAAAGGTTATCCCGACGATGTAAGAGCTCCCCCTTGACGTGTACTCCCCCTCGTTTTTAGGTTATAAGACAAATCGAGATATGGAAGGCTTGTAAAAATATTTAGAAAACACACAATATATGTGATGCATGAAACAAATATATATGTATAACAAGTAATTAGAGCATGAAAGATCATTTCAACTAAATGATAATATGGTTACAAGCAAAATGCATCCAAGATTCATAAATAAGTCATCCAAGAAACTAATGCCCTAAGGGCTTACAAGCATACATAATAAAATAAACAAACAACCAAAGCTCCAATAGAAATGTTTTTCCTAGAGCTTGCCATCAAAATGGTTGAGACAAATTTATTTTCTTAAGCATTAAACACGCTTAGTTTGTAGGTGGAGATGATGGTGTTGATGGAGGTGTGTTTGATGTTGGTGGAGGTGGAGGTGTGGTTGATGTTAGTGGTGGTGGAGGTGTGGATGTTGTTGGTGGAGGTTTAGGGAACAAGCTTTCAATATATAAAAACATATAGTGAATTTCATCTCTTAGCCCAAAGATGATGGTGCGGTTATGGATGCAACAAAGACAAGTATCACCAAGAGCTTCAAGTAGGCTCCATGGGATGGGATTGAAGTTTGGTGGGTTGATTGGTGATGGTGAAAATTGTGCATCAAGAGGTGTGATGGGTGATAATAAAAGGGTGATGTCTAAGGATGCATTTTCAATAGGTGGTGGTGGTGGTACTCTTGGTGGAGGTGACAAGTGGGTGTTGATATAGTCATTGATTGATGATGATGATGGTATGGAGGAGGTAGAGGTTCCATGAGTTGATGGTATTTTGGAAGGTGCATTGGGAGCATTAGGAGATGAACATTGAGGTGGTGGTAATGGAGTGGTGTTATCTTCATTAGTAAGATCAATGAAGAGTTGTTTTGGTAGTATGATGACAAGTTTTTGTTTCTTGGCTTTGTTGGAGATGGTGGGTTTTGGTGATGACATGGTGATTTGGTTAAGTTTGTTGAATGTGATGATGATTGATTGTGAATGAAAGGTGTATGATGGTTTTATAGCATGAAAACATGTTTAGAAATTGAATTAATTTGAAAATACATGGTTAGATTCCAAATTCAGTTTAGTTTTTAAGGGAAATGGTAGTTGGGACTAGCAAAAAGGGTCACAAGCTACAAAAAAAACAATGTAAAAACTGTTCCAGATGGCCGGTCCCTTTAATTTTAAGGGGGCCGCCCTTTATAATTAAGAGGGCCGCCCATCTGGTGAATTACCAGGCGAAAAAAATTCAAAAATTTTCTAAAAGTGGTTTATTTTTGTTTTGTGTTTGCAGCAAGCTCTATTGGAACATTTCATATTAGTCTTGGTCTATTAGAAAAGCAAGTATTTCATGTATATAATCATATATTAATCATGCAAACACATAATAAATTCAAAAAGAAATACATGCATATTAGTAGAACAAGTAATAATAATAAGTCACCAAAGTTATAGTTCTAAAGTACCATAACCCATAGCAAGACATAAACATTTGCGAATACATATCGGAAATATAGCACATAAGCAACAATTATTCAAATAACACAAAATACTTATTGTTCAACAAACATAAGCATCCAAAGCTAATACCACGCTCCTCATCACTTCTTCTTTCGAAACAATCCTCTAATCGTTTTGGCAATAGACTTGAAGCCTCCTCACATCTCCTCATGCATCATTTGCGTTTGGTTGAGCAACTTGGTTTGTCGCTCAAATAATAATTGGTTGGTTTGAGAGGAAGGAGATGACACTTGGTATTCGGAATAGTCTAAGTCCTCTAAGTCATCAACAAATGTAGTGGGAGGAGAGGCACGATGAATGTATTCATCCTCCTCGTCATCCTCTTGACGGGATGATGATCCATGGAAGCTATGACGACATCACTACGAGGTTTACGGGTTTGTTTAAGAACGAGAGGATACAAAGTCGGATAGATAGGTTGATAGATACTACCATCAAGATTGGGATAGTTTTCGATGACATGACGATAGAGACGAGTGAGGAACATACCATACAGAAGATTAGCTTTAGGAGTAGGTCTTGCACATTAAGCCAAATTGTAATGTTGTTCTGCAACAATACAATACAACATGTGAGCGACGCTAGCCGGGAGATGGTCACGGTGGCCTCCGGTACCAAACGCATTCTCTCGAATGAGTTCTTCCCAACGCTTCATGTCGGGGCGTAGTTCTTTGAGGAGGATTTGATTTTCAAAAATTTGGACATCTTTGGACTTGATTTTTCGGGAGTGATTTCACGACCCAACCCGAGCATTTGACGAATTTCTCCGGGAGAAGGAATTTCGGAGAAATAAGGACCATACGTTGGTCGAGAACGTTGAAGAGCACTAAGATCCCATTCGTTGGTGAATACGGATTGATCAGTAAAAGGAATTTGGAGGATTAGACCAAATTGTGCAAGAGTTAGAGTAATGAATTCATGTTGGATCATGAATGAGATGAGAATGGAACCAAATTCATCAGTTTGGACCATGACTTGGCTATAGAAGTCGAGAATGAAACGGGGAATGATTGGTTCACTGATTTGGTAAAGATGTTCGAAGCAGACATTTGTAAATAAACGTTCAATGAAATCGGATTGATAGTAAGCTTGATCTACGACACGACCTTCATGAATGTTTCTATCGTCAATTTGATGATAGTTACGAGCAATGGAAGGAGAGGTAGTGGGAAGTTGAGAAACTTTGGGAATATAGTTTTTGGTTTGGGAAATGTCTTCGGTAATGATTTTGGGCGATAACAATGAAATTAAACTTAAAACAAAGAAAAAAAATAATAATAATGCATATATTGTTATGACGTATGTGGAACGTAAACATACTTCGACTCTACGACATTAAACCTAAGAATTAGTTTACTATGTTCCTTGTTTTTATTTTAAACTCGTTTTAGATATATTTTACGAAGTTTAGAAGGTAGTATGGGATAATCCAAACGCCCCTTTAAACATCTTAATATATCTTGAAACTTTGCTAGATATACATTAGATTTTATAACTTGCTATTTCTTACGAGTTTCTTATGCAAGTGATTTTTTTTGAGAAAATATTTTTAGATTTTGACTTAAAAAGTATCGTTTTGTAGGTTAAACCAAACGCTCCCTTTTCTAGGAAATTTTCGACTAAAATGTCAATATATATATATATATATATATATATATATATATATATATATATATATATATATATATATATATATATATATATATATATATATATATATATATATATATATATAGTGTTGTATTCTATGCAGTACCAATATTAGATGCAGTACTTTACAGTACCATTAAAATGAATCTGGGCCATTGGATGAGTTTGATCAAAGATTAGGATTAAAAGTGCCAAAATTGCAATTAAACAAAAAAAAACAAGGGTTTCTTTTTCAATTAAACAAATGTCTGAAAGGGTATTATTGGGATTCCATATCACTCTATTTCAAAACCGTCCCTACATTGAAGGGGATATTTAGATTAACTTAAAATAATTCAGATCTCTTTTACACTTTCACTTTCACACTTACATCTATCTCTCCTCTACCAATCAAACATAACCATAGTTCTAAAGTTAGCCGCCGCCGTCATATATCGCATTATTTGGTTTTTTGATTTATTATGTGTTGTCGTTTTTGGGTTTGTACTTGTCGCATGGTTTACTTCTTCTACAGTATTTATCAGATCTGAGATGTAAGTTTTTACTGTTTGAACTTTTGTAAATTGTATTTTTTTTTTTTTTTTTTTTTTGTTTCTATAAAGCGAATTGGTGATAAATACCGATTTTTTTAGAAACCACTTTAGAAATAATCAAAGAACCACTTTAGATATGATAAATAGAAGAAGAAAGATAGAAAAAAAAAGACAGAAACGAAAAAACTTGCCAAGGAAATCTTGGTTGTAACCTGCAAAACTAATGAAGAATATGAATAACTCTGGTCAAAGGTTGTTCTTGATGTCTAGCACAAAAATATTTGCAAAAGTAGCTTTTTTGTTCTGGGATATCAATTTTAAAAGAAAGTTAAATATCAATTTTAAGAACTCACTTTTTATATTGGATATAGCAATCTTCAGTTGGGTTAAAGCTTTTCTTTTCTTATAAGTGGCTCAAGAAGCGACTCATGTTAGTAGTGGATATATTACGAATAAGGACATTCTTGTTATGAAATGAAAGAAGTAATATATCATGTCATTATTTAGTCACGCTTATTAATCTGGTCATTATTTAGTCTTAATCTTTGATTAAACATAAAAGAATGATTAAAACATGCATGTTCAAAACATATATGCGAGGCTTTCTTAAAACATGTATGTTCAAAACATACATGTTTAAAACATATATGTTTTAATTAGTGGGATCTAACTAATGAAAACCATATATGTTTGAGAACATGATTTTTTAAACATGTATATTCAAAACATGTATGTTTTAAACAGGTCTGTTTAAAAAAAATATATAATTGCGTATAAACATGTATGTTTAAAACATGTATGTTTTAAAGATATGATTAAGAAGTTCATTTCCTATTTCGTTGAGGTTTAATTGTTTTGTGGTATGTTTGTACCAGATTAATGAAGATGGCGATAGCAATGAAGATCTAGAAGTGGATGCACACATAGATACATGATGATAATATATGGCGTTTGAAGAAATACGATTATTGAAGGCGCGCTTATATGTTCAATTTCTAAAAATGTTGATAACAATGAGTTGCACATATGTCCGTTTGCGTTAAATATTATTAGTGCATAAATGTATAGATCGATTAGATTCAAGTATTTTTTTTTTCCTTTTAGATATTTGTATTTTAATTGTATTTCAATCGATATCGACTTTTGTGTTTAACATATATGTTCTTATGTGCAATTACCATTTTAAACAAAATAGGATTGACAACACACATATGCACTTTCAGAAACATGAATGTTGGATTAAAAATAATAATAATAATAATAAAAATTAAAAAAATTAAAGAAATTTATATTTTAGTTCCGAAAATTAAAGGGCTTATAAAAACGTTTTTTTAATTAAAAAATACAAAAAGAAAGTAAAAATGTGTTTTACTATTTTACCCTTTTGAATTAATTAAAAAGATTTAATAATACTCAATTCTTATTAGTCTAAATTGGTACTGTAAAGTAATGCATATAATATTGGTACTGCATAGAACACGCCCTTATATATATATATATATATATATATATATATATATATATATATATATATATATATATATATATATATATATATATATATATATATATCTTGATTACTTTAAATTACTAATTAACATGACAATTTGTTTTAAAAATTATATCGACTAAATTTTAGCCAACTTTCGACATAATCCAAACACCATCTTATCGTTATATAAAATTATTTTTAATGCATTGAAACATATATTTTCATGATTAATAAGTTGTAAAAACACAATGTGATTAGTTTTAACAAGTTTTTATAGTATTATTCAACAATGTATTTAAGAAAAATTTCGAAAAGGAGCGTATGAACTTTTTCAAAAATTTTAATAAGAGGGTTTGTAATTATTGGGTTTTCGTGTTAATTAATCATTCTAATCCTATGGGGAGCATTTAGTAATGGAAATCCTAGACTCAACTGAAAGAAAAATATGAAATTGAAAAATTGAAATAAAATGCCTAATTATGATTATGACCAAAATTGAATGAAATTAGATGAAATGTGTTATGAAAAACTTACAATACTTGTTGCTAATCGTGTTATAGATATTTGCCCTTTGCGAATCAAGCTTAATTTGATGATTTGGAAGTGGATTTTTGATGTTTTTGGGTTTGGTTTTAGTTCACAGTAGCAGCAGTAGGAGGAAGAGAGAAAAAATGAGGTGTTTGGTATAGGAGAACAAAAGGAAAAGCGGGGAGAGAGAATCAGATGGTCGGCCCCCTTAAACATTAAGGGGGCCGCCCGCCAAAATCTTTATCTTTCGCGGCATTGTTTCTGAAAAGAACAAAATATGTGTGTATATATATATATATATATATATATATATATATATATATATATATATATATATATATATATATATATATATATATATATTAGATTTATATTTAATCAAAAATATGTTGGAAAGGATTCGCATGAAAGGAATTACTTGACACTTTTATTTGACATTTCGTCAATTAAATTTTCTTGATAAATTTTGGATAAAATTAATCAAGCCGTCAAGTTTTTGAAGGAATTGTGAAAGGTATATATGTATATGTGTGTGTATGTGTGTGTGTGTGTATATATATATATATATATATATATATATATATATATATATATATATATATATATATAGGGGAGGGTTAATGTGAGATCAACCTTAAAGTTGTAAAAATAAGATCTACCCTAAACAACCACTAAAAACATTTATAAATAACCATTTTAGCAATAATACACAAAAAAATAAAATATTAATACAAATTAACATTTTTACAACTAATAACTAACTGATACATGAGTTTGGATTACTGATACACAATTAAAATTTACTTGTCGAGTCAAAGTGTATCACCTTAACCTGATACACATTACATGTCGAATCAAAGTGTATCAAATTGGTTTTGTCAAATTTAAAAAGAAAACCATCGGAACTTTAACAATTTTAGTTGTAATTAATAAAAATTTTAATTTTATATAAACAAGAGTGGCAATTGTAAAATTTTAGTTGAATCTCATTTTTACAACTTTAAGTTTGATCTTATTTGATCTACATTATATATATATATATATATATATATATATATATATATATATAATATGGGTTTATAAGACGAGAATATGAGTGAGAGACGAGTGCAAAAGAGGACGAGAGTTTGTTTCATCCATAGATTGATCAACTCACTTCTCTACATCAACATGAGTATTATGATCATCGAAGATTTTCATGTTGAACGTTATAGTTCAAGAGGGCAAAAGGGGAAAAGAAAAGGTTCGTAAACAAACAATTTCTTGTTCTAGAAAATCAACAAATGAATTTTCTAAGTTATAGATTCTTACTAGTTATTAGGTGTGTGTGTGTGTGTATATATATATATATATATATATATATATATATATATATATATATATATATATATAAGTTTATGTATATGTATATGTATAATAGCTATGAGAAACAAAACAAGCCTTAATATATATAAACTAGATACTAAACTAAGCATGCAACCTTGACATGAAAATTAAAAGAAATGTGTGCCTTTTTGTCTTCAATAGGCTTTTCTTCAAAGTCTTCAAAAGATTTCATGATCATGCGGAGGCGGATAAGTTACCACGTTTTCCGAAATGCGACGAATTTATCTCATTGGTCCCCATTGCCTCATTTGACCAAAGTTGTTTGGTCCGAATATGTTATATATTTGACTTGGGTGTAAATATGGTGAAATCAATCCCCAAGGATTGAAGTTCCACATTTGATGATTGTTGTGAAAGTTTCGTCTATTTTGGTTTAGTATAGGTTGAGGAGTTTTGGACCTAGGATGAGGACTATTTGGTATTCTAGGTGGTGGAGTTTTAGACCTAATTCTTGGTTTAAAAGGCTCGGCCTCGGATTTTAAAGATGATTTGCGAAAACTTTTAATTTCTTCATCACTAGCAGTAGGTACTAGTCTATCTTTTAAAAGTATGTACTTTGGTTTGACTCTAAAGGTTTTAATTCACTAGTTCACTTTCGAATTTTACACTTTTTGTTTCACTAGTTGATGCTCCGGTTGAATTATATCCTAAGCCGGTTTTATCTCCGGATATTCTTTGAGTACTAATTAATTTTCTAAGTGATTGACTACTATTTTCGAATTTTTCTAGTTTAGTAATTTCTTCCTTAAGTTGTTCATTCTCACTTTTAACAACTAGACATTTTTTACATTTAATAAGATTTTCTTTACCTTTTTCTAAGTTATGTAGCTTAATTTTTAATTCAAGTATTTCATCTTTTAATTGGTTGTTAGTGCGTTTTAGTAGTTTATGTTTAGCCATGATTTTGTTGCATAATCTACTATATTTGCTATCTAAGTCTTTTTCATCTAACGATAAATTATCATCACTATAGTATTTGGTTTCGGAACGTACCTCATCGGACGCCCTTGCCATGAGACATTTTTCTTCTTTTGTTGTATCTTTTTCGTCATTTTCACTATCACTCCATGCTCCTCTTACAAAGACCTTGTGGTTTTGACTTCTTGACAGTTTCGGACATTCTCCAATAAAATGATTTGGATACTTTCTTTCATTCTTGCTATTCTTGTCGTCTTTGTTTCTTTGGGATGCTTTTCTTTCATCATATGGTTGTCTAACGTATCTTCCTCGTCTTTTAAAAAATTTCTTGAAATCTCTTACGGCCATTGCGTACTCTTCATCGTCGCTTTCGGAGGTTGAGCATTCTTCGTCACTAGAGTCCTTTTTAGCTTTTAACGCAATTGATTTGCTTTGCTCCCTTTTTCCTTTGACTATTTCGGAGTCTTTCTTTATCATCACTTCATACACTTTCAAGTTTCCAATTAGCTCGTCAAGTTGTAAAGTTGATAAATTCTTTGATTCCTCAATAGCCGTCACCGTAGCACGCCACTTCGGATGGAGAGCCCTAAGAAATTTCCTTACAAAATTTTTGCTAGAAAATTCCCATCAAGTGCTTTTAAACTTGTGATGGTTGTGTTAAATCTAGTGAAAGCATTATCTATTGATTCCTCTTCCGGAATAGTAAATTGTTCATATTGTTGTACAAGAATATCTATTTTATTATCTTTGACATGACTATTACCTTGGTGAGTTATTAGTAAAGAATTCCAAATTTCCTTTGCGGTTTTACACATAAAAATTCTTTCATATTCTTTGCGTGGAACGCATTATAAATTACCATTTTAGCCTCGTTATTTTTAGCAAGTTTCTTTTTCAAATCATCGTTTTGTTTTTCAAAAGGTACAATTTCATCCCTTTTAGTTTCGGGATTATTTTGTATAGGAGGAAAATCACAATTAGTAATAACATGCCAAAGATCTAGATCCTTTTATTTCACATAAGTTTCTAATCGGTTTTTCCAATAAAAAAAAACCATCACTTTCAAATAGTGGCGGTCTTTGCATAGATCGCCCTTCTAAATATTTTTCAGATTCCATAGATCATTTCAAGTTTTAAAATACAGTTTATTTTAAAAAAATCTTGTTTAATGTAGCTCTGATGCCAATTGTGGAAAAATAGAAAGGGGGGGGGGTTGAATAGTTTAACGTCGATTTAGATTATAAAAACTTTATTTTCCAAAACTTCGATTCTTGTTTATGTGAAATTCAACACTTGCACTATATGAACAATTTAATCTAACTAACTAAGCAAATATAATGTAAATACGAGAGTATGAAAAGATAGTGTTAGAAAGATCAAACCACAACACAAGGATTTATAGTGGTCCGGCTACGAAGCTCCTCTTCGCCCTACTCCACTCCCCGAGTCTCTTACTCAAGAGTTTTATTCACTATGTCAACAAACTCCCTTGTGGCAGAGAAACCTTACACAACTTTTGCTTACACCAATTTACAACACTAAGCTAAATGTCGAGTTCTAATTGTAGATAGAACCAATCTCACAACTTCTTCACGACTTGTCACAACTTCTTCACAACTTGTACACACCACTACTAATTCACGACTTCACACTACTTCACTACTTCTTCTTCACACCACTACTTCTACTATACTTAATAACAAACCTACCTAAATCTACTTATTACAAACACTACACAACTTTACAATTGATTTGCATAAACTATACAGCTAATCTTCAATACTTATTGATTTGAAATAGAAGGAATATTCTTCTCTTGCACTTTTGATTTGTGAGGGATTGAATCACTTGAAACAAGAACTAATAAACTTATGATCAAAGGATGTTTTGAAAGGATTGTGACAGAAAGTTTTTGTGCAAAAGGTGAGGAAAAATTGCATGAATGAGCCAGTATTTATAGGCAAAAGAATCTGGCCACAGGAGCGTGCCGGCCCCCTTAAAATTAAGGGGGCCGCCCTCCTGTAACGGCCAGATTTTTTGTCCTTTTCTGGGGAAAGTTTATTTGGTGAAAATCTTATTGATTTTGGTTAAAAATTTGAATTCATATATTTATTATGAATTAAACATTTTCCTTTAATTACCAAAAGTGTTTTTCTAAGTATATAAAATGTTTATATCATTTTATATCATTTTTAGTGTTTAAATAAAACTCCCTTTGATCATAAAATGTATTAGGAAATTGTTTATTCATACCTTAAGTGATTTAGTTGGATGGAATGATATTTTGTGACTAGATACTTGTTTACGTAATGATTTTACGTTTAATGATTTAACATTTTGTGATCGTCAAAACGTAGGGATATCGAGAAATATTAATAACATTTTTATGCATTATTTGTATCAACACATTGTTTTAAAGCCCATAATGCTCCACGTTCTATTTCAACTGGTAGATGGCACGCCTTCCCATAAACAAGTCTAAAAGGCGTGCACCTCGTGGGTGTCTTATGAGCGGTTCGGAATGCCCATAAGGCATCGTTCAATTTATCTGACCACCCCTTTGGATTGTATCCAACTGAATTTTCAAGAATACATTTAATAGCCTAATTTGTAACCTCAGTTTGTCCATTGGATTGAGGATGGTATGCCGTAGAAACTTTGTGATAAAATCCATATTGTTGCAAGGCTTTTCCTAAGTGGTGATTACAAAAGTGTGTGCCCCTATCACTAATTAGGGCTTTAGGGACTCCAAATCTAGCAAACAATCCTTGCAAAAACTTCAGCACTACCTTACAGTTGGTAATGCTTGCGCTTCGACCCACTTTGACACATAATCAACCGCAACTAGAATATACTTATTTCCTTTAGACTCAGAAAATGGTCCCATAAAATCTAATCCCCATATATCAAAAACTTCACAAACCTGAATGTAATTTTGTGGCATCTCGCTTCTTGATGTGATATTTCCAACTCGTTGACATGCGTTGCATCTTTTAATGAAATTCTTTACGTCTTCAAAATAGAGGGCCAATAAAATCCTGCGTCCAAAATTTTTCTTTTAGTAATATTAGCACCATGATGTCCCCTAGTCGGTCCCGAATGACAATGTGCTATTATCGCATGAATATCATCTCCATAAACACATCTTCAGATAATATTGTCAAGGCATGCTTTAAAGGCATACGCTTCACCCCAGAAATAATCATTAGTTAATGAGAGAAATCTTCTCTTCTCATCATACATTAATCCTTGTGGGATCTCATTTCCAACAATATAATTGATGTAATCAGCATACCATGGTCTATCACTTCTTCCCCTTGTTCTTATCATCATAAGGTGTTCATCAGGGAATTCATCGGCAATTTCCCCTTCATCAAGTACTTCCTAGTCTAGACAAATGGTCAGCCGCAAGGTTCTCAACTCCTTTTTTATCTTTAATTTCAATATTAGACCCTTGAAGTAATAAAACCCACCTTATATGTCTAGGCTTGGCGTCCAGTTTATTGAACAAATACTTCAAAGCAGAATGGTCAGTGTACACCATAGTTTTTGATAATATAAGATATGATAGAAATTTATCGAATGCAAAAACTACTGCAAGAAGTTCTTTTTCAGTTGCTGTGTAATGTTCTTGGGCATTGTTCAATGTGTTGCTAGCATAGTAAATTGGTTTAAATTTCTATTCTATCTTTTGACCAAGTACTGCACCCATAGCATAATCACTAGCATCACACATTAGTTAAAAAGGTAAATTCCAATCTGGCAAAATTATAATAGGTGCAGTGGTTAATTTTTCCTTAAGTATATTAAATGCCTTTTTGCAATCATCAGAAAAATCAAACTTCGCATCTTTAAGCAACAATTGAGTCATAGGCCTAGATATCATGGAAAAATCATTAATGAATGACAATGTTGCAAAAATTGTGAATCAGTCCTGTTGGGAATTACAATTAAGTTGATAAGACAAAACATGTGAAACATGAGGGACTTATGGAGACAAAGGAAGAAACTTGCAAAGAAAGAAAAAGATTACTGCATATCTTTATATTATTCTAGAATATCCTTTGTAACCCTAGTATCTCTATTATATAAAGAGATACAGGAAATTGGTTTTAATAGTACGTACAAGATGTAAAGTCCAGAAAAAGTGTGTGTGTGTGTCTAGGGCGTATAGTTATTGTAAACGCCTAGACTTGTTGATTTGTGGTTAAGCCTCAACGATCTTAGATCGCTGTTAGGATGTAACCGTGCTACACTTGATCACGTAGCATTGGGGCTTTGGTGTATGTTAGAGTAGAGATGATAACGAGAAACCTTGTTAGCAATAATAATGATGTGTTTGTTTATTCCGTTGTGTATCGTGTTCATTCATTATTATTGTGCAATCCCTAGATGAGGTCTTAACAACCTCGAGCTATAAATGATCTTAACAAGTCCTGAGGCGGTCGAGGGCCGAGTTGCGTTTTTTAGCCGATTAATCAGCCCAAAACCTTGTAATCGCCGATTAATCGGCCGAATTACTTGTAAATGTCTCCAAGTTCCAGGGCCTTGTAGCTTGGAATCGGATATTACAAGGCCTTGTAAGCCGTTTTTTGAAACATTAATGAATGATATACGTGGGGATCGCACCCTCGCAACAGGTTTTACCTCTCAAGGTATCTCGAGAAGCTTACAACCCCCACCAGGCAGTGTACCTGATCGTTGTAGTATAGTATAGTGACAAGTACCGGGGGATTGATTGTTCAACTCAGGAATAGTGTCGCTAGGATTAGAAAGCCTAATAAACTAGGTCTAGAGGTGAGGGATGATTCTTTTTGTATTTTTATATTTTTATAAAAGCAAGTAAAATCTCGGGTTTTGAAGGAGTGGGCGGAATTAGTTGCTAGCCAACTAACCCAATTAACTAGAGATGCAATCAAAATAAAATAAAAGAAATGAAAAATATAGCTATTATACTTATGTGGTGGAAACAATAATGAGGAAAGTTGTGTTTACTTAGATTTCCTTACTCCCTAGATATCTTTTATAGGTTGATAGCTTGTTACAATTGCATGGATGGCGGGTCATATTCCTTAATACTAGTCGTAGGGTCGTGTACAATATTCCCTAACTCTATAGGATCCTACTTTACTCCTATGTCGAGCCGTTAGAAGCTCCTAACATGGGATCATTAGAATTCTTCTACGCATTAAATACAACCAAAAATCGTAGTACACCTCCGATCATGTTTCTTAAGACGTTCAAGCAAGTTACCAATGGAAGTCTGCTAGTTTTCTTAAGCCTAACATCGAATACAATCATCTGTAACAATTATAAACAAACAATCAACCCATAATCAACATCTAGGTTTCACTACATCTAAGCAAACACAATAAAAATCTAGCCTAGCATGTTAAATAGAAGACATGCGTAAGATTTTATCAAACAACACATAGACATATTGAATGATTTGAAGGAATACTTATCTTTAATTGAACATGAAAGAATCAAGGGGTTGAAACCCTTGAAAAAGTGATAAAATTCGGACTAGGGTTTATTCCCTCAAAGTTTCACACTAATGAATGAAATTTAGAAAACTATATATATTACACATCGTGATGGCGTCATGTATTAGATTTTGACGCTGTCAACTCACTGCCATAATAAAATCGTATTGCCTAGATCTACTTGTGACACCGTCATGTGTAGTTGTGCTCTGGGCCGTCACTAATGTTTGGACCCTGATGGCCTTGGGTGACGCCGTCATCTCCTATACTTAAAAACTCTCTAGATGGTCACATGTATTTTCCATATCCACCTCTTTGGTAACTCTTGACGCCGTCATGTGGAGAGTCTTGACGCCGTCAGGTACTGTTCCAGCAAGGAATATTGAGACTTTGCCATTTTATTCACTTTTATGCTCAAAAAACGTCCAAAATGCTTCCTTTTCCAGATTTCTCTCCAAAAGTACCTAAAATGACAAAAGGAACGATTTAGGGCAATATTTGATCAAATAATCATGAATTCGGGCTTAAATAACCCCTTAAAAGCGGTACACTTTTCGCCTCATCAAATACCCTTACACTTAAGATTTGCTTGTCCTTAAGCAAATGCGCTTTTATTCTAATCAAAATACAAGTTAAGGGTCATTTAACACTAATATAAAAGTAATTACAACAAATAATCATTCCACTAAAAACCAAAGACAAGCACGGAGGTCATACACTAGCACTTCACAAATATTGTTTGGATACTCTCATCTCTCGGGTGTAATAAAGTATATATCACAATACGGAAATGGAAAACATCTCTCACTACCTGTCATAGCAAAATAGATTACCATAGGCTTGGGAAAGGATCAAACCTCCACCACTTAGCGTAAGCACCTAGGATAAACTATCAAAGAGGTCTTTTAAAGGGTTATAACGTTAGGTGAAGGGATATGGAAAAACACGGTTTTGTTGGATAAATGCAATATTTACTGGTGGTGAGTTAATCATCTTGGTTAATTAAATGTACAATATGGCGTTGCTAAGCCAAGACTCGTCTCGACTTAAGCTAATAAATTAAAAATAACGAAAACATAAAACAAACATAAAATGAAACGGGATGGTAGTCCGTATGTTTTTTCTCTTTTCTTTTTCTTTTTTTTTTTTTTTTTTTTTTTTTTTTTTTTTGGATACACTCTTGCCCTACCATCCAAAATAATACATCATAGGGAATGTACATTCCCCTTACACTTGACTTTTTACATACTTTACAATGAATTACTCTAATGACTCGAATCAAGATAATCAAAACACTTGGAGTACTTTTCAAGATTAATGCACATATGGGGGTAATATATGATGTTCTTCCCAGTACTCCATATCACAAGTACTTTACCCATGAGTCCCAATCGTCCCAAAACAATATGTACAATATATGACTCGACTTAGCAATCATGTAATCAATTAGATAATTAACTAAGGGTTTAAACATGTAACAATAATGCACTAAAAATGAGTGCATACACGGAAGGCTAAGGCGATTTGGTTGCACATTTGGGTGGGTTGCGACAAATTCTTCCTTTAAGTAAAATGCTTGAAGTTAGAAACGAAAGGATAGGCTCGGAGGGGTGTACTAGGGGTTTCGTGTACTAAAAATGAGTACAACACTAAGGTGTGGGAAAATTAGTTGACTTTACTAGCCAAGTAATATGACTTAAATGGTCAAATAATTATGATACGGGTTTAACACAAGGGTGATCCTAATGCCTCTTATCATGTAGTAAATCCTACTACACGAATGTAGTCTCACTAGCGGTCTCGGGATGCATCACTAACGCAAGTTCTAGAATCTAAATGCTACCGGTACACTCATAAGCACTAATAATGAATGCTTTTCTTATCAAATCTAAAGGCGAACCTCACATATTTGGGTGGAAAATTTTTCTGAATGGTACAGTTTTGTGCTAGTCATACAACTCCTATCCATGAGACGCTTGCTAAGGCTAAAGCTTCACTCCTAAATGTTGTAAAAAAAATTAAATTTGGCGCTAAAATTACACTAACAAGTATTTCTCTTAGTTTTATTACACACCTACCATCAAACAAACAAACTCAAGTGCAATAGTATCCTATATGGTATCATCATTTACCCTCCCCTTACACTTAGGATGAACATTGTCCCCAATGTTCAATTAAAGGATGTAAAAGTAAAACAGGTAAAAGAATGAAAACAAATACTCCCTTGATTCGTTCGGTGTAGATAGTGTATCAACAAGGTTAGATCTTCCTCCAAGAAAATGAACATTCAAAGCTCCCCTTCCAGAAATATAAATCATCTTCTTGTCATATATAACCTGTTAAACCTGAGAAAACAATCAAGGCAACCTCGCATAAAATCGGCGGCAATCTATATATACTAACAAATCCTAGAAAGCAATTTAAGATATAATGCTTGTGGAATGAATGTTTGCAGATTTCCTGGAGTTTATAAAACTAAAGAATTAGCAACAACTTTAAGACTCCGTTAGAAAAACAAAACTCGCAAAATTTCCAGAATTTTACACATGACGCTGTCAGGAGTTAACTCCTGACGCCGTCAGAAGTGACCTGCAGAAATCTTTATGTTAAGTTTCCGGAAAATTTCTGAAAAAACTTATGTCCTACTTCCTGGAAAATCCTGCAAAGCATCATTATGACTCGATACAAGCATTTGACTCTAACAAATACTAATACACATGTTCATTTATTATTGTGGCGAATCAAGATCAATTTCGTTCTTATAAACAAATTTGTGGTTTCCCCTTACACTTAACTTTTTCAAAATACCTTTATATGAAGTTAGGATGAAGTTAAACAACAAAATAAAGCATTTTCACAATTTAGTTTGAAACATGATCTACCAACAACAAAAATAAAGCATGCATACGGAAACAAATAACAATCAAACAATTAAAAATCACACAAAACATGGGTTGCCACCCAAGAAGCGCTTTTCTTTATTTACGAGTCTTGTAGCTAGACTCAAGGTCATGGGCTATCCTATATGTGTGAGCTCCTCGTTGAGGACATCTTTGGGATCAAACTTGGGTTTCAACTTCCTATCGGTTTTGTTGGTACGGTATGACCTCTCAAAATTTTCTCCATCTGGATCATATAAAATCATCTTCATATGCCATGATCTGTCACCTTCCTTAGATGGCTTGTCCCACTTCCATTTACACTTATCCCCTTCCCTTTTCCACTTGTTCATCTCTAGGTTGATAGGCATCACGCTTAAGAACACAATCATTTTCCTAAAGACTAGGGGATCCTCAAAAAGGTCTAGTTCCTCATCTCTAGCTATGAGTTGTTCCACCGAATGTGTTTTATCGATGAAATCTTTTTCTAGATAGAATGGGCGTTGAGGTCCTATAAAATTTCTTTTTATCCAACGCCCATATCTAGATGGTTTCCTATTCATCTCTACCCAATGTGGTGTCGGTTCGTCCTCACAATCGTAGCTATGCTTCTTAACATCATAAACCGACCAAGTCTCACCCTCTCCTACCGCTATCTTAGACTCCTTACAATTTATCATGGCACTAGCGGTTGCTAAAAATCCTCTTCCTACTAACAACGGGCATGTAGTATCACTAACCATATCCAGGACGTGAAAATCCGCTAATATAGTTAACTTTCCTTCGTGAACAACTACATCCTTGATCATCCCGACCGGGTGAGCAATACTTCCATCCGCTAGACCAATTAGTACTTCCGTCTCCTCTAACTTTCCTAGCTTAAGAGTAGTGAAAAGGGATAAGGGAATCAAGTTGAGGCTTGATCCTAAGTCGGCTAGTGTGTCGAAAGCTTCGGATTTTCCTATCTTACAAGGCAAAACAAATATACCCGGATCATGAAGCTTCTTAGGCAACTGTTTTGAACGAAGGTGGTCCCATTTTTACCCAATTTAACTTTCTCATATTTTTCTAGGAGGGCACTATAGTAGGGAGCACGGGCTAAGACATCAATGTCGGGGCGTTCAAGGTGGAGCTCCTTGAATTCATCATCAATGTCTTGTGTAGGAGGTGTTTCAACTATGTTATTGACCGCTTTGATATCGGATGTTTTATTCAATTGGTCCTTTTGAAGAATTTAGGTTTGCTTGAAACACGTGCTCATTGCTTTGACCGAATAGTATTGTGGACAAGAAGTAGGTGACGAAACCGACGATATGGCATTAAAGTTTAGTTTCGGGTTCTTGACCGTGTCGCTTGGGAGTGCTCCCATTTCTTGGTCATTGAGAACTTTCAACAATGTGTCGATTTTGGTGGTCATCTCGCTTTGCTTTTGTTTGAAATCGGCTTCAAACTTAGATATGCGAGCTTCTTGAGATGCCATAAACTTGGACATCAATCCTTCAAGGTTATTGGTACTACCATAGTTATTGGAAGGATTGTTCTTGAAAGTACGGTTAGAGGGTGGACCGTTTGGTTGGTAACGATTAGGTGGATTAGAAGAGTTGTTTTGGGGCATGTTTTGGTTTTGTTTCCACCTAAGGTTCGGGTGATTTTTCCAAGAAGGGTTGTAGGAATCACCGTAAGGGTTTGGCTCGGGTTTGAAAGTGTACCACTTGTCTCCCTCTTCGTCGGTACGCGAGGATACGTAATCCGCAAAAGCTTGTCCGGGGAGTTTCACGCAATCACGAGTGTCATGGGGACCACTACATAATTCGCATGAAGAAGTGATTTTGTTCACTTGGCTTGAAGGCTTAGGAGCTTCATAAGATTTCATGAGAAACTTGACTTGGTCTTCAAGTTCCATGATCCTACGGTCAGGAGTGCTAGAATTGTTCGAAGGCAAAGATATTGCCTTGACCGTTTTGTTTAAATCAAGGGGATCATTCCAACTTTCGTTGTCATAGAGAGCAAGATCTTCTATGAGTTCCCATGATTCTTCCGCACTTAGATCACGTAGCTTGCCACCAGCCGATTGGTCAATGGTTCGCCTTGTGGAGAGATCGATATGGTCATAGAAGATTTGGACTTGGAGCCAAAGATCTACGCCATGATGAGGGACTTTTTGGAGTAATTCCTTGAAACGAGTCCATGCTTCATATAGAGTTTCACCTTGACGTTGTTGGAACATCAAGATATCATTTCTAAGCTTGGTAGTTCTCCCCGGTGGGAAGAATTGAGCAAGGAATCGAGTGGTGAGATCATCCCATGAGGTGATGGATCCCGCGGGTAAACGTTCAAGAAATTTACTAGCTTGATCACGTAGAGAGAATTGGAATAGGCGTAATCGGTTCGACTCTCTAGTTGCAACATCAAGGTCTATGGAATCTACGATTTTAAGGAAATCCTTGAGATGTTGATTAGGATCATCGGAATGAAGTCCATGGAATGCACATCCACTTTGCACCAACCGGTTGGTGTCGGATCGCAAGGGGGACACATTGGCTCCTTAAGTGAGCACAATAGTGTTTCGATAGCCTTGGTGGCTAGGACGAGAATACTCTCCTAAAGTTCGGGGCCTAGGAGGTGGGTTTGCTAGTGGTGGGTTTTTTGGGTGGTTTTGTTGTGGTGGGTTGATGGGTTCAAAGATGTTACCACCTTCCATGATGTCGGATGGTAAAGGTTACGAACAAAGACACGAAGAAATGAGACAAACTAAAGAGAACTTAAAAATAAAAATAAAATCTTACTAGAAAGGAATCTAGCAAGTAGACCTAATAAAAAGAAATTCAAACCTAGACAATAACTATTCCTCGGGCTGCGGCACCAAAAACTTGATATACGTGGGGATCGCACCCTTGCAACAGGTTTTACCTCTCAAGAGATCTCGAGAAGATTACAACCCCCACCAGGCAGTGTACCTGATCGTTGTAGTGTTATATAGTGACAAGTACCGGGGGATTGATCGTTCAACTCAGGAATAGTGTCGCTCGGATTAGAAAGCCTAATAAACTAGGTCTAGAGGTAAGGGATGATTCTTTTTGTATTTTTATATTTTTATAAAAGCAAGTAAAATCTCGGGTTTTGAAGGAGTGGGTGGAATTAGTTGCTAGCCAACTAACCCAATTAACTAAAGATGCAATCAAAATAAAATAAAAGAAATGAAAAATACAACTATTATACTAATGTGGTGGAAACAATAATGAGGAAAGTTGTGTTTACTTAGATTTCATTACTCCCTAGATATCTTTTACAGGTTGATAGCTTGTTACAATTGCATGGATGACGGGTCATAATCCTTAATACTAGTCGTAGGGCCGTGTACAATATTCCCTAACTCTATAGGATCCTACTTCACTCCTATGTCGAGTCGTTAGAAGCTCCTAACATGGGATCAATAGAATTCTCCTACGCATTAAATACAACCAAAAATCGTAGTACACCTCCGATCATGTTTCTTAAGACGTTCAAGCAAGTTACCAATGGAAGTCTGCCAGTTTTCTTAAGCCTAACATCAAATACAATCATCCGTAACAATTATAAACAAACAATCAACCCATAATCAACATCTAGGTTTCACTACATCTAAGCAAACACTATAAAAATCTAGCCTAGCATGTTAAATAGAAGACAAGCGTAAGATATAATCAAACAACACATAGACATATTGAATGATTTGATTGAATACTTATCTTTAATTGAACATGAAAGAATCAAGGGGTTGAAACCCTTGAAAAAGTGAGAAAATTCGGACTTTGCCATTTTCTTCACTTTTATGCTCCAAAAATGTCCAAAATGCTTCCTTTTCCAAATTTCTCTCCAAAAGTACCTAAAATGACAAAAGGAATGATTTAGGGCAATATTTGATCAAATAATCATGAATTCGGGCTTAAATGACCCCTTAAAAGCGGTACACTTTTCGCCTCATCAATGAACCTACGATAAAATCCCGCATGCCCTAAGAAACTTCTAACACCTTTAACATTAGTAGGGTAGGGTAATTTGGCAATTACATCAATTTTAGCTTTGTCAACTTCTATACCTTTTCTACAAATCTTATGTCCTAACACAATTCCCTGTCTAACCATAAAGTGACATTTTTCCCAATTAAGAACAAGATTAGTTTCTTCACACGTAGCAAGCATTTTATCAAGATTAGCAAGACAAATATCAAATGAGTAACCGAACAGAAGTCATCCATGAAGACTTCTATAAAGTCTTCGACCATGTCATGGAAAATAGCCATCATACATCGTTGGAAGGTTGCAGGAGCATTACATAATCCAAACGACATTCTTCTATAGGCGAAGGTTCCATAAGGGCAAGTAAAAGTTGTCGTATATTGATCTTCAGGGGCTATATGTATTTGGAATAAACCTGAAAAACCATCTCAAAAGCAATAATAGTCATAACCTGATAGTCTTTCTAACATTTGATCAATAAATGGAAGAGGGAAGTGATCCTTTCGTGTTGCATCATTTAGTTAGCAGTTATCAATGCAAACTCTCCATCCGGTAATAGTCCTTGATGGAATTAGCTCGTTATCGTCATTTAGTACTACCGTCATTCCTCCTTTCTTGGGTACAATGTGGATGGGGCTCACCCATGAACTGTCCGAGATTGGGTAGATCAGTCCAGAGTCAAGTAAAGCCGATTTCATTTTTCACCACATCTTGTACTTTTTGATTCAAGCGCCTTTGGGTTGAATGGTAGGCTTGAATTCATCTTCCGTAAGGATCTTGTGTTTGCAAAATGATGGGCTAATTCCTTTAATATCTGACATCTTCCATGCTAGTGCTTCGCTACGTTTATATAATACCTTCAAAAGAGATTCTTTCTGTTTTTCCGTTAAATCAGATGAAATAATAACAGGTGAATTAGTATTCCCATTCAAGAAAGCATATTCTAAATTAGAAGGAAGGTCTTTTAATACAGGTTTAACATCACCGATCTCATTGGCACTAGCGGAATAAACCTGTTCTTTTTTATATTCACTGCTGTCATCAGATAGATGAACCGTATCAGCTGTGCTGATGCGCCGTATTGAGTTAGCGACAGCAGAATCAGCAGCAAATTCAGTAACAAATGAATTATCATAAACTTGATCTTCAATAGCAATAGTGTTTTCTAAATTTTTAAGCAGAAAAGTATCAAGAAGATCGTGCTTTAACAGTTTTTGAGTGAATTCATTAATTGTCTCATCGGGTACATCAATGTTATAGCATTCATCGTCATCAGTATTAGGCTTACTCATTGATTGTTCCATATTAAATTCTACTTCATCTTCACCAATCGTCAGAGTTATCTTTTTGTTAAAAACATCAATCATAGCCCTGGCAGTAACTAAAAAGGGGCACTGATAAGATGTAGATTTAGAGGTTAAGTATTTCGGAGAAATACTCGTGAAAATATTTCCCCGGGTCGTTCTCCCAACGAAGGTTGAATGGAATCGTGATTCGATTCGTGATTCGTGAAGTGAATGGTGAAAATAAGTGAGGTTAGATGGAATTTATAACTACGGAAAGTGAATCGATACTAAAAAGCATAAAATAAAGCACAAGGAATGATGATGTAAAGCTATATAAACCTAAAATGCAATCTTTTCTAAAAACGCGTGAAATAATCAAAATCTACGTACGAGCGTAAAATTAAAAGTGAATTTAAAGCATTACTAATCCTAAGGGCATGAAAATGATTTTCTTACGTTCTAAACGATAAAAGAAAATTTTTGAAAAAAGAAAAATATTTTTTAACTTTTTTTTTATTTATTTATATTAATTAAAATGTAAAATAAAGAAATAAATCCAACAAAATTAGTAAATTAAAAGAGAAAAATGTGAAAATTTACTGAAAAGTCTATGACATATGCAGAATTATGGGAAAGATATAAAAAGTAAAAAGATATTTTGAAAAGCTCAGAAATAAGTTTAAAAGTTTGAAAAGCTTATTATTAATAAAGAATAAAAAACTAATAAAGGAATTAATAGTGGAAGACCCTTGAGAAAAGTCCCAAGGGCGCCAATGGTTCCAGGTTATTTGTGAAATGTTAAGGCTGTGTGAGATCCAGGGTTCGAGTCCCTTGACAAACTTTTTGGAAAAAACATTTTTTTTCTCTTTTTTTAAAAACTGAAATAGAAGCTAAAATCAAACAACTTTTGTGAAAACTTTATTTTTGAAACTTTTTAAGAAGTAGAGAAATATCTCAAAATAAGCACCAGTAAGTTTAAAAAGGAATAAAGGGAATGAAGATTAAACTAAATGATGCTAAAACAAGACTATAAGCTAATGCGAAAATGAGACTATAAGCTAAGCAAAGGGGCAAATGAGCTTAATTAATTTCAGTCCTAAACAAGCTAAAACCTGCTATTCAACAAGCTTAGATACACAACTCAAAGGCTACTGAAAACTTTTACCAAACAGCCTAAAAGGCTAACTAACAGTCAACCTATAAGCTAACTAAAAGCTTCTAAAATCCAAAACCAAGCTCAAACCCAACAAGCTAGTTCTATAAGCTTCTAATAAAACCAAAATTTAACCAAAGAGCTGCACTAGGGAATGAGCTAGAGGCTTATGAAAAGGGACTGATGGGACAAAACAAGGCTGCAACAGCAGGTTAAAAGGGGTAATTAAGAGCTAACCAAAATCTATCTAAAAGCTCATTCAAAAATTCACAGAAATACTAAACAACTAGAATAGCAATCAAAATAACAAAATCACCAAATCTCAGATTAAATGGACTAATATTAAGCCAATAAAAAATCAGAATTGTTGACATAAATAATGCCTAAAAACATTATTAACATATTATCAATATCTTTATGTTTTGATTATTACAAAATATAAACTCATAGAACTAAAACTTGTGACAAAAATAAGTATTTAGTGATTAACATTCTCTTTACATCCAAATCACTTAAGATATGAATAAATAAAGTGTTTAGTGCAATATATGATCAAAGGGAAATTGAATTAAGTATTACAAAGTTTAACTAATTATATAAACATATTATATATTTTTTAAAAACACTTTTGGTAATAAAGAAAAATGTTTTATTCATAATAAATATATGAATTTAAATTTTTAACCAAAATCAGTTAGTTTTTCACCAAATAAACTTTCCCCACTAAAAAACAAAAAATCTAGCCGTTACAGCTGGGCGCCCCCCTTAATTATAAAGGGCGGTCCCCTTAATTTTATGGGGGCCGGCCATGATTTAAGGGGACCGGCACGCTCCTGTTGTCAGATTTTGTTACCTATAAATACCACCTTAAATCTGGAATTTTTCTCACCTTTTGCACTCCTAAACTTTCTGTTCTAGATCTCCATTTCCATTCTCTTAATCCTTTGATCATACACTCATAAATCTTTGTTTCAAAGTGATCCAAACATCATCCTATCAAGTGCAAGAGAAGAATACTTCTATCCCTCAAGACAAGAAGTATTACAACTTGTTTTGATCTTCACATCTAAGTTGTTAGAGCATAATCCATTATTTCTATCTCATTGTGTAATTAGTTGTGAATATTTGTTAGAAGATAGTTTAGCTAGGTATATATATAGTGTGATTGGAAAGTAGTTAGTTGTGAAGAAGAAGAGTTAGGAAGTAGATTGGTGTGAAGAAAATTGATGTGAAGAAGATTGGTGTGTAGAAGATAGGTGTGAAGAAGATTGGTGTGAAGGAGATAGGTGTGAAGTAGTGATGTGATTAAGTAGTAACTAGGTGTGAAGTAGTTGTGTAGAAGGTGTGAATAAGTTGTGACGTAGTTGTGGTGTGTACATTGGTGTGTAAGGTTTTCTCCGCCATAAGGGAGCTTGTTGACATAGTGAAGAAAACTCTCGAGTTAGGTGCTCGGGGAGTGGAGTAGGGCAAGGAAGGTGACCTTGTAGCCGACCACTATAAATCTCTTGTCTCGCGGTTCGATCTTTCCAACTCTCATCTATTTCTTTACTTACATTATTATTGCTTTATCGTACATATTTAGTGTTGTTCATATTGTGCATGACTTGATTTTATATAGCATCAAATCTAAATTTTTGAAAACAAAGAAAACTTTCAAACAATCTTTTATAACAAATTAAAAAGACGTAAAACTATTCAACCCCCCCCCCCCCCCCCCCCCCGTCTAGTTTTTCACAATTGGTATCAAGAGCCACGTCTAGCAAGATTTTTTAAATATATTGTATTTTAAAACTTGTAACGATCTATGGAATCTTTAAAATATTTAGAAGGGTAATCTATGCAAAGACCACCACTATTTGAAAGTGATGGATTTTTATATTGGAAAAATAGATTCGAAACTTATGTGAAATCAAAAGATCTTGATCTTTGGCATGTCATTACCTTTGGTGATTTTCCCCCTATTCAATATAATGTTGTTAAATGGATGAAATTGAATCTTTTGAAAAACAAAATGATGATTTGAAAAAGAAACTAGCAAAAAATAATGAGGATAAAATGGTTATTTATAATGCGTTACCACGCAAAGAATATGAAAGAATTTTTATGTGTAAAACCGCAAAAGAAATTTGGGATTCTTTACTAATTACTCACCAAGGTAATAGTCAAGTTAAAGATAACAAAATAGATCTTATTGTACAACAATATGAATAATTTATGATTCCGGAAGAGGAATCAATTGATAATGCCTTTGCTAAATTTAACACTATTATCACAAGTCTAAAAGCACTTGATGAGACATTTTCTAGTAAAAATTGTGTTAGGAAATTTCTTAGGGCATTGCATCCGAAATGGCGAGCTAAGGTCACGGCTATTGAAGAATCAAAGAATTTGATTACGTTGTCACTAGATGAACTAATTGGCAACTTGAAAGTCCAGGAAGAAATTATAAGAAGAGATTCGGAAACGGTCAAAGTCAAGAAAGAACAAACCAAATCCATTGCTCTAAAAGCCAAAAAGGAACCTAGTGACGATGATGATTCAAGTGAAGAGAGTGAAGACGAAGAATATGCAATGGCCGTAAGAGAATTCAAGAAATTCTTCAAGAGACGAGGAAGATTCACTAGATCACCACGAGACGAAAGAAAACCTTTCCAAAGAAATAGAAGTGATAACTACGAGAAAAGAAAGTGCTTTAGATGTGGAAGTCCAAATCATCTCATTGGCAAATGTCTAAAGCCGCCGGGTTATGAAAATCAAGGCGCCTTTGTTAGTAGAACATGGAGTGATAGTGACAAAGAAGAAGTGGAAAAACCAAGAGACGAAAAGTGTTTTATGGCAAAAGGAACCGACGAAATATGTTTAGGAATTGACATGGAGCCTGACGAATGGATCAAGGATAGCGGATGTTCGAGGCACATGACGGGGAACCGTAAGCTATTCTCTACATACAAGGCATACAATGGAGGTAACGTTATTTTCGGTAGTGACTTACGTGGAAAAATCATTGGCAAAGGTACGATTTCTCAAGACTCACTTACTATTGAAAATGTAGAGCATGTAGATAATTTAACATATAACTTGCTTAGTATAGGACAAATATGCGATAATAAATGTAGAGTTACCTTTACTTACATTATTATTGCTTTATCGTACATATTTAGTGTTGTTCATATTGTGCATGACTTGATTTTATATAGCATCGAATCTAAATTTTTGAAAACAAAGAAAACTTTCAAACAATCTTTTATAACAAATTAAAAAGACGTAAAACTATTCAACCCCCCCCCCCCCCCCCCCCGCTTCTAGTTTTTCACAATTGGTATCAAGAGCCACGTCTAGCAAGATTTTTTAAAATATATTGTATTTTAAAACTTGTAACGATCTATGGAATCTTTAAAATATTTAGAAGGGTAATCTATGCAAAGGCCACCACTATTTGAAAGTGATGGATTTTTAAATTGGAAAAATAGATTCGAAACTTATGTGAAATCAAAAGATCTTGATCTTTGGCATGTCATTACCTTTGGTGATTTTCCCCCTATTCAATATAATGTTGCTAAAATGGATGAAATTGAATCTTTTGAAAAACAAAATGATGATTTGAAAAAGAAACTAGCAAAAAATAATGAGGCTAAAATGGTTATTTATAATGCGTTACCACGCAAAGAATATGAAAGAATTTTTATGTGTAAAACCGCAAAAGAAATTTGGGATTCTTTACTAATTACTCACCAAGGTAATAGTCAAGTTAAAGATAACAAAATAGATCTTATTGTACAACAATATGAATAATTTACGATTCCGGAAGAGGAATCAATTGATAATGCCTTTGCTAAATTTAACACTATTATCACAAGTCTAAAAGCACTTGATGAGACATTTTCTAGTAAAAATTGTGTTAGGAAATTTCTTAGGGCATTGCATCCGAAATGGCGAGCTAAGGTCACGGCTATTGAAGAATCAAAGAATTTGATGACGTTGTCACTAGATGAACTAATTGGCAACTTGAAAGTCTAGGAAGAAATTATAAGAAGAGATTCGGAAACGGTCAAAGTCAAGAAAGAACAAACCAAATCCATTGCTCTAAAAGCCAAAAAGGAACCTAGTGACGATGATGATTCAAGTGACGAGAGTGAAGACGAAGAATATGCAATGGCCGTAAGAGAATTCAAGAAATTCTTCAAGAGACGAGGAAGATTCACTAGATCACCACGAGACGAAAGAAAACCTTTCCAAAGAAATAGAAGTGATAACTACGAGAAAAGAAAGTGCTTTAGATGTGGAAGTCCAAATCATCTCATTGGCTAATGTCTAAAGCCGCCGGGTTATGAAAATCAAGGCGCCTTTGTTAGTAGAACATGGAGTGATAGTGACAAAGAAGAAGTGGAAAAACCAAGAGACGAAAAGTGTTTTATGGCAAAAGGAACCGACGAAATATGTTTAGGAATTGACTTGGAGCCTGACGAATGGATCAAGGATAGCGGATGTTCGAGGCACATGACGGGGAACCGTAAGCTATTCTCTACATACAAGGCATACAATGGAGGTAACGTTATTTTCGGTAGTGACTTACGTGGAAAAATCATTGGCAAAGGTACGATTTCTCAAGACTCACTTACTATTGAAAATGTAGAGCATGTAGATAATTTAACATATAACTTGCTTAGTATAGGACAAATATGCGATAATAAATGTAGAGTTACCTTTACAGAGGAGGATAGCGAAATAGTTAAGAATGGAAAAATTATAGGTAGAGGAATTAGGAAAGGAGGCATATATGTTATGAAACTAGGAAACAAACCTGAGGATAGGATATGCCTAACGACCCTAGACGAAAACTCCACATTGTGGCATAGGAGATTAGGACATGCTAACATGCAACAAATACAATCTTTGGTCTCTAAGGAACAAGTTAGAAACTTGTCTAATCTAAAATATGACAAGCATTTTTGTGATGCATGTAAAATTAGAAAACAAGTTCATGCTAGTCACAAAGCTAAGAATATAGTATCCACTACTAGGTGCCTAGAACTATTAAATATGGATATTTTTTGTCCATCCGCTGTGCGGAGCTATGGAGGAAACAAATATACCTTAGTAATAGTAGATGACTACTCACGATACACGTGGACTAGGTTTTTAAGTGACAAGACCCAAGCCTTTGAAAAGTCCGAAATATTTAGTAAAATGATTCAAAATAAATTAGGATGCACAATAGTAGCCATTAGGACGGACCATGGTAGGGAATTTGACAATGAAGTACAATTTGGAAAAAATAGGACACTACAAGAAATGAGTAGAACAATGTTAAATGAACAATCCATCCCACAAAAATTTTGGTGTCACGTCGTAGATACATCAACATATATTATTAATAGGGTATCAATTAGGAGAATTCTAGGAAAAACTCCTTATGAGTTACTAAGAGGTAGAAAACCAAACTTAAGCTACTTTAGGGTATTTGGAAGTAAATGTTATATTCTAAACACTAAGGATTACCTCACTCAGTTTGATCCAAAATCATATGAAGGAATATTTTTGGGACACAAAATAATAAAGCATATATAATACTTAATAAACACTCCATGAAAGTAGAAGAATCACTAAATGTAACATTTAATGAAACATCACCACCTCCTAAAACTTTACCTTTAGAAAATGATGACTTAGTCGAAGAAGAAGCTATTGAGGTTAGTAAAACAAAACCCATAGGAAATGACAATGAAGACATTAACTTAGGAAATAACGAAATTGTAAATGTTAAAGAATCTAGATCACATCCACTAGATAATATAATAGGACATCTTAACCAAAGAACCCTTAGGTCACAAGCTCAAGATAAAAATAATTTCTTTTGTTTCCTCTCAGCAATAGAACCTAAGAATATTAACGATGCTTTAAAAGATGAAAGTTGGGTTATAGCTATGCAAGAAGAATTAAATCAATTTAAAATGATGTTTGGGAATTAGTCCCAAATCCAATGAATATGACCATCATAGGAACTAAATGGGTATATAGGAATAAGTTAGATGAAAATGGAGTAGTTACTAGGAATAAAGCTAGGTTAGTTGCCCAAGGTTATAATCAACAAGAAGGAATTGATTATGACGAAACTTATGCCCCCGTAGCTAGACTAGAATCTATTAGGATACTACTTGCCTATGCATGCGCCCTAAATTTTAAGTTATTCCAAATGGACGTGAAAAGTGCATTCCTTAACAGTTTTATCAATGAGGAGGTATATGTGGCACAACCTCCAGGATTCATTGACTTCGCAAAACCTGATTATGTTTATAAGTTAAAGAAAGCTTTGTATGGAGTCAAACAAGCTCCCAAAGCTTGGTATGATCGATTAAAATCTTTCCTTATTAAACATGATTATTCCATGGGAATGGTAGATAACACTCTTTTCACTAAAAGAAAAGACCCAAATCTCATCATTATTCAAATATATGTTGATGACATTATATTTGGATCGACTTGTCAAGACATGTGTGATGAATTTGCCAAAATCATGCATGATGAGTTTGAGATGAGTATGATGGGTGAACTTAACTTCTTCCTAGGATTACAAATAAAATAATTTGAAGATGGAATATTCTTTAACCAATCTAAGTACATTAAGGAAATGCTTAAGAAATTTGGCCGAGAAGACTCAAAACCCATGAAAACTCCCATGTCTACGGAAGTAAAACCTACAAAGGATGATGAAGGTGAGTTCGTAGATAACAACAAGTATAGAGGAATGATAGGTAGTTTACTATACTTGACGGCAAGTAGACCCGATATCAGATTTAGTGTCTGCCTTTGTGCCCGTTTTCAAGAGGATTCCAAAACCTCTCACCTAGAAGCGGTTAAGCGTATCTTCCGATACATTAAAGGCACTATACACTTAGGATTATGGTATCCTAAGGGATCCGGCATAGAAACCATCGTCTATGCAGATTCGGATCATGCGGGAGACTACGTAGATAGAAAAAGCACTAGCGGTATTTGCACGTTTATGGGATGTTGTCTAACATCTTGGTTTTCGAAGAAGCAAACCGTTCTTGCTATTTCTACCACCGAAGCTGAATATGTAAGCGCTGGAAAGGCATGTCAACAAGCACTATGGATGAAACAAGCTCTTATAGACTATGGCATTAGGTTAGAAAAAGTTCCCATTATGTGTGATAACAAAGGTGCGATAGATTTAAGTAAAAATCCGGTGCAACACTCTAGGACTAAACATATAGAAATACGCCACGACTTTCTTAGGGATAATGTACAAAACGGGAACATATCTATAGAAAAAGTTGCATCGGAAGATAACATTGCGGATATATTCACTAAACCCCTTAAGCGTGAATTATTCAATCACTTGCGTTTAGGATTAGGAATGATGGAACAAGTTGACTAAATTCTATTGCATTTAGACAATATTTTTTAAAAAAATTTGCATAAGATTTACTTTTCTTCCACTTCTCCATTTCTGAGTCTAGGAATCTATTTCGCACAAAATTAAGGATTGGGAAATATTATTTTCTTTGCATATACTCTTTTGTAAAACCCAATCAATTTTTTTTTAAAATTATTCTCACATCTAGGAATTACATGAACATCATTTTCCTTGCATTATTGACTAATGCTAAAAACATTTTTTCAAAATCATGCATAAACTCTCACATAAATTGTCAAGGTATATAATCTAATATATATCTTTGACATTCATGATCGAGCAAAAATCAAATCAAAGAGATTTTGGATTGTTTCTTAAGTTTTTTTTTTTTTTTTTTTTTTTTTTTTTTTTTTTTTTTTTTTTGCATTTAGGAGTCGAAACAATCACAACTCCATATTTGTTGCATATAGGCACACACTAGGACAAAATTACTCATAACATTGTCGTCTTGTTTCATCACTAGATTTTTGACTCACTAGTTGCCTTTGCCTTTGATCTAAGATAGGTGCCCTAGGAAGATTAAGTGCTCTTGCCTTTATTTGTCTCCTTTAGCTTATTACTTGTTGCTTATTTGCTCTTTTGCTTAAGTGTTTTTGCATGCATGCTATATCTTGATTAGATTAGATGCTATATTGCCTAAAGGAATTGAACTTGCTTGAATCCAAATCCAAAAACACAACCTTTCTGTAAATTTTCTGCCAAAAACCTAATTCTGGAAATCTGGGTATCATCAGATGGGCGGCCCCCTTAATTATGTAAGGCGGCCCCCCTTAATTATGTAAGGCGGCCCCCTTAATTTTAAGGGGACCGCCCCCTAATTAAGGGGACCGGCCATCTGCTGGACGGGTTTACAGAATCTTTTCTGTTTTTTAGCCCATTTCAACCTACATTTCCCAAGTTTCACCAACATATTTTGTCCTAATCTCCCAAACAAAATTTATCCATCCATAAACACATAAATCTTACACTATAAATATCCCCAATCTTCAACACTCTCCATTCATCCCTTCATGACTTCTCCAAACAAACCAAAACCAAAAGCCTCAAGGCTAGCAAGGATGACGGAAAAACCCGTTTGGCGAAGAAAAAGCCCTCGAAACAAATCCATCATAACCATTGAAGTTGGAAATCACTCAACACCTCCAACCACTTACTTCCCAAACTTTACACCAAATTCACAAGGACATTCATTTGATCCTCTTTACAAACCATACAACATTGTCCAAACATCATCTTACATGCCAAACTACACATCTCATCCACCAACCACTTACAATGATCCATACAAGTTTGATCAACCATCAAACTTTAATTCCAACTACACAAACCCCATTCATCCATATCAACACAATGACTCTCTCTACATTGCCACGGAAAAGAAAAAGTTCCATGATGAAATAACCCAAATCCATGATCTTAGTGATCTCCTTGCTATGCATCGTGCACAACGCAACAAAGGGCAACCTCCATCATCACCCTATAACAATTGCCTACCCCACTCTCTCAACTTGGATCAAGTTACAAACTACACTCACTATTGTCCTTGTTGCATCTTTCTTCAAAAACAAATTCTATACTTGAGTGAAGATATTTCTTGGATTGAATATCTCCTCACTCGTCCTCATCCCATACCACCCTTAACTCGATACAACATCGTAAGATCCACCTCTTCCGCTCCATACCCCACTCCATATCCCTCTCCATCTAACAACTAAGCTCTATGCTTATGTTCCCCTTCAAGCAAATAAAACAATCAACCATGGGTTGCAAGCAAGTCCAAGTGCTCTCTTAGGCAATATAGGACTATGTCTCTTCTTTTGCTTTATTGTAATCAATATGCTTCAAGCATATTGAATGTTGTAATGCTACTCATTTCCATGATGCTTGAATGAATTTATTTTTATTTGCATAATTGTTGCTTTGCATGTATATGTGTCTTGTACTCTTCACATATTTTTTGTAGCCAAGATTTCCATAGCTCGTTCCCTTGGTGCTCTCAAATGAGGGGGAGCATACATCAAGTGGGAGCATTCTACCCGTTTAAACTTCTTCCATGAAGCTTACTCGGCTTAACCTTTTTTATTTTACAAAAAGGGGGAGAAGAGAGGTGTAAACTGTCTAAAAACAAATTTTAGACCTATTGAGTTTAAGGTTTTGCAATAAACAAAAAGGGGGAGATTGTTGACATAAATAATGCCTAAAAACATTATTAACATATTATCAATATCTTTATGTTTTGATTATTACAAAATATAAACTCATAGAACTAAAACTTGTGACAAAAACAAGTATTTAGTGATTAACATTCTCTTTACATCCAAAATCACTTAAGGTGTGAATAAACAAAGTGTTTAGTGCAATTTATGATCAAAGGGAAATTGAATTAAGTATTACAAAGTTTATTTAATTATATAAACATATTATATATTTTTGAAAAACACTTTTGGTAATAAAGAAAAATGTTTTATTCATACTAAATATATGAATTTAAATTTTTAACCAAAATCAGTTAGTTTTTCACCAAATAAACTTTCCCCACTAAAAAACAAAAAATCTGGCCGTTACAGCTGGGCGGCCCCCTTAATTATAAGGGGCGGTCCCCTTAATTTAAGGGGGCCGGCCATGATTTAAGGGGACCGGCACACTCCTATTGTCAGATTTTGTTGCCTATAAATACCACCTTAAATCTGGAATTTTTCTCACCTTTTGCACTCCTAAACTTTCTGTTCTAGATCTCCATTTCCATTCTCTTAATCCTTTGATCATACATTCATAAATCTTTGTTTCAAAGTGATCCAAACATCATCCTATTAAGTGCAAGAGAAGAATACTTCTATCCCTCAAGACAAGAAGTATTACAACTTGTTGTGATCTTCACATCTAAGTTGTTAGAGCATCATCCATTGTTTCTATCTCATTGTGTAATTAGTTGTGAATATTTGTTAGAAGATAGTTTAGCTAGGTATATATATAGTGTGATTGGAAAGTAGTTAGTTGTGAAGAGGAAGAGTTAGGAAGTAGATTGGTGTGAAGAAAATTGATGTGAAGAAGATTGGTGTGTAGAAGATAAGTGTGAAGAAGATTGGTGTGAAGGAGATAGGTGTGAAGTAGTGTTGTGATTAAGTAGTAACTAGGTGTGAAGTAGTTGTGTAGAAGGTGTGAATAAGTTGTGACGTAGTTGTGGTGTGTACATTGGTGTGTAAGGTTTTCTCCGCCATAAGGGAGCTTGTTGACATAGTGAAGAAAACTCTCGAGTTAGGTGCTCGGGGAGTGGAGCAGGGCAAGGAAGGTGACCTTGTAGCCGAACCACTATAAATCTCTTGTCTCGCGGTTCGATCTTTCCAACTCTCATCTATTTCTTTACTTACATTATTATTGTTTTATCGTACATATTTAGTGTTGTTCATATTGTGCATGACTTGATTTTATATAGCATCGAATCTAAATTTTTGAAAACAAAGAAAAATTTCAAACAATCTTTTATAACAAATTAAAAAGACGTAAAACTATTCAACCCCCCCCCCCCTTCTAGTTTCCTACAAGAATCAAAAGGGCATGGGAGCATTTGGTTGCTGAATGTAGTGGGGCTATGGGTCTATGGGTCGAAATGGAAATTATGACTAAGAGAATCCTAAATACCAGATGCCGGACCAGTTTACTATCCTAAATTGAGCCAATATAAAGTAACAACAACAACTAAATGCTTCTAATACTAAATTTTGCAATTTAAGCTGTTATGACTTGTACTAGCCCATGAGATTTAGGAAATCAATTCAAAAGCAATAATACTTAACATAAGTACATAAATTAACTTTAAACCTACTAACTGGACTTGAATGAACTTGTACAAACTGACTTTTGTGAACTAAAATGAACAAAACAAGAAAGATAAGCTAATGCCAAACACACCTATAACCTAATTGTTTTAATTAATAAACTAGGTAAAGAAATATTTAAGCTAAGCAAAGTGAAGACAAGTTTATACTAAACTAAAATAAGGCATAACAAGTGATTAACAACTACGAATAAGCAGTAGACAAATAAACAAAGAGCAAAAACAGTTCCTAGGCTAAATATGGAATCTAACTGAGAATATAGTGAGTTTACCTCAAAACAGGAATGTAAAACACTTATTAGCTTCCCAAAAAGTTGTTAAAGCCAGAATAGTCACATAAACCATTCTGAATCAGCAGATGTAACCTCAAGCGCTTATGTTGACTTTGCTGACTTTGAGGAGTTTTTGCAGTTAAGACCAAATTTAAATCACAACAAGCTCACAATAAGCTATGTGAGCTTACATGAGCTTGTGATAATAGTAAATGAAAGATTAAAATGGATGTGAAAGAAAGTAAATGATTAAGATGTAAATTGAACAAGGAATTTAAATGGAAAAACTGGACTTGTATTAAAATTGAAAGTTGAATTACAACTATGAAAACAGAAGTTTAAACTATTTATAAAAGCTAAATAATACTAGAGCATTGAATTGATATAAACTAAAAATATATACTACATACTACACTACTCCTAAAGACTAACAGCTCAAATGGTAAGGAGAGGCTCTCTATTTATAGCTGGGGTGAGGATCTTCTGAGGGTTTCTAAGAAGCTTCAGGAACTCTATTATCAGGCCTTGATCAAAATTGATGCCTAATCATAGATTCACAGCCCTTGGATTCAAATGGTGATGTGTTCCAACCAA
Organism: Artemisia argyi; assembly: GCA_030686995.1. NCBI lineage: Eukaryota > Viridiplantae > Streptophyta > Magnoliopsida > Asterales > Asteraceae > Artemisia > Artemisia argyi. The sequence continues at coordinate 16,109,034 of CM060697.1, read as the reverse complement.
TCACAATGCCCTATTCTGCCACGTTGTCATTCCCTGACATTCTTTCTCTGACACGTGAGTCAGTCCTCTAGAAAGGAATCCAATGATTGGAATGACGTGTTTCTTCCAATAATACTATGCCACGTATCCATGTAATCTGATTATTCTCTTTGACATGCTCCAAACACGTGGGAATTGCTTCTAGAAGGACCAATTGTTGGGTAATTGATGGTTAATTGATTTAATTGTGGTGTAATTTTGAAGGGTAATTTCTAGGGTTCTAAGGGATTTGGGAGTTTTCCTGGGTAAGTAAAAAGAGAAGCGGGAATGTATTTTTATTATTATTTTGGTTAAGTTTGACCATGGGTAAAAAATGTTGACCGAGGGTAATGGACTAGAGGGATTTTTGGCTTTGGCTTTGGACTTGGTTTTGGATATATGACTTGGACCATGGATCATTTTAGACTAGGCTTAACTTGTAATTTCAGATTTAATGAATCAAGGACCAATTGTGTATAAACTGAATTCTGGAGGACCAAAGTTGCCATTTCCTAAATTTGTGATCTAAGGGTTTTTGTTGACAAATCTGAATACTTGGAGGACTTGAATTGTCATATCTTCAAAACATATTCTTCAAGGGTAGTTTTTGGCAGTTTCTGAATTTTCAAGGACTGAAAATGACAAATTCTTTAAACATCATCCAGGGACTACTTTCGCAATATCTTGATTCTTCAGGGACTCTCTTTGAAATTCTGAGCTATACTTTGATTTTGTGAATCCCAACTTTGACTTTTTGATTTTATTCCACTCTCATGCTCATTTTTACCAGTTTTCGTTTGATTTTTGTCTTTTTATGAAATATCCGTACCTGTACATTCAAAATCACAAAAACACACTTTCTTTGGCAATTTGGGTTAGTTTTTGGCTTATTTGGTCTCATTTTGGTTAAGAAAAGGTGAGTGAATAAGCACTCACTAAAATCCCCCGAAATAAAGTATTGTTGTGCCCTCACGCAATCTGATCAATTCACGCTTTTGGGATAAATATTTTCTTAACTCTTTCTAATAACGTTGTAAAGTAGCAAGGAGGTTCAAAAGAGATTACAAAATCATTTATTCCGGCAAACGCCCCGTTTTCCAAATTTATTCTTATTTCACTTATCACTACTATTTTTTTTTCTTTTCGTATTTTTCACTTTATTTATGTGACGGTTTGTTGAACTTTCATTATTTTTCAATAATTTTTAGGGTCATAAAGTAGAAACACTTCTTATGGAAAAGTGACCGTACGGATAAAAATTGTCATCCTTGATTTTTCACAAGCCCCCAAACTAAGCGTACAAACGAGATCACAACTTATCTACAAGTTAGATGCTAACACTACTAATAAAAGTTACTTATGGAAACCTCTTACTCTCATTTTCTTAATATATCTAGATTTTTTTACTTTTGTTGAGAAATAAATTACTTCATATTTTCTTGTTTCAATAACTTTTTAGTCCGATAGAGATACCAAGTTTAAACGCTAAGTAGTTTTTCATTTTTTTCTCAAGAACCACTGCTTTAGAAATTCGGTCCACATCAAGGAATTGGGTACATAGAATCTCATATATAAGTTGCGGAGTACTACACGTGCACCTCATGTGACTAATTCAGAATTATCCACATGCACCTCACGCGCCAACAACTTTTATATACTTAAGCTCTTATTCATTCAAACTTTCACTTTTCACCTTTTTTCATTTTTCCACTTTCATCTTTTTTTTCTTTTCTTTCAATAATAACAATGGAAGCTTATCGGGTAGCTCCAAAACCACATACATATCAACTTTTACTTTTGACTTTTCATTCTTTTTTGGGAGCAAAAATCCACAAGTACCTCTCATGAGCTCTAAAGAGAACCAACTACTCCACGTTTAGCATCTAACTTCTAAATAAACTCTATCATTTCTCGCTCTTCGCAATTTAAGATCTCAAGTAATGAAACCCACGAATACTTAGCCGATAATCAGCCACGCATATATAAAGTTAGATACGAAAACTTGCAAATTCTATAAAAAGAATTCGCGTTTTATAGCTCCTTATGTAAAAGACTAGCGAAAGCTTTTAAGCTGCGCATGTATAAAGTCAAGTACGGGAACTTGCAGATTCTTAAGAAAGAATTCTCATTTTATAGCTCCTGGTGTACAAGACTAGCACAAGCTTATGTGATTATCATTGGTTAAGGGAACAAGCTAGGGGTCAACACGCCCGGTCAAGTCAAAATATTTATTCCTACTCTCGTCAGCTGGAAAGTCAACAAGATGTCAAAACACTTATTATATTTTTTCACAAATTTTTCAATTTTTTCTCTTTTTTTTCATGACATTTTCTTTCATTTTTCTTCAAAATTTTTCAAAAATCCAATTTTTTCAATTTTTTAGGAAAAACGGAGTTGCGAGAGTACACGACATGGTGAAAGATACAAGGTTAATCGAATCGAATATTCACCCTTGTAACACCCCCAAAATTGTCACGTCAGCGGAAGACTTAAAATGTCAGCGGAAGACTTTTTGGGTGTTACTTCGAGGATCTTTGTCACAATCATAGAAAATGACACAAGAGTGACGCTTTAAAGTTTAATTCATTCAAAATACCAAATATTCGAGACATCAAGATGTTTCATAATTTAAACAACAAGTTTATTTGAAATATGTCAAAATGTTTATTTAAGCCCATGCCGGGTTACAAGCCCACTCCGTGCCTTCAAGTTCCTTCTTGTATAGTTACCTGAGATAAGACATGCTAAAAAGTGTCAACACAAAGGTTGGTGAGTTCATAGAGTTTAAAATAAGAGTTGATTATCCAAATTAAAGTGTGAGGAAATCCATAGTGTTCATGGTTTAAATTGTTGATTTATCAAAATCAGAAAATGAGTGATTTCCTTACTAATTCAAAAATAGTCAGTTGGGTTACCCTTCACCGGGTCAATACCCAAAATAGTTAGTTGGTTTATAAATCCATTTAACATGAGGTTCGAATCACAAGTTAAGAATGCATTGTAATCACATACAATCAATAAGTTTAAATCGATATTCCTGTTATTGCCTTAAGCTCATGATACTCAACGATTAACAGCCAATCATAATCTCAAGTTATGACGGTAAGTATTAGGCCCTCAAGATAGGTATTTGCCAATAACCTATTTATAAGAACAATAAAGTGCGCCTGGTGTTTTCTCCAACAACCAAACGAGGATTGTCAATCACTAATAGTACTATTCACGTTTATTTACGTTCACCCTTCAAGTGATTAAGGTTCATGATCGAGGGACTTTCGGCAATAGTAACTTAAGCAAATAACATTGGCCTGACGGTATTTCAATACCCGGTATAAAAGACTTGTGATCGAGTTTTAAGCATGTATCTCCCCACGGGAAAATAGTTAAAGAGTGGGCTATGAAATCACAGTAACATGTATATAGTTAACGAGTACTTATAAAAGTATAAAACAGTAATTAAGCATGTATCTCCCCACGGGAAAATAGTTAAAGAGTGGGCTATGAAATCACAGTAACATGTATATAGTTAACGAGTACTTATAAAAGTATAAAACAGTAATTAAGCATGTATCTCCCCCAAAAACGTTTATAAATCATTGTAAAACAAGTAAGAGTAGGGGCTATGACTCACCTTAGTAGCACAGTAGTAGTGGTAGTGACATAATCTCAACGATGCAAGGCAACGGCTTCACACACAACCTAAAAGATATGGTATGTTTTAGTTGATAGTCTAAATCTCGTTTTATCGTGAATATTAGTCATTCAGTTTGTTATTAAAATTCGTGTTCGTTTAAATGTTTGAAGTTCAAGAACAAAGTTATATATACATATACTTGTGAGTGTAATGATTGATGCTCGATGTGCGATGGAAAACCATCAAGAATAAGTCGAAGTATGTAGATAATGTTTTATGATGTTAGTTTTAAAAGAAATGAAATAAACATATCGTTATATATATATATATATATTGTTAAAATTTATTTTAGTTACGCGAATATTTATATCGTATATATCTAAGTTAAATTTATAAGAGTTTAATACTAAACATGTGTATTTATCTATAAAATTTTAATATTATTTTTATAAAATAATATTACAGAAATTTCCTTCGAGTTTTACCAAAGTTATACTTTTAATTCTAACGAATAAAAATTTTACACCGTTAGTCCAAAATTAACGATTGTTCCATTTTAAGTCCAAATAATATCAACCATTATATTTTATAACTCCAAGTTTCATTTCCAACAATTTAGTACTCAGGAAATACAGTTTTGACAGTTTCTACCCAAAATTTCATGCTTTGACAGTTTTGGTCCCTCGGTTAGGAATATTTTGCAAATTTAGTCCAAAAGTTATTAAATTCAAAACTTAACATTTTAATTTTTCCAATAAGCTCTAAATAATCAGATAAGTTTATTTCAAAAGCTTATTTTCTCAAAAAGTACTTATTTTTACAAATGGGCTTAACGAGTCAATTATTAAGGCCCGTTAAGGTTTCGTGATCCATTGGGTGTACGAGGGGTTTGGGCCTGGTTTTAGGTTTATTTTTAGGTTATAAAAATGTTACTTAATGGCTTATACGATCAGCTTATGTAATAAGCTTAAAAACAGCTTATTGGGCTTATTAGCCCATTTGTTAACTTATTAAGTTTTATAGAAAAACAGATTTCGTTCAATCAAAATGGCCTTCGAAAATAGTTTATAAAAGCTTATAAGGTCGAATCATTTATGGTTCCTGGTTGTTAGTCATGTTGACTATTGGATCGAGTTTTAAAAAGAATGTGTCATGTGTCTAGATTCGATGTAAAGAGGCCAAAGTAAACGTGTCAAAGTCATTTCTGAAACAATTATAAGACTTAGAAAATATTCTAAGTGTTTTGAAATATTCGAATGGGTCTTGTGTCAATTTAAACGTGTGTTGTTTGTTAAGAAAAACGTGGGTATTAGCCTTAAAACTTAATGTCACTTGATTCTTAGTACCTTCAACATCTTAAAGGTCGAATAAGATATATATGTTACATTTATATATTATGAATTATCAAGGCAAAGTAAATGTGCAAAATCAATAATAACGAAAGTAAAAACATAACAAGGGACTCCAAGTGCTCACTTCACCTCTAGGGGTGGGGTACAAACGTTCGCAGAGGTCGAGCTGGGGAAAATGGTGATTGTAGCTTGATACACGACCCACCAAGGATCTAGGATGAGCAAAGCTTGCAAACTAAACTTGATTCGAACCCTTCGAATTATTGGCAGACAGTTTGTCCCATTTCGACACTATAATCTTCACGTATATGAGTTTTTGGTGCGTTTGTGTGTGTGTTTCTAACTGGGATCATATGAGACTTATAAATACGAGTCTTGTGAGTTTAGAGAGATTGTGTTCACATGAGATGAAGTGTGGGATAAGAATGAATGCATGAAACCTCCATTCTCGACCAATCGAAAAGTTATAAGGCAATTAGTGTGTCATAGATTCTCCTGACATTCCCTGACATATAATATTTCGTGTATAGGTGTTTTGAAAGGATTGGGGAGCTTGGGTGGTTCGTAAGAAGGTTTGGGACACATTTGGCAATATTCTTCAAGGTGAGTTTGTAGGTTTACTTGGGTCGTTTCTAAGGCAGTAGACGAGTGGGGGAGGGCGTATTCCTTATCATTCGTGTTTCTCTGGCATTAGATGAAACGAGAGGAGCAATAATACGTAGGTGTTGTTTGTAGAAATCGCAAAATAACGAGGTGGTTTGTGGCTGGTCGCGTCAAGAAAACAAAGGAAATGAAATCAACTAATTCTCACGCTGGGCTTATGGCTGGTGGGCTGGTTGTGTGAATTGGGCCCAAACGAAAAAGAAGTAAATAAGGAGTCTGTTAGCAGCAGTTGGGATTAATTCAGGCCCATAGGGTCACGGGGGCCCACAAGGCAAGTTTCGAGAGTCGGGTTACAGTCTAATAATATTAGTGAGCAATCACGGGAATTTTCGTAGGCTCCAGAATGATATAAATAGTGTACGTTGAATGAACAAGACGTATGGTTTTAATTATTAATGTTTAAAATATAAATATATATATTCGCGATATTAAATTTATTAAGGTTGTGTGTAAGCGTCGTTCCTAGACAAATGGTCAATTATAAATGTCGTAGTGGTTCACATAATATGTCATGCATATATAATAAAAAAAAAATTTGTTCCTGTAAAAATGGTTAATCTATGTTATGGTAACGTGTTAATCGTAGGAAAATTTTACGGGGTGTTATATTACCTATCCGTTAAACGGAATCCCGTCCCGGGATTCTAAGATAAGGTAGCTGTAAAGGTGAGAGAAAAAAAAAAAGTGAATAAATAACGTATTTATTATTGGCTTCCTAATTGTACTTTCCAGCTTAACGTATCTACTACTACATTAGCTTTTTAATTGATGATAATCAATCTTAGTATGATTGCGAAAGAAAACTTGGGGAAACTTTAGTCCAAAATTATAGTTGTTACTTGGCAGTATTATTTAAGGTGTAAACAGTATTTTACCACAGTGGTGTAAGTACTCAACTCTTATTCTCTTTAAATATCCCACTTATATACTCCTTTTTACCTAACTTTTCTTTCTCACTTTATTCCTTTCGTCGACATGCCTCATTTCATCACCATTATTGCAATTTTGTACACCATTGTTACCGCTATCTATCTAATGTATGTTTCGAACGAAGATCGTGTTATATTGGTTGGGATCTTAATGTTTCTTGCACCATTCGTGGTTCTAGCGATCTTCATTGACAAGTTTTGGAAGTGAAGAAATAGTGTTGTAGTGTAGTGGTAGGATTATTGTAGTAAGGTTTGTTGTGTTTCCATGTAATCTCTAGTGTATGAATAAAATCTTCTTTGTTTCCTAAAGCCGTTGTTTATGTTAAATTTTCGTTTGCTTTTATTGCTTATAGATCATTAAATTTGCATTATGCGTTAAAACATTGGTTTGATTGTAGTTAGATTTGGTGGGTTTTAACAAATTTTGACCGAAAGTATTAACAAGAGTTTGTTTGGTTTCGTGGGAAGTCGATTTTAAGTACTTGCATCGTTGGATAGTTTGAAGTTCGTACAAAATGAGGTGATGATATCTTGACCGTCCTAAGATTGATTTAAGTGATAAAGGTTCGTTTTAGTTGATTCTTAGGTACATGATAATTTGAAATGTACAAAACATTTGTAGAGTGTTAAGTAAATGTCACGGAAAACGACTCGAAATTATTCGACATAAATTTGTTTGGGAAAATGATTTAATTTCTGGGATTCGAGCAATATTGGGCTCGAGTTATTGATCTAGTTTAAAATTTAATGAAGTGTTGGGTTATTGAAATACTGAGGCCCAAGTTGAGAGGGTGCGTTCCATTTGGTTTAAGCGAATATGAAAATGTTTATCGATACGTATATTATCATTTCATGTTATATCAGATCATGAGGTGACCTAATATTTGTTATATAATGTTTGAAAGTCCATAGGAATTTTATTTGATATGTTCAAAATTTCTTAAGGGTTAAGGGTATTATTCGTACGTGGTGTGTTTATGATTTAGTTGTAGTGTTACATGTTTAACATGATCTGTTTCTAGCCACTTGTGTTAAATTGTGAAAGCCAAGGTAAAATTTTTTTTTTTTTTTTTTTTTTTTTTTTTACCACGTATCCTAAAAAGTTTGTTGCTAGTTTTATTGGACATGGTTTTAAAAGTTTTACCGTTTGAATACAAACGGTCACATTTAATATAATAATTGAGAATTATTTTTCCAATTCTTTATAAATACCATTGGTACGTGTTGGGTTATCCACATACACACACACACAAAACAATCAATGGCCTGTAAGCTACCACACACCGCTGAACAAATCCAACAATATATCAAAGCAGAGACCAAAAATAGTGATGTGGATCGTAAAAATGCTATTTTGAGGGTCATTCTGGAGTTGGAGGTGGTGAAACAATCGAAACAACGGCTTAGAGAACGTTATGCAAAGTGTACGGATATATCGGATGATCGGAAACGTGTGATTGATACTTTCTTGCATGATGGGTATCGTAAGGATGCGGCTATTATTGAAACGTTATGGGTTTGTGTTCATCAGATAGAGGACCATAGCTCCAGCAAGATCTGTTGGAGTTTTAAAGAGAATGTTGAAGCGGCTAGGATTGAACAACAACAGCAAAAGCAGCAATGTCAACAGCAACAGCAACAACAGCAACTGCAACAGCAACAGCAACAGCAACAGCAACAACAACAGCAACTACAGCAACAGCAATCATTTCAACAAGGTGCATCGAGTTCTTCTGCACCAAGAGTGGTTGTGCAACAACAACAATTGCTTCATCTGGATCAATTCCAGCCAAGTTTTGAGGAAAATGCGGTGGTCGATGATGGTGGTTGGACTTCTGACATGGAGCGGGAGCTGAGTAGGTTGGAGGCTCAAATAGAAGAAGAGAGGTTGGCAAGCTTCGACCCTTATGATGATGGATATGATTCTAACAATTCTCAAACTTGGGATCACCCAGACTACCGCTGAAGTGTGATGTTTAAATTTTTAGTATCGTTTGTAATGTTTTTATGTGTTTCAGTCAAGTTTAATAATAATATGTCGTTTGAATAAAATCCATTGTGAGCAAAATGAGGATGATAATTTATTTATTCTTCATGTTTTAAAATTTACAAAAATCTGTGCGGGTAACCTACCCGTTAAACAAAAGAGTTTTGTTGATACAAATTTTTACAAAGAGAATAGTGTGGAGATAATTCTCGAATTATTTAGTTCTTGTGGATAGATATTAACTTGGGGAAAAGTGAATGCACATGGCAAGAATAGTGATTTATGGCAACATGTCTATATATTTCCTGATTTTTCTCTTTATCGTTCATTTTGTCTTCAAATAAAAAAAAATTTTACCATGTCTTATACTTATATTGTTCTCATAGTTGCGTATTTTGTTGTAACTTTCTTCCCGAAGGAAGATTTGGAGTCCTTGGATTGGATCATAGCATTTCTTATGCTAGTCGTGGTTTTAGTCGTTAGTGTGGATGAAATATGGGGGTAAGAAATATTAAGAGTGTTGTTTTTTTTTTGAATTTGTAGCTTCGTGTACTAGGCATTAACGTTTCATTGTGTGGTTTTTGTTATTCAGGGTATTTGATGTATTACACCCAGTTGTGGTTCTTGCACTCGTAGGAGTGGTGGCATTCTTCATCAGCTTGGTGGATCAATCGTTTAGTGATGTTAAGGTTTACTTAGTGATTTTTGTGATGATAGCATTACCGATGCTAGTTATATCGTTGTGTATTAATATTCGCGGTTTCTAATGAGATTTAGGTTTTCTTGGTTTCGTATGTCTGTTAACTCAGAAGTAATTAAACCTATTTATCTATATTTCGTTATTTACATAGAGAAGCGTCCCAAACTATGTAACTAAGGAAATATAAACTCATGGTTCAATGATTTACAATTTCTTGATTTGAACAAAAGGGCGTCCCAATCTATTCAAATTAAGACGTTGTAAATCGTTTTAAGATTCTGACTTAACCATCTGACAAAATAATTTATGTGCGGATATGTCGTAAGCATCTATAAAGATGAAAGCGAGACAATTAAAGAGGATTTGCATAGTACTCAAAATAGTTGGGGGAGCATATAAATACATATATTAATATACTAGAGTGTAGTTGTACCATAAACTATTTAAAGGTCACATAATAGTCTAGCGGATGGAAATATGAAGACACGGTATTTGTAATAATCCTGATTAGTAAACATAGTTATTAGCATAATCGTAACATGTAAGCATATATCAAGTTATATAAGTAAGAAATAATGAGAAGTAACTTTTATACCAGATGTTGGAATGTAGGCACGGAGGGCATGAAGTGGTATTTTGTAAAAATGGTCCAGTTAAAGTGTGGTTATAGTCCAATGTTTAAAAACATCTGGTTCTCTATAACCGTGGCTCTGAATACCAATCTGTAACACCCCCAAAATTGTCACGTCAGCGGAAGACTTAAAATGTCAGCGGAAGACTTTTTGGGTGTTACTTCGAGGATCTTTGTCACAATCATAGAAAATGACACAAGAGTGACGCTTTAAAGTTTAATTCATTCAAAATACCAAATATTCGAGACATCAAGATGTTTCATAATTTAAACAACAAGTTTATTTGAAATATGTCAAAATGTTTATTTAAGCCCATGCCGGGTTACAAGCCCACTCCGTGCCTTCAAGTTCCTTCTTGTATAGTTACCTGAGATAAGACATGCTAAAAAGTGTCAACACAAAGGTTGGTGAGTTCATAGAGTTTAAAATAAGAGTTGATTATCCAAATTAAAGTGTGAGGAAATCCATAGTGTTCATGGTTTAAATTGTTGATTTATCAAAATCAGAAAATGAGTGATTTCCTTACTAATTCAAAAATAGTCAGTTGGGTTACCCTTCACCGGGTCAATACCCAAAATAGTTAGTTGGTTTATAAATCCATTTAACATGAGGTTCGAATCACAAGTTAAGAATGCATTGTAATCACATACAATCAATAAGTTTAAATCGATATTCCTGTTATTGCCTTAAGCTCATGATACTCAACGATTAACAGCCAATCATAATCTCAAGTTATGACGGTAAGTATTAGGCCCTCAAGATAGGTATTTGCCAATAACCTATTTATAAGAACAATAAAGTGCGCCTGGTGTTTTCTCCAACAACCAAACGAGGATTGTCAATCACTAATAGTACTATTCACGTTTATTTACGTTCACCCTTCAAGTGATTAAGGTTCATGATCGAGGGACTTTCGGCAATAGTAACTTAAGCAAATAACATTGGCCTGACGGTATTTCAATACCCGGTATAAAAGACTTGTGATCGAGTTTTAAGCATGTATCTCCCCACGGGAAAATAGTTAAAGAGTGGGCTATGAAATCACAGTAACATGTATATAGTTAACGAGTACTTATAAAAGTATAAAACAGTAATTAAGCATGTATCTCCCCACGGGAAAATAGTTAAAGAGTGGGCTATGAAATCACAGTAACATGTATATAGTTAACGAGTACTTATAAAAGTATAAAACAGTAATTAAGCATGTATCTCCCCCAAAAACGTTTATAAATCATTGTAAAACAAGTAAGAGTAGGGGCTATGACTCACCTTAGTAGCACAGTAGTAGTGGTAGTGACATAATCTCAACGATGCAAGGCAACGGCTTCACACACAACCTAAAAGATATGGTATGTTTTAGTTGATAGTCTAAATCTCGTTTTATCGTGAATATTAGTCATTCAGTTTGTTATTAAAATTCGTGTTCGTTTAAATGTTTGAAGTTCAAGAACAAAGTTATATATACATATACTTGTGAGTGTAATGATTGATGCTCGATGTGCGATGGAAAACCATCAAGAATAAGTCGAAGTATGTAGATAATGTTTTATGATGTTAGTTTTAAAAGAAATGAAATAAACATATCGTTATATATATATATATATATATTGTTAAAATTTATTTTAGTTACGCGAATATTTATATCGTATATATCTAAGTTAAATTTATAAGAGTTTAATACTAAACATGTGTATTTATCTATAAAATTTTAATATTATTTTTATAAAATAATATTACAGAAATTTCCTTCGAGTTTTACCAAAGTTATACTTTTAATTCTAACGAATAAAAATTTTACACCGTTAGTCCAAAATTAACGATTGTTCCATTTTAAGTCCAAATAATATCAACCATTATATTTTATAACTCCAAGTTTCATTTCCAACAATTTAGTACTCAGGAAATACAGTTTTGACAGTTTCTACCCAAAATTTCATGCTTTGACAGTTTTGGTCCCTCGGTTAGGAATATTTTGCAAATTTAGTCCAAAAGTTATTAAATTCAAAACTTAACATTTTAATTTTTCCAATAAGCTCTAAATAATCAGATAAGTTTATTTCAAAAGCTTATTTTCTCAAAAAGTACTTATTTTTACAAATGGGCTTAACGAGTCAATTATTAAGGCCCGTTAAGGTTTCGTGATCCATTGGGTGTACGAGGGGTTTGGGCCTGGTTTTAGGTTTATTTTTAGGTTATAAAAATGTTACTTAATGGCTTATACGATCAGCTTATGTAATAAGCTTAAAAACAGCTTATTGGGCTTATTAGCCCATTTGTTAACTTATTAAGTTTTATAGAAAAACAGATTTCGTTCAATCAAAATGGCCTTCGAAAATAGTTTATAAAAGCTTATAAGGTCGAATCATTTATGGTTCCTGGTTGTTAGTCATGTTGACTATTGGATCGAGTTTTAAAAAGAATGTGTCATGTGTCTAGATTCGATGTAAAGAGGCCAAAGTAAACGTGTCAAAGTCATTTCTGAAACAATTATAAGACTTAGAAAATATTCTAAGTGTTTTGAAATATTCGAATGGGTCTTGTGTCAATTTAAACGTGTGTTGTTTGTTAAGAAAAACGTGGGTATTAGCCTTAAAACTTAATGTCACTTGATTCTTAGTACCTTCAACATCTTAAAGGTCGAATAAGATATATATGTTACATTTATATATTATGAATTATCAAGGCAAAGTAAATGTGCAAAATCAATAATAACGAAAGTAAAAACATAACAAGGGACTCCAAGTGCTCACTTCACCTCTAGGGGTGGGGTACAAACGTTCGCAGAGGTCGAGCTGGGGAAAATGGTGATTGTAGCTTGATACACGACCCACCAAGGATCTAGGATGAGCAAAGCTTGCAAACTAAACTTGATTCGAACCCTTCGAATTATTGGCAGACAGTTTGTCCCATTTCGACACTATAATCTTCACGTATATGAGTTTTTGGTGCGTTTGTGTGTGTGTTTCTAACTGGGATCATATGAGACTTATAAATACGAGTCTTGTGAGTTTAGAGAGATTGTGTTCACATGAGATGAAGTGTGGGATAAGAATGAATGCATGAAACCTCCATTCTCGACCAATCGAAAAGTTATAAGGCAATTAGTGTGTCATAGATTCTCCTGACATTCCCTGACATATAATATTTCGTGTATAGGTGTTTTGAAAGGATTGGGGAGCTTGGGTGGTTCGTAAGAAGGTTTGGGACACATTTGGCAATATTCTTCAAGGTGAGTTTGTAGGTTTACTTGGGTCGTTTCTAAGGCAGTAGACGAGTGGGGGAGGGCGTATTCCTTATCATTCGTGTTTCTCTGGCATTAGATGAAACGAGAGGAGCAATAATACGTAGGTGTTGTTTGTAGAAATCGCAAAATAACGAGGTGGTTTGTGGCTGGTCGCGTCAAGAAAACAAAGGAAATGAAATCAACTAATTCTCACGCTGGGCTTATGGCTGGTGGGCTGGTTGTGTGAATTGGGCCCAAACGAAAAAGAAGTAAATAAGGAGTCTGTTAGCAGCAGTTGGGATTAATTCAGGCCCATAGGGTCACGGGGGCCCACAAGGCAAGTTTCGAGAGTCGGGTTACAGTCTAATAATATTAGTGAGCAATCACGGGAATTTTCGTAGGCTCCGGAATGATATAAATAGTGTACGTTGAATGAACAAGACGTATGGTTTTAATTATTAATGTTTAAAATATAAATATATATATTCGCGATATTAAATTTATTAAGGTTGTGTGTAAGCGTCGTTCCTAGACAAATGGTCAATTATAAATGTCGTAGTGGTTCACATAATATGTCATGCATATATAATAAAAAAAAAATTTGTTCCTGTAAAAATGGTTAATCTATGTTATGGTAACGTGTTAATCGTAGGAAAATTTTACGGGGTGTTATAACCCTCCCCCGGACTAGAATGGAACATTGTCCTCAATGTTTTACGGGTAAAGGCAATCCTAACAAAATTGTAAGGTCGTTTATTAATTATGCCAAAGAAAACGTTAGTCGATAAGATTTCGGATATAAGATTTCCATAAACATCGATGAATGAGACTCGAGTGGAGAGAAAAACAACGAGCACGAGAGTCATCATAAATCGGGGACAATCCTGGACAATCATTCACAAACAACCACGAAACACAAGAATGGAAGAGGTCACCCCCTCCTCACGTTATTTGTTAGAAATAAGAAAAATAAGAAGATGAATTGGATAAGCATGGGTTGCCTCCCATGAAGCGCTTGTTTTTTATCGAGTCGTATAGCTTAGACTCGCCCCGAACTTACTTAACCTTGGGGGAGCAGATGGAGCGGACACCCGGCATGATAAACGGAGATGCCGGGGTCAAAGACGGTATCCTTACTCCCGGTGGAGTGGAAAAGTAAAGAAATGGCGGGATAAGTAAAGAATGGGTGAAACACTCGGATGACAAAAGCAAAGTCAAGTTTAGAATCACGGGTGGGTTGGGTGGGTAAAATTTCAAGCATAGGAACATCATGTTCATAAATCTCGTCCACCACTCCAAAAATATCTTTATCCGTATCTAATTCAAAATCTACATCGGGTGGTTTCGCGGGCGGACGAGAAGAAGGTAAATCGAAGAGAAATGAGTCAGCTTCGGCAAGTAAATCATCATCATGAATTTCTTCAAGAACATTTCTTCAAAGGTCATTCTCGTCATTCTCAATACCCGGTGGTATCGAGTCATCCGCAGCAAGAAATAGATCGACATCCTCTAAAAGAGAGTCACATGAAGGATTATCGGAAATAGCACTCAAAGTAAGTTCAGAATCGATCTTAAAATCAAAACGCTCATAATCCGGAAGAGAGATATCAGCATGAAGAGTGGGACTTCCACTACTCGTCTCTTCAAATCAAAAAATTTCAAGCTCGGGTAAGAAATCACTATCCATAACGGGGATAGGAAATGAAGAGGTGATCACGGCATCAGTAGACGGAGTCGGATTATTTAAAGCTTCAATCTTTGAAATAAGAAGATTGATATTTGATAGTTTTTCACAAAGTAAATCATCTTCAATCTCAATCATCAAGGTCTAAATCCTTCATCTCATCTAAGCTAACGAACTCATAATCAGAACGCATTTCCTCAACATTATCGATATCTCCACAAGAGTCTTTATCACTCGTAGTATACTCATTGTGAGAATCAGAATCAATCTCATCTTCATCATTCTCAACGTGATTATTATCAAACGGTACATCATTCGTATAAATGTTTTTATCAAGACAATTATTTTCAACAAATTCACAATCACCGTTAGAAATTCCCCCAGACTCACTTGGGATTGGGACGAGGTTCTCAACACTAGACTTATTGAATTCGTCCGATTCTGTTGCCGGAATAGTGTTTAGATGCTCGTTCCTCATTTTTAGAGAGCCCTCGGGTTCTACGGGAGAAAAGACAGGTGTTGTTTGAGGGAAAAGGTTGATTGTAATTAGCTTCTCATCATCGGAATCATCGTAAATAAAAGCCTTTTGTAATTTAGCCTCTCTTTCCTCGGCAAGTAATTCTTCCATGGACTTCTCATGAGGATCGGGAGTATAGGAATTACGATTAGCCACCCATTTTCGTATCATTTCGATAACGGAATACAATTCTTTGATTATTTCATCAGGAATTTGATTATGGATGGGATTTTGTGGGGGTTGGTTAAAACCATGAGAATCGTAACACGAATTCGCCTCATAATGAAAATTTTCAAACGATTCCCCACAATTCTCAAAATTTGATGTATTTTGGAATGAATTATCATTGAAATACGGTTCTTGCTCATAAGAGTTTTGAGGAGGAAGATTGAATTCGTTTTGAGGATAATCGGAAAAGTTCGGATTAAAATCATAAGTATAAGAATTTTCAGCTTCTGAAGCACAAATCGAACAAAATCCATCGATAATATTTCTTCCACATCTTGCGCAAGTACACCGGTAACAATAAGTCGATGTCGGATCTAACGAATCTCCACATCCATCGCAATATCGTTGATCGAACGAGGATAAATCGGACTGAGGTGGGTAATCGGAAAAATTTGAAAAGTTGTTATACGAGTTCGGATTAGGATCATAAGCGAATGAATTACTCGAACTGCAAAACAAACAACTTCCGTTCCGAATATAATTACCACACCACACCAACGACATGGTAAACCGAAAAGCGGTTCACCACAACCGATGCAAGGAATAGAAGATTCCATCAGAATTAAACATATAAGGGAGAAAGAGATAGAATTAAACGATTTAGAAGATTAGAGAAGAAGAATTAAACGGATAAGAGGATAAGAAGATTATTTTTTTCGTTTTTATATGTCGGAAAAACAAATCAAGATAAAAGTGAAAATCAATTTTGAAAAAGAAAATGTTTTGGGTTTTTGTAATTAGAAAAATGGAGAACAAAAGAAAAACTTTTTTGAAAAGAAAATATATTTGGTTTTTATAATTTGAAAATATTTACAAAAACGATAACTTCACAAGGAAGGGTCTTCAAAACACGAATCATCAAATGAAAATCAACGATTCACTTCAAACCTTCCCCGGAAGCGGCACCATTTGATAAGATGTAGATTTAGAGGTTAAGTATTCCGAAGAAATACTCGTGAAAGTATTTCTCAGGGTCGTTCTCCCAACGAAGATTGAATGGAATCGTACGATTCGTGAAGTGAATGGTGAAAATAAGTGAGGTTAGATGGAATTTATAACTACGGAAAGTGAATCGATACTAAAAAGAATAAAATAAAGCATAAGGAACGATGATGTAAAGCTATATAAACCTAAAATGCAATCTATTCTAAAAACGCGTGAATAATCAAAATCTACGTACGAGCGCAAAATTAAAAGTGAATTTAAAGCATTACTAATCCTACGGGCATGAAAATGATTTTCCTACGTTCTAAACGATAAAAGAAAATATTTGAAAAAATAAAAATATTTTTTGACTTTATTTATTTATTTATTATTAATTAAAATGTAAAATAAAGAAATAAATCCAACAAAATTAGTAAATGAAGAGAAAAAAATGTGAAAATTTACTGAAAAGTCTATGACATATGCAGAATTATGTGAAAGATATAAAAAGTAAAAAGCTATTTTGAAAAGCTCAGAAATAAGCTTAAAAGTTTGGAAAGCTTATTATTAATAAAGAAAAAAAAACTAATAAAGGAATTAATAGTGGAAGACCCTTGAGAAAAGTTCCAACGGTACCAATGGTTCCAGGTTATTTGTGAAAGGTTAAGGCTGTGTGAGGTCCAGTGTTCGAGTCCCTTGACAAACTTTCTGGAATTTTTTTTTCTTTTTTTTAAACCTGAAATAGAAGCTAAAATCAAACAACTTTTGTGAAAACTTTTTAAGAAGTAGAGAAATAACTCAAAATAAGCAGCAGTAAGTTTAAAAAGGAACAAAGGGAATGAAGATTAAATTAAATGATGCTAAAACAAGACTATAAGCTAATGCGAGCATGAGACTATAAGCTAAGAAAATGGGCAAATGAGCTTAATTAATTTCAGTCCTAAACAAGCTAAAACCTGCTATTCAACAAGCTTAGATACACAACTCAAAGGCTACTGAAAACTTTTACCAAACAGCCTAAAAGGCTTACTAATAGTCAACCTATAAGCTAACTAAAAGCTTCTAAAATCCAAACCAAGCTCAAACCCAACAAGCTAGTTCTATAAGCTTCTAATAAAACCAAAATTTAACCAAAGAGCTGCACTAGGGAATGAGCTGGAGGCTTATGAAAAGGGGCTGATGGGACAAAACAAGGCTGCAACAGCAGGTTAAAAGGGGTAATTAAGAGCAAACCAAAATCTATCTAAAAGCTCATTCAAAAATTCACAAAAATACTAAACAACTAGAATAGCAATCAAAATAACAAAATCACCAAATCTCAGATTAAATGTACTAATATTAAACCAATAAAAAATCAGAATCAAAAGGGTATGGGAACATTTGGTTGCTGAATGTAGTGGGGCTATAGGTCGTAATGGAAATTATGACTAAGAGAATCCTAAATACCAGATGCCGAACCAGTTTACTATCCTAAATTGAGCCAATATAAAGTAACAACAACAACTAAATACTTTTAATCCTAAATTTTGCAATTTAAGCTGTTATGACTTGTTTTAGCCCATGAGATTTAGGAAATCAATTCAAAAGCAATAAGACTTAACATAAGTACAGAAATTAACTTTAAACCTACTAACTGGACTTGAATGAACTTGTACAAACTGACTTTTGTGAACTAAAATGACCAAAACAAGAAAGATAAGCTAATGCCAAACACCCCTATAACCTAACTGTCTTAATTAATAAACTAGGTAAAGCAATATTTAAGCTGAACAAAGTGAAGACAAGTTTATACTAAACTAAATTAAGGCATAACAAGTGATTAACAACTACGAATAAGTAGTAGACAAATAAACAAAGAGCAAAAACAGTTCCTAAGCTAAATATGGAATCTAACTGAGAATATAGTGAGTTTACCTCAAAACAGGAATGTAAAACACTTATTAGCTTCCCTAAAAGCTGTTATAGCCAGAATAGTCACATAAACCATTCTGAATCAGCAGATGTAACCTCAAGCGCTTATGTTGACTTTGCTGACTTTTAGGAGTTTTTGCAGTTAAGACCGAATTTAAATCACAACAAGCTCACAATAAGCTATGTGAGCTTACATGAGCTTGTGACAACAGTAAATGAAAGATTAAAATGGATGTGAAACAAAGTAAATGCTTAAGATGCAAATTGAACAAGGAATTTAAATGGAAAAACTGGACTTGTATTAAAATTGAAAGCTGAATTACAACTATGAAAACAGAAGTTCAAACTCTTTATAAAAGCTAAATAATACTAGAGCATTAAATTGATATAAGCTAAAAATCTATACTACATACTACACTACTCCTAAAGACTAATAGCTCAAATGGTGAGGAGAGGCTCTCTATTTATAGCTGGGGGGAGGATCTTCTGAGGGTTTCTGAGAAGCTTCAGGAACTCTATTATCAACCCTTGATCAAAATTGATGCCTAATCATAGATTCACAGGCCTTGGATTCAAATTTTGATGTGTTCTAACCAATCACAATGCCCCATTCTGCCACGCTGTCATTCCCTGACATTCTCTCTCTGACACGTGAGTCAGTCCTCTAGAAAGGATTCCAATGATTGGAATGACATGTTGCTTCCAATAATACTCTGCCACGTATCCATGTAATCTGATTATTCTCTTTGACATGCTCCAAACACGTGGGAATTGCTTCTAGAAGGACCAATTGTTGGGTAATTGATGGTTAACTGATTTAATTGTGGTGTAATTTCTAGGGTTCTAAGGGATTTGGGAGTTTTCCTGGGTAAGTAAAAAGAGAAGCGAGAATGTATTTTTATTATTATTTTGGTTAAGTTTGACCCTGGGTAAAAAATGTTGACCGAGGGTAATGGGCTAGAGGGATTTTTGGGCTTTGGCTTTGGGCTTAGTTTTGGATATATGACTTGGACCATGGATCATTTTAGACTAGGCTTAACTTGTGATTTCAGATTTAATGAATCAAGTACCAATTATGTATAAACTAAATTCTGGAGGACCAAAGCTGCCATTTCCCAAA
Source organism: Artemisia argyi (assembly GCA_030686995.1). Lineage (NCBI taxonomy): Eukaryota > Viridiplantae > Streptophyta > Magnoliopsida > Asterales > Asteraceae > Artemisia > Artemisia argyi. Next base: position 16,089,512 of record CM060697.1, on the reverse strand, counting down.
TTTGTAATACAAGGGTTTTTGTTGAAAAATTTGAATACTTGGAGGACTTGAATTGTCATATCTTCAAAACATATTCTTCAAGGGTAGTTTTCGGCAGTTTCAGAATCTTCAAGGACTGAAAATGACAAATTCTTAAAACATCATCCAGGGACTACTTTTGAAATATCTTGATTCTTCAGGGACTCTCTTTGAAATTCTGAGCTATACTTTGACTTTGTGAATCCCAGCTTTGACTTTTTGACTTTATTCCACTCTCATGCTCATTTTTACCGGTTTTTGTTTGATTTTTCTTTTTATGAAATATCCGTACCTGCACATTCAAAATCACAAAAACACACTTTCTTTGGCAATTTGGTTTAGTTTTTGGATTATTTAGTCTCATTTTGGTTAAGAAAATGTAAGTGAATAAGCACTCACCAGGCGCCCTAATATAATAGGTGTCCTAGAATTTTCAGGCATATCGAGGATAACAAAGTCAATAGGTAAGTTAAATTTATCAACTTTAATCAAGACATTTTCAGCTATTCCTATTGGGTATTGTACTGATCTATCGGCAAGTTCTAAGCACATCCTAGTGGGTTTAGGTTCGCCTAAACCTAATTTTTCATACATAGCAAATGGCATGAGGCTTATGCTTGCTCCTAGATCAGCTAAAGCATTTTCAATATGTAAATTTTTAATTTGACAAGGAATAGTGAAACTCCCTGGATCTTTTTCTTTTGATGGTAGCTTATTGAGTAGGGCATCTGAGCTTCTTTCGCTAATTGTTACTGTGCATGCCTCTTCAAGTTTGGACTTGTTGGTCAGCAAGCTCTTAAGATATTTGGCATACTTCGGCATTTGCACAAGGGCTTCGATAAAGGGTATACTAAGTTGCATCTGCTTTAGATTCTCAAGAAATTTGTGTTGGTATGCGTCCTCCTTTTCCTTCCTTACTTGATTCGGGAAAGGAAGAGTTGATCGCTTTGGTTCAATGAATGGCTTTTCCCTTATTACAGGTTCTCGATCAATCTCCTTAGGTAACTCCTGCTCTGGTTGTACAATTTCAGGGGAATCATTACTTTTATTGTTAACCTCGTTAGTTTCACCGATTTGAAAAGTTGATTTTCCGCCTCTAGTTGTAATTCCTTTCAAGTCATGTCTTTCTAGTAGAACCGCATTAATTACTTTCGACAACTGGTGCACTTCAATTGCCAAACCGTTAATCATGTTGTTCTGTTCTTTCAGCAAGAGCTCACGAGAAGTCCTAAATTCTTTAATAAAACTTTCGGTATCATAATGTTCTTTTTCGCTTGCTTGGGCTATTAGTTGTGAGAACTCATCCATGGTGAAATTTGTCATTGATTTTCCGAACCAGCTAGGGAGAATGTCAAACATTGTTCCTGAAATTCAAAACAAGTAGATTTCAAAGTAAAAACTTTCTAATATACAGGAAAGTTGGTTAAAAATTTTCTCCGTTCGGAATAGATAAAAGTTGCTGATTTCTGTAGTCGATGCGCCGTATCCCAAAAGTAGGATGCGCCGTATCTTATTACGTTAAAGATTAAATCAGACTTTTATTTAGAAAAATGATGCGTCGTATCTGCAAAAACAGATGCGACGTATCTCAGTTTAATAAATTCGAAAAATTGTTTTTAATAAATATATAGATGCGCCGCAACTGTCGAAACAGATGCGTCGTATCTAGTTAGAGTTTTGAAAATTTTCTGATTAAAAACAAATTCGTCGTATCTAGGGGATAGATGCGCCATACTTCGAATTTTTAAGTTAACACTATATATAAAAATAAAAAACGCAATGCGCTGTATCTGATAAATCAGATGCGTCGCATCGTTTGGATCAACAAAATACAGCAGACAACAGTAATACAGAAAAGAAAATAAAAATAAATAAATAAATAAATAAAACAAAAATTACAGAAAAGAAAACAAACAAAAGAAAATAAACAAACAAGAAAATAAAATATGCAAAATATACAATGAATGCAATCTAAACTAATATACAACAAAGTTAGTGATTAGAATCTAATTAAAATAATAATAAAATAAACCGATATTAAAAATTTATTCCCCGACAGCAGCGCCAAAAACTTGATGCGTGCGATATGTCAGTGTAGCACAGGGTAATTAGCCTAATTCAAGTTTTAAATTTATATTTAGCCGACTTATTACTAACACACACACACTTAACGAGCAGTGTACCCGATCAATATGTATATAGTGGTAAGTAGAGTATCAAACACTAAGAATGGAACGTAATATCTAGTTGATTTTATCAGTATTTTAATATCTAAGTTAGTTATACAATCTAATCTAATAAAAAGGGGGGTTAGCTTGAGAGACTAGCACAGATTTGTATTAAACAATAAAGTAAAACTAATTCGAATAAATCAGTGAAAAGCAATCACGTATACAGATAGATAATAGAAGTACGTAGATGACCTGTCATATGGTTAAGTAGCTTGTCACTTGTTTTATTGCTAGTTTTATATAATGAGTATCGTAATCTAATCTGTCTTGTTGGATCCTAAATATCGGCGAGTAAACTCTTAGTGATTACTTATGTTTATCCTACCTTCTAGACACTAGAAAAGTAGGCGAGGAACAGGTATGGTAGCCCAGAAGACTCAACTAAACACAGAGGTTATCAATGCACAAATACAAGTCACTAAAAACATCATCATATAAACTTTAATCGATGGGAAAGCAATTTAAAGAGAAGCAGTATGGTGGTCACAAGCCCATCAATCATGATGGATTAAAGCTTACTAATACAATAAAACAAACTACTTAATGAGTTATACACATGCAGGACCTTCTTACGGCTCTAAGATCTTCGTTTTGGGCGTGTCTTGTGATGCTTCTTCGACTGGATTCGTCTCCTTAGGGTTTTGTTGTACACAAAATTCGTATCTGTCTTGGGGTATTTATAGTTTCTGTCTGAGGGATCGATAGGGCGCATCTTGATGATAGATGTGGCGCATCTACTTAACTTCGCGTGGGGTCCAAGATTATTATATTCTGGAATATTCGTACACCGCCTTCAGATGCGGCGTAACTTGTTTCTCTATGCGGCGCATGTCCGTCAACGTCTTGGATAGTTTCTGGTGAAGTCTTTAGCTGATACGCCGCATGTTGTAAATGAGATGCGGCGTATTTTGAAGTAGAGCAAGTTGGTTATCCTTCGTTGACCAAAGTTTCATATGCGGCGCATGTTGATAATGCTCAAAGTTAACATGTTTTTATAAGCGTTATTAGTGTTTTTGTGTATGTTATTTGGTTGTTTTTATATGCTTTTACCACTAAATCATATCAAAGTATGTTTTTGTAGCATATGTAGCCAAATGCAGGAAAAATGGAGAAAAAGTGAAGGAAATGAAGTATAAGCGATTACACGAAGATTCCCAAGCTCAAAAGTCCAATTTATGAAGTAATTCATAAGAGAACCTAAGTTTTGTCATCTCAAAGTTCCAAGTTCAGAAGTTAATCAAGTTTGGATAGTACATAAAGAGCTACACGAGTCAAAGTCAAAGTCCAAAGCTGCCAGAAATTACCATCCGATCAGTTGGTGGGAAACCGATCGGATGGCCATAAGTACCCTTCACCAACCGATCGGTGCCAACCCGTAACCGATCGGTTGGTCAATTCTGCATGTTTTTGCCAAATTTTGTGCACGAATCTTGGTCTTTTGTCTCAAGGTTCTAGGCCCTTTTTAGTGTCTTATTGTCCAAGTTCAAGCATTTAAGTTCCTATTTATGACCAAGAGTGTAGGACAAGCCTATGGGGGACTTCAAAAGTGCATAACTCAACACCATTCAACACACAATTGAAGATACCATTTACTCTCATTACTACACACAATTATTATCATCTTCTAGCTCTCTAAGGAGGAAAATTCGTGCAGAAAGAACCAGGAACTTTGGAGGATCAAGGAAGTAACATTTGGAGTCCGAAAATCTCAAGAAATCATCACCAACCCTTAGGTTATCAATACCTTGTCATTTGTTATCAATTTCAAAGCATTGTAAGACTTATAACCATGGATTCTTATGTTAAATATTCTGAGTTTATTTGCATGTTTGCCATGAGTGGCTAGTAATCTTTTTACACTTGTTTTGATGATGTTTTATACTTAGTGATAGTGATGATTGTGATAACATGTTTTAATTCAATTTCAAGTCAATCCTAAGAACCAATTGTACCTTAAGTTTCATAGTGACATTTGTTTAGTCAAGGTTAACTAATTGATAATAGTTTCAAAAGTCGAAAGATTTGTTATTACTCAATTAGTTATAATCATTTGTCTATGAATGATTGTTTTTCACCATAATTATTCTTGACTAAACAAAGAAACAAGAAGTATGATTGTAATAAGAATTCTTTTATAACGTCAAATCGGATTGTTTGTAAACCTTTAGTAGGATGAAAGTTTAAATGTTTATAAACGATTGTGACCTTTTTGTCTATGAAGAGGTTACCTTTTGTATTGACCATTTCTTAAGAGTATTTGATTGGTAATAAAAGTTTGTCTTGTGTTTAAGATATCCACCATACCTTATGAACCTTGGATAGATCTTGAATTGATTGGTTTACACCTAAAGCTTGTTTTTATGAACTAAAATCTTGACGAAGGTTTAACTTGTAGAAACAATAGATTAGATCGCCATCTAATTATCTTAACCAACATGTCATCAAAAGTTATCACAATCATGTGTGTCATTAAGTAGAAAACTAGTCTAAACAAGTGTAGTTTTTAATTTATTGAATTTGCTTATTATCATATTTGCGTACATTAGAGATTTACTTTTAGACTTATATTTCGATTCACTCACAAATCCCTGCGAACGATCCCGACTTACCATCATATCTTGCTATAACGGACGAGTACACTTGCTCGTATGTGTTGTTTCTAGATTTGGTAATTCACTCTTATAAATTTAAAACTTGCACTAACAAAACGCACATCACATGTTATAATTAGGTGCGGCGCATTCTTCAAAGTCAGGTAATGGTCTTCGAATTCATCTAAGTATGATGTTGAGGCGTATCTGTTGAGAATGATACGGCGCATTTTCTGGATTTCAGTAGACTCTTCCAATCTTGATCATTTAGCTCCATAATTCGGCCAAAATCATCAACTTTCACCAATTGCTTGTTTTTACCTGAGAATTACTAAAGTGAACAATTAAGCATCGATTCTTATACAAAACAATATAAAACAAGTCAATTAAATAGGATAAATAATGCTAATAATATGTACTTATTTGATCTCATCACAGGTCTACCCTCACAAGTACAAGCAGGCAATAAGGTCAAAATATCAAACTCTCTCCATAAAGAATTCAGTTTATGATAATAATCTCAAACAGATAGGTCACCTTGTTTTAGGCTATTAATTTTGTGCATCATATTACAAATCACATACCTATCCATTTTATCATAGGTTTCCTTTAACTTTTTCCACACTTCATAAGCAATTTCAGAATATACTTGACTAACATACAACTCTTGTAACGAATAACTCAAAATCCAACCAAGAACAATATCATCTTTTCCATTGCTAGGACAAAACAAGACTGGTTCCTGGTTTAGCACAAGTATCATCAATAAAACCCATTTTATATTTCCCTTTTAAAGCAATAGTTATAGCGGTAGACTACATTTAATAGTTCTCAGTACAATTTGAAATTAACAATAGACAAACTTGAATTAACTTTAGATTGAAAAACCAAAGGATTACTAGCATCCAAGTTATTAATCAAAACCTCGTTATTGGTACCACTACCACCCACACCCCAAGTATATGATGATAAACTAGATAAAACCAATAAATAAGCAGAAAACAAAAACCAAATAAACCAACAGATAAACAAAACAGACAGAACAAACAAATAAGCAGAGCCCCTATATACCTTCAAACACAGATAGCCACCAATAATCAACCACCAAAAACTTCTCAAGACTGCCCAAGAACCTAACCTCCAACAATCTAGAATAAACAACAAGTAAAGACATAAATAAAAAATACACACCCAAAACCAACAAATACCCAGTCAGGTGAACTAGGCACTAACTAGAGCAGGATTCCTGGCCACTCAATGGTGGTAGGTCAAGGTAGTCAGCTCATTTGCACCCACCAAACTCAAGTATTGTTAGTCTTAAGATAAGATAATATCCTTGCAATGCTTTTAGATGATGAACAATGAAAGAACAACTACAATCCCATTGATTCACTTAGTCAAGGGTGATTGTGACCATAAGAATGTCCCAAGTAACCAAAAATACCAAAACCCCTAAATCATAAAAAATTAAGGTTTCGAGACAAAACTCTAATTTCTCAAATTCGAACAATTAACCTTCCAAGAACCCAATTCAAGCCTTAATCTCAAGAACCACCAGAACTCAAAACCCCCAAAAATCACGAAACCCTAATTTCATCGGATAATCAAGATGACTGTGGCTTTGATACCATGTAAAAACTACCAAATCAATCACCACAACACACAAATACTTTACCAAGCCAAGCACTCATTGGTGAAATCTTTTATTACTTACAACTATAGTAGATTAGTCCCCAAACAAATTCTAATCAAACAATACAAAATATAAGAGATAGTCCCCACAAACGAATGCTATCTAAACCTCACGACAAACAACACTCAACACTCAAAGTTACAAGATCAAATAAAGAGATTGATCTTGTATACAAACTAATACATACTAACAATGGATATCATATAAGATATCACAAAGACAAGATATTCAGACTTGAGAGAATTTGAGAGAGACTAGAAACATGAAGAATGAAAAGTGATCAACCCTAGAGCCGGGTACATCCTTTTATATAGAAATAATACACTTTAACCTTTGTAGAATAGAGAATTTGCCAAATACACACAAACTAACCTACTATATGAATAAATGGCAAGCTTAGTCCCTGTACTTTAGGGGTGGCAATTATCGACATGACACGAAGTTAAACAGGTTTGGGTCAAAAACAGGTTAACTCGTCTAACCCGTTTAACAAATAGGTTGTGTTTGAGTTGAGTAAGTATTAAACAGGTCAAAACCATGAACCTGTTTGAGTATATAAACTCTAAAAATAAAATATATAACATGGTTTTTATGGATGTGGGTTAAATGTATTTTGTTATATACTTAATTTGAGTGAATTACGATTATACCACAGATATCATTGAAACTGACATCATAAAATTGTAGTATAGTTATTTGTATGTTATTTTTATCATATTTTAGATCCTTATAACCATTTTTTGCGTTTAAACTAGTTAAATCAACAAACTACCAACCTTATTCACTACTTGATCTATTTAATTAAATGGGTCACAAACGGGTTATATGTGTTACGCAGGTCTGGGTTAGGGTTGAGTTTCTTGACACGATTAATATATGGGTTGTGTTTGGGTAGAGGTTATACTAACCCGCCAACATGTGAACCCGAATAGGTTAACACGGATACGACTCGATTGCCATTGATTCATGTGATAGTATATATATAAATAGAAAGTCAACCTTGGTCAACAAATGGTCAAGGAAGTCAAACTACGTATATTTCCATAAATATTGGATATTCCCGGGTCGTTTTAAGTCCCAACGAAGTGTGAATGGAAAATCGCGTTCGGTTCGTGATCGGGTGATTTTGAATAGTGAAAGATTTTTGGATTTTTGCAATAAAAATATAAAACATAACCTAAAAAACAAATACTATTAACAAGCATATAAAACAAGATAGAAAAGCACAAATAACCTAAAACACAACCTAAACTAAAAACGCGCACGTAACGAGAAGTTAACGAGCGACGAGCCTAAAAACCTAATATATCAAATTTAAGCCCTACAAATGCAAATTTAACTTCTAAAAGTCTTAAATACTTAAAAATAATTTTAGAAAAAAGATTTGGATTTTTCTAATTTTTTTTTATGAATTAGAAATGATTTTAAACTAATTAAATGATTAAAAATACTAAATGAGTTGAGAAAAATCTAAAATTTTGTGGAAAAATACTTTAAAGTAAACTAAAGCTAGGAAAAATAAGAAAAAGCTCACAACTTATTGGGATAAGCAGTTAATAAGCAACACAGATTTTATAAGCTAAAAAGGAAAAGAGTGGTTAAGTAATAAATGGTGCAAAGGGATAATGAGAAAAGACCCTATGACGACTGGCATTGGTGTGGTGTGTGTGAGGCTTGGTAAGGGGGAGGTCCAGGGTTCGAATCCTATGGCCTACCTTTTTGAAAATTTATTTTATTTTTGATTTTTATTTTTTTTAAACTTGAAGATAAGACAAAAATAAGCAATCTTTAAAAAGACAATATTTTTGATACTCAGCAACTGAGCCAGAAAAAGCTGATAGGATCAACAGTTTTACTTAAACTTATTAAAACAAAAAGAGACTTACCTGTTTTGAAGGCACAAGCTTCTATAAGCTAGTGCCAAACTTAAGTATGCTTCTAACACCTAATTGCACTCTAAACAAGGTAATCTCAACTAAAAATAAGTAGTCCTAAACAAACAATAAGCTAAAACTAACTTAAGCTATAGGCAAAAGCTGTCAACCCAACTGCCATACCAAACAGACCTTAGACCTAATTTAAGCTAGTCTAAAAGCTGTCTAATGAATAAGCTAATGACTAAAAATGTCAAAACAACATGGAACAGCTACTAATGAACTTGTAAACCAAATTTGAACCATTATTTACTTAAAAATAAGCTGATTAACAAGCTAGTTGTACACTTTTTGGAATTTAAGTAAAAACAGACACTAACCTAGCTACTTTAGACCTTAAAATAAGCTAACAAACGATTTGAAAATAAGCTAGAAAGTTGAAAACAACATAAATTAACTAACAAAGAGCTTATAAAATAAATTTCAAAGGACTTGGACTTAAAACCAGCTTATAAGGAAGCTGATAAGAGACTATCTCAGACCCTTTTTTTTTTTTTTTTTTTTTTTTTTTTTTTTTTTTTGACACAAAAACTAAAATAGACACTAATGACCTAGGATTTTTAGACTATTTGACCAAAACTTAAAACTAGCTATTTGGACTGTGTTTGACTCAAAATCACACCTTAAAAAAGGCTATTTATAAAATACTTAAAATAAGCATTTCAAAACAGTTTTAAACTATGATTTTTAGAAAATTGATTAGAAAGTATTAAACTTTATGAAAATACTTAAACTGACTTACAAACTTATAATGTGACTCAAATAAAGCTAAAATAAATTGTCTAAAAGACCAAAAAAATATTTAATCACTAAAAATAAGCTTATACCAAACACCCCTTTATGGGACTGTTTTGGATTTTTAAACTACTTGAAACAAAAATAAGCTATAACTTTGAAAGGCAACTTAATAACTAGGTATTAAAAGACATAAAAAGCATTTTTCACCTTTAAATAAGCACTATGAACAATGTAATACTAGTTACTTTTTTATTTTATTTTTTATGAGTTTTTATGAAGACTTGAAGTAAATGATATTTAAACTACAAAAATGTAAATAAAAGTAATCAAAGCAAATAATAAGCAGAATAAAACAAGTAAAAAGCAACTAATAAGCAGTTTAATATGCTAAAAGTGAAAAATGAAACTTACACGAGCCTTAGCTAAACAAAGGCTTAATTATGCTCGAGGAGCTACTGAGCAAGCTGGTAAAAGACCCTATAAGCTCTTCCAAGGCTAGTTTATCTTCCAAAAGCTTATTTTGACTTTTTATTGACTTTTTTGATTGATTTTTATTTAAACAGAAATAAAACTATAAGAACTCACAAAAAGCTATTTAGAAGCTAATATGAGCTTATGAGACATAGTTGAGAGCTTATGCAAACTTATTAAACAAAGTAGAACATAAAAAGTGCTTAAATGTAAATGAAGACAAGTAAACAAAGAAACCTTAAATTTTATTAATAAGAAGTAGATTACAATGCTCTTTAAAGTAAAATAAGACTGAAAATAAAATTGCAATAAGCTAAAAACAAAAAATAAGCTAATGACTCCTAAAAACTACACGCTAAAATCTGTGGGTGAGGGGGCCTTTTATAGCCGATTGGGGAGGAACCTAGGGTTCCTTTAGAAGCTTCATGATCCTCACATATCAGCCTTTGATCAATTCGTGATGCACAATCCTTGTTTCATAGCCATTGAATCATGTGTGAGGTGTCAAAACCAATGAGACTGCTCCAATTCTCAAGTGTGGCATTCCCTTGGTGTTAGTCCTTTTAGAAGCAAGTTAGTTGTATGGGTAAAAGTGAAGTGAGAAGGTTGGGGAAGATAAACAATGAAAGGGTGTTTGGCGGGTAAAATGGTTAAGATTTGACCAGGGTAATTTATTATTAGTTTGACTTTGGGTCAGGTTAGGATAATGGGTAGGAGTTGGTGTTGGACCGAGTTTAAGTAAAGAGGGGTGGACTGGGCTTTGTTGTTTGGGCCTGGTTTGGATAGGATAGGATTTGGGTTTAACGTTTTATGGAATCCGGTTAAGTAGTAGTTCAGAGATAACAAGGATTTTGGTTAAAGGACTAGAAGTGGAAAACTATTCGAAGGACCATTTTTGAAATGCAATTTGATTTGGGTTGTTTTTTATATCTTGAGCATAAATATGATCCAAGCTTGTAAAATTCTTCCTCGGACTCGTCTTTCGATACTCTTTGCATTCTCATGCTCGGTTTTGTCCGTTAAGGTTTTTTTTTTTTTTTTTTTTTTTTTTTTTCATATCCGTTACATGTACATGCACAAACACAAAAACAAATATATATTTGACATTTTTGTTTTTTAAAGTTCATTTTTTATTAAGAAAAGATATGTGATTTAACACATACCAGCCACCCCTAGTGTACTTGAAATCAAGTCATTAGAATGAAAACCAAACATATTTTCAACAGAGAGAATATATATGCAATTATAAGTTTAAATTGTATATACGCAATATTGAGTTTTTGAAAAGATAAAAATAAAATTCAGATTTATTTAAACCCAAATAAATTCACACGTGTATAACTTAGGAGGTGTTTGTTTAAGCTTACATATGGATTTATGAACTTATGTGGTTTCGGCTTATATTTCATAAGCTCCGATTTTCCGGCTTATTTGAAGACTTGTGGCCTATATAACTTTATTTTATCAAGGGCTTATATAACTTTATTATGATATAATCAAGTCTCCTAATAAGCCCGAAAATTAAAGCTTATGATATATAAGCTTAAAACAAACACCCCTTTCTTCCCTTTCCCTAATAACCTTGACAAAAAGTAAGTATTTGGGGAAATTATATTTAAGAGGAAATTGGATGCGCCAAAATTATTATCCCGCCCTCAATTATCAATTCTTTCACATTTTGATTCTGATTGATTGATGGGTAGTCTTCATAGCAATTATTATCAGCAGATGAACCCATTTTCATTTGCAATTTGCAGAGCAGCAGCTTCTTCTAAGCTTTCTTTTGGGCTCACCAAGTGTTGTAGTATCTCCACTAGGACTAGGAGTATTACTACTAGTAAGAGGGTTTGTGCTACTGATGAAATTAAACAACAATGGCTTAATTCCCTCACTTGCACTCCTCCCATTTTACCAAATATTATTAGTAATGATGGTACTGAAGTGGTTGATTCCAAATGGGTTATCGGCATTGACCCCGATGTTTCCGGTGCCTTGGCTGTCTTGAAAACCCATGAGGAGGATGGTTTTGGCACTTCTGCTGAGGTTAAACTCGCCGTTTTCTTTAAATGCTTGCTTAGGCTTGTCTAGTTGTATTTTGTAGCTAATTGAAAGCCACTATTTTACTTAATTGACCTTGTGTAAACGGATGGATGAGGTTTGCCTTAGATGTATGTGGCCTAACCGGAGTGTCCCCATTTCCCCTAAATGTGTACCTAAGGAGCTTTGAACCCTAGACCTCTTGTGAGAACATCACGTACTTGCGGTGGTTTAAATAACCTTCTAGGCTTCTAGTGACTTGTTGCTTAGTATGAATCACTTATATTTTTGTTACTTATTTATGTAAACAATGTACGTGTCATGGAATAAATTAACTCTAAAATGTGTGAGGTCTCAAGTTCAATTCCTGCTAGGTGCAAACAACCTTGAAGTGGCCACGCCAAACTCCTGAAAAGGGAGGGAGGGCTTTACCTGGTTTGAGTCGGTGTGGTGGTGGGTTCAAACCCCGTGGATTAGTCGGCCAAAAGGTCGAAAACCATGGTTACCCAAAGAAATAAATTAACTACGTATATGGAAGGTAAAATTCCCTATGTATGGGTGAGGTGATGTGGACTCTCAGCTCACTCATAAATTTAAAGAGACTTGTAGCTTAGGCATCTTTGGTGCGTAAAAGCTCATGTGCGAATATGTGAATATCATTATTTTCCATGTTATTAGTTGTTGACAATTATCATATACTTCTAGTATTTATCTGTTGTATCTCTTGTATGCATGCACCATGAAGCTGAATTTGGTCCATGGTCATGACTCGTGATCCGTTAGTCAGACAGAGGTGCCGTCCATGTGATGTAGGGGCTTTTGTATATATACGTTTTTGGAATTTGCATGTTTACAATTATCAAGTCTTGTTTGAGAATCTCTTTTTCAAACAGATGCCTATGGGCTGATAGATATTGTCAATACCTGTATATGGGTTTCGGTAGAGGGTCCTCGTTATCTCTACCTGAGACTGGAAGGATCATGTTGAAAGCCCTGCTTGTCATGAGGATATCACTTTTTCTTCTTTTTCGTTAGCTGGGCTTCACTTGATCTTTTCAATGTTATAGACAACATTTTTCTGTAGCAAGGTCATCTTGGAACTCCATGTGCAACAATGATGGCCTTAGATTATCTATGGTATAATTTTGTGACCACTATGAGGTTTATCAACCATTTAGGTTGGTCACCTTACAGGACTTTGAACCAACAATACAGAAGTTTTGGAAAAAGTAATAACAGCTAGTGGAGACTATTGCATTGATAGATTTAATGTAGACCTGATTTTTTACAAAATATAAGAAATCGATAGCAACTATAATGTGAATGAACTATGATCATCTTCAAGTAGGTTGGTTCAATGTTATGAATAGGTTTAGGTCTCTTTCATTTAGTGATGAGTTCTTGATTTTTCATCTAGTGATTGTAGTTTATATAGTTAAATGGCCTCTCAAATGACATAATGATATGTTCCTGCTTCTTTGTTGCGGCCAAGAAAAGCTTGCAGCTGATATGTGGTCTGTAGATAATATAGGTTGATATCATGTTTGATTGATTATGCTTTAATCATCCCTACCTGATCCATAACTGTTATAGTATTTGAAATTAAGAGTAAATTATAATTATTTATTACCAAATTATTTCCGGTCACTTTTTGAATTCCGTTAGTCTTTTTATGTTGTTAGTTGCCACATCAATTTAAGTGACACCACTTATGTTTTAGGTATATGATTCTCCTAACGTAAAAATGCTGGTAGGCAAACGTATACGTCGGCGGATGGACACAAAGGCTATGGTTGAGTTACTTCGCAGTCTTAATATTCCAAATGGTATGGTACTATTTCTTGCATGATTCATTTTTATGATATTATCACTTAATCAAACTCTGGACTTAAAATTTTCTTGTCTAATAAGCACTTTTAGTTGCTAGACAGTCTAATCGCTTTTACTTATCAATGGGTCGATTTGTGTTTTGATTTATCTTCAACAGGTCAAATGACTAATATCACAGATTATCTTTTGAAATACAGGGCACATGGGTTGTAAGTTGATGTATTATAATGCTTAAAACCTCCCGACTTATTTTTTACAACATTTAATTCTTATTGAAATCTTGTTACTTTACGTATTATAACTGACACGCTAATTATACATAGCAAAACTTAGAATTTTGGACAGAAAGGACGTACAAAATAACTCATGGCTTAACCTGTCCGACCCACCCATTTTGTCACTTCAGGTTTATAATTGTGTCATCTGTATTTTCTGTAGAATTTGTATACTCTGCAAGTATTTACGGGGTTTTATATTCTCAAATCCCATAAGGCCCGTTTATATAGGTGATATTCATATTCATCAATAGAAAAGAATAAATATGTGGTATTAGAGCATAATGATACTATATTTTTGTTGCTCAGCATAATGACTCTAAGAGAGTGCTATATTCATGTTAGTATGTTGTTGGGTTACTTGTATATACATTTTCCTTATTTGTGTAATGATTAAAACTCCGTATGATTCCGATAGGTTCTTGTGCTAACCTGTAAACTTTGCATCAGGAACAACTGCATACATAGAACAATCACTTCCATATCCAGGGGATGGGAAACTGGTTAGTTTTCCAGCATTATCTTCCTATTATTACCATCAACTTCCACTCTCTTTTGTTGGCTTCCACTTTGCTATAATGTGTTCCACCCTAGAGTTATTTTGCCTCGTGGAGCATGAATTTCTGATTTATAGAGTAGCTATTTTGAAGGCATGATAATGCTGCATTCTTTGCTTATAAAAGCACTGAAACAAAGAGTAATAAATGTCAGACTCGTTCCATTCTATAGAGTAGAGTACTCTGTCAAGAGAATAAAGTACCATGTGTTTTTCCGGTAGTGTAAAGGGGTGTTCAGATCTGCGTTTTGAAACTTTATATTTGATTATCGCAAATTAAAGTTGCACAATTAGAATCTGAACTACTAGAGTTAATCACTGTTCTTTAAAAGCCAATTATCTGACCCCGATTATTCAATGTCACATAATACTTCCATGACACAAAACCAAAATCGGCCAAAATCCCAACATATTTTTTTTAACTAGCTTTAAATCTTTAAGGTGCGCCTGAAAGTCTGAAACCTGTTTTCACTTCTGTTGCTTTGTGTCGTCATTAATAATAAATACTGGTCTGTGCAAACTATGCAGGGATGGTGGAGTGGAGGATTTAATTACGGGTTATGGATTGGGGTCCTTGTCGCTTCTGAAATTTCTGTTGTTCCAGTTCCATCTATACGTTGGAAACAGGAATTCAAGCTGTCAGGGAATGGCAAAACAAAGGTTTGTTTTGGTCCTATATATCATTGAAAAAGGAAGCAATTTCATTTATGCTTCTTTCTAATACAGAAAATGAACAAAACCAAGAGCTTTTTCAACATTACTTGAATCTATGCACATTTAAATATAGAAATCTATTTTTTTTAATAAATCTTTTTCTTAGTAGTAATTCTTTCACTAGGTCCCCTATATTATTATTGTTTATTTTGTGAAATATGTTTTCAGGACGATAGCAGGGCACTTGCATGTACCTTATTTCCATCGTTAAGTTCATCTCTGAAAAGGAAAAAGGACCATGGTACTTGCACATCTACTTTATCATATTTCTTATTGGTGGAAAAGTGGGCTGATTGCGTAACGGTGGGCCGGTGGCTGACCCACAAGCATGTTCTTTATACGATTAATTGATATGTTAAACATGATTGCAACACTATCACATTATACTCTTTTCCAAAATTGTTCTATTAGTGTTATGTGGAAGGTTAATGCCTTTGAATACAATTTGGATGAAATTCAACCAATTTGACCCGTTAGACATAAAACATAGGTATAAATGGGTTATAGTAATGTAGTTTGGTTGTGTATACATTTTTTGGGTAAAGGGGAGTAATCCTACACCCTGGTAAATATATTAAAACCCAAAACGTTTAAGTACAAATGGAATGTGGCTGAAGTACCACATTAACCTCAAGCTTAAACAGCTTGATAGACAAAAAACCTAGAGCTTATGACATGCCAACAGCTCATAACAACTCTAATTTTTGTTATGATGATATGAAGAAACATCCCGTAAGTCATTTTTGTTCTCTTCTATAAATCCATTTGCTCATCTTTCATGCATCTCTAATTTTTGCAGGCCGGGCCGAGGCTTTGCTCATTGCTGCATACGGAAAAGGCATAAAATTAAACACTGATTCTTTGTGCGTCTCAGAATCATTAGCACCCATTGAGATCGAGAATACTACATTGTAGTTACATGATACTTGTGTTCCAGATGTTAAATGGCAGTCAGCAGCCGGAACATGTATATGATGGATGGACCTGGTTACATCTAGTAATTCAAATTTATGGGATCCGGTTTAGGTAACTTTACGTATGAATCTATTTAGGTTGATGCTGTTTGTAAATGTGGCATCAATACGGCGGCAAGGCTTGGTTAAAAACCTGATGCTGAAGTACTGATGTTGGTTAAATATTGGCAGGTTTCTGTTAATTAAAACCTCTGAGTGTACTTCAAATTTGTTGTAACATGTAGGATTTTGAGGGTGGAAAGTAGGCCTTTTTGAATTTTGGAAGAAGGATGAGCAAACTTTTATTCAAATGGATGAGCAAGCAGATGAAATTCCATTTTACTTCCCTTTTTAGTCATGCATTTTACTCGTATACGTGTAATTATCAAAGTAAAGCTGGCGGTAAATGCTCCACATATCGGTGAGGTAGAAGTGGGGATAATTAGTATTTTGTCGATAGGATTTCAGTTTCCCATTCCTATAATCTCTCAGATTTATGTTTTGTTGGGTTACTTCTGTTAAAATATGTACATATCAAGATCTTTTTGCATTACATAGATCAGGCTGATAAATCTTTTATGACTAGTAAACTACATTGCAAATGTACACACCCACTCATATTCTACTTTATGTTAATACTTTATGTGGCAAAAGGTTGATATCTTGCAACCTGTAAGCGCCCACAATCGGTTGCCTATCTGTAATTTGGGGCATACCTGTTAGCGGTCGTAGCTATGGGTACCCTGGAAAATTTTCAAAATATGAAAATATAACATTTTAGTTAAATATAGTAACATAGTCAAACCCTAATCAATGATGTACAACATATGAAATTTGTATTAGCATATTTAATCAAGGGAAGAACATGCATGAGAACAACCACAAATTAACATAATAAATCAAGATATTCTTGGCTAAAGATGGCATGAAGACAAATTATTAAACATATTAAAGTTACCAAAATTTTTATTTATTTGGTGATCAAAATGCATTTCAGTAAGCTCAAAAATATAATGTCTATCCCATAATCAAAGTAAGCTACTTTCAAAGTTTCATCTTACCACTAACAAATAAATATACATCACAGTTGCACCCTTTTACTAGCAACACAAACGTAAACGGATGAGAACCTCATCCTGGTGAGGGCAAGTAAAACAATAAGATAATATGTTTTCATTCAATCAAAACAAATATGCTAATGTGTAAAATTTGCGTCAACTAGTGATGTAAAGCTAAGGCAGGAAGTAACAGGACTTTTGGTGATCAGGCTAGTCTTATTATTAGACTAGACACAGTAAGGACAGTGATTGACCTTCATTTTATCCTCTATGTAAGTTTTCTCTCTCCGTCGACCTACAGACGATTGATCACGACATTCAATTATTAATTTAATTTTGTTACATTTTTTTTTCTATACTGTAAAAGAACAAATTTAAAAATAATATTTAAAAAAAACTACAAATCTAAAATTAAAAAAAATATATATAAAATCAAAAAATCAAAAATCAAAAAATCAAAAATCAAAAATCAAATGTAAACATAGCCCAACTACACACATTTAACCCCCTCCTCCAAAAATAAATAAATAAATAAATAATAAATAAAAATAGTAGTGACCATCGATCGCAGGCAGGATCACTTCCCTCCTCAATATTCAATAACTTGGTTGACTAGGAGAAAAAGAGACTACTTTGTCACTATATTGACCCACTTGAATGCAAATTAATTTCACCAAAATGGTACTATTAATTCAAAATAATAATAATAATAATAATAATAATAATAATAATAATAATAATAATAATAATAAGTAAAAAAAATTAAAAAACCACTAAAACGTCTACAATCAAAATGGTACTATTAAATGTCTACATTCAATTTCCATCGATTTTACCATTTAGTTTCACCATTTGAATGCACCAACGTCCAAAAAAAATAATAATAACAAATAAAAATAATAATAATAAGGGTTTTGCTAAACAATGACCACTGAACAATGTTTAATACGAATATAAAAGGTAATTTGGACATTGTTAAATTAAAAATGACATATATTTAAGTTGGTTTTTATGTTCATTTATTATGCATTAAATGCATAATTACTTTAAATATAGAAACATCATATTGTTTAAAATGGTTTAAACATTGCCCAGATGGCAGTATTTAGCAAACCCCTAATAATAATAAATAAATAAAATTAACACTTTTTACACCATAAATACACATTAATTTTACCATTTTATACACAAATTCAAACAACTTTCTTATAACTCCTCATCTATATTAAAAATGTCCCAACACAAAACCTCAAAATCCCGCCAACAAACGTTTTAACACCGGATCCTAATTTTCAATTAAACGGTGTCTCCGTGCGTTTTCAACCCGCAACTGCAACATCTTCTATAATACACGAATCGATCCGACTTTGCTCGAACTGTATCAACAGAAGCTATTGGAGATTAAGGAACAAATTCAAAAGAAATATAATTTAGATTATTAGCTTAAGTTTTTAATATTGTTTTAATGTTTTTAATTTTATTTGAATTATTATGTAATGTTTTTTTATTATTAATCAAATTTTAATTTTATTGTTAAAAAAATTAAAAATTAAAAAAGTCGGAGATGTAGGTCGTCTTATTACACCAAATAGGTCGCTGAAGTAGTTCAGGAGAAAAAGCTGAGGCGGCAGAAAAATTAAGGTCATCTGAGGTCTAGCCTAATGGGTAGACACTTTGGAGCTATGTGGCAGACCCACAAGATTGTACAGTTTACGGTATATATACTTTCACATAGGAGGAATGCTACACTCACAAAAAAACTTCCACAAAATAAGATGTCATTCTCTGATTGATGTATTTTGCAATAGTTTCTCTCTTTTTTTTTTATTCGGCCACTCATTTTCTGACATGTCATTTTGTTACTGATTTTGTGGATGTAGCATTTCCCTTCACACAGAGTCAGTTCCACTTGCACTTTGTCTAACTTTGCTTAAGCTTAAGTACAATTTTCTATATTGACTACTATCCTTGAGTCAAAGTGACAACATTGATGCATTTGTTCATCAAAGTGCAATTGGGAAAGTAAAAGTAAAATTAAAACAATTTGATATTTTTGTTCAGTATGCGTTGATAAGAAGTAAACTTTTGCAGGCCAAATAAAAACACAATCAATATCATGTAATGATTGTTATGGACAAGAAAGAAAAGCTTTAACACAAAATGTGGCAATGTTTTGAGCAGCCAGAACACAAAAGGGTTTACATTTACTCTAAATCATACAAAATATTTCGTCCTACACAAAATATTGAGCATACATGCAAATATAGATCAAGTGATCACACTATTCTTCATGATATGCAGAAACCGAGTTTAAGTCCTACCTTTGGGTATTATCTTTAGTTAATCACCTTCCTGTGTTAATCAACAGACATCAAAATATCACCCCTCATAGACTAGCTCTAAAATGCAACATAAAAGGAAATATGAAAAACAATTGTTACATAAAGCAAAGAGGCTCAATGTCTCGGATCTAAGTAACTACTAAAGTGTTATCTCATATATAACTCCCTCAAGATTTGCGATAACTGATCGAGTCCCATCAACTTCATGGATCTTCAACCCATGTTGAATAGCTTCTTTTGTAACCATTACGTCCATCCTGCAAAAGGGTAAGACACTCGGACAGTGTTTGAATCTTCGTTTTAAAATGAATGTGATAGTGATGAACTGTAGTAAACGAGCTATAGAAAATAGCGTTCGGATGTGCTTTTGCTGTTTGAAGTTGTTATAACTAGTTGATGAAATTTTAGGCGTTTACAAATTCTGATAATTTGAATATTTAATAGATAAATTAAAAGAAACTGATTATCTTTTGTGAAAATATAAAAGTTGTTTCCTGAAATGACAGTAAAAGTATATCAAACAAGGTAAAACAACAATTTGGAAGCAAATTTATTTTACACGTAAGTAATCTATTTTGTTACCGGTGATATTAAACTGATAATAAAAAGTGATACGTATATGTTAAGTGTGACGATGTCAATCATATCATTTTCACAAGGGTAGAAAGGTTAGTCTGGATACTCATTATATCTAGCTACTGTTTCCTAGCAATTTCTTTTTTTAAACTTTAATTGCCTACAAAAAGAAGTCAGCTTTTTTGAGTGATAACGTTACAGGGACTCAAAACCAAGCAACTGCGATAATGACCAATATGTCTTCTAAGTCACTTGACAGACAAGTAGCTTATTCAACAGAAAATGGTTAGTTTCAATCCCTGAAGGGTACAAATCACGGGGCTATATCTGAAGATAGAGAAATTTCCAGGGATTGTTTTCGCACTTGACTCATTTCTTGATAGTTTACCTAAAAAATTACCAATATGTCTCTACTATAACCCCATATGTTGACTGTCAAATTAGTCCTCTATTCCAAGCTCTTACATATCTTATTTAACAGCCCCACATCACAACTATTGGCTGAGAGACCTTTTAATGCGTATAAGCTGAAAGAAAAACTCGTTCACATGAAACTCAAACTACTCTAGAAGCTGGCATCAGCCTACTGACCAAAAATTGAGAATACTAAACCATTAGGAAGTACACAGTTGTATAACTTCAATCTTACATAGTTATTGTTATATCATGTGGTCAGGTGTGCATGTGCTTGAAGCATCAGATCAAACACATGTTAAAGACAGACATACAAGAATGAATCACTTACATTTTTGAACGGGAGACATATGCCAAAATGAATTTGCATCGCTCTTTCCCACGTCTACTGAGGAGCTCTTTCACAGAGTCGAAGAGTGGAGGCACGCTATTTTGCTGAAAGCGTATAAATTGTCAAGGATGACTTGTTATTACGCAGTTTACACAGCATATTCCACTTCAAAGACTAGTTATTTTGTATGTACACCACCGAAGGTACAAAGTAATAATGCAAGTTGCTTGGTACTACTGTTATTGTAGCAGTAAACTAATGAAAACTAGATACAAGAAAAGTTGCAAGGAAAATGAGTTTTGAAGGAAGCGTTTGGATGTAATATAACAGGTTGTAGAAATTTTGTTTAGACGCGCTTTGTTGTTTAAAATTGTAATAATAAAATATTTAACTAAATAATCAATTATTTAGAGTGTTCTAGCAATGTAAGAAACTAATACAAAAAACGACCACTTAAAACATTCTTGCGAAAAAATGAGAGAAAGATTGTGAGATTGGTGTAGAAGTCTCAAATTAGGTTACCGTAAGGGGGATTTGGTAATTTAGTTTACCCTTCAATGATTAGCTTTGTGCAACTAGAATGACATTTCTTATTTGACCTCTTATTCAGATAATCCGAATCAGAACTTCTTTATCATCCATAACTTAGTATCGCGTAATTCATAATTCATAAATGATTAAGTGATTAGGATATAGATGTCGGCTCCAAGAATCAGATCGAATCCCTCCGGATGCTTCTCTAGAATTTGGTCGAGGTGATCAGAGTTTCCCCATTCTAGTTTCTCCGCACTTAAGGCTGTAGACAAAAATCTCTATATTAGATACCAAGTACGAAACTGCCATTTAACCTAGTAATCTTACCAGCACCAGATGATTCATGAAGCTCTATATTTTTCTTCAAGATCTGAAAAGAAAAGCGATGCAAATAATTAAATCCCAGAAAATACAAGTCTTACCATATTCTTATTGCAAAAGAATGAAATCTTGCAACCATGCCTTGAGGACTTCATCATTATGATCTGTAAGTACAACTTCGCGGCAAAATCTGCTGCAAAGTATACCAGTAATGCCTACATAAATAGTACTGATCAGTGCATACATTCACTTGCAGAATATGAAAAATCAATAATGAATACAAATGGCAATAATATTGCATAAAAAAATTAAAGATGCAGTAAACAATACATTGTAATCTCTGAATTTAACTAACCTACACCAGATCCTAATTCCAAAGCAGAACATCCTTGCAGAATGTCGACATTATTTGAAATATATTCATTTAACAGTCTTGCACCAGGCCATACCAACTGCCCCGTTAAATCAAAATCAGCTGCGCCACAACCATATAATTACATCAGTTTATAAGTGTGACCGAATTTTAATAAAAATAACATATTTTATAGTTGAAGTGAAAAGAAAAGCAAGGAATTTATGATATCTTGATATTGAGTACACTAAACGATAACAGCATATTTGGAGGTGAGCTTAACAAATGGGCTTAAGCAATTAAGGTGTGTAGAACGCAGATATAAAGTTTGTTATACTGAAATTCGTCTGTCCATCCCCACCATTGATGTTGAAATTTACTTATTGACAAGAGACCACAAGAGATAGGTTTGGCACGTGTTATGCTGCCAACAAGCTTAACATAACGTGTAATGCCCACCAAGAAGTAAAAAGGTCTATAACGGTTTGCCATGTGTAATCTCGTAAGAGGTATCATGTTATCTCTTATTTTCTAGCCACATTTGTTGATCAACGTGCTTAAGATGACCTTAGCTAATACCACATTCAACCTTATAAATGGTCCATAATTCCAACATATCACTTGCCCTTCGTTTCAAGTCTAGCTAAGAGGCCAGTAAAAGTGGTGAGGCCAGGGTTTGATACTTTTCAGTTCCTTCAAGTCACTCGTGTTCACAAATAGAAAACACTTACTTTATGTGCAAGTTCATACCTTAGTGAACAACTGAACATAAACACCTACTTTGTGTGAAAGTTCATACCTTAGTGAACAACTGAACAGAAACACCTACTTTGTGTGATGTGCTAGGCCGTATAGTAGAAAACACCTATGTGGTGTAAGAAATAGGACATAGTATAGAGATTACCATCTATTCTTGTATCTCGACCCCCTTGGATTACATGGAGGCTATGCTGCCAACAAATGAATCTACAAAGATGATAATTACACTGTGAATTCTTGTCCAAAATGATGGAAAATGCACCGAAATTGCTTTTCTAATAATTCTCTAAAGACACGCTATTTATTTGTCGACATAACTCTGGCTCAGATTACATTGATTTCTTAGGCACGGGCTACAATTTTTTTCACTCAAGACATGATAAGTAATTATTAAAAAAGAAAAGAAGAAAGTAACTGAGAAGAAGAAAACAGCTCAATTATTTCATTTGTTGACCAACCACTATTCTCGGTTATAAAAAGTATCTTGTCCACCACATGGGTTATTATCAAACATCAATCAGCAAGCATGTGACGGTGTTTGGGATTGCTTTTTTGTTTCCGCTTAATTGCCAATCTGTTTATTTTTAGCCGATAAGTAGTTTAAAGTGTTTGGATTACAAAATGCTTTCGCCTATCAGTATACTTTGGGGAAAAATAAGCCAGCGAGGAGGTTGTTCAAAGGCTTATTTGAGATTAACTTACATGTGGCTTATGAGCTTATTTGTGTTTGGCTTATACTACATAAGCCCCATTTTTCCGGCTTATTCTGAGACTTGTGGGCATATATAAGTTTATTACAATATGATAAACTTATATAAGCCCATCAGTCTCAAAACAAGCCAGAAAATTGGGGCTTATGAAATATAAGCCGAACACAAATAAGCTCATAAGCCACATATAAGCTTAAACAAACACCCCCTTAAATTCCCAAACCTGAAGTGGTTGTTCATAAATACTACTGTAAATAAATAAAACATTAGCAATCGCAGACATTCTCTATCATCAATCAGAAAAAGGGATTAAGCTCACTCGTCTAGTATCTGAACTTGCTGTTTTGTAATAATATACCCATTTCGTACAAGCAGACGCGTAATAATAATATTTGAGGTACACGTAGCATACAGGAACATTACACTAACTACATTTGGATTATACAAAAGAAAAAGGGAACTTACTGGAAGCAGATTGGAGACAAAGAAGCTGAAGGACATGAGACCCAAATGTAAATGTAGTCAGCTCATAACTACATAGTAATATTTACACATAACAAATTTATAAATACAATTTTACTAAAAAAAATTATAAAAAGTATAAGAGAGATATATACTTGTCGTTCATGAAGAAGGATTCACCCAAGCAAACAGTACCATCGTCTGAGTCATCATCAGTTACATTTGGTTTATTAAATACAACGTTGTTTTCAGACATGTTTGATGATATTATCAATTACTCAGGTCGATATATATATATATAATTTGTGATTCTAGTGACTAGTTAGGGTTTATGGTTCAAGTGCACAATATAGCTGTAAAGGGGTTAGGGAAGGTTGACAGACCCGACCCGAAGGAAATCTATGGGTGGGTCAGAGATGACAATAAAATTTGCTTCCCCAATTACCCCCGACGTATTTAACCCGACACTCGATCCTATTTATCTTTGAACCGAACCGAAGAAAAAAAAATGATTTTGAGGAAAACGTGAACCGAAACCGAAACGAACTGAAGTTAACTTAGCGAAACTGAACTCAAACCGAACCAATAGTGTAGGTGTATTTTTCTTAGTTTTGACCCAAACATAACCGCATAAAACCGAAACCAAAAACCATAATTATATAAAAGCGAAAACCGAATCGAATAAGATCGGTTCAATTCGGTTCGATTTTTGGTTGATTTTGCTCAGCCCTAAACCTTAATAAGATTATTGACTCGAGCGGCCCAACTCGAATAAGCTTAATTGAGTATGGGTCGAGTCGGCTTTTCAACACCCCTACCCATGGGTAGTATCTAATGGAGAACCCAACAATTACGGGCGTAAAAAAAATAGAATATTGAGTTGACAAGGTAGAGGGAAAAATCAAATTTGCAAAGTATTTTGTTTATTGAAGTTTATCAAAATGTCTGTTTATTGAAAAATAAAAAGATTTGTGTTGCGACAAAAGTAATTTGTGTCTTTTAACAAATAACTATATACAAAATATTTATGTTAGGTTTTATTTTGCAAAGGAACAGTGGTTGATTAAGACTTTTCTACTTAATTTTAAAATCTTTGTTAAACCCATTTTTTTTGTTTGGTTTTGAAGATCACATGTGGACGGAACTTATAAACGCCGAGGGGGGCTGCCCAAAAAATCTTTTTTACCATATGTACATTTATTACCTTTTTATTTTTAGCTTTAGTCATTTTTAATACAAAAATTCCAATGTTGTGTATATCGACTCTTCCTAAAATAAATATTTTACAAGTTGGTCCTTCGAAGAAAAACTTTCAAGTTCCGTCTCTAACGTGTAGGGAACGGGGTTGGATCAGCTTTAGGAGAACCTCTATCCTTAATGAGATCCTCGATTAGATACTCACAAAAAACAAGGAAAGTTTTAGGGAGTGTTTTGTTATCGGGTTCGGTGGGGAGATGACTCTTTACAACCATAACCTTGTTCATTCTTAAAAAGAGTTAAATGAAAGAATACGAATTTGAGATATGTATCAAGGTTAGTGGTGCAGTTTTGGAAAGTCTTAAACTGCCACAGTTAACTATAAGGGGTGACCTTGTGGTAAAAATATCAGTTTTTCAAAGCGGAAGTTAAGGGTTTGAACCCAACGGAAAGAAAATTAATTCCCTTGTGGCAACAGAGGTTCACCTATGCCAACTTCTGGAGCTCACAATATCGAGTCGAAAACTCAAATAAAAAAAAAATATATATAAAAAGGAAAAAAAAAAAAGAAAGGAAAAAAGAAAAAAGAAAAAAAGAAGCCACAGTTGGGTTGGCGCCGCTTATATCATGTGTTGAACAACCTAATTGATGTATGTAAACAAAGGGCAAATCGTACAAAAATGTATCACATTTAATGTCAATTTCAATTTTAGGTACTGAACTTTGTTTTACTCAATTTAAGGTAGCAGGTTATTTTTTGTGCAATGCAAGGATTTTTTGACTTTTCGAAAGCGATTACGGATCATAATTTTAGTCAAAATGACTTTTAAATGTTCAATTATAACGATATATCACATTAATTAACCAATTCAGCTGAAAAAATGACCGATAAAAAAACATTTTTTGAAAAGTTCACAAAACAAGTTACACAAAAAGTAACTAGGATACCTTAAATTGAAAAATAAATAAATAAAGTTGATTACTTAAAATTCAAATTGACTTGTGTAATACTTTTTTGGTGCGATTTCCCCGTAAAAAATACGAATGTATCTGTGGACTGATTCAGTGTGCTTATTTTACCAAAAAAATACAAAATGTTGAACATGACACCTGACAATTTTTAAACATAGAATTATAATTGTGTGATTGTAGTATCCACTCCATCAACCACAACGACATTTGACCAAAAGACCCTTCACCAACCACAACCAAATTTCTAAAACACCCTTCACCAACTCCTATCTTTTCTTATATATTACTACAAACATTTCAATTTTACATTAGTCCACTCATTCATGTCACCAACCATGTCCCTCCTACTCATTCCCCTCTCACTCATTTTAATTTTCGTAGCATACACACTTTTCCAACGTCTAAGATTCAAGCTCCCACCCGGCCCGCGCCCGTGGCCGATAGTGGGAAACTTGTACGACGTGAAACCCGTAAGGTTTCGTTGCTACGCTGAATGGGCCCAACAATATGGGCCCATAATATCTGTATGGTTTGGGTCAATACTAAATGTTGTCGTATCAAATAGTGTGTTAGCAAAAGAAGTGCTAAAGGAAAAGGACCAAAATTTGGCTGATCGACATAGGAGTAGATCGGCTGCGAAATTTAGTAGAGATGGACAGGATTTGATATGGGCTGATTATGGACCTCATTATGTTAAAGTTAGGAAAGTATGTACACTTGAGCTGTTTTCACCTAAGAGACTTGAAGCACTTAGACCTATTAGAGAAGATGAAGTTACTGCTATGGTTGAATCCATTTTCAATGACTCTACACATCCTGGTTAGTAATTCTATTTTTATTACTCATTATGTATTAAAATTATATTACATATTTCTTTTTTATCATGTTTTAAAATAATTGTTCACTTTCTATTATAAGTAATAAAAAAGAGAATTTAGTGAAAAAATATTTTATTTGATTGGTTAAAAATTATAGTGATCATATTTTTATTAAACTGTCTTAATTTTATCTCCTGAAAATAAGATTATTTTGTAACCTGAATATTTGTTGATAGTATGAAAGACATAGCTAGATGGATGCATATTATCGTCCTTATCCTTATTAAAAGTATTAAGTACAATAAGTGGTTTATGTTAATGTTTTTTGGTGAAAGTTGATAGGATATAATTAATTGGATAAAATAGTGGTTGTATATTGGTGGGTGGGACATGTTTTTTTGTTTAAGTTGTGACATGATATTGTATGACTTATTAGGTGTGTCACTGTGTGTGTCTGCCAAAAAAAGAGGTGGTGGTGGGACACTTTTAATTCCTAAACTTAGTCATAGTTGGTTATGTGTAAATTAATTCTCATGGTGTTGAATTTACTCCAGGCGCTTAAATTAGGAACTAGGTATGATAATATCGCATATTTTATTTGTAAACACATACACTATATCGCATATATTTTTTTCTCTAGAGTAAAGTAAAGAAAAATGAACAAAAATGTACGATTTCATTAAAACTACTAAACAAACCAGGAAGACGCATATTTCTTTTGATATATTTGTCGACCAACCAAACATGACATGTATTTTTCGGGACTAGGTTCATTTTGGAGAAATCAGTATTTTTAACAAAAATTTATGCTAGGCGGCAAACATCCATCGGGTTCTCTTGAATCCCCGGAAACCCCCCTAGGTCCACCCCTGAGGATGATGTTCTTGATATTGTGTATTGAGCGTATAATCATAGTGATAGGAAAATATAGTTATATCACAATTAGAGGCAGACCAACAATTAATTACCATTAGTTGTGATATCCTATATATGATCTTGAAGTTTTTACCTTTTACAAAAAAAATAGATCAAAATTTTCATAACTTTCTTTCCCACGTAAATTTTGATAAACTTCTTGTCTTGTTTTTAAGAAACAACTATTCTTTTGTACAGATAAGGTTGGCAAAAATTTGCTAGTGAAAAGCTACCTTGGAGCAGTCGCGTTTAACAACATTACCCGACTTGCTTTTGGGAAACGCTTTGTGAACTCAGAGGGTGTGATAGATGAGCAAGGGAAAGAGTTCAAGGCCATTGTAGCCAATGGACTTAAGTTAGGAGGATCTTTAGCCATGGCAGAGCACATCCCGTGGCTCCGTTGGTTCTTCCCACTTGAGGAAGAGGCTTTTGCTAAGCATGGTGAGCGTCGTGATCGTCTCACAAGAGCTATTATGGAAGAGCACACTGCTGCTCGTCTAAAGAGTGGTGGAACTAAGCAGCATTTTGTTGATGCATTGCTCACCCTGCAAAAACAATATGACCTGAGCGACGACACTGTTATCGGCCTACTTTGGGTATCTATCGCTACTCTTTCGCATAAAACTATGTTTGAAAAGTTTTTAGGTTGCGTGTTTTAACAGATTGTGGGAACAATATTCTGGTTTTCATCTAGTAGGAGTAACAATTTTCACTATTTGCTATCTATTTAACCCATCCGACCCATTTTATTTTTCTGGTTTTCGTTATAATTCCATGAACCAAAATAATATCTATACACCCAATAAATGCATGTTTAGTAATTAGTATGGTTAGAAATATTAAAGGTTGATTTAAACATCTTTGTTGCATAAACAGGACATGATCACAGCAGGAATGGACACAACTGCAATATCTGTTGAGTGGGCAATGGCTGAGCTTATCAAGAACCCGAGAGTGCAACAAAAAGCCCAAGAGGAGTTAGATAATGTGATTGGATACGAACGTGTGCTCACCGAGCCTGACTTCTCTAACCTCCCATACCTTCAATGTGTAGCAAAAGAGGCATTACGGTTGCACCCACCAACCCCACTCATGCTCCCTCACAAAGCCAACGCCAATGTCAAGGTTGGTGGCTATGATATCCCTAAAGGCTCCAACGTGCATGTAAACGTTTGGGCAGTAGCTCGAGATCCTGCCACATGGAAAAACCCACTAGAGTTTCGTCCTGAGAGGTTCCTTGAAGAAGATGTGGACATGAAAGGACATGATTATCGACTTCTGCCATTTGGTGCTGGAAGAAGAGTATGTCCAGGTGCACAACTAGGTATAAATCTGGTGACGTCTATGTTGGGTCATCTTTTGCATCATTTCTCCTGGGCTCCGGCTAACGGGTTGAGCCCAGAAGAAATTGACATGTCTGAGAACCCGGGGCTTGTGACATACATGCGAACTCCTCTAGAAGCGGTCCCAACACCAAGGTTACCTGCTGTGTTGTACAAACGCATCGCTGTGGATATGTGATCTGTTTTCTTTTAAAGTTTTTGGGTTTCGTTTACTATATGTGCATTTGTCTTGAGCTGCAGTGATAGAAACTTGAGGTTTTACAGTATCCTGTATACGAGAGGTATGATAAAGTCATCAAGAATGCGTACTTTTAACCCTCATTTGATGCGTTTTTGCTAAATCAAGTCTGTTAATGAGATAGGAGTATAAGATTTCTATGCTTCAGCTTTATGTAAAAACTTTACAAGTCGAAAATCAATGATATGTGGAGTGTAGTAATACTTCAAACTTTTTTTTTTTTTTTTCCTTTACAATCGACATGCATCACTATTAAAGGGGTTTCGGCTATAGGAATCGTGTGTTAGACAAATAGCAGCTGATCATGGTCAAAGATTTTGAAGGGCGCTTTAGATGTTCAGTGGTTTCGAACCTTCGATTTTATTGTTATTTTAACTTCTTAAGAGTCATGTATGTCAATATTAGTGTCAAAAAAGAGGTCATTTCGTCAGGATCAGATCTAAATCTAACCCTTAAATGCTAAAAAAGAAAACTACGATAAAACCATTTGTTAGAACAGCAGCAAATGCACTGCTGTGTTTAGCTATGGGATTTTAACAGCTTATAAAGGTTTAAAATAAGCTTCATTTATCACACATGCTTACGAGACTTTTATAAACTATAAGCCTCCATAGGCCCAAGCCAGCTCAAACGAGCTTATGGGAGACTATAGGGGTTTATAGTTAGACAAATTACCTAAATACCTTTAAAAATATAATGGATTAACACTCAAAAACTTGAAATATACCAGAATATTTGGCGAAGGGGGCTGAAGCTGAGGTTTGAGCTGGAGCTTATATTATATGCTAGAAGCTGGAGTTTACATTTTTATAAAATTGTTGGCGAATTAGTAGAAGTTGAAACTTATGAATGTAAAATCAAATAAAAATACAACAAATTAAATTCAATTATATTTCAAGTAATTTGACTAACTTAAATCCCCCGTAAGCCGTTTTAATTGGCTTAGGCTTATGATTAAGCTTAGGTCTTATGGCTTAAAAAGTTTTAATAAGCATGTGTGACAAACAAAGCTTATTTAATAAGCTAGCTTAACATATAAACTCAAGCCCAGAAAAGCCTCACACTAAACACAACCTACGTGAATTTAGTTTGATATATTTTTAGGTGATTTTACAATAATAAACTTTAGCTCAACTAATTCGTCAAACAAGTTAATGAACAAATTAACTCAAGCTTCCAACTTATATTTAAACTTCAGCCTCAACCCGAGCATTGCATCAAACATAAATGTCATGTTTTTATATCGTCAATAAGTATAGAAATGATATTCAGAAACACAAGTATGTAGTTGGGCTGGTGCCCAAAAGCCCAAAGGGGCAGACTACTTCATATGCTGGGCCGATTAAGTAAAGTCCAATGATTTATGAGTTAGTGGAATGCTTTTTTCGCAAAATATAAAATGAATATTTTATGTGCACGTTACATAATGGGACCGATGTCGTGGGAGATGAGACTGCTTTTGTATATTATTAAAATCGCACCATAATGTAGTGAACATTCACATTTTTGTAGTATATAAAAAATACGTACATCAAAGGGTAAACAAAGTTAAACTTAGAGGTAAAAACAGATTAATACATCGAATGGTAATAAGAAAATCAAGTTACACTTGAGGGTAGAGCTAAAAGTTTGGTTCATGCTAACAGTTCTAGGAGAAGAATATATAAATCTTTAATTGTTTTCACTTGGCGTAAGTTATTACTCCATCCGTTTCAAAATAATTGTCATCTGACAAAAAACACACGGTTAAAGAAAAATTATTATTGTTTTCTTTCTCATACTTTTTGAAAAATGACAAACTTTTTTTGGTGAAAAGGTTAATATATATTAATAACAACACTTTACAACAAATTACAAAAAGGATTTGGCCATGCCTAAAAACCTCATAAAGATACACAAAAACTACAAGCAGTTAATACAATGTTAAAAAAATAGTAAGAATGCATACTGAAGAATCTTATCCCACACAGATTATATTCATCATTACCATAACCTCATGACTACATTTTCTTTATAAAGAAACCAACGCAGACCATTCAAACTCATTTGAGTGATCTATGAGGATTTCAAAGAAATGCATCATCATGTAGGTTATAGCATCCTTGACCTCACCAAAAAAGAATAACAATTTTAGTTTTAACTAACTAATTAATGTCTTTATTAAAGTTTGTAATATTAATTTCAATCAAATGCAATATGGTAAATTTAATCAAATTTTTTATTTATTTTTAGTAATGGATAATTAAGTTGAAAATTTTAAAAAAAAAATGTGAAGTATTAATTTTAGACAAATGAAGTATGAAAAAAGAAACGCAACAGAATAATGGTTTATGGTATCTTTGACACTTTATTGATCATGCAAGAATGATTAAAAGTTTTGAAAAAGGGGATACGTAATTCATTAAAATATTTAGGAAAGTCGAGATTTAGTTGAAATTTGGTGTCATTTCTAGGAATTAGCCAAAAAGGTGTTCACTATTCACACATAAAGAAACTTGTTAAAATAATTCACAACTTAAAGGTACTTTAAATTTTAAATGATGGTGGTGGGAAAGAATTTGTAGAGTGAAAATTATTGGATTACTTGAGGTCAATAAATCATTTCATTAAACATATTAAGTCAACAAATGCAGGTTTTGCATGTGCACCAAGTGAGACCCTTGTTAGATACTCTTCAACAGTACTAATTCTTTTATTTTTTCTTTGCCCTTAACGATGGATTCACATTTGAAAATTTACCCTTTTTGACTTTTTGTGATCACCAAACCTAAGAAATGAATCAACCTAGGACCATTACTAGTTTTTTGTTATACGAGTATGATCCATATACTTCGTTACTAGGACCATTATTTTTTGCATTGTGAAAAAAAAAAAAAAAAAAAAAAAAAAAAAAAAAAAACGATTAATCGCGCTTAAACACTATTGGGTCACCAACCTTTTTTATTTACGTAAATCGGTCAACCGTGATCAACAATGGTCAACAATGATCAAACTTAACATAAACTCGCAAATCTTGTTGGACATACCTAAATGTCTTGTTGATATCACTAAGAAATCATTTGATTTTCTAAAATTATTGTACATGGATTATAAATTGCGTAACAAATCGTTGACATCCCAATTTAAGGAAATGTTTACATCAAAACGTTTTTTAAAGCTTTCTTGATTATAACGATCGTGAAAGACTGTGCAGATAACATGCTATAATTAATTAGTTTTTATCACAAGATTACCGATATAATCAAGAACTTTCAAATGTTATTAAATAACCATTAAACAATTTTTGGAGAGATGAGAAGTGTAAGTTACTTGAATAGGTGAATTTGGTGTAAGTTTATTCATAGATTTTAGAGTAAACTCCAAAATACATTCATGTGCTTTACCCCTTTTCGCATTATACATCTCTCTCGCAAAAGTTTCAACTGATACATCACTTCGTTAGTAAAAGTTAACTTATATACATCCCTCCGTTAAAATGAAGACAAACGGCGCAAATTATTTCTCCATTATCTCCTAACGAGATAGAAAATATTTACACCGTTAATCCTTTGGGTTAATTGTATTTGCACCGTTAGTTCTTTTTTACATTTTCGTCAGTTTTTTACGTTTTCATCTGTTTTTTTACGTTTTTGTCTGTTATTTTTACGTTTTTGTCCGTTTTTATGTTTTCGTCCGTTTTTTTATGTTTTCGTCCTTTTTTTACGTTTTCATCTGCTTTTTTACGTTTTCGCTCATTTTTATTATTTTTTTTACATTTTTTTCCGCTTTTTTTTGTTTTCAACAGTTTTTTTACGTTTTCGCCCGTTTTCTTACGTTTTCGTCCCCTTTTTTACGTTTTCGTCTACTGTTTTCATCAGTTTTTTTCTTTTCTGTTTTCTTACGTTTCCGTCTGTCTTTTTACGTTTTTGTCAATTTTTTTACGTTTTCGTCCATTTTTTACATTCTCGCCCGCTTTTTACGTTTTCGTCCGATTTTTTATGTTTTCATTCTTAAAAAAAGCATATGGATATATGTACACTTTTGAATATGAGGGTTTTAATTATAGCATAACGTTTGTTCCTCCCTAAAAGAAGATAGAGTTAGACAAAAACGAAAAACGAAAGTATAGTTTACATATAATCTATTGTCTTACATGTGTGAAAGCAAATGAAAGAACTTTCTGAGAGAGAAAAATATTATATCCTTTTATGTATTGATTTTCTTAAACAATATGACGTAAAACTATATAAATAGTTACAGAAAAGAGTTTATAATACAATCGGAGAACGTCTTTGTAAATGTTTGTTGTTTGTATAATTGCATCTTATAGCGTCTTGCTAGTTTTGTTTTTGTATATTGCTGCTCAAAGATAGTTTAAAATAAAATGATCATATGTAATAAATAGGAGCTAGTAAATGTCTATTGTTGATACAAAAGTTGGGTGTTCCTTATTTGGGTTCCTGTTCTTGTACCAATTAGATCCTAATGCTTGAGACCTGCGCACTAAGAAAGCAAACAAACACCGTTAGGCTTATCGTGAGATTGTCTTCTACGATTATCCTCCGGCG
The DNA here is from genome assembly GCA_030686995.1 of Artemisia argyi. NCBI lineage: Eukaryota > Viridiplantae > Streptophyta > Magnoliopsida > Asterales > Asteraceae > Artemisia > Artemisia argyi. The sequence continues at coordinate 16,055,582 of CM060697.1, read as the reverse complement.
TGAGAGTAAGTAATCGGTTTTAGGGTTGTATTGAAGAGTTAGGGTTGTAGATCGTACCTCAATGAGAGTCGTGATATTCTTTATATAGACACGAAATCCTTGTAGATTTCGTGTTCCTCACTCTTCGGCGTATCACGCCTATCCGGTGTATGGATCTTTATCCCATAAATAAGAGATCCTTATCTAGACCATAAATAATGTATTTGGGTTTGGGCTTTCGTGAGCCCAAACCGTTAGCATGGTAGCTCAAATCATTGTTATGATAGCCCACTCATGGTGGGCTTGGGCGTTAGTAATGTTTATTAATCAGGCTCGTGACCCAAATATGGACTATACGTCATCAACTATTAGTTGTCAAAGAGAACAACATTTAACTAAAATCTTACTAAGAAAAGAAGTTTGATTTGTTGTACTGTTTTAGCAAACAAAAGAAGTTCTGATTTTGACTATTCTCATCTCATTTTGAAATAAAACCAGGTCTCATAACAAATATTAGTTTTTCGGAGTCAAAACCTCAAAATTGACCCATAAAACAAAAGTAATACATAGTAAAAACCTCGAAAAGGTAAAAAAAATGCTTTGATATATCCTTCGACTAAAAAGGCTTCATATTTTCCTAATCTTTAAATATAACTTGCTAAAACAAGTTAATAAACATAAGAGTGAGACAAGATTAAAAAAAGATCTCAAGTTTGTAACTCAAAATATACAAAACAGATGAAAACGTAAAAAACTCGATGAAAATGTATTATAAAAAAAAAAAAAAAAAGAAAAAGAAAAAAAAAAGACGAAAACTTAAAAAAAAGACACAAACGTAAAAAAAATGAATGAAAACATAAAAAAATGGACAAAAAAGTAAAAAAAAATGGGCGAAAACAAAAAAAGGGACGAAAACGTAAAAAACGTAAAAAAAAAGACGAAAACGTTAAAAAGCGGACTAAAACGTAAAAAAGCAGATGAAAAGTAAAAAAAAATGACAAAAACGTAAAGGGGGACGATAACGTGAAAAACCAAGAAAATGGACGAAAACTTAAAAATCGGACGGAATCGTAAAAAAGGACTAACGGTGCAAATACAGTTAACCCAGAGGACTAACAATGTAAATATTTTCTTTCTTGTTAGAAGATAACGGAGAATAATTTGCGTCGTTTGTCCTTATTTTTACGGAAGGATGTATATAGGTTAACTTTTACTAACGGAGTGATATATATGTTAAAACTTTTGCGAGATGGATGTATACTCGAATCAGGGTAAACCATAAGGATGTATTTTGGAGTTTACTCTAGATCTCATGAGTTATTTATACTACACAAATACGCTATGCATTTCACATTTTTATTTGGGGTAAATTAGAGACATCAGGAGCCGCATTATTAATCTATGGTAGACAAATGTGACAACTAATAATAAACATATTTGTGTTGAGAATTTACTAGATTCATAATAGTTTTTGTTCTGTGTGTTTTTGTGAATGAAAAACTATTTTGAACTATGAGAGTAACATATGTATGTTTGGCACGAAGCAGTGTAGAGTTTTTTTGAGCAGTGAGCAGTAAGCATTGAACATTTTATGTTTTTAGTAGTCGTTTAATAAAGGGTAAAATGTAAAAATGGTCCCTAAACTATCACGAAATCGAAAAAATGGGACTGAGACAAAAAGTCACGCAAAAAAGTCACTAACGTTACGCAAATTTGCAAAAAAGCCACCGAGAGGCATTTTCCGTTAGTTTTCCCGTTAAGTGCCATGTCATTGAGGGTAAAATCTGTGATAAACTAGAAGAGGGGTTGAATAGTTTACCTTTTAAAAACTTTAAACTTGTTTGATTATCTTTTGAAACTTTCCGTTTAATCAAAGATATGAACACAAACACAATATATAACATGCAAGTATAAAGAAAGAAACGATCAAACCACAACACGAGTATTTATCGTGGTTCGGCTACAAGAACTCTTTTTCCTTGCCCTACGTCCACGCCCCGAGTATCCAACTCGAGAGTTTCTTTCACTAGTCAACAAGCTCCTTTTACCGGCAGAGAAAACCTTACACGTCGCTTATACACGTTTACTGAACACTAAGCTAGATGTCGAGTTCTTTTACAAGGGTACAATCACTCCCGTTAGTTCTTTTACAAGGGTACAACAACTCCTGTCACACTTTGTATTTTGAGGACTAAAATACTAACCGATCACTACTGAAAATACACAATCAAATGAAGTGTAAACTACACAAAGTCTACACGATGCTAAGCTAACAAGTCTTGCAACGTTGTGTTGAATACTTGTAACTTTATATGAATTTGTGAACTTCTTTGCTACAAAAGAAACTTCACATATAAATGAAATGTTAAAGGGTTAGATGAAAGAATGAATGTATGTGTGTGAAAATCTAATGTAGAGTGATAAAGCCAAAATTCAAACATATGGCTTGGTATTTATAGCAAGACCTTCTGCAGGTCTGGTGGATACGGCGTAACCCTCAGATGGATTTCGCCCGTGTACCCCCAGGGTTCCGCCAGGCTTGCAGTTGGTTTTGCAATAAATCATTCAAACGAACCAAAGTTACATTAAATAAAAACTAGTCAAACACAAACTTGTGCAAGAAGATTTATGGTTAGTCAAACACACAATCTTTCCTTAAATGTATATTGACAAACTTACCATAAATGTGATGTGACATTTCTATTTTAAGAAATATAAAAATGTTGTGTTTTATATGAAATGTAAAATGTAGCAAATGTCTAATTATGCAAGTCTTTTAAACTAAAATTATGTTTTACTAAAAACTAAAGTTTACACTTTGTCTTTAACAAAACTTAGCAAAGATCGTAAAATATAAATAACGTTTTTAGGCGATATTTGTATTAACAATCTCCCCCTTTTTGTTGATGACAAAACATAAAGTTTGTTTTTAAGTAACCCACAAATTTTAGTGTTAAGACTTTAAAAAGAAAGTGTTATATTAAACTTGTTTTACTTAAGTGATGAAAATCTTTTTAAGTTTATAAGTTTATATATCTTTCTCCCCCTTTTCTCGAAACAAAAAGAAGAGTAGCGAAGTGGAAAAATGCATGTGCTCCCCCTTGGTTGATACTCCCCCGAAAAGGATTGCCAAGTTGGGAAACATGGATTTTGAACCTATAAAAAAATGGTTAGTTGATGATAATCAAGCATGTAGTCACCACACAATATGAGAATAAGCAACCACAATCACAACTCATATATGATCAACCAACAATGCAAGTAAGATAGTAGAAAGAGATATCATTTCAAGTAAAATTTGACTTTATCAAAGTCAAGGACAAGAAATGGAAGATATCCTCCTATTTCTAAAAAAAATAAAATTAAAAATAACCAAGAAATAAAAGAAAAATAAAATCCTACTTCTATAAGTAGAAGACATTAAACACATCCTAAATGGGGCAAAAGGCCTCCAAATACGCTCTAGGAGTTGTTTGGATGGGAAACAGCATCCAAACGCTCTATGATGTGTTGTATAGCAAAACGGGTTTCATATTGAAATTGGTGAAGCAACGTCTTGATGCTTTCACCTTGTTTGAGCATTTGCTCACATTGTGAGCAAACATGGTGATGAGTGGGTGGAAACGGGTCGTTTGATGATGGTGGTGGTGGTGGGTTGGTTTTGGTTTCTTGGTTGGAGGATGGGTTTGGTATGGAGTCAAGCAAGGTGGTTTGAAATTCCATTGCTTGATGGAGGTGATTTTCAACCATGCTTTGAATTTCCTCATACGAAGGAAAGAAAGACTCAAAGGTTTGGGATTGGGAATGTGTTGGAGTTGGGTGATCATGATTTTCAAAGTTTGGTTCTCCATATAGAGGACCATGGATGTCATTGTAGAGAGGGTGAAACAACAATGGTTTTGGGTGGTGGTACTCTTGTTGTGGTGATTGGTTGTGGACAAAAGACTCATTTTGGTCAAGCAATGACCTTGGTGTTTCATTTGTGAAAGGTGGTAGTTTTGTTGGTCTTGATGGAAGATCATTTAGATCTTATACAAACGGATGTGGTGATGTTGGAGGAGACCCAAATAACTCCATTGGTTCAAGTTTAGGTAATGGTGATGGTGATGGTGATGGAGTTTTGGATGGTTGGGTTGCAACACTTGGTGGAGTTGGGTCAATGTGTGATTTTGTTGGTGGTGGAGTGGTGAGCTCATTAGGTTCATTGGGTGATGGAGTTGGAGATGCAAGGTTTAGAAAATGTTCATTTTTGATGGGTGAGGAGGATTCATCCGAGGATGAAGAGGTTAAGTTGATTGTGTGGTTTGACCAAAGTGGTTTGACACTTATGCGTGCGGTTCTCCGAATGGGTCGTGATGGTTGAGAGGTTATTGTTGACTTTTTCATTGTCAAAATGGTTTATTAGAGGTTTAGAATCAGAGATTGAGATGGTGATGGTGTGATTTGAGAGTGTTCTAAGATTGTTTAATTTATAGTGGTGAAGAAGTATGGGAAGGAGTGTTTGGATTTGATGTTTAGCCATACAAAAATGGAGGTTCCTAATGATTTGGAAGACTAATGAGGGTTGTCAAATCATGGAAGTCAATCCAATGAAAATGGTGAAGGAAGATGACAAAGATTTGCACTAAATGCTTAGTGGTTTTGGCAAATTGGTTGAAGGTATATGTTCCATGGATTGCAAGGAACCTTTGGAAAGGTTCCTTCCTTTATGGGTGAAGGTTCCTTGGGGTGGTTATGGCTAAGTTTGAAATTTGGCGGGAAATGGTTTTCTATGAGTTTTAGAGGATGAGAAAGATCCTAATGTGCTTAACAAATAGTAGGAAATGGGTTTCTATCTAAAAAGGATGATTTGTTGTGGATTGGATATTAGAATGTCGAAAAAAAAAATCTGCAGGCAAACTGGCGGAACCCTGGAGAAACACAGGCGGAACCCTGAATTGGGTTCCGTCTGGTCCGTTGGGCCATTTCTGGGTTGCCCAGAAAATACACTGGCGGAACCTATTTTTGGGTGCCGCCAGATCCGCCAAGCCTGAAAAAGTAGGCAGTCCGCAATTTTGACCTGCGAGACGATTTTCAAATTTTTCGAAAATTCCTAAAAGCAAAAATATAATTCATATATGGTTAGGAAATGCAAAAATTGGACATGTAAACGCGCATACCATAGGACTTTAACCGGGGGCTAGCGAATTTCACTATACTTAATGAAATTTTCATAAACTTGAAAATTTGATAACATGCCAAATGTTGTCATCCTGCGTCATAGTTAGTTCAAACATGTTTCAAATTGTACCAAATATCCTACCAACACACAAATTCATGACAAACATTGTTTAAACGACCAAATTGTTTCAAATAGCACCTTGTGCCAAACACTCCTACACACCCGCTCTCATTGACGATCAATCTTCTTCTTGAGCTTTCCAAGGAATCTCCCATGATTCTTGAACATCCCTTTTGTTTGCTTGAACTCCGCCGACTCATTCGGAATATCCGGAAGTTGGGAAAGGTATTCTAGAGGTGGGAGCCTAGAGTTGGGCAAAGTCTCATCTTCACTCATTCAGGAAGATGAAGAGGAGGTAGGAGGATGAGGACGTTTTCCTTGGGCTTTGTAGACTCTCCTATCACTTATTGGGACAAAAGTGTGTGGAATGAGACAGTAGTCTAGGCGAAGACCTCTAGGAGTTGGTGGAATTGGAGAGATGAACCTAAAGAGACGGGTCAAGAACATTTCATACGACATAGCCGTTGTGCCTTGCACGGGAATGTCGGCCATTCTCTTGGCCATGTAGTAGGCAAGGTTGAAGGGTTGCCTAACGGACAAGGAGTAGAGCATGTAGTAAAGGCAAAGATTGATATGATCTCGGTTTCTTATGGTGCTAATGACATTGGCTCTAAGGAGTTCTTCCCATTTCTTGAATTGGGGCTTGAGTTCATTGAGTTCCATTCCATATGGGTCCTTGTTGACCTCATTTCCGGTTCTAGTTCTCCTTGTGTTGGTGGTCCTAATGAAGAGGTGGTCACGGAGTTTATCCTTGGACACAAGAGTGGTATCATAGGGATGGATTCGGTCAATGAGTGTGTTAAGAGTTGAAAGGGAATGCTTGTCGGAGTAGATGCAAGTACCATGGTTTGGGACACCTAGGATTTGAGCAAATTCCTCGAGAGTTAAGGAGTACTCATGACTACTAGCCCTAAAGTTAATAGACATGCGACCATACTCATCCGTGGAGAGAGTGACGGATGCATAGAACTCTAAGATGAACCTAGGACAAATAGGCTCGTCGATTTCTAAGAGACACTCAAAGTTGATTATGGCAAGTTCCGTGTAGAGGTTTGTGCCTTCTAGGAAGGAAGGGTCAATGGTTCTACCCTCATGGACATAACGTTTTTCTAAGGCTTTGAAGATGTTGATTTGAGCTTCCGTAAGACCTTTGGTTTTGTGGTGTTTGGGTAGGTACTTAATGGTGTCCTTGTGGTCGTAGTGGGTTAGAGGAGGCATGATGATTCAATGATGATTGATGAGCAATGTGAATGAAAGGAGGACCAAATTTTCGTAGGTGTGGATGAATGGTAAAGTGAATAGTAGCTGTTTGGAAGTGGTGGTATGAGATAATGGGTGTTTGGTTTAATGTAAACTAAGAAAAATGGTTCTGCAGGTCGGCGGATACGGCGAAAACTAAAAGTGGGTTCCGTCCGTTGTGACTGAGGGTTCCGCCGACCCTGCTGAGAAAAAGAGTTATTGATTTGTTTTGATTTTTGTGATTTTTTTGTCTAATGTCTAGAACTACAATGTGGGTTCCATGAGTCCTAAGCCTAGCCTAAGATGGTTAAAAGGTTCTCGTTTAAGAGGTTTTGTGAGAATATCGGCTATGTTGTCTTCGGAAGAAACTTTCTCAATTGAGATATTTCCTTTTTGAACGTTATCACGAAGGAAATGATGACGGATTTCAATATGTTTGGTACGAGCATGTTGAACTGGATTTTTGCTAAGATCAATGGCTCCTTTGTTGTCACAAAGAATGGTGATGTCGTTAAGTTGAATTCCGTAGTCGACAAGAGCTTGCTTCATCCAAAGAGCTTGTTGACATGCCTTTCCGGCCGAAACATATTCGGCTTCCGTTGTTGAGATAGCGAGAGCCGTTTGCTTCTTAGAGAACCATGAGGTGAGACAATGTCTAACAAAAGTATAAATACCACTTGTGCTTTTTCTATCAACATAGTCACCGCCATGATCCGAGTCGGCATACACTATGGTGTCTATTCCCGTTCCTTTGGGATACCATAAACCTAAATGTGTAGTGCCCTTAATGTATCTAAAAATCCTTTTAACGGCTTCGAGATGAGTTGTCTTAGGATCTTCTTGAAAACGAGCACATAGACAAACACCAAACATAATGTCGGGTCTACTAGCCGTTAGGTAAAGTAGACTTCCAATCAGACCTCTATATTTAGTGCTATCTACGGATTCACTTTCCTCATCCTTGGTGAGTTTAGTTTCCGTGGACATGGGAGTTTTGATTAGTTTTGAATCTTCTAATCCAAATTTCTTAAGCATGTCCTTAATATATTTAGATTGGTTAAAGAAGATACCATCTTCTAGTTGTTTAATTTTGAGTCCTAGGAAAAAGTTTAGTTCTTCCATCATACTCATTTCAAACTCGTCATGCATGATTTTTGAGAAATCAATGCATAGCTCTTGACAAGTTGATCCGAATATAATGTCGTCAACATAGATTTGCACTATGATAATATGTGAATCTTTCTTCTTAGTGAAGAGAGTATTATCAACTAAGCCCATGGTATACTTATGGTCAACTAGGAAGGTTTTAAGTCGATCATACCATGCTTTTGGAGCTTGCTTAAGTCCGTAAAGAGCCTTTTTAAGTTTGTAAACATGATTAGGTTTTTCAAAATCGATGAAGCCCGGTGGTTGAGCAACATACACTTCTTCATTTATGACCCCATTTAAGAATGCACTTTTGACGTCCATTTGAAAGAGTTTAAAGTTGTGTGCACATGCATATGCAAGTAAGATTCTAATTGACTCAAGCCTAGCAACCGGAGCAAAAGTTTCATCGTAGTCAATGCCTTCTTGTTGATTATATCCTTGAGCTACAAGCCTAGCTTTGTTTCTAGACACAATTCCATTTTCATCCATTTTATTACGAAGGACCCATTTTGTTCCAATTATTGTTTGACTCTTTGGTTGAGGAACTAATGTCCATGCATCATTCCTAACAAATTGGTTTAACTCTTCTTGCATTGCTATTACCCAAGACTCATCTTTAATGACTTCATTAATGTTTTTCGGTTTAATGGTTGACACAAAACAAAAGTCGTTACTTTCATTTTGGGCTTTAGATCTTAGTGTTCTCTCATTTATTTTTCCTATGACATTATCTAATGGATGACTTTTGGATTGTTTGACATTAACAATTTCTTGGCTTAATGGTTCATCTTCCTAGTCGTTTTCCAAGATTACTTGGTTGTCAATAGCTTGGCTTTCAACTAGGTCATCATCTACCAAAGGTGATGTCTTAGAGGGAGGTGGACTCTCGTCGAATGTTACGTTCAACGATTCCTTGACTCTTAAGGTTTCTTTGTTTAAAACAGTGTAAGCTTTACTATTTTGTGAATATCCAAGAAATACACCTTCATAAGACTTTGGGTCAAATTTGGTGAGATTGTCCTTTGTGTTAAGAATAAAGCATTTACTCCCAAACACTCTAAAGTATCCTAATGTAGGCTTTTTACCTTTATATAGTTCATAAGGAGTTTTATTCAAAAATGGTCTAATTTGGACTCGATTTAAAATGTACGTTGATGTGTCAACGGCGTTACACCAAAACTTTTGTGGAATGTTTTGTTTATTAAGCATTGTTCTACTCATCTCTTGCAAAGTCCGGTTTTACGTTCTACTACACCATTAGATTGAGAGTACGTGGAGCCGAAAAGTTATGAGTAATACGATTTTTATCACAAAAGTTTCCAAATTGAAATTCATTATCAAATTCACGACCGTGATCCGTTCTAATAGACACAATATTAGACCCTACTTGATTTTGAATTTTCTTACTTAGAATCTCAAATTTATCAAAAGCTTCATTTTTACTTTTCAAAAATTTTGTCCAAGTATATCTTGAGTAATCATCTACTATGACCAAAGTATAGAAGTTACCTCCATAACTTTGTATAGCGGATGGACCAAATAAATCCATATGCAAAAGTTCCAGACACCTAGTTGTAGAAACCAAGTTTTTAGCCTTATGGCTAATATGGACTTGTTTACCGACTTTGCAAGCGTCACAAAAGTGTTGGTCATATTTCAACTTAGGTAGGTTTCGAACTAAGTCTTTGGAGGAGAGATTTTGAATTAGTCTCATGTTAGCGTGTCCTAAACGTCTATGCCACAAAGTTGAAGATTCATCTAATGAAGTAAGAAAAAGTTTGTCTATAGATGTTTGATCCATCTTCATGACGTATACGTTGTTCTTAAGAACACCTTTGGCTATGGTTATACCATCCTTAAGTATTTTACTTCCATTTTCACTAAAAAGGACATTATACTTATTACGGCAAAGTTGACTAATACAAAGGAGATTAAAACCTAAGTTATCAACATGAGCTACATCATCTATAAAAAGGGAGTCATGAGAGATTGTACCTTTTTCGATGATTTCGCTCTTAGCTTTACTACCAAAAGTAACATTACCTCCATCATATTTGTGATAAGTTGAGAAGAGGCTTTTGTTACCCGTCATGTGCCTTGAACAACCGCTATCTTTAATCAATTCATCCGATTCCAAACATACTTTGAGGCACACCTATTTTACGAAAAACACTCAAACATTTGGTCCCCAATTTCTCATGGGTCCATTTTGGTTAAGCATACCATTAACTTGATCCAAGTATGAAAATAGAACATAAGGGTTCCATGACATGTAATTTGGAGTTTGGTAATGTCCAGGAGTGTTTTGGTTCCAAACATGTTGGTAGTTTGGTCGTGTGTTGTAGTTACTCTTTGGAAATGGGCGTTTGGAAATTGGAGTCTTAGGTCTTGGTTGAGTAGTTCTAGCTCTAAATTCATTTTTACTAAGTCCTACTCCAGTTTTAAAGGCAGGTTTTGTTCCATTTTTATATGTGACTTTAACAAATTTTGAACGATCCGATGTGAAGGATGTTACTGCTGCAGCAGACCTGCGCGGAACCTTTGGGTTCAACGGGCGGAACCCTAATTTGGGTTCCGTCTATTCCGCGGGCTGCTGTAGCAGTTTTGTTAGTTTCTTGTGCTTTCATTTCTTGTTTCGTTTGACTCTTTGAAGTTTCTAGTTTCATGAAACCTAGTCCTGTTTTATCAAATGGTGACTTTTGAAGTTTCATAATTTCATCCGCACAAGAAATGCTCTTATCGAACTTCTTAAACTTTGTGGTTTGTTTTATTTGATCATCTTGAGTAATTTTAAGTCTCTCAACTTCGAGTTTAAGCTCTTCACATGATTTGCACGATGTGTCAATACCTTTACTCTTTTATAATCTCTAAGCTTTTTCTTTTAACTCACGAACTTCATTTTCTAAAAACTCCTTTTTAGTTTTCAAAAACTTATTTTTGTTTATGATTTTTAAGCTCAATTCACAAAGTTTGTTATATTCTTTTTGTAAGGTGTCATCATCAATAGAAGAATAAGATGAGTCGGAGAGTACCTCATTTGAGTCATGAGCCATGAGAGCAATATCATCATTCTTTGGCTCATCGTCATCTCCTTCATAGTCACTCCAAGTACCACCCACAAAGGCTTGTTGAGACTTGCTTTTGGGTGGTTTTGGACATTCTCCTACGAGATGACTTGTGTATCCACACCTATAGCATTTCCTTTCAACCTTTCCTTTCCTACCATCACGATCTTTTCGGAAGGTTTTCTTGTCATCTTTAGGTTGCCTTACAAACTTCCCTTGTCTACGAAAGGACTTCTTGAAGTCTCTAACGGCCATAGCATATTCTATATCATCACTATCCGAAGTAGATTCTTCATCATCACTTGATTGGACTCTAGCTTTCAAGGCAATGGACTTAACCTTTTCTTTCTTGCCTTTAACTATTTCTGAATCTTTTTCCATTACCATTTCATGAACTTTGAGGTTTCCAATTAGCTCGTCAAGTGACATGCTTGAAAGATCCTTGGATTCTTCAATTGCCGTCACTTTTGCTCTCCACTTCGGATGGAGTGCTCTAAGGAATTTCCTGACAAAATTTTTGCTACAAAAAGATTCATCAAGTGCTTTCAGTGAAGTAATAATAGTGTTAAACCTAGCAAATGCACTATCAATTATCTCATCTTCGGGAATAACAAATTGTTCAATTTGTTGAACAAGAAGATCAATTTTGTTATCCTTAACTTGTGAGTTTCCTTGATGAGTGACTATTAAAGATTGCCAAATATCTTTAGCGGTTTTACACATAAAGACTCTTTCATATTCTTTCTTAGGCAAAGCATTGTAAAGCATCATTTTAGCTTCATTATTTTTAGCAATCAACTTCTTTTGATCATCATCTTTACTATTAGTAGCTATATTATAACCATCAATGATTATATACCATAAATCTATATCTTTAGATTTCACGTAAGTTTCAAAACGGTTTTTCCAATATATAAAACTATTTGCTTCAAAAAGTGGTGGTCTTTGCATAGATTGCCCTTCTTTGTAATTTTCAAAATTCATGGATCGTTTCAAGTTTTAAAACACAATATATTTTAAAAGCTTGAGTAACGTAGCTCTTGATGCCAATTGTGGAACACTAGAAGGGGGGTTAAATAGTTTACCTTTTAAAAACTTTAAACTTGTTTGATTATCTTTTGAAACTTTTCATTTAATCAAAGATATGAACACAAACACAATATATAACATGCAAGTATAAAGAAAGAAACGATCAAACCACAACACGAGTATTTATCGTGGTTCGGCTACAAGGACTTTTTTTCCTTGCCCTATGTCCATGCCCCAAGTATCCAACTCGAGAGTTTCTTTCACTAGTCAACAAGCTCCTTTCACCGGCGGAGAAAACCTTACACTTCGCTTATACACGTTTACCGACACTAAGCTAGATGTCGAGTTCTTTTACAAGGGTACAACCACTCCCATTAGTTCTTTTACAAGGGTACAACAACTCCCGTCACACTTTGTATTTTGAGGACTAAAATACTAACCGATCACTACTGAAAATACACAATCAAATGAAGTGTAAACTACACAAAGTCTACACGATGCTAAGCTAACAAGTCTTGTAACGTTGTGTTGAATACTTGTAACTAGGGTTGAGCATGGGCACCGAAAAAACGGTACGGTACCGGAACCGTACCGGTACCGACCCGTACCGGTACCGGTACCGATTCTCTTTACCCGGCACGGTACCGGCACTATAAAACTTACTATAAAAAAAATCGGCACCACTAAAAACGGTACGGTACCAAGACGGGATTCTCGAGTTTGGTACCGAAATATAAGGATGTGCCAAGAATTGCCTAAGATGCTAATAAGTTGGAGTATAAGTTAAATGATACGATATCTCAGAAGTATATATACAGTAACATTTTACCATTTTTTAGCCATTTTTACCATTTGTCATTCGCATGCAAATATTACACTTCATAAACTGAGTTTTCTATTGTTGGATTTTCAAGATTTATTAACTCCTGCAGGCACCATCGAGGTACCATCTTTGCAGCTATCCTAGTGTCAGAAGCCACCATTTCATGCATGTCTCGTCCGCCTCACCAGCTCACTTCTTCTACAACAGTCTCCACCAGGATACAAATCATCCTTTTATATGTTGCATTTTTACTTGAATGAAGACATGAACACACTTCTATAGTTTAATGCAGTTGTTAGAAACTTAATTGAAGTACGGTACCTGATACTCCTACATGCTAAATATTGTAGAGTACTTACTTTAGAAAAAATATGAAAGAGGGTTAGTACAATTTCCTCCACCAATAAAGAATTAACTCTAAAACGAATTCACTAACTAAAAGGTAAAATTTGAGATTACCTTTTATACTAAACGGTACTCATCAAGGTTTAGTACCGGTTTACCTGAACCTGGTACCGGAACCGGTACCGGTACCGATATACCCTCGGTTCCGGGATCGGGACTACATATTTTGGTCGGGAAAAAATACGGTACTTTGTAAACGGTGCCGGTACGGTAAATGGTACCGTGCTCATCCCTACTTGTAACTTTATATGAATTTGTGAACTTCTTTGCTACAAAAGAAACTTCACATAGAAATGAAATGTTAAAGGGTTAGATGAAAGAATGAATGTATGTATGTGAAAATCTAATGTAGAGTGATAAAGCCAAAATTCAAACATATGGCTTGGTATTTATAGCAAGACCTTCTGCAGGTCTGGCGGATACGGCAGAACCCTCAGATGGGTTTCGCCCGTGTACCCCCAGGGTTCCGCCAGGCTTGCAGTTGGTTTTGCAATAAATCATTCAAACCAACCAAAGTCACATCAAATAAAAACTAGTCAAACACAAACTTATGCAAGAAGACTTATGGTTAGTCAAACACACAATCTTTCCTTAAATGTATATTGACAAACTTACCATAAATGTGATGTGACATTTCTATTTTAAGAAATATAAAAATGTTGTGTTTAATATGAAATGTAAAATGTAGCAAATGTCTAATTATGCAAGTCTTTTAAACTAAAATTATGTTTTACTAAAAACTAAAGTTTACACTTTGTCGTTAACAAAACTTAGCAAAGATCGTAAAATATAAACAACGTTTTTAGGCGATATTTGTATTAACAAAATCGTCATTTCACTGCTTTATATCCACGTGTCATAGCAATGTTACTTTAGGGACTAAATTTGCAAAGAAACTTTTAACATACATTTCACAGCCACCACCACCCTCTACCACCACAACCACACAACCACCCTTTACCCTTGATCTTCATCTACTCCGGTGACCAATCCCAAATTCCGACCACCTTTTCTTTTTCTTTTCTTTTTTTATTGTACAACAGAACACGAATGGTGGGAAGGTATGGATTTACACGATTTGATACCGAGAAACACAAGGTCGACCCATGTGATTATAACAACTGGACTCCCAAATGTAATGAACTTTGAACCAATGCAACTTCAACCATTAGCATTACGCGATGCAATGGTGTTAATTAGAGGGAGTCGAAAGAAATAATACCTGAGTCAAGAAGTTGAAATTTTGAAAAAATTTGATGAGAAGTTAAGGAGGTCAAGTTTCGGGTTATGGGTAATTGGCTCTTTGTTATCTGAACTTACTATAGCGCCGTCAATGAGATCCTTATAGACGAGACTTCATCTCATTCTGACGAACCCTTTTGGAAAAATAATCATTTCCTTCTTAAAGTTTTGATCTTTTGCGTCAAGATCTTGGATGAAACAAAAAACCATCTTGCCTTATGGATGCTGCTTGTTGGTGTTTGGTTTGCCCAATCGCCTATCTCACCAAATTTACTAGCATCCGCCGCTAACCACCTGGCGAAGATGAGTCCCTCCACAAACAAATTAAAGCAATGGGCAAAGTGTGCGAAGTTAGCATCTTTTTGCTGTTCAGGTTTCATGAAAAGACAGTCGTGGAGAACCAAAGAAGATTCAACTCTTGTTCTAGTTAAGTTAGGCCTCGTGAAAACAAGCAACAAGCACCCTGGATTTGGCATAATGTTTCACCCCATAACTTAAATTTTTGCGAGAAGAAAAGGTGGTTTACTCGCAGCCAAAGCAACAATCCAAACCGTAAGAAAGATAGGAAACCCGATCTTAAACTCAAACCATCTTTGGGCATCTTGTTTCCTAGTATTCGGATTCAAATCCACACCTCCACTTGTTCAGCTTAAACCACTTGAAATGGTCCACTTTATAAAGAAAACCGCTTTGCTATTAGCCATCCAAGCATTCACAACGTTCTCAATATGCAACGCAGCACTAGAGCTTTTAAAAGCCTGCACAAACGTGATCGAAGAAGTAGAGACATCATTTGTGTCTCAGATACAAGATTGGTCATTGCGTGGATCCTTATGTTGGCTTAAGAAGAAAAAGCAGACTAATGCTAACTTGAACATGGGCCAGGGGATCGACGAGTATGTACGGAAAGATGTGACGATGTTAAAGGCGACACTATTAGAGACGAGAGCGAAATTGCTGTTAAGAGGTGGATATTTTGATTATGGTGAAGAGGTTTGCAGAACATGTATTAGTATTAGGACAGTGATGCTTGGGCATAACCATGCTCAAACTTTAGCTGCTCAAGAAACATTGTCTAAGTTAGTTAGATTAAGGAGTAAAGTATGAATAATGATCATCTATGTACATTGTCATCTATGTACATTGATCAGCAGATCAGTTCTCACAAAATTTTAATGTGAAATTATGATTTTCAAGATTGTGAAGGTGTATGATGAAACTTATTTTCAAGATGTATTTTCTTTGTGTACAACTCTTACAACCTTAGAATTGAGCCATAAATATTGATATAGCCAGAACACTTGCAACAATTGTGCAAATTTTAGATCATATGTAACAGCAGGGGATGAATCGAGATACTAATGGTTGAAGTTGCATTGGTTCAAAGTTCATTACATTTGGGAGTCCAGTTGTTATAATCACATGGGTCGACCCTGTGTTTCTCGGTATCAAATCGTGTAAATCCTTACCTTCCCACCATTCGTGTT
Organism: Artemisia argyi; assembly: GCA_030686995.1. Lineage (NCBI taxonomy): Eukaryota > Viridiplantae > Streptophyta > Magnoliopsida > Asterales > Asteraceae > Artemisia > Artemisia argyi. The sequence goes on along the minus strand of CM060697.1, from coordinate 16,039,883 downwards.
CTGTTGTACAATAAAAAAATAAAAGAAAAAGAAAAAGTGGTCGGAATTTAGGATGGGTCACCGGAATCTGGGTTTTGTCACTGGAGAAGATGAAGATGAAGGGTGGTTGTGTGGCTGTGGTGGTAGAGGGTGGTGGTGGTTGTGAAATGTATTTTAAAAATTACTTTGCAAATTTAGTCCCTAAAGTAACATTGCTATGACACGTGGACATAAAGCAGTGAAATGACGATTTTACCCTAAATGACATGGCATTTAACGGGAAAACTAACGGAAAATGCCTCTCAGTGGTTTTTTTGCAAATTTGTGTAACGTTAGTGGCTTTTTTGCGTGACTTTTTGTCTCAGTCTCATTTTTGCGATTTCGTGATAATTTAGGGACCATTTTTGCATTTTACCCTTTAATAAAGGAGTGATAAGCTTTGCTATTTTTTAAAAATGCTCATTTTTTTTAATTCTTCTTTAAAAAGCCGTGAACGGTAAATGGTAAACTGCGACTAATGAGTGTTAATACTTTTAACAAACATAGTCATAATCACGGATCAAGTAAATAAAGTAATAATATAAGATTTTTATTTTATTTTATTTTTTTTCCTTGTTAATTAAAGAAAGTAATAAAAATTTTCAAATGATTGGAAGTTTGATACAAGTCAAACCAATAATCTTTGACTATTCACACTCATTAATTACCTTTTGCAAACCAAAGTCGTGGCCTCCAATCCTCTTCACTCTCTCTCCCTCTATCATATGAACACACACATACAATTTTTATATAATATGCGTGTCTAATATAATATCACACACACATACATATCTATCTGTCTCTATGTACGTACAAATATAATATATACAAAGTGTTAATACAAATATCGCCTAAAAACGTTATTTATATTTTACGATCTTTGCTAAGTTTTGTTAATAACAAAGTATGAACTTTAGCTAAAAGTAAATTATCACTTTGAGTGTTTAAGTCTTGTTTAACTAATGTTTACATTTCCTTTTAAACTAAACATTGGTTTTATTTCTTAAATTAGAAATAGTCACATCACATTTATGGCAAGTTTTGTCATTATGTATTTATGGCAAGTTATGTGTTTGACTTGCTTTCGTGTTGCTTGCAAGTATCATGTTTGACTTACTTTAAGTGATGTGACATTGTTTGGTTGCTAGAAGTTATGAGACAAGACATTGTTTGGTTTGGGAAGTTATTGCAAAAACCTACTGCAGACCCGGCGGTACCCTGGGGGTACACGGGCGGAACCCATCTCAGGGTTCCGCCTGATCCGCCAGACTTGTAGAATAGTGTGCTATAAATACCAAACCATTTGTTTGTTTTGTGTAACCCTTTAGGACATATTTTCACATATTCTTTAAACTAACTCAGTAACCCTTGACTTGTGTGATTCTCTTATGTAGCAAGGAATTCCACAAGATCATTCAAGAAGTTGCAAGCTTCAACTCTAAAGTTGCAAGTCTTGGTAGCTTGGTCATGTATAAGCTTTGGTAGTTTATACTTCATTTGTGTCATGTATGTAGAAGTTGTTGGTTAGTATTTTATGCCTCAAAATACGTAGTGTGTTGGGAGTTGTTGTACCCTAGTAAAAGAACTAACGGGAGTGGTTGTACCCTTGGTAAAGAACTCGACATCTAGCTTTGTGTCGGTAAAAGTGTAAGCGACGAATGGGAGTGGTTGTACCCTTGTAAAAGAACTCGACATCTAGCTTTGTGTCGGTAAAAGTATAAGCGACTTGTAAGGTTTTCTCCGCCGGTGAAAGGAGCTTGTTGATTAGTGTTTATAACTCTCGAGTTGGAAACTCAAGGCGTGGATGTAGGGCAAGGAAAAAGAGTCCTTGTAGCCGAGCCACGATAAACAATCGTGTTGTGGTTTGATCGTTGCTTTCTCTATCTTTGCTTATTGCATGTTATTGTTTAGTTAGAATCGTTAACCACATATATAGCTTTTCAAAGAAGTAAAACAATTAAAGTTATCTTTATGTTTTCAAACAAGTGTAAAAGCTTTTCAAAGAACTAAACAAGCAAAGTTAGGATCATCACAAGTAAAGCTTTTCAAAGTAAGAAACAAGTATAATTAGAATTGATACTTACACTAAAAGCTTTTGAAAGAAACAAACATATAATGGTGTGTTTATATTATTGAGCAAACATAAAGTTATTAAAGGATTTTTATGTTGAAAAGGATTTTAAAAAGAGGTAAACTATTCAACCCCCCTTCTAGTTTTCCACAATTGGCATCAGGAGCTACGTTACCCAAGTTCCTTAAAATAAACTGTATTTTAAAACTTGGATCGATCCATGGATTTTGAAAATCTCAAAGAAGGGGAGCCGATTCAAAACTCACCGCTATTTGAAAAAGAAAGCGTGCTTAAATGGAAAAGTAAATTTGAAAACCAAGATGATCAATTTGATCTCACATTTGAGTTAGAGGTCTTAGAAAAGTTAATTGATAGATATTTAGTTGAGATTAATACATGTGCTACTAGTTTAAATGTTTTAAATGAAGGTGTAAGTGAAGATGACTTCTCATGTCAAGCTCTTGGTGGACTTGCTTGTGATTCATGGACTAACACGGATGAAGATGAAGTCAACCATCCGAAGTTGTGTTTAGCCTCTCTACGTATCAAGATTATTTGCTTTATGTTTTTCTTCGTGATGGCTAATCGATGGAGCTTAAAAGGTACACGTCTCTTCAACTTACCTTTTAAATGTTTCTTGTTGATTAACAGTATGATTTGTCATAAGTATTAGTAGTAGTCTTTACTATAAGGTGTTTATGACTGTGTGAGTAACAATAAGGATTAGATCCTTCATAGGTAAAGTAGTTTGATACTACTTCTAGTAGGAGATATAAGGTGTCTTGCCTCGTTTAATCTTTCGGGAAAATACACGAGTAACTCTTGAGTAAGTCTCACTTAATTCTTATCTACAAGTGAGTGAACTAAGAACTTCTTAAGTGATAAGACAACCAACACTTTTGTGATGCTTGCAAATCTAGCAAAACCAAAACATTTCATAAACACTTGTAGTACAAAAGTCTTTTGGTATTATACCCTATATTTTCAATAGCATCCTAAGTCCAATCATTCTTTTGCTAAAAGCTTCACGAAAGACACACAAGGTAAAATAAATCAGTTGAATTTTATTTGAATGATTGGGAGAAAATGATTTATTAAACTTCTAGGATGTGAACATCAAATTCGATCCATAGTCTTATGATGTTGCACATCTTAGACATTTACACTTGTGAGGCCTTAAGAAAATAAACCCAAAGAGTCGAGGAATCATTGAGTTTAATATTCAATGAAAGACCACCTCCTTCTAAGATATCATCTTTGGTTGATGATGACTTAGTCGAAAGCCCAACATTGATAAGACAAGTATGTCAAGATCAATAACAAGGAAGATGGACTATTAAAAATTGAAAAACAACATCCTTTCGTCTTGTATAAAACATTGAGTCAAGCAATATCAACAAGGTCATAAAAACCTGAAACATGGGTCATAATAGTAATTGAAACAAATTAATAAAAAGTGTTTTTGGACATTAGTGTAAAGCAATTACTAAAACAAAATAGACTTTCAAAATAGAAAAGAATGTTAATCTTTGAAAGACTATTTATTTACCTAAGCAAGCTCCAAAAGTAAGGGATAATCACTCAAAAACATTCCTAGTTATTCACTTGTTCACAATGATTAAGTCCTTTATGACTTATCAAGAATGAGATTAGTAAATCCGTAGGTAGAGCTAAACATAGAGATATGTTTGGAAGTATACTTGTTCTTACAACAAATGTAACCCAACATTATGTTTAGTGCTTGTCTATGTGCTCGATTTTAGAGAAGATCCTTAAACAACTCTTTCGAAAGAGCTTGCTTGGATTCATTTAGAAGTACTACACCACTAGGATTATGGTGTCCCAAAAGAATGGGATTAGAAACCATAGTGTATGCCAAATAGAATTGCATCGGTAATAAGTTGATAAGAAAAGCACAAGTGGTACTTGCACTTTTAATACTTACTTACCCAATGATTCTCCAAAACACTGAAGGATCTCATTTGAGAATTTAATGAAGAAGCACATCAACAAGCTCCGTTTGAACAAGTTAATTCTTATCAACAAAGGAATTTCTTCATCAACAATGTTATCTCGTCAACAAAGGATGCATCGACTTCAGCAACTATTTAAATCATCACAGTCTTTACAGACATATTGTGATCCATCATCATCGTCTTGTTAAAATTGTTCATTGAGGAACATCTTAACTAAGAAAGTTTTTCTACGTTAATCAATCCATCAACGTTTTCACTAAACCACTTGAATGTGAAACATTCATCATTCCTAGGTTTAGTCATACACAATAAGACTTAAAATCTTAGGTTTGAACATTAGGATAAAACCACAAAAATCAAGACAATCCCTTTTTGATTTTTCCTGCAGACACCCACGGCACCCTCAGACCATACGGGCGGAACCCATTTTTTGGTTCCGCCTGGTCCGCCGATTCCACATATTGTTTTTATTCTAAATTTCAAAACCAAACACCCTCCTAACTTAGTCATTCACCTTCAAACTGCCATTACCCTCTCAAAAACACATAACCATACGGAAATTAGGGCTTTCAATCAAATCTCTTCAAATTCAACAAACTATGTAAGTGTTCTAATCATAATTGCATTTTTGATTCAAGAATAACATTGTCATTTACATTCATTAACTAGAATCTTAGGGTTTATGCATAAAACCTCTTAATTCATGAAAAACTTGGTGGCCAACTAATCATGTCTTCCATTAGTTAGGTATTGCATCCTCTTTGTTTTTACTTTGATTTACAAAACACACCAAGTGCATTATCTTTTAAATACAATCCAAGACTAGAACACAATTCATCACCACATTGTTAAAACAAATGAAAAACATCATTGAAACATCACTTGCATATTATCTCTTGAATGCTAAAGGGAATACATAACCAATATGTATTTTCGGGTACATTCAATCGAAGATATATTCAATTAGGAGAGTTTTTGGTTATCTTTTGTTTTCATAACATTACTTCTCAAACAAAACAACTTGGGCATCAAAATGAGTCAAGATAACCAAGTCTCCGCATTGTGTGCATATAGGAACACATTAGAACATGCACATTGATTAAAAGTCATTAACATATAATTCTTTGTGTTTTCTAGGAATCAACATGCCTCCCGCAAACAAATCCGATCACAAAGAAACCCTTAAATACATGCCCAAACACCATATGACCAAAGGTCTCAACCCGGTTCAAGTAGAAACCTTTAAGGCATTAGAAAAACGCTATGTTCACGAAGGTAGAACCATTGATCCATCCTTTCTAGAAGGAACTTCTATTCGCCAAAACTTTGCCACAATTCACTTTGATTCTCTCCTTGATATAGATGAGCCCATTTGTCCTAGGTTCATCTTGGAATTTTATGCAACCGTAAACCTTTCCTCATGTGCCGGTGGTAGGATCTCATTAAACTTCACAACCAATCAAATATCACATGATATAGATTTAAAAGACATAGCTATAATTCTTGGTGTACCAAATGAGGGAACTTGCCTCTACACGGATAAGTGGCCCATTTCAAGTCTTGATACTATTGATCGTTTTTATCCATACGATACACCTCTTGCTAGTAAGGAAACTATTAAGGAACACCTCTTTGTTAGAACCTCTACCACTAGGGTGAACCGTTCGGGGAATACTATAGATAAAGATCCTTTTGGTATGGAGCTCAATGAGCTTAAACCTCAATTTAAGAAATGGGAAGAAATTCTTAGGGCTAACGTCATAAGTACCATAGGAAATAGAGATCACATCAACACATGTCTTTGCTATATGCTCTATAGCATTTCAACCGGTCAACCCTTCAACTTAGCCTACTACCTAGCCAAAAGGATGGCCGACATATCCTTAGTTGGAACAACCGCTCTTCCCTATGGTATGCTTCTTACTCGCCTCTTTAGAGGAATCTCACCCATTTCTCCTAACGAAGATGGAATACGCCTTGACTATTTTCTAGTTCCTCACACCTTCGTTCCTCTAAGTGATAAACGAGTTTTCAAAAATAAGGGCAAACGTACTCGATCACCTACTCCATCTTCATCATCATCCGGCATGAGCGACGATGATAAACTACCAAACTCTAAGTTACCTCCTTTAGAATATCTTCAAGCTCTCCCCATCATTGACAATGCTTCCGAAGAATTCAAGCAAACCAAAGGAATGTTCAAGTGTTTTGGAAGGTACCTAAACAAGCTCAAAAAGAAGATTGACCGGTTGTAAGAAGATTAAGGAGCGTTTGTCTTATGTGTGCCTTAGAAGCGTCTTTGTGTTAAAACTATGTGAATTATGTGATTTGTATTACTTCTCATATTCATGTCTTATTACGTTTGATGGATTATGTTTTGTATGCTCTTTTATGATTAATGACAATATTGGTGGTATGTGTCAATTTCATGCTTATGGTAAAATTCACCAAGTTAAGTGAAAATCGTTAGCCCCCGGTCAAAGTCCTAAGAGATGAATGTCTATATGCCCAATTTTTGCATTTCCTAATATGTCATATAGTAAATTTTCATTTCCAAGAGTTTTCGAAAATTTTGAAAATCGTTTCGCGGGTCAAAAACGCGGACTGTGAAGTTTTGCAGGCCTGGCGGATCCGGCGGATCCCAAATTTGGGTTCTGCCAGTACAATATCTGGGAATTCCAGAATTGGCCCAACGGACCAGGCGGATCCCAAAACAGGGTTCCGCCTGTGTAGTCTCAGGGTGCCGCTAGTACATGCAGAAAATTTGTGAACATTTTTCTTAAGATCATAACTTGTAAAGTGTCAAATCATTATCCCAAGTGAGAAACATCTTTCATTAACACCAACAACCATATTGGAACAAACCTCAATCACTAAAACAATTAGTAAGACACTTCCCACCAAAATTCAAATTCAAAACATAACCAACCAAAGGAACCCTTTTAAAGGATCCTTCAAACCTTTGATACATTTTCAACCAAACCACTTCCATGATCACAAAGCATTGAGTGCTTAGTTTGGTCTTCCACTCCATCCTATTTCATTGGATTGACATTACATGATGTGACATGGTCATGAAAATCATGTGAAACTTCAATCTTTGAATAGTAAAACATCAAATCCAAACACTTATTTCAACACTTTTTCTCATCCTATAAATGTGAAAGGTTTGCAACAATTCAAATCACACCATCAAATCTTCTTCTCTCAAACACCAAAACCAAAACCTTTGAAATGACCAAATCCAACACCTCATCCGAGTCATCAAAATCATGTGCTAAAACCACTAGGATTAGTGTGAAAACTTGTTGCTTCAACAAAACCACCAAGTCAAGCTCATCATCATCAAGTGATGCCTCACTAAACATCTCTTCACCTATCCAAGATTTTCTTAACCTTACTACCTCAACTACACCCTCAACACCTTGTAATACCAATGTGATCACCATTCAAGATTTGCTCAATCTTGCCACTCCACCACCTTCTCCACCACTTTGCAACTCAAACCTAGCCTCTAATCCATCACCAACTAAACTTTTGAGTGTGTCAACCTCACCTTCCCAACAAGCTTTTAAATCAAAAACTTCTTCACCTCAATCACCAACACTTACACCAATGGAACTTTTCCATACACCACCAACATCACCAACACCCAATTTGGAAACTTTTGATGATTTATCATCAAGTCCACCATCCTTCTCACTTTTTGACACCATTGCTCAAATGGAAACACAACAACAACATAATGAGCAACTCAATGATGAACCTCGTTACCCATCTATGGTAGAACGGTTGGCTTACCGTTATGCTAGCCCAACTATTTTTCCAAATGACCAAGGTCATACCCACTCACATTCATTTGTGTTTCATCCTATTTACAAAAATCTTCATGGTGATCCTTACGGAGAACCAAGTTTCCGTCACCTAGTTCAACCACAACAACAACAACAACAACAACAACCATCACCACAAGAACCTCCAAACACAAATGAGGAAATTAACACTCATTTAAGCCACCTCAATGCCTTCAAACGAATGGTTGATTCTCAAATCAACCATGTTATGGAATTCAATACGGCATTACACTCAACAAGTGAAGGAAGCAAAAACACTTCTCAATCATCCACCTTTGCTCCTTCAAGTTCAACCCATCCACCACCAACAAATCAAACCTCTCTTCCACCAAACTTTCCCCGCCATGATTGCGGACATTGCGAAAGAACCGCTCGCATTAGTGAAAGATGTCGAACGGAACTTCGCGAGTTAACCGAAGAAATGAGGTTTATTCTAAACCACATTTTGGATCATCTACAATCCTTGTCTCATCCACCACAACCTTAGAGTCTCCAAAATGAAACAAAACCGTTTATTTTGGAAAAAGTCCCCATTTTAACCAACAAAGCAAAACCAAGTCACCTCCTCACATCTCCAAATAAAACCCGCTACAACCCTCAATACACATTTTCATCCCTAAACAACCCAATCCTTGTTTTTGGATAATGTTTCTCATTAAGGAAAATGATGATTTCCTTGTAGCATTTTATGTTCTTAGTTTATTTTTTAGTTTGTCTTTGTAGGATGTTGTCATCTTAATTTTGTGTCTTTGACTCTCTAAGAGTCAAAATTTTACAAGTTAAATGAAATTAATTCTACAACAAGGTTTGAAGGGTTTGTTGACCATTTAGGTATTATGAGTGAACTATACCTTGATATGGTACCATACATAAATCTTGTGCTAACCTCTCTTTTTGTAGGTTCATTATTCATGTTTTCCTTCCTTGAAAACTCCATTTAGGGGAGTAACATTCAAGGGGGAGCATGAGTCTTGCTTTATTCCGCTTCACAACTCTTAGTTGTGTTTTTAAACATGAAATACTTTCATGACTTATCTTGTGCGGAAACTAACTTTTCTTTTGTAGGTTCAAAATCCATGTCTCCTCTCTTGGCACTCCATTTAGGGGGAGTATCAACCAAGGGGGAGCATGCCTATAATTCCGCTTCGCTACTCTTCTTTTTGTTTCGACAAAAAGGGGGAGAATTTATATGAAACTTGAAACTTGCTCTATTATTTTAAACTTCCGCGTAGCTAACTCTTTGCAAAAACAAGTTTCATTACTAACTTTATAAGACTTAACACTAAATCTTATGACTTACTTTTAAATAAAGTTTATGTTTTGTCATCAACAAAAAGGGGGAGATTGTTAATACAAATATCGCCTAAAAAAGTTATTTATATTTTACGATCTTTGCTAAGATTTGTTAATAACAAAGTATGAACTTTAGCTAAAAGTAAATTATCACTTTGAGTGTTTAAGTCTTGTTTAACTAATGTTTACATTTCCTTTTAAACTAAACATTGGTTTTATTTCTTAAATTAGAAATAGTCACATCACATTTATGGCAAGTTTTGTCATTATGTATTTATGGCAAGTTATGTGTTTGACTTGCTTTCATGTTGCTTGCAAGTATCATGTTTGACTTACTTTAAGTGATGTGACATTGTTTGGTTGCTAGAAGTTATGAGACAAGACATTGTTTGGTTTGGGAAGTTATTGCAAAAACCTACTGCAGACCCGGCGGTACCCTGGGGGTACACGGGCGGAACCCATCTCAGGGTTCCGCCTGATCCGCCAGACTTGCAGAATAGTGTGCTATAAATACCAAACCATTTGTTTGTTTTGTGTAACCCTTTAGGACATATTTTCACATATTCTTTAAACTAACTCAGTAACTCTTGACTTGTGTGATTCTCTTATGTAGCAAGGAATTCCACAAGATCATTCAAGAAGTTGCAAGCTTCAACTCTAAAGTTGCAAGTCTTGGTAGCTTGGTCATGTATAAGCTTTGGTAGTTTATACTTCATTTGTGTCATGTATGTAGAAGTTGTTGGTTAGTATTTTAGGCCTCAAAATACGTAGTGTGTTGGGAGTTGTTGTACCCTAGTAAAAGAACTAACGGGAGTGGTTGTACCCTTGGTAAAGAACTCGACATCTAGCTTTGTGTCGGTAAAAGTGTAAGCGACGAATGGGAGTGGTTGTACCCTTGTAAAAGAACTCGACATCTAGCTTTGTGTCGGTAAAAGTATAAGCGACGTGTAAGGTTTTCTCCGCCGGTGAAAGGAGCTTGTTGATTAGTGTTTATAACTCTCGAGTTGGAAACTCGAGGTGTGGATGTAGGGCAAGGAAAAAGAGTCCTTGTAGCCGAACCACGATAAACAATCGTGTTGTGGTTTGATCGTTTCTTTCTCTATCTTTGCTTATTGCATGTTATTGTTTAGTTAGAATCGTTAACCACATATATAGCTTTTCAAAGAAGTAAAACAATTAAAGTTATCTTTATGTTTTCAAACAAGTGTAAAAGCTTTTCAAAGAACTAAACAAGCAAAGTTAGGATCATCACAAGTAAAGCTTTTCAAAGTAAGAAACAAGTATAATTAGAATTGATACTTACACTAAAAGCTTTTGAAAGAAACAAACATATAATGGTGTGTTTATATTATTGAGCAAACATAAAGTTATTAAAGGATTTTTATGTTGAAAAGGATTTTAAAAAGAGGTAAACTATTCAACCCCCCTTCTAGTTTTCCACACAAAGGTCTGTCACTTTCAAGATGCTCAAATGCATATCAATATCCAATCACACTCACCTCCAATGAACAAACTTCATTAAAACCCATAAACTCTTTTGTTAAAATGGACCATGATCATGAATCACCTCATGCTAGTTTTCCAATCATAGCAGTTGCTATTATTGGAATATTTGCCACCATATTCGTTCTAGTCTTTTACTACATCTTTGTTATCAAATGTTGTCTCAACTAGCACAGAATCGACATCCTTCGTAGGTTTTCACTTTCGCGAAGTAGAAGCAATGATCATAACTATCACCAGCACCACCCCACTTCATCTGAGCTGCCTAAAGGACTTGACGAATCCGCTATTCGTTTAATACCAATATTCAAGATTCAAAAGAAGCAAAATGATTCAGAACACGAATGCGCGGTTTGTTTAGCTGAGTTTCAAGATAATGAGAAGCTGAGAATGATACCTAACTGTGCACATGTGTTTCATATAGATTGCATTGATGTTTGGTTGCAAGACAATCCAAATTGTCCACTTTGTCGAAATAGTATCTCCATTTCGATACCTTCACATTATCCTGTACCCGAAGATACTAATATTGATATATCTTCTCCAGGTTTAAGTGAAGACGATGATTATGTTATGATTGAGTTATGCAGCAATGCTGGTGAGAGAAGAAACGTCACTGGAGAGGATGATGTGACGTTTCTTCTCTCACCAACAACAGTTCCTAACAAAATGGGGAAAAATGTAAGAAAAAAATATGGATATGTTCTAAGCATGGGAGATGAATGTGTGATTGAGTTATGCAGCAATGCTGGTGAGAGAAGAAACGTCACTGGAGAGGATGATGTGACGTTTCTTCTCTCACCAACAACAGTTCCTAAGAAAATGGGGAAAAATTTAAGAAAAAAATGTGGATATGTTCTAAGCATGGGAGATGAATGCATTCTCTAACTTGAAAATTTTTCATTCCTACATTTGTCTAGAGATAGTCTACATCGGTGAACTTTATCTCCCATTCGGATTTCAGTTTGAACAAGTGATAATTAGGATCTTCCTTAGCAAACCTAGATTGCTTGCATCCCACATATGTGTTTCAAAATGATAACATGTTCTCGTAAGATATGATTAAATTCCTTCATGATCTTATATTCTAAATGATTATCATGTTTTGCATGATGTTTGCATTTATTCCTTATGTGCATTTTACATGATATGCTTGTAAATTTTGCACCCACACTATGTCCTTTTAATACATTAGGAAATAGGTATGTCTATCACTTTGAACCTTTAGAAGTCATATAGTCATACACTAGTGTCTAAACCTATAATTTAAATTAGTCGCTAAGTTTTCCAGATTCCCTGGTTATCACTTCGCCTTCTTCCAAGTAATACACCCTTTTGTCATGGGAAGGTTAGATACAAACCTAGTAGAACTCGGAGTAGGCTTGACAGCTTAAATATTTCATCCAAAATATTCAAGTAATTTAACTTGCAATCTCAATTGTTAAAAGTCATATCCGAAACATCTTATTCAAAGCCTTTTAACAACAAATGTTAAAACGCTCATCCAAATGCCCAAAGCTAAGATAATACTTTTGGATAACAAAGGACTCACGAGTTACTACATAAGTGATTAGTAGTTCCTTTTATCCTCGTGTGAATATGCACTTCTTAAGACCAAGTATATTCATTTTCGTTAGTTCCTCCTATCCCTATAGGTTTGTCATCGTGCTTTGCCTTCAAGCTCACCTCATAGTTAATGAGGATCGAACTTATCCATTAGTTTTAGGATAGAAAACAAACCATCACCCTATATCGCCAAGAGTATGTTGATACTCTCTTTCTTCCAAATCTAGTCTTATGACTATCTAAATATTTCATTGGAAATATTAAAGTCATCTCGAATTCTCTATAATCTCGTGTCAAATCTCGTTAGATTTGTACCTATATCTCGCCAAGAGTATGTTGATACTCTCTTCCGAATCTCGTCTTATGACTATCTAAATATTTCACTGTAAATATTAAAGTCATCTCAACTCGTTTAGAATCGTTCGTCTAATCCTAAGAGAACTTATTAGGTATAAGTTCTTTTATCGTGTCAAAAAGTCTCACTAAATCAGTGAGATTTATTCGTTAGACTCTCAAACTGTTGATTTGCGCGTGTCTAAAATATATCTAGTTTTGAGTCAAATCCTCTCAAGCTTCCAATGACAACTTAAATATTTCATCTGAAATATTTAAAGTATATTTAATTAGCGAAATGCAATTAAATGTTATCTCTCGTTATCGATCAACGTTCATCGAATCCTATTGGATTCATTCATAAAAGAATTTATACGGTATAAATTCTTTTAATTTAAGGTCCAGAAAAATCACAACATATGTGAAATTTCTTTGTCAAAAATCTAATTCTGGATCAAAACTGACCTAAGCAGATCACGACACCCTTAAATAGGGGACGGTACCGCTAAATATAACAGTACCGTTGGACCGTTGTCTGTTGAGACAGTTTATCTTGTTTTTAATTCTCACTATTTCAAAAGCACTATCAAAGCCCACTCGATGTAGTCTTGAACCAGAACCGCCTCCTATTAGAATAGATTCTATCTATCTTCTGGTTCCTCAGCCTTTTACCTTTCACTTCCACATGGTACTAAACACATCATATATTTGGTTACTTCCATATCCATTATCTTCTCAACTTATCTACACTTTTCAACCTTCGTTCTACACTACCAATGCTTCCGCATCCCAGTCATTTTCCTCACACTTCAAGCGAAGAACCGTTAGGATAAGTTGAGATAACCCTTCTTCATCAACATAGATAACCCCACTAGAACCTTATCACTAACCTCACAACCTTGAAGATTACCACCAGTAGCTGCATAGTGTCCCTTTTCTCCGCAAGCATGACAAATGACTATTACTGGTTGCAGATTACCACCACTAGCTGGTCCTTTGTGCTTGCAATCCTTTGTCTGATGGCCCACCTTGTTACATGTATTACATTTAATGGAACAAGGCCCTGTGTGATGCTAATTGCACCTCTTACACAGAGGGGCTTTTCCAGCATAACCACTTCCCTCATTTGAAATGGCTACATATGCTCTGGCAGTCTCTTGCCTTAGTTGAGGATAGGGGTTGGTACGATGATTACCATAGGTGTTACTTGTGTTACCGAAAACTCTCCCATTGTGGAACTTTCGTTTATTATCATTGGGCACTGGCACAGAGTTGTGCTTTGTTACTTGATCCATTAAACTCAAAGTGATGTTAATGGCTTCCTCTAAGGTTTGTGGCCTTGAGGCAGTAACATTCCCTTCTATACTTCGGGGCAAACCTCCAATGAAAACTTCTATCGTATTTTCAACAGTCGGCACCATTGTGGGACACAAAGTTGCCAACTCTTGAAATCTCCTAATATAAGTTTTAACATCATTCCCCTTCACAGTCAAGTTATAAAATTCATCCTCTATTTTCTTGACTTTCGTTCGAGGGCAGTATTTCTTAATCATAAGTTTCTTAAATTCAACCCAGGATAACTTGTATGCCTCTTCTATTCCTATGGGTTGGGCATACGAGTTCTACCAAGATAATGCTTCCTCAGTAAGAGTACCAGTCGCAAAATTAACCCTACAATCCTCAGTACAGTTACTACTGGAGAATACTGATTTACATCTCTCAAACTAGTGAATCAATCCTATGGCCCCTTCTGTCCCCTTGAAATTGAAGGGCTGACAGCTCATAAATTCCTTGTAGTTACTCTTCTTCACTACAGGAATTTCTTCTGGCCATGTTTGCATTCCTAGCTTCTAGTGCCGCAGTTACACTGTCAGCAACTAGTTGCCGAATGTCTTCCTGAGACATGGCGGGAGTAGTAGGAGTAGCTGGAGTATTGGCTCTCGTACGTGCCATTCTATAGATATTTGTAGGAATAAGATGGGATAAGAATAATGTCATATCTAATTTAGACATTCTTGCAAGTTCTAACTAATAGAAACTTGCGTATAGACGGATTGTACAAGTTCTAACTTGTAGAACATTCTCTGATATCGGGGAAAAGGATAGGTAGGGAATCCTAAAACTAAGAGGGCAGATTTCCTAATAAGATTGACTATATTCCTAGAAATTCACTTCCCCCCGTCTAAAGGCATAGTGGTACTAATCTAAGGGATCCTAATTCTAAGCTTTAGTGTTCCTAGGTAGGTCTATTTGTTTTAAGATTTCTAATGACCTCGAGTTATTTAAGGTAGGCTTATAGTGTTTTCCTAAGGCATAGGGGATCCTAATACGGGATACTTGATATAAGAAAACTAAGAGTAGGCAAACTATAACTTCTTATTCCTAGCAAGTACCCGTACATACTAAGTTATCTATAGCTAAACTACCTATAAAGCTAAATCTATAATCTTACTAGTTTGATGCTTTGTTGTTTTTGAGTTCCTGGATTGCTGCTAACAGATTTCCTATATCAGACTTATGACTATCCCTAATATCCTCGATAATCATTTCTATAGTGGAAAGCCTAACATGTGTTGTAACTACTTCATCGGAGTGTCCTTCATATTTTTTTTGTAACCTAAAGATTTGACTACGTGTTTTCTCTAATTCATTTTCTAACCTATTATAGTATTTTTGGATTATAATTCTACCTTTTCCTAGGGCACTTATCTTATTTTCTATTTCCTCAATATGTCCTAAGGACAACTTATCTAAATGATTAAGTATATCCTCTATTTGTTCCTCATGCCTTTCTAAAGGCATTTTATAAGAACTACTACCTATTTCAAACCTAGGGGGAGGTGAAGGCAGTATAATACGTATTTTCTTACAGGGAGGGGAAGATATTTCGAGAACATAACGATCTTTACTAGTATAGTGAGGTATAGATGGGGTAGGGGTTATAGTGGGTACGATAGGAATATCACAACCATATGTTTGCATATAACTGTTATATGCTTGCATATAGGGATCATTCGGGGAAAATTCTAAACCTAAGCTAACTAAGCCATTCTGGACTAATTCTTCCGGAGAATTAGAACCAGAAGATGAGTGAGTAGGGGTAGCCGGGGTATATTCATAACTATCCGATGAGGTATCCATATCATCGGTATCCAACACGATGATAGGATTGTTAAAGGAGGACATAACTAACTGTAACACTCGGGAAAAGTATCTTAGCATATTTCTAACCTATGCTATATCCTAAGGGTAATAGTAATAGTGGGGTGTCTATCTTAGAGGCAATAGTGAGGAATCTAACCTAAAGGCAATTCGGGGAATCTAACCTAAAGGCAAGTTAGGAATCTTAACCTAAAGGCAAGTTGGGAGTCTAAAGGCAAGTTAGGGGATTCTAGTGGCACGAAGGACTTTTTGAAAAAGTGGTTATAGTTTAGGAAACATCCTTTTGTTCTCTATAACCAAGGCTCTGGTACTAATCTGTAACACCCCCATTTTTCACTGATCACAGCGGATTAAGTGTTTGGGGTATTGCCTCATGGAAACAAAGACAAGATAATAGAAAACAACTTGAAAAGAGACGTTTTAGAAAAAGGTGTTATCATTCATTTATTCATCATAGTTTTTACAGTAAAAGATATACTTTTACCAAAAGAGAGGTCCCAAAAGATACGTTTTAAGGCAAAACTGATGAATGATAACTATTCTGGACGTCCTCATGTCCAGTACTTCTCCGTACCAGGGTTCCTAAAGAGCTCATTTACCTTGGATAACATGCTTAAAGGTCAACACAAATTGAGTGAGAGTCATAGGTTTAAATAGTTAGGGTGTGTGAATACAAGCTCCACAGGGTTCAGCTTAAACCCTATGAAAAGTTTAGTGATAGCAGGTGTATTGCACTAAGCTCATGAACCACACGTTAACAATCCGGGTCATGGGGGCTGCAGACCCAACCATGAGGGGATGGGAAGGATAACTTGCCAAAGTTAATCCTTCAATGAGGGTTCAAATATAATACTTATTGATACCCTCCAGTGAGAGGTAGTATCAACGGGAGTTGTCAAACTCCAATAGATCTATCTATTATATTCGCGTTCACTTGTGTAAAATATCACAAGCGATTAGAATCATGAATTTTGTTTTGTAGGGGTGGCAGATAGTTTACTCGTACAATAACCAAAGAAAAAGACTTGTATTCGATTTAAAGCATGTATCCCCCTCACAGGGTTGTAAAGCATTGATGAGTGCTCAAACACTCATCATTTTTATCGTATTTAAACTGCCAAAACATACAAAAACAATCGAAAAGTAATCAAAATACTTAAATTATCCCAGGGATTGTGTTTTATGTGTTTTAAATGCAAAATGAGCAAAAAAAAATGAAAAACGATCAAAGTTTGCAATATTGGCAGTTTTAGTCCCCCAAGTTTCAAAATTTGTCAAAAATAGTCCCTATGCATTTATTTTGAAAGAAAAGTCAACCCAAGTCCTTAAAAAATCAAAAGTTATCAAAAATGGACTTTGGGTGAAAAGTTTGGAAAATTTACATGATTGGTCCCTGGAGTTTGGAAATTTGCAGAAATAGTCCCTGGGAATTTTGAAAATTAAAAAAAAATTGCAAAAATGGTTTTTGGAATATTAAGCTTGGCAACATTGGTCCTTGGTGATACTATGGGATAATTACATTTTCAGTCCCTTGGTTTAGTGGAATTTCATTTTTGGTCCTTGTGTTCACTACTCTACCAACCGGACCCTTAATAAATTAAACCCAACAAACCAAACCAAACCAAACCAAACCAAACCACCTTATTACTCCATACACCACTCCAGGCCTATTCCACCTTCACAGCCCATCCAACACCCCAGCCCACCACTCAAAATAATATCAACCCCCCGTTTTTATCCCCACTCAATCAACGAAGGTCAACCATTGACCTTCCCTCCCCTCCAAGCCTGTAATACCAAACCAACACACAACCCCCCTCCTCCACATCAGCAAGCCCACTCCATGCTCCCCCAACTCCTAGAAACTTACAAAAATCATTAATTGATTGCAATTACCCCCAAGAAACCCAAAGTCAGTAAAGACTTTATATTGGCGCCAAAATTCATTCAAAGGTGGGGATTGCTCAAAAAGGATCCTACGGATGAGAATTAAATTGGGAAAAGTCAAGTGGTCAATACAAACCCTAGAAGTGGTGATAAAAAGGGAAGAGGAGCAGCAGAGAGTAGTATGTAGTTTTTAGGCTTATTTTGTAATTTTTCTACTTATTGTAATCTTCAATTTCCAAGTAGCAATTTAGCTTTTCAAAGTTGTACCTTAAGTTTTACTAGTGTAAACATTATCCTTTTAATGAATGAAATCCAAGTTTCATGTTAAATTCAATCTTTTTATGTTTCATTGAAAATCTCATGATTGTATGAAGTGAAGTTAAAACCTGTCTCTATTATTCCATAAGCTCACATTTAGTTTCAGTTGAGGTTTTTTAAGCTATTTTGAGAACCAAATCTGTCTTAAGTCCCATTTTCAGGAAAATAAGAAAAATAAGTAAAAAATAAATAAAAATATAAAAAATCAAAATGAAGAAAGAAAAGGAAGAAGAGATGGTGCAGAGTTGAGCTTTGATTGGAATGTTGGTAATAGAGCTCTGTGGAGAGCAATAGGAGTGTTCATTGGGTCCATGTTTCTTAATTTTCCACTTGGAAGCATTTTGTAAGCAAAAATCCCACTCTTGTCTTTTCATTTTATCTTTGGTTTTTAGCTGTAATTTCAGTGTTTTGTGATCACTTAGGTTAGTTTAGTTATAATCTTGCTTAACCTTAAGTTTTTGTTCACTAGAAATTATTATAACCTGTGTTAAGTTTGAAACTGCCAAATTTTAGTAATAGTAGTTTTTAGGTGTTAGTTGAAATTGTTGGTATTTGTGTGCTCATATAAGCTTATTACAACATATTATGTCCCTGTGCATCAGTTGATTGGTTCAAAGTTGTAACACCCCCAATTCATGATGCAGCGGAATTCGAACTGGGTGTTACTCGACAGCACAATAGTCACAATAATAGAAAACGAACTCCAATTGAGTCGTTTTAAAAGATTTATCATTCAAATTGTATAAATATCAGAGATTACAAAATGAGGTCCCAAATGGTTCCATGTTTACAAACCACATTAAATGAGTTTTTGAATGATAATAAAATTTATAGCCCTCTTGAGTATCTGTGTCCTTCCGTGCCATCCTTGATCGTCATGAACCTGAAATACATGCTTGAGAGGTCAACACAAAGGTTGAGTGATATTCATAGAGTTTGTTTAATCGTTTGAACACAATATGTTGGTAGTGTGAGCTGTAGACTCACACCAATGTTTGGAAAACAAAACAGGTAGGCTACGTTAATTAAATGAAAAGGCATCCCAATCCATCCAAATAATTACAAATCATCCTACTTAAGAATTCCCAACACAACATTCATACTTAGCCGGTGAGTTACATGGTAGTGTATTACGAGATGATACTGGTGTTCCAAAAGTACAAGATGAATATTCAATGTTGTAAAGCTGGTGAGGGTGCTTGTGGTGTAACTAAGGATGATTTGAGCTTTAAAAGTGCATCAAGATCTGTTAATGAGCTTGTGTTTGCCACGGTTGTGAAGATAATGATGTGATATGTTGATGAACAAAAGTGTGTAGTGTATGCTTAACATTAATACTCTTAGGTATAGATGTTGAGTTTGCTTTAAAAATCTTAAGAGATTTTAAAAGTTTATGATGGAATGGTATCCTTAGGACCTAAACAGGATAATACTTCTAAGGGATGAAAAGAAGAATTGAAAACTATCCCAAGATAGTAGTTCGAATTATCTCATAAATGAAAACTTTCAAGAATGAAGTTAGATAATACAAATGAGGTGTTAAGATTTCGCTGGGTGGTAAGACACTATCATGTCTCTAGATTGTTTTAATGTATTCTGGTGGTTTATCGTGTTCATGTAGGAAATCAATCTAAGCATAACCCTAGTACAACTATTCTCAGTATTTGAAAATTTTAAGTCGAATATAGTTAGTCAGACTATATTCCACTGTCCCTAGGTTAAATATAGGTGACTAGTCTATATTTAGCCAAGGTTCGATAAAATTTTCAAATACCTAAATTAGGTATACTTGTGATATGTCCGTTGCTTTCGGGAAACTGTCCACTAAACAAAGGCGATGTCAAACCCTTCAGTTGCAAGTCTCGGCCATACAAGACTTGTAACGTATGTTTTCATATTCCATTGCATAGTAGATAGTAAGGGTAGGTACGTATGGAAAGGAAGTTTTAAGTAGTTCTAAAATAGAACATACTTGGCCAGGATCATGAACTTTTAATAATGCAGGTTTCAGAAGAAAACTATGATGAATGTAGAGCTGAACTTCAGCTTTTGTAGGTGATGGATTTGTTTGTCCTTTAGAAATCTCATATTTCTTATTTAGAAATCGATAGGTTGTGACGGGTTTTTGATATCATATGAAATGATATTGATGATGTGATGGAATAATTCTAGAGACCATTGCGCAAAACACAATGTCTCGGAAGTAGGTTAGACCATTGTGCAATTCACAATGTCTGGGAAGTAGGTTAGACCATTGTGTGACTCAAAACATTTGAGAAATGATTAAGACCATTGTATAATACAATGTCTTGGAAAAAGGAAAGACCATTGCAATAAGTTACAATATCTTGGATATAAAATGTTGGAGTAGGAACATGATTGGGAGGATGTGGTTGTGTCGAAATGCCCTAGAATAGGCATATGCAGGTATGTTTAGTCCATTGTTTAGATAAATGATTGAAAATAAAATGAGTTTATATATCAATATACTAATGCTTACGGGGAAATGCTCAATTATGTTTAGGGTACATATATTAATGTGCAATTATGTTTGTGTAGCATAAAATGTCTACGGGGAAATGCTCAAAATGGGTATATATGAATATACTAATATGTTTGTGTAGCATAACATGCTTACTAAGTCCATAATCGTCTGGAGGATGGAAGACACGGAGAGCGGAAGGCTATAAAAATGTTTTTGCTTGTATGTGTGGTTATAGTTTAGGTCTCAATTAGACCCGTTTCTCTATAACCATGGCTCTGGTACCAATCTGTAATACCCCCAATTCATGATGCAGCGGAATTCGAACTGGGTGTTACTCGACAGCACAATAGTCACAATAATAGAAAACGAACTCCAATTGAGTCGTTTTAAAAGATTTATCATTCAAATTGTATAAATATCAGAGATTACAAAATGAGGTCCCAAATGGTTCCATGTTTACAAACCACATTAAATGAGTTTTTGAATGATAATAAAATTTATAGCCCTCTTGAGTATCTGTGTCCTTCCGTGCCATCCTTGATCGTCATGAACCTGAAATACATGCTTGAGAGGTCAACACAAAGGTTGAGTGATATTCATAGAGTTTGTTTAATCGTTTGAACACAATATGTTGGTAGTGTGAGCTGTAGACTCACACCAATGTTTGGAAAACAAAACAGGTAGGCTACGTTATTATACGCCCATAAAATGTATTATACACTAAGCTTATGACACCAAAACATTAACGTGTACCAATATCGATCGGCAGATTTATCCCGGTAGGTACTTTGCTAACATACCTAAATCTCAAATATTAGTGCATTTGTTTGAACTTAGTCAATACAAATGGGATTCGTCAATCCCAATAGGCCTATTCACAATATTCGCGCTCACTATTGCTAGTGATTAAATGGTTCATAATAAAGGATCTCGGTTTAGCAAGGCTGGTACTTAGTGATAATAAAACAATCAGGCAAGCATACAATTTAAAAACATTGTGCTCGGTTAAAAATAATAGCATGTATTCCCCCCAAGGGTTTGTAAAACAATTAAGTACTAGAAAGTGGGGCTATGAACTCACCTTAAGTAAGATAGCAAGTAATGAATGTAACGGTTGAATCGTGAAGGTTTCTACGAGCAACCTATAATAGAATGTTGTGACTTAGGATCGAAGTAAAGAATATGAAGTAGTGCCTATATATATATCTTGCATTTAGTCCATGATGTGGTATGATGTATATTGTAAGTCTTAGAAAGAAAAGATTCATGAAACATGTATGTTTTGTATATCGTTTACTACCGTTCGGGCCGACATAATTCAGAAGTCATGTTAGTAAGCGTTCGAGGAGCCAGGACACTTTAATTCGTAAATCCACAACTCATCTCGATGGCTTACATAATGAACTCCTCACATGAGGCTCCCTACTATTGTAGTAGTTGATAAAATATATAGATATAAGTTTTGATCCGAAAAGTTACATGTACGATATTTGAATAAACTTAGGAAAGTTTATTTTTACATGAAGATTGTTATTAGGGGAAGTTTCATAAGTCTTGTATGACCATTTTTCTCTTTGTAATATCTCATGGTTCCTTTTTAAGTGAAGTAGATCCAAATTGCTTGTTCAAGTTATCGTCAATTCCTTGTTTCATGTTTACGCCTAAGTAAGCTTGTATGGTCATTTAGTCATGGCCTTGCCATGACCTTTGGTCATTGTTCCATGGTCATGAGACTCAACCTTGGCTCTAGCCATGGTTGTGGTCTTGATTATAGGTCATAAGACCTCTTGTTCCCTTTAAACCATAACCTATATATAATGACTTTGGTCTAAAAAATGGGCTGTTTAGAATTTGAAGAAATTATCACTCGGAAAGCGTTTTTAGGGCTCGAGCTTCTTTGTTCCTGAAAGAAAACGGCGTTCCGGACAACTTTCGTGTTTTAACTTTTTGATGAATCGGACCAGAAGGGTGACTTTCAAAAAGTCAGAATGCAAAACAGTATGGTTTAGGCAGTTTTGCCGAAAATCTTTGGTAAATTCAAATAGGCGTAACTTTTGACTCGTATACTCGTTTTAGGTGGTTCAAATTGCTATGGTTTCCTTGTTAAGTCCTCTACTGTAATATGTAATGATCCAAGATCATAATTTTACCATTTTGATCAGGTTATACCAAGAAAGTTACTAGTTTACTTGTTTTATTAACTTGTCTTATCAATCATGTACAATAACTTGTTTTACTCACTTTTATACATCATGGACATTTATACAAGACATAATATAGCAAGAATAATAGGTAAATAACATGAACATGATTATTTAACAAGAAGCAAGTTAGGTTTTGGCTTACAACTTTTGGCTTTCAAATAAGAAAGGAAGTTAACATGTAAGGATAGGACTTTGATAGACTTTTGCTTCAACCCACTTCACTTCAAGCAATCTTTCTACTCTTGTAATCTTGAAAGAGAGATGATGAAAGTTGAGGTGACTTGAGTGGATTCAAACTCAAGAGAAATCACCAAAGTTTATGTAGTTTGGAAGTGTTTGATGAATCAAAACCAAACTATAGTTTCAAGGTTGATGTTGCACTTGATTCTTGCATAGAATTGGAAGAAGATCAAGCAAAGGAGATGGTGTTGGTGTGGTGGATATGGGGCGGCAACAAGAGAGGGAGGGGGTATTTATATGAGTTTAAGGAGGTTAGAAAGCATTGACTTGTCAACACTTGGTGAGCAAGTTTTACACTTGTAACCATCTTAAGGCCTTAAGCACAAGATCAAGCCACCTAGTGTGAATCCCCCCCCCCCTAGTGGCGGTTTGCAAGCTTGGGGAGGAAGGGTTGGACTTTGGATGATATTATCCTAGCTTATGTAGTAAGTTTTGATTCCGTGAAATGCTAACCGTAAGTTGTTACATCACAAAACGTAAAACCGGGTATCGTAAAAATACGAAACTTGGAAGAATGATTAAACTTGTCAAAATACTCCATAATAAAATATAAAATGAGTGGTAGGTTCCATTGGGGTGGTAAAACCCTGCTAAAACTGGAAACACGGGTCTAAAACGCGTAATACGTAAAATGTACGAATATTGCGTAAAATTGAGAAAAGTAAAATGTTACTTTTCTAATAGGATAAAAATGATTTAAAATGACTTATAATGTCTAGACTGGGCTTAGTCTAGTGTCGGTTGGTATTAAATGTCTTTTAAACATCAAACCGTAAGCCTAAAAATCAAGGAATCACTTATAAAATCAATGGATGATTTTTGGTCAATGGAGGAGGGAAAAATATGTTGACTTTTTCTAAAAAGTTGAAAACTTAAATCGTCTTAGAAATGCGGTGCAGGTATAGGATAAGGTTACGGCTGAGTAAAAACGCTTAAAAACTGAAAATTCCAGTTTTTCACGGCCGAGACTTATTTTGGTCATGTTTTTCACAGTCATGATTAATTCTCAAATAATTCATGAGTGTGTCAAACATTTTTCTGATGTGGGGTCACTTAACGCGGTCGAGTTTCGTTGTGCGTAGAATTTTTGAATGACGTTTTACCCTAAAACGTGTAATTTCTTAATAACTTTCACGAAAATGAGCTTATGAATGTCAAACTTTTAATTTGCCATTGAAATGATTTATCACTCGAGGACAAGAAACAAAAATCAAATTTCGGGAAAATTTCGGTAAAAATGAATAGTAAAAGTGAATAGTAAAATTTTCCGTGAATAGTAATTAACCTGAAAATACAAATTGTTACAGTCTCTACCCCTTACGGGGAACTTCGTCCCGAAGTTCTATGTGTTTTATATGTTGGAGTCGTGTCGATGAAGAGGTGTGGTTACTTATGAGGACTAAAGTCTGGGATTACCGGTGATGTAATTTGATTTGTCATTTCAGTGTATGGTGTAGGATGAGGCTTACTTTTATGTAGGAAAGGTTGGGTAAGAGTGATTAATAGAGGTTCATATAAGATTCGAATATCAAAGGAAATTGATATAGCAGTCGAATATTAATTGGAATTGATATAGTAGTTGTAATCATAGCCTAGTAAGTAATCGGTTGTTGTACCTAGTGTTTATTGACTTCATACTTATGTTATTTCGGATACAAATAAGCCCACTTGTTTATAATTCTTTATTTACATAGAGAGGCATCCCAAACAATGTAAATAGGGAAATATAAACTTATGGTTCGGTGATTTACAATTTCTTTATTTAAATGAAAAGGCATCCCAATCCATTCAAATAATTACAAATCATCCTACTTAAGAATTCCCAACACAACATTCATACTTAGCCGGTGAGTTACATGGTAGTGTATTACGAGATGATACTGGTGTTCCAAAAGTACAAGATGAATATTCAATGTTGTAAAGCTGGTGAGGGTGCTTGTGGTGTAACTAAGGATGATTTGAGCTTTAAAAGTGCATCAAGATCTGTTAATGAGCTTGTGTTTGCCACGGTTGTGAAGATAATGATGTGATATATTGATGAACAAAAGTGTGTAGTGTATGCTTAACATTAATACTCTTAGGTATAGATGTTGAGTTTGCTTTAAAAATCTTAAGAGATTTTAAAAGTTTATGATGGAATGGTATCCTTAGGACCTAAACAGGATAGTACTTCTAAGGGATGAAGAGAAGAATTGAAAACTATCCCAAGATAGTAGTTCGAATTATCTCATAAATGAAAACTTTCAAGAATGAAGTTAGATAATACAAATGAGGTGTTAAGATTTCGCTGGGTGGTAAGACACTATCATGTCTCTAGATTGTTTTAATGTATTCTGGTGGTTTATCGTGTTCATGTAGGAAATCAATCTAAACATAACCCTTGTACAACTATTCTCAGTATTTGAAAATTTTAAGTCGAATATAGTTAGTCAGACTATATTCCACTGTCCCTAGGTTAAATATAGGTGACTAGTCTATATTTAGCCAAGGTTCGATAAAATTTTCAAATACCTAAATTAGGTATACTTGTGATATGTCCGTTGCTTTCGGGAAACTGTCCACTAAACAAAGGCGATGTCAAACCCTTCAGTTGCAAGTCCCGGCCATACAAGACTTGTAACGTATGTTTTCATATTCCATTGCATAGAAGATAGTAAGGGTAGGTACGTATGAAAAGGAAGTTTTAAGTAGTTCTAAAATAGAACATACTTGGCCAGGATCATGAACTTTTAATAATGCAGGTTTCAGAAGAAAACTTTGATGAATGTAGAGCTGAACTTCAGCTTTTGTAGGTGATGGATTTGTTTGTCCTTTAGAAATCTCATATTTCTTATTTAGAAATCGATAGGTTGTGACGGGTTTTTGATATCATATGAAATGATATTGATGATGTGATGGAATAATTCTAGAGACCATTGCGCAAAACACAATGTCTCGGAAGTAGGTTAGACCATTGTGCAATTCACAATGTCTGGGAAGTAGGTTAGACCATTGTGTGACTCAAAACATTTGAGAAATGATTATGACCATTGTATAATACAATGTCTTGGAAAAAGGAAAGACCATTGCAATAAGTTACAATATCTTGGACATAAAATGTTGGAGTAGGAACATGATTGGGAGGATGTGGTTGTGTCGAAATGCCCTAGAATAGGCATATGCAGGTATGTTTAGTCCATTGTTTAGATAAATGATTGAAAATAAACCGAGTTTATATATCAATATACTAATGCTTACGGGGAAATGCTCAATTATGTTTAGGGTACATATATTAATATGCAATTATGTTTGTGTAGCATAAAATGTCTACGGGAAAATGCTCAAAATGGGTATATATGAATATACTAATATGTTTGTGTAGCATAACATGCTTACTAAGTCCATAATCGTCTGGAGGATGGAAGACACGGAGAGCGGAAGGCTATAAAAATGTTTTTGCTTGTATGTGTGGTTATAGTTTAGGTCTCAATTAGACCCGTTTCTCTATAACCATGGCTCTGGTACCAATCTGTAATACCCCCAATTCATGATGCAGCGGAATTCGAACTGGGTGTTACTCGACAGCACAATAGTCATAATAATAGAAAACGAACTCCAATTGAGTCGTTTTAAAAGATTTATCATTCAAATTGTATAAATATCAGAGATTACAAAATGAGGTCCCAAATGGTTCCATGTTTACAAACCACATTAAATGAGTTTTTGAATGATAATAAAATTTATAGCCCTCTTGAGTATCCGTGTCCTTCCGTGCCATCCTTGATCGTCATGAACCTGAAATACATGCTTGAGAGGTCAACACAAAGGTTGAGTGATATTCATAGAGTTTGTTTAATCGTTTGAACACAATATGTTGGTAGTGTGAGCTGTAGACTCACACCAATGTTTGGAAAACAAAACAGGTAGGCTACGTTATTATACGCCCATAAAATGTATTATACACTAAGCTTATGACACCAAAACGTTAACGTGTACCAATATCGATCGGCAGATTTATCCCGGTAGGTACTTTGCTAACATACCTAAATCTCAAATATTAGTGCATTTGTTTGAACTTAGTCAATACAAATGGGATTCGTCAATCCCAATAGGCCTATTCACAATATTCGCGCTCACTATTGCTAGTGATTAAATGGTTCATAATAAAGGATCTCGGTTTAGCAAGGCTGGTACTTAGTGATAATAAAACAATCAGGCAAGCATACAATTTAAAAACATTGTGCTCGGTTAAAAATAATAGCATGTATTCCCCCCAAGGGTTTGTAAAACAATTAAGTAATAGAAAGTGGGGCTATGAACTCACCTTAAGTAAGATAGCAAGTAATGAATGTAACGGTTGAATCGTGAAGGTTTCTACGAGCAACCTATAATAGAATGTTGTGACTTAGGATCGAAGTAAAGAATATGAAGTAGTGCCTATATATATATCTTGCATTTAGTCCATGATGTGGTATGATGTATATTGTAAGTCTTAGAAAGAAAGGATTCATGAAACATGTATGTTTTGTATATCGTTTACTACCGTTCGGGCCGACATAATTCAGAAGTCATGTTAGTAAGCGTTCGAGGAGCCAGGACACTTTAATTCGTAAATCCACAACTCATCTCAACGGCTTACATAATGAACTCCTCACATGAGGCTCCCTACTATTGTAGTAGTTGATAAAATATATAGATATAAGTTTTGATCCGAAAAGTTACATGTCCGATATTTGAATAAACTTAGGAAAGTTTATTTTTACATGAAGATTGTTATTAGGGGAAGTTTCATAAGTCTTGTATGACCATTTTTCTCTTTGTAATATCTCATGGTTCCTTTTTAAGTGAAGTAGATCCAAATTGCTTGTTCAAGTTATCGTCAATTCCTTGTTTCATGTTTACGCCTAAGTAAGCTTGTATGGTCATTTAGTCATGGCCTTGCCATGACCTTTGGTCATTGTTCCATGGTCATGAGACTCAACCTTGGCTCTAGCCATGGTTGTGGTCTTGATTATAGGTCATAAGACCTCTTGTTCCTTTTAAACCATAACCTATATATAATGACTTTGGTCTAAAAAATGGGCTGTTTAGAATTTGAAGAAATTATCACTCGGAAAGCGTTTTTAGGGCTCGAGCTTCTTTGTTCCTGAAAGAAAACGGCGTTCCGGACAACTTTCGTGTTTTAACTTTTTGATGAATCGGACCAGAAGGGTGACTTTCAAAAAGTCAGAATGCAAAACAGTATGGTTTCGGCAGTTTTGCCGAAAATCTTTGGTAACTTCAAATAGGCGTAACTTTTGACTCGTATACTCGTTTTAGGTGGTTCAAATTGCTATGGTTTCCTTGTTAAGTCCTCTACTGTAATATGTAATGATCCAAGATCATAATTTTACCATTTTGATCAGGTTATACCAAGAAAGTTACTAGGTTACTTGTTTTATTAACTTGTCTTATCAATCATGTACAATAACTTGTTTTACTCACTTTTATACATCATGGACATTTATACAAGACATAATATAGCAAGAATAATAGGTAAATAACATGAACATGATTATTTAACAAGAAGCAAGTTAGGTTTTGGCTTACAACTTTTGGCTTTCAAATAAGAAAGGAAGTTAACATGTAAGGATAGGACTTTGATAGACTTTTGCTTCAACCCACTTCACTTCAAGCAATCTTTCTACTCTTGTAATCTTGAAAGAGAGATGATGAAAGTTGAGGTGACTTGAGTGGATTCAAACTCAAGAGAAATCACCAAAGTTTATGTAGTTTGGAAGTGTTTGATGAATCAAAACCAAACTATAGTTTCAAGGTTGATGTTGCACTTGATTCTTGCATAGAATTGGAAGAAGATCAAGCAAAGGAGATGGTGTTGGTGTGGTGGATATGGGGCGGCAACAAGAGAGGGAGGGGGTATTTATATGAGTTTAAGGTGGTTAGAAAGCATTGACTTGTCAACACTTGGTGAGCAAGTTTTACACTTGTAACCATCTTAAGGCCTTAAGCACAAGATCAAGCCACCTAGTGTGAATCCCCCCCCTAGTGGCGGTTTGCAAGCTTGGGGAGGAAGGGTTGGACTTTGGATGATATTATCCTAGCTTATGTAGTAAGTTTTGACTCCGTGAAATGCTAACCGTAAGTTGTTACATCACAAAACGTAAAACCGGGTATCGTAAAAATACGAAACTTGGAAGAATGATTAAACTTGTCAAAATACTCCATAATAAAATATAAAATGAGTGGTAGGTTCCATTGGGGTGGTAAAACCCTGCTAAAACTGGAAACACGGGTCTAAAACGCGTAATACGTAAAATGTACGAATATTGCGTAAAATTGAGAAAAGTAAAATGTTACTTTTCTAATAGGATAAAAATGATTTAAAATGACTTATAATGTCTAGACTGGGCTCAGTCTAGTGTCGGTTGGTGTTAAATGTCTTTTAAACATCAAACCGTAAGCCTAAAAATCAAGGAATGACTTATAAAATCAAGGGATGATTTTTGGTCAATGGAGGAGGGAAAAATATGTTGACATTTTCTAAAAAGTTGAAAACTTAAATCATCTTAGAAATGCGGTGCAGGTATAGGCTAAGGTTACGGCTGAGTAAAAACGCTTAAAAACTGAAAATTCCAGTTTTTCACGGCCGAGGCTTATTTTGGTCATGTTTTTCACAGTCATGATTAATTCTCAAATAAATCATGAGTGTGTCAAACATTTTTCTGATGTGGGGTCACTTAACGCGGTCGAGTTTCGTTGTGCGTAGAATTTTTGAATGACGTTTTACCCTAAAACGTGTAATTCCTTAATAACTTTCACGAAAATGAGCTTATGAATGTCAAACTTTTAATTTGCCATTGAAATGATTTATCACTCGAGGCCAAGAAACAAAAATCAAATTTCGGGAAAAATGAATAGTAAAAGTGAATAGAAAAATTTTCTGTGAATAGTAATTAACCTGAAAATGCGAATTGTTACAAAAGTTGTGATTTCCTTTGCAAAATCTCAATATCAGTTAGATTAGGGGTGTTTGGAACAAGCTTGTTAGCTGAGATCTTGTTGTTATTTTGTGTTTATTTTGGTTTCACTAGACTGCTGTAGTATGATATAGGTTAAGTAGAGCATAAAATCTTGGTCTCATATACCCCAAAGTCAAAATCACAAAAATCTTACCCACACAGTTAACTGTGTGGGTTTTGGAGTCCAAAAAGCATTCACATTGGTTTGAAAGTTGTTGATTTAAATTAGTTTAACTTTATTTAAGCTTATCAGTGTATTTTATGTCATTAAATTGAGATTGAACTTCATATAAGTCAACATTCAAGTTTTTTATAAAAAGTCAAAAAGGTGCATAGTCAGTTTTTCTCAAAATGGCCTGAATATTATTGATTTTTGTGCTTGGTCCTAGGACTTGAAACTTGTTGGGTGGTTAGTCTATCAGCTTAACTTGTGATTTACATACTTATTATATTTTTATGATTTTTTTGGGTGGACCATTTTACCCCTGGAACTGACCTGCAGGGCAAGCCTTTGCCCTATGCATCAGCATCCCATCTCACCACCACCACTTTGGTGTTGTTTGTGGCCACCCTAGTGGGTCCCACAGTCTGTATTTTGGTTCTCCCAATCCCCTCCTACCAGGCTTCAAGAATTGACCTTTTGTTTGACCTAGGGACCAGTGGACCCCACTTGGATTTGTCCTCAAAAGCTGTCCCAACACTGTCTCAGAATCAACAATAAGCAAGTGCTTATTGTTGTCTTGTGGCTTATTTACTTGGCTTATTGGTGTGAATCTTGCTTATAATTGTTCAAACAACTCAGAGGAACCAACTTTTACCATTGTGGACCCCACCTTATTCCATTTGAGCTTAATTCCATTTTCAGTCAACCAAAGTCAACTTTGTGGACAAATAAGCACTCAAGTGCTTATTTCTGGGTTATTTAAAAAGTGTTTTCATAAAAGTTATTAGTTTTTAGTGTAAAATCGGTTTGGAAAAAGAAAAAACTCAAAAAACCAACTTTAATTATAGTGATAGCTTCTATTTAATAGAAATTATCATTTTAATTTTCTTTTTTAGCTTATTTATAAGCAATATATCATTTTTATATTTTTATTAATTCTCTTTTAGGTTAAAGTAATTCTAGAAATTTTTCCAGATTTTTCTTTTGTCTTTTAGTGATTTTTAGAATTAATTTTAGTTTAATTAATTATTAATTAATATTAAGTAATTAAATAGCATAATTATATTTTATAAAGTACAACCTAGTTTTTAAATTTTTCTAGATTTTATATAAGTTAAAACATTTTTATAGATTTTTCTAGAATTTATATTGTTCATTTTCTATTTTTTATAATATAAATAGTTTAATTGGTAATTAATTAATAATTAGATTAATAATTAGTAAATTAGTTTAAAAATACATAAAATCAACTTTTTATAATTTTTTAGGATTCCTATGATGGTTAATTAGATTTGTAAAATTTTTCTTAATTTTCTAAGCCTTTTTAGTATTTTTAATAATTCTAATTAGTTTAATTAGTTAATAAATAGATAATTAGTAATTAATTAATAATTAATAATTAAATAGTGTAAAACTAGTTTTTCTTTTTCTTAAAATTTTCTTTATTTGTTAGGATTGTAAAAATAATAATTTTACACTTGTAACCTTTTTCGTTCATCAGTTGTACTTTCTGTTTCGTTCGTCAACGTACATTTTTAATTAAAACGTACGTTTTTAGGTTTTAGCTCAAATCTTCTTAATCTCAATTCCCGTAATCAATCACGTAGCTTTCCTAAGCTATATCTGTTAATAATTTCCAAATAATTCTTATCACAACCCTTTTCTGTGAATAATCACCCGATCACAAGTACGCTAAAGCACAATCCACACCCCGTCGGGACATAACGGCCTAGTGATACCCTTTATTACCCGGAAGCATTGGTCTAGGCAGTTTGACTTTGTTGACCATATACTTGGTTAATTTAGGTTGATTGTTCTGAGCCAATCAAGCATTTAAAAGTAAGGCTATGAAAACTCACCTGGGTCTAAGGTAAGTAAGGTTAGGTTTAGACAGCTTACTCACGTATCCTTGGGTAGTGTAGGTAGGTATGTTTATGTCAAGTCTTAGTCTAGGTTTTTAAGTAATTAATTTTATGGTTTATAGATAAAATATAACACCGTTCGGGCCATCACAATTCAGAAGTATATGACTCCTCACATGAAGCTCCCTACTATTGTATTATGTTATCAACATAATACCGTTCGGGCCATCATAATTCAGAAGTTAATACTCCTCACATGAAGCGCCCTAGTATTGAGCTATGTTGTTATGAAGTTTTAGTTATAGCATAACACCGTTCGGGCCATCATAATTCAGAAGTACATGCAATAATCGTTTGAGGAGCCATGACACTTTAATTCGTAAACCCAGCAAACTCGTCAAAACGAAATATCCACTTGGTACTCCTTACATGAAGCTCTCTAGTATTGTGTTATATTTCTAACTCAAAATAGGTTTTTATATCTTATATGAAAATATTCCATTTAAACATTTCAAGTTTATATATTTACATTTTCTACCCTAAACTTATAAACTTATAATATAACTTTCTAACTTTTGTACAAATAGTCCCTATACTTATATATTTAAGAGAAATCGCAAAAATAGTCCTTAAACTATAGTAACTTTTAATAATTACCCTTTTTACCCTTAACTTAACTATATTTGCAATTCTAGTCCTTTTAAGTTTATATTTCATTTTTCTTATTATCTTAAGATTTTAAAACTTTGAAAAAGGGGTCCTTGTACTTATAACTTTTAGGAATTTTCAAAAACAGTCCCTAAACTTAGTATTTTCAGAAATTTACAATATATACCCCTATGCATGTAAAGTTTTGCAAAACTAGTCCTAACTTTAAGTAAACTATATTCTAATGAGATATTTAAGTTTCTTAGCTTATGATTAGTTAATATATGTCTAACTAAGTCACATAAACCAGATTATAGCACATAATATAGCAATTTAGCATGTAAACACCTAATTATCTAATTCTAGGATTTCGAATAGAAAAATTCTAAAATAAAATGGTCAAGGCTATCCTATGGTTTCTAAGGCATGTTATAAGTGTCCTAGGTCTATTATAAAGCTATTAGATTCAAAGGTGAGGCTTACCTAGGTCATGGGAAGGGAACGAGACCAACTAGGGTTTTCTCGGTCAAAACTCAACTCGACAAGGTCTAGGGCTTCTTGTACTCGAATCCTAAGGTTTCTAAGGTCCTAGTACTATAGAAGTGTGTGTGATAAAGAAGAGAGGGAGGTGTGAAGAGAAGTGGTGAGGGTAGGGGGTATTTATAGGGTGTGTGGGAGTAGCGAGCACGCAAAGGTGCTGCTAGGTGTCCAGGGGGTGATCGAGTAAGAAAGGCTAGAGGAGGTTGTGGCAAGGCTAAAGGGTGATGAGGATCAGCTATGGAGTAGGTAGGGGGCGCCATAGGCCAGTTGTGGTGTGGTTTGGCCGAGAGGTCAAAGGTGGTGACAAAGTGGTGATACGCCACCTTGCTTGGGTGCTTAGAGGTTCTAGGGTGCTAGGTTAGTATTAGGGAGGTGCTAGGGTGGTTTCTTGGTTCATTTGAGATGCTAAAGTGGCTAGGTTTATGATTTGATACTAGCCTAGGGTTTAGTGCCTAATTCAGGGTCCAATGGATGTCTAGTGACAAATATTAAGTCCTAGGAGACTTATACTAAGTGGTGGTAACTTATGATAAAGATTTGGGATCGTTTAGACCTAGTTTCGGGAAGTTATGACCTAACTAAGGTTTTGTGCTTAAAGGACTTGTACCTAGGTTCTATAGAGTTGTATTATGATCTAGGGAGTCTAATATATCCTAAAGTTACTAGTATAACTCATACCTAAGCCTTGAACACTTTCAAGTTAGTTCAGATAAGTAATTAGGGTTTTAAAGCTAACGGGAATACATAGGTGCAATTAGGGTTTTCTGATGAGTATTGTGCATTAGAGTGATAGTTTATTAGTGAAAATGTGTTTGTAACCATGACTTGACATACCTGGATATTTTCATCAAATAAACATAGTGGTGGTTGGCATAGGTAGATACGTGAGCTTGTCTAGAGGTTAGTTAGGCAATAGTAGTATAGAAAACAAAAATTTTACTCGGGAATTAGCTATAGGCATTTCTAACCTAGATTGTGCTTAGTGAGGGCCTAAGTTAAGTTAGTGAGGCATTGCTAATCTAAAGGGAATCTAGTGGGGAAGTTAGTGGGTTGTTATACGTAAGGATCAAAAGCTACTTAAACTAGGTCTAGAGGTGAGGGATGATTCTTTTTGTATTTTTATGTTTTTATGAAAGCAAGTAAAAATCTCGGGTATTGGAAGAGTGTGCGAAATTAATTGCTAGTCAACTAACCCAAAATAACTACTTAAACAAAATAAAAAAATAACAGAAAAGTAAATTGGTGAACTTCTTATGATGGGAAAAGCGTATTTACTTAGATTTCACTACTCCCTAGTTATCTCTTACTGATTAATTGATTTGTTACAGTTGTTTGGATGAAGGGTTGTATTCCTTAATACCAGTCGTGGGGCTGTGTACATCCTTCCCCACTCTATAAGCTTCTATCTCTTCCTATCGAGGCCTCATAAACAGTTACTCATGCATTAAATACAACCAATAACATCATAGTACACATCTGATGACGTTTCTTAAGACGTTCAAGTCTGTTACCATATAGGAGTATAGTCAGTTTTCTTAAGCCTAACTCGAAATCAATCACCCAAAATCAACTAATAACAAACCAACAACCAATAATTAACAACTAGGTTTCATTAGATCTAAGTAAACAAAAAGAGAATTAAGCTATCATGTTAAAAGAAAGACAAGATAAATAATCAATCAAACAACACATAGACATATTTAATGATTAAAAGAAACACTTATCTTCAATTGAACATGAAGGAAAAGAGGGCTTGGAAACTCTAATTTTAATGGAAAATTCGTCTAGGGTTTTATCTCCCAAAAATTACACCCTTAATGAATGAAAAATCAAAAAATATATATAGATGTACAAGTCTGACGGCGTCAGGTTTTAGCCTCTGATGGCGTCAGATCACCGTGCTTTAGGGTTTCGTATCACCCAAGAGATCTGTGACGCCGTCCCTTTATAAGGGTTCTAGGCCATCTCGTATCACCCAAGAGATCTGTGACGCCGTCCCTTTATAAGGGTTCTAGGCCATCTCGTGTAGTGCTAAAGGGAGATGACCTTGCTTCTGGGGCTTCTCAGCATAAAAATCCTTGGTGTATCATCTTAGGGTGACGACGTCAGCTCCAAAGCGTGACATCGTCAGGTGTTGAATCCTGACTTTCTTGACTTTTCTTGTTTCCTTCATTCTTGAGCATAAAAACGTTCAAAAAGCTCCAAAATGCTCCATTTTTCAGAATTCATGTCCCAAGTACCTAAAATGACAAAAAAAACGATTTACGGTAATATTTGATCATAAAAACACGATTTAGGGCTTAAATGACCTCCTAAAAGCGTAACAAATATTTCCTTATCAGTGAGTAGATCGGGTAGATCGAGTGTAGATCATGTGGATCGTGTTGCTTGTGTGATTTGTGAAGATCGGGTAGATCATGGTAGATTGGTACTAGCTAAGATTCGTACTCGACATTTAGCTTAGTGTCGGAAAATAATGTAAGCGACGTTGTATGGTTTTCTCCACCGAGAATGGAGCTTGTTGATTAGTGAAGTAACTCTCGAGTTGGGTACTCGAGGAGTGGAGTAGGTCGAAGAGGAGCTTCGTGACCGAACCACTATAAACCGCCGTGTCTGGGTTTGCATTTTCTTTACCTATCTCTTTACGTTTATCTTCATATTTACCGCTTTATACTTATGCTTGCATTGCATTTATGCTTGTGTGGTTTATTTCTTATATGGTGTTGATTGTTTTTATGTCATAGCTTGATAGTTTTTGTGTTGTAGTTTACATCATACTATCTCTAGTTGTTGTATGACCATTGTTGACACTTTTCATATTGTGTCACACTTTATCGGCTATTTGATACAAAAGTTTTTAGTTTTGAGTGAAAACCTATTAACCCCCCCCCCCTCTACGGTTTCCACAGTCATTCATAGCTTTGATACCAAAAGTTCTGGACGCTAAATTTGTCACTGATTTTAGACCTATAAGTTTGATTGGATGTGTTTATAAAGTCGTTATGAAGATCCTTGCTAATCGGTTAGCTACGATCATCTCGGACCTTGTCTCTGATATCCAATCTGCCTTTGTTGCTAATAGGCAAATATTAGATGGGCCCTTCATTCGAAATGAGTTACTTGCTTGGTGCAAAAAGAAAAAGAAGCAAACTTTGGTTTTTAAAGTCGACTTTGTTGAGGCATATGATTCGGTTCATTGGGACTATTTATTAGATGTGTTACAAGCTTTTGGTTTCGGTCCTAATTGGTGCATGTGGATTCGAGGCACTTTTAGTTCCGCAATGGCTTATATCTTGGTTAGATGGGTCTCTTGGGATAAAGTCTTGGCGTCTAAGAAAAATGGCGGCCTCGGTGTTTCAAGTTTCCACGCGTTAAACCGCGCTCTTTTACTAATGTGGGTATGGCACTTTCTTTCTCAAGATAGATCTCTTTGGTATTGTGTTATTCAAGCTCTGTATGGTCCTTCCCTTGAGTTACACCCTGTTAATCAGTCATCGATTTGGTGCTCTATTTTACGAGAGACGCATTTGTTGAATTCCAAAGGGTTTGACTTTGGTTCGCACTGTAAGAAACGAGTAGGTGATGGTCATACTACTCAGTTCTGGTACGATAATTGGGTTTCTGATCAACCCTTTCCGCGTCAGGTTTCCTCGCTTATTTGCCCTAGAGACGGATAAAGAGGCATCGGTTGCTTCAAAGTTGGGATCTTCTTCCATAGATGTCACCTTTCGAAGATCTGTGCGTGATGGAATTGAGCGAAAGCAGTGGACCGAATTAAATTCTTTATCAGGTTCTGTTACTCTTTCTTCTTCTAAAGATAGATGGATTTGTGATCTGAATGGCGAGGGTAAGTTTCATGTTAAAGAGGTTCGTATAATTTTAGATGATATTCTTCTTCCTTCAGATACTAATCCAACGAGATGAGAGACATATATCCTGATTAAGGTTAATGTTTTTGCTTGGCGTGCTCGGCTTGATCGACTTCCAACCAGATGTAATCTTATTCGTAGAGGAGTGGTTTTGGATTCTTCTCTATGCCCGATATGTGGCTTGGTTCCAGAGGATATTCATCATATCTTGTTTTGATGTGATATTGCTCAGCTTGTCTTTCGCAGGATTTGTCATTGGTGGGACTTGGATTGGCATGACTTATTGTCCTTTTCAGATTGGGTTGCTTGGTTTTCTGCTATTCGGTTCCCGTATAGACTCAAGTTAATTTTCGAAGGAGTTTTTTACATAGTCTGATGGCATCTTTGGGCGTTCAGGAACCAAACTATTTTTGCAGTGAACCCTCCGAGACGTTCTGTGATTTTTGATGATATAGTGTCGCATTCTTTTAATTGGTGTTCTAGTAGATCTAATAGTTTGTTTTCTTTGGAGAGTTGGATGAAAAATCCTCATTTGATTTCTTTGTAATGTTCTTTCTAGCATCTTGCTAGTTAATAAAATTTGCCATTAAAAAAAAAAAAAAAAAAAAAAAAAAAAAAAAAAAAAGTTACCTTAATAGATGAACTTGATGTAAGTTTTTCAGAGCATGCTAAGCTCTATTTTAGTTCGGTTTTGCCCTAATTTTTCATGTTTCATGTTTTTAACATCAAATATCCATAGATTTCATGAGTTATTTATACTACTCAAATACACCATACACTTTACATTCGGGGTAAATTAGAGACATTAGGAGCCACATCATTAATCTAAGGTAGACAAATATGACAACTAATAATAGGCATATTTGTGTTGAGAATTTACTAACAAATTTTATTTTTATTATTACTAGTTATAATGCTCGCGCACGTACGGGTTTTTTAATTTTTTTTTAATCATATATTTTTATTTATTAAAAAACAAATAATTTAATATTTGTTTTGTTTGATTTATGATGTTTAATTACAGTTTTTTATTATTAAAGATAATTATTTAAAAATTTTAATCCTATTATTAATTGCATCTTATCTATATTTTTTGTATTTATTTTTTACTTGTGTTATGAATAAATATAAAATGTTACCTAATAAAAAAATAATTTTTTTTAAATAAAATTATTACTAAATAAGATATGAATCCATTTTTTTGAAATAGAAAATCCAAATAATGGTTTTGTTTTATTATATAAAAGATTTTTTTTATGAATGAAAAGTTATTTCAAGACTGTGAGAGTAACATATATAGGGTATATTTGGCACGGAGCGATGTGAAACTTTTTTGAGTAGTGAGCAATGAACATTTTAATTTTTAGTAGTTATTTGACAAATGAGCGGTGAGCTTAGCTTTTTTTTTAAGACATCATTTTTTCAATGATTTTTTAAGAGATGGTGAATAGTGAGTTATGAGTTACGACTAGTTTCATGAAACACACTCATAATTACAGATCAAGTACAATAATATGAGATTTTTTTTTCCTTGTGAATTAAAGAAAGTAATAATTTTTTTTTTCAAATGATTGGAAGTTTGATTCAAGTCAAACCAATAATCTTTGACTATCCAGACTCATTAATTACCTTTTGCAAACCTAAGTCGTAG
Organism: Artemisia argyi; assembly: GCA_030686995.1. Taxonomy (NCBI): domain Eukaryota; kingdom Viridiplantae; phylum Streptophyta; class Magnoliopsida; order Asterales; family Asteraceae; genus Artemisia; species Artemisia argyi. The sequence continues at coordinate 16,001,242 of CM060697.1, read as the reverse complement.
CCTCCAATCCTCTTCACTCTCTCTCTCCCTGACTCCCTCTATCATATGAACACACACATACAAATTTATATAATATGCGTGTCTAATATAATATCACACACACATACATATCTATCTGTCTCTATGTACGTACAAATATAGTATATACAAAGGTCTCTCACTTTCAAGATGCTAAAATGCATATCAAGATCCAATCACACTCACCTCCAATGAAACTTCATTAAAACACACACCAACTCTTCTGTTAAAATGGACCATAAGTATGATCATGAATCACCTCATGCTAGTTTTCCAATCATAGCAGTTGCTATTATTGGAATATTTGCCACCATATTCGTTCTAGTCTTTTACTACATCTTTGTTATCAAATGTTGTCTCAACTGGCACAGAATCGACATCCTTCGTAGGTTTCCACTTTCGCGAAGCAGAAGTAATGATCATAACTATCACCAGCATCACCCCACTTCATCTGAGCTGCCCAAAGGACTTGACGAATCAGTTATTCGTTTAATACCAATATTCAAGTTTCAAAAGAAGCAAAATGATTCAGAACACGAATGCGCGGTTTGTTTAGCAGAGTTTCAAGATAATGAGAAGCTGAGAATGATACCTAACTGTGCACATGTGTTTCATATAGATTGCATTGATGTTTGGCTGCAAAACAATCCAAATTGTCCACTTTGTCGAAATAGTATCTCCATTTCGATACCTTCACATTATCCTGTACCCGAAGATACTAATGTTGATATATCTTCTCCAGGTTTAAGTGAAGACAATGATTATGTTGTGATTGAGTTATGCAGCAATGCTGGTGAGAGAAGAAACGTCACTGGAGAGGATGATGTGACGTTTCTTCTCTCACCAACACCAGTTCCTAAGAAAACGGGGAAAAACGTAAGAAAAAAATATGGACATGTTCTAAGCATGGGAGATGAATGCATTGATGTGAATACTAGAAGAAAGGGTGATGATCAGTTCGATATTCAACCCATTCGAAGGTCGTTTTCAATGGATTCGGCTTCTGATCGACAGCTTTTATTGGCGGTACAAGATATTATTCAAAGAAACAGTATGAATGATCATGTTGATGTAAGTGAAGTAAATGATGGGTCAAGTAGTAACAGGCTTAGAAGAGGCTTCTTTTCATTTGGGCATGCAAGAAGTGCAATTTTACCATTGCATTTAAATTCATAAGACTAGTAGTATATGGATTATTATTATTATTATTTTTCTTCTTATGGGGCTTACATGTAATAGTTGTCAAATATATTTTGTAAGTTAGTCACTGAATTAACAATATATATATATTTTTGCTATTAAAATATGTTGAGAGGTGAGCTTTGATTCATCTTTTTTTGTTGGTCCAATGCATGATTGGAATTTTCTATTGAAAATTTAGGAAGTTTGTGGTGCTGTGCAAGTGTGCATGTGTGTGTAGGGGAGAAAAGGAAACAGGTTTGTTGATGACCAAATGATCATCTGAATATCCATAACTTTTTAACTGTCTTTGTATTAAAGTCATGTTATTTGTTAGGTATATGCAGTAACTCAAACCGGTCTATAATCGGCTGTCTTTTTATAATGTGACGGGCATACATGATTCACTCAGCAGTTGTGGATATAGGGTGCTAAAGATTGAGCCTTTGACCTTGTGCTTGCTAGGTGCAAAGATGCCTCACCAATTATTATTTTTTCTTGTGGGCATATTGCATACATGTAATAGTTGTCAAATATATTTTGTAAGTTAGTCACTGAATTAACAATATATATATATATATATATATATATATATATATATTTGGCTATTAAAATCTATTGGGAGGTTAGCTTTGATTTATCTTAAAATCTATTGGGAGGTTAGCTTTGATTCATCTTTTTTGGTTGGTCCAATGCTTGATTGGAATTTTCTATTGAAAATTCAAGAAGTTTGTGGTGCAGTGCAAGTGTGCATGTGTGTAGAGGAGAAAAGGGAACAGGTTTGTTGATGACCAAATGGTCATCTGAATATTCATAACTTTTTACTTGTCTTTTGTATTAAAGTCATGTTGTTTGTTAGGTGCAAAGGTTAATATGCAGTAACTCAAACCGGTCTATAATTGGTTGTTTTTTTATAATGTGACGGGCATACATGACTTACTCAACGGTTGTAGATATAGCGTGCCAAAACTGAACCCTTGACTTTGTGCTTGCTAGATGCAAAGATGCCCCACCAATTACCAACTGGGCTACGTACTATTCACAAAGTTATGTTATTTGTCTTTAGAGTAAATTGAATATCTCAAGATTCATTGAAAGTGTTTTGTCGACTGAAGTACATTAAATTTACATTATTTCTCCTGACATACGAAATCGTTGATTGTAGGGGCTTCTCCAGCTTGCTGCCCAGGGCGTTAATATGTGTGACCACTTAAATTGTAAAAATCATTTGATTAAGAATATCATGAATAAATGATAGATATACCAGTTATGTTTAACACAGTAATTAATACAATAAATCTTAACCCAAGTATACCCAAGACCTTTGGTCTAATGATATGTAAGTTGCCAACTAACCTAGAAGTTGTGGTTTCAAGCCTCGCTGGAGGCATTTGTAAGATATACCATGAAATAGGTGGTGTAGGGTGTGAAAAAATTACCGTTCAAAAGAAAAACAAAGCTTAACCCAAGTATTGTTGTGGTTATTTGTATAAGAAGTTAAGAGTGTTTTTATGTAAGACATGATGAAGTGATGTATATAAACAAAAACGACTGGACGTTTAGTTTAAAGGAAAGGATGTAATAACGGCATTACGTAAAGGATATGGTCATAACTTCACCACCAAATCAGATTTGGCAATTTGATAATCTTAAGTTTTAAGTTTGACAATTTACGGAAACTACGAATGGATAATTTGAAAGGTTAATTGTGGTGCATATCTTCAACAGATCTATCATATAGTATCCCAGATCATCGTATTCGAGTTCAGTGTAATCCATTAAAGAGATCCAAGGTAATAAGGCTCTTAACCTATTTGATCCATTTTGACCCATGTTAATCCATTCAGGTTTTGTTCTCTAAAGCGTAAATTGCAAAAACAGTCTCCGAGGTTTACCCAAATTGCAGGCGCAGTTCTTACCTTTTCGAAAGTGCAGACACCGTCCTTGTAGGAATGCAATACAAAGAGATGAAGGGTATTTTTGCCATTTAATTTTGGTTAGGGACCAAAATTGCACTCGAAAGTTCCCTATAAGGATGGTGTTTGCACTTTCAGAATGGTGAGGATTGTGCCTGCAATTTCCGCAAACCTCAAGGACGGTTTCTGCAATTTACTCTTTTTTAAATTTATGACATATGAGACTTAAAACAAGTTATAAGACTGTTGCTAATGGGAACCGAAACACACACCTATCGACCGAGTTTGATCGCGTCCCCCGTTAGCAAGACCAAGTAGGACCGAGGTCCCCCAATTTTTTGATTGTTGTGGTCCGGTACTAGGACAATTCAATTTTTATATATTTATTATTATTATTATTATTATTATTATTATTATTATTATTATTATTATTATTAATTTGGGGTATTTTTTTGTTGTGATTGTGATCACCTTTCTACTTGTTTGTAGTCTTGTGTTGTATAGGAGAGAGAAACCTGAGGTGACGCTTAGGTGACGGAGTGACCACGCTTAGGTACGGAGTGACCTTCATACGGGACTTGGGATGGTGCTATGAGTGTTTGATCATCAGGGTTGTGGCTTCGTGGATCAGAAAATTATAAATCAAAGACCGTCAACCAGACCTGCACTACAACGACAGTCCTCACTTAGCATGACTTAAGGGTGTCTAGATAGGTTATTTTGTACTGTTTAATTACTTTCCTAAATGTGGCCATCCGATTTCCAATATGCAAACTAATCAAATGGGAATAATCTAGAACACCCTCTATAACCATAACCGGTTGTTAATTTTTATAACACTTTTATGGTGTAAAACAGTAAATACCTTGGTATTTTTGTGTATTAACTAATACAAAAGTAGATGACATTAGGTCAGTTCAACTTAGGCCAATACACACAAGTAAACAATGGTTAACCCACAAGGCCTTTTTAATTCAGTTTTCCGAATTTTCCTCATACTCAATTTTAAAGTCATACAATGCATGAAGGTTAAACTCTGAAAGAAAAGAGAATGATATAACTTTTTAAACAAACGCATGCGTTTCTTTGTTGCACAAAAACCTAGGTGGAAATGCTTAGATTCAAAACCGGTCATTTTTGCAGTATATACTGTTTCCTTGTTTGATGAGAAAGTTAGAAGACAGCTACATGACCAAGAAGTTCTAACCCGCAGCCAAGGTCCAAAACATAATTAATGATGAGATCCCGATAGTTATCCAACTCATGAAAGCCAAAGCAACTGCTAACTGGTACTTCTGGCATTCCTGGCCGGAACCACAACTTCCCAAGTCATTGAAGTACAAGATTGTTATGCCGGCCGAGGATGAAGCTGCTGCAAGGCTCAATGTTGCCGTTACCTGCCAATGATTTGTAGTTTAATATGTTAAAACAGCAGGGGAAATATATATATAAACTTGAATCTGCCATTGATGCTGACCCAATCTCCAACGACAAAAATGCTGACTAGAATGGGATTGTGGAGTGCCTTCTTCTTCACCAAGGCGCATGCATCCAGGAATGCAAGTCCAAAACTCCAGATTACTTGCAACCCCATTGAAGCAATCAAGTAGCTGAAATAGTACAAATACTTTTTTGAGTTCAATAATCATGATTAGTGTTTTATGTTTACCCAAAATTATCAGTTTCCTAGCAGCAACTCCTCACATCTGCTTCTCCAACTCTAATTAATTTGACCTTAAAACTCACACAACTATACACAATTACACATAACTAGTTGTGCCATCTATCTAAATATCTAATTATGTTTTTGCTAATACTAACCATCATCTTCCTGAAAAACCATAAATTCAAAGTACCCGATGCACAAACTCGACAAATGTTAAAACCACCCTAGCTTCATAGGTGATTGATTTTTAAATCATTGTATAGGGTTTTCTGTTGCAAAAACTAACTCACAAAGTAGTCTAATAACTCAGGAAGATTATGTACTTTGCACTTAAAGTCTTGAAGAGCACCGAGTGAAATGGTTCTTTTCGCATTTCTAATACTAGAACTTATCAAAAGTCACCCGTTATTGCAAAGAATATATTTTTCCTTGTTCAAAAAATAAAGGATCCGCACAAGGCACGGATTTGGTTCAGTTTGGTTACTAATTCTAATGCAAAGTTACATTTACAATTTCATTATCAATATTAGCCATATAAATTGGTCCAGTGTCATTCATGATGACAGAACATCAGAAAACAGGGGATTGATGACGTCTCTGCAGAAGATGATATACTTTGACATTTTCAAATTCGATACACTAATTTAAATTTAAAAATGAGACAAGTCTCTAAAGTTTCCATAAGATATTTCATAGTAGGATTCTCTATAGAACTGCTACAAAATATATCTAACGATAATTCAGTTTCAAATCCGCAGTGTGTTAATAATCTGAACATTACAAGCAATGTATTTAACAGAAATGTTAAAATACATTTTTTAACAGGGCAAGCATACCATTACTGCTCGATCAGTAGTAAAGAAATCATCAATTTAAGCAGGTTTGTTAGTTCTGGGAAACCAGCTTTCACTAGTCTGCTTTGTTCTACTCTACAATTACCTCGGACAACTTTATCATCAAGTTGCTTTGTGGAAACCACTAAATTTCCTTAAACTGGGATCTAACTCTGTGAACAGATCACCTACGGAAAGTCTAAAGTCTAAACTACTTGGATAAATCTAGTTGACCCGAATGCAAACCCATCTTACTGATTCGGGACAGCTCAAAGAGTTACCAAGGCATTAATATGGAAGCTTAAAAATGGCATATGCATAGAAAGAAGACATGAATTTTCATTAGCCCACAAGCAACCAACAAAATGTTTCAACAGCCCAGACAAATAACGGTTTTACAATTTGTCCCAGGACGGTCCAAATTCTATCGTTTAAGACGTTCATATCAATTGGTATTAGAGATGTTCGATTCTGAGAGTTAAAAAAAGAAAATGAATTGCTGTTTACTTGTCGGAATTACAGTTCATCGCAAAAACACTGTTCACATGGCTACTGTTAAAAGCAACTGAGTTAAACATGGGTAAAAGAAAAATATAGAGTATCTTGAGGAAATGAGATGAAACAATATTGAGGTGGAAAAGAGAGTTGAGCGTTAAGATGGTGATGTCAAAGAGAATAAAACGGGCAACTACAAAGAGACAAGTACTATACAAGAAGTAACTAGGGACCGATCCCAAAGCAATATGTCAATGGGGAGACTGGAACTGTTCACGGACCTAACTCAGGTTACCAAGAAGCGTCCAATCACTTGTGCCAAGAGTTAATCTAGAACAAATGCAAAAAATGCTATAGGCGGGCTGATTTTAGTAAAGGACATGAACCTATATCCGGCTTTGCTTGTAGCCGTTATGTAAAGAGAGTATTACAAAGTAGGGGTGGCAATTGTCGACACGACACGAACCCGACACGAAGTTAAACAGGTTTGGGTTGAGTATAAACAGGTTTAGGTAAAAAACAGGTCAACCCGTCTAACCCGTTTAATAAATGGGTCGTGTCTGGGTTGAGTAAATATTAAGCAGGTCAACCCGTGAACCCGTTTAAGTATATAAAACTCTAAAAACAAAATATATAACATGCCTTTTTATGTTGGATGGGGATTAAATGTATTATGTTATATACTTAATATGATTGAATTACGATTATACCTCATATATCATAGAAATTGACGCTTATAACTGAGAAAATTGTCGTATAGTTGTTTGTCTGTTATTTTTATCATATTTTAAATACTTCATTTTGGCATCTAAGCTAGTTAAATCAACAAACCACCAACCTTATTCACTACTCGATCTATTTATTTAAATAGGTTAAACGGGTCAAAAATGGGTTACACGTGTTATGCAGGTGCGGGTTAGGGTTGAGTTTCTTGACACGATTAATAAATGGGTCGTGTTTGGGTAAAGGTTACACTAACCCGCCAACACGCGAACCCGAATAGGTCAACACGAACACGACTCGATTGCCACCCCTATTACAAAGGCATGTAAGGGATCCAGGAATCAAGACTTTTTGACGCAATATATTAAGAACAATATGTTTTTTGCGGGCGGTAGTAATGATAAGAACCGTATAGTAATTATAGTATTTAGTCATATTCGAAACCCAAATGGCCACAATATCCTTAACACATGTAAGAAACCTAACTAAACAAAAATTTCAACATAGTTAGTTGTGTATCTTATTAAACAACATAATGTTAGTCGGCCAAGCCCGTTTGTGGGCTTATGGTCAATTTCCGTTAAGGTTGGTAGGTTTTCCATTGTAATTGGATTATAAATAGTTGATGAATAATACATTATATGCCTAGCATAATATTGTCTAACAAGTAATATCTAACAAAATGGTCTTAATTAGCTATTGATAAAAGCTAAAGAATAATCTAAAAGAAAAAAGGATTATGTCGAAGAATAACAATGTACTTTTCCAAAACAAAAATGATAGATGGGCCTAATAAATAGGCCTAATCGTAGACCTACCGCATTAATAACTTGTACATTTGATAGACCTACCGTATTAATAACTTGTACATTTATCAAATGTACAAGTTATTAATGCGGTAGGTCCACAGTTAGGCCTATCTATTATGTCCATGTATCACATCTCTTTCCAAAATGTACAAATTTGGTAGGTGAAATTTAAAAAAGTTGTATAAATGTAACAAACTTTCATAAACGGTGCAATTTGGTATGTCATGAAGACGTGTCACACCTGAAAGCCTGACACGTGGCACCATGTATAACGTGACACGTAATCGTCACGTACCAAATTGCAACGTTTATAAAAGTTCGTTACATTTACGCAACTTTTTTTAAAGTTCACCTAACACGGAAAAGTACATTGCTATTTTTTTTACCAAATCCGAAAAGAAAATATTAAAAAAAAAAAAAAAAAAAAGATACCTGAATGCAGTGAAATTAAAGAAAGAAGTAGTGGAAGCCATAGAAGCAATGGAAGCAGCAGCAAACAAACATTGAAACAATCTTAAAACCAAACCAGTTATTGTTCCTGGACTCCCTGCTAAATCCTTCATTTTTTTTTTTTTTTTTTTTGTTTCAATCACTTGTTTAAACCATCATCAAAGATTTAAGGAAAAAAACCCATGAATTAATTCCATGAAAATGTTGATCATAATTATTACACAATGGGGTTTGATGATGGTGTCATTATAAGAGAGTTGGAGGAGGAGTAAAGAAGATGATCAAATGGGGAAGTGGGGTTGGCTGGTGGAACAAAAGTAGAAAACGATCATGTACAACAACAAGAAGACAAATCCTACCCCTCCTCCCATAAACTCGAGTCTTACTAGACTGAATTGTCAATATTGCCCTTCTTTTAGAGCATTAGCAATCGTAATCTAAGTTAAACTTTAATACAATGTCATGTAAGCGTCATATCAGCTTTCACTTTTTCACCTTAACTAAAAAAAAATCACCCACAATCATCACTCAACTTTAACTCAACTATTTTCAAATTCTAACACTAAACTAAAACTAATATTTCATTTAATAACTAAAATAAATTTTATAAAACACAAATTACATTTAATCAATACCGTTTTAATTTGAGTTTTAATTTTGAAAAGTTCCTGCCCGTCTTTTGAATTTGAAACTTAAATATATCCCGCTCGTTTTTATTTTCTCACCATCTATAAATAACATACAAATTCACACTACTTTTCATACTTCAAACATATGGTTAATTTATGGTGGAGAGATGAAGAAAAATTGTTGGCTGAAGTTTGGTGTGAAGTTTCCCAAGAACAACACACCTACAAAGATCACACATTTTGGAATCGGGTTGTAGACATTTTCAACAATCAGAATGAGAGTGACAATCGTAACAAACATATGCTTGTTGGTAAATAGACAACACTTAACTTGGAATGTAAAAGATTCAACACTATTTATACGGAGGTGTTTATTAATAGGGAGGTAAATGCCAATGATTGTCTCGCCACTGCAAAGACTGTAGAAAAGTAGAGGAGGAGGGGGGTGAATACGTTCCTCTTTAAAACTTAAAATGTTTCGTATCAAATTTCCGATCAAGTGTGACTAAATATGAATAGTGGTTATGTCATTCATAACAAACATATATGTCAATTAATAACAAGTATGCAAGCAATCACATAGATTTAAACATAACGTGAGGTTTAAACGTTTTTAGCCAATTTTGATTTCAATGTGGACGGTCCTTTAAATACATTGATGGTCCCTTAAATGGTTGGGGACCGTCCCTGTATAAGGGACTGCCACCAGTGGGCGTGTCCATTTCATCTGATTAAGTTTTCTTATGTTTTATGTTTCTAAGTTAACTAGTTGATATCACAAGCATATACACACCAAGTCACACAAACATACATGTAATGCAAACATAGAAAGTAAAGAGCAAGGAAGAGAAAACGCAAACCGGACACGATGATTTATAGTGGTTCGGCACGAAGCACCTCTTCGTCCTACTTCACTCCCCGAGTCCCACACTCAAGAGTTACTTCACTAATCAACACACTCCTTTATGGTGGAACAAATCGTACACATGCTTACACCAAGTTTAACGACACTAAGCGGAATGTCGAGTCCTAATCCTAGCTAGAACCAATCTACACAAAGGCCTACATGGCCATACGAACAAGCACTCTTGTCCCACTTAGATCGACACACGATCTAAGCCTTTACACGAACGAGCACTCCCGTCACTTGAATCTTCACACTAAGACACACTTGGATCTTCACCCAATCCAAGCCTTCACACGAGGCTCACTTAGATCATCACCCGATCCAAGCCTTCACACACTGATGAGGCGAAAAATGATCCGTTTTTAGGGGGTCATTTAAGCCCGAATTCGAATTTATTTGATCAAATATTGCCCTAAATCGTTCCTTTTGTGATTTTAGGTACTTTGGGAGAGAAATCTGGAAAAGGAAGCAATTCGGACGTTTTTGGAGCATAAAAGTGAAGAAAACGCCAAAGTCTTAATTTTCCATGCTGGGAACAGTAGGTGACGGCGTCAAGAGCAACACCTTGACGGCGTCAAGAGCAAATTTCATGAATTTCCATGACTACCCAGAACAGATTTGACGGCGTCACGTTGGAAGGGCGTCAAGAGTAAAAGAGTCATGACGGCCTGGAAGTGAATAAGTCTTGACGGCGTCAGAAGTAGATCTAGGCAGTCCGAGGATTGTTTTGGCGGCGAGGTGACGGCGTCACAAGTTTATTCTTGACGCCGTCAAACCTATTTTTCTATATATAGTTTTCTAATTTTTCACATTTAAGGAGAGAAGTTTTGGGAGAAACCCTAAGTACGATTTTGGTGTAACTTTACAGGTTTTTCAAGGGTTCCAACCCCTTGATACCTTGCATGATTAATCAAGATAAGTGTTCTTCTAATTCAATCAATATGTCTATGTGTTGGTTGTCTATATCATGTTCTTATCTTAATTCTATCATGCTAGGCTAGATCTCTTTTGTGTTTGCTTAGATCTAATGAAACCTAGATGTTGATTACTTGTTTATTCTTGTCTTGGATGAATGATTCATATGTTAGGCTTAAGAAAACTGGTAGATCTCCAATTGGTAACATGCTTGAACGTCTTAAGAAACATGAACCAACGCGCACTAGGTCTTTATTGGTTGTATTTAATGCATGAGCCACTGTTTACAATCCCTATAGTTGTGCTGGGCATGGTGTAGGAGGAGATAAGAGCTCATAGAATTGGGGAGTTATGTGTGCCACCCCATGAATGGTATTAAGGAATACGATCCGTCATCCATGCAATTATAACAAGTAATTAACGTGTAAAAGATATCTAGGGAGTAGTGAAATCTAAGTAAACACATTTTCTCCAATTACTGCTCACAACTTTAGTATCAATTAGTTTACTTTCATTTTCTAGTATTTTATTTTGATTGCATCTTAGTATTGGGTTAGTTGAATAGCAACTAATTCCGCCCACTCTTCCAAAACCCGAGATTTTAACTTGCTTTCTAAAAAAATATAAAAACACAAAAATAATCATCCCTCACCTTTAGAACTAGTATTTAGGCTTTCTAATCCTAGCGACACTATTCCTAAGCTGAACGATCAATCCCCCGGTACTTGTCACTATACTATACTACAACGATCAGGTACACTGCCTGGTGGGGGTTGTAAGCTTCTCGAGATCCCTCGAGAGGTAAAACCTGTTGCGATTCCCACGCATCAAGTTTTTGGCGCCGCTGCCGGGGAATAGTTATTGTCTAGGTTAGAATTTCTTTTTATTAGGTCTACTTGCTAGATTCCTTTCTAGTAAGATTTTATTTTTATTTTTAGATCTTCTTTAGTCTATCTTTTTCTTTGTGCCCTTTGTTTGTGAAACCATTTTCATTTGTCTCCATGGCGGATGAAATTCCATTTAGATCATTAACTATAGAGGAACAATTAGTTTACTTGGATAGATTTGCCTCCTGTTGTTCCAATGAATTTTTAAGTGATCTTACATATATACAAGAGGAGATGGGTGTAAAGTTAGATGGGTTTGATGAATTTTATGCATGTGTGTTTTCTATTAGACGATCCTTATCAGGATTAATTCCTTTTAGTGAGACCCTTTGGATGAATTTTGAGAAAAGCTTCCTAACCATAACCCATAAGTTCAACGAATTGGTGGATTTGTATGAGTGAGATGACCTAGTTTCTAAGAACATGAACTTAGAATCAAACCAAGATTATGATATGGTTAGTGTTGAACTACCTAGTTGCATGAGCGGGATAGATTTCACCAAAACATACGACACACATGAGGTTAGAGTTGAGCCACCTAGTTGCATGTCATGGTTAGGTACTACCATAATACAAGATGAACACATAGGTGATATTGATGTGATGGAAGAGATAGTAGAAAACCCAAGCCCACTAAGTACCCCACAAGTCCTACCATCACTTAAGGAATACACACCACCCGTGACTTACCCAGAAGAAGTAGAAGAGACTATAGGAGCCCCAATAGAGGTAGAACCCTTGGACCAAGCACAACTAGAGAATATAGGTTTTAACACTTGTAGTGATGACCTTTCTTTTAGTTCAAAGGAAGTTCCTAGTTTTGATGAACCGGAGCCTCAACCAAAACCGTTACCTAATCTTCCATCTTTGGATGAAAATTTAGGAATTGAAATAGGTTCCGATCCACCCATCAAACCATATAGTCCGGGTAGTCTTAGGATAAAGGTAGTGGACTCTAAGCCTTGTAGAGAGGAAGCTAATATAGGAGTGGAAAATGACCTTACATGCTTACATCACCCATTTATGATTGATCACAAGAAACATTATGGGTTTAAACCGGGTTTATTAGGTCAAGATGGATCCCCAACTAGTAATCTCTTGAAGTTGATTGAAAATGATCCCTTTCTAGGAGAAAATATTAATCCACCCATTAACTCGATTGAATTAGGTAAGGTTATGATGATAGGAGCACAGCCCTTTGAGCATATAATTATTCCACCATACTTTCCTCATAAGGCATATTTCCACCCTAAGGGTGTGTATCGCTACTTCCACCCGCACTTAATCCTAAGTGTAAGGAAAACCTCCCCTATTTCCGTTAAATAAGGGTAGAGTCAGGCTCGTGACTCGAACAAAAACAAGCGCTTCTTGGGAGGCAACCCATGTTTTGTGTGATTTTATTTGTTTGTTTGTTATTTGCTTCCGTATGCATGTTTTATTTTTATTGTTGGTAGATCATGTTTCTAAACTAAATAGTGGAAATACTTTACTTTGTTGTTTTGGCCTAGTCTTAACTCCACCTAAAGGTATTTTTGCAAAAGATAAGTGTAAGGGGAAACCCCAAATATGTTTTTAAGAAACAAACCGATCATGATTCTCCACAATATTAAATGAACATGTATATTCGTATTTGTTAGAGTCAAATGCTTGTATTGAGTCATAATGAAGTTTTGCTGGATTTTCCAGGAAGTAGGACCAAGTTTTTCCAGAAATTTTCCGGAAACTTAACATAAGAATTTCTGCAGGTCCATTCTGACGGCGTCAGGGGTTTACTCTTGACGGCGTCAGGAGTTAAAATATGGAAATTTTACCGGTTTTGTTTTTCTAACGGAGTCTTATGGTTTTTGTGAATTATTAAGTTTTATAATCTCCAGGAGATCTGCAAACTTCATTCCACAAGCATTATATCTTATCTTGTTTTCTAGGATTTAGAAACTTATATAGGATGCCGCCGATTTTACGCGAGGTTGTCTTGTCTATTTTGTCAGGTTTTACAGGTTATGTATGACAAGGAGATGATTTATATTCTGGAAGGGAAGCTTTGATTGTTCATTTTCTTGGAGGAAGATTTAACCTGGCCACCTTATTATCCATACCGAGCGAATCAGGGGAGTATTTGATTTCATTCTTTTTACTTATTTCACTTTTACATTCTTTACTTGAACATTGGGGACAATGTTCATCTTAAGTGTAAGGGGAGGGTAAAAAGATGATACCTTACATATGCACTTTCGCTTGAGTTTGTTTTGTTTAATGGTTGATGTGTAATAAAACTATGAGAAATACTTGTTAGTGCAATTTTAAAGCCAAATTTAAAATTTTTTTACAACATTTAGGAGTGAAACTTTAGCCATAGCAAGCGTCTCATGGATAGGAGATTGTATGACTAGCACATAACCGTATATTCAGAAAAATTTTCCACCCAAATATGTGAGGTTCGCCTTTAGATTTGATAGGAAAAGCATTTATTATTAGTGCTTATGAGTGTACCGGTAGCATTTAGATTCTAGAACTTGCGTTAGTGATGCATCCCGAGACCGCTAGTGAGACTACATTCGTATGGTAGGATTTACTACATGATAAGAGGCATTAGGATTACCCTTGTGTTAAACCCGTATTATAATTACTTGACCATTTAAGTCATATTACTTGGCTAGTTAAGTCAACTAATTTTTCCCACACCCTTAGCGTTGTACTCATTTTTAGTACACGAAACCCCTAGTACACCCCTCCGAGCCTATCTTTTCGTTTCTAACTTTAAGCATTTTACTTAAAGGAAGAATTTGTTACACCCCACTTAAATGTACAACCAAATCGCCTTAGCCTTCCGTGTATGCGCTCATTTTTAGTGCATTATTGTTATTTGTTAAACCCTAAGTTAACTTTCTAATTGATTACATGGTTGCTAAGTCGAGTCATATCCTTGTACTTATTGTTTTGGGACGATTGGGACTCATGGGTAAAGTACTTATTTATGGAGTAATGGGGAAGAACATCATTTTATTACCCCCATATGTGCGTTAATCTTAAAAGTGCTCCAAGTGTTTTGATTTTCTTAATTCGAGTCATTAGATTAGTTTAATGTAAAGTATGTAAAGATTCAAGTGTAAGGGGAATGTTCATCCCCTATGATGTATTATTTTGGATGGTAGGGTAAGAGTGTATGCAAAAAAAAAAAAAAAAAAAAAAAAAAAAAAAAAAAAAAAAAAAAAAAAGGACTACCATCTCATTTCATTCTATGTTCATTTTATGTTTTTGTTATTTTTTCATTTATTAGCTTAAGTCGAGTCTAGTCTTGGCTTAGCAACGCCATATTGTACATGTAATTAACCAAGATTGTTAACTCGCCACCAGTAAAACTTCCTTTATCTAACAAAACCGTGTATTTCATATCCCTACACCTAACGTTACAACCCTTTAAAAGACCTCTTTGATAGTTTATCCTAGGTGCTTACTCCATGTGGTGGAGGTTTGATCCTTTCCCAAGCCTATGGTAATCTATTTTGCTATGACAGGTAGTGAAAGATATCTTCCATTTCCATATTGTAATTTACACTTTTTTACACCCGAGAGATGTGAGTATCTAAACACTATTTGTGAGGTGCTTGTGTATGACCTCCGTGCTTGTCTATTGGTCTTTAGTGGAACGATTATTTGTTGTAATTACTTTTATATTAGTGTTAAATGACCCCTAACTTGTCTTTTGAGTAGAATAAAAGCGCATTTGCTTGAGGACAAGCAAATCTCAAGTGTAAGGGTATATGATGAGGCAAAAAATGATCCTTTTTAGGGGATCATTTAAGCCCGAATTCGAATTTATTTGATCAAATATTGCCCTAAATCGTTCCTTTTGTGATTTTAGGTACTTTGGGAGAGAAATCTGGAAAAGGAAGCAATTCGGACGTTTTTGGAGCATAAAAGTGAAGAAAACGCCAAAGTCTTAATTTTCCATGCTGGGAACAGTAGGTGACGGCGTCAAGAGCAACACCTTGACGGCGTCAAGAGCAAATTTCATGAATTTCCATGACTACCCAGAACAGATTTGACGGCGTCACGTTGGAAGGGCGTCAAGAGTAAAAGAGTCATGACGGCCTGGAAGTGAATAAGTCTTGACGGCGTCAGAAGTAGATCTAGGCAGTCCGAGGATTGTTTTGGCGGCGAGGTGACGGCGTCACAAGTTTATTCTTGACGCCGTCAAACCTATTTTTCTATATATAGTTTTCTAATTTTTCACATTTAAGGAGAGAAGTTTTGGGAGAAACCCTAAGTACGATTTTGGTGTAACTTTACAGGTTTTTCAAGGGTTCCAACCCCTTGATACCTTGCATGATTAATCAAGATAAGTGTTCTTCTAATTCAATCAATATGTCTATGTGTTGGTTGTCTATATCATGTTCTTATCTTAATTCTATCATGCTAGGCTAGATCTCTTTTGTGTTTGCTTAGATCTAATGAAACCTAGATGTTGATTATGTGTTGATTACTTGTTTATTCTTGTCTTGGATGAATGATTCATATGTTAGGCTTAAGAAAACTGGCAGATCTCCAATTGGTAATATGCTTGAACGTCTTAAGAAACATGAACCAACGCGCACTAGGTCTTTATTGGTTGTATTTAATGCATGAGCCACTGTTTACAATCCCTATAGTTGTGCTGGGCATGGTGTAGGAGGAGATAAGAGCTCATAGAATTGGGGAGTTATGTGTGCCACCCCATGAATGGTATTAAGGAATACGATCCGTCATCCATGCAATTATAACAAGTAATTAACGTGTAAAAGATATCTAGGGAGTAGTGAAATCTAAGTAAACACATTTTCTCCAATTACTGCTCACAACTTTAGTATCAATTAGTTTACTTTCATTTTCTAGTATTTTATTTTGATTGCATCTTAGTATTGGGTTAGTTGAATAGCAACTAATTCCACCCACTCTTCCAAAACCCGAGATTTTAACTTGCTTTCTAAAAAAATATAAAAACACAAAAATAATCATCCCTCACCTTTAGAACTAGTATTTAGGCTTTCTAATCCTAGCGACACTATTCCTAAGCTGAACGATCAATCCCCCGGTACTTGTCACTATACTATACTACAACGATCAGGTACACTGCCTGGTGGGGGTTGTAAGCTTCTCGAGATCCCTCGAGAGGTAAAACCTGTTGCGATTCCCACGCATCACACACCGACTCAACTAACTCCTAGCTTACAAACTAGGACACCACACACCATACAACAATTATATGACCTATTCTTGTTACAAGATTTCTTGGATTTACATCACCATCCAAGTTCACACAAATACAATTCTTGGATCTACATCACCATCCAAGTTCACACAAATATCCCCATCCTCGACTCACACACAAGTTAGAAAACAATGACATAATATACATAACCTATCAACGTAACACTTGTTACGTTTGTGTGTGGACACCTATAACATCTCGAATCTTTATCTATGTCGAGAGTTCTTCTCTTACCCATGAGGTAGAGGAAATCATAACACTAGTTGGTGTGTGGACTCAATAACACTTCGATTCTTGACGACTTCGAGTGTTCTTCTATTGCACATGATATAGTGGATGACGGGATCACTTATAAACACATACCAAAGAGTTATAATGATCAAAGAATGAAAAGGAAAGACCAGGGAATTTTTGTGCAAAGCGGATCAGTTTTTCTGGTGAAAATGGGTCAGTATTTATAGCCTGGTTGAGGAGCATCTGACGGTCCCTTAAACCTTGGACGGTCCTTTATCAATAAGGGACCGTCCCATATATAAGGGACCTCCGCGACAGCTTTTGTCCTTTTGTGGTGAAATGTTACCTGGTAAAATTTTATCTGATTTGGGCGGGAAATGAGGCCGTTTGGACATTTTGAAATTCAAATTCAAATTTATTTTTCTTATTAAAACATTTCTTTATAAATACAAAAATAATTTGTCTAGTTTATTTTTGTAAAAATGTTTTGTTACATTTATAAAATGTAAGGATTAAGGACAAAAGGTTTTTCTTTGATCACTTAACAAAGTTGGTAAAGTGTTTGTACATACCTGAAGTGATGTCGAGAGACGTTGATGTGCGAATGAGTAACTTGTGCACTTTACGTTATGTATTACAAGTTACGTGTTTGTCATCATTAAAACATAAAAACATTGTATAGATTAAACGTTGTAACGTTTGCACTAACAATCTCCCCCTTTTGATGATGACAAATATGTAAACCGTAACTCATAGTAAAGTGTAGAAGTTACTAGTTTACACTTCCTCTCTCCCCCTTTTGTCAAAGCAAAAAGGTTTCGCCATTGTTGTGGTAGAAAGAAGATCGGCATGAACTTGAGAGGACAATTTGAGAAGATAACTTGAGAAGACAATCTTGAGCATATAGAATGAAAGATGATCCCCCAATGTATTAGAAAATCCCGAACCCCATCATTAAATGAATTGAGCGTGCGTTATCCTAGTGAAGCCTTGCTCCTACCGCCATGATTTAACTAACTCCGAACCATTTACCCAACTACTTCCGAGCTCCCCCTAGCTTATTGCATCCTTATTGACTTTAGCATATCCATGAGCTCCCCTTAGCTCATTGCATCCTTCTTAACCTACATCAAGGGTTAGTTTCAAGAAAGAAAGTATGTAGATGCGCCAACACTTGCAAATGCTCCCCCTTGGTGTATGCTCAAAACTAGTTTTGGCTACCAAAGAATCCAGCAATGAAGTAATGCTACAAAACAAAGTTAGTAGACAAGTGCACATGTATAATAATGATGATATATATAGGATGACATTATCAAAGATTAATACATGCATGACTCAATTATGATTATTCTAAAGCATGGCATGAAAGGGATTGAAACTAAACATATATGATAGTTGATTAACACACCATTCTCTAACATCTTCTAAAATAAGTGTCTAGTGTCTAGGTGGTATGGGTGAGGATGATATGCTCCTAGATGAGGATGAGGATGACTCTCTAAAGTGGAGAAGTGGGAAAGGTTGGACTGAAATAAAGAGAGGATGTTTTGAGCCAAAGTTTGGCAAGGATGGTGTGAAGATGAGATGCAGATAGGAGACTTCATAATTGAAGTTGGTGGTTATAGATGTGTGTGTGGGGATAATGAAAGGAATGTTTGCACATACAATGAGTGAGGAAAGAATTCAATGGAATACACGCATCCTTAAAAGGGCATCATCGATGTTGGAGAGAGGAAAGAGATCAACGGAATATTAACATCCTTAATAGGGCATCGTCGAAGAGATCGACTGAATACAAGCTATCCTAGTTTTGTTGGGTAGATGAAGATGTAGGAGATTTGGATTTGTTATTGGAGGTGGATATGTTGGTGATAATGAATGATCTTGATGACTGAGGTTAGGAGATTCTTTGTGATGTTTTTAACAAGGCATGATGTAGGATGGTTCAAAGTATTGCAGAAGAGGTAAAGCAGTGAACCAGTTCGTGAAACCACTACTGGGACGGTCCTTTAAATCATGGGACGTTCCTTTAAAAGATAAGGGACCGCCGTCAGTGTGGTGCAGAGTCTCTCCAGTTTTCTGTTTTTCCCGGATTTAGGTAATAAGGTAGTATTGTGACACTAGACACCCTAAAGGAAGATTATGATCTAGTGTGAAGAGGAATAAGCCTAGTTTCATAAGAATCAAAGATTTAAGCATATAATTCATTTGAACATGCATCACAAAACAATCAAGGATATTAGCATGTAAGACTATATGACATCTATAAGGTATCATCAAAGGCATACCTAGTCCAACATAGTTTGGGTGCACAAATAACATGTAAGCCATGTAGAGAGATGCATACAAAACATGATTACTATAAGGACAAGCATTAAGTAACACATGTTGACATTTAGCACATAAGAGCATGTATCATGGACATATATCAAGAATATGATATTAGAAAAGCTAAATCAAAGCAAGATCTTTCTAATGAACATGCATTCAATAATTAAGCAAGTAGGCATTGAGCACTTAAGGAAGCATGAAGACATTTAATCATATAAGTGCAAGATGTTGTTTACACATATTAAACACATATATGCAAGTAATCTATGTTTGTTAAGAAGAATCCTAATTACTACTTGTTTATAGTGCACTTCTAACGGGAGACAAAGATCATCGATGTAAAACATCTTTTGTCAAATGTAGGAATGGAAAATTTTCAATTTAGAGAATGGATATGAGACTATTACTTGTGGTGCTCAATTAAGGCTAAACACGACCATTTTTACGGGTTTACCACAAACCAACTTCTCTCCGGAAGCAATTCAACCGTTAGGTCAAACTGAGTTTCTAGTGCAATAGGTTCTCCAGTAGCCATTCTCATATTAGAAAAATTGGAATTCCTATACTTTCCCATCAAGGTTTTCCAAAGATGATATTGGCCAATACCGCTAGAATATATCCTAATATAACTCAACTATCAATATATTAAAAGTCGGTTAATGAAAATGACATGTCTTACACAACATCCTAACAAAGGCAAGTGCGGTATGTAAATCACGTGTTTTGGTTTCAAGAATACTCCATAGTAGATCTGAAAAAGAGAGTCTAATACAGATTACTTACCTTAATTGATCGGGTAATCTTTTACTTTGTATTATTGAGAGAAAACATATTGTATCATTTGACGAACATGCTTATTTAAGAGAAAAACCTTTTCACTCTTATGAGTTACTAATGAAAACAAGTATTTTTAGTTATAATGTGATTTACAAATTTTACTTGTTTATGTAGTGACACACGTTGTATAAATTATCCTTTAAAGATACATGTTATCTTCTTGAAGATTGATGATGTATTATTTGTAATATTTTTACTTGAAATGTGATTTTGAGTCTTGACTCATTCATGAGCAAAGTCTACATATGTTTTTTGTTTGCTCGTGTTTGGGTTTTCGGAAATGACACATTTACAAATTTCGTTGCAATGTAAATTGCTTGAATATTTCAGATGAAACATCCAAGTAGTCAATCCTACTTCGTTGTGTCTTTTAATCATCTTTTAAACATATTAGTTTAATGTTTGGAACACAACCTTTGGACAATTAGACTCAATGTGACATCATCAACACAAGTGTGAGTTATGATCCGATGCATATAATTTTTGTTTCGAGTAGGATGTCATTATTTTCATACCAATCGAGTGTGATTGAGTATGTATGTTCAAGATGATATGTTTTGTTATATCTTGAAGCTAAACAAATAATAAATCCAATTTCATGTCCACACTCAAACTCTTGTCAATTAGATTCGATAATTATATCAATCATAATTTGAATAATGAATCGATATAAGTTCAAAATCTTTCTTGACCCTCACAATCACTCTTTTTAATAAAGAAAATTAGTAAAGATTTATGGAATGTGCTCCATCAAATTTAATACTTGTTGTATGTGTGAGGTTAATAACAATGACATGTTAACTTAATGATTTAAATTTATCATTTATTTTTGTGTGCGAAAGCTATTTATTATTACATATAATATGCGCAATTTTTGACATTTCATAAGTATAAAAAAATTATTATCCTAACCATTTTTACATAATACATAACTTATGAAAAAGAGTAGTTTAAGACTACATGTTTGAAACAATTATTATGTGTTCAAATACATGCAAGGTTCAAGAATACATTTTCTTTTATGTAAATACTAATGTATTGTTATAAACCTTTTTCTTGATTAGAAAACCCATGGCCAACCAAGATAAGTGCATGCAATATTTTAGAAATAATGTTGAAGAAGTGTTACATATTTTAAGGTGTCGTATTTTAACACTAGAACCTTTGGAAGGATAATTGTGTAAAACAATTATTTTCGTCACACATGACTAATCAACTTAGTCTACATATCTAAGTGAGTTACTAAAACATTATAACATAAACAAACAATCAAAATCAAATAATCATTTAGCATATTACACACAACGATATTCGTAGTTGTTTAGCATGTTAGATACAACAACATATACTTGCTCGATTTTGTTTTTCAAAATAATTTTCCTCCCCAATTCAAGAATTAATTAATATCAAGTCTGATGACGTATAGCCTATAGTTGGGCCACGAGCCCAAATTATAGACATTACTAAGCCCAAACCCACCACGAGTGGGTTATCATGACAAATGACTTTGGCCATTAATACCAGTGGCTTGGGCTCACGAAGCCCAAAGCCCAACCGATACGCATAATTAAGAGATAAGGATCCTCTATTCACGGATAGATATCCTTACCTAAGATAAGCACCACGAGTGCGAAGAGTAAGGAGCAAGAAACCTACACGGTTTCTGCGCCCTATATATAGAATGATATATTCTCATTAAAATGTACGATTTACACAATCCCTAACTCTTCTACAAACCCTAAAACCGATTACTTACTCTCACGCCGGAGTCTAATCGTGGGAGACAATCCCACGATAAGCCTAACGGTGTTGTTTGCTTTCTTAGTGCGCATGTTTCACAAGCACTAAAGTTCTAATTGGTACGAGAGCAGGAGTTCAAACAAGGTAAGCCCAACTTTTGTATCAACAAGTGGCGCCATCCGTGGGACCATACACTAAGAACTCAAAACCAGAATGCCGAAAAACAAGAACTCAGGCCAGCGAACTCCGCAGCTGGAGAAAACGCGTGACGATTCACATAGGAAGAAGAATCAAGATTCGACTCCTAAACCGACCTCTGGAACAACCAGTGCGCCTGGTTATCGTGAGTCAAATGTAACTCCAATCTCGACCGCGGTAGAATTGCCTTCGGGAACAACCCGAACTGCTACCGTAGTCTCAAGCGCTGAGGACATTCAGCGCACCCTCTTCACCACTCCCCACCAGATGGCATCCACAGTGGACAACACTGTACCACCGGGAGCATCTAATAGAGGGAGGGAACCCCATGCAGAGACGGACATCCTTACAGTAGAAGAGGATGCTCCTGAAGTGGCATTAAACAATTTTGTGTCCCAACATTATGAGACTTTAACTCGTCTCATGCAAAAGGAGGCAAGGAAAAGGTCAAGCCGCAACCTGCAAAATCGGCTAAACTTTAACCAAGAAAAATCTCCACCGCGCCACCCTGAGCGCATAAACAGTAAGAGGCGCACCAACGCTCATGATAGGCTTGGTACCGCATCTAACTCACAATACTCGGAGGATTACGAAGACAACGTGAGGCGCACCAGTGTCCATGCTAGGCTTGGTAGCCGCAGGATACAAGATAGGCTTGGACGACAACATTCACCAAGCGTAAGCACCTCAAGGTCAGGAAGCAGAAGAATCCAAGACAGGTTGGGAAAACACTACTCCCCAAATACAAGTCCTTCAAATTCGGGCTCCGAGGACAAACGGCGTAAGCGCCATAGGAGAAACAACTCCCCTTCAAGCAGCTCCTCAGACAACGAGGACAGAGAGACGGGACATTGGAAATCTAAGAACCGACGCCGGTACGACGAGGAGGAGGATATTTCCCTTCCTTGGCGTCGCCAAAAGGTTGATGCGTTTACACAACGCATATGTGACTTCTCAGATGACAAGAGAAGGCGCATGCCCACCAATGTTAAAACATACGATGGCACGGGCGATCCTGATGATCATTTAAAAATTTTCGAGTCAGCAGCCGCTATCGAAAACTGGCCACAACCTGTGTGGTGCCATATGTTCAACTCTACCTTGGTAGGGAATGCGCGAACATGGTTCAGCAAGCTTCCACAACGAAGCATAAATGGGTTTGAAGAGCTGCGGAAGGCATTCCGCCAAAATTTCACACAACGAAAGAAGTGCGCAAAGAACCCTGTGGAACTTGCTAGAGTGAAACAGCGTCAAGGGGAATCCACGAGCGCTTACATGGAGCGCTTCAAGGATGAATGCATGCAAGTCAAGGCATGTCCCGAGGTATTAAAAATCTCAGGGTTCATGAACGGGATCAATAACCCAGAGCTGATACGAAAGCTAAATGACAAAGTACCCCAAAGCTTTGATGAGCTAGCAAAGCGCACAGATCCTTCGTTCAAGGGGAAGCGGCAGCGGCAGACAGCAAAAAAAGGTTACTCAACCTTTAAACCACAAGAACAGTCAAGGAGACAATCCAATGACCAAAGTGGCAACCGCAACAGGAATTACCGCAACCAAAACAGTGGAAGGGATAACGACAAGTACGTCCCATTTACAAAAACCCCTAAGGAAATATTCGCAACGGAGGGAGCAAATTTTCCAAAACCTCCACCCATGCTAACCCCAGAAGAAAAGCGCATCGGAGGGGGCTACTGCGAATATCATGGACAGAAGGGTCATACTACTAACGAGTGCGTCCAACTACGCCAGCTAATTGATAAATTAGTGAGAGAAGGAAAGATGGACCACCTCGTTAAAAACATCAAAGAAGGGAAAGATAGACAAAGGAATGGGGCCAAAAAGGAGATACCTAAAAATAAAGCTGATACAATATACATGATACAATCATGGCAGCGACATACGAAGCAAAAAGTCAGCCAAAGGTTTTCCAAGGGAAACCATATCTCTTTCCCCACCCTCACTGCGGACAACGCGGTAATCGAACCAGTCACCATCGAGATACAAGCGGGAGGTCACGAGATCCACCGCATGTATGTCGATGGAGGAGCATCTGCGGACATTATGTATGAACACTGCTTCAGAAGGCTAAAACCCAAGATACAAAACCAGTTAATCCCGGCCACGACGTCGCTGACTGGATTCACAGGCGAAAAAATTTGGCCCATGGGGCAGTTACGCATACTTGTAGCCATTGGTAATGAATACCATTCTATAACGGCTTGGATGAACTTCATGGTGATCAGGTCTCCCTCATCATACAATGGCATTATTGGGAGACCAGGGATATCCGCTATGCGCGCGGTCCCATCCACCGCACATGGGATGCTTAAATTTCCAGTAGAAGGAGGGATCGTCACCCTCTACAACGCTACCACATCTCCAAGAGAATGCAACATAGTGGCAGATGAAGTTCTGCGCGCTCCAGAACAACACACGAACAAGGTGACAAACCTAAAAGTTGCAATTAACCCAGATTATCCTGACCAAGAGATATCAATTGGGGGATCACTGTCCGACAAGGGCAAAGCAGCTGTGTGCGCACTATTGCAAAGGAACCTAAACATCTTCGCATGGGAACCCAAACATATGACTGGAGTGCCAAGAGCCATTACTGAACACAAGCTTGAAATCCGACAAGGATATCCTCCAATACGCCAAAAGAAACGTGGCCAAGCTCCAGAACGCGCACAAGCTATCCTAGAGGAAGTACACAAGCTCGTGGACGTAGGGATCATGCGAGAGGTCTATTACTACGATTGGCTTTCCAACCCAGTGATGGTAAAGAAAGGCGATGGTAGCTGGAGAATGTGCGTGGACTTCACCGATCTCAACAAAGCATGTCCACAAGATTGCTACCCACTACCAGAAATCGATTGGAAAGTAGAATCCCTGTGCGGATATCCCTTTAAATGCTTCCTAGACGTGTACAAAGGATACAAATGGCCAAGGAGGATGAAGAAAAAACAGCTTTCCACACGAGTCAAGGGGTGTATTGCTACACAAAAATGCCCTTTGGTTTAAAGAATGCAGAGGCCACATACCAACGGTTAGTGGACAACGCATTTGAGAAGCAAGTAGACCGCAATTTGGAGGTCTATGTTGATGACCTAGTCATAAAAAGCCATACCGAAGAGGAATTGGTGCGTGACATAGAGGAGACGTTTAAAATATTGGGAAGAATAAACATGAAGTTGAACCCTAAGAAGTGTACTTTTGGAGCAACAAAAGGCATGTTTCTTGGTTACCTAATAGAACCCGATGGTATTAAACTTTGTCCAGAAAAAACAAGAGCAGTCATCGAACTACCTTCACCGCGCACACTAAAAGAAGTCCAGTCACTAAACGACAAACTGGCCGGGTTGAACCGATTCTTGTCCAAATCAGCGGACAAATCACTTCCTCTCTTTAAAACACTCACGAAGTGCACAAAGAAGAGAGATTTTCGGTGGACTCCAGAAGCGGAAGACGCCTTCCAACAGCTAAAACAAAACCTAGCAGAGCTACCAAAGCTTGTCGCACCCCGACAAGGGGAAGAATTGATCATGTATCTATCAGCGACCCATGGAGCAGTTAGCGCGGTACTACTGACAGACAGAAACTCTGTTCAAACACCCATATACTTCGTAAGCAAAGCCCTCAAGAAGACAGAGACTAACTACACTGCTATGGAGAAACTGGTCCTAGCTCTAGTATTCGCAGCTAAAAGGCTGCGCAGGTACTTCCAAGCGCATCCGATCGCTGTAATCACGGACCAACCCATCAAGCAGGTTATCTCAAAACCTGACGCATCAGGGCGGCTTCAAAAGTGGAGTGTGTTATTGAGTGAACATAATATCTCCTATAGGCCGCGCACCGCGATCAAAGGACAGATACTGGCTGATTTCATTATCGAGAAGCCAGATGATGATACTCCATCAACAAAGATTGAAGTACCATTACAAGAACCATGGGTTCTATTTACAGATGGATCCTCATGCACAGAAGGATCAGGCGCAGGTCTTATCCTTACCAGCCCAGATGGAACAGAGCATACTTACGCCCTACGCTTTGAATTCATAGCCACAAACAATGAGGCAGAGTATGAAGCATTACTGGCTGGACTACGCATAGCAAATCAAATGGGTGTACGCAACCTAGAAGCTAATGTGGATTCACGATTAGTAGCAAACCACGTGTTAGGCGAGTATGTGGCTCAAGAAGAACACATGATCCAATACCTCGATAAAGCCAAATCCTTGATCAAGAATTTTGACAAGTTTTCCATCAAACAAATCCCACGAGAAGAAAACAAAAAAGCAGATGCGCTTAGTAAAATCGCATCCACAAGCTTTGCACACCTGTCAAAATAGGTATTGGTGGAAACATTGAAACACAAATCCATCTCTGAGATGGAAGTATCCACAGTGAGAGAGGAAGAAAATCCCACATGGATGACACCCATCATGGATTTTATCAGTAAGGGAACACTCCCCCAGGAACAAAAGGACGCTCGACGGATACGACGCACAACGCAGAGGTTCGAACTTCGAGATGGTATTCTATATCGGCGTTCATTCCTACAACCATGGCTCAGGTGCGTTGGACCTCTTCAGGCAGATTACGTACTCCGGGAAATCCACGCTGGATCTTGCAGCATGCACTCAGGACCACGGTCTGTTGTAGCGCGCGCCTTGCGATCCGGATATTACTGGCCTACCATGCACCGCGATGCGCGAGACATGATTAGAAGATGCAACGACTGCCAAGTCCATAGACCCATTCCGCGTCGGCCACAACATGAGTTAACACCCATCACCTCACCATGGCCATTCCACAAGTGGGGAATTGACATCGCTGGACCCTTTCCAGTCGCGGCAGGAGGACTCAAGTTCCTCATTGTCGCCATCGACTACTTCACCAAATGGATCGAGGCAAAAACAGTGGTAAGTATCACAGGTATCCAGGTCAAACGATTCGTTTGGGATAACATTGTATGCCGCTTTGGCCTACCTGGAGAAATTATTTCAGACAATGGAAAACAATTCTGTGATAACCCATTCAAAGATTGGTGCGCGCAGTTAAACATCACACAGCACTTCGCGTCAGTCAAACATCCACAAACAAATGGATTGGTAGAACGCGCGAATCGTAGCCTGGGTGAAGGAATTAAAGCGCGCTTGGACAAACATAAAGGAAGATGGGTAGACAAATTATCGCATGTTTTGTGGGCTCACCGCACAGATATCAAAGTCAGCAATGGCGACACACCTTTTTCTCTTGTCTACGGGACAGAAGCTGTTATACCAGCAGAAATTGGAATGCCAACAATCCGTACATCGGAAGTTAACATCGCAACAAACGATGGGGAACGACGCATTGACTTAGATATGTTGGAAGAACGACGCGAAAGGGCGGCTATCCGCGAAGCAAAAGCTAAATCAAAGATGAAGAAGTATTATGATGCACGAGTCAGACACACTTCTTTCAAACCAGGGGACTTTGTATACCGCGCTAACGATGCCAGCCACGCGGAAGACACGGGCAAGCTCGGACCCAAGTGGGAGGGACCTTACGAGGTTACAGAGGCATTAGGCGACGGTGCATACAGAGTGCGTGACATGAAAGGCCACGAGCTACCACGCACTTGGAACATTTGCAATCTCAAGAGATGCTACCTTTAGGCCACGAGCCACACACTGACACATCCGCACTTTAGTAAGAGCTTAATAAATGTTGGTGTATTTATTTTTTCTTTCTTTTTTAGGAAATTGTCATTTTTGCACTTGCAACAATCAATAAAACGTTGTGGTTTCTAGCTAACTCCACAACACAGTTTAACATTATTGTTTACATTCTTCATTTATGTTTCAATTCTGTTTATATTATTGCCTACATGGCGTGCATGCACTTTTTAAGACCACACGAGGGCAGACAGGATGAGTAAACCTACTAAAATACTCGTTGAGTAAGAGGGTTGCAAACCCATCAACATCGGATCACGCATCCCTGTTAGACACGTTACTATCAAGACGTTGGAGTAAGTTAATAAGTACACCCCACGAGGGATGCACTTTATCGCACACGCTGCGCGTTTAACAAAACATGGACTCAAAACAATTGACTCCTACATAGTGGAACTCGCAGTACGCTGCATTCCACCACACGGATTCAAAACAATTGATTCCTAAATTCGTACACTAACTTCATACAAGCTGATGACTTTAGTACGCATCTCACAATGAATGCGCAACAACAAGTTGAAAACGAACTAATAAACCAAGACACTTGGTCACCAAAAATGATAAGCGTAGTACGCTACACATTTACTCACACGTTTGTTCAGGTTATGGACCGTGAACGTTTCCTAAGTCACGAACTTAACACATTTTGGGCTCAAATACAAGATATTACTTGCACATTTATTACTTTAGATAAAGTCTTTCACGTGATAAAGGAATAAAAAAATCGAAGTACAAAAACAACATAGGTGCACAAAAGAGCTCAATAATTTTATTTACTAAAAACTACAAGTTTTTTACAAAAAGCTATAACTACGAGTTATACACATCTACACACTATGGACACGCTCCGTGGAAGGTTCTGGCACAGCTGAGCTTCCTGACTCTTGCAGCTTCCTCAACAATAATGCATCCCTTTGTGACACAGTCGCCACACTGACGGCAACACCATCTGACCTAGGAAGATGGGCAGCACCCACGCCGCAGAGAGTGGCCTTTCCTTTAAGACCTTTCTTCTTGGCCGCCCTCTCCTCGTGGCGCTCCAAAACTTCCTTCAGTGGTACCTCCGTCTCAAGAGCGAAGGGGTTCAGGATATCACGCGGTCGCGCAAACACCGGAACCTGCAGTTGGGACTCATCAGGCTTTAAGAAGAAATCAGCCTCGGCCTCTGCATTTTCAGCTATATGCCTCCCAAGTGTTAATCCCTGCATGATTACTCGGATGGGATAATCTTGGTCACGCTCCAGCTACGCAATGTGGGGAAGCTCAAAAAGCCTCATCTTTTCCATCGCTTGCATAAGCTCATCGTAGGCATCAACATTATACTCAGGAACCTCAGAGGGAGATACCTTGAGCAGTTGCGCCTCAGCCAACTCTTCAATGGCCTGCGTCTTGCCACGAGCAACGGCGCGCTCCACCACCCTCCCAAAGGCGTTCACAACCTCTGAGGACTCCAAAGTACCCACGGCAGCCAAGCGCAAGCCATGGCTGATCAACCACCTGCGAAAACAACGACAAAGGCATTAGAAAAGAAACACAAAATATATAAAGAAATTAAGGTACAACAAGTACCTGCGCTCTGCTATAGTCGACATCAGATGGGGATACAGCTCCTCATCATACTCTATGCTGAGACGGCGCAGTTTCTCTTCCTGCGCCTCCACAAAATCCTCAACCTTCTTGCCAAACTTAGCAAGCTCACCGCAGAGCTCATTCTTCCTCTCCTCTAAGTATTTTACCCCCCAGGCAAGGTCAGCTTTATATTGCTGCGACTCCCCACGTTCGCGCTGTAGCTCAGCCAAAACTACCAGCTTCTCCTCAGTCGCCTTCTTGGCGCGCTCATCGGCAGCTAACACCTCTGCCTGAGCTTCCGCCAATTGCGCTTTCAGCTGCGCAATCTGCTCATCCCTCAGAGCAAGGCTGCCTTCCTCAACGACGGCCCGCGCCTTTAGCTGAGTGACCAACTCAGCCTGGCGGGTAGCAACACCAGCAAGCTCATCAACCAACTCCCACACAGACATCTGCGCCGTAGCCTTTAAAGGCTCCTTTACATCAGCAACCTTGGGCGACGCGACACGATCAACAAAAACCGCATCAGCCTCTGCAGGATGATCCCTATGAGATAAAGAAGATGAGGTTAGTCCGCGGATATATATAATAAAACAAGAGGAAATAGTTACAGTAAAAAATGCTTACACAAGAGGTGAAGAGTCGGCCCGATTCTTCTGTGCGCTAGTAGCAGACATCTCGTCTGGCGCGTTTGACTCATCTTCACCGATCAAACGACGTCTCCTCTTGGAGGTACCAACCACATAACCACCAGAAGACGCTCCCTTGCGCTTCTCCTTGCGGACCTCCGCGGACTCCAAAATCTCCACGCTGTTAGACGCCTCAACATGCGTCTCTTCCTCCACGGGAGACCTCTCCTCAGTAGGAGGAACAACCTGCACTGGCGCGACAAGCACAGCTGCAAGAGGAGAGTCTTGTTGCGCAACAGCCGCAAAAGTAGTCAAGTGCCCCGCCGTGGCCTATAATATGGGTTGCTCACCCTCCCTTAGGGGGCGCACCCCTATCGTCACACGCTTCGGTTCTTTCAGCTTTACAACAGAGAACAAATCCATCTCTGCGATACACAAAAGAACAAAGTTAGTTATTCAAAGGATTGATAGCAAAACACTTACGTTATAGATGCAGTAAAAGGATGAGCACCCACCCTGGCTGTCCTCATCAAGAAAGGTTTGAACCTCATTCGCACCATCAAAATAATTTTGTCTCAGCCCCATATGCACCAAGAACTCCTCAGGATAGGAGTTAACGGGAATGCGGTTAACATCAATTATGTCCGCATCCGCAGCACTGTAAGAACCAGGGATAGGACGCTCATCCCTCGGTAGCGACCTTTGAGTATAGAACTCAAAGCGCGACGGAAATACCACATCATCTACCCAAAAGAAGTACTCTCTCCAATGCCGTAGAGAATCTACCTTCTCCTCATAACTTTGGAGGCGCCCTGCGCGTTTGGCAAACGAAACCCATCCGTGCGACCACGTTGTGTGGTAAAACGCACGAAAAAGGTCAACCGTCGGATTGATAGCCAATAACCGACATTTAATCTCAAAGTTTGATACCTTAGCCGCACCTATATAGTGCAGCTGTGAGATATGGAGTTGGTAATGATTAAGCACATTGCTCAAAAACACAGAAATGGGCACATGATGATTCGCGTAATTAAAAAAGCGTGTATACAAGCCAATTTTCCCATTGGGGAAATCAGCAATGCACGCATCCACGTCTGGTGCTTCGGGGTGTACGTCGAGAGGAATGAAGAAGTCAGAGGAAAACTGACGTACATCATCCTCATCCAACCTAGAGCGAAAGTCGTGTAATTGAGCAACCATTTTATAAATAAGGATTGGTAAATTATTGCGCACGCGCAGTTACCTAACGTATACAGAGGATCGAGGAGAGACAAAGCTTTCGAAATGATAGCGGACTTTGCAAATGGTGAAAAAAAGTTTTAACTGTGTGAAACACAGTGAAATGGGGGCGGTGCTTTATATAATAGGCTAAGAAACCCTAAATGGGATGCCACGTGGAATCCACTCACGAACGTGTGGCTGGGAGATGAAGAGTACAAGCACTTTTCCCCTTTCCCGAGACACACGTGGATAGCTCCCCCGTTTCTCGAGGCATACTTTGTGATATTTGGGACTAGGTTCATTGTTCCTATCATTTGGGCGGGAAATATTTAATTTCTTCCCGCCACGCTTGCCGCTCGTTCCTTTAGTCTAGTATCCGAGACTACGTGCCGCGCACACTAGACTGGGGGGACATGATGACGTATAGCCTATAGTTGGGCCACGAGCCAAAATTATAGACATTACTAAGCCCAAACCCACCACGAGTGGGTTATCATGACAAATGACTTGGGCCATTAATACCAGCGGCTTGGGCTCACAAAGCCCAAAGCCCAACCGATACGCATAATTAAGAGATAAGGATCCTCTATTCACGGATAGATATCCTTACCTAAGATAAGCACCACGAGTGCGAAGAGTAAGGAGCAAGAAACCTACACGGTTTCTGCGCCCTATATATAGAATGATATATTCTCATTAAAAGGTACGATTTACACAATCCCTAACTCTTCTACAAACCCTAAAACCGATTACTTACTCTCACGCCGGAGTCTAATCGTGGGAGACAATCCCACGATAAGCCTAACGGTGTTGTTTGCTTTCTTAGTGCGCAGGTTTCACAAGCACTAAAGTTCTAATTGGTACGAGAGCAGGAGTTCAAACAAGGTAAGCCCAACTTTTGTATCAACAAAGTCAATGAAACCATTTTTCAAAAATTCATTTACTTAAGATGTCCGACTCGAGAGCTTTAGCAAAAAGGTAGTTTTATATTAAAATGTGACATACGGTTTTTACTAGTATGAAGTATTTTACATTAACGACTTAATTAAGTATGGAATCAATCATTTTAATTATTTTTGAATGAAAGTACATTCAATTACCATTAAAATGGCGGGTGGCACGACTCCTACGGACTTACGGTTGATTTTATATGAATTTTCAAAGTTTGACACTGTTCTGTTGGAGGTCCCTTAAATACCCGACGGTCCCTTAGTGATAAAGGACCGCCCAGAGATAAAGGACTGCCACCACTAAGTAAAAAACCATTTTTCGTATAAAAATTCATTTCCTTCAAGCAAGTATATGAGGTGCATTTAACCAACAAAACTAGTACGAATTAAACAACAAAACACACGTTTAGCAACTAAACACTTTTCATATTTAATCCCTCTTAATGAGAAATTTGATACGTGGACCGTACTCTATTTTAAAAACCATTTGTTTGAAAACTAGAGCGACAAGGCTCTGATACCAATTGTAGAAACGTAGAGGGGGGGGGGGTGAATACGTTCCTCTTTAAAACTTAAAATGTTTCGTATCAAATTCTCGATCAGTGACTAAATATGAATAGTGGTTATGTCATTCATAACAAACATATATATCACTTAATAACAAGTATGCAAGCAATCACATAAACTTAAATATAACGTGAGGTTTAAACGTTTTTAGCCAATTTTGATTTCACTGTGGACAGTCCTTTAAATACATTGACGGTCCCTTAAATGTTTGGGGACCGTCCCTGTATAAGGGACCGCCACCAGTGGGCGTGTCCATTTCATCTGATTAAGTTTTCTTATGTTTATATTTCTAAGTTAACTATTTTATATCACAAGCATATACACACCAAGTCACACAAACATAAATGTAATGCAAAAATAGAAAGTAAAGAGCAACGAAGAGAAAACGCAAACCGGACATATGATTTATAGTGGTTCGGCACGAAGCACCTCTTCGTCCTACTCCACTCCCAGAGTCCCACACTCGAGAGTTACTTCACTAATCAACACGCTCCTTTATGGTGGAACAAACCGTACACAAGCTTACAACAAGTTTAACGATACTAAGCGGAATGTCGAGTCCTAATCCTAGCTAGAACCAATCTACACAAAGGCCCACATGGCCACACGAACAAGCGCTATTGTCCCACTTAGATCGACACACGATCTAAGCCTTCACACGAATGAGCACTCCTGTTCACTTGAATCTTCACACTAAGACACACTTGGATCTTCACCGAATCCAAGCCTTCACAAGAGACTCACTTAGATCATCACCCGATCCAAGCCTTCACACACCGACTCAACTAATTCCTAGCTTACAAACTAGGACACCACACACCATACAACAATTACATGACCTATTCTAGTTACAAGATTTCTTGGATCTACATCACCATCCAAGTTCACACAAATACAATTCTTGGATCTACATCACCATCCAAGTTCACATAAATATCCCCATCCTCGACTCATACATAAGTCGAAAAACAATGACATAATATACATAACATATCACTGTAACACTTGTTACGTTTGTGTGTGGACACCTATAACATCTCGAATCTATGTCGAGAGTTCTTCTCTTACCCATGAGGTAGAGGAAATCATAACACTAGTTGGTGTGTGGACTCAATAACACTTCGATTCTTGACGGCTTCGAGTGTTCTTCTCTTGCACATGATGTAGTGGATGACGGGATCACTTATAAACACATACCAAAGAGTTATAATGATCAAAGAATGAAAAGGAAAGACCAGGGAATTTGTGCAAAGAGGATCAGTTTTTCTGGTGAAAATGGGTCAGTATTTATAGCCTGGTCGAGGAGCGTCCGACGGTCCCTTAAACCTTGGACGGTCCTTTATCAATAAGGGACCGTCCCATATATAAGGGACCTCCGCGACAGTTTTTGTCCTTTTGTGGTGAAATGTTATCTGGTAAAATTTTATCTGATTTAGGCGGGAAATGAGGTCGTTTGGACATTTTGAAATTCAAATTCAAATTTATTTTTCTTATTAAAAATTTTCTTTATAATACAAAAATAATTTGTATAGTTTATTTTTGTAAAAATGTTTTGTTACATTTATAAAATGTAAGGATTAAGGACAAAAGTTTTTTCTTTGATCACTTAACAAAGTTGGTAAAGTGTTTGTACATACCTGAAGGGATGTCGAGAGACGTTGATGTACGAACGAGTAACTTGTGCACTTTACGTTATGTATTACAAGTTACGTGTTTGTCATCATTAAAATACAAAGACATTGTATAAATTAAAAGTCGTAACGTTTGCACTAACAAAGACAATTTATGAGCAATGCTATGGTGGGAAAAGCTTCAAATATGTTCACGTGTGGGAGGTTTTGAGAAACCAACCTAAATGGCTAATTTATGTTTAACGGTGTTGTATGCTTTAGTATCGTTTTTAACTATTTCCGTATCGTTTTTAATATGTTGTAACGTTACTTTGTGTTTGAATTTGAATAAAAGGCTTAACGTTTATAAAACACAAATTATATTAATCATTAAACTTAAACACAAATTACATTAAATATTAAACTTAAAACACGAACTACATTAAACACGAATTACATTAAACATCAAAACTAAGAATTAAAAAAATGAATCATCTGAGACATAACCCTCGTTACTCGAAGTCGAAGACTCTGATTGAATGGGGCCTAACCCCATGGCCCATCGGTATTGTGTTTCTCTATTTGCCCACTCCAAACGAGCATCTTCTCGAGCCCTACGAGCAGTTGCCTCACGTTCTTTGGTTTTTTCATACTCTATCTCAAGACTTGTAAATCTTGCTCCAGGAGTTCTTCACCAGTCAACCCAAATCTTGCCGGTGGATTATTTGCCGGTTGATCGGGTTGTTATTGGACAATCGGTGGATTGGGTACCGGTTCATTTTCCGGAATGAATACCGGAGAGATGTCTTCCGGTGGAGTGTTCACCGGTTCATTTGGAATCATGTTGGAGCTTGGGAATTGCTGGGAGAAGTCGTTTTCATTTGAGAATTGTTGAGAGAAGTCACGGTGACTTGGGAATTGTTGGGAGAAGTCACGGTGACTTGGGAATTGTTGGGAGAAGTCTTTGCGAGACATTGTTGTAGAGAG
Organism: Artemisia argyi; assembly: GCA_030686995.1. NCBI lineage: Eukaryota > Viridiplantae > Streptophyta > Magnoliopsida > Asterales > Asteraceae > Artemisia > Artemisia argyi. Next base: position 15,965,974 of record CM060697.1, on the reverse strand, counting down.
TATTTGTTAATAAATTTTATGTGTGTGTGTGTGTTGTGTGTGTATAATCAATTTAATGTACATGGGTATTGGTAAGATGTAATTTAGAGGTTAAGTATTCCAAAAAAATACTCGTGAAAGTATTTCCCCGGGTCGTTCTCCCAACGAAGGTTGAATGGAATCGTGATTTGGTTCATGATTCGTGAAGTGAATGGGAATAAAAGTGATAATTGTGATTATGGAACTAAATCAATGATAAGAAATAAGAGAATAAGCAAGAGGTACAAGCTACTAATGTACAATTGTTTAAAAAACAAAAAAGGGGAAATCAAACGCGAATTTAAAACGTTACGTACGAATTAAAAAGTAAATTTTAATGAAAAATGATCCTAAAAATGTAAAATAAATTTCTAAAAATCTTAAACAACTAAAAATAATTTTAAGAGAAAGAAAAATATTTTTTTGACTTTTTATTTATTTTCTATGAATTAATTTCTATTTTTGTAATATTAAAATGAATTAAAAATAAAAGAAAATGTAAAATAAATGTGAAAAATACAAAATAAGTTTTGAAAAATCTAAAATAACATAAAAGAATTTTATAAAATATTTTTGGAATTTTTCAGGCTTTTTTTTTTTTTTTTTTTTTGATTTTTCTTTTTTAAAAATTATTTAAAATTGATTAAAAATTAAAATAAAATGAGAAAAATAGGAAAACAGCTCAGAAAATTATTAAAAATCTAAAATAATAAATGAGAACTAGGAAAAATTTGAAAAGTGAAAATAAGCTGAATAAAGTGCTTACTAAGATGAAACAGCTTAATACAAGTGCTTATTAATAAGCACTTGTATCAAAACTGTGTGAAACTTAAAACACAGATGTAAAATACTCAAATAAGCATCAAAAAACTTAAATCAGAACATGATTGACACAAAAACTCAAGGTATGATCAATAAGCAGTTTCTTATAAGCCAAGAAATAAGCAAATTGGTCACAGAATAAGCCAGATGATTAGGAAATATGTGATACACTGCTGAAAGCCTAAAACAACTCATATTATGCAAGTATACAAGAATTACAAGTCAAATAAAACACTAGCAGGCCTTAATTCACATCAGTAGAACTTGTTTCAATCTCCTAATTAACAGGCTACAATAAGCAGTCTCAATCAGCACTAAACTAAAAACTAAGGGGGGCAAAAGCTTAACTAACCTACTGAGATTCTAAATATCCTAAAAGCCCTATCACAGTCTATTAATTGCTACCCTAATTGATGCCTAGATCAGGTGTCAAAATAACACATGCAACTGAAAAAATTTGACTTTTAAATGACATAAGAACTTTGACCAAACTCAATTTCAATAGCCTAAATCTATTACTAAATGATATATTGAACTAGTTTAAGCACAGAAATCATAATCACAAACACAAAATACATCAAATGATTAAAAGTACATGAACAGATTTCCAATTAAGCAGACGAAAAATGAAGTTGAGATCCAATTTTGACTATTATCAAGAGTCCTACTAATTTTAAGCCATGACTAATCTAACCTGACCTATAGTGAACTGATTATGGAGTGGAAACAACTAAATAACCACACTATCAGTAGAATTAAAACTGATCCAAACACTCCCTAAAAAACATGTTATTCTAACAATTGCATAACTAAACTAACATTCACTAAACCAATACAAACTGATATACTAACACTAATTGAAGCTAAAACAGCAAATGAATTCAAAAATAACCAACAGCATCTCAGAATCAAAGATCAACAATTTCAAGACAGTAGAGAAGCAATCAAGTACAATCATTACACTAATGAAACAGTTAAGCTAAATTTCTACTAACACTTCTAAAACAAGCTCAAATTAAAGCAATCCAACAATAAACTAATCCATCATACTAACAAAAGCTTATTCACACAGATCAATAAGGAATTCAAACTAAAAATGAATATGAGAATCTTACAATTTAATACCTCAACTGAAAAGAGGTTTTACTCTAACAAAGCCTATCTTTAGATAGGCTAATCTTCACCAGGAACAGGATCTAACACCATGAACACCATCTTCAATCTTTGGTTGACTATCGTTGACCATTAGTAAACAATTTTGAACAGAATTAAGGTACAAATCTCACAACTAGCTATCATGAAGCTAGAATGAGATACTGAGAATTATGAATGAAAACTTGAACAGAATCTAAGTAATAACTAGCTGTGAAAATGAAATGATACTGAATTTAATTGAAAAACTTAAATCTTATTAAAACTTTAATTGAGTACAAAATAAGCTACAATAAGCTGAGATAAGTGTGAAATTAAGCTAAAATTAACCCTACTACATTACTCTACTCCTACTCCTAAAGCTAACAGTCCCAAATCATTGGAGTGAGGAGGCTTTTATAGCCTGAGCTCAGGTCTTCAGGAGGATCCAGAAATGGCATCTTCTCAGTATATCCACTATTTGATCCCTTATCCAATCATAGCCCTTTAATTGAATTCGATGAGGTGTCTTATGACTTATCCAATCATAGCCATCCACGAGTACACCCTGGCAATCCTTGGTACTGACACATCCTGACACGTGTGTCAGCTTCTAGAAGCCCTTTAGTTAGACTTTATTGCCCTTAATCACGGTCAATTCGAAGCTGGGTAAAATAGGGTTCTTTGGGTGAATAGTGAATCTGGGTTTGAGGTAAAAAAGGGCGCGGGTATATTTTTTTTATAATTGTTTGTTTTATGTTTGACCCTGGTTAGTGACTTTGACCGAGCATGGGTTGGGCTTGGGTGATTGGTTTTGGGTTTGAGGGGTTTTGGATTTATTAAGTTTTATTTGGACTTTTTGCAATTTCAGCATTTGTAATAAAAATATACAAGGATCAATTGTGTAAATTTCAGAATTCCAAGGGCTGAATATGTAAATCATCCAAAATATTTCAAGGGTCATACTTGTACATCTTTGAAACTTGAAGGACTTTCTTTGACTTTTTGAGCTCTGATTTGACTTTTTGACTCTTTTCCATTGTCGTGCTTGTTTTTGTCGTTTTCTCGTTGGTATTTCGTCTTTTTATGAAATATCCGTACCTGCACATTCACAATCACAAAAACACACTTTCTTTGTCAATTTGGGTTAGTTTTTGAATTGTTTAGTCTTATTTTGGTGAAGAAAAGGTGAGTGAATAAGCACTCACCAGGTATATATAGGTAAGTTTTGAATTTTGAATTTATCCCGCTCCGTTTTGAATTTTGAATTTATCCCGCTTCGTTTTTCAATTTTGAATTATGTGTTAGGTCACCATTTAGTAAACACAAGTATGAGAAATGAGATGAGAATGAGAGATGGTTGATTATGAGAATGAGAGACAAGTAATTGCAAGAGTTTCCTTAATGTATTCAAATAACCAACAAGAATAATGTTTACATAAGCTTAGTATTTATAAGGGAGGAGTAGGGCAACACTCCCTTCCTCCCTCATTCTTCTTAGACGTGGGCTTTCAAGGCCCATGGACTTGATTACTTAAGCCTAGTAACATACATATAGTGAAATAAATAACTAAGCAACCTATTACAAAAGGTAATGACCGAGACTTGACTAAAATACAAAAGTATGATCCCAACAATCTCCCCCTAAGGGTTGTTCATCACGGTTGCTTGACGTCTTCATCTTTTTCGTAGACTTGTGACATGTAAAACTTTAGACGTCTTCAAAATTGTAGTGTAATGAATGCACTTTGCTCTATGTCTTTGTTCTTTGGTGATGCTGTAGTGATTGTGTTATGAAGTAGTCTGCCATTCGTCACTCCTGCGTCTGTGGTGGTTGTCCGCCATTCCAACATACTCATACATCTTTGGACTTAGACTTTCACGTGCACGAAGTTCCTTTACATACTCTAAGATCTTTAGTCTTTATACTTTATAGATTCTTCTTATTGGCGTAAAATCTTTCTTTGAACTTTGTGGTGCTAAGATCTTTGGGGGAGCTATCATTTGCATCAAGATGTATGTATGAGCATGTTGGAATCTACCATCATGGAAGTGAGGTACCTGTAAGTAAACAGTTAGCAATAAATAACCGGTACTTACAGATAAGGAATTAGAATTCGTCAACAGCATAGTGTGAAGACTCCTTCTAATCCTTATCAAGGCCGTTCCCATATCAGATACTCCTGAAGGAGCTTACGAGACCTACTAAGTAGCTCAATGACAGGGTGAGTCGCTGGGGATCACTCCACGACTGTAGACCGCTATGGAACCACCACAAACACTAAGCGTAACCCTTGTGGGGTTACCGAAGTGACCTGCTGTCAGGGCTGTTTGATGTTGACCCTGGCAGGAATTTCCGTTCAATCATTGAGAACTACATTTGTAATTCTCTCATAAACATTCTCGGCAGATTGCTAAGATCTGCGAAGGACTCAATAATTTACAGCTGGTGTCCATTGATGTAGAACACCAGTTGTAGAAATACTAAGTGTTCCTAAGAGATCTTTGATGTATCTCAATGCTCTAGACTCTATAAGTGCACACTTAGGTTTCCTATGCGGAGACTAGGGAGGGGTCTCCTGCTTCAATATCAACCATCTCTAAGAGATAGGTCGATAGATTACGCTGGTTCCCCGTGAGAATGAAACAAGTTCTTTTAAGAGAACTTGAGTGGTTAAGAAGGTTTAGTGCATTGCGTCACTGGGTCCATGACGACTTTATCTTCAATACCGGTGTTGCCTTAGCAACAACCAGTAGCATACGAGTTGAACCCAGTGTCTGCCCTAAGGTTGAACATATGGAGGGCTATTTCTTTTCACCCTTTTCTTTTACATTTCTTTTTAATTCTTCAACTCCTTCTTTCCTTTTCATTCTTTTCTCCTTTTTTCGTATCATACCTAAGGACTTCTAATTCTAACTATGGGAGATGTCCTTGGGTAGATCCCTCCGGCTCTGGCGGATCATAGGATGGTTATTCCTATCTTAATCACCTTATAACTCCTTGATTAACCGACAGTAGCCAAGAAACCTTTGATTGAAAATCTCTCAAAGTGTTTGTGATAATCAAATATTTTGGTTAACACTTTGAGAGTTTTGTGTACACTTTTGAAGGGCTCCCCCTTCACATGTGCTCATGAGTATTTAATAAATTTGCACATGCGGGAGGAGCAAGAATTTTGAATTGATCCACTTTCAGTGAACAAGACCGATTCGAGACACGCTTACATCACTAGTTAAACTAGCTTGAAGTTACTACCCGGCCTGGTCAAGTCCACAGAAAGTTTCTCGAGACGGTACATTTCTACTAAGACAAATCCTTTTCGAGACACGCTTACGTGGTTAGTTAAAGAGATCCATTGTCAACTTTTAGGTGACAACTAGCTCTAGTAACTAACTTGATGTTATTACCCGTCGAGGATAAGTCTTTTCGATATTACTAACTTTTATTGTCTCGTCAATTCCTGGGTCAATTCTGAGTCTAGCTTGCACATGATACAACGTTTAGCCTTTTGACTACTTATATTTTAATCACCTTTTCATTTTCTCCCCCTCAAAAATAGCATATAAAATGATGTTTTTTGACAATCCTTTTAGATTAAAATATGTCTTTTTGAGTCTTATGGGGAGATTCACCAAGAACTTTTGATTTTAGAACAAAGTGTTTTGTTTTTGACAAGTGCTCCCCCTCAACAAGTGATTTGGTCTTATTGAGGTAAAATACTTGTCCTTTTGAGCAGAATTATGAAAAAATTCATACACATTTGATTAATTCTGCTCAAAAGTAAGAAGCCTTCGCTCCTTATATTAGGATTGAGGCACTGATGTGTACCTCAGGGTCCTTTCTTTACAAGTTCGGGTTGTGCATAGTAATGCATACACAAGCCATTATGAAGTATAGTATTTGACAAATCAAATCAAGTTCTTACAATTTTCTACCATTCAGGTCTCTGAAATGTCAATACCAGAAATCCAGGTCTGCCTCCAACATAGCTTTCCAATCTCCGAAACTGATCCCTGCGCTTCAACCGGTTCTCAATCCTTGTAATGGATCTGCGAGCTTCCCTGGCCTCATCGGTATTCCACCTTTTGGATTTGCCCAGTGCTAAGTCATCCAATCTGCTTTTGATTCCATCTCTGACGAACTTTAGGGTTTCATCACAGAACTTATGGATTTCTTCATATGCCATGAAGCAGTTGCGACCGTTTACACTGCGGTATGTGAACCCAAATGCTGGATGCCTGATCAAGGAGTATTGAGATAGATGTTGAAGGTTGGGGATATTGAACAGATTAGGTTTGGTGAGATTCAGCTTCTTCTGATAACTTTCCACTCCCAATTGAAGATCTTCTACTCTTTCTCTGATGACTATTTGTCTGATGAAGATTAAGAGAGCAGTGATAAAGGAAAGTTGCATAGGTTTGGGCAAGTTGCAAAGCTTCCCTTGAACTTTGAGCAGATACATATCTTCTATGTCGTTGAGGAGTAGTCGTGGAAAGTCTGACTCGGAAATCTCGTACTCTTTTTCATCAAGTCGTTTGAGTACTATTTTGCTGAGGAAGGGGTACCCAAAGTGAGTGACTGTCAAAATGAACTGACTCGAGACAATCTTCAACTCACTTGTCACATTACCCATCGTCTGATTGAGTCTGCTACTTCGATAATATTGTGCCCGGTTATCTGGCCAATGATGTATACCATAGAGTGCATTCCGGTCATAGTCAACAACTTTATCGATGAATAATGCAGAGGCTTCTTCTTCGATGGCATTGTTGAGATATCTAGCTGCAGGGAGGAAGGTAAGTGATGTGGCGTACTTCTTCTCAATCTTGCTACCATGTTGAAGAAATTCCAAGTCGTTGTTGAAGAAGAACTTGTAGGGGATCTTGGGTTCCTTAGGCTTTCCAATCATAGGCAGAGGTTTCGACCAGTCAGTTATGTATGGTGCGGTTTTCCTTGTGACCGGATCGACGTGAGATTCAGGATTGATCCAGTCAATGTTGCTTGACATAGCTCGAGCAATATTTTCTAGATGATACTCAAGTTCGATGGAGTTAGCAGATCGATCTTTCAGAAGATTGAACGCATCATTCTTGATTCTTCTTAGCTCCTTCTTGTTCATCTTTTTCATGTGAAACTTATGCTGAATCAACTGAGCGTATTCCACTATTCGACCATCGAGAGGTTCTTGATCATCTGCAAGTGGCGGTTGCGAATTAATCATCTTGTCAAACCAGGAGTAATCGGCAGTTTCGTCTTCGTCAAGCCATCTGAGAACGGTTTTCGGTTTCTTAGGTTCTGTGCCTTTTGACGAGGTGTCTGGTTTGTGCTGATGATGCTTTCGTTTCCTTTCTTTCTTCTTTGTAGATGATGGTTCTGGTACTTCATCGGGCTGAGGAATCTCATTCCGCCTGTGTATACAAAGTGGTCATGGGCTTTATGACCGGAACTAGATGCCTTGGGTTGTTGTGTAGATGTTGTTGTAGTTGGAGGAATGACTGGTTCTTTTGGTTGAGATTCCTTCGGCTTGCTTTTGTTTCTTTGCCTAAGAGTTAGGATCCTGATCTTCATCATCTCTTGGACATTTCAGTTTATCGGCCTCAGTGCTGCAGGTCTCTTTTGACATCTTGGCTTTCAAAGCTTCCAGGACTTTAGCTTCTTCGGGTGACAATGTGAACTTACTTGCCAATTTGTCTAAGAGCTGGGTTTCTATTTCGTCCATAGATAACCCCGGTTGTGGTAAAGTTGATTTGTCAGCTTGAAGAGTAAACGAGGTAGATCTGATCACTTTCTTGACTGCTTGTTCTGCAAACTTGGTGAGTTCATCTCTCATAGGTGCCAGCAACTCTTTTAATTCAGCAACTAAGTGTTGTTCCATGTACTGATGGGCTTGAGCAGCTAATGTGGCTTCCAAGTTCTCTTGCACATCTTTAGCTAAGAAGGTGTCAACCTTTTCTTGCAGCTCCTGAACAGTAGTGTTTAGCTTCGTCAACTCAGCAACTTGACTTGCAAGTGATTCAACTCGATCTTCCAACTTGCTTTTCTTCTTATCATGAACTCTTCTAAAAGCTTTCTTAATCAACTTGGATGCAGCAGAAACTTTGGTACTTGCGGGTTTCTTGACTGATTCGTCATGGGTAGATTCGGATGCTGGAGGTGATGATTGAGAAGATTCAATATTGGTGGTTACGTCCTTATCATCTCCTTTTTGTGATTTGGGTTGTTCAACATTCTTAACTTTGGCTGCTTCCTCTTGCAATCTTTGTTCTTCAGCCAGTCTGTCAGCTTCAGCCTTAAGCTTTAGATCTTCTGCGAATTTGGCAGCTTCTGCCTTAAGCCTCAGATCTTCTGCAAGCTTGGCTTCTTCTTCTTTTCGTAACTTATCATATGCCAGCTTGGCTGCCTCTTCAGCCTTTCTGCTTTCCTCCATACGAATTGTTTCTTCCAATTTGGCTTGTGCTAGCTCCTCAAGCCTAGCCTCTTCAGCTTCTTGTTTTTTCTTTAATTCTTCTTCTTGAGCCCTTTCTCTGAGCTCCATTTCTTCCATAGTCAACAGATATGGAGCATCAGTATCCATGTGATCTTCCTCTTCTCCTGTTGCGGAAGCATTTGGCATTTCTACGTCTGTAGGTGATACTGTGGGGGTGTCGTAGACAATCAAATCAGCATTGCTTCCTGTAGTAGAATCAGGAATGCTGCTAGATCCGCTAGCTTCGGTAGTATGAGAGAACAATGGAGGTGGAGATTGATCAGCTTGGAATGCATCTATCTTGCTGTGGAGGATGCCCAAATTAAGAGCCCTTTCATTTTCTTCTTCTACTGAAAGGCCTACGTTTGAGTGAGCCATTTCTTATTCAGCAGACATTGGTTCTTTCATCTTTTCTTTCCTGATCCTTTCTTCTTCCAATTTTGTCTCTGCTTCAGTGAACAGTCTTTGATTGAGATTTGCTGGGTATTCAGCATTATCAGCAAATTCATCAATGTTTTTCTCCCAATCTTTGAAAGTCATGTCCTTATCATCAATATCTTCAAGGTTAACCTTCTCGTTGATATTGGCATAGGCTTCCCTATAAATTGGACCTTCGTCGGATTTGGTTTCTGAGTTAGACGGTTTTGGAGAAGGTGGTTGAGTAGGTTCAGGAATGGATTCTGGTTTCTTGACAGGAAGTCTTAACTTGAGTGTGCCCCTCTTTTGTTTAGACTTGGTAGAACTACCAGAGCTCCCAGACTTGCTTCCTTTCTTCCCTTTCTTCTGCATGCACGAAGGTAGAATTACTTCGTCTAAGAACCCAACTTTGTCTTCCTTGAGTGCTTGAACGTAGTACTTTTAATTCTTGCAAAGCTTCACTTTATCATTCAAGAGACAATCGGGAAATTGCTTTCCTTGCTTACGTGTGCTGGTGTCGAGTCTCTTGATTTGTCTGAGAGTGTCCTCATTTCTGAAAGTGTGCTTGGCTTCATCATCAAGTCTTTGTGGAATATCGTCATACTCACGAAGGAAGCTTTCGATGAGTAATTTGGTGAAACGTACAAATGGAATGTTGGTGGTCTTGTGTTGAATGTGCCACACAAGGTCTTCCCAAATAATGCTAGCATAATCCACCTTCTTGACGTTTGCCACGGCCCAGAAAAGCTTGAGGTGTTGGAGCTTGGGGTGTTCATGACCAGTGTCTCTGCCAGATAAAGACTTAGCAATCAGAATGTACAGGGTTCTCCATGGTTGTGGAAGAAATCTGATGTTGACCCTAGAGTGTCTTGTCACTACTTCTTCTAATTCATCGTAACCAATATCCCGTAACCATTCAATCAGCTCTTCCTCGTTAGGTACTTGATCGTATTCTTCATCTGGGCCAAGCTCGGGTAAACCAAGAACGTTTCGAAGAGTGTCTATGTCCACAGTAACTTGTCTGTTGTGAAGCATGCAAGTGAAGGACTCTTCCCCAAGGTCTAACTGAAGGGTGTGCCAGAATTGGTGTATGTAGAAGTAGGCCACTGATGCTGACTTGGTAAACAAAATTTTGTTCGGGTGGTAGAGGAGAGCATCCACAGCTACAATGCATGAGGATTCATTGCACGTGATTTTGTTGAAGTTGATTCTTAAGTTGTTCTTGCCTATCTTTCTGGTGTAATCTTCGGGAAAGGTTTCTTCCCATGAGAGTTTTGGTTCAGGTTCTGGTCCATACGGAATGTCATTATGTTGAGCCATCTGAATTGGTCATAAAAAATCACAAACATAGCAATGATATACTTTGTTAGCTAAGACATTCATTTACATGATTGTGCACATTTTGAATTGATCAGTGGGTGTTGTGTGTAAAAACTGTTGTTATATGATAACATGTGTTTTGGAAGTTAACACTTAGTAGAAACTTATAACAATCTAAACACAACATGAGTTAACTATTACAAGAGTTTACACTTTAGAAATTTTACAATACTTAGACAATTTTATGAATTTTGACAATGTTACGTGTAAGTTATGGAAATCCTATGCATAACATTTCTTATGCGTAAGGAATTATTTTAGGCGTAAGTTAAAAAAAACTTTACGCGTAACTTATATCTTACGCGTAAGATTAAACTTATGCGTAAGCTAAATCTTATGCGTAGGATAGAATCTTATGCGTAGGATTTAAGCTTAAGCAGATGTTTGAACCTTATGCGTAGGTTATAACTTATGCGTAAATTTTGACTTATGCGTAAGATAATCACTTATGCGTAAGTAAAACTTATGCGTAAGAAATGTCCTTATGCGTAAACATTGTCTTATCCAAGACAAGTTTTTCAACGTGTCGAATCTTACGCGTAAGATGAATCATTTTATGCGTAGGATTGCATCTTTTGAAAAATCACCTTCGAATTTTAAGTATCTTTGATTCCTGAAAGATTTAACACAACCACTGATCAAAACATTATCCAAATGAATCCTAAAACACTTATATCACAAATTTAAGCGTAGACATGCACACTACCAAACTTATGCGTAGGAACGCATGAACATCAAGTCACATCTAATCAAAACATGATTCTGGGTGGATATTGATCTTAGGCGAGTGTTAGTAACATCCTAAGGAACAATTGTACCAATATATAACACAAATGGACCATGAAATCACAAGTTCAAAAACTGCTAGTGCTCAAGAACCCTAACTCATCGATTATTGTTCAATACTTGTTTCTGAAACAATTGAATCACAATAACATGATCCTAAACACTTTCTAACAATATCCTAACCAATTAATTGTACCAAAACATTGTTACACGAAAACACCCAAATCATAAGAAGAACCCTAAATTTGATTTTCAACAATTAATGAATCTGGGCACGATTGGAGTTTATTAACATGTTTATTATCATCCTAAGAACATTTCCCACTAACAAATTTAACCCTAAACACAACAACTTTCTGGGTTCAATTTTACGCACAACCCTAGATTAATTTTAACGATTAAGACAAATTGAGCCGTTGGATTATGATGAAATTTAAAACCGTTGTTTAGAATCATGATCAAAACATCTTATCACTTACAGATTTGAGGAACAATGGAAGGATCAATAGGATGATTATGGATCGCTGATGATGGTTGGTGTAATATTAAATGTGTGTAACTATTTTTTGCAGGTGTAGTAAATGATCGGTCAATATTTGTTTTGACCAAGGTTAATATGAGTATCAATGTATGACAATTTTGGCCCCTTAACCTCATTTAAACTTTCATTCCAAGTGCCTAACTAACTCTCATAGTAACTTTAGTTAACTACACCATATCTTAAGATAAGAACAACTTGTGGAATTTAACTCCCCCTTGACCTTAGACCGAAGTCTTTTCAAAACTTAAAAATTTATTATAATGGTCAAGGAAAGTATCCCGAAAGACTTTATCAAGCATCATATTTGATAAAACGTAATATTTTGGTAAAATGCAAGTACGTAGTAATTATTAAGAAAATTTGAAAAATATTTTACCTCCCCCTCAACACTTGTTTTTAGATCATATTTGAAGACGTTTATGAAAACTAGTGTTGACAAGAGTGGTCGTACTTGCATTTTTTTTAATTGCAAGAAAAATCTTTTTGTGTTTTTGAAGGTTTTATATTTTTGTATTTTGTTTTTGAAAAGATATTTACAAAGATAGTTTGATGTTTGACGATCAATTGTGTTTTAAAAAATTTTCCAGGTCTTCTGGAGTCAAACATCGCATACCAATTTGGTGAACTAGACTAGCAAACCTTGATGGTGCTAAAGATTTGGTAAGTAAGTCCGCCAATTGGTACTCAGTCCCAACAAAATACAGTTCAACGGTACCCTTTTCAACATGCTCATTGATGAAGTGATAACGGAGATCAATGTGTTTGGATTTGCAGTGATGAACTGTGTTGCAGGAGATAGCAATGGCACTTTTGGAATCACAGTAGATTGGAATCTTATTGAACAGGTAGCCATAATCCTTAAGTTGTGATCTCATCCAGATGACTTGAGCACAACAAGCAGACATAGCTACATATTCAGATCTATTGACGACAGTGATGTGCAGTCCTGCTTCTTTGATTGCCATGACACAAGTTTATCTCCGAGAAACTGTAATCCACCAGATGTACTTTTGCGTGTGTCTAAACATCCTGCATGATCAGCATCCGAAAAAGCAATTAGTTCAAAGCCAGAATCCTTCAGATACCAGATTCCCAAGTTAATGGTTCCCTTTATGTATCGAATGATTCTTTTGACCTCATTGAGGTGTTTTTCAGTTGGTTTGGACTGATAGCGAGAGCACATGTCGACAGCAAATACTATATCAGGTCTACTAGCTGTGAGATACATGAGTGACCCAATCATATTGCGGTATTTGGTAGGGTCAACAAGTGTCCCATGTAAGTCAGCATCTAGTTTTGTGGTATAGCCCATTGGTGTATTATAAGTATCACAACTCATCATTCCATGTTTCTTTAAAATTTCAAGAGCATATTTGGATTGATTTATAAAAATTCCACGGGGTGATTGATGAACTTGTAGTCCTAGAAAGAACGAAAGTTCACCCATCATGGACATTTCAAAATTATCTTTCATTAATTTTGCAAAATCATTAGAGTAACTTCTTTTTGTTGAGGCAAAAATAATGTCATCGACATAGATTTGAACAACAAGTAAGTCCTCCCCGTAGGTTTTTGTAAATAGTGTAGGATCCACCGATCCTTTAGAAAAGTTATTGGCCAGCAAGAAAGTGGACAGTTTGTCATACCACACCCGTGGGGCTTGCTTAAGTCCGTAGAGTGCCTTTTTGAGTCGGTAAACGTGATTAGGACGCTCAGGATCAACGAAGCCGTCTGGTTGGCTTACATAAACTTCTTCACGGAGTTCTCCATTAAGAAATGCTATTTTCACATCCATTTGGTAGACAACCATGTTCCTGTGTGTAGCATAGGCCAAAAAGATCCGAATAGCTTCATGTCTAGCTACTGGAGCAAAGGATTCTGCAAAATCAAGTCCTTCTAGTTGGGAGTATCCTTTCGCTACCAGGCGTGATTTGTTACGTATGACAGTGCCTTTTGCATCTAGCTTATTTTTCCAAATCCATTTTAACCCGATGACAAAGACTCCGTCAGGTCTTTCAACTAATTCCCAGACTTTTAATCGTATGAACTGCTGAAATTCCTCTTGCATAGATTCAATCCAATTGTCATAAGTCATTGCTTCTTTAATGTTCTTTGGTTCCTCTTGACAAACTGTGAGTGCATAGATACAAGTTTCTCCATCAGTGTGAAGTCGTTGTCTTGTCATTACAGGTGCATCTGGATGGCCAATAATATGAACTAGTGGATGGTCTCGAGTCCATTTGTGTGTCGAAGGGTGTAGTTGATAAGTATCTCGCATGTTAGCAGGATCCAAATTGCGTGTAGATGACTCAGCTACGTCAGGAAATGTGGGAGCTGGTGCAAACGGGTTAAAGAACACATCAGGATCATGCTCTGCGGGTTGTGGAACTTATTGTGGTGTAGGATCTTCAGCTGATTGTCGGGAGTTAGAAACAGTTTGTTCTGCTGTAAATGGTGATGCAACTGGAGGACCGTCTTTCTCAACAGTTGTTGTAGTTTGTTGAGGTGAGTCAGGTACTGGAATGTATCAGGTTGAGCAGCGGAATTGGGTGAGACCTCAGTAGAACGGTATTCAATTGTATCATCAAACAGTGGAGCAAACAAGGTTTCCAATTCTTTGCGGTTGAGGGGCAATGGTTCAGCTGAAGAGTCCGGAGAGTTAAGACGGTTGAATTCGGGTCCTAAGCTGTGTTGCTCAGAAGCCATTTGGGTGAGTTCATCAAAATTAGCGTGAATAGTTTCTTGAATTTCTCTTGTTCGACGATTCCATATCCGAAAACCTTTAGAATTTTCACAGTATCCAACGAACACTCCGATGTCAGCCTTTGCTTTAAGTTTACCTAAATCATCACGATCATTTTTCGGATAACAAAGTGCTCTAAATACATGAAAGTAATCGATGTTCGGTTTTCTTTTGTGAACAATTTGATAAGGTGTTTTGCGATGGCGTTTTGTGATCATGCAACGGTTTTGGGTATAACATGCGGTTGAAACAGCTTCCGCCCATAAGTAATCTGGTAATTAAGCATTAATCAACATAGTTCTAGCAGCTTCCACTAACGTCCTGTTGCGTCTTTCAACAACTCCATTCTGTTCTGGGCTTCTAGGAATAGATGTTTGATGTTCAATTCCCACTTTCTCAAAATATGACCGGAGTGTCTGATTCTTAAATTCAGTTCCATTGTCAGTTCTGACTATCCGTACCGTGTTGCGTAACTGAACTTGAATTTTAGTGAGAAAGGTGATGATCATTGAAGGAGCCTGATCTTTACTCCGTAAAAAATAAACCGAAGTCCATCTAGAGTAATCATCCACAATTACCAATATGTAGCATTTACCGTTGATACTTTGAACACGCATTGGTCCACACAAATCCATATGAAGTAATTGTAAAACATGATTCGTACTGTGCTCAGGTTTCGAAGGAAAATGAGCCCGAGTACTTTTTCCTTGTTCACAGGCTGAACATAAGTGATCTTTGGTAAAACGGAATCTTGGAAATCCATCGACAAGTTTGTGACGAGCAAGTTCAGTCATAGTTTTGAAATTCAAGTGTGAAAGACGTTTGTGCCATAACCAAGATTTAGTCGATTCTGCTTTGGAGAGAAGACATATCGGAGATGTAGCAATCATATCTGACATTGATATTGTATAAAGATTAGAACCACGCGAGCCAGACATTAGATCGTTTCCTTGTAAGTCACGAACGAAACAAGTTTTCTCACGAAATGCAACTTCTAGATCCCCATCACAAAATTGACCAACAGAGAAAAGGTTGTGTCCAAGGCCTTCCACATAATAAACACGACTGATTTTAATGTTCCCACTGACATAGTCACCATATCCCATGATTAAAGCGTAATGATCATTCCCGAATCTGACAGTTCCAATGAACTTTGAGACAAAGTTGTTTAACAGTTTGAGATTGCCTGTCATATGTCGGGTGCATCCGCTATCAACAATCCAGAGAACAATCTGTACCACCTGCATCACAAGAAGACGACACGGATGGAACAGAAGTAAGGGTGGAACCCAAAGAAAGTGCGGGTTCCTGTTGGTTAGAAGCACATGTATTCAACAATTTGGGAATCCATTTAAAGTCTGGTTTATATTGTAACCAACGTTGCCAATTCCAACTAGTCCTAGCTTTCTTTATGGTGAATTCACTAGTAATTGGCTTTTTCCTAGAGTTGTTCTCTGCACTTATGGGGGTAACTTCAACTTCATTAGAAACCGTAGAGGGCGGCTTTCCTAATATAGACTTAGAGGCAGTAGTGGGCCTAGAAGGAATGCTTGTCCTACGTTTCTTATGACGATTAAGAAGAGAATTAGCAATACATTTTGTATGAACACCAGATGATACGTTTTTACGACAAAACACACAGGATGCATTAATATTCAAAACATTCAAAGATTCATCATTCGTTACATTTAGATTTTGATTACAATTTGCCAGATTAGAATCTAAATCTGATGCAACATGAGTTTTATTCAACGTACTAAGTTGGTCTTCTACTTCTTGAGCTTCTAGTTGTCCTCTTTTATGTTGCCAGAACCTATTCTTCTTGTTACGTTTTTGCTTGGGTCTGCTAACGCTACTAGTGGAGACTAGTCCCGTGGAAGTGGAATTATCAACATTAGTGTTTTGAACAAAATCTTCTTTAGCAGTTTTGTCTAATTGGTACAATCCTGGTGCTATCACCGTGGTGTCAACAAACTTTCCTTTTTGAAGCATCTTAATTTTCTCTTTCAAATCAATGATGATGTGATTCTTATCATGAATATTTAACTCAAGTACACCATTGCAATATTTGATGTCATCGCGGTTTTGTTGCCATTCGGCGTTTTCCATTTTTAAATCTGCAATTTCTTTCTCGTATTTGAGACACAAACTTTTTAAAGACTCATTGTTTTTGCAAAGCTGACACGAGTTTGAATTATTTTGACTTTGAAATTTCAATTCCATATCGATACTTTGAGCTTGACACCATTCAAGTCTTTGTTTGAGGAGACAAATTTCTTTTGAAAATTGTTTTGTCAAATCATCATTCTGTATTCTCAGCTTGTCATTTTAATGTTTAAGTGTCTTTATTTCCACATTCAACAAGTTATTATCAACACAAAGATCATCCATAAGCATAGAAGTACCAGATTTATAGAGATCATTCATGATAACTGACAAAATATCAGCATTGAGAACTTGTTCAAAGAGTCGATTAGCATCATTCTTTAAAATTCTATTTCTTTGCTTTTGTACCAAAATCGCATTTTCAGTTGAGTTGAAAACGTTTATCATTGATTTAACCTCGTTTTGAAGTTCCTGTTCCCACCGTGTAGCACAGAGACGGAGGTGTTTGACAATTGGCAACATTTGTTTTTGAAAAATATCTCTCTTTTCTCGCTCGTAAGCGGATTGAATTCAATTATTATTTCAGAATTACGTTCAATTGTTTCCTCCAAAATTTCGATGTCTTCCATAAAAGTTTTGTAATAATTTAAGACACGACAATTTTTCGGTAAAGGTGTAACTTCACCGGATGATGGTAAAGGACCATTTATTTGTGCTACAGGTTGGACAGGGGCCGCATTAGAGGATGAAACATATGAATCAGTGACATACCATGATTTCTCAGGTAATTCCTTTTGAGGAACAAAAGATTTAGAAATATGAGGAGCTTGCGAATAATCATATGGTGTCCAATATTGAACATAACTCATTTTTGATCGACTCTCTTCTTCAAGTTCTTCCTCTTCCTCAGTATCAAAAACAACAGCACGTACAATCGTATTATCAAGCATGTGGTCCATACTGTAAATCTTAGGATTTTCTTTGAATGATGTGTGAAGAAACATTGATTTGAAATCGCCAAGTGCAAATCCTTTATCGGGTCTCGGTTTTAAAGTAAATTTCTGAATTGTTGTGACAGAGTTCCTGTGTTTGTAAACAATATTACGAAATTCTTTGAGTTGTTTTTCAAGATCAACAATCTCACCGAGTAAGTTATCTATATACTTCCTTTTCCGTATTTTATGTTCACAAAAATCCTTTTTGCAACTAGACAATTCTGTTTCTGTTTTTGAAAGTACATTTTGAAGACGTTCAACTTGCATTTTCAGTTCACACTTTTCACTTTCGAGTTTTGAAATCAACTTTCCGTTTGACTCAATTAAATTTTGCATTTTGTGTTGAAGATCTTGCTCTTTGTTGTAAGATTCTTGAAAAGCTTTTTCAAAACTTTTTGCATGTTTAATCTTGTCTTCCTGATTTGAAAGTTGAATTTTATAACACTCAATATCTCTTGCAAGTGACGCATTTGTTTCTTTTAGAGCTTTGTTTTTCTCGTTGCATTTTATGATTTGCAATTGTTGCATTCAATTGTTTAGATAACAATATGAGGTTAGGGTCTGGATCACATGATGGTTCATGTTGTTCTATATGATCATGTTTATTATTCTCAATTGGATCATCAAATGAAACAGCTGTGTCATCATCAAATATGACAACTGTGCTTATTTGTTCATCTGTTTGAGAAGATAAAGATGAGTCAGATGGAACAACTTGCGCCATATCTGATTCAGAAGCAGAAGGTGAGACTATTTCATGTATTAGGCATGCTTTGAGGTCATGTACCTGAGACAAGCCGTCAGTGTCATACACTGGACCTGAATCATTAAACTGAAGTTCCTGCATGTTGGCCATAAGCATCACAGCTGCATTAGCTTCCAGATCTTCCATGTCATCGTCATTGTTCACATTTGCCATGAAGTTGTTATCCTGTTTAGGGAAATGTCCATCTTTTTCATCTTGAAGAGCCATGAGTAATGCCTGCTTGTGAAACTTACTACCCCGAGTTCTCGGTTTAGGACATGCAGTTGCTATATGACCTTGTTCATTACAGTTATAGCACCATACTGCATTCCCTGAGTTTGAGTTCCTAGTTGCAACTGGTTCAGACCTTTGCTGAGAAGAGCCTGAGTTGTTCCTGAACCCTCCATTGTTATTAAACCTCTGACCATTCCCAAAATTTCCTGAAGAACTTCCTGAACCAGATCGACCATAGTTACGATTCTGAATTTCCACCCTTCCATCATTGACAACAGCTTGATTCCTTGTGTTAGAAGATGAACGTTGACGATTGTTTGTTGTTGGGATCATACTTTTGTATTTAGTCAAGTCTCGGTCATTACCTTTTGTAATAGGTTGCTTTAGTATTTATTTCATTAAGTTTCATGTTACAAGGCTTATGTGTTAAAGCCCTATGGGCTTGAAAGCCCACGAATTAAGAGATAAGGAAGGAAGGGAGTGTTGCCCTAACTCCTTCCTTATAAATAGTAAGCTTATGTAAACATTTAGTTTGTTGGTTATTTGATTATCTTAAGGAAACTCTTGCTCTTTCACTTTTCATATTGTCTCATAATCAACCATCTCTCATTCTCATCTTATTTCACTCTAAATCATACTTGTGTTTACATAAATGGTGACCTAACAAGTGGTATCATTCGCCAAATAGAGATTGAAGTGTGTTTCTTGGTTTGTACGTGGGTATTTGGTGCTTATTCTTCATCTTTTTGCATTTCTCTTGGTTTCTTTCACTCAAATCTTGAAGCTTGGATAAGTTTCAAGGTTGATATAGTGATTTGAAGCTTAGTTTTTGCATAAAGTTGTGATTTTTAAGGTTTTTTAAGGTTTTATAGCTTCTTTGATATTGGAAAACTAGTTTTTGGTAGCAAAATCTTCAATAGTTAGTGTTTTCTAAGTATTGGTGAAGTTATTTGATCAAAAGTACCTTATTTTTAAGCATTTTCCTTCAAAAAATTTGAGATTTTTCAAGTTTCTGACCTGTTTACGCGTAACTTTAGTGAACAGTATGACTCAAAAGCTGTAAATAGTACCTTTTGTCCTTTCTACGCGTAATTCTTGGCCTAAAACCCTTTTCTTACGCGTTACTAAGGTCAAAACCCTTTTCTTACGCGTAACTGTGGTCAAAACCCTGTTTCTACGCGTTACTTGGAAGTCTACGCCTTAAAACCTACGAGTAAAGTCATTTTCTACGCGTAAGTGTGAATTCCTACGCACAAGACAGATCCTACGCCTTAACTTTACGCATAAGTACTATCTTACGCGTAAGTTACAGATTCTACGCTTAACCTTCAACAAAGATCTTCTCCTTGTGTTCCGGTGACTCAGTACTTCCCAAGCTTGGATAAGTTAGTGGATTACTTCGACTTCGGATATCTTTCAAGCTTGGATAAGTTTGGAAGATTTGTTTGGTTGTTTAAACCTTACGCATAAGTCTAAACTTACGCATAAGCCTAAGCTTACGCGTAAAGAGGAAACTTACGCCTAAACTTTTTGTTTACGCCTAAACCTACTCTTTACGCATAACCTAACAGTTTACGCGTAAGATTATAGTTACGCGTAAGAATTCTACTTACCCCAAGGATTTTGGACTTAATCAAAGGAACGTGCATTTCAATCTTCTACAAAGATCCATTTCTACACAAGTGTTCTAAGATGTCTCAACCACCTAATCACTACTTCCCTCATACTCAACAACATCAACATCAGCAGTATCAGCAACAACAATACCATCAGCAACCACTGTATCTACAACCTTCTCAAAAACAAACGTATAATCCACTACATCATTACCTAATGATGCAACAACATCAGATCATTCCTCAACAACAACCATTTCAAGTGCCACTACAAAACACTCAGTTTTCCTCCAAACAACCTCACTGGTTTGACAGAATGTGTGAAGTTATTACAACTCAACAATCCCGACATGAGGCAGGATCACTTGAAACACCTCCAATGCTTACACCTGGGAACTATGTTCAATGGTCAAGTCGATTCTTACGATTTCTTGAACTGAAGAAACCTCATGGGAAACTCTTGAAGCAAGTGATACTAGAAGGACCATTTGAGTGGCCAACAAGATTTGAAGCTGGTGATCCACATGCTGATCCTCCACGTCCTCCTGGTGATAGACCCCTTCCAGAATCAGCACTCACTGAAGAACAGAAACTACATCGTGAAGCTGATCAGTATGCAATGGCTTATATACTTCAAGGTATACCTAATCCAATTTATCGAAGTGTCGATGCTCAGAAAACAGCCAAAGCTATGTGGGAACATGTTCATCTCCTTATGGAAGGCACTCAGTTGAACAAAGATGATATGGAATCCAAACTCTACATGGAATACACTGACATCACAATTGAACCAGGAGAGTCACTTGAATCCTACTATCATCGTTTCACAAATGTGGTCAATGATCTGGAACATCACAAAATCACAGTACCAAGGATCGCTGTGAACTCCAAATTTGTTGGTAGTCTTGGCCCTGATTGGCATAAATATGTGACATTTGTTCGTCAAACAAAAAATCTTCATGATGCTCCATATGGTTTGTTGTATGATTTTCTGAAACACCATGAACCTGAAGTGGAAAAAGATCGAGCTCTACGAGGAGGATACACACCAACTTCTACACCAAATTCTTTGGCTCTTGTAGCTCAGTCTCCCTCTGCTCCACCACCAATGTCAAATCATGCATATGTTCAAGAGCAAAACTACTTCAGTTATCCACAATCTTCTACCTCGAACCAAATGGTCCCATATGATTCATCCCCACAGAATGATTCTACTCAACTTGTTCCATTAAACAACAATGATGCAGTGTATTACTCAAATTCCAATGACGATGACGATGATGACTTTAACACGTTGAATCAGGGACTTGCTCTTATTGCTCGTGCTTTTAGCAAATTCTCCAACAAAACAAACAACCGTCAACGTTCATCTTCTAACACAAGGAATCAAGCTGTTGTCAATGATGGAAGAGTGGAAATTAAGAATCGTAGTTATGGTCGATCTGGTTCAGGAAGTTCTTCAGGAAACTTTGGGAATGGACAGAGGTTTAGTAACAATGCGGGGTTTAGGAACAACCCAGGGACTTCTCAGCAAAAGTCTGAACCGGTTGCAACTAGGAACTCCAACTCAGGGAATGCAGTGTGGTGCTACAATTGTAATGAACAAGGTCATATAGCAACAACATGTCTGATGAGGCAAAAAATGATCCGTTTTTAGGGGGTCATTTAAGCCCGAATCCGAATTTATTTGATCAAATATTGCCCTAAATCGTTCCTTTTGTGATTTTAGGTGTTTGGAGAGTGAATTCTGGAAAAGAAGCCATTTTGGACGTTTTTGGAGCATAAAAGTGAAGAAAACGGCAAAGTACCAAATTTCCATGCAGAAGATACAAGGTGACGGCGTCAAGAGTAATACCTTGACGGCATCAGACATGAAGATTAAAATACCGAAGGTGGTGACGGCGTCAAACGCCTTCATGACGGCGTCAAAGTGGCAAGAATAAAATACCGTGGTCGGTGACGGCGTCACATAGGCCGTCATAAGTAGATCAAGGCCGTCCGAGGAAGTATATGGCGGCGAGGTGACGGCGTCACAAGTAACTCTTGATGCCGTCAGCCTACTTTTCCTATATATAGTTTTCTAGTTTTTTCATTAAAAGGGGGAGAAGTTTTGGTGAAACCCTAAAGACGAATTTGGTGTATCTTTTACAGGTTTTTCAAGGGTTCCAAACCCTTGAGACCTTGCATTGTAATTGAGATAAGTGTTCTTCCAATTCAATCAATATGTCTATGTGTTGGTTGTTTATATCTTGTTCTTGTCTCAATTCTACTATGCTAGGCTAGATCTCTTTTGTGTTTGCTTAGATCTAATGAAACCTAGATGTTGATTATGTGTTGATTGCTTGTCTATTCTTGTTTTGGATGAATGATATTATATGTTAGGCTTAAGAAAACTGGCAGATCTCCAAATGGTAACATGCTTGAACGTCTTAAGAAACATGAACCGAGGCGTACTAGGTCTTTATTGGTTGTATTTAATGCATGAGCCACTGTTTACAATCCCTATAGTTGTGCTGGGTCATGGTGTAGGAGGAGATAAGAGCTCATAGAGTTGGGGAGTTATGTATGCCACCCCACGAATGGTATTAAGGAATACAATCCGTCATCCATACAAGTGTAACAAGTAATTAACGTGTAAAAGATATCTAGGGAGTAGTGAAGTCTAAGTAAACAGAATTTCTCCAATTACTGCTCACAACCTTAGTATAATTAGTTTATTTTCATTTTTATTATTTTATTTTGATTGCATCTTAGCTTTGGGTTAGTTGAATAGCAACTAATTCCGCCCACTCTTCCAAAACCCGAGATTTTACTTGCTTTCATAAAAATATAAAAATACAAAAATAATCATCTCTCACCTTTAGAACTATTAATTAGGTTTTCTAATCCTAGCGACACTATTCCTAAGCTGAACGATCAATCCCCCGGTACTTGTCACTATACTATACTACAACGATCAGGTACACTGCCTGGTGGGGGTTGTAAGCTTCTCGAGATCCCTCGAGAGGTAAAGCAAGGTGCGATTCCCACACATCAATGTCCCAAACCGAGAACTCGGGGTAGTAAGTTTCACAAGCAGGCATTACTCATGGCTCTTCAAGATGAAAAAGATGGACATTTCCCTGAACAAGATAACAACTTCATGGCAAATGTGTACAATGATGATGACATGGAAGATCTGGAAGCTAATGCAGCTGTGATGCTTATGGCCAACATGCAGGAACTTCAGTTTAATGATTCAGGTCCAATGTATGACACTGACGGCTTGTCTCAGGTACATGACCAAAAAGCATGCCTAATACATGAAATAGCCTCACCCTCTACTTCTGAATCAGATATGGCGCAAGTTGTTCCATCTAACTCATCTTCATCCTCTCAAACAGATGAACAAATAAGCACAGTTGTCATATTTGATGATGACACAGTTGTTTCATTTGATGATCCTATTGAGAATGATAAACATGATCATTTAGAACAACATGAACCATCATTTGATCCAGACCCTGACCTCATATTGTTATCTAAACAACTGGATGCTCAACAATTGCAAATCATAAAATGCAACGAGAAAAACAAAGTTTTAAAAGAGAAAAATGCGTCACTTGCAAAAGATATTGAGTGTTATAAAATTCAACTTTCTAATCAGGAAGACAAGATTAAAAATGCAAAAAGTTTTGAAAAAGTTTTTCAAGATTCTTACAACAGAGAACAAGATCTTCAACGCAAAATACAAGATTTAATTGAGTCAAACGGAAAGTTGATTTCGAAACTCGAAAGTGAAAAGTGTGAATTAAAAATGCAAGTTGAACGTCTTCAAGCAGTTCTTTCAAAAACAGAAACAGAATTGTCAAATTGCAAAAAGGAGTTTTGTGAACATAAAATACGTAAAAGGAAGTATATAGATGACTTACTCGGTGATATTGTTGATCTTGAAAAACAACTCAAAGAATTTTGTCACATTGTTTACAAACACGGGAACTCTGTCACAACAATTCAGAAATTTGCACTTTGCGATTTTAAATCAATGTTTCTTCACAAAGCTTTCAAAGAAAATCCTAAGGTTTACAGTATTGATCACATGTTTGATAATACAATTGTGCGTGCTGTTGTTTTTGATACTGAGGAAGAAGAAGAACTTGAAGACGAGAGTCGATCAAAAATGAGTTATGTTCAATATTGGACACCATATGACTATTCAAAAGCTCCACCTCTTTCTAAATCTTTTGTTACTCAAAAGGACGTACCTAAGAAATCATGGTTTGTCGAAGAGTCATATGTTTCATCTTCTAATGCGGTCCCTGTCCAAACTGTAGCACAAATAAATGGTCCTTTACCATCATCCGGTGAACTTACACTTTTACCAAAAAGTTGTCGTGTCTTAAATTATTTCAAAACCTTTATGGAAGACATCGAAATTTTGGAGGAAACAATTGCACGCAATTCTGAAATAAAAGTTGAAACTTTTCAATCCGCTTACGAGCGAGAAAAAAGAGATAGTTTTCAAAAACAAATGCTGCCAATTGTCAAACACCTCCGTCTCTGTGCTACACGTTGGGATCAGGAACTTCAAAACGAGGTCAAAAATATGATAAACGTTTTCAACTCAACTGAAAATGAAATTTTGACTCAAAAGCAAAGAAATCGAGTTTTACAAAAAGATGCTGATCGACTCTTGGAACAAGTTCTGAATGCTGATATTTTGTCTGTTATCATGAATGATCTCTATAAATCTGGTACTTCTATGCTTATGGATGATCTTTGTGTTGATAATAACTTGTTGAATGCGGAAATTGAGACACTCAAACAAGAAAATGATAAGTTGAGAATTACAAATGATGATGTGACAAAACAGTTTTCAAAAGAAATTTGTCTACTCAAACAGAGGATTGAATGGTGTCAAGCTCAAAGTCTTGAAAGGGAATTGAAACTTCAAAATCAAAATATTTCAAACTCTTGTCAGCTTTGCAAAAACAATGAGTCTTTCAAAAGTTTGTGTCTCAAATACGAGCAAGAAATTGCGGATTTAAAAATTGAAAATGACGCATTTCTACAAAACCACATAGACATTAAATATTGCAATGGCATACTTGAGTCAAATATTCAGGATAAGAATCACATCATCATTGATTTGAAAGAGAAAATTAAGATACTCCAAAAAGGAAAGTTTGTTGACACCACGGTAATAGCACCAGGAATGTATCAATTAGACAAAACTGATAAAGGAAATGTTGTTCAAAACACTAATGTTGATAACTCCACTTCTACAGGACTAGTCTCCACTAGTAGCGTTAGCAGACCCAAGCGAAAAAGTAAAAAGAAGAATAGGCTCTGGCAACGTAAAAGAGGATCACTAGAAGCTCAAGAAGTAGAAGACCAACTTAGGAATTTGAATAAAACTCATGTTGCATCAGATTTAGATTCTAATCTGGCAAATTGTAATCAAAATCTAAATGTAACGAATGATGAACCTTTGAATGTTTTGAATATTAATGCATCTTGTGTGTTTTATCGTAAAAGTGTATCATCTGGTGATCATACAAAATGTATTGCTAATTCTCTCCTTTATCGTCATAAGAAACGTAGGACAAGCATTCCTCTTAGGCCCACTACTGCATCTAAGTCTATCTTAGGAAAGCCGCCTCCTATGGTTTCAAATGATGTTGATGTCACCCCCATAAGTGCAGAGAACAAGTCTAGGAATCAGCCAAACACTAGTGAATTCACAATTAAGAAAGCACGAACTAGTTGGAATTGGCAACGTTGGTTACAACACAAACCAGACTTTAAATGGATTCCTAAATTGTTGAATAAGTGTGCTTCTAACCAACAGGAACCCGCAGTTTCTTTGGGTTTCACCCTTACTTCTGTTCCATCCGTGTCTTCTTCTTGTGATGCAGGTGGTACAGATTGTTCTCTGGATTGTTGATAGCGGATGCACCCGACATATGACAGGCAATCTCAAACTGTTGAAAAACTTTGTCTCAAAGTTCATTGGTACTGTCAGATTCGGGAATGATCATTACGCTCTAATCATGGGATATGGTGACTATGTAAGTGGGAACATCGAAATCAGCCGTGTTTATTATGTGGAAGGCCTTGGACACAACCTTTTCTCTGTTGGTCAATTCTGTGATGGGGATCTAGAAGTTGCATTCCGAGAGAAAACTTGTTTCGTTCGTGACTTACAAGGAAACGATCTGATGTCTGGCTCACGTGGTTCTAATCTCTATACTATATCGATGTCAGATATGATTGCTACATCTCCGATATGTCTTCTCTCCAAAGCGGAATCAACTAAATCTTGGTTATGGCACAAACTTCTTTCGCACTTGAATTTCAAAACTATGACTGACCTTGCTCGGTT
Source organism: Artemisia argyi (assembly GCA_030686995.1). NCBI lineage: Eukaryota > Viridiplantae > Streptophyta > Magnoliopsida > Asterales > Asteraceae > Artemisia > Artemisia argyi. The sequence goes on along the minus strand of CM060697.1, from coordinate 15,939,609 downwards.
CAAACTTGTTGATGGATTTCCAAGATTCCGTTTCACCAAAGATCACTTATGTCCTGCCTGTGAACAAGGAAAAAGTACTCGGGCTCATTTTCCTTCAAAACCTGAGCACAGTACGAATCATGTTCTGCAACTGCTTCATATGGATTTGTGTGGACCGATGCGTGTTCAAAGTATCAACGGTAAACGCTACATTCTTGTAATTGTGGATGATTATTCCAAATGGACTTGGGTTTATTTCTTACGAAGTAAAGATCAGGCTCCTTCAATGATCATCACCTTTCTCACTAAAATTCAAGTTCAGTTACGCAACACGGTACGAATAGTTAGAACTGACAATGGAACTGAATTTAAGAATCAGACACTTCGGTCATACTTTGAGAAAGTGGGAATTGAACATCAAACATCTATTCCTAGAAGCCCGGAACAGAATGGAGTTGTTGAAAGACGCAACAAGACGTTAGTGGAAGCTGCTAGAACTATGTTGATTAATGCTCAATTACCAGATTACATGTGGGCCGAAGCTGTGTCAACTGCGTGTTATACCCAAAACCGTTGCATGATCACAAAACGTCATCGCAAAACACCTTATCAAATTGTTCACAAAAGGAAACCGAATATCGATTACTTTCATGTATTTGGAGCACTTTGTTATCCGAAAAATGATCGTGGCGATTTAGGTAAACTTAAAGCAAAGGCAGACATCGGAGTGTTCGTTGGATACTGTGAAAATTCAAAAGGTTTCCGGATATGGAATCGTCGTACAAGAGAAATTCAAGAAACCATTCACGCTAATTTTGATGAACTCACACAAATGGCTTTTGAGCAACACAGCTTAGGACCCGAATTCAACCGTCTTAACTCTCCGGCATCTTCAGCTGAACCATTGCCACTCAACCGTAAAGAATTAGAAACCTTGTTTGCTCAACTATTTGATGACACAATTGAATACCGTCCTACTGAGGTCTCACCTAATTCCGCTGCTCAACCTGAAAACATTCCAGTACTAGACTCACCTCAACAAACAACTACAAGTGTTGAGAGAGACGGTCCTCCAATTGTATCACCATCTACAGCAGAACAAACTGGTTCTAACTCCCGCCATCCAGCTGAAGATCCAACACCACAATCAGTTCCACAACCCGCAGAGCATGATCCTATTGCGTTCTTTAATCCGTTTGCACCGGCTCCTACAGTTCCTGATATAGCTGAGTCGTCAACACGCAATTTGGATCCTGCTAACATGCGAGATACTTATCAACTACACCCTTCAACACACAAATGGACTCGAGACCATAAATTTTCTAAAGGATCGGTGGATCCAACACTATTTACAAAAACCTATGAGGTGGACTTACTTGTTGTTCAAATATATGTCGATGACATCATTTTTGCCTCAACAAAACGAAGTTACTCTAATGATTTTGCAAAATTAATGAAAGATAATTTTGAAATGTCCATGATGGGTGAACTTTCGTTCTTTCTAGGACTACAAGTTCATCAATCACCCCGTGGAATTTTTATAAATCAGTCCAAATATGCTCTTGAAATTTTAAAGAAACATGGAATGATGTCTTGTGATACTTATAATACACCAATGGGCTATACCACAAAACTAGATGCTGATTTACATGGGACTCCAGTTGACCCTACCAAATACCGAAGTATGATTGGGTCCCTCATGTATCTCACAGCTAGTAGACCTGATATAGTATTTGCTGTCTACATGTGCTCTCGTTATCAGTCCAAACCAACTGAAAAACACCTCAGTGAGGTCAAAAGAATCCTTCGATACATAAAGGGAACCATTAACTTGGGAATCTGGTATCCGAAGGATTCTGGTTTTGAACTAATTGCTTTTTCAGATGCTGACCATGCAGGATGTTTAGACACACGCAAAAGTACATCTGGTGGATTACAATTTCTCGGAGACAAACTTGTGTCATGGCAATCTAAGAAGCAGGACTGCACATCACTGTCGTCTACAGAATCTGAATACGTAGCCATGTCTGCTTGTTGTGCTCAAGTCATTTGGATGAGATCACAACTTAAGGATTATGGCTACCTATTCAACAAGATTCCTTTCTACTGTGATTCAAAGAGTGCAATTGCCATCTCCTGCAATACAGTACATCATTGCAAATCCAAACACATCGATCTCCGATATCATTTCATCAAAGAGCATGTGGAAAAGGGTACCGTTGAACTTTATTTTGTTGGGACTGAGTACCAATTGGCGGACTTACTTACCAAATCCTTAGCACCATCAAGGTTTGCTAGTCTAGTTCACCAAATTGGTATGCGATGTTTGACTCCAGAGGATCTGGAAAAGTTTTTAAAACACAATTGATCGTCAAACATCAAAACTATCTTTGTAAATATTTTTTCAAAAACAAAATACAAAAATATAAAACCAATCAAAAACTCAAAAAGATTTTTGGTCTTCTTTAAAAAAAAAAAAAAAAAAAAAAAAATGCAAGTATAAACCACCTCTTTCAACACTATTTTATAAAATGTCTTCAATTATTTAAAACAAGTGTTGAGGGGGAGGAAAAGTAATGTTTTTCAAATTTCTCTAAAATATATTGACTTTTATACTTGCATTTTACCAAAAATAAATACATTTTTATCAAAAGTGTTGATTCATAAGTGTTTCGGGTTACTCTCCTTGACCAATATAATTAATTTTTCAGTATTTTACTATGATCTAAGGTCAAGGGGGAGTACCACAAGTTGTTCTTATCATGTCTTGATGTTAATTAACGAAAGTTAAATGTGATTAAGTGTTTGGGCATTAGATTTGCATTAAACTTGAGGTTAAGGGACTTAATATGTCAACTTGTGTAAAATGATTTACCACTAGTCAAAACCTTGTTTGACCGCACATTTACTTTCACTGACAACCATAGTTACTACCCTCACCTACACGATCTACGACCCACAATCATCTGATTAATCCGTGCATCAATCTTCAAATCTATAAGTTGTTATGAGTTTTGATCATGATTTTTAACAAAGGTTTTTAATCTTAACTTAATCCAACGGTTCAATAATTCTCAATCGACTAATCATTCTTAGGGTTATGCGTAAATCATGAACCCAGAAATCTGTGATGTTATTATTAGTTTGATTGATGGGAAATGATTCTTAGATGATGTTAAACATGATTCTAACTTCCGATTGTTTCAAGTAACACCAAATCGATGGATTTACATTTAGGGTTCATACGTATTATTAGGGGTTCTTGTGTTTGTGTGTTGTAATGTTAATTGGTGATAGGGATTATGTTGTTACATGTCTTAGATTATGTTGCTATGGTCTAATTGTATCAGAAACATGTTTTTGATCAAGATTCATAGATCTAGGGTTCGTACACTAGCAGATTTGATCTTGAGCTTTTTGTGGTCGATTATTGTTATAACTTGGACGATATGATCCTTAGGATGTTAGATACATTTGCCCCATGCTAATACCTACCCAGATTCATGTGTGATTGTGTTTGTGATTTGATGTTCATACGTGTTTACGCGTAACTCAGCATTAGACATGATTACGCATAAAATGGATATTAAGTGTGTTAATATGGATATTGATCAGTGGTATTGTGTGTTTTACCCTTTCAGGAATTGAACAACTCTTAGTTCGAAAGGTGATTTTTCTGGAAAATGGCGTCTTTACGCGTTAATTGTTCATCCTACGCGTAAGATTGAATCTTACGCGTAAGATTCGACACGTGGACAAACTCTGTCTTGGATAAGACATAGTTTACGCATAAAACGTATTTCTTACGCATAAGTTTGACCTTACGCGCAAGTCTTGAACTTACGCATAAGTCATAACCTACGCATAAGTTATACTTTACGCTTAAGGTTAATCCTTTGCACAAGTTCAATTCTTACGCCTAAGATTTATCTTACGCGTAAGATTGTCCCGACGCTTAAGATTCACCTTACGCGTAAATTATAATTTTACGCGTAGACTTTGCACTTACGCCTAAATTCAGTTCTTACGCTTATGTCAAGTTACGCGTAGATTCTTCATTTTACGCGTAAACTTGTCAAAATCCAAATTTTTCTAAGTGTTGGGAAATTTTCCTAAGTGTAACTTCTTGAAATGATAAACTTATGTTGTAACTGATTTGCTGTACGTTTCTACCAAGTAATATAACTCAAGTTTGTCATATTTCAAAAGTTTTTCACACACACAAACCTCCACTGATCAATGTATAACATGCTAATCTTAAAATGAACATCATAATTGAATGTCTTTGCTAACACATTCAACAATTGCCATGTTTGTATTTGTTTATGATAATTCAGATGGCAGAACACAATGACGTTCCATACGGACCAGAACCCGAACCTAAGCTTTCATGGGAAGAGACATTTCCAGATAATTACTCCAGGAAGATTGGAAAGAACAACCTCCGTATCAACTTCAACAAGATGACTTGCAACGAGTCCTCTTGTATTGTGGCCATATATGCTCTTCTTTACCACCCGAATAAACTGTTGTTCACCAAGTCTGCCTCGGTTTCCTGCTTCTACATCCACCAGTTTTGGCATACACTACAGTTAGATCTTGGGGAGGCTTCTTTCACCTGTACGCTTCATAACCGTCAGGTCACTGTGGACATTGATGTGCTAAGGAATATACTTGGGTTACCAGAACTCAGCCCAAATGAAGAGTATGTTCTTGTCCCCACTGAAGAAGAGTTGATTATGTGGTTAAGGGATATCGGGTATGACGAATCAGAAGAGGTTATTACCAGACATTCTAGGGTCAACATTAGATATCTTACACAACCATGGAGAACCCTATACATTCTGATTGCCAAGTCCTTATCTGGCAGAGATACAGGCCACGAACACCCAAAGCTCCAACACCTCAAGCTCTTCTGGGGAGTGGCTAATGTGAAGAAAGTTGACTATGCCAGCATCATTTGGGAAGACCTGGTATGGCACATTCAACACAAGACAACCAACATTCCTTTTGTCCGATTCACAAAACTACTCATCGAAAGCTTCCTTCGTGAGTACGATGATATCCCACAGAGACTCGATGACCAAGAAAAGAATACGTTCAGAAATGAACATACTCTCAGAGTCATCAAGAGAATGGACACCAGCACACGCAAGCAGGGAAAGAAACTTCCCGATTGTCTCCTGAATGCCAAAGTCAAGGCTTGCAAGAACTACAAGTATTATGAGCAAGCTCTAGAAGCTGAAAAAGTTGGATTCTTTGACGAAGTTGTTCTACCCTCCTTCATGCAAAAGAAGGGTAAGAAAGGCACTAAGACTGGAAGCTCCGGCAGTTCCACTCAGTCTAAGAAGAAAAAGGGTACTCTTAAGAGAAGGATTCCTACCGAGAAGCCTGCATCTGTTCCAGAACCTGGGTGGTTTCCCTCACCTCAATCCTCTCCTAAACCATCTGACTCTGAGCAAACCGAATCCGATGAAGGTCCAGTGTATAGAGAAGCATTTGCTAACATTGACAAGGATGTCAACCTTGATGACATAGATGACAAAGACTTGACCTTCGAAGATTGGAATAATGACATTGATGCATTTGCTGACAATGCCGTATATCCATCATACCTCACTCAAAGACCATTCACCGAATCTCAGACTATTTTGGAAGAAGAAATGATCAGGAGAAAGAAGATGAAAGAACCAGTGACTGCTGAACAAGAGACTGGAGGCCCTTCAGTCGAAGAAGAAAATGAAAGGGTTCTCAATCTGGGTCTCCTCCACAGCCGAATTGATGCATTCAATGCTGATTTACCTCCACGTCCAGTGTTCTCCCAGACCACCGAAGCTGGCGGATCAAGCAGCATTCCTGAGCCTACCACAGGGATCACCTCAGACTTAGTTGCTTATGACAATCCCTCAGTATCTCCCACCGACATTGAAATGACTATGGGAGAGGAAGAAGAGGAAGATCCCATGGACACTGATGCTCCAAGACTTATGACTATGGAAGAAATGAAGCTCAGAGAAAGGGCTCAGGAAGAAGAATTGAAGAAGAAACAGGAAGCAGAAGAGGCCAGGCTTGAAGAGATTACTCAAGCTAAACTGGAAGAAACTATCAGAATGGAAGAGAGCAGGAAAGCAGAAGAGGCAGCCAAGCTGGCTGAAGAAAAGTTAAAGAAGGAAGAAGAAGCGAGGCTGGCTGAAGAATTAAGGCTTAAGGCCGAAGCTGATAAACTGGCTGATGAACAAAGGATGAAAGAAGAAGCAGCCAAAGAAAATAAAGTTGAACAACCCGAACCACAGAAAAGAGATGACAAAGACTCTACCACCATCATTGAATCCTCACAGTCATCACCCCCTGCATCTGAATCGACACATGACAAATCGATCAAGAAACCGAGCACCAAAGCCTCTGCTGCATCAAAGTTACTCAAGTCTGCTTTCAAGAGAGTACATGAAAAGAAGAGAAGCAGACTGGAAGATCAGGTTGCAACTCTTGTAACCCAAGTTGCTGAATTGACGAAGCTAAACTCGAATGTCCAAGAGCTACAAGAAAAAGTTGATACTTTCTTAGCTAAAGACGTACAAGAGAACTTGGAAGCCACATTAGCAGCTCAAGCACATGAATACATGGCACAACACCTAGTTGCTGAGTTGAAAGATCTGCTGGCACCCATGAGAGATGAACTCACCAAGTTCGCGGAACAAGCCGTCAAGAAAGTAATTCGATCTACAACATTTACTCTTCGAGCCGACAAGTCTACTGCTCCACTACCAGGGCTATCTCTGGATGAATTGGAAGCTCAACTCTTAGAAAAGCTGGCAAACAAGTTCACCTTGACTCCTGAAGAAGCCAAAGTCCTAGAAGCACTGAAAGACAAGATGAACAAAGAGACTTGCAGCACAGAGGCCGATAAGCTGAAGCGTCAAAGAGATGATGAAGAGAGGGATCCTAATTCTCAGGCAAAGAAACAAAAACAAGCCGAAGGACCCTCATCTCATACACCGGTCATCCCCCCAACAACAACAACTTCCTCACAACAACCTAAGGCATCAGGTTCTGCTCCCAAGGCACACGACCACTTCGAATACACCGGTGGAGACGAGATTCCTCAACCCGATGAAGTTCCAGAACCGTCATCCAAGAAGAAGAAGAAAGTAAGAAAAGGAAAGCATCATCAACCCAAACCGGACACCTCATCAAAAGGAAAGGAACCTAAGAAACCTAAAACCGTCCTCCAATGGCTCGAAAAAGATGAGACTGCCGAATATTCCTGGTTTGAGAAGATGATCAATTCATAACCACCACTGGAAGACAATCAGGAACCTCAAGATGGTAGAACAGTGGAATATGCTCAATTAATTCAGCACAAGTTTCAGATGAAAAAGATGAATAAGAAAGAGCTGCGAAGAATTAAGAATGAAGCGTTTAATCTTCTCAAAGATCGGTCTGCAAACTCCATCGAGCTTGAGTATCATCTGGAAAATATTGCTCGAGCCATGTCAAGCGATATTGACTGGATTAATCCTGAATCTTTTGTCGATCCGGTCACAAAGAAATCCGCACCCTACATTACTGACTGGTCGAAACCACTACCAATGGTTGGGAGGCCTAAGGAACCTAAGATCCCATACATGTTCTTCTTCAACACAGACTTGGAATTTCTGAAACTCGGCAGTGCGATTGAGAAGAAGTACGTGACCTCACTCGCCTTTCTCCCTGCAGCTCGATATCTCAACAATGCCATCGAAGAAGAAGCTTCAGCATTATTCGTTGATAAAATTGTTGAATATGACCGGAACGCACTTTACGGTATTCATCATTGGCCAGAAAACCGGGCACAATACTATCGAAGCAGCAGACTTAATCAGACGATGGGCGATGTGACAAGTGATTTGAAGATAGTCTCTATTCAGTTCATCTCGACTGTCACTCACTTTGGGTACCCCTTCCTCAGCAAAATCACACTGAAAAGACTTGATGAAAAGGAGTACGACATTTCCGAGTCTGACTTTCCACGACTACTTCTCAATGACATCGAAGACTTGTATCTGCTCAAAGTTCAAGGAAAACTCTGTGGCTTACCGAAAGAGATACAACTTGCCTTTATCCAAGCTCTCCTAATATTTATCAGGCAAATAGTCATCAGAGAAAGAGTAGAAGATCTTCAGTTAGGAGTGGAAAGTTATCAGAAGAAGCTCAATCTCACCAAACCCAACATGTTCAACATCCCCGACCTTCAACATCTGCCTCAATACACCTTGATCAAACATCCATTTGGGTTCACCTACCGCAGTGTTAATGGTCGCAATTGCTTCATGGCTTACACCAAAATTCAGAAGTTCTGTGATGAAACATTGAAGTTCGTCAGAGATGGAATCAAGAGCAGAGTCGATGACATTGCTTTGGGTAAATTGAAACGGTGGAATACGACAGAGGTCAGGGATGCCCGCAGATTCATCTTAAGAATTGAGAACCGATTGAAGCGAAGGGATCAGTTCAGGAGATTGGAAAGCTATGTTGGAGGAAGATCAAAATTTCCGGTGTTGACATTTCAGAGACCTGATTGGTAGTAAAATTGTAAGAATTTGATTTGATTTGTCAATATTAAATCTCATATCGGCTTGTGCACATATTACAGTGTACAACCCGAACTTGTAAAGAAAGGACCCTGAGGTACGCATCAGTGCCTCAATCCTAAATATAAGGAGCGAAGGCTTCTTACTTTTGAGTAGAATTAATCAAACATTTATGATTTTCACAATTCTGCTCAAAAGGACAAGTATTTCACCTCAATAAGACCTAATCACTTGTTGAGGGGGAGCACTTGTCAAAACAAAATACTTTGCCCTAAATCAAAAGTTCTTGGTGAATCTCCCCGTAAGACTCAAAAGGCATATTTTAATCTAAAAGATTGTCAAAAACATCATTTTATATGCCATTTTTGAGGGGGAGAAAATGAAAAAGTGATTAAAATATACGAAGTCAAAGCTTAAAAGTTGTAACATGTGCGAGCTAGACTCAGTATTGACCCAGGAATTGACGAGACAATAAAAGTTAGTAATATCGAAAGGATTTATCCTCGACGGGTAATAACATCAAGTTAGTTAATAGAGCTAGTTGTCACCTAAAAGCTGACAATGCATCTCTTTAACTAACCACATAAGCGTGTCTCAAAAAGGATATGTCTGAGTAGAAATGTACCGTCTCGAGAAACTTTCTGTGAACATGATCAGGCCGGGTAATAACTTCAAGCTAGTTTAACTAGTGATGTAAGCGTGTCTCGAATCGGTCTTGTTCATGGAAAGTGGATCAATTCAAAAGTGCTTGCTCCTCCCGCATGTGCAAATTTATTAAATACTTATGAGCACATGTGCAGGGGGAGCCCTTCAAAAAGTGTACACAAAACTCTCAAAGTGTTAAACAAAATATTTGATTAACATAAACACTTTGAGAGATTTTCAATCAAAGGTTTCTTGGCTACTGTCGGAGTTATAAGGTGATTAAGATAGGAATAACCGTCCTATGATCCGCCAGAGCCGGAGGGATCTACCCAAGGACATCACCAATAGTTAGAAGTAGAAGTCCTTAGGTATGATACGAAAAAAGGAGAAAAGAATGAAAGGGAAAGAAGGAGTTGAAGAATTAAAAAGAAAAGTAAAGAAAAAGGTGAAAAGAAATAGCCCTCCAGATGATTCAACCTTAGGGCAGACACCGGGTTCAATACGTATGCTACTGGCAGTTGCTTAAGACAACACCGGTATTGAAGATTAAGCCGTCATGGACCCAGTGACGCAATGCACTAAACCTTCTTAACCACTCAAGTTCTCTTAAAAGGACTTGTTTCATTCTCACGGGGAACCCGCGTAATCTATCGACCTATCTCTTAGAGATGGTTGATATTGAAGCAGGAGACCCCTCCCCAGTCTCCGCACAGGAAACCTAGGTGTGCACTTATAGAGTCTAGAGCCATGAGATACATCAAAAATCTCTTAGGAACACTTAGTATTTCTACATCTGGTGTTCTACATCAATGGGCATCAGTTGTAAATTATCGAGTCCTTCGCAGATCTTAGCAATCTGCCGAGAACGTTTATGAGAGGATTACGTAAGTCTTTCTCAATGATTGAACGGAAATCCTGCCAGGGTCAACATCTAACAGCCCTGACAGCAGGTCACTTCGGTAACCTCATAAGGGTTACGCTTAGTGTTTGCGGTGGTTCCATAGCGGTCTACAGTCGTGGAGTGATCCCCAGCGACTCACCCAGTCATTGAGCTACTTAGTAGGTCTCGTAAGCTCCTTCGGGAGTATCTGATATGGGAACGGCCAGGATAAGGATTAGAGGGAGTCTTCACAATATGTTGTTGATGAACTCTAATTCCTTATCCGTAAGTACCGGTTGTTTTATTGCTAACTGTTTACTCGCAGGTACCTCACTTCCATGATGGTGGATTCCAACATGCTCATACATACATCTTGAAGTCAAAGAAAGCTCCCCCAAAGATCTTAACACCACAAAGTTCAAGGAATGATTCTACGTCAATAAAGAAGAATTTACAAAGTTTAAAGACTAAAGATCTCATAGTATGAAAAGGAACTTCGTGCATGTCAAAGTCCGAAGATGTATGAGTATGTTGGAATGGCGGATAACCACCACAGACACTGGAGTGACGAACGGCAGACAACTTCATAACACTATCACTACATCATCACCAAAGAACAAAGACAAAGAGCAAAGTACATTCATTATCATTCAATCAATTTTGAAGACGTCTAGAGTTTCACATGTCACAAGTCAACGATAAAGATGAAGACGTCAAGCAACCGTGATGACCGACCCTTAGGGGGAGATTGTTGGGATCATACTTTTGTATTTAGTCAAGTCTCGGTCATTACCTTTTGTAATAGGTTGCTTTAGTATTTATTTCAATAAGTTTCATGTTACAAGGCTTATGTGTTAAAGCCCTATGGGCTTGAAAGCCCACGAATTAAGAGATAAGGAAGGAAGGGAGTGTTGCCCTAACTCCTTCCTTATAAATAGTAAGCTTATGTAAACATTTAGTTTGTTGGTTATTTGATTATCTTAAGGAAACTCTTGCTCTTTCACTTTTCATGTTGTCTCATAATCAACCATCTCTCATTCTCATCTTATTTCACTCTAAATCATACTTGTGTTTACATAAATGGTGACCTAACATTTGTTTTGTTGGAGAATTTGCTAAAAGCACGAGCAATAAGAGCAAGTCCCTGATTCAACGTATTAAAGTCATCATCGTCATCTTCATTGGAGTTGGAGTAATACACTGCATCATTGTTGTTTAATGGAACAAGTTGAGTAGAAGTATTCTGTGGAGATGAATCATAAGGGACCATTTGGTTCGAGGTAGAAGATTGTGGATAACTGAAGTAGTTTTGCTATTGAACATATGCATGATTTGACATAAGTGGTGGAGCATAGGGAGATTGAGCTACGAGTGCCAAAGAATTTGGTGTCGGTGATGGTGAGTATCCTCCTCGAAGAGCTCGATCTTTTTCCACTTCAGGTTCATGGTGTTTCAGAAAATCATACAACAAACCATATGGTGCATCATGAAGGTTTTTGGTTTGTCGAACAAATGTCACATATTTATGCCAATCTGGACCAAGACTACCAACGAATTTGGAGTTCACTGCGATTCTCGGTACTGTGATTTTGTGACGTTCCAGATCATTAACCACATTTGTGAAACGATGATAGTAGGATTCAAGTGACTCTCCTGGTTCAATTGTGATATCTGTGTATTCCATGTAGAGTTTGGACTCCATATCATCTTTGTTCAATTGAGTGCCTTCCATAAGGAGATGAACATGTTCCCACATAGCTTTGGCTGTTTTCTGAGCATCGACACTTCGATAAATAGGATTAGGTATACCTTGAAGTATATAAGCCATTGCATACTCATCAGCTTCACGATGTAATTTCTGTTCTTCTGTTAGTTGAGATTCTGGAAGAGGTCTATCTCCAGGAGGACGTGGAGGATCAGTAGTTGGATCACCAATTTCAAATCTTGTTGGCCACTCAAATGGTCCTTCAAGTATCACTTGTTTCAAGAATTTCCCATGAGGTTTCTTTAGTTCAAGAAATCGTAAGAATCGACTTGACCATTGAACATAGTTCCCAGGTGTGAGCATTGGAGGTGTTTCAAGTGATCCCGCCTCATGTCTGGATTGTTGAGTTGTAATAACTTCACACATTCTATCAAACCAGTGAGGTTGTTTGGAGGAAAACTGAGTGTTTTGTTGTGACATTTGATATGGTTGTCGTTGAGGAATGATTTGATGTTGTTGCATCATGAGATATTGTGGTTGTGGATTAAACGGTTGTTGATGAAAGTGTGACTGTGAAGGTTGTTGATATGATTGTTGCTGATGGTATTGTTGTTGCTGATACTGCTGATGTTGCTGTTGCTGAGCATTAGAGAAGTAGTAATGTGGTGGTTGAGACATCTTAGAACACTTGTGTAGTAATGGATCTTTGTAGAAGATTGAAATGCACGTTCCTTAGGTTAAGTTCAAAAATCCCTGGGGTAAGTTGAAGTCTTACGCGTAACTTTGAACTTATGCGTAGAATTAATGTTATGCGTAGAAAGGTAATGTTATGCGTAAACTCAAGGTTTATGCATAAGATTTGCCTTTTTACGCGTAAGATTAAATCTTCTATATAAAGCAAGTTTTGCGTAAGGTTAAAACCAAACAAATCTTTCAAACTTATCCAAGCTTGAAAGATATCCGAAGTCGAAGTATTCCACTAACTTATCCAAGCTAGGGAAGTACTGAGTCACCGTTTCACGAAGAGAAGACCTTGGATGAATTTTTGCGTAGAACTCTGAAACTTGCGCGTAAGATTTGATCTTATGCGTAAGATCTGACTTATGCGTAAAAACTTAGGCGTAGAGGCAACTTCTGCGTAGGATCAGTCTTCTGCGTAGGATCTTTGGCGTAGGAAATAGACTTACGCGTAGGAATGACAACTTAGGCGTAGAAAGAGGGTTTTGACCAAAGTTTCGCGTAGAAGAAGGGTTTTGACCTTAGTTTTATGCGTAAAATGACCAAAAAATACTGTAGACAGCTGGAAATTGTACTATTCCTGACCAACTTACGCGTAAAGTGTACTGTTCATCAGAAAGATCAAAATTTTGAAGAAAAACAAGGCCTAGAAACACAAAAAAATCAAAACTTTATGCAAAAACTAAGCTTCGAATCACTATATCAACCTTAAAACTTATCCAAGCTTCAAGATTAAAGTGAAAGAAATAAAGAAAGAAGCAAAAAGAAGCAAAACAACACCCTAAATACCACGTTAACTCCAAGAAACACACTTCAATCTCTATTAGGCGAATGATACCACTTGTTAGGTCACCATTTAGTAAACACAAGTATGAGAAATGAGATGAGAATGAGAGATGGTTGATTATGAGAATGAGAGACAAGTAATTGCAAGAGTTTCCTTAATGTATTCAAATAACCAACAAGAATAATGTTTACATAAGCTTAGTATTTATAAGGGAGGAGTAGGGCAACACTCCCTTCCTCCCTCATTCTTCCTAGACGTGGGCTTTCAAGGCCCATGGACTTGATTACTTAAGCCTAGTAACATACATATAGTGAAATAAATAACTAAGCAACCTATTACAAAAGGTAATGACCGAGACTTGACTAAAATACAAAAGTATGATCCCAACATTATGAAACTTTTTCCGTATCAATGCCACTTTAACAAGACTTAACGGCTAGTTAAAATCTGAATAAAATGCTTAACGGCTAGTTTCTTCTATAAATGCCACTTTAACAAGACTTCATATTCTCATACAAACAGTATGGCTAACGGGCCATCTATGGTGCAAAGGAGTATCCTACCCGATTACGCAATGAACATGAAAAAGTGCTCAGGCTGATTAACAATTTGCTAGGTGAGATAACTCGTATTATGCTGCAGATGGAGGATCATGCTCCAGAGATCGAAAGGTTGCGTGAGCTGCCTCAAGACCATCCAGCTATTAGGATCGATCTACAAACTTTATTAAGAAATGATGAAACAGATTTGCAACTTTATGTCGCCTTGAAGATGGTTAAGGAAATAGTATTGCAAGTGTGGGAAGAGAAGTAATATCTAATCGATAATTATAAATCTATTTAAAAGCTTCATGAGATTCGTTTGATGCTTTGTTAATTGTTTTTTAAATTTCGTATCGTGTTTTTTTTAGTTGGATCGTTTTTCTTACGTTCATATGTTTTTCTTGTGTTGTATTGAATTTTGAATTATAAATTTGAATCGGGTTATCCCGTTCAATTATAATGTTTAAGAACTAAGGGGGTGTTTTGTAATATATAATTTCTTTTAATCCAAATATTAAAAACTTTAAAGGGGCCAAAATTGTTAATTTTTTTTTAAAGAACCAAGCCTTAACTCGGCGTTAAGTGGCTAACGCCGAGCATTAACGCAACTTTCACTCAGAGCCATGGTGTGATTAACGCAGGGATAACGCGGGTTAAACCCCCTAAACGCAGCTTCCTAGTTACCATTGCAAATGCTCTTAGGGGGGTTTGGTCGGAGAATTTGAAATTCCGTAATTTTAAATTCTAAAAAATTTAAATTATTAAGAATTTAAAATTTCGGAATTTAAAATACTTTTGCATGTTTGGTTAACAGAAATTTCTAAATATATTTTTTATTTTTTAATATAAATTTAATAAATATTCAATTTAAACGTTTATAAAAAAAGATTATAAAAAATTTATAAAAAATCTACAAAAAAAAAAAAGTAAGGGTGGCAATCAAGTCGTGTTCGGGTTAAACTATTCGGGTTCGTGGGTTGCGTGTTATTATAACCTCTACCCAAACACGACCCATTTATTAACCGTGTCAAGAAACTCAACCCTAACACAGACCTGCATAACACGTGTAACCCATTTGTGACCCGTTTAACCTGTTTAAGTAAATAAGTCAAGCGGTAAATAAGGTTAGTGGTTTGTCGATTTAACTAGTTTAAAAGTAAAAATGATATAAGGATCTAAAAAATTATAAAAACAACATAAAAATAACTATGCAAAAATTTTAATAATATCTGAATATAATCGTAATTCACTGAAAATACATTTAATCCAAATCCAACATAAAATCCAATTTACATACTTTAATTTTAGTGGTTTATATATTTTAATTTTAGTGGTTTATTTACTTAAATGGGTTCACGGGTTGATCTGTTTAATATTTGTTCAACCCAAACATGACCCGTTTATTAAATGGGTAAGACGGGTTGACCTGTTTTTGACCCAAACATGTTTATCCTTAACCCAAACCTGTTTAACTTCGTGTCAAGAATTGCCACCCTTAAAGAAAAGTTTATATATATATATATATATATATATATATATATATATATATATATATATATATATATATATATATATATATATATATATATATATATATATATAATTTCTAAAAAAATTATAAAGGAAGTTTACAAAAAAAAATTCATAAATATTTTATAAAAAAACAATAAGAAAAAAATGTTTAGAAAAATAAATCCTAAGTAAATTAAAATTCCTCGTTTTTTGAGGCATTCTATTTGGCAATTCGTGGAAATGTAAATTACTTCATTTGAGTTACCAAACACGATATTTGAAAGGAATTAAAATGCAAATGCTCCCAATATACCCCAATCAAACGCCCCCCAGGGTATTTTAGTGTGAAATTACCTGGAGTTTGAATTTGGAGTTTCTAGAATGGGAGATCAAGCCGGAGCTTTTAAGGGTATGTTTGGTGAAAGTAACTGTTGTTGGAACTGGTGCTGGTGCTGGAGATAGTGCTGGTGCTGGAGATTATAAAAAGAGATTATTTTTATAAGCTACATGAAGTAGCCTTTGGTTTTAAGAGATTATGAAAAATTATTTTTTTTTAGATTCTTCTATAAGCTATGTCTGCCAAACAATGATTATTTTTTAAGTAGCTTATTTTTTGAAAAAATAAGCACAATCTTCCAACAATCTTGTGTGCCAAACATAGAATAAATAGTTCGAGCTGAAGCTTATAATTGTGAAATGACAAAATAAGACAAATAAATCAAATCTACAATTTAAACCATAAAGGATATTTATAGAAATTGTCTTTTTTATAAGGTTAACCCCTTTTAAAAACTACCTAGTACTTCTAACGAGCTTTTATTAAAAGTATAAGCTCACATAAGCCCCAATAAACCTTTCTCCAAACATAACCTCACAGGGCTAATTTGCACACTATGGCGATTTTTTTTTTTTTTTTTTTTTTTTGAATGTTATTGAAAGGGTGTTTTATAATTTTGTCTTATATAACACGCTTGCAACACAGATTGCACCTAGCTCTCTCAGATTACTAGGTGGTGTTGTTATAGGAAAGTTATCCGTCCGTCACATCATCTTTTACCGTATAACATTCTTATAACTCAAAATCAAAAACGCATTTTCAGTAACATTCCTATAACAAACAACAAAAAAAACCACGCTCATACCACATTTTCACTAAAAAAAATCAGATAGTGCCCGTTGTACGTATTGCATTGGTTCATATAACGTGCGATGATAGTGCAACTATTGCGGGTCAGGGGCGGAGCCAGAACTTTTTTGTCGAGGGGGCAAAATATGATAACTTTTAGAAACTACACAAAAAATTGGTACGTTAGGAGAGCAAATTACAAAAATACCCGAAAATTTTTGAAAATTTACACTACAACTTTTTTCGCCGGAGGGTCACGTAACCTCCCGGACCCCCTATCTCCGCCCATGGCGGGTGCCAAAAGCGTCATTTTGGAACTTGTAACAGGGCGTGACGGTCTGCACGCTTACTTAAGTATATGAGTACTAACAAAGTTACACAAATACTCATGTTGAGAAAACACACTAAATAAAAGTAAGTTATTAATATGATTATTGTAATTTTATAAATGTTAAGTTATTTAGTTTCAGCCATTAACTGTAAATTAAACTTTGTAATTTGTAAGCGTCAAGAAAATGAGATGGCTAATATATGTACTAATTTTATGCTTAATCAACGTAGATGATCTAGAGTTTTCTAGCTTTCTCCTCGTTCTTGTCTTCGATTTTGTCATGTAAAACAGGTTTCTTGTTAGATATAAAAATAGTCATACAATTGACTCGTGCTAATGAATGTAGGAATGAATTTGTACTATCATGCAAATTTTGTATCACCTCGAAACCAAAAATAGCAACATGCAAATTTTGACTATCGAAACCAGAATAGCAACATGCAAATTTTGACTATCGGAACCAGATGTCGATGATTACCATATATACATGTAGATAAATTTTCTAGAGCTGCAGTTCAAGAGTTTACAAACATGTTAATTAGATGTATATTGCACTTAATGTTACATATAATGAATCGACACACTTATATCTATACGTATAACGGATGGAAATTTGAAATTGAGTCTCATGACGAGTCCCTTTCAGAAGGTTTCTTGACTTGACGTAGAGGTACAGAGTTTTCAAAGCAATGGTAAAAACCATAATGAGGATACCTCTCATACCAAGTGTCTTGCTGGACATGGGTGTCCCAGTGTTCACCGCTGCTGCTCTTGCCATATTTGTGCACCCATCCGGAGCCATTGTGACCTTCGCCCCATGTCTTATTCCATCGTTCTCCATACTTCCCTTCCCACCATGTTTCTCCTTGTTTGACACCATGGCCATTTGGATCAAAGTGTTCATCCCATTTATCACCCCATTTCGTCCACCCGTCACCCTCTGAACGTTCTGCCCATTTATCAGTGTACTTCACGCTGCCACCTTGTCCATCATACTTCTCACCCCACCTGCCAAATTATAATGTTGATATGCTTTAGATACATTTCTGTTGCTTCTAAATCAGATATATTTACTACAGTTAAATATGAGTAATTTAGTGTGATTGGAAATACAAGATATAATTATCTGAGTACGGTCTGCTTTATAAATTGAGTATATGACATATTTCGATCCCGGCCAGGACTATGCACCAACCTACATGATTAGTCTTTCGAGACTTCTTATTTCTGTTCAATAAGTCCAAACTATCATAATTATTCTCTTCTAGATTCGCACATCATATTGTTGGCCAAGTCCATTAAAAACAAAAATGATGAGCCTAGATTTTTCTCTTCTGTATGATTCGCATGTCTGCTTGCTTATCCTCTCATATTTTCCAAAGTTTGCAATATTTTATTTCTATTCTACTCACTGTCAAAATCTATTGAGATGTTGAGTGGATGAGTGACTTACACAAACAATTTAACGGTTATTTACAAAAGAAGATAATAACAGCAACGGAAGAAAGAAGGAGAAGGTGAAGCCCAAAATTTCAAGGAACGGTGTTTATAAGTTCAAGTGTATAAGAAAGTCAAAGGCATACTGAGACACATTCACCAAAGCAGGAGTAAAATGATGTTCGTTAAGAACAATTTGTTTAAGGTGATGTGCCATTTCCGAAGGTAAGTTACCAACTTACCATATTCAATTAATTATGTAACTGGTTCAGATGTGGAACAATCTAGCAAGTCAAAGAACGGAAACTATATAACCACATAAAGGTATCAACGTGTGGTTGAGCACAAATATTCTCAGTTGAAACATATTAAGGCATGGTTTGAAGATGAAACCATAACCCTGCAACTCCTTATACAAGCCATTCCAAAATCAGATGCAAATAAACTAGACTGTGACTTGGTTGATGAAACCTTTTACAGGGAAAGTGAAAGCATATAACAAAGATGATATAGGACAAGACTTATAGGTATTAGATGTTTAGGGACCATGTTTTAAAGTACCACACGATGTCTGGAGTTGTATCGAATAATAATTAGCCTACATAACAAATCAAATGAATAGTTTGATTTAGTTGAGAGTTCAAGATCTTGTATCGACATTGTAACAACTAACTCAACCAGCTCCCAGTTTCTTCCCACCAGTGCATAAGTATGTTGATTGGGTCAATTCCTACTACTATCAAAACTTAACTTCAGTTTTATCATGAGAATCCCAATACCTAGGTCCTTTTGCAAGTAATCTATACAGGCTTCCACACTAATAGTTGGATTGTGTTTGATTTTTTCCACCAACTAATTGTTATAATACAAAGGTCGATGCACTTTTTCTTGGTGAAATTGAGAATTTATATATACCAAACTTGTGAGACTAACTGAATGATCTCCAAACGCCAGTGCACTAGACAACCAACTACAATGAATCAATGCACAGCTGAAACAAATACAGAACTTTTTTTTTCAACAAATACAAATACAGAACTGACAAAAGGAAAATACAAGCTAAATCAGACCAGGCACATAAATTCCTTATCATCCTCTTGGAAATGCCATTTGTTAGGGCGAAGTGGTCCCATCTTTCATGACTCACTAATGGCTAGCCCCCATCCAAATGACATTCCAACCACAACCTGGATACACTTGAATAAGCAACTTCCTTATTGGGACTTTTAACATTCTGTACATGGTCAGGTTGATGCACTTATTCACATGCTTTATATGCCTTAACTGAAGACACTAGTGCTCATCCATACAGGTTTCAGTATCCGTGCATTGTTCACATAGGATTTAGGCACATCAAAAGCAAGAGCAAGGAACCGTGACTATTAGACTCACCAACATGTGAGCTGATAGCATTATCAGTAAACATTCGTAGCTTATCTTTGCAAATGGTCCTTACCATAGTCCCTTCTAGGATTTACCTTCTTCTGCCCCTGATCTTCATCTTCCTAGATAATATGTCAGGTACCTCTAATTTATTTATTTAATAACAAACACGATCCTCATGTGTTTAACTCAATTTAGTCACTGTAACAGATAAATTCCCTAAGTAAATATTTAGCAGATAACTTCCCTAAGTTCATGTCTTCAATTTATATGAGGTAATCTACTTGATCACTCTTAACACTATTCTTAGCACTTTTCTGCCTAATCTTCTACACCTTGAACTCCCGAAATTCCTTGTTAATGGTTGTCTGGATTTGCTATTCCCATATTCTGGACTATGTTTTGACCCTCTTTGTCTATATAATACCTACTATCACTATCCACGAAAAGGACAAACTCATTATCCAACACTTGATGCCTCCTCTAGGCCAAATGCAATTCCGTGTTCCACTTCCACTTGTAGAACAGGCTCATATAGAAAGTATCTCAAATCTTGTGGTTCTGAGGTCCCTTCTTATCTTGATGATATGAAAGCTCCCGTCATCAAAAATCAAGATTCCAGTCAAATTCTCTAACATAAACTACTAAATTTTGGCTTTTTGTATTTTCTATTCTATATAGTGGGGTTAAGGTCCCAAGCACTGATCTTCTGAGTTCCTTAACGATAAGCTTCTGACCTGGGGTTTCTATAAGTATAGCTAAAGCCTATGTGTCCTGGTTAGAACATGCATGTTAGACAGAAATTGGTTCTTTGGGAGGGAGGGGGGTGAATAACAGAAAAAGCCAAATATTTTAGAAAAGTTACACTACAATTTTTTTCGCTAGGGGGCACGTACCCCCTGTGCCCCCTGCGCCCCCTGCTATCTCCGCCCATGCATGTTAGACATCTCAGTCCATACCTAATGATGCAGGAAATGCAAAATGTCTATAATTCTAAGCAGCTAAACTGCCTAAACATTGGTTCCATACTTCCATCATAATATCCCAACTCCCCCATTCCACCTTATATTTCATACATTGAAAAGTTATTAGTGTCTAAAAGTCAACATAATTTATCTTTCATAATTGTGGATCTTTTGTAAAAAATGTCTAAACGACCTACCGAAAACGAATTAGAATTAAGCTCTCTGAAATTAGTTAACAAATAAGAATTAGATCAAACTGTTAAATTCTTGAAAGTCATTAACCCTGGAAATCTTGACTTTGACAAACAATTTATAAAACAACCGAATTCAATGAGACATAGTGTTCCTGATATGTGTGCTCTGACATTCTAAATTTGGAGCAAGTGTTCGTGTATTAGAACTGCACTGTGTGTTGAAGCGTTATCGTATGTAAAGATACGGGTCTCAATAAATTGGGTGGGAAAGAACGGCACACAGAAAGGGGATGAAGAAACTATTGGTACAGACAAATGCATAATGCCTTATGGAATGTGCAACATAACTGATATAAAAAACAATTCAGTTGATAGGAGATTCATAGATGACTATGTTAAGCAATGTTTTAACATTAGTGACTAGCGATTCAAGTTAAATTTTATATGCTGAACTTGATTTTTATGAGTCAGGTGTCTTTAACCTAAAATGGCCGAGTAAAATATGGTACCTTTCATGCCAAACATGAGCATGTCCAGCCTCTAGCTGTGTGCTTGGGTCAGTGCTGCACCACTTGTGAGCCCACTTCTCAGCTTGACCAGCACCATAATGTTCAAACCATTTTTCCTGCCATTCATCACCTTTGCCATTCTTTCCCCATTTATCAGCAGTCTTTTCAATATGCAGACACCCTTCAATCTGCATATGAAACGATGAATATAGCCTTTTAATTCAGATGAGCACAGGAGAGACTAGAGAAACATACATGCATTAATGCATATGCACATCTCTGATATCCATGGAAGTAATTTTAGAATATTAAATCTATCGACTAGGTCGTTAGCCAAGTTAAAAAAAAACCAAAGCACATATATCAAGTGAGAAGCTGCCGCTGGGATTGTGTTATCTCAGTGATGGAATTTGTAATATAAGATTACATAGGCTACGAGAGACGCTAGCCAAAATGAATTGATAAAACTTATATTCAAACATGGTATGTGACGTAATCCAGTTTATTAAACAAAACCTACCGAAAAGAGAAGAACCATGAGAAAAAGGTCAAACTGAGTATAAGAGCTCTAAAGGTACAAATCAAAGATATCAAGACAGTGTTAAACCGTTTGAGTCATGAAAGGGACTTTTAAAGCATAGAGATGCGAAATGGGTGAATCGGGTTGGGTACCGGGTGAAACTTGAAGAACAGATGCTACAAAGTTACTATTGATCAACTTTAACATTTGGTGAGTAAAAAGGAAATTGTTCTTGATGCTTAATAAAAAGAGAAGTCTGAAGGATCCCCAGTAAGACTTCATAGTAATGAAGTTTAAAAGTCCACTTAAAAACCAGAAAAAAGAATTCTGAAAAATAGAATCAGTGAAACACTGAAACCAGATTTCTGGTCCCAAACTTAGTAGACAGATTTCTGTAAACACCTTCCCCACTTCTAGCTTGCACATATGACATGTCATGTGTAACAAATTGCTTTGTTAAACGAGGTATCAAATAAGTGAAATATCTATAAAAATATTTCATACCTGTGACATTGATTCTTTCCAAAATTCACGCCAAACATTCCCAAAAGCATCACGGCCTGATTTCTCAGAGCCAAGCTCCTTATACCCAAACTCATCAGAAGCTTCCCAATATTTATCTTCCCATTCAACAGATTTATCAGCACTAACACCCCTAGTCAACGTCCACCTGCAAACCACTCCATCTGGTCTTACCTCTGTCCCAGTTTCTTTCCACCACATAGAGCCTTCTGGTTTAGTCCCTTGAGATGATACTTGATCAACATCAGCAAGAGCATGAATTGCATCTTCTGCATTTGTTGAAAACACATTATCGACTTGATGTTCTTCTTTCAGTTCAGGAGTCTCTAATATAGAGCCTGAAACATCCTGTTTCTCAACCTCCATTAGTGACTGCAATGGTGGAAGCGGAGGATTGTGTTTGGTTTCAAATGGAAGAGACAAATAACTTGACGAAGGGTCTAACTCCATCACGGGGTTTGGTTCAAAGGGTGAGGTTGCTGCGTTTCTACTTAATGCTGGGTCAGCACCATCTTCCGCATTAGAATTAGTGTTAGAAGGTGGTACCCAAGACCAGAAATTTGGACCTGGTGTTCCAATACCACCCGACCCTGCAAATATACAAATATCATAAATGGGGAATATCATGCAACCTTGTCTTACAAAAATGAAGAAAAGAACCGAAAGAAAAACACAACTGTACAAAAAATTATGGAGGTGTTTGGATGTGAGTCTAAAGTTCACGATGCATCAACTTAAGTACATCACACTTAGGGGATGTTTGGATTTGAGTCTAAAGTGACTATTGTACCTTGTAGTCACAATAATTACATTGTACGTTTGAAAAACAGTGATCATGATTCAAATTTTCTAATTATTTAGCCAAAATAATTGCAGTTGCATAAAACGGTATAGATCGAGTTACTATAAGAAAACTGATTATTTTGATCGATGCAAAATTGTCCAACTTTTCCTAAACATTCATAAACTTGCGTGATCATTTAAATTTGATGCTTCAAGCCACTATAATCACTTTGAGATCGTACATTCAGACACATCCACGGTTTGACCCAAACTAACCTTATCTAGTCCTTTGATTACATGTATCAATTTTTCTCAACAAAATCAAGAAAACTACTGAGTGATAAGTTGTATCTTTCACCATTATCTCTTTCAAAAATAAGCGGCTATTTAGGATTTCAAATTGATCAGCATGCATATATACTCTAGAGAGCAGTACTAATACCAGGTCCTATGAAGAAGGCAGAATATGCCCATGGTCAAAAGACAAAATATACTGACTAATGCTCCATGGCAACCAAGTTCTTTCCGATTAGGGACAGTAATAGCCAAGATGAAAATGAATTTCCAATAGTTAAAAAATTCCAATTAAATTTAGGAATAATTAGTTGAAAATATATTTAACATTTTAACTTGGCACAAAATTCTTTGGTGTGTATCAATCTAATTATTTTCCTATTTATTACACCAACGGCCTAATCTTCCTATTGTGTGTACTTTTTGACATGGCACCGATCATATAATACACACAATACGAAGATGTATATTCAATATGATCATATAGTACACACAATACAGAATTTCGTAGTTGGTGTATTTCGTGCCAAGTTAGACAAATTTTCAGCTAATTATCCATTGGAGTTAATAACAAGTACTTATATGTTTATCGGATTATCTTTGGTCAAATAAACAGCCTAAAATCTCAAGTTCACACTACCTACAACAAAGAAACTTGAACGGAAACTATCTCACAATATACAACCACAAACTATCTCACATGTCCTAAGCTGGACTTGAACCCGCAACCATTTGGTTGGGGAGCTTCTCACACAACAAACGGTACCACACAAGCCCCTTGGTTACAATAAAGAAACAATTACCCTATGGAAGTTTAATTATTTAGTCGATAAGCCACATAAATAAGCTAATCCAAACAACCCCCTTAAGTAATCTTACTTTACCCTAACATTAGCCATAACACCATCAAAAGTAAACATTCATATGATCAATTTCAAAATGCACATAAAAACGCACATTACCTTCCGAAGAAAAAAACACCACCCCACCCTCCTCATCACCATCATTACTTAACCCCGAATACGCCTCCTCGTTCTCAACCGACACCCTGCCCCCCTCATTTTTCAAAGTACTAACAACAGCAATAGCAGCAGCAGCTCTATCAATGAGCTGCATTCTCTGCACTTCATCCCTCGTCTCTTTCGGAACTTCCAATATCTTAAAAAACTCACTACTCTTCTTCTCCAAATCCTCCTCATTTACGACGTTTTTCGCGATTTTGTTAAACTCGATTTCCTTACGTTCTCTATCCATTGCTTTTCTCCACATGCCCAGATACGAATCACCACCTCCGTTTTCGACACTGGAAACGTGAACTGGGTTCAACCTTAACAGTTTAGTAGTTGTGATTATGTCATTATTAGGACATGGACATAATAAGAAACGCTTGTGTTTTGTGTAGAAATGTGTGAATGTGAGGTTCAGCTGAGAAGCCATTGTTCTTGATTGGTATGAAATGAATAGTAATAATAAATAAGGTGTTTTTATATAGTATTTGGAACTTTGGAAGGAGGGAAGGAAGGAAGATGATACTTTTCTTGAGAAGTGAAAAGTGTCGCTTAAATTTGAATGAAGGATAGATAAGTGGAGAACATGTGTTTCTTCATGTGTGTGTCCCGGGCTTCAAGTGAATCTGGTGGGTCCCACTTGTTTGATTTTTTTATTATTATTATAAACGTCCAAACTACTAACAGTATTCCATGTCGACGATGAAGATTCTAGTGAGATATATATATTAACATCCAAAGATATTTACGACTTACAAATAAAGCAAAGATTTGGACACTCCCCAAATCTGATACAACACTACTAAACATAACAGAGACATCACATACTACTTAACAAACTATCAATACAACAGAATTCTAACAAACACTGCTTGTGATTATCCATTTCTATCACCATTCACCTTTAAATGCACCATAAACCATCTAGCTACATTTTCATCTTACCCATTTGCTATGATCACTCAACCCACATCCACAGTAAAACATAGCAAAATGGGTTAATGGCTTCACTAGGAACCCATTACCCTTCCAGTCAAGGGCTATGCCAAACAGCCTACATTTCCATCTCATGAATGGCTTCAACTGTTTGGGAACGCACACCTTGAGGGAAGACCATCCATTACCTCCTTGACAATGTATTGGGAAGACCAAGAAGACCCATCTTTCATGCCTCTCTATTCAACCCATCATACATTGTCCACCAAGCCATATACCCTTCACAAAGAAAAGCCCTACTTTATGGTACATCTTATCTAAATTAGACCTCATCTTTTTCCAAAAATAGATGTTAAATTCCTCCTGTCACACCCCCAATTTACCTGACTTGCAGCGGAATGAAATGCCTGGGGGTGTTTGTCATAGCATCACAGTTACAGTTACATTGAACGACCTAAAGTGTCGTTTGGAAAATACTTCGTTTGATCATTGAAATAATCCAGAGTTTACAAAATGAGGTCCCCAAAAGGTGTTGCAAGTTTATGAAAAACAAGTCATACTAGATCAAACATTTACATAACTGCATGAAGTAATAGTGAGACGCGTCGACTCCGCGACTCCATGAAGGTCCAAATGCATGTCACATGAGCTACCTTAATAACCTGAAATACATTGCTAAAACGTCAACACGAATGTTGGTGAATTCCATAGGTTTATAAAATGTAATGTTGTACGGCCACCACAAGTATAAGTGCATGACAAAAGTCACGTAAAATAGTACAATAGACCTTAAGCTCATGACCCCGAAGATAGACTGATGAAATATACCTCCTGAATGTTTTACCAGAACACTCCCAAAATGACAGACATGAAATGCATTCGCTTACTGTTGGTAAATACTACCACGGATGGAGGCGCCACCCTCAATAGATCTATCCACTCACTCTCGCTTAATCGGCAAATTAACAGTTCATGATAATAAATAGGGGACTTTAACATGTTGGTATGGCAACTTAAGCAATGTACATATGTTTTGGTACTTGGGCTCGTACTAAAATGATTGATGCAATGTATTCCCCCGTGGGATTTGAAATCAAAATATTGAATTGAAAATGGGGCTATGAAAACTCACCTGATATGATGGTACCATGAACATGTAATGAGCTGAAAAACAAGGCGCGCACACTAGCCGCAACCTAATATGATTGATGAGGATCTAATTTAGATCATGAAATGATATTATGAATGTCCATGCACATGTTTCCTATACCACTCTACTCTTGAAAAATACTTGTTGTTATTAAAAATAATACATTTTCCAAAACTTAGGAAAATAAGGCAACTAGAAAATAAAACTAGTTGAAATGTGTGTGTGTGTGTGTATATATATATATATATATATATATATATATATATATATATATATATATATATATATATATATATATATATATATATATATATATATATATATATATATATAAGTGTTAGTGTTGAAATCCTCGATTTGAAATCCTTGAAATAACGACTTGTAGTAATAAAAATATACTTGTATTCACTAATACTTCATTAGTTATGATTTTGGGTACTTGTTTAATATTTCTAGAATCTAGAGTTACTATGTAGTATTAATATTATTTTTGGTCAAAAGCAGTCAAAATAATATAAGTTTTGCCGATATTGAAACGAGAATATCTTTGTCGTTATAAGCCCGTTTTACTTGTTCTTTATATCCATGGTTATGTCTTAGTATGTAGTAATATATTTTGGAAAGCTTGGCTCCTCCGGGTTACGTCTAAAGCCTCGTTTTGTCTGACGAAAAACGTCCAACAGCATGTATTTTCAGAAAATATATTTTTCGTCAATAAACTTGCAAAAATCATAACTTCTTCGTTATAAACTCTTTTTAATCCGTTCTTTCGCCTACGGCTTCGTTTTTTAAAGTATTTTCTAAAAATTTTGCCAAAGTTTCCTTTATGTTTACTGATTTTCCTGGGTTTACAAAAATGGGACAGTAGGTATAAATACTTGTTACAAATCCATTTTTCATGTTCAAAACTAGTTTCTAACATCATCAAATCTCTTGCAAACACCACAAAGCTATTCTAATCCTACCATACACCTTCTTAGGGTGCCATGGGTTCCTAATCACCACTAATCATGTTAATTTAACATGGGAATACCTAAATCAAATTATAGGGTTTGTATGTTCAAAAAGTTAACAAAAATAATGTGGTATAGCTAGCTTGTGCATGAAATTAAGCATGAAAACCATATGATACAAGTATATATTAGATGAAATCATGAAAATAAATTTGATAACTTACTTTGAAATATTAGGTGATTAGATGATGAGAAATCTTGTGTTTCTTGAGTTTATATTTCAAAACTCTTAATTAGAATGATGAAATGAACAACTTTTATGCTTTGATCTTTAAAAATTAATGGATTTTAGTCTTGGATTGAATATGGGTCGTGGGTTTTGAGATGAGGAAGAGAAAATGGGTTTTTGATTCTTGATTCTAAGTATAAATGTGTAAAAGGTGTTTTTGCTAGATATTTAAGTAAAAATATAAGGTATTATATTATCACATTAAGGCATAAGGTCAAGGGGGGTTCATGGCTGATTTTCAAAGGGTTCAAAAGCAATAATATGGACTTTGATTTATTTAGGATAGTTAGTGGATGATTTGTAGTATAAGTATAGGTTTTTAGGTGTTAAATTTAGGTAATCGTAGTTAGTTTTTAGTTATCATTGAGCACCGGGTTTGCGAGAAATGAATTTTAACAAGTTAGTCGGGACTTAATAAAGTCATAAAAATGTTAAAAATACGTTGAGTACAAGTATTGAGTGTTCGGGTGATTATTGTTTAGTTTTCACGAAAACCGTCGCAATATTTATAAACTTACGTTATAAATAAAAATAAATTTCCAAAATACTGGGTAAATGAATATTATAACTTTTATGATGATATAATGGATATAAAAATATGTCGGGACCATTGTGGGAATATTTAGATATATTCGTCGTATTTATTAACCGGGTGTTAACGTTTATTTATAAATAATTATACGTAAAACGTTAAATATATCAAATATATAAATTTAAAAATCCTAAGAGTGGTATAACATGAAAATGCTATTATGATGATATGCAGACTATCTCTAGTCCGTATGCAATGTCCTTACTGATAATGAAATGAATTCGCACCTAAACCAATCCGGTTACGCGAATTTGAATACCCGTAAACTAAATTTACGATGAAATGAGTAATGCAAGCGAATAGTGAAATTTTTTCAGGAATGAATAGTGTTCAGTGAATAGTACAATTTTCAAATGCTTCTCAGAATATCAAATTGACCTCGAAAATGATGAATAGTAAAACGATGAATAGTGTTTGATGAATAGTGTTTTTCTAAAGTTTGGGAAATGACCTAAAATGGTGAGTTGTGACAGTCTTCCCCTCTAAAAGGAACTTTGTCCCAAAGTTCAGTTTATGTTGGTCTCTGAAGACGTATTGGTGAAAAGGTGATGATATTTGAGAATTCCGGCGAACTTTCACGATAGGAATTCGACTTCGCTTCAACTGTTTGACCACCCGGTCCATGATTTCTGTTGGTTCTCTAACAATGCTCAAGTCTGACGTCCACTATGCCTACTCTATCTGAAATATTACATGGTCCAGTGTATATCGGGTTTAACTTTCCAAGTTTTCTGAATGATATCATGCCTTTCCTAGGCAGAACTTTCAACATAACTCTGCCTACCAACTTGAAGTTTTAATGGTTTACAACTTATTGAACTTGTAACTGATTCTTGACTTGTAGGAAATTTCTGGTTATTTCATGAATGCCTACTGGACTAGTGAGTTGAGCTTTTTCCGAGTTTGACCCATCAATAGATGGTCTGCGCTTCTTAATGTTTTAAATGTGATACTGGTAATATATATTGCTGAATTCTGCCAGAACTCAAGTTTGTATGCTAGTTGGTCGATTCTAAAATGAATCTTAAATGGTCCAATAAGCTAAAGGTTCAACCTCTCTTGTTATCCAATTTGTATCATGCCAATCCAAGGCAATGCTTTTAACTTAATTTGTTCTCCCACTTTAATCTGGATGGTTTGTTGTTCAGGATACCCAATCCAATTGATGTGTGTTATGTACCAACCTAACTTCTGCCAGTTTCTCGTTGTTGGTGTGATAACTATTGTTGTAGATGAATTTGATTTATGTTAAGTGATTAGTCCAACCATTTCTAGGGTCAATCACTCATGCTCTGAGCATACTTTCCTATGTTTGAATTGTTCTCTCGCCTTGACCATCGATCTGAGGATGATAGGTGATGTTTACATCTAAATGGGTTTCTGAAGGAAATCCTGAAATGATTGCTTGAAGTCCAAGGTGAATCGATTTACTTATCAGGAATAACTGAAATGGGTACAATAAGTCTTTGTGACTAATTTCACACCCCCAATTTACCTGACTTGCAGCGGAATGGAATGCCTGGGGGTGTTTGTCATAGCATCACAGTTACAGTTACATTGAACGACCTAAAGTGTCGTTTGGAAAATACTTCGTTTGATCATTGAAATAATCCAGAGTTTACAAAAGGAGGTCCCCAAAAGGTGTTGCAAGTTTATGAAAAACAAGTCATACTAGATCAAACATTTACATAAGTGCATGAAGTAATAGTGAGACACGTCGACTCCGCGACTCCATGAAGGTCCAAATGCATGTCACATGAGCTACCTTAATAACCTGAAATACATTGCTAAAACGTCAACACGAATGTTGGTGAATTCCATAGGTTTATAAAATGTAATGTTGTACGGCCACCACAAGTATAAGTGCATGACAAAAGTCACGTAAAATAGTACAATAGACCTTAAGCTTGTAACACCCCCAAAATTTAAGTTTGTCGTAGCGGAAAATTAATTTGGGTGTTACGGTGAGGATCGAAGTTTTAACCACATAAAACGGTTTAAAAGAAACATTTTGAAAGTCATTTGTCATTTGAATAATAATTTTGATAAAAGATGAACCATTTGATTTAAAATCTTATGAAAAGATATAAAGGCTTGTAAAAATGACAAATTTGATTTTTACACCATTTTAATTTATCAGAGTAATAAATGCCCACTCCGTGTCTTGTCTTGCTCCGTTAAATTACCTGAGATACACATGCTTAAAAGTGTCAACACAAAGGTTGGTGAGTTCATAGAGTTTTAGGAAAAACCCTTTATTTTGTTAGATTTCAGGAATATTTGGCATTGTTAAAATACAAATAGAAATGAAACAATTATCGAATATATTCACAAATAAATCATATAAATATTCAATCACATTCAATAAAGAATCAATAATCTTAACATGAGCTGGAAACTCACGATACTAAATCAATCAGATATACAATTCACGTATGGTCAAACCTATACAGCTGTATCTAAAATATATGTTGAAAACATACATTCTTTCCTTTATAGATATTGCACCAAGCCTCATGACACGCAAGACGTTAACAAAAAGGGTGTTCTATCAAATCAATGACAGATTTTGCCCTCTATTCGTAGGTGATTTGCCAATTCCTACTTGTCTCAAATATAGTGTATCACGACTAATACGACTAACCACATGCATAATGGCATTCCGTCAAGTATTAGTGGGATCGGAGGTCAATCCAAAACAGGTTTCGAATCTGTTCACTATATTCGCGCTCACATTAAAGTGATTAATGGCTCATGATTGAGGGACTATATGGCGATAAGCTAACTTAGGCAATATCAAGGACCTATGGGCTCATTTAGCATAACATCATGAGATCAAGTATCGTATCACAGTAACCAATTTGAAAACAGTATCGTTTTAGTATCAGTAATTCAGTTTGAAAATATCATCGTTTGAGTATCAGAAATTCAGTTTGAAAATATCATCGTTTGAGTATCAGGAATTCAGTTTGAAAATATCATCGTTTGAGTATCAGGAATTCAGTTTGAATATTTCGCCAGTAACACATTTATATCACATATCACAATAATCGAATTGGAAACATTTTCATATGAATATCAATATTTCAGTCAAGTAATTCATCAGTAAAATATATATATCACATACCATAATAATCGCATTGGAAACATTAACATATTATAATTCACAATTTATATTATTTTAATATCAATTAGGAAATTGATTTGAATCATGTATTTTATTTTATTTCATATACTTATCAAGTTATCAAAGTATATGTAAGCATGTATCTCCCCCAAGGAGTTAAAAACAATTATTTGAAATGGGGCTATGACTCACCTGGATTGATTTGGAAATGATGAAAAGTAAAGTAGAACGAGATTTATGGGAACGATTATGAAAACGTCTTTGATACGGAACCTGATTTGGAAATGATGAAACGTCTTTTAAATATCGTTTTATATATATTATTAACGTAAAATAAATAATATATATATAAAAAACGTAATAAAATGCATATGACGTGATGATTGCCGTAAAATAGAAAATAAAATGAGAATGTCAAATAGATTATGTGTAGTCCTTGTCCTTTTTCCAATTTTACACTTTTTATACTAACGGCGTTAGCGTCACACCGTTAGTCCTTTTTATATATATTTTACAATTATAGTCCACTACATGTCCAATATTACAATTTAATCTTGTAACAATCCTATATTATCAATTTTTATCCTTTCTTTCTGTTTCTACATTTTTAGTCCTTTCTTTTCACAATTTTCACTTTTAGTCCCTATAGGTGTCGTCGCGTTACATTTTTAGTCCAATTTTGCAAAAATGATTATAAAAATTTTATAAAAATTTCCGTAGCTTCTTTTATGAATTTCAAGCTTATTTCAACTGCTTATTTTAATAAAAGCTTATTTATTTAGCTTATGGGCCTTAATTCGAACCAAACAAAAGCCCATTTAAAAATTTAGAGGCGAGGGCATGAAAATTATTTTGGGCTTGAACTTGGGCTTCCTTTATGATTCTAAAAATATATTTTATGAGTCCAGTGGGCTGTTAAAACGTTAAGTCTTATTGGGCTTAGATTAAGCCCACTCGACAAACATAAGAGTTTTATATAAATTTTGATTTTGAAAAACTGGTTTATGTCGATTCTCTTTGGCTCGATTATGGTGTCAAAACGTGAATATTTTTACAAGTCGTGTATATGAAACTAATAGTTTTCTAGGTGGTCTATTAGGTCGAGCAAAAATATTGGGTGCTTGTTACGTGAAATTGAAAGTTATACGTAGGTTTTGTGGCATGTTTGAATCAATTTCATTATTTTGAAAACTTGAAATATTTTCTAAGTATTTTGGAAATTTATACGTGTGAAACATTGTTTGAAATGAATGCATGAAATGATCGTAACGTTACAACTAAAGTGAATTATAGGTGCTACGTGACTCCTAGGCCTTCCAAGATAGAGGCTAGTCACGTTTCGTGTTCTAAAAATAAATATGTACGTGTAATATATATGTAAAGTATATACGTTCGAACAAAATTAAACATGATGCATGACCAATATTTAAGGTGTGAAATGGATTGAGAAAGGATGAAAACTACTTACAAACACCTTAGAGGTGATAGAGGTCGAGTAGAAACGAGTGGAACACAAGGATTTCACGTTTCCAATATATAACCCAAACGTTATATATATATTAAAACCCGATTTCCTTTTCTTGAGTCCCAACTAGTATAACCTTCGACTTGTGGTTTGGAAGGTGATATTTAGGAAGAAACGAATGAGTGAATGTGTTTAAGAATGGAAGGAAACTATGTGCATGCATGGTACGTATATACTACCATTCGAATGGATCGTATGGTGTATATTCACACAAATAAACACAAGGACTTCTCATGTCAGTAAACTTGGACTACTAGTACGAATTTTATAGATATAAAATGGGATGTGAGTGCACATTTCATGGGAAATGTTTGAGTGACTCATGAATGCATGTCGACATAACCATATATTCATAAACGATTTACAAAATCGTTCACTACTTGTATATATATGATCATATTCGACATTTGAGTATAAAATCATCTCGGTATTATTATTAGGATCATTTAGAAACAAACGGGGATTAAAACGGTTAAGAATTGAATATGTTGTGAATCGGTTGGGTCGATTTATGGCTAAACAATTTGCCTCTTAAAAACGTATCAAAACTCAACGTGTGAACAAGAGATTCGACACACTAATAGTTGGCTAGGAGCTTAATGAGAATGTGCAAAAATATACGTAGGTCGTGTGTACGAAATAGAAATGAACGAGACATTTTGTAGCATGCTTAGTCGATTTGTATTAAGTATTTGAAATGAATTTTGGGTTTATTATCTTGGGCCGGTTGGGCTTAGGGGGATTAAGGGCCCGTTAGGTTTAGTAATTAAGTTTTTATTAATTAGGTTTAGTGTAATAAATGTTTTGTTAATTGTGTCGATAACTTGTTTTGTCATTTGACGAATTTGACAATATCGTAATCATGACCACTTTAATATACAAAGAAAATTTTAAATTTCCCCGTAAAAATGGTAATTACAATAATGACAAAGATTATTTATATAATTAACCGAAGTTAATTATACGAATTTTCGCGAGGTTTTACAGTACCCACATGTCATTCTGAATTTCGTCCCGAAATTCAAATTTAATGCGATTACTCAAGTAAAGAATTTTTGAACAGAGGTTGTCGGGAGATTTTTATTCCTAAATTTACGGATACGTGATTCAGTTAAATTTACTTGTACCCAACAAGACAAGGTAACTGAAGTATTTAAGGGTTGTGAATATTGAAAATAGTGGTCATGAATAGTAAAATAACGGCTAGTAAATAGTGACCAACGGTCGGGAATAGTAACCCAACGGTCACATTTTAGCCTATATATACCATTTCAAATTTCCACTCCTTCCATCAACCATTTTCCTCTCATTTTCCATCAAAATGCCGCATCTCATAACCATCTTAGCGATTGTGTACGTCGTCCTTGCCGCTATCTACTTGGCGTACGTTCCGGATGAAGACTTTGGATTCTTGGTCGCGATCTTGATGTTTGTCGTACCCCTGACTATCCTTGCTATTACCGTCGACAAGATCTGGGGGTAAAATCTTGAGCTAGGGTTGTTTTGGATTTAGTTCTTGTTATGTTTTTATGTATTCGTAACGAATAAGGAATAAAACTCGTTTTGTTTTTAAGAATTTGTCTCATTATTGTTTTTAATATTTGGTTTATATTTATTTTTCAGCATAGTTAAGGTGATTCATCCTGTGGTGGCTCTTGCTATTGTTTTGTTGGTGGGAGTCTTATTTGTCATTGCGGATCAACCTATTGAAGATTCCTTTGTTTGTATTGTAATAATTGTAACGATAGCACTTCCAATGCTAATTATTTGTTTATGTATTAACTTTTATGGATTTTAATAAATATTTCGCTATTAATGTCTTTTATCAGTTGTTGTGAATTATTGATGTTTTCTTGATTGTACTTTTATTGATTTCCCATCATAATGGTGATGATATATGATAGGTATTTATTATGGGTTGTTCAATGTATTATGAACAGTTTATTTTAGCTCTATTATTTTGCTTTGGAATGAAGATTGTTATTTAAATATTTGAAAATATCATTGTTCCTTTCATAACATAATTTTTCTTAAATTATACATAGTTGATCAGGTTATGTATAATTGAGGACCAAATGATGTGATGTTTGGTTTAATCATATTTTTCTATAAATTGTTTTAGATGATGTTCAACGTGTTGTTTTTATGATATTACACGTAATTTCTTTTTGAAATAAAGTGGAAAATTTTAAGGTTTATAATATAAATCAAAAATTTATGGAGTAATTATTGTATATTGTCATTTGGGTAAATGAGCAGAAATTGAAATTAACTTATATTATCATTATTATGGAAATATTACAAGGGAGATTTTTCGATACAGTAGAAAGATTATTGTTTAAGTTACATCCATCGTAACTTGAAGTTAAATACAGGAAAGAAATACAACTTAGGAAATTTTAAACTAGATTTTATTTATCTTCAACAGGAATTTATTCATCTGTTCCAATCTAGTTGCCATTCCCTTGATACTATCAAGGTCTTTAAAGATTCTTCATTTTCTTGTAAAGGTCTTGGCTTTCCAATTAACATTGTAGTTTGGACATCGTTTCACATGATGACCATGTCCACCACATCCGTGACATACAATGGTTGTTGGTTGTACTTTCATGTCCTTAGTCCTGCAGCTAATTGCCTGGTGACCTATTTTCTGACATTTCGTGCATTTAACCCTACATTTCCCGGTGTGATGCTGGTTGCATTTTTGACACCAGGGTAGAGTTCCAAGGTAACCACTTCCAGAAACTGGTGCGACAAGACAATTTCTATTAGCTATCTGATTGATTCCCAGCTGATGTTGATACTTCATACGGTTTTCTAGATGT
This sequence comes from Artemisia argyi, assembly GCA_030686995.1. Lineage (NCBI taxonomy): Eukaryota > Viridiplantae > Streptophyta > Magnoliopsida > Asterales > Asteraceae > Artemisia > Artemisia argyi. Next base: position 15,903,783 of record CM060697.1, on the reverse strand, counting down.
TTGCGATAACGGTCTTGAGCATTGAAGATGTTGCAGTAAATGGGATTGACGGTTCCTGTCTCGGGTAGTTTCCTCTTCTGATTATTTCCATTTGGTAAAATTCCATGCCCAATTCCTTGATGATGATTGATGGTAGGGTTGATCATTCCTTCTTGAATCTTTAAGTGAGGTGGCCTATACTTCATGAAATTTGCAGGGTTTTGATTACCAAGTATACCCGTCTCTCTTCTCTGATAAACTACGGTAGTCCCTGTTGGGATCAAAGTTTTTGATCCTAACACGTAAATGGAACGACATTTATGGGATTACATTTACTATCTTATTAAGCCAAAACACATGGACTAGTTATGTAATATTGCCATAGTATAGCATGTGTTAGGCTTTATATACCCCTCCATACTTCCATGGAGGGGTGAGACTTTAGTGTGTATTTTCCTTTTCATCTTTCTTATTAATAAAACACCTAGTTTCCCTTCTCTCTCTACTCTCTCTCTCTAACCATGGCTTTCTTCTTCTTCCACCAAACCCGACCTCCCGAATCACATAATCAACATAAAACTATGATCCTACAAGTGGCATCAGAGCCAAGGTTGCATATTTGTTGATTTGTGATATTATCTTGTCAAAAAAAAAAAAAAAAAAAAAAAAAAAAAAAAAAAAGCCATCTTTATGTGTATCCGTACACTGTTTCGAAGCTGTTATACCCAATTTTTTGTTTTTTGTGGATCTGAATTTTAGTTTATCTTTAAAGTGGTACAGTCAGCCGTATTTTGCTTTAGTGGGTTTTTGGTCATAATTCATTTCTGGTCTCGTTTTTTTTGGGATAGTCATCTGCTCATAGTCTCGTCCTTTTGGGTCTCATTTTTATCCAAAATGATTCCTAATAAACTTCTCTGTATTATGGCCTAAATACAAAAGTGAAGTTCTTATGATAGAACATATGTTGCTGAAGCAGCTTTACCTATGAAAATGGATCAAAATGAAGAAAAATGTGGTCTAAATATTCATCGCTGCTATATGGCTCATCGGAATCTGGAAATAGTCGCCGGAAAATTGTCGGAATTTCTTGTATAAGAAATTTTCGTGATGTACTGGTTTCGAGAAAAATACTTATTATCGAGAACTTAAACCCTTAACTGTCGAAATCTTTTTCTCGATAACTAAGGTTCTCGATGACTATCCTGTTCTCGATAACACATGTTCTCGACAAAATCCTGTTCTCGATAATATTAGTATTCTCGATAAGTGAAAGTTTTTCGAGAAGTTGCAAAAGTTTCGAAATTTTTTCAGATTTTTCAAGGTTTCGAAAATTTAAGATACAAAGTTTCGAAAAGTTACTTGAAAAGTGATTAAGATGAAGCTGATAATAGACCTTGACCTCTAACCTCATACTACACCTCTAATCTCAACAAGAAACATCACACCAGCATACCACAAACAATAATCCCAGCTCCTCATGTCTCTCACCAACATTCGACTGACTCACCAAGACTCGATCATAAAACTAAAAAAGCTCAACTGATCTCAGCTATTTCTTTCGTGTTACTCATGAGTATATCAAGACCTTATAAGGTCTTAGCACGATACAAATATTACATCATAGATCTTTGTGAAGCAAGGCTTCATTTTTCACTATCCGAATATCAATGATAGAACAAAACCTTTAAGTTTCATCCTATCTTGTGTTCGTTTAACAAGAAAAATACAAAACAAAACAATGCTCGTCGAACCTACCGTGACCCTCCAAAGGATCTTGATGCCTTGTAAGATGGTTTCTTGATTCGTCTTGCGCAATAAAAGTAGATAAAGGTTAAGGAAAGGTTGCTGAGTTGTATTTGTTTTCGGTCCTCATAAGCAGTAAAGGCGAAAGGATTTGTTGGTGTTTGAGTGATGATAGTTGTGAGATCTAATAGTGGTGTGTGTTTGACTGAGATTGATGAGAAGAGATGTGAGAGGCAGATGTTAACAGAGATTGGGGTTTGAGTGGTTTTCATTAGCTGCGCTTGAAGAGAGATAACAGCCAAAGGGGGCGGATTATTTGATACCATATTAAAGTTATTAGGGTAAATGTTATTTTTTATAACCATGTTTTAGGAATGTGGTGATTGGACCAAGTTGTTGGAGTTGCACTTGTATTGGGCCCTAGGAGTATCATCTTATACTTTTTGATGGATTGGACGAAAGTTCTTATATTTGGGCTTGAGCCGGACAAACCAATTCACGGATAAAATATTGCTAAACAAAAACAATGGAATGCAAATTGGTTTTTTCGACTTTGGTATAATTTGTGGTTAAACGGTTATTGTTGGGGTTTAATGTTATATTACTAATTTTCACGGGGATACAATTTTGACAAGATCGGGAACCATTATCAAGATTCATTAAAACTGTCAAAAGGCTAGTTTTAAGCATTTAACCGCAAGATGTGACTACGGCGATAATTCTTTATTACTTAATTGAGATTGAAGTGGAATTTCACGGGTGCGTGTACTTAGTATCTTGAAGATATCGGGGTTGGTTGGATGCATGATTCTTCGAGATCCTTGTTTGAGCTTTTAACCTTTACAATGACGGAGACTTGGTTATCTAGTTATTTTGTGATTCTTCCTCTCTATTACCACAAATAACTATCACTTTAAGGAGTTACGTTGTAGTGCTCAGTGTCACACGCTGTTGTGGATAATCAAGAGGTTATGTACTTCTTATACTTGATGGTTGGTTGGTTGATGAGTATAGAGTACTTAGGGATTCGATGGTGGACGAACTCTCTACGCCGCTCTTAGTCAGACAATAGTGCAAGTTTAAGTCACAAGTTCGGGCTATTTTACTTCGCTCTCAAATTCATAATATTGAGTTTTCTCCATCAGTAGTCACTACAAAAAGCCGTCAGAATGATAATGGAGTCGGTAAAGAGTTAGATGAGATGAGTATCAAAGAGTAGAGTTGCTTATCAGCAGTTGATTCTCACTAGCTATTTTTTAATACTTCACACATAATCGGTTAGTTAGACATATGGGGTTACGCTGCCTCCGTTTTCCATCGTAAACATAGTGTGTATGCTTCCGATTCCGCGAAGACATCGTGGGGGAAGATAGAGTGGGTGTTCTTTGCTTTCTTACCCTTTTCTTGCCTTCTTTGCGAAAACACTCATTTTCCACGAGGTTCTGCAATTAGGGGGAAGAAATGTGCACATCAGGGACGCATAATAGACTCACGTGATCGAGCTTACAATTTTATTAATACCGGAGAGACGTCCGCAGAGATGATCAGTGGTTAAATTTTGTGACTTTGGTGTAATCGTTTCAACTCTCGCGGGTTGTGAAGTGTGAAGTAGCCTACTTAAGTGAGAAGATCTTGCTGATTTCTTGCATGTTACCCCCGAACGGAGCTTCCGCATTGAGCATAACCGTGATTAAGTAACTAGTTAGATTTGCTTGGTGTGGTTTACGGTGTCATCTACAAATTCCGCTGCGTACTCAAAACTTCAATAGTTAGAAGACATGTGGACTACATCAAAGTTTCGAATCTGCTGAAGACGGTTGTCAGTTTGGGGGGAAGCTGATTCAGAAACTTCGCCAAAAAGAAGTGTACGAAGAAGCTGCTAAAGACATGCAGCATGAATTGGGGGGAAGTTAATCCATTTCATGCATATTACATCATTTGCCTACAAGTAAAGATAAAGTTCTCAAGCCGGGGTACAAGATAAGGACAAAGAGCGTTAACTGTCGTCATCCTCAGCAATTTGAAGAGCTTATGAAGACCTTTCTTTATTTGTATTTGTACTTGTAGGAAATGTTGTAAGTAATCCCTTATGTCGCCCCATTGGGGGAAGATTGTTGGGATCAAAGTTTTTGATCCTAACACGTAAATAGAACGACATTTACGGGATTACATTTACTATCTTATTAAGCCAAAACACATGGACTAGTTATGTAATATTGCCATAGTATAGCATGTGTTAGGCTTTATATACCCCTACATACTTCCATGGAGGGGTGAGACTTTAGTGTGTATTTTCCTTTTCATCTTTCTTATTAATAAAATACCTAGTTTCCCTTCTCTCTCTACTCTCTCTCTCTCTAACCATGGCTTTCTTCTTCTTCCACCAAACCCGACCTCCCGAATCACATAATCAACATAAAACTATGATCCTACAGTCCCTTCTAGTACCACCGACACTATGTCATTTACCAATTTCTGGATAGCTTCAGGAGTCATGGTGATTTCTGATGATGATTGATATGCATTGTTCATGTTGTCCATTTTCTATAAATATAAATGAAACTCAACATTAGAATCCATATAATATCAGAAAAATTTAAATAATGAAGTTAATATTATAACTTTTATGATGATATAATGGATATAAAAATATGTCGGGACCATTGTGGGAATATTTAGATATATTCGTCGTATTTATTAACCGGGTGTTAACGTTTATTTATAAATAATTATACGTAAAACGTTAAATATATCAAATATATAAATTTAAAAATCCTAAGAGTGGTATAACATGAAAATGCTATTATGATGATATGCAGACTATCTCTAGTCCGTATGCAATGTCCTTACTGATAATGAAATGAATTCGCACCTAAACCAATCCGGTTACGCGAATTTGAATACCCGTAAACTAAATTTACGATGAAATGAGTAATGCAAGCGAATAGTGAAAATTTTTCCGGAAATGAATAGTGTTCAGTGAATAGTAAAATTTTCAAATGCTTCTCAGAATATCAAATTGACCTCGAAAATGATGTATAGTAAAACGATGAATAGTGTTTTGATGAATAGTGTTTGATGAATAGTATTTTTCTAAAGTTTGGGAAATGACCTGAAATGGTGAGTTGTGACACCTCCCAAGGCCAATTTAGCTATTAAATATATTGGTTTTAGATACTAGTTGACATAGTCACAGACTCTTTGTGTTGAAATAAATATATTGGTTTTATCAAGTTTATAAACTTGAGGGACTTTTTTGTAATATTTCTAACTCTATCAAAGTTTGTTTCAGGTTTGTCTTGTTTAAATTATGCAGGGTTTATCGTGAAAGATTGTGTAAGCTCACTACCAGATCTAGGGTTTCATAACTTCTTCTGCACCTCTCTTTTTCTCTTTCGTTTCTCACACAATTTGGCTAAGCATTTGGTCTGTAATATTGTAATCGTTCAATCAGACAAGTGTTTTATACGCGTAAGTTTTGTATTCTTTAGAACGCATTCGTGTTGAAGGCAATCTCTTTCTTTTGTATGTTAATCGCATTTGTTTGAGAACAACTGAGGTTTATATACTTCGTAGTTAATAAAATAAAGCGGTGGTTGGTGAGTATTGATAGTCTTGACTTTTTTTATGTGAGTTTTACATGGTATCAAAGCTCACAATTAGCGTTTGTAAAAACAATCAGAGATTTTATGACCTTTTGTTAAATCTTGGTACTGGTGCAATTGACCAACATTTTTGGTTGGATCATGCTTGTTTGGATGATTAATTGATCAGATTCGTTTTTAGGGTTTCGATAGTGATTTTTTTTTTTTTTTTTTTTTTTTTTTTTTTTTTTTTTCTAATAATTGGGCTCGTGTTCGATTGCAATAACTGTTGACTAAGTGAATCAAAAGTTGTTGTGGTGATTTTAAGTCTTCCTTTGAATCTACTTACGCTCTGTTCTCGAGTTTTTCTTTGTAGGAATAGAAATGATAGGTAAAGAAGAGTAAAGAAAAGAAGTGAAAAGAAAAGAAAGTTGCATTTATATTTCATGTTTCGAGTTGAAAGAAAATGAACGGAAATGGAAGGAAAATAAACAAAGTCGTGTTCTTGAGTTGGGAGGAAAAGAAAGAAAAAACTATAGTTATGCTTTTTTAAACATAGAAATACATCTATAACAAAAGATATATAAAATAATGTAGGTTATATAACTTATTTTATAATAAATAGTTTAGGTGTAATTTTTGGAGGAAAAAACCTCTTAATTTTCCTATCAAATCATTCCTATTTCCTTTCTTTTCTGTTTGATAGAAACTCGAGAACACAATAATTTTTCTATTTCCTTTCATTTTTTTTCTTTTCATTTAAAAAACAAACTCGAGAACGCAGGGTTAGTGATTTAGCTATACACCCAAAGGGCTTGGCTATTCTTAACATACTTCGATTAAAAAATAAAAATAAAAAAAAATAATAAAAAGAAAAAAACTTAAGGAACTATGCTCTTATCATTGCCTAGTGTATGATTTGGCTTGGGTGTGTGAGTTTATTTGGTTCTGTATACTTTAGTTAGTTATACTTTGTTTTTTTGTTGATTGATTGTTTCTTTTTGTTGTTGGTTATTTGTTTTGTTGTTAAATGTCTGGTTGATTATGTTTTGTGTCTGTTGGTTGTTTGATTTGTTTACATGTTTTTTATTTGTTTATTATGTGAAAATGTTTGATGCTTGATTAATTAACCATGACGGAACATATGTTAATTAGTAATACGAAGTTACTTATTCCTTTTCATTTATAGTTATGATAGTAATATTTGTTCTTTGATATCTTTTAAATTGACTAGTACTGAAAATTATAAATTATGGGCAACTGCTATGAAATTTTCTTTGCAGGCTAGGAATAAAATGCGTTTTGTTGATGAGACTTGTCTTAGAACTTATTATACTACTAGTGTTCCATTGACTAATTAGAGGGATAGATGTAATGTTGTTGTGTTGTCCTGAAGTTTACTCTGAAAGTGCTACTAAAATTTGGACTGAATTAAAAGAGACTTATGATAAGTTAGATGGTTTTATATTATTTAATTTTATGCAAAAAAAAATAAAAATAATAAAATAATAATGTTTAAACAAAATGGTCTCCATTATCATAAGTTGAATTCTCTGCGGAGGGAGTGTGATACACTCACCAAAATTCCCTCATGTTTATGTGCTGCTAGAACTGGTCCATGAGAACATGGTCAACTTTATGAAATTTATGTAGTTTCTTATGGGCTTAAATGATGTTTATAAACCAATTAGGAGTTCCTTGTTTGACCGAATAAGAATTTCATGTTAAAGGTTCTTTTGTGATTATTTATAGAGAGGAATCTCATAAAGGCATTGCATCTTCTTCTTTATTGAGTCAGAAACCTCAAGTCTGTTCTTTTGTTGGTAAAACTTTTGATAAAAGAGGAAGAAATAATAATGTAATATTTACGGTTTTGGTAATAATAGAGGTAAATATAATTGATGCGGATATTGTAAACACACTAGAGTAGCTAACCGTTGTAGTGTAGTATAGGCAAGACACGAGAGATTGATCATTCTCTAGGGGAGTGAGGTAGACTCGAAATGTATGTCGAAATAAGTCTAAGGGTTAAGTAAAGATTATTTTTGGTCTTTTTAAATTTATTTGAAAACAAATAAAATCTCGGGTTTGGAAAAGGTTGAGTTTTAACTACTAATTAAACTAACGCTGCGTTCCCGAGTTTTATTTTTGAAAGAAGAGAAAAGAAGTGGGAAGAAAACAAAATAAATTCGTGTTCCAGAGTTTTTTTTCAAGAGAGAAGAGAAGAGGAAAGGAAATTTGGCTAAACTTCTCTCCAAAACTTTTTTCCCAAAAGTGGGATGATTTGAAGAGAAGTTATTTAGGAAACTTTTAATAAATGTAATTACTTAAACGACCTAATATAAAACATAACTTTTATATAATAAAGGTATAATTGTAAAATCATCAGTTATCTCTTCTTTTCTCTCCTAACTTGAGAACATGTGATAACATCAAATAGTTCCGATATTTTAGGGTTAATTTCCCCCCTATTATGCTCATCTTTTATATCATTTTACTAGAATATATACTCTTATTTGTTTATATTTCATTTTCAGGATAAAAATGAGCTTTGGAACGAAGAGACACGGATTTGAAAGGTTATTAATGAAAATATTTGAAGTATGTTGATTTAACACTAACTACGGCATAGATCATCTCTCCACCTACGTTGTAGCATCCTTTTACACTAAATACTGAAGTCAATGCTGACCAAGAACTACGACGTAACCAACTTTTAGGTTACGGTGTAGATATGAGTACGAGACTTCTACGGGCGTAACACACCTTAAGGTTATGCCTTAGATCTTCCTTCAACACTTAGAAGAATTTCGTGATCAAAGATGGAGTTACGGCGTAACCACTCATTAGCTTACGTTGTAGAATGGTGTACGAAAGTTCTACGACCGTAACAACTCATCAAGCTACGACGTAGTGATAAGATCCAAAGGCTACGACGTAGTTAACCCTAAACGTTATGCCGTAACAAAGTCGAGACTATATATACCATACCTAATTCGGCATTTTAAACATAACTTTCACACACAAAAATCAGATGAGGAATTAGGGATCAAGGAGAAGGAAGTTCTGCAAGCATACAAGTCATTTTAAAGGGAGAATTCACGCATCACAATCATAAGTTTACCATTTACATTTTGTGTATCGAATTCATGTTTTCATTTACAATGTTGAATATGGATTTTTCTGCACGTTTTAATATGAGTGGCTAAACACCTTTGGTGTTAGCCTTGTTATGAAATTGCTATTATTATGATTTAGTTTTCTCGTATCTGTATTGTTTTATTTGCATACTTTCTTAGCGTGTCTTGGGACACCCTTGTTTTGGTAGCATTGAAGTTTGGTAATTACTATGAAGGTAGGAGAATTGACCATAGGACCCATAGTGAATAAGGGTGTGTTTAGTGATAAGAATTGACCATATGATTATCACTATTCGTATGCGAATTTCAACGAACGACCACCTACCAAACGGAATTGCTTAAGGAATTAGGGGGGATCTAAGTTCCGACCTAATTTAAAAACCCTAACCTTAGAATTTAAACTTAAATCACAAAATTAACCTCATAAATAAATAATTCACACTAACCTTAGAATTTTTGGTCATCACACAAACCATCACCACCAAAAAATCATACCTGCTACCTAACCGGCTAACCCCCATCACCTAACCTCGACCACCACCACGGTACCACCACCTAATTATCCGGCGCCGCAACCATAACCATCTACACCCTCCATTACCCTTCGCCGCTCCACTGTCATCACCACCAACATCCCACCAGATTTGGTGTTTGTTGTTCATTAATTTTTATTGGTTTAATTTGAATGTTTTATGGTTTTACTCATTTCGGTTTTTAATGTCAAATTTGGGGTTTTGAGGTTTTTGTTGAAATTAAAGAAATTTGTGGTGTTTGTGGTTGTGGTGGTGGCCGAGTGTGGTGATGATCATTTTTGTGGTGGTGTGGGTGGTTGTTTTTGAAAGATGATGAAGATATAATGATGAAGATATAAAGGTGAAAAAGGAAATGAGTTAATTGTGTGGGTAACCTGGAAATACGCGAAATGACTCAAATACCCTTCAAGTTAACAGTCAACTGACGGGTAAGTTGGTCAAGGGACCAAACCCGTATGAGTTGTAAACCACGGGGATCAAACCCGACGAAAATAAGCTTTAGGGACAATTCTTGATTGACCCGGCAAACCACATGGACGAAAAATGCTATTTACTTTTTTTTTTCTTTTTTTTTTCCTTTTTAAAGCTAAGAGAGAGTGTGCGGTTTATATCTATATGAGCCACTTATTAGGAAGGGTATTATAATTCATGCCTTGTGGATATAGATTAAGGAAAATAGTGGTCCTTCTTAGAAAAAAAATACAGTACTGTAAAATTAAATGGGTTTGTGGATCCATTCTAGCTAACAAAAACAAACAAACAAAAAAAAAAAAAAAAAAAAAAGACCATAGTCACAGACTCTTTGTGTTGAAATAAATATATTGGTTTTATCAAGTTTATAAACTTGAGGGACTTGTTATGTAATATTTCTAGAGGAAATTTCTTAAATGAATCATAACAAATATCCATTTTCCAAAATAAACTTCGCACATATTTTTTTACGAAAATAAACTTTTGCATATCACCCACTAGATTCAATTCATGACAACTTTTGAACCTTACACGTGTCTCTCATTTTCCTAGGCGACATTCTAGGCGAGGTGGTGAGAGTGAAGGGTTGTGGGCGAGTTGTGGACAAGGTGGTGGGCGAGGTGGTGGGAGTGAAGAGCTGGGGCGAGCTCGTGGGCGAGGTGGTGGAAGTGAGGGCGAGGTGGTGGGAGTGAAAAGGTGGTGGAAGTGAGGGCGAAGTGGTGGGCGAGGTGGTAGAAGTGAGGGCGAGATGGTGGGCGAGGTGGTGGGAGTGAGGGCGAGGTGGTGGGCGAGCTCGTGGGCATGGATTTGTGCATGAATGAGTCTATCAATGTCAAAAAACGATCATGGCAGCTTCATTACAAGCAGCAACCACATTCATGCAACCAACCAAGGCTCGGTTGCAGCTAAAAAAGTAAATTTGATTGAATTTGGGTTTGTGCGCATGGATTTGAGCGCATGAATTATAATAAAAAAGTAAATATTCTGGATCGAATATATGTCGAGTGGTTTGAGTTTTTTTCACTGTGGACATGGTTGTTAAAGAAGATGAGAATGGTTATGGCCTTATGGATATGGTTTGTAGAATTGAGAGTTTGGTGGGTTTTTACCTGTTGTAAATAAAATAGGCGGCTGTTGACCGCACCCCCTCCCCCCCAAAATTTTAGCCGCACCCCCCCCCCCCCCAAATTTTTTAATTTTTTTTTATTTTTTTTTTATTTTTATAATTTTGTTTATATCAAAAAGCTATAAACCTGAAAGTGCGGAACAGAAAATATAAAGTTTAATATGCCAAACACTTAAAACTGGCAAAAATACGGAACAGAAACTGACAAAAAGCTGTGCTGTACTGGAAAAAGTGGGGGACAGCAGGGGGACAGCTGGTGGGCCACCCCCCGTCCGGTTGATCATTGCAATTTTTATGATGTGTTTGTTTAAACCTGAAAGTTCTTACGGTCTATGTTTAAAGCATAAAAAGATGCATAATACTTGTAGTACTAAGCTAATGTGTCTTATACACCATACAACAACAAATAAAAGTCTCATGTAATATACAACTCTTATTTGATACTTATAGTCATTTAAAGTATCAATTAAATAACCATTGATAATAACAGTGCTTACAACTCCTAATGTCCATCTCAAAAAGACCGTGGTATATGTTTAAAAATAATCTTAAAACATGTTCTATTGCAGCCCTGAAAAAATCAAGCAATATATGACTGCAAATGAGATATATGTAAAAACGCGTATTAGCCGAAGTTTTATACTGTTGTTAATTCAGCTAGATTTGTTACACACTAATAGCAACTGGGCGAAATGTTAAATCTTCAACTGATCATGTAACTTTCTAAGTTTCTTGTATACCTTGTCTCTTTTTAAATCGCCCTTGGACGCCAACCGACAAATTTTCAGATCATAGTGAACTTCTTCAACTTTTGCCAGTTCATACTTTTATTCCTGGCAAAAAATATAACAGTGGCATGGCTAGGCTACAAAATGAGAGAGTCCAATTGTAGGCAGTCATTTCAACCTCATTTATATGAAAAAGGGTTAGATTGGGTAACAACATTTATCCATTAATGAGCCACAGCCGGAATCATCTATTTAGAAGAGTTGAATGTTTTGTGCATGTAGGTGTAACTGTTGACCAGATCATATGAATAATACCTCTTCGTGATAGAAAACACAGGTTGGTTAAGAGATGAAAACTAATAACTTGGTAATTTTTGTATTGGTAAAAACAGGTCAGCTTCTGGTTACAAAATTTTAATTGTTATTTTGTTTGTCCTTAAATTACAAAACTGTTTGCCACTCCAAATTGACCCATTTTCATAAGAGTGGGCTGCTACTGCCATCTGAAGTCAACACCATGTATGTTGCAAAAACTGAATCGAGAATGAAACGATTGAAGTGGAGAAGTACCTGAGTATGAACATGTCGAGTACACGTGAAAGATTTTCTAGAATAGCGATTCCTACTAATTTATTGTTATGGATCCTCTAAAAACTTTTCGCAAACCAATTGTCTCTTGACCAGCTGTCTTTAATTCTGCAAACAGGACAGCAGTTTGGTATATCAGAAATACCGTAGTCCCTTTGTCTATAAGGATATCAAACAACTCATAGTAAAGGAAATATTCGGCATGTATATAGAAGTTTCCTTTAAACAATGCAAAGTATCTAACTTGTTTCATGCGTTATGGTTTCATATTTTTCGTTCTACATCATAATTAAAACATGAGGTATATACATATCAAAAAAAAAAAAAAAAAAAAAAAAAAAAAAAAAAAAAGAATCACAAAAGTATAGTTTACTTGCCTGTTATGTGGCCAAACATTTTCTTTTCTTCGAGATACTTGAGAAAATCTTTAATCTTCTGCTCGAATGCATGATCTACAATATCGCTAATACCCACTATACACACGTAAGTCAACATTCTCTCCATACGCTTCACCATCCATGGTTACTTTCATAAAAGGGCACGAACCGCTGTTGTAGGAGGCCAACCCACAACCTGTTACCTGTTGTACGTAAGAAAAAGGTCAATCCTTTTTAATCAATAAGGTTTTACTTATGGTCAAATAATTGTTGGGCAAACTGACAATCGACAAAAGAGGACTCGGCCACCATGGCTGCAACCTAATAACGTGTCTTGCCAAGGTGCGGGCGATTTCACCTTTGTCGACTCCACCAAATAGCATTCCAACAGCGCACACATACCTTTCTAGTTCAATATGATTGAAAAGGCTAAATGCATTCACTTGATTTACCTTTTTCAATCATATTGAATTAGAAAGGTATATGTGACAGTAGAAAAAAATAATTTGATTTAGCTTTTTCAAATTGCACTAATCCGCTTAGATGTTATTAGTGAAAATATTACTCCATTGAGGTTATGAAATCGTACAAAATATTCACCATGTTGCCTTCCATAATCTCAGTAGTTGCAAACAGAGATGACCCATTAGCTGACCCGCGATTTCTTCTCATGTTTTACGCTTTTAAATGAATAATATATTATGCTGGTTACGTACCAGTGTAAATTGGGTTTCAAATGATCGAGCTACGACTTAATATCTCCATTGAACTTTGGATAATCTAGGCTAGGCCATGAAATGACCGTCTTTGACCCATTAGCTGACCCGCTCTGTCTCACTCCACCATCTTTCAAAGCGATACTCTTCCGATCTCACATGCGCGACATGGATAAACTTTCGTTGCTTTTCCACATTAAAAAAGCCAATATTAGTATGACACCTAATAAAAAAAATCAGTAACATAGAGACTTTAGTAATTTCAAAATACTTTTTAACCCAACTGCCCGATTGTAATGGTCAAAAGTTGCAAGGATTTGCTGCTTCATCCACCCTCAGCAACAAAGCTAGTCTGACTTCCCTCATCATACCTACATATACGTTCATTAAATGTCAATGGGTGAGGGAGATCAATTGAGTAACAATTTTGTGGACATATTTCATATAGTGAAAATTCTAAAACTGAGTAATAGGATATGTATAAATTATAACTAATCTCAGGTATTGCTTTATGGCAAGAGCATGGCAACACAGGCGTCAAAATTGTCACGATTACATGGCGTGGCTGCTTCTAATATGAATTTGAAACCTGGAAAAATGCAACCACTTGCTGAGGCTACTTCTAAGCAATTGTATGAATGTGAGTTAACTAAAATTCAGAAACTTACATGTATGAGCTTCTTTAGAGCTGATTGAATCTGTAAAAGCATACACACAGAAAAGAAATACCTTAAAACCATCAACAACAGCAGCTCAACCTGCAAAAGAAATTAATGAAACTTCCAAATTAACAAAATCCCAAAATTATGATAAAGCCCTAATTTAAAAAAAAAAAAAAAACAGGGTTCATAAATCAAACCCCTTTGTTGCTGTAACCTCTGTTATTCTTTGTTACTATCATTGTCTTCTTCATCGTCTCTGTTACAGGGGTGTGCGGATCTGGAATGGATGAATGAGTGGAAGGTTTGGGAGTATTAGTTAGACCATAAATGGACTGAATCTGGTAATGGTAATATGCTACCAACAAAAAAAGGTAAGACATACCTTTTCTCTTTCAGGTGCCGCCGGAATCCCTGCTACACCGGACTGTATCAGCATACTTTGTTGGTGAAACTGTCATCCTTGTCTCTTCTACATACTTCCACAATTCTTAAAAAACGCACAATCATCAAACATACCACTCTTCATTATGTGATTCAAAACAACTATTCAATAAAAAGAACCAAACCATTTATAAAAGCCAAGAAATTTATACCCTTGTAAGTGAATATGTAAGACCTAAAATTTTGAATAGGTGAAACACACTTACATCAGAAGTTTTATTTACAGTACGATTATTCCAAAAACTTTTTCAATAAAGCATCAAGCTCCTCAACAGTAAAGTCTCCTAGCATACAAATGAAACAAAAACAGTTTTATCAATCCACATGTCAAATATGCCACAAACAATGAAAAAACCTTCTCGCTGATTATATAATAAGGCCGCATCTTGAATATACACACCAATAAAGGAAAAAAAAATGAGCCAATGGGAGATTTGACATTATGAATTCGAGATCTCTACGGGTCTTCATTCTTAACCGTCACCTGCAATAAGTTTAAAGGGAATTAAATTTTTATAATCATTTAAGAAATGAAATATCATTAAACCAAATCTTGTAAACTTACAACTCAAACCTTGTCTCTTTATTATGAACGCACGACTGCCAAAAATGAACTGTCATTAAGCCGCGTTTTCAAAACATCAAATTTATCCATGATTAGGCTTTTTTTCTACTTTGTTATTACATTTTCTCCAAAACATTAACCATACCAAAATGCAGATAAGCAGTTCTAATATTATTCATTTCTATCAGCAAATCTTACAATTATTCGCTAACGAATTACATAACACATATCGTATTAAAACGGATCATATTATTCATTTGAATTGTATGATATTTACTGCTTGTGGTACTACTTATTAATGGCTGGTTTTTGTTGGTATACTGGTTTTTAATTTGAATTGGAATTCAAACTCACTAAAGTCAAATGCAAGGCTTTTTCTAAAGATGCACAGATTAAAGCATTTGAATTTTCTTGTTTGGTTCAAATTCAGTACACGTGTCAAAGGCCTTAAAGCAAGAATACCACCTACTTTCGTCTTGTAACCAAACTAATACTCGTGATCACTTAATTGCCATTAATCACTAATAGGATTAACTGCTGCATATGAACAACAGTATGAATACATTACAAAAAATAAAGAAGACAATTACACCATAAACTTAGAAAAAAGGGAAAAAAAAGTACCTCATCATTAGAAAGCTATAAGCAATCCCAAGCGCTTGCTTACTTTAGTTTTAGCCTTTTTTTTTGTTATGAGCTTAATAACAAAACCCTCTGCAATTAACAAAACCCCCAAAGTATCACAAAAAGCTACAATTAACAAAAGCCCCAAACTATCACAAAACCCTAATTTCAAAATTCAATTTTTATATATGTATAAGCTATAAAATTGTTAAACTTGAAAGAAGTAACAATTAATTTCGCACAAATAATTTCGTACCTTAATTTTTTTACTCGATTTTGTAGTGATTCCCCTCTACTTCCGCCGACTGTGGATTTATGGTGAGTTTCTGTAGATCGTGTGGATTCATGGTGAGATATAGGATGAGAATCATCATCTGGAATGGATGAATGAAGATGAACGGCGAACATTCGAGATATTAGGTATAACATAAACAAACCGGACTGAATCAAACATGAGCCAACAAAACTTGGCTAGCAAAGTGGGCCAGGATTCGGGCCAATATTTTGGCGGGAAAACGGGAGGGTAAAACGACACCGTTTGTAAGGAGATTTAATATATACTCTTTGCCTCGAGCATAAGCATGGGTTTTCTGGTATGATAGGAAGCATTGATTGTACAAGTTGGCCGTGGGAGAATTGCCCAAATGTTTTAAGAGGTCAATTTTCTAATTTCATTTTATTAGAAGCGATCGCCTCCCAAGATTTATGGATTTGGCATGCATTCTTTGGTGCCTCAGGGATGAATAACGACGTGAACGTTTTACATCGATCCCCTGTTTTCAATGATATCAAATCTAGGAGAGCATTGGACCTTCCATTCGAGGTTAATGATATAGCTTATAAAAGGGGATATTATCTTACTAACGTGATATATCCAGAATGGACCGTTCTTAATAAGTCCATTTCAAATCCTCCCACGGGTGACGACAAAAGAATATTGTACAATAGGAAGCACGAAGTAGCAAGAAAAGATGTGGAACGAGCTTTTGGTGTGTTGAAGAAGAAGTGGAAAATGATTAAAGTTCCGGCTCGAGGGTTGTCGCGTCGTGATCTCCAATATATTAAGAAGTGGAAAATGATTAAAGTTCCGGCTCGAGGGCTGTCGCGTCGTGATCTCCAAGATATTATGTGCACATGTATCATATTACATAATATTATCATTCGAAACAAGGGCCCATCGATATGTCCTACATGGTTTGAAGATGAGGGCCACCACGATCAATATACCTTAAGATCGCATGAACAATCGTTAGTAATTACTTAGGAGATAATCGACCGAACAACTCATCTAAACTTAAAAGCTGATTTGGTCGAACATGTTTGGGAAAATCGTGGAAATGAAGTCAATTAAGAGAGTGAAGACAAAGACACAAGTGACGATGACGAAGAAGATGAAGACTAGTTTAGTCATCTTTTTATTGTAATGTTTTTAATGTTATTTGAATAATTTATGTAATGTTTTTATTATTAATGAAGTTTAAATTAGTTGTTTAAAAATTTTTAATTTTTAAAACAAAAATAAAAAAATGAAAAACTCGGTCGCCGCTGTAGCAACTTGGTCATCTGAAGGTCGCTGGAGAGAGAAAGCAAACGTGGAAAGCAAAATCTAGGTCGCCCAGGGTCACCATTGTGCATAGCCTAAAAGATTGTGCTACATAAGCTCATTACCAGATCTAGGGTTTTGCAACTTTCTTCTTTTGTACCTCTCTTTTACTCACTCGTGTCTCATACAGTTTGGTTAAACGTTTAGTTTGTAATCTTGTAAGCGTTCAATCAGAAAAGTGTTTGTACGCGTGAGTTTTGTATTCTTTAGATCGCATCTGTGATGAGGGCGATCTTTTTTTTTTTTTTTTTTTTTTTTTTTTTTTTTTTTTTTTTGTATGTTAATCACATTCTTTTGAGAAAAACCGAGGTTTATATACATCGTAGTTAATAGAATAAAAGGGTGGTTGGTTGAGTACTGATAGTCTTTTGTTTTCTTATGTCATTTTTACATATTATCAAAGCTCACAATTAGCGTTTGGTAAAAATAATTGGAGATTTTATTACCTGTTGTTAGATCTTGGTACTAGTGTATTAGTGTTGAAAAAAAAGAACCCCTACAAGGCCGATTAATCGCTGCCTAGGCCCTACTGGGCCACCAAACTTTTTGATATCTTGTCGGGAATACCTAAAACTCGCCGAAAATATCTAAAACTTTCCGGAAATGCCAATTCTATTAGTCACCAATTAATCCCGCCTAGACCAATTACAAGCTACAAAGGGTTCGACCGCCCGACTACCGATTCGTGATTTTTGCAACCTTGGGTGTAATTTGATGAACGTTTTTTTTTAATCGAGCTTGTTTGGATGATTAATAGATCCGATTCGTTTTTTTGGGTTTTGATCATGATTCAACATTTTTGTTTTTGTGATATTGGGATTTCCTTGGTTAATTGGGCTCGTGTTAGATTACAATAACTCTTGACTAAGTGAATCAAGAGTTGTTGTGGTGATTTTAAGTTTTCCTTTGAATCTACTTAGTGATTTATTTATACACCCAAAGGGCCTTGTCTATTCTTGACCTACTTTGATAAACGAAGAAGAAGAAGAAGAAGAAGAAGAAGAAGAAGAAGAAGGGGAAAAAAAAGAAAAAGGAGAGAACTATGCTCTGGTCATTACCTAGTGTATGATTTGGCTTGGGTGTGTGAGATTATTAGGTTCTTTATGCTTTAGTTAGTTATATTTTGTTTTTTTTTGTTGATTGATTGTTTTTTTCTGTTGCTGGTTATTTGTTTAGTTGTTAAATGTCTGGTTGATTATGTTTTGTGTTTGTTTGTTGGTTGATTTGTTTATCTGTTTTTTATTTGTTCATTATCTGAAAATGTTTTATGTTTTGATTAATTAACCATGATGGAACATATGTTAATTAGTAATATGAATTTACTTATTCATTTTCATTTATAGTCTTATGATAGTAATATTGGTTCTTTAATATCTTTTAAATTGACTAGTATTGAAAATTATAAATTAGGGGCAACTGCTATGAAATTTTCTTTGCAGGCTAGGAATAAAATGAGTTTTGTTGATGAGACTTGTCGAAGATTATGCTACTAGTGTTCCTTTGACTAATCAGAGGGACATATGTAATGCTGTTGTGTTGTCCTAAAGTTTACTCTGAGTGTGCTACTAAAGTTTGGGCTGAATTAAAAGAACTTAGGATAAGTTAGATGGTTCTATATTATTTATTATGAAAAAAAAAAAAAGTTTAAACAAAATGGTCTGCATTATCATAAGTTGAATTCTTTGCAAAGGGAATTTGATACACTCACTAAAATTCCCTCATGTTTATGTGCTGCTAGAACTGATCCAGGAAAACAAAATCAACTTTATGACACTTATGCAGTTTTTTATGGGCTTAAATGATGTTTATAAACCAATTAGGAGTTCCTTGTCTGATCAAATAAGAACTTCGTGATGTTAAAGGTTCTTTTGTGATTGTTTATAGAGAGGAATCTCATAAAGGAATTGCCTTTTCTTCTTTTTTGAGTCAGAAACCTCAAGTCGGTTCTTTTGTTGTTAAAACTTTTGATAATAGAGAAAGAAATAATAGTGTTAATATTTACAGTTTTGGTAATAATAGAGGTCAATATAATTCACTTGTCTGCAAGCATTGTGTTCTTGAGGGTCATACTATTGATAGATATTTTGAAAGTATAGGTTATCCATCTGGTTTTAGAAAGACTCCTAAATTGAAACCTTTATCAACTAGTAACAATAAGTCTACTAGTTTTAGTAATCATGTTGCTGTTTAGGTTACTAGTTCGGCTATGCCTTTTACTAATGAGTATGTTTCAAAGATTATTATTCTCGCTGGTCACAAGTTTGGTTATAGTGGTCGTGCCAATATGGCAGGTATATGTTCTTTTATGCCAATGTGTTTTTTAGAAACAAGTTTTATAGCTTTTTTTTTTTTAAATGTAAATATTTGTATAAATGGTGTAAATTATAATTTATGTTGGATAATAGTTTTTGGTGCAAATCAACACATTACTTATAGTTTAAAAAATGAAGAGTATTATTGATATCTTTGATCTGAATATAATTGTTGGACATCCAAATGAGCTTGTTGCTAAAATAAAACAAGTAGGTAATTTGAAACTTATTAATAATGTAATAATGTTTAATGACCTAGTTATGTCAGAATATTGTGTTGGTCTGCTTCATGTGAATAAATTAATTAGGGACTGAAAAATGCATGTTTAATTGAATTATGAATGTGTCATTCATGATTTGAAAAAAGGGATAATGTTCTGAGGGCTGGTAATGAGGCTGGTGGCCTTTATCTTTGATGCTGATTGTCATTGCATCGTATTAACAACAATAATATTCTTATGTGTTGTAATGTGTCTAAAAGTGTTTGGCATAATAGGCTTGGTCATTCTTCTAATCAAGTCTTATCTATTTTAAAAGATAAACTGAAAATAAGTAAGCCAAAACTTCTAATACCTCATGAAATTGCCATCATGCCAAACAAATTAGAGAACTCTTCTTCTGAGTGATCGTAAAATAAAGGAGTTAAGTGAACTTATTCATTTTGATTTATGCAGACTTTATAAAATAACAACTAGAGAAGGGTTCATATTTTTTTTTGACCTTTGTTGATAATTTTTCTAGGGTTGTGTGGATCTATTTAATTAAAACTAATGATGAAGTTTATGAGTATTTTATAAATTTTATGAGTCTTATATATACTCAGTTTCTGAAAGTTGTTAAGGTAATAAGGTATGATAATGGTACTGAATTTGTGAATAATAGATTGTGTCCATTTTTAAATGCTAATGGTATTGTTTATCAAACTATTTGTGCTTACACACCTTAGCAAAATGGTGTTGTTGAGAGGAAACATAGACATTATGGGGGCGGATTCTTATGTGGTTTTTGTAATTTATTCTAATTGCTACTTACTTAATTAAGAGGTTTCCCTCCTCATTTTTAAATGAAAAGACACCTTATTATGTGTTGTACGGTAGAGAACCATCCATTTATCATATTAGGAGTTTCAAGGCTTTTGTTTTGTTACCGTGAAAAATAATTTTGATAAGTTTACTTTCTATATTTGAAAAATGTGTTTTGGTTGGTTTCTCCAATGTCAAAAAAGCTTACAACTTGTTAACTCTTAAAAACAAAAGTTTGTTTCATTCAAGAAATGTTATGAATTTTGAAACAAATTTTCCTTATAAAATAGATTCTGAAAAAAGAATGTTTGTTTTTAAAAACCGTTTTAGAAAATGGATTTATTCAGTCTTATGATAATATAACTCATAAAACATTTTTTGACGATGTTGAGTATGTTAACCAAAATTTAGAAAGTCCCAATGATGATAAGGAGTGGCCATCTGGAGGTGCAGTAGAGTTAACTATGAACCTTTATTCTGATGATATTGTAGAGGAGGACGAGGATCATACTACTCCACCAATAGATGCACAAAGTTTCCCTAAAGAAAAATTTCAAGAATATCCTAGTTCTTTTGTTCTTACTCACAACACTAGTAATAGAATCGGGGAGTAGATACATGTTAGATGGTGTGGAAGAGTTTCAAAATTACCTAAAAATTTGAATGAATATGTGTTAGATGATAAAGTGAAATATGGTCTAAATAGTTACGCTACTCATACTAATTTTCGAGAATTGTTGTTTTATTTCTAATCTTAATAAGTCTTTTGAACTTTGTATTGAAGTTGAAAATGTAAAAGTATTTTAAGACTCACTCCCAAAGAGCAAGCAAAATGACAAAATTACAAATCAATCTTAATTCATGGCAAGTATACTTAAATACCGGATGCAACGTATGGGGCATTCTTGTTGTTCATTATTTGATATGAGAGTTTAAACATATCTTTATTACATACATAAAGATATAAAAGATGAGAAATATTTTATTAAAACTTGCAAATGAGAACAAAAAATTACCAATATACCCTTATTTCTTATTACTATTTGGGGAAGTTTGATTCATGGTTTTGAAATTCATAGATTTGAAATCTCATGAAATTTTGAATATGGTAGGGTTTTAAATCATATGACTTAGAATCCATTGCTCATTTGGTTCACGAAAATTGTGTGAAAGAATATGGGATTTATATGTCTCATAAATTACATATGTGCCCCTAAATTCTTTACAACAAGACTATCATATTCCTCATACAACTACGAGATCACAAGAATAACACAAGACTCAAAGTTTGAGTAAATAACATTTCAAAATTCTTCAAATATGATCTATAACAATAAATTGTAAACCAAAACTCTGAATTTTCGTATGATGTAAAAAAATAGTTTATTGTAAACCCTAGATTTTCATACAACTAAAATCTTTGCTTCTATTTTGAAATTCATTTCATTGCAAGCACAAATATATTTTTATTAGCATAATTTCGTTTTTTTTAACCCGTAACCGATTTTTATAAACCCAAAAATAAGTTAAAAAGAAAAATATGAAACTTAACCAAATAAAAAATGAAGAAGATGTGGCATTTTATTGGTTCAAATTATACAAAAAGATGTTCGATTAAGAAGGTATGTGAAAACAAGATATAAGGATGATGTTGGAAAGAACTAAAGATGAAAGAAAGAAGATATGAATTGAGGGAAGAACAAGGGTAATTTTATCCACTTTAACAAAATGAAAGTTCTGGTTTTTTATTGTATTTTAAGCCCGTTCCTCTTTTAGAGAAATTAAAAACCCCCTCGATTTAGTATTTCAATTTTAAATTCATCTAACCACTCAAGGGTGGCCTGGTGGCAAAAGAGCTTGTAACTATGTGGCGGTGAATTCAAACCCTATTGTTTCAACGATGACGATGACGAGTAAATAAATAAAAATAAAAATAAATTAAATTCATCTTTTAGTTTTCAGTCCCACTAAATTTGCCCAACCAAACGGCTCATTTGAGTAAACAATTCCATACTGACTTTTGATTCCATTAATCCAAGTCGACTTTTAGGACCCGTTTGGTATAGGTGTATCGCTGGGTATAGATTGAAAGAAAGGACAAAACCGTTGTTTGGTGCTTTCTTTTTTTTCTGACAAGAGGTATCGAATGATAGAATCTATTCCCTGGCAGGTTGGTAACTTTTTCATCATATCAACCAATAAGGTTCTAGTATTTATTTTGTGATTTTTCTTCACCACATATTTTCTACTCAATCTTTTGCTTTTCATTTTTTTTTAATTTTTAATAAACAACTCAACCAAATATAATAATCAATCGGGCCCTCAACTTATAATAAACAAATATATAATTTAAATATTTTTTTAATTTTCTCTCTCCTTCTTTTCTTTCACAAATCCGAATCCAATTCCAATCTCACTTACAAACCGAACGGGCCCTTATTTCCTTAGTCTATTACGTAGTAATCATCTATGTTTTTAATCCATCTTTATTACTCCTGGCTCTACATCGAATTATCACCATCTAATGTAGTGCTACAAACTAAAAGCTTAACACTTGATTTCAATTAATGAGGTATTTATCAACTTATATGTATGCATCATAATCTCTACTATATAGCATCTCCATCTTCCACTAATTTTTTCTTATTTTTCGGCTTTGCGGCAAATAAGTGATCGAATCAAGGTTCATGTCATTGTTTAACAAGCTACAAATTGTGGTGTTTTGTTTATTTCTTTTTTCTATTTTATCTAGACGTGGCAAAATGGTCAGGCTAGGCGAGCTCGGGCCACGGGTCTAAACAGGCTCAGGAGTGAATAGGCATGGGCTTAAAGTCAAGCGAGCACAGTTTAAACGGGATCATATTATACGAATCGCTTTGAAAAGACTCAAAATGACGAAAAAAATTTCTCAAACATAACGCCTCATTTATATTTAAATAACTAAATATATTATATCTAAAAGTTTTTCTTTATAAATTGTAATGTTCTTCAATTGAAAGCAAACATGTGCCCATTAATGCTTATTTAACTTTTAATGGGCTATAATGCCTATTACAAAAAGAGGAGGGGGCTAAATGCGCCCAAATCTTTTACAAATTAGCCCAAAAGCTTTTATTTATTTTATTTTATATTTATTTTTTTGGCATAAATTGTCATCTCTAATTTTACCTATATATATATATATATATATATATATATAGTTAAATGTGATAACATTATCGGGATTACATTAGTTATCCTATTTAGCCAAAACACAAGGACTAGTGATGTAATATTGTAATAGTTGAGCAAGTGTTAGGCTATAAATACCCCTCCATACTTCCATGGAGGGGTGAAACTTTGTTTGTATTTTCACTTTCATTATTATCAATAAAACATAGTTTTCCCTTCTCTCTCTACTCTCTCTCTCTCACTAACCATGGGTTTCATCTATTTCCATTATACCCGACCTCCCGAATCACAATAATCAATCAATAACACGGCCCTACAAGTGGCATCAGAGCTTGGTTATTAGTTTTGGTTGATTTTGTGGATTTCATTTTGTCAAAATCGTATCTTTTGTGGTTCGAATCTGTTTCTAAGCTGCTATTATCAAAACTTTCAACTGGTCTATAATATCCATATGTGGTACAGTTTAATACAGATTGTTGTATCTAATAAATTGGTCAAACAGTCATTTAATGTGTCTTTCTATCACAAGTTATCAGGTTTTTTATTATATCATATTCTGTGACTGTTATGTTGTACCAAATCCCATGGATTATTTGTGGTCAAAATATAATGGCAAATACATGGTCTAAAAACTGGCAAGGAATATTAATCGGATTATTGATCGGAAAATGGTCGGAAGGACGCCGGAAAATGGTCAAATGGTCAAAACCCTCATTTCACGCGTTAACTTAAGCCTAAAACCCTAGGTTTACGCGCAACTCTTCAGATCTATTACGCATCACTTGGAAAGTAGTGCGTAAGGTACATCTTAGGCATAAAACCCTAACCTTACGCGTATACTTACACAAAAGCAACGGTTTACGCGTAAAGTTCTTTACACAAAAGACTGTTTACGCATAAGGGTGTTTACAACAAAGGTTTACGTATAAGGTTTGAGTTCGACAGTTTACGCGTAAGATTAGTAGACCAGGAAATGAAAAAAGAAGATGATGAGACCAAGACTCGTTTAACCTCAGATCCATGTCTATCTTCATAGGTCAATAAATTCAAACAAACAAAATGAAAAGAAGAATACGAGACAACAACATATTATCAACTCCAATTATAATCCAACAACAAACTAACCCAAACCCATCGCCTCACAACCTCATCATCACAACAATAACCAATAAACCCAAGATCTCAGTCCTCATTCGTGGTGTATAAAAGCCCAATGATACACACGAAAAATTACCATCACAGATCTTTAAATACATCGAATCAAATTAAAATAAAAAGATGTCGGATTGTGTTTGAAATGGTGCATAACAAATCTTCAAAAGATTTTTAAGAACACAATCTCATCATCGATCCATTTTGAAGACTTGCTTCTTTGTTTATATCCGAAGAATTATAAGGATGAGACTAAAACAACTTTGTTTTATCTTTCCTTTCATTCGGTTTAAATGAAAATCCAAAAGTACAACAAATCGAACAATACAAGAGTACTGACCTATAATATTTTTTAAGAAAACCTTCAAGAATCTTGAGTCCTTCGTGGGTTTAATGATTCGAACAAAGGTCTTAAAGGTTATACATGTGTTCGATTAAGGGAGCCAACTGAGGGAAATTGTTTGAGACTCGGTTGTGATTAGAATGAAATGAGACTGAGGTTTTTGTTTGGTTTGGTGTTATGTTTCCATTTGTAGATTGTGAAATGTGATTGAGATTGGTGAGAGAAACATTTTGATGGGGGCGGAGTTTATGTGTGTGTCATTAGGTTTACACAAATGCGGTATAAGTGTGTATTAATACCGTGTACTTTAGGGTTTGGATCGATTCAATGATTGGATCGAGATTTTGTTACTTTGGGCCTGAAGTTTAACACAAGTTGGGTTGGATTTGTTCTGTCCTATTGACACTAGATCCGTACATTGCATTTATTGGATTCTTGGATTTGAGCTAAAAATTTTGATTACACAAATGCATTTTTATCCATTATGTTAATCTTTGGTACAATTATCGGCAAGAAGAGTGGTATATTTTGGTGACTACAAATTTTTCACGGGATGACATGTTTTTGACAAGATCGGGAAACCATTATCAAAGTTCACCTTAACCATCAAAAGGCTAGTTTTGAGCATTTAACCACAAGATGTGACTACTGCTTGAATTCATTATTATTTATTTGAGGTTGAAGTGACATTTCACGGGTGCGTGTACTTAGTATCTGAAGATATCAGGGTTGGTTGGATGCATGATTCTTCAAGATCCTTGTTCGAGCTTTTATCTGTACAAATGACCAAGACTTGAGTTGTCTAGTTATACTTGATGTAAGGAGTTACGTTGTTGTGAGCACAGAGTATAGCTATCACTTTAAAGGAGTTACGTTGTAGTGCTCAAGTGTCACCAAAATATGTGGATAATTCAAGAAACGTTCATATACAATAAAGGATTGATGGATGGGTATATGATTTCCTACCATTATTGAAATTCTCAGTATTGGTTCTTAGTCAGACAATAGTGCAAGTTTAAGTCACAAGTTTGGGTTATTTTACTTCAGTCTCAAGTTCGTCATACTAGGTTTTCTCCATCAGTAGTCACTACAAAAAGCCGTCAGAATGATAATGGGGTCAGTAAAGAGTTATTTGAGAGGAGTATAAAAAAGTAGAGATGTTTATCAGCAGTTAGTTCTCATGAGCTATTTATGATACTTCACACATATTCGGTTAATTGGACATATGGGGTTACGCTGCCTCCGTTTTCCATCGTAAACATAGTGTGTATGCTTTTGATTCCGCGAAGACATCGTGGGGGAAGAGAGAGTGGGTGTTCTTTTGCGCTCTTTGTCTTTTCTTGATTTCTTTGCGAAAACACTCATTTTCCACGAGGATCTGCAATCATGGGGAAGAAATGTGCACATCAAGGACGCATAATAGACTCACGTGATCGAGCTTAAAATTTTATTACTACCGGAGAGACGTCTGCAGAGATGATCAGTGGTTCGGTTATGTGATTTTGGTGTAATCGTTTCAATTCTCGCGGGTTGTGAAGTGTGAAGTAGCCTACATATGTGAGAAGATCTTGCTGATTTCTTGTATGTTACCCCCTAACAGAGCTTCCGCATAGAGTATAACTGTGATTAAGTAACTACTCAGATCTGCTTGGTGTGGTCTATGGTTTCATCTATAAATTCCGCTGCGTACTTAAAACTTCAATAGTTAGAAGACATGTTAACTACATCAAAGCTTCGAATCTGCTGAAGACGGTTGTCAGTTTGGGGGGAAGCTGATTCAGAAACTTCGCCAAAAAGAAGTGTACGGAGAAGCTGCTAAAGACATGCATCATGAATTGGGGGGAAGTTAATCCATTTCATGCATTTACAACATTTTCCTACAAGTGAAGATAAAGTTCTCAAACCGAGGTACAAGATGAAGTCAAAGAGCGTCAACTGTAGTCATCCTCAGCATTTGAAGAGCTTATGAAGACCTTTCTTTATTTTTATTTGTACTTGTAGGAAATGTTGTAAGTAATCCCTTATGTTGCCACATTGGGGGAAGATTGTTGGGATCGCTCCTAACAGTTAAATGTAACAACATTATCGGGATTACATTAGTTATCCCATTTAGCCAAAACACAAGGACTAGTGATGTAATATTGTAATAGTTGAGCAAGTGTTAGGCTATAAATACCCCTCCATACTTCCATGGAGGGGTGAGACTTTGTTTGTATTTTCACTTTCATTATTATTAATAAAACATAGTTTTCCCTTCTCTCTCTACTCTCTCTCACTAACCATGGATTACATCATACCCGACCTCCCGAATCACAATAATCAATCAATAACACGATCCTACAAAGAGCCTTTCACCTGGTAAAATATATTACTAAAAAAAAGTTAAGTACAATGGAATGTGGATGAAATACCACATTAACCTCAAGCAACTGCTTGAACAACCACTAAAATATTCATGACAGACTATAAATGATCAACTAGCTACACACACCTAGAAAACTAAAAGAAAAATAAGGATAGACTAAGACACATAAACCTTTATGCTAAACAAAGAAAAAGCAACCTATCCAAGTCTAGTGTCATGAATGGTAATAACTTTTAATTGGGTCGTAGATATACCACAATCATCAAAGTAATCATCTTCATAATCATTCTAGTCACATGTACCATCTTTCCATTGCTCCAAAAGACTCCTCTTGTTTCCTCAACCACCAAATAATTAGTCTCGTTAAGATATTCAATTTCATCATCGTCACTATCAGAAACAACCACATTACCCACCTTAGAGTAACTTTTTCCTCAACAATTAACTTTCCCCTCAACCTTTTCAGTAGGTTTACCATCACACAAAACACTTAATCATAATTTAGCAACTATATTTATTTACCGCTATTAAATCCCCATAAATGCATACCAGTAGCGGCCTATATGATCTCGAAACCTCATAGGTTCGTAATTAATACAATCCTTAGGCCGCTAACAATGGTGGGTGACCATCACCCTCACCTCATTGCGAGGCCTCCCTTATCATGCGCCACGATGCAAAAAGAGGAGAAAAGTGGGTGAACATGGTTACCTTTCGTGTACCAAGTATTTGTGATCCTCATGGGTGTTTTTAATATTTATTTATTTGATTTGTGAGTGTGCACAATGAAAAAAAAGGTAATAAGTGGTGACCATAGTCACTTTTCGTGTACCGAGTATTTGTGAGCTCCATGAATGTTTTATTATTTATTTTATTTGTGAGTGCGTGTATTTATGATCCTCATGGGTGTTTTTATTATTTATTTATTTGATTTGTGAATGTGTACAATACAAAAAAGGTGAGAAGTGGTGACTATGGTCACCTTTTGTGTACCGAGTATTTGTGAGCTCCATTAGTGTTTTATTATTTATTTAATTTGTGAGTGCGTGTGAGATATTTTGTGTTGTATAAAATAAGTATTTTTAATAGTGGTGAGAAAAGTAATGACCATGTGACTGAAAAGTTAAGAGAGTGATAATGTGTTAAATGGTGATATAACGCTGATGTGATGATTGGGTTGTGATGACTAGGCCTGAGCAATCCTGACCGACGCCCGACCACCCACCGACGCCCGACACCGACCGACACAAACCAACCTTAACTCAGGTCGGGACTCGGTTTGGGTTTTCAGCCTTGTCGGGACTCGGGTCGGGTCAGGAGTCGGGGTTACCCAAGAAAACACAAAGAATACCATACAAATTGGTTCGTTTTGGGACTCGGGTAGGGATTACCCGAACTATAATCGGGTTGGGATTCATTTTGGATTTTTAGCCTTGACGGTTTCGGGACTTGTCGGGATCGGGTCGGTTTCGGCCCGTTGCTCAGCCCTAATGACGACTATGTCTAGTCTTACAGTCTAGTCTTAAAGCACTGGGTGTAGTCTCGCCATGGTTCGCCAGTCCAGTGTGGACTCCTCGCCACTGCCTCACCACTTCACCCCCCTCTCGCCTTTCTTCGCCACTTGAGCCCTCCTCGTCTGCACGACGAGGGTATTTTCTGACAATGTCATATTTTTTTTTAATAAATATGTAAGTATTTATATTTATGGTTTATAAATATGTAATGTTTTGTAAACTTGTAAAGTGTTTTTTATAAAACTTGTTATATTTTATACAACTTGTAACGTTTTTTAAAGTAGGAAATGAAATACATTAAACATCCAAATTAAAATACATTAAACATGGAATTAAAAATACATTAAATAACGTACGATTAATAGAAACTACGATTAAAACATTAAACTACAATACGGTAATTAAAACATTAAACTATGATATGGTAATTAAAAGAAACTACGAATTAATCAAAGGAATCATCTGAGACCCAGCCCTCCTCACTTGAAGTATCTGATTCCTGAAGGCCAAGCCCCATTTCCCATCAGTATTCTGCTTCTCTTCGTTCCTGCTCCCTACGAGTAGCTGCCTCAAAGTACTTCGGCTTGTTGATACTTTCTGAATACTTCTTCATCTTGCTCCAGTTGTTGGAGTTGTTCATCAGTAAACCCATACGGATTGGGTTGATATTCCACCGGTGGAGTGTTTGCCGGTGGAATGTTTGCCCGTTCATTCTTAGTTGGAAGTATGGGAAAGAGAACTTCCGAAAGAGTATTTTATGGTTGATTTTCATTTGGAAATACAGGAAAGAGATCTACATGTGGAGTGTTTTGTGGTTCATTTTCATTTGGGAATATCGGAAAGAGATATTCCGGTGGGGTGTGATAAACAGATTCAATATCCGGTGGACTAGGGAATTGTTGAAAATTCTTTGTGTGTCATTGGTGTTGGTATGAGTTGTGTGTGAGAGTCTGTGAATGGGTATTTATAGGACCCTTTTTGCAATTTGAATTTATCCCGCTTTAAGTTTGAATTTTGAAATTTGAAAAAATCCCGCTCGGTTTTGAATTTGAATTTATCCCGCTTGTTTTTGAAATTTGAATTTTGAAAAGTTCCCGCTTGGTTTTGAATTCGAATTTTGAATTTCAAATTTCAAATTTATATAATTCCCTATAAATAACATACCAGAACATACTAGTCTTCACACAATTCTGTATCTAAACCATTTTATAATGAATAATCGTTGGTTAATAGAAGAAGAACACTTGTTAGCTGAAGTTTGGGTTGCAGTTTCCCAAGACATAACCAAATACAATGAATAGTCTTTTTGGAACCAGGTTGTACAAAGGTTCAACAATCAATCTGACGATGACCACCGTAACAAAAATATGGTCATGAGTAAATGGACAAGACTCATCAGCGAATGTAAAAAATTCAACACTATTTACAATCAGTTGCAGCATGACAGTGATCGTCTCGAGAATGCAAAGACCATGTATGAACAATGCCATGTGAGAAGCTTCAAATATGTTCACGTGCGGGAGGTTTTGAGAAACCACCCCATATGGGTCTCAAAAAATGCTTAACGATGTTGTTTGATTTGTTTTTCCGTATCGTGTTTATGTTTTTCCGTATTGTTTTTATTATGTTGTACTGTTAAAATATCCTTAGAGAATGTGTTTGTGTGTGAGAAGTGAATTTGAATTTTGAATAAATCAAGATCGTTTAAATTTGAATTTCAATTTTGAAATCCCGCCCGTCTTTTGAATTTGAATTGTAAATATATCCCTCTCGTTTTTGAATTTGAAATTTAAATATATCCCGCTCATTTTTTAATTTAAGCGGATATAAATAACATACCATAATACACTATCTTTCAAACATTTACAATGAACAATCGTTGGTCAAAAGTAGAAGAAATCTTGCTATCTGAAGTTTGGGTTGAAGTGAACCAACACACACATGCCTACAATGATCACTCATTTTGGGATAAGGTTGTAGACATGTTCAAAGATCATACCGTCGGTGACAATCGTAACATAAATATGGTCAGGGGTAAATGGACAATAATTAACTTGGATTGTCAACAATTCAACGCTATTTACAATCAGTTACGGCGTACAAGCGGGGAAAATGACAGTGATCGTCTGAATGATGCAAAGACCATTTTTGAACAACGCTATATTGGTCGGAGAAGCTTACAATATGTTTATGTGTGGGAGGTTTTGAGAAACTACCCCATATGGCTAATTTATGGTTAACGGTGTTGTATGATTTGTTTTCTGTATCGTGTTTATCTTTTTCATATCGTTTTTAATATCTTGTACTGTTACTTTAAGTTTGAATTTGAATTTTAGTTTGTACTGTTACTTTAAGTTTGAATTGAATTTTAATATATCCTCCAACGACTATTTTCCCCTATAATAAATAACACTCTAACAACATTTCGTTTTCTCACACAACTTCTTATTAAACTCTCTCGCAAGTATCCTAATTTTAACACAAACACTATAGCTAACGAACCAGCTGAGGTGCAAAAGGCTATCCTTATCCGATTACGCAATGAACAAGAAAAAGAACTCAAGCTGATTAACAATTTGCTAGGTGAGATAACTTGTATTATGATACAGATACATGATCGTGTTCCAGAGTTTGAAAGGTTGTGTGAGATGCCTCAATACCATCCAACTATCAGAGTCGGTCTACAAACTCTATTAAGAAATGATGAAACAGATTTGCAACTTCATGTCGCCTTGAAGATGGTTAGGGAACAAGTGTTGCAAGTGTGGGAAGAGATGCCTCAATACCATCCAACTATCAGAGTCGGTCTACAAACTCTATTAAGAAATGATGAAACAGATTTGCAACTTCATGTCGCCTTGAAGATGGTTAGGGAACAAGTGTTGCAAGTGTGGGAAGAGAAGTCAGATCTCATCGACAATTACAAATCTATATAAAAGCTTCATGACGCTGGATGATTTGTTTTTTCGTATTGTATTGTTATTTGTGTTTTAAATTTCGTATCGTGTTTTTTTTCGTATCGGTTTTTACCTTATCGTTATTTTACGTTTCATATGTTTTTATTGTGTTGTATTGTATTTTTATATTTAATGAAGTGAATTTAGTTTATTTAATGAAATGAATAAAAAAATAAAGTTGTAAGTGGTAGGTCCGAAATGTGTAAGTTGAAGTTAGTTGTTAGTGATGAGACTTAGGGGCTGTTTCTTCTTTTTTCCCCCCTGTTTGGATATATATCCTGTGTAGATAAATATAGTTCTTTGGAGTAAGGATCTTATGAACAAATGTGTGTTTCTTTTGCATCCTTAATGAAAATCTTCAACAAAAGAGTTTACGTATTTATCCTTCCATTTGGTACCAAAATTGACCCACAACAATTGCAAAGTTACCCGGCGACAATATGAGCTTGTTAACCTCAGATCCGTTATTCATCATTGGTCGAAAAGAATGAAAATATAAATAAACAACAAGATTCAAACACATAATGATGCGTGGTTTTGCAACCTTACAAAAGGTTTCACCTCTCGAGGGATCTCGAGAAGCTTGCAATCCCCACCAGGCAGTGTACCTAACCGATGTAGTATATTGTAGTGGCAAGTACCGGGGGATTGATCGTTCTACTTGGGGGAATAGTGTTCGTTTGGATTGAAACTTAATCTAACTAGGTCTAGAGGTGAGAGATGATTCTTTTTGTATTTTATATTTTATGGAAAGTAAGTAAAAATCTCGGGTATTGGAAGAGTGGGCGGAATTAGTTGCTAGTCAACTAACCCAAATAACTACAAATACAATAAAAATAAAATAACAAGAAAATAAAATGTGAGAAAAACCTTATATGGTGAGAAACGTGTTTACTTAGATTTCACTACTCCCTAGCTATCTTTCATTAATTGATTAGTTTGTTACAATTGTGTGGATGACGGGTTATATTCCTTAATACAATTCGTGAGGCCATGTACGATCTTCCCCAACTCTATAAGTTTCTACCTCTTCCTATGTCGAGCCGCAACTAGTTCCTAACATGGCCTCCTTAGTAGTCACTTATGCATTAAACATAACAATTAAAATCGTAGTACACATCCGATTCATGTTTCTTAAGATGTTCAAGCATGTTACCAATTGGAGATTAGCCAGTTTTCTTAAGCCTAACCTCGAAATCATTCATCCAACAACAATTTATAACAAACAATCAATCAATAATCAATAGCTAGGTTTCATTACATCTAAGCAAACACAAATAAACCTAGTCTAGCATGTTAATGTAAAGACAAGCATAAGATAAAATCAAACAACACATAGACATATTGAATGGTTATTGGAAGACTTATTTTTAATTAATCATGGATGAAAGAAGAGTTTGAAACCCTTACAAAAAGGCTAAAATTCGTCCTAGGGTTTATGGTGAAGTTCCTCAAAAAGTTCTCTCTCTAATGAATGAAAATTAGAAAACTATATATAGAGATTACATTCTGACGGCGTCACGTTATACATGTGACGCCGTCAACTCGCCGCCAATGCTTCTCTCGGATTGCCTAGATCCAGATCTGACGCCGTCACCTTATATTCTTCACTGTCCGTCACTTTATAGATTGTACGTGACGGCCTAGGCGTCACAAAGGGTGACGCCGTCACTCTTTAAATCCAAAAAAGCTTTCTGGCGCGTCTCGTGTAAACTTCATATCCACCTCTTTGCCAACACGTGACGTTGTCACCTATAGAACGTGACACCGTCAGGTACTGTTTCCAGCTTGATTTTGGAGACTTTGTCGTTTTCTTCACTTTTCGCTCCAAAAACGTTCAAAATGCTTCGTTTTCCAGATTTCTTCTCCAAAGTACCTAAAATGACAAAAGTAATGATTTGAGGCAATATTTGATCAAATTATCACGACTTAGGGCTTAAATGACCCCCTAAAAGCGTAACACTTTTCGCCTCATCACATAACATCAGCCACATCTAAGAACATAAACACCAACTGTCAACATATCAACCAACAACACACCTCACTATCCTATTACCCATCTCCCATCTAACGTCAAACAACAACAAAGCCTCGAATATCCACTCGTTACACCCAACAATCCACTATACCCAACAAAACTCGAATATCCACAATACCAATCGAACAAAAAAATTGTTCAAAAGATCTTAGGTTTGTTTTTATTTCAAGAATAAATCTCTTAAAACAACACACATCATAGATCTTGACCAAGATCAACAAAAACAAAGAAAATAACCTACTCGAGACCTTGTCCAACAAAGATCTTGAAGCTAAAACAATGTCATCTTTAGGTTCTTCGAATAAAAAGATAAGAGCAGTGTTTCTATGTTGTTCGGTTAGTACAGATACAAGTAAGAAATGTGTTTCATGTATCTGTTTCGAATTGGATAGGAGATTGGTTATGTGATAACAGTGAAGGGGAAAGATATAGATATGTGGTTCATGGATGCAAGAAAAAGTTGTTGATTTTTGTTTGAGCTTTGAGTTTAGAAGATACGGATAAAAGAAAATGAGAATGAAGAGGGGTATTATTGTAATGGATGGGTAATAGTATATTTTGGATGGGGAATCCTCTCTTTTTCACACTCTTTCACGTTTCGGATTTATGTTTACAATAAGTTAAAAAGAAATACTTAATTTTTCTCTTTCCATCCATTTTTGTTACTATATAGGACATTAAGCAAAAAAGAAGCAGCACCTGAATTGTGTATGTATGTTAAAGTGATGCGACATCTCGTGAGCCTTAAATGAGAAGATAAACCTCCTCACTACACCCAATCCAATGCTCTTAGGCTAGTAGGCAAGGAGGTGAAGGTTTCACCTTCCCTCCCCACTTCACGCGCGAGATTCCTTGCCCAACATACATGTTCACGCAGGATTCACGAATTCCAAAACCATATTTGGTGGTCTGACAACCAACCGGATACCAAGGAAATCGGGCCCCACCATTTCATTTAATCTCAATATTTTTTGCTACTTTGTCTTCCATCTTACCTGCAACCCAAAACCATACTATTAAACACTACATCTACATAAACAACATTACACTACAACAACCCAAGTAAGAAATATTAACCCAAAAAATATGAACTTGGGATACCATGATGGTGGCGTCAACTGAGCGGATCTGGCATCAACTAAGCGACATCAACTGAGCGGATCTGGTGATGTGTGGTGGTAGTACATGGTGATGTGGCATCAACTGAGCGGATCTGTGGTTGTAGAGGTTTGGAAATGATGTCGGAAGTTGGGTTGTGGAGGCGGTGGCATCAACTAAGCGACATCAACTGAGCGGATCTGGTTATAACCTAAAAGGTTTGTGTTTCCTGATTTTTATATGGATGGGCAAAGATGTTAATAATAATAACAAAGATGATATTTTTATATGATGATTTTAAAGAAGAGAAGATTGAATAGAGGATTTGAGATCTCTTTTTTTTCTCACACACAAACAAAGAGAAAGAGAAGAAAAAATACACTCTCTTTCTATCTCATCATCTTTTCGGTATTTCACTATCCACAAAGGCTATTCACAAACTTGATTGACGGTTCAGATGTGTACTTTTTTGACTAAAAGGCATGGGAGGATTGTTTCATGTAAGTATTAAAAAAATATATAGGAAATTTTAGGTGAAAAAAATAACTCTTGCCCACTAATTGGTGAAGAGTGGTGAAGGAAAGTGAAAAGAGAGAGAAAGCTGATATGGCGCTGATGTGTATGGTGAAAGAGGGGTTACCTTGCCTAGTAGGCTTACAATCAAAACAAACACACTGACAATCAAACATAATTGCACAGTTAGAATGTATTTAATTTGAAACACGCCAAGGAAACAAGTGAAGTGTGAGAAAAAAGTTTAAGTTTTATTATCAAAGATACATTTTACATACATAACGCTCAATCCAGCCACACAACTAGCTTTTATTATGATTTCATTACCTAAAACTTTGATCTAACCAAAAAGAGCATTTAACACCGCATCCTTAGCCATTTTCATGGGTGATCCAGAACGTGGGCTTAAAACCACACCTTCCTGCCTACTATACTTAAGTTCTTTGGCTTGTTCTCGTGAGATTTCATAAGAGTTCACCAACACCGCTTCAGGAAGTGCACGAATAAACGAGAAACGTCCAGCGAGCTGTGCTGTCATTGCGTTGTCGTTCGTCTTGAATGTCACCCATTCACACCCTTGCTCTTCGGCTTTCTTCAACACTGCAAAGTCTTGTGGGACTACAATCAGCTGACCCTCTCGGACCACGTCGTCAAACACGGGTGTCCCGTCGTTTCTCACGATTTGGAGACGACTACTTCCACTTGTGACATACATTATGCTGTGAGCGTTCAAGTTGTAGTGTGGTGCAAGAACAGCATTCTACATGCATAACTAGTTAGTATTAAATAAAGTAAACGATGTACGAAAGGGCATGCATTAAGCCTAGCGATATGTATTACAGACCTTATAGAGGACTCCTCTCTCGGCACTAAGTTGGAGCAAGTCGAGGACAGGGAGCTTGTGACTGTTGAGACTGCTGACGCGTCCGCCACGTGGGTTATACACGTCAGCATGAGCTGTGTTGGCAATGTTAGCACTCAACTGTGCTGAGCATAGATGTGATGCGCATACATTAGCAACCTCGTCTTGTGGTGATGATTGCTGTCTTTCTTGTTCTCCTGGAAAAACAACTTGGAAGTTTTCAGCTCTAACGATTAATCCACGGTTGTCGTTTTGTCCTATTAATTGCTCCACGATGTTGTATTCGACATTGAACACTTCCTGAAGGATCTCTCTGTCGAAACCACTAAAGATGTTTGAACCTTGTTGGCCTTGTTGTTGTTCTCCCTGTTGCTGGCCACGGCTTCCCCAACGGCTGCCCTCTTGTTGAGGGCGGCTTTGCTGAGGCTCTAACTGCTGGCCAGGGCGTTCCATGTGATGGTCGACTGGGGCGATTCTAGGTTGTCTCTCCTGGCCTCCTTGTTGCCCTTGTTGGTTTTGTACGTTTCCAGCAACCAAGAATTTCTAGACACAAACAAGCCCAAAATGCATGGTACATATCGTTAGCATTCAAGTTTTAAACATGGGACATTTATTTTCCTATATTATACAAGCCTATTAAAGTTAAGTTATACTCTGAAGTTTCGATCGAGTTGGTTGGCGACATTGCTGGTATCACGAAGAACAATCGCAACGATGGGTGAGTCACCATCGTTATAGGTCCAATGAACTATACCAGCAGGCAAGGCTAAGATATCACCTTCTTTATACCGGTAGATCTTTTGGTGCTTGTCAAATATTTGTTCTCGTCCACTCTCGGACGGGAACGATGTTTCGAATGTTTCCGGGCATCCAGGAATTACTGTTCCTTGAAGACCGTGACCTGTTACAATAAATAGTTAATACTAGTGTATACATTTACCATATGGTGCACCTTCACCTGATGATGATTGATCCATATATAGAGTATGTTTACGTATATTAGCGTATATAGTATAGCCATCAAGTTAAAGACTGTTGATTCAAGTCTCGATAGAAACATGTATCATCTCTATCGTAGACAAGTGTGTAAATCTACATTACATACCACAATAAAAGTTAAACTGATTAAAAATGTGTACCTCGAACAATATAAACAAGTTCAGGTGTACTAGGATAGTAAGGCAAAAGAAGTCCTTTAGGGTTAATAGTATGACGAACTGCTTCAACACCGGCACATTCAAGTTCATCGTTTTCAAAAGAGTCCCAGAACTCAGATAACCCAGCCTCGGATTCAACACGACGGTTGGGTTCTCTAGCAGTGATTCTGTCGATCTGGCAGCTCGACTGTCCACGTAATCGCGGTGATTGTTGTTGCTGCTTTGGGATTGACGACTGTGCCAAACAACTATGAAAGAGTACTAGAAAGCAAAGTCCAAGAGGAGCAAGTCTAGAAAGACAATTGGAACTCATTTTTCAACGTTGCATGTGTGTGATGTGGCGATCTGGGTGAGTTTATATAACGGTGTACGAGTGTTATGATTTGACACGTAGCGAACATTGTGGCAAAATTCTTCTGTTTAAGGTTGTGTATAGTGTACACGTTGGATTTTGAGGGATACGTGGCGATAGTGTTATGAAAAGGAAGATCAACGTCTGGTATGGAATATTTTAGAATCTAGGTTTTCTAATTGACCCGGTTAAATTGTCGATTCATGAAGTTACTTGTTCAAACAGTTTAACCGATGGGTCGCACCAGTTTTATGCATATGTATATTTTTCATAATAAAATTTATAGGTATCTGTCCAATTTCGATCTTACTTTTAATTGAATCAATAAAAATGAGATGACTTTATTAAGGTTTAGTCTTTTATTTCCATATCTACAATACTAAAAAAAGGCAAAGACAATCAATTTATAGTTCTAGTTACAACATTATTATTATTATATATATATATATATATATATATATATATATATATATATATATATATATATATATATATATATATATATATATATATATATATATACCGAGGATCAGGTGCGGATTTCAATTTTTAGTGCGGATGTGCAGATGGATCTGGACCGCCCATTCCAGATCTGATATTGACTTTTTGTAAAAAAATCAAGATCTGACGCTAATATCATGGTACCAATTGATCATGAAAACGATTTTTTTGATTTTTTTCCTTCTCAGCGATCCTTACTCTAGTTGTGTTCTTTTATTTTTTTTATTTTTTCAGATTTTTCTGAGCACTTTTTTCTTTTTTGATTATGAGTGCTAATGTGAAATTAACGATATTATGAATGCTACCGTGATATTAAGCTTTTTTACATGTAAAACTGAACCGTGATATTAAAAACCCATGATAGTTACTGTGATATTATAAAACCAACGTGATATTAAGCTTTTTTACATGTAAAAATGAACCGTAATATTGAAAAAGTTACTTTGATATTAGTAAAAAACTTAATATCATTGTTTTTTTATTATGATATTAAAAAAAACTTATGGTGATATTAAAAAAATTCAAGAAAAAGTATGAGTGCTAGAGTGATATTAAAAAAAAACCGTGGTATCATGATACCTTTTAACCAGGAAAACAAATCTTTTTTGAAATTTTTTTCAGCGATTCTTAATAATTTTTTGTCATCTTGATTTTTTTTATTTTTTCAGATTTTTTTGAATTAATTTTTTTTTGAATGCTACTGTGATATTATCCGCACCATCCCTACTTAAAAGTGAATCCGCACCGGATATATATATATATATATATATATATATATATATATATATATATATATATATATATATATATATATATATATATATATATGGATGAGATCAAATAAAAAGAAGTTTTTTTGTAAAAAGAATAAGAAGAATTTTTGACCCTTGATTTAAAATCAATGGATGAGATTAACTATAATCCTAACTAATTATTAAGGGTACAAAAGTAACTTCACAATCTAACTATAATCTAACAACCTTTATAACAATTTATAACAAAACCCAGGTTCACACTATACTATAATATTTCCCGCTTTTTCACAACAATTAAATTATACAAAAAAACACATAAAATATACTTGTTTCTTATTACAAAATCTGATGAAGCCACCTCAAACTTATCAACAGCCATCAGCACATCCAGCAGGAGCAGTAATCACCGTTAACGTATTGATCTACATGAAGTTGGGGAGTTCCATAAGGGCACCTTCCTCTGTTCCACAAATAAAAGTCTCAGTTCTCAATACTTATAACATTAATTAGAGAGAAAGTAACAAGATTAACAGGTGATATGTACCAGAGGCATTAATCTGTAATGTTACATGGTGTTGCTCTGATTTCCTCATCTTGTTGGAAAAAAGAGCTGTATTGACAGTCAATGGAATGCATATCACCAACATAAGCATTTAGAAGACTAGGAAAAGGTACAACTCTTTGGATAATAATATTCACCTTGTAAATAAACGGGCTTTTTGCTGCCAAAATTGGCGAACTGATGTGTGAAGTTTTTACTCTCAAAACCGTTGAACACTCCATACTCCAGTTTGAATCAATGTCGTTTGTACCTTCATCAAAGTAAAATGGACGAACCAGTAGATATAAATAGCTCAGTGCTAACTTCAAGGACGTAAAGATGTTTAAGACTGACTTGTTTCAGTGACTTGATTTCCAGTTTGTGAGCCCAAATAGATATAATGCACAAAACAATCTTATATCACACAACTCATCATTATCCAAACATATCACACTTTTAGTGTCTTCTTATGAAAACTAATGCATATCTAGCCCGATTTAATTCATAAAACAGTGATTTATCCAAACTTATCGCATCTTTACTAAATTCCAGCAAAAATTAATGCACAT
Organism: Artemisia argyi; assembly: GCA_030686995.1. Taxonomy (NCBI): domain Eukaryota; kingdom Viridiplantae; phylum Streptophyta; class Magnoliopsida; order Asterales; family Asteraceae; genus Artemisia; species Artemisia argyi. The sequence continues at coordinate 15,863,681 of CM060697.1, read as the reverse complement.
TTAGCCCACTTTTTAATGCACAAAACATTGATATTTCACACAACTCACGATTATTAATATGTATCATATTTTACTAATTTTGTATGGATATTAATGCACATTTAGCTCATTTCTAATGCTCAAAACAATATCACACAACTCACGGTTATCAAAACAAAAACTAATGCACAGTTAGCCCAAATGTATCTCATATTTACATTTGGATCTCATATTTACTAAATTCCAACAAAATACTGATATTTCATACAACTCATGATTATCAATATGTATCATACTTTTACTAACTTCGTACAGATATTATTGCACATTTAGCTCATTTCTAATGCTAAAAACAATGTTATTTCACACAACTCACGGTTATCAAAACATATGACATATGTACTTAATTCCTACAAAATCTCATGCATATTTAACCCACTTTTTAATGCACAAAACGGTGTTATATCAAACAGTCATAATTATCCAAACATATCACACTTTTAGTGTCTTCTTATAAAAACTAATGCATATTTAGCCCGATTTAATTCATAAAACAGTGATTTATCCAAATGTATCACATATTTACTAAATTTCAACAAAAACTAATGCACATTTAGCCTACTTTTTAATGCACAAAACATTGATATTTCACACAATAAAAAATGAATACTCATTTAGCCCATTTTAATGCACAAAACAAGTGTTATTTCATACAAAGGAGTGTTGATTACCCAAGGATATCAACCAAAATTATATGAATCTAATGCACATTTAGCCTCAAGCAATGTTATTTCACACATGTAGCCTCAAGCAAATAATGATTAAACAACCAAGTCATATTTCAACCAACATTATACGAATCTAATGCACATTTAGCCATAATTAACTCACAAAAACGTGCCCAATCAAATCAGATAAACATTTTTCTAACAATTTTGTTGTTAAACAAAGCAATCTCATAAGCTAATTATATCAATACCTTTAGATTTTTCAGTTTTTGAGGGACGATTGTGGGGCCTCTTCGTACGCTTATTAGCTTATATAGTTATTGAAACTCTCCTCCCACTTCTTCTTGTTGCTGTTAATTTTAACACATAATATGCATAAAAATCAAGAATCTGTATGAAAATATGAACAAAACCAGGTTTAGTTGACTTACCAATGCTTTTCTATGTCATTTTAATCAGTAAAAGAATCGATTGAAGCTTCGTGTAGCTTTAAATCGTGGTTTTAATCGTCGATTTCTTGAAGATCTTATGAATTTTAGAGAGAGAAAGAATAGTTGTAGAGAGAGAGAGAGAGAGAGAGTTGTGAGATCTGGATGTGGATGATATGAATGATCGATAATTGTTAAGTTGATTTATGTTTTTGAATGAAAAGACCATCTTACCCTTCCAGACTTAATTAATATTATGGTTCAATCTCATCCATTGATTTTAAATCTAAAGGTCTAAAATCATTCTTATTCTTTTTACCAAAAATCCTCTTTTTATTTTAACTCACCCCTATATATATATATATATATATATATATATATATATATATATATATATATATATATATATATATATATATATATATATATATATATATATATATATATATATATATATATATATATATGGTTCTAGTCTATAAAATGAGATGACTATATGGCGTCTTTAGAATCTTATTTTTATTAATGAACTTTTAGATCAAACAAATATAAAACTAACATTAGTTTATAACTCTAACTTATTGTTTTATCAAAATTGATACCAACTTGAAACGCCTATAAACAATGAGCGAAAGCTTAGGGGCCGTTTAGTTGGTGAATTTTTTTTTTTTTTTTTTTTTTTTCAAGAAAATTTCATATGAAAAGGGAAAAATTGAAACTCCGTTTAGTTACGATTTTTTCCAACAATTTCAAAAAAAAAAAAAAAAAAAAAAAAAAAAAAAAATCCCTTTTCTAAAATTTTAACTAAAAATTTGAAAAAACCATTATACTATTCTCACTCTACACGCTTGTGTATTATTCCTAAAAAACTTATTAAAACAGTTGTGTAGTGTTCCTAGGGTACTTCACATACGAATTGGAATTAGTTAAAAAGGTTAAAAACGAGGGATATATGGATCGTCAAAGTTGGTCAAAACTCAAATTTGGTAGTTGTTGAAATATAATAACACTTATTAAAGACGTAAAACTTATTTTCTTTTAAAATTTAAACACAAATATGTATTGGTGATAAAAACTTCTAAAATTCATGTGCATATCATACATAACATATATAAAGCTCCTTATTATCTAATGGGCCAAATGAGGATTTGCCCCATGAAATTCACCATGCTTCAAGCCTTACCTTTACTTTATTTCCATTTCGCATTTGCCTCATTGCGACTTATGCAATTTAAGCAAATCGTACAAACTAATATCATGTTGCCGCATATCCTCGTACCAAGTACACTTTTGTAAGTGTGTGTAAGACACAAGTACATGTGTGTAAGTGCCATTTTTCTTGCAACTAGTACAATATGTAAGTGTACTATTATGCAACAAGTGTACTTGAGTCTTACATACACTTACACACATGTACTTGATTTTGGGGCAAAAATTGACATATGACCATAGTGGCATAAAACGCATAAGTCGAATTGGGGCAAAACCCTCTACTCGAAGTCGCATGGGGCTTGGCTTAAAGCATGATGAATTTCATGGGGCAAATGCTCAATTGCCCCTTATCTAATTAGGTTGCAGTTAGGACTTTCACACCTCGTTTTGTGTGCCACCACTTATTTACTGACATTTTCATTTGTTTGAGGTGAGTTTCATAGCCCCACATTTATATTTGATTTTTCTTACTTTGGGGTGAGAATACATTGTTTATTTTTATGTTTCAACCCAAGTACATTTACCCATTTATGGATTGGCCTAAGTACCTGTTAACCCACGTTTTCATTTTGCCCATTATCATAAACCGTTAATTACATTAGTAAGCACGAATGTTGTGAATAGATCTATTGGATTGACTCTCCCCGTCTGGGTTAACTCTAGTATACGTCAAACGGATGCAGCTTCATTTGAGTAACAGCCAAGTGGTCTTGGGTTAGACACCTACATTGGGCACTCTCATTTATTGTAATAGTTAACGCTTCAGTGTCATGAGCTTAGATGGTCATATACGTTATAAAATCTTGTAGTTCACTTTTTACATTTACTTAAAACCTATGATCTCACAAACTTTATGTTGACCGTTTTAGCATGTATTTCTCAGGTCCATGATTGATGTATTGACATGGCATCAAGCATAAGCATTCAAGTCGCATCCCGAACACACCTTTTTAAGACTTATGCATTATTCTACTTTCGATAACATTTGGAAAACTCGTTTATTTGTTTATGTAAACTTTTGCATTTGTGTAATTTCAAAACCATGTTTAACACTTATCAAAAATTTAATTTCAAAACGACTCACTTAGAGGTGGTTCTTTATTATCTTGTGCTTTGTGCTATAACCGTCACGCCCTGGTTACATTTTCACTTAGAGGTGGTTCTTTAGTATTTTGGGGGTGTGACAAGTTTTAAGGTGCTAAGTTGCGGCTACAATCTAGGTGTTTGGTACTGATCTGCAATTTGGTTGTTTGGGTAACTGGCATACATATTGGCTGTTTGGTAATGAAGTCTACATTTGATATGTTTGGTAATGCAGTCTACATTCTATATATTTGGTAATGTCGTTCCTTTTATCCCAGTGTGGTCCTTTACTTTGGTCATAATGTGTTCGAAGGTCCCAGAGAGAGTATTGAGAGTGTTTTTGGCCATATGTAATTCTTATTGACATGTGGCGTGTCTTGTGTTTCATTTCGCTAATTGTTTGGTCTAATTGCTTGGCGTATTTTATTGTATTGTTTTAGGGTTTGGTATTTTTAGGATCCAATATTTAAATTATCTTGTTATATAGTGATGTTATTTATTTATAATTTGTTTGTTTTATACTTTTATATTTATTGTTTAAAAAAAAAGATATTGATGTTTTTGTGTAAATTATTTTATTATTGTAGATATACCTAATCCTGTAAATGATAGAGATAATAATGGGGTTGGTGGCATATAAGGACCATAGAGGCATGCGTGGTTGAGTGGTATGTCAGAAATAGAGATGATAAAGTTGCTTTCTTGATTGGTACGGGAGGTATGGACGTATGGTAAAAGGGAAGTGATTTGCACACTTTTTCAATTGATTGACACACTCCAAATTAGAGTGTGTTGACAATTATACCCTCACATTAATTTACACATTTTCATTCTGTGAGGTTATAAATGTCAACACACTCTAATTTAGAGTGTACCAATCAATTTGGAGAGTGTGCAAATCACCTCCCATGGTAAAAGAAAGAGCAAATGTTTGAAAAAGATATTGTACTTGCCATATTTTTTTTATGGGCAGTGAATAATTTTTTTTGCTTATACGGGTACATATCATTCAAATTCAGTATTTTTTTAGGTATTTTGCTACATTTTGTGACATTTTTGCCCCTCTCAGCTAATAGAATTTTTTTTCAAAAGGCAAAAATGTCACAAAGTACCTTAAGAATGACAAATTTGAAAGAAAAAAAGTACTCGTATAATCAAAAAGTTTTGTTCGCTACCTATAAAAACAAATGGTGTAAAATATGATATATTATTTTTTTCTTTTTAAATTTTTTTTAAATATTTGTCCTGAAAGAAATAGGTAATAAATTGCCATCAACTCAACATACCTTCTAATCAGGTAATATACGTGATAAACTTCTTAGTATGGAAATTAATAAAGTTTTAAACGTTTTTATGAGCATAACGATAAAATATTCCAAAGTCTACTGTAACAAAAAGCCAAATACATTGTATTATAATTCATATGCACATCAATTGAATGAAATAAATGAAATAAAAATCTTTCGGAGTAGAAAAAATTGAATGATGTGAATAGACTTGTGGAAAAAAGAAGTGGTCAATATCCATGCTTTTTTGTGGAAAAAATAAGTGGTCAATATCCATGCATTATTGAGGGGTTGTTTTTTGGCCATCATATCATATCATTTCTATCTATTGATTTTAATATCAAAGCATCAAAAACAAACAAATTAGCATTATATAACATAGTAACATGCCAGTAGTATACTTGAAGAAGTAGATTTCAAGTTAACTGTTCGGCAAAAGATCAAATTCCCAAGATGTTTGTAATTAAAACAGTTTACTAATTGAGTGAGACAACTTATATACGTTTTGGATATCATTAGACAAAAGACTTATAATTTGTTTTAAATCACTTGCACAACTTAAAAGTCAAACACGAACCATTTTGGGTTGTGGTTAGCACGGCCAAAAAAGAATACCTAGTGTTAATATATACTTCACATTTACACACAAAAGAATACATTTTATTAAAACATTAATTTAATCGAAGTTTCATCGATGTTCAACATGATCAAAGTTGCTCATTATAAATATCATCTTCACCAAATTGAAATCATCTCATATTTCCTCATAGACCTCAACATAAATCGAAACTGAATTGCAATTTAATCATAGCAGAAAAGTTTGTTGTGCAAAACACAAAAAGTCAAGGTTTGATTGAATTTGTGATTTTATTTTGAATGATTTACGATCTTTCAGGATTAATTACTGAAAATGGAAATCGATTTGGTATAGTTTGTGATTTGATGTTGTGATTTAACAATGATTGATAAAAGAAATAATCAAATATTTTTACCAGTGAAAGGAACGTTGCATGAAAAGTCTTTTTCAAAACCAAAAGACTTATGTTCAAAAAAAAAACAAAAGACTTTTTCTTCCATTAATTATTCCACTTACGTATATTACACTACAGACGAACAAGCGCAAAATGAATCTTTTATATAATAAAAAAGTTATATCATTTCGAAGTGTTTTGCAAAACTTTTCTCACTAAAAAAAATAAAAATAAAAAATAAAAAGTAAAAAATTGGGACAATAGGAAAGCGCGATTTTGTCATATAGGCGAAATCAAGCGACGTGACTGGTTAATAAAAAGTCAAAATTGAATTGATTTTTGATCAAACTTTAATAAATTTGATGAAAAATTTTTGGTGAGAAAAAAACACATAAAAATATTTGTGTCAAATTTGTAAAAACAAAAACTTTAAAAAAGAGGAAATAATTAATAAAACTTTAGTGGTTAAATTTACATAAATTATATAGAGTTAAGTGTAAAATTACAAATTTTCATATTTTTTTTAATAACTTTAGAAGAAAAAAAAATAACCACTTACATTTTATACTCCATATACTTTATAAGATGAACTTTATTTAAAACGACATGAGTGTTAGTGTTATTTTCAGACTTTAATATATTAAAATTACAAAATTTTGTATATATCCGAATTAATTTTAATATACGTTAAATAATTTTTAAAACTAATATTAGTTTTAGACTTTCATCCATTATATATATATATATATATATATATATATATATATATATATATATATATATATATATATATATATATATATTGATATAAATAAATGACTAAAAACGTTATTCATATCTTTCGATATCTCTATGTTTTGATAATCACAAAACGAAAACTCATCAAACCAAAGATTATGACATAAACAAGTATTTAGTAGTAAATACTCATCTTTATCATTTAATCACTTAAGGTATGAATAAACAAAGTGTCTAATGTATTATAAGATCAAAGAAACACTTTTGTTAATCACTAGATATTTATAAAATGTCACAAAACATTTTATATCTTTTGTAAAACATTTTTGGCATTAAAAAAATATGTTTAATTCATTACAAATTTGTTAATTCAAATTTTTAACCAAAAATGGCAAATCTAATCCAAAAAATTTCTCTCACAAAAGGACAAGAAAATCCAACGTTCAGGAGGGCGGCCCCCTTAATTTTACTAGGCGGCCCCCTTAATCATTAAGGGGACCGCCCCCTAATTAAGGGGACCGGCATGCTCCAGAACAGTATTTTCTGGCCCTATAAATATTGGATCATTTCACATATTTTTCTCACCTTTTTGCACTAGAAACTTTCTGATCTAAACATCCATTTCCTTTCTCTAAAAATCCCTTGATCTTATATACTTTGATCTTTGTTTCAAAGTGATTCAAGCCTCAACACTCAAGTGCAAAGAGAAGAATACTTCTATTAGAAGTATTACAACTTAGTATCATCTTGCTATCTAAGTTGTTTGTTTATTTCATCTTGTTGATCTTTCATATTTTGGTGAATAAGGTGTATGTATTAGTTAGCTAGATTTAGTTGTAGAATCTAGAATTGTTGTAAGTGTGAAGTGGAAATTGAAGTGAAGAAGTAGTGTTAGATAGTAGTGGTGATAGGAGATAGTAGCAATAGTGACTAGTAGTGAAGAAATTGAAGCTTCCAAGTGGAGAAGACTAGAAGATATTAGTAGATTGAAGTTGTGAAGACATTAGTGGCTTGAAGGTGTGAAGACATTATTGGCTTGAAGTTGTGAAGACGTTAGTGCCTTGATGTTGTGAAGTTGCAAGAAATTGAAGTCGTGAAGTATTTTGTGATGGCGTGAAGATACTTGTGGTGTGAAGAAGTATAGAAGAAGTGAAAAGACGTGAAGAAGGTGTGGTGTGATATTTGTTGTGAGATTGGTTCTAGCTACGATTAGAACTCGACATCTTGCTTTGTGTCGTAAATTGGTGTAAGCTTTTGGTGTGTACGGTTTTCTCCGCCATAAGGGAGGTTATTGACTTAGTGAAGAAAACTCTCGAGTTCGGTGCTCGGGGAGTGGAGTAGGGCAAGGAAGGTGTCCTTGTAGCCGAACCACTATAAATCCTTTGTCTCTCGGTTTGATATTTCCATCTCTCACTCTTTGCTTGCTTACTTACTAGCTTCTCGTACATTGTTATAATTGTGTGTTGTACATATATTGATTTTACATAAAGATCAAACTAGGTTCCATTTAAAACATTAATTATACATTAGTAAAATATAAGTATATACAATTATTAAAACACATATACATATATAAATACAAACTTATAATCAAGTATGATATATGAAATTATAATTTCTATTCAACAATTTAAATAAGTAGCGTCTATGTAATATATGTGAATTAATTTGTATCTATACTTTAGCTTAAAAGGTTTTTACAATTACCATCAATTCTTTGAAAGCAAACTTTTATTAAACGAAAAAGACGTAAAACTATTCAACCCCCTCTTCTAGTTTTCCACAATATATATATATATATATATATATATATATATATATATATATATATATATATATATATATATATATATATATATATATATATATATATATATATATAAGTTTAATTTATGCTTAGACAACCTTGAATATTAAATACGGCTAAACTGTTGTTAGCGGGAATATGAATATCAAATTTAAGCACGGATTACTGTGATATGAAAATAAATATACGCTATTCTACTTATGACAACGACTCATTAAATTCTTATTTAAATTTTATATATAGATATCCAGAAAAATATTTTTAAAAAACTTTACGGAACATATTTTAACTTCATCAAGAGGACTTCCCTCACTACAAAAGGTGTCCCGTGAATGGCGTACTGATATATCTCCTATTCGTGTTGATTATGTGCTACTAAACTCGCACATTTTGTACAACATCATATGAATAGTTAAAGTTAAACAACAAAATCAACTTCAATCTTAATATCTATATCAGTTAAACAAATTTAAATATTTCAACGAACAAATTTTTTTACAAAAATATTAATGTAATAGATTTTAATACGTAATAAAAAATCCTGAACAAGTATTAGTTGTATTTATTTCACAATTTTCACGGATAAATTCTTAAATATTTATATACTAAACTAAAATTTTAAAATAAATTTAATTCATGTGTAAACTAAGTGCGTGCGTGCATAGAACTTATAGATAGTTTTACTAACATCCAAAATCCAAATCGTTATATCAAAACCAATTTCTTCTTGTCCAAGTGTTCAACACCTATGTATCATATTGCATGTATAAATAACAAACAATTGCACCATTGAAACATTCACAAGTCACATACCAACAACTAAAAAATGAAGACATCTGAGCTTGTTTTCATCCCATCACCTGGTGTAAGTCACTTGACACCAACAGTGGAGCTAGCCAAGCTTCTTCTCGACCGCGATGACCGCCTTTCAGTCACAATCATCATCATGCAACTCTTTGTCGGAGCCAAACATGACACTGGGACTCCAATTTCTACCGACCGTTTACGTTATATTGACATCCCTTGTGACGAATCAACCATGGCTCTCATCACCCCCGAAACCTTTCTGACCACCTTTATGGAACATAACAAGACTCATGTGAGAAACATAGTTCGTGAGAACATCATCGACTCTGGCTCAGTTCGACTTGCTGCGTTCGTTTTAGACATGTTTTGCATGGGCATGGCTGATGTTGCAAATGAGTTTGGAGTTCCATTTTATAATTATTTCACCGCTGGTGCGTCCATACTTGGCCTTATGTTTGACCTTCAGGCCAAGCGAGATGAGGAGGGGCATGATGTCACGGAGTTAAAAGACTCGGGATTGGAGTTGTCAATCCCGAGTTATGTCAACCCCGTGCCTGCTAAGGTATTACCTGACGTAGTTCTGGATAAAAAAGGTGGGTCTAAAATATTTCTCGACCTTGCAAAAAGGTTTCGAGAAACCAAGGGCATAATTATAAACACATTTCAAGAGCTAGAAAGCCATGGAGTGGAGTATCTATTGAGCAGCAAGGCCAACATTCCACCCGTGTTTCCGGTTGGACCAATACTGAACCTCAGCAAAGCCGAAAACGATAGTAAAGCCGAAGAGATCATGACGTGGCTAAACAACCAGCCGGAGAGCTCGGTAGTGTTCTTATGCTTCGGAAGCATGGGAAGCTTTAGTGAGAAACAAGTGAAGGAGATTGCTATTGCACTTGAACGGAGTGGACATAAGTTTTTATGGTCGCTCCGTCGTCCACAGACGGAAAGAACGATGGAGCAACCTAAGGAATATGAAAACTATGAGGAGGTCCTTCCAAAAGAGTTTTTTGAAAGGACCTCGAGTGTTGGAAAGGTGATTGGGTGGGCCCCACAAATAGCTGTGTTGTCCCACCCGTCAGTTGGAGGATTTGTATCTCACTGTGGGTGGAACTCCACGTTGGAAAGCATCTGGTGTGGCGTACCCATAGCAGCTTGGCCGTTATACGCGGAACAGCAGATTAATGCATTCAAATTGGTGGTGGAGTTGGGAATCGCAGCTGAGATTAAGATCGATTACCAGAGTGATATGGGACGAGGTATCTACAACATGACAGTGGCAGCTGAAGAGATTGAGGATGGTATTAGGAGATTGATGAATGATGATGAGATAAGGAATAAGGTGAAAGAAATGAAAGAAAAAAGCAGGTTGGCAGTGTTGGAGGGTGGATCTTCTTACGCATCTATTGGACGCTTCATTCACCATTTAAATATTTAACTTGTATTATGTATGTGTGTAATTTCAGCTTGTAATACAAATTTATTCTACGTTTCACTGACGAGTTTTATGTATCTGTCAATTACTTTTGACATCTGTATATTAACGTAGAATTATCACCTAAAACCCTATCGACAACTAGTGATCGATTATCAGTATTTTATCTCGCAAATTCGCAAAGAAGAAAAAACAAGTTACGATTATATGGAAGAACAAGACCATTGATTTATAGTCAACCAGTCAAAGCCAATTAACTTCTTCAAGACCTTTCCATATTATTTCATATGTTTGCTTGCAAACAAAAAATAGATTACCAAGTCAAAATGGAATTTGCAACTGTAGACAATGACTAACAACTTAACCATATTTTCACTTTCTTCTTTTGAAGTATTTACAAAAAATCTTATCTTCACTCTTCCAGCCAGGGTTGTGTACAAAAGCGAGAAAACCGAGCCGAACCGGAAAACCGAGCCAAATTGGAACGAACCGAACCGACCATATTCGATTCGGTTTCGGTTCTATATATTAACAACTTTCGGTTTTGGGTCAAACACGGTTTCTGTTCGGTTCGACCCAAAACCAAACCGACCGAATCGACGCAAAACCAAACCGAACCGATCATATTCGGTTTCAGTTCTATATATTGGTGGTTTTCGATTTCGGGTATGTTCGGTTTTCGACGGTTCATTCGGTTTCGGACCCATACTCAGCCCTACTTTTAGCTGCACAACTTCGAAACATCGTAGACAAAAGAAAAAATGACAACACTGGAGCATTTTTTTAGTGGATTTTTATTAGAGTATAATTGTATAAGCTCAAGTGTTAAGCTATAAATATTAGGTCATATGTATTTTCACATTATTCAATCAATTTAATTAATCAATCACATACATGGTATCGAGCCTAAAATCCTAAAACATAAAATTCGATTGTGAGAGGATCACTTGATTTGATCACACACTGTGAGGTGTTGGACCTTTGTAATGTGTATATGTGATACTTTGAGTGAATATAATTAAGTATGCGGAATCTACTTTAACCACACTTAGAATGTTTATTGGAAATGGAACAGTGACGCTTATGTTTATTTAACAAAGAACAATGAAAGTATTTCACCAAACGATTCAATATTATTCAAAATAATACGAGTGATCTTCACTATCACTAGGGTTACAAAGACCTTGAATCTTGTGTTTTGTTCTATTGTTTTTCTCTATGTATATTTCTATATCACGTATCAATTGTCATATCTAAGATCTTCTTTTTATAGTCCAAGGAAAAGATCTTTTACAATCTATATGATTCATCTAATTACTAGCTTATGACTAATCTTCATTCTAGCTAGATGATGACTTATCATGTCAGTCATTAAGATACAACATGTATCTAGGATTACAACTCACTTGGAGTGTTCAATTTGATGACTACAACAAATATATTTTCTTGTATACGTATCAGTAGAATAAGTCGTACTTATCTACACAGCTGTGGAATGAGTCATAGCAGCAGCAGAATCCATCAGCAGAAACACCTTTAGTAGAAACGTTCTTCAGTAGAAACACTCTTGTGTTTTATCAGCAAGAACGTACTTTAAGCTTTATTATCAGGAACATACTTGATGTATTTCCTTGAGCCTTTATGCTGATTCTTCTGATTATTTAATTCCTAACAATCCTCCCCTAAACATGTGAATTACATTCAAACATGTTTTTCTGAATTAAATGAGGACTTTGTGAAGATCTTTCAAACACTTCATTGTCAGACTGTTGATCTGAACTTTCTTCTCTTTTAAGTGATTGAATGTCTTTCTCTGTAACTCATCTGCTTTTTGTTCTTTGCTCCATTCTTGGACTAAAAGATGGTGCAATTTTCAACTTGAAGATTTATAAGAGGCAATGATGCTGTGTATCTTGGATGCTTGTTCCAAGAAGTAGAAATCATTTTTCAGCATTTTTGGAAGTGATGAACAAACGTAGTGAACTGAAATTGAAACCTTTCATCTTTTGATTTAGATAGAACTTTCTCCTATCAGCTCTGTTCTTGTTCTTTATCAGTAGAAACCATGTCATCATCTTGTATGCTCTTATCTTTTCCTTCTTTTTATTTGGTTAATCTTCCTTTAAAGGGCTTTTGTAACCTCCCCTTTATTTCTCTCTTGAGCAATTTCCTCCCCTGTTTGGAAGATCTCTCACAATCATATCATATCACAATCATCTGATCTAGCAATTTCCATGTTTTCAGACAATTTGTACATGAAGCCATCAATTCCTTAAGAGTTTAAATGCTACCCTCATCACTTCTAGGTGTGTAACCTCCTATGAGTGGTGAATCACTGAGCATTGACTCATAATCCATCATTAGATGATTTTCTGAGCCTCTTTTGAGAATCCTTTTTAAGAAATATTTGACTTAGCAGTATGAACATGATTTTATGATTAAAAATCATACTGCTTCTAACCATTTTGAAGGGATTAAGTGTGGTAACAGACACTTAATCAAAAATTTTGGTTTAAAGCAACCTCTGGTTGTGTGAGAACCAATGTTTTCAGTTATAAATAATTGCCTGTGTACAGATAAACCTATTCAAAAGGCTTTCTTTACAGGGTTTCCAGCTCGTGGCATTTGTTACCTCTAACACAAGTGTTAGATTCACTTTTGCTCGCTGTTCTTTCTATCAGATATCCGTAGATTAGTCACATTATACTTGAGAGTATAAAATGATAGAAAGTGAGTTGTATCAGTTATTAACTGATCAACTAAATCATCAATTCAATATGAAACATCATAATCAGGTTCCAAGAAAGAAGTTTTAAGGAGTTTTGAAATCCCAAACTCTTTCTATCATGAACCTATTATATCAGCAGCAATGATCAGCATTCAGCAGCAATGATCAGTAATTTGTTGCTTATAGATTTCACTTGAAATAGCCTTTGAGCTCAAACATTCATACCTGAAATTGTTAGTCTAAAACCAAAAGAAAAAAGTACAAAGTACTTGTCTTGAATTAGAATTATGCGTAGGACTAACAGTATGAATAACTTTAAATTGGTAATAGTAGTTTTAGATGACAAAGTTAGATGCATTAACAAAATCTATATAAAATAACACATTATATTGAAAAAATTTAAAGATTAAGCATTCCAATACTTGCTACCAAGTACTGAAATCTTCCAACATCAAAAGCTTTTGTAAGAAGATCTGCAAAGTTTTGTTCTGAAGCAATTTTCATTACTTGAATTAACCTCTTTTCATTGCAATCTCTAATAAAATGATGTCTAATTTCAATGTGTTTTGTTTTTGAATGTTGCACTGGATTTTTAATAATGCAAATTGTACTACTATTATCAATATGAATAATGGTATGTAAGAAATTGTACCCATAGTCAAGAAGTTGGTTTTGAAGCCATAGGACTTGACCACAACAATTTGCAGCAGCTACATATTCAGCTTCAGTTGTTGAAGTAGCCACCATTGTCTGCTTCTTACACTGCCATGAGATAAGTCTACACCCAAGGAATTGACATCCTCCTGTTGTTGACTTTCTGTCCAAGCTAGCACCAGCATAATCACTATATGAGTATGCTACCAAGTCAAAAGATGACTCCTTAGAATACCATAGACCCAACCTAGGTTGACCCTTGAGGCATCTTAAAATTCTCTTGACTGCTGTTAAATGAGAAACCTTAGGAGTTACTTGGTATCTTGCACAAGCACAAACAGAGAACATGATATCAGGTCTTGATGATGTGAGATACATCAAAGAACCTATCATAGATCTGTATATGTGTACATCCACATTAGTTCCTTCTACATCTTTAAGAAGTGGCTTATCAGGATCCATTGGTGTGCTTGCTATTTTGGAATCAGCAAATTGAAACTTTCTAAGAATCTCTGCAACAGATTTGTCTTGACTAATAAAGATTCTTTCTCTTGATTGTTTAACCTGCAGACCCAAAAAGAATGTAAGTTCCCCCATGGAACTCATCTGAAACTTATTGTGCATAAGTTTCTCAAACTCCAAACACATCTCCTTCCTTGTAGATCTAGAGATGATATCATCCACATACACTTGAACGAGCAAAAGATCCTTCTTATGCTTCTTGGTGAAAAGTGTCTGATCTATCTTGCCTATTTGAAATCCATTTGAAATTAAGTAGGAAGCTAGTGTTTCATACCAAGCTCTTGGTGCCTGATGTAGGCCATATAGAGCTTTAACAACGTTGTACACTTTGTCTGGATGGTCAGGATCAACAAAACCAGGAGGTTGTGAGACATACACCTCCTCTTCAATAGTGCCATATAAGAAAGCACTCTTGACATCCATTTGATAAACTGTGAATCGCATAAATGAAGCATAAGCTAAAAAGAGTCTAATGGCTTCAATCCTTGCTACTTGAGCAAAAACTTCTTCATAGTCTATCCCTTCTTCTTGTATGTACCCTTGAGCTACTAATCTAGCTTTATTTCTTTTCACTATGCCCCTTTCATCCCTTTTATTCCTAAAAACCCATCTAGTGCCAATTACCCTTACACCACTTGGTAAATCAACTAGCACCCATACCTTTTGAATCTTAAACTGAAGAAGCTCCTCTTGCATAGCCTCCAACCAGCTTGAATTTTCTAGAGCTTTATGAATATTCTTTGGTTCATCTTGTGAGAGAAAACATACAAATAAGCAAGAGTTTGAAAACGCATGCTGTTTTGAAGTATAAAGGTCATCAAGAAGCCCTTGTTGATCTGAAGACATCAATTGTTGTCTTCTCTTCACTCCTGATTGTACATCTCCAATTACATTGTTCAGGGAGTGGACTTTGTGAATCCTTGAGTATGGAGTAGAAAGAACTTGATAATCAGGTGGAAGGTTGTTGAAATCCACCTCATTTTCTGAGAGATTAGCTTGTGTTTCTTCTGATGGTCCATCAGCAGAAACATTTTGCTCATCAGCGGGAACGATTTGCTTATCAGTAGAAACAGCAGTGTTACTTCTGACTTGAAACTCTTGTTCCTTAGTTCCATCTTCCTTGTATTCATCTTCAACATCTTCTTTAGGTTTACCAGAAGAAGATTCACCATTTATTGAAGTTGAATCCACACTTGAATTTGTCCATATTGGCATCATCACATAATCTTGATTTGCCTCATTCTCTAATCCTTCTCCATTTGTTGCATCAGCAGTTTGTAAACCTGAAAATTCATTAGTTTCTGCAAAAGGCACATAATTCATTGATTTGGATAGAGATTCAAGATCAAATAACCATTTGGGACCTTGACCTTCTACATTGGTTTTATTTTCCAAAAACTTCACATGTAGATTTTCCTCTACTCTTCTAGTTCTCATGTTGTATACTCTTAATGCTTTGCTATTGATAGAATATCCAACTAAGAATCCTTCATCTGCTTTACCATCAAACTTTCCAAGATGGTCTAAGGTATTCAGAATTGTCACATGACATCCAAAAGGTCTAAAAAAATCCTATTTTAGGAGTTCTACCTCTAAAAAGTTCATATGATGTCTTATTGTGAGGTTTTACAACTAAAACTCTATTTTGAACATAGCAAGAAGTGTTGACTGTATCTGCCCAAAAAGTTATAGGCAACTTAGAGTCAGCTAACATAGTTCTAGCAGCTTCTATTAGTGTTCTATTTTTCATTTCAGCAACTCCATTCTGTTGTGGAGTTCTTGCAACACTAAATTCTCTTTTAATACCTTTTTCTTTGCAGAAATCATCCATAACTCTATTCTTAAATTCTGTTCCATTATCACATCTAATGACTTTTACTCTTTTGCTTACTAAGTTTTCTATCTCTGTAATGAAGGTCTTAAGGATGCTAGAAGTCTCATCCTTAGTACCTAAAAAGAATACCCATGTAAATCTACTAAAATCATCAGTAATAACTAGACAATATCTCTTATGCAACAAACTTCTAACATTTGTAGGACCAAATAAGTCCATATGCAGCATAAACAATGATTGATTGATAGAGTTAAAAATTTTGGGCTTACAAGAGGCTTTATGTTGTTTGCCTTTAAGACAAGCAATGCATGTTTGATCATTTTCAAATCGTTTTTGAGGTAAACCTCTTACCAAACCATCTTTGACAATATTATTTATGGTTTTAAAGTTAATATGACCAAGCCTCCTATGCCATTTCATAGATTCATCCAATGTGGCCTTAGCAATAAGACAAGTAAGAGAATCTTTTGGAACAATCTTCTTCATATCAACACTGTACATGTTGCCTTTTCTTGGAATTCTAAGAAGTGCTTGACTTTCATCAGGCATCTTAAAATCAGAAGAAAATACAAGACATTCAGTGTCAGTAAAGAGAACTTTGTTGTTTTTGTCACACATTTGTGAGACACTAAAAAGATTATACTTAAGCTCTTGCACATAGTACACATCTTCAAAATCTAATTTACCGGTTTTAATAGTACCTTTACCAGTAATTTTTCCTCCAATTCCTCCTCCAAAGGTAACATATCCTCGATCTACTGATTGAAAATCTGAGAGATAGGACTTGTTGCTTGTCATGTGCCTTGAACATCCACTATCTGAGAATCCTTGATCTTCATCATCTGCTGATGAATGTCCCTGCACATAAATAAATGAATTAGTTGATGCATCAATGGGATGTAATCTTTTGAGAATAGTTGATGCAATATTGGATTTAGGAATCCAACATGCTGAGGCCTTAACAGCATTTGCCCTGTTTCCCTTAGCAGTGATATAAACTGTTTGGCTATCAGCAGAAAATGATGGCTTTGCAGTTGTATCCTTTGGTTTCCAAACTTGTTTTTGGACTACTGCCTTTGTTAAAATGGGTCTTTAAACAACATTTAATGCATATTTGAAAGTTGTTTTAGCACTTTTAACTGTTGTTTTTGGGTAAACAGTCAGATATGGTCTATCAGCAGAAACCATTTTCCTATCAGCAGGAACTGAAACTGTTTTGGGTTTTGTTCTAGTAAAGTTAGAGTGACTTTTAGGTGTTTGCCTTTTTAGATTCACCTTATTGTTTGTATACCCATATACCCATTGATTACAGAAAGCTGCAAGATGGTCAAAACTACCACATGTGTAACAAGCTTTGTTATCTCTTTGTTGGAGAGACTTGAGGCTATACCAATTCCTTTGGTTGCCTCTGGGCTTGTTTATGGTTCTATATTGTTCACAATATCTTACTGGTTGCCTAACATGTTTAACATTGTTTTTAGGCTTTTCAGTACTATGTTTGACTATCTTAGGAACACTTGTTCCTGCTTTCTTAACCACTTCAGGTTTAGACATAACCTGTTTAACCTTTTTATCATCAGATGTTAAGTCCTCAATGATTGGAACATCTGACTTTCTACAAGAACACACCTTGTCCTTAGGAAGTGAAGTTTTAATTAAACTTTCACTTTCTTTTAAAGGTTTATTATCAACTACATTAGTTTTTGGTTGAGCACCATATTTTAATTTAGGTAGTTGAAATTCAGGTAAGCTTGTGTGTTCTAGGTCAATTCCTGGGGGTGAAGGAATACCTCTATATGGTGGAGGAACAAATTTGTATCCAACACCAGACTTAGCTTTATTAATTACTTGACATTCAATTAAGTTGGTCACACCCTTAGATGCATAATCTAGTGTTTCTACACTCATTTGAATGTTTTCTTTAGCCTTACTAAGCCTATCTACTTCAACTTTCAAGTTACTAATGTCAACATTTTTAAACATTATTTCTCTTTCAAGAAGAATTTTGACATCAGTAAAGGTAGATTCATTTGTTTGAAAATGTATGACTTGTTCCTCTAGAATAGCTAAACCTCTTTTATGATTAATTAAGCTATGAGCTATATCAATTAACTCTGTCCTTTGATTCTCATAATGTTTGGTTAAGGTTTCTAAACTTTTAAGAGCAGAACAATTATTTGAACAAACTTTATCAGATTATACCTCTGTAGAGAAAGCCATAAGAGCTGTCTGAGGAGAAGCTTCTTCTTCTTCATCAGTTGTAAAGCTCCAATCAAATCCTAATCCATCAATGGCTACCATAGCCTTTGGGTTGGTTAATTCCCAAGTTTTGGACTTGCTCAAAAAACCTCTATTCTTGCTATCTTGCTGCCTTGGCCTTCTACATTCTCTTGAGAAGTGCCCCAACATATGACAGTTATAGCATTCTATCTTTGACTTGTCAAAACCAGCAGTATCATTGTTGCTGATGGTGAGTTTCTTCCCCATCCTCTGATAGAATTTCTTAGCCCTCATGCTAAGAAGAGAAATTTGCCATTTTAGGTCCATTTCTTCCAAATCATCATCCTTGATTTCTAGAAGATCTTCATGAGTGAGCATGGACCCATCATTCTGACTTGTGAAAAAGGCACAACAAGCCTTTTCATTCAATATACCAAAAGTACTGCTTGATGAACTAGCTGCACCAATTCCATTATCAACCTTTTCAACTTTAACTGGGTTTGAGATACTAGGAGATGACATAAAAGCCATGTTTCCAGTATATGAACTAGAGACACCAGTTTTTTTTACTTCTTGTTCCACAATTTTAACGTTGCTATACAAATCCATAAGATCCATAGTGTCTATGTCTGGTTTATTCTTCCAGACAACAACATGCATAGCCCAATCTTCAGGTAAGCTTCTCAGAAATTTTGAGTTTAAATCTTCTTGAGGTATGTTAACCCCAAGAACAACAAGTTGGCTCATAATTTTCTGTAGCCTTGTAAACATGTGGTCAATAGATTCATTAATGGTTGATGAGAAATTTTCAAACTGTTGCTTAAGAAGAGTTTTCTGGGTCTTCTTGGTGGCTTCATTCCCTCCATACCTTGCAACAATTGCCTCAAATAATGACTTGGCATCTTTGAATTTGCTGAAGTTTATAAGTTGATCATTTGGAATGGTCATCATCAGCATACTTCTAGCCTTGAGGTCATTCTTCTTCTTTATTCTTTCATCAGCAGTTGTAGGGATAGTTTGAATAGTTGTTATAGCCTTACCTTCAACTGTTGATGTAGTGGTTGTGGGTTGGAAAGAGTTTCCATCTTCAATGATTTCCCATAGAGTGTAATCCTGCACCTGGAAAAACTGTTCTATCCTTAACCTCCACAATTCAAACTCATTCTGTTTGAGAACTGGCAACTTTGCAGCAACATTTGTTTGAATAGATTCTGTATCCATTTCTTCTTCTTCTTCTTCTTCTTCTTCTTCTTCTTCTTCTTCTTCTTCTTCTTCTTCTTCTTCTTCTTCTTCTTCTTTTTCTTCTTCTTCTTCTTCTTCTTCTTCTTCTAAATCAAAGATATCAACCTGGAAGCTCTGATACCAACTGAGAGGATCACTTGATTTGATCACACACTGTGAGGTGTTGGACCTTTGTAATGTGTATATGTGATACTTTGAGTGAATATAATTAAGTATGCGGAATCTACTTTAACCACACTTAGAATGTTTATTGGAAATGACACAGTGACGCTTATGTTTATTTAACAAAGAACAATGAAAGTATTTTACCAAACGATTCAATATTATTCAAAATAATACGAGTGATCTTCACTATCACTAGGGTTACAAAGACCTTGAATCTTGTGTTTTGTTCTATTGTTTTTCTCTATGTATATTTCTATATCACGTATCAATTGTCATATCTAAGATCTTCCTTTTATAGTCCAAGGAAAAGATCTTTTACAATCTATATGATTCATCTAATTACTAGCTTATGACTAATCTTCATTCTAGCTAGATGATGACTTATCATGTCAGTCATTAAGATACAACATGTATCTAGGATTACAACTCACTTGGAGTGTTCAATTTGATGACTACAACAAAGATATTTTCTTGTATACGTATCAGTAGAATAAGTCGTACTTATCTACATAGCTGTTGAATGAGTCATAGCAACAGCAAAATCAATCAGCAGAAACACCTTTAGTAGAAACGTTCTTCAGTAGAAACACTCTTGTGTTTTATCAGCAGGAACGTACTTTGAGCTTTATTATCAGGAACATACTTGATGTATTTCCTTGAGCCTTTATGCTGATTCTTCTGATTATTTAATTCCCAACAAATTGTTTTTAATTTATTTTTTTTTGTTCTACTTTAGTCGCATGCACCAAAAGAAGAGTAGATTATTGTTCAACAATATAAAAAAAAGAAAGGGAAAGAAAAAGAAGGAATGAGTCGGTTGAATTAGAATTAAATTTAACAGCTTTGGAGCGACATTGAAATAATGTCATCTAAAGCACGATCAGTCTCCTCCTAAAGCTTGGCTAGTATTCACTCCAAAATCATGTGTTGGCTCTTATACCAATTCTAGGTCACAATAATAACAAGATCCATGTCACACAATTAAAGATATGAAGTAAGAGAGAAAGACAAGAAGTAGAAAAATGAGAAACTCTTATTAATTGCATAATATGGACCCAATCACACATTGAGAATTCCACCCCATCATGTTGTCATGATTAATCAATTATTTTTCTCATAATTCAATCAATTCAATTAATTAATTTAATCAATCACATCTTACATGGTATCGTGCCTAAAATCCTAAAACATAAAATTTGATTGTTTTTATTTTTATTTTTTTCGGTTCTCCTTAGGTGCATGCAACAAAAGAAGAGTAGATTATTGTTCAACAATATAAAAAAAGAAAGAAAGAAAGAAAGAAAAGGTATGAATTGGTTGAATTCGAATTAAATTTGACAGTTTTGAGTTGGAGCGACATGGAGATATATGTCATCTAAGCACGATCAGTCTCCTCTTAAAGCTTGACTAGTATTCACTCCAAAATCATGTGTTGGCTCTTATACCAATTGTAGGTCACAATAATATCAAGATCCAAGTCACACAGTTAAAGATATGAAGTATGAGAGAAAAGCAAGAAGTAGAAAAATGAGAAACTCTTATTAATTGCATAATATGGACCAAATTACACATTGAGAATTTCACCCTCTCATGTTGTCATGAGAGGGATATTTACAGTACAAAAGCCCTAAATATATGAAGTGTTAATTACAAAACGACCCTACACTATATGTTGTATAGTCATCATCTCAAAAGCCAACAAGACTTTGGTGTATCTCTCATAAGTTCATGTTCCATGTCTAGTGTTGCATTCGTCAACTCGTGATATTTTGATAATGCCTATGGGACATAAACTTGCGGATATCCTTCTTCAGGATTTATATGTAGTGCTCCACAATTCTCTTTTCATCGTTCATGTTTTCCGGGCAATATCCAGCTCTGTCCATAAACTTACATGTAAACTCGCTCACTGACTTGATACATAATTAAGAACTCCCTTTTTATTTTCTTGAATTCGGCTTCTAGAGAAAAGTTCATATGAAACATGTCTTTAAATTCCATCCATTCTAACATATTCATCGCTTCTATCATCCCTTTAGTCCTTTTCATCAAATCCCACCGGTCTTTTGCACAACCCCTAAGTAAGTTGGAAGCAAATCTAACTTGACACCTTGAAGGACAATCATAAATACCAAAAGCCCTTTCCACGTCTAGTATCCGCTTTAAACTAATCATCGGGTCATGCTCACCATGAAACTCAGGTGGTTTGCATGCTACAAACTCTTTATAACTAAAATGACCATTTGCAACCCCGAATACCCTCTGTTTCATCATTCTTTCTACCTCTAACGATGCTTAGTGTGTGCTTATTCACACACCTTTTTTCTGTCCATATTAAGACCAAAATAGACACAAACTAACCATAAATGCCAAAGATATTGTGTTTTTGTGTTTGTGATCGTGCAGGAACGGATAATTCAGAAATTGACAAAAATCAAGCCAAAAAGGACAAAAACGAGCACGAGTTTGGAAATCATATCAAAAGCCAGAGCTGAGGAAGCAAATTACCATTTTTGAGCTCAGAATGTCAAAACACACCTTGTGGAATCACAAAATGCCAAAAATAGTCCTTGGAGTAAAAGTTTACAAAATTGGCAGAAATGGTCCCTCAAGTTTGGAAATTGGCAAAAATGGCCCCTGAGCATTGCATTTTGGAAGAAAAAGTCAACGCTGGTCCTTGGGAATTCACAAGTGTCAAGTTTGGTCCCTGAGTGAAAAGTTTGAAGGAAATTACAAGTTTAGCCCCTAAACTTTCAAGAATTGGCAAGATTAGTCCCTGGGATTAAATATTGGAAAATCAACATTTATGGTCCTTGTACTATTCAAGACTAGCAAGAAACACTCTTGGATAAATTTGGGAAAGTTACAACTTAGGCCCCTAAAAAATCAGAATTTACATTTAAGGTCCTTGGGCTTATAATTCATACAAACCAAACGGACCTCATTACTACACCAAACCCATCACCCCATCCAAAATACACTCCAACAACAAAACCTGATCCACACCCTTATTACTCCAAAGCCTGATCCAATAAACACAACCCCTCCCTAAGCCCAACTCCCTACCTTTTTACGAATAAAATCAGGGTCAACGCATTGTTTGACACTCACCTTTTCCCCCCCATCGTCCCAACTTGTGCCTGTAAAACATCACCTCACCTCTCCCACCATCTCCACTTGCCCCACCGCCCAAGCTACACTCTCCACCACCCCTACACCTCATAGAAGCATTAAATGCCCTCCTCTGCAACAAGCAAAACTCCCCAATTGGTCTGGAATTATTTTGGTGCCAAAAGACACAAACGGCCAAGATCAATTATCACTCATCCAAGGGCTTAGAAATGAAGTGGGAAAAATCCAGGGACACTTTTTGAAGCTTATAAATGAAGAAAGAAAGAGAGAAGAGAAGGTAGTAGTTAATATAGTTAAGTAGTTGTAGTTTTAGTGTAATTTTAAATTCTAAAGTGTAATTCCTAGCTTAAAATGTGTACTTTATCATTCTCAGTGTAAACTTAGGCTTTCTCAATCAATTAATTAAGTTTCCATCAGTTAAATTAGTATTTGCAATTTTCACTCAAAAATCTCATATTGCTTTAATGTTGTTAAAGTTGTTGTTCAGAGGTGAAATAAGCTCAATCTAGTTCCCTTATAAGCTCTTTGAAGCTGAGATACCATTTGAAGGGTTTTTACTCAGTTCACTAAAATTACTCAAAAATCAAATTAAATAGCTCAATAAATCAAAAATCAATTGAAAGGAAGATTGAAGCTTGAAGCAGGGTTCATAATGGATGGTAGTGGTTTAGTAGCTTCTTGGGAATCTTTAGGTATGGTTCATGGGTCTTGATTCTCAGCTCTGAGCTTGGAAGCCATTGTAAGCCACATTTCTAATTTTTTTTGCTTTTTACTGTACAACCCCTTATCAACTGCTTATCTGTGTTGATTTATGCTTCTTAGGTGTATTTAAGTTATATCATAGCTTATTATTAGGTCCTTGTTCATTAATATACCTTGTTACTTAGTATTTTATTTGCACTGCCAAAAATGCCTTTTAATTATTCATGAGTTCATATTGTTATTATATGTGTATATGTGCTTGAATAAGCCCATTGTATCATATTATAATCTTGTGAGTCAGTATTGAGGTTTAAATCACTAGCTTTCTTCAAAAATCTCTTATTCAGTCAAAATAAGGTGCGTTTGGATTAACTGTATGCACTGTGATCCAGTGAGATTTGGTTGTTGCTTTTAGTTGATACATGTCAGTTTAGGTCTATATAGCTTAGTTAAACCATATAAACCAGTACCCTTTTAGATAAATAGTCAAAATCTTGTTTTGATCTCATGTTTTAGTTTATTGTTGGATTCATAGGATCCAAGGCCACTCATATCAGTACAATGGTTGTTATTTTAGCTTAAACTTATCTCCTTTTAGCTTAAAACTTCATTTTCAGTAAGTAGTAATCAATCAAAATCCATAAAAGTCAAACTAGTTCTAAATTTCTTAAAAGTCAAAAGTTTATAGTTTGTCAGTTTTTCCTAAAATTGCAAGAATTTTCATGCTTTTAATACTTAGTGTTAGCTCATGAGCTTTTCGATTCTTAAAATTCAGAAGCTCAGCTTTTTCATGCACATTTTAGTTTATTTTTATGGTTTTTATAGAATGCTTATTCTTACCTTTCTTTTGACCTGTTTTCTGAAAAGCTCCCATGTGCAAGGGTGAGCAGGCTCACTAACCACTTTTCATTAGCTTGTCAATTGCTTATTAGTGCACCTTAGTTTATGATATTTGTTGTTTTAATAACCTCACTGTACTATCTTCATTGTTATGTGCTTATTTTTCTTTTATATGCTTATTTATGTGCTTATTTGTCACAACTCGTAATTTCCGGTCATTTTCCAAACCTCGACAATTTACTATTCACAAGTTACTATTCACAATTTACTATTCATCGATCACTATTCATCGTTTTTTAGGTCAATTTGACATTTCGAGAAACATTCAGGAATTTTACTATTCACTTGACACTATTCATTCCCGGAAGAAATTTCACTATTCACGTGCATTACTCATTTCATCATAAATTTAGTTTACGAGTATTTAAATTCGCGTAACCGTATTGGTTCAGGTGCGAATTCATGCTTTATCATTTGGGACATCTCATACAGACTAGAAATAGTCTGCATATCATCATTATGGCACTTGCATACTATTCCACTCGTAGGATAATTAAATTAATACTTTTGGCATAATTAACTTTTACGTATAATTATTTCTATATAAACGTTAACAAACGATCAATAATATGACTAACACGACCGACACTCCCGACTATGATCCCAATATGTTTTTATATTCATTTTTATAATGTAAAAATTATAATATTAATTTACCCGGTATTTTAGAGATTTATTTTAATTATTAACGTAAGTTTACTACAATTTCAACGGTTTTCGTAGAAATTAAACTATAATTATCTAAACACTCAATATTTATACCCGACATATTTTTACAATTTTTACAACTTTATTTTATTCCGGTTAACTCCGTTAAAATTTATTTTTAGTTAACCCGGTACCCGGTACACCTTAAAACTACAATTAAATACAAGATAATACCAAATCCCACCAAAGTTCTTACACATCCCAACCCCCCTCCATTTTCCATACCAATCACTTACAAAATATAGATAATCACTCAAGCCTCATAAATACCTATACTAACTTCTTATAATAATAATAATAATAATAATACATAAAAAGGAAACTACACCCATTTTTCTCTCATAATTCACTAGCTCAAAATTTCATCCTCTCTTTCTCTCTTGCTCACCTCACGGCAACAACAAGGAAGAAGGGCAAGACCAAGAAATTTTTCTCAAGATTAAGTGTTAAACTAGTTTATTTAGTGATCCTTGTTAGGGTTTTGAAATATAAACTCAAGAATCATTAGGTTTTCATCACCTACACTCCTAATCTTTGAAGTAAGTATATCAAACTCCTTTTTATAATTTTATCAATTTTATACAAGATCCATATGATATATATACTAGATCTACATGCATATGCTATTTATACCACTTTATTTTACAAACTTTTAACTTTTGAACCTTAGAAAGTGTTTATGGTTAGATCCTTGTTAGATCCACTTGATTTATGATGTTTAGGAACCCATGACACCCTAAGAAGGTGTATGGTAAGATTAGACTAGATTTGTGGTGATTGAAAGTGGTTTGGTTGAAGTTGAAACAAGTTTGAAACTAGGAAAATGATTTTTGAAACTATATAAATACCTACTGTCCTTATTTTGAAAACGTGGGAAACTCAGTAACTCAGGGGATATTTTTGAACAAAGATTTAGAAAATACTTTCAAAAACGAAGCCGTGGGCGAAATAACGGATTAAAACGAGTTAATAACGAAGGAGATATGATTTTCCGAATTTAACGACGAAAACTATTTTCTGAAAAACTGCATGCTGTTTCACAGTTTTCGATGGGCAAATAGAGGCGTTAAACGTAACCTAGAGGAGCCGAGCTATCGAAAATATATTAATACATACTAAAACGAATCCGTGGATATAAAGAACGAGGAAAATGAGCTTAAAACGACAAAGTTATACATGTTTTAAAATCGTCAAAACTATATATATATATATATATATATATATATATATATATATATATATATATATATATATATATATATAGTCACTACTAGAAAATAATATAAGTACGTACTAAATAATATATTTTCTAGATTTCTTATTCAAGGAGTTTATTTTTAATTAACGAAATATGTACGACTCAAGGTTTATTACGCGACTACTAGACACTATTATAAGGTTTTCAAGACGAAGAATATAACACTAACATTTTTTTTATACGATATACTACGACAAGTTATATACTTCTATATTTGGACTTATTTTCCTAAGTATGGAAACTATTATACTTTGACAATAACAAGTATTTTCAAGTTACGAGTGGTATAGGCATCATGTGCATGTGCATTCAAATTCATCACGTCATGATCTAAAGTAGATCGTTATTACTCATATTAGGTTGCGGTTAGAGATCGTGCCTCATTTCAGTGTATCCATTTTTGTCATCGTAGTTATCGCTCCAGGTGAGTCATAGCCCCTACTTTTTAATTATTTTGCAAACTCTTTGGGGGAGAATACATGCTCGTTTTACTTAAATGCATTCCTTGCTTTACCTGGTTGTTTTCCTACATTTCATTAGTATGCTTGATTACCTGTATTTCATATGACTTGTCTCATAAACATTATTACTTATTTTATATGACCTCATTGTCAGTATTATTTATCTGGCGACATTGTCAGTATTATTTATCTGGCGACATTGTCAGTATTATTTTATCTGGCGACATTGTCAGCATTATTTATCTGGCGACATTGTCAGCATTGTTGATATAACCTCATTGACTGAATTATTTATATAGCCATTTTGCTATATTTATCTGGGAATTTGGATACCAGTATTACTTTTGTTCACGTAGACTTTAATACATTTGGCAGTGGGTTGTAAACACACAGGTTACAAGTCTCTTATGGCGGGACTTGCAACTGAGTGGATTTACAATGCCTTTGCTGGGCGATTATTTCTCTATAGGCATTATTTGTTAAACAAACTCTATGAACTCACCAACCTCGTGTTGACACTTTAGCATGTATTTTCAGGTATTAATCAATGGCACGCTACTGGAGGTTTTGGCAGGGCATGGCATGGTCATAGAAGACTCTGATTATTCATATGGGGACCGTTTTAAACTATTTTAGGGCCTACTTCCGCACTATTTTTAACGATGTAAATTCAACATTTTTGATTAAACGATTTTATTCTAAATGATTAAAGTGAAAACCATTTTTTGTACTTGTGTTGTGATACCGATTGAGTTATACCCCAGCTACACGTATGCTTCCGCTGGACCCGATTTTGGGGGTGTGACAGATTGGTATCAGAGCTTTGGCTATAGCGAACTAAGTGTTTTTAAAACCTAGACTATAGCTACTTTTACGAAAACTTAACCCTATGACCGTCACGTGCCTGCCTGCCAAGATGATGCCTCACTTGTGGTTTGTTGCTGACTTAAGTGATGAGATTTGTGTCTCATTATCTGGTATATTATATTCACTTATTCTGGTTGATTACTATAATTGTCTTCCCTATTAGTATGCTTACATAACTTATGCGCCTCATGTTACGCCTTCTCCTTGCATAGTTTCATCATTTGACCTCGAGTTTGGTCACCTGCCTTAGTCTTTCTGAACGTCTTGGTATTTGTGAAGGACATAGTATTAGTATAACTGAGCTGAGTATTTCAAAATTCATGGAACCTCGGTGGAATATAGACTAGTCACCTATATTCAACCCGGGATAGTGGGACATAGGCTGACTACCTATATCCGACTCAGAAATGAATTTTGCAACACTGAGAATGGTTATAATAAGATTTTGTCTGGATTGAATCCTTTACTCAATTTCAAAATGTTACATTTATGTGTGTGTATACACTCTCGTTGCGGAACATTCATATTTTTCATCACTTCGTGAACCACCGATTGGAAGCAGGTTAACTGGCCATTTCATCTCATGAATCTTCATATTTATACACAATACACTTACATTTTCTTTTATCACAATCTCGTTTTGTCGCACTTGTCACAGTCTTTTCCCTTCTCACCATCACTATCATTTCCTTTCCCCATCCCCATATGTATATATAAGGAATTAGGTGACACTCTATAGATTCCTATGTCACTCATCACTCATTACTCCCAATATTGATAAGTGGATATTATCAATGACCTCCCTAAGAAAGACTTCCCATACCATATATAAGGAGGATCCCTAGGTACATTATGACCATTTAAAACTCAACAGAAATCACAAAACCACTCGAGCCACGTCAACGCGTCATATCACAACATCAACCTTTCATTCTATAATAACCCACTCTCGAACATCTACTACTAGAAAACGTCTTAATTATGTCTCACCATTCTTTTCTCGTTTTAAAGAGCTATGCCGCCAAGAAAAGTTAAAGCTACTCCAACTATGACACCTGTTGCTATTCGGAAATTGGTTAAGGATAGTATCGCCGAAGCTCTAGAGATCGAGAGAGCTGAGGTAGCTGTAAGGGCTGCTGAGGCCGCTTTACAGACAGGGACAAATGGGCAATCCGATAATAAGCGCGAATGTACTTGGAAGAATTTTAAGGTTAGTGATCCCATCAAGTTTAAGGGCACTGAAGGAGCGGTTGCTTTGATTCGCTGGTTCGAAAAGACTGAGAATGTGTTCCTCATGTGCAACTGTCCTGATGGCAGCAAGGTAAAATTTGCTACTGGTATGCTTTTGGATGAAGCTATGTCATGGTGGAATTCTTATGCTCAACCGATGGGTATGGAAAATGCCTACAAGCTCACCTGGGAGCAATTCAAGAAATTGATGACTGATAAGTTTCGCCCTCGTACTGAGGTGCAGAAGTTGGAAACAGAGTTTTATAAGCTAGTGACAGCAGGTAATGATATTGAGGCATATATCCGAAGGTTTCAGGAGTTGGCTGTGCTATGTCCAACTATGGTCCCAGATAACGAAAAGCTGCTAGAAAATTTCATCGGTGGACTACCGTGCAACATAAGTGGGAACGTAATTGCTTCTAAATCAGACACGCTGGAGGAAGCTATCAGAATGTCTCAAAAGCTTATGGCTAAAGTGATGAAGCAAGAAACTACTGTCAACAACAACAACGAAAACAAGAGGAAAAGGGATGACAACCAAGGAGACGATCAAGTATGGCAGTCAAACAAACAACATGAAGTGGTTAGGGCCTACGTTGTGAAGCCAAGTGAAAAGAAAGGTTACCAGGGTACTCTACCTAAATGCAACAAGTGTCAGAATCATCATAACCATGGACCTTGTCTTAATCCATGTGGCAACTGTAAGAAGGTTGGTCATGCAACTTGGGAATGCAAATTTCCAATCATTACCGGAGATCAGAAACCCTCAGTGACATGTTTTGGCTGTGGAGAAATAGGCCATTACAGGAATGAATGCCCAAAACAAGGAAACCTAGAGAAAAGGAACCAAGGTGGAAGGGCTCGTGGGAGAGCCTAGGTCATCGGAGGAGGAAATGGTCCACACATCAACAACGCTGAGGATGACAACAATGTTCAAGAACCAAGAACTTCTACCTTAAAAATAAACTAAAGCCTAAACTCTCTTGTGTTGTATTTCTTTTGTGTTTAATTCTACGTTCTATCGTATAAGTTTCATGTACTATTAACGAATTCCGATCTAATGAATATTCTATCTTTTATCACCGCAAACTCCTAGCGATTTCATTAAGATTCCTTTAAAACTACACCACCCAGCATCTACAGACCAATGGTCAGAAATTAGAGAACGATTCAAACATAGGAAGATATGCTCAGAGCATGAGTGATTGACTAGAGAAATGGTTGGACTAACCATTTGCCATAAATCAAATTCTTTTACAACCATAGTTACCACATGAGCTTAGAGACTACATCATTTGAAGCACTCTATGGTCGAAGTGCCAACATCCATTGACGGATCGAAATTTGGAAAAGCCCAACTCACTAGTCCCGTAAGCATTCATGAAATAACCAGGAAATTTCTTACGAGTCAAGAATCAGTTACAAGTTTAATAAGTTGTAAACCCTTAGAACTTCAAGTTAATGGCATGATTATGTTGAAAGTTCTGCCTAGGAAAGGCATGATACCATTAAGAAAAATTTGGGAAGATAAACCCGAGATACATTGGACCATTCAATATTTCAGACAGTATGGGCCTAGTGGCCTACAGACTTGAACTCCCATTAGAGCTCAGTAGCTTACACGATAAATATCATCATCTTTTCACCAATACCACTCTAGAGACCAACACAAACAGAACTTCGGGACGAAGTTCCTGTTAGAAGGGAAGACTGTCACAACTCGTAATTTCCGGTCATTTTCCAAATCTCGACAATTTACTATTCACAAGTTACTATTCACCATTTACTATTCATCGATCACTATTCATCGTTTTTGAGGTCAATTTGACATTTCGAGAAACATTCAAAAATTTTACTATTCACTAGACACTATTCATTTCCGGAAGAAATTTCACTATTCACGTGCATTACTCATTTCATCATAAATTTAGTTTACGAGTATTTAAATTCGCGTAACCGTATTGGTTCAGGTGCGAATTCATGCTTTATCATTTGGGACATCTCATACAGACTAGAAATAGTCTGCATATCATCATTATGGCACTTGCATACTATTCCACTCGTAGGATAATTAAATTAATACTTTTGGCATAATTAACTTTTGCGTATAATTATTTCTATATAAACGTTAACAAACGATCAATAATATGACTAACACGACCGACACTCCCGACTATGATCCCAATATGTTTTTATATTCATTTTTATAATGTAAAAATTATAATATTAATTTACCCGGTATTTTGGAGATTTATTTTAATTATTAACGTAAGTTTACTAAAATTTCAACGGTTTTCGTAGAAATTAAACTATAATTATCTAAACGCTCAATATTTATACCCGACATATTTTTACAATTTTTACAACTTTATTTTATTCCGGTTAACTCCGTTAAAATTTATTTTTAGTTAACCCGGTACCCGGTACACCTTAAAACTACAATTAAATACAAGATAATACCAAATCCCACCAAAGTTCTTACACATCCCAACCCCCCTCCATTTTCCATACCAATCACTTACAAAATATAGATAATCACTCAAGCCTCATAAATACCTATACTAACTTCTATAATAATAATAATAATAATAATAATAATAATAATACATACATACAAAGGAAACTACACCCATTTTTCTCTCATAATTCACTAGCTCAAAATTTCATCCTCTCTTTCTCTCTTGCTCACCTCACGGCAACAACAAGGAAGAAGGGCAAGACCAAGAAATTTTTCTCAAGATTAAGTGTTAAACTAGTTTATTTAGTGATCCTTGTTAGGGTTTTGAAATATAAACTCAAGAATCATTAGGTTTTCATCACCTACACTCCTAATCTTTGAAGTAAGTATATCAAACTCCTTTTTATAATTTTATCAATTTTATACAAGATCCATATGATATATATACTAGATCTACATGCATATGCTATTTATACCACTTTATTTTACAAACTTTTAACTTTTGAACCATAGAAAGTGTTTATGGTTAGATCCTTGTTAGATCCACTTGATTTATGATGTTTAGGAACCCATGACACCCTAAGAAGGTGTATGGTAAGATTAGACTAGATTTGTGGTGATTGAAAGTGGTTTGGTTGAAGTTGAAACAAGTTTGAAACTAGGAAAATGATTTTTGAAACTATATAAATACCTACTGTCCTTATTTTGAAAACATGGGAAACTCAGTAACTCAGGGGATATTTTTGAACAAAGATTTATAAAATACTTTCAAAAACGAAGCCGTGGGTGAAAGAACGGATTAAAACGAGTTAATAACGAAGGAGATATGATTTTCCGAATTTAACGACGAAAACTATTTTCTGAAAAACTGCATGCTGTTTGACAGTTTTCGATGGGCAAATAGAGGCGTTAAACGTAACCTAGAGGAGCCGAGCTATCGAAAATATATTAATACATACTAAAACGAATCCGTGGATATAAAGAACGAGGAAAATGAGCTTAAAACGACAAAGTTATACATGTTTTAAAATCGTCAAAACTATATATATATATATATATATATATATATATATATATATATATATATATATATATATATATATATATATATATATATAGTCACTACTAGAAAATAATATAACTACGTACTAAATAATATATTTTCTAGATTTCTTATTCAAGGAGTTTATTTTTAATTAACGAAATATGTACGACTCAAGGTTTATTACGCGACTACTAGACACTATTATAAGGTTTTCAAGACGAGGAATATAACACTAACATTTTTTTTATACGATATACTACGACAAGTTATATACTTCTATATTTGGACTTATTTTCCTAAGTATGGAAACTATTATACTTTGACAATAACAAGTATTTTCAAGTTACGAGTGGTATATGCATCATGTGCATGTGCATTCAAATTCATCACGTCATGATCTAAAGTAGATCGTTATTACTCATATTAGGTTGCGGTTAGAGATCGTGCCTCATTTCAGTGTATCCATTTTTGTCATCGTAGTTATCGCTCCAGGTGAGTCATAGCCCCTACTTTTTAATTATTTTGCAAACTCTTTGGGGGAGAATACATGCTCGTTTTACTTAAATGCATTCCTTGCTTTACCTAGTTGTTTTCCTACATTTCATTGGTATGCTTGATTACCTGTATTTCATATGACTTGTCTCTTAAACATTATTACTTATTTTATATGACCTCATTGTCAATATTATTTATCTGGCGACATTGTCAGTATTATTTATCTGGCGACATTGTCAGGATTATTTATCTGGCCTCATTGTCAGTATTATTTTATCTGGCGACATTGTCAGCATTATTTATCTGGCGACATTGTCAGCATTGTTGATATAACCTCATTGACTGAATTATTTATATAGCCATTTTGCTATATTTATCTGGGAATTTGGATACCAGTATTACTTTTGTTCACGTAGACTTTAATACATTTGGCAGTGGGTTGTAAACACACAGGTTACAAGTCTCTTATGGCGGGACTTGCAACTGAGTGGATTTACAATGCCTTTGCTGGGCGATTATTTCTCTATAGGCATTATTTGTTAAACAAACTCTATGAACTCACCAACCTCGTGTTGACACTTTAGCATGTATTTTCAGGTATTAATCAATGGCACGCTACTGGAGGTTTTGGCAGGGCATGGCATGGTCATAGAAGACTCTGATTATTCATATGGGGACCGTTTTAAACTATTTTAGGGCCTACTTCCGCACTACTTTTAACGATGTAAATTCAACATTTTTGATTAAACGATTTTATTCTAAATGATTAAAGTGAAAACCATTTTTTGTACTTGTGTTGTGATACCGATTGAGTTACACCCCAGCTACACGTATGCTTCCGCTGGACCCGATTTTGGGGGTGTGACATTATTCTTTCCTTCCAAATCATTACCACTGAATCATCAGTGTAGCTGAGCTACCTTCACAAGCTCCTTGTGAGCTTATAGGTGGGACCCACAGTGTGTATTTGGGTTTTTTGGAAAGCCCTGTGGCCAATCTTAAAGGTTCCAGGCTTAACTTGGACCTCTCAGCTTAATTGATAAGATAATCTTAGCCCTGCAACTTGTCCATTTCATTATATACACTGATCCATCAGTGTATATAAGCTACTTTCACAAGCTCCCTGAGAGCTTATTTGTGGGCCCCATACCTTGAACCCTGGCTTATTGGAAAGCTCCCCTGGCCCTCTTTTCAGATCACCCTTGAGTTTGGATCCCTGATCAAATTTGCGGGCCCCACACAAGGCTGCAAATAGCCTATTTTGGCATGTTTGGTATGAGGTTATGCACAAGTGCTTATTTGAGATCTTTGGCTTATTCATGGTGTTTATTCAGGGTTTTTAGTTTGTTTTATGTTCATCTCATGTGATTATAGCTTAATATGTCCTGTGTAGCTTATTGGTAGCTTATTTCATTAAAAATCCATCAAGAAAGTCCTATTAAGCTTCTGTCAAGCTAATAAGCTTGCACTTGGCTTATTTTTGAGTTTGAAAAAGTTTGTCTTCATAAAAGTTAGTTAATTATCAGTATTAAGTAGTTTTGTAAAAAGAAAATCAAGAAAAGCCAAAATTAAAAATAGTGATAGCTTCTATTTAAGCCATTTGGCTTATTGCTCAGCTTTTTCAAAAAGCAATTTTCATTTTTATAATTTTCCTAAGTTTCTAATATATTAAAATAGTTTAAGAAAAAATTTCATAATTTTCTGAGTTAATTTAGTATTTATAATAATTAATTTAAGTTTAATTAGTTTTAATTAAAAAAGTCAAAATTAATTTTCTTTCTGCTTATTTATAAGCAATAGTATCCTTTTATATTTTTCCTAGGTTTTATAATTAGAAAAGTATTTTTAGAAACATTTTCAGAATTTTCCCTGTTCATTTAGTATTTTTCATAATTAAATTAGTTTAAATAGGATTTAATTATTAAATAAGTAAATAATTAGTAAATTAGTTTAAAAATAATTTTTATAAACTTTTTATAATTTTTTAGGATTCCTGTGATGTTTAATTAGTTTTGTAAAAATTTCATATTTTTCCAAGTCACTTTAGTATTTTTCTTAATTTTAAATTAGATTTAAATTAGTTTTAATTAATTATTAATTAGTTTAAATAGTTTTTAATTAATATTAAATAATAAAATAATCAAAAAAATAATTTTCTTTATAATTAAATTTTCTTTTAATATTAAGTTGGTAAAAATTTCATTTTCACCCCCTCTAGTTTTAATTTGTTTAAAACTCACCTTTTTCCAGTCTGTAATCATATCTGATTTGTATTTGATTTACATTTGTTTATATCTGTAATCTTGTGATTGTTAATACTGTTTCATTATCTTTATCTCAATCAATCAGTAGTGTAATAAAATCCAAATCAGTATCTGTTACTATTCCAAATCACTGTATCCCTCAAACGTTTAAAAAAAAAACAATTTCAATCTCGTTGGAACTTAATGACCCAGGGATTTCCCTGTACTTCCACGGATTTAATATCTTGCTCTACTCCCACTCAAGTTTGACTTGTTGATCATTCCCTGGTTATTTTGGACTGACTGTCTGGGAGGAGTCAATACTCCAGTCCAATTTTTCTCAAACTCACTAGCAATAACTTGAACTATCGTATCGTTCATTCTTGCCAGAAGAAATGGTATGGATGCTTCTAGTGCTTTAGTAATCTCCTGTGACACTACTGTTCTTAGCTTATTTTTTATCGCCTCACTAACCTATTCACTTTCATCAATATTTTCCTTAACCGCACCACATAAACGTGCTCTTATCGTTATCATATTCTATCTCAATTTGTAACCAAAACAATATATCTAACATCTACTACTATCATGGCATTTTACGATGCTATTTCTATTATTGAACATGGCATATCATACATACCAGTTCTTTCTACGAAATTTTAACATCATATTTCATACCGATCTATTTCTATCGCTTCACTATCAATACATGTCAATCCATGTATTCAAATTCTGATTACATACTAGTGTGATGTCATCACGACTAATCAATACATCTATGCATACTATGACTAATTCTGATTTCATGATTCATACTAAACTATGTATGTCATAATGCTATCAATGCATTTATCTATATGCATTCTATATCTCTTGGCATAATAATGCTATAACATGGCTACTAATCATATCAACATAAAACATATTAAACTCTAAGGTCAATATTGAGCTATGATTTAAGTTTAACTACTCCTATTAACGACGGATACTTTAAACCCTCAAACCAATGCTCGGGACTGTTCTAATTTCAGTAAAGTTTCAGTAAAATAGAATAGCAAGAATAGATTTAAGCAAAGTTTAGTAAAATATTAGTAAATTAGAATGACAAATTTAACAGGAAATTCATAACGCTCCCAAGAAAATGGATGTCATG
This sequence comes from Artemisia argyi, assembly GCA_030686995.1. NCBI lineage: Eukaryota > Viridiplantae > Streptophyta > Magnoliopsida > Asterales > Asteraceae > Artemisia > Artemisia argyi. The sequence continues at coordinate 15,827,193 of CM060697.1, read as the reverse complement.
TAAACAGATAGACATAAATTGTATTCATTAGCAAGAGTAAAAAGCTTCAAATGAATTATGACACCTTAGTAATGATTGAAGGCATGAAAACAATTATGTCGAGATGGCAAGTATAGAAAACTCAGTTGAGGCAACTAGATCAAGTATGCAACAAAGTATGATCAGGGCAAGCAATAGTAAGAAATGAACATAAGGTTAATGCACCTACCGAAATAAAAAATAGCTTAGAAGAGCCTTTATGACTAAAAAGATAGTATCAAACAGATGATATGTATTGTTTAGAGAAGTGTGTCATGCAGAACGATACAGAAGGTCGTTTTTGCTGAAAGTAGAGCATGGTAAGAAGTGATTAAGCATGAAACTGAAATAATAATTCCATGTTTCAAGTTAAAATTCAGATGAGAACAAAAGATGGCACGCGAGCGTAAAGAATATAGTAACAAGTCTTTGATCAAACAGAATAGCTAGAACATTAGAAATAACCAGCAGAAGTAAATTCTTGAGTGGGGGAGACGTAGTCAGTTAGACTAGAATGTTTGAAAGTGTTATCACCCCAAGAGTAGTTCGTGAGGAAACGAACGTTAAACATTATATTTGAAATTAAAATAAAAATTAAAATTAGACAAATTATATTAACTTTTCGTTTAAGAGTTTTGATCGAATAGATTATGTATATCTTTATTTCATAAATCATATATTCTCTTGACTAAAGAATTTTTAAACAAGCAATACTGATTTTTTTATCATTATGAATCTTTAATTATTCAAGCTAATTATTATATTTTATTGTAATTTTATTACTATTTATCACTTTATTTAACTTCAGTGTAGCTATGTTTAATTAATGTATGGTATGAAACAAGTATAGTAAAGTGGAGATTATTTGAGCATCTCTAATAGCATCAATAGCTTTACTTTTTGTTATTAAACTAGGTTTGTAGCCTGCGCTTCGTGGCGGGGTATTTGTCAATGAAAGCTTAAGCATGCGCATTTTGCAATCAAAAACTGCAGTAGACTTCAAGACAATAATAATTCATACCATGGGGCCATAGGATGACAAACAAAGCTAATAGACAAAACTCATCTGATAGATGTTACATATTTCAAAAGGTTTTAATTCAATGTGAAATATATACATTAAGTTCCATGACGATTGAGTACAATGTGGACACCTAACTACATGTTGCTAGGACATCAATAACATGACCAAATCTGTTCAACGCACCCATTAAACACACCCACTAACTTACTCACTGAAGCCACTCCCCCGAACACACCCCCTGAACCTACACACTCACACAGTCACTGAAGTCAACCCCTGAACACACCACATGAACACACACCGACTAAACCACACACAATCGAACTTCAATATGTTGTCACCCGGCCACACAATCACTAAACCACACTCATTGAGCTCATCTTGTTACTTGATTTATTGGCCTCATTGTGTTCCACTGCCGCTAACATGGGGGCTGCAATATTGGAACCAAAAAAGTCTTATAATCAAGAGTCATGTCATCATTTTGTGTTGCAATTTTAGTTCAATGCAATTTGAAACACCAATAAACACAATTTCCGAACACCTAAAAGCTGGTCTATTTTTGTTGAAACAACCTTTTGTAATTACCCATATTGAAACTGATTCTGATTCTGCTATTTAAAGTTACTAAATATTTGAAGTTCTTTTGATGGACGATAACTAAATACTAAAATTCGTTTTGCATATATATTGTCTTATAGGCATAACGATGCCAACATCAATTCATCTATAGCAGCAAGTCTAAAATACAAAAGCTATTAAACATAGACAGTTTGCCTATACGTGATGATGGACCAATGTAAATGTGAAAAAAAGACTTACTCATCATAACAATTTCGCATGCATCATGAATTTGAGGTTCGGTGTACATCAGTGAAGCAAAAGTTACTTTATTTGCAATCCTACAAAAAAGTAATGCGTTAGTGAGTACTTGACAAAAAAACCATTGTCATAGAATTAAAGCAATGATATATTTACTAAATGTTAAAAAATAACTCCATATCAATAAGTTGTCTATTCCAGTAAAAATGCATATGAAAGACAGATGTACATGATCATAGATAAATATCAACTATTTTCTTAAAAAGGTAAAAATAACTTAAAATTTTTGTCATAGCATCTCAGGTATCATTTTTGTAGCATGTTCATATAAAGTATAAGGATCTCAGGTATTTTGCATTACAGGGCACTATTTCCTAGGCAGCTTAAAAGGGCTTATTTAATACCCATGTCTAAAAAACAATCTTTATCAAAGTAACACCCAAAACACCCAAAAGATATGCTCGGTTTTCCCACAAATGTTGCAAGAAGGTTGTTTTAAAGTTTTTACCCTATGTTTTTATTGTATCAAATTTGATGAAATAAAGGGCATTTGAACCTTGAATCTACTGACATTTGATCAAACTCAGTCCCATAAGTACCAGAACTCACAACTATAAATCAATCTCAACCAAAACTAAGAGCAAAATGAAGCCGAGTGTATATATTGTATAATAACCCGAGTGTATAAATTAGAATGCTTTTATTGATGGGATTTCAAAACCAACATTCACGGAACAAAAAATAAAAATAAAAAAACGCACCTTTCTCTACCTCTCCTCTTTCTTACAACGCCTTTCTTCATCCTTCAGTAGTACTTCCTCCTGCAAGTTGACCAACAAAAATTATATGAAATTATTAAAAGATAGCTGAACGTCCAAATCAAGACTTGCAAAACCGTTTGCGGTGAGTAATTTCCCTCGTTGGCAAACGACTCATTATCCCTTATAACTGCATCATGAGCATGAATTCCTTTTACCATTTATCCTTGTCTTTCTTTTCCTGCATATTTCATAAATTCAATTCCATCAGAAGAAGGAAGTACATAAGTGAAAGAAAAAGTTGTAAATAATCATTGAAAGTGTGTTATTTACGAATTTCTTATATGTAAAGCTACCAAATTATGATCCATATCAGAAACACAATAAGCAAGTGTAAAAAAATAAGATGGTAAAAAAGGACTACCTCAAGATGTAAGTTGTCCGATTTCTGCAGTTGTTTTAGTACTCTGAACTGAAGTGTCTGTGTAGAAGGGCCCAAACGATCGGCAAAACTTCGCGTCATCCTATGAATACCAATTACCAAATACGGAGTACATAAGAGAGTAAGAATGGACGTTGCAAAAAGTTAGTATAACTTAAAATGGCTTTCACGTATTCAATTGACTAACCTTTTTATCACTAATAAGATGCCATAAACCTGATATCTCAGTCATGACTTCAATCTATATGTAATACCTGATTCCTTGAACCATCGCGTCCTGAATCTGTAGAATATGAATTCATACACTAGTACAAAACTAGGATTTCGTCACACATGTTGTTTTTTGAACGGCCACACAGTAACTTTTTTATGTGACTAAATGTACCAGAATAAAATAAACAGCCACACTTGATCTGACTTGTGTGACCATTTCGTCTTTCCAACTGAGGCTACAGTCACACATTCGAATATTTTCGTGACTAGTGGTATCTTGTAAATTTTTATTTTGATTATTTAGTCACATATAATTTGGGACGTGTGACGGATACAAATAAGTTTGAAATATTAGTCACATTATATATATACATATGTGACAAATATATGTCACACAATTGAACAATGTGACCAAAATTCATATATGTTCACATGAAGTAATTGTGTATGTGGCTAAATCATATACTCAAGTTTGTCACACATTATTTCAAAGTGACTAAATCATATAGTCAAGTTTGTCACACATTATTTAAAAGTGACTAAATCATATACATGTACAACACTTAGTTTTTCCCAAAATAAAATTTCCCTATTCTCAACTTTTCACAAGTCCCGCCTAATTTTTTAACTAAAATCAAATTGCCCTCCTTCCCAAATTCCCAAATATTTCATTAACCATCCCAAATATCCCTCTCAACTTTTCACATAGATCTCGTCTTCTTCTTCTTCTTCTAACACACTTGCACCGCTCGCACCACCACCACCACACTCGCATATGTTCAATCACACCAGGTCTTGACCTTTCTTCACAGTTCTTCTTCCCACCTTCACCTTTAGAAAAAAATTAACTCTTATTAGTAATGTTATATGGGGGCAAAAGATAAAAAAATAAGTACTTAGTAATGTTAATCACATTTGGTCTCCACTTCCTTCCTTGAGTGCTAACCACCGCCACACCACCAGCCACCTTGCCGCTGCCATCACCATCAAGAGAAGCCAAGGTTGTGACTGGGGTTTGTTTGAACCGTGTGCTGCCACCACCACTACCTCATCCCACTTCTTCTTTTCGATAAGTTGTAAGTCATCACACAATCCATCTCGTCATTCTTTTCTTTTTTTTTAAACCGACTACCAAATCGATTAATTTAGTTTTTGTGGAATTAAGATTTCTTAAAAACATTTTGATGATTCTCATGTGGTTAAAACAAGATAAAAGGGTGTTTGTTTGATACCTACTGTGATACGGGTCGGGTCAAACCGGTATCATTTTCGAGATGGTTCAGATTTACTTATCTTATAATCTTTAGCTTATTTGAATGTTTGTTTGTTTTGAGCTTATAACTTGGCTTACATACTTGGTACTCATTTCATGATTATTTTGATTTTTGTATAACTTATGTTGGTTAAGCTTATTTTGCTACTTGAGTATGGCTTATTTTCTTGTTGATGGTTCGACTTATATGGCGTGTGGCTTATTGTTGTAATTCTTGGTAATAAGTTGTTTGGTTTGTTTGTGACCCACCACAGCAACCCAAGTAGGGTGCGTGTGCGGCTTGGGTTTTGGTCCACCAAGGCAGCCCGCCAGGGGTGCGCTTGGTTTAGCTTGTTCTTGCTTTTGTTTTGGTCCAACAAACCACAAGGGATGTTTATTTAAACTTATTTCTTTCGGCTTATCTATGGTACGTTTGGTTTTTGCTGTCACAACAGCCCCCATCAGAGGTGTTTGTTAGTGCGTATTAACAGCCCCTAAAGGGTGCGTTTAGACTTGCTCATTTCAGCACCAATAAGGTGCATTTGGTTCTGCTTATTTTCTGCTCATAACAACCCCTAAAGTGTTGAGTTTGGTTTGCTTATTTATTTATGTTTGGACTCGATTTAGATTTGGTTTTATATATTTTTGGTTTTAGCAATTTGGAAATTGGTTTTGCTTATTAGTTATAAGCCACCCAAAGGGGTGTTTGTTTTCTGGTTAAAACAGCCCAAATGTTTAAATGCTGAGTTAATAGCCCAAAAGGGCGTGTTTGTGGCTGTAAAACAGCCCCAACAGAGGGTGTTCGGTTCGCCGTTTTATAGGCCAATATGGAGTATGTTCATCTACTTAATTTTCTGCATAAACAGGTGTGTTTTTACGCTTAATTTCCCACACTAAATGATGTGTTTGATTGCTGCAACTACAGCCCCAAAAGGGTGCGTTTTGTTACTTAAAAATCTGCACTTAAATGGGTTGTTACATGCTGAAATTTTCTGCAAATAGCTTGCTGATCTGGAATTAAAACCATATTTTCACCCTTTTCTGGTCCGAACCACTGAAACTGTAAAACACGAAAGTTGCTCAGAATGATGTTTTATACAAAAACTCGTGAGATGTAAGCTGAAAATGAAAAACGAAGGCTGTATATAAAAACCAACTGGACCTGTTTTGACCCAAAGGTAGCCATGACATAAAAATCCTTATAGCATTTTGACCTCTTGAGGCCGAGACACAGCCAGGGCTATTGACTCAAGGCCTTTTAGTCGAGATATAACCATGGCTATGGCCTTGGTTGTTGTCTCAAAGTGTGAGTCTAGCCGCACGGCTAGTTTGGGTTCGGTAACCCGAAACTTATTATTGAGAATTGACCACTTATTTGACATCGTTGGACTTTAATAAACTTTAGTCTGTACAAATCACAACACACTATCTCTGTTGTTCCATAACAACAAGTTATTAGTATTATTCAGATCGATTAGAAAAATAATAATAAATTTGTTTGGAAGAAGAAGGAAGAAATGTTTAAATTTTTGAAAGAGGTGGTATTTGGATCTGGTGCGGGTGTGAAGGATTTACCGTATAATATCGTCGAGCCTTATTTCTCCGCTTGGGGCTCTTGGACTCACTCTCGCGGCACTTCCAAAGTATAACACCAACCTCCTCGTCTCTTTATTTATTTATCTTTACTTTTTATATATTATACGTATAGCATAGGATCAAGGGACTGTGATTCGTTAGGCTTACTTTTTTCTGTTATAAGTTTCGTTGTTTGAGCAACTGCTGATTAGATTGGAATTTCATCGTGCGATTTTATACTTTTTTTATCTGCTTTAAAGCTCTTCAAAAGATATAAATCTAAGTACTTATTTTGTTATTAACTCTTTATATTGGAATAAATGGCTTGCAGTTGATCTGCTTTACAACTCTTCAAAAGATATAAATCTAAGTACTTATTTTGTTATTAACTCTTTTATGTATTATTAACTCTTGGTATCATTTCTTAACTTTACTTCTTGGGTGCAGTTGAATTCTCTAACCCATCCTTTGTCGTACCAACATGAACGTGCACTTCTGTGCACACCAGCTATTCGACAAAATTGCGCAGCAGGAAGAAGATGAGGATTTGAAGGATGAGGTGTTGTTAGCCCTTATATTAGTTTTTGTCTCTCTTTCTTTTAAGGCAACTCCTTTATTTTGTGTTGCTAAATAGCGCTTGTGCTTATGATTGCAGGTATATTGTTTCGCGCTGAATTTGGTTGTCGTTATTGTGTTAACATGTGAGTTTTTCACCAATTGAAGTCTACGATCCATTCAAAAACAAAAAAAAAAAAAACTTAGAGGGGCCAGCATGTGCAGTCCCCTTCAACTTTTCTAGCTCGTTTTTATACAATTTATAAGTTTAGTCAAATTTATGGATTTTCTGGTTCTGCTACTGATTAAAGACATTCTTTTGTGTCATGCTGTTGTCGGGATCGTTAAGATAAGGCGAGCTATTCACATGTAAGTAGAGCAAGATAACTCATCTTCATATCTACTCACTATAAAGAAATCATCAAGTTTCTCACATTGTTTTTTAATTGTAACAATGCAGATTGCTCGTGTTGTGTTGGTTAATAACCGTTTTTTTGTTGGTTATTTTTTGGGCTATACTTCTTCTTATCGAAGTACTATACATTTGCCACCCTCTTCACTTGGCACAAAGTATCGAGTGACTTAAAAGTGTTATAAATTCTGCAGATTTTCCGGTGATACGTGTACAACACTTGAGGGATTCCAGCAAGATCCTTACAACAATAGTTTGAGCTCAATTCTTCCTTGCGGACTTGCTTTCAGCAAAAAACGCCCTTAATGATGTCAGCGCAGGAGTCTATAACCTAGTCAATCAGGTAAGATATTGGGTTGAAACATGTCATTTATTAGTTTTTGTTATAGGTAGACAAAGATAAAAACTGACTTCATTACTAATGCATCAAGCAGAATTACAAAAACCAATCTTTGAATTAGGATGATATAAAAAGCTGTATGCATTGAAGCATACTTGGGCCGACTTTCAACCCGTTTGACATCTTACTTTGACCCGTTTGAGATAAACAATTCACACAATAGCCTATTCATAAGTAAATGTCTTGAAACTATGAGTTCCACTGTAAACCATTAAGTCGTTGCAAGTTGTAATAAAACAATTGTTTGAAAATATGCAGGTGAACGCCAACATATCTAGAATACAACCATGTGGTGCTACTGATAAATGGGCCAAGCTTCAACAACCATGTGGTGCTACTGGTGCTTCTTCAGGTGTCAATTTCTAAAAATGTGCCAAGTATTTACTACTGCTAGTGAAAGTTACTGCTCGAAGTTAATACTGCTAATGTATTAGTTACAACTGTTAATTATAACTTAGTACTGTTGGGTCATATAGTTAGGACTCCTTGGTGTATAAAAGGAGGTCCAATTTTATATTTGGTTCAGTTATATACATTTCAATTTTATTGTATTTGAATTTGTTTTTATATATATTTGAATTTGTTTTCGTATATATTGATTTCTTAAATGTGACTAAAAGATGCATATAGTCACACTTATTAACACTTTTGGTCACTGTTTGCTTAATTCGTTGTGTGACTAAATATTACAAAAGGCTGTGGAAAACTAGAAGGGGGTTGAATAGTTTTCCCTCTTCTTCGTTTATAAAAGGTTTGTTTCAAAATTTTCAATTAAAGTTTTCCTTCTTAAATTCTTAAAATGTTTTGTATCAAATTATCTATTAAGTTAAACTCAATATGAGAAGGGTGAATAATAATCTATTAGACTATATCATATAGTTATATACACAATTACAATATTAACTTGTAACTATAACACAATCAATCATCATGACAATATAAGCAACAATCAACACATATTTGCAAGCATGGATATAAAGCGATAAATGCAAGAATAAAAGTAAAGAGTAAGGAAAAGAAAACGCAAACCGGACACGGAGATTTATAGTGGTTCGGCACGAAGCACCTCTTCGTCCTACTCCACTCCCCGAGTACCACACTCGAGAGTTACTTCACTAATCAACATGCTCCTTTATGGCAGAACAAACCGTACACAAGCTTACACCAAGTTTAGCGACACTAAGCGGAATGTCGAGTCCTAATCCTAGCTAGAACCAATCTACCAAGGCCCACGTGGCCACACGAACAAGCACTCTTGTCCCACTTAGATCGACACACGATCTAAGCCTTCACACGAACGAGCACTCCCGTTCACTTGAATCTTCACCCGACTCAAGCCTTCACACTAAGACACACTTGGATCTTCACCCAATCCAAGCCTTCACACGAATAACATACTTGGTTCTTCACCCAAACCAAGCCTTCACACGAACAAAATAGTAACATACTTGGTTCTTCACCCAAACCAAGCCTTCACTCTTTGAGACACTTGGTTCTTCACCCGAACCAAGCCTTCACACACTAGACATACGAATTGACCTAATCTATACACAATCACCTACGGACTTATAGATCGTCCGAATCTTCCCTATTACAAGGAGACTCTAGACTTACAATTTCCTAGTCTAGTTACAAGATGAAACTACTTGTGTGTGTTTTTCTTTCTTGGATGATCAACCTTGAATGATGAACATGTGCATGGTATTTTATAGGCTTCACCCTTGGAAACCAAGTAAAGCATCTTGGAATATGCTAAAGAATATTCCAAAGCATAAGGAATATGCCAAAAATATTCCATAGCATAATGCATATGCCAAAGAATATTCCAAAGCATAAGGAATATGCCAAAGAATATTCCATAGCATAAAGAATATCCCAAAGAATATTCCATCCATTTCCCTCCTAAATTCAAAATTTGAATTTTGAATTTTTCCTTTTTCCTCCATGTTCTAGAAGCTTTTAGGAGGTCTTGATGGGCCTTGTTGGGCCGGTTATTATTGGGCCCCGAATGGGCTTATTTGTTTGCTTGGCCCGATCCATTTAGCAGATCCAATTAAGTAAGTCCATAAGTATAATTCTTGTATGCTTAGCCCGATCTATGTGTGAACAAGTAACTTGTGCACTTTACATTATGTATTACAAGTTACGTGTTTGTCATCATTAAAACATAAAGACATTGTATAGATTAAACGTCGTAACGTTTGCACTAACAATCTCCCCCTTTTTGATGATGACAAATATGTAAACCGTAACTCATAGTAAAGTGTATAAGTTACTAGTTTACACTCGTCTCTCCCCCTTTTGTCGAAGCAAAAAGGTGTCCCCTAATGTAGATGGCTTGAGGAAGACTTGAGTAATTAGAATGAAAGATGATCCCCTAAAGTATTAGAAAATCCCGAACCCCATCATTAAAAGAATTGAGCATGCGTCATCCTAGTGAAGCCTTGCTCCTAACGCCATTGTTTACCAAACTCCGAACTAAGTACCCAACTACTTTCGAGCTCCCCTAGCTCATTGCATCCTTATTGACTTTAGCATATCCATAAGCTCCCCCTAGCTTATTGCATCCTTCTTAACCTACATCAAGGGTTAGTTTAAAACAACAAATGCTCCCCTTGGTGTATGCTCAAAACTAGTTTTGGCTACCAAAGAGTCGAGCGATGAAGTAATCCTTCAAAACAAAGTTAGTAGACAAGTGCAAATAAATATAATGATGATGATAGATATATGCATGATACTAATAGGGGAACAATATATGGACGTAATAGGTATATGCACTAAAAATATGACACATGCAATTATTGTTTTAAAAACAACAACCTAACTCCCAAAAAAAAATTACCATGACCAAAGCTTAAGACATGATAATGATTAGAACCTAATGCAAAGATTCTACCGACATAGTTTGGCGAAAGATGCCAAAATATATATTCTAAAAGGGTTAAAGAAAAAAAATGAAGATGAGAATGATACATTCTTTTAAAGACGTAGAAAAATGAAGAAGGATGAGTGTGAATGAAAAGGGAAGGTAATGACAAAAGGTTGACAAATATGGTTTAGATTAATATATCGTTTGACAAGGGTGGATGATTGGGAATCATGGGATTTTTAGATGTTTTGTTGGTTGACGACCGAAGATGGATATGTGAATGAGGTGGTGATGGCTCAACAACACTTGAAGCTTGGATATCTTCTTTGTGTTCTTCACTTGCTAGGAAGTGGAAAAGATGCATTTCATAAAGAAATTCGCTTGACTTTTAGGGATTTAAGTTTTGGTGGTGATGACGCACTTAGTAGAATGAAGGGAGTTTAGAGGTGTAGATTTAGGAGCGGAAGAGGTTGATTGAGAGTTTGGATGTTGTTCAAGCGAGGATTTTGGATGAGAACTAGCGAGAAGATACTCAATCCAAGTGAAGTGTTCCTTCAATGAAATGGTTTGTTTTTGGGGAAAGATGCAACAAGAAAAATTGTTGACATGTTTTGCAACTTGTTTCAAGTTGTGGAGTGATGAAGGAGAGCTAGAGGGAAGTTATTCCAAGTTGCATTGAGCAAGGTGTAAGGCAAGAAGAGCACTAAGCTCATAGGCTTCCTTGAGTTCTTCAATGAACTTCAAGTGTTTGGAGAAAGGTGATGATGGTGGATTGTGGTTTTAATTACGGATGGATGATTGGACATGCAACATAGAAATAGCATGTGAGTTATAGGGTGTGGTGGTGACACTCTTGGTGGTGGAGAAATGTTAGAGCTTGGGTAATCATGAAAGCATGATATGGATGGAAGATAAGCTTCATGAGTGGATGGAGTTTTTGTTGAATGAGCATCAAGTGAAGCATTGGTGATGAGGTTTGATATGTTTGGTTGGATGATCATTAAGGATGAAGGAGATGTATTTATAGTGTAGGAAAGATGTGGTTTAGGAAGGTAAATTTTGAGGGCATGGAAATGGTGGATGACTCGAGATTGGTAGTATAAAGGATGATTCGGTTTTTCATTTCACATCGGTGGTTTGAGGATGTACTGAAGAAGGGTTATGAGGTTTGAGTGTAAGGTAGAAGAATATATGTGAGTGAGTGTGTTTTCCCTTCCCATTAAATTCGTGCTCATCCAGACATAGAGTTAAGCATGTAAAGGCATACAATCAAATCACATAGGAGCAAATAAACATCTAGAAACAACATATATGCGATATGCTATAAATCTAGGAATGAAATAATCTAATGAGAAGCAAAGTTCACAAAAGTAAACTAGCGTTAGGTATATATAGGAAGAGCAATTTAATCAAGTTGGAGAGTGAGTATGAGACTATTACTAGTGGTGCTCAATTCAGGCTAAACACAACCATTTTTACGGGTTACACACACCCAACTTCTCACATAGAAGCAATTCAACCGTTAGGTTAAATTGAATTTCTAGTCAATAGATTCTCCAGTAGTCATTCTCCTTTTTTAGAAGAAATTGAGTTCCTAAATTTACCTATCGAAGAGTACCAAATATGAAGTTTGCTTGATTCACTAATACTTGGCTTAATGTGACTCAAACATCATGTTTTTATGAAGGTAAATCTAGATGATATATTTTATTCACGATCCCAATAGAGATGTGTTGAATGTTTATATAAGAGTAAACAAAAAGTTTTAATCTTTTGTTCATGATTTACCGGTTGTTTGGTTTTGATGGCATATTACTTGATTTAATAACTGTGCTAGACTTAAGAGTGCACCTTAGCATCTCTTGTGAAATGATCTCATTAAGATTATTTATCTTAAATGAGTTTGTGATTCTCAAATGATATCAAAACTAGACATTAATATATTTTTAAACAAATATTATTTTCTATGATTTTTGCCAATGTTATATATCATACTTTAACAAGTATTCGAAAAAATAAATTTTACTTGTTTATGGATTTGTGACAAGTTATTTTTCAATTCTAATAACTTATATTATTTCAAAAAGGAAAGTGTAGTGCATTATCTTGTAACACAACCATTCATGCTATAAAGAAAATGAAATACATAGAATATATAGTGTGTATTATTCTTAAATATGTATTTTATCTTGAAGTGATGATTTTAAGTAGTGTGAGCAAAGTTTACATATGTTGTTAGTTTGCTCATGTTTGATTTTTCGGATATGACACATTTATCCATTGCATTGCAATGTAAATTGCTTGAATATTTCGGACGAAACATCCAAGTCGTCAATCCTACTTCATTGTATATTTTATGAATGTGTTTAAAATGTTATTCTAATATTTGGAACACAGTTATTGGACAAGTAGATTCAATATGACATTATCAACACAAGTGTGAATTATGATCCAATGCATACTCTTTTCATCTACAAAGGATGTAACTATTTTCATATCAATCTAGTGTGATTGAGTATGTAGATTCAAGACTACATCTTTTGTTGTAATTTGATATAATCTTGAAGCTAAACAAATAGCAATCCAATTTCTTGTTCACACTAAAAAATGTGTCAATTAGATTTGATAAATATATCAACCATAATTTGAATAACGAATTGATATAATATCAAGATCTTTCTTGACCCTCACGGACACTCATTTGAAATAAATAAACATTTTCATAGTGTGTTCCATTAATCCTAAGATTATTTATTAGTGAATGATTGAAAGTTGACTTATTATTTCATGATTGTTATATGTTTTGTTTATGTGAAAGACTCTTCATTTTTACTTATTATGAACACACTTAGATTTTGAAAATACCTTTTCTTTTATATAACTACTAATGTTTTACAATGATTCAATTTCTCTTATTAAACAACTTAAGGTAAAACAAGGTAATTTGTTGAAAATATTTAAGCTTTGTTGAAAATATATTAGATTGTTTGAAATATTTAGGTAACTAGATTTAACTTCATTTACAAGATGTTTAAGTAACATTAAGCCATCTATACCTATATGCAATGCAAGACTAATTATGCAAACTTAACGCAAGAAATTTAGCATAAGATCTAGTTAAGCAAAAACGGACAACTAGCTACGAACTAATAGAGTACATGACACATATGCTAAGATATTCAAATAGCTAAATTATAAATAACAACGATTATCTAGTATGCTCTATTAACAAAATAAAATCACAAATGAGTTCACATAGCACATAAAACACTTGTCGTCGTTTTGTGTATTATATATACCAATGTTTACTTAGCTCGATTTTATTTGAAAATAAAATAGTTTCTTACTCATTTTAAAATTTAATTAAGATCAATATTTTGAAAGCATAAATACTTAATTTTTCAAAGATATACCGACTAGGAATGCCCGACTCGAAGGAAAAGGTAAAATACAAGTTTTACGTTAAAACAAGACTCAAATTTTTGATCACCGTGTAGTATTTTAACTTTCTGACATATTTAAGTTTGTAATGATTACTTGTAAGTATTTTTAAATGAAAGTAGACTCAATTACCTTTAAAATGCCGGGTGGCACGACTTCTACGGAGTTACGGTTATTTTTATATGATTTTTCAAAGTTTCTGAAAAAACTGCGAACAGACAGGCGGACACCTTAAATATTTAAGGGGGCCGCCCAGACAATTAAGGGGGCCGCCCGTCTGGTACTCAAAATTACATTTTTTGCAAAAAATTGTTTTCTGACTTTGTGGAAAGGTGTGTAACTTTCTGATTTTAATAACGAACATATAATACTTGTTTTAAGCATAATCTTATCTCGAGCTAGTATAATTAGTGTATATATAATATCAAAACTAATACAAGTTAATCAACAAAACACTTTTCATATTTAATACTCCTTAATGGGTAATTTGATACATGGATCGTACTCAATTTTTAAAATCATTTGTTTTGAAAATTAGAGCGACGTGGCTCTGGTACCAATTGTGGAAAACTAGAAGGGGGTTGAATAGTTTTCCCTCTTCTTCGTTTATAAAAGGTTTGTTTCAAAATTTTCAGTTAAAGTTTTCCTTCTTAAATTCTTAAAATGTTTTGTATCAAATTATCTATTAAGTTAAACTCAATATGAGAAGGGTGAATAATAATCTATTAGACTATATCATATAGTTATATACACAATTACAATATTAACTTGTAACTATAACACAATCAATCATCATGACAATATAAGCAACAATCAACAAATATTTGCAAGCATAGATATAAAGCGATAAATGCAAGAATAAAAGCAAAGAGTAAGGAAAAGAAAACGCAAACCGGACACGGAGATTTATAGTGGTTCGGCACGAAGCACCTCTTCGTCCTACTCCACTCCCCGAGTACCACACTTGAGAGTTACTTCACTAATCAACATGCTCCTTTATGGCGGAACAAACCGTACACAAGCTTACACCAAGTTTAGCGACACTAAGCGGAATGTCGAGTCCTAATCCTAGCTAGAACCAATCTACCAAGGCCCACGTGGCCACACGAACAAGCACTCTTGTCCCACTTAGATCGACACACGATCTAAGCCTTCACACGAACGAGCACTCCCGTTCACTTGAATCTTCACCCGACTCAAGCCTTCACACTAAGACACACTTGGATCTTCACCCAATCCAAGCCTTCACACGAATAACATACTTGGTTCTTCACCCAAACCAAGCCTTCACACGAACAAAATAGTAACATACTTGGTTCTTCACCCAAACCAAGCCTTCACTCTTTGAGACACTTGGTTCTTCACCCGAACCAAGCCTTCACACACTAGACATACGAATTGACCTAATCTACACACAATCACCTACGGACTTATAGATCGTCCGAATCTTCCCTATTACAATGAGACTCTAGACTTACATTTTCCTAGTCTAGTTACAAGATGAAACTACTTGTGTGTGTTTTTCTTTCTTGGATGATCAACCTTGAATGATGAACATGTGCATGGTATTTATAGGCTTCACCCTTGGAGACCAAGTAAAGCATCTTGTAATATGCTAAAGAATATTCCAAAGCATAAGGAATATGCCAAAGAATATTCCATAGCATAAGGCATATGCCAAAGAATATTCCAAAGCATAAGGAATATGCCAAAGAATATTCCATAGCATAAGGAATATCCCAAAGAATATTCCATCCATTTCCCTCCTAAATTCAAAATTTGAATTTTGAATTCTTCCTTTTCCCTCCATGTTCTAGAAGCTTTTAGGAGGTCTTGATGGGCCTTGTTGGGCCGGTTATTATTGGGCCCCGAATGGGCTTATTTGTTTGCTTGGCCCGATCCATTTAGCCGATCCAATTAAGTAAGTCCATAAGTATAATTCTTGTATGTTTGGCCCGATCTATGTGTGAACAAGTAACTTGTGCACTTTACATTATGTATTACAAGTTACGTGTTTGTCATCATTAAAACATAAAGACATTGTATAGATTAAACGTCGTAACGTTTTCACTAACAAAGGCCACACAAAAAAAATTCATGTGGCAATTGGATGATCAATAGTCACACAAAATATACATTTCTTCACCTTAAACATCATATGGTCACACTTATTAACATTTTGGTCACTTTTTGCTTAATTGTGTGTGACTAAATACCAAAAACAAACATGCTTTGTGTGACTAAATATTACAAAAGGCCACACAAACTAAAAATTCATGTGACCATTGGATGAACAATGGTCACACAAAATGCACATTTCTTTATTTTAAACAGCATATGCTCACACTTATTAACACTTTTAGCCACTTTTTGCTTAATTATATGTGACTAACTCCAATAAAACAACACCCGTTGTGTGACTAAATCATCACAAACGTCACATTTATTATATATTCATGTGGCCATAGGACGGAAATAGTCACACAAAATACACATTTACTTGAATAAATCATCTCAAATGTCACATATATTATATATTTATGTGGCCGAAGGACGAACAATAGTTACTCTCAAAAAACATTCGTGTGACTATAAAGCGTTTACGGTCACACATACTGATTAATCCAACAAAACTTGTGCATAATTTGTCACACATATTCGGGTTTTGGTCACTCTTTTTCAATGACAATGGTCACGAATTCAACAATGTCACCATATGCCACCTACGGTGGCGGGACCTTTAGTGACACACAACGAAAAAAACGTGTGTGACTATATGCATATCGTCACACATTTTTGGCGTGACTAATACAACTTTTTGTACCAGTGATAGTATATAAGTTCGCATCTTCAAAAGGCAAATACGCTTTTGAGTATGCACATAGCTGTTACAAATGTTTGACCGTTACAAACCTGTCCTAACACCACAGCAGGATTGAAGGTGTTTCTGCGAACATATACCGGATCAAATACCTCATCTTGTTTCCCTTCCATTCTTAGTTGTTGCACCCACACAAGAACCAAATAAATAAGTTTCAGTTCCTAACCAAAACAACCCAAAAAAGGTGTAAAACAATCATACCGTAAAGCAGCTTCCCTAAAGCTATCGGCCTCTTCTTCACAGCGTCCTGTGCAATATCCTATTTCAAACAATAAAAACACATTAAACAAAAAGGATCATCCTACATTTAACAAAAAACAATCACTCAAAGTTTCAGTATATATACATCAACAAATAATTTTGTTTGCTTGTCGTTTGCGAATTTTTTATCTTTTTTGTTTGCTCACTTTTAATGGCTTACAACTACAACAATAAACCAATAACCAAACGCAGAAAACAATCAAAAGTAAGAAAGCCACGCTACCAATATGTGATTAAAACAACGAAACTAACACAATTCTCATTATCTATAAACTAACACAATGCTTATCATCTATTTTAATGAAATTATCTATAAAATAACACAATGCTTATCATCTATTTTAGTGAAGTCCACTGACCAAGCTTTTGCACAACCACAAACAAATACTTTCTCAAAATTCTGATAAGCTCACATTTACAGCTTTATGAGCTTATTCACTTAAGCTTAAGGACTTCATAAGCTCATAAGAAAGCAGTGTTTAGAAAAAACTAACAATATCTAAAATCGAAAAAATCCTAATGTAAAAAAATCAGTCTTTAACCCCCAAATTCTACTAACATGAACATCGTAACAAAAAATTAAAAAATAAGCAGTATTAACCTATAATCAAAAAACAAAATCGAAAAAGAAAAAAAAATCTTGAAAATATAAGAACACTCAAAAGAAATAATTCAGTTAGAACATACCTTTGATTTAGGATTATCATATGATTGTATCAGTTTTTTTTCTTTTGATTTGAGTTAGATTTGACAGAGAAGAATGTTTGAGCCGATTATTTATGTGTATGTATCTTTTGTGTTTGTGTTTGTGTTTTGTGGGTTGTGGAAAAGTGTAGAAAAGTGAAGAAGGTTCAGGGGAATATGTAGGAGATGATCATATAAACACTGTGTTCCTGTAGATCCCATCGGAATTTCACTATAGATAGCAACTGTATATAAAAACGACGTCGTAGTGTCGCAAAGGTACTGTTCCTCAAGGGGCCACGGGTTTTATACTTATCGTATAATTAGTGCAAAAGTTTTAATATTTATCTTTTAACTCTTAAACGTTAAACATTGCATTATTATAATGTGATGAATAGTAAAATATCAAAATGCACTTAATTTAACTTGATATATTCACCACACTATTTCATACAAATAAATTCACTATCTTTATTAAACTCTTGATATTAACACTAGGTTTAATAAATAAGTTATATAAAAAATATGTTATTGATTTTCTCACGACTAGTATCAAAATAAGCATAATATTGATATATTTTGGTTTAGATATTATTTGTTTGTCCCGACATTATGCATTTTAAACTAATAAAGGAGGTTTAGTGTAAAGATTCATGAGTTCAATATTGGAGCAAAAAATTTTAGTGCTAGCATACGTTAAAAATGTGATTTATTTGCGCTATTTTAATGTAAAATTTTAGTAATTCTATGCGATTTGACTCTCATATGTCAGTTTCAAAATTTGTTGTTAATTGTTCTGAAAAGCAGATCTTACGTGTGGTGTGACAACAGACGTAAACAAGCGAAAACGAATTTTACTAACATTCAAATCGTTAAAACAAATGACTAAAGCCGTGACGTTATATCAAAACCAGTTTCTTCTTGTCCAAGTGTCCAACTCCTATATATAATAACAAACAAAGTGCACCATCAAACCATTCACAAGTCACATTCCAACAAATAAAAAATGAAGACATCTGAGCTTGTTTTCATCCCATCACCTGGCACTGGTCACTTGCCACCAACAGTGGAGCTAGCCAAGCTTCTTCTCGACCGCGATGAACGCCTTTCAGTCACAATCATCATCATGAAACTCTTTGTCGGAGCCAAACATGACACTGGGACTCCAATTTCTACCGACCGTTTACGATATATTCACATCCCTTGTGACGAATCAACCATGGCTCTCATCAACCCCGAAACCTTTCTGACCACCTTTATCGAACATAACAAGACTCATGTGAGAAACATAGTTCGTGAGAACATCATCGAGTCTGACTCAGTTCGACTTGTTGGGTTCGTTTTAGACATGTTTTGCATGACCATGGTTGATGTTGCAAATGAGTTTGGAGTTCCAACTTATAATTATTTCACCTCTAGTGCATCCATGCTTGGCCTTATGTTTGAACTTCAGGCAAAGCGAGATGAGGAGGGGCATGATGTCACGGAGTTAAAAGACTCAGGATTAGAGTTGTCAATCCCGACTTTTGTAAACCCCGTGCCTGCTAAGGTTTTACCTGAAGTAGTTCTGAATAAAGATGGGGCTAAAATGTTTCTCGACCTTGCAAAAAGGTTTCGAGAAACCAAGGGCATAATTATAAATACATTTCAAGAGCTTGAAAGCCATGGAGTGGAGTATCTATTGAGCAGCAACGCCAACATCCCACCCTTGTTTCCGGTTGGGCCAATACTGAACTTCAACAAAGCCAAAAACGATAGTATAACCGAAGAGATCATGACATGGCTAAACGACCAGCCGGAGAGCTCGGTGGTGTACTTATGCTTCGGAAGCATGGGAAGCCTTAGTGAGAAACAAGTGAAAGAGATTGCGGTTGCACTCGAACGGAGCGGACATAGGTTTTTATGGTCGCTCCGTCGTCCACAGTCGAAAGGAAAGATGGAGCAACCCAAGGAATATGAAAACTATGAGGAGGTCCTTCCAAAAGGTTTTATTGAAAGGACCTCGAGTGTGGGAAAGGTGATTGGGTGGGCCCCACAAACAGATGTATTGTCCCACCCGTCAGTTGGAGGATTTGTATCGCATTGTGGGTGGAACTCCACGTTGGAAAGCATATGGTGTGGTGTACCCATAGCAGCTTGGCCGTTATACGCGGAACAACAGCTTAATGCATTCCAATTGGTGGTGGAGTTGGGAATCGCAGCTGAGATTAGGATCGATTACCGGTGTGATATGAGACGAGGTATCAACAACATGACAGTGGCAGCTGAAGAGATTGAGGATGGGATTAGGAGATTGATGAATGATCATGAGATGAGGAATAAGGTGAAAGAAATGAAAGAAAAAAGCAGGTCGGTAGTGTTGGAGGGTGGATCTTCTTTCGGATCTATTAGACGCTTCATTGACCATTTAAATATTTAACTTGTAGTACGCATGTTTGTAATTTCAGCTTGCAATACACATTTATTGTACGTTTCATTGACAAGTTTTCGGTATCGGTCAATTACTTTTGACATCTATATTTTGTCACAGCTGTTACACAATGAAACCTGTAGGTATAACTTTATTATAGACCATTATTTATAATGGTAAAAACCCTAGATGCTCTAAACCTACGAATCGGGCTTGAGCCTATTTATTTCATAGTACTCCCTCACAGTTCGAGCGGCGAAATCGCGAAAGCTCGAACTGGAGTAATAAACTAGACAAGAAAAAGAAAAACATTAACATAAAAAAAAACATAACTTTAGTCGACTCATAACAAAACCGTACTAACGGTCAACTTTAGTTGACTGGTACCAACGGTCAGCTAAGTCGACTGGTAATACAACCGTACCAACGATCGACTTTAGGGACTGGTAACAACGATTAAATTTATTCGACTGGTAACAAAGTCGTACGAACAATCGACTATCAAACAAATATATATATATATATATATATATATATATATATATATATATATATATATATATATATATATATATATATATATATATATATATATATATATATAGATAATCCCTCCTTTGCAGTCCACCGTAAGATATATAATAAGCAAGAGATGATCCCCTCCTTTGTAGTCCACCATAAGATATATACAAGCAAGGGTTATCCTCTACTTTGTGTTTTCTTCTATTCTTCTTGTACCTGTTCTCTACTTGCCGCCAATATAATAAGCTATGAACCAAAACAAAGAAAGTAAAAAAGAAAAAAAAACGATACAGTTATGACGTAATGAACATGGGATTTGACGGGATGGTTTAATGGAAGGTGGCTCAACATAGTCACTTAGGTCTGAGGATCGGACCCGCTCCGATACCATATTAGATAATGAAATCAGTGGGTATAACTTTATTATAGATCATTATTTATAATGGTAAAAACCCTAAATGCCCTAAACCCACAAACCGGGCTTGGGTCTATTTATTCCCTAATAACAACTAGTGTTCATCAGTATTTTATTTCGCAGATTTGAAAAGGAGAAAAAACAAGTTACGATTATATGGAAGAAGAAGACCATTGACTTATAGTCTACGAGTCAAAGTTAATTAGCTTCTTCAAGACCTTTCGATATTATTCTTCAAGACCTTTTTGATAAGTTAAAGGTGTATTATAAAAGTTGTTTTATTTTTTATGAGTTTTTGCTAATGATAGCTCTAAGGGTTGTCATTAAGCAAATAAGTTTTATTACAACACCATTTATCAATGCTTCTGATTGGATGAAAATTCTGACAAAAGTGAAGACAATTTAGGATATAGTGATTACATAATTGATACTTGATTGTGATTGGTTGAATTTCATTCTTACAAACAATTGTAATAAAATAATGTCTCTTAACGACAACCCTTAGGGCTGTCGTTAGCAAAACCCATTTTTTATATATCAAACTTTATATTTTTTTATATAAGCGTGAGTATATTAAAAGTATATCAATATTGAGTTCGTTTTGTTTATCGTCGAAAGATTTTTCCAGCGGAATTTCGGTATTCATGAAATTGAGAGAAATCTGAAACGTATGATAAATAAAGTTTGTTATATGAAAAAGTTATAAATAGTTAAAAGTCCAAGTCGATTTTTGCAAGTTATTGCATAGTTAAAGGTGAATTTTGTATATATTATATATATATTTTAATTCTTAAACGCAAAGGTGTGGTCCTAGTTTTTTGGCGAAAGGCAATAAGAGCATCTAAAATGGTAAAAACACATAAAGACTTTTTACTATTACAAAAAGTGTTTTGACATAGTTTTTTCCATTGCATGACTAGCTTTTTGAAAAGCTTTTAAACACCGAGTCTTTCATAAAAGTCTTTAGGCATTAAATGGATTTGCATTAAATGCATTAAATGCAAAAAGTCTTTAAGACTTTCCCCCATTGTAGATGCTCTAAGTCCGGTAACAAATAGTACTATTTTATAGGAAGAAATATATTTTATGTATCTTCGCTCGAGGTGTGTATCTTTGCCTAACTATGATGCTCTATAATATATAAGGACAATGACTAATAACTTAACCATGTTCAGAAAAATCTTATCTTCACTCTTGCAGGTACACTACTTGTAAACAGCTTGTATTTAGAGATAATTACTGACATACCCCTGCACGGAGGGGTATGTCACAAAATACCTCATGTATCCGCTGTTTTCAAAAGTACCCCAGCATTCCCCTTAAATCCATACGCGACACCCGGGGAGGACACGAGTCAAGAAGCTAGCTCGGGCAAAAAAAAAATATATATTTATGCATGTCGCGTACAGTTGTACGCGACACCCTCCCATCCGTACGCGACACCCATTAATTTTGCATGGGGAATGGGAAAAGTATGTTACGTCTTATTATTAGGGTTTAGGGTTTCAGTTTTAGGGTTTAGTAGGTATGGTTCACTTTTTTTGGTCTATAAATAGGTATTCTTGTATGGTGAATACACACACAATTTACATACTAACTGAGTTTTCTTCCTCAAACACAATGTCAAACCATGCATCACCTGAAAATGATTCGTTTCACACACCACCTGGCACTCCACCACCGTATCTGTTTCCGTTTTACCACGTGAATGACAACCCACCACAGCATCTACCACCTGCGTTTACACCACAAGAACTGTGGCAGTACTTCCAAGTACATGACAACCCACCACCTCCCACTCCACCCCAAGATTTGTTTCCGAGCTTCCAAGTGCATGACAACCCATCACCTGCCATTCCACCAGAAGTAATGTTTCCAGAGATAAACCAACCCATGATTCGTCAATTGACTGAGGACGAACAGTATGAGCTGGATATGGAAGTGCTACGGGAGCATGAAGCTGAGCAAGCCCGTCAGAATATGGAGCGTGAGGCGTACCTCAAAGGAAAACGGGATTGGAGGAACAGAAGAGCCGAAAGGCGTTGGGCTCGGGGTCTTCCACCTGTGCCATCGAGTGAGGACGACTCAAGTGCCTCCTACTCGAGTCACGAGGGATATGTGTCGGATGATTCATTTAATTGAATCATAGTTTTATGTTTATTTATCGTATTGTTTTTTAGTTGTTTGAATTTCTGTTTCTTAGTTATTGTATTGTATGTTATTGTTGTAGTTATTGTTTCAAGTAATATAAATGTTATGGTTAATATACTTGTTTCTTACTTTTAAGCGTACACGACATTGTCAGTGACTTGTCATTTCAAAGTGTCATATTTCGTGTAAACTTTTAAGCGTACACGACATTGTCAGTGAATTGTCATTTACTGTCGGATGAGACCATACATGCTTTTTAATAATCCTTTTTTAATTATTATTTTTTTCGTTTGAAATCAATTAGTAGGATTTCATTTAAGTTGAAAATTTATCCATTTCCTATCTCTGGCTCAACGCAACTCTTTTTTAAAATAAAATACATCTCCTACTTTCCTCGGGTAATATTTATCGCTATCATTATATTATATTATCATTCAATAGTCGAGCTTGTGAAGAAGTATTATGTTGAAACTCTCCAACAAAATTCACCGCCTCTGCATATGTGGCTTGGTATTTAGCTTTTTTGAACCTTGGTTCCTCACCCTGGGATCGTATACGGTTGGTATTTTTTGGCCGGCCGGGTTGTGGGTTGTCCATTCGTGGAGGTTTGATTGGTTGTATATTTGATGGATACTCCCATTCATGAAACTCTCCAACAAAATTCACCGCCTCTGCATATGTGGCTTGGTATTTAGCTTTTTTGAACCAATCCTGAACGTACTGGACACAAGTGTTTTGACCCAAAAATCTACTCACAGCAATAACATGACCGCAAGGTATACCAGAATGCTGCCATTTGCGGCAATCACATGTCCTAGACCCTAAGTTCACTTCCCGATTGTATCTCCCATCAAAAACCTGGAACCGATATTGGTCAACCCCGAATACCTTCTAGGTTGCGCTTTTCATTATTCTCTTTTCCACTTTATGGGATGCCCAATCAGTTATTTCATGCTTCATATTTGCTGCATAAACAAATAGGCTCTAAGAAGTGACTTTATGTTAAAGATAATTACTAAAAATATAATTATACGAATCGGGACAATAAATACCAGCCACTTGTCGCCGTTTAAAATACCAGGCTTGCACCATTTTTCGATATTGCTCGGTCAGCATTGTTATAGGCAGCTTCCTTGATTTTATGGTACAAGCATTAACAGACTCGACACTGTTAGAAGTACAGTAATTGTAGCAAGTTAGTGGGCAGTATGCTCTCGACCATCTGTGAACACCCGCCTCTATTAGCTTGTGGAACGCCTCGGGCTGAATGGACAGGAGTATTTGCATCTTGCTATCAAATTCGTCAGGTGTATACGCTTTGCATATCCTCCAAAATAGCGCCTTTGTTGTGTCTCTTTTAAAAGAAAGATTCATCATTAGATGACGACAGCATATACCATGAAACGCCAATGGGTATTCATTTTGTACAGCTAATCTGATAGAAGGATGCCTATCAGATATGATAACCAAACCCTGTCTATCGGCTATGCATTCTTTAAGGCATGAAAACCACCATGACCAACATTCACCAGTTTCCCCTCTGCATATACCGTAAGCAATAGGCACAATTTGGTTGTTTCCATCCATGCCGACTGCTAACAAATTTGTACCTTTGTAGACACCCTTCAGATGTGCCCCGTCAACTATAAGTAGTGGGCGAAGAGAATGTAAGAAAGTTCGAATCTGAATAACAAAATTGAATACACATTAAACACCATTCATGAAAATTATGAAAGCAATCATGAAAATTAATATCACTTACAGAAACACCAATGGCAACGAATAACATCTCGAAAACGCCTTCTTCATTTGTCTTGATACGTGTGATAGTGCCTGGGTTTTTTTTTACTAGGTTGTGACAATAATACGGCAACATTTCAAATGATTCCGTAGGTGAACCCCTAATCATTTGTAACCCATACTCCTTTCCTCTCCATGCTTGTTGGTAAGATATACTAGCTTTAAATTGCGATAACATATCTCTTTGCATATCGTTTGGTTTTAAATCTCGTCTAGCATCTTTCAACTTTTCACTAAAAATGTGACCAATAACTTTTTTATTTGCATTTCGATGGTTAGGATATGTTATTGTTTTATCACACGTGTGATTATCATTCAAACTTGTAACTTCAAACACCGGTGTATCTCCCACGCGTCTAGAGTTAATTCTCCATTTGCATGAGTTAAAATGATAGCACTTAACATAATATCTTATAGGTTCTGCCCTTTCTACTAAAAACTGGAAACCTTCTTCTAAACATTTCATCCTAATTGTTCTGTCTAATAAATCTCTTGTGTCAAAAAACTTTCCCTTGAAAATATTTGTATCAATAGGGTCATCGTTTGAAATTACTTGTTTGGACTGGTTTTTGGTTCTCGTTTTTCCCAGCATAAACATCATCTTCATCATATGCATCATCATTAACTTCGTCATCTAACCCAAAAGCAAATGATGAATTTGGTTTTGTGAAATTTGGCTCATCTTTATAACCGGATTCAAAAATCTCATTATCATTTGATTCAAAAATTTTTGATGGCCCCTCATTTAAAAAATAGTTGCCTTCATAACCAGAATACCCGATTTCTTGGTTAGTGTTTGTTTCAAAAAAGTTAAAAAATGTCGGGGTTTCTTGGTTTGGCATAAAAGATGGCATTTCTTCAAATGCTTTCGCTTTAGCAACATAAAGATGCGGCATTTCTTGATTCGTGAAAGCGAATTCAGCAAAGAAACTTACCTCATCATCGTCAGTGATATCCATGCGAACATCAAATGCGGGGTGCGAGAATTTGAAATTAAGCGGAACACTGGGATCCAACTTGAACTTAGAACGTACAGTTTCATCTAACCATGAGTAAGTGATATTACTATACATAATCACACCTCGTTCGGTATTATCAAAATGTAAAACACATTTGAATTTTTGCAAAACTGAACTCATTTTGTTGGTTTGATATGGATCAAGGTGTTTGTAAAGACCAAATATATACAGAAAATGCTGCAAGAATACTACTTTTTTGAAACAAGATATGACACGGACTAGACAGTTGATTTGACACCAACGGGTATGTATAACTTTTTATGCGAAATATGACAATGATATGACATTGATCTGACAATTGCATGACACGTACGGGTACGTGTAACTTTTTACGCGAAATATGACAATGATATGACATTGATCTGACAATTGCATGACACGTACGGGTATGTGTAATTTATTACGCGAAATATGACAATGATGTGACATCTCCATTAAATTTCTCGTATAAATACTGGTGTGTAGTAACGTTTATTTGCTCAGAATTCTACTCACTGAAAGAAAGATAAAATTCACACAATGTCTCAACAAAAGAAAACCGGATTCACAAATTCCCAATTCGTTCCACCAAAACAAAAAAATTACGCCCCAACACATAACGTTGCGGGTTCGTCAACATCTATGAGCGAGGATGATTGGATAATACCTGGTCCGGCTGGTATTCTTCAACGAGCCATTCTTCGAAAAAATGCAGACGTCAGAGAGGGTGGCCCCGAATATTGTTTTGTGCCAACACAGGATTATATAGCTAAAGTAAATGAGGACGTCATTGAGGATGAACATTTTACTAGTGGTCCATGGTTGAGCGCGATTCATAAGGTGTTTAATTCTCAAGGTGTCATCGTAACTGGCTGTTTTGGGGATATAAAGAAGCATTGTGTAAAAGGAAAACTTGAACTTGTTGTAGCTGTTATCAAGTCTTGTACTCCTAACATGCTGGGTGACCTCAACTGTACACTAAAAGATCCAACCGGGAGTATGGCTGGTACAATTCATCACAAAGTTCTTGCAGAAGAGCTGCCTTATAAAAAACACCTCAAAGTCGGAACTGTTTTGGTACTTCGTAATGTTTCGGTCTTTACCTCGAAATCATCACCGCCTGCTCTTAACATAACAAAAAGGAACTTGGTTGAGGTTATCGACAAGAATACCGTTTTTAGTGGATGAATATGCACCTTTTCATACCCTTTGTTTATGCTTAATATTGTCAATCTACTGTGTATGAAACACAGTGTTGTATGATTTAATTGTTTTGTGTCTATGTAAGGTTATTGTATCGTGTTTATGTATGGTTAAAAAATAAATCAAATGAAAGTTGACAAAAAAAACTTTATACATCAATATATACCATTACAAACTGTTCAACAGTACAACTAACAACATCTTAACTAATCATATCCACATAAACTAGTATCCTCACACCTACTTAGATAAAACACCTGACCAAGGTTACATCTAACATTGGAGAAAAAGCCATCAACATCAGTCATATCAAACTTCGGTGGCCAGTTATACGTAACAAACTCATGTATTAGCCAACATGTGATTACCCCACAATCGCTTGAATTTCCTTGTTGTGGGATAGGATAATCTACGTTGTTGTAATGGAACTCGAAACTGTAATGCCCACGTCCTGTCCTGCTAAAATGTCCCAGCTCTTCTAAACACGTGTTCACAGCTTTGATCCAATCCAATACAAATTTTCTTATTACTTCACCACGTTCCATGCTGTACATAGAGTCGAGAACCAATAACTTGGAATCATACAAATCTATAATTGCTGTGACCCAGTGATTCCCTGTCGGGTTCATCGGCATCAACACCTACATATAAAGTTTATTTATGCATACACAATTACAAAGTCTTGTAAAGAGTAATTTATACAAAACAAATATACATTGAAAGATCTTTACTTACATAACGTACTACATCCCATGACGGGTACGGACGTGTGCGACCATCCAATGTTCCCCTAAGCGCCGGATTTATCGAAAGCATGGACACATAACCATTCACGCTCGGGGAAAGAGATGCCGTCCATGATCTAGCCACTGTCCATAGTTGGTTGTTGTCCCATTTTCTCATTAATATCTCCATCCAACAATTCATATGTTGATTCAAAAGTTTAAACCTAACCATTTAATGTTCTTGAAACTTAAATAATCTAAACTTCAAACAATTTAAAAGAATACACTTACATCGTCAGACAACCAACCACGTTTGTCCAATGGACCCGGATCACTACCCAGCTTGTATAAATTCGGAAGTAGGTGTTGCCAGAACCTAGTATCCAGCACCCAACCTTTTGGATGACAATCAAGGTATATCCCGTATGGCTCCAAAAGGAATGCCTCCAAACTTTCATAGTTAGTGCGTCGTACCTAAACAAATAAATAAATAATATACAATATGGTTACAAGTTCATTAATTATATAAAGAAATGTTAATAAATAAAAAACGTTTTTAGTAGTACCTTTGTAGGATCAACATTATAAAATACCAAAGGTGAGCTAGAAGCTGTACCAACAACCTGAATATCCTCATCAGCATCATCTACCGGTAAATCCTCATCAGCATCATCTACCGGTAATTCTTCTAGGTTAAATCGCGGAATGGTCGCCGTACTCTTTTTTAGTTTAGCCTTAGCTCCACGTTTCTTAGGGAGGATTGTAGTGGGTCCCTGTTGGGTATACGAAAATTGCTGAAATTTACCTGGACGACAATCTCTCCTTGGTCGGTCGATCGGATGCTAAAAAAAGATTAACAAAAAAAAAAATAAAAAAAAACAATCATTAATCAATTACAAATAATGACGAATTCTAAAAATAATAATCGTAAAATAATATGTTACCTGGATGTCAGCAGCATCGTTAGGGCGGGAAGATGGACCAGCCTGGTGATCAATGGGAGTGGCATACGCGGCGAAACCCATTGGTGTACGGGTAGCAGCATGTCCGGTTGATGGAAACGGGGATGGAAACCTAGACACAACGGGCGGTGTAGGAAGGTCTTCAAAGAAAGACTCATCTGGTGGACCACTAAATGGACGGTGGGATTGGGGGAATCCCTATATATTAAATCATAACGTAATGTTAGTATATAACCATTTCGTCATTAAAAATTACTAAACACAAGAAAAAAAAAAAAAAAAACCTGTGTGTTTTGAATCACACTATAGTCACTAAAACCAATATTTTCATCTGCAACAAAGCTTGCTCCTCTATGTACTCCTTGTTTATTGCGAAGTTGGTTTTGCTGCATTAAAAATGTTAATGAAACAATTAACAACCTTTCAATAATATTTATACATAAACTCAAAAGAAATTGATGTCAAACTGTTTACCCGTTTTTCAATCTCGTCTAGCTTTAGTTGATATTCTTTAATCTTCTCATCATAATAATCAAACTTTTGTGCCACAGCCGGAGGTATTTCATAATCCATGTTTGCTTGTGGCTGTATAACCGGGGGTGCGACCGAATGCCCTTGAAAATACGCGTTACTGTCACGCCACCACTCGGATAATTCCTCGTACTCATCCGGTGTAAGCCTAGGCAACGGTGTTCTTACCTTTAATAAAACATAGAAAATACACATGACATTAAAAAAAATAAAACAATATTAAGTTCATAATAGTTGAAAAAAATTGAATATCTCAAACTCACCCTCAATTGGTCGTCCAAAAACTTGTCAATACTTTCTCTAACGACCACTTTATTATAACTCCATGCAACGGATCGGGGATGCAACACTTGATGATGACGGAAAAAATAAGGGCTAGCACCCCTGGGGAACATCTCCAATATCCAAATCTAAAAAAAAAAAATTAAAAAAAAAAAAAATAAACAAGTTAATTCGTTCAAATAACCACAATTATATGTATACATAAACTGTATAAATAGATTAATGGCATACCTTAAAAGCCTATAGAAATCCATTCAACGTGTACTTAGGAGGTTTAGTAGGGTCCCTGTCGGCGGAAAAGTGCTTATCCCTACGCTTAAATACTGCATCCCGGAGATGATTGTACAAAGTTGGCCATACATACGACCCCCACGGAAAGACATTCCACATATCTAAATCCTCAACTAGCCTAAACAAAAATCCGTCTACTATATTCCCATGCTCAGTACCTTCCAACACCAACATCAATACAGCTAACAAACAAAGTCGAACCCCATCTTTGTCGCTCAACTTTTTAAACACGTCTTTGTTTATCATTGCTAACAAGGTTCTAACGTATATAGGTTTGGAATCAATAGTAGAAGGGAACACACGTCTCCTAAATAAGTTAGCACCTTCCATATATGCCTCCCTAAAATCAACCCCAAACCTTAAACCCGTGACTAGACAAAATTCCTCCCTACCAAACTGAATTTCAACCTCACCTAAACGATCAAGAGTACGTACACGATATCTTAATGGAACTGTGTTTGTGTCTCCCTCTTGGCAAGCAACTTGGTGGCATAAAAAATAGTGTACTAACACTCCGCTCTCTTGCATATTCGGAATGTCTAACATCCAACCAAAACATGTTTCTCTAAACATTTTTTCCTTAGGGGTGTTCAATATCAGTTTTCTAATGTCCTGAATTAAAGACAACCTACTCCTACATGTAACTTGCGCAACATAATCCTAAAATAACCAAAAAACATAACAAATATATATTTACAAAACATATACGTAACAAATAAACAATAATTATAATGACACAAAAATTATATTTCAGTATTACCGGATATTCCGCCATTATGACAAACTACTCAACTACAACAGCCACTAACACAAGAAGACCACCAGCAACAACTACAACACCACCCCACCAACACAACAAGACCACCAGCAACAACCACACCACCACCACAGACCACTACCAAAATGCCACACCACCACTGCACCAGCAACAAATGTTAAACCACAACTCCACACCACCAAGAATACTGCACCACCACTGAACCACCACTGCACCACCAATAATACACCACCGGTAACAACCAAACAACACCAAAACTAAAACTAACACAATAACAATCGGAAGTTGTTTTTTTTTTTTTTTTTTTTTTTTTTTTTTTTTTTTTTTTTTTTTAGGTTATGTGTATCAACATACACGACATGCCCATATATCCTTCAAATTCACTAGTTCCGTCCCATTCATGCAACTTTTTCAGTCAAACATTCATTCCCCATGCAAAATGCTCATTCCCCATGCAAATGCTCCTTCCCCATGCAAAATTTAATGGTGTCGCGTACGGTTTAGAGGGTCTCGCGTATGGTTGTACGCGACATGCATTATTTTATTTATTTTTTTTTGGCCCGAGCTAGCTTCTTGACACGTGTCCTCCCCGGGTGTCGCGTATAAATTTAAGGGGAATGCTGGGGTACTTTTGAAAACGGCGGATACATGGGGTATTTTGTGACATACCCCTCCGTGCAGGGGTATGTCAGTAATTATCTCTTTCATAACATTGCTTTTACAGAACAAAGCAAACCTTGCGGTGGACCCAAGATTTTAGATGATGGAGGGCAATTTTTTTATTTTATTTTATTTTATTTTATTATTATTTTTTTTAATAAAATTCGTGAAACACTTTAATAAGAAGGTTATAAAAACTTATATTTTTAAAATTAAAATAGAAAGACCTAAGGTTTTTACAATTTTAAACTTTAAGGTGTGGGTCAATTTGATTTTGTATTGTGGTGCACTTTAATAAAATGGTTAATTTTTTATTTTATTTCTTTATTTATTTACTAAAAATTGATACTTTTTGACGAAGCATGGAGGGCACCGCCTCGTAAATACTATGTATTTTCGCCCCTGAATGAAACCATTCAAACATTGCTTTTGATGACGTATAATACGGATAGCAGGCATATTGTGTCTGGACTGTATTATACACGACTGGGCCTGGACTGTATTATTCAAAATAAAACATAAATAATAAACTTACGATTTGGATAAATCTTTTCGAGGAGAGATTATGTGTTTTTTCAATTTTTAACGGAATAAACTGTGATATAACCCCCCAAAAAAAAACCATTATATAATTGCACTAAACAAAAATTTAACCCGAATGAAACCTTAGAAGAATCTTCAATTTTTAGAGAGAGATTTGAGAGAGTTTTGCGAGAAATGAGGAAATAAAAGGATGAAAACTGATAGTGAATGGAACGATTAGATGTTCAGGGGTTGTGATTTTACAATTTTAGCCCTTTTATTTGGTTTACATACGTCC
This sequence comes from Artemisia argyi, assembly GCA_030686995.1. NCBI lineage: Eukaryota > Viridiplantae > Streptophyta > Magnoliopsida > Asterales > Asteraceae > Artemisia > Artemisia argyi. Next base: position 15,795,038 of record CM060697.1, on the reverse strand, counting down.
GATGGTGGGTGATTTGTTCCTCGCCATTTGATGGGGGTTGGATTGATCGGATGGACATATCACTTTTTATACTTTTTAATTTTTTTTTCTCGAATTCTACATGATCACAACCCGTGTATTATAAAGCTATATGTTTAGATATTCGGATATTCCTATTTTAATCCTCTTCACATAATTGATTACTTTTTAAATGGAATCTTTAATCTTTAATATTCTTCTAAAAGACAAAGATTGGGTGTTGTTGGATAATCTATTTATCATTAATTTGTCCAATATACAAAAGACGTAAGCAAGTGAAAACGAATTTTATAAACTGCCAAATCAGTTTAACAAATGACTAAAGCCATGACGTTATATCAAATCCAATTTCTTCTTAAAAGATTAAGTTTCGTTATTCAAAAAGGGCTAGCGGCGCAGCTTGTTGCCCGCTTGCCTGTCGCTTCGTAAAACTTTTCTTAGTAATATACTAATAACATTTACCAAAAAAAAAAATTTCTTCTTGTCCAAGTGTGAAGTGTCCAACAACACTCAAATTGCATGTATATAATAACAAACAAATTGCATATGCGAACCATTCACAAATCACATTCACATTCCAACAAATAAAAAATGAAGACATCTGAGCTTGTTTTCATCCCATCACCTGGTGTTGGTCACTTGCCACCAACAGAGGAGCTAGCCAAGCTTCTTCTCGACCGCGATGACCGACTTTCGGTCACAATCATCATCATGAAACTCTTCCTCGGAGAAAAACATGATACTGAGACTCCAATTTCTACCGACCGTTTACGTTATATTGACATCCCTTGTGACGAATCAACGATGGCCCTCATCACCCCTGAAACCTTTCTGTCCACCTTTGTCGAATATAACAAGACTCATGTAAGAAACATAGTTCGTGAGAACATCATCGAGTCTGACTCAGTTCGACTTGTTGGGTTCGTTTTAGACATGTTTTGCATGGCCATGGCTGATGTTGCAAATGAGTGTCGAGTTCCAACTTATAATTATTTCACCTCTAGCGCATCCATGCTTGGCCTTATGTTGGACCTTCAGGCCAAGCGAGATGAGGAGGGACATGATGTCACTGAGTTAAAAGACTCGGGATTGGAGTTGTCAATCCCGAGTTTTGTCAACCCCCTGCCTGCTAAGGTTTTACCTGACGTACTTATGGATAAAAAAGGTGGGGCTAAAATGTTACTCGACCTTGCAAAAAGTTTTCGAGAAACCAAAGGCATAATTATCAATTCATTTAAAGAGTTTGAAAGCCATGGAGTGGAGTATCTACTGAGCAGCAACGCCAACATCCCACCCGTGTTTCCGGTTGGACCAATACTGAACCTCAGCAAAGCTAAAAACGATAGCAAAACTGAAGAGATCATGACATGGCTAAATGAACAGCCGGAGAGCTCGGTGGTGTTCTTATGCTTCGGAAGCATGGGAAGCTTTAGTGAGAAACAAGTGAAGGAGATTGCTATGGCACTCGAACGGAGTAGACATAGGTTTTTATGGTCTCTCCGTCGTCCACAGCCGGAAGGTAAGATGGAGCACCCCAAGGAATATGAAAACCCCAAGGAGGTCCTTCCAGAAGGGTTTATTGAAAGGACCTCGAGTGTTGGAAAGGTGATTGGGTGGGCTCCACAAACAGCTGTGTTGTCCCACCCGTCAGTTGGAGGATTTGTATCACATTGTGGGTGGAACTCCACGTTGGAAAGCATATGGTGTGGTGTACCCATAGCAGCTTGGCCGTTATACGCGGAACAACAGATTAATGCATTTCAATTGGTGGTGGAGTTGGGAATCGCCGCTGAGATTAGGAACGATTACCAGAGTGCTATGAGACGAGGTAACAACAACATGACAGTGGCAGCTGAGGAGATTGAGGATGGTATAAGGAGATTGATGAATGATCATGAAATGAGGAATAAGATGAAAGAAATGAAAGAAAAAAGTAGGTTGGCAGTGTTGGAGGGTGGATCTTCCTACGCATCTATTGGACACTTCATTGACCATTTAAATATTTAGCTAGCTTGTAGTATGCATGTGTGTAATTTCAGCTTGTAATACACATTTATTCTACGTTTCATTGACGGGCCGGGTTTTCTGTATTTGTTAAATTACTTTTGATATATGTATATTAACATAGAATCATCACCTAATACCCTATCCATAACGTACGACCATTCATGTTCTAGTCACAACTAGTGATCATCAGTATTTTATCTCGCAAATTCGAAAAGGAGAAAAAAAAGTTACGATTATATGGAAGAACAAGACCATTGACTTATAGTCTACGAGTCAAAGCCAATTAACTTCTTCAAGACGGTACCTTTCGATATTATTCCCTATGTTTTAGATCGAACTATATCTGATCAACACCTGTAGAAATTCTAATAACACCAAGATTAAATCCAACCAACCACCCCTTGATTCAAATTAATAACCTCAATCTTTACAATACAAGAAACCAGAAACTAATAGATCACAATGAATTATCTAAAGTATAGAAACAGAAACAATAACTGGATCAAAATAGTTGATCAGTCAAACGATTACATGAGAATGATGATATTCAACTTAGAGAGAATATAGAAGATTGTGTGAGATGATAATCAGCAGAAGTGAGAAACCCATCCTTTTATAGCATCCAACTTTAGATAATTACATCTTCAGTCCCTGCACAAATGAAAGATACACAAACAAAGACAAAACTAAATATTAGTGTTAGTAAGTTTCTGTAATGACAGAAACAGTCCCTGAAAGTTTGAACAGATATTTTAACACCCTCCCTCGAACTTTCAAACCATCATCCTTTCACAGCAAACATATCCATCATACCCAAATGATCACACAAAACCTTATGACTTTTATAGTCTAAAGCTTTTGTAAACACATCTGCAATTTGCTGAGAAGTATGAATCTTCTCAGTCTTAATAACACCAGCAGACACCTTTTCTATCACAAGATGAACATCACATGAAAAAAAATATCATTTTTGTTTCAAGACTGTAAAGTTTATATGCCTTTTTAGTAGTAAAAAACCAATAAGAACACATTTTTCAGACCTAGAAGAGAATTTATCAGAATTGTTTAGAATAGAAGAGAAACATAAACAGCCAAAACTTCTCAAATGAGAAAGTCTAGGTTTTCTACCATACACACATTCAAAAGGAGATTTTCCACTCAGCACAGAAGAAGGTAACCTGTTAATAAGGTAAGCAGCAGTTAAGATACACTCAGGCCACATACTAAGCGAAATACCACTTTGAAATAACAAACTTCTAGCAACATTCAACAAGCGCCTGTGCTTTCTCTCAGCAATCCCATTTTGCTGAGGAGTGTAAGCACAAGTAGTTTGATGCACAATACCAAGGCTATCAAATAAACTACTCATTTTGTTATTCACAAATTCAGTACCATTGTCAGACCTAACAGTCTTAATGTTACATTTAAACTGTGTTAGGATCAAATTTATATAAGTAACAAAACAATTGTACACTTCATCTTTAGTTTTAATAAGATAAATCCACACAGCCCTGGTATAGTCATCCACAATAGTCATGAAATACCTAAAACCATCTCTGCTAGTAACCTTATAAGGTCCCCAGAGATCAATATGCACAAGGTCACCAATAGCAGAACTTTTATGTTCACTAACAGGAAAGGGTTCTCTTGTCTGTTTAGCCTTATGACAGATGTCACAAGGTGAAACATGAGAATCCTTAGTGAACTTAAGCTCAGATTGAAGCAAATCAACAGCATGATCAGAGGGATGACCAAGCCTGTGATGCCATAAAGACTTAGAAACAAAACATTGAATAGACAAATTACCTAAAGTTTGATTCTTAGAAGTAGAGGAAGAGGGAGAATCAAACAGATAAAGTCCACCATTTTCACTACCAGTCCCCATGATTTTGTTTTGATTCAAATCTTGAATGTAACATTTAGTTTCAGAAAAACCAACAAACATTCTGCTATCTTTAATAAGTTTATGAATAGATAAAAGACTGACACAATATTCAGGTACAACCAACACATCATATAATATGACATTTTCAGAAAGCTTTAAATTTCCAACATATTTAATTTTAGCAAGTGTGCCATTAGGATGACCCACTGTTAAATTTAAATCAGATATATCAATAATTCCAAACATATTTAAAGTTGAAACAGTCATATGTTGGTTGGCACCTGAATCTATGATCCAGCCAATACTCATTTTACACAAAACAGTATTACTGTTATAAAACTTATGAAAGTTTATATTAAAGAAAACATTGTTGTTTTGAAAACTAGTCATACCTGCCATGTTAGACTTCATTCCACTAGAAGGCATCTCATTGATAAGACTCATAAGTTTCATCATTTGTTCATTAGTGAAAGACATAGTAGAACCATTATCAGAAGAAGAATTATTAGAATTAGCAGTAAAAGAAGTTTTAAAACCATTTTGTTTTGGACCAGGATTTTTATTATAACCAGGTGGATACCCAACAAGTTCAAAACATCTATCAATGGTATGACCAATTTTACCACACTTATTACAAATCAGATTAGGATTAGGTCCTCTATTACTCCCACTATTATTATTATTCCAAGGCTTTTTGTTATCATTTCCAGAAAACTTTTTGTTATCAAACTTATTATCATTCCTTTTAGTACTATTATTAGTCCAATTAGTTTTAGCAATAAAACCAGAAATTTGAGGTTTAGTCTCAGAACCAGAAGAAGAAGAAGAAGAAGCAATGCCTCTGTGAGATTCTTCTCTGGAAACAATAGCAAAAGCATCTTTCACATCAGGAAGTGTTTCTCTAGAGAGAATACTACTTCTGATAGGTTGATAGACATCATTAAGACCCATGAGAAATTGCATAAGTTTCATTAATTGATTATGTTTTAGCACATCTTCTCTAGCAGCACAAACACACTTAGGCAATTTGGTCATAATATCAAATTCTCTCCATAAAGAATTCAGCTTATGATAGTACTCAGAAACAGTTAATTCACCTTGCTTGAAATTATTAATTTTCTGCATTAAGTTGAGTATTATAGACCCATCAAGTTTATCATATGTTTCCTTAAGTTCAGTCAAAACTTCATGAGCATTAACATAAAACATTTGACCAAGATACAATTCTTCAGAAACAGAATTAAGCAACCAAGATAACACAATAGAATTACATCTTTCCCACTGATTAGCCAAAACATCACTAGAAACATAAGTAGCCTTAGTACAAGTACCATCAATAAATCCAGTTTTATTTCTAGTATTAATAGCAAGTCTCATAGCAGTGGACCAAACTCTATAGTTATCAGTACCAGTAAGTTTCACAGATATAATAGAACTAGTACTAATATAATTAGCATGTAAGTATAAAGGGCTACTCAGATCAAGACTACTAATAAGATTCTCATTACTACTACCAAGAGCCATAATGAACAGATAAGAAAACAATCAAGAAAAAAACAGATAATCAAGAAACAAGAATCAAAGAAGAAACCAATAAAACTCACACCCAAGAATTACAAAGCCCAGCCTAGAGGACTGGGTGTGACCAGAGTAGGTATTCACACCTCTCAAGGAGGCAGATCAAGATGTTAGTCACACCGTTTGCACCCTCTAAACTAAAACCAAGTAATCTTAAAAGAAGAGAAAATACTTACAGTGCTATACGGTAAAGAATGCGGAAAGAACTCACAATACTCTTAATTCACTTAGTTAAGAGATATTGTGAAAGAATCAGGTCCCAATAACACCAGAAATCTCCAGAAACAACGAATCCCCAATATTAAGAACAATTAGGGTTTTTGAGATCAAACCCTAAAATACCAGATCCAATCACCAACAACAATTAACCCAACAAAGATTGTTGAATTAGCCACAAAACTACCAGATCTAACTCAAATCGAAGAAACCCCCAAAAAACAGATGAAACCCTAGAAATCCAAATCACCAACCTAAACGATAATCAAGAGCCGTAGCTCTGATACCATGTAGAAATTCTAATAACACCAAGATTGAATCCAACCAACCACCCCTTGATTCAAATTAATAACCTCAATGGCTCAATCTTTACAATACAAGAAACCAGAAACTAATAGATCACAATGAATGATCTAAAGTATAGAAACAGAAACAATAACTGGATCAAAATAGTTGATCAGTCAAACGATAACAAGAGAATGATGATATTCAACTTAGAGAGAATATAGAAGACTATGTGAGATGATAATGAACAGAAGTGAGAAACCCTAATCCATAGCAATCCTTTTATAGCATCCAACTTTAGATAATTATAGCTTCAGTCCCTGCACAAATGAAAGATACACAAACAAAGACAAAACTAAATATTAGTGTTAGTAAGTTTCTGTAATGACAGAAACAGTCCCTGAAAGTTTGAACAGATATTTTAACAACACCCTATTCTCCTTCGTCAATTCATGGCTGATTATGGTCATATCCTGTTTAACATCTATCATTCTTGGTGTCAAGGAGAAGGTTATTCTGGTCCAATGGCCATTATAGAAGATCATCTTCAACATTGAACAATTTTAAAAATAAATAGCAAGGCTTAAAAGGTGCGATTAAAATTTGGCTTAATGCGAGAAGGTCTTGGATTAAGGTTATCAACTCTCTTAGTGTGGAGTTGAGGAACTTGGATTTGAATATAGATGTGGGTCAAGGTTTGCATCATTAAGGAGAACAGCGAATGAAACTTGTTAACGAAATTCGTAAATTGAAACGTGAACGGAAGGACGATCTTTTTTAAAAATCCCACGTTAAGTGGTGTGTAGATGGGACAAGAACTCAAAACTTTTTTTCATGGTACACTCAACAAGAAAAGGAAACAATTATCGGTTCAGGGTATCAAATCGAATGGATTGTGGGTGGAGGACCCGACGGCGGTTAAGCAGATTTTCTTTAATCATTTTTCACAAAAGTTCTATAAAGTTAGTTCTATATCTTATTATGCTCGAAGGTTGGTTTAGGTTGCTTTCGCAATTCCAGCTTGAAATATTTGAATTTGAAGTGTCATTAGAAGAAATTAAAGATGTTGCTTGGGAATGTGGCAGTGATAAATCGCCAGGTCCAGATGGGTTCGCTTTTGGTTTTATCAAGAGTTATTGGAATCTGATAAAGAATGACATTTTTGTGGTTGGTACTAATTTTTTTTTAATAAATGTGATATTCCCATTATTCTTCTTTTATTACGTTAATCCCCAAAACTGAATATCCTCAGGTGGTCAATGATTTTAGACCTATTAGTCTAATCGGCATTTTGTATAAGATCATAGCTAAAATCATAGCTTGTCGCATTGCTTTGATTATTGATGACATTGTCGACCCGATGCAATCGGATTTTATTAGGAATCGAGACGGTCCTATGATTTTGAATGAGGTGGTTCACACTCTTAAAAGGAAAAAGAAAAAAGCGATGTAGTGTAGATTTAGGGGTAAGGTATTGTTTTTCCGAAGAAAATGCAATGAATGCAAGTTCTCGGGTCGTTCTCCCAACGAAGATTTGAAGTCGATTAAGCCGATTCGGTGTCGTGTGAATAGTGATATAAAGTGAATTTGTGGATTTTTACTCTAAACTATTAATAAGAATCAAGAAATAATGCAGAAGGTACAATCATATAAAGCACACAAAATTTAAAAATGAAATTACGAATTAACAAACGCGAAATTAAACGTCATGTAACAAATTAAAAAGTGAAATCTAATGAAAAAGACTTCTAAAAATATAAAATAATTTTCTGAAAATCCCAAATAACCAAAAATAATTTTTAGAAAAGAAATTATTATTTTTTTTGACTTTTTATTTATTTATTATGAATTAATTTCTATTTTTGATTTATTAAAAATGACTAAAAATGCAAAGAAATGTGAAAATTAATTTGAAAAATACAAAAGTTATTCTGAAAAATCTAAAATAACTAAAAATAATTTTCTAAACTATTTTTGTATTTTTTATGGCTTTTTCTAAATTTTTATGAATTTTTGTCTATTTAAAAAGTATTAAAATCTAATTAAAAATAAGAAAAATAGCAAATGAATGAGAAAAATTATGAAAATTTCTAGAAAATTCTAAAATATCACCAAAAAGTCCAAAAACTTTACAAAAGGTATCTTATACTCAGAAAAGCACAACCAAACATATATCAAACTAATGAGCAGTTAGGGGAACTCAGATCAAGCAATAAGCAGTTTGTGAATAAGCTCAGTAATAAGCAGATGAACACAAGAATAAGCCAAAAGCTCAGGATCAATGTCAATCACATAAGCAAGCACAAATAAACCTAAAACACTCAAATAAGCTCGGGTACCAAGCCAATAAGCACAAATGCAGGTCCAAATTTTGAACAGCAATTAGTGGTGAAAACACCAACCTGAAGGCCTCAATAAGCAGTCCTAATAAGTTCAAAAATTGAAATTAAATGGGGCAAAAGCAAGTCTATACTACTGTCTTATCAATTATCCTAAAAGCCCTAATCATAACACTCAATTGCACCCTTAATTTAGTACTAGATCAGGTCAACTAGAACTCATAACTGGAAAAACACATGAACACGAAGATTTGTGGATCCAATTATACTAAGCAAATGTAATTGGAAATGTTTGAAAATGATTTTAGAGCAGGTTTATACTACAAACTTAACACATAAACAGTATCAAACAATTCCAACAACAATAAGGCCACAATTAAAGCCGTAGATCAGATCTCACTACACAGGTATGCAGGCAGGTATTTGACTATTTTATTGCACAAGAACTTTGACCAAATCCAATTTCAACTGATCAATTCTAACCCTAGATGTAATGTGAAACTGAACTAACACTTGAATTACCTAAGTATGATCTAAATTTACCTAATCTCAAAAGGACAGATCCTAAATTACACTTATGCAATGCATAATTTAATTTTAAAGTGAAATTTGACTTTTACCCTAATACCTACCAATTTTATGCAGTATATTACCTATCTAAACCTAATAGAGACTAGTTGTGCAGAGTTAACACAAAATGAACAACAAGAATCCTCAAATCATAACAGATCCAAACACCCCTTTATTAATCCTATTACACTAACTCTAGCAGATTAAAACTTAACAACTCTAATTTGATGATCAAACTAGCTTTCTAACATGTAATTAAGACTAAATGAACAGGTAAATCACACTAAAAACAACTAAATCACCAAAATGCAGAATCAAATAATGCACAAGCTATTAAATGGTATTCTAATGGAATTAACTACCAAATCATTAAATCAAAGAAACTAAGCTCACATATGATCTACATAAGCAGTATAATCAATAATCACTCAGAATTCAAACAATCTACTTTATATATCTAATGATGCAGTTATTAAAGTTGAAAAGATAAATTGGAAACTTACAAACTCAAGTCCTAGCTGAAAAAGGACATCATTTGAACAAGGCCTATCTTTAGATAGACCATTTCAACCCTCAGCAACAATGATTTATCAATATCAACCCCAATTCTTCACCATGGCTTCAGTTTGACTTTTGATAACATCAAATAATCCTGATATTTAAGTGTCAATTTCTCACTATTATGCTCATTTATATTAATAATTATGCGGATATATGCTCTTATTACTTCCTATTTTGTTTCAGGACTGTTTATAGGGTAAGAAGCGACAAAACGGTGAAGCTAAACTCAAGACAAGACTTAAGCATGCTATTACAAGAGAACTACGGCGTAACTAAGTGATGATGTTACGTTGTAACTTTATTATGACGTGGAATTATACATAATTTGAAGACTACGGCGTAACTAAGTGATGAGGTTACGCCGTAACTATTTTGATGACATGGAATTATCCACATGTTTAAGATTATGCCGTAACTAGTGATAATGTTACGGCGTATTGAAGAGTCTGTGGCTAACTTGGAGAGTTTATTGAAGACTACGGCGTAGCACCACACATCAGCTACGACGTAACTGAGGTTACGGTGTAACATCCATTCCAACTACGTCGTAACTAACCCTACGGATGAGATCAACTGAAGATAACATGAGCTACGGCGTAACTAGTTATAGCGTTACGCCGTAGCAGTTTGCTGGCCTATAAATACCAGCCGATTTTGCTACTTTGAGATCATCTCCCCTTTCCAAAACCTTTCTAGGGTTTGGGGAGAGCACCCACAGAAGAAGATGACGGAGCTAAGAGCTTGAAGATGGAAGCTTTCGTCTACTTTAATCATTTGTAGTAGAGTTTCAATTCTCTTACGATTTCCCTTAATCATTTGATGAATACTATTTATTAATTCAAGTTCATTTAAGTTATTTGTTCTCTTTTATTGCTTCGTAGAGTTATCTTCTTTGTCCATTCACATGAACTAGTTTCGGTAGTATTATATGCTTGTTTGTATTCATTACGCTGGCTTTAATTGAATTAAGACCCCAATTGAGTTAGTAGGCTAGAAGAATTGACCATAGGACACTAGCCTGATGGATTGCGAGGAAATGGGAGGGATGACAACTGACCATACTGCCTTGCGTGAGAATTGACCATAGGACCACCTAACAAGCGGAGGTACTTAAGAAGTTAGAGAGATCTAAGATTCCGGAAGGCCGGATCTCTACCGAATGTGATCTATTAGATTTGACGCTTAATGACTCAACCAAATATCCAACCTCAGCTTACTAGCATGGGGTAGTACCTGTGGTTCCTGAGTCGATAGGAAGGAAAGATAGACTAGGATGACCTTACCCTGCAATTCCTGGTGATATTTATGCCACTGTACGAAGTTTACGATTTTGAACTATTACTTGTATTACTTGGATTGATGCTCTATCTCTTCCTTCTTCCTCTTGATTCTAATCTGTGAGAAACATTGTTACGTTTACTATTCGATGCTTTCAAACTATTACTTCATTACTATCTGTTACCACATGACATGCTTTGATTTCTTTCGCAACAGCTCTTAGGACGACACTCGGATTTACCTAGGCTTTACTACATGCGACCGGGTTCTTTGCCCGTTAGTATATGTTTATCCTTGTACATCTTTGTTTATAAATGTAAAACAGGATGAAAATACGCATCAGGTTTTTCGCGCCGCTGTCGGGGAGCAGTTTAGTTGAAAGATTTTAAGGTATGTTTATGTTTGACAACATTATGAGACGTATACGCCTTTTCAGGTATGAAATTCGTTCTCTCGTATTACAATTTAATATTTTCTCATAACTACGGAAGCAACTACGCTGTAACTATTATTCAGCTACGGCATAACTCATATTATTACTACCCCGTATTCTACTTAGGGTTAGGTTACGGCGTAATAAAATATTCACTTACGCCGTAGACCCAGCCCAATCCATATTTTTAACCTACGAAAACCCTTTATAAGATTTTTACCTCTATATATTAACCTATTCTTCCCTCCTGCAACCATTATTTACTTTTTTCTTGATTTACCATGACTGATCAGGATTATCAGGACGTGGATCGGTGCAGAGTAACGGTCGATCCTCAGCTTGAGACATTTGAAATTCCTGACAACATTTTCGACAAAAAATCCTTTTGCTTAAGATATGAAAAATAAGATGACTCTTGCATTCACGATGGCTCTGCTGATGAGGACAACGATTACGATGAACCAACTAAGGAATATTTGGCTAGTGACATGGGCCCATTTAAGGTTACTGGGATAATTCATTGTTGCGCGCCAATGGAAGTAATTAAAAACAATGTTAGGCTTATTATTCCAACCTGCAACCCTCTTATCAACACATGTAATGGCGGAGGGAGAAACAACCATGGAAACACGAGTATGGTGGTGTTTTAAAAACTCCAGAAAAGTTAAGGATGCTTGATTAAATTTTTACCTTTCCGGATCATACGCTTATGAAGAGTTGGGATGGACAGTCCACTTTTGTAAACCCGCTATGATGAGACATGATGTTACAACCCAAGCTTGGCCTACATGTGACCCCTTTCAAAAAGAATGTGATGGTGGTAAGTCCCCAGAGACTATTCTTGCCAAACGCCGTGAATGGGGATGTTTTAATGCACACAAAAGAGCTCAAGTCGGCTATCATGGGATATCATTTGAAGACTGGGTTAAAGTTAAGTTTGGGGATGTTCAGCTTAATAAGCAAGTTGAGGTTCAATGTCGCGATGAATGGGCGAAAGTTAAATTTGCTAACATGGAGAACCTCTGCTTAAATCCTATGATTGATCAAGCCTTCTAGAAAAATGCTTCAACTAACAAGGATAACCAGAACGGGCATGGTTGCCCAAATCACTAAGCATCAAACCGTGGGAATGAGTCTAACTTAAAGACTCGTTAATAAACAAAAGTGCTCTTACGGGAGACAACCCGTATTATCCTTTTCTTTGTTTTTGTTGGTTTGCATGTTTGTCTTATATTTTTGTAGGAATTGGAGCATGGAGAAGCAAGATAATTTGTTGCTCTCGGATCAGCAATTATGGCGTAACACATTCCTATAACTACGCCGTAACTACCCTACTGTAGCTGATCTCTTTAGGTTTTCTCTAATTACGGCATAACTCATTTTCATGGCTACGCCGTAACACTTCTCTGAGGGAAATGGAGTTTGCTCATGAAGGCTATTTTAAGGCACGAAGATTTCTTGTGATCCTTCTTTCATTTTGGAGCAAATTTCAGGGAAGTTCTCGCTCTAATTCTACCTTCTCTTCACATTTATTTCATTTTTAGTACAAAAGGGACTTTGTACATTTCAAGTGGGGGGATGGGAGTAGAATTATCTTGAACTTTATTTTGTCCTCATTTTTCTAGTTTATTTTGAAAATTTTTGCCATTTTTAAAATTTTGACATGTTTTTCCTAACCAAACTAGAATAGACCTTAGCCGAGCGCATTTAACCTTTGAATTAATATGGTGAGGATTAGCCTATCCAGTTTCCCCCTGTTTACCCAAATCCACCAAAATATTGAGTGTGCCGGTAGTTTTGTAAACTTTAGAACTTGGCTTTTACATCATTTCAAACCCATAGACGAGTAATGTGCTAGACACATTTGGAAGGGACAATTTTAGAAGTAAATGTTTTAGGATTCACCCAAATAGCCTTATATGTATGTGATTATCGATTCGTCACCTCGACTTCTCGACCCCCGTGTAAACCCTTTTGTTGCACTCATCTTTAGTGCAAGATACCCCTAGTACACCCTTTTGGGCCATTCTGTTCATTTCTTACCCCAAATATATATTGTTTCGATACACCATTACACCTTAGCCTACCGTGTAGTCTAGTTTATGATTGGGAAGTTGTTGTTTGCCCTAGTTCGAGGTCTAAGTGGATGGATTCAGGAATCATGCTTACAAAGACATATCATTGAAGATCATTTGAAAACCTGATGCGTGGGAATTGCACCAGGCTTTACCTCGCGAGGGATCTCGAGAAGCTTACAACCCCCACCAAGCAGTGTACCTGATCGTTGTAGTATAGTATAGTGACAAGTACCGGGGGATTGATCGTTCAACTCAGGAATAGTGTCGCTAGGATTAGAAAGCCTAAAGACTAGGTCTAGAGGTGAGGGATGATTCTTTTTTGTATTTTTATGTTTTAATAAAAGCAAGTAAAATCTTGGTTTTTAGAGGAGTGGGCGGAATTAGTTGCTAGTCAACTAACCCAATAACTAAGATGCAATCAAAATAAAATAATAAAAATGAAAATAAACTAAATTATACTAGTGGTGTGAGCAATATATGGGAGAATTGTGTTTACTTAGATTTCACTACTCCCTATATATCTTTTACAGGTTAATTACTTGTTACAGTTGCGTGGATGACGGATTGTATTCCTTAATACCATTCATAGGGTGGCGTACTTACTTCCCCAATCCTATAAGCTCCTACTTCACTCCTATGTCGAGCCGGCTAAGAAGCTCCTAACATGGGATCACTAGAATTCGCTCATGCATTAAATACAATCATAAAAACCTAGTACACATCGGTTCATGTTTCTTAAGACGTTCAAGCAAGTTACACAATGGAGATCTGCCAGTTTTCTTAAGCCTAACATTGAAATCATTCATCCATTACAACTATAAACAAGCAATCAACCTATAATCAACATCTAGGTTTCATTACATCTAAGCAAACACATGAAAGATCTAGCCTAGCATGTTAAAATCAAGACAAGCATAAGATATATTCAAACAACACATAGACATATTGAATGAATTGAAAGAAGACTTATCTTAATTGAACATGAAAGGTTTCAAGGGGTGAAAACCCTTGAAAATACTGTTACAAACGACCTAGGGTTTATTAGGTTCGGCCCTAGTATTCTCCACACAAGTTCCTCCTTTAATGAATGAAAAATAGAAAAGTATATATAGATTTTGTGAGGTGACGGCGTCAAGAGTAAATTTCTGACGCCGTCATCTCGCCGCCAATAAAGTTCTCGGACAGCCTAGATCTGGGTTTGACGCCATCACGTGTAATCCTTCTTCAGGCCGTCACCAAAATAACTCTTGATGCCCTTCTTCTGACGCCTTCAGGTTTTCTCTGGGTTGTCATGGATTTTGCTCTTGACGCCGTCATATTTTCCTTCTTGACGCCGTCAGGTACTGTTCCCAGCATGAAAAATTAAGTCTTTGCCGTTTTCTTCACTTTTATGCTCCAAAAACGTCCAAAATGCTTGCTTTTCCAGAATTCACTCCCAAAGTACCTAAAATCACAAAAGGAACGATTTAGGGCAATATTTGATCAAATAAATTCAATTTCGGGCTTAAATGACCCCCTAAAAACGGTTCATTTTTTGCCTCATCATATACCCTTACACTTGAGATTTGCTTGTCCTCAAGCAAATGCGCTTTTATTCTAATCAAAATACAAGTTAGGGGTCATTTAACACTAATATAAAAGTAATTACAACAAATAATCGTTCCACTAAAGACCAAAGACAAGCACGGAGGTCATACACTAGCACCTCACAAATAGTGTTTAGATACTCACATCTCTCGGGTGTAATAAAGTAATATCACAATATGGGAATGGAAAACATCTCTCACTACCTGTCATAGCAAAATAGATTACCATAGGCTTGGGAAAGGATCAAACCTCCACCACATGGCGTAAGCACCTAGGATAAACTATCAAAGAGGTTCATGTGCATTTTATTAGTACAAGTTTTAAAATTTATAAACACGAATTATCCGATTATTATTTAGCACATACGAGCAAGTATACTCGTCCGGTGTAATAAAGGTGGGTAAGTCGAGATCGTCCCAAGGGATTTGGTGGTTTTAGTAATAAGAAAAAACGTTTGTTAAATAAGGGTTGTCTATCCAAATTTATGTAAAATATTAATTTAAAAGAAACTCAATAAAAACTAAACATATACTTGTGTATAATTCCTTGATTGGTAATTAGGAGTATTATGACAATTTAATTACAAAGTTTGGTGTAAAACTTGTTATGATGCACAACTAAAAATGAGTAGATATACAATCTATGATGTATGTCATGTTTTAACTACCACTAAGAATTCTATCACCTAAATGACTCCTTTCGGACATATCAAATGAGTATGACAATTCTATAATCACATGGTTGTTTTGAAAATCAATTCTTTTCTTATGAATTCCTACGAATCCTTTCGGTCCTTTTTCGTGATGAAATCTTCTCTAATCCATTTTAACAAGTAAATAAGATGGTTGTCAAGCATCCTATTCCATACTAATTTGTGCACTAATGTTTTGGAATAAAAACAAGTTGAAATTCCTTTCGGACCTATTTTTCAAAAGATTGTTTTTACCAACAAATTAAGCAAGATTAGATGTTACTTCAACAAACTCATAAAATAGATATGTTTTCATGCATCACCTTTTTCATAAAAGAATACTCCATTAACTAATCACATCATATACACAAGTATATCACAAATTACTCCATAGCAATCATATTAAAACACAAGTAAATAAGAAAACTTTCATAAAATTCAAAGTAACAATTGTTCATTATAAGTAACCACACTCCTCCAATTGCAACCACACTCCTCCAATTGCTCACTAACGTAAGTAAACGACTCCACACTCGAACCAATGCTTGAGACTTTAACTCAACACGTTCTGGACGTTTTCACAACACTTAGTAAACTTTTAGGCAATATAAGATAAACTAACAAGATTTGGTGTAATACTAAGTTAGATATTTGGTGGTACTAGTAATTCTAGACCCTAAGTAGTCATTATATAGCATAATGACACTTATCCTCCAAGTAAAAACGTCCCTCTAAAGTTATTAAGCAGAAATGATCAGCCACACATGATTATGGGGAGTAAATACGTCCATAAATGCAATACTTGTAACTTCAGTCATCTCCATCCGATCGGTTTCTCACCATCCGATCGGATGGTCATTCTTTTGGCGCGTTCCAGCCGAATCGGATGCGGGTTGCATCCGATCGGTTGGAAACTGTCTTAACAGTATTTCTTTGTCTTTTCTTTGTCGTTTTACGTTGCATGCATTATTTTTCTTCGTGGCATGACTTTATCCATTAGAACTTGATATTTCCTTGATAGTTACGTGTAGAAAACTTGTCTTTATCAAATCCTTTTGTCCATGCGACGTTTCTTCCTTTCTTGATCTACTTGAAACTCTCCAAAAATGCATGACCACTTCATTTCTTCATCTTTTAATCATTTTTACCTGCTTTTGGCTATATTTGCATGCATAAACACTTTTTCACGATTAAGTAACAAATATATATAAATATGACCAATTTCCACACATAAAACAAACAATAACGCAACTAAAAATATGTTAAATTTGAGCGTTATCAAATCCCTCACACTTGAGCTTTGCTCGCCCTCGAGCAAGTCTTAATCAAAAGAAAATTGAATTCAATGACAATAGTGCAAATATATTATTTGAACTCAATCAAGTAAATAAAAAGCTTGATAACAATTCTAAGCACCTCATGAAGATAATTTGAAATTCACTCATCACTCAATATGTGTAATGATTAATAGATCACTCATTGCACAGTCATGATTTATGTTTCTTACCATAGGCTTGTACAAGTATCAAAACAATAGAATAATTCATCAAAGAGGTCTTTTATTCGGGTTGTAACGTTTAGGCTAAGGGTAAATAAACTTTCGTGCAAATAATTACACTAAGTCAAAAAGGTAAGGATAAGGCATGGGAATATTTATGAAATTGGTTTTAAAGAAAAATAAAATCAAAGTCTAAGTCCCATAGTTGCTAATCACAAACAAACCACAAACCCAAAAATGACAATAGTTACAATCTTTCTCTTCTTCGAACTTTCACATGTCGATACATCGATTCACCATAAAAATATTCTTCAAATTTAGCACATTGGCTAACAACATATCACATAACTTTCTCCTTCATCTTATTATATAGCACATTGGCTATAATTGTCACCTTATAGTTGCGATGACTTATTCTCATATTTTTTTATTTTTTTTTAATTTTTTTTAAATAAGAAACACATATCCCCCACACTTCGCATAAGCATACACCACAGAAAATACAAATAAGAAGTATGCATCATTCGTCTTTGTTGGAACGGCACACACATGATTTGTGAAGTGTGACTAACTAATAATCATCAAAAATAATCCAACATACCAAGCAACTAGCAACCCACCATTTAGACTTTTACAAGGGTTAGACTAAGGTTTAAAGTGTAAAATATTTTTGTATTTTTCTAGATTTAACAAAATAAAAAGGATGGCTCAAAGGGTGTAACTAGGGGTATCTAGCGCTAAAGATAAACGCTAACAAATGGGTTGCAAATACGAGGATAACTAACCGATGTGGTTAGCAAAAATTGTTGTGTAAACGGATGGCCATTTGGTTTTATTCCTAAGTTTGCCTCTTATCATATGAATATATTCTTATCATTCGAAAATGATTTAACCGTAATGCATAACAAGTACAAGTTCTAGAATTAACACAACCACCGGCACACTCATAATAAAATATATACAGTAAATAACATGAGAAACACTATTTACATAAAAAAAAAGTAATCCTCACAATTTAAAGTAATAAGGGTATAAAATTGTGCTTAGCAAATGTTTATCAATTCCGAGACGAATTGCTCTTTAAAACTTGAATTTATTCTCCAAAAATATCATTATTATTTACCATTGAATCAACCTTATTTTAACTAAAATATGAAGGGCGAACTAATTTTAGTTACTAAAGTTCACGACTCTAAAAAAAACGAAAATTTAAAATTAAAATTTTAAAAATTAAAAATTATGCAATTTTTCTATTTTCTTCCCTCCCCCACACTTAAGTTTTGCATTGTCCTCAATGTAATAAAAAAAATAACTTCAAAGTAAAGGAAATGCAAAAATTTAGAAAATACCGGAGTTAAATACGCAATATGCATATTTGACCATAATAAGCAAATGAGTTTACCGACTCCAAACGTTGATCAACTATATGCTTCCGTAACAAAACCCCTGCAAGAAGACTACAAAATATACGAAACAACCAAACAAACACAAACAAAAACATATCTAAACCAAGTAAATAGAAAATTACGTTACGTTATAAATCCTAAGAGAAATAGTTAAAGGTAATAGAAATAGAAATCATTCGACACATAATTGTTTTTAAAACCAACCATAAACCATATGATCACACATTACCATCAATAACTCACATCAGAACGAATGAACTCGTCCTCGCTTTCCTCTTCATCCTCATCTTCTTCATCGTCCTCGTCCACCACTCGTCTCTTCTTCTTTCCAACTCTTGATGACGAACCTCCAACACCATAACTCGATCCTCCAGGATTAAAACTTGGTCCACCCACATTAACACCTGAACTACCATACTCGGGAAGTCTACCGTATGGAGGGTATGGCTCAGGAAATGATGAATAACCAGGATAAGGGTAGGGGTATGATCCAGGATATGGAGAATATGGTAAAGGGTATGGTGGAACATTTGGTGGGTTGTAGGGAGGTACCTCATAATTGGCATCTTGTGCCAAATGTTGGATCATAGGCATGGAATAATCAAAATTGTAATTATTCCTCATTAGCATTGTATCTTTCCAAACTTCCCTACACTCAATAACATTTAATTCTCGATTCCAATCACCCCATCCTGAATCAAAACCACTTTGAGTATTCCCCAGAAAACTTCCCATTTGGGGTTGTGATGGTGCTTCCGCATAAGCTCCTGATTGTGCCCCCACACTTGGTTCGGTCCAAGGTCCCAAAGTCTTGTTATTCCTATCCAATGCTTTTCCAAAACTAAAAGCATCCCATATCTCACTCTCCAACCTCACTCTACACTTCCTCAACTCATTAAAATACCCAAGATTTCTAGCCAAAGCGGTCACATAATGACCTCCACAAACATCACTTTGTTTCTTAATCCCCGGTGCTCTCTTAGAAAGATATTCGGCAATAATCCATGCCACATTCCTATTCTTGTCTTCCTCCAACAACTTCATCACCCATAGGTCCGGTTGACTACATTTGTCTTGACTTCCACTCCTATGCAACAATCCCCAAGAAATCAACTTTTGTAAAACCTTCAATAACGGATTCCTAATCCTAGAAGAATTTCTCCTAAGACAAGTTGGATCACCAATCCTATTCCAATAAGCATCAACACCCGTGTATTGATCATTAGCTCTAGCCAAACTCACAAAATGTGGTCCAAACAATCTATGATTAACCTCACTCTCTTCATACAAACCAAGGGCAACTGCAAAATTTGGCAAAGATAAAGCATGTTCGCGACCACACAATCTAAACCAAACACAAACATCCCCAAGAACATCATTTACCTTCCTATCAAAGTAAAATGTTGAAAAGAACTCCAAACACCATTCCTTGTAAACATTCTCACGAATACTAAAAGCTCTTTCCCAAGAATAATCTTCAAACCTATCCCCATCACCGGGATACACATAAATCATAGTCATCATGCTCCTCAATTGATCCTCACATTCATACTCCGCAAGCAATTCCCAATCAATCAACCTAGGCTTAGCAATCTTCCTCTCTTGAAGTTTTAAAAGACGTTCCCTATATGCATTCTTCTCATCTTTGTTTTGCACATTAGAAAACTTGACATTATCATTAGACTCCGGCTTCAAACTGAAAGTGATCCTCTTCCTCTCGTTACTTTTCAAATACTTGTTAACAATCGGGTTTCTTTGATTACGTCCCAATCTTGCAACATTTCCCTGAAAGAAATCTCAAATTATGTTATTATAAAAGTATAAAAACTAATACCAATTAATTTAGAAACTAGAAAACACAATTTCAAAAATGTCAAAAATTTTTCTGAGGCGTCCATCCGATCGGATGCAACTTTTGGCATACTCCAATCCGATCGGTTGCAACTCGCAACCGATTCGGCTGGAGTTTCTATATACTACATGTATCCTCAATCCATTCTAAACGTTTTCCAGTCAATTCGAACTTCTTTCTAACTTGTAATCTTCCATTCTTGAGTACTTCTAACATCCAAACTCTCCTATCAATGATTCTTAACATTTCCAATCATCAACCTAATGATTTTATGAAAACCAAGAACATCATCTACTAAAATCTTCCAATTAGTGCTCTAATCAACAATACAATAACCTAACATCACTAATTATCAATCATGTAACTTTTGGGATTCGTCAATAGCAAAAAACTAGCTCCAAAGATTATACCCAATTCAATCCGAAAATTCAATCAATGAATTCTTACTCAAAACTTAATCAATTGATCTAATTCTTTTTGCAATACATTCTCCTATCATCTAATCACTTATCCCCAAAATATTACATCTTAATTCGAACTAATTCAAAAATACCCAATTCGTGACCTAATTTCAATCATCCGAATTAAAACCTAATTGAACAAAATTAATGATATAACTTACTTGACTTGATGCCATTCATGATTAATTATCACTCCTGCAACTCTCAAACAACTTCTTATGGTCGAATTTTTAACCCCAATTTTTGGTGGATTGTGTGTATGTGGTTTTCTTGAGTTTTTGAAAATTTTGGTTTATATATTCAATTCCATCCGATCAGTTGTGAATACATCCGTTCGGTTTGGTATGAAATTGATTTTTCAAAGTTTTTTCTACTACTAAACTTGGTACAAGTACCAGTAGTTCTTATTTTTTTTCAAAAACTTATTATCTTGTATGTATTCCAAACACACTTTGTCTACCAAAAACTTGGTCATCTATTTCTACTTCTAACTTAAGACTAAAAACATAACTTAACCTCTAAAAAAAACTAAAACTAAATAAATAGATCAATAGATAAATAGATAAATATATAGTCTTATTTCAAACATGAAATGCATAAAACTTAAAAACATAAAATAAATTGCATGAAATTAAAAATACGAAACAAACAAACTAGCACAAGATGTGCTTTATTCTTGCGATCATTCTTCTTCATCCATAGAAATATTCATTCATAAGAATGTCTTCTCCACGATACTTGTTTGACAACTTCCTTGTAGTCTTTTGAGTTTTGAAACTTCGTGCAAAATTCCTTCCGCTAGGACATGTGATATCAAATTTGCAATGCCAATCACCATCTCCTTCTTCTCTTTTGTAAATGCTATGACCATCGGAACCCCATTCCAAGTTCTTCAATTGGACCGGTAAAGATCCAAGAAAATCTGTCAATTTGTTAAACACAAAAATATTTTTAAATGGATTAAAGAAAGCCTCCATTGCTAGAGCTCTTTCCATTTCATCCTCAATATCAAAGAAACTAGGTGTGCATGGGCCAAACTTAGGCCTACCATCTTCATCTCTTCCTACTTCAAAGCAACCAAGGTAATCCTCCTCTTGGTCCTCATCATTATCATCCCCATTACTACCCCTCTAGGCTTTGGATAGTAAGTATTCTTAAGAATTCCATCATCAATTGTCATGGTACCTCTTCCCATGTCTATTATAGCTCCACAAGTTCTTAAGAATGGTCTACCTAACAACAAAGGTAGTTCCTTATCAATCGCAACATCCAACACAAGAAAATCTGCCAAGAATGCTTGATAACCAATTTGAACTCTCACATTTCTTACTTCCCCCATTGCTTTTGCCTTAGAATTATCTGCCATAGTGAGTTTAGAATTGTTAGGTGTAGGGTCTCTTAATCCTAAGCTGTGATACAATGGATAAGGCATAATACTCACACTTGAACCCGTATCGGCTAATGCATATAAAGGAGTTGTCCCATTAATTTTAACCGGTAAAACAAAATTTCCGGAATCATTCATTTTCTTTGGGAGCACATTCTCAATTATCCTTCTCTCCTCTACTTCATCAAAACTATTATCTTCCAACTTCGACTTCGCCAACATAACTCCATCTAATTTCTTCCTATAATCCATGTAATTTCTTAACACTTCAATAACCGGTTTGTTTTCCATCAATTCACTAATTTTTGCTTCAAGATTCTCCAAGATAGCTTGTTTTTGCTCTTTGGTTAAAGGTTTGCTACTTTTTGGTGAATTTGGTGGATTTTTGGATGATGATGATGATTTGTTTTCTTTTTCTTTTCGGGTGGAGGGTTGGGTTAATTTGTTCAATGGTGTTTTGTTTCGGTTAGCTTTGCCCATCTTACAAATTTCATCCCTTCCTTCCTTCATCACTTCCATTCCTTCACAAACATCAACAAGCATTTCATTCACACTCTTTCCCTCTTCCAAATCACTTATGTTAATTCGTAACTCCCCAAGTGCAAAATCCAATGTACACTTGGTATTCACAAGAAAATCTCTACCAAATATAACTTCCGGTTCATCGGCATTAGTATATTCCAAAACCACAAAATCAACTTTGAAGATGTGACCATGAATGTTCACTCTAACTCCTTTCACTTCCTTTCTTCCATAACTTCCATAGTCAAGCCTAACAAAACCAAGCTTGTCAAGTACTTCTTTCGAAATGTAATTGTCTCCATATTCCATATTCAATTCCGCATCCCACGCTTTAACACCTTCCACCGCACAAGGTGTCGAATACCTCGTGTGTGGAGCATCATATTCCTTAGGTGGTGCTCTTGTGAAAACAACAACTTTCCTTTCCTTCTCCTTCTTTGGGTAACACATTTCATGTGGCAAGTAAGAAACATTATCACCAACAACCTCTTCTCCTTCTAAATCCAACTTAGCCTTTTCCAACATGCTTTCCAACTTTTCCAAGAAATCACCGGAATCCTTGAACATATCTTCCAAATCTTTCAAATACGCTGAAATCTGACTTAAACTCTCCATTTCAATCTTAAGCAATTACTAACTATAACATAACCATAAAAAAAAAAAAAAAAAAAAAAAATCCAAATCATTAGCATGAGGGTTAGTTGCAATCAAATAACTCTTAATATGAAATAAGAACAAGTAAATTAACTAACTAAAACACTTATAATTGAAAATAATCTAAAAAATAAAAATGTTAAAAATTTACCGAGACATCCATCCGATCGGATAGCTCAAATGACTACCTCCAACCGATCGGTTGGAACCCGCAACCGATTCGGTTGGAGTTTTCTGAAACAATTTTTTTTTTATAAAAGACTAAGATTTAATAAAACAGTAATTATAATATTAAAGACATTAAAAACATTAACTAAGGTGTTCTTAAAACTACTAAATCTTTAATTAAAATTAAAACTATTAAAAACATTAAAATGACTCATTATGACAACTTATAACTAATAATAACTAACATTAATCATATAATCATTAAAACTAATTAACTAAAAACAGAAAAATAAACATTAAATAAGAAAAACAGAATCCTAGAAATTTTACCGAGACCAACAACCAATCGGATGGAAATCCATCCGATTTGGTTGGTTGAAAACCAACTTTTTTTTTTTTTTTTTTTTTTTTTTTTTTTTTTTTTTTTTTTACTCTAAAAACTTTAAAATTTCACAAATTACAAACAATTTTATTACTAAAAACTAAGAAAATAAATCAAATCCCCGGCAACGACGCCAAGAGGTTGATGTGCGTTTTATTAGTACAAGTGATGAGGCGAAAAATGAACTACTTTTAGGGGGTCATTTAAGCCTGGAATTGAATTTATTTGATCAAATATTGCCCTAAATCGTTCCTTTTGTGATTTTAGGTACTTTGGGAGAGAAATCAGGAAAAGGAAGCAATTCGGACGTTTTTGGAGCATGAAAGTGAAGAAAACGCCAAAGTCTTAATTTTCCTTGCTGGGAACAGTAGGTGACGGCGTCAAGAAGAAAATCTTGACGGCGTCAAGAGTAATTTCCATGACGATCCAGTACAGATTTGACGGCGTCACAAGGTAGGGCATCAAGAGGAAAATGTATGACGGCCTGGAAACACATAACACTTGACGGCGTCAAAAGTAGATCAAGGCAGTCCGAGGAGTATTTTGGCGGCGAGATGACGGCGTCACAAATTTGTTCATGACGCCGTCAGACCCTATTTCCTATATATAGTTTTCTAATTTTCACATTAAAGAAGAGAGAAGTTTTGGAGAAACCCTAAGTCCGAACTTGGTACGAATTTTACAGGTTTTTCAAGGGTTCTCAGCCCTTGATCCCTTTCATGTGTAATTGAGATAAGTATTCTTTTAATTCAATCAATATGTCTATGTGTTGGTTGTCTATATCTTGTTCTTGTCTTAATTCCATCATGCTAGGCTAGATCTATCTTGTGTTTGCTTGGATCTAATGAAACCTAGATGTTAATTATGTGTTGATTACTTGTTTACGGTTGTATTGGATGAATGATTTCGATGTTAGGCTTAAGAAAACTGGCAGATCTCCAATTGGTAACATGCTTGAACGTCTTAAGAAACATGAACTGACGTGCACTAGGTTTTATTGGTTGTATTTAATGCATGAGTAAATTCTAATGATCCCATGTTAGGAGCTTCTTAGCCGGCTCGTCATAGGAGTGAAGTAGGCACTCATAGGATTGGGGAATTAAGTGCGCCACCCCATGAATGGTATTAAGGAATACAATCCGTCATCCACACAACTATAACAAGTAATTAACGTGTAAAAGATATCTAGGGAGTAGTGAAATCTAAGTAAACACAACTTCTCCACTTATTGCTCATAACCTTAGTATAACTTAGTTTATTTTCATTTCTAGTATTTTATTTTGATTGCATCTTTAGTATTGGGTTAGTTGACTAGCAACTAATTCCGCCAAAATCCTTCAAACCCGAGATTTTTACTTGCTTTCTAAAAAAAATATAAAAATACAAAAATAATCATCCCTCACCTTTAGAACTAGTATTTAGGTTTTCTAATCCTAGCGACACTATTCCTAGCTGAACGATCAATCCCCCGGTACTTGTCACTATACTATACTACAACGATCAGGTACACTGCCTGGTGGGGGTTGTAAGTTTCTCAAGATCCCTTGAGAGGTAAAGCCTGGTGCGATTCTCACGTATCAAGTTTTTGGTGCCGCAGCCCGGGGAATAGTTATTGTCTAGGTTAGAATCTCTTTTTATTAGGTCTACTTGCTAGATTCCTTTCTAGTGAGATTTTATTTTTATTTTTAGGTTTTCTTTAGTCTATCTTATTTCTTTGTGTGTTTGTTCGTAATTTCCATTGACTCTTCCGTTCACCATTATGGAGTACGCGAATCCACCATACCACCAACCACAAAGGCCACTCTACCCTATTGACATCTCGAATTTCAAACAATATCGAGATGAACCCATATATGATGCATGGCCTCATTTTAGAAATTTACTCCGAAAACTCCCTCATCATAGTTTCGCTTTAGCATCCCTAACCCGAACCTTTTACTATCGTGTTGGCCAATATGACCAAATGTGCATTGAGGATTTTGCCAATGGGGACTTTAGGGAATTAAGTGCTGAAGAAGCATGAGATACCATAGAAGATTGTGCCCAATATTATTATAGGGTAGACAACCCAACAAACGTTAGTACAAGTCAATTGAATATAAATTTCCAGGATCATGAAACAAGTTTGTTTGGGGATGAATATATTAGTGTTGAGATACCTAAGTGGTTGTCATGTAATGCCATAGTACAAGCTGAACACATAGGTGACCTTGTTGTGATGGAGGATTTAGCCGAACATGATCACATTGATGAAAAAGACATAGGTCCTATGATCGATGATGATGAATCTCAAGAAACATATGATGAATCTCTTGGGCAATTTGTATATAGCAGTCAGAATATTGAGGATGATCCATATGATTCGAACATAGAAGTTGAGATGCCTAAAGAAGCACGTGAGATACTTGGGAAAATGTTAGGGTTAGATTATAATAAAACACATGTTGAAGATATAGGTGATCGTGACACAGGGAATGATGAAGTAAAAAACATAAGCTCACTAAGTACCCCACAAGTCTTACCATCATTTGAGGCACACATACCACCCGTGACTTACTCGGAAGAAGTAGAAGAGACTACAGGAACTCCAATAGAGGTAAAACCTTTGAACCAAACACAACTAGAGGATATAGGTTTGAATACTTATAATGATAACCTTACTCTTAGTTCTAGGGAAGTTCCTCGTTTTGATGAACCGGAGCCTCAACCAAAACCGTTACCTAATCTTCCATCCTTTGATGAAAATTTAGGAATTGAAATAGGTTCCGATCCACCCATCAAACCATATAGTCCGGGTAGTCTTAAGACAAAGGTAGTAGACTCTAAGCCTTGTAGAGAGGAAGCCAATATAGGAGTGGAAAATGACCTTACATGCTTACATCACCCATTTATGTTTGATCACAAGAAACAATATGGTTTAAACCGGGTTTATTAGATCAAGATGGATCCCCAACTAGTAATCTCTTGAATTTGATTGAAAATGATCCCTTTCTAGGAGAAAATCTTAATCCACCCATTAACCCGATTGAATTAGGTAAGGTTATAATGATAGGAGCACACCCCTTTGAGCATATAATTCATCCACCACTCTTTTCTCACATAGCATACTTCCACCCTAAGGGTGTGTATCGCTACTTCCACCCGCACTTAATCCTAAGTGTAGGGAAAACCTCCTTTCTTTCCGTTAAATAAGGGTAGAGTCAGGCTCGTGACTCAAACAAAAACAAGCGCTCCTTGGGAGGCAACCCATGCTTCGTGTGATTTTATTTTGTTTGTTTGTTATTTGCTTCCGTATGCATGCTTTATTTTTATTGTTGATAGATCATGTTTCTCAATTAAATAGTGAAAATACTTTACTTTGTTGTTTTGGCCTAGTCTTAACTCCACCTAAAGGTATTTTTGCAAAAGATAAGTGTAAGGGGAAACCCCAAATATGTTTTTAAGAAACAAACCGATCATGATTCTCCACAATATTAAATGAACATATATATTCGTATTTGTTAGAGTCAAATGCTTGTATCGAGTCATAATGAAGTTTTGCAGGATTTTTCTAGGAAGTAGGACCAAGTTTTTCCAGAAATTTTCCGGAAACTTAACATAAAAATTTCTGCAGGTCACTTCTGACGGCGTCAAGAATTAATTCTTGACGGCGTCACGTGTAAAAATCTGGAAATTTTACCAGTTTTGTTTTTCTAACGGAGTCTTATGGTTTTTGTGAATTATTAAGTTTTATAATCTCCAGGAGATCTGCAAACTTCATTCCACAAGCATTATATCTTATCTTGTTTTCTAGGATTTAGTAACTTATATAGGTTGCCGCCGATTTTATGCGAGGTTGTCTTGTCTATTTTCTCAGGATTTACAGGTTATGTATGACAAGAAGATGATTTATATTCTGGAAGGGAAGCTTTGATTGTTCATTTTCTTGGAGGAAGATTTAACCTGGCCACCTTATTATCCATACCGAGCGAATCAGGGGAGTATTTGATTTCATTCTTTTTACTTTTCCACTTTTACATTCTTTACTTGAACATTGGGGACAATGTTCATCTTCAGTGTAAGGGGATGGTAAAAAGATGATACCTTACATATGCACTTTCGCTTGAGTTTGTTTTGTTTAATGGTAGATGTGTAATAAAACTATGAGAAATACTTGTTAGTGTAATTTTAGCGCCAAATTTAAAATTTTTTACAACATTTAGGAGTGAAACTTTAGCCATAGCAAGCGTCTCAAGGATAGGAGATTGTATGACTAGCACATAACCGTATATTCAGAAAAATTTTTCACCCAAATATGTGAGGTTCGCCTTTAGATTTGATAGGAAAAACATTCATTATTAGTGCTTATGAGTGTACCGGTAGCATTTAGATTCTAGAACTTGCGTTAGTGATGCATCCCGAGACCGCTAGTGAGACTACATTCGTGTGGTAGGATTTACTACATGATAAGAGGCATTAGGATCACCCTTGTGTTAAACCCGTATTATAATTACTTGACCATTTAAGTCATATTACTTGGCTAGTTAAGTCAACTAATTTTTCCCACACCCTTAGCGTTGTACTCATTTTTAGTACACGAAACCCCTATGTATAACTTAGTTTATTTTCATTTCTAGTATGTTATTTTGATTGCATCTTTAGTATTGGGTTAGTTGACTAGCAACTAATTCCGCCCAAATCCTTCAAACCCGAGATTTTTACTTGCTTTCTAAAAAAATATAAAAATACAAAAATAATCATCCCTCACCTTTAGAACTAGTATTTAGGTTTTCTAATCCTAGCGACACTATTCCTAGCTGAACGATCAATCCCCCTGTACTTGTCACTATACTATACTACAACGATCAGATACACTGCCTGGTGGGGGTTGTAAGCTTCTCAAGATCCCTTAAGAGGTAAAGCCTGGTGCGATTCCCACGTATCAACAAGTTTTAAAATTTATAAACACGAATTATCCGATTATTATTTAGCACATACGAGAAAGTATACTCGTCCGGCGTAATAAAGGTGGGTAAGTCGAGATCGTCCCAAGGGATTTGGTGGTTTTAGTAATAAGAAAAATGTTTGTTAAATAAGGGTTGTCAATTAAGGTACAAAGTTTGGTGTAATTTCTTGATTGGTAATTAGGAGTATTATGACAATTAAGGTACAAAGTTTGGTGTAAAACTTGTTATGATGCGCAACTAAAAATGAGTAGTTATACAATCTATGATGTATGTCATGTTTTAACTACCACTAAGAATTCTATCACCTAAATGACTCCTTTCGGACATATCAAATGAGTATGACAATTTTATAATCACATGGTTGTTTTGAAAATCAATTCTTTTCTTATGAATTCCTACGAATCCTTTCGGTCCTTTTTCGTGATGAAATCTTCTCTAATCCATTTTAACAAGTAAATAAGATGATTGTCAAGCATCCTATTCCATACTAATTTGTGCACTAATGTTTTGGAATAAAAACAAGTTGAAATTCCTTTCGGACCTATTTTTCAAAAGATTGTTTTTACCAACAAATTAAGCAAGATTAGATGTTACTTCAACAAACTCATAAAATAGATATGTTTTCATGCATCACCTTTTTCATAAAAGAATACTCCATTAACCAATCACATCATATACACAAGTATATCACAAATTACTCCATAGCAATCATATTAAAACACATGTAAATAAGAAAACTTTCATAAAATTCAAAGTAACAATTGTTCATTATAAGTATCAAGGTGTACCTAGTCTTGAGAATTAAAATGAATAAACTTGTGGAACTATAGCAACCACACTCCTCCAATTGCTCACTAACGTAAGTAAACGACTCCACACTCGAACCAATACTTGAGACTTTAACTCAACACGTTCTGGACGTTTTCACAACACTTAGTAAACTTTCAGGCAATATAAGATAAACTAACAAGATTTGGTGTAATACTAAGTTAGATATTTGGTGGTAATAGTAATTCTAGACCCTAAGTAGTCATTATATAGCATAATGACACTTATCCTCCAAGTAAAAACGTCCCTCTAAAGTCATTAAGCAGAAATGAGCAGCCACACATGATTATGGGGAGTAAATACGTCCATAAATGCAAAACTTGTAACTTCAGTCATCTCCATCCGATCGGTTTCTCACCATCCGATCGGATGGTCATTCTTTTGGCACGTTCCAGCCGAATCGGATGCGGGTTGCATCCGATCGGTTGTAAACTGTCTGAACAGTATTTGTTTGTCTTTTCTTTGTCATTTTACGTTGCATGCATTATTTTTCTTCGTGGCATGATTTTATCCATTAGAACTTGATATTTCCTTGATAATTACGTGCAGAAAACTTGTCTTTATCAAATCCTTTTGTCCATGCGACGTTTCTTCCTTTCTTGATCTACTTGAAACTCTCCAAAAATGCATGACCACTTCATTTCTTCATCTTTTAATCATTTTTACCTGCTTTTGGCTATATTTGCATGCATAAACACTTTTCCACGATTAAGTAACAAATATATACAAATATGACCAATTTCCACACATAAAACAAACAATAACGCGACTAAAAACATGTTAAATTTGAGCGTTATCAGAGGTCTTTTTAAAGGGTTGTAACGTTAGGTATAGGGATATGAAATACACGGTTTTGTTGGATATAGGCAATCTTTACTGGTGGCGAGTTAACAATCTTGGTTAATTACATGTACAATATGACGTTGCTAAGCCAAGACTAGACTCGACTTAAGCTAATAAATGAAAAATAACAAAAGTATAAAACAAACATAGAATGAAACAGGATGGTAGTCCGTATGTTTTTTCTCTTTTCTTTTTCTATATTTTTTTTTCCTTTTTTCTTGATTTTTCGATTTTTTTTTTATTTTTTTATTTATTTATTTATTTATTTTTTTGCATACACTCTTACCCTACCATCCAAAATAATACATCATAGGGAATGAACATTTCTCTTACACTTGAATTTTTATATACTCTACAATAAACTAATCTAATGACTCGAATTAAGATAATCAAAACACTTGGAGTACTTTTAAGATTAACGCACATATGAGGGTAATAATATGATGTTCTTCCCCATTACTCCATAAATAAGTACTTTACCCATGAGTCCCAATCGTCCCAAAACAGTATGTACAAGGATATGACTCGACTTAGCAACCATGTAATCAATTAGATAATTAACTAAGGGTTTAAACAAATAACAATAATGCACTAAAGATGAGTGCATACACGGAAGACTAAGGCAATTTGGTTGTACATTTAAGTGGGGTGTAACAAATTCTCCCTTTAAGTAAGATGCTTAAAGTTAGAAACGAAAAGATAGGCTCAGAGGGGTGTACTAGGGGTTTCGTGTACTAAAAATGAGTACAACGCTAAGGGTGTGGGAAAAATTAATTGACTTAACTAGCCAAGTAATATGACTTAAATGGTCAAGTAATTATGATACGGGTTTAACACAAGGGTGATCCTAATGCCTCTTATCATGTAGTAAATCCTACTACACGAATGTAGTCTCACTAGCGGTCTCGGGATGCATCACTAACGCAAGTTCTAGAATCTAAATGCTACCGGTACACTCATAAGCACTAATAATGAATGCTTTTCCTATCAAATCTAAAGGCGAACCTCACATATTTGGGTGGAAAATTTTTCTGAATGGTACGGTTTTGTGCTAGTCATACAATCTCCTATCCATGAGACGCTTGCTATGGCTAAAGTTTCACTCCTAAATGTTGTAAAAAAAATTAAATTTGGCGCTAAAATTACACTAACAAGTGTTTCTCATAGTTTTATTACACACCTACCATTAAACAAACAAACTCAAGCGAAAGTGTATTTGTAAGGTATCATCATTTTACCCTCCCCTTACACTTAGGATGAACATTGTCCCCAATGTTCAAGTAAAGAATGTAAAAGTAAAACAGGTAAAAGAATGAAATCAAATACTCCCCTGATTCGCTTGGTATGGATAATATGGTAACCAGGTTAGATCTTCCTCCAAGAAAATGAACAATCAAAGCTTCCCTTCCATAATATAAATCATCTTCTTGTTATATAAAACCTGTTAAACCTGAGAAAACAGACAAGGCAACCTCGCGTAAAATCGGCGGCAATCTATATATGCTAACAAATCCTAGAAAACAAAATAAGATATAATGCTTGTGGAATGATGTTTGCAGATCTCCTGGAGGTTATAAAACTAAAGATTCAACAAAAACTTTAAGACTCCGTTAGAAAAACAAAACTGGTAAAATTTCCAGAATTTTACACGTGACGCCGTCAGGAATTTCTTCCTGACGCCGTCAGAAGTGACCTGCAGAAATTCTTATGTTAAGTTTCCGGAAAATTTCTGGAAAAACTTCGTCCTACTTCCTGGAAAATCCTGCAAAACATCATTATGACTCGATACAAGCATTTGACTCTAACAAATATGAATATACATGTTCATTTAATATTGTGGAGAATCATGATCGAGTTTGTTTCTTAAAAACATATTTGGGGTTTTCCCTTACACTTATCTTTTGCGAAATACCTTTGGATGAAGTTAAGACAAAGCCAAACAACAAAATAAAGTATTTTCACTATTTTAGTTTGAAACATGATCTTCCAACAATAAAAATAAAGCATGCATACGGAAACAAATAAAAAAACAAACAAATAAATAAAGCTTGGGTTGCCTCCCAATAAGCACTTGTTTTTGTTTGAGTTGCGAGCCTGACTCTACCCTTATTTAACGGAAATAGGGGAGGTTTTCCCTACACTTTGAATTAAGTGCGGGTGGAAGTAGCGATACACACCCCTAGAGTGGAAATATGCCTCGTGAGGAAAGTGTGGTGGAGGAATTATATGCTCAAAGGGGTGTGCTCCTATCATCATAACCTTACCAAATTCAATCGGGTTAATGGGTGGATTAAGATTTTCTCCTAGAGAGGGATCATTTTCTATCAACTTCAAGAGACTACTAGTTGGGGATCCATCTTGACCTAATAAACCCGGTTTAAACTCATAATGTTTCTTGTGATCAATCATAAATGGGTGATGTAAGCGTGTAAGGTCATTTTCCACTCCTATATTGGCTTCCTCTCTACAAGGCTTAGAGTCCACTACCTTTATCCTAAGACTACCTGGACTACATGGATTGATGGGTGAATCGGAACCTATTTCAATTCCTAAATTTTCATCCAAGGATGAAAGATTAGGTAACGGTTTTGGTTGAAGCTCCGGTTCATCAAAACTAGGAACTTCCCTAGAACTTGGAGTAAGGTTATCACTACAAGTATTCAAACCTATATCCTCAAGTGGTGGGGCTGGTCCAAGGGTTCTACCTCCATCGGAATTCCTAAAGTTTCTTCTACTTTTTCCGGGTAAGTCACGGGCGGTGTGTGTGCCTCAAATGATGGTAGGACTTGTGGGGTACTTGGTGGGCTTAGATTTTCTACTTCATAATTCCTTGTGTCAAGATCACCTATATCCTCAACATGTGTTTTATTATAATCTAACCCTAACATTTTCCTAAGTATCTCAAGTGCTTCTCTAGGCATCTCAACTTCTATATCCGAATCATAAGGATCATCCTCAATATTCTTACTGCTATATTCAAATTGCCCAAAAGATTCATCATATGTTTCTTGAGATTCATCATCATCGATCATAAAACCTAGGTCTTTTTGATCAATGTGATCATGTTTGGCTAAATCCTCCATCACATCAAGGTCACCTATGTGTTCATCCTGTATTATGGTAGTGCCTAGCCAAGACATGCAGCTAGGTGGGTCATACGAAACTATCTTAGGTGAAGGCTCATATGATGCATAGGTTTCACTAAGTGAGACATTTTGAGGGGTTGATGGAGCTCCTAAGGTGAATTCTTTAAAAGTCTTATGCACTTGGCCTCTTTTCTCAAGGTACTTAATAAAATCAATATAAGATCCTGTCCTCCTCATTTCATTTGTCCATCTTGGTATATCAAAACTGGTGTAATTATATTTTTTCTGGTAAAACTCTAGTGTCGGACTTGGTGGATTCACGTTCTCCATAATGGTGAACGGAAGAGTCAATGGAAAGGTTTTTACGAACAAAGACACGAAGAAATAGATAGACTAAAGATATCCTAAAAATAAAAATAAAATCTTACTAGAAAGGAATCTAGCAAGTAGACCTAATAAAAAGAAATCCTAACCTAGACAATAACTATTCCCCGGCAGCGGTGCCAAAAACTTGATGCGTGGGAATTGCACCAGGCTTTACCTCTCGAGGGATCTCGAGAAGCTTACAACCCCCACCAGGCAGTGTACCTGATCGTTGTAGTATAGTATAGTGACAAGTACCGGGGGATTGATCGTTCAACTCAGGAATAGTGTCGCTAGGATTAGAAAGCCTAAAGACTAGGTCTAGAGGTGAGGGATGATTCTTTTTTGTATTTTTATGTTTTTATAAAAGCAAGTAAAATCTCGGTTTTTAGAGGAGTGGGCAGAATTAGTTGCTAGTCAACTAACCCAATAACTAAGATGCAATCAAAATAAAATAATAAAAATGAAAATAAACTAAATTATACTAGTGGTGTGAGCAAAATATGGGAGAATTGTGTTTACTTAAATTTCACTACTCCCTAGATATCTTTTACAGGTTAATTACTTGTTACAGTTGCGTGGATGACGGATTGTATTCCTTAATACCATTCATGGGGTGGCGTACTTACTTCCCCAATCCAATAAGCTCCTACTTCACTCCTATGTCGAGCCGACTAAGAAGCTCCTAACATGGGATCACTAGAATTCGCTCATGCATTAAATACAATCATAAAAACCTAGTACACATCGGTTCATGTTTCTTAAGACGTTCAAACAAGTTACACAATGGAGATCTGCCAATTTTCTTAAGCCTAACATTGAAATCTTTCATCCATTATAACTATAAACAAGCAATCAACCTATAATCAACATCTAGGTTTCATTACATCTAAGCAAACACATGAAAGATCTAGCCTAGCATGTTAAAATCAAGACAAGCATAAGATATATTCAAACAACACATAGACATATTGAATGAATTGAAATAAGACTTATCTTAATTGAACATGAAAGGTTTCAAGGGGTGAAAACCCTTGAAAATACTGTTACAAACGACCTAGGGTTTATTAGGTTCGGCCCTAGTATTCTCCACACAAGTTCCTCCTTTAATGAATGAAAAATAGAAAAGTATATATAGATTTTGTGAGGTGACGGCGTCAAGAGTAAATTTCTGACGCCGTCATCTCGCCGCCAATAAAGTTCTCGGACAGCCTAGATTTGGGTTTGACGCCGTCACGTGTAATCCTTCTTCAGGCCGTCACCAAAATAACTCTTGACTCCCTTCTTCTGACGCCTTCAGGTTTTCTCTGGGTCGTCATGGATTTTGCTCTTGACGCCGTCAGGTACTGTTCCCAGCATAAAAAATTAAGTCTTTGCCGTTTTCTTCACTTTTATGCTCCAAAAACGTCCAAAATGCTTGCTTTTCCAGAATTCACTCCCAAAGTACCTAAAATCACAAAAGGAACGATTTAGGGCAATATTTGATCAAATAAATTCAATTCCGGGCTTAAATGACCCCCTAAAAACGGTTCATTTTTCGCCTCATCAAGACCCCCCAAAATTCTCATATATTGTTCATCTCAAGTGGGGGGGGGGGGGGGGGATGTAGTTATGATTCAAAAAAAAAAAAAAAAAAAAAAAAAAAAAGTGAAATTCCGTATGTACCAATAACTTCAGTAGTTGATTAGGAACAGATTTTTTTATAAGCAAAGAGTTCTTCTTGATTACAACTTCTAGATCACAAGCTCTGATACCACTTGTTGATCCCAGTTGAGCAAACGATCTTATAGAAGTTGACTAAGATTATGACTTAAGCAATAACGCGGAATATTATAGCTTAACTTAAGAAGAAACAATATAAATCTTCAACACTTCAATATATTTATAATATAGAGCACTCAATAATACTAGGGTTTACAACCTTGAAGTGAAATTGAACTTAACAATGATACATCTAATCTAACCCTAGGCACCTCCTTTTATAGACCAAGGAGTCCTATTAGGTTTACAATAACTTTCTACACAAGATAATATCTTTCAAATCGTAAAATATATACATACAATCTATTTCATAATTATCTATACGTGTATACAATATTATCTCTTAAACATCATAGTCTTCAGCAGCAGATTCACCTAGCAGCAGTTTGTTTACACTAGCAACAGTTTCATTATACCAGCAGTAGATTCTCATTAGTAGCAGTTTGACACTTAGATAAATCCTGAGCAGCATGATCTCAAAACCCAACAGATATTTTGACCAGGGTGAATGAGTTTGACCAAAGGGGATGGGCTTGGGTTAAATGGTTGGGCTTATGGGTAGTGTTTTGGGTTTTAAATGGACTGGACAAGATTTTAGTAGTTAAAAGGTAGAATTGGATCCGGTTTTATTTCAAGGTAATTATCACAAAGACCTTTTGTGTTATTTTAAAAAACTACAAGGACCTAAGCTGCCAATCTTCCAAAATAAATTTAAAGGACCATTCTTGTCACTTCACATTTCTTGAGGGCTAAAGTTGACCAATCTTCAAATTATTCATCAAGGACCAAAATTGTCAATCTCTGAAACTTTAGGGCCATTCTTGTAATTTCTTGAAATTTCAACATGAAGGTCAATCTTGTCATTTCTAAAACTTCACGGACTTTTCTGAGCTCACTTTGACCAATATCCTCCCCTAGCTACGGCTTTTGACTCTTTCATTCTCGTGCTCGATTTTGTCATTTTCTCATTGTTTTTCGTCCTTTTCTTAAATATTCGTTCCTGCACATTCACAATCACAAAAACATACAATCTTTGGCAATTTTGGTTAGTTTTTGGTTTATTAAGTCTTATTTTGGACAAGAAAAGGTGAGTGAATAAACACTCACCATGATGATTTTCAAGTTGGACATTGTGAAGGCTTATGATACTCTTAGTTGGGATTATCTTGTTTCAGTAATCAAGCTTATGGGATTTGGTAATAAATGTGTGAGGTGGATTAAAGCATGTCTTGAATATACTAGATCTTGTGTTCATGTTAATGGAATCGCGACTATAGAATTTGAGTTAGAATGTGGACTTCAACAAGTGGATCCTCTTGCTCCTTTTCTATTCATTTTAGCTATGAAAGGCTTTCATATTGCTATGGAAGATGTGATAGAGGCTAAAAAATTCTCCAATATTAATATTGATGATATATGTCTTTCGCATCACATATATGTGGATGATGCTATTATTTTGGGCGAATGGTCTCAATTAAACCTTGTAAACATTCTTGATATATGTAATTGTTTCTACTTAGCTTCGGGCTTGCAAATTAGTGTTGTGAAATCCAAGCTTTACAGTATTTTTGTTACGGAAGTAGAATTAAATCACTTTGCTGATCTGGCAGGTTATAAGGGAGAAAAATTGTCGCTTATGTACCTTGATCTCCCTATTGGTGCTATCATGTCCCAGATTATTTTGTAACAACCTGTTATTGATAAATTTCCTAAAAGATTGTCTAAATGGAGAGCTAATTGTCTTTCAATTAGAGGTCGATCGGTCCTTATTACAGCGGTTCTTGGCTTGCTCCCTACTTACTACCTTTCTCTATATCTAATGTCTCGAATGGTTTGTAATAAACTAGATGCAATGCGATATAAATTCTTCTAGAGGGCCAAAAATACAAATAGGAAACTACATTAGGTTAAATAGGATTTGGTTTTTGCTAGCAAAGAATGTGAAGGTCTCAAGTTTGGTAGTTAGTACTCGCTTAACTTGGCTCTTTTACATAAATGGAGATGGAGATTCCACGATTACCCTAATGCTTTATGGACTAAAATAATAAAAAATTTGTATCTTTTTTCTCGAAGAGCACAGGGTTCAGACCAAGTTAGGAAACAGGTTGGGCCTTGGAATAATATCATGAAAATTGTATATGGTCTTCATAAGAGAGCAGTTATGTTTTGTATAATGTTCTTCAGAGAGCAGGTATTTCTTCTAAAAAAGAGGCCCCTTTGAACTTTTTGACGGATCCGCTTGAAGGGAGGTCTACTTTGCGGTCAACTGATATACTTGTGTTTGGGTGGGCTGGGGAGAAACATGCTTGTGTGGATCTTACTGGAGTGTCCCTCTTGTTGGGCTCAGGGACAATGGGTTTGTTGCAGGACAAGCTGCGTTGAAAGCTGAATCGAGCAAAGTGGCTAAACACGAGAAAGCTTGCTTAGAGAATCAACACGTGTTTATCTCTTTTGCTTTTGATACATTTAGTTTCCTAGCTCCGGAAGTAGAGAAGTTTTTGTCTAGGGTTCACCGGTTTGTGCAAAGTAATTTTTCGACCCTCAAGAAATAAAACTTCATTTTTAGTAGTGATGTGTGGGATTGCGTATACACAAAAGGTTTTACTTCTCAAGGGATCTTGAGAAGCTTGCAATCCCCACCAGGCAGTGTACCTGACCGATGTAGTATAGTGTAGTGGCAAGTACCGGGGGATTGATCGTTCTACTTGAGGAATAGTGTTCGTTAGGATCAAAACTTAATTAAACTAGGTCTAGAGGTGAGGGATGATTCTTTTTGTATATTTATGGTTTATGGAAAGCAAGGAAAAATCTCGGGTATTGGAAAAGTGGGCGGAATTAGTTGCTAGTCAACTAACCCAATTAACTACAAATGCAATAAAAGTAAAATAACAAGAAAGTAAATGTAAGAAAAACAATAATAAGAGAAACGTGTTTACTTAGATTTCACTACTCCCTAGCTATCTTTCATTAATTGACTAGTTTGTTATAATTGCGTGGATGACGGGTTATATTCCTTAATACCATTCGTGGGGCCGTGTACGATCTTCCCCAACTCTATAAGCTTCTACCTCTTCCTATGTCGAGCCGACAACTAGCTCCTAACATGGTCTCCTTAGTAGTCACTCATGCATTAAATACAACCATTAAAATCGTAGTACACATCCGATTCATGTTTCTTAAGACGTTCAAGCAAGTTACCAATTGGAGATTAGCCAGTTTTCTTAAGCTTAACATCGAAATCATTCATCCACAACAACTAATAACAAACAATCATTCAACAATCAATAGCTAGGTTTCATTACATCTAAGCAAACACAAAAAAACCTAGCCTAGCATGTTAAAGTAAAGACAAGCATAAGATAGAATCAAACAACACATAGACATATTGAATGATTATTAGAAGACTTATCTTTATTCAAACATGGATGAAAGAAGGGTTTGAAACCCTTACAAGAAGGTGAAAATTCGACCTAGGGTTTGTGGTAAAGTTCCTCCAAAAGTTCTCTCCTTAATGAATGAAAATTAGAAAACTATATATAGAGATTACACATCTGACGGCGTCACGTTGTAACTCTGACGCCGTCAACTAGCCGCCAATACTCTTCTCGGATTGCCTAGATCCAGATCTGACGCCGTCACGTATAAATCTTCATATGGCCGTCACGTGTAAATTTGCTCTTGACGGCCTTGGCATCCCAAAGCATGACGACGTCACTCTTTAAATGCCAAAAACATTCTGGCGCGTCTCGTGTAAACTTTATATCCATCTCTTTGCCAACACATGACGCCGTCACATGCAAAGCTTGACGCCGTCAGGTACTATTTACAACTTGATTTTGGAGATTTTGCCGTTTTCTTCACTTTTCGCTCCAAAAATGTCCAAAATGCTTCCTTTTCCAGATTTCTTCTCCAAAGTACTTAAAATGACAAAAGGAACAATTTGAGGTAATATTTGATCAAATAATCATGACTTAGGGCTTAAATGACCCCCTAAAAGCGTAACACTTTTCGCCTCATCAAGTAGGATTGGTTTTGCCATCCAAAAGGGGGTTGCGGCGCAACTTGTTGCTCGTTTGTCTGTCATCTTATTGTAATCCGTTAAATTGTTTTTAGTAATATATCCAAATGTGTCTTCAGTTCTTCTTTGAAAAGAAAGATCGGAGATGAAATGAGTACTTTATTTTGGCTTGATGTCTGGATTAATGATACCCCATTGGCGCAACAATTTCCTAGTCTTTTCTTACCGGAAGAGTTCAAAAACGTTGTGGTTGGGGATCGTTGGAATGGCTCAAGTTTCTCTTGGAATTGGAGATGTCTCTTACGTGGAGGTATCAAAGATGATCAATATTAGAGGTGGAAAAACGGGCGGGCCGGGCGAGCACGGGCCACGGGTCAAACGGGCTACGGGCTAAATGGGCTATGGGCTAAACGGGCTACGGGCTAAACGGGCACGGGCCAAACGGGCGCATGTTATACGAATCGTTTTAGAAAATACCCAAAACGATGAAATAAATTCCTCAAACTTAACACCTCATTTTTATTTACAAAATTAAATATATTATATCTATAAGTTTTTCTTTAAAAACAATTATAATGTTATCCAATTGAGAAAAAATATGTGCCCATTTATGCCCATTTAAAAAAAGGAGGGGGACCAAATGTGCCCAAATCTTTTAAAAGTTTGCCATTTAGCCCAATTTTTTCATTTTGGGCACAAATTGCCATCTCTCATCAATATCATAGGATTTGTGATATTGTCAGGAAGGTTGCTATCCTCAATTCAGACGATTCTTGGAGATGGTCATGTGATACACTAGATTCATTCGGTTAAAGGGTTATGTAAACACCTTGATTGTTTGTCCTCACCTAGTCATTATTTGGCGACTAGGTGGAATAAGATAGTTTCTCGATACGTTAATATCCATGTGTGGAGATTGATTAAGGATCGTTTGCCTACCCATTTTAATTTATGGTTTCGTGATATCGATAGTGTCTCTCTCATATGCCAATTTGTAGTAATGGTTTGGAATCTATCTATTATACAATGTCTGAATGCATTATAGCGAATAAGGTTTGGAAATCGGTTGTTAAATTGCTAGACCTGAATCTCCCTTTTCAGCTTCCTCCTATTGAGTTTCTCGACTGTGTTAATAGCCAGGGTAATTTGCATAAGGTTAAGGATATTCTTTTCACTATTATTTACACGGCTTGGTGGGAGATTTGGAGATTCCATAATGAATCTATATTTCAGCCAGGGAAGATGAGGTTTGTTGGTATTGTAGACTCTATTATTCATTTTTCATATCTATGGAATCCGAATAGGTATAAGAAAGGAGTATGTGTTAGGATGGTTGGCTTAAAAATCCGCTTTTGTTTATATAATCAATGTGGGGGAGCTTATCGTGTACAGGTTGCTTGCGAGTCCTTGTTAGTTGCTGCTGTTAATTGCTTCTCGTGGCTGGGAGTATCGAGCAAATCAAGATTGTTTGGATCATTTGTTAATATATCTATTCTTGTTGTTTTTTCCTCAGGGCTTGTTGGGAATGCATAAAAAACACTACGGAGTGAAATCCGGTGGCATGGCCTCCGTGGGCGGGGATTTTTCTCTTGTATTGGTTATCTGTAATTGGCAAGAGTTTTTTCATGCTTTTTGTAGTCCTTGCAGTTAAAGCCTCTAGAGGTATCTAGAATGTGTAGCTTTATTTATTTCTAGATTTATATTTGTACTTTTTGGCTTCTAGTGTCTTACTAGTTTAATATAATTATGTCGTTTAAAAAAATAATTGAACCATCTTTTCACACACTTTTCTTCCGAACTATTCACAAAATTTTCATCTTCACTCTTGCAGCTACACAACTTCCAAACAGAGCCATATAGGAGGGTGTGCTATCGTATAGGGCCTCATATTTTTAGAGGCCTCAAAATATATACACAGTTATATATTTAGGGCCTCAAAATTCACTTCCAACAAAAATTATACGTTGGACAATTTTATGTTGTAAATATTTGTTAAAACTTAAGATAATCAAAATACTATATTTTTTGTTTCAATAGTTGGTATAATATATTTTTAACAATCGTATTTAGTTATCATATACATAGGGCCTCCGTTCGCTTAGCTACGACACTGCTTTTATGTATCTAACGAGTTGTATCAGACCCGACTTTTCTTTTGCAGTTAATTTGGTAGCAAAGTTAAGTTCATCTACTACAAAAAGGCATTGGAATGGAGTGAAGCACATATTCTGATACCTTCGAGGAACTACTGACTTGGGTTTATTTTACTCTAACAATTCGAAACAAGGATTGGTTAGTTATACAAATGCAAGTTATTTGTCTGATCCTCACAAAGCTAGATATCAAGCTAGTTATATGTTCTTGAATGGAAGCACTGCAATTTCATGTCGTTCTCAAAAGAAAAAACTTGTAGAAACATCATCAAATCATGATGAAGTTATTGCACTACATGAAGCTAGCAAAGAATGTGTATGGTTGAGGTCAATGACACAACTCATTGTGACTTCCTGTGGGCTAAAGAAAGATAAAATCCCAACACTCATCTACAAAGACAATGTAGCTTGTGTCACATAAATGAAAGAATTTGTTAGCCTTGCTATTTTATAAAAGATAACGTCACACATAAAGAAATGGACTAGATATCATACATATAGTACTTTAGGGACTATTATTGTAATATAGGAAAACATGTGATGTAATGAGCCTATAAATACCCCTCATGACTCTCCATGAGGGGTGTGGGAAAGTGTGTGTAAGTTTAGTTTCATTTCATTTTAATATAAACTCTTTTCTCCACCTTTCTCTCTCTACTTTCTCTCTCTAGAATAATCATGTATTTCCATCAACCTCGACCTCCGGAACGTGTTTCTTGGTCATAACAAGTGGCATCAGAGCTAACCGGGGGCGAATCGTGGTGTTTTTGGGTGAAAAAAATCGTGTTTTTTGGGTGAATATCTCGAATCTGGGTACTGTTCATCGCAATTTTGTCGAGTTTGAAATATTTCTGGCGAGTTAGGATCCTTGCGAGTTAGGAACTTATCGAGTTTGGATTTAATTTTTCGAGTTAGAATTTTTTTTATCGAGTTTGAGTGGTATACCGAGTTTGGATGCTATTTATCGAGTTAGGTTTTCTGGCGAGTTAGCCATTTCTGCCGAGTTAGGCATTCACCTTATCGTTTATCGAGTAAGGTTTTTTATTTGGTTAACACTAAACGAAACTCTGCCAAAATTCCTCTAGCTCTATCGAGTTTGAAAGGTTTACCGAGTTTGACAGGTGCTTATTGAGTTACAAAATGCTTATCGAGTTTGAAGGTTACCAAGTTAGGGAATGGTTATCGAGTTGCAAGGTTATCGAGTTAGCAAGGTTATCGAGTTTGCAAGCTTACCGAGTTAGATATTCTGGATATCGAGTTTGAAAGGTTACCGAGTTAGGGGCTTATCGAGTTAGGATATTTTATCGAGTTAGGCTCAATTATCGAGTTAGCCACAAAAAAAAAATTTATTTTTGGCGGGAAAATTTGAGTAAAATTTATTTTTGAGAGGAGACTAAACGTTCAATTTTTACGCGAAATTCAAAGTTTGGTATAACGTTGAAAATTTTGACCCGAAATTCAAATTTTTAAGCCAAAATTCAAATTTTTTCGGTGAAATTTTGCGTAAAAATTTTCAAAACTCAAATTTTTTCTCTTAACCTTAGAATTGCATTTCATAGTGATTTCCATATTATGGCCGAGAAAATTTTCCAATTTTATTTTTGGAGGGAAAATACAAAATCACTACGAATCACCCAAAATAGAATTTCAAGCTTCACCAAAACACACCAAGTTTTGCTTAAACGATCCTGATCAAGAATCACATTCAAATGACAACGGCTAGTATCAGATTTTTGTGACTACGGAGTTTTTGTACGATATTGCTTATTTGGGTTTAAAGTTCATTTCACGGGTATGTGTACTTATTTATCTCAAAGTCTAGGGGTGGATGGATGCATGACTTTCGGAGATACTTGTTTGGGCAAACACTGGTAGAGATAGTGATTAAGACTTGGATTATCTAGTTATACCCGATGTAAGGAGTTACATTGTAGTACTCACGGGTTATAGCTATCACTTTAAGGAGTTACGTTGTAGTACTCAGTGTCACATGAAGTTGTGGAGATTCCAAGAGGTGGATATTTCATTTACTGTTTGTTGGTTTGGGTATATGGCACTACCTATGCTTAAAGGAGTTACATTGTAGTGCTCAATATAGGTTCTTAGTCACACCATCGTACAAGATTAAGTCACATATCTAAGGGATGTTTACTTCATTCTCAGATTGGATTCTCTCCATACAGTGGTCATTTACTAGCTAGTTGGAATTTGAAGAGGTCGCTTAAAGGTTGAAGAGAAGAGAAGAGATTGTAGAATAAAGAGAGTCATATCCTATCAGCATATTCTCACAAATTATGCTTTCATGGTCTATCTACATTGCATCAGAAGTGTAAAGTACGGGTAATTTTGGCATGTACACACAATAGTATGATGATTTCAATACATCGCAACCATCAGGAGGGAGAAGAACATGCCAAAAGAAGTAGTGTTTCATCTCTAGTACGTTGGTTGTTCGAGGGAATTGTGCTTACACTAGAACCGAAGAAGTATTAATGATGTGTACATCAGAGCGTATTACCAACCTTCTGTGCAATACTATGTGAGTTATGTTATGATGCTCCCAGAACGACAACCATGGTGCAAACTCATTAGTATCTACCTTATCCACTGCGAGATGAGAAGAAAGTTGTCAGTTCAGGAGGGAGCAGAGGAAAAAAAAAATAAAGGCTCACTAGTTAGGAGGGAGTAATAACCTAACT
Source organism: Artemisia argyi (assembly GCA_030686995.1). Taxonomy (NCBI): domain Eukaryota; kingdom Viridiplantae; phylum Streptophyta; class Magnoliopsida; order Asterales; family Asteraceae; genus Artemisia; species Artemisia argyi. Next base: position 15,750,485 of record CM060697.1, on the reverse strand, counting down.
AGACCATTACAGTTGAAGTTCAGAGCTACAAAGACCTTTACCGTTGGTGTCAAAGATCATACGCCGAGATCGTCGGAAGAGAGAACTTCAAGTCTGCCTCAGTATCTAGACTACAGAGACTCTGCGCTTCAACAACGTCAACATAGTTTACTATTGTTGTAATTTACATGTTTATGTGTTTATAGGTCTCATTGTATCCATTCATGTGTGACGATATCTTGGAGGGAGATTGTTAGCCTTGCTATTTTATAAAAGATAACGTCACACATAAAGAAATGGACTAGATATCATACATATAGTACTTTAGGGACTATTATTGTAATATAGGCAAACATGTGATGTAATGAGCCTATAAATACTTCTCATGACTCTCCATGAGGGGTGTGCGAAAGTGTGTGTAAGTTTAGTTTCATTTCATTTTAATATAAACCCTTTTCTCCACCTTTCTCTCTCTACTTTCTCTCTCTAGAATAATCATGTATTTCCATCAACCTCGACCTCCGGAACGTGTTTCTTGGTCATAACAGAATGGTATATCAAAAAATGACGGGACGAAACATATACTTCCAAGATACCTCACACCCAAGACCTTATAAAGGATAACCAAATTAAAATAAAGTACGTCCAATCGAGCAAAAAATTAGCAGATCTTTTCACCAAGTCACTCCCAAATTCGGTTTTCAGAAAACACGTTCATGTTATTGGAATGCGGCATGTACAAAAGAAGTAACACTCTATGGATGTCTACGTCAAGGGGAGTCAATTATACACTATACTTTTTTCTATTATTGATTTGTCACTTTTGTCAATCTTAGATTAATAATGTGGCCACCTAATGTCCCCTGATTACATCAAACGAAAGTATGAAATGTTGTATTGTATATCTTGTAGTATAAATACCTCGTGAAATCTATAAATAATCTTGCATCAAAATTCACCTACTGATAATAGATAACTTACATTCTATTTTTCTCTAATAATTCCTTTACATGTCTTGAAAATTCGATTATAATAATAATCTTGTCATAAAACCAGTTAACTATACCATAATACACAATTTAGAGCAAACCTAAAAATAAATAAAAACACACTCTAGTAAGAGCTTTCGGTAAGGTAACTTAGAGGGTGAGTTAAGTTTTAACGCAGCAACAAAAATGGTGAGTTATCTTACCGGGCATGAAAGTCAAAAGAAAGTTAACTTGGTGCGTTAAGCCCTTAACCCACGTTAAGGTGACTTCTTTGTTAGAGAAAAAAAAAAAAAAAAAAAAAAAAAAAATTCATCCCACCCCCTTCTAACGGGGTTGAAATTGAAAATGAGGTGGAGGTAAGTTAAGGTGAGTTAAATGTAAGTTATGTTACGGAGCTGATATGACGCTGACGTTGCATTGCGTTAAGTTTTAACCGGGGTGACGTTACCGGTTATCTAAGCAAACAAATGTGTTGCAACTAAAGAGAACTAGTTTGTAAAGACATGTACCATGACATGACTTATTTGTCTAGTTTTTTGTTTGTAGCCTATTTTTATTTCCCCTGAAACAGTCGGTCGTTCGTCTGTTTCTTTCTTTTGTTTTTTGCACACATTTTTCTTTCTTTCTTTCAAGATCCATCTCACTTCTCAATCATTCTTCACAACACACAATCAATCTTATATACACTATTTATTTCTATTTTGATAACATCAACGAGTCTTTGATTAATTTTTCATTTGATTTTTGGTGTATTATACAATCTGTTACGTTTTAGATTTTATAAATTAGTGGATCTTCTAGACACTTAAAAATAATAATAATAATTGAAAAAAAAATGGATAATGTGATTGGTGGAAAGTTTAAGCTTGGGAGAAAGATTGGCAGTGGCTCTTTTGGAGAGCTTTTTTTGGGTAAATATATATATTTTTTTTCTTTTTTTTTAATGATCTTAATAATTGCATTCTATTTTTTGTTTTTGGGTAATTTTTTTTTTTTTTTTTTTTTTTTTTTGTTAAATTATTAATAATAAGATGATTTATATTTCCAGGAGTAAATTTACAAAGTGGAGAAGAAGTTGCAGTCAAGTTGGTATGGTGTTTAGCTCATAAATTAGCATTTGTTTTTATCGAATAGTAGTGACCTAATGTCACACATTTGGAATATGAAGGAACATTTCCGCCTGCTATAGATAACCCACTCTAGTTTAAAGACTAAATAAAAGCCTAATGAACTTTAGACCGAAGCTATATGCATCTGGTTGATTACCTAAGTTTAGGAATTCAACTTTTAAAATGCCAAACATGAACGACAACAACATTACCCAATCTTGCCGGAGCCGGGGATTTATATTTTAGGATGCCAAAAATGAGTCATATTGTGAAATGAACAGAGCTTTAGCTTCTGTTATATTTATACATAGTGCGGAGTGCTATTCCTGTCTTTAAAAAATGGGTTACAATATTTTAACAGTGCTATACATGCTTGATATTGGACTGGGGATTTTGTGGACTATGTAGCATAAACTTGCTTCCGCATCAGTGACATTCTCGTTACTTAGCTTTGTACTACAATTGGATATGTTGTAGCATTACACATGCTTATGGCGTATGTATGTTTAAAGAACTTGAAGTTTCTTTCTTCTATTGATATGTAGGCATGGAAGTCCATATTTTTAGCTAGTCCAAGTGTGTATGAGTTCAGGGTATAGCAATAAAGCATTAGACGAAGAGAGTATTTAACATGTAAATGGATCTCTAATTGCTAATGAAATCAATGTGTGGAAATCAAATTTAAAGGTTGATGTTTGTATCAAAGTTTTCAAAAAAATAGAATTCATAAAGTTCAACAAATTGATAATTATGCTTGATCAGCAGTCATATATATATTTATGCCAACTTTTATGCATCTGGAAAACGTTCCACCTAAGGAGTATTATTATGCTGGATATGAAAAACTGCCAGGATTGTTTATAGTACGACTGAAATGTTTGGTTTTGTTTTGTGTTCTAAACTGTGAATGCTTCCAGGAATCTACCAAGACCAAGCATCCCCAACTTCACTATGAGTCCAAATTGTACATGCTCCTCCAAGGAGGAAGTGAGTTTTTTCATCTTCGCTTCTTGTTATTATCATGCTTCATCTTTTTATCTTGGTAGACCCTTTTGGTCTAATCAGGAAGTTTGATTGCATTCTTATCAATATATTGCAGCTGGCGTACCCCACCTGAAATGGTTTGGTGTTGAAGGAGAATACAGTGCTATGGCTATCGACCTTCTTGGACCTAGTTTGGAAGACTTGTTTAATTATTGTAATCGGAAGTTGACACTGAAAACAGTTTTGATGCTTGCAGACCAGTTAGTAAGTATGCTGCATTGTAACTGGAGTTTCATTAAACATTTGTGTATTAATGCTGACATCCTTTCATTATTTCACTTAGATAAACAGAGTTGAATATATGCATTCGAGAGGATTTCTTCACCGTGATATTAAGCCAGACAACTTTTTGATGGGTCTAGGGCGGAAGGCAAATCAGGTGAGCTCATCCACTTTTCAAATAGTCCATACATTACAATAATTAAGTGCGGACTTATCTTGTCCTTTCGGTCTTACCATTTCTAGTTTTGGATCCTTTGTATTCATTTCAAATATTCTTATATAAGCAGTTAAGCACATGGCAGAATGGCACTAATGTAGTTATCTCTTTGGCCGGTGAAAAAGCTATATTTGGCTTGAATATCTATACTATTCTGGTGGTTTACAATTTTTCACATCTTTATGTTGTAGTTTAGGGACATTGTAATAATCCCTCTAGTTTAGGGAAGATGGGATAATGAAACTTTTCAAACATGCAACATACTTATAAAACAGATAGATGTAGAGGAGTGCAGATTAACTTGATGTGACCGAAAACAATGAAGGCGTAACTTTAGTATTGATGGGATTGTGGACAGACTATATGTTATGACAACAAACACTGTACCATAGTTTATAGTAAGAAACATAGGACCTGATCATCAAATCTATGTCCAGATCAGAGATACCAATTGGGGTACCTATTGGTCATGTATTCAGCTCACTTGTGGTATTGGGATGATGTTGCCTAGCTGTAATATGATAACATAAAATTAAAGTTTTGAAGTCATTAAAGCAGGGAAGTTACATCTTTCCCTCCATAGGCTATGCTGTCTAATGCTGCTGGTGTTCCTTTTTGTAGCCACCTGTATTTTGTATCCGGAACTTGATAGATAGTGATGTATAGCTGATTCTAACAAAACAAAATACTAGTAGCCTAGGAGGAACTTTTACACCCACTACCTTTTCAAGATGCTATGGAAAATTTTACTTGCAGGAGTTCCGGTGGCTTCTATTTATGACTGAGTATATTTTGTCAAATGAACAGGGAGGCATCATAAGACTTATGCACCTTGGCACAAATTTTCATTGTATAATACTTTTGAATAGTTTCTAGTCCTGTTATATTTGGGGTTTAGCGTTTATGGTGGTCTTCAATTGCTGAACCTGTATCCAATTGCTAATACTTATAATGATAAGGACCTTAATGAGAACTGAACAGTTTGTTGGATGGTCTGAAAAGTTATGAGAAGACCAAGAACCGTCAGTTATATATAAATCCTCTGAGGCTCTGACCTGTATATCTTACCAGTCTCCTGTTTTTTAGTTATTGATAAGTGTTCGTTATAGAAAGTCTTCCATTTCAGTCTTTTTTTTTGTGGTTTAAGTGTTTTTTCTGTGTGCTTTGGGTGTTGTTCAATGGACTGGTAGAGGAATTGTGCTGCCGATATTGTGGGCAGACCAGACCAGTGATGGGATAAAGTTCTGTAAAGGAAAAAAAACAAAACACGGAAGAGGGGGGGGGGGGGGGGGGGGGGGGATGGTAGGATGTAGGAAAGAAACACTTGTTTGACAAGATTCAGTTTTGTTTATTTTGGCACCATATCTTTTAGGCTGAGTTAGCCATACTCTGGACCGTATTTTACCTTTTCCTTTATAAATCGAACCAAACTTTAGATCCAGCCTTAAGAAACTTGAATTGATGAAATGTATGCTAATTAAATAAATATAGTTTTTTCAGATCCCTGCATCCGGTTCATATTCTTTAGTGAATGCACACTTCTCTCATTTAGGATTTTTATTTTTTATTTTTGTAATGAAAGAACTTCCCCTGTTTGGTAAAATACAACATATTCTGATGGTTTTCGTTATACAACAGGTTTACATTATTGATTATGGTCTTGCAAAGAAGTATAGAGATCTTCAGACTCACAAGCATATACCTTATAGGTATTGGAATAAACATGGGAGGAATTAATGTACACTTTTGTGTTGCTTACCGTGTGGTATTTTGTGTTCATAAATCAGATTGGAGCTCTTCCATTAGAACAATGATATGTTTATTTAACTGTATAATTTTGATCAAACTGTTCATTGATGTTCAATGTATAATAAGTTAAAGTATGCATTGTTTTAGTTTTACTATTACCAAAATTTGCAAATGTCAAAAGTTGTATAAATCTGTTCTGCTGCCTTTGGTTGATAAATGTTGGTAAAATTTTCTGGTTAGGCATGTTATATGAAGTCGTTTGTTTGATAAATGTTCTATTATGGTTTATTTGCTGTAAAATAACTACATAAATGTATTTCATGGATGTGTTTTTGTTTTTGTTTGTGAAAGATTAGAAGTTCAATTGTATTAGTAATTGCTAAACGGGTACAATCTGCTTATTAGTTGGCATGGCTTATTAATGTTCATGATCTTCCTTCTTGTTATTGTATTTGGTGTGAAAGCTGGACACAGTATCAGTGTTACACTGTTATGGTTTATTAAAGTGTGAATATGCACAAAATGGTCTCAACAGCGATGAGTTAATTTCTTACATGGCATATGATGGGCCAAGCATTATTCTGTGTATAATTCTGTACATGTAATTCGAATGTGATTAATTACGATAATTCTGGCTGCTTTTCATTTTTTCTCCACCAGTTGATTTCTTTTGCGTTTCACCTGTTTCTAATATATGCTGACAGAGTTAATTTCTTACAGGGAAAACAAAAATCTTACAGGCACAGCTCGTTATGCCAGTGTCAACACCCACCTCGGAATTGGTGAGTGGATTTGTTTATTTGTCTTGTTTTTTAATGATTTTTGTTCTCGCTTACATGAGCAGTCACTATATGACATGAAAAAGCTTTGCGGTAGCTACTCCTTCCATCTGAAACAAATTGTAACATCCTTATTCTTCTAATATCCAACTAAAAACAAATTGTCAGTTGCGGGTTTTTTTTTTGGGTGTTTGCTCATAGTTTGACTTTCAGCCTCAGTTGGACTCGTAAATCAGATAATAGTCCTCCAATGGTTTTGCCATATCCACACTACTTTAATCTTAAGACTAGCTTTCTTGTCAATCACTTTTCAGAAAATTTTTAAATATGCTTCAACTATGTTTAATCTAATCATAAACCTTTAAGAGTTATTTGGTGAGTCATGTTAAAGCTATTTGGTTGGCAATGGCAGAGCAAAGCAGGAGGGATGATCTGGAGTCTCTTGGATATGTACTCATGTATTTCCTGAGAGGAAGGTTTGAAAACCTGGTTTTATTTTACTTTTTACGTTTTGAAATGGTTCTTATCTATATGCATATTCTGCTGTAGTCTTCCCTGGCAGGGATTGAAAGCTGGAACTAAGAAACAGAAATATGATAGAATTAGTGAAAAAAAGATGCTGACTCCCGTTGAGGTTTGAGAGCCTAGTACTTTTTTATGATTGAACTTTTGAAGTTAGTTTATAGATTTTTTGTGGCATTCGTAAAATGAATAATAGTCTTTCGATAAGTATATACGTGACTTCTTTACATGCAGGTTCTTTGCAAATCTTATCCTTCCGAATTCACATCGTATTTTCATTACTGCAAATCATTGCGGTTTGATGACAAACCAGATTATTCATACTTGAAAAGGCTTTTCCGTGACTTATTCATTAGAGAAGGTATACTAGAACAAGCTTTTCCTTCCCTTGTCTCTGCCTATTTTAATTAAGTTGTGAAATAGAGTATGCAACATGGATAATATACCTGAAGAATAGCGGCGGCTTGGTGACTGTTGACCACATTAGATTTATATCTTGCGTAATAATGAGATATTTAAAAATGCTTCATTTCAGATCTTTCGAGTATTCAGAGGTTTAATAAATTTAGGATAATAGGATATTCTATTCTTTGTTTGCTATATACATTAAGTATTGAGAGAGGGTGGGGGGTTATAAGCCTTATATCCAGTGTTGTATTTTTAAGTATACTTCTTACTTTGATAATTAACTTCTTTTCTGTTCAAATGAATATCGAATTATTCATGTTTTAAACTGTTATTGATCACTACGATTATTGCCTCAGGTTATCAGTTTGACTATGTGTTTGACTGGACTATATTGAAGTATCCTCAAATTGGATCCAGTTCTAGAGGAAGGGTCAGTGTATCTCTTAGTTCTTAATTATAACTATTATTTATTATATATTATTCTATATAATAGACCTCTTTTACCAACAGACGGCTGAGAAAATTCCATTGAACCCTGGACCATTAGCAGACCGAGCAAGACGGACACCAGGTAATTATAGTATTTGATAAGAAGTCGGTTTTTTACTGTAAAAGAAAATGTGTGACAGCTGAAATTTAACATGATATCCATACAATGATTGCATAACATTTTCAATGAAAATCAAGCAATACCATCTAATCAATCTTATTATCTTACAATACTATATTATATTCTACTGAAATTGGTGTAGTCAAAATACGAATGTACGTCAAATTGTCAATGATTTGAAAGTACTTAATTTACGTATCTTTGACTTTTACCGAAGATGGAGGACACCCTCTCAGTTCCATCAGTGAAGCACTTGCTCCCCTTTTCTGTCCCACTTTCTCAGATTGGAAGAGTAGTGTATGTTTAGGAGCTAATTAAGGCTAGGCAATTAAGATAATTCTTCTACTGTTTCTAGCATTGCCATAGTACCTGGTTGTTTGCAGTTTCAGATTCCCCAAAACTCTAAAAATTTGGTTCCAACTTTCCATAGTTATTTGCTGATAGTCCGATACCACAACAAGCGACATAATGCTGAAATCTGTACATCATTTTCCACGTACTATATTTTCATACAGAAATTTAGGACCTTAACAACGCAGAATAATTCTCAGACCCTCAGTCGCTACTGAAATTTTGGACTGTATATACTTTCATGAGTTTCTAGTCTCATTAATTCCTTTTAGCATATTTTCTCTGCTGTATCACGTATTATTCCTTTTAGCGTCATCTTGCTAACCATTAAAATAGTTTTAAGGCAATTGTATCATAATATGGCTTCTTGGCTCTCGATTGGTTGGGGGTGTAGTCTTTCTCGTCAGCTTTTCTCTGACTGCAAGTAGGCTGTCCATAGACATTTAACAAGGGAGTGATCTTGGCATTTGATTTCAGTTACAATCAGAGCCGTACTAATTTTAACTTTGTTACATAAGTTTGTGTTTGACCACACGTCTTAGAATAGGTAACTGTGTGTACTATGTCAAGATTCTCTTATGGTTTATTGGGTCTAAATTTTGCTTTTGGCCATATGATCATGGTAGTCTAGGACTCTGGGATTATATGAACTTTGTTGTAATGTCTTCTTATTTATACCTGATTACTGTTAAGCACTTTATTTTGTCTGTCTAAGATAATATATTTTTTGGTCTTTTGTTGCTATCAAAAAGTTTGATATTGGTAATGTCAATTTTGAAGGAAATCTTAATGATGATTTGTCAATGTGTTTTATTTAGTGAAAAAAGAGCTTCGAGATAGATTCTCAGGTGCAGCCGAGACATTTACTAGACGAAACATATCTAGTAGCGGGTTGCATACTGATCACCCAAGGCACAGATCTTCAGAGCACTTAGCGTCATCCAAGGATGTGGTGAGTAGGGCCTCCCCTTTCTTTTTCTTGATTTAAATCATAGAGCTGTTCCCGATAATCTCTTTTTTTTTTTTTTTTTTTTTTTTTTTTTTTTTTGGTTAAAAGGCTCACAGTTTTTTCATATATTAAAATAGAGTACCATCCTTCCGGAAAATGATAAATAGAGATTTCTTTTGCTGTGTATAGTTGAAATGTAGGATTTAGCCAAGTCAATAACGAAATCAACTTTATTCTCAAATTAAGTACCACAGAGCTGCATGTGTTATATATTGTTGTCTCTGTTCACGATATAACCCGCATTTGACTTAACAAGCAAGAGAGTGGTTCCTGTGTTTTGGGAAGTACTTTCTAATGCAGTGTCGTACCTTCCATTAACAAACTTGGTTCCTATGTTTACATATATTTGAAAATTTCTTATCATATACTTCGTTGTATTTGCATGTTCAGCATGGTGACACAGATAGAGGCCGCATTTCACGAAATGGTAGTACGTCAAAAAGAGTAATAATGTCAAGCAGCAGACCAACCTCATCCGGTGAGCCTGTTGATAATCGATCCAAGCGTTTAGGTTCAGGCAGTGGGCGTATATCAACTACCCAAAGGCTTCACTCTCAACCTGGATTTGAGTCCAAATCATCATCTTTTGCACGTCCTATATCATCCAGAAGTGGTCGTGATGATCCCCTTCGAAGCTTTGAGTTGCTAACTATTGGCTCAGGGAAGAGGAAATAAAAAGCCAGTTTTGTACAATGAAAAATCATGTAATATGTGGCCCCCAGAATACTCATGTTTATCTAATGTTTCCATTGACGTATCAGTAACCATTCTCATAATCAGTTCATAGCAAAACCTACAAATGGATCACTCGCCCATGGTTCTGTCATTTCTTGCATGTGTCATATTATACATTTTCAAGATTGTTACCTCTTTCCTATGTCGGAGACCATGTAGTTTGTACTTCTGTTTAATAAGTTCATATGGCTATTGACAACTTTAAGAGTAAGCTTATTAACAGCATTATTAGGTCTTGTGTTCTAACTAGGTGAATTTCTGTAAAACCGTTTAGATGTGTTTATTTTTGTGCTCAATCAGACTTTCAAGCTGAAGAACGCAAAACTTTGGCTAAAACGGGGAAATAGTAGACGTTGCATGAAGAAAGTCCTTGTTTGTTGATAAACAGTTCATAAAGGAGACGTGTTACATAGGGAGTTCGGTTCTTTAAATCTGTAGTCTCTGGCGCTATGTTCTTCAGTTTTTTATTAAAAAAAAAAAAAAAAAAAAAAAAAGGTGAAGAAAGTACTTCCTTCCTTTTTTGCAGTTCTGGGCGGAAGATTATTACACAAACTTTCCTTTCACTTTCACTTCCTTTCTCTTCTAAATAATATCAAGAACACAAGTTCAGCTTTAGTTCTTTCCATTTCTTTTCTTTCTCCTCAATTTTAAACTCAAGAACATACCGTAGTTTGGTGATTCAGAATGAAAGCATTAATAAAAACCCTGCACAAGAGTAAAACTCTAAAAACTCAAATCTTATCAAAGACTCAAAAGTGAACATATATCATCATAACTTGTTATTACCTAATGGAGTAATGGTAATCAAGTTCTCATCCAATACAAGTTCATGTCATATCTTCTTCACCTCATCCTTAACACCATTTTCAACATATTTACTTTTCAAAGTTTGTGTTTGTTATAATTTTTCTAATTTTGTTCATCCAAAATCTTAAATTACAAATTTACAATATAAGGGGATCACCAAAGTTATATGTCTTACTCCCCTGTCTTAAAATTATTGTCAGGAGACAAAAATTATACAATTTAATAAAAGTGGGACCACTACAATTTTTAACCACTCAAATAAAATATTCTTCCGCTAAAATTCTCTTTTTATTACTTAAAAAATGGAAGGTGGACAATTTTTTTGAAACATCTCAAAAAGTAAATAGGAAATATAATTTTGAGACGGAAGGAATAGTAAAATATGTCTTTTTTTTCGTTTGCTTCAAAGTTACGGGTTTCTTTTTGAGATATTACCCTTAAAAATCAATTTTCAAATAGCGACATGCATAGTAAAGAAATTCATCAGTGACATTATATCATCTCTGCATCTCACAGTGGTTTGAATATCACGAGGTTGATAACTCAATCACGACATGCTTGTTTTGTGTTTAATATGCATTCGTTTGGTGTCACTTAAAACATGATTTTACCAAAAAGTGTTCTTGTTTTTTTTAGGATTTTGGTCATCAAATAGCAATGAACTTTTTCAAATGAACCAATTTGACACGCGAATTCTGAAAAAGTTGTGTAAATATAACGAACTTTCATAAAATGTTTCAATCTGCACATTTTGATGACGTGTTATACCTCAAAGTTTGAAACCTGACACCCTTTATAACGTGACACGTTATATGTGCAGATTGTATAAAATAGCAAATAGAGATATTATAAATTGTGTTTTTTTTTTTTTTTTTTTTTTTTTTTTTTTTTTGTAAAGGTGAAATTATATTAACTCCAAAAGATTTACATCATAAGTAACAGATTTTTGGACATCTCCCAAAAATCTCTATTATTCAAATCTGAAAAACATACACAGAAATATTCAAAACAAAGAAATCTTTGTTTATCTGATATCAGACATGTCTAACATAGATGTCAGACTTAACTGAACTCTGACCACCATACCACTAGTTTGAAACAAAGCATAACAGGGCAGAACATAACAGTTCTCAAACAAACTCATACCATTCAGCATATACATCCTTTCACTTCATCAATTCACATTTTAAAAAGCACCCACCATCTAGCTACATTTCCACATTCTCCATTCTATCATGCCACTCAACCAGCCACCACAGTAGCCAAGATAGAATAGAGAGTGGCATCACTAGGCACCCATAACATATCCATGGGGGGCTCTGCCAAACAACCTACATTTCCCTCTCAATGGAAGGCTTCAGTTGTTTAGGAACACTCTCCCTCCATGATGACCAACCTATCCTCCTGTGATATGCATTGAATGGACCAAGAAGGTTCATCTTTCACACCTCTCTATTCCATTCATCATGCACCATCCTCCAAGACCATTTAGCCTTCACAAAAGGAAGTCCTACTTTATGGTACATCCATACTGCTTGACCTCCTATATAGCAAACCATAGCATTCCAATTTCCTCCCAAGGCCAAATTGAAATTACTATGTGGCTAATATAGGTACAGTCTCACAGTTAGGACTCCAAGATACAAGGTACTTCTCAGTTGTAATGGCCTGATTATATGAAATAGTAATCAAATTAGAGTTTTTGATTATGTTAAACAAGTTACCAAACACCCCTTTATATTCTCTCAATCAGTATTCCTTGACAATTAATCATTGTAGCAGCCAATCAGTCAATCTTGTTACCTTTATGAAACTTCAGGTTATCAATACTGACTTCATCTTCATCACTTTGTTGATCTTAACTCTTCCTTAAAAATTTGACTTTCCACACCTTTTCTGCATTTAAGACATTGGCTGACTGCTTTACAATTATGGATACCATTTTGGCTCTCAATTCTTCACAAATGATATCAAAAATCTCCATTACATTCCTATTGCAGTTGTTGAATAGTGTACAATTCCTCTCTTGCCAAATGTAGTAAATAGTAGCAGCAATGTTAAGTTTCCTGATTGTGCTCCATTTACTCATTCCTTTAGTTTCATTACTCAACATTACCACAGTGTTCTCCCATGAATCATCCTTAACTGACATTTTAGTAATTCCACAAACTTTTCCCCATATTTCTTTTGCAAACTCACACTTAAAGAATAGGTGATCATGAGAATCTATACCATTATTACACAGACTGCAAACATAATTTCTTTGAGGATACCATTTTGCCAATTTATCTTGAGTACACAGTTTTGATTTGACAGCCAACCAAAGAATAAAACTGTGCTTAGGGATGCAGTTTGAATGCCATACTAGCTCTTTCCAGCAAAGTGTAGTAGAATTACCTCTTATATCATTCCACACTGTTCTGGTAGAAAACTGCTTCTCCTTACCATTGTTATTAATCCAAATGGGTTTATCAGGATGATTATTAAGAATAGGGACATCAATAGTACTCAACCAATTGAATTTACTTAACCAGTTAAGAGGCCATTTACAACCATGCTCATTAATCATATCTGCCACACAGTCAGTATCTTTGAATCTAGCATAAAATATATCTTTTTTGCTAATTCTGCTTGCCAAAGAGATTCCACTGTTCCATTTGTCATGCCAAACATTGATATTCTTGCCATCACCAATCTTATACCTCATGTGCCTACGAACAATATCTCTGGGATTTAGTAAGCATTTCCATCCCCAATTGTCTTTAGTCTCAATTTCAACATCCCAAACACTCCTACTTTTCAGCTTCACCACATTAATCCACTTGACCCACAAAGATTCCTTTCTAGCAGCCACATTCCATAAGTGCTTAACAAGTAGAGTTTTATTCCACATTTATAAAGATTTAAAGCCAAGCCCACCCTGATCCTTAGGCTTACATAACTTCACCCATGCCACTTTTGCTTTACCTTTACAACTTTCACCCTTATTCCAAAGAAATCTTTTAAAAAGCTTTTCAATATCATTCACCACTGTCTTAGGTAAAAGGAACATAGACCCCCAATAAACTTGCATTGAAGCCAAAACAGAAGCTATAAGTTGAGCCTCCCAGCATAAGATAAGCTTTTGTTTTTCCAACCATCCAACTTTGGTTGCACTTTATCCACAAATTGTTTGCAGTATGCAATTCCAATCTTTTTTGTTACCAGAGGCACACCAAGGTATCTAACAGGAAGCTTACTTCTTTAAAAGGGAAAATATTGCTTATCTCTCTCTTTGTCTCCACATCCAAGCTTCCATAGAACATAGTACATTTGCCAATGTTTGGGTATAATCCAGACATTGCACTGAACTTATCTAAAGCCCTTTTTAATGTGAACACAGAATCCTTGCTTCCATTACGAAACATGATTAGATCATCAGCAAAACATAGGTGTGTAATTTTCAATTGTGTTTTTATTGTTACATAATGAAGATTGCCCATGTATTTATAACAAATACATAACTTAATGAACAACCAATGAAAACCCTAAACCTAATGGACCGAAACCCACAATTAGGTTTGTGCCAACTAATAGTCATCTAATACTCCCCCGTAGTTTGAACGGCAGGTTTTCGAACTGACTAATTGGAACATACGTTGAAAGCCGCTTCTTATTTTCTTCAGGAGAAAAGTTCAAAATACATCCCTGTGGTATGTCCAAATCCCGCTTTTCATCCTCGTGTTTTTTCGGAACAAAACCATCCTCGTGTTTTAAAGTTGGCACAAATACATCCCTCCGTTAGTAATATCAGTTAATGAGGACTAACGATGCAAATGATTTTCCGTTATCTCCTAACAAGAGTTAAAATATTTACATCGTTAGTCCTCATTGAGTTAAAATATTTGCATCGTTAGTCCTCATTGACTATAGAGTTATAATATTTGCATCGTTAGTCCTTGTTGAGTTAAAATATTTGCATCGTTAGTCCTCATTCACTATTCTTGCATTTTTATCATTTTCCGTCCGTTTTCTTACGTTTTCGTCCGTTTTTATCTGTTTTCGTCCGTTCTTATACGTTTTCATCCATTTTTCTCATGTTTTTATCCGTTTCTATCGTTTTTCTCACATTTTCATATGTTTTTATCCGTGTTCATACACTTTTATTCGTTTCGTCTATTATTCTACGTTTTTGTCCGTTTTTCTTATGTTTTTATCCGTTTTCATCCATTTTTATACATATATTATGTATGAAAACAGGTAAAAATATATGAAAATGGATAAAAACATATGAAAACTTGACATTTGATAAAAAAAATTTTGTATCGATTTTAAATCATGATTTTGACCCCTTTCTGCTCCGAATCATCAAAAGTGTAAAACACGTGTAGGACCTTAAATATCACAACTTTATCACACACAATATAAGCACAATAAGAAGGAAAGATGGAAAGATGGTGACTTGATATGTATAAGAGTATTTCGTGTATAAAGAGAGAGAGATAAGAAATATGAGAGCTTTTATTCAAGAGAAAACACACACAAATACACACACAAGCACACACCTCAAATGAGCCTTTGAGGTGTTTAAATAGTTCTTAACATGAGATGCCCTATGGGCTTTCTATGGGCTTGGGCTTGGACTTGGTTACATGGTAGATAACAAGGCTTATGAAACATAGCACATAACATATTAGCTTGCCAAGTCCAAGGCCCAATGACTAAACTATTACTAATCTTAACAAGCGAAACAAAGTTACAATATGAGAATGACCATCGCTTCATAATACATATTTTTAATGCTAACAATCTCCCCCTAAGGGGTGGTCATTCGAATGATGCTCCACGTGATTAGGTCTTCCGTGTTCTTTGTCTTGAACTTTGTGTGTCGTTGTAGAATAGTCTTTAGTCTTTGTTCCTTCATGCTTTGTGATCTTCGATAACTGATTTTCATCGTTCTTTGTTCCTTTGTGATGTGGAGTTATCTGCCTTTCGTCACTTCTGCGTCTGTGGTGGTTGTTTGCCATTCCAACATGCTCATACATCTTTGGACATTGATATTCATATGCACGTAGTTCCCTTTCTTTCACTTTGATCTTTAGTCTTTATACTTTGTAGATTCTTCTTTTTGGCGTAGAATCTTTCTTAGAACTTTGTGTTGTATAGATCTTTGAGGGAGCTTTCTTTAACTTCCAGATGTATGTATGAGCATGTGGAATCTGTCGCCATGAAGATGAAGTGTCCCTGCATATAAACAGTTAGCAATAAAACATCCGGTACTTACAGATAAGAATTAGAGATCGTCAACAGCATAGTGTGAAGACTCCTTCTAACCCTTACCAAGGCCGTTCCCATGTCAGATACTCTCGAGAGAGCTTACAAGACCTACTTAGTAGCTCAATGACTGGGTGAGTCGCTGGGGATCACTCCACGACTGTAGACCGTTTGAAACCACCGCGAACACTAAGCGTAACCCATAAAGAATTACCGAAGTGACCTGCTGTCAGGGCTGTTTGATGTTGACCCTGGCAGGAATTTCCATTCAATCATTGAGAATCACAAAAGTGAATCCTCTCATAAATGTTCTGGCAGATTGCTAAGATCTGCGTAGGACTCTAAAGTTTACATCTGGCGTCCTTAATGATGAACAACCAGTGTAGAAATATCATGTGTTCCTATGAGATCTTTTGATGAATCTCGGGGCTCTAGACTCGATAAGTGCACATTTGGTTTCCTATGCGGAGATTAGGGAGAGGTCTCCTGCTTCAATATCAACCATCTCTAAGAGACATGTCGATAGATTACACCGGTTCCCCGTGAGAATGAAACAAGCTCTTTTAAGAGAACTTGAGTGGTTAAGAAGGTTTAGTGCAGTGCATCACTGGGTCCATGACGTCTTTGTCTTCAATACCGGTGTCACCTTAGTAACAACCAGTAGCATACGAATTGTACCCGGTGTCTGCCCTAAGGTTGAACATTTGGAGGGCTATTTCTTTTCACCCTTTTTCATAACTTTTCTTTTTAATTCTTCAACCCCTTCTTTCTCCTTTCTCATTTTCTCCTTTTTTCAAGCATACCTAAGGACTTCTAATTCTAATCTATTGGAATTGTCCTTGGGTAGATCCCTCCGGCTCTGGCAGATCATAGGACGGTTTTTCCTAACCTTAGTCACCTTATAACACCATGACTATCCTATTGTTGCCATGAAACCATTTATTGAAAATCTCTCAAAGTGTTTATGATAATAAAACACATTGTTGTTACCACTTTGAGAGTTTTGCATTTCATTTGAAGGACCCCCCCTTCACATGTGCTCATGAATATTAAGAAATTTGCACATGCGGGAGGAGTTTGCACTTTTTGAATTGATCCACTTTCAGTGAACATGACCGATTCGAGACACGCTTACATCACTAGTTAGACTAGCTTGAAATTATTACCCGTCCTGGTCAAGTCCAAAGAAAGTCTCTCGATACGGTACATTCTACTCAGACAAGTCCTATTCGAGACACGCTTACATCACTAGTTAGACTAGCTTGAAATTATTACCCGTCCTGGTCAAGTCTTTTCGATTAATGACATTTTAAGCTTCGTCAATTCATTGGTATTTACTGAGTCGAGCTCTTTTGAGATTCAGTCACAAACTTTAAACATCTTTGATCACATTTTAATCATGTCTTCTCACCCTCAAAAATAGCATAACGTGATATTTTTGATATCAACTGATTAATAAAAAGCTTTTTGGAGAGATAGACAGATTTTGATTTTGCATGAAATCGGAACATTTTAGTTTTTTATACTCCCCCTTAATAATAGCATATTTAAAATTAATTAAGGGTTTTGAGGGAGTTTTCTTGAGCACAAATTTTGAGAGATTTTGAGAAATCTTTTGAACAATCTTGAAAAAGTGCTCAAGAATTTTGTTTGAAAACGAGTTTATGCTTGAAATCTTTTTCGTTTGTTTAGACTCGAACTTTTTTGAAAAAGAGTTCGTCATTGAACGTACGAGTCCTTGATTTGAAAATAATCAGAAGTCGTCATTGAAGTACGGGTTCCGTACTGAAGTATACAAAAGCCATTGTGAAGAAACTTTTGAGAAACGACATGTTTTAGAAAAAAACATTAAAAAAGAACTCCCGCTCAAGCATCTGTACATGTCCGTATCATTGTTGAATGACATTTCTAGAAATGTACAGAATATTGATTTATACGAGAGACATGTCGTGAGAAGAATATTTTTGGATTTTTTGATTTTATATTGTTTTTGGATTTTTTGAAATTTTATATTTTTGTATTTTGTTTTTGTTGGTTTTTCAAATTTTGTATTTTTGTTTTTTCAAAAATATTTACAGCGAAGCGATTTTGAAATCATTTTTCAAGAAGATTCGAGAAGACGTTCTAGCTCCTCAGGAGTTAGGCTTCGCATGCCAATTCGTCGAACTAAATAGTCAAACCTTTCTTTTGGAAGGGCTTTAGTAAATAGATCGGCGAGTTGATAATCAGACTTAACGAAAAATAATTCAACACTACCCTCTTCCACGTGTTCTTTGATGAAATGGTAGTGGACTTTGATATGCTTCGTCTTAGAGTGATGTACGGGATTGCACGAGATGGCTATGGCACTTTTTGAGTCACAATACATAGGTATTCTGTCAAAAGTAAAGCCATAATCTGTGAGCTGTGTCCGCATCCAAAGAACTTGGGCACAACACGCAGATAGAGACACATACTCGGCTTCGGCGGTTGATAGTGCAGTACAATCCTGTTTCCTTGAAGACCAGCTTACAAGCTTTTCACCCAAAAATTGTGCTCCACCTGATGTACTCTTTGCTGTAACTTGATCACCAGCATGGTATGCATCTGAAAATGCTGTTAGATTAAACCCCGAATCCTTCGGATACCAAAGTCCCATGTTAATGGTGCTTCGTAGGTACCGAAAGATCCGTTTAACCTCTTTGAGGTGAAGTTCGGTAGGCTTTCCCTGAAACCGTGCTAACAAACAAACAGCAAATTGAATATCTGGTCGGCTAGCAGTTAGGTACATGAGAGAACCGATCATACTCCGATATTTCTTCGGATCGATAGGTTTCCAAACAAATCAGCACCTATTTTTGGTGAAGTGACCATTGGTGTACCAACAGAATCACAATTTTCCATTCCATATTTTTTCAAAATCTCTATCGTATATTTAGCTTGATTGATGAAAATACCACGAGGGGATTGATGGATTTGTAAACCAAGAAAGAATTTTAGTTCCCCCATCATGGACATTTCAAATTTACTTTTCATGAGATTTTCAAAATGTTTTGAATGGTTAGGATTGGTTGATCCAAAAATAATGTCGTCCACATAAATTTGAACGATCAAAATGTCATATTTGAATTTTTTTGATAAACAAGGTGTCATCAACCGTTCCTTTTGTGAAATTGTTTTTAAGCAAGAAAGATGATAGTTCGTCATACCACGCTCTTGGAGCTTGTTTTAAACCATAAATTGCTTTCTTAAGCTTGTAGACGTAGTCTGGATGATCTTTGTCGATGAATCCCTCTGGCTGACTCACATACACTTCTTCTTTCAGAGTTCCATTTAAGAAAGCTGTCTTAATATCCATTTGATAGACTGTGATGTTTTTGTAAGCTGCATAGGCTAAGAAAATCCGGACTGCTTCAAGTCTAGCTACAGGAGCGAATGATTCTTCGAAATCTATCCCTTCTTCTTGTGGATATCCTTTAGCCACGAGACGAGCTTTGTTGCGAATGACAGTCATTTCCTCATCCAGTTTGTTCTTCCACAACCACTTGAGGTCAAGAACACGTTTATCAAGTGGTCGTTCAACAAGTTCCCAACTATCATGTAACAGGTATTGAAGAAATTCCTCCTGCATCGCTTCAATCCAAGGGTTTTCTGCCATTGCTTCCCGAATGTTCTTAGGTACTTTGGTGCTTATTGAGCAAATGTAAATGCACAATTCGAGATCGGTGGCAAGTTGTCTCCTCGTCTGAACTGGCATTGAAGGATCACCAATAACATGTACTAACGGATGGTCTTTTGAACATTGAAACGTAGAAGGGTACCTTTGGTTGAACGAATGTGTGTTAGATGGTTCTTGTATCCTTGAAGAAGATTCAACAGAGTCTGTTGCAAACGGGTTTTCAAATACTTCTTCTTCTTCTTCTAACGTAACATCGTTTGAATTATTTGTTGGTTCTTCTTGAAAATTTGTGTTTTGGTTTTGCTCATCAACGCTTGGTAGAACAGTTTCAAGTACTGGAGTTACTTGAGTAGATGTAGATGATGTTGATGTAGTTGGTGCTTCAGCTTCGATTGTTGTGGATGCATCTTGTGGTGTTGGTGGTTGTTGATGGTTTTGAGCGGGTGCAGCGGAATGTTGTTGAGATGCATTTGTCGAAGTTCCACCATAATATTCATCAAACATTAACTCGAAGAAATTTTCCAATTCTTGTTCTGAAGGTTTATCCGTGTTTGTTGACTGAGCTCCTTGAGGTACGAGTCCTGAACTGATGTGTCCAGAAGTCTGCTGGTTTGGTGCGGGTCCTAATCCATTTTGATTAGAAGCCATTGGATTAAGCGCGGGTTCTAGAGCGTATCTATCAGAAGCCATCTGTGAAATCTCATCAAACTTCACATTCATCGTCTCCATTATCCTTTTTGTTCTTCTATTATACACCCTGAATGCCCTCGAGTTTTCTGAATATCCAATGAAGATTCCAATATCACCCTTAGCTTTTAACTTCCCTAGATCTTCTCTGTCATTCGTCGGATAGCACAAAGCGCCAAACACGTGAAGGTAAGAGATGTCAGGTTTACGGTTGTTTACTAGCTCATATGGGGTTTTATTGAATCTCGGATGGACTAGGGATCGGTTTTGAGTAAAACAAGCAGTGGCTACAGCATCAGCCCATAAGAATAGTGGTGCACTAGAAAAAATTAGCATTGTGCGAGCAGCTTCCACAAGAGTTCTATTTCTTCTTTCAACTACCCCATTCTGCTGTGGAGTTCTAACAACTGATGTTTGGTGTGTGATTCCAACATCTTCAAGGTAAGTTCTTAACTCCTGGTTTGTAAATTCTGTGCCATTGTCTGTTCTTATAATCCTTACTGGAGCTTGAAGTAGAACTTGAATATGCTTCAGAAAGGTGATGATGATGCCTAGTGCTTCGTCTTTTGATCTCAGAAACTTTACCCAAGTGTATCTTGAATAATCATCAACAATAACAAGAATATACTTCTTCCCATTAATGCTTTCAACTCTCATTGGGCCACATAAGTCCATGTGCAACATATGTTACCTTGCTTCCGAACTAGGTACGGTTTTGCGTTTATATGATGCTCTTTTACTTTTTCCTTGTTCGCATGATGGACATAGGTGTTCCTTGGTGTATTTGAATTTAGGAAGTCCGGTGACGATGTTGTCTTTGGCTAACTTGTTGATGGTGTTGAAATTGAGATGGGATAAATGTCTATGCCACAGCCAGGACTTAGTTTCGGTTGCCCTTGTCATAAGACAAATTGGTGATGTAGAAGCCATTTGGTTGATGTCGATAGCATACAGGTTTGTACCACGATTACCAGTTAAGAGATCATCACCAACCAAATTTCTAATAAAAACCGTGTTTCTTCTGAATGCAACTTCTAAATCTGCATCACAAAACTGCCTGACTGAAAACAAGTTGTGTCCCAACCCTTCGACGTAGTAAACTCGAGTGATTAAAAAATTCTCAAACCGAAGATCTCCATAACCCTGAATAGCTGCTACATGATCATTTCCAAATCGTACAGTTCCCATGAATTTCCAGACGAAATTGATCAGCAGCTTTAAATTTCCGGTCATGTGCTTGGAGCAACCCGAGTCGACGATCCAAAGACATATTTCGATAACCTGCCAAGAACAGAAGAGTTTGTATTTGGAAACCGTGTTGAATTTGGTTCCATGGGGTTAGGAGTAAAAGCAGAATCACACTCATAGACAGTTGCTACTTGTTTAGCTTGAGTTATTTCTAATTTACCGTCCTTAAGAGTGAACTCTCTACCCGTCGGAATCCACATACAAAACTTAAGATAGTTCCTAGGCATTCGACTAATAGTGGTAGTCCTAAATCGTGCAACTAATCTTTCTATAGATCTGGATCTAGCACTAGGTCTTTTTGGAACATTCTTCTGTTCAGGCGTAACATTCACATTCTTAGAAACACATTCATCGTGAACATCATAAATTAAACATTTCTTGCATATTAAACAAACAGAGTCATTACATGCATTAGAAACAGTACGCTCGACATTACATTCAGATGAAACATGTCTCTTATTACAAAGCGATAAATTCCTAGGGTGTTCTTCTACTTCTTCAACTTTATTCTTGCTACTACTCTTAGAGACAGGCGAGACTCTATTGTTCCTTGTATTGCTCTTAGGCTTTAGTCTGCTGCTCCTAGAGGTGCTTTCTAATCCTGTAGAAGGTAAGGCACACACATTAGGATTTATATTGTTGTCCTTTTTAGCATTCCTAGATTCTTTAGAATTAGCCTTTATGCACTTATCATTTGTCTTAGATGTTGAGGCAAACGCACTAGTGGGACTAATCCTAAAAAGGCCAGGTGCTAACACTTTAGGTGTTTCGACAACCGCTTTTCCTTTATCAACAATCTTTTCATTTTCACTTTTCTTAGGCAAGGGTATTGGAGTGACTGGTTTTGTCAAATCCTTTTTCTCATCGACTTTAGGAGCAAACCTTGAAATTGACATTTTTGGTTTTTGAACCGTGTTTGAAACATTTGGTTTCTCCGAAGTCAATGGTTTTGCAAACTTAGTTTCCTCACCCTTTCCTTTTTGAGTTTCAAGCTGAGCCCTCAAAAGATCATTTTCCTCTTTCATTTGCTTTAAGTCACGCTCGTACGACAATTTGTCATACTTGCATTCTTCTTTCTTTCGATCAAGTTGTTTAAAATATGACACATTTTCTTTTTCAAGCTTTATAAGAGCATTTTCATATTTTGAAACAATTGCGGAGGTCTCAGCTCTTAGTCGTTCATCGTCTTGAACAGAATATGTTTGTAAAATGATGGACATAATGTCAGTGGTCATAACAGCTTCGAAGAGAGAATCATTAAGGTTTTCCAAAACATTCATGTTTTCACGAGTATCATTAGCTTCGTTTACCAGAGATTTGTGGTCCTTGACAAAGTCGGCCGTTTCTTTTAAAAAAGCATGTTCAAAATGGATTACCCTTGCACTGATGTTATTCAGAGGGATAGTAATTTCGTTTTGAAACACCTTTTTCTGTTCGATATGAAAACTAGAATGCCAGTTGTTAATATTGATGGTAGTTTTTGAAGCAATAATATTTTGAAGTTCTTGAATTCTCTTTTTAACGTCATCCAGAATTTCTCTAGCCTCACTTGTATTAAAAGTGTTGTTAGAGGACATTTGTTCTATTTTTGAAAGAGATTTGGAAACAACTTTCTTTTTAGACAAGAATTTCGCAAATGGTCATTTTATGGAAAACGCAGATGGTTCTGTTTGTGGAACAAAAGTGATTCCCGAAAGTTTGTTCAATTTGTTGTAATCAATGGGTTTCAAATCCTTTTGTTTCATTTTATTTATGCTCTCTTCGACATGTTCAATCGTTAGCACAGAATCCCGAACGACGGAAGGATCATGTTTGGTGTAAATCACATTACCATTGTACAAAACATTCTGTTCTTGCTGAGCTTTCTTGAGATTACAAGGGGTGTTGTTACCGAGAGCCATTTTATGTTTCGTATGGTAAATCGGATTAGTTTGATTTGAAATCATTTTCATTGTTTGACTTGACTGCCCCGACTTAACCACTAATTCTTCTAAATGTGCAATCATGTGTTCTGACTCTACGATTTCTTCCAAAAGTTTGTCTTCTTTCTTTGCAAAGTCCTTTTTCAACTCATCCATTTCTTTTTCAAGATTGGTATAAGCTGTTTTTTGTTTAGAAAGTTGGTTTTGTAAATCAGAAATTTCCGCGTTTAAAGATTTTATCTTTTTGAAAGAATTAACATCAAGTGTATCAAACTTGAGTTGCAATTGTTGTTTCTCTGAAACGGAATTTTGATAACCGGTTTCTAATTCAGACAATCTTTTGTTATGAAATTCAAAAGCTTTAACGGCGGATTTGTAACTCTCAAGCTCAGCGGTCAATTTAACATTGGCGGCCTTAACATCGCGATTGACCTTTTTCACATTCTCAATTTCAATACGACAATTATTCAATAATGATTCAAACAAAGCACGTGTTTCCTCATCATTCTCAGCATACTGTGAAACGAAGCCTCCATTATGATTCATATCTGGAGTTGCTGAAGGAGTATTGCTACTACTTGGCATATCCAGGGATGTATCATAAGTGGGTGCTTGCTTCTCAAAATGTTGTTCCTCATGAGGAGACATATCAAATATATCATTATTGTGACATGTGTTGAAATTAGATACCTCAGATGGTGCATTGGTGTCATAAACAGGAAGTGTGTCAGAATCCGTGTCATACTTAGCTTCCTGAAGATTCGCCATGAATATGCAGTTCGCATCGATATCTTCTCTATCTTCCATGTCATCCATAAGAGCCATAAAGTCATTCTCCTCTACATTCAACTGAAATCCTTCCTCTGCCTTTTGTGCCAACATCACTGCTTTCTGAAAGTACGCTAGATCTTTCTTGTTTGGCTTAGTAGGACAGTTCCTTGCCATATGACCTACACCCTGGCAGTTGAAACACTTTACCGGATTACCCTGATTCACATTTCCCAAATTCCCAACTACTGGAGCTGCAACATTTCTATTCTGATTACCCATTGCCTGATTACCAACATTCTGACCCCTCTGATTTCCAACAGCCTGACCCACCTGATTCCCTGCATACTGACCATACTGATTCCCTGCATACTGACCTGCATTCTGATTCTGCATATTCTGATTACCCATGTTAAATCCAGTAGCATATCCTTGCTGATTCCCATAAACTCCAACCATTTGGCCTCCGTTGCCCATATTGAAACTCGGTTGAGCGATCTGCCTGTTGCGAGTATTCGATGAAATCCTTTGGTTGTTGTTTGTTGGTGTAGAATAGCGTCCTTGGAATGCCTTTGACAGAGAAGCAAACGCTTGTGTCAATGCTACAGCAGCTTCATCATTGTCAGTGAATTCTGGTTCTTGGAATTGTGGGTATGTCTGTTGTGGAATAACTTGTTGTTGTTGTGGGTAGAATTGTTGTTGGTAGACCGGTGTTGGTTGTTGAATGCATGATGGTTGCATGTAGTTGTGAATAGGTGATGATGGTTGTTGAGTGTTCACTTGTAATGGTGTTGGTGTATTAGCAATTAGTGCGAGAGGATCATGATTCTTTGCCAATCTTTCTTTCCTAACTTCATTAGCCTCAGCTTGATTTTGCTTCAGAAAGTCATAGAGTTGATCATAATTCACCTGATGTAAGTCCTTTGTTTGATTAACAATTGTAACATAACGTCCCCATTCTTCTGGAAGGTTATTGAGGAATTTGATGTTTGTTGCAATTGCTCGTGGTGTCAACTTTTTTCTGATTAACTCATTCATCAAAGTGCAAAACCTTGTGTAGTAAGATTCAATCTGTTCACCTTTAGTGGATGTAAAGTTCTCCCATTCAGTAAGAAGTTTGTTCTCAACATCTTGTTGTCCAATTTCTGTTCCATGACATATTCTTCTAACACGTTCCCACATAGCATGAGCACTTTCACAATTGTCGACCGCAGCAAAGATCTCCCGTGGTAATCCAAGTTGGATTAAATGCATTGCCATATCATCAGCTTTGATCTGCGCCTTGTCTTCATCAGTGTAATCTGCTTCTGTTTGTATACGCACTGATGGTTCAGTAGGAGGTGTGGTATTTGGATTACCTTGAATTTGAACTTGTCTTGGCTGAAATGGACCATTTTCTATGGATTTGATCATTAGGTGCCCGGTATCCTTTGTTTTGATGTAACGAAGCATACGGTTTGTCCATGGGAGATATCCACCTTTTTCAAGCATTGGAGGTCGGTTTTCCGCACCGGCTGCATGAATGTCTTGCTGAGTTTCCATTGATGAAGTGTAGATGGATAAAGTTGATTCTTGGATCGTTCCAACGAAATAGGAGTAGAGTTTAGAGTGAGTTGATGCAAGTATTTATGGTGAAAATTTTGACATAAAACCTTAAAACCTCAATAACTTCTTCTCGGAGCGTTTTTAGGCCTCGAAACTTCGCCTAAATTGATAAATCATTTAGCGTGTCGTTCTCCTCTGTCTCACGGTCGTTTTGACAGCTGATTCGTCGAAAACGGAGTTACGGTTCAAAAGTTATGGCCGTTTGAAGTTTGGTCGTCAAAAACCTCACTTTTGTCAAAATTCTCGAAACTTTGCTGTGTTCTCGAAACTTTGGGATTTCGAAACTTTGTGATCTCGAAACTTATGGATTGCGAAACTTCTGTGTTTGCGAAACTGATGGATTGCGAAACTTCTGTGATCTCGAAAATTTGGTGACTTGAGTGATTTCGAAAATTTTTGTTGATTTCGAAAATTTTGATTTTTTTTCGAAAAGTTTGCAGTGTTTTCGAAAAGTTTGAGTTTTTCGAAAATATTGCAATGTTCTCGAAAATTGTTATTTTTTCGAAAACCCAATCACACAAATTTCGAAATTATACAATTTCGAAATTTAGCCACAAGTCGAAGTAATTTCTTTCTTATACAAGAGAGAAAATACCGAGTATCCAACTATGATCACAAACGGAGTCGATTCTTGTGTTCTCGAAAATCTGACAAGATTTCGAAAATATGGGAGGTGATTTCGAAACTTTGTCAAAAGTTGATAATGCTTAAAGCTCACCCAAATGAAGTTTGTAATCCAAGATTCTTGTACTTTTAGGCTTAAAAACACCAAAACTTGAAGAAAGTTCCAAACTTGATGATTTTTATAAAAACTTTTTGAGATCTCGAAAACAAGTACAAAACCAAAGTCGATTTTTTAAGCTAGAAATTTTCAAAAAGATTAAAACTTTCTTGTTAGATAAGGTTTATAACACTAGTTTGTAAGCAAAAAAGTGTTAAAAACCAAGAAAAACAAGAAAAGTGAGAAACTTTTTATAACAAACTCGTGTATAAAGCTTAAAAAAACGAAACACAACAACCCCTCAACCCTCCTAAATCATTGTTAGGCGATTGATACCACTTGTAGGACCTTAAATATCACAACTTTATCACACACAATATAAGCACAATAAGAAGGAAAGATGGTGACTTGATATGTATAAGAGTATTTCGTGTATAAAGAGAGAGAGATAAGAAATATGAGAGCTTTTATTCAAGAGAAAACACACACAAATACACACACAAGCACACACCTCAAATGAGCCTTTGAGGTGTTTAAATAGTTCTTAACATGAGATGCCCTATGGGCTTTCTATGGGCTTGGGCTTGGACTTGGTTACATGGTAGATAACAAGGCTTATGAAACATAGCACATAACATATTAGCTGGCCAAGTCCAAGGCCCAATGACTAAACTATTACTAATCTTAACAAGCGATACAAAGTTACAATATGAGAATGACCATCACTTCATAATACATATTTTTAATGCTAACAACACGAAAGTTATCCGGAATGATGTTTTACATCAAAACTCGCGTGATTTTAACCTGAGATTGCAAAACAATGACGGTTTACTACCAAAACTTAAGCGGTTTTCGACTAAATTCATAACTTATAAACTTATAAACTCTTATAAATCATCAAATTTACAAGAGTTTATAAGTGCATAAGTTATGAAATTTGGTTGAAAACCGCTTAAATTTTGGTAATAGCAGCCATTGTTTTGCAATTTCAGGTTAAAACCTCGTGAGTGTTAATGTAAAACATTATTTCGAATAACTTTCATGTTTTACACTTTTGAAAATTCGGACCAAAAAGGGGTCAAAATCATGATTTAAAATCGATAGAGAAACATTTTTATCAAATGTCAAGTTTTCATACGTTTTTATTCATTTTCAAATATTTTTCCCCGTTTTCATGTATAATATGCGTATAAAAAGGGATGAAAACGGATAAAAATATAAGAAACACGGACGAAAACGTAGAATAACAGACGAAAACGAATAAAAGTGTATGAAAACGGATAAAAATTTATGAAAAAGTGAGAAAAACATAAGAAACGGATAAAAACATATGAAAATAGATGAAAACGTACAAAAACGGATGAAAACTGATAAAAACCTATGAAAACGTAAGAAAAACGGACGAAAACGTAAGAAAAATGGACAAAAAAGGATAAAAACGTAAGAATAATCAATGAGGACTAACGATGCAAATATTTTAACTCAACAAGGACTAACGATGCAAAATTTTAACTCAACAAGGACTAACGATGTAAATATTTTAACTCTATAGTCAATGAGGACTAACGATGCAAATATTTTAACTCAATGAGGACTAATGATGCAAATATTTTAACTCTTGTTAGGAGATAACGGAAAATCATTTGCATCGTTAGTCCTCATTAACTGATATTACTAACGGAGGGATGTGTTTGTGCCAACTTTAAAACACGAGAATGGTTTTGTTCCGAAAAAAATATGAGGATAAAAAGCGGGATTTGGGCATACCACAGGGATGTATTTTGGACTTTTCTCTTTCTTCTATCATCTTCTTTGTTGTTTATTTGAGCGGAAGCATAATTGTATTTGGCGGCATAGTGGTTTATTGCTTGCGGCTTTCTCTTTTGCGTGATCGTTTTGTACGTCATGGCTTGCTTTGCCTTTAGGTAGGAGCGACAATTTGCAACCAACTATTTTCGAAAACTACGATGATCTCCGATGGTAAAACAATTAGTAAGAGACAAATTTTGTTGATTGATGGGCCATATCAACATAATACGGGATGTATTAGATAGCTAGGGGTTTGAATGCTAGGTTTATTGGATAAAAGAAATACATTTGGGATCCCTCCGAATCATTGGCAAGTTGCCGATGACCGGAGGACAACTATTTTGTGATGGGTTGTAGCTAAAGCTGATATTAGAGTAAACTACAAAGATGGTCCCTGTGGTATGTGTTGACTTACACTCTTGGTCCTTTGACTATTTTTTGCATGTACACTCTTGGTCCCTGTGGTATGTGTTGACTTACACTCTTGGTCCCTAACTTTGAAACCCTTAACACCCACGATCCTTTGACCAACCGGCGTTAGCTTTGACTGTTAAACAACCCTCATGTGACTTGTACATGAGGGTATAATTGTATTTTCATTTTTCTCTTTATTCAAATATACAAAATAAATAATAAACATTCATCCTTTATCTCACTTACCAACCCATACCCTCCACACCCTCATTCTTTCTTTTATCCACATATGAATGCAAATCAACAACTATTGTTTCTTGTTGTTGTTTCTTTTCTTATGAATCAATAATAACATATAAATATAGATCCAAATTTAATAACCATAAAACCATTATCACAAAACTAAACTTAAAGGCACCGAGATCCAAACGTCACTCACCCACCCACCCTCATACTTTCTTTGATCCAGATTCACGAATGCAATCAACATCTATTGTTTCTTGTTTTTGTTTCTTTTCTTTTGAATCAATAATAACATATCAACATAGAACCAAATCTAATAACCATAAACCATTAGCACAAAACCAAACTTAAATTCCCTCGTGTTCTTGGTTCCTTTGTTCTTGATTCTCTTTTAATAATTTAGTGGTGGACTGATGATGGAGATGGTGGCGATTTGGTGGTGTTGATGGAGATGGACTGATTTCGTGGGGTGGGTGTTTGGTGGCAGACTGATGGTGGTGGTGATTTGGGTTTGGTGGCGGATTGATGGTGGTGGTGATTTGTGTTTTGTGGCGTACTGATGGTGGTTGTGTCACCGACGATGGCTTTCGCAGATTTGACAAAGGTGTTTTGGTCGGATGTTGATGGTAGATCTGTGGTGAATCGGGCTAGTGTGGAAGTGATGGGTAGCTAGAAATAAGAGATGAGTTGTATGATTATTTGGGGAAGAAATGATTTTTGTTTGGCTAATTGCTTTTATGCCTCACACGGTCCCAAGTTACAAGCTCAGATCTTTTTGAGCTTCACTATCAACTATAATTGCTCTTCGGTGATTCAATTTGGCTAATTGCTTTTATGCCTCACACGGTCCCAAGTTGTGTGGCGATTTGTTGCTTTTTCTTTGTGGGTCTTTTATGCAAGATTGCATTGTTCCATGCCACAATTAATTGATATATTTTGTTAGTAAAGAACTTTTTGAATTGCAGGGAACATCGCATGTATTCTTTCTTTTTTTTAGAAAGTTGTGGATCTGGGTATTTAGCAAGATTGTGGATCTGGTTCCAAGATGAAGAGGATGATAAGGAAGAAAGAAAATGACTAAAATGACATTTTTACCCTCATATGCTTTGCACATGACGGTTGTTTAACAGTCAAAGCTGACGCCGTTTGGTCAAAGGACTTTTAGTGTTAAGGGTTTCCGAGTTAGGGACTGTATGTGCAAAAAAAAGTCAAAGGACCAAGAGTATAAGTCAACACAAACCATAAGGACCATATTTGTAGTTTACTCCTGATATTATGTAAAATACTAAAGAGATGTATTATTGAATTGTGTTTTTGTTGTTACATCATGAAGATTGACCATGTTTTTAAAACAAATACATGACTTAATAAACAAGCAATGCAAAACCCTAAACCTAATGGACCCAAACACAATTAGGTTTTGGCCAACTAATAGTCATATAATAGATTGGAACTAGGGGTGTCATATGGGTCGACCCGAACCCGACCCGAACCCGATAAGGCCTTATATGGTCGGGTTGATTCGGGTCCAATATACCTTATCGGGTTATCGGGTCAACCCGATAGCCTTATAGGGTCGGGTTGCGGGTCTTAATTATTTCGTTATCGGGTTATCGGGTTGACCCGATAACCCGATAAGCTATAATAACACATTAAAAGTTTTATAATTTTTGAACTAAACCCGATAACCCGAACCCGATAACCCCGATAGACCCGAACCCGATAACCCGATTCCTTATCGGATCGGGTTGCGGGTTAATTTTTATTTTCCGAAAACCCGATAGACCCGACCCGATAGAGGCTTATCGGGTCGGGTTGACCCGAATGACACCCCTAATTGGAACACTTTATGAAAGTTTGTTATACTTACACAACTTTTTCAGAATTAACGTATCAAAACAAGAAAATAAAGAAAATTCATTCCTATTCTATTACAAAACCTTTTTTTTAATTGTTAATTCTACACATATATCAAAGTTTTTTAAACTATAAGCGACCCCCAAAATGTTTTTGAAGCTGTCCCAAATCCTTCCACAATTCATAGGCAATAAGCTACATTAAAATTGGCCCGGCGTTGCGTACGCAGTTCATCTGTCTAAAATTTTCTCATCGAAATGCATCAATGCTGTAGCCCGGCCAGTTTTCTAGCAGCAGCAAGTAGCCATGTAACTACTTAAACAGGCCGACAATATTACAAAGTGGGAGTTGTTGAGGGACGGACAAATATGAAAACGGTAAGCAAGTTGAACCAAGTCAACATTTTGGGCTATATTAGGTTGCTTCCTAGAACCCCACTTCAGTGTAAATGCGTAAAAGACCTTCCAGATATCCTGCATAAGTCTACTCCATTTTCGACATATCCAAACGTGTCACCATCTCATCGTCACCAAAAGTCCACAATTTGACCAACAAACAACCAACCATCTTCTTTTCAAATTCATATTTAACCAAAATTCAACAACATTGTTCTTGTACAATTCTCTCTAGCTACCTAGCAAACTTTTTTTTTTCTTTGCTCTTATAGGAAAAAAAATAATAAAATGAGTGGAACCATGTCTAGATCCAACAATCAATGGTCGCAATTCTACAGTAGTAACACCCAGCCTACAACGACCCCAACTACAGTCACAAACAACAACAGTTCTAGCAGTGTTGCTAGTCAGCTAAACCGAGTAACACGACCAAGTAACCCCCGCAGGCGATCCAGGGCTTCCAGGAAAACCCCGACCACGTTACTTAGTACCGACACGACCAACTTTCGTGCTATGGTTCAACGCTTTACTGGTGGAGGCAACAATAATAATAATGTCACTTCTGGCTCATTTATGTCAAATAATGAGTCGTCTGTTACTTCTACTCATCAGTTTTTTAACACGTACAACAACGTTAACTCATCGACTAGCTCGGCCGTGTCTATGCCTTCTAACGACGGATATAACGTGCACTTCCAGCCACTAAATAGTCAGCCGTATTTTACCATGACGGCTGACGAAGGTGGAAGTACTACAACTGCTGCTCAAGATGGACAAAGAGAGTCTTATAGTAATTGGTAAAGAGAAGATTATATGTTATAAAGATGTATGCCATTATATTAGAAGAATAAGAATCATAGAGTTTCAGTTTTCATTCTTGCATTATTTTTTTATCCAGTTTTTCAGCATGGTGTATGTATATGCTTTGACGAATTTAATTGATTAAATGTGTTTGAATGTATTTGTATGTATGCTATCTAATATATCACAGCTTTTCCAAACTTTCTGGTTAATTTTTTCTTTAAGACATCTAAGCCTATGGTTTAAACGTGTCTTTAAAAGTAGGGCCGTCTCATGGATTTGGATGACCCAATGCGAAATTACGAATAAGACCCCGTAAATCACGAACTTAATTATTATGAAAAATTCAAAACATAATATACTTAGACATATATAAATACTAATGGACATATACTAAATCGGAGGCCTCTTACAAATGGTGACCATGTGTGGCTGCCCAACTTGCACATGCTAATCACCGCCACTATTTAAAAAAACTTTGAATTCGTGTTTCGAAAATTCCCGTTTTTTTTTTTTATTTTTATTTATTTATTTTTTTTTTGGGCAAAATAAGATGATATATATGTATTGATATGAATTTCGGGTTACATTTGAGAAAGGAAAAGTATTTCCGATCTTTGATTACAACCCATGAGCTTGAAACATCTAAACAATAAAACATTAACTTGACATAACTTGACCTACACCTAAACCAATTGCACAATGCTGTGATCGATGACTAAATTACCATGGCTAAAAAACTTTGTTTGACTTGAAACTAGACTTGAACTTGGTTGCTTGCTTGTACTTGAAAGCTGAATCCTAAGAACCTTGTGACAAAGAAACATGTTGAAGAAGAAAGCAACTTGCTGAAAATATAGCAACTCTAAACTCCAAAAAACATTCTCTAGAGACTCTGGAGATGCATTTCAACTTGAAGCAAACAATGTGGAAACAAAACGAGTGGCTATTACGGACGACAAAAACACATGTTACCCATGACAATATATCCTTGAAGATATAAATGTCAGTGAAGTTCTCGAATGAACTCTTCAAAAGTTAAGTCGTTTCTAATGTTATTGTTGTTTCCCCCAATCATAGTGCCTATCGATTTTCCTAGGATTTTAACGTTGTTACGCTTCGAGCCTTCACCTTCCACATTTGATTGCTCATCATAAGAACCATCATAAGGACCTAAATGTTCCTCTAAATCATAAAACTTTTGCTTTTTTTTTTTTTTTTTTTTTTTTTTTTTTTTTTTTTTACACTTTATCTTTTTTTTTTTCTTCGCCTTACCTTTAAGCTTTTCTGTATCCTTCTTCCTCTCTTTAATATCAGCATGTTGTCACGACCCGCCTAAGTGATACGATTATTTTCGAGGTTGATCGAGATTCCGGATTATTCTACACGTCTCTTGGAAGATCATGGATAAGCTTGGAAGCCCTTAGAACATATTAGAAGATGTAGGAATAAGTTGGAAGCTCTAGAAGCTTACTAGAAGCTTATAGAAATCCTAGAAGCTTCCATAGAAGTGTGTAGAACCTTGTACATACTAGTATAAATAGGTGGTAGCCTCATTTGTAGGGATTATCCAAGAAGTTCACTTGAAAAGCTCTCTTGTAAAAGTTCTTAGCAATACAAAGCGTTTTCATATTCCACTTGTTCTTATCTTTGAAGCTTTCTTAGTTGCATACATCGTTGAGTATTTGAGCAAGGGTGAGCTTAGTCGAGACTAAGTGCCGCACGGAAGACCTTGTAGAGACAAGTCCGTGACAAGTGGTATCAGAGCTACGTTGATTCGAGGCGATGGCGAACGTAACCGAGAAGATTGGTGCTAGTGGAAGTGTGATTCTTGATGAGAGGCAAGGTCGAGACGATAAGCGTCAAGACCCCAAGAAGAGAGGAACGTCTAAGGACGTAGTGACGAGTTTGGATACGAGATTGACGGGTGTTGAGACATCCGTGACGGGGTTGAAGGACCAAGTTGAGGGCTTGGAAGGTCTTAACTCCGAGTTTACGAGCATGAAGGAGGACTTTAGGGTCGTTCTTAATGCTCTTAGCGGTGACATGAAGCGCGAAATCCATGGCTTAAAAGAAATGCTCATGGGTGAGATCAAGAAAGTGCGAGAAGAGTTAGGAGAAGAGATCTCTAACATTCGTAAAACCGTCGAAGACTTGCAAGCTGATGTGGTGCTATGCAAGCGGTCCATGGCCAATGGAGGTGGCGAAGCTAGCCATCAAGCTCCGAAGATTGATGTTCCTAAACCATCACCGTTCGTGGGAAAACGGGAAGCTAGGGCGGTCGATGATTTCTTGTGGGAAATGGAGCAATACTTGGAAGGTGTCAAAATCACGGATGACGACTCCAAGATCAAGATGGCGACCCGATACTTGAAGGATACCGCGGCGTTATGGTGGAGGCGTCGATATGGAGATATCGAGCGAGGTACGTGTACTATCAACACTTGGGCTGATTTTGTAGTAGAACTTAAGAAGCAATTCTATCCGGAGAATGCTAAGAACGAGGCAAAGAGTCGGCTTCGTAAACTCAAGCAATCCGGAACAATCCGAGATTATGTTAAGGAATTCACTACACTTGTCTTGGAGATTCTGGAACTTTCCGACCAAGACTCTCTCTTCTACTTCCTTGATGGCTTACAAGGATGGGCTAAGACGGAGTTAGAAAGACGTGGAGTTCAAGACCTTGCTACGGCTATCGCCCATGCCGAGGCCTTGATCGACTTTGGTACTAGGAGGGAACCGCCTAAGCCGAAGGATCGAAAGATGAACCAAGAGAAAGGTGGGGGAGAGAAAGCCGCCCAAGCAAAGAATGATAATGCACGTAAGCCACCAACCGGAAAGGGCAAGGACTTGAAGACGAATTATAAGACGGGAGGATGCTTCATATGTGATGGACCTCATAGAGCTCGAGATTGCCCCAAGAAAGCAAGCCTCAATGGAATAATAGCTCATGAAGATGAGAGTACTAGCGAAGGTGGATGCATG
The DNA here is from genome assembly GCA_030686995.1 of Artemisia argyi. Taxonomy (NCBI): domain Eukaryota; kingdom Viridiplantae; phylum Streptophyta; class Magnoliopsida; order Asterales; family Asteraceae; genus Artemisia; species Artemisia argyi. The sequence goes on along the minus strand of CM060697.1, from coordinate 15,715,586 downwards.
AGTACGATGAGGATTTTGAATGCAATCAAGGCCAAGACGGAGGTGCCAAAAGTTGTAGGAAAAGGACTACAATTTATGGAAGCAACCGTCAACGGGATTAAGGTACGTGCTCTAGTTGATTCCGGTGCCACTCATAATTTTGTGTCGGTTGATGAAGCCAAGCGGTTAAGGATTAACGCTACGAAAGGGAGTGGGACGTTTAAGCCGGTAAACTCAAAAGCCAAACCGATGGAAGGAGTGGCTAGAGATGTTCGGGTGAAGATTGGAGAATGGGAGGGGACGGTTGACTTGTCGGTGGTCCCGATGGATGATTTCGATTTGGTTCTTGGGTTGGAGTTCCTCGATAAGGTACGAGCTTTTCCTATGCCATTTTCTAACACTTTATGTATCCTAGATGGTGGAAAGACTTGCATGGTTAGCACGGAGCGGGATTCTAAGTGTGGAGTGAAGACCCTTTCGGCCATGCAATTCAAAAAAGGGTACAACAAGAGTGAACCTTGCTACTTGGCGGTAACAAGGCTAGAGACGGATGACGAGTCGGGTAAGGTGGAGGTACCTAAGGATATCGAGCGAGTACTTGATGAGTTCAAGGACGTGATGCCCAAGGAGTTGCCCAAGAAGCTACCACCTAGGAGGGAGGTGGATCATACCATCGAGTTGGAACCGGGTTCCAAACCACCCGCTAAAGCCCCTTACCGAATGCCACTGCCGGAGTTGGAGGAGTTGCGTAAACAACTCAAGGATCTATTGGATGCGGGCTATATTCGACCCTCGAAGGCCCCATATGGTGCGCCGGTGCTATTTCAAAGGAAGAAGGACGGATCCTTGCGGATGTGCATAGACTACCGGGCTCTTAACAAGGTAACGATAAAGAACAAGTACCCTATTCCTCTCATTGCAGATTTGTTTGATCAACTTGGAAAGGCGAGATACTTCTCCAAGTTAGACTTGAGATCGGGGTACTACCAAGTACGGATAGCGGAGGGAGACGAGGCTAAAACGACGTGTGTCACGAGGTATGGTTCTTACGAGTTCTTAGTCATGCCTTTTGGTTTAACAAATGCTCCCGCTACATTTTGCACCCTCATGAATAAGTTATTTCACCTGTTTCTTGATAAATTTGTGGTGGTATACTTGGATGATATTGTTGTTTATAGTCATACCTTGGAGGAGCATGTCTTGCATTTGAAACATGTGTTCCAAGTGTTGCGAGACAACGAGCTTTATGTGAAGTTGGAGAAATGCTCCTTCGCCCAAGACGAAGTCGAGTTCTTGGGGCACAAGATCAAAGACGGTGGATTGATGATGGATGGGGCAAAAGTAAAAGCTATCCAAGAGTGGGAACCACCAACCAAGGTGACGGAGTTGAGATCTTTTCTTGGCTTGGTGAATTATTATCGAAGGTTCATCATGGGATACTCGGCAATAGCATCTCCATTGACGGACCTATTGAAGAAGAACAAAGCTTGGATGTGGGATGAGAAGTGCCAAGCGGCGTTCGAGAGTTTGAAGAAGGCGGTTATGGAGGAACCGGTGTTGAGACTACCGGATGTAACCATGCCCTTTGAGTTACATACGGATGCATCGGACTTTGCAATTGGAGGAGTTCTAATGCAAGACGGACACCCGATCGCATTCGAGAGTCGAAAATTAAATGAGACTGAGAGGAAGTACACGGTGCAAGAGAAAGAGATGACGGCAATCATCCATTGCTTGCGGATTTGGAGGCATTATTTGTTGGGTTCGAGATTCGTGATCAAGACAGATAACATTGCCACGAGTTACTTTCAAACCCAAAAGAAGTTAAGTCCCAAGCAAGCTCGTTGGCAAGACTTCCTAGCCGAGTTCGACTACCAATTAGAGTACAAGCCGGGGAAGGCTAATGTGGTAGCCGACGCATTGAGTCGCAAGGCGGAGTTTGCGGCAATCACCCAAGCGCAATTCTTCCTCCAAGATCGAATCAAGGAAGGATTGGAACATGATCCTTTTGCCAAGAAGCTCGTGGCCTTAGCAAAAGATGGGAAGACTCGAAGATTTTGGCTTAAAGGAGACATGTTGTTCACAAAAGGAGATCGGCTTTACGTGCCTAAGTGGGGTGATCTTAGACGGGTAATCTTGAAAGAGTGTCATGATTCAAAGTGGGCCGGTCATCCAGGGATCAAAAGGACGTTGGCATTGGTTGAAGGCACTTATTATTGGCCAAGGATGGAGGACGATGTAGAGACATTCGTGCGGACGTGCCTTATTTGCCAACAAGATAAGATAGAGCAAAAGAAGTCCGGAGGCTTGTTGGAACCTTTACCTATGCCCAAGGGACAATGGGAGAGCGTTTCCATGGACTTTATCACATGCTTGCCGAAGTCGGAAGGAAGTGGGAGTATTATAGTGGTGGTCGATCGATTCTCGAAGTATGGAACTTTCATTGCCGCACCACCCGATGTTACAGCGGACGATACTGCTAAGCTCTTTTTTAAGAATGTGGTAAAGTATTGGGGAGTGCCACATGTGATCGTTAGCGATCGAGATCCGAGATTCACAGGGCGCTTTTGGTCAGAGTTGTTCAAGATGATGGGAACAGAGTTGAACTTCTCTACGAGTTTTCATCCCCAAACGAACGGGCAAACGGAAAGGGTGAATGCCCTATTGGAGCTCTATCTTCGGCACTACATAAGTGCCAACCAACATGATTGGGCTAAACTCCTTGATGTTGCTCAATTCTCTTACAACATGCAACGGAGTGAAGCTACGGGGAAGAGTCCTTTTGAATTGGTGACGGGGCGCCAACCATTGACTCCCAATGCCTTAGCCGCATCATACGAGGGGAGTAGCCCGGTCGCTTACAAGACGATGAAGGAATGGCATGAGCAAGCGGATATGGCCCGGGCATCGTTGGACAAAGCGGCTAAGAAGATGAAGAAGTGGGCGGATGAGAAAAGGAGACACGTCGAGTTCGAGGTCGGAGACCAAGTGATGGTAAAGCTCTTGCCTCAACAATTCAAGTCATTGAGGAAGGTGCATAAGGGATTGATACGGAGGTATGAAGGCCCTTTCCCGGTGATTGGACGTGTTGGGAAAGTATCTTATCGACTTCAACTACCGCCCAAGTTGAAGATTCACCCGGTCTTCCACGTTAGCTTTCTCAAGCCTTATCATGGAGACAAGGAAGACCCGGAACGGGGGGTGTCCAAGCGGGCACCAACAGCGGTTGTAACTTCGTACGATCGAGAGGTTGAAGAGATCTTGTCAGATCGTACAATACGAAGACGAGGAGTGCCGAGTTACAAGGAGTACTTGATCAAGTGGCGTGGGTTGCCCGATAGCGAAGCGAGTTGGGAAGCCGAAGATTTATTGTGGCAATTTGCGGACAAGATCAAGAAGTATCATGAGGAAGGCACGACGAGGAAGTCGCGAGCTTAGGTGGGGGAGGATGTCACGACCCGCCTAATTGATACGATTATTTTCGAGGTTGATCGGAATTCCGGATTATTCTACACTTCTCTTGGAAGATCATGGATAAGCTTGGAAGCCCTTAGAACATATTAGAAGATGTAGGAATAAGTTGGAAGCTCTAGAAGCTTATAGAAATCCTAGAAGCTTTCATAGAAGTGTGTTGAACCTTGTACATACTAGTATAAATAGGTGGTAGCCTCATTTGTAGGGATTATCCAAGAAGTTCACTTGAAAAGCTCTCTTGTAAAAGTTCTTAGCAATACAAAGCGTTTTCATATTCCACTTGTTCCTATCTTTGAAGCTTTCTTAGTTGCATACATCGTTGAGTATTTGAGCAAGGCTGAGCTTAGTCGAGACTAAGTGCCGCACGGAAGACCTTGTAGAGACAAGTCCGTGACAATGTGCTGCTGCGATTTTGGCATGGACTATTTATAAGAGTATTTATTCTAACAACTTTGCCCATACCCGACTTCTATACCCGTTTTGCATAAGAAGTTTCGAAATAATTAATGAGAATCTTTTTTTAATTTAGCTTCCTCAATAAGTTAGCTAAAAAGCATAAAACTCTTGCCCTTAATCAACAACTATAGCTTTTGGATTCAAAACTCTTGCTCAGAACCCATGAAACAAAAAAGCGTATCCTAGGATACATTCTACGTGTTCCATTAATAAGCTTTCTCAACAAGCTAATCAGTAACTATTGTTTTCAATAATATTATTTGGCATATCATATCACTGATTCATTTTGTGTTGAGACAAATATTAATGCGGATCGTTATCAATTGACTACAATCAAGAATGGAGAACAACTCAAATAAAAAATACCTGAAGGTTTCTTGTATTATTAAACAACCTATACTTTTAGAAAAAGTAGAATCAACCTAAATAAATATTAAATATTGGACACTAATTTCCTATTTTTAAACACGCAATTGATCAGGAATATAATCTCCCAATTGATACGTGGGATTGTGCCCTCGCAACAGGTTTTACCTCTCAAGAGATCTTGAGAAACTTGCAACCCCCACCAGGCAGTGTACCTGATAGTTGTAGTATAGTATAGTGACAAGTACCGGGGGATTGATCGTTCAACTCAGTAATAGTGTCGTTAGGATTAGAAATCCTACTAAACTAGGTCTAAAGGTGAGGGATGATTCTTTTTGTATATTTTTTTTTATATTTTATGAAAGCAAGTAAAATCTCGGGTTTTGAAGAAGTGGGCGGAATTAATTGCTAGTCAACTAACCCAATTAACTAAGATGCAATCAAAATAAAATAAAAAAAAAAAAAAAAAAAAAAAACAAAAATTAAACTAATATGCTAATGTGGTGAAAACAATAATGAGAAAAGTTGTGTTTACTTAGATTTCATTACTCCCTATATATTTTTTACCGGTTGATTAGCTTGTTACAATTGCATGAATGACGGGTTATATTCCTTAATACTAGTCGTAGGGCCGTGTACAATATTCTCTAACTCTATAAGATCCTACTTCACTCCTATGTCGAGCCGACTAAAAGCTTCTAATATGGGATAATTAGAATTCACTTATGCATTAAATACAACCAAAAATCGTAGTACATCTCCGATCATATTTCTTAAGACGTTCAAGCAAGTTACCAATGGAAGTCTGCCAGTTTTTTTAAGCCTAACATCGAATACAATCATCCGTAACAATTATAAACAAACAATCAACCAATAATCAACATCTAGGTTTCACTACATCTAAGCAAACACAATAAAAATCTAGCCTAACATGTTAAAAGAAAGAAAAGCATAAGATAGAATCAAATAATACATAGACATATTGAATGATTATTGGAGAACTTATCTTTATTAAAACATAGAAGAAAGAAAGGTTTGAAACCCCTTCAATATGCAGGAAATTCGACCTAGGGTTTGTGTTTAGTATTCCACAATTTGTTCCCCTCTTTACAATGAAAAATTGGAAAAATATATATAAATTAAGCATCCTGACGGCGTCATGTATTAGCCTCTGACGCCGTCAACTCGCCGCCAAGTTGAAATTCGTATTGCCTAGATCCAGTCTTGACGCCTTCATGTGCAAATCTACTCTGGGCCGTCACTTGTATTTGGACCCTGACGACCTTGGTGATGCCGTCAGGCTAATTACATTGAAAATGTTCTGGGCCGTCACGTTATAAATTCCACATCCACCTCTTTTGTCACTCTTGACGCCGTCATGTGTTAAGGCTTGACGTCGTCAGGTACTGTTCCCAGCAAAGAATTTGAGACTCTGTCGTTTTCTTCACTTTTATGCTCCATAAACGTCCAAAATGCTTCCTTTTCCATATTTCTCCTCAAAAGTACCTAAAATGACAAAAGAAACGATTTAGGGTAATAATTGATCAAATAATCACGAATTCAGGCTTAAATGACCCCTTAAAAGCGGTATACTTTTCGCCTCATCAAATACCCTTACAATTGAGATTTGCTTGTCCTCAAGCAAATGCGCTTTTATTCTAACCAAATACAAGTTAGGGGTCATTTAACACTAATATAAAAGTAATTACAACAAATAATCGTTCCACTAAAGACCAAAAACAAGCACAGAGGTTATACACTAGCATCTCACAAATAGTGTTTAGATACTCACATCTCTCGGGTGTAATAAAGTATATATCACAATATGGAAATGGAAAACATCTCTCACTACCTGTCATAGCAAATAGATTACCATAGGCTTGGGAAAGGATCAAACCTCCACCACTTGGCGTAAGCACCTAGGTTAAAATATCAAAGAGGTCTTTTAAAGGGTTATAACGTTAGATGTAGGGATATGAAAAACATGGTTTTGTTGGATAAAGGCAATATTTACTGGTGGCGAGTTAATCATCTTGGTTAATTACATGTACAATATGGTGTTGCTAAGCCAAGACTCGACTCGACTTAAGCTAATAAATCAAAAATAACAAAAACATAAAACAAATATAGAATGAAACGGGATGGTAGTCCGTATATTTTTTCTCTTTTCTTTTTCTATTTTTTTTTCTTTTTCTTTCCTTTTTTTTGATTTTTTTTATTGCATACACTTTTACCCTACCATCCAAAATAATACATCATAGGGAATGTACATTCCCCTTACACTTGAATTTTTACATACTTTACAATAAACTAATCTAATGACTCGAATCAAGATAATCAAAACACTTGGAGTACTTTTTAAGATTAATGCACATATGGGGGTAATAATTTGATGTTCTTCCCCATTACTCCAAAACACTAGTACTTTACCCATGAGTCCCAATCATCCCAAAACAATATGTACAAGATATGGCTCGACTTAGCTACCATGTAATCAATTAGACAATTAACTAAGGGTTTAAAACATGTGACAATAATGCACTAAAGATGAGTGCATATACGGAAGGCTAAGGCGATTTGGTTGCACATTTGGGTGTGTTGTAACAAATTCTTCTTTTAAGTAAAATGCTTAAAGTTAGAAACGAAAAGATAGGCTCGGAGGAGTGCACTAGGGGTATCATGTACTAAAAATGAGTACAACGCTAAGGTGTGGGAAAAATTAATTGACTTTGTTAGTCAAGTAATATGACTTAAATTGTCAAGTAATTATGATACGGGTTTAAACACAAGGGTGATCCTAATGCCTCTTATCATGTAGTAAATCCTACTACACGAATGTAGTCTCACTAGCGGTCTCGGGATGCATCACTAACGCAAGTTCTAGAATCTAAATGCTACCGGTACACTAATAAGCACTAATAATAAATGATTTTCCTATCAAATCTAAAGGCGAACCTCACATATTTGGGTGGAAAATTTCTTTAAGTGGTACGGTTTTGTGCTAGTCATACAACTCCTATCCATGAGATGTGTCACACCTCGCCAAGGCGGAAACGCGAGTGTGTAACTTCATGGATATCATCACAACACATGGTGTCTATATAGAGAATAACTACATGCATAAAATAGAGCAAGTACAGACACGAAGTGTCGTAACAATACCCCAAAACAAAATAACCAAAACAAATCCAAAACAATCCAAAAATCCCAGCATAGATGATAAACCACTTCCAATGCAACTAAGGTCTCGTCTAATTACATCCTTCTACCTTATCCTTAGAAAGCTCACATGAAAATGGTGCTTAAAACGTCAACATAATGTTGGTGAGATTCATAGGTTTAAGACACACATACACTCTCAAGGCAACCAGTTCACTGTGATTATAAAACATAGCTGGACAAATAATTTAAAGTTATCATATAAGCTACAATCATTCACAAACGAATATCCACACACAAAGGCAACAACAGGACGGCTCGTGTCCTCCGATCCCAATAAACATCAATTAGGTCGCATACGCGAGTAACAGGATAAGCATCCTCCCAATTGAAGCACACACAACATCAAATGGGTCCCCAAATGAAGCACACATAATCTCACAATCGAATCATCACACATAGCATACATACGATAACATTATAAGTCCAAGCTTTTTGACACACACATAATCACAGTAACTCAAACATTTAAGACAAGCATCATTCCTATCCCAAGTTTAAAACAAAGTAAAAATATGGGACTGTGAACTCACCTCAAACCTTGCAGCTTCCACAACACAAATCACAAATCTAAACAACACAAATGAGTCCACGTTACACAAGGTCAAGCTAAAAGCTACAACCCATGTAATACTCATATGATGGATGTCTAAGACTCATATGACCCACCATGGATCTTCTAGACACCATACTAACCATAACCATAACCTAACACTCACTAAATCCCTTGCACTTATAAAATCAGAAAATGCAGAATTTTTGGGTACATTCACCCACATAAAATCATGACAAATAAAGCTCAACAACTCACACCAAAAATTTACCATGGTCTCTCATAAGCATACAAGCTAATCCCAAAAGGCCATGGACCAATAACACACACAAGTACTCAAAAGAAAATCAAACTTGTCAACTATCCAAATTCGGATCTGAACGCACACCAAAAAGTTTTAATTAACATAAAATACTTCTACAAGTTTTTATTGCCAATCCTTTTCTTGGTAGTCTAAGATAACCTAAGACTTAACTATTCCAGAAGGGCTAGTCTAAATAACACTTTTACAAGCACAATTCACTATCAAACTTTTACCCAAATTCTGTCCCGGTTTGACAGCTTTGACACATTAACAAAGAAAAATCAAAAGACCAACTTCCCGACCTTGAAATCAATCGTGGCTGGACTTTTTGGAAAGCTATTTCATTAAACTTCAATTTAGACCAAAAATTCGTGATCTAACTCATCACCATTTGTTAAATACACTCACATCGTTACAGCACTAGTTTTCTGTCCAAACTCTAACTCAATGTTTAACATGTTTTATAACCAAATCTCTTCACTAATCATCATACTATTATTAACTAATGATCCTAACTTGTTTAACATCATTAATTTACAGAAGCTTACAAACCATAGATTCATCATATCAATTATTACATGAATTGAAGTAATAACTAAGTAATTATATGAAAACTAGTGTTAGAATTATACCTTGAACTTGATTTTAGCTTCAAAAGCAAAACACTAAATTTTTCTCCTTTTCCTCTTCCTTGATCGACTCAAAATATGCAGGGAAAGAGGGCATAGGGTCGTTGGTATTGGTATATAAGGGTAAGGGTAAGGGTTGGGCTTGTTTGGGTTGGACTAGGATTCCTTAGCTTAAAATTGTATTTGGGCTCAAATTGGATTTCTTTTTTCCCCTAAAAACCCTCTTGGCCGAATTTTCATATACATTTATATTTTTTTTATTAAATTTACTTATTACACTTAAAACCTCATACTTTTTATATTTTATGTATTCCCATAACGAAACCTAACGTCTTTCGCGATAAACCTTAATTTTACGACAAACCGGAAAAATTATCATTTTCAAAACAAACTTTCCAAAAATAGATTTTTACTCCTTTATGAAATTTAACTCACAAAAACAAAACACACATAACTCGCTTACGCTCATTAACTTGAACAAAGACTCGTTACGCAAAAACACAAAAACACCAAAACTACACAAGTCATTTATACACCACAAAGGTGATCAAAATGAACTTTCTCAAATTTCAAACTTCCCAAATCACAATAAAACCATTTACGCAAAGGGATTTAGTGCTAAAACTCACCGATATCACTCTAATATCACTTAAATCACCTAGGACACACCAAACAAATGTCAACCGAGTCAAGACTAGCAGTCAAACTGACCTGCTAAAACCACGGTTGTTACAAGACGCTTGTTAAGGCTAAAGTTTCACTACTAAATGTTATAAAAAAAATTGGCGCTAAAATTACACTAACAAGTATTTCTCTTAGTTTTATTACACACCGACTATCAAACAAACAAACTCAAGTGCAATTGTATCCTATAAGGTATCATCATTTACCCTCCTCTTACACTTAGGTTGAACATTGTCCCCAATGTTCAATTAAAGGATGTAAAAGTAAAAACAGGTAAAAGAATGAAAACAAATACTCCCCTGATTCATTCGATGTGGATAGTGTGTCAACAAGGTTAGATCTTCCTCCAAGAAAATGAACGTTGAAGGCTTCCCTCCAGAAATATAAATCATCTTCTTGTCATATATAACCTGTTAAACCTGAGAAAACAATCAAGGCAAACCTCGCATAAAATCGGCGACAATCTATATATACTAACAAATCCTAGAAAGAAATTTAAGATATAATGCTTGTGGAATGAATGTTTGCATATTTCCTGGAGTTTACAAAACTAAAGAATTAACAAAAACTTTAAGACTCAGGTATAAACAAAACTCGCAAAATTTTTCAGAATTTTGGTACCTGACGCCGTCAGGTTGTAACTCTTGACACCGTCAGAATGTTCCTGGAAAAATCTTATGTTAAGTTTCCAGAAAATTTCTGGAAAAACTCATGCCTTATTTCCTGGAAAATCCTGCAAAACATCATTATGACTCGATACAAGCATTTGACTCTAACAATTACTAATATACATGCTTATTTAATATTGTAGCGAATCATGATCATTTTCATTCTTAGAAACAAATTTGGATTTCCCTTTACACTTAGCTTTTGCAAAATACCTTTATATGTAATTAAGACGAAGTTAAAAACAAAATAAATCATTTTCACAATTTAGTTTGAAACATGATCTACCAACAATAAAAATAAAACATGCATACGAAAACAAATAAAAACACACAAAACATGGGTTGCCTCCCAAGAAGCGCTTTTCTTTATTTATGAGTCTTGTAGCTAGACTCAAGGTCATGGGCTATTACGTGACCTCGTCATCAAATGTTACATCCTCCTCACTAATCATTTCATTACCACTTTCTTGATAATATTTTACGCGTTGTATGTTTACAGTGAATTCTCTATTTTCATCGTCCGTTAACACAACAGCACCCGCTTTAGAGGAGCTTTTCACCGTAAAGGGTCCCTACCATCTAGACTTAAGTTTCCCGGGAAATAACCTTAACCGGGAATTATACAATAGAACTTTGTCCCCTTCTGAGAACTCCTTAGGTTTCTTAATTCGCTGGTCATGCCATCTTTTTGCCCTTTCTTTATATGTAACGGAGGATTCATACGCTTCTAGCCTTAATTCATCAAGCTCATGGAGTTGCAAGAACCTATTCGTTCCAGCGACCGTATAATCCAAATTACATGCCTTAAGTGCCCAATAAGCCTTGTGTTCAAGTTCCACTGGAAGGTGACACGCCTTGCCATAAACCATGCGGAATGGGGTCGTTCCAATAGGTGTCTTGTAGGCCGTTCGGAATGCCCATAAGGCCTCATCGAGTTTAAATGACCAGTCCTTTCTGTTCTGACTAACCGTCTTTTCCAATATTCTCTTAATTGCCCTGTTGGTGTTTTCAACTTGACCGTTGGTTTGCGGGTGATTAGCAGTGGAGAACCGGTGGGAGACTCCATATCATTTCATGACCTTTTCTATTTGCGCATTGCAAAAGTGGGTCCCCCTATCACTAATGAGAGCTTTAGGAATGCCGAACCTAGCAAACAACTTTTTCAGAAAATGAATGACTACCCTAGCATCGTTGGTCCTAAGGGCTTGTGCCTCCACCCATTTTGAAACATAATCAATGGCCACTAATATGTATTCGTTCCTCCCTGAAGATGGAAAGGGTCCCATGAAATCTATTCCCCAAACATCGAAAACCTCACAAACTTGTATAAAATTCTGAGGCGCTTCATATCTTCTTGATATATTCCCGGCTCGTTGACATGCATCGCATGCTTGTATCATCTCCTTCACATCACGAAATATTGTAGGCCAATAGAATCCTGCATCGAAAATTTTTCGTGCGGTGGTGTTTATCCCATGATGGCCCCAGAAGGGCCCGAATGACATTCTTTCATAATCTTCATCGCCTCTTTTCCTGAAACACAGCACCTGATTACTTAATCAGGACATCTTTGGAATAAGAAGGGTTCATCCCAGAAGTAGTATTTTAGTTGGGTAAAGAACCTTTTCCTTTCGTGTCTAGTCATGTGTTCCGGAATGAGTCTGCTTGCAAGATAATTAGCATAATCAGCGTACCATGGCTCAGAATCTGTTATTGACATAAGCTGTTCGTCAGGAAATGAGTCCCGAAGCTCACTCTTGTCAAGCTCACTAAGTTGGGGATTTTCGAGACGAGAGAGATGATCAGCAGCTAAATTCTCTGCCCCCCTTTTATCACGAATTTCAACATCGAATTCTTGTAACAACAAGATCCACCGAATTAGTTGTGGTTTAGCGTCTTGCTTAGCAAAAAGGTGTCGAAGAGCCGAATGATCAGTAAAAACGACCGTCTTTGAAAGGATAAGATATTGGCGGAATTTGTCGAAAGCGAACACCACGGCTAATAGTTCTTTTTCGGTGGTAGAATAATTCTCTTGAGCGGGATTCATGGTTTTGCTAGCGTAGTATATTGGTTGGAATTGTTTGTTAAACCGTTGGCCTAATACTGCTCCAACAGCATAGTCGCTAGCGTCACACATGATCTCGAAAGGTAATTCCCAATTGGGTGTAACCATTATTGGGGCTTGCGTGAGTTCCTTTTTCAGTAGATTGAATGCATCTTTGCATTCTTGAGAGAAATCGAAAGGGGCATCCTTTACAAGTAATTGAGTCATTGGCCGAGCTATTTTAGAGAAGTCCTTAATAAACCTCCTGTAGAACCCGTCATGACCCAAGAAGCTACGTATTGCCTTGACAATAGTGGGATAGGGTATTTTATATATAGCTTCAACCTTTGCTTGGTCCACCTCAATCCCATTTCCTGAGACCTTATGCCCTAGCACAATCCCTTCTTTTATCATAAAATGGCATTTCTCCCAATTTAGGACCAAGTTGGTTTCCTCGCAACGTTTGAGCATTTTTTTGAGGTTAGCGAGACAGCGGTCGAAAGAGTCCCCGAAGACCGAGAAATCATCCATGAAAACTTCCATGCTGTCTTCCATTAACTCGTGAAAGATTGCGGCCATGCATCGTTGAAAAGTGGCGGGAGCGTTACACAGCCCGAAAGGCATTCTCTTATAGCGAATGTTCCATAGGGGCAAGTAAATGTGGTTTTTTCTTGGTCCTCAGGGGTTATGGGGATTTGGAAATATCCTGAGAATCCATCCAAGAAACAGTAGTACTCGTGCCCGGCTAATCTTTCCAACATTTGGTCAATGAACGGGAGGGGAAAGTGATCCTTTCTGGTGGCATCATTGAGCTTTCTATAATCGATGCATACCCGCCAACCAGTAACCGTTCTCTGGGGTACCATCTCACCATTGTCATTTTTCACCACAGTCATCCCTCCTTTCTTTGGTACAACCTGTACAGGACTAACCCACGGGCTATCCGAAATCGGGTATATCAGCCCTGCATCCAAGAGTTTGATAACTTCCTTTTTCACCACCTCCTTAATGTTGGGATTCACCCGCCTTTGGGGTTACACGGCTGGTTTATAGTCTTCTTCCATAAGAATCTTATGCGTGCAGAAGGTTGAGTCAATCCCCTTAATGTCGGCTACACTCCATGCAAGGACTCCCTTATATTTCTTTAAAACTCCTAAGAGTTTATCCTTTTGCCCATGTTCAAGGGAAGAATTTATGATCACTGGCAATTGATCCTCTCCATGGAGGAAAGCATATTCCAAGTGGTTTGGGAGTTCTTTAAGTTCTAGCTTGGGGGGTTCGATAATGGAGGGCTTTAGCTTGTTTTCGGGTTTACGGAGTTCGAGCGGTTCAGTGGTCTCTTGTATGGGGTAGAAGGAGACTGCGCTAGCGACCTCCGTCTTCTCTTTCTCCATTATGGGGAGGAAAACCTCATCCCGTAACCATCCTTCTTCGATTTGTTCATCAACACAATTGTCAATGACATCAGTTAATTCATCGACCTCTCTTATTAAATAGAGCCGGTTAGCTGCTTCGAGAGATAGATTCATAGTGTCTTTAATATCAAAGGTCAAGCTATCGGTCCCTACTCGTAAGGTTAACTTGTCGTCGTGAACATCAATAACTGCACGAGCGGTGGCAAGAAAGGGTCTCCCTAAGATGATGGGCACCAGGTCATCCTCCTCCATCTCCTAGATTACGAAGTCAACCGAAAACTTGAACTTCCCTACTTTAACTAGCACATTCTCTGATGCGTGGGAATTGCACCAGGCTTTACCTCTCGAGGGATCTCGAGAAGCTTACAACCCCCACCAGGCAGTGTACCTGATCGTTGTAGTATAGTATAGTGACAAGTACCGGGGGATTGATCGTTCAACTTGGGAATAGTGTCGCTAGGATTAGAAAACCTAAAGACTAGGTCTAGAGATGAGGGAAGATTCTTTTTGTATTTTTATGTTTTTAGAAAAGCAAATAAAAATCTCGGTTTTTTAAGGAGTGGGCGGAATTAGTTGCTAATCAACTAACCCAATAACTAAGATGCAATCAAAATAAAATACTAAAAGATGAAAATAAACTAAATTATACTAGTGGTGTGAGCAATATATGGGAGAATTGCGTTTACTTAGATTTCACTACTCCCTAGATATCTTTTACAGGTTAATTACTTGTTACAGTTGCGTGGATGACGGATTGTATTCCTTAATACCATTCATGGGGTGGCGTACTTACTTCCCCAATCCTATAAGCGCCTACTTCACTCCTATGTCGAGCCAGCTAAGAAGCTCCTAACATGGGATCACTAGAATTTGCTTATGCATTAAATACAATCATAAAAACCTAGTACACATCGGTTCATGTTTCTTAAGACGTTCAAGCAAGTTACATAATGGAGATCTGCCAGTTTTCTTAAGCCTAACATTGAAATCATTCATCCATTACAACTATAAACAAGCAATCAACCTATAATTAACATCTAGGTTTCATTACATCTAAGCAAACACATGAGAGATCTAGCCTAGCATGTTAAAATCAAGACAAACATAAGATATATTCAAACAACACATAGACATATTGAATGAATTGAAAGAGGACTTATCTTAATTGAACATGAAAGGTTTCAAGGGGTGAAAACCCTTGAAAATACTGTTACAAACGACCTAGGGTTTATTAGGTTCGACCCTAGTATTCTCCACACAAGTTCCTCCTCTAATGAATGAAAAATAGAAAAGTATATATAGATTTTGTGAGGAGAGTAAATTTCTGACGCCGTCATCTCGCCGCCAATAAACTCCTCGGACTGCCTAGATCTAGGTTTGACGCCGTCACGTGTAGTCCATCTTCAGGCCGTCACAAATTTAACTCTTGACGCCCTTCTCTTGACGCCTTCAGGTTTTCACTGGGTCGTCATGGATTTTACTCCTGACGCCGTCACAATTTCCTTCTTGACGCCGTCAGGTACTGTTCTCAGCATGGAAAATTAAGTCTTTGCCGTTTTCTTCAATTTTATGCTCCAAAAACGTCCAAAATGCTTCCTTTTCCAGAATTCACTCCCAAAGTACCTAAACTCACAAAAGGAACTATTTAGGGGAATATTTGATCAAATAAATTCAATTCCGGGCTTAAATGACCCCCTAAAAACGGTTCATTTTTCGCCTCATCATATACCCTTACACTTGAGATTTGCTTGTCCTCAAGCAAATGCGATTTTATTCTACTCAAAATACAAGTTAGGGGTCATTTAACACTAATATAAAAGTAATTACAACAAATAATCGTTCTACTAAATACCAAAGACAAGCACGGAGGTCATACACTAGCACCTCACAAATAGTGTTTAGATACTCACATCTCTCAGGTGTAATAAAGTAATATCACAATATGAAAATGGAAAACATCTCTCACTACATGTCATAGCAAAATAGATTACCATAGGCTTGGGAAAGGATCAAACCTCCACCACATGGCGTAAGCACCTAGGATAAACTATCAAAGAGGTCTTTCAAAGGGTTGTAACGTGTAACAATTCACATTTTCAGGTTAACTTCTATTCCTGAAAATTTCACTATTGATTTTTACTATTCACTTTTCCGAAATTTGATTTTTATTTCATATTCTCGTATGATAAATCATTTCCATGGCAAAATAAAAGTTTGACACTCATCAGATCATTTTCGCGAAAATTATTAAGGAACTACACATTTTAGGGTAAAACGTCATTCAAAAATTCTACGCACAACGAAACTCGACCGCGTTAATTTTCCCCGCATCAGAAAAATGTTTGATACACTCATGATTTATTTGAGAATTAATCATGACTGAGAAAAATGTGACCAAATAAACCTCGGCCGTGAGAAACAGGAATTTTCGTTTTTAAGCACTTTTACTTAGTCGTAACCTTAGCCTATACCTGCACCGCGTTTCTAAGACAATTTGAGTTTTTACATTTTTGGAAAAAGTCAACATATTTTTCACTCCCCCGTTGACCAAAAATCATTCATTGATTTTATAAATCATTCCTTGATTTTTAGGCTTACGGTTTTATGTCTAAAAGACATTAAATACCAACCGACACTAGACTGAGCCCAATCTAGACATTGTAAGTCATTTTAAATCATTATTATCATATTAGAAAAGTAACATTTTACTTTTCTCAATTTTACACAATATTCGTACGTTTTACGTATTACGCGTTTTAGACCCGTGTTTCCAGTTTTAGCAGGGTTTGAGCACCCCAATGGAACCTACCACTCATTTTATATTTATTATGGAGTATATTGACAAGTTTAGTCATTCTTCCAAGTTTCACATTTTTACGATACCCGGTTTTACATTTAGTGGCTTAACAACTTACGGTTAGCGATTAACGGGACCAAAACTCACTCCATAAATCAAGATAATATCAAAATGACCAACCAAGTCATCCATATAACCATATGGACGAAATTTATGCACATCACCATGCATTGGTGGCTTGGTGATGAGCCTTGGAAAGTTTTGTGGTCAAAATACTTACAGGTATAGAATTTTTAGGTTTCATGTGTTACATTTTGAACCATGTATTAGTATAAACCTAACCTCCTCATCCTAGTATAAATATAAGCTCATTCCTCTTCATTTTAATACCAAAAATCCAGCCATATGTATATTCCAAGAGAGATTCATCTTTGATTTCAAGCTACAAAGTCTATATCATTGTTGAAGCTCTTGTAAAGTTTCACATGATCCTTGTACTAGTTTTCTCATTCTTTTGGTGATCTTCCATCCACACAAGAAGTGTTCTAGTAGAGACTTCAAGTGCCTTCTCAAGTAGTCACAAGTTGGTGTCAAGAGATTAGAGAAGTTGGAAGCTAAAGATCCTAGTTCAATCAAAGTCCTAATCCTTGTTCTTAACTTCCTTTCTTTAGAAAGCCCAAAGTTGTAAGCAAAACCTAATACACTTTCTTGCTCAATATCATTTTCATGCTTATCATATTTCATTCATACTATATATGGTCTTTGTGTTATGTTCATGATGTATAAAAACTCTTAAAACAAGTTATGGAAACCATATGTAGCTATATAGACATAAACAAGAAAACTAGTGACTTATATTGAGAACCACGACCAAAATAGAGTAACCATGATATGAAACACTTACCTACTATTATAGGGGGCTTAAAAAGGAAAACATAGCAATTTGAACCACCTAAAAAGAGTACACGAGTCAAAAGTTATGGCCAAAAGAAGTTAGCGAAACCAAAACGCCGAATCTGCCAAAATATCATTCTGATCAAAATCCGTATTTTTTCGAGGCACTTCTGGTCCGATTCATCAAAAAGATAAAACACGAAAGTTGTCCGGAATGACGTTTTCGTTCAGGAACAAAGAAGCTCGAGCCCTGAAAATGCTTTTCGAATGATATTTTTCTTCAAAATCTTAACAGCCCATTTTAAGGCCAAATGACCATGTAAAAAGTTATGATTAAATGAAACCAAGAGGTCTAATGACCTAAAGCCAAGACCACAACCATGGCTAAGGCCAAGGTTGAGTCTCAAGACCATGGAACAATGACCAAAGGTCACGGCAAGGCCATGACTAAATGACCATATAAACTTACTTAGGCGAAAACATGAGCTAAAGAGTTAGCGATAACTTAAACATGCAATTTGGATCTACTCCATCTAAAGAACCATGAGATCTTACAAGTAATTGTCATACAAGATTTAAGAAACTCATCCTAATAACAATCTTCATGTAAAAGTAAACTTTCCTAAGTTTATTCAAATATTGGACATGTAACTTTTCGGATCAAAACTTATATATATATATATATATATATATATATATATATATATATATATATATATATATATATATATATATATATATATATATATATATATATATATATATATATAAAATCAAATACCAGAATAGTAGGGAGCCTCATGTGAGGAGTTCATTAAGTATGACGTCGAGATGAGTTGTGGATTTACGAATTAAAGTGTCCTGGCTCCTCGAACATTTACTACATGACTTCTGAATTATGTCGGCCCGAACGGTAGTAAGCGATATATAAACTATACATGTTTCATAAACCATTTCTTTTCAAAGACTTACACTATACTAAGTACTACATCATGGACTAAATGCAAGACATATATAGGCAATTCTTCATATTCTTTCTCCAATCCTAAGTCGCAACATTCTATTATAGGTTGCTCGTATAAACCTTCGCGATTCGACCATCACATTCACTACTTGCTATATAACTTAAGGTGAGTTCATAGCCCCACTTTCCATTACTTAATTGTTTTACAAACCCTTGGGGGGAATACATGCTATTATTTTTCAACCGAACACAATGCTTTTCAATTGTATGCTTGCCTGATTGTTTTATTGTCACTAAGTACCATCCTTGCCAATCTAAGATCCCTTATTATGAACCATTTAATCACTAGTAATAGTGAGCGTGAATATTGTGAATAGGCCTATTGGGATTGACGAATCCCATTTGTATTGACTAAGTTCAAACAAATGCATTAATATTTGAAACATAGGTATGACGGCAAAGTACCTACCGGGATAACTCCGCCGATTGATATTGGTACACGTTAACGTTTTGGTGTCATAAGCTTAGTGTTATAATACCTGTTTTGTTTTCCAACCATTGGTGTGAGTCTATAGCTCACACTACCAACATATTGTGTTCAACTATTAAACAAACTCTATGAATATCACTCAACCTTTGTGTTGACCTTTTAAGCATGTATTTCAGGTCCATGATGATCAAGGATGGCACAGAAGAGCACGGATATTCAAGAGGGCTCTAAATTTTATTATCATTCAAAAACTCATTTAATGTAAATTGTAAACATGGAACCATCTGAGACCTCATTTTGTAATCTCTGATATTTATATAATTTGAATGATAAATCTTTTAAAACGACTCAATTAGAGTTCGTTTTCTATTATTATGACTGTTGTGCCGTCGAGTAACACCCAAGTTGAATTCCGCTGCATCAGTGAATTGGGGGTGTTACATAACGTTAGGTGTAGGGATATGGAAAACACGGTTTTGTTGGATATATGCAGTCTTTACTGGTGGCGAGTTAATAATCTTGGTTAATTACATGTACAATGTGGCATTGCTAAGCCAAGACTAGACTCGACTTAAGCTAATAAATCAAAAATAACAAAAACTTAAAATGAACATAGAATGAAAAGAGATGGTAGTCCGTATGTTTTTTTCTCTTTTCTTTTTCTATTTTTTTTCTTTTTCTTTTTCTTAATTTTATTTTTTTTTATATATTTTTTTTTTATTATTTTTTTTATTTTTTATTTTTTGCATACACTCTTACACTACCATCCAAAATAATACATCATAGAGAATGAACATTCCCCTTACACTTGAATTTTTACATACTTTATAATAAACTAATCTAATGACTCGAATTAAGATAATCAAAACACTTGGAGTACTTTTAAGATTAATGCACATATGGGGGTAATAATATGATGTTCTTCCCCATTACTCCATAAATAAGTACTTTACCCATGAGTCCCAATCGTCCCAAAACAATATGTACAAGGATATGACTCGACTTAGCAACCATGTAATCAATTAGATAATTAACTAAGGGTTTAAACATGTAACAATAATGCACTAAAGATGAGTGCATACACGGAAGGCTAAGGCGATTTGGTTGTACATTTAAGTGGGGTGTAACAAATTCTTCCTTTAAGTAAGATGCTTAAAGTTAGAAACGAAAAGATAGGCACGGAGGGGTGTACTAGGGGTTTCGTGTACTAAAAATGAGTACAACGCTAAGGGTGTGGGAAAAATTAATTGACTTAACTAGCCAAGTAATATGACTTAAATGGTCAAGTAATTATGATACGGGTTTAACACAAGGGTGATCCTAATGCCTCTTATCATGTAGTAAATCCTACTACACGAATGTAGTCTCACTAGCGGTCTCGGGATGCATCACTAACGCAAGTTCTAGAATCTAAATGCTACCGGTACACTCATAAGCACTAATAGTAAATGCTTTTCCTATCAAATCTAAAGGCGAACCTCACATATTTGGGTGGAAAATTTTTCTGAATGGTAACGGTTTTGTGCTAGTCATACGACTCCTATCCATGAGACGCTTGCTATAGCTAAAGTTTCACTCCTAAATGTTGTAAAAAATTTAAAATTTGGCGCTAAAATTACACTAACAAGTATTTCTCATAGTTTTATTACACATCTACTATCAAACAGACAAACTCAAGCGAAAGTGTATCTGTAAGGTATCATCATTTTAACCTCCCCTGACACTTAGGATGAACATTATCCCCAATGTTCAAGTAAAGAATGTAAAAGTGAAATAAGTAAAAAGAATGAAATCAAATACTCCCGTGATTCGCTCGGTATAGATAATATGGTGGCCAGGTTAGATCTTCCTCCAAGAAAATGAACAATCAAAGCTTCCCTTCCAGAATATAAATCATCTTCTTGTCATACATAACCTGTAAACCCTGAGAAAACAGACAAGGCAACCTAGCGTAAAATTGGCGGCAATCTATATATGCTAACAAATCCTAAAAAGCAAAGTAAGATATAATGCTTGTGGAATGATGTTTGCAGATCTCCTGGAGATTATAAAACTAAAGATTTAACAAAAACTTTAAGACTCCGTTAGAAAAACAAAACTGGTAAAATTTCCAGAATTTTACACGTGACGCCGTCAGGAGTTAACTCCTGACGCCGTCAGAAGTGACCTGCATAAATTCTTATGTTAAGTCTCCGGAAAATTTCTGGAAAAACTTCGTCCTACTTCCTGGAAAATCCTGCAAAACATCATTATGACTCGAAAATAGCATTTGGCTCTAACAAATACGAATATACATGTTCACTTAATATTGTGGAGAATCATGATCGAGTTTGTTTCTTAAAAAACATATTTGGGGTTTCCCCTTACACTTATCTTTTGCGAAATACCTTTGGATGAAGTTAAGACTAAGCCAAACAACAAAATAAAGTATTTTCACCATTTTAGTTTTGAAACATGATCTACCAACAATAAAAATAAAGCATGCATACGGAAACAAATAACAATCAAACAAAAATAGAAATCACACAAAACATGGGTTGCATCCCAAGAAGCGCTTTTCTTTATTTACGAGTCTTGTAGCTAGACTCAAGGTCATGGGTTATCGTGTGTCGTTTATACTCACATAACCAAGGGTGAGCCATTTAATAGTCGCCTCATCTTTCTTATAATCATCCCCTAACTCTAAACATCCGCGATAATACCTTTTATTCTTTTCATGAGTATATTTAAGCCCTTTTCTCTTATCATTCTCACTTAGCATTTCTATGGGCGGATACCTACTACACTTCTCCATGGAAAAATCCTTGAACCTAGGGTGTGCACGAGACATTTGGTAGACAAAATCTTCATCCCCATCCGAGAATGTAATTAACCCTTCCATAAGTTTTTCATCAAGGTTGGTCAACCTTTTGAAAGGTTTTCCAAACACAACTTGGGTTAACTTACTATCGATAAATTCTCCTAGATTCTCCATAACCATGAACTCAACAAGATAAATGAAGCTTCCAACAAACACATGCAATAACATTGCCCTAGCAATAACATTGCCCTAGCAATAACATTATCTCCTTTGTATTCTAACTCATCTACCATGATTTTATTATATTCACTACGCGAGATTATGTTCATTGGGAGAGATGAGTTAAGGTAGGCATTAAAGCTCCTAAATCCAATCTTACATGGAAATTGCATATTGAATGAGCTATCACTCTCAATCCTTGTTCTAGGCTCGACATACCTAAGAGGGTTCACTTCATCTTCCATCCTATTCTCATTAATCACATCACCATCACCTAGATCCTCATCGGAGTCTGAATAGTAAAAAGGACTAGCCCTATGGTCATCATCATGGTCAGACTCCTCCATTTCATAATTATTGTCAAAGTGGTGGTTAGGCGATAGGTTAAGTGGGTTCTCATTTTCCACTAAAAGGATTGGGGCGGGCATTTGGAAAATCCTGCGACGAAAAACACGAATAACAGGAATCAAACGATCAATGTTATTGTTATCCATCGAGATAGTTTACGAACAAAGGAAACAAAGAAATAAGATAGACTAAAGAGATCCTAAAAAAATAAAAATAAAAATAAAATCTTACTAGAAAGAAATCTAGCAAGTAGACCTAATAAAAAGAAATCCAAACCTAGACAACAACTATTCCCCAGGCTGCGGCGCCAAAAACTTGATGCGTGGGAATTGCACCAGGCTTTACCTCTCGAGGGATCTCGAGAAGCTTACAACCCCCACCAGGCAGTGTACCTGATCGTTGTAGTATAGTATAGTGACAAGTACTGGCGGATTGATCGTTCAACTTGGGAATAGTGTCGCTAGGATTAGAAAACCTAAAGCTAGGTCTAGAGATGAGGATTCTTTTTGTATTTTTATGTTTTTAGAAAAGCAAATAAAAATCTCGATTTTTGAAGGAGTGCGCGGAATTAGTTGCTAATCAACTAACCCAATAACTAAGATGCAATCAAAATAAAATACTAAAAGATGAAAATAAACTAAATTATACTAGTGGTGTGAGCAATATATGGGAGAATTGTGTTTACTTAGATTTCACTATTCCCTAGATATCTTTTACAGGTTAATTACTTGTTACAGTTGCGTGGATGACGGATTGTATTCCTTAATACCATTCATGGGGTGGCGTACTTACTTCCCCAATCCTATAAGCGCCTACTTCACTCCTATGTCGAGCCGGCTAAGAAGCTCCTAACATGGGATCACTAGAATTTGCTTATGCATTAAATACAATCATAAAAACCTAGTACACATCGGTTTATGTTTCTTAAGACGTTCAAGCAAGTTACACAATGGAGATCTGCCAGTTTTCTTAAGCCTAACATTGAAATCATTCATCCATTACAACTATAAACAAGCAATCAACCTATAATTAACATCTAGGTTTCATTACATCTAAGCAAACACATGAGAGATCTAGCCTAGCATGTTAAAATCAAGATAAGCATAAGATATATTCAAACAACACATAGACATATTGAATGAATTGAAAGAGGACTTATCTTAATTGAACATGAAAGGTTTCAAGGGGTGAAAACCCTTGAAAATACTGTTACAAACGACCTAGGGTTTATTAGGTTCGACCCTAGTATTCTCCACACAAGTTCCTCCTCTAATGAATAAAAAATAGAAAGGTATATATAGATTTTGTGAGGTGACGGCGTCAAGAGTAAATGTCTGACGCCGTCATCTCGCCGCGAATAAACTCCTCGGACTGCCTAGATCTAGGTTTGACGACGTCACGTGTAGTCCATCTTCAGGCCGTCACCAATTTGACTCTTGACGCCCTTCTCTTGACGCCTTCAGGTTTTCACTGGGTCGTTATGGATTTTACACCTGACGCCGTCACAATTTCCTTCTTGAAGCCGTCAGGTACTGTTCTCAGCATGGAAAATTAAGTCTTTGCCGTTTTCTTCACTTTTATGCTCCAAAAACATCAAAAATGCTTCCTTTTCCAGAATTCACTCCCAAAGTACCTAAAATCACAAAAGGAACAATTTAGGGCAATATTTGATCAAATAAATTCAAATCCGGGCTTAAATAACCCCCTAAAAACGGTTCATTTTTCGCCTGATCATTCTCACATATTCCCAAGGGATATTTAATCGATCTATCGGCTAGTTGGATGTTCATACGGGTTGGTTTTAGTCCGGAATATCCTAGTTTGAGGAACATGGGGTAGGGCATGAGGTTGATGCTTGCCCCTAAATCGGCAAGAGCATTCTTTATCAATAGAGATCCTATGGAATAGGGCAAGGTGAAGCTGCCTGGATCGTCTACCTTTTTTGGTAGCCCTCGTTGGGTCACCACCGAACATTCTTCTCCCAGAGTCACAAGACCCTCGAGTTTCTTTCGGTTGGCAAGCAATCTTTTGAAGTATGAGCTATACTTGGGCATGTGATAGCAAGCATCAAGGAGAGGTATGGTGACCACTGAATCTTTTAGATACGACAAGAATCTCTTATTATCGTTTTCAATCTTCTGATTTTTTAGGCGGGATGGAAATGGGATTCTCACAGGTTGGTTAGGTGGAGTTGGTAGAGATGGGGTCATCAGAAGATGTTGTTCGGGAGCCTTGTTGCTCACATCACCTTCCTCCTCGCGGGGATTATTTGGCTCAACGGCGACAGGATGTTGGCTCGGATAAGGAGGGTCCTTGGTTTTTGTTCCAGCTCAAGTAGTAACCGCGAGCAGGGGATCTTTTTGGCTTACTGGGGGCCTGTTATGGCCATCAAGGGTGGCATTAAGCTTATTGAACCATTTTTCCATGTCATTCTGTTGCTCAGCGATAAGCTCGTCAAGCCCTTTCAATTGTAAGCCTTTTTCTTGAGTAAAGTGCCCAAGGTCACCCTCAAAAGTGCTCCTGATTTTGAATTCAGAGCCTTCCTCTCCTTCTTTTCTTTTCACCAGATTCCCCCAAAGGGTATAATCATCATTTTGGTAAAAAGACAAAAGGTAGGGGTCAGCGTAGATGTCATGTCCTGACAAACACGCATGTTCGGTAGTGATTTCTCCTCCGCATTCTTCTACTTCGTGCAGGCCCCCACAGTAGTCGCAGATCAAGTAAGGATTTGAAAGTTGTTTAGTTGTTCGCGACCCTGCAAGGTATAACACCCTTTCGTGAATTTTCCTCAGCCGATTCGAGGGTGTTTGTGTGATTTCGGATATGCTCATAGTCGAATCGGGTTCATCCCAAGTATCGTCCTGGTCTTGAGCATATTCCTCAATCCTATTCCACCCTTCCTCAGCGCTCAGATTAGCTATTTTCCATTTTCTTGAATTATTGATTCCGTTCTGGTCGTTTGGGGAGACATTGTTGTAGAAGATTTGGACCAGAAGCCAAAGTTCTATGCCATGATGGGGGACTTGTCTTATTAGATCCTTGAATCTAATCCATGATTTATATATGGGTTCATCCTTTCCCTTTCGGAAACGGAGGATCCTATCCATAAATGCTGAGGTTTTCCCTGCTGGGAAGAACTTCTCATAAAACTTGGATATAAGTTGCTCCCATGTAAAAATAGACTCGGAGGGAAGTTTATCATACCACTCCTTGGCTTTTTCATAAAGAGTGAAAGGGAAGAATCATAATCGGGACGTGTTTCTAGTGGCCCCATCCGTATGGAGGGTGTCCACTATCTTCAAGAAATTCCTGATATGTTGAATTGGGTCATCGGTATGCAGTCCGCGAAACTTGCACACACTGTGGACAAGCCAAACATCATTTGCACGCAAGACCTTATCGGTGCGTTCATTTGGGAAAACAATGGCATTTGAGAAGCCACGAGGATTCGGGGTAGAATAGTCCTTAAGGGGCTTAGGGGTGGGAGTTTCGGGGGAGCTCATATCGTTGTTGGATTGGGGGCTAGAGGGCGTGAGGTGAGTATCTGAATCTTCTTCAGAAAGGGCCTCATCAAAGTTGATGGCTATGCCAGATGGTTCGGGTGTTGGGAGAGATTGCTTTAGCCTATGCATTTCCCTTTCAGGTTCTGCATATGCCAAAACAAGATTTCTCACGGAACTACGACTCCTAGTGATTCTAAGGTTAGAGAGATCTTCATTTGCCATGATGGAGGATCGTGATGGTACGAACAAAGAAACGAAGAAATAAGATAGACTAAAGAAAATCTAAAAATAAAAATAAAAACCTTACTAGAAAGGAATCTAGTAAGTAGACCTAATAAATCGAAATTCTAACCTAGACAATAACTATTCCCCGGGCTGCGGCGTCAAAAACTTGATACGTGGGATTGCGCCCTCGCAACAGGTTTTACCTCTCAAGGGATCTTGAGAAGCTTGCAACCCCCACCAGGCAGTGTACCTGATCGTTGTAGTATAGTATAGTGACAAGTATCGGGGGATTGATCGTTCAACTCAGGAATAGTGTCGCTAGGATTAGAAAGCCTAGGTCTAGAGGTGAGGGATGATTCTTTTTGTATATTTTTTTATATTTTATGAAAGCAAGTAAAATCTCGGGTTTTGAAGGAGTGGGGGGAATTAGTTGCTAGTCAACTAACCCAATTAACTAAGATGCAATCAAAATAAAATAAAAGAAACGAAAATTAAACTAATATGCTAATGTGGTGGAAACAATAATGAGAAAAGTTGTGTTTACTTAGATTTCATTACTCCCTAGATATTTTTTGCAGGTTGATTAGCTTATTACAATTGCATGGATGACGGGTTATATTCCTTAATACTAGTCGTAGGGCCGTGTACAATATTCCCTAACTCTATAAGATCCTACTTCACTCCTATGTCGAGCCGACTAAAAGCTCCTAACATGGGATCATTAGAATTCACTTATGCATTAAAAATACAACCAAAAATCGTAGTACACCTCCGACCATGTTTCTTAAGACGTTCAAGCAAGTTACCAATGGAAGTCTGCCAGTTTTCTTAAGCCTAACATCGAATACAATCATCCGTAACAATTATAAACAAACAATCAACCAATAATCAACATCTAGGTTTCACTACATCTAAGCAAACACAATAAAAACCTAGCCTAACATGTTAAAAGAAATAAAAGCATAAGATTGAATAAACAATACATAGACATATTGAATGATTATTGGAGAACTTATCTTTATTAAAACATGGAAGAAATAAGGGTTTGAAACCCCTTCAATATGCAGGAAATTCGACCTAGGGTTTGTGTTTATTATTCCACAATTTGTTCCCCTCTTTACAATGAAAAATTGGAAAAATATATATAGACTAAGCATCCTGACGGCGTCATGTATTAGCCTCTGACGCCGTCAACTCGCCGCCAAGTTGATATTCGTATTGCCTAGATCCAGTCTTGACGCCTTCATGTGCAAATCTACTCTGGGCCGTCACTTGTATTTGGACCCTGACAGCCTTGGTGACGCCGTCAGGCCAATTACATTGAAAATGTTCTGGGCCGTCACGTTATAAATTCCACATCCACCTCTTTTGTCACTCTTGATGCCGTCATGTGTTAAGGCTTGACGTCGTCAGGTACTGTTCCCAGCAAGGAATTTGAGACTTTGCCGTTTTCTTCACTTTTATGCTCCAAAAACGTCCAAAACGCTTCCTTTTCCAGATTTCTCCTCAAAAGTACCTAAAATGACAAAAGGAACGATTTAGGGCAATAATTGATCAAATAATCACGAATTCGGGCTTAAATGACCCCTTAAAAGCTGTACACTTTTCGCCTCATCACCAATCAAAGTTTATTATCACACAGGAAACGAACATAAAAAGAAAAGCAAATAACTTGATTAAAAGCAGCTATGTTGACATTGATCCAATGCCCCTGCATCAAATATGTTGGTGCTCTAAGGGTCATGTAATATTCTATGTTTTGATCAATGATCATGTAATTTCTATTGTAGTCTTCTTATCCAGATTAATTTTATGATTATGAAATGTACTAAGAAAGGTTGTGAATAAAATGTATTAAGAAAAATGAGGGACGAGTATTATTAATTTTGAGGGTACAATTTAAGAAGAAAAAAAAATAGTTGTTATATGAAAGTTCATTCCAAATATAAAAGAATGATCTATAATTTTATTTAGTTATTTATTTATTTTTTATCCTCATTTAATAATAACGTGTATATTAGGCTTTGCTTGTGGTTATGATAAATTGTCTAATGTACATAAACAAGGTTTGTGGTTATTCACACATTGCTGTGAGCTTTTATATTTCGTCTTATGTGTAAAATTTGTTTTAAATAGGTAAGTAATAACATAAATTAAATTTTTCAAAAGTCTTAGAAAACTATTTGCTCTTTTCAAAAGAGATGACATATCTTAGCATTTTATAAAACATTGTAAAAATAAAAAGCATTTTATATTGCTATCGCTTTCATTGTGTAAGATGCTAAGGATGTTATAATATACTGTCACAAATTTTTTGGTCTAGGCTTGCACTATGTACGACCCGCATGAATGTATGATTGATAGGGTCATTTACGAGGTTAATCGGGATTTCGGATTGTTCTACACTTGCTTAGAAGACTATCTGAAATTCTATGAAAGTTACAAGAAGGTATTGGAAGCATTGGAAGGATTTTGAAGCTTTTAGAAGCCCTAGATACTTCCTCCCATGGAAGGTTGTAGAACCTTGGAACTTGTACACAGTAGCCTTAGTTTTTGTACTATAAATAGAGGCTTCCTCATTTGGGAAAAGCATCTCTCAAATCACTTTTTTTTTTTTTTTAACCAATACAAAGTATTTCCCCTTTCACTTGTTCCTTTCTTTAAAGCCTTCCTTAGTTGCCTAGATCGTTGAGTGTTCGAGCAAATTGATTAAACACCTAACAGTAGTCATTTTAACATCAGGACTGAAAGTTTTTCATAATCAATAGGGTTTAGGGTTATATCTTTCTAGCTTTATATCTTTCAATTTCACCAAAAGCCTTGTATTTAATTTTATATATCCAATTGCAACCTATAGGGTTTCTTCCCTTAAGAAGATCTATAATAGTCCAAGCATTATTTCTATTTAAAGCCTTAATTTTAGCATGCATTGCATGAACCCAATTTCTATCATTGAAGCCTCGAAGTATTTGGTTCAACAGATTTATTCAAATAAGTAGAGAAACAATAATTGATAGAACTGAGATTAGAATACTTAACAACTTTTACAAGACCATATTTCACACTACTATTAACCACATAATCATTAAACTTAGCAACCATTTTTGTAGTCCTACCAGATTTTTCTAGTCTCCACAGCCTATACACTACCCGATTCTCATCAGAAAACTCAGTACAAGGAAAATCAATCCCAACAACATTAAAATTAGAAGTTTCTAAAACATTTTGAATGCTTTGAGAAGTTGCAATACCATCATTAACAAAATTTGAACTGCTAGGTGAATTTTGGGTACTACCTCATCATTGTCTAAATCCTTCCGATAAAGTCTATACTCTCCCGACAAGATTTGGTCACTCGTGCCTTGCAGAAACTGCTTATTGGCATCCCAAAAGATGATATGACTGAGCACACATTCCAAGTTATGCTCCACAACATAGACAAACTCACATTAAGAAGGGTTTTGTATTAAAGAACTTAAACATTTTAAGAGGGTCATACCCAGAATTTGTATTCACAAGTTGTTTGATGAGATATGTGGCTACAAAATTGAGTCCTGCAAAATCATGATAAGTAGCAGATCCAACT
This sequence comes from Artemisia argyi, assembly GCA_030686995.1. Taxonomy (NCBI): domain Eukaryota; kingdom Viridiplantae; phylum Streptophyta; class Magnoliopsida; order Asterales; family Asteraceae; genus Artemisia; species Artemisia argyi. The sequence continues at coordinate 15,685,969 of CM060697.1, read as the reverse complement.
TCATAACCAGGAAATAACGGATGCTCCTTAAAAGTGTGTTGTTCAAGTGTCAAATAACTCCACAAAGTTCTCCCCAACCTAAGCGTCTCTGTAGCACGGTATGTATGCGCAACAACTGTTGAAATAAGTAAATCCAAAACATTAACAAACTAAGACAAGAACCATTAAGATAGCAAATTATGCTTAATTAATCTCACATTGCGGTTTCGTGTAACTTTGGCTTGATTCTAACCTACAAATCTTTATTGCAACATTAGAAGGAGAAATTTTGAGCAACACATGTTCTGGAGCAAAGTTGTGGTGGAATCCAAGATTTTAATGAAGCTCTTTTAGGGCTTTAACAATGCCCCTTGACAAAACAACAAGAGAATATCACAATATTATAAAGATGACTATAAACAAGCATTCAAAAATGGATTACTTTGATATACCTGATTATTTTAAGTCGGAATTCTCATTCTTGATTGTTTTGGGTAAATTTCCTCGTTTTTTGCATCTCAATGTAAGTAGCCAAATTCATGTCCATTTTTTCAAAAGCAAAATAATGGAACTTCTCATCACTCTCGACTAGAAAAAGCTTAACCACACATTCAAGTCGACTAAACTTTTTGTGTACAAGTTAAACGTTTTCCTTTAAATCGTTTCTACTAATCGGTACTCATTTTACAAACATGTCGATGTCACCAAGCATTCCATTGAAATAACATATTCGCTCATTCTCATCGGCTTCTTTATCCTCCGCTGCAATCTTTTTAGGATAATGAAGACGGATCTTTTCTCCCACCATTTATTATACGGATGAGAATCCCATCTTCAAGCAAATTACACAAAACAAATTCATTGCAAAGGTATATCAATCGCTCAACTGTACGAGCATAATACACTTTGCACATTCAACGGTCTCTTTCAGCTAAGCTTTAATCAGCACAGGGAAACAGTATGTTCATGTTTCTATAACTAACACACCAACTACCAATTATACCTAAATGCCAATCACTTATAGTAATCTTGAAAACATCTGGATCACCTTTCACACCCTCCACCCCCGAATCCTGCTTAAGATATAATTCGTCTTTCATGTGGATGAACTGAGCATCTTTTTCAAATATTTCATTTATCTGAGCATGTAGTTTTTGTTGGGAATTTCCATGTATCCGCTGGAAATTTAAAGGTCAAAAACTTTGAGATTTCATCATGTAAATCAAACAAATACTATTACTAGAGTATCATTCACATCAACACACAAGTTCTGACTGAGTCTTCATATTCGTCTTGTTTGTGAATTGTGATTGCGCTCGTGTTCGTGACCATGCTTAGTTATAATTCAAGAGTAGAGCTTCGGGTTGGGTTAAGTTTTAGTGCGGGTTGGGACCACAGATATGGGTTCACGACGAGAACTGCTAGAGTTTTATGTTAGTGTTTCTGATCGTGTTCGTAATCGTATCTGACTCAAAGTTCAGTTTGTGGTCCAGGTAAATCTTGGTCATAATCGTTTAGTGACATATGTTTACAATAAATCATAATAATTAAATAAATAACCATTTCATAATTTAATCTGTGAGCACAAACTTTTGGGTCTCAAACAAAATCGAAACTGAACAACATATGCACATAATCAGGTTGATGAATGTTGATACATATATAAGAAGGGAAGAAGGTATACCCTTATCAATGCTGGAGAGTAGAAGTATGGAGTATCGCCATCCACGCCAACATCGACATATTCCTTCACACATAGAGCTTGGTAAGGAGTTTTGTGGGTGTCATGAGACCATTTGATTTCGCCAGTAAGCATATTCCTATAGTACAATATTCATGTATGAGTTAATAACATAAACATATCCTCTTCTCTTGTTTCATTCCCGTCACTGAATAATGTCGTTACAAATAATTACAAATTAGCAAATCAAAATAAATTTCACAAAACAAACATATAAACATAACTTACTTATATGTCTTTTGAAACTGATTCACGGCGTATATAAGTGTAAGAAAATTCTAAAGCAATTCACACCTATTAAATTGCCTGGAACACAAAAATAAACAATTAACGAAGCTATAATAGTATCATATAAATCAAACTATTACAAAATAATAATTATAATAATAATAATAATAATAATAATAATAATAATAATAATAATAATAATAATAATAATAATAATAATAATAATAATAATAATAATAAAAATCAACATTTAAATTGATTACACACGGTTGATGACGTAAGATTAACTGTGTGGTTGGTTTGGAAGACGGCTTGGTAAGGATTTATCTGGTTTGGAAAAAGGCTGTTATTGTGAAGATGATAGCGTTTTTAGGGTTTTCAATCTTTTTGCCAAAATATAAACCACAATTTGGCCAATTGAGCTTTAGAAACTTCATATCATTGGGGTCCATTTGCATTAGTATTACGGGTTAAAAAAAACCTAAGGTTAGAGAATCTCTAGAAATTCGCGGGACTAAATTTGAAACTTCGTAAGTGACGATATAGAAATATACGGTACAATGAATCTTAATCAATTAAATACAGACCGGTGGATGCTCGTAACTAAACAATATATTTTATCAAAATGTATAATAGTTTAAGTATCAACGTACATATGTAGTACAGCAAGGTATCAACGCGTTACGACGGCGGGTATTCATTGATTAAAGTTCACACATCAACAAAATAACATTGACTAACTAATTAACATGGAAATACAATAAAAAATTGATCTCGGCCACGCCTAATTCACCCTTTTTACCAGCTCTGATGGTCCTCTCATGTTCCTTTTTGGACAGCTTTTATTGGCTAGCTGAACCGGTGGTGGCTCCGGTTTCTAGTTAAACCGGTTGAACCCATTGGTCCTGTCTGGTTTTTCAAACCATTTGTGCCATAAACTTTTTTTCATATAAATTGTATGAAGCTTTGTGTTGTAACACCCCAAAATCGGGTCAACAGCGACTGACTTAGTCGAGACTAAGTGCCGCACATAAGACCCTCGTTGAGACAATTCCGTGACAAGTGGTAATAGAGTGAGTCAATTCGAGGTGATGGAAAATGAAACCGAGAAGGGGGAGGGGAAAGAAGTGACGAGTGAAGTAGGTGAGTAAGGTTTTTGTATTATGTGTAAAGGTATTCTGATACGCAAATGTAAAAGGTATAAAAAAATTAATAAAAATACAGGATAACCGTCCAAGCAAGTAACTACGTGAAAATGACCAGCCATGAACCGGTTCCATAGTTTAGAATGAGTCTGTTTCTTGTTCGTCATCCATATTAGTCATTTGAGTAAGTGTAGAGCATTTATAGCCTTTACCCTTATCAATTTAATGTCCCTAAGATAAGATCGAAACGGAAGTTCAATTAAATCTTAAACATCTTGTACGATGTAAAAATGTACTACTCCTTCCGTCTCAAAATGATTGTCATGTTTTGATTTTTTTAAGTCTTATTTTTTCGACTTTGACCTAACTATTTTATTTATTTATTTATTTTGTTATATAATACTTCATGCAAAATATATGACGGTTTCAGTTTTAAATATATTTTAATTGGTATAATTTTTATCAAAGATTGCATAACGCAAAAAATAAATAAATAAATAAATAAAATAAATAGTTAAGATCAAAGTAGAAAAAGAAAGAATTCAAAAAGTTAAAATAAGACAATTATTTTGAGACGAATGTAGTTATTTTAAGTCATAAAGTCTAATCTTATCACAAAGGGATTAGATATTGGTACTTCTTAAAATACAAGTAATACCCTCTATTTTTTTTTTTTAAATTTTAGTTTTATTATAAAACTGTAAAAAAAATGTAAAGTGACGTTTGATAAGTCAAAAGTAGTAAAACACAAAAACTACGGAGCAAAAAGCCTAAAAAGATTGTCTTGTCCTATTAATAAAGTATGTAAAATTGTCCAAAAATAATTGTGGAACAAAAAATATAAAGTTTGACAAGTCAAAAATAAGAGTGAAAACGAGTTGAGCCGAAACCGAGCCTGCCAGAGCTCTTCACAAGCTCGAATTGGGCTCAGGCTAGACTAACTTTAAAAACGTTTTAAAGGAAATCAAGCTGAAATGAAAATTGACTCGTTAATAACAATAGAGCTGAACTCGTTTATTTCTTTTAAGCTCATTTATACATAGTTATACATGCAAACAATATATATATATATATATATATATATATATATATATATATATATATATATATATATATATATATATATATATATATATATATATATATATATATATATATAGGGCTCGTTTAAGTTTACGAGCCTAGTCGATCTTTATATAAAAAGCTCGTGCTCGGGCTTGATCATTAAATGAGCTCAAATTTTGGTTCGAGCTCGGGCACAAGCTCGTTTAGACTCGGCTCATTCTAGCATTTTACAAATATGATTCTAAGTTTTTTTATAAATGAATCAGCTCATTTCTACGCCTAGTAAAAAACGAGGATGACTACCCGCGCTTCATTGCGGGTGTTTTGTCTTAAGCATTTTTAAATCGAGATGGAAATCGACGAATTTATTGTTGCATTTTCTACCGTTTGTCTGCAGAAAAAATGTTTGCTAATGCAAATGACTAACACAAATAATAAGTTCAAAGAAGCCAAGATATAGAAAAAAAAGTCATTCCTCCAATGTTTAAACACCTGGTTCGAGGATATGATCCTTAACGGCTTCCAGTTATAATTGTATGCTCTAGCACGTCATACATCATGAAATCATTTAAGAATATCGAGTGTATCATTCCTAACCGAAACGAAAAACACAACAAAGTGGTTCAACTTATAGATTAAAAAAGAAAAGAAAACAAGATCTATACATCCTCTTCTAATCAACCCAATATTCCACACTTACATCCATCATTCTTGACCCATTTCCCACAACTCTATGGCTTCAGATACATCCTATTTAAAGTCGCTTGATTGACGTTGTTGTTTTTTGCTTTGACTTTGAGAAGAAGAGAACACTGGCTAATCACATTTAGCTTGTTGACAGTGATAGAACTTGTCAAAATAATTGAAGTTAAGCAGGTAGTCTATGCAAATGACCAAGGCAGAAAACTGCACACTTGCACCCATGGGTGTTTGGGTAAGTTTATTTGAATTAGTGTGCACATTTGCGAAAAGCCATTTCCAGTTAGCTTCACACTTTTCAAGCATGTAAAACACAATAGGCACATTCTAGCAAGTGTTTGGGCTTATTGTATTCTCGTAAAACAATAAGCATAGGGGGTGTTTCCGATTGACTACTTCTTCTTATCAATAACATGTAATTAAATAATCATGACCTCTAGAATTCGTCTGGTATGACTTCGATCAAAGAGTTGTTAACAAACCTTACAACCCTAAAACTATTTAGTTTAACATCCCTTGATGAATGGTTACTTACCCAAGTTAAGAAGTGGCTTTTAAACTGTGTTTATTCACCTTCGTGGATAAAATATAACTGTGTAGATTAATGATAGTAAATGGGTCGAAAGGGGATGTTAAGTGTTACTGGTCCTCTTGTACATTCGTCACTTAGTTTAACGATGGTTATATTGTTGTACTATACTAATCAGGTTTTGTATTTCGATCTCGAAGTTGGAAGTGAATACTTACCTGTTTTCAGTCCTGAACAATAAACCGAGTGTGGAAGGTCGGAATAGTTGATGTTATGGTACCTGTATCATTTCCAGTCACCACATCAGAAGGGTATTGCTGAATGGTGACCGGAACACTTGTAGCAGGATCTGAGTTACCTAAGCAATAACTCGCCCGAATGCACCTGCAAGTTTCTGAAACTTCGTCAAGTCCAATATGAAATCTCAATTTAAATCTTTTGAAAAAGTATATAAATGCAAAAATACATAAATTTTCTTAAAAAGACGTGTCCCGCTAAGTTACCGGTCTTGGTAGATTATGGTAAGAAAATATATGAATGCGTAAAATAGTCATCCCAAACACCCTCATACTGAATTAAGACACACGGATAATTAAATTAGATAATGTTGATCTTTAAGGTCAAATGTATAAATTTTTACTTTAGTATGCAAGCTTAACCTTCGTTTGGCAGATGCTGATTTGCAGTTTGCTGCTCAAATATCTCGCCACTTATCTTGAAAGCCCAAAGTACAACATGAACGATGATCATGCAAATTAAGAACTGGAGTGAGGAGCGTAGCATACCTCTAAATTTCCAGATAGCTTTAAAACTTCGGAAACTCACCACAACCTTGTTTTATCCTTTTGGGTCGTGGTTCCACCATTATCATCATCTCGGTTCCACACTTGATCTAATGATTCATCGTTGTACTCATATATGATATATAGTAAAAGTGAACTATTTCGCCCATACTGACAGTCGTTAATTGAACTTCAGTTTGATCGAATGCTTTAGGTTTCTTGTTATCTCCTCTATCATCTTTGAATCCTGAAAATATAGGCATATAGCATGTAACGGGATTAAACTTGATACTTTAATAGTGATTTACTAATTATGGCGCTAAGAATAGATTAAAAAAAGATCATTTGCTCACCCCACAGACTATAATGAGGCAGACTGATAGAAATACCGCCGGAGATCATTTGTTTAGCTGCAATCTAGATTTGTTGATTGAATTGCATGCTAGACCTGGGATCATCTTTAAATTGCACAATCAACACGTTGTCATCGCCTAGTACCCTTTGCAGGTGAGTTCTTCTTGTAATAAGAAATGGCCCTTGAAAAATTACAGGAAAATAAGCTTGCATCAAAATCGAAAGATATTGAAAAAACAGATGATAAATCAAGAGGCAAAGATAGTTAAAAAAAAGAGACAGAATAAACACCGTGAACGGGTAGGTATCCCAACCAAATTCATCCATGGTGTCTCCAGCCGTGTCGTCTTTTTGACACCTTCTGCAACCAAGCTACTGCCCAAAGCAATTATCGGCATTCAGCTTTTCAACTACAAAATGATAATAAACAGTGAATAAAGCATTGCATTTTCTCACAGTTTCACTTTATAGACATTACATTCATAATTCATAATGAAGTGTATTAGATTGCTAATACAATACCTGAATAATATATCAATATGCCAATATCCACCTCAAACATGACCTACATTACACAAATATGAAAGAAAATAATATTCAATCCAAAAGACATTTTTTTAATTGATTCATGAATGCGAACTATGGTAGGCTTCACAACATCAACACATAAAAAACACTAGGAGACATTTTAGCACTTAACTTGCGGATAATCTGTAACCACATAAGATTATGAATAAGATAAACCAAATAACCATTATCAGATATGCCATAATCATTAAGTTTTTGTACATCACCTTTGTTTTATAAGAATGTTCCTACCCTCAGACAAACCAAAAATTTGGTAGTACCATTTAATATACATTCTTAGTTTCGCAAGCTACAACGACAAAAGTAATAAGATTATTCCCTTTGGTCGTCTTGCAAATCATCATCACCAATAGAATTAGATGTGTCAAGATGAGCACCTTGGGTCGAAAGCAAAAGTATTCAGCTTTTTTCATTACACCAATAAAATATTAGAGCTACTTAATTCACCACCCAAGCACACATCTCGTCTCAATAATACCAATTCCGTCGTCCATACATGCAGGATGACAAAAATAGACTAAACAACAATCTAACCTATATTACGTTGACGCTTCATCATAAATATTTTTTGTTTTTAAAAAATTTGAGACATTTTCGTCAGCCAACAATTTCTTTGGCTTCCGATAAGCAAATTCGTAAAATCTATGCTATAGATTTGTAGAAATCGTAAGGATGAAGTTCAAATCCCGAAATTATGTTTCGTAGAATTTAGGTTGGTGCTAATGCACAGACACACATACACACAGCCAAAAAATTTTACACACAATGATGACTCGTTTAACAATGTTTTAAAACCCGGGTAAGGCCGCATGGTTGAACCGGGAACAGGTTTGGTCAATGGAAGCCGAGTTTGGGCTAAAAAAATGTTGGCTCGATAATCGGGATAAGCTCATAATGATCCAAGTTTTACAAACCCTGATATTCACTTGTTTATCAAAGTTTTTGAGCAAAAGTAAAGGCTACAATTGTAACATAAAATGACTCAAAATGATTTAAACATACTGTAACTTTAGCATCCTTTCGCTAGGATAAGAAAGGGTGTTGTTGCTTCCTTCTTCCCACCAGGCTCAGACTTTTAAACCAAATAAGGTCAAAAAGATTCATATCTTAGATGACCCACTTCAACTTACGGATCATGCCATCCGGTCCTCGCCACGCCAACTTACGGATCAAATCTTAGATGACCCACTTCATCTGTCTCAGAAAGTGACTATTCATCATCATAGCCGTACATAAAGCAACAACATTATAACAAATGCAAAAACATCGACAATGGCTGCAAACCTGATCTCAAACAGGCTGCCCCACCACCGCATTATGGCAAAGTAAACAAAACGATGAACCCGCTATGGCCATCACAAAGTAAACAGGAAGGTGAACCCGCCATGGCCACAAATCTAATTACTTGCCCCACCAAGGAGCGGATTAACTCAGCTTTACGATTGCCTACCAATGCATCCACTATGATTGCAAACACAAATTCAGAATGTGTTGCCATCCCATTATGCAAACTGATACCAGAAACACGAATTCGAAGAAACAGGTTACAAATGAAACCATCAATCCAATGCATCCTTTAACCAAAGTACACATAATTGATAACCTAAAAACCACCTTATGAAACAGACGCAAGTGACAAACGAAACCACCAATAGCACACATAAGTTAGAACCAACATGATTTAATATCATTGAATGAACTCAAGACTTTCTTCAATCAAGTAATAAGTAATCCTCAAACAATAACCCAAAATAATAATAAAAAAAAGAAAAAGAAAATATGAGCGCCAATAAGCGTAAATAATCCAAACAATTTTCTCTCCTAGAATTGTTATAAATAATACACAGGCTAATTTCAGTTTGTTTTTCTAGTTTCTAACCAACAAATACCACATAAGCGACAAATTAAAAGTAGCATCTAACAACAATCGGCAACAACAGATTCACTATTGATTTTCCTGTAGTTCCCTTCACAGGCAACTGTAGTTGCCACAAAACCCATTTGTTCGGATCGGGGCAAGCTCAAACGCCGATGGGTTTAGTTGTCGGAGCTGCACCAACCGGGTCTTAAAGAAAGAGAGGAGTTGTGAGTTAGTGTGAATAGTTCGGGTCAGCCAACCATAAACCGAATCATTATATGGGTCTGGTTGGAGCGGGTCACAAACAATGTTTTACCCGAATATCCTGATAAATGTTATATCTTTTATATAATAAAACAAAACCCTTATTGAGAATTTTCTATTTAAAAAAAATGGACTCATACCTTATTTAGTAATAATTTTATTTAAAAAAAAGTTTGTTTTCTTATTAGGAAGTAGAAGATAAATACAAAAAATATAGATAAGATGCAATTTGATAATATGATTAAAATTTTTAAATAATTATTTTTAATAATAAAAAAGTATAATTAAACATCATAAATCAAACAAAACAAAGATTAAATTATTTGTTTTTTAATAAATAAAAATATACAATTAAAAAAATTAAAAATAACCCGCGCGTGCATGGATATTAGTTAAATTATACTAACTAGTAGATATACTAATAAAAGTCAAACATAAAAAACTGTTTTATACGCTTAATAAAGTAACTACTATTATTGTATAGTAGTTGTAAGACTGATGCTAATGGCAACACCATTTTCACAAAAGCAACCCTGCCACGTTAGTGCCATATCAGCTTTCTCTCTTCACAACTCCACTCCAACCACAATTAGCTAATAGTGACCACAAAAGCAACCCCACAAAAGCAACCCCATAACTCTCACATTTACTCCCCAACCTTCAAAATCACAAAAGCAACCCCACAATTGTTTCGGTTGCATCACCAACCAAGTTTTGAAAAAATTCATCAAGTGACGCGTTGCATTGGTGAATGCTAGGGGAAGTGACGCGTTGCTTTTGAGGTTGCTTGGTGAAACCAACGCCCATTAGCATTGGTCTAAGGGGGTCGGCATTGGTCACGGTAAGGAGGCCGCGGTACCCTGCTACCGTGCGGGAACACCGCCGCCATCCCCGCGGTACCGCACGGTAGGCTTCACGCACGGGTTCTTTTCTGGCACGGGAAGGAAGCATTTTTTGAACGTTGGAAAGGCAACGGTTCAATTTTTTTTTTTTTTTTTTTTTTTTTTTTTTTTTTTTTTTTACTTTGGTATATATATACACAACTACACAGCAGCATACAAAAAAAAAAAAAAAAAAAAAAATACCTTCCCAATCATCCCCATTCCATCCGATCTAAAAGAAAAAAAAAAAAAAAAAAAACTCAACCAAATGGAATTTAAAAGAATTGGTTCGACTCTATTGTTGGATGAGCCGTTTCAGTGGTCCGACGATAGTAGCCTCGAGGTTTTTGCTAACGCGATTGACGAAGATGAGGCAGCTGATACGGCACGGTCGAAACGCAAATCAGTAAAACGCGATCGGGTCAAAGCTTCCGTAAAACGCGACCGGTGTTTAATGGAATTTTAGTTTTTATTTTTATTTTAAAGGAATTAAAAAAAAAGAAAAAAAAATGAAGTGAGGGATGGTGGTGTGGTGCCACAAGTGATGCCAACAAAAAAAAGGGTGAAGGATGGGAAAAATGGGTGAATGATGTGGCATAAAGGGATTGGTTGGGAGTGAGGGATGGTGGTATGGTGCCACAAGTGTTGCCAACCCCCTAAGGGGAAATGTTACATATACGGATACACCTATAAATGTGTTTTGGATGTTGTGCCGGGTCCACACTCCAAACAAAAAAGTGATATACTTGAAAACCAACGATCCGAAGAAGAAGAAGACATACACTCCTCTCTTTCTATCACTTTCTCTCTCTGGAACCTTCTCTTCATCACACATATAACCTTAAAAACCAAATTATATTTTAATATTATTTTATAACAACAACCATAAAGTACCCATTTTATTAGTATGCTCTTTTCACAACAACCCTTCTTTTAGCTCAGGTAACTAATCTTTTTCTTTTAATTATTATATTATTATTTCTTGTTAAAAGAATTAATGATCAAATTCTGATATGTGAATCTGGTTATTTGCAGAAGAAAAGAAAGTAGTACTAGTACTAGTGTTAGTGTCAGTGAGTGATTATATTATCATGGCTGTTGTTGAAAATAACAATCATGTGGAACAAAATGATGTTTCTGATCAGTCGAAATTGCCCGTTTCGAAGGCAAATTCTAATGATCATGAGAATAAGACACTGATGACTCCTAATGGAAATGGAAATGGAAATGGTAATTATAACAATGAACATGAGACTAATGATGAGAGTAATAAGATAGTGATGAGTACTAATGGTAATAATAATGGCGTCTCGAATAATAATGGTAATCATGATCATGAGGAAGAAGAGGGGTATAAAAAAGATATGAGGGATTTGGCTGAAATGTTGTCGAAATTGAATCCTATGGCTGCAGAATTTGTGCCTCCTTCGCTTGCCAACGGTACTCATATTAGGCCATTTATGGTACCAGCGTCGCCTGTTGCTCATTTCGGTTATGCTGCTGTCAATAATTTCTTGCTGCAAACTAATAACGCTGCGTTCGCCAATGTGAACACCAATGGTGGTACTGTTAGACGGGTATACTCAATACTTATGTGCCTATTTAGCTTTGTTGTTCATACCATTAGGATTATGATTATGATCGGTGTTCGGAAATTACGTATGTCTATTAGCAAATATAAAAGACTGTTTTGTCCTGTATATTATTACGGTAGTAAGAAGAAAAGATAATTCAAGTATTTGTGGTTTTATCGGCTGATTTTTTGTGGCGGTTTTGATGGTTATGGCTAGAAGAAGAGTAACTTTAGTCATGGGAAGCGGAGGACGAATAGTCGAACTAGTTTGGCACAACAAGAAGATGTCATTAAGAGGACGGTTTATGTTTCTGATATTGATCATCAGGTATAAAGCTACATAAATCTTTGCTTTTATTGCTGTTTCTATCAATTGTTTACAAGTTTTGGTCTGTATTTAATTTATTGGGTTTGTTGGATTTAGGTAACTGAAGAACAACTTGCAGCACTCTTCATAAATTGTGGACAGGTAAAAATATATATTTTTCAATATTCCTTTGGTTTCTGCGTAATATTGCTTGTGAAAAAAAAAAAAAAAAAAAAAAAAAAAAAAAAAATTTACCTTTTTTTTCTTTTTCTTTGTATCACCTAATAGGTTGTGGATTGTCGTGTATGTGGTGACCCTAACTCTGTTCTTAGATTTGCCTTTATAGAGTTCATGGATGAGGGTATGCCAATACAAGCTTGCACATTTTTTCAGTTAACATTTATTTATTTATTTATTTATTTTATCGGGTTACATCTTCTTGTGTGTCATGTGGTTGCAGAAGGTGCAAGGAACGCATTGAGTCTAGGTGGAACTATGCTAGGATATTACCCTGTTAGGGTACTGCCTTCAAAGACTGCGATTGCACCAGTAAATCCTACTTTTTTGCCCCGGGTAGGAATTCTTAAACGGTGTCCGTGATTTATGAAGCTTCAATAAACTATGCATATGCAGTTTTGTTGATGCAAACATTGTATGTTGTTTTAGTCTGAAGATGAAAGGGAAATGTGTGCAAGAACTATCTATTGTACTAACATCGATAAGAAGGTATTTTATTTCTTTCTTAGTTGTGAGTACATTTGATAAACGCTAGTATAATGTCATGTACATGATTTGTTTTATTTGAACAGGTTACTCAGGCAGATGTCAAACTCTTCTTTGAATCACTCTGTGGCGAGGTCTGTCATGCTCTACTTGTCTAATCTGCAAAAAGAGTTTGCTTATTAAACTTTTTCTCACCATTTCATAGGTCTACCGCTTAAGGTTGCTTGGAGACTATCATCATTCAACCCGTATTGCATTTGTGGAGTTCGTGATGGTAATTTTTAAGCTTTTATTATTATTAGTTGTTTTGAATATGTGCATTAGTTTTGTTAAGTCAGATAACATAAAGAGGCCATAATTTTGATGCTCCAGTCTAGTTGAGTAAACTTCACATGGATTGTTTAGGGCTAAGGATTTTAATTATAGGTGCTAATGTTCATTGTTATGGAAAATTTACTTGATGTATCAGGATTCCCAGTTGACAATACTTCATTTTAACACATAAGATGTGTCTTCATTTTTCTTCCAAGGTCTAGATAGCATTAGTTCAAGGGGAATTCATATGAGAATAAATATTAGGATAGATCCTTCTTTGTTGTTAGTTATACTTGTATTTAGAGATATAATCCTCATAATTAGTTTTTGGGCTGAGTGAGTAGAAGTTACTGAGAGTTCTTTCTTTGATTGATTGTGTGAAACAATCACCTTTAGGTGAGATGCTTTTGGTTGTTTTACGAGTGCCTGCTCGAGGACCAAGTGTTTCTTTATTTGTCATGAACTGTAATGGTTTCTATTTTTCTAAATTTGTCCTGCATCACGACTTGAGGATGATAGTTTTCAGGAGGTACATCTTTATTACTAGGATAATATGGACAATTATATTTGTTATGCTGTCATTTCATGAGATAATAGCATTGGACGTCTTTCCCCGTGGAGGGTGGTTTCTGACTAGGATGAACTGCCTCATTTAAGCTGGACAGAGCCATGAAGAACTTGTTCGAATCCCCCTAAGCAGGTGTGGTTCAATGAGACAGCAGTCTCTGTCTATAAGCTAAATGTTACTGTTGGGTCTGTGTCAGGTAATGTGCAGCAGGGGTTTGACACGATATTCAAACAAGAAGTCTTTGAGGACGGGTGGCTGCGGTTAAGAGAGCCAAAACTGAAGGCGACGAATGGCATAATGCATTTAGTGTCAGTCAAGGGAGTCAGGATGGGATGATGATATATGTGGTGTTGGGTAGGAATTGGCGATAAGGCGTCGCTGCCAATAACCAATGGGTGTGGCGGCTAAGAAAATGCTAAGGTTTCAATGTTTTGGTGGGATGGGTTAGGTTATAAGTTCTGTAACAAAATCAACTGTTGATGATACCATGTTGAGATCTATGGTTTCAGGTGATAACAATTATATATGGGATTATCAACGATAAATGTAGAAGGTGGATTTGTAGAGAAGGTGGTACAAGGGACATGACAACAGAAACCTGATTTCATTGTTGCACGAAAGAAATAATGCTACCAACTATCCACTTCATGACCTCTTGGTTGGATTTCACTATAATCTTAACGTAACCTTAAACAAGCACAACTGATAGTGCACATCTTTCTTTTCAAGTAGAGATGCCTTTGTGAGGCAGGTCACAGTTTAGTTTTAGACTTTTAGATGGAAAAGTAAATCAACTTCGAATTTGTATTCTTCGAGACAGAAAAGTAGACGAATAGGTAATGATGTGTTATTATTCTTACTTCCATTTCATTGGCTGTCGGTTGCGACAATTGTATATATGAGCCATACTCACCTATGTGTCCCATGTAAATTTGTTCATTCTGTGAGGGAACTCCACATGTAAAGAGGTGCTACAACCTTTTATAACACAAATATAATAGACCAATGCATACTCTGAAAGAGCTTACAGATTCTTGCAAGTAGCCTGGACATACCATAAGAAGTTAGAAAAAATGTGCAATTACACGTGTCAGGCTTATTAACACCGAGTTAGTCTATTTTACTACTCAAGTGTCAATTCATGTTTATTTCAAGAAGAAACTCTGGTGTAGCGAAATACGAAGGTGGGATTCAAAAGCATGAAGAAAGGAGAGTAAACAAGACAATGGTGGCATGGGTCAAGTAGGATTCAAAAGCACGAACTATGAAACCCGTCTCATCTAAAGTTAGGTTAACTCTCAGCTGTTAATTATTCAATCCCAAACGAATACAAAGGTAATAGGACATTATGACCAATTAAGACATCCTATGAAACATGTGACAGTTATGGTGATGTTTACAAACCCGCCAATGGAAATCCGAAACTTAAAACTAATGACAGATGGAACGACCTTAGGTTTGTTGCTTTCTGCAAGTAAATTGTTGGTCTAGCATCCCCTACTCACATGATTACTCTTCGATCTGAGTGATGGAAACCGTAATCCAGGTGGAAACAAGTATTTTATTGATGTCTTAATTTGTTGGTGACGATGGAATGCAGTATTGTGTGGAAAAGGTAGAAACCTAGTCATCTTGTTAGTGATTTGTATTTACATCGGTAGAGATACCTGTATGTCGCTTGTTTTCCAGTCGCATTGTGGAGATTTTTTTCTTGAAACCCGTAGCAATTACTCATTTCTATTAAGTTTTACAATATTATAACATGTATAGTATCATATATAGGGACTGTCTCTGGTTATCAGATAAACCATTCTCTGTTGTTCTCCCTAGTGGTAACCCTTAAGAAAGTGTCATTATGTGTCTGCATCCAGACATGGTAATTGCCTCGTGATTATGATGATAGATATCTTCGTTTATGGTGGCATTCTCAATCTCTCTTCTTGGGCTTTGCTTGGTTCCAACAGTTGATTCTGTAAATAGGTCTTGTCCATTCCATTAAAAATTCAGATGCTCAGTGGTGTTGGGATCTTCCTCTGTTTCATTGTTAGGCACCATTATTTAATCTAGAGAATCCCCGTCTTCTGATTCAGGGGTTCCTCCGTTCCTGAACACATGTAACGCTTGGAGCTCTTCAATCATCACCTCGATATCTGAATGGCCTAGGCGTCTTTTGCGTGATCATTTGGTTACCGCAAGACACAGAATCGTTCTGGTTCCACATGACCCTTTTGTTTGAATTCAGATTTCCTCCATGTTAATTATTAATATACTCCGTAATATTTATGTCCAGAGATCCGAAGTTTTGTTGTGTGATATTTGCTTTTAATTTTATATTTCCATTACTTATAAATTGGAACCAACCCCCTTCATTATATAAAATTTGTTCTCCAGCTAGTTTAGGATACACTTCTTGATCTATATTATGATTGGCGGTATCAGGCGGTCTCAGCTGTTAATCAACCAATAAATTCAACATCCGTCCATTCCAGTACATACCAGTTACCTATCTGTTGGACTAATAGCTTGGATTTCTTTTTCATTTCTGGGTGAATATCTTTTTGAGATCAATATGCCAATGCTTATTCAAGAGCCTTAAGAAATTTAGTAATCTTTCTATGTCTCGATGCCCATTTTGTCTTGTCATTCTTCGCCACCTGATTTTTGACAGGTTGAGCCAATGGTATTCCACTATTCTTATATTTAAGAATACAGAGGTACGAGCCTATAGAACAGATATATACACTTTTTTCTGACTGCCTAATGCCTCATATGAGTATAAATCTCCTTAACTGAGCTTTAATTGGTTTTCACAGATAGTATGCCAATTAATATATTAAAAAAAGGGGGTATCCCCACGATTTTGTCATCAGCTCAATATAATGCATTCAGTATTTATGTGTATTTATGTTAAAATATTTGATTAAATGAATTGTACCAAAAAATAAATTCCATGTGTTGTAATCTTTTGCTTTGGATCGTACAGGCTGAGAGCGCAATTGCAGCTCTGAACTGTAGTGGTGCAGTATTGGGATCCTTGCCAATAAGGTACCGGTGGTCGTTGTTACTGTATTTTGCCCCATAGACTTTGTTTTCCTGTTACTGCCTTGTTGACGTATTTATGGTCTATGTTGATGCAGGGTGAGCCCTTCAAAGACCCCGGTTCGTCCACGTCCACCTCGCCCTGTAGTGCACTAAATTGATCATGTTTTCTTTTTCCTTGGACTTACCTACGGGCTAGTCATATCTAAATCTAAACATACATATATAGGTAAACAGGACTGCTTTAAGGTATTACAGTGACATATTTATGTGTCTTGTTTGTGTTAAGAGTCCAACTATGTGCACGGAATGTAGAGTTTGGATCAAAGTTTCACTCGGTCTGGCAAGTAACGAAATCATAATCATAGTGAGGATTTATTAAAATTTATCATGACATATTCAGTTTTTTTTTTTTTTTTTTTTTTTTTTTTTTTTTTTTTTTTTTTTTTTGAGATCATGAACAATCTTTTACTCGTATATAATACAATACATTTGGCGTCGTTAGTGACACCGTAGTGAAAGGTTAATAATAAACTGTCGAGTTGCGAGTTAAATTGAAGTATTAGCGAATTCGACATCTGGTGGAAGATTAGCCCACCGGTAAAGGTGTGAGAAGATCCGCCGGCAGGTTTAGAGTTCGAGCCTGGCTAGTGACAATCTTTTGTTTCTTTTCTGATAGATGATCAAGAAGCAATTAAACTGAGTATGTCTATACTACTATATAATGCATTTGGGGCTATTCTATAATTAGAAATGTTTAAAATTCAGACTTTTATTTGTTTATTATGGAAGGATTTTAAAATTAATTGGTTAAAAAGCAAGTTGGTTAGAAAGTTTGTTATAAAGCAGGTTGGTTGTTCAAACTAAAATTATTTGATTTAATTATCTCTACTTATAAAGCATAAAAACAATTAAATGCGTAACCGAATAACGCAAAATATTGTCACAGGCACCCGCCGCCGCATTGCGCGGGTACCGTTCTAGTATATATATATATATGATATACACTAAATTTTCAGACCTGTCCATGTGACGGGATAGTTCAATGCTAGAAACAATTATTTAATAGACGACATGTGTTTCTTATATCAGTATAAAGTAGCAAAAACAAAATAAATAGTAATATCACTTCCGTTTGCTTAATAGATAAAGATATGTAAAAATGTGTCATAATATTTTATGTAAAAAGCTAACTAAATTGCCTTGTAACAAATATGAAATCAAACAAATTAAAAACCTTGAATGAATATGATATCTTAAAAACTTATTTTCATGTTTATTAATCGATACATCATATAATTACCTGACGATTACCCTTTGCACAGCAACAGAATTTATAGCGGCATATAGTTATAGTAATATTTTGGTGGTGTTTTGTGTAACGTTTTGTGTAACTATAATTTTTGCTGCTAGAAAATCTTATTGGCATGCATGAGTACTAGTAAGTTAACTACCTTTCTTTGTTCCATGCTACAAACTTTTAAATTTTGTCTCTCTATGGTATATATCTTGAAGAATATATATTTAGGATTTTGACACCATATATGACTGAATGAATACCAAGGATATTATATTATGTTGCTATTATTTAGCCTAAACCTCTATAATTCGATTCCAGGATGCTTCGCTGGAAAGTATTCATTTTTTGATAACTTTTAGTGCTACAAGTTCAAACCTTTCTTAATTTAAGTTTTCATTTTAAAGTAGGAGTATTAAGGAAGGTAATTTACAAGGGTATAATTGGTATAAAACAAAATTAAAAAAATTAAGAGATAATTTTTATTGTCTCTTTATAGATAATCACCTCATGGATATTCATATTAAGTAAAGGCGTAAATTGTATGTAAAAATCATTTAAAAACTATTGTTAAAAGTAGGGCTGAGCAAAACCGACCGATACCGAATTAGCCCGACAAACCGACCGACCCGAATGCATCCCGAAACCGAACCGACATAAATCGGGTCGGGAGTCGGTTCTGAAAAATATGTAGTGTCGGTATCGGGTCGGATCTGGATAAAAACCGACTCCAACCCGCCAAGCCCGATTATATGTTAGGTTTTGCCATTTAGGGAAAAAAAAGCGCCCCTTTCTTATCTTTTGTATTCTTGATATCTTCTTTTGTCACTAGCAAACAGAAAGTCAGAAACCCAAGTCAGTAACACACGTCAATTGAATCAATTGAATGGATCAATGTCATCTCAGGGGTGAATCAATCTCTTCTTCTGTACCAACATATGAATCTTTCTCATCTCAACAAAACAAAAGGGAGAAAAAGAGAAGATCTTGTGATTGATTTGTGATTTGTATTTGAATCAAGAATGTTATGCTACTGTACGAGTGTAACATACTAAGATTTGTCATTTGTATTTCTATTTTGTCATGGTACTGTAAGTCACTTGGATTTGCTAATTGCTACTGTCAGATTTGGTCATTTGGAGGACTGACTTATGTTTGGATTTGCTCAGATTTGGTAATGGGCCCAAAATCGGGACAAATTGTAAATACCGACAATACCGGCCCGAGAATACCGAATGTAACCGAACCGACCCGACTAATAATCGGTTCGGGATCGGGATGGGTTTTTGGCATGTTTCGGTTTCGGGCTTTGTCGGGTCGGGTCGGGATCCGGCCCGATGCTCACCCCTTGTTAAAAGATACATTTATCTAAATGGGAATATATTCTTGCAAGTAGGATGATGGAAAATGGGAATATATTATTGTAAGCATGGTGATGGACAATGATAATTGGCAACTTAGGAAAATAACTTGCAGCCAATTCACATAGACAAACGCCTATAAAAGGAAATGAAGCATGCTCATTTCTTCATCCCGTTCTCATTTCTTCCTTTCACATAGTGTCTCCTAGATTGTGAGTCTATTAGAGAGTTTGTGTGGTATCTCCTAATACATGAGATATAACGATTGGTTTTATCCTTGTAACTAAAGAAGAAGGTGTAACTCTTAATTTTCTACATAGTGAAACGTATCTTTCCTTGCCCGTAGTTTTTACCCTATTGGGGTTTTCCACGTTATATTCGTGTGTCAACTTTTATTATATTTCTATTTTAGTTGCGGGTTTGCTTCAATTTGGTGCTTTTCTCAACAAGTGGTATCAAGAGCTAAGGTTGGGTGTGTGTATAATTATTTATCATATGCTCTGTGGTTGTCACTAATACGTGGACCCTCCACATCAAAAGATAAGTAAGGATACTCACTCAAAAAGTGTTCGTTACTATTATCAAAAATAGTAGTTTTGTTGAAAAGTAGTTTGTGATTGTAGCAATGGCGACGAAATTTGAAATCGAAAAATTCAATGGGAATAATTTCTCGTTATGAAAATTAAAGATGAAGGCTATCCTTAGAAAGGATAAATGTTTAGTGGCCATTGACAAAAGGCCAGCTGAGGTCACGGATGACAGTAAATGGGACGAGGTGGACGGAAATGCTATTGCAAATCTTCATTTGGCATTAGCAGATGGAGTTTTGTCAAGCATAGAGGAGAAGAAAAGTGCAAAGGGGATTTGGGATCATCTTGCTCGATTGTACGAGGCAAAATCGCTCCACAATAAAAATTTTCTTAAGAGGAAACTTTATGCTCTTCGCACGACGGAATTTATTCAGTGACTAAGCACGTTAATAACCTGAATACTCTATTTTCTTAGCTCACATCTTTGAGTTGTAAAATAGAGCCACAAGACCGTGTTGAAATTCTACTTCAAAGTTTACGTGACTCATATGACCAACTTATCATCAACTTAACCAGTAATGTTCTTTCGGACTATCTAGTCTTCGATGATGTTGCAGCCGCCATTCTGGAAGAAGAAAATAGGCGTAACAACAGGGAGGACAGGCAAACCAGTTCAAGACAAGTGGAGGCTTTGGTGGTGACTAGAGGGAGGTAAATGGAACCTGGCTCCAATGGGAGTCACAATCATGGCAAACCTAAAACAGGAAGGAAGAAGAATTTTAAATGCTACAAATGTGGCAAGCCTGGTCACTTTAAGAAAGATTGTCGGGGTTCAAATACCTCTAATCCTCAAGGAAATGTCACTAGCACTTCAGAAGATGGCAACGCTCTGTGATGTGAAGTAGCGGTTGCAAATAAAGGCAGGAAGAGATTTGCAAATGTATGGCTGTTCGATACGGGAGCTACTTTTCATATGATCGCAAGAAGATAATGGTTTCATCAATATAAACCTATCTCTAGAGGCGGATCTGTGTACAGTTGCAATGATCATGAACTGAAGATCATTGGAATTGGAAATATCATGGTGAAGGTGCATGATGGTACATTTCGTACTATTTGGGATGTGCGACACGTGGAGGGCCTGAAAAAGAATCTATACAATTGGATGATCTTGGTTGTAAGGTTGAAATACAAAACAAGATCATGAAAGTTATAAAAGGTGCGCTTGTACTTATGAAAGGAGAAAAGGTGGCTGCAAACTTATACCAACTGAAGGGAGAGATAGTGGAGGAGGCGGAAGCATCTGTTGCTTCACATAGTCCAAGTCATAGAGTTGCAGTAACATGGCATCAGAAGGTTGGACATATGTCAGAACAAGGAATGAAGATTCTTGTTGAAAGGAAGTTAATTCGTGGCCTCACAAAGGTTTATTTACCTTTCTGTGAGCATTGTGTTATCAGCAAGCAACATCGCCTAAAATTCAAGACATAAAATTCTAGAAGTGTCTCTGTTCTAGAATTGGTTCACTTTGATGTATGGCAGGCATCGGTTCTATCCCTGGGAGGAGCAAAGTATTTTGTATCCTTCATTGATGACTATTCTAGGAGATGTTGGGTGTACCCAATCAAGAAGAAGTCTGATGTGTTTGAAGTTTTCAAAGTTTACAAAGCGCGGGTTGAACTTGATTCTGGAAAGAAGATCAAGTGTTTTAGGACAGATAATGGAGGTGAATACGCTGGTGATGAATTTGATACCTTTTGCAGGCAATAAGGAATCAAAAGGCAGTTCACTACAGCATATATCCCTCAACAGAATGGAGTGGCAGAGCAGATGAACAGAACCTTGTTGGAAAGAGCAAGAGCAATGTTGGCAACTGCAAGCTTGGAAAAATCGTTCTGGGTAGAAGCAGTTAATACCGCCTGTTATGTGATAAATCGGTCATCTTCAACTACAGTTGAGTTGAAGACACCGATGTAGATGTGGACGGAAAAGCCAGTCAACTATTCAGACCTTCACATATTTGAATGTCATGTACGCGATGTACAATTCTCAAGAAACTACAAAGTTGGATCCAAAATGTTTGCTCTTGGGGTATGCTGACGGAGTAAAAGGGTATCGCTTGTGGGACCCCACTGCCCACAAAGTAGTTGTCAGTCGAGATGTTGTCTTTATGGAAGACAACAGTCAAGAGATTGAAGAAGGTGATAGCACTACAAGAGAAACTACATCAATACAGATGGAAAGGCAATTTTAGTCGAGTGATTCTTCTTCTGAAGCCATGCCACAGCACGAGGTGAATGAGACAACCGAGTCTCAAGCTCCAATGACTCGTACTCTTAATCATGAAAGGAAACGTCTGGTGTAGCACTCGGATTATGTTATGGAGTGCAACGTTGCATACTGTCTTCTCACAGAGGAAGGAGGGCCATCAACTCTGCAATCAACTCTTCAAGAAGCACTGAATAATTCAGATGCATCATTCTGGATGGCAGCAATACAAGAAGAAATTGAAGCTCTTCATAAGAATAAAACGTGAGAACTGATGCCATTACCAACAGGTAGAAAACCTATTGGAAACAAATGTGTGTACAAGATCAAGAGGAACGGTGATGACCAGGTGGAGAGGTATCGTGCAAGATTGGTAGTCAAAGGATATGCTTAGAAAGAGGGAGTCGAATTCAACGAAATATTTTCCCCTGGTTCGAATGACAACTGTTCGAGTGGTTCTAGCAATGTGTGCTACGTATGATTTACATCTAGAGCAGCTAGATGTGAAAACTTCACTTCTTCATGGAAATCTTGAGGAAGAAATTTACATGCTCCAACCAGAAGGTTTAAAAAAAGGGAAAAGAGAACTTGGTTTGTAGGTTAACAAATCTCTGTATGGTTTAAAGCAGGCGCCGCGGTGTTGGTACAAGAGATATGATTCTTTCATCATTGGCCTTGGATATAATAGACTACACGCAGACCCTTATGCATATTACAAGAGGTTTGGAGACAATGATTTTGTCATCTTGCTGTTATATGTTGACGACATGTTGGTTGCAGGCCCAACAAAGATCGTATTAGTAAACCGAAGGCACAACTCGCTAGGGTATTTGAGATGAAAAACCTGGGACCCGCAAACAAGATTCTAGGGATGCAAATTCATCGAGATAGGCTTAGTAGGAAAATTTGCCTTTCACAGAAAAGTTATGTGAGGAAAATCTTGCAAAGGTTCAATATACAAGATTGTAAGCCAATATCAACCCCGTCTCCTAGTAATGTCAAGTTATCCTCCAAGATGAGTCCTAGCAGTGAAGAAGAGAGGATGGAAATGTCTCGAGTACCGTATGCATCAGCAGTGGGAAGTTTAATGTTTGCGATGATTTGTACAAGACCAGATATTGCACATGCAATAAGAGTAGTGAGTCGGTACATGGCGGAACCTGGTAGAGAGCATTGGGAAGCTGTGAAGAGGATCCTTAGATACATTAAAGGAACCTCAGATGTTGCATTATGTTCTGGGGAATCGGATTTAACTGTCAAGGGATATGTTAATTCTTATTACGCAGGTGATCTTGACGAAAGTAAATCAACCACCGGGTATGTGTTTATACTTTATGGCGGAACAGTAAGATGGGTTTCAAAACTACAGTAACTCAGGCACGAACAAGAGAAAATTACTCTATTTTGTGACAACCATAGTGCCTTGTATCTTGCAAGGAATCCAACATTTCATTCAAAGACACAGCATATACGAGTTCAGTATCACTTTGTTCGTGAGAAAGTGGAAGAAGGAACCGTGGATATGTAGAAAATTCATATTGATGATAACGTGGCAGATTATCTGAGGAAAGCAATCAACTATGACAAGTTTATATGGTGTCGATCCTCATGTGGCCTAGCAGAAACGTAAGCAACATGGAAGTACAAGGAAGGATAACAGTGTGAAGATTGATTGAGTTTCAATCTAATCTTCAAGTGGGAGATTGTTAAAAGATACATTGTATCTAAATGGGAATATATTATTGCAAGTGGGATGATGGAAAATGGGAATATATTATTGAAAGTAGGATGATGGACAGTGATAGTTGGCAACTTGGAAAAATAACTTGCAGCCAATTCACATGGATAAACGCCTACAAAAGGAAATGAAGCATGCTCATTTCTTCATCCCATTCTCATTTCTTCTTTTCACATAGTGTCTCCTAGATTGTGAGTCTATTAGAGAGTTTGTGTGGTATCTCCTAATACAAGAGATATAACGATTAGTGTTTATCGTTATAACTAAAGAAGAAGGTGTAACTCCTAATTTTCTACATAGTGAAACGTATCATTCCTTGCCCGTGGTTTTTACCCTATTGGGGTTTTCCATGTTATATTCGTGTGTCATCTTTTATTATATTTCTATTTTAGTTGTGGGTTTGCTTCAATTCGGTGTCACTTTTCTCAACAACTATTACACCTTTTACATGAATTTAAATAAATAATGAATGTTTTAAGTATGTAAAAAATTGTATGTTTGTATTTGTATTAATCGTGATGAAAAGACAAAAATAACGAATATAATTTTGCATACAAAAAATACGAATTGTTAAATGTCTTTTACATGCTTATGTCGATTGTTATTATATTTTAAATTATAAGCAACATGTAAAGTTGAATAGTTAAAAGGTGTAAAATAAAAAATTTGTGAAATATTTTAAAAAGGTAAAAAAAATTATGTTTGAAATTATGTCCACATTCAATGTTTATAGTATTTTCACTTTGGCATGCCACGTTATTTCTTCTTGTCACGACACCTATGACTTCACTATTTCTGCCACATTTGTCAAAACTTTCTATCATATAGGTTTAGATCGTGAGATAAATAGTTCAAGTTCTACTTATATATATTGTGAGATTGATAGTTGTTAAAAAAAATGTGAAAAGAACCATAGTGACATGTTATCAGTGGATGAAATCATGAAAGAATTGGGGGACTTAGTTACAAAAGACAAATATGATCGAGACCTGGAAACAAAAGGCATGTGAAAAAACCCTAGTAGTGTTTCACGAATTGGGGACTTACTCACAAAGTCCAGCATCATATCAGTCATGATCTAAAACTAGACTGAGGGGGAAGGGGACTTGATAGCGTATCAATATTAGCGTCCCAAGCCCACTAATCACACACTTGAATCAAGCCCGTTACTAAAGCCTATCAACACTTGATGGAAGCCTGACTTAAATCTCATGCCATGCATGTCTTGGTAAAATCTCTTGGGCACGACTGAGTAAGACAGATTACTGCTCCCTAACTATCACTAGCGGTTAAGATGTACCATCTGACACAGTATAGTGGGGACACACGACAAGCCCCACTATGTACGAGCTAAAGGACGCACAACACCTGTCCTCCTTGTCTGCTCTCGGATGATCAACACCTGGCCCTCTAGCAGCTGTTGATCATCCCTAAAGGGTTTATCTCTAAACCCTACAAGCCTCTCTATAAAAGGAGAGCAACACACACAACTGCACAAGTTTCACACAGTTAGACAAATACTGCCTCACAACAGTGTAATATGATTCTTGTTTAAGTATAACCCAACTTCTTGATCTATATCAATCTCACCGGGTCCTTACAGTTAAACACGGGAAACAAAACAACAATACCATTCACATCCTATCTCTAAACCGATTTACATACTATACGTAAACAATAAATAATAAATGTTGCTTTTCCAAAATCAAAAATAAAGTTTAGGGGGTATTTGTCTTATTAATATAGTTATTAAAAGTTATGATAATTGATAATTTTACATTTCAACTTATAAAAGTAAGTTAAGATTAGAAATTTTGATAAAGTTTTTGGTTTAAATGTAATGTTATTTTAAATTCAACCCTTATAAGTTTAATTTCCAACCCTATAAATATAGTTAGCTAGTCTTTTCTTTTTGCTACTTTTACTTTTCTTTTCACTGCTTTTACTCTTTTTTTCCTCTTAGAGCATGGGGTATAATGGCGCCCCACCTCGCCATTTTCGACGTGGCTCTCCTTCCGACGCCACTAGCCATGCGCCATGACACCTCAACCAACCGGCACCACTTCCCAAGCCACTCAAGTGGCGTGGGTGATTTTGAGAAAGGTGAGGGGTTTTTTTTTTTTAATTTATTTATTGGTGTTTGTATTGTGTTTTTATAGTATGTGTTAACTGTGTGTATGTGTGAGTGTGAGTGTTTTTACAGTGTCGAGAAAGAAGAAGTTTTAATTTTTATTATTTTTTTAACGCATAGCCAAACCCACCTAACATGTACAACAAAACATGTATAACAAAAGTCAAAAATAAATTTTCACCCTTTACCTAATTCTTTGTGTCTTTTGTGGAGTTGTGGGTATGTAGCTCTTAATAAATAAAGTTTTTTTCTTTTCTTTTTTATTTCCTTTTTTTTTTTTTTTTTTTTTTTTTTTTTTTTTTTTTTTTTTTTTTTGTGTTTTCTTAGTTTGTATGAAAAAATGTAAAAGAAACTAAAAAAGATGGTCGAGACCTAAATGACATGTTACGAGTGAAAGAGCATTTTAGTGTAAGGGTGTTAAAAGTGAGAATCCTAACACCACAAAGATCAAACATGCCATAATATTCTTTCCGAGCAAATCACCAGAAAATGTACTTAACTTACCACTTTTTCTCATTGTATGCAGCAAATTTTTTTCCACATTCTATCACTAAACCTGCATCGTTAGTCCTTTGTGTGTACCAGTTACCTGCAAAGCCTGCATCGTTAGTCCTTTATACGAACGGCCGTTAATAAATAACTTAAATTTTGGTTATGTTGTACTAAACTTGCATCGTTGGTCCTTTATACTGACGACTGTTAATAAATAACTTAAAATTTGGTTTTCTTATGTTTTTGTTCGTTTTTGCACGTTTTTGTATGTTTTTATATGTTTTCATCCGTCTTTACACGTTTTCGTCCGTTTTTACACATTTTTGTCCGTTTTACACGTTTTCCTCCGTTTTTGCAAGTTATCATTTGTTTTTGCACGCTTTTGTTCATTTTTACACGTTTTGATTTGTTTTTGCACGTTTTCTTTCGTTTTTACACGTTTTCGTTCATTTTTGTACGTTTTCGTTCGTTTTTCCATGTTTTTGTCTTTTTTATACGTTTTCATGCGTCTTTACACGTTTTCATCCGTCTCCACACGTTTTCATCCGTTTTACGCGTTTTTGTCCGTTTTATACGTTTTCATCAGTTTTTGCACGTTTTCGTCCGTTTTCCACGTTTTTGTCTGTTTTTATACGTTTTCTTCCGTCTTTACACGTTTTCGTCCATTGTTAGGATTAAGAAAAAGGTTCGGTCACCCCATGTATTTACATACTTAGCGTAGCTCTTAGCTTTGTATATATTAGAATAGTTATAGTCACACCGTGGAGGACGGACGGGTCTTTACCCACTGTACACCTGATCCACAGCCCGTAGGAGGGCGTATAATGTAAGTGTATATAAAACCTCTCCCACACAAGGGAAGGGTTGGTTGTTTTCTCATAATACACACACCTCAAAGGTGTTTCTCTCTCAAGAAAGCCTCCCATCTCTCTTCTCTTTCTTTCTCTAACTCTTACAATGTTTATCTTGTTATTCCACAATCCAGTACCTCCCGAATCACATAATCAACATATGTTTCGATCCTACAATTGGCATCAGAGCCTAGGTGGTGTTATTTCGTTGATTTATTGTGGTTCATACTTGTTATTTGCTGTTTTTTTTTCCATATTGTTACTGGTCGAATGTTAAGTTTGTGGTAAACAGTATTTAGACAAGTTTCTTTTTGTTGTATGCAAATGGTAAAATCGAATGTCTTATGCTTTCATCTTTTGGTATCATACAAACTGCTCTCATGGTCTTTCCATAAGTATTTGCTTATCAGTTTGTGTGTCACTGATATTCTGGACCAAATATGGTCCATAAAAGGTTGTCTGAATATTGCTTGTTTTCTTGGATGTGTGAAGGATTTCTTCTTAGCTGCTGTTTGGGTTTCGGTAATGTGTTCTTGGTAGCGGTTTGGTATATCAAGTGTAGTTGTTTGATAAGGTTTGTCTTGATCCAGAATGAAATTTGGCTTGTAAGTGAAAAAAAGAAAACAAAAAAAAACTGGATAGTGACAGTTCTGTCTGATTGCAACTACTTTGGTGTAGCGGATTGCTACTTTGTGTAGCGGTTTGCTTCTAATAATCCTTTTATTTGCAAAATGTAAGGACATGCTGCCAAAAATTTCATTAAGTCTAGCGGGTTGATAAAATGAGAAGTAAGCATATAGAGACAAATTACACAAACCAGATTACCAATCACTCTTAAACATCAAATCCAAACCACAATAAATCTTAACTATAGTAGAAACTCGATAAATTAATACTCGATTATTTAATAAACTGTCTAAGATAATATTTTTTGCCGGTCCCGACTCGGGGATAGGGTGCTAAATTAATAAATCGCTAAAATTATAAGATAATACATTTTTGATAATTTCTTTAGACCCCATATAAAATATAAATTAATAATTCCTTATATATAGCATATTACATGAATGATTTATGAAGGTTTTGTTGGGACCCAAGTTTTATATCATTTCACACATATGAGATCTAGAGAGAGAAAGATGATAAGTTTTAGAGAGAGAGAGAAACAAGAGAGGAAATAAGAGAAATTTCTTATTCCTAATGATCAACCAACCAACCTCAAATGAGAGGTTTACATAGTATTTATAGGCCTTGTCTAGGGCAACTTACATCTTTGACATAATATCACTTATAGCCCTTAGACTTTGGCAAAACATGAAAACATTAATAAGCTAGCATAAAACATATTAATTCTTTAACGTACAAACATAATATTGTACCCTATTATAAGACTCATTGACTCGATAATGATCGTCACTTCAAGTGTTCCCAACAATCTCCCCCTAAGGGATGATCATTGAGATCTATCTTTGATTGCATTTATGATCATCACTTTTGCGTTTCCAACAATCTCCCCCTAAAGGGGTGATCATTGAGATCTCTTTTGCGACCTTTGGGTTATGGGTCCACCAATAGAAATGACTGATCTTATGACTTCTTTGATGCTTGTTGTTTTGAACTTTGAGTCTTTGTATAATAGCTTTGCTAGATTCTTTGTTCCAATCATGCTTTGTGATCTTCGTTCTTCGTTCTTGTTGTTGTGATCAAATGATGGTGAGCAAATCATGCTTTGTGATTTCCGTTCAATCATTGAGAAAGACTTACGTAATCCTCTCATAAACGTTCTCGGCAGATTGCTAAGATCTGCGAAGGACTTGATAATTTACAGCTGGTATCCATTGATGTAGAACACTAGTTGTTGAAATACTAAGTGTTCCTAAGAGATCTTTGATGTATCTCATGGCTCTAGACTTGAAAAGTGCACACTTAGGTTTCCTATGCGGAGACTAGGGAGAGGTCTCCTGCTTCAATATCAACCATCTCTAAGAGATAAGTCGATAGATTACACCGGTTCCCCTTGAGAATGAAACAAGCTCTTTTAAGAGAACTTGAGTGGTTAAGAAGGTTTAGTGCATTGCGTCACTGGGTCCATGACGACTTTATCTTCAATACCGGTGTTGCCTTAGCAATAACCAGTAGCATACGAATTGAACCCGGTGTCTGCCCTAAGGTTGAACATATGGAGGGCTATTTCTTTTCACCCTTTTCTTTACTTTTCTTTTTAATTCTTCAACTCCTTCTTTCCCCTTTCATTCTTTTCTCCTTTTTTCGTATCATACCTAAGGACTTATACTTCTAACTATTGGTGATGTCCTTGGGTAGATCCCTCCGGCTCTGGCGGATCATAGGACGGTTTTTCCTATCTTAATCACCTTATAACTCCATGATTATCCGACAATTGCCATGAAACCTTTGATTGAAAATCTCTCAATGTGTTTGTGATTATCAAACATTTTGTTTAACACTTTGAGAATTTTGTGTTTACTTTTGAAAGGCTCCCCCTTTACATGTGCTCATAAGTTTTTAATAAATTTGCACATGCAGGAGGAGCAAGCACTTTTTGAATTGATCCACTTTCAGTGAACAAGACCGATTAGAGACACGCTTACATCACTAGTTATACTAGTTTGAAATTATTACCCGGCCTGGTCAAGTCCACAGAAAGTTTCTCGAAATGGTACATTTCTACTAAGACATATCCTTTTCGAGACACGCTTACGTGGCTAGTTAAAGAGTTCCATTGTCAGCTTTTAGGTGACAACGAGCTCTAGTAACTAACTTGATGTTATTACCCGTCGAGGATAAGTCCTTTCGATTATTAACTTTTATGTTTCGTCAATTCTTGGGTCAATCCTGAGTCTAGCTCGCATGAGATTTGACATTAAGCAACTTTGAACTTTCATATTTTAATCACATTCACTTTTCTCCCCCTCAAAAATAGCATATGAGATGTTGTTTTTGTTAAACTTTTGATTAAAATATGCTTTTTGAGTCTTATGGGGAGATATCAACAAGAACTTATCATTTCGAACAAATATAATTTCAAATACTCCCCCTCAATAAGTGAAATAACTTTTTGAGGTTTTGATTACGAGAGGGAATACTTGTCCTTTTGAGTAGAATTTAGAAAAAAAAAAAAAAAAAAAAAAAAAAAAAAAAAAAAAAAAAAAAACTTTGAAAATTTGATTAATTCTACTCAAAAGTAAGAAGCATGATTTTGACGGAACATTTTGTTTTGGAACTGCTCCCCCTCAAAACTCGCATATGTTTTGAGAATTTTAAACTTTTTAAAGTTTGAGGGAAGGAGTCTTCTTGAAGCAAAATTCTGAAAGATTTAGAAATTCTAGTTTGAAAAATTCTTGAATAAATTTTGCTTCAAGGTAACTAAAACTTTATACGCTGAAATACTCCCCTTCAAAACTAGCATGTGTTTTGACATTTTTAGACTTTGGAGCGAATTGGGGAGTAAAGGTTTGAAAAATCTTGAGCAAAATTTTGAAACCTTTTGAAAAATTTTGAATAAATTTTGCTAAAGATTAAGAAGTTCTAGATAAGCTTTGCATGAGAACTTCTTCTTGTTTTTAAGGATAAGTGCACGTTTGGTTTTAAGGAATGGTTTAGCAAGGCACTCTCCTTTCTTTGAAATCCGAGTTGTACACTGAAATGTGTGCACAAGTCGTTATGTTTAAGCCTGGGTTGTAAGCTTAAATACTTACAAGCCATCAAAAAATTTAAGATTAGACAACAACCTTGGGAACCCATTTAAGCACGGCACCAACGGGTTTACCAAATTTTGAAATCCATTTGTAGGTTGTGTCAATCTGATTTAAAGATGTTGAATTCCAACCATGACTGAAAACCGGTGTTTCATTTTGAAATAACACTCATGGAATCAATGGAGATTTAAAACTCTTTTTCTGTTGAAAATTGTTTGAGAAACCCGGTGTTTCTCTTGGAGTTTTAAAATCCGAAGAAGAAGATTTCCATCTAGAGTTGAACCTCATGGGTTCTCTTAGAAGATTTGTTTTTGTGATAAATGGAAACCTTCCGGTATTTGGAATGTTCAAAGCAGAGTCGTTCTTATGTTGCAGCGAAAGCAATTCTGATATGGAATATTTGAAAGGTTTTGAACGACTTTGCTTTGGTTTCCACACTTGCTTTATCGGTGTAAAACAAGAGTGTGGAGTTTGAAGAACTTGTTTCATTTTACTTGAAGCATTTGGATTTGAAAACCTTTTAGAAGTAACTATTTCGGAAAAACTTGGTCTCTTTGAAAACTTCCTTCCTTTTTGCAAAGAATAGGTTGTAAACTGAGAAACCCTTTTCGAAAATGGTTTTGAAGATTCACCCGTGTAAACCTTCTTCGAAACACTCACTTCTGGTGTTGAAACATTTGAAATTGGAGCTTTACCCTTTGATCGGTTAAGAGTATCAAACTTCACTTTTAAAGCATTGTACGAAGTTCTCAAATCATTGTATTCTTTTTGAAGAGAAAGATGATCTTGGGATGCCAATTTTGATTCTAAAGAAGCAATTTGTTTCAAAAGTTGATCATTTTTTGCTTTAGAATCATCCGTTTTACGATCCAATTTCCGTTCGAACTCAACATTTTCTTTTTCAAGTCTTTCAAAATAATTTTCAAATTTGGTTACTTTGTTGAAAAAGTCGGTTTTGGCATCCTCAAAATCGTTTGTTTGTTGAGCTAAAAGCGTTTCAAGCTCAACCACTTTCGTTTGAAGCACATGATTTTCATTTTCAAAAAGATACATTTTCTCCCCCGTTTCCTTTTCAAAATCTGGAGTATTAGAATCGAACAGGGGTTTTGGGAAGGAAACTTTTGTGATTTGAAAATCAACATTTTTTTGTGGAAAACTAGAAGGGGGGGTTAAATATTTTTACGTCTTTTTCGTTTTATAAAAGTTTGCTTCTAAAGAATAGACGTAAATTTCAAAACTCTTTGATGCAAAAATATAGATACTAGTTTATTCACGGTTTTTGTATATACATTACTTATATATAATGTTGGGAAAGAATTTATAATTTCATATATCATATATAAGCATATATATGTATATGTGTTTTAATAAGAGTTTATGTACTTGGTTTGTTTTTATAAAATTAATGTTGTGAATGAATCCTAGTTTGATCTTTATGTGAAATCAATATATGCACAACACAAGCAATTATAACTATGTATGAAATGCTAACAAGTAAATAAACAAAGAGTGAGAGATGGAAAGATCAAACCGAGAGACAAAGGATTTATAGTGGTTAGGCTACAAGGACACCTTCCTTGCCCTACTCCACTCCCCGAGCACCGAACTCGAGAGTTTTCTTCACTAGATCAATAACCTCCCTTATGGCGGAGAAAACCTTACACACCAAAGTACACACCACAACTTCGTCACAACTCATTCACAACTTCTACACAACTTCTTCACACCAATCTACTTCACACCAATTCTTCTTCACACCTTTCTACTTCACACCTATCTTCTTCACACCTTTCTACTTCCTAACTCTTCTTCTTTACGCCACTTGTTTCTTCACACCTTCACTACTTAGTTCTATCCACTACTCCAAGATATATACTTCTTCACAACTTCTAGGCTTCAAGGTCTTCTCAACTTCAAGGCTTCAACTTCTTTGTCTTCACAACTAATCTCTACTTCAATATACTACCACTTCTTATTTCTTCTACCAGTAATCCTATGCACCTCTACTTCTTCACT
Organism: Artemisia argyi; assembly: GCA_030686995.1. Taxonomy (NCBI): domain Eukaryota; kingdom Viridiplantae; phylum Streptophyta; class Magnoliopsida; order Asterales; family Asteraceae; genus Artemisia; species Artemisia argyi. Next base: position 15,652,931 of record CM060697.1, on the reverse strand, counting down.
TCTAGTACCACTTCACACCTTCAATAAATCTAGATCCTATATCTAAATCTAGCTAACTAATGTATACACTATATTCACCAAAGAATGAATGATATACAAGATGAAATGATCAAACAGCTTAGATAGCAAGATGATACTAAGTTGTAATACTTCTAGTCTTGATAAATAGAAGTATTCTTCTCTTTGCACTTGAGTGGATGAGGCTTTGGATCACTTGGAAACAAAGGTTTATGAATTATATGATCAAAGGATTTTTAAGATGGAAATGGAGGTTTGAATCAGAAAGTTTTTAGTGCAAAAAGGTGGGGAAAAATTCCAGATTTAAGGTGGTATTTATAGGCAAAAATTTCTGACAACTGGAGAGTGCCGGTCCCCTTAAAATTAAGGGGACCGCCCCTTATAATTAAGGGGGCCGCCCAGCTGTAACGGCCAGAAATTTTGTCTTTTAGCGGGGAAAGTTTATTTGGTGAAAAACTAACTGATTTTGGTTAAAAATTTGAATTCATATATTAAGTATGATTAAAACATTTTTCTTTATTACCAAAAGTGTTTTTCAAAAATATATAATAAGTTTATATATTAAAATAAACTTTGTAATAATTAATTAAATACCCCTTTGATCTTATAATGCATTAGACACTTTCTTTATTCATACCTTAAGTGATTAGATAGTAAAAGTGATTATTTACTACTAAATACTTGTTTACGTCATGATCTTTGGTTTGATGGGTTTTCGTTTTGTGATTATCAAAACATAGAGATATCGAAAGATATGAATAACGTTTTTAGTTATTTATTTATATCAACAATCTCCCCCTTTTTGATGATTACAAAACCTAAACTCATTAAATCCAAAAATTAATTTTTAGACAAGTATTTAGTGAGTTTATATTTACTTCTCCCCCTTTTTGTAGAATCAAAAAGGTTTAAGTCGATAAGATGAAAGCTCCCCCTTGATGTATGCTCCCCCTCGTTTGAGGGCACCAAGGGTTCGAGTTATGGAATTCTTGCAAGAAAAATATTAGAGGCACAAGCAAATACATATAGCATAATAACAACTAATAATAAGCATGGCAAAAGAGAATTTGAAACACATATTAAATTATTCATTAATAGAAATATGTCAACTCCATAATCATTGTTACATAAGCCATAATGCTAAAATATTAAACCAAGTAGAATATCCTATTGTGCCAACAAAGAGTGTCATTAGGCTTTCTTGCATCCCAAAATGGTTGAGGTATTTTATTTAAAAATTAAGAAACATAAGCATATAGAATGCTTGGGTGAGAATGGTGAATGGAGATCATGTTGGTGGCTTAATGGAGGTAAACTTTTGGTTGCATGGATGTTGGTGAGTTTGGAGATGTAGAGCTTGGAGGTGGTGGATTTGAAGTTGAGTTTGTTGGTTGAGGGTTTTGATGTTGTTCAAGTGATGATGTTTGTTGAGATCTATTAAGAAGATACTCAATCCAAGTAAAGTGCTCATTCAATGCAATGGTTTGTTGTTGGAGGAAGATGCAACAAGGGCAATTGTTAACATGCTTCTCAATTTGGTTAGTGTTGTGTGGTGATGATGGTGAGCTTGATTGGGGTGGATCCAAATTGCGTTGAGCAAGATGTAATGCTAAAAGAGCACTAAGCTCATGAGCCTCTTTTAGCTCCTCAACGAACTTCAAGTGTTCGGAGGAAGGTGATGGTGGAGGAGCATGATAGTTGTCTTGGGTGAAGGTTTGAACATGCAACATAGGAATGGCATGTGAGGTTGAAGGATGTGGTGGTGGTACTCTTGGTGGTGGAGACATGGTTGAGCTTGGGTAATCATGAAAACATGATATGGGTGGAAGAGGTTCTTCATGAGTGAATGGTGTTTTTGTTGAATGAGCAACATGTGAAGTATTGATTGAGAGATTAGGATTGTTGTTTTAGGATTGAGCATGCTCATCATAAGAAGAAGCATTAATGAGGGCATGAGTGGATGATAGGTTGTGAGATGAGTCATTAGTGTGGGTTTGAGGTTTGGTTGTTGGTTGACTTGGAACAACATCACTTGAGTTATGACAAGAATCAAGTTTCCTCCTCCAAACGGGTTTGACGGAGATCCTTGCGGTTCTTGAAATCTTGGGTTTTTGGTTGTTGGGAGATGACATGTTTGAATGTGATGGCATTAATGATGGGAAGAGGGTATTTATAGTGTATGAGAAATGTGGTTTAGGAAGGTAAATTTTGAGGGATAGTATGGGACAAAATATGTTTGTGAATTTTGGGAAGTATATGGTGAAAAGGGTCAAAAAGTGATAAAGAAAACAGTAACCCCGACCATCAGATGACCGGTCCCCTTAATTAGGGGCCGGTCCCCTTAATCATTAAGGGGGCTGCCTTATATAATTAAGGGGGCCGCCCATCTGGTGAATCCCAGAATGCCAGAATTGTGTTTTTGGCAGAAAATTTTCAGAAAGGTTGTGTTTTTGGGTTTGGATTCAAGTAAGTTCAACTCTTTGAGGCAATATAGGGTATACTATTCATAAATGTAGAGAATGTTATAAAAATGAGTAAAGTAGATAAGTAATTTTTAATATTCATGCAATCTACTAATTGGCCAATTAAGTTAAACAACCAAGGAAGCAATAAAGCATACTAGTTAAATATGCAACTATATGAAAATGATAATATGTAGGCTAGTGCAAACATATTGATGAGTGCTTACAAGTAACAAGTAGGAGGATATGATTATATGGACTTCAAGACTTGTTACAAACAAGATCCATATGGGCAAACCATGATTCTCATGAAATGATTTGATTAAATTGCGAATGTCATTTCCATAGAAGTGTATGACACATGTGAGATAATCAAATATGTTTTTAATAAAACATTTTTAGTTTTATTCAACAATGCTTTGAAATAGATTCAAGTGTGCATTAGAATGAAAAAGATTGAGTTTTGCTTCATAAAATGTTGACAATTTGGATAAGAATTTTTTTTTCCAATCTTGATTTTGATTAAAATAAAGTTATGGTAGCTTATAGTTAAACATGTTGTTTGAAGAAAAATGAGATAGATATTTGAAAGATTATTATTCAAAACGAGAGGTTTTAAACATGATATTTTAATTTTGATAGCAATAAATTACAAGTGAAGGATTTGAAATGGAAACTTATCATACTCAAGAGAATCAGTTGAGCCCATTGTCACATATAATCATCTTTAATGGCAACTAAAAACATGGATGAGTGATGGTAGATTCTAATGATCTTAATGCAATATAATTTATAGGGATAAAGTAAATCATTTATAGATACAAGATTAACACATGTATATATATATATATATATATATATATATATATATATATATATATATATATATATATATATATATATATATATATATACTAAACTCATCATAATATAAAAAGCTAACTAGTCTTAATTATAGCACATATATTAATGCAACTAGAATAGTCATTTAGTCCAAATAGTAAGTATTCTACTATAGATCATAGATGATTTTCAATATAAATGAAGAATAAGAAGAAGGTAATAGACTTAACAACAAGAGGGTTAACTAGCCTAATATCATGTATACATATATTAGTATTAATAATCTAAAAACATGGCAACCTATAAATTTAATCATATTAATATACTAATTAAAGCATACTCTAATATAATGTGATATTGAAAAGTTTTTGAAAAGAAAACTTACCTCAGGTCCAGCTTTTCTTTAAGAGTGGGCATGAGAGTGTTAGAAGACATCTTTAAAGTTTGCCCAAAGCATGTCGAAGTAGCAAAGTAAAATCCCAACGCAATAAAGATCAAGGAGGTTTGATCCGAAATACTTAATCGATCACAACAATCATCACAAGTCGTGTAGATCAAGAATGGTTATGCTTGAATCCTTCGTCTTGAGGTAGTAACGAACACACCATAAAACCAATACTCCAAAAGTGAAGAACAAAACGCCGAAACAATAAATGACCGCAACAACGTCATAAGCAAATCGTGTGTAGAATGTGAATCAGAGTAATAGGAACCAATAGTCATCAAATGAAAGAGAGCAAGATGAGCGATCCAAAAAGTAATAGTCTCTTCGTTCGTTAACTACCTAAACATGAAAAAGAGCTTGGTACCCAGATTCTCATGGGTCTGAAATGGTTAGTTGAGAACATCCATTGCATTTAAATGCACATGATGAGGATGTCGTCGAGAAGTACAAGAATTCATCAAAAGTTTGTTTTAACTAACAAACAATGACTTTCTTGACTAGAGTGAAAAATAATTGATGTAAATAATATTAGTTCTAAATTTCTCCACCAGGTTTAACAAATTTTATTTGTTTTGATATATTTGTTAAAGGATCATTTGCGGTAAATCCTAAACCGGTTTTATCATAAAATGACTTTTGAATGTTAAGTAGATATTTTAAAGATTTAGAACTATTTTCGAATTTGGCTAACATTTTTGCTTTTTCAGTTTCCATTTTAATTTCATGTTTGTAATCTTGGCATTTTTTACATTCAAGATCAATTTCAATATTACTTTCAAGTCTAGACATTTTATCTTTTAAAATTATTTCTTTTTCAAAGTTATTTTCAACGGAAATTGAAGATCCAATTTTAAAAATAATTTTTGAGTCAATGTTGCAAAGATGTTTGAAGTTGTTTTCCAAAGCAAAAATGTTCAGTTTCGAATTGTACCTTATTTGTAGTTGTACAATCTTCACATGCTATATGTTGATCAATTTCATCGTCCATGTCGCTCCATGTTTTATTTGTAGTTTCGCTTAGATCTTGAAGCATGTAGTCCTTGCCATCAAAACTTGTATTCACATTTGTTTGAATATTCTCACAAGCCATATTTTCATCATCTTCTTCGTTATTGATACCTTCAATGATCACATTTGAACTAGTAGTACATGTGTTTATTTCAACTAAATATGTATCTATTAAATTTTCTAGAGTGACTAATTCTTGTGCAACATCAAGTTTATCATCTTTGGTTTTACATTTCTCTTGGTGAAACTTTAAAAGACATTTCCAAATATCATTTGCCGTTTTACAAAAGAATAATCTTTCATATTCAATTCTTGGTAGAGTTTTGAAAATAAGTAATTTAGCTTTAGTATTTTGTCACAACTCGTAATTTCCGATCATTTTCCAAACCTTGACAATTTACTATTCACAGGTTACTATTCATCATTTACTATTCATCGATCACTATTCATCATTTTTTAGGTCCATTTGATATTCTGATAAGCGTTCAGAAATTTTACTATTCACTTGACACTATTTATTTCCGGAAGAAATTTCACTATTCACGTGCATTACTCATTTCATCGTAAATCTAGTTTACGAGTATTTAAATTCGCGTAACCGTATTGGTTCAGGTGCGAATTCATGCAATATCATTAGGGACATCTCATACAGACTAGAAATAGTCTTCATATTATCATTATGGCACTTGCATACTATTCCACTCGTAGGATAATTAAACTAATACTTTTGGTATAATTATTTCTATTTAAACGTTAACAAACGATCAATAATGTGACTAACACGTCCGACCCTCCCGACTATGATCCTAATATATTTTTATATTCATTTTAATAATATCAAAATTATAATATTTATTTACCCGGTGTTTTGGAAATTTATTTAATTTATATCGTACGCCTAATTTATTTACGACGGTTTTCGTAAAAACTAATCAATAATTTTCCAAATACTCAATACTTGTACCCAACACATTTTTACAATTTTTACAACTTTATTTTATCCCGGTTAACTCCGTTAAAATTTATTTTTAGTTAACCCGGTACCCGGTACACCTTAAAACTACAAATAAACACAATATTATATCAAATCTCACCAAAATTCTTACACACTCCAAACCCCCCCCCCCCCTCCATTTTCCGCCCCCCCCCTTGCTCCATCCTTACATCTTTTGAAAATTTCCTACTAACCCCATAAATGCTTGTACAAAATGTTATCTAACCTATTATACAATAATATACATATCATATAACTAGATATTTTCTCTCATTTTATCTTAGCTATCAAAAATCTTATTCTCTCTTTCTCTCTTCCTCACCTCACGGCAACAACAAGAAGGACGAGCAAGACCATAAATTTTCTCAAGATCAAGTGTTCATTTAGTTTATTTAGGTTATTCTTTTAAGGTTTTGAAATATAAACTCAAGAATCATTAGTTTTTCATCACCTACACTCCTAATCTTTGAAGTAAGTATATCAAACTCATTTTTATAATTTTACCAAGTTTATACAAGATCCATATGATATATATACTAGATCTACATGCATATGCTATTTATACCACTTTATTTTACAAACTTTTAACTTTTGAAGCCTAGAAAGTGATTATAGTTAGATCCTTATTAGATCCACTTGGTTTATGATGTTTAGGAACGCATGACACCCTAAGAAGGTGTATGGTAGGATTAGACTAGTTTTGTGGTGATTGAAAGTGGTTTGGTTGAAGTTGGAACAAGTTTGAAACTAGGAAAATGATTTTGGAAACTATATATTGACCTACTGTTCTCATTTTTAAAACGTGGAAAACTCAGTAGTTGATGGATAAATTTTGACCAAAGATTTAGAAAATACTTTCAAAAACGAAACTTTTGGCGAAAGAACGGATTAAAACGAGCTTATAACGAAGGAGATATGATTTTTGTAAATTTAACGACGAAAACTATTTTCTGAAAAACTGCATGCTGTTTGACAGTTTTCGACGGGCAAATAGAGGCGTTAAACGTAACCTAGTGGAGCCGAGCTATCGAAAATATATTAGTATATACTAAAACGAATCCGTGGATATAAAGAACGAGTAAAATGAGCTTAAAACGACCAAGTTATACACGTTTTAAAGTCGTCAAACTATATATATATATATATATATATATATATATATATATATATATATATATATATATATATATATATATATATATATATATATATATATATATATATATATATATATATATATATATATATAGTCACTACTAGAAAAATAATATAACTACGTACTAAATGATATATTTTCTAGATTCTCATTCAAGGAGTTTATTTTTAACTAACGAAGTACGTACGACTCAAGGTTTATTACGCGATTACTAGACATTATTTTAAGGTTATCAATACGAGGAATATAACATTAACACTTTTATACGATATATTACGACAAGTTTTATAACTCTATTTGGACTTAATTTTTCCTAAGTATGGAAACTATTTTATCTTGACAATAACAATTATTTCCAAGTTACGAGTGGTATGGGTATCATGTGCATGCATATTCTCTTCATCATTTCATGATCTAAGTAGATCACTATCATTCATATTAGGTTGCGGTTAGAGATCGAACCTCATTTCTATGTATCCATTCTTGTCATCGTAGCTATCGCTCCAGGTGAGTCATAGCCCTTACTTTTTCAATTGTTTTGGTAAACTCTTTGGGGGAGAATACATGCTCGTTTTACTTAAACGCACTACTTGTTTTACCTGGTTGATTACTCAAAGATTTCCAGCTTTATCTAAATATATATTTGATCACCTGCATTAATTGGTATGTTTGATTTTCCTGTATTTCATGGGATTGATTATCCTTGTTTATATGACCTCATAGTTACCAATTGTTCCTATATGTTCCTTGTAATATTGTGGTATTCCCCACTTGGCTGTGATGTCAAACGTATTGTGGTATTCCCCACTTGGCTATGATGTCAAACATAATATTGCTGTTTTCCTACTTGACTGATTTATCATATGACCTCCTTGTAATATTGTGGTATTCCCCACTTGGCTGTGATGTCAAACGTAATATTGTGGTATTCCCCACTTGGCTGTGATGTCAAACGTATTGTGGTATTCCCCACTTGGCTGTGATGTCAAACGTAATATTGTGGTATTCCCCACTTGACTGAATGTCAAACGTAATATTAATGTTTCCTTACCTGACTGAATTAAGATGCCTTTGCATCAACCTTATTACGGGTTTTCCCGCTTGATTGATTTATCTTATGGCCTCATTGACTGAATTATTTATATAGCCGTTTTGCTATATTTATCTGGGAATTTGGATACCAGTATTACTTTTGTTCACGTAGGCTTTAACACATTTGGCAGTGGGTTGTAAACACACAGGTTACAAGTCTCTTATGGCGGGACTTGCAACTGAGTGGATTTACAATGCCTTTGCTGGACGATCATTTCTCTATAGGCATTATTTGTTAAACAAACTCTATGAACTCACCAACCTCGTGTTGACACTTTAGCATGTATTTTCAGGTTCTAAGCATATGGCACGCTACTGGAGGTTTTGGCAAGGCATGGCATGGTCATAGAAGACTCTGATTATTCATTTGGGGACCGTTTTAAACCATTTTTAAGGGCCTACTTTCGCACTACTTTTAAAATGTAAATTCAACATTTATGACTTAACTATTTTATTCTATATAATTGAAGTGAAAACCATTTTTGTACTTATGTTGTGATACCGATTGAGTTACACCCCATCTACATGTATGCTTCCGCTGGACCCGATTTTGGGGGTGTGACATATTTTTATCAATCTTTGTTTGAAGATTATTATACTGATTTTCAAAATCCATTTTGGTTGGTTGAAGATCACCAATTGAAATGATATGCCAAAGATCAAGATCTATTGATTTCACATAATTTTCAAATTTATTTTTCCATTCAAGAAAATGATCATTTTCAAATAATGGTGGTTTTTGAGTAAATTCCCTTTCTAGATATTTTTCAAATTCCATAGATCGTTACAAGTTTTAAAATACAATATATTTTAAAAATCTTGCTAGACGTGGCTCTTGATACCAATTGTGGAAAACTAGAAGGGGGGGTTGAATAGTTTTACGTCTTTTTCGTTTTATAAAAGTTTGCTTCTAAAGAATAGACGTAAATTTCAAAACTCTTTGATGCAAAAATATATATACTAGTTTATTCACGGTTTTTGTATATACACTACTTATATATAATGTTGGTAAAGAATTTACAATTTCATATATCATATATAAGCATATATGTATATGTGTTTTAATAAGAACTTATGTACTTCGTTTGTTTTTATAAAATTAATGTTGTGAATGAATCCTAGTTTGATCTTTATGTGAAATCAATATATGCACAACACAAGCAATTATAACTATGTATGAAATGCTAACAAGTAAATAAACAAAGAGTGAGAGATGGAAAGATCAAACCGAGAGACAAAGGATTTATAGTGGTTCGGCTACAAGGACACCTTCCTTGCCCTACTCCACTCCCCGAGCACCGAACTCGAGAGTTTTCTTCACTAGATCAATAACCTCCCTTATGGCGGAGAAAACCTTACACACCAAAGTACACACCACAACTTCGTCACACCAATCTACTTCACACCAATTCTTGTTCACACCTTTCTACTTCACACCTATCTTCTTCACACCTTTCTACTTCCTAACTCTTCTTCTTCACGCCACTTGTTTCTTCACACCTTCACTACTTAGTTCTATCAACTACTCCAAGATATATACTTCTTCACAACTTTTAGGCTTCAAGGTCTTCTCAACTTCAAGGCTTCAACTTCTTTGTCTTCACAACTAATCTCTACTTCAATATACTACCACTTCTTATTTCTTCTACCACTAATCCTATGCACCTCTACTTCTTCACTTCTAGTACCACTTCACACCTTCAATAAATCTAGATCCTATATCTAAATCTAGCTAACTAATGTATACACTATATTCACCAAAGAATGAATGATATACAAGATGAAATGATCAAACAACTTAGATAGCAAGATGATACTAAGTTGTAATACTTCTAGTCTTGATAAATACAAGTATTCTTCTCTTTGCACTTGGGTGGATGAGGCTTTGGATCACTTGGAAACAAAGGCTTATGAATTATATGATCAAAGGATTTTTAAGATGGAAATGGAGGTTTGAATCAGAAAGTTTTTAGCGCAAAAAGGTGGGGAAAAATTCCAGATTTAAGGTGGTATTTATAGGCAAAAATTTCTGACAACTGGAGCGTGCTGGTCCCCTTAAATCATGGCCGGTCCCCTTAAAATTAAGGGGACCGCCCCTTATAATTAAGGGGGCCGCCCAGCTGTAACGGCCAGAAATTTTGTCTTTTAGTGGGGAAAGTTTATTTGGTGAAAAACTAACTGATTTTGGTTAAAAATTTGAATTCATATATTAAGTATGATTAAAACATTTTTCTTTATTACCAAAAGTGTTTTTCAAAAATATATAATAAGTTTTTATATTAAAATAAACTTTGTAATAATTAATTAAATACCCATTTGATCTTATAATGCATTAGACATTTTGTTTATTCATACCTTAAGTGATTAGATGGTAAAAGTGATTATTTACTACTAAATACTTGTTTACGTCATGATCTTTGGTTTGATGGGTTTTCGTTTTGTGATTATCAAAACATAGAGATATCGAAAGATATGAATAACGTTTTTATTTATTTATTTATATCAACATTTTTCTTTTTCATTGATTCAATCTTTTGCAAAACATTTTCAAACTTTTTATCTGCAAATTCATTCAATTGATACTTCAAATCTTCAGTCTCTTTTTGTTTCAAGTTTGAGTTTTGTTTCTGAACTCGTGAACTTTTGATTGAATCAAACAGGTTTTTGTAAATCTGTTTCAAACGCTCAATCTCTTTTTCGTATTTTGAAATTTGACATTTCATTGACACGTTTTCATCTTCAACTTGTTCAAGCTTTGACATCCAGGGGTTTTCAAAAGACTGCTTTTCAAGATTGTGTTGTAAAGCTAGCTCAAAGTTAATGCTTTGTGCTTGACATCTTTGAAAATTTTGTTCAAGAGAAAATATTTGACGTTTAAGTTTCTCTTGGATGTCGCTTGACTCTTTTAACATCTTCTCATTTTCGTGTCTCAACATCCCATTTTCCTCTCTTAAGATTTCGGACTCAACACTCAATGATTTATCACAAGCAGATTTTTCAAAAACTTTCAATTTAGCTTCTAAATCAACAATGTCGTTCAGATACGAGTCTTAGTTTTTCCTTTTTCTCACTTTATGTTCATAAAATTCCTTTTTGCAAGTTGACAACTCTGTTTGTGTTTTTGAAAGCTCTTTTTGAAGTTGTTCAACTTGTTGTTTAAGTTCACATTTTTCATTTTTGAGTTTTGAAACCAATTTTCCGTTCGACTCAATTAATTTGCGTATTTTGTGTTGAAGATCTTGTTCTTTATTGTAATATTCTTGAAATCCCACTTCAAAACTTTTTTCACGTTTGGCTTTGTTTTCATGATTTGAAAGTTGTATTTTATAGCACTCAATGTCCCTTTTTAATGGCATATTTTTTGCTTTTAGTTCAGAATTGAGCTTGTTACATTGAGTAACTTCGTATTGCATTTTCTTAATTATCAAAGCAGTTGAAGCACATTCTTGATCATGAGTCACATTGTTATGTTCAACCTTACCTCCATTAGGATCCATATGTGGAGTCTCAGGAGTAATATTTCTATCATCCTGATTCACCACATATGTGTCGTTAATGTACTCAGGTTGTACATGACTTTGTGTCTCACAAGCAAACACATTTTCAAATCTATCATCATCATTAGATTGATGTACCTGAACGTGTTCGACTAAACTTTGTGAAGGACTGACAGCGGCTGCATTATTCAAACCATCCTTACATTTGTGTTTCCCGTCAACATCTGAATCATTCCCTGAAGTGCTGCTTTCTGTCTGCAGTTCTGATAATGCTTTGTTACCTGTGAATACCAAACGATCATCCAACGTCCCTTCATTGTTGACTGTTCCTTCATGTGTCTGACTTTTACTTCCATTCTCCCATACATTTTCTTTTAACTCTCTTTTCTGCATCTCCAGTTCTTTGATAGCACTCAGATGAAGTGATCTTTCATTAAGCACAAATTCTAAGTAGCTCAGTCGTGAAACAAGCTGATCTCTAAAAGCTTCAACCTCCATACTCTTGATGTTCTCTCTCCATAACCTGCTTTGAGATTCATAGTCTCGAGAAGTTTTGAACACTTTAAAATCCATTACCATGAACTCTTTGAACTGAGCCTTGAGCGCTCTAAATCCTGCCATGCAATCGCTTCCCTGTTCAATTTGCTTTTCAAGTTGAACTATGTTTTCTCGGAGTTTCCTTTGAAAGGTTAGAACGTCCGTATCTGATCCGGAGAATACAGTAAAGGTACTCCACGAAGGAAACCTTGTATCTAAGAGAATCGTGCATTGAATCTTAACTGAATGAAAATATGCTAAACAATCTTCTATAGAATGGATGGCTCTTTTCTCAACTTTAGACATCTTTCTCTCTTGTGAACTTGATTGATACATTTTCTCTCCCCCGTGATTGTTGCGACGTAATCGAAATAATCTACCAAAAATGTCACACACAAGGTTGATAAAGTGATTTCTGATTTTCCTTCCAAAATTTAATTTGAAAATTTTATCTCCCAAAATTTGAAAATCACTATGAAATACAATTTAAAGGTTGCAAGAAAAATTTGAGTTTCAAAAATTTTCCATCAAATTTTACCGAAAAATTTTGAATTTTGACCTAAAAAATTTGAATTTTGGGCCAAAAATTTCACCGTTAAACCAAAATTTGAATTTCGCGTAAAAATTGAACGTTTAGTCTCCTGTGAAAAAATAAATTTTACTCAAATTTTCCTGCCAAAAAACTCTTTTTTTTTTTTTTTTGGAAATGAGAAAGAAATATAAGTGTGAAATGAAAATGGATCTTGTAGACGATAAAGAAGTAGTTTTGTGTTATCAGATGAATCTTTTGTCCGTTGTTCACGATTTCTCAATAACTAGCACAGTAGTGAAATTCACACAAACCCGAATAATCACAGCCCAAAATAATTCTCAATATCGGATTCTTGACACTCAATTAAACCATGGTCCGAAATTATATCCAAAATGTTTTATCACAAAGTAAATTTAACCAAAAATTGTAAAACAATTTTGTGGTAAAAACAAAATTTTGTCCCCTGTTTGTTAAAGAATAATGCCCGATCCTATAACCCTACTTCAAACTCAAAAGCTCGGTTCAATTTTATGTTGTACACGTGCCAGCCCAACACCAACTTTAACAATACTTAGCCCAAGTCTTTGATAAGTCCAATATTAATCCAACTCTAACAACCCTAAAGTTTAGCTATATAAATAACACACTACACTCACTACCCTTATTTTACATTCTTAACAATACGCAGTCAACAACAACTTTTCTCTCACCAAATGGATCTAAAAAACTTTCTTCTATGTTGCTGCTTATAAATCTTAATACAAACCAAAAGAAATCGTCCCTTGTTGTTAGATCCCTATACAGTACACAAACAAAAATCCCACTTCTTAAACGCTTTTGATTCTTTCTGATAGAGACCAAGTAGCAAACAACCTTTAAAGAACTCTTTCTTTTACGTTTTACAGCTTCAAGATCCTTTTAACAGTCACAGATAGGTTCGTACTTGTTGTTTACTGGTATTGTTAAACGAACAAAAAGATAGAATGAAACACTTATGTTTTGTTCTATCTTTAATTGGTTCGGATATAAAATAGAAGCTCGTGCTTCTCACGGATTGATGATGATAGATCTCTTGTGGGTTTGTCTTATGATGAATCTTGAATTGCAAAAAGAGATAAACTGAGATCTGAAAATCTTATTCGTCTTCGATGTTCTTTTAATTGTTTTTATTTCTTTTGCTTTTCGAATATTGAAACAGAAGTTCAACATCAAACGTAGATCTATGATGAATAATTTCTTTTGAGTGCTAAGATCTTTAAAGCTCTTTAATATCAAAGATAAATCTGAGATCTTTTCTATTTCTAGTTTGATGTATGAGTTAGGATTAGATGAGAGTTGTGTTGTAGCTTGAAACTAAGATGGTGATGGGTTGTTAACTCGAAAAGTATATGTTTTTTTTCCCCTTTTTTTTCTTTTTTTTTTTTAATTTTCTTAACTCGAAAAGTATATGATTTGACCAAACTCGCAAATAATATTCCTTACTCGCTGAGACAAAAACTAAATCCTTACTCGCTAATTTTGAAAAAACTTTGACAGGGTTCCTTTACTCGAAAATGATAAATAAAAGAACCCTTACTCGAAGGTCTTTGTGTAACACTCCTAACTCGCCAAATATTGCTAACTCGCCAGGAAAACCACTGTTACTCGCCAGAAAAAATTTATAACTCGCCAAAATCTTTGTAACTCGCCAAAACAGAAGGTAACTCGCTGGAAGCGAAAAAAAATAGCAAACAGACCAAGTATTTTGACTAGATCTGAAACGTTTTATTTATTTATTTATTTATTATTTACTTTAAAACTGCTATTAGCTATTTGGACTATTTAACCTGCTAGAAATATGTGACTTTCTTTATTAAAATAGCATGTAAAAAACTGAAAAAGAAGTTGCACATAAGACAAATAAGTAAAAAAAACATGAACAGTAAAACTGAAAAAACAAAACACTTCTAAATCATCTTCTAGCTCTGATACCAATTGTTGGGACCCCAAGTTTTATATCATTTCACACATATGAGATCTAGATAGAGAAAGATGATAAGTTTTAGAGAGAGAGAAACAAGAGAGGAAATAAGAGAAATTTCTTATTCCTAATGAACAACCAATCAACCTCAAATGAGAGGTTTACATAGTATTTATAGGCCTTGTCTAGGGCAACTTACATCTTTGACATAATATCACTTATAGCCCTTAGACTTTGGCAAAACATGAAAACATTAATAAACTAGCATAAAACATATTAATTCTTTAACGTACAGACATAATATTGTACCCTATTATAAGACTCATTGACTCGATAATGATCGTCACTTCAAGTGTTCCCAACAGGTTTCTTGAAAAATGACTCAATTGTCTTTTGTTTTTTGTTGAAATCAATTTCCCCTTGAATCTCGTCTCTAAGTGAGAGATACTCTAAAGAACGCTTAACTGTATTCGATATTGTCGCTTGACTCACCTGCAAACCATAGTTACTATGAACCCATTCTTGCAATTGCTTTTGAGTGAGACTTGGATTATCCTTGTTGTGCTTGCATAATGCTCTTCGAATCTCGTCTATCATTGTTGTTTTTTTCACACCTTTAAGATGGGAAGCCAGGTTGTGTGTATGATTTGTTTGTGTTAACCTATTTTGATCTTGTATGTATATAGAAAATATTTTTAATGTCCAGAAAGTGATACATTGAACACAAGAAGCATAATAAAGTGGGAGATTGAAGGTTTCTTTCAAATTGGGCCATTCATTTGATATACATGCATTGTATACAATAATTAAGTGGAAGCTTGAAAGATGTTTGTAAACTAAGTATTCTATTATAAATTAATAATTATTAATTTATCGATTAATTAATAACTCTTTTAATTAGTAAATTTTGGTGGTCCCAAGTGTATTATATTATAGAGTTTCTACTGTAATCCTAAACCTCATCACCACTGCCAACAAGCAATCATCACAAACAAACAACAAATATCAAAGATCTCAGTCATGTTCTATTTCGTGTGACAAGTTATATTATCAAACCTTTAAAGGTCAAACACGTAAAGAACAAATCATCATAGATCTTTTAAAGCCCCGATTCAATTTCTATCCGAAACTAATATGAAAAAGAATAATAACAATTTCGTTATTTTCTTTTCCTGTCTCGATTCACAAACAAACAAGATTTTAAAAAGGTAAATGATTAAATGATCTCAGTATTGTTCGCGTGCTTCACGGATCTTTAAAGATCTCAACTTTTTTGAACATAACACCCATCATCAATCTGTGAAATGTTCTAACTTTTCTTAATATCTGAATATTAAAGAACAAAATATAACAAGTGTGTTAAATTGTTCCTTTCACTCGGTTCATGGACAAAATCAAAAACGAAAACACATAATTATACCTACCCGAGACCTTGTTTTCAAGATCTTTGTCGTGGTCTCTGTGATTCGAATAACAAGAGAAGTCAAGACTGCTTACGGTTTATCACAGATATATCAAAAGGGTTTTTTTTGGTTTTTTCACTTCGTGGGTTTGTGTAGACAACATGTGTTTATCTCGTTTAAGTAAATAACCACAGATTTGAGAGTGTTATTCAGATTTGAGATTTGGGATGAAGGTTTGATGAGTTTGGTGAGAGGAGACAGTTTGATGGAGGCGTAATTTTTAATGTGTATGATTAGGGTTAAGACTAATGTGAAACTAATTAGGTTAAGATCAGTGTTTTATTTTTTCATTAATGGGCTTTTCACCCGATTAGATAGTCTTAAAATTGGGCTATGCATTACAATCTACGATTTGGGCTTAGAGATCCTAACATGATTTTGAGTTGAGTATTAGAATCAAATGGTAGCGTGGGTAAAGTTTTTATACAAAATTCTTAGCTGCTACTACTCAATAAATACTCAATAAAATTTTGGTTTAAGAAAAAAGGCGTTGGCTCTGCTTTGGTAGTTTGATTCAGGTTATGAATTGAGCGTTGGACCCGGGTTACATTTCATTTTCATTGGGCCGATAAGGTGGGCTGGATGTGGAAGTTATATAAATGGGTCTGTTGTAAATTTTCGCTTGACTTGATTGGGGTGCAAAAGCATATACCACACTGTCAATGAAATGTCAAACGTAGCATTAGACTTAAATGGGGTCTTTGGCCAATTTTTATTAGTCAATGTTAATATTTGGTATTTTCTTGGTTTATTGGTTTTTTTAGGCTCGTAATGACAAAGTGATTACTTTTCACGGGACACACCTTCGACATGATCGAGAAACCACTATCAAGATTCACGATAAATGTCAAAGTGATTACGGGATTGATTTGGTATTACTAATATGAGATTGAAGTGGAATTTCACGAAGGCGCATACTTATCTTATCTTGAAGTCGGGGTTGGTTGGATGCATGACTTTCAATGATAACTTGTTCGTGCTTAAGATTTAAGTTGAAGACTTGGTTTATCTAGTTACCAGCAGTCGGGGTGGATGGTTGAAGACCTGGTTAACTATCACTTAAAGGAGTTACGTTATTGTACTCAGTGTCACACGCAAATGCAGTTGTGGATAATCGCAAGAGGTAATGATAGTCTTATGCTTTGGGATAGCATTGAGTACTTAGAGATTTGCTTGGAGCATTAATTCTCTACACCGTTCTTCCAACAATAGTGCAAGCTTAAGTAACAAATTTGGGGAATTCTACTTCATTTTCAAGTCTGGTATATCGGGTCTACTTCACCAAGTGGTCACAGCAATAGCCAAAAGAATACGAGGATGGGTTGTTTGCCACATAGTTCAAAGGTTGAGATGTGATCAGCAATTCTCATGGGATATTTAATGCTACAGAATGTCAATGATACTTCACAAGAGCTTCTCGGGAATATGGTCGTACACGTCAAATGATGCTTCCGAAAGCTCGAAACCATCATTGGGGGAGAAACGTGTACTTTGATGATATAAGGTCAACCTCCAGGGGGAAATAGTTTATACTACTTTACTTAGCATGGTTTGTGAAGTATTCTACATAAGTGAGATGAATTGTTGCTGATCTCTTGCATGTTCCCCCAAACAGATATTCACCAAAACTAAATTGTCAAAACACATTCAATTAATCATTGTCTCACGGTTTCTTCTTGGTTTTGTAAAATCCCGCGAAAGAACCTATTTCTCGGTTTAAATCATAGATTTGTAAAATCCCGTGATGATAAAACTATCCTGGAGAAAGAAAAGTGCATTTTCGGATCTTAATTGATTATGGTACTACAGTTTCTACTTTGAAGAAAGGATAATGGGTGTACTTCATGTATTGGATGATTTCTTCTTGATATCCTTAATGGCATTTTGGTTATAAAAATGTTTTATGGGGTTATGTGTGTTTGACAAGATCGGGATGAAACCATGATCAAAGCTCATTCAAAACATCAAAAAGGGCTAGATTTGGGCATGGAAACCACAAGAGGTGACTATGGCATTAATTCATTATTATTTATTTGAGGTTGAAGTGAAGTTTCACGGGTGAGTGATAAAGTCTTTTCGTAGTGTATAATTATTCCGAAGAAATACCGGCGAAAGTATTTCCCGGGTCGTTTTTCCTAGCGAAGATAGAATGGAGTCGTGAATAATCGAATCGCGAAATCGAGTTGTGAAAAGTGGCAAAGTAAAAAAATAGCAAACAAATACTTCAAGTATTCACAAACAATGATAAAGCATGCAAAAAGTACAAGCTGATTATGCACAGAAGTGAAAAACGCGAAAACGGAAATGCAACCGTAAAATTTAAAATGTAACGTTTATCGAAAAATGATCCTACGAACTTGAAAATATTTTCTAAAATTCTAAAACTAATAAAAAGAATTTTAAGAAAAGGAAAAATATTTTTTTTGAGTTTTTATTTATTTTCTAGAATTAATTTCCTAATTTTGGAATTAAAAACGAATTAAAAATAAGAAAAAATAGAAAAATAACTTGGAAAAATGAAAATTTAATTCTAAAAATTCTAAAATATTATAAAAGAATTTATAAAAATATTTTTGTATTTTTCAAGACTTTTTTGAATTTTTTATTGATTTTTGGTATTTAAAATTGATTTAAAAATGATTTTAAACTAAAAGAAAATAAGAAAAATAGCAAATGAACTCAGAAAATTATGAAAAATTAACAGAAATTCTAAAATATTATAGAAAGCTTGCAGAAAAATTTTGGATTAAAAATAATAAGCAAAAGAGCTTATTCAGGCCAAAACAGCTTATAGCAAGTGCTTATTTATAAGCACTTGCCACAAAACTTTACCAAACTGTAACCACAACTGTATTATGCTACTACAAACTCAAATAAGCTAAGAAAGTAACAGTTTAGCTCAGAAACAATAGAATGCAAGCAATAAGCAATAAAGCTATAACTAATGAAAATTAATAAGCAGACAGAAATAAGCCAGGTACAAGAACTGATATGAAATAGCTAAGATACCACTAAAACAGCTCATAAGTAACAATTAAGCACAAACACAAACTCAAATGAGCTCTAGCAGCCCTATGCAAAAAGCAGAAATCAGTCCCAAATTCTTAACAATAAGGTAACAATAAGCAAAGCAATTAAGCTGAAAATGGTGAACTTATGGGGGCTAATACTGCTCTAGCCAACAGAGATCATGAATCAACCAAGAGAAAGGATCTCAAAACAGAATATCTTGCCTAAAATTCACCTAGAAAATGTTCCAAATTCTGCTATGCAGGGGAAATAGAAACTCAGACTGGCAACTTTAAAGCAATTTTCTGATAAGCAGATGAGATCTAAACTAACTTTTTCTTTTTGATATTAATTGACTAACTGCTAAGCTACTAAAATCAACAAACTACAGGTTATTTTACTCAATAATGAAAACTAGAAATGAACTCAAAGATTTTACTAAAAACAGAATACCAATTATTGTTTGACTTTCTGATGTCAAAGTACTTTTGACTTAGCTGACTTTCTAGTGATCTAAACTTATCTAATACGATATATTAAGCTATACATAAGTGAATTTAAGCTAAATGCATTAGACTACCTACCTAAAATGATTAAACACAGCAGCAATTACTAACAGATGCTCAACTAGATTGGGCATGTAAGCTAAAATTGACTTATAAAATTAAACTTACCAATATTATGCTTGTACTAACCTATCTTAACCTAAATTAGACTACTAGCACAGAGGAAACTAAATAATGTCAACTAGAACCACAGATTATACTACAAATCCAAACACCCTAGTAACTAACAGCTAACACTACAGTTATCTGTTATGAGCTACTTATTACCACTACAATTACCTAAAAATGATTTGTATCACTACTGAAACAGAAATAAAGCAACAAACAACTCAGAGATCCAATTAGTAATGCAATGAGAAATTTCCGCAATGACAGATGATCAATTAAGCCATACTTAACAAAGATTCAATCCAATCTGATTAAATAGAAATCAAACATGCTCAGTGACAAAATCTTAAGCAACAATATCAGTAAATGATTCTTAATGAAACAGTAATCTAAACAACTCACAAACCAAATCAAATTCTATAAATGCTACAAATGAGAAATAAGATTAGAACTTACAAAAACTCTTCCCCTCAGCTTGAAAAGAGGGAATTCACTATGCGAGCCTGTCTCTTAGACAGGCTAAACCTTCAACCTTCTGAATTAGCCTATCCAAATCACCTCAGCTTCACAAGATCAATGAACATAAAATCTATTTCTATTTATTATTTTCTGAATTTGAAAGAAATTTTTGAACAAAATTAAAGCTAACATGAACTTATAGAAAATGTATTAAGATGACTAAAGCTAATGAAATAGAAATGAAGTAAAAGCAATAAGCAGTAACAATATTAAGCTAAATGATTTAAATGAAAATAAGACTTGATTGCATTGAAAGATGAGGAAATTACAACTAAACTAATCTAAGTACAACCAAAGGAAATTTTGGCAGAGCTTGGCTACTCCAAGTCTCCACACCAATACAAGCATTTTGATCATCTATTTATAGGAGGTGTGAGGAGGTGAGCTCACGGATTGCCATGTTGGCAATCCGTGTGCTGTTGTGTTTGTTGATA
This sequence comes from Artemisia argyi, assembly GCA_030686995.1. Lineage (NCBI taxonomy): Eukaryota > Viridiplantae > Streptophyta > Magnoliopsida > Asterales > Asteraceae > Artemisia > Artemisia argyi. Next base: position 15,632,288 of record CM060697.1, on the reverse strand, counting down.
ACAAATCTGAGCCCCTTGATCAACTTTAATCCTTTCCCAATTGATATTAGCCCCTGGATTGCGAATTATGACGCGTCTCCTCCAATTGTAGCTTGCCACGTAGTCCTCCTCGTGTGCTTCTTTGGTACTGATACACTCTGACCATACCCTGAGCTTCTAGAACATCTTTGAATTGTCCCGATTACCCTTAATTGTGGTAATTAATAGGATTGGGGGTCTAGGGTTCATAGTTACTGTAGCGTGAATAGTGTTTTCTGGGTTTGGGGTAAATTGGGTGGAGGGAAAATGAGGGTACGGGTAATTTTCTTTATATTTGTTTCGTTGACTGATTAAAGTGGTGTTTGACCTAATATGGACTGGGCTAAGGTTTGGGTAGTTTGGGCTTTGGGATGATTATGGGTTAAAGGTGAAATTGGATTGTGGATTGGATTAATAATGGACCAGGTTTTGTTTTTATTTTCAGCTTGTTGTAAAGTTAACATTCAAGGACCAATATTGTAATTTATGAAACTATAAGGGCCATTTCTGCCAATTCAGGAAACTTAATCCAAGGGCTAATCTTGCCAACTGATGATTCTTCAAGGATAGATTATGACAAATTGAGCTCAAATATTTATCCGGACTTTGAAAAATGCTTCCCGGTATCGGCTTTTGAATCCTTTTCCACTCTCGTGCTCGGTGTTGCTTTGTTTTGTTCATTTTTCGTAATATCCGTACCTGCACATCACAAACATAAAAACACATGTTTTCTTGGCATTTGTTAGCTCGAATAAGTCGTTTTGGGTCGGTATTTGGCCATAAAATAGTGAGTGAATAAGCACTCACCAAAATCCCCCCGACTAAAGTATTGCCGTGTCCTCACGCAATGTGATCAATTCACGCTTTTGGGATAAATAATTTCAAAACTCTTTTTACTAACTTTGAAAAGTAGCAAGGAGTTTCAAAAGAAGTAATAAAATCATTTATTCCCGAAAATGCTTCGTTTTCCAAAATTTTCTTTTATTCCTTTATTCCACTTACACTTCTATTTTTGTACTTTTCATATTTCATACTTGTGACGGTTTATTGAACTTTCATTATCTTGCAATAATTATTAGGGTCAATGAGTAGAAACACTTCTCATAGAAAAGTGACCGTACGGATAAAAATCGTCATCCTTGATTTTTCACGAGTTCCCAAACTAAGCGTACAAACGAGATCACAGCTTATCTACAAGTTAGATGCTAACACTACTCATAAAAGTTACTTGTGGAAACTTCTTACTCCCATTTCCTAGGTTTGTATCTCAATATTTTATTTTGTTGAGAAATGAATTGCTTCATATTTTCTCGTTTCAATAATTTTTAGTCCGATAGTGATACCTAAGTTAAAACGGTAAGTAGTTATTCATTTTCTCTTAAGAACCACTGCAATAGAAATTCGGTCCACATCAAGGAATTTTGGGTACATACAATATCAAAGATATAAGTTGCGGAGTACAATCACGTGCACCTCATGTGACTGATTACTAATCACTAATCACATGCACCTCACGCGCCAACAACTTATTTACATACATAAGCTCTTATTCGACATAACTTTTCAACTTTCACTTTTTCATTTTTCACTTTTTTCACTTTTCTCATATTTTTCATACTTTTTTCTTTCTTTCTTGACTTTTTTCTCAACATCAATGGAAGCTTATCGGGTAGCTCCAAAACCACATAGATAACCAACTTTTGACTTTTGATTTTTTCACTTTTTGCTCTTATTTTTGATGTTCCTTGATATGTACCCAACTTCTAAAGAAAAAATTCTCTTAAGAAAACAAAGAACTAAATATTATTCAAACCGAAATACCACTAATTAACCTAGAACATCTATTTAATATGGGTGACGTTTCTGATGGGAGTAAAAAGCCACAAGTACCTCTCATGAGCTCTAAAGAGAACCACTACTCCACGTTTAGCATCTAACTTCTAAATAAACTCTATCATTTCTCGCTCTTCGCAATTTAAGATTCCAAATAATGAAACCCGCGAATACTTAGCCAATAATCAGCCACGCATATATAAAGTCAGATATGGAAATTTGCAAACTCTAGAAGAAGAATTCGCGTTTTCTAGCTCCTGATGTAAAAGACTAGCGAAAGCTTTTAAGCTGCGCATATATAAAGTAAAGTACGGGAACTTGCAGATTCTTAAGAAAGAATTCGCATTTTATAGCTCCTGGTGTACAAAACTAGCACAAGCTTATGTGATCATCATTGGTTAAGGGAACAAGCTAGGGCTCAACACACCCGGTCAAGTCAAAATATTTATTCCTACTCTCGCCAGCAAGAAAGTCAACAAGGTGTCAAAACACTTATTCAAAACTTATTATATTTTTGCACAACTTTTTTAACTTTTTCTCATCTTTTTTTTTTTTTTTTTTTTTTTTTTTTTTTTTTTTTGTATTTTTTCATTGCTTTTTCATCAAAAATCTTTTTTTATTTTTCAATTTTTTTATTTTTGGTGGAAAACGGAGTTGCAAGAGTGCACGACTTTTGTGAAAAATGCAAGGTCAAAATCGAATCGAAGATTCACCCTCCCCCCGACTAGAACAAAACATTGTCCTCAATGTTTTATGGTTTAAGGTAATCCTAACAAAATTCTAGGCCATTTATTAATTATGCCAAAGAAAACGTTAGTCGATAAGATTCACGGATATAGGATTTCCAAATAGCACCGATGAATGAGACTCCAAGTGAAGAGATAACGAGCACGAGAGTCATCATAAATCGCGAACAATCCTGAACAAACATCACAAACAACCACGAAACACAAGAGTAGAAGAGGCACCCCCTCCTCACATTAGGTGTTAGAAATAAGAAAATAAGAAGATGAAATTGGATAAGCATGGGTTGCCACCCACGAAGCGCTTGTTTTTGTTCACCGAGTCACATGAGCTTGACTCGATCCCCGAATTAATTCGTCCTTGGGGAGAGCAAATGAAACGGCCACTTGAAAATAGAGATGCCCGGATCAAATATGGTATCCTCACTCCCGGTGGAGTGGAAAGAAGAAATGGTGGGATAGGTATAATATGGTTGAAACACCCGGATGGTATAAACAAATTTGAATCCAGAAACCTCGTCCACCATTCTAAAAATATCTTCATTTGTACCGGATTCATAATCTATATCGGGTGGTTTTGCAGGTGGACGAGAAGAAAGCAAATCGGGAGAAATAACATTCTCGTCATTCTCAATACTCGGTGGTATCAAGTCATCCGCAGCAAGAAATAAATCGACATCCTCTAAAAGAGGGTCACGTGACGGATTATCAGAAATAGGTATAGAATCAATCTCAAAGTTAAAGCACTCATAATCCGGAAGAGAGATATCAGCATGAATAGTGGAATTGCCACAATTCGTCTCTTCAAATTGAAAAATTTCAAGCTCGGGTAAGAAATCACTATCCATATCGGGGATAGGAGAAGAAGTCGGTGGATCATTCAATGCCTCAATACGAAAGATAAGAAGATTGACATTCAATAATGTTTCACGTAAAGCTTCATCTTGTATTTCCACATCATCATCTTCATCATTATCATCTTCAAAGCTTTCAAGCTCAGGAGGTTCTTCATCAACATAATCGATTTCTCCACAAGATATAGAATCGTCGTTATCAGAATCGGAGAATATCTCATCACGATTATCATCAAACGGTATATCATTTGTATCAACATGATCATCAAAACGATTATTTTCATCATCGATAGAAATCTCCTCGGACTCACTTGGGATTAGGATGAGGTTCTCAACACTAGACTTATTGAATTCGTCCGATTCCATTGCCGGAATAGTGTTTAGATGCTCGTCCCCCATTGTAAGAGAGTCTTCGGGTTCTACGGAAGGAGAGATAGATTCATTTTGAGGATTTAGATTGATCGTAATTGTGGAATCATCATCGTACAAACAACACTCACAAAATTGGAATTTTCTTTCTTCGACAAGAGGTTCTTCCATCGATTTCTCATTAGGCTCGGGAGTATGCGTATAACGATTAGTCACCATTTCTTTAAACTTATCCATCATGGATTTGATTTCAAAAATTTGATTATTAAATTCGGAAGTTTGTGGGGGTTGGTAAAAACCATTAGAATCGTAACAAGAATTAGGTTCATGATAAGAATTTTCAAACGATCCCCCACAATTTTCAAAATTTGATGTATTTTGGAAAGAATCACCATTGTAATACGAATTTGGTTCATAAAAATCATTTTGAGGATAATACTCAAGGCTCGGATTGTAATCGAAAGACGTATCAGCATTCGGAGTATAGCACATACAATCGGTGTATCCACATACATCACAAAAACATCGCCCACACGGCATTCCTTCTTCGGACGGGGTTCCACAATTATAACAGTTAAACGAAGGTGGTGGTGGTGTATAGAAATCGGGAATGTTCGACGGATTGTTGAACGAATTTTTATCATATGTGGGTGAATTACAATTCCAACAAACGCCATCACGAATATTATCTCCACATTCGTCGCACGTACACTACACACACAACCCTCTGAAAAATGGTTCTCCACAATTAAAACAAATAGGATCCATAAGAATTAAACGTAAGAGGGTTTGAGAAGAAGAATCAAAATATTAGAGGATAAGAAGATTATTTTTGTTTTTGATTTTTCAATTTTTATATTTTTATAGAAAATATATACAAGATAGTATAAAAACTTAACACAACACGATTTTTCAACACGAATATTCAAAACTCACGTCGACCTTCCCCAGCAGCGGCGCCATTTTGATATAGTCTTTTCGTAGTGTATAATTATTCCGAAGAAATACCGGCGAAAGTATTTCCCGGGTCGTTTTTCCCAGCGAAGATAGAATGGAGTCGTGAATAATCGAATCGCGAAATCGAGTTGTGAAAAGTGGTAAAGTAAAAAAATAGCAAACAAATACTCCAAGTATTCACAAACAATGATAAAGCATGCAAAAAGTACAAGCTGATTATGCACAGAAGTGAAAAACGCGAAAACGGAAATGCAACCGTAAAATTTAAAATGTAACGTTTATCGAAAAATGATCCTACGAACTTGAAAATATTTTCTAAAATTCTAAAACTAATAAAAAGAATTTTAAGAAAAGGAAAAATATTTTTTTGAGTTTTTATTTATTTTCTAGAATTAATTTCCTAATTTTGGAATTAAAAATGAATTAAAAATAAGAAAAAATAGAAAAATAACTTGGAAAAATGAAAATTTAATTCTAAAAATTCTAAAATATTATAAAAGAATTTATAAAAATATTTTTGTATTTTTCAAGACTTTTTTGAATTTTTTTATTGATTTTTGGTATTTAAAATTGATTTAAAAATGATTTTAAACTAAAAGAAAATAAGAAAAATAGCAAATGAACTCAGAAAATTATGAAAAATTAACAGAAATTCTAAAATATTATAGAAAGCTTGCAGAAAAATTTTGGACTAAAAATAATAAGCAGAAGAGCTTATTCAGGCCAAAACAGCTTATGGCAAGTGCTTATTTATAAGCACTTGCCACAAAACTTTACCAAACTGTAACCACAACTGTATTATGCTACTACAAACTCAAATAAGCTAAGAAAGTAACAGTTTAGCTCAGAAACAATAGAATGCAAGCAATAAGCAATAAAGTTATAACTAATGAAAATCAATAAGCAGACAGAAATAAGCCAGGTACAAGAACTGATATGAAACAGCAAAGATACCACTAAAACAACTCATAAGTAACAATTAAGCACAAACACAAACTCAAATGAGCTCTAGCAGCCCTATGCAAAAAGCAGAAATCAGTCCCAAATTCTTAACAATAAGGTAACAATAAGCAAAGCAATTAAGCTGAAAATGGTGAACTTATGGGGGCTAATACTGCTCTAGCCAACAGAGATCACGAATCAACCAAGAGAAAGGATCTCAAAACAAAATATCTTGCCTAAAATTCACCTAGAAAATGTTCCAAATTCTGCTATGCAGGGGAAATAGAAACTCAGACTGGCAACTTTAAAGCAATTTTCTTATAAGCAGATGAGATCTAAACTAACTTTTTCTTTTTGATATTAATTGACTAACTGATAAGCTACTAAAATCAACAAACTACAGGTTATTTTACTCAATAATGAAAACTAGAAATGAACTCAAAGATTTTACTAAAAACAGTATACCAATTATTGTTTGACTTTCTGATGTCAAAGTACTTTTGACTTAGCTGACTTTCTAGTGATCTAAACTTATCTAATATGATATATTAAGCTATACATAAGTGAATTTAAGCTAAATGCATTAGACTACCTACCTAAAATGATTAAACACAGCAGCAATTACTAAGAGATGCTCAACTAGATTGGGCATGTAAGCTAAAATTGACTTATAAAATTAAACTTACCAATATTATGCTTGTACTAATCTATCTTAACCTAAATTAGACTACTAGCACAGAGGAAACTAAATAATGTCAACTAGAACCACATATTATACTACAAATCCAAACACCCTAGTAACTAACAGCTAACACTACAGTTATCTGTTATGAGCTGCTTATTACCACTACAATTACCTAAAAATGATTTTTGTCACTACTGAAACAGAAATAAAGCAACAAACAACTCAGAGATCCAATTAGTAATGCAATGAGAAATTTCCACAATGACAGAGGATCAATTAAGCCATACTTAACAAAGATTCAATCCAATCTGATTAAATAGAAATCAAACATGCTCAGTGACAAAATCTTAAGCAACAATATCAGCAAATGATTCTTAATGAAACAGTAATCTAAACAACTCACAAACCAAATCAAATTCTATAAATGCTACAAATGAGAAATCAGATTAGAACTTACAAAAACTCTTCCCCTCAGCTTGAAAAGAGGGAATTCACTATGTGAGCCTGTCTCTTAGACAGGCTAAACCTTCAACCTTCTGAATTAGCCTATCCAAATCACCTCAGCTTCACAAGATCAATGAACATAAAATCTATTTCTATTTATTATTTTCTGAATTTGAAAGAAATTTTTGAACAAAATTAAAGCTAACATGAACTTATAGAAAATGTATTAAGATGACTAAAGCTAATGAAATAGAAATGAAGTGAAAGCAATAAGCAGTAACAATATTAAGCTAAATGATTTAAATGAAAATAAGACTTGATTGCATTGAAAGATGAGGAAATTACAACTAAACTAATCTAAGTACAACCAAAGGAAATTTTGGCAGAGCTTGGCTACTCCAAGTCTCCACACCAATACAAGCATTTTGATCATTTATTTATAGGAGGTGTGAGGAGGTGAGCTCACGGATTGCCATGTTGGTAATCCGTGTGCTGTTGTGTTTGTTGATAACAAATCTGAGCCCCTTGATCAACTTTAATCCTTTCCCAATTGATATTAGCCCTTGGATTGCGAATTATGACGCGTCTCCTCCAATTGTAGCTTGCCACGTAGTCCCCCTCGTGTGCTTCTTTGGTACTGACACACTCTGACCATACCCTGAGCTTCTAGAACATCTTTGAATTGTCCCAATTACCCTTAATTGTGGTAATTAATAGGATTGGGGGTCTAGGGTTCATAGTTACTGTAGCGTGAATAGTGTTTTCTGGGTTTGGGGTAAATTGGATGGAGGGAAAATGAGGGTACGGGTAATTTTCTTTATATTTGTTTCGTTGACTGATTAAAGTGGTGTTTGACCTAATATGGACTGGGCTAAGGTTTGGGTAGTTTGGGCTTTGGGATGATTATGGGTTAAAGGTGAAATTGGATTGTGGATTGGATTAATAATGGACCAGGTTTTGTTTTTATTTTCAGCTTGTTGTAAAGTTAACATTCAAGGACCAATATTGTAATTTATGAAACTATAAGAGCCATTTCTGCCAATTCAGGAAACTTAATCCAAGGGCTAATCTTGCCAACTTATGATTCTTCAAGGATAGATTATGACAAATTTAGCTCAAATATTTATCCGGACTTTGAAAAATGCTTCCCGGTATCAGCTTTTGAATCCTTTTCCACTCTCGTGCTCGGTGTTGCTTTGTTTTGTTCATTTTTCGTAATATCCGTACCTGCACATCACAAACATAAAAACACATGTTTTCTTGGCATTTGTTAGCTCGAATAAGTCGTTTGGGTCGGTATTTGGCCATAAAATAGTGAGTGAATAAGCACTCACCAGTGAGTATACTTAGTATCTGAAGATATCGGGGTTGGTTGTTAGAAGATTCTTCGAGATCTTTGCTAGAGCTTTTAACCTTTACAATGACGAAGACTTGGATATCTAGTTATTTTTGTGATTCTTCCTTTCTATTACCACAAAATAACTATCACTTTAAGGAGTTACATTGTAGTGCTCAGTGGCACATGAAGTTGTGGATATTCAAAAGGTGATGTACGTCTTATACTTGATGGTTGGTTGGTTGAAGAGTATAGCGTACTTAGGGATTCGAAGTTGTATGAACTCTCTACACCGCTCTTAGTCACACATTAGTGCAAGCTTAAGTCACAAGTTCGAGTTATCTTACTTCAGTCTCAAGTTCATCATAGTGGGTTTTTCTCCATCAGTAGTCACAACAAAGAGCCGACTGAATGATAATGGGGTTGGTAACGAGTTAGCAGAGAGAAGTAGAAAAGAGAGAGATGACGTTTGGACACAACGGTTCAAGCCTCGTTCTTCAACATAATGGCGTCTGCAGAATACACTTCAGGCCCCGTTCCTCAAATAAAAGAAAGGTGTACGTTTCAGTGCGCTTTATCTTAGGAAGAAGAGAAATCTTCTTATTTATGACCATTCTCATCAACAAGCTTCATGCTATTCCCATGTTCGTACAATCATCAAGTGGATAAATGTGCATTGGATTATATTTGTGTGCTTCACTTATTCTATCAAAAACTGCAACAAGCATATGCAATTTTTGAGGGGGAGAAGGGAAAGGGTGAAGAAACTACATGTTGATGATGTTTGTAAAATGGTCATTCAGCTCTTGTATGCAGATATTTACTCCTTCTACAGATCAACACATTTCTACAAGTGGTTTAAGCATATTATAAGCTTAATTGAACTCTTCATTTGCTAAGCCAATGATGATGAGACAAAAGAGGGACTGCTACAAGAGAGCTTTAATCATCATCTTCTTCGCAGTAGTGTTTGGGCCTACACCATCATGGAATCTCAACTATGGCAAAAATGTCATTTGCTTGCCATTTTTGAGAAGGAGATAAAGAAGAAGATGGTTAACATCAAGACCCTCAAACGTGATCATGACTTAATGTATTGAATCTATAAAAGGGGATGGTCAGTTTGAGGGAGAGCCGATTCAGAAAACTAACAAGTTCTTGAAAAGGTTCTTTACATATGATGACCTAATTGAGGGGGAACAAACTCAATTAGTCATCATCTCATGACTCCTGAATACTTCAGCTCAGGAGTCGTGAGGTTTATCGACATTTTCTCACGGGCTAATATTATTATTGATAAAGGGCTTCCAGTTATAGATAAAGGGCTTCCAGTTAATGCTTCATGTACACATCATTATGATGAGTCTGATTAATTGCAACCATCAGGGGAGAGGAATGTGTACTGATGAGGTGAAAAATGAACCACTTTTAAGGGGTCATTTAAGCCCGGAATTGAATTTATTTGATCAAATATTGCCCTAAATCGTTCCTTTTGTGATTTTAGGTACTTTTGGAGTGAATTCTGGAAAAGGAAGCATTTTGGACGTTTTGGAGCATAAAAGTGAAGAAAACGGCAAAGACTAAATTTTCCATGCAGAGAACAGTACCTGACGGCGTCAAGAAGAAAAACCTGACGGCGTCAAGAGTAAAATCCGTGACGACCCAGTGAAAACCTGAAGGCGTCACAAGAAGGGCGTCAAGAGTTAATATGGTGACGACCTGCATAAGGGATACACATGACGGCGTCAAACCCAGATCTAGGCAGTCCGAGAAACTATTTGGCGGCGAGATGACGGCGTCAGAGATTTGTTCTTGACGCCGTCACCTCAGAAAAACTATATATACTTTTCTATTTTTCATTCATAAGAGAGGAACTTGTGTGGAGAATACTAGGGCCGAACCCTAAAAACCCTAGGTCGTTTTTTACTGTATTTTCAAGGGTTTTCACCCCTTGAAACCTTTCATGTTCAATTGAGATAAGTCTTCTCTTAATTCATTCAATATGTCTATGTGTTGTTTGAATATATCTTATGCTTGTCTTGATTTCAACATGCTAGGCTAGATCTTTCATGTGTTTGCTTAGATGTAATGAAACCTAGATGTTAATTATGTGTTGATTACTTGTTTATAGTTGTATTGGATGAATGATTTCAATGTTAGGCTTAAGAAAACTGGCAGGTCTCCATTGTGTAACATGCTTGAACGTCTTAGGAAACATGAACCGATGTGTACTAGGTTTTATTGGTTGTATTTAATGCATGAGCAAATTCTAATGATCCCATGTTAGGAGCTTCTTAGCCGGCTCGACATAGGAGTGAAGTAGGCGCTTATAGGATTGGGGAAGTAAGTACGCCACCCCATGAATGGTATTAAGGAATACAATCCGTCATCCACGCAACTATAACAAGTAATTAACATGTAAAAGATATCTAGGGAGTAGTGAAATCTAACTAAACACAATTCTCCCATATATTGCTCACACCACTAGTTTAATATAGTTTATTTTCATTTTTAGTATTTTATTTTGATTGCATCTTAGTAATTGGGTTAGTTGACTAGCAACTAATTCCGCCCAACTCCTTCAAAACCGAGATTTTTACTTGCTTTTAAAAAAACAAAAAAATACAAAAAGAATCATCCCTCATCTCTAGATCTAGTCTTTAGGTTTTCTAATCCTAGCGACACTATTCCTAGCTGAACGATCAATCCCCCGGTACTTGTCATTATACTATACTATATCGATCAGGTACACTGCCTGGTGGGGGTTGTAAGCTTCTCGAGATCCCTCGAGAGGTAAACCCTGGTGCAATCCCTACGCATCAAGTTTTCGGCGCCGCAGCCCGGGGAATAGTTATTGTCTAGGTTAGAATCTCTTTTTATTAGGTCTACTTACTAGATTCCTTTCTAGTAAGATTTTATTTTAATTTTTATTTTTAGGTTCTCTTTAGTCTATCTTATTTCTTCGTGTTTTTGTTCGTAACTCTTCACCATCCGACATCATGGACGATGGTAATATCTTTGAACCCGTCATCCCACCACAACAAGACTACCCACAAAACCCACCACTAGCTAACCAACCTCTTAGGCCCCGAACCCTAGGAGAGTACTCCCGACCTAGCCACCAAGGCTATCGAAACACAATTGATCTCACCGAAGCCAATGTGTCTCCCTTGCGATCCGACACCATCTGGTTGGTGCAAAGCGGATGTGCATTCCATGGACTTCGTTCCGAAGATCCAAATCAACATCTCAAGGACTTCCTTAAAATCGTAGATTCTATAGACCTTGATGTTTCAACTAGAGAGTCAACCTGTCACAACTCACCATTTCAGGTCATTTCAGGTCATTTCCCGAACTTTGGAAAAACACTATTCATCAAACACTATTCATCAAAACACTATTCATCAGTTTACTATTCATCGTTTTCGAGGTCAATTTGATATTCTGAGAAACTTTTGGGAAATTTACTATTCATGGAACACTATTCATTGCGGGAAAAGATTTCATCATTCACGTGCATTACACATTTCATCGTAAATTTAGTTTACGGGTATTCAAATTCGCGTAACCATATTGGTTCGGGTGCGAATTCATGCATTATCAGTAATGACATTTCATACGGACTGGAGATAGTCTGCATATCATCAGTAGGTCATTTACATGTTATACCACTCTCAGGATTTTCAAATTACTATATTCAGTATATTTAACGTTTTACGTATAAGTATTTATAGTAAACGTTAACACCCGGTTTATACACGACGAATATATCTAAATACTCCCACAATGGTCCCGACATATTTTTATATCCATTTTAACATCATAAAAATTATAACATTCAGTTACCCAGTATTTTGGAAATTTATTTTATTTTTAACGTACGCGTATGAATATAACGACGGTTTTCGTTAAAACTAAACAATAATCACCCGATCACTCAGTAAATGTACCCAACATATTTTTAATATGTTTTTAACATTATTTTAACTTTATTTCATTCCGGTATACTTCGTGAACATTTATTTCTAATAAAACCGATACCCGATCGTAACTAAAAACGCTAACTAGTGCAAATTCTTACAAGTATTTCTAAATAACTACCAAGTACCCTAACCCCCCCCCCCCCTTCACCCCTTGATAAAACCGGCCATGTGCCCCTAATTTTAACCCCTTGCATTAACTAAATCTTATTAAACTAATAAACCTATACAAAACATAACTTTACTAAATCTAAAAATCATAATTCATACTTTTCACCAAGAACAAGTTCATCATCTCTTCTTGCTCTCATCTCATACCCACGACCCAAGATCAAACTCATTGATCAAGTGATCATTTTTCTTGAAGTAAAACACAAAAGTTGTTCATTTTACAAGTCTAATCAAGATACAAGCAACAAAAACACAAGAACAACAAGCATAATCATCCAATAATCACCTCATTTTGTCAAGTAAGTTTTCATCTTTATTTTTTCATGAATCATCCTATTTTTACATGTATTACATAAGAATCATGCTAAAAACCATGTATAAGTAGCTATACTACACTTTATTTTGGCTAAAAAGAAACATACAAACCCTAACTTTCTTGTTATGAATCCCCTAGCTCTAATAACTTGGTTAGGAGTCCATGGCACCCTAAGAAGGTGTATGGTAAGATTAGATTAGTCATGTGGTGATTACAAGAGGTTTGGTGATGGTAGAAATTGGTTTTTAACCTTGGAAACTTGATTTGGAACCTATTTTAGACATGCTGTCCCGTTTTGTAAAAATCTGGAAAATCAGTAAACACCAAGGAAACTTTGGCAAAATTTTTAGAAAATACTTTCAAAAACGAATCCGTAGGCGAAAGAACGGATTAAAAAGAGCTTATAACGAAGAAGTTATGATTTTTGCAAGATTATAGACGAAAAGTATTTTCTGGAAAAATAGTTGCTGTTGGACATTTTTTCGTCGGTCAAAAAGAGGCTTTAAACGTAACCCGGAGGAGCCGAGCTTTCCAAAATATATTACTACATACTAAGACGAAACCGTGGATATAAAGAACAAGTAAAACGGACAAGTAACGACAAAGATATACTCGTTTGAATATCGGCTAAAACCCTTTATTAATTGACAGCTTTTAATATATTTGGCGCAAAAACTACGAAGTGCATTTTCAAGCTAAACATAATATCAAGTACCGAGCTTTATAACTAACGTAGTATTAGTTATTACGAGTATGTTTTCATCATTTCAAGGATTACAACCCGAGTATTTCAACGCTAACATGGAAACTTACGTTATATATATATAAGTATATATATTATAACTAGCCATTTATATTTTCTAATAGCAATATTTTCCTAAGTCTTGGAATATATACTTTTGGTAACAACAAGTGTTTTTTTTCAAAGAGTAGAGTGGTATAGTAAACATGTGCATGGACATTCATAACATCATTTCATGATCTAAAGTAGATCGTACATCATTCATATTAGGTTGCGGCTAGTATGCGCGCCTTGTTTTCAGCTCAGTACATGTTCATGGTACCATTATATTGGGTTACGACAGCAAATTGTTCATTGGTGTTCATTTCATTTCATCACGGTTTCATCAGTTAAGGTGAGTTTTCATAGCCCCGTTTTCAATTCAATATTTTGATTTCAAATCCCACGGGGGGAATACATTGCATCAATCATTTTAGTACGAGCCCAAGTATTCAAACATGTACATAGCTTAAGTTACCTTGCCATGTGAAAAGTCCCCTGTAACATCATGAACCGTTAATTTACCGTTAAGCGAGAGTGAGTGGATAGATCTATCGAGGGTGACGCCTCCATCCGTGGTAGTGGATACCAACAGTAAGCGGATGCATGTCATGTCTTTTACATTTGAATGTTTCGGCAGAACATTCGGGAGGGGCATAGAATTTCATCAGTCATAGCTTCGGTGTCATGAGCTTAAGGCTATTGTACAATTTTCACGAGATTTTTATCTTGCATTTTTACTTGTGGTGGCCGTACATCAGTACATTTTACAAACCTATGGAATTCACCAACATTCGTGTTGACGTTTTAGCAATGTATTTCAGGTTATTAAGGTAGCTCATGTGACATGCATTTGGACCTTCATGGAGTCGCGGAGTCGACGCGTCTCATCATTATTTCATGCACTTATGTAAACATTTGATCTAGTATGGCTTGTTTTTCATGAACATGTAACACATTTTGGGGACCTCATTTTGTAAACTCTGAATTATTTCAATGATCAAATGCAGTATTTTCCAAACGACACTTTAGGTCGTTCAATGTAACTGTAACTGTGGTGCTATGACAGACACCCCCAGGTATTCCATTCCGCTGCAAGTCAGGTAAATTGGGGGTGTGACAGATTGGCATCAGAGCTAAGGTTATAGCGAACTAGGATGTATCTTGGACCCTAGACTATAACCACATCAGCATAGCATCTCATCATTTCATCATAAGTGCATAATCATGATACATGTTGTTTTATACATCCCCTGTGCGAGTTATTTATACTCATATCCGTATATGTATATCATTTTATTGACCTGGTTCACAAATGACATGTCTTCAGATACTCACCCTGACATCCTTTTATCGGATTCCGACATTGAAGATGCCTTGTCATCTTCCACTACCATTATACCATCAGTTGCACTTACACCACCATTAGTACTATTGATTTGCCATAGGAACAGAGTCTTCCTATCATTCAGCCCGTACATAGAATGCCTTTTGGTAGTGTATTCAGAATTAATCTTAATGGACTTATTAGGATGCTTATTGCAAGGAAGATAGTGTGTTTTCTTTCCATCACTAGTAGGGCATTTACTACTCAGGTACTATCACCACCATCAGTTACTTATTACACTATTGGCCTTCCCACAGTGTGTACTTTAGTTTTACCTTTTGGATGTCGCGAGGTAGCACGATAGAGGGTAGTATTTCATTCACTGGTACCATCATTGTCATTTCCTTTTCCATTCCCGCTTGCCATGAACTAGATGACATCTAGTAGATAATACCAATAACACGGACTCAACAGAAACATCCGCAGATTCTTCAGGAATGGTTCAGAACCTACATTATCTAAGATTTGATAGATGCACAACTTCAGATACCACTTCAGGACTATCCCAACCTTATGATGCCACAAACCTGATTTCACACAGAGGGACACCAGGAAGTCCCTGGACCAGACTTATATCCTCCCTCCTTTAGCGGAATTAGAAACACAAAGGAATTTCTCAAATGGTTCGAAGACATAGAAACAATATTTCAATGTGGCGACTGTCGTAAGGAAGACAAGGTTAAGTTCGCCACATGCACCTTTCAAAATCATGCCCAGGAATGGTGGACCAAACATATTAAGATGGTAGGAGTTGATACTGCCTACTCACACTCTTAGGAGAAACTTAGAAGGATGATGGGTATAACATTTTGTGTAAGAAGTGAATTACGAACAAGGGAACAGGAAACACTAAACTTTACCATGGTAGGAAATGATGTTGACAAGTACATTACTCATTTTTATGAATCAACACGACTAGGTCCTGCAATGGATGAACCGGAAAGCAAGAAACTTGAAAAGTACATTATCAAAATGGCGATCGAGGCAAAGGAACTCATAGTTCACGCCGAGACATCAGGAAACAACAGTGACAACAAGAGGAAGTGGAACAACAATCTAGGTTGCAATGCTGCTCAACTATCACCCAAATAACAAGAAGTGAATTGAGCCTTTGCTGCAGAACCGCACACAAAGAGAAGGTATATTGGAAAGTTACCTTACTACAACCTGTGTAATCAATATCACCAAGGTCATTGCAGTAAAACGTGTGGAGTGTGCAAGAAGCAGGGTTATCGGACTGAAAATTGTAGGAAACTCACAAATCAGAAAATCCCAGGGAATTGCTTCAAATGTGGAAACTTTGGGCATTTCAAGAATGACTGCCCGGAACTAAGGAACAAGGAAAACTCGGGAACTTGGAATCAAGACTGAATCGCCCAAGGAATAGCATGAGTTGTTGAAAGAGAACCGTCAGGATGTTAGAAACATCAAGGATAACAACAATGCTTCAGCAGGAGGAGCTTTGTTTCGATATATAAACCGTAGTTCGAGCCTTTAGGGTTGTATCTTTCCTTTTGTACTTACCGTTGGTACGATGACATGACCTAGTGGTATTAAGCACTTTCCCATCCAATGTAGTATCTATCCTTTGTTACCTAGGTGATAATCATAACCATCGTTTAGCAACATTTTAGCATTGTCTCATCAGGTATTAGGTTGATTTCGTATTTGACGAATTAGTAGACTATTACCATTTGACAAGATTCACCCACGTATCCAATACACCAATCAAGCTATTTTACTATCATATGGGGAAACTGTTTTACAGAAAAATTTTCTGAAGTAAGCTATTTTATTACCACCCTATACATTGATTTTTCTGTCATTACACCAAGTATTTACTATTATTACGCGAAGCAATTTTCATGTTACTTGAAAGGAAACATCAGGATACCATTTTAATAACAATGCGTTGAACACCATCTAAAACTTTTGAGGAAAGTTATGATATTTTGACAAAAATCTAACATCGCATCATTAGTCCTCAATTATACATAGCCTGATCACCTATGTAAAATTCAGGAAGGATTATGCCATGAAGGAAATAATTACCTTTTCAAAGGATTGTTGATAACAATCTTCATCCAAAAGTTTTGTAAACAAAGGAACTCATTCATAAACATCCATTTTGCCGAACTATCCCTGGATACTTACCCTACCTGTCACTCACTTAGCCATTAAGTTGGATTTTCCCATTGATTTTCCTAGAAGAGACTTTCCATATCAATTACATGCAGGATTCCTTTATACAATAAAAGCAATGAAAGGAGTACAGAACTAGTAACCAGGACTAGAAGTATATAGTGAGAGAATTCATAACTCAACAACAATCCTAAGATACTGCGAGACTATCCGAATCACCATCTCTGACTTAGTTGTCCAATGTCATTATTCAAGGGTACTAGCTATACTGAGCTACAGGATTGAACTCAATAAATGTCCGCAGGACAGCACAATAGAAATAAACCCAGCTTCTAATTGAGACTACAGAGCATTTCATTTAAACATGGCCTCATCCATACATAAACTTTCCTGCAGTAAGTTTTCACAAAGGACAATTGTTTGAAACAAGAACATCGATGTAATTTCCTCTAAGGCCTTATGTCACTAGAAATTTCAGATAACCTCACCTTCATACCAAGCAAGGGATCAAACCAGAACATATCTCCTCATCTACATGGGAAAACAGAATAGACATTCATCGACACAACATCAAATGATACCTTCGTCTTGTCTATTACAACGATAAACTATTTCAGGACTTAAGTTAGTCTAAATGCCTATGCTTGTAGTTATGCCAGATAACCACCAATAGACATTATCCAACCTCAGGAACTAAGTGTTAGACATCTATGCATTTAAGCAAACATTTCCTATTCTACTATTTTATCCTTTTCAGTGTTTTCACTTTTAAATAAAGTTGATGCGTTTACATAAATCACATACCTTGTGGAAAAGTGATTTCTGAAATTCCTATTTTGAACAAGTACGATCCTTTTTGGTCAATCTTTAGCAACACTATGGTACAATGAGGAAAATACATAAACATCAAACTTTGGTAAGCAGTCGTAATCACAACATGTTTGAAAACAGTTCCTATTTCATAACTACTGGATTTTGGATCATCAGGAAAAATATTACCCAGTAAATCATTTGCTCCATTTTCTAAATTCGTTTATTCAGAAAAGGATTTCAACTAAAACTCATAATCGCGAGACAAATTTCCAGAACAAATTTCTCTACAACATCGCTTATGCATTTAGGATTTGTGACTGGACAATAGAGAATATTTGGATTATGTGATGAAGGAATTAGGAGGAACATCACAAATTAATCGCGAACTTCAGTAGTGGAGACCAAACCCAATAGACAAAGAAGAACATATGTCTTATCATCCGTTGGAACAAAACACAAGGAATCAAATTGTTACCTATATTCTATCCCTTCAGATAACGCCAAGTTCGAAGGACCGAACGTTATGGAATTAGTCACAAAGGTTTATTGTACCCATTTCAGTTATTCCTGTTAAGGAAACCGTTTCAACTTGGACCTCAGGTAATCATTTCAGGATTTCCTTCAGAAACCCATTTAGATGTGAACATCACCTATCATCCTCAGAACGATGGTCAAAGCGAGAGAACAATTTAAACATAGGAAGGTATGCTCAGAGCATGAGTGATTGACCCTGTAAATGGTTGGACTAATCACTCAACATAAATCAAATTCATCTACAACAATAGTTATCACACCAACAGCGAGAAACTGGCAGAAGTTAGGTTGGTACATAACACCCATCATTTGGATTGGATATCCTGAACATCAAACCATCCAGATTCAAGGGGGAGAACAAACTAAGTTAGAAGCATTGCCTTGGATTGGCATGATACAAATTGGATAACAAGAAAGGTTGAACCTTTAGCATATTGGACTATTTAAGATTCATTTTAGAATCGACCAACTAGCATACAAACTTGAGTTCTGGCAGAATTCAGCAGTATATATTACCAGTACCACATTTGAAACCTTAAAGAAGCGCAGACCATCGATTGATGGGCCAAACTTGGAAAAAGCTCAACTCATTAGTTCAGTAGGCATTCATGAGATAACCAGAAATTTTCTACAAGTCAAGAATCAGTTACAAGTTCAATAAGTCGTAAACCATTAAAACTTCAAGTTCTGCAGAGTTATGCAGAAAGTTCTGCCTAGGAAAGGCATGTTATCGTTCAGAAAACTTGGAAAGTTACACCAATATACATTGGATCATTTATATTTCAGACAGGGTAGGCCTAGTGGCCGTCAGATTTGAACATTGCCAGAAAACAACAGGATTACACGAACATATTTCACATTTTCAGATCCCCAGAAATGACTTTCAGATGAGTCACTCATGATTCCATTGGAAGGGATCCAACCCAAATGACAATCTCAGACCTTGTAAGAGAACCAACAGAAATCATGGACCATGTGGTCAAACAGTTGAAACAGAGTCGAATTCCTATCGTTAGAGTTCGCTGGAATTCTCGAATATCATCACCTTTTCACCAATACATTCTCAGAGACCAACATAAACTGAACTTCGGGACGAAGTTCCTTTTAGGGGGGAAGACTGTCACAACTCACCATTTCAGGTCATTTCAGGTCATTTCCCGAACTTTGGAAAAACACTATTCATCAAACACTATTCATCAAAACACTATTCATCAGTTTACTATTCATCGTTTTCGAGGTCAATTTGATATTCTGAGAAACTTTTGGGAAATTTACTATTCATGGAACACTATTCATTGCGGGAAAAGATTTCATCATTCACGTGCATTACACATTTCATCGTAAATTTAGTTTACGGGTATTCAAATTCGCGTAACCATATTGGTTCGGGTGCGAATTCATGCATTATCAGTAATGACATTTCATACGGACTGGAGATAGTCTGCATATCATCAGTAGGTCATTTACATGTTATACCACTCTCAGGATTTTCAAATTACTATATTCAGTATATTTAACGTTTTACGTATAAGTATTTATAGTAAACGTTAACACCCGGTTTATACACGACGAATATATCTAAATACTCCCACAATGGTCCCGACATATTTTTATATCCATTTTAACATCATAAAAATTATAACATTCAGTTACCCAGTATTTTGGAAATTTATTTTATTTTTAACGTACGCGTATGAATATAACGACGGTTTTCGTTAAAACTAAACAATAATCACCCGATCACTCAGTAAATGTACCCAACATATTTTTAATATGTTTTTAACATTATTTTAACTTTATTTCATTCCGGTATACTTCGTGAACATTTATTTCTAATAAAACCGATACCCGATCGTAACTAAAAACGCTAACTAGTGCAAATTCTTACAAGTATTTCTAAATAACTACCAAGTACCCTAACCCCCCCCCCCCCTTCACCCCTTGATAAAACCGGCCATGTGCCCCTAATTTTAACCCCTTGCATTAACTAAATCTTATTAAACTAATAAACCTATACAAAACATAACTTTACTAAATCTAAAAATCATAATTCATACTTTTCACCAAGAACAAGTTCATCATCTCTTCTTGCTCTCATCTCATACCCACGACCCAAGATCAAACTCATTGATCAAGTGATCATTTTTCTTGAAGTAAAACACAAAAGTTGTTCATTTTACAAGTCTAATCAAGATACAAGCAACAAAAACACAAGAACAACAAGCATAATCATCCAATAATCACCTCATTTTGTCAAGTAAGTTTTCATCTTTATTTTTTTCATGAATCATCCTATTTTTACATGTATTACATAAGAATCATGCTAAAAACCATGTATAAGTAGCTATACTACACTTTATTTTGGCTAAAAAGAAACATACAAACCCTAACTTTCTTGTTATGAATCCCCTAGCTCTAATAACTTGGTTAGGAGTCCATGGCACCCTAAGAAGGTGTATGGTAAGATTAGATTAGTCATGTGGTGATTACAAGAGGTTTGGTGATGGTAGAAATTGGTTTTTAACCTTGGAAACTTGATTTGGAACCTATTTTAGACATGCTGTCCCGTTTTGTAAAAATCTGGAAAATCAGTAAACACCAAGGAAACTTTGGCAAAATTTTTAGAAAATACTTTCAAAAACGAATCCGTAGGCGAAAGAACGGATTAAAAAGAGCTTATAACGAAGAAGTTATGATTTTTGCAAGATTATAGACGAAAAGTATTTTCTGGAAAAATAGTTGCTGTTGGACATTTTTTCGTCGGTCAAAAAGAGGCTTTAAACGTAACCCGGAGGAGCCGAGCTTTCCAAAATATATTACTACATACTAAGACGAAACCGTGGATATAAAGAACAAGTAAAACGGACAAGTAACGACAAAGATATACTCGTTTGAATATCGGCTAAAACCCTTTATTAATTGACAGCTTTTAATATATTTGGCGCAAAAACTACGAAGTGCATTTTCAAGCTAAACATAATATCAAGTACCGAGCTTTATAACTAACGTAGTATTAGTTATTACGAGTATGTTTTCATCATTTCAAGGATTACAACCCGAGTATTTCAACGCTAACATGGAAACTTACGTTATATATATATAAGTATATATATTATAACTAGCCATTTATATTTTCTAATAGCAATATTTTCCTAAGTCTTGGAATATATACTTTTGGTAACAACAAGTGTTTTTTTTCAAAGAGTAGAGTGGTATAGTAAACATGTGCATGGACATTCATAACATCATTTCATGATCTAAAGTAGATCGTACATCATTCATATTAGGTTGCGGCTAGTATGCGCGCCTTGTTTTCAGCTCAGTACATGTTCATGGTACCATTATATTGGGTTACGACAGCAAATTGTTCATTGGTGTTCATTTCATTTCATCACGGTTTCATCAGTTAAGGTGAGTTTTCATAGCCCCGTTTTCAATTCAATATTTTGATTTCAAATCCCACGGGGGGAATACATTGCATCAATCATTTTAGTACGAGCCCAAGTATTCAAACATGTACATAGCTTAAGTTACCTTGCCATGTGAAAAGTCCCCTGTAACATCATGAACCGTTAATTTACCGTTAAGCGAGAGTGAGTGGATAGATCTATCGAGGGTGACGCCTCCATCCGTGGTAGTGGATACCAACAGTAAGCGGATGCATGTCATGTCTTTTACATTTGAATGTTTCGGCAGAACATTCGGGAGGGGCATAGAATTTCATCAGTCATAGCTTCGGTGTCATGAGCTTAAGGCTATTGTACAATTTTCACGAGATTTTTATCTTGCATTTTTACTTGTGGTGGCCGTACATCAGTACATTTTACAAACCTATGGAATTCACCAACATTCGTGTTGACGTTTTAGCAATGTATTTCAGGTTATTAAGGTAGCTCATGTGACATGCATTTGGACCTTCATGGAGTCGCGGAGTCGACGCGTCTCATCATTATTTCATGCACTTATGTAAACATTTGATCTAGTATGGCTTGTTTTTCATGAACATGTAACACATTTTGGGGACCTCATTTTGTAAACTCTGAATTATTTCAATGATCAAATGCAGTATTTTCCAAACGACACTTTAGGTCGTTCAATGTAACTGTAACTGTGGTGCTATGACAGACACCCCCAGGTATTCCATTCCGCTGCAAGTCAGGTAAATTGGGGGTGTGACACAACCCGATTACGCCTATTCCAATTCTCTCTACGTGATCAAGCTAGTCAATGGCTTGAGCGTTTACCCGCGGGATTCATCACCACATGGTATGATCTCACCACTCGTTTCCTTGCTCAATTTTTCCTACCGGGGAGAACTACTAAGCTTAGAAATGACATCTTGATGTTCCAATCAAAATGAAACTCTATATGAAGCATGGACTCGTTTCAAGGACTTACTCCAAAAAGTCCCTCATCATGGCATAGATCTTTGGCTCCAAGTCCAAATCTTCTATGACCATATCGATCTCTCCCAAGGCGAGCCATTGACCAATCGGCCAGTGGTAAGCTACGTGATCTAAGTGCGGAAGAATCATGGGAACTCATAGAAGATCTTGCTCTCTATGACAATGAAAGTTGGAATGATCCCCATGATTTGAACAAAATGGTCAAGGCAATATCTTTGCCTTCGAACAATTCTAGCACTCCCGACCGTAGGATCATGGAACTTGAGGACCAAGTCAAGTTTCTTATGAAATCTTACGAAGCTCCTAAGCCTTCAAGCCAAGTGAACAAAATCACTTCTTCATGCGAATTATGTAGTGGTCCCCATGACACTCGTGATTGTGTGGAACTCCCCGGAACAGCTTTTGCGGACTACGCATCCTCGCGTACCGACGAAGCAGGAGATAAGTGGTACACTTTCAAACCCGAGCCAAACCCGTATGGTGATTCCTACAACCCTTCTTGGAAAAATCACCCAAACCTTAGGTGGAAACAAAATCAAGCCAACTCTTCCAATCCGCCCTCCAACCGTACTTTCAACAACAATCCTTCTAACAACTATGGTAGTACCAACAATCTTGAGGGATTGATGTCTAAGTTTATGGCATCTCAAGAAGCTCGCATATCTAAGTTTGAAGCCGATTTCAAACAAAAGCAAAGCGAGATGACCACCAAAATTGACACATTGTTGAAAGTCCTCAATGACCGAGAAATGGGAGCACTCCCAAGCGACACGGTCAAGAACCCGAAACTAAACGTTAATTCTATATCATCAGTTTCATCACCCACTTCTTGTCTGCAATACTACTCGGTTAAATCAACGAGCACGTGTTTCAAACAAAACCAAATTATTCAAAAGGACCAATCAAATAAAACACCCGATATAAAACCGGTCAAAAACATAGTTGAAACACCTCTTACGCAAGACCTTGACGATGAATTCAAGGAACTTCACCTTGAACGTCCCGTCATTGATGTCTTAGCCCGTGCTCCCTGCTATAGTGCCCTCCTAGAAAAATATGAGAAGTTTAAACTATGTAAAAATGGAACCGCCTTCGTTCAAAACAAGTTGCCTAAAAAGCTTGATGATCCGGGTATATTTGTTTTGCCTTGTAAGATAGGAAGATCCGAAGCTTTTGACACACTAGCCGATTTAGGGTCAAGCCTCAACTTGATTCCCTTATCCCTTTTCACCACTCTCAAGCTAGGAAAGTTAGAGGAGACGGAGGTATTGATTGGTCTAGCGGATGGGAGTATTGCCCACCCGGTTGGAATGATTAAGGATGTAGTTGTTCACGTAGGGAAGTTAACTATCTTAGCGGATTTTCACGTCCTAGACATGGTTAGTGACACTACGTGCCCATTGTTGGTAGGAAGAGGATTTTTAGCAACCGCTAGAGCCATGATAGATTGTAAGGAGTCTAAGATAGTGGTAGGTGAGGGCGATACTTGGTCGGTGTATGATGTTAAGAAACATAGCTACGATTGTGAGGATGAACCGACACCACATTGGGTAGAGATGAATAGGAGACCATCTAGATATGGACCTTGGATAGAAAGGAACTTTATAGGACCTCAACGCCCATTCTATCTAGAAAAAGATTTCATCGATAAGACACATTTGGTGGAACAACTCATAGCTAGAGATGAAGAGCTAGATCCTTTAGAGGACCCCTTAGTCTTTAGGAAGATGATTGAGTTCTTAAGCGTAATGCCTATTAATATAGAGATGAACAAGTGGAAAAGAGAAGGAGATAAGGGTAAATGGAGGTGGGACAAGCCACCTAAGGAAGGTGACGGATCGTGGCATATGAAGATGATTTTGTATGATCCGGATGGAGAGAAGTTTGAAAGGTCATACTGTACTAAGAAAACCGATAGGAAGTTAAAACCTAAGTTTGATCCCAAAGATGTCCTCAATGAGGAACTCACCCATGTCACGTAGTAACCCATGACCTTGAGTCAAGCTACAAGACTCGTAAATAAAGAAAAGCGCTTCTTAGGAGGCAACCCATGTTTTGTGTGATTTTTATTTTGTTTGTTATTTGTTTCCTTATGCATGCTTTATTTTTATTGTTGGTAGATCGTGTTTCAAAACTTAAAAAAAATGAAAATACTTTATTTTGTTGTTTGGCCTAGTCTTAACTTCATCCAAAGGTATTTTCACAAAAGATAAGTGTAAGGGGAAACCCCAAATATGTTTTTTAAGAAATAAAACCGATCATGATTCTCCACAATATTAAGTGAACATGTATACTCGTATTTGTTAGAGTCAAATGCTTGTATCGAGTCATAATGATGTTTTGCAGGATTTTCCAGGAAGTAGGACCAAGTTTTCCAGAAATTTTCCGGAAACTTAACATAAGAATTTCTGCAGGTCACTTCTGACGGCGTCACGGGTTTCCTCTTGACGGCGTCACGCGTAAAAATCTGGAAATTTTACCAGTTTTGTTTTTCTAACGAAGTCTTAAAGTTTTTGTTGAATTATTAGTTTTATAATCTCCAGGAAATCTGAAAACATCATTCCACAAGCATTATATCTTATTTTGTTTTCTAGGTTTTATTAGCATATGTAGATTGCCGCTGATTTTATGCGAGGTTGCCTTGTCTGTTTTCTCAGGTTTTACAGGTTATGTATGACAAGAAGATGATTTATATTCTGGAAGGGAAGCTTTGATTGTTCATTTTCTTGGAGGAAGATCTAACCTGGCTACCTTATTATCCATACCGAGCGAATCAGGGGAGTATTTGATTTCATTCTTTTTACTTATTTCACTTTTACATTCTTTACTTGAACATTGAGGACAATGTTCATCCTAAGTATAAGGGGAGAGAGTGAAATGATGATACCTTACAAATACACTTTCGCTTGAGTTTTTTTGTTTGATAGTAGATGTGTAATAAAACTATGAGAAATACTTGTTAGTGTAATTTTAGCGCCAAATTTAAAATTTTTTACAACATTTAGGAGTGAAACTTTAGCCATAGCAAGCGTCTCATGGATAGGGGATTGTATGACTAGCACATAACCGTACCATTCAGAAAAATTTTCCACCCAAATATGTGAGGTTCGCCTTTAGATTTGATAGGAAAAGCATTTACTATTAGTGCTTATGAGTGTACCGGTAGCATTTAGATTCTAGAACTTGCGTTAGTGATGCATCCCGAGACCGCTAGTGAGACTACATTCGTGTAGTAGGATTTACTACATGATAAGAGGCATTAGGATCACCCTTGTGTTAAACCCGTATCATAATTACTTGACCATTTAAGTCATATTACTTGGCTAGTTAAGTCAATTAATTTTTCCCACACCTTAGCGTTGTGCTCATTTTTAGTACACGAAACCCCTAGTACACCCCTCCGAGCCTATCTTTTCGTTTCTAACTTTAAGCATTTTACTTAAAGGAAGAATTTGTTACACCCCACTTAAATGTACACCCAAATCGCCTTAGCCTTCCGTGTATGCACTCATCTTTAGTGCATTATTGTTATTTGTTAAACCCTAAGTTAATTATCTAATTGATTACATGGTTGCTAAGTCGAGTCATATCCTTGTACATATTGTTTTGGGAAGATTGAGACTCATGGGTAAAGTACTTATTTCGTGGAGTAATGGGGAAGAACATCTTATTATTACCCCCATATGTGCGTTAATCTTAAAAGTACTCCAAGTGTTTTGATTTTCTTAATTCGAGTCATTAGATTAGTTTATTGTAAAGTATGTAAAAATTCAAGTGTAAGGGGAATGTTCATTCCCTATGATGTATTATTTTGGATGGTAGGGTAAGAGTGTATGCAAAAAAAAAAAAAAAAAAAAATAAAAAAAAAAAAAAAATGAAAAATCAAGAAAAAGAAAAAAAAATAGAAAAAGAAAAGAGAAAAAACATACGGACTACCACCCCGTTTCATTCTATGTTTATTTTATATTTTTGTTATTTTTCATTTATTAGCTTAAGTCGAGTCTAGTCTTGGCTTAGCAACGCCATATTGTACATGTAATTAACCAAGATTGTTAACTCGCCACCAGTAAAGACTGCCTATATCCAACAAAACCGTGTATTCCATATCCCTACACCTAACGTTACAACCCTTTAAAAAGACCTCTTTGATAGTTTATCCTAGGTGCTTACACCATGTGGTGGAGGTTTGATCCTTTCCCAAGCCTACGGTAATCTATTTTGCTATGACAGGTAGTGAGAGATATTTTCCGTTTCCATAATGTGATATATACTTTATTACACCCGAGAGATGTGAGTATCTAAACACTATTTGTGAGGTGCTAGTATATGACCTCCGTGCTTGTCTTTGGTCTTTAGTGGAACGATTATTTGTTGTAATTACTTTTATATTAGTGTTAAATGACCCCTAACTTGTATTTTGATTAGAATAAATGCGCATTTGCTTGAGGACAAGCAAATCTCAAGTGTAAGGGTATATGATGAGGCGAAAAATGAACCACTTTTAAGGGGTCATTTAAGCCCGGAATTGAACTTATTGGATCAAATATTGCCCTAAATCATTCCTTTTGTGATTTTAGGTACTTTTGGAGTGAATTCTGGAAAAGGAAGCATTTTGGACGTTTTTGGAGCATAAAAGTGAAGAAAAAGGCAAAGACTTAATTTTTCATGCTGAGAACTGTACCTGACGGCGTCAAGAAGAAAAACCTGACGGCGTCAAGAGTAAAATCCGTGACGACCCAGTGAAAACCTGAAGGCGTCACAAGAAGGGCGTCAAGAGTTAATATGGCGACGGCCTGCATAAGGGATACACATGACGGCGTCAAACCCAGATCTAGGCAGTCCGAGAAACTATTTGGCGGCGAGATGACGGCGTCAGAGATTTGTTCTTGACGCCGTCACCTCAGAAAAACTATATATACTTTTCTATTTTTCATTCATAAGAGAGGAACTTGTGTGGAGAATACTAGGGCCGAATCCTAGAAACCCTAGGTCGTTTTTTACTGTATTTTCAAGGGTTTTCACCCCTTGAAACCTTTCATGTTCAATTGAGATAAGTCTTCTCTTAATTCATTCAATATGTCTATGTGTTGTTTGAATATATCTTATGCTTGTCTTGATTTCAACATGCTAGGCTAGATCTTTCATGTGTTTGCTTAGATGTAATGAAACCTAGATGTTAATTATGTGTTGATTACTTGTTTATAGTTGTATTGGATGAATGATTTCAATGTTAGGCTTAAGAAAACTGGCAGATCTCCATTGTGTAACATGCTTGAACGTCTTAGGAAATATGAACCGATGTGTACTAGGTTTTATTGGTTGTATTTAATGCATGAGCAAATTCTAATGATCCCATGTTAGGAGCTTCTTAGCCGGCTCGACATAGGAGTGAAGTAGGCGCTTATAGGATTGGGGAAGTAAGTACGCCACCCCATGAATGGTATTAAGGAATACAATCTGTCATCCACGCAACTGTAACAAGTAATTAACATGTAAAAGATATCTAGGGAGTAGTGAAATCTAAGTAAACACAATTCTCCCATATATTGCTCACACCACTAGTTTAATATAGTTTATTTTTATTTTTAGTATTTTATTTTGATTACATCT
This sequence comes from Artemisia argyi, assembly GCA_030686995.1. Taxonomy (NCBI): domain Eukaryota; kingdom Viridiplantae; phylum Streptophyta; class Magnoliopsida; order Asterales; family Asteraceae; genus Artemisia; species Artemisia argyi. Next base: position 15,603,967 of record CM060697.1, on the reverse strand, counting down.
TAGTAATTGGGTTAGTTGACTAGCAACTAATTTCGTCCAACTCCTTCAAAACCGAGATTTTTACTTGCTTTTATAGAAACAAAAAAATACAAAAAGAATCATCCCTCATCTCTAGACCTAGTCTTTAGGTTTTCTAATCCTAGCGACACTATTCCTAGCTGAACGATCAATCCACCGGTACTTGTCATTATACTATACTACATCGATCAGGTACACTGTCTGGTGGGGGTTGTAAGCTTCTCGAGATCCCTCGAGAGGTAAAGCCTGGTGCAATCCCTACGCATCATGTACACCAAGGACGCACAACAAGTTCACGTGATCGGGCTTAATCACTTATTCCGGGATTGATAACCACAGAGATGATCAGTGGTTCAACTTGTTACTTTGGTAGTATCACTTCATGTGCACATCACGGGCTGATTAATCGCAACCATCAGGGGAGAGAGAAATGTGTACATCAGGGATGCACAACAGGTTCACATGATCGAGCTTAATCAGTTATTCCGGAGTTGATATCCGCAGAGATGATCAGTGCCTCAACCTGTTACTTTGGTGTTATCGTTTCTTCTTGTATTTGGTACATGTGGGCTGATTTGGTATATGTAATATAACTGGAATGCATTTAGTGAGATAGAGATGCTGATATCCTATTCCCCAAATGGACAACATTGAAGAAGGTCGAGTTTACAGTTTGTTCTACATTCTCTGCTACGTGTTAGAAGACTAAAGACGATATGCAACTAATCATCGAAAGACTTCTTCATATTCAAGGCATTCATCAAGAAAGGTTGTCAGTTTAGGGGAGAGCACTAATTAGGGGAGAGTGAAAAGTATGTGTTAAAATCCCAAATCAGATGTGCTCACATTGCTCTTCAGCAAGTTGATTCTCACAGGATACATTTGAGCTTATTTTGTTCTTCTCACAAGATTTCAAGTCTATGGGCGTAAAATGTGTTGCTGATTCTGAGGTATCAAAACTAGCAAGGGGAAGGAGACATACATCAAAACGCACAATGAGTACACGTGATGAGCTTTACACTTCTACTTAAGTGAAGTTATTCCGGGAAGACAAATGTCATAACCGCAAAGAAGATCAGTGTTTTAACTCGTTCTTTTGGTGTATTATTCCAACTACGTGGGGGAAGAGATGTAAGAAATAGTTTCTGATGACAAAGATGTACACAATTGATTGTGTGTGTACTTCGGGTTTCTGAGCTTCATATAATGAGACTGATTGCATCATTTCAACTACTTGGGGGGAAGTGGTCTCTGGATACTTTTTGGTACGCATTACTTCAGCCTTCAGCGGGAAGAAAGATGAGAAGTACTATTCAAGTGTGAGATGATACGTTGCTGAGCTATCAAAGCTTCACATTGAGAAGGCTCAAGTTCTAACGGCTATTCAGGAGCCTCGAACGCTTTAGTGGTGAAAGTTTAAGAGATGTTGACTACTGACTTCTACTACGCGCAGACCGATATCCTCTTTTCGGTACTCATGGCAACATCCTCTTAAACTGCATAATATCCTTTTGTACATATTTTAAAACCAAAAAGAAAATAGAAAATTATAAAACCAACAAAATCCATAAAAAATCGAAAAAAAAAAACTTAAAAATTCCAAAAATATTCTTCTCGCGACATGTCTCTCGTATAATCAATATTATGTACGTTTCTTGAAATGTCATTCAATAATGACACGGAAACATACATATGCTTAAGCGAGAGTTTTTTCTATTTTTTCCAAATAATGTTTTTTCTAAAACATGTCGCTTCTCAAAATCTTCTTTAATTATGGCTTGCAGTTATTTCAGACTGTAACCCGGATTTAAACTTATGGCTTGCTATTACTTCAAATAGCAACCCGGTCTTCAAAATGGAGAAAGCATGTCGCCAAAAAGACGGCTGTTCCTCTCACTGGGTGATGTTCACCCGGGCACGGATTACTTTATATCCGTGTTTCTTTGATTTAATGTACGGTTCAGTGCATTATTTCTTGTTTAAGAAGAGAAGTCTTCTTTTACCAAAACAAATATTTTTCCATCTATGATTCTTCAGAAAAAATTTTTGTATATAAAATGGTGGTTTAAAACAATATTTGAAAATCAATTGGACTTAAGTTTCTCATAAAATTTGCCACTCAATCTATGACAAAAAGGTTTAATTTTTCACAAAATTTTAAATGTACAAATGATCATAGATTGAGGGGGAGAGTGATTTCAAATTTTATTTTAGATCATCAAATGTTTTTCTTTGTACATCATAAGTAGTGAATAAACATTTGTTGTTATGTGTAAATGCATGAATTTTTCATGAGTTTCTCGTTGAACTCAAAATCATTTATAAACTCATCAGTTTTTACACATAACCGTCCCCCTCATAAATTAAGGGGGAGCTCAAAAATGTTCCTATTATGAGACAAGTTTAACCTGACCACATTTTCTCCCAAAAATGTTTTCTAACTTATTTAAATCAATTGAGATCCAAAATCTCAAAAGGTTTGAAATTTTTGATCAGGGGAGAGAATGTGATTTAAATATGAAATCTGATAATTAAATGTGATATTTTGGACTCAATATGTGCTAAACCCTTTCATAATACCGATGCACATATTAAGGGGGAGCAAAAGGCGTTTGTGGAAAAATACCAAAGATCGGCCATTTACTTTAATGCACGGAGTTATAAGGATGGTTAAGGTTAGGTATGAGTCCCCATGATCCACCTGAACCGGAAGGATCTTCCCAGGGACAATCCACTAGATAGATTAGAAGTCCTTAGGAATGATTAAAAAAAGGAGAAAAGTGAGAAAGGGAAGAGTGCCGACTGAGATAGAGCTAGGACTAGAACAAACCCAACAAGGTTCTAGTGATGAAGTCTCGGTAAGCACTGAAGGGTTGAAGAATGAAAAAGAAATGAAATGAGAAAGGGTGAAAAGAAATAGCCCTCCATATATTCAATTCATAAGCTACTGGCGGTCACTAAGGTAACACCGGTATTGAAGACAAGACGTCATGGACCTAGTGACACACTACACTAAACTTCCCAACCACTCAAGTTCTCTTAAAAGAGCTTGTTTCATTCTCATAGGGAACCCTGTGCTATGTATCGACTACTCATTGCGAGCTATGTTGATACCTAAACAGGAGACGCCTCCCCAGTCTCCAGGAGCGGATCAAAACGCACTATTGAGTCTAGAGCCAAAGATATCATCCATAAATCTCATTAGGACATATTTACAATATGCTTACTGTTTCATACAATGTGGAAAGTAAGATAATATATTTAGAGTCCTACGCATTATCCTTGCGGTATTGCCAGAACATCTGAGTGATATGCAATTATTCACGATGAAGATGGAAATCCTGCTAGAGTGAACATCAATCAAGCTCTTGGTATGTGAAATGTGAGATCCTTCATGGATCAAACTAGTGACAACTGGAAAGCAACGATGGGGCGATTCGTTTTTGAGTCAAACTTGTTCCAGGAAATGAATTTACGGATACTTTTGGAAAACCCTTCGATGTGCTCAACTACTTTCTTTCAAGCACATTGACTGTGCATAATGTTCAAACAAAAGTATTTGACATAAAATTGATGTTTATCATAAAACTCTCGTTGTATTGCAAAAAACTCTTTCTCTAGCAATACGCAATTGTTTTTCAAAATCAATTTCCTCATTAATCGGTGAATCATTAATTTACCAGTTCACTCACTCCGTGTTGTCTACTTTGAGACGCTCCGGTTTGAGAACGACTAGTACAACTGATGAGGCAAAAAATGATCCGTTTTTAGGGGTCATTTAAGCCCGGAATTGAATTTATTTGATCAAATATTGCCCTAAATCGTTCCTTTTGTGATTTTAGGTACTTTTGGAGTGAATTTTGGAAAAGGAAGCATTTTGGACGTTTTTGGAGCATAAAAGTGAAGAAAACGGCAAAGTCTTAATTTTTCTCGCTGGGAACAGTACCTGACGGCGTCACAAGCTTCTTAATGACGGCGTCAAGAGGAAAAACAAGAGGAGAAGTGGATAGAGTCCATGACGGTCCAGAATGTTTTTGCACTAGGGCATGACGGCGTCACCATAGGCCGTCATGGTCCCTTTACATGTGACGGCCCAGAGGAAAAATGCTCTTGACGGCGTCAGATCTGGATCTAGGCAATTCGATTTTATTATGGGCGGCGGGTTGACGGCGTCAGAATTTTCTTCCTGACGTCGTCACCTTGGAAAATCTATATATAGTTTTGTAATTTTCATTCATTAAAAGAGGACAATTTTAGGAACGTGATGCGTGGGAATTGCACCAGGCTTTACCTCTCGAGGGATCTCGAGAAGCTTACAACCCCCACCAGGCAGTATACCTGATCGTTGTAGTATAGTATAGTGACAAGTACCGGGGGATTGATCGTTCAACTCAGGAATAGTGTCGCTAGGATTAGAAAGCCTAAAAACTAGGTCTAGAGGTGAGGGATGATTCTTTTTGTATTTTTATATTTTTGTGAAAGCAAGTAAAAATCTCGGTTTTGGAAGAGTGGGCGGAATTAGTTGCTAGTCAACTAACCCAATAACTAAAGATTCAATCAAAATAAAATAACAGAAATGTAAATTAAACTAATTAAACTAATATGGTGTGAACAATAGATGGGAGAATTGTCTTTACTTAGATTTCACTACTCCCTAGATATCTTTTACAGGTTGATAGTTTGTTACAGTTGCGTGGATGACGGGTTATATTCCTTAATACCAATCGTGGGGTGGCGTACGTACTTCCCCAACTCTATAAGCTCCAACTTCACTCCTATGTCGAGCCTACAAGAAGCTCCTGACATGGGATCACTAGAATTCGCTCATGCATTAAATACAACCATAAAAACCTTAGTACGCATTAGTTCATATTTCTTAAGACGTTCAAGCATGTCACACAATGGAAGTCTGCCAGTTTTCTTAAGCCTAACATCGAAATCATTCATCCATTACAACTATAAACAAGCAATCAACCTATAATCAACATTTAGGTTTCATTACATCTAAGCAAACACACAAGAGATCTAGCCTAGCATGTTAAAATCAAGACAAGCGTAAGATATATTCAAACAACACATAGACATATTGAATGAATTGAAAGGATACTTATCTCAATTGAACATGAAGGGTTTCAAGGGGTGAAAACCCTTGAAAATACTGTTAAAAATGAGCTAGGGTTTATTCAAGTCGACCCTAAAATTCTCCTCCCTTTAGAATGAAAATTACAAAAACTATATATAGATTTCCCAAGGTGACGGCGTCAAGAAGAAAGTTCTGACGCCATCAACCCGCCGCCAAAAATATAATCGGATTGCCTAGATCCAGATCTGACGCCGTCATATGTATTGCTGCTCTGGGCCGTCACCACTTTTACTCTTGACGACCTTGATTTGACACCGTCACGTTTTCACTGGGCCGTCACCATTTTTGCTCTTGACGCCGTCATCAAATTGCTCTTGACGCCGTCAGGTACTGTTCCCAGCAAGGAAAATTAAGACTTTGCCGTTTTCTTCACTTTTATGCTCCAAAAACGTCCAAAATGCTTCCTTTTCCAGAATTCACTCCCAAAGTACCTAAAATCATAAAAGGAACGATTTAGGGCAATATTTGTTCAAATAAATTCAATTCCGGGCTTAAATGACCCCCTAAAAACGGATCATCTTTCGCCTCATCAGAACGACTTGGAGAAACCCTAGCACGATTTTAACAGTATTTTCAAGGGTTTTCACCCCTTGAATCCTTTCATGTTCAATTAAGATAAGTATCCTTTCAATTCATTCAATATGTCTATGTGTTGTTTGAATATATCTTACGCTTGTCTTGATTTTAACATGCTAGGCTAGATCTCTTGTGTGTTTGCTTAGATGTAGTGAAACCTAGATGTTGATTATGGGTTGATTGCTTGTTTATAGTTGTTACGGATGAATGATTTCGATGTTAGGCTTAAGAAAACTGGCAGACTTCCATTGTGTAACTTGCTTGAACGTCTTAAGAAACATGACACCAATGCGTACTAGGTTTTTATGGTTGTATTTAATGCATGAGCGAATTCTAATGATCCCATGTTAGGAGCTTCTTGCAGGCTCGACTTAGGAGTGAAGTAGGAGCTTATAGAGATGGGGAAGTACGTACGCCATCCCACGATTGGTATCAAGGAATATAACCCGTCATCCACGCAACTGTAACAAACTATCAACCTGTAAAAGATATCTAGGGAGTAATGAAATCTAAGTAAACACAATTTTCCCATTTATTGTTCACACCATTAGTAATTAGTTTATTTACATTTTTTGTTATTTTATTTTGATTGCATCTTAGTTATTGGGTTAGTTGACTAGCAACTAATTCCGCCCACTCTTCCAAAACCCGAGATTTTACTTGCTTTTATAAAAATATAAAAATACAAAAAGAATCATCCCTCACCTCTATACCTAATTTTTAGGCTTTCTAATCCTAGCGACACTATTCCTGAGTTGAACGATCAATCCCCCGGTACTTGTCACTATACTATACTACAACGATCAGGTACACTGCCTGGTGGGGGTTGTAAGCTTCTCGAGATCCCTCGGGAGGTAAAGCCTGGTGCAATTCCCACGCATCAACAGCTGCGAAACCCTGTCAAGGAAGTTCTTCGGAATTCTACCTGATCACAGGCAGTATTTATACTGATTAACGGGGAACCGTGGTTCTTGCAACCCTATTCAACGAAGGTGAACAAAGACACTTTCGTGTGTTATTGCTAACTGTTGTTTGCAGGAACACCCGACGGTTGCAGCTGATGGCAAATGAGACGTCAATTCATAAACTCATGCTCACACCCCACACTCACAATTAAAGACATCATGAAAAGTGAAAGATCAACAACAATGCTTCCGCAACTCTGATACAAAGTTTCATGATCTAGAAAGGTGTGAGCATGACGGTTCGATGGTCACTACTTCACATGGAGGCGATTCCACAAAGGATGATTTGGAGATTTACGGTGGCTGATGATCTCAATGAAAGCTCAAAGAACACACAAGTCAAAGGAACTTATGCTCAAAGATCACTACTTACCGTACAAAGACAACACTTGAAGAATCAACAGCTACAAGCTAGAGCTAAAGATCAATGTATTGAATGCTAAGATTCAATTTATTTTTTCTGGGGTGACCTCCCTTAGGGGGAGATTGTTAGGATTAAGAAAAAGGTTCGGTCACCCCATGTATTTACATACTTAGCATAGCTCTTAGCTTTGTATATATTAGAATAGTTATAGTCACACCATGGAGGACGGACGGGTCTTTACCCACTATACACCTGATCCACAGCCCGTAGGAGGGGGTATAATGTAAGTGTATATAAACCCTCTCCTACACAAGGGAAGGGTTGGTTGTTTTCTCATAATACACACACCTCAAAGGTGTTTCTCTCTCAAGAAAACCTCCCATCTCTCTTCTCTTTCTCTCTCTAACTCTTACAATGTTTATCTTGTTATTCCACAATCCAATACCTCCCGAATCACATAATCAACATATGTTTCGATCCTACATCCATTTTTGCATGTTTTCGTCCGTTTTTACACATTATCTTTCATTTTACACGTTTTCGTCTGTTTTAACACGCTTTCATTCGTTTTTTACATGTTTTTGTCCGTAAATACATGTTTTTCATTCATTTTTGCATGTTTTCGTCAATTTTACACGTTTTCGACCGTTTTAACACGTTTTTGTCCATTTATACATGTTTTCTTTCATTTTTACATGTTTTTGTCTTTTTTACCACGTTTTCAATCGTTTTTACATATTTCGTCCGTTTTTACACGTTTTTATCCGTTTTTGCACGTTTTAGTTCGTTTTTCCATGTTTTCTTCTGTCTATCACGTTTTCGTTTGTTTTAACACGTTTTCGTTCGTTTTTATACGTTTTCATCCGTTTTTACATGTTTTCTTTCATTTTTACACGTTTTCGTCTGTTTTACCATGTTTCAATCGTTTTACATGTTTTCGTCCGTTTTTACATGTTTTCATCCGTTTCTGCACGTTTTAGCACATTTTTCCACGTTTTCTTCCGTTTTAACAAATTATCATCAGTTTTTGCGCGTTTTTGTCCATTTTTATACGGTTTCGTCCGTTTTTACACGTTTTCTTTCATTTTTACACATTTTCGTCTATTTTACCACTTTTTTATTCGTTTTTACATGTTTTCGTACGTTTTATAAGCTTTCATTCGTTTTTGCACATTTTCGTCCGTTTTTACATGTTTTTGTCCATTTTTACACGTTTTCGTTCGTTTTTACAAGTTTTCATCATGTTTTCTACATTTTTGTCTGTTTTGATACGTATTCATCCGTCTTTACATGTTTTGTCCATTTTTACACATTTTTGTCCGTTTTACACATTTTCGTTCATTTTTGCATGTTTTCATCTGTTTTTGTTCGTTTAGGGTTTAGTGTTTAGCGTTCCTTAAACCCTAAACCCTAAATGAACGAAAACAGACGAAAAGGTGTAAAAATGACAAAAGCGTGAAAAAACGGACGAAAACATGCAAAAACAAATGAAAACGTGTAGAAACGGACAAAAACATGTAAAAACGACGAAAACGTGGTAAAACAAACGAAAATGTGTAAAAATTAAAAAATACGTGTAAAACGTACAAAAATGTGTTAAAACGGACGAAAATGTGTAAAAACGGACGAAAACGTGCAAAAACGAACAAAAACATGTATTTACGTATGAAAACATGTAAAAATGAATGAAAGCGTGTTAAAATAGACGAAAACTTGTAAAAATGAAAGAAAATGTGTAAAAACGGACGAAAACTTGCAAAAACGGATAAAAACGTGTAAAGACAGAAGAAAACTTATAAAATAGACAAAAACGTGGAAAAACGGAAGAAAACGTGCAAAAACGGATGAAAACGTATAGAATGGACGAAAACGTGTAAAAAGTGATGAAAACGTGTAAAGATGGACAAAAACGTGTAAGGACGGATGAAAACGTATAGAAAAGACAAAAATGTGGAAAAATGGACGAAAATATACAAAAATGAACGAAAACGTGTAAAAACGATAGAAAACGTGCAAAAACAAACGAAAACGTATAAAAACGAACGAAAACATGCAAAAACAAATGATAACTTGCAAAAACGGATGAAAACGTGTAAAACGTGTTAAAACGGACGAAAACGTGTAAAGACGAATGAAAACGTATAAAACAGACAAAAACGTGGGAGACGAAAACGTGCAAAAACAAATGATAACTTGCAAAAACGGACGAAAACGTGTAAAACGGACGAAAACGTGTTAAAACGGACGAAAACGTGTAAAGACGAATGAAAACGTATAAAAACAGACAAAAACGTGGGAGACGAAAACGTGCAAAAACGAATGAAAACGTAAGAAAACCAAATTTTTAGTTATTTATTAAGAGTCGTTAGTATAAAGGACCAACGATGCAAGTTTAGCGTAACATAACCAAATTTTAAGTTATTTATTAATGGCCGTTAGTATAAAGGACTAACGATGCAGGCTTTGCAGGTAACAGATACACACAAAGGACTAACGATGTAAGTTTAGTGATAGAATGTGAAAAAAACAAAGATAGCTGCATCCAATTAAAAAAAGTGGTAAGTTAAGTACATTTGTAATTTACGTTTTCAATGATTTGCTTTGTTCTTTCCCTCTCTTGTTATTGGTTCTTGTTTATAAAATTTTTAACTTACAAAAAAAAAAAAAAAAAAAAAACCAAAACTAACTAAGACTTTTTGTTTAATATACTAGTTGTAATACCCGCGCAAGCGCGAGTTTTTTTTTTTTTTTTTTTTAAATTTTTTGAATCATATATTTTTATTTATTAAAAAACAAATAATTTAATCTTTGTTTTGTTTGATTTATGATGTTTAATTATAGTTTATTATTATTAAAGATAATTATTTAAAAGTTTTAATCCTATTGTTAATTGAATCTTATCTATATTTTTTGTATTTATCTTGTACTTGTGTTATGCATAAATATAAAATGTTACTACGTACCTAATAAGAAAATATTTTTTTTTTTAAATAATATTATTACTAAATAAGGTATTGTTTAGTTTTTTTAATAAAAAAGATTATTTGTTTAAAAAAAAAAAAAAAAAAAAAAAAACTGACAGAGTAGGTATTACTAGGTAGGTGAGGTGATACTGTGATACTCGAGGACAAAGTGGGGGAATCTATTTGCATTTCGCACAACACAATCTCATCAATTGAGAGGTAAGGCATCTTAAACATTTTGGTCAATTTGATGGTAGCTTCTTAACAATGTCCTCAATCTATTTGCAGTTATGTTGTTTAGCAGGATTATTTACAACTCTTTAAGCCGCAAACACACTACCTCCTCCTCCTCCTCCTTAAATCCTTTCTTCTCCAGGTAGGTGTCTTTCTTTTCTTTTCTTTTCTGCACACCACCTGTTTGTTCTAAATAATTATCTAAAATGTGGCTTATATATGTTTCTTTTGTTATAATAAGCTTATATAAGCCGGAAAATTTCAAAATAAGCCACAAAAAGTGAGCTTATGAATCATAAGCCCAAAACCAAATAAGCTAAGCTGGCTATATAAGCCGAAACAAACACCCCGTTACTCCGTTAGCCATATGAAATCTCAAACTATCAGAATGCTGCTCAGAGACAACGTTTTTGGGTGGAGGGGCGAACTTGAAAATTATTTATTTTAGGGGCCGATATACACTACTCCGAAATTTTTGTATTAAAAATGACTAAAACCATATATAAAAGAGCATAAAATGTACATAGGGTCTAATAATTCATAGGCCACAACCCTTCTCTGTCCCTTTTAAGTTCCCCCTTGTATTAATGTGTTTTATGTACTATATAAATTTAAAACTATTTTTTATAAAGTTGCCGCCTTGGCAACTCGCGCCTTGGCTTTTTGACCATTATCGCAATGGAATGCATCGCGCTTTTTAAAACCTAGAGCAACATATTAGGATATATAAAGTGTTAAACAAAAATTTTCATGCTGTGAAAGGATGATTAGTGTTTAAAATATAAATTGAGCGACAGGTTATATGTGAAATTTTGTAGAAAAATAAGAAACAGTTAACATTTTACACAATTCAAGCTGTTTCGTTTTAAATTGTAACAGGAGAGTATTATGTAATATTAGCAATATAAGGTGAAGCCGTGAAGGGACGTTTTAAATGCATACATGTTTATACATCACTTATAGTTTCTTAAAGTTAGGAAATAATTATATCCTGTTTGGATAGAAGAAAAAAGTTTTTACTTTTTGTACATTATTTGAGATTTAATTGAGAATTGAATGTAAGAACATTTTAGTCATGTTTTATTTGGTGTTATGAACATGCTTTCATATTTGAAAGTCAAATTTAGTGGAATGTGAAGACTGAAGACACTAGTAGATTGAGGGAAAGTTATTTAGGAAATTTAAAGCCAAAACTTGGTTTCAAAAGTTCAACATGGTTTTTAAATGTGATGGTTCTAATATGGTTTTAGGTTTTATAGACTTTTTGTAGTATTTAGACTATCGATGGAAGGAAGGAAATTAAGTTTAAGAAAATATGGGGTTCTATTTGAACGTAATGAAGTTTTGATGCTTAGTTTGGGTTTTAAATATACACATTCTCTAACAGTGTGACATATGTGTTATAAACATGGGTTTCATGAATGGATGTCAAATTTTAATTTCAAGAAAATTATCTGTATTTTGTGAAGTGGTGAACTGGTGATTTTAACAAGTAGTCAGAAGGTAACAAGTGTCGTTCAGTGTCTAAAATAAGAAGATAGTCCTATTTTGGATTACAGTAGAATGAAAATGTAGATAGGGGTTTTGGGCTAAAAGCTGTATGCAGTAAGGCTTTCAACCATACTGGCACACTCAAGCCGTACCAGTTACCCCTTTGGGCCAAACTTCATACACCAAGTAGTATTCCAACTTCCTGTTATGGTCTGTTTTAGTACAATAAAACTCATAATATTGAGATGCTTTTTTGTGAAACTTATTTAACGACAACATGCGTGTCATAACATGTTTATTGTGGTGATTTAAGGGCGAGAAGGGAGAACTATACCAAATACATAAGCTTTTAGCAAATACTTCAAGGTGACTTTTTGTTTGATATAACTATAAGTGGCAAAATGTGTGGGTTGGGTCTGGTCATGGGTCTAGATGAGTTTGGGTCTAAACTGGTCCTTGTCCAGATGGGTCATTTAGGACTACGGGTCTAAGCGGGTGCGGGTCAAATGGGTCTCGAGACGGGTTGACCCCTCAGGTTTTTGCATTTTTTTTTATTTGAGTGAAACATTAAAAGATGTGTTTATTTATTTATTTACTTTTTGACACATTAGACCCGTTGGTTAATTGTTATACAATTGGAGGTTATATCAAACACTGTAAATTCAAAAGAGTTAGCTTTGCAATCCAAAAAGGGTTAGCGGCGCAGCTTGTTGCTCGTTTGCCTTCAACCACTATGTAAATTCTATTTTGATGAAATAAAATTTCATCAAACACCCAATTGGAGACCCAACAAAATCCATCACCTTCTAAATATTACCCAACTTGACCTAGAAATAACCAATGGGTCTAAAATTGCCACCTCTAGATATAATGAACTGAAGTCTATGCTGCTGGACGTTCTATAGGTGCTTTATGTGAATTTATACACATGGAGGGATTGAGGGTTGGTTATGTAATGGGGTCTTATAGCCTAGAATATACATTTCAGCTTACTGGGAAAATCTAATTAAACAAGTATACTGAAGCTAATCATCATTTCATTCAGGCCATTTTTATCATGGGATTGACGTCCTTATCAATGTCATTTGAAGTGTTCTACCTTAAGACAAGCAGTCATTGTTCAGCCTTTATGACCCAGTTGAAGTAAATGAACAATCAACATGCTATGTCTGAAAGGCTCAACGATGAGAAATTTAAATAAACAAGTCCTTTTTTGAACTTCTTTTTCTGAACTCTCTTTGGTCTCGTTGAATTACTTAAAACAATTTATTTTTGGAGGACTTGGTGTATGTGATATCAGATTTGCAGACACCTACTTCTTTGAATATATCTTCTGAATTAGTACTCCTTTTTCATGCCACCTCTGTATTTTTTTACATGTCCAAGGTTATAACTTCTCCATGATGGTGCATTTATGATATCTTTTTAGCATTTTTTTTATTAAGTTTATCCCTCGCTAACTACTTCGTATACATCCAAGGGCAAATCCAAGTTTATGTTTGGGTTTCAGTCTGAAATCGATCTCTATCAGCATGAGTGTTATAGTGAGCTCAATATGTTTTCATATTTAACCCCTTGGCCGGTTTTTAACCAACCCTAAATTTTGAGTTTCATTTTAAATTAAATACCTATATATGTCAATGACACACATGAAATTATTATGAGATCAACTGTTAATATCATGTGGTGCAGGTTATTTGGGGCTATTAACAAACGTACTATGTGTGAGGAAGGCAAGGCTGATACACGTATTCTTTTTTGTGGGACTCACTTTCCAGCTTCAAATAACTACACTAAAGAATACTTGCAAATTTATCCATCTATCCAGGTATTATAACTGATGGAATAATCATAGAGGGCAAATTGGGCTTCAAAGTTGATAACTCTTATAACCTATGTACCTACTTTATCATAGGTGGATACTCTTCCAATCAATAGCGTACCTGATCTTATTGGTAACTATGATATCTGTGTGGTAAAGAGCATGCGCCTTAGTTCAGATGTTATTGCTCGTGCAACTCGAATGAAAGTCATAATGCAGTACGGTGTTGGCTTAGAAGGTTCTTTATCTGTTTGCTTAATGCTTATGCAATGAACCTTTCAGCTGAATTAGCTGAGCTTGTTTGGCCATTAAAGAATTTTAACCATATCTACTACTTTAACGAATCATGTTTAAAATTTTATTGAAGGTGTTGATGTGACTGCTGCTACAAACCATGGAATAAAAGTTGCTAGGATTCCTAGCGGGCTAACAGGAAATGCTGCTTCATGTGCTGAAATGGCCATCTATTTCATGTTAGGTCTACTCCGCAAGCAAGTAGGTTCTCTTGCCACTCTAATAATCAATATTTTATTAGTTGATGTTCTCATTGGCGTGATGGTTCGTTTTTCAACTGGTATTTGTATTATGTGATATCTCAAATATGCACATGGGTCACACCTCTTTTACACTAATCAAGGACACACATGGATTAGTAGGTCTGCCACAATGTTCTTACTTCAAATCATCGAAGACCAATTACACTTTTTTTTTTTTTTTTTTTTTTTTTTTTTTTTTTTTAATTTATTTATTATTATTATTTATTTGTGGGGGGGGGGGGGGGGGGTATTTGAATTAGACACAATCGGAAAGCAGTTTGACCTCTCTTGAATGTCAAACAACCTTTTTTGTTTCTTATTTAGTATTTTTATTAACAAAAAGTTAGACTACATGATAAGTTCGAGACTTAGAGGGTGGGTTTAAATGTCGGCAAGTTTATTCTTCTGCTATGTTTTCCATTTGTCTTAATTTTTTCTATAACTTCTCTTACTGTTGTTTATTATGGCTACTCAATTTTATATCCTGCAGAATGAGATGCATATTGCTGTAAGGGAGAAGAAGGTTGGAGAACCAGTCGGCGATACATTACTTGGAAAGACCGTAAGTTCAGTCAGATTTTCATTTCATTCTTGTGTATGATAAAAGATGACTTCTTGTAAAATAAAATTTAAGACCTCCTTACAAAAAAGAACAACTTATAGAAGTTATAGATTTCCAACTTCATGAGGCTGTTCTGTTTACAACTGGAGGAGTTGTTATTCACGTTTAGTTGGTGTAGGTGGTGACTACAAAACAAACGACAACATTCCTAGCTTTAATGTTAAAGAGTTTTGTAGCATGTGAAAAGGTGTATGAGTTGTTGTTACTTGTTAGATATGAAGGAAATGGGAAAAGAGAGGTATGGCTCTTTTAGAAGCAACCTTGTCCAAGAAGACACTTCAAGCCTTCATGTGCGTATTAGAAATCTCTATAAATTACAACGAATGTCCACTTTATTTGTCTGAAAGTGCATCCAAGCTTACTCATCTGTCCAAAGCTATCATTATAACATATTGAATTGTATTAAATATGCTCTACAAATGTATCTCACCTTATTCATATCAAGCGGTATTTTAGATATTTGATTGATAGTCAAAGATTATTCTTAAACTAGTTGTAAGTCAACACAACATTGTTTTGCAGATAATCCATTATGTAGAACTAGTCAACGTGTTATTTATGTTTCCTTGTAAGAATTACTTTTCCGGCTGAAATTTTATATGCAACTTGATGCTCTAATCTCAACTTGTAGGTTTTCATAATGGGATTTGGAAATATTGGCATTGAATTGTCAAAGCGTCTTCGTCCATTTGGAGTGAAAATTCTTGCTACAAAACGAAATTGGGCATCATATGATCTAAATTCGCTTGATTCTTCGGGTATCGCATTACATATTACTTGTTATACTTGTTCTTGTGTACTTGCCTTAGTGGTATGGAGATGGAAAAATCTGTAAGTGAGATGAGTTTTAAGTCTAGATATCACCTTATTTGGTGCGTGGACATTGAGTTACATGTGGGACAGGTTGGTGGGACGCCACTTTAATAAAAGAAACCCTCCCAAATATGCATGTAGTGTTACAATCATAGTTCTAAAAGCGCCCCTAGATGCTAACTACCCACGACGCTCAAGGGTTAGGTTTTTATTCTAGTTTATTAAATTTTATATTCTAAGGAAGACATATGTAGCACATGCACCTGGATTCGCTCGTTGGCTGCAAGGCCGTTTAAGAGGCCCACTTGGGAAACATTTTGGATTTTTTTTTCTTTCGATTTTTGGCTTACTAATGGTGGACTGTTGGATCTTATAGTTCAATTGAAAAGAAAAACCGTTGAAAGGATGCCCAATACCATACTTGTAAGTGGATTTTTCTCATATCAACTCTGAGTATTCTTCGTCGACACGGATTTCTTCTCTTCAAAGTCTATTATCTCTCTCTTATTTTTGATTTTTTCGACATTGTTGTGTTTTTGCTCCTCTTTCTTCTTTTTTATTCTCACACGTGGTGCCAATTGTGAATGAGATGAGGTTTTGCATGTTTAGGTTACCTGGGGAGGGCGAGCCTCTTTGTCTCATATGTATGCGGCCTCACCGGGTTAATCCGGGGACCGTTTCCAACCCTTAACTGTCCACCCCCGAATGTACTCACCTAGCTAGGTTTGAACCCTAGGCCGTTTGATGGTGGTTGCGTCATGCCAATTGTGTAAATGTAAAATTGATGATGTGGTGTAGCATCTACTATTTTACACTACTGGGCAGCCATGTCATCAGTTTATACAATTGGCAAGCCATGTTATTGATGCACTTGGCTTACCATTATTGGAACAAAAGTTAACTTGAGTGACTTAGTTGAAACAATGGTGAACTTTGTAACTGTAACTATTTGGTACGGTTGCCTATGCAACATGATTTTAAAAAACTATTACTGAAATAATCAATTTAGGAGCTTGCAAACTTGATTATGTCGTGATGCAGTTAGCAATAAAATAGAACGGCAGAGCGCAAAACCTATTCACATATTATATCTGTCCCCTTTGTAATTGTCTTTCGTTGATGGAAGCAACATATCAAATTGGTGCAGGTGAGCATTTGGTTGATGAGAAAGGTTCTCATGAAGATATATTTGAGTTTGCAAAGAAGTCTGACATAGTTGTATGCTGCTTGGCAATGAATAGTGAAACAGTGTGACTCTTTCTTTCCCTTGACCTTTAATTACATTTGTTGCTCGACGTGGATTAAGTCATGTGGCTAACAGCTTGCATCATTATCCAGGCTGGTATTATAAACAAGGATATCATCTCTTCAATGAGAAAGGTTAGTTTCTGGAATTACAAACTTGTTTACGGTGCTAGTTTCATTGAAAAATAGTACAAAGCATTTAGTCCCCTCTTCTCACAAGTTTCTCATAGCTATTATATGGTTTCAATTCGATACTAGCAGTTCCAAAAATATATACATGTTTGGACATCGCAAATTATTTTTGTAATGGCCTTAAGTCTGTTTCAGGGTGGCCTACTAGTGAACATTGCTCGAGGGGGTCTTTTGGATTATGAGGCCGTTCATAACGGTCTTAAGTCAGGTCATTTGGGAGGTTTAGGAATTGATGTTGCCTGGACAGAACCTTTTGATCCAGACGATCCAATCTTGAAGTTCCCAAATGTGCTTATCACACCTCATGTTGCAGGCGTTACAGAACGTTCATATAGATCAATGGCCAAGGTATGTTTCTTGGGGAATTGGCTGAATTACTTTTTCTGAGAAACGAAAACCTTCTAAATACTAATCCATACATCTCATGAAGTTTCAACAATTTCTTTTTTGGGATGTCCTAGTGAATGACACTATTTTTATTTTCATATATGATATATAATGATAACAATATAAGTTTACTTATATCATCATCATCATTATTATAAAATGACAGAGCATTGTTGTTGGCCTACAATATACTTTATTTTTTAATAATTGTTTTTAGATATTCAAATTACAACTTAAATGAAAAAAAAAAAAAAAAAAAAAAAAAAAAAAAAAAACCTATTATTACTCCCTCTGCATCAAGAAAAAGACTTGGTGCAATTTGACTTTAGTTGCTTTAGATTGATTCTTAGAACCAAAGGGCTCGTAGGAAGTGTGAGATACTTCCCAACCAATGTATAATCAAACATTGTTCTCTATATTGGAAAAATTAAGCAAATGAACACATCCGATATAGAGGCTCTTAGGTGGGAACACACTTGCCTTTTTGGAAAGTCTGTAGAAACCACTACATTTTCTTTCGTGGAAGATTTCATGTGGATTTTACATATTTGAGTGTCATAATTATCACAACAAAATTTATGCTATTCATTTGGTTTACAAGTTCTAACATTTTATGTATTGAGTTCTTCACCAAACCAATACATTGACACAAATAGTTTGTTGGACAAAGTTGTGTTATCTAAATATATCTATAGATACTACATACAATAGGAAACACTTTCTCTTCAAATATGTAGCAAAGCAATCTTTAAGGAATACAAATTAATATGCAATATGTGCAAATGGTTGATGGCATGTATATTACATTAAACAATACTTCCTTCTATAAATAATTGTTTAAAGCATTCATTAATGTATGTTTGATGCCAATTTTTTGCTTGGTTATGGACATTAAAAAATTTGAAAGTTGCATATTCAAAAAAAATTTATCATCTATGTATGTGTTTTAGTAAAAGTTTAGTGATATCCTAATCAATTTGCTAATAAATTCAAATGAATAGAATTTACTAATCAACGTGTAATTTTTTTTTTTTTGTTAAGCAATGTCATATATCTTCCTCCATTTGTGAGGTTTGTAATGAAATGAAATCTTTGTTCAAAAAAAAAAAATGTCATATATAGATCTACTAATCATATATTGTACTAACTAATGTTTACTACTCTATGTTTACATGTTATATAATACTGTGACGAATAATACACAACTTTTTCACCGCTAATCTTCACAACTGTCGTGATACTACTGACTAGCGTTTTCATATCACCATTGCATCGTGATGCACGGGTACTATGTCGTTTTTATATGAAACAGTGTGTGATAAAGTTACTCATTAAAATTCTCACCATGCATAAAGTTATTATCACAAAAAACATATATTCGAAAAATATTGCTCGCCAAAAATTTTGATCACACGGTACCTGCCGCCACGGGTACCCTGCTAGTTTGAGCCTGGGGGATTTGAATGTTTGAACTCATTTCTAAAATGGAAGTTTAGATACTTCATACATAAGAATCACCTTTATCTAGTTAGTAGTTACTAGTCAGCCTTCGTTTGTTATGAAGGTAGCAATCTTTTATAAGATCCATTTGTTTTGATCTTACTTTATCTCAACAGATAGTGCTTGTAGTTGTACTCACTTTGTTAAATTCTGCAGGTAGTTGGTGATGTTGCACTTCAACTTCACTCAGGCAAACCTTTGACTGGGATTGAGTACGTAAACTGATGTTGTAGATCTTGACAAACATTTTGTCATAAATTTATTGTTCTGTCATTTTGCAGCAATAATATATATATATATTTTTTTATAAATTTCATTAGTTTGTATCTCACCCATTAATCATCTGGGATTAAGGAACATCTGCACATGAATTTTATTTGAAGATTTTCTCTATCCGCTTCATAAATTGTGAAAGAAAACTATTCATTTGCAGAATCACAGGTAAGTTCATGGGTACATTTAGATACTTATTCGCCATGCGAGCTTGTTGGAATCAAGATACAATGGATACACATAGAAATGTACACTACTAGAAAAAGATCTATCATTGACTCGCATTTTATGACGCACACAATATAATGACACACAAAATTGTAAGTCATAAAAAAACTGTCATAAATTGTAAAATCTGAAGGCTAGACGACAGGCATTTTTGTGTGTCATAAAATTCGTGTCATATCTCAAATTTTTTAAAAAACACGGACCACAAAAGCTTGAAAACTTTCAAATCCCCTTTTATTCATTATTTCAAGAAAATATATCAGATCTCATCTTTTCTCTCTCAAATGTTCCATCCCTCCCTCCTCTCTATGGTGAACAACGGCAGCAACAACAACATCACCACCATCCGACTACCGCCGTCCATCACTACTTGATAACACCACAACCATCACCATCAAGGAGAAGATCAAGGGTGAGTGGCTACGGGTTTAGATGGTGATGATCGGCTCTCGCTTGGTTCGAGTAATCACCACCACAGACGCACCATTGCCGCCTTCATCTCACTACTCCTCTCTCGGTTTTCTGGTGGTATGACAAAACTCAACCATGTTTATTATTTTCTTAATATACAACTGATTTATAAAGTTTTCGTGGATTAAAATAAGGATTAAAACGCGTTTTTGAATCGATTTGATTCAGATCGGGTCTAAACCCGTGTAGGGTTTCGGGTCAGTCGACCCATTTGGGTCACGAATTGGCCATGGGTATAGTCTTGAATTGTTTATTAACTGCTTATTTGAGCTTATTTGGTTTTATTTATTTAAGTGTATTTGAGCTTATGGCTTAATTGTTTTGGTTCGCCTGGTTTAGTTTGCTTATGTACAGCCACAGACGACAAAGGGTGTGTTTGTTGTCTGCTGTTGCGGCTCACACCACAGCCCTACTTGAGTGCGTTTGGTTTTGGTCTCGGTTAAAGAAAAACACAAGAGTGTTTGTTTGTTACCTGTTGTAGCAGCCCACCCCAAAGGGTGATGGTTTGGTTGAGGGTATGATTCACGACCACACCAAGAGGGTGTTTGTTTGCTTCTATCAAAGTAAGGAAACCCGTATAGGGTGTGTTTTGCTGTGTTCGGTTCATAGCGAGACCTACAAAGGGTGTCGTTGGTTGGTGTCATTTATCGACTGGAAGGAAAACCACCTATGGGATATCGATCTGTTTCTTATTGACTTGATAGACTCATTTGACCTGTTTCTTATTGTAGCTAACCAATATACCCATATTAGCAGTTACCTTTCAGCTCATTTATACCTGTTATTGATAAAACATAACCCTTATTAACTTGTTTATAAGTAAATAGTTATTATTGCGCCCGTTCTGCATATTCGTATTTCTGTTTGTTCTTATCAAGGTTCTGATTTACGGCAATTTATTGGCAGTTCCACACTTCGAAAAGATGTTGTGCGATCAGGGTCAACTTGCCAACGTGTATCTGGATGTTTTCTCTATAAAAAAGATGTATTTTACTCGAATGTTGCTCGTGATATACTTGATTATTTGAGGAGAGATATGATTGGAGCCAATGGGGAGATCTTTTCTGCTGAGGATGCTGATAGTGCTGAACGTGAAAATCCTACAAAGAAGAAGGAAGGTGCTTTTTATGTGTGGAGCAGCGACGAGGTCGGTATATGTTGACTTATTTTCTGTAAAGCAACTTAAATTCATCTAATACTAATATGAAAAATAGCTTTATAAGCCAATGTTATAGAGGAAATTTGAATTTTGAGCGTGAAAAGATAAAGGTTGAGGGATGACGAGGTCAGTATATGAAAAACTTCAGAAGGCGTTATAGACTGACTAAAATTTGAGTTTTGAGGGTGAAAAGATAAAGGTTGAGGGATGACCCTCAAGTCCAACTGGAAACTTTTGTTGACTCTCAACTCTTGACACAATTGCATATATATGTTTCTTAAGGTTGAAGAGATAGTTGGCGAGCATGCAACTTTTTTTAAGGAGCATTATTACATCAATACATCGAGGAACTGTGACCTTTCTTCTATGAGTGATCCGTACAATGAATTCAAAGGGAAAAGTGTACTCATTGAAAGGAAAAGTACCAATGCAATGGCATCAAAACTTGGTATGCCAGTGGAGAATTATCAAGAAGTTCTAGGTGCAAGTCGTAAGAAACTTTTTGATGCGAGATCAAAGAGGCCTCGGCCGCATCTCGATGATCAGGTTGTATAACTTTCTTTGAGGTTCATCTTTATTTCTTGTATGTAGACATGAAAAATCCGGATTGTAACAACCGTGGTTTTAGCAGGTCAGTTTGACTGATAGTCTTGACTCGGTTGACGTTTGTTTGGTGTGTCTTAGGTGATTGAAGTGTTATAAGTGTGATATAGGTGAGTTTTAGCACTAAATCCCTTTGCGTAAGTGGTTTTATTGTGATTTGGAAAGTTTGGAAAGTTCATTTTGATAACTTTTGTGGTGTAGAAATGACTTGTGTAGTTTTTGGTGTTTTTGTGTTTTTGCGTAACGAATCTTTGTTCGAGTATTTGAGCGTTAGCAAGTTACGAGGAGTTTATTTTTCTGAGTTATGTTATAAAAGAGTGTAAAAATCTATTTTTGGAAACTATATTTTGAAAATGATTATTTTCCGGTTTGTCGTAAAAACTGAGGTTTATCGCGTAAGACGTTAGGTTTTGTTTTGGGAGTTTATAAAATATGAAAAGTATGAGGTTTTGAGTGTAACAATTAAGTTTAAAAAATAAATAAATAAATATATATATATATATATATATATATATATATATATATATATATATATATATATATATATATATATATATATATATATATATATATATATATATATATATATATATATATATATATGGTATAAGAAAATTGGCCAGGGGAAAAAAAGAAGGAAAAAGAAACCCAATTTGAGTCCAAATATGACTCTTAGGTCCAAGGAATCCTAGTTCAACCCAAACAAGCCGAACCCTTACCCATATAAACATAAAAAACGACCCATAACCCTTATTTTCTGCAATTTTCGATCACAAGGGCAAGAGAAGAGGGAAAAATTAGGGTTTATAGTTTTGAGGCTAAAATCAAGAATCAAGGTAAAATTCTTATAACCTATGTTCAATTAATTGTGTAATTATTAAATAGATTCATGTAATACTAATTATGATGGATCTAGGGTTTGTAAACTTCTGTAATTTAGTTAATTAAAACATGTTGGGATCAATTAATGATTATATTATGATGATTGGTGTAGAGAATTGAGCGTAAAACATGCTAGTTATTGAGTTAGGGTTTGGACAGAAAATTATAGCTGTAAAGATGAGAGTGTAAATAACAGATGGTGATGAGTTAGGTCACGAATTTTTGGTCTAAATTGAAGTATAATAAAAGAGCTTTCCAAAAAGTCCAGCTACGATTGATTTCAAGGTCGGGAAGTCGGTCTTTTGATTTTTCT
Source organism: Artemisia argyi (assembly GCA_030686995.1). NCBI lineage: Eukaryota > Viridiplantae > Streptophyta > Magnoliopsida > Asterales > Asteraceae > Artemisia > Artemisia argyi. The sequence continues at coordinate 15,581,167 of CM060697.1, read as the reverse complement.
TTGTTAAGGTGTCAAAGCTGTCAAACCGGGACAGATTTTGGGTAAAAGTTTGAGGGTGTCATGTGCTTGTAAAAGTGGTATTTTGACTATGCCTTCTGGAATAGTTAAGTATTAGGTTATATTAGACTAACACGAAAAGGATTCGCGATAAAAACTTGTGGAAGTATTTATTTAAAATCAAAACTTTTTGGTGTGCGTTCAGATCCGAATTTGAGTAGTTGACAAGTTTGAATTTCTTATGAGTACTTGTGTGTGTTATTGGTCCATGGTCTTTTGGGATTAGCTTCTATGCTTATGAGAGACCATGGTAAATTTTTGGTGTGAGTTGTTGAGCTTTATTTGTCGTGATTTCATGTGAGTGAATGTACTCAAAAATTCTGCGTTTTAGAGTGCAAGGGATTTAGTGAGTATTAAGTTATGGTAGTGGTTAGTGTGGTGTCTAGGAGATCCATGGTGGGTCATATGAGTCTTAGACATCCATCATATGAGTATTACATAGGTTGTAGCTTTTAGCTTGGCCTTGTGTAATGTGGATTATTTTTGTGTGTTATAGATTATGAGTTGTTTTTGTGGAAGCTGCGGAGTTTAAGGTGAGTTCATAGTCCCATATTTTTTACTTGTTTTAAACCTGGGATGGGAATGATGCTTGACTTAAATGATTTGATTTACTGTGATTATGTGTGTGGTGTTAAAGAGCTTGGACCTATAATGTTATCGTAGGCATGCTATGTGTGATTATTTGCTTGTGTGGATATATATGGGATCCAATTAGGAGGATGCTTATCCTGTTGCTCGCACATGCGACCTAATTGATGTTTAATATGTTTAATGGGATCCAATTAGGAGGATGCTTATCCTGTTGCTCGCGCATGCGACCTAATTGATGTTTAATGGGGTCGGGGGACACGAGCCGTCCTAATGTAATCATTGTGGGGTCGGAGGACACGAGCCGTCCTAGTGGTTGCCTTATGAGTGTTGTTGCCTTTGTGTGTGATTATTGACTTGCAAATGCATGTAGCTATATGGTAACTGTAATTATTTGTCCAAATATATTTTGTAATCACAGTGAATTCGGTTGCCTTGTGTGTTGAGTCACAAACCTATGAATCTCACCAACATTATGTTGACGTTTTAAGCATTATTTTCAGGTGAGCTTTCTAAGGATAAGATAGAAGGATGTGGATAGACGAGACCTTAGTTGCATCGGAAGTGGTTTATCATCTATGTTTGGGTTTATGTTTTGTTTTGGTTATTTTATTTTGGCGTATTGTTACAACACTTTGTGTTTGTACATTGCTCTATTTATGTGCATGTAGTTGTTCTCTGTGTTGACACCAGGTGTTGTGATGATATCCATGAAGTTACACCCGCGTGTTTCCGCCGTGGCGGGGTGTGACAGATTGGTATCAGAGCCTTGGTTATAGAGAATTAGGCAGTTGGACCTAGACTATATAACCTAGGAGTCCCTCATATAGTTGAATTTAGGACCTATGTGTAAGTATAGTATTTTATATGTCTATTTTCGTATATTTATGAGATGTTTTATTGAGTTTCGGACGTCTATTCTATTCCCTATATGTAGTATTGTATATATCGACTTTATTATATCGTCTTCCGCGCGTAAGATTCTTCATTGGACAACCGTTGTCGCTATCGGATGCGAGAGAAGTGGTAGGATGAAGCGGACTAACCGCAGAATCCGATTTCCCGATAGCATGTATCCATGTTCGGACAAGGAGAGGACGTTTATAGGAAACGTTGGTGGAGAAGAAGTGGAGAGGTTTGGAACCACAATGACTTCTGGAGATGGAGCCATTACCAAATACCCTTGGTAGTGTCCTCACTTCACATAGGAAGGAGATGTGGTTTAGTCTAAACCTCGTGATTTGTATGCGCTTGTGAATCATGTGGAATTGGAAGAAAAGAATAGAGATGGTTTTGCATGTTGTCGACTACCTTAACATGTAGGAAACATAAATGGGTGGTTGAGTAAAGATGAAAGGGAGTTAGGATGGAATGGTGTGGATTCAGATCTAGAGTCCACAGCGAGTAGTAAGTTGAATTGATCTGAGTAGGGAGATAAGTGTGAGAGTGGATTTTGAGCCGTTATACGACGTCTTTTGTTTTGTGTCATGTTTTGGAATTCGTATATTGTCTTTTGCCGTCTGGAGCCATGTTGGAGCGTGATTACTCTTGGATATTGGATCGACCTTATCCAAGTGATTTTGATTATAGAGTTTACGCGATCGTTGGAAATTGTTCCATGTGAGATGATTGTTTGCGACGTCTTTTGTTTTTGTTGCATGTTTGTTTGCATGATGTGTTGTCATAGGAGGGAGTACACTTATGAAAGGGGGCATAGATAATTATGGTGGCCAATATAATTATACATGCGTCACAACACAAGTGGACTTGCAAGTATGATGGCATGGATTGCATCGTGTATTAGGTGCTATGTGGTATATATGGGTTATCATTGAGATGTGTGGTTTTGGAAGTAAGAATGCGTGTGGAATAGGCTTATAACTATGGTCGCGAACATAATTATAAGGGTATCACACATGTGGACTTGTGACCATTATTGCATTGATTGATGTTTGTTGTTATATGTTGTGGAAGATGGTATGTGATATCATGTTTGTGATGGCTGTATGGTTAGAGAAGTATTCTCTTAACCGTTTGGGCAGTCGTTATATGTTGGGGTGTGTAGGTGGTAAGATTCCATCCTACCTATCATATGTTGATACCTCAATTATCGGTGGGTACTTATGTTGTGGTATTTAAGTTGATTCGTTTGCTAGACGCTCCGTTTGTATACCTAATTCTTTGGTTGGCATTCCTATTCGTACCATGATGGTACATATGCCATATTCTTTCTCTTTGACGTCGTGATAGGTGATGGGTAATCGAATTCGTTTTTGTTGGATACTGGTTCGTTTCTTTGGTTATTCCATACATTCATTCCTTGGATGAATGTTATGCTATTCTTCAAGTATTGTTGGTTCGTGACGAATTGGTGTGGATATTTAATCCCTCATTTACACACACCAATTGAATTTTGTGACATGTTTTGTGACCTGTTAGTATCGGTGTTTTTCTATGATTTTGGTTTTATCGTTGTACGAATGAGTCTGTAAGTTCATCGTTTGGTTTGCAATGCATTTGTGTGAGTGTTCAATGGTATGAGATTCATTTGATGATTATTTTGATTATGTGATTCTTCTGTGTTTTTCGCATCCAATAAAGGAGTTGTGTTAAAGTCCTTATGGTATTTTAAAATTCGTTTTGGGTATTTCAAGGTCAGTTGTTGGAAACTATTATTTTTATGGTGAAAATGAAGTGTGGAAAAAAAATGGTTATGTTGATGTCTTACATAAAATGGTTTATATGTATTTTATAAAAAATGTATAAGTTTAAGATATGTCTTGTAAAAAAAAAACGGTGTTCATTTGTTTTTGGGAAGGTCGAGTACGGGAATAAGAACTGTTTATGGTTCTCATTTACCAAACTTGTTATGTATTTGGTTCATCGAGTGTTTCTTTCATTGAGGTACGTTTGTGGATGTTTTATGGGTACGTGTATTTTATATTTTCTTTGTATGAGTTTTCGTGAACATTTTATCTGTGTCTACTTTTATTGGGGAAAATTTCTCATTGTGTTTTTTTTCTAGCTTTGATTTTGATGTTCGTTACTTCGTTAGTCGGTAATTCGTGCCCTTTTGAGTTCGTTGATAAACGTTTTAGTTCGACCGGTTTCATGGTTCGCGTCGCCTACTTAGCATAGATTTTTGTTTTGATTATAAATTTGTTCGCTGAAGAAGAAGAGGATGTTGCCAAGTGTCCAAGTGAGAGGTGTAGCTTTGAGATGTACGTTCTTCAGGAAGGTGGTCAACGATAGCGAGTGTTTGTGGACGCTAGTAAGATAAAAGTGGTAAAGAGTAGAAAGTACCTAAGACACCATCTGAGAGACGATTCTCCTTAGAAATGGCAGGTACTATTGGCGATTCATTACTATCTTCTATAGATTGCGTAGGCATCGCGGAGGTGGAAGATCCATGAGAGGAACTGTGTGATACATGATTTAAAGTTGGGGGAGTAGAACTTGGAGATGATATTTTATGGAGCAAAGAGTGTGGTCTACCCAGATCATAAGAATCTTTAGCATATATTTGACAAGAGGTTAATATATGTTGAAGAGAAGTTGGGTGTGGAAATTCTCAGTGACTACGATTGTCTGATTCGCCACCGTAAAGGAAGGGCAGACATCGTGGTAAGAGCGCTGAGCGGGAGTGAACGAGTGAAACTTAGATGTTTGTGAGCAATGATTATGATAATTCAGTTCGGAGTTAAGAGGATGATATTGACAGCCTAGAGAGAGAGGTTCAAGGATGAGAACGTGTAAGAAGAATGATTACTTGGTTTAGACCAGTAAATGGAAAGGAACAAAGACGGAGGAATGTACTTTGCGGACCAGCTATTGGTTTCATTGAGAGGAAGCGTAAAGACATCAATCATGCAAGGTATTTGATACATCCGAGAATGGATAAGACATATCATTACCTTTGCAAGAGATGTATGGAGGAGTAGGCGAGACTTTTCGCTCGGTGAGTTGGTAATGAGCCATGGGGTGTCGCAAGAAACATGATGAAATACTTACTTCGCGATAGTGGTAAACGTGTTATGGAGTCTTGAGAACGCGTATGTAGATGAGTGCGACTTATCATTCTCTAATGTGTGAACTAAGTGAGTGTACAAATCAGGTGTTGGATGGTGAGCTGAGAGCATGGGTGTGTTTGATTTTGGAGGAAGCCGGGGTATATATTTACCCTTAGCTGAGTTCTCCTATATCAACAATTATCATTTTAGTATTGAGTATGTGTCGTGTGAAAAGTTGTATGGAAGGTAAGGTAGGTCACCTGTTCTATGGGCAAAGGTTGGAAACAAGCCAACTAATTGGTCCTGAACTGGTACAAGGGATTACGGATATGGTCTTTCAGATCAAGGAAAGACTTAAGGCAGTGAGAGATTTCCAAAAGAGTTAAGCGGATAATCGTCGTGAGTCGTTGTAGTTCAATATTGATGGTCATGTGATGTTAAAAGTATCTCCTTGGAAATGTGTTGTGCGTTTCGGTAAGAAAGGCAAGCTAGCACCGAGATATGTAGGACCATTTGAGATTTACGAAAAGGATTGGATTTGAGACATATCGGTTGAATTTGCCTGAGGAGTGAAGTAGAGTGCATGATACATTTAACGTATCTACTAGAAAGAAGTGGTTGGCGGATGCTTGATGAGGCGAAAAATGAACCACTTTTAGGGGGTCATTTAAGCCCGGAATTGAATTTATTTGATCAAATATTGCCCTAAATCGTTCCTTTTGTGATTTTAGGTACTTTGGGAGTGAAATCTGGAAAAGGAAGCAATTCGGATGTTTTTGGAGCATAAAAGTGAAGAAAACGCCAAAGCCTTAATTTTCCATGCTGGGAACAGTGTGTGACGGCGTCAAGAGGAAGGATTTGACGGTGTCAAGAGTAAAGATTATAACGGCCCAGTACAGAAATGAAGGCGTCACAAAGAAGAGCGTCAAGAGTTAAATGCGTGACGACCTGGAAAAATGGTATACATGACGGCGTCAGATGTAGATCAAGGTAGTCCGAGGAATATTTTGGCGGCGAGATGACAGCGTCACAAGGTTGTTCTTGACGCCGTCAGCCTCAATTATCTATATATAGTTTTCTAATTTTCATTCATTAGAGAGGAACAAGTTTGGAGAAACCCTAAGGCCGAACCATATACGTATTTTACAGCTTTTTCAAGGTTTTCAGCCCTTGAACCCTTACATGTGTTATTGAGATAAATATTCTTCTAATTCAATCAATATGTCTATGTGTTGGTTGTCTTTATCTTGTGCTTGTCTTGATTCCACCATGCTAGGCTAGATTTATCTTGTGTTTGCTTAGATCTAATGAAACCTAGATGTTGATTATGTGTAGATTACTTGTTTATGGTTGTATTGGATGAATGATTTCAATGTTAGGCTTAAGAAAACTGGCAGATCTCCAATTGGTAACATGCTTGAACGTCTTAGGAAACATGAACCGATGTGTACTAGGTTTTATTGGTTGTATTTAATGCATGAGTAAATTCTAATGATCCCATGTTAGGAGCTTCTTAGCCGGCTCGACATAGGAGTGAAGTAGGCACTCATAGGATTGGGGAGTTAAGTACGCCACCCCATGAATAGTATTAAGGAATATTGTTAGCTTCGCTTTTTTTATAAAGATAACGTCACACATGGGAAATGGACTAGATTAGATACTACAGGGACTACTATTGTCAAGTAGGCAAAGTAATGTTGTAATGAGCCTATAGATACCCCTCATGACTCTCCATGAGGGGTGTGGGAAAGTGTGTGTATTGTTTTATTCATTTCATATTTAATATAAACCCTTTTCTCCACATTTCTCTCTCTACTTTCTCTCTCTAGAAACATGATGTATTTTGATCAACCTCGACCTCCAAGATCATACGCCGAGATCGTCGGAAGAGAGAACTTCAAGTCTGCCTCAGTATCTAGACTACAGAGACTCTGCGCTTCAACAACATCAACATAGTTTACTATTGTTGTAATTTACATGTTTATGTGTTTATAGGTCTCATTGTATCCATTCATGTGTGACGATATCTTGGAGGGAGATTGTTAGCTTCGCTTTTTTATAAAGATAACGTCACACATGTGAAATGGACTAGATTAGATACTACAGGGACTACTATTGTCAAGTAGGCAAAGTAATGTTGTAATGAGCCTATAAATACCCCTCATGACTCTCCATGAGGGGTGTGGGAAAGTGTGTGTATTGTTTTATTCATTTCATATTTAATATAAACCCTTTTCTCCACATTTCTCTCTCTACTTTCTCTCTCTAGAAACATGATGTATTTTGATCAACCTCGACCTCCGGAACGTGTTTCTTGGTCATAACAAATACAATCCGTCATCCACGCAACTATAACAAGTAATTAACGTGTAAAAGATATCTAGGGAGTAGTGAAATCTAAGTAAACACATTTCTCCACTTATTGCTCACAACCTTAGTTTAATTTAGTTTTATTTTCATTTTTAGTATTTTATCTTGATTGCATCTTTAGTATTGGGTTTGTTGACTAGCAACTAATTCCGCCCATATCCTTCAAAACCCAAGATTTTTACTTGCTTTCTAAAAAAAATATAAAAGTACAAAAAGAATCATCTCTCATGTCTAGAACTAGTAATTAGGTTTTCTAATCCTAGCGACACTATTCCTAGCTGAACGATCAATCCCCCGGTACATGTCATTATACTATACTACATCGATCAGGTACACTGCCTGGTGGGGGTTGTAAGCTTCTTGAGATCCCTCGAGAGGTAAAGCCTGGTGCAATTCCCACGCATCAAGTTTTTGGCGCCGCAGCCCGGGGAATAGTTATTGTCTAGGTTAGAATCTCTTTTTATTAGGTCTACTTGCTAGATTCCTTTCTAGTAAGATTTTATTTTTATTTTTAGGTTTTCTTTAGTCTATCTTATTTCTTTGTGTTTTTGTTCGTAGCTTTTCACCACCCGACATCATGGACGATAAGAACATCTTTGAACCCGTCATCCCACCACAACAAAACCCACCACTAGAACCTCTTAGGCCCCGAACCTTAGGAGAGTATTCCCGACCTAGCCACCAAGGCTATCGAAACACCATTGAGCTCACCGGAGCCAATGTGACCCCCTTGCGATCCGACACCATCCGGTTGGTGCAAAGCGGATGTGCATTCCATGGACTTCGTTCCGAAGATCCAAATCAACATCTTAAGGACTTCCTTAAAATCGTAGACTCCATAGGCCTAGATGTTGCAACTAGAGAGACAACCTGATTACGCCTATTCCAATTCTCTCTACGGGATCAAGCTAGTCAATGGCTTGAGCGTTTACCCGCGGGATCCATCACCACATGGGATGATCTCACCACTCGTTTCCTTGCTCAATTTTTCCCACCGGGGAGAACTACTAAGCTTAGAAATGACATCTTGATGTTCCAACAACGTCAAAATGAATCTCTTTATGAAGCATGGACTCGTTTCAAGGACTTACTCCAAAAAGTCCCTCATCATGGCATAGATCTTTGGCTCCAAGTCCAAATCTTTTATGACCATATCGATCTCTCCACGAGGCGAGCCAATGACCAATCGGCCGGTGGTAAGCTACGTGATCTAAGTGCGGAACAATCATGGGAACTCATAGAAGATCTTGCTCTCTATGACAACGAAAGTTGGAATGATCCCCGTGATTTGAACAAAACGGTCAAGGCAATATCCTTGCCTTCGAACAACTCTGGCACTCCCGACCGTAGGATCATGGAACTTGAGGACCAAGTCAAGTTTCTCATGAAATCCTACGAAGCTCCTAAGCCTTCAAGCCAAGTGAACAAAATCACTTCTTCATGCGAATTATGTAGTGGTCCCCATGACACTCGTGATTGTGTGGAACTCCCCAGAACAGCTTTTGCGGACTACGCATCCTCGCGTACCGACGAAGCGGGAGATAAGTGGTACACTTTCAAACCCGAGCCAAACCCTTACGGTGATTCCTACAACCCCTCTTGGAAAAATCAGCCAAACCTTAGGTGGAAACAAAATCAACCCACTTCTTCCAATCCGCCTAATCGTTACCAACAAACGGTCCACCCTCCAACCGTACTTTCAATAACAATCCTTCTAACAACTATGGTAGTACCAACAATCTTGAAGGATTGATGTCTAAATTCATGGCATCTCAAGAAGCTCGCATATCTAAGTTTGAAGCCGATTTCAAACAAAAGCAAAGCGAGATGACCACCAAAATCGACGCATTATTAAAAGTTCTCAACGACCGAGAAATGGGAGCACTCCCAAGCGACACGGTCAAGAATCCGAAACTAAACGTTAATTCCATATCATCAGTTTCGTCACCCACTTCGTGTCCACAATACTACTCGGTTAAATCAATGAGCACGTGTTTCAAACAAAACCAAATTCTTCAAAAGGAACAATCAAGTAAAACACCCGAGATAAAACCGATCAAAAGTATAGTTGAAACACCTCCTACGCAAGACCTTGACGGTGAATTCAAGGAACTTCACCTTGAACGTCCCGTCATTGATGTCTTAGCCCGTGCTCCCTACTATAGTGCCCTCCTACAAAAATATGAGAAGTTTAAACTAGGTAAAAATGGGACCGCCTTCGTTCAAAACAAGTTGCCTAAAAAGCTTGATGATCCAGGTATATTTGTTTTGCCTTGTAAGATAGGAAGATCCGAAGCTTTCGACACACTAGCCGATTTAGGGTCAAGCCTCAACTTGATCCCCTTATCCCTATTCATCACTCTTAAGCTAGGAAAGTTAGAGGAAACGGAGGTATTGATAGGTCTAGCGGATGGAAGTATTGCCCACCCGGTTGGAATGATTAAGGATGTAGTTGTTCACGTAGGAAAGTTAACTATTTTAGCGGATTTTCACGTCCTAGACATGGTTAGTGACACTACATGCCCATTATTGGTAGGAAGAGGATTTTTAGCAACCGCTAGCGCCATGATAGATTGTAAGGAGTCTAAGATAGCGGTTGGTGAAGGCGATACTTGGTCGGTGTACGATGGTAAGAAGCATAGTTATGATTGTGATGATGAACCGAAACCACATTGGGTAGAGATGAATAGGAGACCCTCTAGATATGGACCTTGGATAGAAAGGAACTTTATAGGACCTCAACGCCCATTCTATCTAGAAAAAGATTTCATTGAAAAGACGCATTCGGTGGAACAACTCATAGCTAGAGATGAAGAGCTAGATCCTTTTGAGGACCCCTTAATCTTTAGGAAGATGATTGAGTTCTTGAGCGTAATGCCTATTAATATAGAGATGAAGAAGTGGAAAAGAGAGGGAGACAAGTGTAAATGGAGGTGGGACAAGCCACCTAAAGAAGGTGACGGATCATGGCATATGAGGATGACTTTGTATGATCCGGATGGAGAAAAGTTTGAAAGGTCATACCGTACTAAGAAAACCGATAGGAAGTTGAAACCTAAGTTTGATCCCAAAGATGTCCTCAATGAGGAACTCACCCGTGTCACGTAGTAACCCATGACCTTGAGTCTAGCTACAAGACTCGTAAATAAAGAAAAGCGCTTCTTGGGAGGCAACCCATGTTTTGTGTGATTTTATTTTGTTTGTTTGTTATTTGCTTCCGTATGCATGCTTTATTTTTATTGTTGGTAGATCATATTTCTAAACTAAAAAGGTGGAAATACTTTACTTTGTTGTTTTGGCCTAGTCTTAACTTCACCTAAAGGTATTTTTGCAAAAGATAAGTGTAAGGGGAAACCCCAAATATGTTTTTAAGAACAAACCGATCATGATTCTCCACAATATTAAGTGAACATGTATATTCGTATTTGTTAGAGTCAAATGCTTGTATTGAGTCATAATGAAGTTTTGCAGGATTTTCCAGGAAGTAGGACCGAGTTTTTCCAGAAATTTTCCGGAAACTTAACATAAGAATTTCTACAGGTCACTTCTGACGGCGTTATGAGCTTGCTCTTGACGGCGTCACGTGTAAAAATCTGGAAATTTTATCGGTTTTGTTTTTCTAACGGAATCTTAAAGTTTTTGTTGAATTATTAAGTTTTATAATCTCCAGGAAATCTGCAAACTTCATTCCACAAGCATTATATCTTACTTTGTTTTCTAGGATTTAGTAACTTATGTAGATTGCCGCCGATTTTATGCGAGGTTGCTTTGTCTGTTTTCTCAGGATTTACAGGTTATGTATGACAAGAAGATGATTTATTTTTCTAGAAGGGAAGCTTTGATTGTTCATTTTCTTGGAGGAAGATCTAACCTGGCCACCTTATTATCCATACCGAGCGAATCAGGGGAGTATTTGATTTCATTTGTTTTACTTATTTCACTTTTACATTCTTTACTTAAACATTGGGGACAATGTTCATCCTAAGTGTAAGGGGAGGGTAAAATGATGATACCTTACAATACACTTTCGCTTGAGTTTGTTTGTTTAATAGTAGATGTGTAATAAAACTATGAGAAATACTTGTTAGTGTAATTTTAGCGCCAAATTTAAAATTTTTTACAACATTTAGGAGTGAAACTTTAGCCATAGCAAGCGTCTCATGGATAGGAGATTGTATGACTAGCACATAACCGTACTATTCAGAAAAATTTTCCACCCAAATATGTGAGGTTCGCCTTTAGATTTGATAGGAAAAGCATTTACTATTAGTGCTTATGAGTGTACCGGTAGCATTTAGATTCTAGAACTTGCGTTAGTGATGCATCCCGAGACCGCTAGTGAGACTACATTCGTGTAGTAGGATTTACTACATGATAAGAGGCATTAGGATCACCCTTGTGTTAAACCCGTATTATAATTACTTGACCATTTAAGTCATACTACTTGGCTAGTTAAGTCAACTAATTCCTACACCTTAGCGTTGTACTCATTTTTAGTACACGAAACCCCTAGTACACCCCTCCGAGCCTATCTTTTCGTTTCTAACTTTAAGCATTTTACTTAAAGGAAGAATTTGTTACACCCCACTTAAATGTACACCCAAATCGCCTTAGCCTTCCGTGTATGCACTCATCTTTAGTGCATTATTGTTATTTGTTAAACCCTAAGTTAATTATCTAATTGATTACATGGTTGCTAAGTCGAGTCATATCCTTGTACATATTGTTTTGGGACGATTGGGACTCATGTGTAAAGTACTTATTTTATGGAGTAATGGGGAAGAACATCATATTATTACCCCCGTATGTGCGTTAATCTTAAAAGTACTCCAAGTGTTTTGATTATCTTAATTCGAGTCATTAGATTAGTTTATTGTAAAATATGTAAAAATTCAAGTGTAGGGGGAATGTTCATTCCCTATGATGTATTATTTTGGATGGTAGGGTAAGAGTGTATGCAAAAAAAAAAAAAAAAAAAAAAAAAAAAAAAAAAAAAAAATCGAAAAATCAAGAAAGAGAAAAAAAAAAAAAAAAAAAAAAGAAAAAGAAAAAGAGAAAAAACATACGGACTACCATCCCTTTTTATTCTATGTTCATTTTATGTTTTTGTTATTTTTCATTTATTAGCTTAAGTCGAGTCTAGTCTTGGCTTAGCAACGCCATATTGTACATGTAATTAACCAAGATTGTTAACTCGCCACCAGTAAAGACTGCCTATATCCAACAAAACCGTGTATTCCATATCCCTACACCTAACGTTATAACCCTTTAAAAGGCCTCTTTGATAGTTTATCCTAGGTGCTTACGCCATGTGGTGGAGGTTTGATCCTTTCCCAAGCCTATGGTAATCTATTTTGCTATGACAGGTAGTGAGAGATATCTTCCGTTTCCATATTGTAATTTATACTTTATTACACCCGAGAGATGTGAGTATCTAAACACTATTTGTGAGGTGCTAGTGTATGACCTTCGTGCTTGTCTTTGGTCTTTAGTGGAACGATTATTTGTTGTAATTACTTTTATATTAGTGTTAAATGACCCCTAACGTGTATTTTGATTAGAATAAAAGCGCATTTGCTTGAGGACAAGCAAATCTCAAGTGTAAGGGTATATGATGAGGCGAAAAATGAACCACTTTTAGGGGGTCATTTAAGCCCGGAATTGAATTTATTTGATCAAATATTGCCCTAAATCGTTCCTTTTGTGATTTTAGGTACTTTGGGAGTGAAATCTGGAAAAGAAAGCAATTCGGACGTTTTTGGAGCATAAAAGTGAAGAAAACGCCAAAGACTTAATTTTCCATGCTCGGAGCAGTGTGTGATGGCGTCAAGAGTAAAGATTATGACGGCCCAGTACAGAAATGAAGGCGTCACAAAGAAGAGCGTCAAGAGTTAAATGCGTGACGGCCTGGAAAAATGGTATACATGACGGCGTCAGATGTAGATCAAGGCAGTCCGAGGAATATTTTGGCGGCGAGATGACGGCGTCACAAGGTTGTTCTTGACGCCGTCAGCCTCAATTATCTATATATAGTTTTCTAATTTTCATTTATTTGAGAGGAACAAGTTTGGAGAAACCCTAAGGCCGAACCATATACGTATTTTACAGCTTTTTCAAGGGTTTTCAGCCCTTGAACCCTTACATGTGTTATTGAGATAAGTATTCTTTTAATTCAATCAATATGTCTATGTGTTGGTTGTCTTTATCTTGTCCTTGTCTTGATTCCCCCTTGCTAGGCTAGATTTATCTTGTGTTTGCTTAGATCTAATGAAACCTAGATGTTGATTATGTGTTGATTACTTGTTTATGGTTGTATTTGATGAATGATTTCAATGTTAGGCTTAAGAAAACTGGCAGATCTCCAATTGGTAACATGCTTGAACGTCTTAGGAAACATGAACCGATGTGTACTAGGTTTTATTGGTTGTATTTAATGCATGAGTAAATTCTAATGATCCCATGTTAGGAGCTTCTTAGCCGGCTCGACATAGGAGTGAAGTAGGCACTCATAGGATTGGGGAGTTAAGTACGCCACCCCATGAATGGTATTAAGGAATACAATCCGTCATCCACGCAACTATAACAAGTAATTAACATGTAAAAGATATCTAGGGAGTAGTGAAATCTAAGTAAACACATTTCTCCACTTATTGCTCACAACCTTAGTTTAATTTAGTTTTATTTTCATTTTTAGTATTTTATTTTGATTGCATCTTTAGTATTGGGTTAGTTGACTAGCAACTAATTCCGCCCATATCCTTCAAAACCCGAGATTTTTAGTTGCTTTCAAAAAAAAATATAAAAGTACAAAAAGAATCATCTCTCATCTCTAGAACTAGTAATTAGGTTTTCTAATCTTAGCGACACTATTCCTAGCTGAACGATCAATGCCCCGGTACTTGTCATTATACTATACTACATCGATCAGGTACACTGCATGGTGGGGGTTGTAAGCTTCTCGAGATCCCTCGAGAGGTAAAGCCTGGTGCAATTCCCACGCATCAATGCTAGTCTGCATGTGCCATTAGATGAATGTAAGGTTGACAAGACTCTTCATTTTGTCGAGAAGCCTTTTGAGATTATGGATCGAGATGTTAAGGGTTTGAAGTGTGATGAGATAGCGTTGTTAAAGGTATGGTGGGATTCTAAGCGTGGTCCTGAGTTTACTTGGGAACATGAGGATCAGATGATATTTAAGTACTCAAATTTGTTTGCGGATGTGGTTGCTGAGCAGATCATTTGTAGTTGGATTTAGATCATGGAAGTTAGATGCGGGATATTCATAAATGTTTGTTTTATGGGTATTTGTTATTTGTGAGTGCGTCTTACGGTTACCATTCGGGTTTTCATTTGGTTCAAGGGTATCGTACCTATCTGGGAGAAGTCATTCGGATTTTTTTTGGTGTTATTGATCGGGGAGTGTATCTATTTGCGTGTATCGTTGGAGTGACGGAATGTTTCTATCGTGTGAATTAGAGTATTTAGTCGGTTCACATTTTTTTGTGATTCTTTCTCTGTGATTTTATGGTGTGGTATTATTCCGCTTAAATATCCGTAAATTTTCTTTTGTTGGTGTGTCTTAGGTGATTGAAGTGTTATAAGTGTGATATATGTGAGTTTTAGCACTAAATCCATTTGCGTTAGTGGTTTTATTGTGATTTGGAAAGTTTGGAATTTGGGACAGTTCATTTTGATCACTTTTGTGGTGTAGAAATGACTTGTGTAGTTTTTGGTGTTTTTGTGTTTTTGCGTAACGAGTCTTCGTTCGAGTATTTGAGCGTTAGCAAGTTACGAGGAGTTTATTTTTATGAGTTATGTTATAAAAGAGTGTAAAAATATATTTTTGAAAACTATATTTTGAAAATGATTATTTTCTGGTTTGTCGTAAAAACTGAGGTTTATCGCGTAAGACGTTAGGTTTTGTTTTGGGAGTTTATAAAATATGAAAAGTATGAGGTTTTGAGTGTAATAATTAAGTTTAAAAAAAATTAAAAAAAAATATATATGGTATAAGAAATTCGGCCAGGGGAAAAAAAGAAGGAAAAAGAAACCCAATTTGAGTCCAAATATGACTCTTAGGTCCAAGGAATCCTAGTTCAACCCAAACAAGCCCAACCCTTACCCATATGACCCATAACCCTTATTTTCTACAATTTGAGTCGATCACAAGGGCAAGAGAAGAGGGAAAAATTAGGGTTTATAGTTTTGAGGCTAAAATCAAGAATCAAAGTAAAATTCTTATAACCTATGTTCAATTAATTGTGTAATTATTAAATAGATTCATGTAATACTAATTATGATGGATCTAGGGTTTGTAAACTTCTGTAATTTAGTTAATTAAAACATGTTGAGATCAATTAATGATTATATTATGATGATTGGTGAAGAGAATTGAGCGTAAAACATGCTAGTTATTGAGTTAGGGTTTGGACAGAAAATTATAGCTGCAAAGATGAGAGTGTAAATAACAGATGGTGATGCGTTAGGTCACGAATTTTTGGTCTAAATTGAAGTATAATGAAAGAGCTTTCCAAAAAGTCCAGCTACGATTGATTTCAAGGTCGGGAAGTCGGTCTTTTGATTTTTCTTTGTTAAGGTGTCAAAGCTGTCAAACCGGGACAGATTTTGGGGAAACGTTTGAGCGTGTCATGTGCTTGTAAAAGTGGTCTTTTGACTAGGCCTTCTATAATAGTTAAGTATTAGGTTATATTAGACTAACACGAAAAGGATTCGCGATAAAAACTTGTGGAAGTATTTATTTAAAATCAAAACTTTTTGGTGTGCGTTCAGATCCGAATTTGAGTAGTTGACAAGTTTGAATTTCTTATGAGTACTTGTGTGTGTTATTGGTCCATGGTCTTCTGGGATTAGCTTCTATGATTATGAGAGACCAAGGTAAATTTTTGGTGTGAGTTGTTGAGCTTTATTTGTCGTGATTTCATGTGAGTGAATGTACTCAAAAATTCTGCGTTTTCTGAGTTTTAGAGTGCAAGGGATTTAGTGAGTATTAAGTTATGGTAGTGGTTAGTGTGGTGTCTAGGAGATCCATGGTGGGTCATATGAGTCTTAGACATCCATCATATGAGTATTACATGGGTTGTAGCTTTTAGCTTGGCCTTGTGTAATGTGGATTATTTTTGTGTGTTATAGATTGTGAGTTGTTTTTGTGGAAGCTGCGGAGTTTAAGGTGAGTTCATAGTCCCATATTGTTTACTTGTTTTAAACCTGGGATGGGAATGATGCTTGTCTTAAATGATTCGATTTACTGTGATTATGTGTGTGGTGTTAAAGATCTTGGACCTATAATGTTATCGTATGCATGCTATGTGTGATTATTTGCTTGTGTGGATATATATGGGATCCAATTAGGAGGATGCTTATCCTATTGCTCGCTCATGCGACCTAATTGATGTTTAATATATTTAATGGGATCCGATTAGGAGGATGCTTATCCTGTTGCTCGCGCATGCGACCTAATTGATGTTTAATGGGGTCGGGGACACGAGCCGTCCTAATGTAATTATTGTGGGGTCGGAAGACACGAGCCGTCCTATTGGTTGCCTTATGAGTGTTGTTGCCTTTGTGTGTAATTATTGACTTGCAAATGCATGTAGCTATATGGTAACTGTAATTATTTGTCCAGCTATATTTTGTAATCACAGTGAATTCGGTTGCCTTGTGTGTTGAGTCACAAACCTATGAATCTCACCAACATTATGTTGACGTTTTAAGCATCATTTTCAGGTGAGCTTTCTAAGGATAAGATAGAAGGATGTGGATAGACGAGACCTTAGTTGCATTGGAAGTGGTTTGTCATCTATGTTTGGGTTTATGTTTTGTTTTGGTTATTTTATTTTGGGGTATTGTTACAACACTTTGTGTTTGTACATTGCTCTATTTATGTGCATGTAGTTGTTCTCTGTGTTGACACCAGGTGTTGTGATGATATCCATGAATTTACACCCGCGCGTTTCCGCCGTGGCGGGGTGTGACACGGATGTGTCAGGTGGGTTGGGTAACGGGTCAAAAATGTTTCAGACCAAAAAGATCAATTTTTGTGATTGTTTCTAAGCGGTTGGGTAACAGGTCAAAAATGTTGTGACCTCTACCTGTATGGGTTCTCTTTTTCTCGCTAACGTATTTGATAAATTTGCAGGTAATTGTATCTTGGAACGGGCTAGCAATTTCTGCATTCGCTAGAGCATCTAAAATTCTCAACAATGAACCCGAAGGGACAGAATTCAACTTTCCTGTTACTGGAACTAACGTAAGCTTCTTAAAAAAAGATTAAATCTTCTTACATTCGAACTGTGTTAGCATTAAAAATATATATATAGAAGTGATGGTCATTCTCATATTGTAACTTTGTGTCGTTTGTTAAGATTAGTAATAGTTTAGTCATTGGGCCTTGGACTTGGCAAGCTAATATGTTATGTGCTATGTTTCATAAGCCTAGTTATCCAACCATGTAACCAAGTCCAAGCCCAAGCCCATCAAAGCCTATGTATGGAACTATATAAGGCACCTTACCTCTCATTTGTAAGGTGTGCTTGTGTGTGCTTGTGTGTGTAAGTGTGTGTGTTTTTAATAAAAGTTCTCTTCATCTTTATACTCTTTTTCTCTCATATTAACGCCACACATATTGCATCAAGTCACCATCTTTAATTCATCTAGTTCTTATATTGGTATTAAAGTTGATATATCTAAGGTCTTACAAACTGATAACTAAAATAACTTTACATTATTTCTTCATTGATTAGCCACAGGAGTACATGGAAGTTGCAAAGAAAGCCTTAACTTCAAGTTTACTAGATGTTTACGAGTTCGGTGGTGATATCTCGTGGCTATCGTGGGCAGTTGAACTTCAAGAAACACAAGTATTTGAGCTTTAGTTAAACCCTTTTTGTTTTTTGTTTTTTACTTTGTGAATGGAAGTTCCAATTTTTTTTGTTTTGTCTATTTTTTAGGATGAGCTATTTCTTGACAAAACGGGAGGTGGTTATTTTAATACAACCGGAGAGGATGAGTCGGTTCTTCTTCGTGTGAAAGAAGACCATGACGGGGCTGAACCGTCTGGGAACTCAGTTACAACGATTAATCTCGTGAGGCTTGCATCCATGTTCATTGGAACAAGATCAGATGATTACAAACAAAATGCGGAGCACCTTCTGGTTAGATTTTGTTATTATTATTTTAAGGTTTAGTTTTTTTGCATAAATACCAATGTACTTCTTAATCGTCCCATTTTACTCATACTTTCTGTACATCGAAGTCATTTAGAACATGGACTTTATCCAAGTTGAGTCATTTCTACTTGACCAATATTGTGTTTATTAATTTAAAAACACACATCCAGTACTCTTCTAATTTGTGTAAAACTATAAAATAATCCCATCTGATTTGTTTCCGTCTTTTAGGTGGTATTTGAGAAGAGGTTAAAGGATTCTCCAGTGTCTGTTCCTTTAATGTGTTGTGCTGCTGATATGCTCGCGGTTCCTTCAAAGAAGCAAGTTGTCTTGGTGGGGAAGAAATCAACTCCGGAGATGGAATGTATGCTTGTTTCTGTTCACGCGTCATATGATCCTAACAAAACCGTAAGCCAATGTCTTTGACTTTTGAGTACAAATATGTTACAAACTAAACACTTAACGCCTATTTGATTGGTTTTTGCTATATCAGGTGATTCATATAGACCCGAGTGATGAAGATGAGATAAAATTCTGGGAGGGGAAGAACCCGAATATTTCTGCAATGGCAAAGAGCAATTTTGCAGCTGAAAACGTAGTGGCTCTTGTTTGCAAAGATTTTGATGAATCATGCTGTCTGCACAGCTAGAGAAGTAAACTTTGACGATGACATATTTAGATGAATCATGCTGTCTGCACAGGGGTAGTTTAAAAACTTGATCTATATAAAAACTAGGCATATTGATATGTAATTTTTGTCGTTAATTAACTTGTAACTTATCATGAATTAGTACTTGAATTAACCTCATTGTTTTGATATATATATATATATATATATATATATATATATATATATATATATATATATATATATATATATATATATATATATATATATATATATATATATATATATAATGCGTTATTTTGATATTTGTGTTTTTAATTTTGCATTATCAGGTTTTTAATTGTCATTTAATAGAAAATTAGGAACTGAAAAAAATTAATTTAAAAAAAAATAGGTTATGACTCACAAAAAAAAGAGTCATAAAACGTGGGTCATAAGTGCGCGTCATAGAGGGATGACGCACAAATGCGAGTCATGAAGCTTTATAACGGGTCCATCCTTGACTCGCATTTGCGAGTCATAAGGCCTCTTCTTGACTCGCATTTGGAGTCAAGAATAGCTGTTTTTCTAGTAGTGGTAGAACTATAGTGTGATCACCAAAAACAAAATGTGGGCAATTCTGAATAAAAAACCGATCCAAGGAACATAGAACCAAAAACAACGTAAACAGGCCAGCATTTTTTTATTCTTTTTCTTTGGTGCAAAGTTGAATAACTGAATATTATATATAACTGAGTTAATTGCATAAATCATCCTTAAACTTTAGCCAGATTGCATGTTTCGTCTCGATCATTTCGAAAGTGCAAAAATCGTTCCTGTGGGGAAACCTTTGAGTAAATTTTTGTCCCTAATTGAGACGAAACATGCAATTTGGCACTTTCGAATTATGCAATTTTTGTCCCAACCATGGACAAAAATTTGCTCAAATGTTTCCCACAGGGACGATTTCTACACTTTTGTAATGGTTGGGACGAAACAGGCAATCTAGCCAAAGTTCAGGGACGATTTATGCAATTTACTCTATATAACTTTTCCAAAACTATACATCATAAGCATAAAGTGGTTTTGACAGGCCAAAAACCAGATACACAACGATATTACATTTACATCCGATATCAGACTAAGAATCGAAACTATATCTGATACAACATATCTCATATAGAAATCCCAAACACAGCATTTCCGTCTCTTGTTTTAAGCAAAACACAATCACTGCCTTATGAATTCACCTTTATTATTTAGCACCTACCATCTAACTACATTTCCACATAATCCCCCCTCCAAAACCATTCAACCAACACCAACAATAGCAAAGGAGGGACAGATGTGTGGCTTCGTTAGGAACCCAACCATTCCAGTCAAGGGCTCTTCTAGGACCTCTATATTTCGCTCTTTACAAAAGGCTTCAAGGTCCTAGAAACACTCACCTTGAGGGAGAATCTACATTAGAACAGGCCAAGGACTGCGTTAGACTTATCCTGTACTTGCTATAATGTCTATACTCTATACGACCTGACAAAACTATTGCTAGCCAGACCAGCCTACAGTTTAAAGTCCATGATTTATTGTAAGATGTTTATGTTTACCTTTAGCATATTAAACGACACAATGCATATTAAACAGGCCAACATTAGAACAGACCAGCGACTGCATTAGACTTGTCCTTGCTATAATGTCTATACTCTATACGACCTGACAAAACTGTTGCTAGCCACACTAGCCTACAGTTTAAAGTCCAGGATTATTGTAAGATGTTTATGTTTACCTTTAACATATTAAACGACACAATGCATAACATGATGGTAGTAGCTGCTAGCTAGACCAGCCTACAGTTTAAAGTCCAGGATTATTGTAAGATGTTTATGTTTACCTTTAACATATTAAACGACACAATGCAAAACATGATGGTAGTAGCTGCAAGGGAACATGTTTTGGACAGTAGTAGAAGTAAGGACACACAGAAAAAGAGGGTATATATAACACTCCAAAGCCTTAATTAATCACTTTAATTATACACATGAAGGATTTAACAAGCCGGGAATGATAATTTGATATATAAGTAAACATGAGGCCATTTGATCAAAGAAAATAGTATAAATTGATAGTGTGGTATCTTTTGTTAGATTATGGACATTATTTTAGTAGTTGTATGTTAGGATCGAACTCGAGATCACGGGATTGCACACTTTACGTATGAGTATTAAAGATTAATACTTGAATATAAATGTTTTATTCATTTATTAATTATCACAAAACATATAAACGTTTATTAGTATTTAAGATATATGACTAATGGACGTTAAATTAAAAGAACGAGGACTAGAATGAAATTAGATGTCAAGAAGCTTCCGGATCCCCCTTCTCTCATGAGGGCTGATCGGTTTGGTATTGTGTTTACCCAATCCAAACTTAACTTGAGCTCTAAGTTTCATATAGTATAAATACAATTCAAGGGTTATTGTTTTTGGGTACTCTTGTGCACACACACATAAACCTAAATTGTTTTCTCTCCTTCTTTTTTCCTTAGGTCGATCGAACCAAATCCCCACAAGGATTTTCGATTGATGTTTTTCTAAAACAAATAGTTTGGTTTAAGTTTTGTGATTTAATTACTAGCATAACTTTAATACGTTATAGTACGTGTGTACAAGAACGTGAATCAAACACACTATTGTTTGATTCTTGGATTGAATTACAAAAGAGGTAAGGGGTAATTCTTATAATCCACATAAACCCTAATTAGGGTTCTTGATTTGAAGATTGCAATTGATTCTTGTTCGGGCTAGAATCACAAAGGTATGTTTACTATTTAATATTGATTAATTAATTACATGTTATATGATCTTGTTATAATTGCTTCCGCTATGCTCACTTGATGTGTTTGGTTTATTTTATATGATTTTCATGATATAATAATTCCAACAGTGGCATCTAGAGCCGTTATAATATGTAATTAATTATCAAAACGCATAAAAATTGGATCTTGATTCGTTTAGTTACATGTTTTTAGGGTTTTTTAGATTCCTAACCCTAATTTTTTTTATGGGTCGATTTAGACCTTAAAGGGTTTTAGGGTTTTGGTTTTTAATTTTTAATATGATTAGAAACCCTAGGATGTCATGTAATTTGTTATGCGTTTTAGTAAACGATCTTGGTGCAATATGTTAATTGTTAAGCTTAATCCATGAAAAAGTGTATATTTGCATGGATTTTATATTGTGTGATAATTTAAATGGTTTAAATTGGATATATATATATATATATATATATATATATATATATATATATATATATATATATATATATATATATATATATATATATATATATATATATATATATATATATATATATATATATATTAATTGTTAAGTTATATCGAAACATGTAAATTTATTATAGATGTCGAATTGAGGAAGACTCCAATATTAAGTAATCAATTATGTGCTATGCGGTATTTGTTTAAGTTTTGGCTTACGCAATCGATTTATCGATGTATGTGGCTCTTTTTCCTAGAAGAAGAAAGCCTTGATTGAATAAATACTTTATACACCTAGACTTGATTATTAATAGGACTATTGAATAAGATTTGCATGTGGCTACATGTTTTATACTTATTTAATTGTTATGTTATGTATATGTTTATTTAGTTGTTTTATTTTTTTATTTTATATTACTTGTTTTTGTTTATTATTATGTTAGACATGTTTATAAACGAAAAGGGTAATTTTTTGAATAGAAAAATAATACGAACTTAATAAATGGCGAAACTGTTTTTGGTTATAAGAGTAAATTTCAAAGGATTGGTTGATTGATGTTTTTGTACATAGTGTGCGAAAGGCGGACCAAAGGTTGCCATCCAATGTACTTGTAGAGAGGGGTTTTTAAAGCTCATGCACCTACCGGTTCTCTACAACTGCTTGGTTGCCGACTCTAGACTTACTTATATCACTATATTACGTACACTGTCATCTTAAGGGTGAATTCACCACAATTCCACAATGATTATCCGAAACACTAAGCCTTAGGGCTTATGCAAAAGTACGATATAAGTGGATGATAATTGTTGGTAATTCTTTAATTGGTGAACCCGATACCTCAATCAAAACTTTGTTATTTTACTCTTAGTAAAGTGGTAATAAAAATGTTTTATAAAACCAATGTTATGAAGTTGTATGCATGCTTCTTCATACATTATGTTGATTACACGTCAAAATTTAATACCCTTATAAAATTAAGTCAAATGCCATCTAATTAAGAACACTTGAAGTTGTAATTTACGTCATGTGAGAACTTGGCGAGATTGCAATAGAGAGGTAAATTTCATAAATTCATTGCTAGCAGATCAACTGATGTGATGGATTTGTGAGTTTGCAGTTTTTAAGTTAGACGACTTAAATTGAGTAGAATGTGAGATCTTGGACTCAAGGCATTAGATGAGGATGAAACATGCTTACTTTGCAAAAGTTTTGTGAAAGTAAATCCCATAAATCTAGGAATTGCAATATGATATTGGCAATTATTGTTCGACAATTACCTTGTTGAATACTACCATTACTAGCAGATCAACTGATGTAATGGTACTATGTCAATTTGGATCCTAGCTTTAAGAAAATACTACGGTTTATATAAATATTTACCAATGGGTATTTTATTTTCTTAAAGACCTAATCATTGAAAATACTGAAATTGAATTTTGTAATTCGTTTTAATGTATTAATGCAACGTTCAAACCGTAAACGCACTTTGGGCTTTGATAAATTGATCTAGTTCTGTTTTCAAACAAATGTTTGATTAAGAAATATTTACTTAAAAGACAAAAGAAGTCTCCTTTCTATGAAGGAAGAGTGAGACACAATCCTATTCCTTTTCATGAATGAGAAAGGATAATAGGAATATTAGATATGTCTAAATTCTAATATAACTCATAGCAAATTTTTAATAGTTAAGAAAATTGCGTACATTTTTCATAGGGATTTCATCATCCTCATTCGGTGATTAAATTCTTATTAACAAATATGATATTTGGTTAACATAAAATTATGTATGACATTTTATGAGTTATTATAATTAGAATCTAGACTAATTCCCCCAAAATGTTTAAAGACAAACTAGTTGTTTTGACTATTCTAATGGTGCAGCATACAATGTAGGATGGTAGACCTGTTAAGGAAGAAATTGCTTGCCCAATTTTTCAAGTTAATAGCATTTGGTGGATAGTCCATCATTTACGTAGTAGAATACACTTTTAGTAGATAAGTAATTGTTATGTATGAACATTCAAAGGTGTAGGAAAGTTAAAAGCACACTATTTTCTTTCAATGGATAGGAAACATTTACAATGTTGTCAAATTCAGTGGGAGTATTGTGTACTTATCACTGAATAAGGAATTATTGTAATGATCTTTAATTCAGTGGGAGTTACAAGCTTTGACATCTTGGTAGCTAAAGATAATTACTTTCCAAGTGTAGACACTCATACTTTTAAGGATAGTCTTGTACGTTTCCTTACTAGACATTGTTGTTTTACATATAATTGTTATTCTAAAATCTATGACACAATCATATTGAACACATAAACAAATGCATGGCATGTTGTTTATCAACTATATGAGGTTGTTCCATGCACAAGTAGGAGAAATGTTATCTTTAATGTGTGCAAGAAACAACTCATAAAGATATGATTTAATAGATTCTCTTGACTACAAGGTAAGAGAATAATGTTCTAATATTAATTCTAGGAACACTTGGTGTTACAATTTATGTTATGTGAGAGCTTAGCTAGATTGCAACAACAAGGTGAATTTCATATTTCATTACTAGCAGATCAACTGATGTAATTGAACTATGATAATTTGTAGTTTCTAAATTAGAATAATGTTCTAATATGAATTATACTAAGCTAATTCAAGAAACACTTGGTGTTACAATTTATGTTATGTGAGAGCTTAACTAGATTGCAACAACAAGGTGAATTTCATATTTTCATTACTAGCAGATCAACTGATGTAATTGAACTATGAGAATTTGCAGTTTCTAAATTAGATACCTATTAGAACATGTGTCAATATGATATCAAGACTACTTTAATTTATAGATTTATGAATTCATGGAATGACATAAATTAATTAAGTAATCTAATGCTACTTCAATCTGAATATTTATGTGTTCTTAGAATGACATAAATAAATAAAGAAATAATGTTATTTACATTATTGTGAAGTAATAAATTAACTTGAAATTACTATTGAAAGCAAAAGATGGTGTTCATAATTACTTTAGTTAAACATGTTTATGTTTCATTGTAAAGATATAAACATAAAGTCTTTTAATTGTTACAAGACTTATAATAAAGTAAGACGTTATCTTGTTGTGTTTTTTAATTAAGACATATACATGAAGTTATTAAATTGTTAAATGACTTATAACGTAAAGTGGGATTATAACAGTTTATGTTTTCTTGTAAAGACATGGACATGAAGTGACTTTGTAAAAAGTACTTGTATTATAAAGCATGTAATTGGCTTGAATATTATTATACCATTAAAATGACTTAGTTGGTAAATAGACAAGTCAAAAGGAATATGGTTATCTTAAATATTGTTAGATTGCCTTACAATATTAATACTAATGAAATATCAAATGTTTATGGTATGTTCAGTTAGGAAAATCAAACTCTTGTTATATTGTTCGATTAAAGATAATTATGACTTCTTTTCTTCCAAAAGTTATCAAGGTTAGAATGTTGAGTATGACTTGGACATATTTAATAAAACTCCAACATAGAAGATTAATAAGACATTATCATATGATGGAATGTGATGAATCACATTAAGTCTTAAATTGAAGTTCTAAATTTTTTTAACTGCTTATGAAGAGGTTATTAACAAAGTAAAGTCAGGAACAGTCAATAAGTATTTGTAATATCCCAAAAGAGAACATTGTATTGTTTCTTTATTTGCTAAGAATTTAAAGATAGTCTTTAAATTGCTAAAAGCAAGTGGGAGTTTTGATCTTTAAAAGATAAAATTACAAGATACATAATCTTCTAAAATACACTAGCAAATATCATGATGAAGTTTGACATTTGAATGTTAAATCTCAAGATGATAATAAAGTTTGATATTTAAATGTTAAATCTCAAGATGATGAAATTATCATTCATAGAATAGCAATATATCTCAGATATTTGATTAATATGCTGAGGGCTATGATTTACACGATTATTGTAAACCTGATAATCATTATGATACATTACAAAATATGAAATTGGGTAAAGTATACATGATATGAATGATTAATATGGTGTCCATAAAGATAATCAATTTTAGAAACTTGGTTTATCTTAATAGTTAGACTAGAAAATGAAGATGAGTTTCTTCAAAGATAAGGTAACCTTTGTGGTTTAAATCTTTGCATAGAAATCATATGGACAATATTGTGCACGTATTTAATGCATGTTTTATGACAAGATTATTAATCACACTTAAGCAATTAACTGTGATTGAATATTCTTTTCTAAATACATTAAATATATAAAGATTATAATTGTCATATTTATGAAATTGACAATGGAATATCAAAACTCTTTCTTGAGTGATTACTTGAGCGAGGACGATAAGTAATCAAAAGGAGTTTATGAATTCAAATAAATCTTTGGAAGTGTACAAAGTGAAATAATCTATGGATGGATAAATGCATGCATCTAGAAGATTACTCTTATGTTTAATTATTAAATTCATGTTTTGATTTATAATTGAAATAAGATAATTTCTAAGTATTCCTAAAAGCTAGTGGGAGTATTATGTTTAATTTCTTAAATCATATATGTTGTAGAACATATGAAAAGTAATATTCCATATAAGTAAATGTTAAGTCTTAGAATGGAATGAAACTTTACTTGTAAGATTTAGGAAATAAGACATATAACCTTGGAATGAATGTTTATTGTTGAAACATGTGCGGTAAATGAATCTAATATAACATAATATATTATTTGGAAAGTCTAAATGGATATGAATGACATGAATAAAATCTAAGTATGACTCAAAGATCTTTCATGAACATCATGTTTTGTTTTATCATGCAATATTACAAGATGATTTGGTAATATTAATATCTAATTAAAAAGTTATTAGATAACTTGTGTAATATTCTGAATGAATATGTTTGATTATAGAATCACATCCTAAATCTGGAACAACTTCCAAATTCTATAGATGAACAATTTTTCAATTGTTGTGAAAATTGTCATAGCCAACAAACTTGAAAGTTTGAAGGGCATCAAATATTACACTATAGATATTAATGTTTACGGGAAGTTTTAATAGCATATTCTTGTTTGCATACAATGATGCTAATGAAATTGAGATGACACTCAATACTAGTTATAGTAAAGATTTCATCTTTGGCTATATGTACTAGTTGTGCTTAATAAGAGCATAGTTGCATTATACATTAAGAGAATAAGAATACTTTAAACTTTAAAATGTTTAGAAGTTTGATTATCATAAATTTGTGGTTAAGGATGTCACACATTTTATGAACTATTATATGACATAATCAAAATTGTTGAGTATGCACATATAAGAACTTCAATAGTTGAATTCTTGAAATAAGTATTCTTAAAATTCCGATAGATCAAAGTTGGATGATTTATGTCTTGTCAACAAGTATGAATGTCATTACTTGAGACATAATTCATCAACAAGAGTTATCATGCATTGATCTATTTAGTATTTGGATAAGGGATGTTAAACAATTATTATAATAAATTTAAATACATGGTATGTTTAATTTATAATAAATTGTATCCTATATTTGTATGTTTAATCCATGAATAAATGTTATTCTAAATTGTCCGTTGTCAGTTAATAATATGGGAATATTATAAATCAAGACAAATCTGAAGGTTGGTATAATATACTTAAAGAATATTGATGCGTAGTCATGCCATTTCAGATGATATTCAATGATACCGAATATAGGACTTATCCCAACTACATGATGTTACTTTATGGATCTTGTCATTAAGTAAATCATGAGAAGTTATCCTCAGACTTGAGATGCAAGATAAGTGTCATGAATGTAGTACATTTTTGTGGAACAACTTAACGCTATACGTAACAGGTAGTCATAAGGGTTGTTTTCGAAAGTGTTACAAAATTTGTGGGTTTTGCTTGTAGTCAAGATAGAATTTGTTCCTTCAAATTTAGTTTTGGAGTTTTATACTGCTGGGCCCCTCATAGGGTTGTCAAGATGTTTGCATGGCCGTGCCCAAGATCTTCCCTGAATATGTTCAGATGATTTGGTAATCTTGATCAATCACTAACAACGAGAAACAGAATGGTTAATTAAGGAATGACTTTGATCCATATCCTTATTAACATGGTATTAGAAACAAAAGGATAATAATAATGAGAAATCATTAAAAGGTTTTTCCAGGAGCCTTACTCGAGATTGTACTAGAGGCATCGAAGTGTTGCTAGACGCTAACCGATGTGAATACACTATTAAAATATGTCCAAGTGGGAGCTGTTAGATTATGGACATTATTTTAGTAGTTGTATGTTAGGATTGAACTCGAGATCACGGGATTGCACACTTTACGTATGAGTATTAAAGATTAATACTTGAATATAAATGTTGTATTCATTTATTAATTATCACAAAACATATAAACGTTTATTAGTATTTAAGATATATGACTAATGGACGTTAAATTAAAAGAACGAGGACTAGAATGAAATTAGATGTCAAGAAGCTTTCGGATCCCCCTCCTCTCATGAGGGCCAATCGGTTTGGTATTGGGTTTACCCAATCCAAACTTAACTTGAGCTCTAAGTTTCATATAGTATAAATACAATTCAAGGGTTATTGTTTTTGGGTACTCTTGTGCACACACTCATAAACCTAAATTGTTTTCTCTCATTCTTTTTTCCTTAGGTCGATCGAACCAAATCCCCACAAGGATTTTCGATTGATGTTTTTCTAAAACAAATAGTTTGGTTTAAGTTTTGTGATTTAATTACTAGCATAACTTTAATACGTTATAGTACGTGTGTACAAGAACTTGAATCAAACACACTATTGTTTGATTCTTGGATTGAATTACAAAAGAGGTAAGGGGTAATTCTTATAATCCACATAAACCCTAATTAGGGTTCTTGATTTGAAGATTGCAATTGATTCTTGTTCGGGCTAGAATCACAAAGGTATGTTGACTATTTAATATTTATTAATTAATTACATGTTATATGATCTTGTTATAATTGCTTCCGCTATGCTCACTTGATGTGTTTGGTTTATTTTATATGATTGTCATGATATAATAATTCCAACATCTTTGATCAAGTCAAAGAAAGAGTTTTAAGTTATGTGATGAGTATAAATATACACAAGTATATGTGTTTCCTAAGTATATGAATATTATGTTCTTGTTCTCTTAAGACGAGAGGGTGACTAATGCTCCTAGTCCTTTGCTCTCGCGTTCCTCAAATGTTGGTAGAGCTTCTTCTTGTTTATCACACTTAGCCAAGACTTGCCTACCTCGCTGATCAAATTGACATGAAAAAAGTTTTCAGGTAATGGTTTCCTCAGTTTTAGTCCATGCCTCCAAGGCGAGTGTTCCCTCTAGCTCATCTTTAACAATTTCCTATTGTAAAGTAGATTGGTTTAACTAAATATAATTTTGTAGATTGCACTTTGAAAAGAAGAAAAATTCATACTTAGCTCGTTTTGTGTATAATGAGGGATTATGCTTCCACGCCTTGCGCCGGAGCCTTTGAAAATGCGTATATAAATATGTGATAATTTGTTCTAATAGTGATTTTACCCACATTGTTATTTTAATCTTAAACTTGAAATTATAGTTTTTAACTTGTTACAACATATATAGTGGTTGTATTGATAATTTGGCATGGATAGTTGGATCCTAATTTATTTTCAATGATAGTCTACAACATATAGTGGTAGCCGTCTTTGTGTCTTCCTTGTGCTCGAATGTGCATGCATTGAGATTGTTGAGATGACTCAATCGTTCATGATTTATGGAAGCACGTTCCAAATGCATCATCAAGTTTTAGTCATTTTCTTATATTTAAAGCTACCATAAGAATACCTATCTCATTTTACAAAGCACAAGACACAAAGTTAACAGAAATCGAAATTATGGATCATTTTCGAGAACTTGCCTCTGCTGCGAATTCTACTATGATGACGGACCAACTCCTTTTGCATATGGAGAGGGAGATTGCCAGAGATTTGAAGGTGGCCAAAGAGTTGACGAAGCTTTGTCAAGAGATAAATGACAATGTGAAGGTGAGGCACGAACTTATAATGGAGATGCGAATGTTGGACGGGTCTGTGGTTGCCGTAGAAGGTGTGGCATTTCTTAGCTCGATTCAAGATCATGAAATGGAGGAGGCCGTAGGTATTATGAAGCATTGAAGCTGATCAATGAAACGCATGCTCGTGTGCACGAAAAAATTGCTTTTGTTGTAAAGATTAGGGTATGTAGGTGTGTTTTCCTATTTAGGGTTGATGTTTTGGCCTGTGATGTTGTGGCGATGGTTTTTGTGTTTTTTGGTGATGGTGTTCTTGGTTATGTTTTTTCATTAATGAATGGATTTGTTTATTTACTTTTTTGTTGATTAATTGTAGTGTTTTAAAAGGCGCGCCAAGGCCCACAAAGGCGTCGCCAAGGCACGAGGCATGGCCTCGCCGCCACGAAATGGACCATGGCGGTTGCTCTAGGCGTAGCGTGAAAAAAGGTGAGATTTGCGCCTTTTGGTAAGGCGTGGCGAGCCTTTTTGAACCAATTGTTTTTTTTTTTTTTAATTAAATAACTATTTTGAACGGAATTTGGGCTATTTCGTATTTGGGTCTGGTAAATATATAATAAGTATTAGTCAAAATGTCTAATATGGTAGTATAAATGTATATAAAATATGATAACATAACATAAATGATAAATCTATAAATATTTTTTTGCCGCCTTAGTCACGCCTTAAAGAACGCCATGGCTTCGCCATGGCTCGTAAGGCATAAGGCGTGGCCATGCCACCACGCCATGCCTCACGCCATTTATAACCTTGATTAATTGACATACACTCACACCAATATATGTTTTTGTCTTACGGAAAAAGTTATTAAGTGATCCTAAAACTTAAGGTATTCAAAGTGCTCAAAGAAGATCGTAAAATGTGGTTTAGTTTTTGAAGCTTATGTTTTTTGTTTTTATGTTGATGTTATGTGTATTATCGTTAATGGATCAATGAGCTTGTATATAAAAGTGAAAGGCAGTGTAAATACATAGACAAGTAAAAAGTTTAGAACTATCATTTAGTTACAAAAGTGCGGCTTTTGCTTTACTTATGTTAGTCAAAAAGGCCGCAACTTACATACATACAAAGTTGGATTAGAGGAATTCAGGGCCTTTTTTTTTTTTTTTTTTTTTTTTTTTTTTTTTTTTTTTTTTTTGTTGTTGTTGTTGTTGTTGTTGTTGTTGTTTAATCACAAAATGTACAATTGCAGCAAACGTTGTTCCAAAAATAGGGGTAGGCCACCTGCATATTACTCTTAAGTTATTGTAACTGAAGTGTTGATATATGATCGTAGTTGAATTTGTTAGTTAGGAATTAGTTACTGTAAAACCCGAAAATCCGTTTCTCTTAAATTTCACATATAATTTAAATTTTTCCTAAGTTTGGCAATCATAACATAAGTAATTTGGACCATAATAATTGAAGCTACAAAGTACTAAATCTATAACTTATGATATGAATAAATCAACACAACATATGTTCTAGTCACTAATATCACACGTTAATATGTTGTCGGACCGATTGAGACTTTTTTTTTTTTTTTTTTTTTTTTTTTTTTTTTTTTTTTTTTTTTACCTTATATTATGTAATGGCAAATTAAAATATAATGTAGCCTAAGAAACTAACTATCTAATAATTTCAACTTGCCTAATCTTGCTCTAATCCTATATACGGTTCGTTCGTTACATTTTTAAAGCTTTCACATGTTTACCCTTTGGAGTGCTTACAAGAACAAAAGTTAAGAATCTGTCTCAGCAACATACTTCTTTACTTAGCTTTGTTTATAAACAAAACAGGGTGAATCACAAGGATCAGCAATTTTGTTTATTTGCTTTCTTTCTGTCTCAAGAGGAACCTAAGACAGTATCTCAAGCATTAGCTAAAGAGAGTTGGGTTGAAGCCATGCAAGAAGAACTTTTATAATTCAAGCTTCAAGAAGTTTGGGTATTATGTGATTTAGCTGATGGTAAGAGGTTAATTGGTACCAAATGGGTCTTCAGAGTTAAGAGAGATGAAAGAGGGAATGTCATCAAGAATAAAGCAAGGTTAGTTGCTCAAGGCTACAAACAAGAAGAAGGGGTAGACTATGATGAAGAATTTTCTCCTGTGGCAAGGATTGAAGCCATAAGGTTGTTTTTGGCTTTTGCATCATATATGGGCTTTCCTGTGTATCAAATGGATGTTAAGAGTGCTTTTCTTTATGGCACTATCACAAAGGAAGTCTATGTTAAACAACCTCCAGGTTTTGAAGATCCTGCACATCTAAACAAGGTCTACAAGGTAATTAAGGCTCTGTATGGTCTACATCAAGCACCTAGAGCTTGGTATGAAAGACTCTCCACTTTTCTATTGCAACATGGTTACAGGATAGGTACCATTGACAAGACTTTGTTTATTAAGAGAGACAAAAAGGATATTATGCTTGTCCAAGTGTATGTGGATGACATTATCTTTGGAGCCACAAAACAGTCTATGGTGAAAGAGTTTGAGCAGCTTATGCAGAAAGAATTTCAAATGAGTTCCATGGGAGAATTGACATTCTTTTTGGGACTTCAAGTTCAACAATCAAGCAGTGAAATGTTCATAAGTCAAGATAAGTATGTCTCAGACATTCTAAAGAGGTTTAACTTTACCACTGTCAAGCCAGCCTCTACTCCCATTGATGCTAATAAACCTTTGGGAAAAGATGAAGATGGAGAAGATGTTGATGTTAAGCTATATAGATCCATGATTGGCTGTTTAATGTATTTGACTGCATCTAGGCCTGATATTACTTTTGCTGTGTGTTTTTGTGCAAGACATCAGGTTAAACCCAAAGTTTCACATCTGAATGCAGTCAAGAGGATTTTTAGGTATCTCAGGCAACAACCTAAGCTAGGGTTGTGGTATCCTAGAGAGTCCCCTTTTCACTTAGAAGCTTTCTCGGATAGTGACTATGCTAGTGACAATTATGATAGAAGATCAACCACTAGAGGATGTCAATATCTTGGAAGAAGATTAGTTTCATGGCAGTGCAAGAAGCAAACAATTACAACAACATCATCCACTGAAGTAGAGTATGTTGCAGCTGCAAGTTGTTATGGCCAAGTGCTTTGGTAGCAGAATCAACTTTTGGATTATGGGTTCAATTTCAAGAATACTCCCATCAATATTGACAATGAGAGTACAATTTGTATTGTGAAGAATCCTGTCTTCCATTCCAAGACCAAGCACATTCAGATCAGGCATCACTTTATCAGAGATTGTTATGAGCACAGACTGACAAATGTGGTTAAAATTCACACAGATGATAATTTAGCAGATTTACTCACAAAGGGATTTGATGTTTCAAGATTTAACCATTTAGTGGTGAGTATTGGAATGATAAATAATTAAGCTACATTTGAGGGGAGGCATTAGTAGCTAGTCATTATTTAAGGGGAGGCTACATTTATCATTAAAAAGAAAGAGTAATTTTATTCATGCTCATCAAAGGAGTTACATTCGACATTCCAAGTAAGAGACACATCCTCAAAACAAACAAACACAAACCCTAAACACACTACATCCTACACCAACTACTCCATTGGCCTCTTTCCCTTTCCCTAATAATCATGCTTTGCCTTCTGAGCAATCTTTCTCTTGTCATCAAAATATGATTGCTTCCTTGGGCAAGCAAGGCCAAGCACTTGCTTTGGAGGTCTTTCTGGTCTTGCAGACTTCTTTTCTGAGGCAGGCCACTTCATGTTTCTCACTGCTGATTCCAAAGCTTGTGTAAGTTCCTGTGGTAACTCCTTGGACAGGGTGTGTGGCTGATCATCATAGAACTCAAGAGATGGAGCAGAAGCAGGGGTAGCAACTTTCTTCTTTAGCTTTCTTGAAGTTGAGCTTGAAGCACATGGATGAAAGTAGTCACTCCATCCTGGTGATTCTTCAGCAGAATCAGAGCAGTAACTTATTTCTTCACTATAGGAATCAACTGAAGAGATGTAAATTAGTGGAAAGTGGCTCATGATGAGAATAGGGTTTCTGAGTTTAAAGAAAAGGTTTTGATGATGATTTGTGAAGATTCAACCCTTTTTATAGCCAAAGTCAATCCCAAGGGTTATTAATGAAGGTTATTAACTCCTACTTGTTTTGGTAGTTTTGGGAAATAACTATGGAAAGTATTAATTATCTCGGGTTTGACTTTCAGAAGATATTTTGGTCAAAAAGTCAATTGGGTTAGATATTTTTGGTACTTTGCATCAAAGTACTGCTTCTAGTTTGAATGAAAGTACTGCTTAGTATTTTAACTGAAAGTATTGTTTGGCATTTAATGGAAAGTACTGTTCTGAAAAAAGTACTGTTCCAACGGTCAAAAAGAGGGGCTAACAACTTTTGCACATTATATGGAGGAGATAAATGCCAAAAATAAAGATATATTCATTTATTTGGCCGAGATTTTTTTGAATCTTTTTCTTCTTTGTCATTATCCGTTCCATCTTTATATACCATCATCATCATTCATTCCAACCTCACAAATTCATCACCGATCATCATTCTTTTTCATAAATACCAACAATGGCAAACCGTCACACCATTAACAAACACAACATGTGTTACGAATACAATTATTCATATAAAAGACTCGGTCACCTAAATATTTTAATAGCGTTAAGATAGCTCGTAGTTAGTTTATTATTTAGTTAGTTTTAGTTTAAGTAACACCGTAGAAGAAGGATGGGTCTTTACCCACTGTATGCCTGATCCACAGCCCGGGCGTGGGCGGTTTTAATTCTTGTATAAATACCCCTCTCCCACTAAGGGAGAGGGTTGGACCTTTCATACTTTCAATCTAATATTCACTAGTTTTCTCTCATTCTTTCCAAGGTTCCAACTTTTCTTTCCTCCTCTTCTAATTCTCAACTCCACTTACCACTTGTGCTAACATGTTTGTGACTTAAAGAGTATCCTACAATTGGTATCAAGAGCCAAGGTTTCATCTTAGGACCTTGTAGAATCGGATTTGGTGTGGTTTTGTGTGGTTTTTGTGAGTTAGAAGAGTTTTCTTGAAAACATCTTGGTTTGATCTTTTGTGTGTTATTTGATATGTTATGGACGTACTTTTGTGATCATTGGTGTTAGTATTACATAGTTTTTCAGTTGGATATACTATATCAAACGTTTATTTGTAGTTGGGATTGATTTTGGGAAGTTTTCTTGCTTGCGGTTTGCTATTCTGGTTCATTTCTTTATTGCGGTTTGCTACTGAATCTTGTGGTTTGCTAGGTAGCGAGTACTATTTTGTGTATAAGGACAAAACGCAAGATAGTGATTGTTTTGGACT
Source organism: Artemisia argyi (assembly GCA_030686995.1). NCBI lineage: Eukaryota > Viridiplantae > Streptophyta > Magnoliopsida > Asterales > Asteraceae > Artemisia > Artemisia argyi. The sequence goes on along the minus strand of CM060697.1, from coordinate 15,545,696 downwards.
GTTGTGACTAGTGTTTAAGTTTTTGCGGTTTGCTCCTGCGGTTTAAGTTTTTGCGGTTTACTCCTGCGGTTTAAGTTTCTCTACGTTTACTTCGTTTAGAGTTTAACTTATCTTGCGGTTTGCCGTGAATAGCGTTTGTCTCACTTGCGGTTACTTCATACTGCGGTTTGCTCCTCTTAGCGGTTACCTCTCCTGGTCTTGCGTTTTACTCATCACTGCGTTTTTCTCTCGATTGCGGTTACCTCTACTTAGCGGTTTGCTCTCTTTGTTAGCGAGTTTCTCAACTTTATTGGCAATTAACTAAGTGGTGAGGTATTTGTGATAGGTGAATCATTTGTATTTGGTGAATTGTTGTAACTTAAGTCGTTTCAATTAATCTAATTGTGATCTGACGTTGTGAGTTAATTCTTACGACTTGACAAATCTCAATTTGATATATTGTAACTTGACTTGTCGCGACTTGACACTTAGTGCGAATTGTGACTCATCTGGTTTCTCTCTCTAAGTCTAACTCGCTTAGTGCTATGGCAACTGTTTCTGATGACATTCAAGCTGCAAGGCCCGACACCCGACCTCCTATGCTAGATAGGACCGACTATGAATCGTGGGCATAAAGAATCAGACTTTATTGCATGGGTAAGGAAAATGGTGAGAACATTCTGCGATCAATTGATGAAGGTCCAATGCAGATGGGTACAACCAGAGATGTTATCTCCACGGCTGAGGATGGATCTGTCACCCATGGAATTGACAGGCCACGCACTTACAATGACCTCAGTGAGGCTGAAAAGAAGCGTTATGATGCAGATATTCGAGCCTCCAACAATGTGATACAAGGGTTACCCAAAGATGTGTACAAGCTAATCAACTTCAACACTGAAGCTAAAGCTGTTTGGGACAATGTCAAAATGCTTCTGGCTGGATCGGAGCTGACCAAAGAAGACCGTGAGTCTCAGTTGTATGATGAGTTTGAGCATTTCAAAATGAATCCTGGTGAAAACATTACCGACTACTATGTCAGATTTCACAAGCTGGTTAATGACATGAGAATGATCAGAATGACAATGCCCAACATCCAACTCAACTCTAAGTTTGTGAACAACATGTCACCTGAGTGGGATCGCTTTGTTACTGCAGTCAAGCTCAACAAAGGATTGAGAAATACAAACTATGAACAGTTGTTTGCCTACTTACAACAACATGAGAAGCATGCAACATATGATCGTCAATTAAGAGAGAATCTCAATCCAACTGCTACCAATGACTCACTTGCATTCATGACTAGTATGGTACCGACTACTCAATCTGTGTCATCAATGGATCACTCATCTGCTGCCATGAATACCCAGCTCGACTCAGGGTATTCTCATACTGATAAGATGATTGACAACCTTTCCAACCAAGTGTCTCTACTCGTTCAACACTTCAGAGCGGTACTTCCACCAACTTACAACCAACTCAGAGCTTCATCAAATCCACGTAATCAGGCTATTGTGGAAGATGGAAAAGTGATGGTGCAAAATGTTCAGGGCAGACAAAATGTGAATCAAAGGAATGTTGCACGGGGTAATGTACAGAATAGGGTTCGAAATGTGAATCAGGGACAAGGAAGGCAACCCAAATGTTACAACTGTGGGGGATTGGGTCACATCGCCAGGAACTGTACACAGCCAAAGCGTCCTCAGAATTCAGACTACTTCAAGGACAAAATGTTGCTCATGCAAGCTCAAGAGAATGGAGTTATGCTAAATGAGGAAGAATTAGCTTTTCTTGCTGGGGGTGATGGAAAGACGTTTGATGATGATGTGGATGGACAACCTGTTCAGGATTTAGCTCTTAATGATCTAAACATCTTCCAAGCTGAGGATTGTGATGCATTTGACTCAGATGTTGATGACGAACCCACTGCTCAGACAATCTTCATGGCCAATTTATCAGCTGTTGTCTTACCATTACAGCAATCTGGTCCCTCCAAATCATCCATCATATCTGAGGTACTGAAATTATATGATGAATGTGTAATAATGATGAACAAAAGAACTTCAACAATATACGACAAAATAATGTTGATGAACCAAATGTGGCTGAATTGGAGAACATTAATGTTTTCCCAACTGAGCAACATTCGGATCACAATAGTGATTTTGACGTATTTTGCAGAATGTCTTCTGTTGTATGTGACAATGATGTGATGCATGAACAAAGGATATATAACGAAGTACAACAAACAAACGTTGCAGAATTAGATATTGCTAATATGGGAAATAACAATCTCGTCTCATATGAACAATATGTAAAGCACAACGTCGACCCTGTTGTATCAAGTGATATATCCTCTGTTGATGGCAACGTATGTGATGATGATGAGTATACTGCTGTTGCACCCGATGACACTCTGACCACTAGGATTAATATTCTTAAGGATCAAGTTAGGTGTTATGAACAATGTGCAAAATTTGAGCTAACCGAACGAGAACAAAAAATGGATTGGCAAATGCAAGCATACATAACTGAACATAACTTAAAGGAAAAGGCCTTTAAACAAGAGATAAAATCTGTTCAAAAACAACTTGATCGTGCTGTTAAGGAAAAACAGGAAATTCAGGAGAGTTTAAGTGTTCTAAAAAGTGAATTTCAGGAAAAAGAAACTAAACTATTAAATGAATTTTCTAACCTTAAGCAGTTGAAAAACAAACTTGAAAATAAGTTGTACATCCAAGGCCAAACCAGTCAAACGGCTCAAATGATTGAGAAGCACATTAAACTGCGGGATAAGCATAGTGATAAGGATTTAGGGATGCCTAAAACGAACTTCCTTAAGAGCGTTAGTGCCTCTCAACCTGCCTTGTATGATGCCAAGGTTATGCTTACACCCAATCATGCCCCTCCAAATAGTTGGTCTGATAAAGAATTAGATGATCTTTATTCTGCCAATAGAGAGAGATTTGATAATAAAATGAAGGATCCCAAGTGCATTAAACACCGTGTCATTGTTAAGCCCCATGATTATTATGAACAAAACCGAGTGACTGTTTTTGCACCTCAAACAAAGTTAACACCAGAACAGGTATTTTGGCCATTAGATGTTGAGAAAATGAAAGCTGAGGAACTTAAGGCCAAGATTCCTCAAAAGTTATCTGCCCCAACGGTGTATCCCCCCAATACACCAATGCACTTAGTTCAGTCGTCACTTCCCACGCAATGCAAAACTCTTATTAGCATATATGTCCTGTGTCAAATGTTCACTGATTTTGATAAAACATGCAAAAAGAGAATCACGCCAACGGGAATAACTGAGGGTGAAAGGGGATTTGAGCTTACTAAGGAGTGTCACTTAACTGAAGTCATCCCATTTTTTAAACTAATCAAAGAACACTTGAGGGTTTACGTCAGTCCCTTGATGTTGAACTAAAAGAAATGAAAGAGGTGTTTAAAAATGTGGAAAATAAGGGGAAACAAACTGCAATAGATCTTCAGCATAGTGAGATAGCTAGAAAAAATATTCTTATCATGAATGACAATCTGATTGCTAAATGTATTACTCAAGATGTGTTCTATACTGCTACTGATTCTTCGATAAATGCTTGTCATTTTCATGAAATGTCTATTGCTTTGAATAATCTCCAAAATCGTGTTGTTGAGCTTGAGTGGGAGAATTTGAAACTGCATGAAAAAATTCAAAATGATGATCATGACAACTTGGTCAAACACTTTTCTAAATTTGAAGTTGATAATCTTAACCTGCAACTAAAATATCACCATTTAGAAGAAAGGGTTAAAATATGAAAGGCAAAGGCATCTTCTGATGTTTCGGAATTTGATACATATTTTGAATTGGCAAAAAGGGATGAAGAAATTCAAGCTCACACTAACACGATTAGGAAATTGAGGACTCAAATTGCCCAAATGAAATCTCCCATGTATGATGTGATCGACACCCATAAACCTCAGTCCGCAGATTCTCAGAGTTTTCAACTTCAAAACATGATCAACAAACTCAAACATGAAAATGATTGTTTTCAAGCTGAAAATTCCAAAGTAAAACAACATTACAAAGAGTTATATGATTCAATTAAGATCACTCGTGATAAAACCAATGAAAAGATAACTTCTTTACTAAATGAAATTGAGAATCTAAAGACCAAGGTGAAAGGGAATATGCCGGTCGGTGCGAGTGACCATATCAATTCAAAGGTCTGTGAATGTAAAAATTATGCATGTGAGGCTGTGTTCATACCGCTTCCCCTTAAGAACAATGGGTTAGTCTATAGTGATTACCTTAGACATCTTAAGGATGGTCTTGATTTGACTCGTGAGACCATTGAAGAAGATAGGATGGTGAGACCCTCTGATAGCCAAAAGGTCACAAGAATGGTTAGAATATGCTATAGGTACGTGCCCCAAAATTCCCAACATGCGAGACAGAAAAGGGCACATCATTACCTAAGAGTTCGAAAAAGCATGTTACGTTTGATATACCTTTGGCTAGTTCTGATCATAGCACATCATCACCTAGAAACCTAACAACTATACAACAATCTAATGTTCCCATCGTCAATTCTACAGGAGTAAGCAATGTCACTAAAGCTAGCGGGTCAAAGTCTAAAGGCAATACAAGGAATGATAGGACTTCGCCAGCTAAGAGTGTTCAAGGGAAGAAAGTAGAAGACCACCTTAGGAACAATAAGATTGATTTGAGTGAAAAGAATCGTGTTGATTCTAGTATTTGTGTTAAGCGTACTGTAATTAATTTGAATTCTAATGCTACTTGTAAGACTTGTAATGGTTGTTTAATTTCTGGTAATCATGATGAATGTGTTGTGTCATTTTTGAATTCTTCTTACAAATCCTCAGTTAAGTTTGCTAAGACACACAATCTGGAAAACCATACTTGGAAAGCAACAGGAAAAGTTTTTACAAATGTAGGATGATGCGTGGGAATTACACCAGGTTTTACCTCTCGAGGGATCTCGAGAAGCTTACAACCCCCACCAGGCAGTGTACCTGATCGTTGTAGTATAGTATAGTGACAAGTACCAGGGGATTGATCGTTCAACTCAGGAATAGTGTCGCTAGGATTAGAAAGCCTAAAAACTAGGTTTAGAGGTGAGGGATGATTCTTTTTGTATTTTTATATTTTTATAAAAGCAATTAAAATCTCAGGTTTTTGGAAGAGTGGGCGGAATTAGTTGCTAGTCAACTAACCCAATATCTAAAGATGCAATTAAAATAAAATAACAAAAATGAAAATAAAACTAATTAAACTAGTGGTGTGAACAATAATGGGAAAATTGTGTTTACTTAGATTTCATTACTCCCTAGATATCTTTTACAGGTTGATAGTTTGTTACAATTGCATGGATGTCGGTGTGGAAAACTAGAAGGGGGGTTGAATAGTTTACCGTTTAAAAAACTTTAAACTTGTTTAATTATCTTTTGAAACTTTCCGTTTAATCAAAGATATGAACACAAACACAATATATAACATGCAAGTATAAAGAAAGAAACGATCAAACTACAACACGAGTATTTATCGTGGTTCGGCTACAAGGACTCTTTTTCGTTGCCCTACGTCCACGCCCCGAGTATCCAACTCGAGAGTTTCTTTCACTAGTCAACAGGCTCCTTTCACCGGTGGAGAAAACCTTACACGTCGCTTATACACGTTTACCGACACTAAGCTAGATGTCGAGTTCTTTTACAAGGGTACAACCACTCCCGTTAGTTCTTTTACAAGGGTACAACAACTCCCGTCACACTTTGTACTTTGAGGACTAAAATACTAACCGATCACTACTGAAAATACACAATCAAATGAAGTGTAAACTACACAAAGTCTACACGATGCTAAGCTAACAAGTCTTGCAACGTTGTGTTGAATAGTTGTAACTTTATATGAACTTTTGAACTTCTTTGCTACAAAAGAAACTTCACATAGAAATGAGATGTTAAAGGGTTAGATGAAAGAATGAATGAATGTGTGTGAAAATCTAATGTAGAGTGATCAACCCAAAATTCAAACATATGGCTTGGTATTTATAGCAAGACCTTCTGCAGGTCTGGCGGATACGGCGGAACCCTCAGATGGGTTCCGCCCGTGTACCCCCAGGGTTCCGCCAGACTTGCAGTTGGTTTTGCAATAAATCATTCAAACCAACCAAGGTCACATCAAATAAAAACTAGTCAAACACAAACTTGTATAAGAAGACTTATGGTTAGTCAAACACACAATCTTTCCTTAAATGTATATTGACAAACTTACAATAAATGTGATGTAACATTTCTATTTTAAGAAATAAAAAGTGTTGTGTTTTATGTGAAATATAAAATGTAGCAAATGTCTAATTATACAAGTCTTTAAACTAAGATTAAGTTTTACTTAGAAACTAAAGTTTACATTTTGTCGTTAACAAAACTTAGCAAAGATCGTAAAATATAAATAACGTTTTTAGGCGATATTTGTATTAACAGACGGGTTATATTCCTTAATACCATTCGTGGGGTATGATAATATGTGAATCTTTCTTCTTAGTGAAGAGAGTATTATCAACTAAGCCCATGGTATACTTATGGTCAACTAGGAAGGCTTTAAGTCGATCATACCATGCTTTTGGAGCTTGCTTAAGTCCGTAAAGAGCCTTTTAAGTTTGTAAACATGATTGGGTTTTTCAAAATTGATGAAGCCCGGTGGTTGATCAACATACACTTCTTCATTAATGACCCCGTTTAGAAATGCACTTTTGACGTCCATTTGAAAGAGTTTAAAATTGTGTGCACATGCATATGCAAGTAAGATTCTAATTGACGTGAGCCTAGCAACAGGAGCAAAAGTTTCATCGTAGTCAATGCCTTCTTGTTGATTGTATCCTTGTGCTACTAGCCTAGCTTTGTTTCTAGACACAATTCCATTTTCATCCATTTTATTACGAAAGACCCATTTTGTTCCAATTATTGTTTGACTCTTTGGTTGAGGAACTAATGTCCATACATCATTTCTAACAAATTGGTTTAACTCTTCTTGCATTGCTATTACCCAAGACTCATCTTTAATGGCTTCATTAATGTTTTTCGGTTCAATGGTTGACACGAAACAAAAGAAGTTGCTTTCATTTTGAACTTTTGATCTTAGTGTTCTTTCGTTAATTTTTCCTATGACACCATCTAATGGATGACTTTTAGATTCTTTGACATTGACAAATTCTTTGTTTAATAGTTCATCTTCCTTATCATTACCTAAGATCTCTTGACTTTCTATTGCTTGGCTTTCAACTAAGTCATCATCTACCAAAGGTGATGTCTTAGAGGGAGGTGAACTCTCGTCAAATGTTACGTTCAACGATTCCTCGACTCTTAAGGTTTCTTTGTTCAAAACAATGTAAGCTTTACTATTTTGTAAATATCCAAGAAATACACCTTCATAAGACTTTGGGTCAAATTTGGTGAGATAATCCTTCGTGTTAAGAATAAAGCATTTACTCCCAAATACTCTAAAATATCCTAATGTAGGGTTTTTACCTTTATATAGTTCATAAGGAGTTTTATTAAAAAATGGTCTAATTAAGACTCGATTTAAAATGTACGTTGATGTGTCAACGGTGTTACACCAAAACGTTTGTGGAATGTTTTGTTCATTAAGCATTGTTCTACTCATCTCTTGCAAAGTCCGGTTTTTACGTTCTACTACACCATTAGATTGAGGAGTGCGTGGAGCCGAAAAGTTATGAGTAATTCCATTTTTATCACAAAAGTTTCCAAATTGAAATTCATTATCAAATTCACGACCGTGATCCGTTCTAATAGACACAATACTAGACCCTACTTGATTTTGAATTTTCTTACTTAGAATCTCAAATTTATCAAAAGCTTCATTTTTACTTTTCAAAAATTTTGTCCAAGTATATCTTGAGAAATCATCTACTATGACCAAAGTATAGAAGTTACCTCCATAACTTTGTATAGCGGATGGATCAAATAAATCCATATGCAAAAGTTCTAGACACCTAGATGTAGAAACCAAGTTTTTAGCCTTATGGCTACTATGGACTTGTTTACCGACTTTGCAAGCGTCACAAAAGTGTTGGTCATATTTCAACTTAGGTAGGTTTCAAACTAAGTCTTTGGAGGAGAGGTTTTGAATTAGTCTCATGTTAGCGTGTCCTAAATGTCTATGCCATAAAGTTGAAGATTCATCTAATGAAGTAAGACAAAGTTTGTCTCTAGATGTTTGATCCATCTTCATGACGTATACGTTGTTCTTAAGAACACCTTTGGCTATGGTTATACCGTCTTTAAGTATTTTACTTCCATTTTCACTAAAAAGGACATTATACTTATTACGGCAAAGTTGACTAATACTAAGGATATTAAAATCTAAGTTATCAACATGAGCTACATCATCTATAAAAAGGGAGTCATGAGAGATTGTACCTTTTCCGATGATTTTGCTCTTAGCTTTACTACCAAAAGTAACATTACCTCCATCACATTTGTGATAAGTTGAGAAGAGGCTTTTGTTACCCGTCATGTGCCTTGAACAACCGCTATCTTTAATCCATTCATCCGGTTCCAAACATACTTTGAGGCACACCTATTTTACGAAAAACACTCAAACATTTGGTCCCCAATTTCTCATGGGCCCATTTTGGTTAAGCATACCATTAACTTGATCCAAGTATGACAATAGAACATAAGGGTTCCATGACATGTAATTTGGAGTTTGGTAATGTCCAGGAGTGTTTTGGTTCCAAACATGTTGGTAGTTTGGTCGTATGCTGTAGTTACTCTTTGGAAAGGGGCGTTTGGGAATTGGAGTCTTAGGTCTTGGTTGAGTAGTTCTAGCTCTAAATTCGTTTTTACTAAGTCCTACTCCAGTTTTAAAGGCAGGTTTTGTTCCATTTTTATATGTGACTTTAACAAATTTTGAACGATCCGATGTGGAGGATGTTACTGCTGCAGCAGACCTGGCGGAACCTTTGGGTTCAATGGGCGGAACCCTAATTTGGGTTCCGTCTGTTCCGCGGGCTGCTGTAGCAGTTTTGTGAGTTTCTTGTGCTTTCTTTTCTTGTTCGTTTGACTCTTTGAAGTTTCTAATTTCATGAAACCTAGTCCTGTTTTATCAAATGGTGACTTTTGAAGTTTCATAATTTCATCCGCACAAGAAATGCTCTTATTGAACTTCTTAAAGTTTTATTAGATCATCTTGAGTAATTTTAAGTCTCTCAACTTTGAGTTTAAGCTCTTCACATGATTTGAACGATGTGTCAATACCTTTACTCTTTTCTAATCTCTTAGCTTTTTCTTTTAACTCATAAACTTCATTTTCTAAAAACTCCTTTTTAGTTTTCAAAAACTTATTTTTGTTTATGATTTTTAAGCTCAATTCACAAAGTTTGTTATATTCTTTTTGTAAGGTGTCATCATCAATAGAAGAATAAGATGAGTCAGAGAGTACGTCATTTGAGTCGTGAGCCATGAGAGCAATATCATCATTCTTTGGCTCATCGTCATCTCCTTCATAGTCACTCTAAGCACCACCCACAAAGGCTTGTTGAGACTTGCTTTTGGGTGGTTTTGGACATTCTCCTACGAGATGACTTGTGTCTCCACACCTATATCATTTTCTTTCAACCTTTCCTTTCCTATCATCACGATCTTTTCGGAAGGTTTTCTTGTCATCTTTAGGTTGCCTTACAAACTTCCCTCGTCTACGAAAGAACTTCTTGAAGTCTCTAACGGCCATAGCATATTCTTCATCATCACTATCCGAAGTAGATTCTTCATCATCACTTGATTGGACTCTAGCTTTCAAGGCAATGGACTTAACCATTTCCAAATCTTTTTCCATTACCATTTCATGAACTTTGAGGTTTCCAATTAGCTCTTCAAGTGACATGCTTGAAAGATCCTTGGATTCTTCAATTGCTGTCACTTTTGCTCTCCACTTCGGATGGAGATCTCTAAGGAATTTTCTGACAAAATTCTTGCTACAAAAAGATTCATCAAGTGCTTTAAGTGAAGTAATAATAGTGTTAAACCTAGAAAATGCACTATCAATTTTCTCATCTTCGGGAATAACAAATTGTTCATATTGTTGAACAAGTAGATCAATTTTGTTATCCTTAACTTGTGAGTTTCCTTGATGAGTGACTATTAAAGATTGCTAAATATCTTTGGCGATTTTACACATAAAGACTCTTTCATATTCTTTCTTAGGCAAAGCATTGCAAAACATCATTTTAGCTTCATTATTTTTAGCAATCAATTTCTTTTGATCATCATCTTTACTATTAGTAGCTATACTATCACCATCAATGATTATATACCATAAATCTATATCTTTAGATTTCACGTAAGTTTCAAAACGGTTTTTCCAATATATAAAACCATTTGCTTCAAAAAGTGGTGGTCTTTGCATAGATTGCCCTTCTTTGTAATTTTCAAAATCCATGGATCGTTTCAAGTTTTAAAACACAATATATTTTAAAAGCTTGAGTAACGTAGCTCTTGATGCCAATTGTGGAAAACTAGAAGGGGGGTTGAATAGTTTACCGTTTAAAAAACTTTAAACTTGTTTAATTATCTTTTGAAACTTTCCGTTTAATCAAAGATATGAACACAAACACAATATATAACATGCAAGTATAAAGAAAGAAACGATCAAACCACAACACGAGTATTTATTGTGGTTCGTCTACAGGGACTCTTTTTCCTTGCCCTACGTCCACGCCCCGAGTATCCAACTCGAGAGTTTCTTTCACTAGTCAACAAGCTCCTTTCACCGGCGAAGAAAACCTTACACGTCGCTTATACACGTTTACCGACACTAAGCTAGATGTCGAGTTCTTTTACAAGGGTACAACAACTCCCGTCACACTTTGTATTTTTAGGACTAAAATACTAACCGATCACTACTAAAAATACACAATCAAATGAAGTGTAAACTACACAAAGTCTACACGATGCTAAGCTAACAAGTCTTGCAAAGTTGTGTTGAATACTTGTAACTTTAAATGAACTTGTGAACTTCTTTGCTACAAAAGAAACTTCACATAGAAATGAGATGTTAAAGGGTTAGATGAAAGAATGAATGAATGTGTGTGAAAATCTAATGTAGAATGATCAACCCAAAATTCAAACATATGGCTTAGTATTTATAGCAAGACCTTCTGCAGGTCTGGCGGATACTGCGGAAACCTCAGATGGGTTCCGCCCGTGTACCCCCAGGGTTCCGCCAGGCTTGCAGTTGGTTTTGCAATAAATCATTCAAACCAACCAAGGTCACATCAAATAAAAACTAGTCAAACACAAACTTGTGTAAGAAGACTTATGGTTAGTCAAACACACAATCTTTCCTTAAATGTATATTGACAAACTTACCATAAATGTGATGTGACATTTCTATTTTAAGAAATAAAAAGTGTTGTGTTTTATGTGAAATGTAAAATGTAGCAAATGTCTAATTATACAAGTCTTTAAACTAAGATTAAGTTTTACGTAGAAACTAAAGTTTACATTTTGTCGTTAACAAAACTTAGCAAAGATCGTAAAATATAAATAACGTTTTTAGGCGATATTTGTATTAACAGACGGGTTATATTCCTTAATACCATTCGTGGGGTGCCGTACGTACTTCCCCAACTCTATAAGCTCCTACTTCACTCCTATGTCGAGCCTGCAAGAAACTCCTAACATGGGATCATTAAAATTCGCTCATGCATTAAATACAACCATAAAAATCTAGTACGTATTGGTTCATGTTTCTTAAGACGTTCAAGCATGTTACCCTATGGAGGTCTGCCAGTTTTCATAAGCCTATCATCGATATCATTCATCCGTAACAACTATAAACAAGCAATCAACCCATAATCAACATCTAGGTTTCACTACATCTAAGCAAACACACAAGAGATCTAGCCTAGCATGTTAAAATCAATACAAGCGTAAGATATATTCAAACAACACATAGACATATTGAATGAATTGAAAGGATACTTATCTTAATTAAACATGAAAGGTTTCAAAGGGTAAAAACCCTTGAAAGAACAGTAAAAATCGTGCTAGGGTTTCTCCAAGTTATCCCTTTAATTGTCCTCTCTTAATGAATGAAAATTGCAAAACTATATATAGATTTTCCATCGTGACGGCATCAAGAGGAAATGTCTGACGCCGTCAACTCGCAGCCCATAGTAATATCGGATTGCCTAGATCCAGATCTGACGCCGTCAAGTGCAAAATTTCTCTGGGCCGTCACATGCAATGGGACCATGACGGCCTATGGTGCCGCCGTCATGCCCTTAGTGTAAAAACTCTCTGGATCGTCACGGACTCTATCCACTTTACCTCTTGTTTTACTCTTGATGCCATCATGTAGAACATTGTGACGCCGTCAGGTACTGTTCCCAGCAAAGAAAATTAAGACTTTGCCGTTTTCTTCACTTTTATGCTCCAAAAATGTCCAAAATGCTTCCTTTTCCAGAATTCACACCAAAAGTACCTAAAATTACAAAAGGAATGATTTAGGGCAATATTTGATCAAATAAATTCAATTTCGGGCTTAAATGACCCCCTAAAAACGGATCATTTTTCGCCTCATCATATACCCTTACACTTGAGATTTGGTTGTCCACAAGAAAATGCGCTTTTATTCTAATCAAAATACAAGTTAGGGGTCATTTAACACTAATATAAAAGTAATTACAACAAATAATCGTTCCACCAAAGACCAAAGACAAGCACGGAGGTCATACACTAGCACCTCATAAATAGTGTTTAGATACTCACATCTCTCGGGTGTAATAAAGTATATATCACAATATGGAAATGGAAAACATCTCTCACTACCTGTCATAGCAAAATAGATTACCATAGGCTTGGGAAAGGATCAAACCTCCACCACATGGCGTAAGCACCTAGGATAAACTATCAAAGAGGTCTTTTAAAGGGTTATAACGTTAGGTGTAGGGATATGGAATACACGGTTTTGTTGGATAAAGGCAATCTTTACTGGTGGCGAGTTAATCATCTTGGTTAATTACATGCACAATATGGCGTTGCTAAGCCAAGACTAGACTCGACTTAAGCTAATAAATCAAAAATAACGAAAACATAAAACAAACATAGAATGAAACGGGATGGTAGTCCGTATGTTTTTTCTCTTTTCTTTTTCTATTTTTTTTCTTTTTCTTAAATTTTTTTCGATTTTTTTTTTTTTTTTTTTTTTTTTTTTTTTTTTTTTTTTTTGCATACACTCTTACCCTACCATCCAAAATAATACATCATAGGGAATGAACATTCCCCTTACACTTGAATTTTTACATACTTTACAATAAACTAATCTAATGACTCGAATTAAGATAATCAAAACACTTGGAGTAATTTTAAGATTAATGCACATATGGGGGTAATAATATGATGTTCTTCCCCATTACTCCATAACGCAAGTACTTTACCCATGAGTCCCAGTCGTCCCAAAACAATATGTACAAGGATATGACTCGACTTAGCAAACATGTAATCAATTAGATAATTAACTAAGAGTTTAAACATGTAACAATAATGCACTAAAGATGAGTGCATACACGGAAAGCTAAGGCGATTTGGGTGTACATTTAAGTGGGTTGTAAAAAATTCTTCCTTTAAGTAAGATGCTTAAAGTTAGAAACGAAAAGATAGGCTCAAAGGGGTGTACTAGGGGTTTCGTGTACTAAAAATGAGTACAACGCTAAGGTGTGGGAAAAATTAGTTGACTTTACTAGCCAAGTAATATGACTTAAATGGTCAAGTAATTATGATACGGGTTTAACACAAGGGTGATCCTAATGCCTCTTATCATGTAGTAAATCCTACTACACGAATGTAGTCTCACTAGCGGTCTCGGGATGCATCACTAACGCAAGTTCTGGAATCTAAATGCTACTGGTACACTAATATGCACTAATAGTAAATGCTTTTCCTATCAAATCTAAAGGCGAACCTCACATATTTGGGTGGAAAATTTTTCTGAGTAGTACGGTTTTGTGCTAGTCATACAACTCCTATCCATGAGACGCTTGCTAAGGCTAAAGTTTCACTCCTAAATGTTGTAAAATTTTTTAAATTTGGCGCTAAAGTTACACTAACAAGTATTTCTCATAGTTTTATTACACACCTACCATCAAACAAACAAACTCAAGTGAAAGTGTATCTTATAAGGTATCATCATTTACTCTCCCCTTACACTTAGGATGAACATTGTCCCCAATGTTCAATTAAAGAATGTAAAAGTAAAACAGGTAAAAGAATGAAATCAAATACTCCCCTGATTCGTTCAGTGTGGATAGTGTGGTAACAAGGTTAGATCTTCCTCCAAGAAAATGAACAATCAAAGCTTCCCTTCCAGAATATAAATCATCTTCTTGTCATATGTAACCTGTTAAACCTGAGAAAACAAACAAGGCAACCTCGCGTAAAATCGACGGCAATCTATATATACTAACAAGTCCTAGAAAACAAATTAAGTTATAATGCTTGTGGAATGAATGTTTGCAGATTTCCTGGAGTTTATAAAACTAAAGAATTAACAAAAACTTTAAGACTCCGTTAGATAAACAAAACTAGCAAAATTTCTAGAATTTTACACATGACGCCGTCAAGAGTAAACTCATGACGCCGTCAGAAGTGACCTGCAGAAATCTTTACGTTAAGTTTCCGAAAAATTTCTGGAAAAACTTATGTCCTACTTCCTGGAAAATCTTGCAAAACATCATTATGACTCGATACAAGCATTTGACTCTAACAAATACGAATATACATGTCCATTTAATATTGTGGATAATCATGATCAATTTTGTTTCTTAAAAACATATTTGGGGTTTCCCCTTACACTTATCTTTTGCGAAATACCTTTGTATGAAGTTAAGACGAAGTCAAACTACAAAATAAAGTATTTTCACAATTTTATTTTAAAACATGATCTACCAACAGTAAAAATAAAGCATGCATACGAAATCAAATAACAACCAAACAAAAATAAAATCACACAAAACATGGGTTGCCTCCCAAGAAGCGCTTGTTTTTGTTCGAGTCATGAGCCTAACTCTACCCTTATTTAACGGAAATAGGGGAGGTTTTCCTTACACTTAGGATTAAGTGCGGGTAGAAGTAGTGATACACAACCTTAGGGTGGAAATGTGCCACGTGAGGAAAGAGTGGTGGATGAATTATATGCTCAAAGGGGAGTGCTCCTATCATCATAACCTTACCTAATTCAATCGGGTTAATGGGTGGATTAAGATTTTCTCCTAGAAAAGGATCATTTTCTATCAACTTCGAAAGACTCCTAGTTGGGGATCCATCTTGACCTAATAAACCCGGTTTAAACCTATAATGTTTCTTGTGATCAATCATAAATGGGTGATGTAAGCATGTAAGGTCATTTTCCACTCCTGTGTCAGCTTCTTCTCTACAAGGCTTAGAGTTTACTACCTTTATCCCAAGACTACCCGGACTATATGGTTTGATGGGTGGATCAGGACATTTTTCAATTCCTAAATTCACATCTAAAGATGGAAGATTAGGTAACGGCTTTGGTTGAGGCTCCGGTTCATCAAAACTAGGAACTTCCTTAGAACTAAAAGAAAGGTCATCACTACAAGTGTTAAAACCTATATTCTCTAGTTGTGCTTGATCCAAGGGTTCTACCTCTATTGGGGTTCCTATAGTCTCTTCTACATCTTCCTGGTAAGTCACGGGCGGTGTGTGTGCCTCAAATGATGGTGGGACTTGTGGGGTACTTTGTGAGCTTATGTTATTTACTTCATCATTCCTAGTATCAAGATCACCTATATCCTCAACATGTGTTTTATTATAATCTAACCCTAACATTTTCCCAAGTATCTCAAGTGCTTCTCTAGGCATCTCAACTTCTATATTCGAATCATAAGGATCATCCTCAATATTCTGATTGCTATATACAAATTGCCCAAAGGATTCATCATGTGTTTCTTGAGATTCATCATCATCGATCATAAAACCTAGGTCTTTTTGATCAATGTGATTATGTTTGGCTACATCCTCCATCACATCAAGGTCACCTATGTGTTCATCCTGTATTATGGTAGTGCCTAACCATGACATGCAGCTAGGTGGCTCATACGAAACTATCCTAGGTGAAGGCTCATATGGTGCATAGGTTTCACTAAGTGAGACATTTTGAGGGGCTGATGGAGCTCCTAAGGCGAATTCTTTAAAAGCATTATGCACTTGGCCTCTTTTCTCAAGGTACTCAATAAAATCAATATAAGATCCTGTCCTCCTCATTTCATTCCTCCATCTTTGTATATCCAAACTGGTGTAATTATATTTTTTTTGGTAAAACTCTAGTGTCGGACTTGGTGGATTCACGTTCTCCAGAATGGTGAACGGAAGAGTCAATGGAAAGGTTTTTACGAACAAAGACACAAAGAAAAAGATAGACTAAAGAAAACCTAAAAATAAAAATGAAAATCTTACTAGAAAGGAATCTAGCAAGTAGACCTAATAAAAAGAAATGCTAACCTAGACAATAACTATTCCCAGGCAGCGGCGCTAAAAACTTGATGCGTGAGAATTGCACCAGGTTCTACCTCTCGAGGGATCTCGAGAAGCTTACAACCCCCACCAGGCAGTGTACCTGATCGTTGTAGTATAGTATAGTGACAAGTACCGGGGGATTGATCGTTCAACTCAGGAATAGTGTTACTAGGATTAGAAAGCCTAAAAACTAGGTCTAGAGGTGAGGGATGATTCTTTTTATATTTTTATATTTTGATAAAAGCAATTAAAATCTCGAGTTTTTGGAAGAGTGGGCGGATTTAGTTGCTAGTCAACTAACCCAATAACTAAAGATGCAATTAAAATAAAATAACAAAAATGAAAATAAAAGTAATTAAACTAGTGGTGTGAACAATAACGGGAAAATTGTGTTTACTTAGATTTCATTAATCCATAGATATCTTTTACAGGTTGATAGTTTGTTACAATAGCGTGGATGACAGGTTATATTCCTTAATACCATTCGTGGGGTGGCGTACGTACTTCCCCAACTCTATAAGCTCCTACTTCACTCCTATGTCGAGCGTGCAAGAAGATCCTAACATGGGATCATTAGAATTCGCTCATGCATTAAATACAACCATAAAAACCTAGTACGCATTAGTTCATGTTTCTTAAGACGTTCAAGCATGTTACCCTATGGAAGTCTGCCAGTTTTCTTAAGCCTAACATCGAAATCATTCATCCGTAACAACTATAAACAAGCAATCAACCCATAATCAACATCTAGGTTTCACTACATCTAAGCAAACACACAAGAGATCTAGCCTAGCATGTTAAAATCAAGACAAGCGTAAGATATATTCAAACAACACATAGACATATTGAATGAATTGAAAGGATACTTATCTTAATTAAACATGAAAGATTTCAAAGGGTAAAAACCCTTGAAAGAACAGTACAAATCGTGCTAGGGTTTCTCCAAGTTATCCCTATAATTGTCCTCTCTTAATGAATGAAAATTGCAAAACTATATATAGATTTTCCATCATGATGGCGTCAAGAGGAAATGTCTGATGCCGTCAACTCGCCGCCCATAGTAATATCGGATTGCCTAGATCCAGATCTAACGCCGTGAAGTGCAAAATTTCTCTGGGCCGTCACATGCAGTGGGACCATGACGGCCTATGGTGACGCCGTCATGCCCTTAGTGTAAAAATTCTCTGGATCGTCACGAACTCTATCCACTTCACCTCTTGTTTTACTCTTGACGCCGTCATATAGAACCTTGTGACGCCGTCAGGTACTGTTCCCAGCAAGGAAAATTAAGACTTTGCCGTTTTCTTCACTTTTATGCTCCAAAAACGTCCAAAATGCTTCATTTTCCAGAATTCACTCCAAAAGTACCTAAAATCACAAAAGGAACGATTTAGGGCAATATTTGATCAAATAAATTCAATTTCGGGCTTAAATGACCCCCTAAAAACGGATCATTTTTCGCCTCATCATATACCCTTACACTTGAGATTTGCTTGTCCTCAAGCAAATGCGCTTTTATTCTAATCAAAATACAAGTTAGGGGTCATTTAACACTAATATAAAAGTAATTACAACAAATAATCGTTCCACCAAAGACCAAAGACAAGCACGGAGGTCATATACTAGCACCTCACAAATAGTGTTTAGATACTCACATCTCTCGGGTGTAATCTTAACCTATATATAGAACAAGTGTGATTGCTATTTTTAGAAGCAAAAACTCTCCCAAAATTCTGAAAAAACTACACGTGGAAACATCCCCATTAATAGAAAGATTTCAAATTTTTTTTGAAACAAATTCGGGAGAAAAATAAGGGAGCTAAATCAATTTGGTTTTGACAATTCAAAACAAAATCCCATCAAATATGGAAGCCTATTAATTTTTGAATCAAGATCTGGTTTTAGTTTTTTTCATAACATAATTCGAAATCACACGAAGCAAAAAATCATGCACAGATCCATCAGATATTTTTAAGGATTAAATTATTTTTTAATGAACTTTTTTAAGAGGGATTCGAATAAACCTACACAGATCCGGCTATATCATCTACCAATCGGAGGTATTTTCCTAATTTTTGTTATGATTGAATCCAATTAGGTTTGGCTATCAATTTTGTTGTATACAATTGTGGGTTTTGACTGTTGATTTAATTTTTGAAATCAACATGCCTCGATATGAAATTGATTATATCTTCTCATATTGATTTTTTTTTAATTATATATTAGTTATTCTTCCTGTATTGTCAAGCTTGTTTTTTTTTTTTAATTACAAATTCTTTTTTTATATATAATTTGCTTTATATGAATAGCATAAAGTGTTGGACGAATTTGCATGCCAAGTGTTTGATGAAAATCCTGAGTGCAATTTCTAATTTGTAACCTGTTTGGTTTTTGGGGAAATTGATGAAGCGCTTTGTTGTTACAAAAGTGTTCAGACTCTAGAATGATTATGATTATAGATAATACTTACATTGAGGAAGTGGAAAAATGAAATAAATAACAAAAGTGGTGTTTGTTTGCACCTTTATTGTGTCGGTCTAAGTGGAAAAGATCGCTTTAGCTACTCCTAAAGTCGATAATATACCTTTATATGTTTGTTAATTTTTGGTCAACTATTTTGCGCAATCACATTTTCAGATTAATGAATATCGAGATTGTGTAATTGTGGCATGGCTTATGTTTTATAATGTTCCTTATCTTATGCACAATTAAATTATGCACTGAACTTATTGTAGCCTGCTGCAGCAAAGAAAAACAGATGATATATTGGCAAGTGTGTAAAGGTTTTGTCTGCATTGAACCAAATTAAAGTACACTAGCTCACAACTTTTTTCTAATCACTGGAAATACTGCAACTTGCTTATGGGTCATTTTTTTAAACACAAATGAATGAGGCAATGATTTTACGTTCATCTTGAAGTCTCAGCACTATATGAATGAGGCAATGATACTTTTGTGTCATTCTATTATTAGATTCTCACCACTATATGGAAGGCAAGGCATGATCGCATAGGTTACACTAATAATGACGTATCCTTTTAATAAAAAGATTCAAGACTTTTTATGCATTACTTTAAATGATATTTAACCAACCCATTTCCTTTCAGCTAATCACAAGACTTTTTATGCATAGTAAGTTGCCTTGCTTATTATTATGCGGCATTAGATTCTGCATGTGGTACATACACTATTGTAGATGAATGATCAAAATTGTCCATGTCCTTACGAGGGTTATAGATACAGAGGATTATGAGGGTCGTACTTAAACCATTTATCGTTTCTGAATATTGTGATATCTATTTAAGCCTGTTTACACAAATCACAAACAAGGGATAATAGTTTATAGTGAACACAGGTAACGTAGTCCCTTAAATCCAATCGAAATAAAGTGTAGTGCCTAATTGTGGTTTCTGGAAACATGGCTAAACATGTGAAGCAGTATGGTGCACACTTCAAGCTCGATTATGGATTGGTATAGTGGAATTCAATACTGGAACATGAACACATAAGTCTGGTTAACAAGTTTCGACAAGGACAGATAATTTGTGACATGTATGCAAACAAGAATGAACATCAGACTTAAAGGTTATCGATTTTAGCTTATCTGTTATGTTTAAACCAGGTTTGAGTGGGCACGAGTGGGCACAAACTGATTACTCGAAAGATGCCTCACGAGAGTCTTTACTTTCGCATATCAAAGATTTGTACGAGTGGGCACAAACTGAGTAATCGAAAGCAGCCGAAACATCATTAAATACATGTAAGTTCTTTAGCATCCTTATAGTATCTCCATCCTCAAAATTTCAAAAGGTACCCCTTCTGAATTAAAGTTGTCTATGTAGTTCCTAAGTTTCATGAAAATCGTGCTATGACTTTTGAAAACATATATGCGTCATCACCAGCTCGCTCCCATGTTTCACATTTTCGACCCAATGAGCACATTGGAAATTCCAACTTCAATCATCATCTTCATCCTCCCATGAATGCCCCTCATGTTACTCAAGTGATTATTCATATTAAAGTAATCTCCTACATTGTTTTTATGTTAAATAAGAACTATTGTTTTGTTTCCTTCATGATGGAAGTGATAAAGGTCATTACTTTGTGAGTATATTGTTTTGTTATCATAGACTTAAACCTTTTTTTTGTCTGTGGCACATATTCATTAACCATACACAATTTTGTATCAGATGCTTTGTTTTGCGGATAAGCATAGGAAAACAATGGTTTAATGAAATAGGAACCGAAGGAGTCAGTAGTGGAAATTTTTTAATTGCCAAAAGGTTTGACTTCACTTGATTATAATGGCAATGTTGTACTGGTGCTCTATGCATTTGAACCTCATTTATGGATCTTGATGTGGTTTGCAGGTTGGTTTTTCTTATCCTTGAAATGATGCTCTTGACAAACAGGTGATCAACCACACATAAGATTTACATAGAAAAATTAAATTACAACGTGTTTTGTTAACATCAAACAAGTATATTGTAAATAAATCAAAATATAAATAGCATGGAGCCCAGTATTTGATGTGTTTTGAAGAATATAGTCTTTTTGCCAATACAGGGTTGTTCATGATGTTGCCTTATTGCTGAGAAGTTTGCATTGACAACACTTGAGTTGTTGGTGGGAAATGGTGCATCTCGGATTCTGGTATGCTTGATTTATATAATATTGTGTACTATGAGTTATTTTAGCAATCAATTACAGTAGTTTGATAATGGCCAATTATATGAAATGGGTCAAATGGGTAATAAAAAGGAAGAAATATAGACCCACTGACATATATAGGGGTGAACGGGCCAAACTGGTTGAACGCCTCATTAGGTGTTGAATTACAAATGTTACTTTTGTAGGTCTTATACAATTGTTAGTTTTGTTGTATCTAAGCCCGTCAATGATTTTTTCTTATGTCGAAGATATAAGTTTTTGTGTTTTCCTCTGTCTTGATAGATCATACTTTTCAAAATGAAATAACTTGATGATAATGAAGATGACGCATTGATGCGATGAAGGTATTATTTCAGATAAATCCCAATCTATCCTTAAAAGTATTAATCATATAATTGTTACTATATTGAATCAACTACTTGCTATATCCTAACAGATAGACATGGAGACCTATTTTGTGTTTTTAAAAAGTGTTTTAATTGTTGAAAAAAATATTGTCAAATGATTGTTACCCATTTGACTGACGTGACTTATGTGTGTAAATACGTATGTAGCTGGTGATGAGGAAAAAACGCTTTCCATGATGACACGAATGTTATGGAGATTCCTGCTTTTTTAAACAGACATCATTCGACACAGATTATGCAAAACTTGCCTCTAAAGGGAATAAGAAAAAGCCCTAGAAAGAGGTCAGTTCCATATTTCTCAAAACTTAATTTATTTGAAAACATCATATAAAATTTTAGAGAAGTGATTTGGAGACTTAAAATTCATGCCTAAACTTATGCCTAAATCTGTGTGGCAATAATTCATTGGTTGCACTAACCGGGTCCACTTCTTCAATAATCAATAAGCTAATGATACATAAGTTAGGCACAAAATTAGGCATCGGTTTTAGGTCTCCCAATCTTTTTCCAAAATTTTAATGCTTTGCTGAAGACTCATTTTTTTTTCAAGTGGAATCTAGAATACATATCAGATAATCTCGCCCAAAATTCAATCCCAAACGCCTTTAAAATTTTCTTTTAAACCCAAACGCCTTCAAATGGTTTCTGAAAACATTAAAAATAGGTTCTGAAAACAAACTCGCGTTGCCAATTTTATAACTTTACAGGAAATGATATACTTGATATGTATGTGTATTATCTGTTAATCTATCATGTGTATTCAACTTTGGTAATAAGTAAGTATACCCATGTTTAAAACTACCTGTTATTAGTAACAAAATTGGATCGGTTTAGTCTTTAGTGAACCAAAACGAATATGATAAATAGTCTTTGATGTGATGCTGATTAGAAGTTATTCTTAAAGGAGGTTCATGTGGCCAACAGTGCAATAAAAACATGCGTAATTCACCTTAACAAAAACGTCAAGTGAATGAGTTGTATAGGCAATTTTGGAGCTCTTAGATGTTTACTCATATTAGTGTTTAACAATATATATGTGTGAATTTTGTAGTCAACAGTTGATGACTGTTGCTATGCAACTATCTTTCATTTTCGTAGGAAACATGAGTTACTAGCGGTGGCAAAAGGGACGGCCGAAATATGTTCGATTAAAATCTAAAAACTTCTAAAAGAATTGATTTAGGGGGTCTAAGGTCTTTTATACATTTCATTGTTATAGTACACTTTGGAAGGCATGCAAATTTTAACATTAATGACCCGTTTTTTTAGTTATGTTTCTTTGTTAGCCTATTTGAGTTTTGATATGTTGCTTATCTGATTATGTGTTCTACTAATAATGTGCAAAAGGGTAATCATAAATTCCACTGGTCCTACTAATCTAATTATATGGTATGGGTTCATGATACTAATGGCTATAAAGCTATATGATGGGCGATATGCAGCAAGATGAAACCATTCACTAGCGATGAACTTGGTATGGACAGTCCTGAGAGGATAAAATTTGTTGAAGAACAAAAAGCTATGGCTCCGTATTGCGACCACTATTTTGCTACTGTAAGACTCACAACAATTTATTGTGTATTAATTAGCTTTTAAGGCAATATAGTTATGTATTATTTAAGCTTATTATTTTTGTGTACATGTAATTTCTCCCAATGCAATTTTAACAATTAATTTTTGTTCAGGCGGAGGTAATCCCCCATGCATTACCTGAACAAGTTTCTTAAATCGTCATATGGGCCACACGATCAACTAAAGAATCTATCTTTTACTCTCTATTTTCAGCTGTTTTGATTATTCAAACGGATTAGCTGTAAGTTCTTTTCTCCGTCATTAAAGTGAATTTGATTCTGATAGTTTTCTGGTCTTTTTATATGCAGTAGTAATTATTGTTTTGCTATATCTATCCAGGATTTGGTGGTTAGATATAAGGGGGTCCCAAAGTATGCTTGAGTTAGCATGACACAACGTCCACAATACATTATAGTGATGTAAAGAATGCGGTTTACATCTTTATGATTTCCATTATGGTCTTTTGAGATAATCAACTATATAGTTACTCATATAAAATTCATTAAAATGATTTGATAGTGCTAGCCCGCCCATCGGGCGGGTCTTGAAGCTAGTAAAGTATATATCACAATATGGAAATGGAAAACATCTCTCACTACCTGTCATAGCAAAATAGATTACCATAGGCTTGGGAAAGGATCAAACCTCCACCACATGGCGTAAGCACCTAGGATAAACTATCAAAGAGGTCTTTTAAAGGGTTATAACGTTAGGTGTAGGGATATGGAATACACGGTTTTGTTGGATAAAGGCAATCTTTACTGGTGGCGAGTTAATCATCTTGGTTAATTACATGCACAATATGGCGTTGCTAAGCCAAGACTACACTCGACTTAAGCTAATAAATCAAAAATAACAAAAATATAAAACAAACATAGAATGAAACGGGATGGTAGTCCGTATGTTTTTTCTCTTTTCTTTTTCTATTTTTTTTTCTTTTTCTTAATTTTTTCTCGATTTTTTATTTATTTATTTATTTATTTATTTATTTATTTATTTATTTTTGCATACACTCTTACCCTACCATCCAAAATAATACATCATAGGGAATGAACATTCTCCTTACACTTGAATTTTTACATACTTTACAATAAACTAATCTAATGACTCAAATTAAAATAATCAAAACACTTGGAGTACTTTTAAGATTAATGCACATATATAATATGATGTTCTTCCCCATTACTCCATAACACAAGTACTTTACCCATTAGTCCCAATCGTCCCAAAACAATATGTACAAGGATATGACTCGACTTAGCAACCATGTAAATTAACTAAGGTGTTAAACATGTAACAATAATGCACTAAAGATGAGTGCATACACGGAAGGCTAAGGCGATTTGGGTGTACATTTAAGTGGGTTGTAACAAATTCTTCCTTTAAGTAAGATGCTTAAAGTTAGAAACGAAAAGATAGGCTCGGAGGGGTGTACTAGGGGTTTCGTGTACTAAAAATGAGTACAACGCTAAGGTGTGGGAAAAATTAGTTGACTTTACTAGCCAAGTAATATGACTTAAATGGCCAAGTAATTATGATACGGGTTTAACACAAGGGTGATCCTAATGCCTCTTATCATGTAGTAAATCCTAAAGGCGAACCTCACATATTTGGGTGGAAAATTTTTCTGAATAGTACGGTTTTGTGCTAGTCATACAACTCCTATCCATGAGACGCTTGCTAAGGCTACAGTTTCACTCCTAAATGTTGTAAAAATTTTTAAATTTGGCGCTAAAATTACACTAACAAGTATTTCTCATAGTTTTATTACGCACCTACCATCAAACAAACAAACTCAAGTGAAAGTGTATCCTATAAGGTATCATCATTTACCCTCCCCTTACACTTAGAATGAACATTGTCCCCAATGTTCAATTAAAGAATGTAAAAGTAAAACAGGTAAAAGAATGAAATCAAATACTCCCCTGATTCGTTCGGTGTGGATAGTGTGGTAACAAGGTTAGATCTTCCTCCAAGAAAATGAACAATCAAAGCTTCCCTTCCAGAATATAAATCATCTTCTTGTCATATGTAACCTGTTAAACCTGAGAAAACAAACAAGGCAACCTCGCGTAAAATCGGCGGCAATCTATATATACTAACAAGTCCTAGAAAACTAATTAAGATATAATGCTTGTGGAATGAATGTTTGCCTATTTTCTGGAGTTTATAAAACTAAAGAATTAATAAAAACTTTAAGACTCCGTTAGAAAAACAAAACTAGCAAAATTTCCAGAATTTTACACATGACGCCGTCAAGAGTAAACTCATGACGCCATCAGAAGTGACCTGCAGAAATCTTTACACTAAGTTTCCGGAAAATTTTTGGAAAAACTTATGTCCTACTTCCTGGAAAATCCTGCAAAACATCATTATGACTCGATACAAGCATTTGACTCTAACAAATACGAATATACATGTCCATTTAATATTGTGGATAATCATGATCAATTTTGTTTCTTAAAAACATATTTGGGGTTTCCCCTTACACTTATCTTTTGCGAAATACCTTTGTATGAAGTTAAGACGAAGTCAAACTACAAAATAAAGTATTTTCACAATTTTATTTTGAAACATGATCTACCAACAGTAAAAATAAAGCATGCATACGGAAGCAAATAACAACCAAACAAAAATAAAATCACACAAAACATGGGTTGCCTCCCAAGAAGCGCTTGTTTTTGTTCGAGTCATGAGCCTAACTCTACCCTTATTTAACGGAAATAGGGGAGGTTTTCCCTACACTTAGGATTAAGTGCGGGTGGAAGTAGTGATACACAACCTTAGGGTGGAAATATGCCACTTGAGGAAAGAGTGGTGGATGAATTATATGCTCAAAGGGGAGTGCTCCTATCATAATAACCTTACCTAATTCAGTCGGGTTAATGGGTGGATTAAGATTTTCTCCTAGAAAAGGATCATTTTCTATCAACTTCGAAAGACTCCTAGTTGGGGATCCATCTTGACCTAATAACCCGGTTTAAACCCATAATACTTCTTGTAATCAATCATAAATGGGTGATGTAAGCATGTAAGGTCATTTTCCACTCCTGTGTCAGCTTCCTCTCTACAAGGCTTAGAGTTTACTACCTTTATCCCAAGACTACCCGGACTATATGGTTTGATGGGTGGATCAGGACCTCTTTCAATTCCTAAATTCACATCTAAAGATGGAACATTAGGTAACGACTTTGGTTGAGGCTCCGGTTCATCAAAACTAGGAACTTCCTTAGAACTAAAAGAAAGGTCATCACTACGAGTGTTAAAACCTATATTCTCTAGTTGTGCTTGATCCAAGGGTTCTACCTCTATTGGGGTTCCTATAGTCTCTTCAACATCTTCCTGGTAAGTCATGGGCGGTGTGTGTGCCTCAAATGATGGTGGGACCTGTGGGGTACTTTGTGAGCTTATGTTATTTACTTCATCATTCCTTGTATCAAGATCACCTATATCCTTAACATGTGTTTTATTATAATCTAACCCTAACATTTTCCCAAGTATCTCAAGTGCTTCTCTAGGCATCTCAACTTCTATATCCGAATCATAAGGATCATCCTCAATATTCTGATTGCTATATACAAATTGCCCAAAGGATTCATCATGTGTTTCTTGAGATTCATCATCATCAATCATAAAACCTTGGTCTTTTTGATCAATGTGATTATGTTTGGCTACATCCTCCATCACATCAAGGTCACCTATGTGTTCATCCTGTATTATGGTAGTGCCTAACCATGACATGCAGCTAGGTGGCTCATACGAAACTATCCTAGGTGAAGGCTCATATGGTGCATAGGTTTCACTAAGTGAGGCATTTTGAGGGACTGATGGAGCTCCTAAGGCGAATTCTTTAAAAGCATTATGCACTTGGCCTCTTTTCTCAAGGTACTCAATAAAATCAATATAAGATCCTGTCCTCCTCATTTCATTCCTCCATTTTGGTATATCCAAACTGGTGTAATTATATTTTTTTGGTAAAACTCTAGTGTCGGACTTGGTGGATTCACGTTCTCCAGAATGGTGAATGGAAGAGTCAATGGAAAGGTTTTTACAAATAAAGACACAAAGAAAAAGATAGACTAAATAAAACCTAAAAATAAAAATAAAAATCTTACTAGAAAGGAATCTAGCAAGTAGACCTAATAAAAAGAAATTCTAACTTAGACAATAACTATTCCCCGGCAGCGGCGCCAAAAACTTTATGCGTGGGAATTGCACCAGGTTTTACCTCTCGAGGGATCTCGAGAAGCTTACAACCCCCACCAGGCAGTGTACCTGATCGTTGTAGTATAGTATAGTGTAACAATTCACAATTTCAGGTTAATTACCATTCCCGGAAAATTTCACTATTCACTTTTACTATTCATTTTTCCCAAAACTTTCCCGAAAGTTGATTTTTATTTGATATTCTCGAGTGATAAATCATTTCCATGGCAAATTAAATGTTTGACATTCGTCAGATCATTTTCGTGAAAGTTATTAAGGAATTACACGTTTTAGGGTAAAACGTCATTCAGAAATTCTACGTACAACAAAACTCGACCGCGTTAAGTGACCCCACATCAGAAAAATGTTTGACACACTCATGATTTATTTGAGAATTAATCGTGACTGAGAAAAACATGACCAAAGACTTCCCGGCAGGTCACCCAAACCAATACTATTCTTACATGAGCACGCTTAACCGTATGGGCGATTAACCGTTAGACCACAAAACACGTTTCTAACAATTTGAGTTGTCAACATATTCTTTCCCTCCTCCATTGACCAAAAATCATCCCTTGATGTTATAAGTCATTTCCTTGATTTTTAGGCTTACGGTTTGATGTCTAAAAGACATTTAACACCAACCGACACTAGACTGAGCCCAGTCTAGACATTATAAGTCATTTTAAATCATTTATATCATATTAGAAAAGTAACATTTTACTTTTCTCAGTTTTACGCAAAATTCGTACATTTTACGTATTACGCGTTTTAGACCCGTGTTTCCAGTTTTTAGCAGGGTTTACCACCCAAATGGAACCTACCACTCATTTTATATTTTATTATGGGACATATGGACATGTCTAACAATACTTTAAAGTTTCATAATTTTACGACACCCGGTTTTACGTTTTGAGGCCTAATCATTTACGATTGGCAATTCCCGGAGTCAAAACTCATCCAATACTTGGATAATATCATCCAAGACCAACTCATCCCTTCCTATCCACTCATGAACCGCCCTAGGGGGGGGGGAGTCACACCCATGTGGCTTCATCTCATGAATTTACCCCTAGATCACCATTAAATTACAACTTGGTCACCAAGTTTTGGTAAT
The DNA here is from genome assembly GCA_030686995.1 of Artemisia argyi. Lineage (NCBI taxonomy): Eukaryota > Viridiplantae > Streptophyta > Magnoliopsida > Asterales > Asteraceae > Artemisia > Artemisia argyi. The sequence goes on along the minus strand of CM060697.1, from coordinate 15,517,175 downwards.
TTCCATGTAGTTTCCTAACCTCCTTATTTTGGACTATAAACAGCCCTCTTTCCCCCTTCCTTTGGCCGGCCATCAACACACACCATAACCACTCACACTTAGCTTCATTTCCTTCTAATTTCTTGCAAGGTTCAAGTACTTCTTCAAGTAGAAACCCTAGTTTGATCATAAGTTACCAAAACTTTTCCAAACCCTAGAATACTTGGTGATTTCTCTTGAGTTTAAATCCACTCAATTCACCTTAACCTTCATCATCCATCTTTCAAGAATACCAAGGGTAGAAAGGTTGCTTGAAGTGAAAAAGGGTTGAAGCAAGTCTATCAAAGTCCATTTCCTTACTTGTTACTCCTTTCTTTAATTAGAAAGCCAAAAGTTGTAAGCCTAAACCTAACATGCTTCTTGTTAATTTCTCATGTTCATATCATTTACATGTTATTCTTGCTATATTATGTGTTGTAATTATGTCCATGATGTATCATGATGAGTAAAAGATGTTGTTGTAATGAATTATTGAAACAAGTTACTAAAACAAGCAAACTAATGAATTTCTTGGTAAGACCTGATCAAAATGGTAAAAATATGATATTTGATTATTAAATATTGTATTAGAGGACTTAAAAAGGAAACCATAGCAATTTGAACCACCCAAAACGAGTATACGAGTCAAAAGTTACGCCCATTTGAAGTTACCAAAGATTTCCGGCAAAACTGCCAAATACCATTCTGATCAAATTTTGGTTTTGAAAGTCCCACTTCTGTTCCGATTTATCAAAAAGTTAAAACACGAAAGTTGTCCGGAACGACGTTTTCGTTCAGGAACAAAGAAGCTCGAGACCTAAAAATGCTTTCCGAGTGATAAAATTCTTCAAATTCTAAACAGCCCATTTTTAGGCGAAAGTCACTAGATTATAGTTATACTATGAAAGGAACAAGAGGTCTTATGACCTATAATCAAGACCACAACCATGGCTAGAGCCAAGGTTGTGTCTCATGACCTTGGAACAAGGACCAAAAGTCATGGCTAGGCCATGACGAAATGACCATACCAACTTACATAGGCGTAAACATGAAACAATGAATTAGGCGATATCTTGAACAAGCAATTTGGATCTACTTCACTTAAAAGGGAACCATGAGATTTTACCAAGAGAAAATGGTCATACAAGACTTATGAAACTACCCCTAATAACAATCTTCATGTACTAATAAACTTTCCTAAGTTTATTCAAATATCGGACATGTAACTTTTCGGATCAAAACTTATATCTATATATTTCATCAACTACTACAATAGTAGGGAGCCTCTTGTGAGGAGTTCATTATGTAAGCCGTCGAGTTGAGTTGTGGATTTACGAATTAAAGTGTCCTGGCTCCTCGAACGCTTACTAACATGACTTCTGAATTATGTCGGCCCGAACGGTAGTAAACGATATATAAAACATACATGTTTCATGAATCTTTTCTTTCTAAGACTTACATTATACATCATACCACATCATGGACTAAATGCAAGATATATATATAGGCACTCTACTCTGATCCTAAGTCACAACATTCTATTATAGGTTGCTCGTAGAAACCTACACGATCCAACCATCACCTTCATTACTTGCTATTCTACTTAAGGTGAGTTCATAGCCCCACTTTCCATTACTTAATTGTTTTACAAATCCTTGGGGGGAATACATGCTATTTCTAAATCGAATACAATGCTTTTAAATTGTATGCTTGCCTGATTGTTTTATTATCACTAAGTACCAACCTTGCTAAACCGAGATCCTTTATTATGAACCATTTAGTCGCTAGCAATAGTGAGCGCGAATATTAATAATAGGCCTATTGGGATTGACGAATCCCATTTGTATTGACTAAGTTCAAACAAATGCATTAATATTTGAGATTTAGGTATGTTAGCAAAGTACCTACCGGGATAAATCTGCCGATCGATATTGGTACACGTTAACGTTATGGTTTCATAAGCTTAGTGTATAATAACTGTTCCGGGCGTATAATAACGTAGCCTACCTGTTTTGTTTTCCAAACATTGGTGTGAGCCTATAACTCACACTACCAACATATTGTGTTCAAACGACTTAACAAACTCTATGAATATCACTCAACCTTTGTGTTGACCTCTCAAGCATGTATTTCAGGTTCATGACGATCAAGGATGGCACGGAAGGACACGGATACTCAAGAGGGCTATAAATTTTATTATCATTCAAAACTCATTTAAATTGTAAACATGGAACCATCTGGGACCTCATTTTGTAATCTCTGATATTTATATAATTTGAATGATAAATCTTTTAAAATGACTCATTTGGAGTTCGTTTTCTATTATTGTGACTATTGTGCCGTCAAGTAACACCCAGTTCGAATTCCGCTGCATCCATGAATTGGGGGTGTTACAGATTGGTACCAGAGCCATGGTTATAGAGAAACGGGTCTAATTGAGACCTAAACTATAACCGCAATTACAAACAAAAACATTTTATAGCCTTCCGCTCTCCGTGTCTTCCATCCTCCAAACGATTATGGACTTAGTAAGCATGTTATGTTACACAAACATATTAGTATATTCATATATACCCATTTTGAGCAATTCCCGTAGACATTTTTACGATACACATTTCTCACATTTTGAGCACTTCCCATAAACATTGAATTGTTCTAACATTGTAATTCTTCTTATAAAAATCATGTGCGTACCCACTTCTCCCGATTATGTGCCCACTCTACCTAATAACTTCCAAGTCTTACCACCCCCACCCGAGTTCGGATTTGACTTCGTAAATGCCTTCGCTTCTGATGACGAAGAGGAACCTTTCGAAGATTTAACCGACGAAGAAGAGGATGAACCGATGCCAACTAATTTTGCGATGAATATTTCTAATTATTTTGAACAAAATTATGTTGAGGCAGACTCCGAGGAGGATAATGAGTACGAATATGTACTAGAGCCATTACCACCACCACTATCATTTCCCTTTGTTATTCCTACATGTGATGATTTGGATCATTCATTATGGATCGTACCTCGACCACCATTGATCCAACAAGAAAGTCAACATGAAAACTATAGCCTCTCAAACTTCATCGACTCGTACCTCTATGACATACTAAATCAAGAAGTTGCCGATCAATCAGAGCTGCTCGGACCTTCTAACCCGCCATAGACTAGTGTGATGATACTAGTTATCTTTTGTACTACTATACTGATTAGACTCAGTTAGTAAATCCATGTAATAACTAGCGATAGTAAAAACGTTGTAATTACTAAACTGAAAGTATCAGCTAGTAAATTTTGAAGAAGCTTGTAATAAGTTTCGATTTTGTAAATCAACCAACGTTGTATGAATAAAACTTTTGTTTTATACTATCATGTGTTATGCCTTTAAATCTTCAACCATAATTATTCTATCATTCCCCATCAAAAATATGCTTATTCCACAACTCTCTACTCATGACATACCTTTTATATAATAGAATCATGGCGCCAACGAAGAAGACACCACCAACGATGACGCAAGCTGCCATCCGCAAACTGGTAAAGGACAGTATCAATGCAGCACTTATCACGGAACGAGCAGCCATAGCTACACAGGCCGCAACAGCCGCTAAAGCAACTAGAACTGCTAAAACTGCAAGAACTGCTAAAGCTACTAGAACTGCTGAAGCTGTTCGAGTTGCTGCAACTACCATCAATACCAGAGGACCAAACCCATCCGGTCCTCCAGTAATAAATATTGATCCGGTATATAAGAGCTGCACATTCAACGGTTATTTAAATTGCCAACCCACCAATTACAAAGGTACTAATGGAGCCGTAAATTTTAACCCCTGGTTTGAAAAAGCGGAGTTAGTAGTATTGATCAACAAATGCACCGAGAATGAGAAAGTCCAATATGCCACCGGTCCACTATTGGATGAAGCATTATCATGGTGGAATTTAGTATCTCAACCAATGAACATCCAAAATGATTATAAGCTTTCTGGGGATAACATGAAGAAAGAGTATTACCCTCACAGTGAAATGCCGTTAAAGGAACCATGTTGTCATCCAGAAGTAGAATTCTGGAACCATGAGGTTAAAGGAACCGACATCCTGAGTTACAACCGCCGATTCCAGGAATTGAGGATACTATGCCCAACGATGGTTTCGACAAATGAGAAACTTTTGGAAGAGTATATCTGGGGACTCCCACCAAGCATACAAGAGAACATGATTACGTCTAGTCCCAAAACACTTGATGAGGCTATGCGGATGTCTCGCAGCCTCATGGATCAGGTGGTTCAGACAGCGGAAACCCAAAGACAAAACTTCAACAACTCCAATAACAATAGAACCAACAACAACAAACGACCATGGGATGGTAACCATGGAAGTAACAACAACAACAACAACCATCATAACCAGCAAAACAAAAGACAAGGGGCTGCAACGACTTATGTTGCTGCACCAACCAAAGGTGGATATTCTGGGACTCAACCACAGTGTACTAAGTGCAATTTCCATCACTCTGGTCCTTGCCCGGCTAAGTGTCACCACTGTCAAAACACTGGACACCTCGCCCAGAATTGTAGAGCCAAGACTGTAGCTAACGGTAACAACGCACAACCAATAGTTATATGCTTCGGGTGTGGAGAAAGTGGTCATTACAGGAACAGATGTCCCCAACAGACAAGGCCAACAAGTTGAAGACATCCAATGGAAAGCATATATGATAAGAGGAGAAGGAGCTTATCAGAATCTCAACAACACTGCAGAACAATGAAGTTTAGAACTTATCAGTCATATTTATTTATGCACTCTGTTGTACTATGTGTATGTCATCCCTAGTAATGGGAATTTTATGACTTATGAATATTTGATGTTCAATAAACGACTCTTTTGTGATAATTCTCATCTATTGTACTTTCTATCTCCAAACCAATTTGATTGTTTAGCAGACTATTACCATTCTATGAGACTTACTCAGTTATCTTATAAACCATTCAACAAATTTTACTTCAAGCTAAATTGTTATCACTTTATTGTTTCACATCATTTTACTCCAAGATATTCTACCACATCCTAGAAAAATCACTTCGTTGATACCACCCTATAAATCGATATCATGCCTTCATTTCCAACTTTCATCACAAACCACTAAATCTCAACATACCAAAATGAAGAACACGAACCTTCTTAACCTTCTCACCATCATCATCTTCACAACCCTTAATCCCACAAGCTCACTTTCTGATCTTGATGCACTTTTAAAGCTCAAATCATCCTTAGTTACACCATAAGCAACCTCATCAGCTTTACAAGATTGAATACCACCTAAAACTTTTAAGAAACACATTATTACGTGACTAAACCGAACATCACATTATCGGTCCTAAATTATACATAGCCTGATCACCTATGTCTAATTCAGGAGGGATCATGTTATGCTGGGAGCAGTCACCTGTATGTTTTCTTAGAAACAAACTTCTCATAAGTAAACTCATCCTACGCCATACACTGAAACGACAAATCAAACTACATCACTCTAATCCTCATAAGTAACCACACCTCTTCATCGACACCACTCCAACATATAACACACACAGAACTTTGGGATGAAGTTCCCCGTAAGGGGTAGAGACTGTAACAATTCACAATTTCAGGTTAATTACCATTCCCGAAAAATTTCACTATTCACTTTTACTATTCATTTTTCCCAAAACTTTCCCGAAAGTTGATTTTTATTTGATATTCTCGAGTGATAAATCATTTCCATGGCAAATTAAATGTTTGACATTCGTCAGATCATTTTCGTGAAAGTTATTAAGGAATTACACGTTTTAGGGTAAAACGTCATTCAGAAATTCTACGTACAACGAAACTCGACCACGTTAAGTGACCCCACATCAGAAAAATGTTTGACACACTCATGATTTATTTGAGAATTAATCATGACTGAGAAAAACATGACCAAAGACTTCCCGGCAGGTCACCCAAACCAGTACTATTCTTACATGAGCACGCTTAACCGTATGGGCGATTAACCGTTAGACCACAAAACACGTTTCTAACAATTTGAGTTGTCAACATATTCTTTCCCTCCTCCATTGACCAAAAATCATCCCTTGATGTTATAAGTCATTTCCTTGATTTTTAGGCTTACGGTTTGATGTCTAAAAGACATTTAACACCAACCGACACTAGACTGAGCCCAGTCTAGACATTATAAGTCATTTTAAATCATTTATATCATATTAGAAAAGTAACATTTTACTTTTCTCAGTTTTACGCAAAATTCGTACATTTTACGTATTACGCGTTTTAGACCCGTGTTTCCAGTTTTTAGCAGGGTTTACCACCCAAATGGAACCTACCACTCATTTTATATTTTATTATGGGACATATGGACATGTCTAACAATACTTTAAAGTTTCATAATTTTACGACACCCGGTTTTACGTTTTGAGGCCTAATCATTTACGATTGGCAATTCCCGGAGTCAAAACTCATCCAATACTTGGATAATATCATCCAAGACCAACTCATCCCTTCCTATCCACTCATGAACCGCCCTAGGGGGGGGGAGTCACACCCATGTGGCTTCATCTCATGAATTTATGATGAGGCGAAAAATGATCCGTTTTTAGGGGGTCATTTAAGCCCGAATCCGAATTTATTTGATCAAATATTGCCCTAAATCGTTCCTTTTGTGATTTTAGGTGTTTGGAGAGTGAATTCTGGAAAAGAGGCTATTTTGGACGTTTTTGGAGCATAAAGTGAAGAAAACAACAAAGTACCAAATCCAAGCTGGAATTACAAGGTGACGGCGTCAAGAATTTACTCTTGACGGCGTCAGAAAGGATGAATATTTTACCGAAGGTTGTGAAGGCGTCAGATGAAGAGATGACGGCGTCAAAATGACCAAGATTAATTCACCGAGGGTGGTGACGGCGTCACATAGGCCGTCACGATTGGATCTAGGGCGTCCGAGGAAGTATATGGCGGCGAGTTGACGGCGTCAGATTTTACTCTTGACGCCGTCAGGACGATTTTCCTATATATAGTTTTCTAGTTTTTTCATAAAAGGGGAGAAGTTTTGGTGAAACCCTAAAGACGATTTTGGTGCCTCTTTTACAGGTTTTTCAAGGGTTCCAAACCCTTGAGACCTTGCATTGTAATTGAGATAAGTATACTCTTAATTCAATCAATATGTCTATGTGTTGGTTGTCTATCTTTTGTTCTTATCTTAATTCTACTATGCTAGGCTAAATTTCCTTTGTGTTTGCTTAGATCTAATGAAACCTAGATGTTGATTATGTGTTGATTACTTGTCTATTCTTGTTTTGAATGAATGATATTATATGTTAGGCTTAAGAAAACTGGCAGATCTCCAAATGGTAACATGCTTGAACGTCTTAAGAAACATGAACCGAGGCGTACTAGGTCTTTATTGGTTGTATTTAATGCATGAGCCACTGTTTACAATCCCTATAGTTGTGCTGGGTCATGGTGTAGGAGGAGATAAGAGCTCATAGAGTTGGGGAGTTATGTATGCCACTCCACGAATGGTATTAAGGAATACAACCCGTCATTCATACAAGTGTAACAAGTAATTAACATGTAAAAGATATCTAGGGAGTAATGAAGTCTAAGTAAACACAATTTCTCCAACCACTGCTCACAACCTTAGTTTAATATTAGTTTAATTTCATTTTCATTAGTTAATTAGTTATAAAGTAGTTTTTGGGTTAGTTGATTAGCAACTAATTCCGCCCACTCCTTCAAAACCCGAGATTTTAATTGCTTTCATAAAATATAAAAACACAAAAATAATCATCTTCCATCTCTAGAACTATTAATTAGGCTTTCTAATCCTAGCGACACTATTCCTAAGCTGAACGATCAATCCCCCGGTACTTGTCACTATACTATACTACAACGATCAGGTACACTGCCTGGTGGGGGTTGTAAGCCTCGCAAGATCCCTCGAGAGGTAAAGCAAGGTGCGATTCCCACGCATCAAGTTTTTGGCGCCGCAGCCCGGGGAATAGTTATTGTCTAGGTTAGGATTTCTTTTTATTAGGTCTACTTGCTAGATTCCTTTCTAGTAAGATTTCTATTTTTATTTTTAGGTTTTCTTTAGTCTATCTTTTTCTTTGTGTGTTTGTTCGTAATTTCCATTGACTCTTCCGTTCACCATTATGGAGTACGCGAATCCACCATACCACCAACCACAAAGGCCATTCTACCCTATTGACATCTTGAATTTCAAACAATATCGAGATGAACCCATATATGATGCATGGACTCGTTTTAAAATTTTACTTCGAAAATTCCCTCATCATAGTTTCTCTTTATCATCCCTAACCGAAACCTTTTACTATCGTGTCAGCCAATGTGACCAAATGCGCATCGATGATTTTGCCGATGGGGGCCCTAGGGAATTAAATGATGAAGAAGCATGGGATACCATAGAAAACTGTGCCCAATATTATTATGGAGTAGACAACCCAACAAACAACATCACAAATCAATCAAAAACAAGTCTGAAGGAGCAAACAGGAAGTTTGTCTGGGGATGAGTATACTCATGTTGAGATACCTAGTTGGATGTCACCTAAAGCCATAGTGCAAAGCAAACACATAGGTAATCTTGATAAAATGGAGGATGAGGTGGATAATCCAAGCCCACAAAGTACCCCACAAATCCTACCATCATTTGAGGCACACACACCGCCCGTGACTTACCCGGAAGAAGTAGAAGAGACTATAGGAACCCCAATAGAGGTAGAACCTTTGAACCAAACACAACTAGAGGATATAGGTTTGAATACTTATAATGATAACCTTACTCTTAGTTCTAGGGAAGTTCCAAGTTTTGATGAACCGGAGCCTCAACCAAAACCATTACCTAATCTTCCATCCTTGGATGAAGATTTAGGAATTGAAATAGGTCCCAGTCCACCCATCAAACCATGTAGTCCGGGTAGTTTTACGTTGAAGGTAGTAGACCCCAAGCCTTGTAGAGAAGAAGCCAACATAGGAGTGGACCATGACCTTACATACTTACATCACCCATTTATGATTGATCATAAGAAATATTATGGGTTTAAACTGGGTTTATTAGGTCAAGATGGATCCCCAACTAATAATCTCTTGAAGTTGATTGAAAATGATCCCTTTCTAGGAGAAAATCTTAATCTACCCGTTACCCCGATTGAATTAGGTAAGGTTATGATGATAGGAGCACAACGCTTTGAGCATATAATTCATCCACCACTCTTTCTTCATGTGGCATACTTCTACCGAGATGGTGTGTATCGCTACTACCACCCGCACTTAATCCTAAGTGTAGGGAAAACCTCACCTTTATCCGTGAAATAAGGGTAGAGTCAGGCTCGTGACTCGAACAAAAACAAGCGCTTCTTGGGAGGCAACCCATGTTTTGTGTGATTTTAATTGTTTGATTGTTATTTGCTTCCGTATGCATGTTTTATTTTTATTGTTGGTTGATCATGTTTCTCAATTAAAATGTGGAAATACTTTATTATGTTGTTTAGCCTAGTCTTAACTTCAACCTAAAGGTATTTTTTTTTTTTTTTTTTTGCAAAAGATAAGTGTAAGGGGAAACCCCAAATATGTTTTTTAAGAAACAAACCGATCATGATTCTCCACAATATTTAATGAACATGTGTATTCGTATTGTTAGAGTCAAATGCTTGTATTGAGTCATAATGTAGTTTTGCAGGATTTTCCAGGAAGTAGGACAAAGTTTTTCCAGAAATTTTCCGGAAACTTAACATAAAGATTTCTGCAGGTTCATTCTGACGGCGTCAGGCAATTGCTCTTGACGGCGTCAGGAGTCAAAAATCTGGAAATTTTACCAGTTTTGTTTTTCTAACGGAGTCTTATAAGTTTTTGTGAATTATTAAGTTTTATAATCTCCAGGAAATCTGCAAACTTCATTCCACAAGCATTATATCTTACTTTGTTTTCTAGGATTTAGTAACTTATATAGGATGCCGCCGATTTTACGCGAGGTTGCCTTGTCTACTTTTGTCAGGATTTACAGGTTATTTGAGACAAGAAGATGATTTATATTCTGGAAGGGAAGCTTTGATTGTTCGTTTTCTTGGAGGAAGATTTAACCTGGCCAACCTAAAATCCATACCGAGCGAATCAGGGGAGTATTTGATTTCATTATCTTTACTTCTTAACTTTTACATTCTTTACTTGAACATTGGGGACAATGTTCATCCTAAGTGTAAGGGGAGGGTAAAAAGATGATACCTTACATATGCACTTTCGCTTGAGTTTGTTTTGTTTGATAGTAGATGAGTAATAAAACTATGAGAAATACTTGTTAGTGCAATTTTAGCGCCAAATTTAAAATTTTTTACAACATTTAGGAGTGAAACTTTAGCCATAGCAAGCGTCTCATGGATAGGAGGTTGTATGACTAGCACATAACCGTATATTCAGAAAAATTTTCCACCAAAAAATGTGAGGTTCGCCTTTAGATTTGATAGGAAAAGCATTCATTATTGGTGCTTATGAGTGTACCGGTAGCATTTAGATTCTAGAACTTGCGTTAGTGATGCATCCCGAGACCGCTAGTGAGACTACATTCGTGTAGTAGGATTTACTACATGATAAGAGGCATTAGGATCACCCTTGTGTTAAACCCGTATTACGATTACTTGACCATTTAAGTCATATTACTTGGCTAGTTAAGTCAACTAATTTTTCCCACACCCTTAGCGTTGTACTCATTTTTAGTACACGATACCCCTAGTACACCCCTCCGAGCCTATCTTTTCATTTCTAACTTTAAGCATTTTACTTAAAGGAAGAATTTGTTACACCCCACTTAAATGTACACCCAAATCGCCTTAGCCTTCCGTGTATGCGCTCATTTTTAGTGCATTATTGTTATTTGTTAAACCCTAAGTTAACTTTCTAATTGATTACATGGTTGCTAAGTCGAGTCATATCCTTGTACATATTGTTTTGGGACGATTGGGACTCATGGGTAAGTACTTATTTTATGGAGTAATGGGGAAGAACAACACTTATTACCCCCATATGTACGCTAATCTTAAAAGTGCTCCAAGTGTTTTGATTTTCTTAATTCGAGTCATTAGAATAGTTTAATGTAAAGTATGTAAAGATTCAAGTGTAAGGGGAATTCTCATCCCCTATGATGTATTATTTTGGATGGTAGGGTAAGAGTGTATGAAAAAAAAAAAAAAAAAAAAAAAAAAAAAAAAAAAAAAAAATCGAAAAAATCAAGAAAAAGAAAAAAAAAAAAATAGAAAAGAAAGAGAGAAAAAACATACGGACTACCATCCCGTTTTCATTCTATGTTCATTTTATGTTTTTAGTTATTTTTCATTTATTAGCTTAAGTCGAGTCTAGTCTTGGCTTAGCAACGCCATCTTGTACATGTAATTAACTAAGATTGTTAACTCGCCACCAGTGAAATCCCCTTTATCCAACAAAACCGTGTAATTCATATCCCTACACCTAACGTTATAACCCTTTAAAAAGACCTCTTTGATAGTTTATCCTAGGTGCTTACGCCATGTGGTGGAGGTTTGATCCTTTCCCAAGCCTATGGTAATCTATTTTGCTAGGACAGGTAGTGAGAGATATCTTCCATTTCCATAATGTTATATTACTTTATTACACCCGAGAGATGTGAGTATCTAAACACTATTTGTGAGGTGCTTGTGTATGACCTCCGTGCTTGTCTATTGGTCTTTAGTGGAACGATTATTTGTTGTAATTACTTTTATATTAGTGTTAAATGACCCCTAACTTGTCTTTTGAGTAGAATAAAAGCTCATTTGCTTGAGGACAAGCAAATCTCAAGTGTAAGGGTATATGATGAGGCGAAAAATGATCCGTTTTTAGGGGGTCATTTAAGCCCGAATCCGAATTTATTTGATCAAATATTGCCCTAAATCGTTCCTTTTGTGATTTTAGGTGTTTGGAGAGTGAATTCTGGAAAAGAGGCTATTTTGGACGTTTTTGGAGCATAAAGTGAAGAAAACAACAAAGTACCAAATCCAAGCTGGAATTACAAGGTGACGGCGTCAAGAATTTACTCTTGACGGCGTCAGAAAGGATGAATATTTTACCGAAGGTTGTGAAGGCGTCAGATGAAGAGATGACGGCGTCAAAATGACCAAGATTAATTCACCGAGGGTGGTGACGGCGTCACATAGGCCGTCACGATTGGATCTAGGGCGTCCGAGGAAGTATATGGCGGCGAGTTGACGGCGTCAGATTTTACTCTTGACGCCGTCAGGACGATTTTCCTATATATAGTTTTCTAGTTTTTTCATAAAAGGGGAGAAGTTTTGGTGAAACCCTAAAGACGATTTTGGTGCCTCTTTTACAGGTTTTTCAAGGGTTCCAAACCCTTGAGACCTTGCATTGTAATTGAGATAAGTATACTCTTAATTCAATCAATATGTCTATGTGTTGGTTGTCTATCTTTTGTTCTTATCTTAATTCTACTATGCTAGGCTAAATTTCCTTTGTGTTTGCTTAGATCTAATGAAACCTAGATGTTGATTATGTGTTGATTACTTGTCTATTCTTGTTTTGAATGAATGATATTATATGTTAGGCTTAAGAAAACTGGCAGATCTCCAAATGGTAACATGCTTGAACGTCTTAAGAAACATGAACCGAGGCGTACTAGGTCTTTATTGGTTGTATTTAATGCATGAGCCACTGTTTACAATCCCTATAGTTGTGCTGGGTCATGGTGTAGGAGGAGATAAGAGCTCATAGAGTTGGGGAGTTATGTATGCCACTCCACGAATGGTATTAAGGAATACAACCCGTCATTCATACAAGTGTAACAAGTAATTAACATGTAAAAGATATCTAGGGAGTAATGAAGTCTAAGTAAACACAATTTCTCCAACCACTGCTCACAACCTTAGTTTAATATTAGTTTAATTTCATTTTCATTAGTTAATTAGTTATAAAGTAGTTTTTGGGTTAGTTGATTAGCAACTAATTCCGCCCACTCCTTCAAAACCCGAGATTTTAATTGCTTTCATAAAATATAAAAACACAAAAATAATCATCTTCCATCTCTAGAACTATTAATTAGGCTTTCTAATCCTAGCGACACTATTCCTAAGCTGAACGATCAATCCCCCGGTACTTGTCACTATACTATACTACAACGATCAGGTACACTGCCTGGTGGGGGTTGTAAGCCTCGCAAGATCCCTCGAGAGGTAAAGCAAGGTGCGATTCCCACGCATCAATTTACCCCTAGATCACCATTAAATTACAACTTGGTCACCAAGTTTTGGTAATTTCCATGTAGTTTCCTAACCTCCTTATTTTGGACTATAAATAGCCCTCTTTCCCCCTTCCTTTGGCCGGCCATCAACACACACCATAACCACTCACACTTAGCTTCATTTCCTTCTAATTTCTTGCAAGGTTCAAGTGCTTCTTCAAGTAGAAACCTTAGTTTGATCATAAGTTACCAAAACTTTTCCAAACCCTAGAATACTTGGTGATTTCTCTTGAGTTTAAATCCACTCAATTCACCTTAACCTTCATCATCCATCTTTCAAGAATACCAAGGGTAGAAAGGTTGCTTGAAGTGAAAAAGGGTTGAAGCAAGTCTATCAAAGTCCATTTCCTTACTTGTTACTCCTTTCTTTAATTAGAAAGCCAAAAGTTGTAAGCCTAAACCTAACATGCTTCTTGTTAATTTCTCATGTTCATATCATTTACATGTTATTCTTGCTATATTATGTGTTGTAATTATGTCCATGATGTATCATGATGAGTAAAAGATGTTGTTGTAATGAATTATTGAAACAAGTTACTAAAACAAGCAAACTAATGAATTTCTTGGTAAGACCTGATCAAAATGGTAAAAATATGATATTTGATTATTAAATATTGTATTAGAGGACTTAAAAAGGAAACCATAGCAATTTGAACCACCCAAAACGAGTATACGAGTCAAAAGTTACGCCCATTTGAAGTTACCAAAGATTTCCGGCAAAACTGCCAAATACCATTCTGATCAAATTTTGGTTTTGAAAGTCCCACTTCTGGTCTGATTCATCAAAAAGTTAAAACACGAAAGTTGTCCGGAACGACGTTTTCGTTCAGGAACAAAGAAGCTCGAGACCTAAAAATGCTTTCCGAGTGATAAAATTCTTCAAATTCTAAACAGCCCATTTTTAGGCGAAAGTCACTAGATTATAGTTATACTATGAAAGGAACAAGAGGTCTTATGACCTATAATCAAGACCACAACCATGGCTAGAGCCAAGGTTGTGTCTCATGACCTTGGAACAAGGACCAAAAGTCATGGCTAGGCCATGACGAAATGACCATACCAACTTACATAGGCGTAAACATGAAACAATGAATTAGGCGATATCTTGAACAAGCAATTTGGATCTACTTCACTTAAAAGGGAACCATGAGATTTTACCAAGAGAAAATGGTCATACAAGACTTATGAAACTACCCCTAATAACAATCTTCATGTACTAATAAACTTTCCTAAGTTTATTCAAATATCGGACATGTAACTTTTCGGATCAAAACTTATATCTATATATTTCATCAACTACTACAATAGTAGGGAGCCTCATGTGAGGAGTTCATTATGTAAGCCGTCGAGTTGAGTTGTGGATTTACGAATTAAAGTGTCCTGGCTCCTCGAACGCTTACTAACATGACTTCTGAATTATGTCGGCCCGAACGGTAGTAAACGATATATAAAACATACATGTTTCATGAATCGTTTCTTTCAAAGACTTACATTATACATCGTACCACATCATGGACTAAATGCAAGATATATATATAGGCACTCTACTCCAATCCTAAGTCACAACATTCTATTATAGGTTGCTCGTAGAAACCTACACGATCCAACCATCACCTTCATTACTTGCTATTCTACTTAAGGTGAGTTCATAGCCCCACTTTCCATTACTTAATTGTTTTACAAATCCTTGGGGGGAATACATGCTATTTCTAAATCGAATACAATGCTTTTAAATTGTATGCTTGCCTGATTGTTTTATTATCACTAAGTACCAACCTTGCTAAACCGAGATCCTTTATTATGAACCATTTAGTCACTAGCAATAGTGAGCGCGAATATTAATAATAGGCCAATTGGGATTGACGAATCCCATTTGTATTGACTAAGTTCAAACAAATGCATTAATATTTGAGATTTAGGTATGTTAGCAAAGTACCTACCGGGATAAATCTGCCGATCGATATTGGTACACGTTAACGTTATGGTTTCATAAGCTTAGTGTATAATAACTGTTCCGGGCGTATAATAACGTAGCCTACCTGTTTTGTTTTCCAAACATTGGTGTGAGCCTATAACTCACACTACCAACATATTGTGTTCAAACGACTTAACAAACTCTATGAATATCACTCAACCTTTGTGTTGACCTCTCAAGCATGTATTTCAGGTTCATGACGATCAAGGATGGCACGGAAGGACACGGATACTCAAGAGGGCTATAAATTTTATTATCATTCAAAACTCATTTAAATTGTAAACATGGAACCATCTGGGACCTCATTTTGTAATCTCTGATATTTATATAATTTGAATGATAAATCTTTTAAAACGACTCATTTGGAGTTCGTTTTCTATTATTGTGACTATTGTGCCGTCAAGTAACACCCAGTTCGAATTCCGCTGCATCCATGAATTGGGGGTGTTACATATAGTGACAAGTACCGGGGGATTGATCGTTCAACTCAGGAATAGTGTAACAAGGATTAGAAAGCCTAAAAACTAGGTCTAGAGGTGAGGGATGATTCTTTTTGAATTTTTATATTTTGATAAAAGCAATTAAAATCTCGGGTTTTTGGAAGAGTGGGCGGAATTAGTTGCTAGTCAACTAACCCAATAACTAAAGATGCAATTAAAATAAAATAACAAAAATGAAAATAAAACTAATTAAACTAGTGGTGTGAACAATAATGGGAAAATTGTTTTTACTTAGATTTCATTACTCCATAGATATCTTTTACAGGTTGATAGTTTGTTACAATTGCGTGGATGACGGGTTATATTCCTTAATACCATTCGTGGGGTGGCGTACGTACTTCCCCAACTCTATAAGCTCCTACTTCACTCCTATGTCGAGCGTGCAAGAAGATCCTAACATGGGATCATTAGAATTCGCTCATGCCTTAAATACAACCATAAAAACCTACTACGCATTGGTTCATGTTTCTTAAGACGTTCAAGCATGTTACCCTATGGAAGTCTGCCAGTTTTCTTAAGCCAAACATCGAAATCATTCATCCGTAACAACTATAAACAAGCAATCAACCCATAATCAACATCTAGGCTTCACTACATCTAAGCAAACACACAAGAGATCTAGCCTAGCATGTTAAAATCAAGACAAGCGTAAGATATATTCAAACAACACATAGACATATTGAATGAATTGAAAGGATACTTATCTGTAACAACCCGCATTTTCAGGACATGTCTCCTATTCACTATTCATCAGTTACTATTCATCATTTACTATTCACTGGTCACTATTCATCATTTTCGGAGTCAGTTTGTGATTCCGAGAACCGTTCAGAAATTTTACTATTCATGTGACACTATTCATTTCCGGAAGGAAATCACTATTCACGATTGCCGTTCATTTCATCGTAAACTGAGTTTACGGGTCTTCAGATTCGCGTAACCAATATGGTTTAGCTGCAAATTCATGCATCATTCATTAATGACATTTCATACAGAGTAGAGTAGTCTACCAATCATCATCACATTAGTTACTACACAGATATGCATTATTTCTATATACGTATGCTTAATTTGTAATTAACGTTACCACTCAGTTTTACTACGAACGTATACCCAATACTCCCGACTACGATCCTAATATATTTTCATACTCATTATAATAATATAAAAATTATATTATTAATTTACCCGGTGTTTTGAAATCAATTACTATATTTCACGGTCGGAGCTTATTACTCCGTCGGTTTGCGTTATTTCAATTCAATAAGTATTTTAACACCCGATTCTCATCAGGAATATTATTTTACAACTTTTACAACTTCATCGTATTTTATTTCACCACGTTAACATTTATTTTTAGTTAACTTGGTACCCGATAACACCTAAAATACAAAATATCTAACCAACACATGTGTTAGACAAGCTCATTACTTGAGCCACCAACATTTTTCCATGTTTTGCTCTTGTGTGTGTGCCACCCCCCCCCCCCCTAAGACCAAAGACCAAAGACCAACTTTTGACTAGACCATAAATATATACTTCCATCATTCATTATTTTTCATTCTAACACATTCATTTACACCAACAAAACTAGAAATGCTCTCATCTTCCTTTCCCCCTTTGTGTACAAATCGATCCAACCAAGAACAGAAGAAGAAACCATAAACTTTCAAGATCCAAGTGTTTAATCAAGTTCTAATCATGATCTAGTTGGGGTTTTGTGGTAAAAACCCTAGGTTATTAATCAATTTCTCATTAAATCACCTCAAATATTCAAGTAAGCTTCAAGAACACTTTTGATCTTTTCATACTTTCATTTACTTTATATTTTTATGTATTTTCAAGATATATTGGTAAAACATGCAAGTATGTATGATCCATACCACTTATTACTCATTTCTTTTCTTTATAAACATAGATCTACAATTTTTACTAGCAATCTCATTAGATCCACTAAGATTGGTGATGTCTAGGAACCCATGACACCCTAAGAAGGTGTATGGTAGGACTTGGTACTTGTGGAGTTGATTTGAGATAGTTTGGTTAAGTCTTGAACAAGTTACAAACTAGAAAAGTTGATTTTTACAACTATATAAAAGCTATTGTCCTTTTTTGTTAAACGTGGGAAACTCAGGGTATAGGGTGTAATTTCGGACCAAAGATTTAGAAAATACATTCCGAGACAAAACTATGGCCGAAAACGGGATATAAACGAGTTAATAACGAAGGAGATATGATTTTCCGAATATTAACAACGAAAAATACTTTCAAATATAGGTTCTGTCCCAAATCGCCAATTTCAGAAAACTCAGGGGTTTCCGGGTAACATTGGGTTAGATATTCAGAAAATACTTTCAAAAACGAAACCGTGGCCGCTTGAATCACTAAAATCCGAGTTACGACGAAAAGGATATGCTATTTTCAATTTTAACGACGAAAACTATTTTCTGAAAAATAGCTTGCTGTTGAACAGTTTTCATGGACTGTTTCGAGACGTAAAACTTGATCTAGCCGTCCCGACTTATCAAAAATATATTAGTATGTTGTCCCACGATTCCGGGAATATAAAGAACGTAGAAAACGAGCTTATAACGAAAAAGATACAAGTGTTTGAACTTAGACGATTTTTACAAATTTCCATCAGCTTTTCTATTATTATTTTGCCGCAAAACTGTCTTTGCGAGACACCATTTTCTTGGCTGTTTTTCTTTATGATCGGATCAATTTGAGTCCGAGCCGTAGTTTTATGAAATCAAGATCTTCCAACAAGCTTTTCAAATCAATTGGCCGTTCGTCGAATAGACTTATAACGAATAAACTACGACCTCATCTATATACCCGATAAACTATATATATTTTGACAGCTTTTACTATAATGAAATTTTCTAAGTGTTGAACATAATACTTTCAAGTAACAACAATAAGAGTCGATTTTCTTATCGATCAAGACCCGTATAACCAAAAGTTAAATGACACAACTTCAAGATATTGTTACAAGGTTTTCAAAAACGCCGAGTTTTATCACTAACCATTAACGTACAACATTTCGCGACTTGTTTTGCGAGGCCATTTTGGGCATATTTTCAAGTAACGAAAATGTTATTTTTGCGACAAAAACATTATAATTGCCGATAGAACACCAAACAAGGATCGTGGAGTACCGTTTCAACCTATTTACATGAAAAATGGTTATTAACCTAACGAGACGTCAAAAATGTATTTTTCGACGATAAACGTTATTTTCAAAACTAACGAGTGGTATCGATAACATACGTATTTGCATGTGTAGCATTATTTCATTTCTTACATTAGATCATACCATTCATGTTAGGTTACGGTTAGAGATCGTGCCTCATTTCTGTGTATTCACTTTTGTCATCGTAGCTATAGCACCAGGTGAGTTCATAACCCCTACTTTTACTTGTTTTACAACTATTTTGGGAGAAGATACATGCTCCTTACTATTTAAATTCAATGCTTGTTTTACTTGAACGCGATTCATTTTCTCAAACATTACTGGATGGTTGAAATACTTGATTGAATACTTGAATACATTATGAATTACCTATTCCATCCTTGATTACTTTATTACGAATGCAAGTACATTACTTTATTGCGGACATAAATACAAAACTGTTACATTGCCTGAGTTACCTATTACTGCCACTGATGTCCCCTTTATCATGAACCGTTAATTACATGCGTGTGAGCGCGAATGCTGTGGATAGATCTATTTGGGTTGACACCCCGTCCGAGTTGGTCGCGCCAACCTGTCAAACGGACGCATATCATTCGGATTACTTCCGAGTGTCTGGCAAACACTTACTTGGGGCAATTTATGCTTGATTGCATACGATTACGTCGAGCTTCGGGGTCATGAGCTTAAGGCATTGTATTTTACTTTTGGGTTAACGTTGTATTTGTTATAATGGTTAACCCTACTGAAAATCTCATGTTCCGCAAAATACTTATTACTTTTGTTTACATAAACCAACTCATATTTGGCAGTGGGTCGTAAACACACAGGTTACAAGTCTCTTATGGCGGGACTTGCAACTGAGTGGATTTACGATGCCTTTGCTGGGAAATACTTGATTACTGGAAACACTTGTTTACGGGAAATACTTGTTTACTTAAAACTATGAACTCACCAGCTTTATGCTGACGTTTTAGCATGTATTTTCAGGTTTTAAGCAATGGCACACTACAGGAGGTTTTGGCAGGGCATGGCATGGTCATAGAAGACTCTGATATTCGTTTGGGGACCGTTTTAAACTATGTTAAGGGCCTACTTCCGCACAAATTTTAAACAATGTAAATTCAATACTTTTAGTTAAACGATTTTATTCTAAATGATTGAAATGAAAACCATTTTACACTCGTTTTGTAATACCAATTGAGTTACACCCCAGCTACATGTATGCTTCCGCTAGACCCGATTCTGGGGGTGTAACAGATTGGTATCAGAGCTTTGGCTATAGCGAACTAAGTGTTTTTAAAACCTAGACTATAGCTACTTTTACGAAAACTTAACCCTATGACCGTCACGTGCCTGCCTGCCAAGCTGAAGCCTCATTTGTGGTTTGTTGCTGACTTAGGTGATGGGATTTGTGTAACACCCCCAATTCATGGACGCAGCGGAATTCGAACTGGATGTTACTTGACGGCACAATAGACACAATAATAGAAAACGAACTCCAATTGAGTCGTTTTAAAAGATTTATCATTCAAATTGTATAAATATCAGAGATTACAAAATGAGGTCCCAGATGGTTCCATGTTTACAAATTAAATGAGTTTTGAATGATAATAAAATTTATAGCCCTCTTGAGTATCCGTGCCCTTCTGTGCCATCCTTTGTCGTCATGAACCTGAAATACATGCTTGAGAGGTCAACACAAAGGTTGAGTGGAATTCGTAGAGTTTAGTTAAATCGTTTGAACACAATAATCGTAGTGTTTGTAGTTAAATCGTTTGAACACAATAATCGTAGTGTGAGCTATAGACTCACACCAATGTTTAGAAAACAAAATCGTTATTTATTTCACTAAGCTCATACAACCAAAGCGTTAACATCGAACCAACAAAATTGGAATTATAGAAGCCCTATCAAGGTACTTTTGCCGTTTATACCGCTAAATCTCAAATATAGTGCATTTGTGTGAACTCGTCGTTGTTCAACACAAATGGGATCCGTCAATCCCAATAGATCTATTCACAATATTCGCGCTCACTAAAGGTAGTGACTAATGGTTCATGATATAGGGACTTCGAACATGGCAATCGTTACTTAGTGATAATAAAACATCGTCGGGTAGCATACAGTAGAAAGCATCGTGTTCGAGTAGAAAAATAATAGCATGTATTCCCCCCATGGGTTTGTAAAATAGTTAAACAATAGAAAGTGGGGCTACGAACTCACCTTAAGTTATGTAGTGAGTAATGAATGTGATGGTCGAATCGTGAAGGTTTCTACAAGCAACCTATAATAGAATGTCGCGACTTAGGATCGGAGTAAAGAATATGAAGTAGTGCCTATATATATATCTTGCATTTAGTCCATGATGTGGTATGATGTATATTGTATGTCCTTGAAAGAAAAGATTCATGAACATGTATGTTTTGTATATCGTTTTCTACCGTTCGGGCTGACATATTTCAGAAGTCATGTTAGTAAGCGTTCGAGGAGCCAGGACACTTTAACTCGTAAATCCACAACTCAACTCGACGGCTTACATAATGAACTCCTCACATGAGGCTCCCTACTATTGTAGTAGTTGATAACATATATAGATATAAGTTTTGATTCGAAAAGTTACATGTCCGATATTTGAATAAACTTAGGAAAGTTTATTAGTACATGAAGATTGTTATTAGGGGTAGTTTCATAAGTCTTGAATGACCATTTTCTCTTGGTAAAATCTCATAGTTTCCTTTTAAGTGAAGTAGATCCAAATTGCTTGTTCAAGTTATCGGCTAATTCATTGTTTCATGTTTACGCCTATGTAAGTTGGTATGGTCATTTCGTCATGGCCTAGCCATGACCTTTGGTCCTTGTTCCAAGGTCATGAGACACAACCTTGGCTCTAGCCATGGTTGTGGTATTGATTATAGGTCATAAGACCTCTTGTTCCTTTCAAAGTATAACCATAATCTAGTGACTTTCGCCTAAAAATGGGCTGTTTAGAATTTGAAGAAATTTATCACTCGGAAAGCATTTTCAGGGCTCGAGCTTCCTTCTTCCTGAACGAAAACGTCGTTTCGGACAACTTTCGTGTTTTAACTTTTTGATGAATCGGACCAGAAGTGTGACTTTCAAAACCCAAATTTGATCAGGAAGCTATTTGGCAGTTTTGCCGGAAATCTTTGGTAATTTCAAATCGCCATAACTTTTGACTCGTATACTCGTTTTGGGTGGTTCAAATTGCTATGGTTTCCTTGTTAAGTCCTCTACTGTAATATGTAATGATCTAAAATCATAATTTTACCATTTTGGTCGTGGTTCTCCAAGAAATTCATTAGTTTGCTTGTTTTAGTAACTTGTTTCAACAATCCATAACAATAACTTGTTTTGTTCACTTTTATACATCATGGACATAACTACAAGACATAATATAGCAAGAATAACATGTAAATAACATGAACATGATTATTTAACAAGAATCATGTTAGGGTTTGGCTTACAACTTTTGGCTTTCAAACATGAAAGGAAGTTAACATGTAAGGATAGGACATTGATAGACTTGCTTCAACCCACTTCACTTCATGCAATCTTTCTACCCTTGATATTCTTGAAAGATGAATGATGAAGGTTTAGGTGACTTGAGTGGATTCAAACTCAAGAGAAATCACCAAGTATATTAGGGATTGGAAGAGTTTTGGTGAATGATAATCTAGCTAGGGTTTCTATCTTGAAGAATCACTTGAACCTTGCAAGAACTTGGAAGAAATAAAGCTAAGTGTGGAATGAAATAGGGTGTGGTGTGTGGCGTTCAAGTGAAGGGAGGAGGGAGTATTTATAGTCCATTTAAGGAGGTTAGGAAGTTAACTAGGAAGTTTCCTAAACTTGGTGACCAAGTTGTAATTAACTAATGATCTAAGGGTAGTTTCATGAGATGAAGCCACATGGGTGTGACTCCCCCTCCTAGTGGCGGTTTGGAAACTTGGGGAGAAAGGGTTAGACTTGTGATGATCTTATCCAAGATACTTGGTTAGTTTTGACTCCGGGAAATGCCAATCGTAAATGATTAAGCCTCAAAACGTAAAACCGGGTGTCGTAAAATTATGGAACTTGGAAGAATGGTTAAACATGTCCATATAGTCCATAATAAAATATAAAATGAGTGGTAGGATCTATCGGGTGCTAAAACCCTGCTAAAAACTGGAAACACGGGTCTAAAACGCGTAATTCGCGTAAAACGCTGAATATTGCGTAAAATTGAGAAAAGTAAAATATTACTTTTCTAATAGGTTATAAATGATTTAAAATGACTTATAATGTCTAGACTGGGCTCAGTCTAGTGTCGGTTGGTATTAAATGTCTTTTAGACATCAAACCGTAAGCCTAAAAATCACGAATTGACTTATAACATCAAGAGATGATTTTTGGTCAATGGAGGAGGGAAAGAATATGTTGACTTTTTCTAAGAAGTTGAAAACTCAAATAGTCTTAGAAACGCGTTTCGTGGTCTCACGGTTAATCGCTCATACGGTTAAGCGTGCTCATGCGAGAATAGTACAGGCTTGGGTGACCTGTTGGGAAGTTTTTGGTCATGTTTTTCTCAGTCACGATTAATTCTCAAATAAATCATGAGTGTGTCAAACATTTTTCTGATGTGGGGTCACCTGACGAGGTCGAATTTCGTTGTGCGTAGAATTTCTGAATGTCGTTTTACCCTAAAACGTGTAATTCCTTAATAACTTTCACGAAAATGATCTGACGGATGTCAAACATTTAATTTGCCATGGAAATGATATATCACTTGAGAATATCAAATAAAAATCAACATTCGGGAAAATTTCGGAAAGAAATGAATAGTAAAAATGAATAGTAACATGAATAGTAAAAGTGAATAGTAAATTTTCCGGGAATATTAATTGACCTAAAATTGCGAATTGTTACAGTCTCCACCCCTTACGGGGAACTTCGTCCCGAAGTTCTGTGTGTGTTATATGTTGGAGTGGTGTCGATGAAGAGGTGTGGTTACTTATGAGGATTAGAGTGATGTAGTTTGATTTGTCGTTTCAGTGTATGGTGTAGGATGAGGCTTACTTTTATGTAGGAAAGGTATGGTAATAGTCGAATATCAAAGGAAATTGATATAGCAATCGAATATTAATAGGAATTGAGATAGTAATTGCAATCATAGTCTGGTTGGTAATCAGTTGTTGTACCTAGTGTTTATTGACTTCATACTTATGTTATTTCGGATACAAATAAGCCCACTTGTTTATAATTCTTTATTTACATAGAGAGGCATCCCAAACAATGTAGATAAGGAAATATAAACTTATGGTTTAGTGATTTACAATGTCTTTATTTAAATGAAAAGGCATCCCAATCCATTCAAATAATTACAAATCATCCTTCACAACATTCGTACTTAGTCGGTGAGTTACAAGGTAGTGTATTACGAGATGATACTGGTGTTGCAAAGGTACAAGATGAATATTCAAACTTGTAAAGCTGATTAGGGTACTTGTGGTGTAGCTAAGGATGATTTGAGTTTTAAAAGTGCATCAACATCTGTTAATGAGCTTGTGGTTCCAACGATTGTAAAGATAATGATGTGATATGTTGACGAACAAAAGTGTGTAGTGTATGCTTAACATTAATACTCTAAGGTATAGATGTTGAGTTTGCTTTAAAAATCTTAAGAGATTTTAAAAGTTTATGATGGAATGGTATCCTTAGAACCTAAACAGGATAGTACTTCTACAGGATGAAGAGAAGAATTGATAACTATCCCAAGATAGTAGTTCGGATTATCTCATAAATGAAAACTTTCAAGAATGAACTTTGGTAGTACAAATAAGGTATTAAGATTTCGCTGAGTGGTAAGGCACTATCGTGTCTCTAGATCGTTTTAATGTATTCTGGTGGTTTAACGAGTTCAAGTAGGAAATCAACCTAAACATAACCCTAGTACAACTATTCTCAGTATTTGAAAATTTTAAGTCGAATATAGTTAGTCAGACTATATTCCACTGTCCCTAGGTTAAATATAGGTGACTAGTCTATATTTAGCCAAGGTTCGATAAAATTTTCAAATACCTAAATTAGGTATACTTGTGATATGTCCGTTGCTTTCGGGAAACTGTCCACTAAACAAAGGCGATGTCAAACCATTCAGTTGCAAGTCCCGCCATAAGAGACTTGTAACGTATGTTTTCACATTCCATTGCATAGAAGATAGTACGGGTATATATGTGTGGAAAGGAAGTTGAAGTAATTCTAAAACAGTCTATACTGGGCTAGAATTACAAACTTTTAACAATGAAGGTTTCAGAAGAAAACTTTGATGGATGTAGAGAAAGTTCAGCTTTTGTCGATGATGGATTAGTTTGTCCTTTAGAAATCTCATATTTCTTGTTTGGAAATCGATATATTGTGATGGGTTTTTGATATCATATGAAATGATATTGATGAGGTGGTGGAATAATTCGAGAGACCATTGCACAAATCACAATGTCTCGGAAGTAGATTAGACCATTGTGTCATACAATGTTCGGGAAATAGAAAAGACCATCGTAATTCGTTACAATATCTTGGATATAAAATGTTGGAGTAGGAACATGGTTGGGAGAATGTGGTTGTGTCGAAATGCCATAGAATAGGCATGTGTAGATATGTTTAGATAAAATGATTGAAAATAACTCGAATGTATATATAAATATACTAGTATTTGTTCGTGTAGTGGAAAATGCCTAGTGTGTATATATGAATATACATATATTCATGTAGCATAAAATGCTTAATAAGTCCATAATCGTCTGGAGGATGGAAGACACGAAGATCGGAAGGCTATAAAATGTTTTTGCTTGAAGTGTGGTTATAGTTTAGGTCTCAATTAGACCCGTTTCTCTATAACCATGGCTCTGGTACCAATCTGTAACACCCCCAATTCATGGACGCAGCGGAATTCGAACTGGATGTTACTTGACGGCACAATAGACACAATAATAGAAAACGAACTCCAATTGAGTCGTTTTAAAAGATTTATCATTCAAATTGTATAAATATCAGAGATTACAAAATGAGGTCCCAGATGGTTCCATGTTTACAAATTAAATGAGTTTTGAATGATAATAAAATTTATAGCCCTCTTGAGTATCCGTGCCCTTCCGTGCCATCCTTGATCGTCATGAACCTGAAATACATGCTTGAGAGGTCAACACAAAGGTTGAGTGGAATTCGTAGAGTTTAGTTAAATCGTTTGAACACAATAATCGTAGTGTTTGTAGTTAAATCGTTTGAACACAATAATCGTAGTGTGAGCTATAGACTCACACCAATGTTTAGAAAACAAAATCGTTATTTATTTCACTAAGCTCATACAACCAAAGCGTTAACATCGAACCAACAAAATTGGAATTATAGAAGCCCTATCAAGGTACTTTTGCCGTTTATACCGCTAAATCTCAAATATAGTGCATTTGTGTGAACTCGTCGTTGTTCAACACAAATGGGATCCGTCAATCCCAATAGATCTATTCACAATATTCGCGCTCACTAAAGGTAGTGACTAATGGTTCATGATATAGGGACTTCGAACATGGCAATCGTTACTTAGTGATAATAAAACATCGTCGGGTAGCATACAGTAGAAAGCATCGTGTTCGAGTAGAAAAATAATAGCATGTATTCCCCCCATGGGTTTGTAAAATAGTTAAACAATAGAAAGTGGGGCTACGAACTCACCTTAAGTTATGTAGTGAGTAATGAATGTGATGGTCGAATCGTGAAGGTTTCTACAAGCAACCTATAATAGAATGTCGCGACTTAGGATCGGAGTAAAGAATATGAAGTAGTGCCTATATATATATCTTGCATTTAGTCCATGATGTGGTATGATGTATATTGTATGTCCTTGAAAGAAAAGATTCATGAACATGTATGTTTTGTATATCGTTTTCTACCGTTCGGGCTGACATATTTCAGAAGTCATGTTAGTAAGCGTTCGAGGAGCCAGGACACTTTAACTCGTAAATCCACAACTCAACTCGACGGCTTACATAATGAACTCCTCACATGAGGCTCCCTACTATTGTAGTAGTTGATAACATATATAGATATAAGTTTTGATTCGAAAAGTTACATGTCCGATATTTGAATAAACTTAGGAAAGTTTATTAGTACATGAAGATTGTTATTAGGGGTAGTTTCATAAGTCTTGAATGACCATTTTCTCTTGGTAAAATCTCATAGTTTCCTTTTAAGTGAAGTAGATCCAAATTGCTTGTTCAAGTTATCGGCTAATTCATTGTTTCATGTTTACGCCTATGTAAGTTGGTATGGTCATTTCGTCATGGCCTAGCCATGACCTTTGGTCCTTGTTCCAAGGTCATGAGACACAACCTTGGCTCTAGCCATGGTTGTGGTCTTGATTATAGGTCATAAGACCTCTTGTTCCTTTCAAAGTATAACCATAATCTAGTGACTTTCGCCTAAAAATGGGCTGTTTAGAATTTGAAGAAATTTATCACTCGGAAAGCGTTTTCAGGGCTCGAGCTTCTTTGTTCCTGAACGAAAACGTCGTTTCGGACAACTTTCGTGTTTTAACTTTTTGATGAATCGGACCAGAAGTGTGACTTTCAAAACCCAAATTTGATCAGGAAGCTATTTGGCAGTTTTGCCGGAAATCTTTGGTAATTTCAAATCGCCATAACTTTTGACTCGTATACTCGTTTTGGGTGGTTCAAATTGCTATGGTTTCCTTGTTAAGTCCTCTACTGTAATATGTAATGATCTAAAATCATAATTTTACCATTTTGGTCGTGGTTCTCCAAGAAATTCATTAGTTTGCTTGTTTTAGTAACTTGTTTCAACAATCCATAACAATAACTTGTTTTGTTCACTTTTATACATCATGGACATAACTACAAGACATAATATAGCAAGAATAACATGTAAATAACATGAACATGATTATTTAACAAGAATCATGTTAGGGTTTGGCTTACAACTTTTGGCTTTCAAACATGAAAGGAAGTTAACATGTAAGGATAGGACATTGATAGACTTGCTTCAACCCACTTCACTTCATGCAATCTTTCTACCCTTGATATTCTTGAAAGATGAATGATGAAGGTTTAGGTGACTTGAGTGGATTCAAACTCAAGAGAAATCACCAAGTATATTAGGGATTGGAAGAGTTTTGGTGAATGATAATCTAGCTAGGGTTTCTATCTTGAAGAATCACTTGAACCTTGCAAGAACTTGGAAGAAATAAAGCTAAGTGTGGAATGAAATGGGGTGTGGTGTGTGGCGTTCAAGTGAAGGGAGGAGGGAGTATTTATAGTCCATTTAAGGAGGTTAGGAAGTTAACTAGGAAGTTTCCTAAACTTGGTGACCAAGTTGTAATTAACTAATGATCTAAGGGTAGTTTCATGAGATGAAGCCACATGGGTGTGACTCCCCCTCCTAGTGGCGGTTTGGAAACTTGGGGAGAAAGGGTTAGACTTGTGATGATCTTATCCAAGATACTTGGTTAGTTTTGACTCCGGGAAATGCCAATCGTAAATGATTAAGCCTCAAAACGTAAAACCGGGTGTCGTAAAATTATGGAACTTGGAAGAATGGTTAAACATGTCCATATAGTCCATAATAAAATATAAAATGAGTGGTAGGATCTATCGGGTGCTAAAACCCTGCTAAAAACTGGAAACACGGGTCTAAAACGCGTAATTCGCGTAAAACGCTGAATATTGCGTAAAATTGAGAAAAGTAAAATATTACTTTTCTAATAGGTTATAAATGATTTAAAATGACTTATAATGTCTAGACTGGGCTCAGTCTAGTGTCGGTTGGTATTAAATGTCTTTTAGACATCAAACCGTAAGCCTAAAAATCACGAATTGACTTATAACATCAAGAGATGATTTTTGGTCAATGGAGGAGGGAAAGAATATGTTGACTTTTTCTAAGAAGTTGAAAACTCAAATAGTCTTAGAAACGCGTTTCGTGGTCTCACGGTTAATCGCTCATACGGTTAAGCGTGCTCATGCGAGAATAGTACAGGCTTGGGTGACCTGTTGGGAAGTTTTTGGTCATGTTTTTCTCAGTCACGATTAATTCTCAAATAAATCATGAGTGTGTCAAACATTTTTCTGATGTGGGGTCACCTGACGAGGTCGAATTTCGTTGTGCGTAGAATTTCTGAATGTCGTTTTACCCTAAAACGTGTAATTCCTTAATAACTTTCACGAAAATGATCTGACGGATGTCAAACATTTAATTTGCCATGGAAATGATTTATCACTTGAGAATATCAAATAAAAATCAACATTCGGGAAAATTTCGGAAAGAAATGAATAGTAAAAATGAATAGTAACATGAATAGTAAAAGTGAATAGTAAATTTTCCGGGAATATTAATTGACCTAAAATTGCGAATTGTTACAATTTGTGTCTCATTATCTGATATACTATATTCATTTATCATAGTTGATTACTATAACTGTCTTTCATATAAGCATGTTCATGTATCATATATTTCACCGCGTTATGTTTTTCCTTGCATAGTTTCATCATTCGACCTCGAGTTGGTCACTTGCTTTTGTCTTCCTGAACGTCTTGGTATTTGTGAAGGACATAGTCTTAGTATAACTGAGCTGAGTATTTCAAAATTCATGGAACCTCAGTGGAATGTAGACTGGTCATCTATATTCGACCCGGGATAGTGAGATATAGGCTGACCACCTATGTCTGACTCAGAAATGAATTTTGCAACATTGAGAATGGTTATAATAAAATTTTATCTGGATTGAATTCTCAACTCATTTTCCAAATGTTTCATTCATGTGTGTGTATACTCTCGTTGTCAGAACATTCATACTTTTCATCACTTCGTGAACCACCGATTGGAAGCATGTTAACTAGTCATTTTATTTCATGAACTTTCATATTATGCACGATGCACTTACAACACCGTATTTTCTTTTATCACAATCTCATTTTGTCGCAGTTGTCACAGTCTCTTCCCTTCTCACCTTCACTATCATTCCCTTTCTCACCCCTATTTATATAAGGAATTAGGTGACACTCTATAGAATCCTATGACACTCATCCCTCACTACTCCCAATATTGATAAGTGGATATTATCAATGACCTCCCTAGGAAAGACTTTCCATACCATCTATAAGAAGGATTCCTTGGTACATTGAGACCATTCAAAACTCAACAGAAATCCCAGGATATCACAAAATCATTCGAACAACTATCACTGGCCTGATCACCAAAAATTCCATCATCTGGAAAGTATTGGCTTGACTGAATTACAAGATTAGTTTCAATGTGAGTGCTCACTGATCAACACCATAGAGATAAATCCAACCTCTTACCCAAGACTATAAATTGAACATGACCTCGCCAATAGACATTATTCAAATGAGTTAGACACCTATACATTTGTGCAGATATATCTACCTGTCTATTTTATCCTCTTAATACTTTCACTTTTAAATGGATTTTCTCAACTACAGTTATACAAAACATATATCTTGTAAGAAATACTTTTCTGAGGCACTTATTTTGACAAGTAAACTCCTTTTGGTTACTCTTTTACAAAACTATTGAAATTTTAAACATCGATCTTTGGTAAATCATACTATCCACCTTATGTTGAAAACTGTCCTATCTTGCATAACTATTAAATTTTGAAACATCAAGAAAAATGTTACTTGGAAAGCCGTTTGCTTAAAATTGTAAATTTATTTATTTAGGGAAGGTTTATGAACAAAACACACAATCTCAAAATAAACTTTGAAAATCAATCACTATATTACATCACTTATACATTTAGGATTTTGTGATTTGATGACATAGAGCTTGGGAAAATTCTTAGTAATGGAGACTAAGCATCGTAGGTGGAGAAAGACTCAACTCATGACATTCTTGCGGAGGAGTCACAACCTTATCCTAATCTACTATTTTCAACAACACCCTTTTGCGGACTTAACCTTGTAAGTCTTTCAAAACAAGATTCATGATACCCATTTCAATTATTCCTAATAGAGGAATTTGATTCACCTCGAACTCCTAGCGATTTCATTAAGATTTCTTTGGAACCACACCACCTATCATCTACAGACTAATGGTCAGAATTAGAGAACGATTCAAACATAGGAAGATATGC
Source organism: Artemisia argyi (assembly GCA_030686995.1). Taxonomy (NCBI): domain Eukaryota; kingdom Viridiplantae; phylum Streptophyta; class Magnoliopsida; order Asterales; family Asteraceae; genus Artemisia; species Artemisia argyi. Next base: position 15,486,020 of record CM060697.1, on the reverse strand, counting down.
TCAGAGCATGAGTGATTGACTCTGGAAATGGTTGGATTAACCATTTGCCATAAATTGGATTCTTTTACAACCATAGTTACCACACGAGCTTAGGGACTACACCATTTGATGCACTCTATGATCGAAGTGTCAACATCCATTGACGGGTCAAAATTTGGAAAAGCCCAACTCACTAGTCCCGTAAGCATTCATGAAATAACCTGGAATTTCCTACAAATCAAGAATCAGTTACAATTTCGATAAGTGTAAACCATTACAACTTCAAGTTGGTAGCCAGATCATGTTGAAAGTACTGCCTAGGAAAGGTATGATACCATTCAGAAAAATTCAGAAAATTAAACCCGATACACACTGAACCATTTACTATTCCTGACAGAGTAGGCCTAGTGGCCGTCAGACTTGAACCTTGTTAGAGCTCAATAGCTTACACGATAAAAATCATCACCTTTTCACTAATACAACTTCAGAGACCAACACAAACTGAACTTCGGGACGAAGTTCCTTTTAAGGGGGTGAGACTGTAACAACCCGCATTTTCAGGACATGTCTCCTATTCACTATTCATCAGTTACTATTCATCATTTACTATTCACCGGTCACTATTCATCATTTTCGGAGTCAGTTTGTGATTCCGAGAAGCGTTCAGAAATTTTACTATTCATGTGACACTATTCATTTCCGGAAGAAAATCACTATTCACGATTGCCGTTCATTTCATCGTAAACTGAGTTTACGGGTCTTCAGATTCGCGTAACCAATATGGTTTAGCTGCAAATTCATGCATCATTCATTAATGACATTTCATACAGACTAGAGTAGTCTACCAATCATCATCACATTAGTTACTACACAGATATGCATTATTTCTATATACGTATGCTTAATTTGTAATTAACGTTACCACTCAGTTTTACTACGAACGTATACCCAATACTCCCGACTACGATCCTAATATATTTTCATACTCATTATAATAATACAAAAATTATATTATTAATTTACCCGGTGTTTTGAAATCAATTACTATATTTCACGGTCGGAGCTTATTACTCCGTCGGTTTGCGTTATTTCAATTCAATAAGTATTTTAACACCCGATTCTCATCAGGAATATTATTTTACAACTTTTACAACTTCGTCGTATTTTATTTCACCACGTTAACATTTATTTTTAGTTAACTCGGTACCCGATAACACCTAAAATACAAAATATCTAACCAACACATGTGTTAGACAAGCTCATTAATTGAGCCACCAACATTTTTCCATGTTTTGCTCTTGTGTGTGTGCCACCCCCCCCCCCCCCTAAGACCAAAGACCAACTTTTGACTAGACCATAAATATATACTTCCATCATTCATCATTTTTCATTCTAACACATTCATTTACACCAACAAAACTAGAAATGCTCTCATCTTCCTTTCTCCCTTTGTGTACAAATCGACCCAACCAAGAACACAAGAAGAAACCATAAACTTTCAAGATCCAAGTGTTTAATCAAGTTCTAATCATGATCTAGTTGGGGTTTTGTGGTAAAAACCCTAGGTTATTAATCAATTTCTAATCAAATCACCTCAAATATTCAAGTAAGCTTCAAGAACACTTTTGATCTTTTCATACTTTCATTTACTTTATATTTTTATGTATTTTCAAGATATATTGGTAAAACATGCAAGTATGTATGATCCATACCACTTATTACTCATTTCTTTTCTTTATAAACATAGATCTACAATTTTTACTAGCAATCTCATTAGATCAACTAAGATTGGTGATGTCTAGGAACCCATGACACCCTAAGAAGGTGTATGGTAGGACTTGGTACTTGTAGAGTTGATTTGAGATAGTTTGGTTAAGTCTTGAACAGGTTACAAACTAGAAAAGTTGATTTTTACAACTATATAAAAGCTACTGTCCATTTTTGTTAAACGTGGGAAACTCAGGGTCTAGGGTGTAATTTTGGACCAAAGATTTAGAAAATACATTCCGAGATGAAACTATGGCCGAAAACGGGGATAAAAACGAGTTAATAACGAAGGAGATATGATTTTCCGAATATTAACAACGAAAAATACTTTCAAATATAGGTTCTGTCCCAAATCGCCAATTTCAGAAAACTCAGGGGTTTCCGGGTAACATTGGGTTAGATATTCAGAAAATACTTTCAAAAACGAAACCGTGGCCGCTTGAGTCACTAGAATCCGAGTTACGACGAAAAAGATATGCTATTTTCAATTTTAACGACGAAAACTATTTTCTGAAAAATAGCTTGCTGTTGAACAGTTTTCATGGACTGTTTCGAGATGTAAAACTTGATCTAGCCGTCCCGACTTATCAAATATATATTAGTTTGTCGTCCCACGATTCTGGGGATATAAAGAACGTAGAAAACGAGCTTATAACGAAAAAGATACAAGCGTTTGAACTTAGACGATTTTTACAAATTTCTATCAGCTTTTCTAATATTATTTTGCCGCAAAACTGTCTTTGCGAGACACCACTTTCTTGGCTGTTTTTCTTTATGATCGGATCAATTTGAGTCCGAGCCGTAGTTTTATGAAATCAAGATCTTCCAACAAGCTTTTCAAATCAATTTGTCGTTCGTTGAATAGACTTATAACGAATAAACTACGACCTCATCTATATACCCGATAAACTATATATATTTTGACAGCTTTTACTATAATGAAATTTTCTAAGTGTTGAACATAATACTTTCAAGTAACAACAATAAGAGTCGATTTTCTCATCGATCAAGACCCGTATAACCAAAATTTAAATGACACGACTTCAAGATATTGTTACAAGGTTTTCAAAAACGCCGAGTTTTATCACTAACCATTAACGTACAACATTTCGCGACTTGTTTTGCGAGGCCATTTTGGGCATATTTTCACGTAACAAAAATGTTATTTTTGCGACGAAAACATTATAATTGCCGATAGAACACCAAACAAGGATCGTGGAGTACCGTTTCAACCTATTTACATGAAAAATGGTTATTAACCTAACGAGACGTCAAAAATGTATTTTTCGACGATAAACGTTATTTTCAAAACTAACGAGTGGTATCGATAACATACGTATTTGCATGTGTAGCATTATTTCATTTCTTACATTAGATCATACCATTCATGTTAGGTTACGGTTAGAGATCGTGCCTCATTTCTGTGTATTCACTTTTGTCATCGTAGCTAGCGCACCAGGTGAGTTCATAACCCCTACTTTTACTTGTTTTACAACTATTTTGGGGGAAGATACATGCTCCTTACTATTTAAATTCAATGCTTGTTTTACTTGAACGCGATTCATTTTCTCAAACATTACTGGATGGTTGAAATACTTGATTGAATACTTGAATACATTATGAATTACCTATTCCATCCTTGATTACTTTATTACGAATGCAAGTACATTACTTTATTGCGGACATAAATACAAAACTGTTACATTGCCTAAGTTACCTATTACTGCCACTGAAGTCCCCTTTATCATGAACCGTTAATTACATACGTGTGAGCGCAAATGCTGTGGATAGATCTATTTGGGTTGACACCCCGTCCGAGTTGGTCGCGCCAACCTGTCAAACGGACGCATATCATTCGGATTACTTCCGAGTGTCTGGCAAACATTTACTTGGGGCATTTTATGCTTGATTGCATACGATTACGTCGAGCTTCGGGGTCATGAGCTTAAGGCATTGTATTTTACTTTTGGGTTAACGTTGTATTTGTTATAATGGTTAACCCTACTGAAAATCTCGTGTTCCGCAAAATACTTATTACTTTTGTTTACATAAACCAATTCATATTTGGCAGTGGGTCGTAAACACACAGGTTACAAGTCTCTTATGGCGGGACTTGCAACTGAGTGGATTTACGATGCCTTTGCTGGGAAATACTTGATTACTGGAAACACTTGTTTACGGGAAATACTTGTTTACTTAAAACTATGAACTCACCAGCTTTATGCTGACGTTTTAGCATGTATTTTCAGGTTTTAAGCAATGGCACACTACAGGAGGTTTTGGCAGGGCATGGCATGGTCATAGAAGACTCTGATATTCGTTTGGGGACCGTTTTAAACTATGTTAAGGGCCTACTTCCGCACAAATTTTAAACAATGTAAATTCAATACTTTTAGTTAAACGATTTTATTCTAAATGATTGAAATGAAAACCATTTTACACTTGTTTTGTAATACCAATTGAGTTACACCCCAGCTACATGTATGCTTCCGCTAGACCCGATTCTGGGGGTGTGACATTATCTTAATTAAACATGAAAGGTTTCAAAGGGTAAAAACCCTTGAAAGAACAGTAAAAATCGTGCTAGGGTTTCTCCAAGTTATCCCTATAATTGTCCTCTCTTAATGAATGAAAATTGCAAAACTATATATAGATTTTCCATCGTGACGGCATCAAGAGGAAATGTCTGACGCCGTCAACTCGCCGCCCATAGTAATATCAGATTGCCTAGATCCAGATCTGACGCCGTCAAGTGCAAAATTTCTCTGGGCCGTCACACGCAATGGGGCCATGACGGCTGATGAGGCGAAAAATGAACCACTTTTAGGGGGTCATTTAAGCCCGGAATTGAATTTATTTGATCAAATATTACCCTAAATCGTTCCTTTTGTGATTTTAGGTACTTTGGGAGTGAAATCTGGAAAAGGAAGCAATTCGGACATTTTTGGAGCATAAAAGTGAAGAAAACGCCAAAGACTTAATTTTCCATGCTGAGAACAGTGTATGACGGCGTCAAGAAGGAATTCTTGACGGCGTCAAGAGTTAATTTGGTGACGACCCAGTACAAACCTGACGGCGTCACAACTAGAGCGTCAAGAGTTAAATTCATGACGGCCTGCATAAGGTGTACACATGACGGCATCAGATCCAGATATAGGCAGTCCGAGGAACTATTTGGCGGCGAGATGACGGCGTCAGACATTTGTTCTTGACGTCGTCACCTTCTAAAATCTATATATAGTTTTCTATTTTTCATTCATTAGAGAGGAACTTGTGTGGAGAAACCCTAGGGCCGAACCTTGTACGTATTTTACAGTTTTTTCAAGGGTTTTCAACCCTTGAATCCTTTCATGTGCTATTGAGATAAGTCTTCTCTTAATTCAATCAATATGTCTATGTGTTGGTTGTCTATATCTTGTGCTTATCTTAATTTCAACATGCTAGGCTAGATTTATCTTGTGTTTGCTTAGATCTAATGAAACCTAGATGTTAATTATGTGTTGATTACTTGTTTATGGTTGTATTGGATGAATGATTTCAATGTTAGGCTTAAGAAAACTGGCAGATCTCCATTGTGTAACATGCTTGAATGTCTTAGGAAACATAAACCGATGTGTACTAGGTTTTATTGGTTGTATTTAATGCATGAGTAAATTCTAATGATCCCATGTTAGGAGCTTCTAGCAGGCTCGACATAGGAGTGAAGTAGGCACTCATAGGATTGGGGAAGTAAGTACGCCACCCCATGAATGGCATTAAGGAATACAATCCGTCATCCACGCAACTATAACAAGTAATTAACGTGTAAAAGATATTTATGAAGTAGTGAAATCTAAGTAAACACATTTCTCCCACATATTGCTCACAACTTTAGTTTAATATAGTTTTATTTTCATTCTAGTATTTTATTTCGATTGCATCTTAGTATTGGGTTAGTTGACTAGCAACTAATTCCGCCCAAATCCTTCAAACCCGAGATTTTTACTTGCTTTCTAAAAAATATAAAAATACAAAAAGAATCATCCCTCATCTCTAGACCTAGTCTTTAGGTTTTCTAATCCTAGCGACACTATTCCTAGCTGAACGATCAATCCCCTGGTACTTGTCATTATACTATACTACATCGATCAGGTACACTGCCTGGTGGGGGTTGTAAGCTTCTCGAGATCCCTCGAGAGGTAAAGCCCGGTGCAATCCCTACGCATCAAGTTTTTGGCGCCGCAGCCCGGGGAATAGTTATTGTCTAGGTTAGAATCTTTTTATTAGGTCTACTTGCTAGATTCCTTTCTAGTAAGATTTTATTTTTATTTTTAGGTTCTCTTTAGTCTATCTTATTTCTTTGTGTTTTTGTTCGTAACTCTTTACCATCCGACATCATGGAAGGTGGTAACATCCTTGAACCAATCAACCCACCACAACCAATCCACCCACCTATAAGGTCCATCCATTTGCAATCCAGCACCATTCGATTGGTGCAAGTCGGTTGTGCATTCTATGGATACTTTTTCGAAAACCTGACCCAACACCTTGAGGACTACCTAAAAATTACCAATTCTGTAGGATTAGGTGTTGATAATCAAGAAGGGGAACTCTTAGCCCTCTTTCAATTCTCTTTACATGGTCGGGCTCTTCAATGGTTATTCCAACTCCCTGAAAGATCCGTATCCTCTTGGGACGATCTTGCTTCCTACTTCTTAACTAGATTCACCTTGCCCAAGGAAGTTATTTTGCAACATAACCAACTTAAAACGGAAAATGATGAAATAAGAAAGGTCAATGAGATGAATGAATGTGAAATCAAGCTAGGGAGTAACACTTATAGGGAAGGGCCATGGGATGATTATAGAATATTTAGGAGTTCCACACCAACCCTTGAGGAATTGAGGTACCATAAGTTCCTTCTAAAATGCCCTTGCCCCGCAAAGTACCGAAAACACCCATGGATTAGGAAACATAATTCTATCAATTTTAAGGTCCCATGCATGATTGGTCATATGTTTAGAGAACACACTTATATCGATTTAAAGGCACCGATGAACATCATGTCTAGGCTTTATTATAATTGGATCATGAACGAAAAATTGAAACCTAGGCGGGACCCTTACAACCCTAATCGCATGAGTAATTTTGTTGAGCGGGTTAGAGGGTTACATTTTTTCGTTGGGGATTTTGTTTGTAGGTGTGACTTTATGATCTTAGAAGATGTTAGGGGAATTATTGATCAATCTTTGTGTCAGATTGTTTTAGGAGAACCTTTTGTCAAAACCTCTAAAATGATTTACAACCATGATGAGGGCACTATCACATTCGCAACCAAAGAGAAAAACATTAGATATAGGATGCCCCATAAAGAAGAGAGGTTTAGAGAAGTTGATGATCTCGATGTTGACAACATCCCCGTGATTAAGGTTGAGAGTGAGGAAGAGAGAAACATTGGAGGTTACAAAAAGAAAGAGATCTATTACTCGAAATGTTTAGCTTTAGGCCCCGAGTATAGGAATGATAAGAGATTGGTTAAGATGTTTGAAACCGCATTCATTTTGCGGGATAGGAAAACGTAGTAACCCATGACCTTGAGTCTAGCTACAAGACTCGTAAATAAAGAAAAACGCTTCTTGGGAGGCAACCCATGCTTTGTGTGATTTTTATTTTGTTTGTTTGTTATTTGCTTCCGTATGCATGCTTTATTTTTATTGTCGGTAGATCATGTTTCTAAACTAAAAAGTGGAAATACTTTACTTTGTTGTTTGGCCTAGTCTTAACTTCACCAAAAGGTATTTTTGCAAAAGATAAGTGTAAGGGGAAACCCCAAATATGTTTTTAACAAACAAACCGATCATAATTCTCCACAATATTAAATGAACATGTATATTCGTATTTGTTAGAGTCAAATGCTTGTATCGAGACATAATGAAGTTTTGCAGGATTTTCCAGGAAGTAGAACCAAGTTTTTCCAGAAATTTTCCAGAAACTTAACATAAGAATTTCTTCAGGTCACTTCTGACGGCGTCATGAGTTTACTCTTGACGGCGTCACGTGTAAAAATCTGGAAATTCTACCAGTTTTGTTTTTCTAACGGAGTCTTAAAGTTTTTGTTGAATTATTAGTTTTATAATCTCCAGGAAATATGCAAACATCATTCCACAAGCATTATATCTTATTTTGTTTTCTAGGATTTAGTAACATATGTAGATTACCGCCGATTTTATGCGAGGTTGCCTTGTCTGTTTTCTCAGGATTTACAGGGTATGCATGACAAGAAGATGATTATTATTCTGGAAGGGAAGCTTTGATTGTTCATTTTCTTGGAGGAAGATCTAACCTGGCCACCTTATTATCCATACCGAGCGAATCAGGGGAGTATTTGATTTCATTCTTTTTGCTTATTTCACTTTTACATTCTTTACTTGAACATTGGGGACAATGTTCATCTTAAGTGTAAGGGGAGGGTAAAATGATGATACCTTACAGATACACTTTCGCTTGAGTTTGTTTGTTTAATAGTAGATGTGTAATAAAACTATGAGAAATACTTGTTAGTGCAATTTTAGCACCAAATTTAAAATTTTTTACAACATTTAGGAGTGAAACTTTAGCCATAGCAAGCGTCTCATGGATAGGAGATTGTATGACTAGCACATAACCGTATCATTCAGAAAAATTTTCCACCCAAATATGTGAGGTTCACCTTTAGAATTGATAGGAAAAGCATTTACTATTAGTGCCTATGAGTGTACCGGTAGCATTTAGATTCTAGAACTTGCGTTAGTGATGCATCCCGAGACCGCTAGTGAGACTACATTCGTGTAGTAGGATTTACTACATGATAAGAGGCATTAGGATCACCCTTGTGTTAAACCCGTATCATAATTACTTGACCATTTAAGTCATATTACTTGGCTAGTTAAGTCAACTAATTTTTCCCACACCATTAGCGTTGTACTCATTTTTAGCATACGAAACCCCTAGTACACCCCTCCGAGCCTATCTTTTCGTTTCTAACTTTAAGCATTTTACTTAAAGGAAGAATTTGTTACACCCCACTTAAATGTACACCCAAATCGCCTTAGCCTTCCGTGTATGCACTCATCTTTAGTGCATTATTGTTATTTGTTAAACCCTAAGTTAATTATCTAATTGATTACATGGTTGCTAAGTCGAGTCATATCCTTGTACATATTGTTTTGGGACGATTGGGACTCATGGGTAAAGTACTTATTTTATGGAGTAATGGGGAAGAACATCATTTATTGCCCCTGTATGTGCGTTAATCTTAAAAGTACTCCAAGTGTTTTGATTTTCTTAATTCGAGTCATTAGATTAGTTTATTGTAAAGTATGTAAAAATTCAAGTGTAAGGGGAATGTTATTCCTTATGATGTATTATTTTGGATGGTAGGGTAAGAGTGTATGCACAAGAAAAAAAAAAATCAAAAAAATAACAAGAAAAAGAAAAAAAAATAGAAAAAAGAAAAGAGAAAAAACATACGGACTACCATCCCTTTTTATTCTATGTTCATTTTATGTTTTTGTTATTTTTCATTTATTAGCTTAAGTCGAGTCTAGTCTTGGCTTAGCAACGCCCTATTGTACATGTAATTAACCAAGATTGTTAACTCGCCACCAGTAAAGACTGCCTATATCCAACAAAACCGTGTATTTCATATCCCTATACCTAACGTTACAACCCTTTAGAAGACCTCTTTGATAGTTTATCCTGGGTGCTTACGCCATGTGGTGGAGGTTTGATCCTTTCCCAAGCCTACGGTAATCTATTTTGCTATGACAGGTAGTGAGAGATATCTTCCATTTCCATATTGTAATTTATACTTTATTACACCCGAGAGATGTGAGTATCTAAACACTATTTGTGAGGTGCTAGTATATGACCTCCGTGCTTGTCTTTGGTCTTTAGTGGAATGATTATTTGTTGTAATTACTTTTATATTAGTGTTAAATGACCCCTAACTTGTATTTTGATTAGAATAAAAGCGCATTTGCTTGAGGACAAGCAAATCTCAAGTGTAAGGGTATATGATGAGGCGAAAAATGAACCACTTTTAGGGGGTCATTTAAGCCCAGAATTGAATTTATTTGATCAAATATTACCCTAAATTCATGACAGCCTGCATAAGGTGTACACATGACGGCGTCAGATCCAGATCTAGGCAGTCCGAGGAACTATTTGGCGGCGAGATGACGGCGTCAGACATTTGTTCTTGACGCCGTCACCTTCTAAAATCTATATATAGTTTTCTATTTTTCATTCATTAGAGAGGAACTTGTGTGGAGAAACCCTAGGGCCGAACCTTGTACGTATTTTACAGCTTTTTCAAGGGTTTTCAACCCTTGAATCTTTTCATGTGCTATTGAGATAAGTCTTCTCTTAATTCAATCAATATGTCTATGTGTTGGTTGTCTATATCTTGTGCTTATCTTAATTTCAGCATGCTAGGCTAGATTTATCTTGTGTTTGCTTAGATCTGATGAAACCTAGATGTTAATTATGTGTTGATTACTTGTTTATGGTTGTATTGGATGAATGATTTCAATGTTAGGCTTAAGAAAACTGGCAGATCTCCATTGTGTAACATGCTTGAACGTCTTAGGAAACATGAACCGATGTGTACTAGGTTTTATTGGTTGTATTTAATGCATGAGTAAATTCTAATGATCCCATGTTAGGAGCTTCTAGCATGCTGGACATAGGAGTGAAGTAGGTACTCATAGGATTGGGGAAGTAAGTACGCCACCCCATGAATGGTATTAAGGAATATAATCCATCATCCACGCAACTATAACAAGTAATTAACGTGTAAAAGATATCTAGAGAGTAGTGAAATCTAAGTAAACACATTTCTCCCACATATTTCTCACAACTTTAGTTTAATATAGTTTATTTTCATTTTAGTATTTTATTTCGATTGCATCTTAGTATTGGGTTAGTTGACTAGCAACTAATTCCGCCCAAATCCTTCAAACCCGAGATTTTTACTTGCTTTCTAAAAAATATAAAAATACAAAAAGAATCATCCCTCATCTCTAGACCTAGTCTTTAGGTTTTCTAATCCTAGCGACACTATTCCTGGCTGAACGATCAATCCCCCGGTACTTGTCATTATACTATACTACATCAATCAGGTACACTGCCTAGTGGGGGTTGTAAGCTTCTCGAGATCCCTCGAGAGGTAAAGCCTTGTGCAATCCCTACGCATCAACGGCCTATGGTGACGCCGTCATGCCCTTAGTGTAAAAACTCTCTGGATCGTCACGGACTCTATCCACTTCACCTCTTGTTTTACTCTTGATGCCATCATGTAGAACCTTGTGACGCCGTCAGGCGCTGTTCCCAGCAAGGAAAATTATGACTTTGCCATTTTCTTCACTTTTATGCTCCAAAAACGTCCAAAATGCTTCCTTTTCCAGAATTCACTCCAAAAGTACCTAAAATCACAAAAGGAACGATTTAGGGCAATATTGGATCAAATAAATTCAATTCCGGCTTAAATGACCCCCTAAAAACGGATCATTTTTTGCCTCATCATAGGATATCTGTGGAAACCTACTGGAAGAAAGTTCACTTTAGGAAGCCAGTGCCCATTGAAAAATATGCCCGATCCTAAGTCTTTAGCGGTTAAGAAATGGAAGGCAACTGGTAGAAAATTCCCTTTAGTGACTCAATGCCTTGATGTTAAGTCAGTAGCACCCACTAGTATCCTTTCCTCTGAGAAAGCCAATGTAAATACTAATCCTGCCTCTCTTAAGTATACGTGTGCTAACCAATTGGATCCCAATTACACTTGGGGATCCATGTTTTTTAGTTATCCATATCTGTCTGGTTTCAAATGCAGGTCGTACAAATCGTCCTGTGGTATTTGGACTTAGGCTGCTCAAAATATATGACTGGGGATCGCTCTCGGCTTAGAAATTTCATGAAAAAGTTTATCGGGACAGTTAGATTTGGAAACGGCCACTTTGGAGCCATTATGGGGTATGGTGACTATGTGTTTGATGACAGCGTGATTTCTAGGGTTTACTATGTGGAAGGACTTGGACATAACCTATTTTCTGTTGGACAATTTTGTGATTCTGATTTCAAAGTGGCCTTCAGAAAGCACACATGTCTTGTTAGAGAATTAGATGGAGTTGATCTTCTTAAGGGAAGTCGTGGTACTAACTTGTATACTATCTCTATTGAAGACATGATGCGGTCCTCTCCTATTTGCTTGCTCTCTAAGGCCTCAAAGAGCAAATCATGGTTATGGCACCGTCGTTTGAACCATTTGAACTTCGGCACCATTAATGAACTTTCTCGCAAAGATCTTGTTCGAGGCATGCCCAGATTGAAGTATGAAAAAGACCATCTTTGCTCAGCATGTCAATTGGGTAAAAGCAAGAAACACACCCACAAACCAAAACCCACCAACTCCAACACTGAAGTGCTCCATACCCTTCACATGGATCTGTGCAGACCCATGAGAGTGCAAATCTTCAATGGGAAAAGATATATTCTTGTTATTGTGGATGATTACTCACGATTTACATGGGTGAAGTTTTTAAGATCCAAGGATGAAACTCCCGAAATCATCATCAAAATCATCAAGCAGTTGCAAGTAAGGCTCAACAAAACCGTTAGAATCATTCGCACTGACAATGGAACTGAGTTTGTTAACCAACAACTCTCTCAATTTTATGAAAGTATCGGCATAAGTCATCAAAAGAGTATTCCTCGAACTCCTCAACAAAATGGAGTTGTTGAAAGACGGAATCGCACACTAGTTGAAGCTGCTTGCACTATGCTGATATTCTCTAAGACACCAATGTTTCTATGGGCTGAAGCTATAGCTACTGCATGTTACACTCAAAATCGGTCATTGATACATCCTCTCCACAACAAGACGCCTTATGAGCTGGTGCATCTCAAAAAGCCCGATCTCTCCTTTCTTCGTGTGTTTGGTGCCTTGTGCTATCCAACTAACGATAGTGAAGACTTAGGGAAGCTAAAAGCTAAGGCTGATATTGGGGTATTTGTTGGTTATGCGCCAGATCAAAAAGGGTACCGAATCTACAAAAAAAGAACCCGACAAATCATGGAAACAATCCATGTCACATTTGATGAGCTGACAGAGCATACGGCTTCAGGACACACTAGTTCTGGACCCTCACCAAATCTTTTATCTCCTAGACCAATTAGTTCGGGACTTGTACAACATTCCAAACCTGTCACTCCTTATGTTCCTCCTACTTGTGAAGAATTGAAGAAGTTATTTGACCCCATGTTTGATGAGTACTTCGAATCGCAGCAACCTCAAGATCCTGAACAACAGGCTGCGGAACCTAGTGATATGGTTGTAAATGCTCCTCATGTCACTAATAGTCCATCCACTTCCATTTCACTTGATCAGGATGCTCCAGAATCTAGCAACTCACAACATGAGTCAAATGCACTACCATCTTCTGAACGTCAAGGAGTGACAGCAGATAATTCATGTGAAGTTAATCCTTTTGCTCCACCTGAAGATGAACCATTTGTTAATGTATTCGCTCCTGAAACCTCCAACGAAGCATCATCATCAGGAGAATCAAATACTACTATATCGGTTCACTACCCTCAACCTCATGAACATCTCAGAAAATGGACCAATGATCACCCAATTGATAACATCATAGGAAATCCCTCACGACCGGTGTCCACCAGAAAACAGCTTGCTACCGATGCCTTGTGGTGCTTCTTCAATTCCATTCTGTCCAAAATCGAACCCAAAGATTTCAAGGATGCTTTAACAAAAGAATGCTGGTTCACAGCAATGCAAGAATAAATTCATGAGTTTGATCGACTTGATGTATGGGAATTAGTGCCACTACCGGAATTAGTGCCACTACCTGATGAGCATGGTGATGTCCTGAAGAACAAGGCTCGGCTAGTTACAAAAGGATACAGTCAACAAGAAGGTATTGACTTTGAAGGATCGTTTGCACCTGTTGCTCGTGTCGAGGCCATTAGAATCTTCCTTGCCAATGCTGCTAGCAATAACATGATTGTTTATCAGATGAATGTTAAGACTGCCTTCCTAAATGGTGATTTGAAAGAAGTAGTCTATGTTACTCAGCCTGAAGGATTCATGGATCCTGAATGACCAAATCATGTTTATCGCTTGAAGAAAGCACTATATGGCCTAAAACAAGCTCCTAGAGCTTGGTACGATACATTATCCAAATTTATTCTTGCAAACCAATTCACCAAGGCTGTTGTTGATCCTACCTTGTTCACTAGGAAGACCGGAAACCATCTGCTTCATGTTCAAATTTATGTAGATGATATCATCTTTGCATCATCCGATTCCAATGAATGTGACCGATTTGCAAAAGAAATGAGTTCCAAGTTCCAAATGTCTATGATGGGACAAATGTCATTCTTCTTGGGGTCACAAATCTCACAAAATCCAAGCGGCATCTTCATTAATCAAGCCAAATATGCTAATGACATTTTGAAGAAATTTGGCTTTGATTCTAATGACTCAGTTGATACTCCAATGGTTGAAAAGTCCAAACTTGATGACGATCCATCAGGCTTACCTGTTGATCAAACCAAATACAGAAGCATGATCGGATCTCTCATGTATCTCACAGCAAGCAGGCCAGACCTTCTATTTGAAATTTGTATGTGTGCTCGGTATCAATCCAAGCCTACCAAAAAGCACTTGGAAGCAGTCAAGAGAATATTTAGGTATCTTCAAGGGACCATTCACATGGGTCTCTGGTACCCTAAAGACAATGCAATGGCTCTTACGGCTTACTCAGACGCTGACCATGCGGGGTGTCAAGATACTCGTAGAAGTACGTCAGGAGGTGCTCAATTCTTGGGTGAGAAACTTGTAAGCTGGTCATCTAAGAAGCAAATGTGCACATCGATTTCATCCACAGAGGCTGAATACATTGCCATGTCCTCGTGTTGTGCTCAAATTTTATGGATGAGATCTCAATTATCAGATTATGGGTTTGACTTCAATAAAATCCCGATGTATTGTGATAACTAAAGTGCCTTTGCTTTGTGCTGCAACAATGTCCTACGTTCCAGATCCAAGCATATTGACATCTAGCATCACTTCATCAGAGAACAAGTGGGGAAAGGGGTGGTGGAACTCTACTTTGTGAGGACGGAGTTTCAATTGGCTAATATTTTTACAAAGGCTCTCTCTCGCGAAAGATTTCAGTTCATTCTTCCGCGACTTGGAATGAAGAGCCTCACTCCAGAAACTCTTAAGTGTCTTCAGGAAGAGAGTGAGGAGTGAAGGATTGGTTTCACATATCATTTGTACATAGCTTAAAACAAAAAGAAAAATGGAAAAATATAAAACTTATAAAAACCATAAAAATCTGAAAAATCACAAAAAAATAAAAAAATAAAAAAAAAATCCAAAAATATTCCACTCTCGACATGTCTCTTGTGTAATCAATATTATGTATGCTTCTAGAAATGTCATTCAATAATGACACGGAGTCATACATATGCTTGAGCAAGATTTTTTCGGTCTCAAATAAAGTTTTTTTTCTAAAACATGTCGTATCTCAAAACATTCTTATAAAACAATGGCTTGCAGTCATTTCAGGCTGTAACCCGGACTTCAAAATTATGGCTTGCTATCACTTTAGATAGCAACCCGTGTTTCAAAATGGGGAAAACACGTCGCCAAAAAGACGGTTGTTCCTTTTACCGGGTGATGTTCACCTGGGCATGGATTACTTTATATCCATGTTTCCTCGATCTAATGTACGCTTCAATGCATTATTTCTCGATAAAGAAGAGAAGTCTTATTTTTATCACAAATACTTTTCCTTCCATGATTCTTCCGGAAAGTATTTCTGAAAAACTTGGTGGTACCATGAAACTTTTGAAAATCAATCGAACTTGAAGTTTTTCACAAAAGTCATCTCTCAATCAATGCCAACAATTTTTCTTTAAAAATATAAAAATGGGTCATTGATTGAGGGGGAGAGTGATTTCAAAATTTTATGTATCATCAAAACTCTCCACTTTGTACAAAAACCTTGCAATAATAAATGTTGCGATGGTTATGTGTCAGAATGAGAATTTTTTTTCTCCAAAGAGTTTCCGTTAAAACTTCAAACCTTTTGTAAACTCATCAAATCTGACACATAACAACCACCCTCACAGATTGAGGGGGAGCAGAAAAAAGTTTCTTTTATCAGAAAATATTAAAACTGACCGCATTTCTCTCCCAAACGTTTTCTAACTTATTTAAATCAATTGAGATCCAAAATCTCGAAAGGTTTGAAATTTTTGATCGGGGGAGAGAATGTGATTTAAATATGAAATATGATAATTTAACATGATCTTTTAGACTCAATAATAGGCTCCCGCATATTTGCTAAACTCTTTCGAATATCGATGCACATATTGAGGGGGAGCAAAAGGTGTTTGTGGTAGTAATACCAAAGACCGACCATTTATCTTTATGCACGGAGTTATAAGGATGGTTAAGGTTAGGTATGAGTTCCCATGATCCACCAGAACCGGAAGGATCTTCCTAGGGACAATCCATAGATAGATTAGAAGTCCTTAGGAATGATTGAAAAAAAAAAGGAGAAAAGTGAGAAAGGGAAGAGTGCGGACTGAGATAGAGCTAGGACTGGAACAAACCCAACAAGGTTCTAGTGATGAAGTCTCGGTAAGCACTGAAGGGGTTGAAGAATGAAAAAGAAATGAAATGTGAAAAGGGTGAAAAGAAATAACCCTCCAAATATTCAACCTTAAGGCAGAAACCGGGTTCAATTTCATATGCTACTGGTGGTTACTAAAGTAACACCGGTATTGAAGACAAGACGTCATGGACCCAGTGACGCACTACACTTAACTTCCCAACCACTCAAGTTCTCTTAAAAGAGCTTGTTTCATTCTCACGGGGAACCCTGTGCAATGTATCGACCGCTCATTGCGAGCTATGTTGATACCTAAACAGAAGACGCCTCCCCAGTCTCCATGAGCGGATCAAAACGCACTATTGAGTCTAGAGCCAATGAGATCATCCATAAATCTCACCAGGACACATTCCAAATATGCTTATTGTTTCACATAATGTGGAAAATAAGATAAAATATTTTGAGTCCTATGCATTATCCTTGTGATATTGCCAGAACATCCGAGTGATATGAAAATATTCACGATGAAGATGGAAATCCTTCTAGAGCGAACATCACTCAAGCTCTTGGTAGGTGACATGTGAGATCCTGCAAGGATCAAGCTTGTGACAACTGGAAAGCAACGATGGTGCGATTCAACAATGAACCAAACTTGTTCCAGGAAATGGATTGACGAATACTTTTGCAAAAACCTCTCAATGTGCTTTCAAACTATTTTTCGAGCACATTGATTGTGTATAAGCTTTCAAACAAAAGTATTTTTGATGGAAATGAGATTCAAAGCTTAACTCTCGTCGTGTCTCAAAAATGTTTATTATTTGACACGCGAGTGATTTCTATAAATCAATTTCTCATCAATCAGTGGATATCAATTCACCAATTCACTCTATCGTGCTCTCTACTTTGAGACGTTCCGGTGTGATAACATGCTTAGTATGAAGATTCCGAAGTGGATTCTTTGGAAAATTCATTACTGCTAGCTGGAAATTCCTGTCAAGGAGAGTCTTCTTTAAAGAAGACTCTACCTGATCACAGGTCGATCCTCACGGATTCGAAGGTTAAATCCAACCACCAAGAGCAAGTGACAAAGCCATACTTGCTCTCCAACTTTATTGCTAACTGTTTTATTTCAGGGACACATATAAAGATGGCGTTGGTGGTTCCTAATTCCGGGTGAATCGTGTCAATCCATACCTCATGCTCACACATCCTACTCACCATCTATGATAATTATGAAGGATGAGAGACTCACTACAATGAATGCTGAGAGACTACAAACAACGTTTCCGCAACTCTGATGAAAAGTCTCCTGATACAGAAGGGTGTGAGCATGATGGTCCTTGTGTCACAACATCACATGGTGGCAATACGACTAAGGATGAGCTTGGAGATTTACTGTGGCTGATAATCTCAAAGAAAGCTCAAAGATCACTCACCTCAAAGGAACTTAAATCACAAAGTCATTGCTTGGAGTAAAAAGTGAGCAAAAGTGATTAATCAGAACCTATGAGCTACAAAGTCTAAAGAACGCTTGAAGATCAAAGAGCTTAATTTCCAAGGTGACCTCGCTTAGGGGGAGATTGTTAGGAATACAATTATTCCTATAAAAGACTCGGTCACCTAAATATTGTAATAGCGTTAAGATAGCTCATAGTTAGTTTATTATTTAGTTAGTTTTAGTTTAAGTAAAACCGTGGAAGAAGGACGGGTCTTTACCAACTGTATGCCTGATCCATAGCCCGGGTGTGGGCGGTTTTAAACTAAGGGAGAGGGTTGGACCTTTCATACTTTCAATCTAATATTCACTAGTTTTCTCTCATTCTTTCCAAGGTTCCAACTTTTCTTTCCTCCTCTTCTAATTCTCAACGCCACTTACCACTTGTGCTAACATGTTTGTGACTTAAAGAGTATCCTACAACATGATTGCCAACTTAGACAAGACACCAAAGAATGTTGATTTTCATTCCATCATTGATTTCCTTACTGGGTCATCGATTAACTATGCTCAGTTAGTTAATCCTAAAATCATTGGCCCATGGCATCAAGAGTTTTGGAATACTGCCAGATCTACTATGGAAGATGATGAAGATGTTATTCATGCTACTGTTGCAGGGAGACCTATTCGCGTTACTGAAGCAACAATAAGGGAGGCTTTGTTGTTTAATGATGAAGAAGGTACTATTCTGTTTGACAAACAAGTTATATGGGATACACTTAGAGATATAGGCTATGAAGGTGTTCTTAATAAGCTTACTTTTTATAAGGTACTGTTTAGTCCTCATTGGAAGTATTTCATACATGTTTTGCTTCACTGTCTAAGTCCAAAGAATACTTCTTGGGATCAATTTGGACATGCCCTAGCCTCTGCATTAGTTGGGTTAGCTACCAATCAACAGTTCAATTTTTCATATATGATTCTTGATGGTATGCTTGGTTACATCAAAGTTGGTTCACCATTTTTGATGTATACTAGGTTTGTTCAGTTATTCCTAGATAACCAACTTGAGGGTGTTTGCAAACCTCAAGATTTTGTGCCTACTATTGTACTCCCACAAAAGGTGTTTACCTTTATGTCTACCAAGGGTGTTAAGTTTTCTGGGAGAAATACACCTTTGACAGCTCATATCTTGGAGGTTGCACAAGCTGTTAGGGATGAAGAAAATGAAGCTAGTGGTTCTGAACATTCTGAGCATTCTGCATCAGCACATACTCCAACACCACCTCTTGGCACACCTCAGCATGTTGATTCAAGTGAAAGAACTGCTTCAGTACCCGTTTCAAAGGAAAAGACTATTTCAGAGAAAGCACTTCTCAACATACTGTTTCACAGGAAAGTACTTCTCTGCAAGGTACTGCTTCAGAGCATTATGAGACTCTATCACCAACTCCTAATGATTATACTCCTACATATGGGTTACAAACATCTGGAGGAGATGAAGGAGTTGAGGGAGTTAAAAGACAGTTGGACACTTATGAATTAACTAGGGAATACAGAAGGCTGAAGAAAGTGGTTAATGATTAGGATGAACAAATCAAGCAGTTAAAAAGAAGGTTCAAAAGATTTAAAAGGTTTGTTTGGCCACTTGTTCAAAATTTTAGACTTTATGTGAAGGAACAGAAGAAATCAAAGAAGCAGAAATCTAAGTCTCATAAGACATCCAAGAAGGCTTCTAAATCTAAGAAGAGTAAGAAGAATTCATCATCATTCAAATTGGGGAGGAATCAGAATGATAATCTGAATGAAGATGATGTTGTGTCTCAAGAACCAAATGAAGATGCTCATCTATGGCATTATGAAGAAGAGAACATTGCTGTTGAGCAAGATACTGGAATTCAAGATTACAACATTCAAAGTACTGCTGATCAAGATGATAATATTAAAAGTACTGTTGACCAAGGTACTGATCCTCAAAGTACTGGTGTGCAAAGTATTTTGGATCAAGGTACTGCTGCAATGAATGCTAATGAATCTGGACCTTCTACAAGTACTTTTGATGAAGAAGCTGGTCCTTCCAATCCAATTCAGCAAGAAGAAATAAAGGAGCATACAGCTAGTGATGATGAGACAATAGCTCAGATAATGCTTAATCTAACAAGACCAAGAGGTATAAGTATTTCTGAACCAGCGCAAGTCTTAGAATCTGAAGAATTGGATCCTAATGACAAGGGAAAAGGGATCATGAAAGTTCACAAGAAGAAGAAGAAGAAGAAGTTCACTCTGGCACAGCTTAGAGATCCTGAGGTTGCTAAGAATGAAGAAGCTGCTAGATAGCAACAAGCTTTATATGATGCTGAATACTTAAGAGAATCAAGAAAGCTAGTTGTTGAAATAAGAAGACCAATGACTAAAGCTCAAGAAAGAAATTAGATGATAAGCTTTTTGAATGGAAGAGGATTTAAGAATCTACAAAAGTTAAAATATCCAGAAGTGAAAGCTCTATATGATAGTGTTCAAGAGTCAATTAAGAGAGAGCTGGATAGTTTTGTACCTATGGATTCTGAAAAGGAGAAGAAGCTGGAGGAAATAAGGAAAGAACAGGTTGAGAAAAGAAAATTGAAGAGAAAGAGAGCAACTCAAGATGATCAGTTATCAAAGAGACTCAAGATGCTTAAACCAGACACTGTTGATGAACTGAGGAACTATCTTAGAGTTGTCGATTTTGAGAATCCACAGAAGACATAGGATGCTGAGAAGAAATCCAAAATTTCTTCATTTTCTGTGGTAGAATCATCTGAAGGAAATTATCTCACTTTTTATAGAGAGGATGGAAGTTTTGCAGTATTCAATATGCTATGGGATATATTGCACAAGATAGATAGAGAAGATCTTTATGATTTGTATCTACAAGTGCAGACTTACTTTGAAGATACTGAGCCAATTGGAGTGGGATTGATTTTATTGGGTGATTTGATAACCATCTAGGAGTCTAATGAAACAAGTAGTGAAGCTCTGTGGAATGATCAAAGGAATTAGGAGATAACAAGATGGAGATTCTTTGAGTCATCAGGGGTACACTCACTTGAAATGGAAGATGGAACCATGATCCATATGTTAGCAGAGAGACAATATCCTCTGATAAGTGAACTTATGGTCAGAATGTTGGATCATGGCATGGAGGTTGAGAATGAGACTCAAGTAGCTTTGATGGTGATTGAACTATTTATCCATTGGACTACTGCAAATGATGATAATGCATAAATACTGGTATGATTTTTATTGAATAAATCTTTTTGAATAATAAAGTACTTTTCTCGAAGTACTGCAAGACAAACAGTACTTTATCAAAGTATTGCTTGCTGCATAAAACCAGTAAAGTCTTTTTGAATAAAATGTTTTGAAGCATAAGATGATATTAATAAAAGGTTTTGAGAAGTCACACATGGTGTTTGTACTTGTACTACACAGCAAATTGTAATCAACTCACCACGTTTAACAGACAAGAAAGAGTTTGACTCATCATGAGGGAACGGCTCTGATGTGATAATCAAATCCGTTTTTAGTTGACAATTTACTAAAAATTGTATGGTTTTCAACTCACCATATCTGTAAAAGATAGCCCACAAGAAAATGGCTTGTGGTAAAGGCTGTGGAAAAATTATTTATATGGTAATTAATTCATCATGGTTGTAATAAAAGAACTAACTAGTCCAAAAGCAAACGGCTCTTGGTAAAGACTAAACAAATTCGTTGATAGCTGATGATTTTCTAAAAATCACATGGTTATCAATGTACCATGGTTTTTGTGTTTAAACCTAAACATTGGCTACTCACTACAACAAAAGTGGCTTTTTAGGACCCTTTGTGTGGGACGGTATGATAATGGAGTCCTAAAAAACTGTTTAATAGGACATATGAGCGTTTAGGGTCCTTATTAAATATTTGCTACTTAGGCGATGTCCTAAAAAGGTATATAATAGGATGGTCGATGATTTGGGGTCCTATTATCCTATAACTTAATAGGACACTTAAAATATGGATCCTAATAAATTACCTTTATAAGACGTTTATTCATTATGGTTGTATTATAATAAACCATAATAGGACACTTGAGTTTTGAGTCGTAAGACATCAGTTAGTTAAAACGCTTATTCACAAAAAGTTTTATTATACCAAAATTTAATAGGACCTTTGACACGTGGGTATTATAACGTTAACCTTTATAGGACGCTTATGTACAATGGTTTTATAACATCATTTTTTTAAAACGATTATTTGAAAAAGTTTTATTATAACAAAACTTAGTAGGACCCTTAAAGGATGCATATTAATTATGGTTTTATTACAATACACCATAATAGGACAGTTGATATATAAGTCATAAAACATTAATTATTTAAAACGCTTATTCGCAAACGTATTATTAAAACATAACTTAATATGACAGTTGACACTTTGGTCCCATAGATTGATACACCATCATAGGACACTTTATATTTGAGTCATAAAACATCGGTTTTATGGAACACTTATTCGCAAACGTTTTTTTTATAACAAAAGTGAATAGGACCCTTGACAATAGCGTCTTATAACGTTAACCTTTATAGAACGGTTATTCATAATGGTTTGTTTATGATACACCACAATATGGCACATATTTTTAGAGTCGTAAAACATCCGCTTTTTATAACGCTTATTTAGTTTTATAGAACGCTTAATTGCAAAAGTTTTATTTGAACAAAAATTAACAGGACCCTTGACACCTGTGTCTTTTAACATTAACCTTTATAGTACGCTTATTTGTTGTGGTTTTATTATCCTACACCATAATAGAACACTTCTTTATTTGAGTCATAAAACATTAGTTTTTTAGAACGCTTTTTTACAAATTTTTTTTAAACATTAGTTAGTATGACACTTTGATACTTGGGTATCAAAACTTGATACACCATAATAGGACACTAGATATTTGAGTCGTAAAAGATCAGTTTTATGAAACGCTTATTCACAAAAGTTTTATTTAAACATTAGTTTCCACTACATCCTTATTATAATAATACTTCCCCCATTATTTTTCCCCAATTATAAACCCTAAATAAATACAACCATAAAATGTCTTCCTCCTCAAATAGAACTAATCGGCCACCACCACCAACACATTGTGAACATGATCAACCAGTAATTAGGCAGACTTCGCGGACAATTGATTTCCCTTTAAGGTGTTTTCTTGGATGCGTTGAGTATTATAATGTAAGTTTTCTTGGATGCGTTGAGTATTATAATGCGTTTTCTTGGATGCGTTGATATTAGTGATCTTTGTTGTTTGTACCATATAGGGTTCAAAATGTAAGACATTTTACTGGCTAGATCCTGAGTTGCCTAATGACTATTACAAACAAGAGGTTTTTAATTTGATTTAAAAGGAAAAACGTTTGAAAGAAGACAAGTATGGAAAAATAAGAGATTTGGAAAGGGAGATTGAGTTTCAAAAATCAACTATGGAGAAGGAAATGTTTCTGCTGCAATTGGAGTTGAAAGAAAGCAAGTCTAGTGTTGTTTTTTTAAGAAAATTGTTGTTGTTTTGTGTTTGGTTATTGCTGTTATGTTGTCACAAATTGTGTAATGAAATGCTTGTTATGTAGGTTTGATGTAATGACCTTTTGTTTAATGAAATGCTTGTTATGGGATATATGTGTGGATGCATTTACAGTTGTTGATGTTTGCTGAGATAGTAATGGATGCATTTACAGTTGTTATCAAAAAGTTGAAGGTAAATGGGAATTGAAGTTGCAGAGAGTGAGTAGTTAATAGCATGTTATGATAGTCATACTTTGTTACTACTATGCAATTGTTTCTGATAGTATTAGCTTGTATTAGAATATAGACTAGAATGCCTTGTTCCTAGCATTTCAAGATCTAAATGAGTATTATTTTGTTGCAGAAGTGATAAGCATTTGAAGCTCAAAATCATCACCTATGTCAAGCTGTGAAGATGAGTTAAGCTCAAAATCATCTTGGGCTGGTTACTTTCCACCAAATTGGAAATTCAAAGGATTAACAAAGTCAGAAGCCAAAAAGTCAAAAGGCAAGAAGTCAAAAGGCAAAAATGTTGAACAAGTTGAACAAGTTCCTGGTAAAAGGATACAAGTGTTAGGTCCTGCTAACAATGTTACTTGGGATGCAATAAAAAAGAAGACATTTGGAGTCAAAAAACCATCAGGATAATGTGTTATCTGTCTTTGTATTGTTATATGTCTCAATCTTTTGGAAGTTATTTATGGGTTAGCTGTCTTTGTAGTGTCCTTATCTATCAACGATAATGGTTAATTTGGTGCATTATTGCTGTAATATACTAAGCCAGAATTGCACTCACAAAATAAACTAGGCTTGATTCAAAAACAAAAATGACTGAGTGCAGGGCATCTCAGTCCTAATGTGGTGATTAGCAGACCAAATTAAAGCAACAAGATAAGATCTA
The DNA here is from genome assembly GCA_030686995.1 of Artemisia argyi. Taxonomy (NCBI): domain Eukaryota; kingdom Viridiplantae; phylum Streptophyta; class Magnoliopsida; order Asterales; family Asteraceae; genus Artemisia; species Artemisia argyi. The sequence continues at coordinate 15,461,698 of CM060697.1, read as the reverse complement.
GAATCCCAATTAATCTCAGAATTCTCTAGTCAGTAGTACAAGCTACTAAAGGAAACAAAAAACAGAAGAGAAACAACAGTGAATAAGCAGAAATTAAGCTCTTAATATGGGCATTTGAGCCAAACAGTGATAAGCCATATTGACCCGTTTGACCCATTTGAGCCAAACACCCCTTAAGCAGGGTTGTTTTGAGATCTCAAAGTGAAAATATAAATAACAAGAAGCTAAAAAGTTAAAATTACCTAAATTTAAATAAGAAATGTATAAGAAAGAGTAATACAAACAGTAATGAGGATTGTAATTGATTCTTAACAACTAATTTTACATAAAAACAGGGACTATTACTATTTAGCTAATTGAAATCATTAAGCTTCTTCAACTGGATCTTCTTCATCGGCAATAACTAAGTCATTGTTGTCCACAACGGTTCCATTGAAACCACCTCTAACCAATTCAATATCCATTGTTTCGTCATGTTGAGGACACATAAATGAGTCACCCTGCAAATGTGTTTCCACGTCATCAAGACTTGTTTGTTCATCCATGTCATAAACATGTTTGGGCGCTGTCTTGATCACAACTTGCCATCCTTTGTCAACATCATCTGCAATGTAAAATACTTGATGTGCTTGAGAAGCTAGTATAAAAGGCTCGTTATGAGCCTTCAATCCTTCAAAATTCAATAGAGTAAACCCGTTGTCATCTTCTTTTTTCCTTGAACCATTCGAAATCCAATCACAATCGAACAAAACTACTTTCTTGTCAATACCATACTCCAACTCAATTATATCATTCAAAACCCCGTAGTTAGTTACATCTCCCGCGATAGGATTGTTATCTGTAGCACTCGAGTAACTGTTTGTCATGGCCTGAAGATTAACCCCACTATTCTGTGTTTTCCTATTATGTTCTACATCTTTTGTGTGAAATCGGAAACCATTTATGATAAATCCCTTATATTTTTTCACATACTCAGATGGACCACTTGCTAAGCACCTTAGACTTTCTGTGATTCTGTGATCCCCTCTAGCATGTAGCTCCTCAACCTGAAATAAGGCAAGATGTGTTAATTGTTTTGTTATTAGTAGGTCGAAAATGCTATGTCATTATAATTATTTTGCAAAAGTAATAAACCTGTGTATATGCCTTACATGATCTTGAAACCACGACTCAAAAGTCTCACTATGTAAATGTTGAATGTCACGCTTACGTTTTCTCCGATTTTGATGATGAACCAACGCCAGATGTTCACTGCAGTGTTAACAGATGATAATGAAGATAACAACGACAACTATTCATTGTATAATATAATTTATGAAACTCACAACTAATATAATTACTTACGTTCGAAATTCATCAACTTCACTACAATTGAACAACACATATGAATGTGCTTTAGCCAAAATGTCAAGTTCCATCATTTCTACCTTAGTAGCACCAATCGGTCGACCCGCCATAGAAAAGATAGGTAAAACATCCTCATAACCATCGTCATCATTATTTCGACTTGTCTTATTATGTACGGTCTCAACATCACTGGATAAGTACAATGAACAAAACGACACACACTCTTCAGCTAGATATCCTTCTGCAATGGAACCCTCCGGGTTATTCCTGTTTCGCACGTAAGATTTTAATGTAGCTAAATACCTGAGATATCAAAACCAATAATTTTAGATTCAATAATATTTGTTAATAAAGGTATTTACTAAAATAGTAATGTGCACCTCTCGATTGGATACATCCAACGGTAATGTACTGTCCCTCCTAATCTGGCCTCTGAAGCAAGATGAACCGAAAGATGAACCATGACATCAAAGAATGATGGCGGAAAAATCCTTTCTAAATCACAAAGTATTTTTCCAATCTCGGTTTCCATTTGAACCAAATCATTTGGATTAAGAACCTTTGCGCATAATTGTTTATAGTAACGACATAGCTTCATCACAGTATAGCGCACGTGCTTAGGCAACACATTTCGCAAGGCAATGGGAAGCAACTGCTGCATCAAAATATGGCAATCATGACTTTTAAGTCCAAACAGTTTTGGAGGTTTTAACTCTACGCATCTTGAGATATTAGCTGCATAACCATCTGGAACTTTCACCTTCTTAAGCACACGACAAAAAATATCTTTATCTTCTTTATCCATTGAGAAACAAGCAGGTGGCAAGTAAACTTTGTTGTTATCTTGAACTATAGGATGAAGTTCAGGTCTAATGCCCATTTCTTGTAAATCTAGACGTGCTTTTATATGATCCTTGGTCTTCCCATCTAGATTCATTAGCGTTCCAAGGACACTGTCTCAAACATTCTTCTCAATATGCATTACATCTAGATTATGGCGTAGCAAGTTATCTTTCCAGTACGGTAACTCAAAAAAAATACTTTTCTTCTTCCAATTAAAAGGTAAATTTGGGTTGCTCTTCACAAGTTTTCCAAATTTAACTTCAAAACCATCTAACTCATCAAGTACTTCTTGTCCTCTTAAGCCACGGGGTTGCCTGTCTAGTTCTTCTGTGCCATCAAAAGAGTTTGTATCTCTTCTAAAAGCATGTTCAGTAGGCAAATATCGACGATGTCCCATAAAACATTGTTTTTTTGCCATGAGTCAGGCGTGTTGATTTTGTATGTTTATGGCAGTTAGGACATGCAAGTTTACCTTTGGTGCTCCATCCAGATAAATTTGCATAAGCAGGAAAGTCACTGATCGTCCATAACAAACAAGCACGCATCCGAAAGTTACTTTTTGTTGATGCATCATAAGTGTCTACTCCTTTACGATCCCACAACTCCTGTAGCTCAGCAACTAACGGTTCCATATAGACATCTATATTATTCCCAGGAGCAGATGGGCCAGGTATAAGTAACGTTAGAAAGAAATAAGGTTTCTGCATGCACATCCAAGGAGGTAGATTATATGGCATCAAAACAACAGGCCATGTACTATGAGAAACACTCATTGTTCCAAAAGGGTTAAACCCATCACTCGCTAAACCAAGCCTGACATTACGAGATTCTTTGGCAAACTTATCATATTTAAAATCAAATGCTTTCCATGCCGGGGAATCTGCAGGATGTCTCAAGTAACCATCTTTCGTGCGACTCTCTTCATGCCATCTCATGGAGGCGGCTGTTTTAGATGACATAAATAACATTTGCAATCGTGGTATGAGCGGAAAATGACGCAACACCTTTGCTCCAATCTTCTTACGTGTATCACTCGTGGTGGACTCATCTACATAATCATCTTCACTTGCTTTATACCTTGACGTATGGCATATATCACATTCTGTTTTATTAATGTTTTCTTTCCAGTACAGCATATAATCATTAGGACATGCATCAATTTTACCATAACTAAGTCCCAACTCTCGAATTATCTTCCTTAGTTCATACAATGAGTTTGGTATAGAAGCATCGGGGAAGGCTTCCCTCATTGTATCTAGCATCTTGCTAAAACCATTATCACTACATTTCCCAACACACTTACCATGAAATAGTCTAATGATAAAAGAAAGAACTGATAACTTACACCCAGGATATAGTGGTTTCTTTGCCTCTCCCAACACTTTATAAAATTTTTTCGCCTTTAGGTTTGGCATACTCATATTTTCAGTTTGTGTTCCCATGTCATCGGTTAGTGTGTCATCACCAAACCGATGGAAGGCATCATTCAGCAACCCTTGCATGTCATCTTCAGCATCCAACATTGGAGCATCACTTGATTTGGAACTGAAAGGTGGAATTGTATAACCTTTCATAAACCCTACACATACCAGATGTGTTGTAGCCTCCGTCCGATTTACCCATATCTGATTACCACAATCAATACATGGACATGAAATCTGTCCATTTTTACCCTCATTATAGAATATATGATCAAGAAAGTCGTCAAGACCTTTTTTATATTCAATGGTAAATCTAGGTAAAGACATCCAACTCGTATCCATCTTAAACCTAATTCAATTAACCACAGAAAACCACATATAATTTCAACAAAAAGAAAGGGATCCTAATTCAAGTAACCACATATGTTGTTTCATAAAAATTTAGCAAAAACGATTAGGGTTTCAATTATGAGGTATTACCTGGTCTTGATGATGATGGTGAGTCCTGTTGGCAATTTTGGATGGTGGAATGATGTGGATTTGGATATTAAAATTAGAAATACTTTTACAATTTATTTTTAAGGTATTTCTTAATGAATTGCCTAATTATTATGTCAAAGCTAGATAAACTAATTTAAATATAAAAATTAGAAATTAAAAGTCAAAATTGCAAAAGTAATTTTTACATAAGCTTGAAAACTTATAAAAGGTAAAAAAATTATAAAAAATTATCTGGCATAAAAATTAAACAGTAAAACTAATATATTTTTTGCTTTTTAATTTAAACTAATTTAATTAAAATTAACTCTAAAAATTACCTATTGAAGAGTAAAAATTATGAGAAAATTACTAGGAATGCAACAAGTTACAAGGAACCAAGGAAAAATATGAGGAGGGGGAAAATGGTACGGATAAGCATTTAAATAAGCTAAATTGCAAAAATAAGCTAAAAGGAACAAGGACTATATTAAGTATATAGATTATGCAATAACAAACGGAACTGGTGCCCCAGAGCAATTGGAAGGGGGTTGTGGTATTGTGCATGTATGCTTGAGGTCCCAGGTTCGAACCCCACTTTTTGCAATTTTTCCATTTATTTTAATTTCTTTGATTTTCTTTTTACAAAACTTTTTTATTACTAATTATAAGTAACTTTTGTTAAAACAGTTTTTTCAAACGTCAAAAATAAGCTCTCTATGAGCTTTTTAGCTTTACAGATGCTTTTGTTAAGCCAAAATGGATTTATAAAAGGCATTAAGCTACAAATAATCTACAATAAGCTAAATAAGCTGTAACTACATGAGTTGTACCTACCTTAACCTAAAACCTACCAGATAACCTAACGGAATAAGATCTAGACCAGAATAAGCACTTGGCCATATATCACATGCCAATCATGCCAAAACCAAGAACCTTGCAGCCCTTGTGGGTCCCACTAGGGTTCAAAAGGATCTAAAGCAACACTTGATATGAAAAGGTGAATTACTGAGGTTTCTAAAAAGCTAAAAATAAGTAACTTTTATGAAACCACTTTTGAAATAACTTATTAATAAGCTATGTGCACCCCCTTGTGCTTAACAGTTGACTTAATAGCTTATTAGGACTTATGCACTTTTGAAAAAGCTATGAAATGAGCAAATGAGCAAAAACATATGATAAACAACTTCAAACAAGGCAAAGGACACAAATAAGCAGTGGGTGGTGCTTGGAACCTGTCGGCAAACTCTGAGTCACTCAGTGTATGTTTTGAGACATGTCACAAGTATGAGTCAAATAAGCTAAGTGCAAAATGGCTAGAGTCCAAAATAAGCACTAATCCAATAAGCTGAACTTGTAAGCTCCCTAAAAAGCCCAAGGTTGTGTACTGGGGTTCACAGATAAGCCAGATAACAGCTTATGAACTTTGGCTTAAAACCAAGTACACACTGACCACCCAGTGTACACAGTCAAATGGGACGAACTAAAAGCTACTTGCAGCCCTATTAGATAAGCTAGAAAGTGCAAAATAAGCTATGAACTACAAAGATCAGCTGATTGGCTTTCCAAAAAGCCAATAATCACACTATGGGGCCGACTATTGAACAATCTATGGTCTATTGAAAATGGTCAATTTCCTGTGCACAGGACAAGTACTTGCCCTGCAAGCTTAAAGAAGCACTTGCACAAGCTACAATAAAAATCCTAAAAATAAGCTGGACACAGATTTTTAAAGATGAGCTGAGGGACTATGATTTGTGAAAAGCTCAGGTTCCCAATCCAAATACAAAAATCTAAATAAATCTCCCTATTTTTGGATTTCTGAAACAACAATGTTTTTGACTTTTTGAAATTATTAACTTAGGTTGACTTTTGTGAGATTTGATCCGAATTTACTGATTGATTAATGTGACTTAAGCTATATTAAGACTAATTTATGCTATAACAACTACTTGTGAGATGATTTGAAGCTTATGCCACACTAATTTCCACACAGACATATTTTAGGCCAATATCTTGGTGATTTTTGACTTTAAAGGTTCTATCCACTAAAACCTTGTTTGTTTCTGACTTATTAGCTGTTAAGAAAGTTGTATGAACAGGCCTTAGTTACTGAGTTCAACTAATACTCACTACACAGACCTAACCAAACACTACTTTAAAACACAGATTCTTTAATACTCCACTGATTTAACAAATTTAAAAGGCAAATGATCAATCTAAATCATAATACTGATACATAACCTTCAACTAGGCTAAATTAAACACATATAAACAAAAGCAACCAACATTTAACAATAACAACTAACAAGCACATACAAATTATAATCAAAGCACATAACAAAACAAACGGCCATTAAACATAAATATCCACATACTATTAAAATAATAACCATCATAAGTACCCAGAAACCATTGTTCATAAAACATTGTTCACAAACCATCACCATCAACATAAATACATAACAACTTTTCATCAAAATAACCCAACAACATGACACCATCAGACACAAAAACCACAAAAAAAACCCAACCACTACCTTCATTCATGCTCATACTTCTCCAGAATCTCAATGGTCTCATTCTTCAAGGAGATCAACCTCTAAAAGTCAGCAACCACACTAGCAAGGGATTCAACCAAACGCCTCTCAATTAGCTGGACTTCATGCATAGAATCATAAACATCCTCTGCTGCCATTTCTTCATCAGTATACAACCGAGACACCTCCATCATTCTTTCTATCCTCTTATCCACTTTCATTCTCATGTCATCTCTGACGGCCGCAACATTCCTCATGTTGACCTCATTGGTAGGTATCTCCTGAATATTCAGAAAAATAAAACACTCATGAATCTTTTCGGACCCAGAAAGTTGTTTCAGTTCATCCAAGAACGGCGTTTCAGACATTTTCAATTAGGGTTAGAAGTGAAAAAGTTATGATCGGAAAAAAATATATGGATGAACTGAAAAAATAAAAATAAAACCAAGCATATATATAAAGGGTAGATGCATGAACTAAAACAATTAAGACTAGTAATGATAGACAAAATAATCAAAACACGTAATGATGAGAACTGAAGAGATTGCAAAAAATCAAAGGTCGATAAAAAATTACGCGTTCCCATAATATAGATGATTATTATTTTAATTGGGATGACTCAAAGTTTAACCAATTCAGTTTCAGTTTGAAGCATTTGTAAAAAGAGAGGAACTAGTAAGTCGGTGTTGAGTATAAATATATTTCGGGTCGGATTTGGGTCGACCCGTCTAACCCATTTATTAATCAGGGTAGGTTCGGGTTGTGAATAAATTAATTGGGTCGACCTGACAACACGTTTAAGCTTTTTTTCTTAATGTGGCAACTTTTGTATAAAAAAAAGGGTTTACTCTGTCAACCCTTAACCCGTTTAACCTTTTCAACCCATGAATTTCAAAAAGATCACGCCCATCTTTATAAATGGTTATAATTTGAATATTATTTTTAAAATATTCATGATTATTATTTTCAAATTGAATGAAACCAAACTAACCGAACAACCCGATAGTACACTTGAGTTATATGAACCGGTGATATTGCCCTGTTGTCGACCTTGATTAACCTTAATGATGAATCTTCATATGATTCTTTTTACTATGAACCTTAATGACGAATCTTTGCTATGAAACTTTTATTATGAACCTTTGATAAGCTTTTCTGAACCATTTGATATGACCCATTTGTTATGAACATTTTGGATATGAACCTTTTGATATGACACTCTGATTAAGATATGATATCTGACTATCAGTTTGATACACGAGCCATTTCACTAGTCATGGGGTTCCATGTCCGGGTCATTGATGCACCAATGGCATATATGACTCTAGTGTGTTTGAGTGACGTTCCACACCATGTTACATGTTATGAGCTCAAGTATATGTTTGGCCACTATGTTATCTGCAGGGGAGTATGGATGCATCCGATTATCTGTTATATGATATGATATGTTATGTTTCTAGGCTCGTGGTGGATTACTGTCCTGTATCTGACTTCATGCAAAGCAATACATTCAATCATAATAGTCGGCACTTTATGATCACCTCGCGTATATTGGCCTCGCAATGTGTAGAATATAGGCTATAAACCATCCCCGGAATGTGACGTCATGGGAAGTCGGCTTACGTAAAAACTCTTGACAATATAAATGAATGACCGCATCCGTTGAGAGTTATTCATATTAGCTTATTCAAAATTATTATTTCATAAACTTCATGTTTTTACCAAATCAATCCCAAATCCAAAGCAACACCCACCAACCAAACGGGCCCTTAGTTGATAACCCGAGCAACGACCGGGTAATACTCTAGTTTTTTTTTAGTTTCAAATACAATAAAATACCTATACCTATATATTATATATATATACAATAATACAATACTTTTCATATACTGTATACTAGGTAGTATCAATTAATTTAATTATACATCAAATTATACCCTATCACCGATTCATCCCGCCCAGACCGATTACAAGCTACAAGGTGGTCGACTGCCCGACTACTGATTCGCAATTTTTGCAACAATGGATATGAACATATTGGTTATAAACCTTTTGATATGACACTCTGATTATGATATGATATCTGACTCCCAGTTTCAAACCCGAGTCATTTCATTATTCATAGGGTTCCATGTCCGTGTCATTGCTGCACCAATGGCATATATGACTCTAGTGTGGTTTACTGTCCTACTTCTCACTTTATCTTTCGGGTCAACTGTATGCGGATACGCTTTAACAAACGTAGACCACTTATGATAAATCCCGTCTATAAGAAAATAGCAACATTTTAAATAACGTCCGAGCAAAACAAATGAACTATCTGGAGCCGCTCCATTTCGGGCAGTAAGATACAATAGATACTGATTACTTCAACACATTCATATTGTTGTTTGACCCGGGAAGTCCGAAAAACCAATGCCAAATCTACTTCATTTTTAATTTCACATACAATAAAATACTTATATAATATATATACAATAATATAATACATTTCATATACTATATATTATATATACAATAATATAATACAAATATACTATTAGTTAATTAATTATAAATCTAATTACTCCGTATAATCTAAACATTTGGGGAAAACTTACACACCCACGTTCACATAAACCCGCTTAAAATTTTTGGGGAAAAATTCAGATTCATAAATAACTTTTGGCGCTGCGAAAATCAAGCATATCTTTTCGGAAATCAAGTATTTGATACGATTTTATTAATGGAAATCGTTTTTCACAGACGGTTAAACACTCAATTTTGGTTTAGGGTTGTATGTGGGCAGCAAAACAAGGATTGTGGATTTTCACTTTTGAATGAAGATCTGACTCAACAGGTAATGGAAACCTTTCTTGTTGTTATTATTATTGTTATTATTATTATTATTATTATTATTATTATTATTATTATTATTATTATTATTATTATTATTATTATTATTATTATTATTATTATTATTATTATTATTATTATTATTATTGTTATTGTTACTATTATTATTATTATTATTATTATTATTATTATTATTATTATTATTATTGTTATTGTTATTGTTATTCTTATTATTATTGGTATTATAATTGTTATACATTGTTAGTGTTTGTTTAACCTTTGTGATGAGTCTTAAGTGTGTGAAATGGTGGGTTCGGGTATATGTTTGGTTGACCTCTTGTGATGAGTCTCATATGTGATCATAAGTGCTGCTTATTTGTGATATGGTACAAGTTGTATTTTAGTTGCTCTGTTTATTTAAAATGAATGTTGGTATACCTGTGTAACCATGGTTCAAAGGATTTGGGTAGTGATAGTGATAGTGATTTGATATCAGTTTCTAGCTAATGTATTTCATTCTGTGACATGTAACTGAAGGATTTGCGTATATTTTTGTTTGTAGATAATGTATTTCATTCTGTTACATGTAACAGATGGTGATTTGATTTCAGTTTTGTTGTTCTCAAATGACTATTGTTCTTTGCAATCTCATAATAATTTTATTTGTTTTGTGCAACAGTAATGGAAAATAAAAAGATGCAACGCCAAGTCACCACGAGAAATACGAATGATTATGAAATGTCCAGAAGGACAAGGATTCAAGAAAACCAACAGAGATTACAAGCTTTGGGAGTGAAAAATCTTGCTAGGTCTTTGACAAGTCTAGTAGAGAGTGACAACACAAAGAAAAAGAAAAAGAAACCAACGGATACCGGTGAGAAAGATGCAGATTATATGTCTGGTTCAGACTTTCATCTTAATGCTGAGGAAGATAACCCAGAAGAAGCGGCTACACAAACAAATAAAAAGGTACGAATAATAAATTTGGCTACTATATTTTCTTTATGTTTGTTTTCTAACAATTCTACTTGCATGAAACAGCATCGAAAATACATTGCTCCACAGTCCATGACTAGATATAAAAATTTAGCACAAAAACGAATGAGTGCTCCGAATGTCTCCAGTGGGCTAACATCTTCACAATCTCAATCGCAAAAGGGACAACAGATTGATACAGGGAGGGAAATACGGAGTAGGGTACAGGAGTCCGACCAAGTCCAAACGAGAAATGATCAACCAACTTCTGTCAAGAGAGGGAGATTAACTGCAACTGAGAGAAACTTAGTTGCAATTGACAACGATCATGACCACGGGGAGCGTGACTTGAGATCTGATGGTAACTATATATAAACTTCAAATACTATATATGTGATATTAAATTACTATTAAGTGTATATTCAGTTAACTGTTTTCGGTGGTTACTTGGTTTTTTGTTTTTTTTTTTTTTTTTTTTTTTTTTTTTTTTTTTTTTTTAATATAGATAACAATGAAGACCTTTATGATGTTGAAAATGATGATATCGAAGACATACCTATGAATGAAGATATTGAACAACAAGCAACTTCAGAAGATGATGTAGATAAATACATGGATGATTTGGAGAATGAGGATGATTTGGAGAATGTGAACGATTTAACAAATGACGGCGATGATCTAGTCGGAGAAGAGATTCAAGCTGAGCATTCTGAAAATGAAGAAAACCATGTAGTTACACAAGCTGGAAATGAAACAGGTTAACATGGTCTACTTGATTGCATTGTTTTAAAAATCATATATCATATATTGTGTCATATAAGTAGAATATATAATAAAGTTAAATTAAAACAAGACAAAAAACAACGCTAAGATATTGCCTCCATTTCAAATTATTTAGTATTTTAAATGTATACGTATCTATTGTAAATCATGTTCACTTTTTGTAGTTCGGATTGTAAGCAAAAGAAAGAGAGGACCAACACGTATGGCAAAAGTTTGGGCCCAAGAAAAAGGGGATAGAATTCCTATTTTAGTTAATGAACACGGACAACCTATTAACGACAAAAGTAGTCATCTGACTCATTTCATGGGAACCCTTTCAAGGAGTGGAAAGTATTGCCCGCTTTATAAACCATGGAATAAAGTTGACGTCGAAAAAAAAAAAGCTTTGCTTCAACTCTTAAAGGTACACAATGTTAAATTTGTATGTTAATGAATAAAGTATTTGTTTTCTAATGTGAGCTATTACATTTTTTAGACAAAATTTGGTATTCCGGAAGCTGGAGAAAAATGGATATTGCAATCATTTAGGCGGAAGGTGAAGAACTGGAGGGCAAGAGTTAAGGAACTCTACCATGATCCGTCTTTGTCAGTTAAGCAACAAATAAAATCTAGGCCAAAGCAAGTGCAAAAAAAACAATGGAAGAAGCTTGTGAAGTATTGGAATAAAGAAAACACTAAGGTGTGAAATTCTCTTCCACTTTAAATAACATTACTTAATTTCATATTATGATATTTTAATTTCCTGCTGCAGAGTTTAAGTGAGAAAAACAAGGCGAATCGGGCAAAAAAAAAAGATGATCCAAAGAACCGGTAAAAAGAGTTATGCTCGCAAAAGGGAAGAGTTAAAGGTAAGTGTATGGATAAAGTGGGATTGTTAATGTATCCAGTCTATATCCACTTTTAATATTCATTTTCTTTTTATTCATACAGACATCTTTGGGACGAGATCCAACTCGATTGGATCTTTTTAGTGCATGCTTCGCCAAAGATGGAAATACCAAAAATGATGACACTGCAAATGCGATCGTAAGTAATATGCTTTTATGTTTTCAAAAGTGTATTTATAGCAGAAGTTAAACACAATATGCTTTTTTTCATAATACATGCTTTTCGTATATGTTGTTCATGTTTATATAAAATGCAGGATGAAATGAAACGACTTAGTGATAATCTGCCCGAGGGTTCGATTGATAATCCTGGACCAGATGATATTTTTTCTACAGTTATGGGTAAAGATCGAAATGGTGATGCAGGCATGTATGGTCTAGGTGTTCGTGCTTCTGCTGTTTGGGGTGTAATACCAAGTCGTTCAGCATGTCATAGAGAAAACAACGAACTGAAGTCTAGATGTGGAGAACTTACTAGTGAAAATGAAAAGTTACGAGCCCAGTTATAAGAGAAGAATGGGTCGACGGATAGTTCCATTGTTCCACCTCTTACATCACAACATTCTCCTGTTGTAACCATTGAACCTCCACGCTTACGGGTATGTTCCTTTCTAGTTGTTATAGCTTATTTTATCTTTGATAGCTAATGAACCTAGGCTACAAGCTTATGTATCAGTATTATGATTTACATTGCTCATTTGCCTTTTAAATTTGTTAACTCAATTATTAAGGGGTGTTTGGTTCTGTGTTGTTTCAACTGTGGTAGTTGCCTTTTCACTTGTTTATCTGCACACTCTGACCTCTTATGTGATATTAGAACTAGTAAAACTATAAAACCAATGTTTGAACTACATAAAGTCAAAATCAAATTACCTTCACTCTCACAGTCCACTGTTGGGACCTGTGAGGATCAAATCTCACCCACTTGGTCTAAATCTTGTTCATGTATCTTAAATTAGTGTTATCATAGCTTAAATAATCATACTTAGTGCATACGGATCAAACAAGTTTCATTAAAGTCAAAGTTTAAGTTCAAAATCAAAAAGTCAAAATGGTATGTTAGTCAGAAACTCACATCTTGGGAGAATTTTTGTGAATTTTGTGTTGAGATTCAAGTCTTGATATTTTTACATGTTGAAATTCCCCATCTAAGCTTTTGAATCCCACAGTTAGCTTATTTTTATGATTTTTTCTCTGGCTTAGGTGATAGTTCAAAGTGGCCTGCAGGGCTAACCATTGCCCTGCACCAGGGCATCAGCTCAAAACACCAACTATCCATGTGCCTTAGCTTCTTCATTAGTGGGCCACACAGTGAGCTTATTGGTTTTTTTGAAAGCCAATAAGCTCATCTATAAAGTTCAGGGCTTATTTCAAACTTTTGAGCTTATTAGATAGGTCTGCAGATAGCTTTTTGTTTGTCCAATTCCACCCATCATACACTGACTGATCAGTGTTGACCACCCAAATTCAAGCCTCCATACCTGCAGTATTACATCTGTTTAAGCTAATACATGTGTGTTGACTATAAATTGATAAATGTTTGTTGAAAACTGAAATCTAGGTCGGGGATGAAGTTGTCCTTAAAAGCATTCTAAACTCAACCGAGACTGTAGCAAAAGGAAGGGTGAGGAGCTTGAACCCAAATGATATAGTTGGTGGTACAGAGATTGGACAAGGATGGTGTGAGGTAAACGTTCAAGTACCAACAAAAAGAGATGAAATTTTGGTGAGACCCTATGGGTTATTTTCCACAATTGAAGACTGTGTTGGTGCAACCATAGCATGGCCTTGTCCCTTTATCTCGGTATGTCTTTGTTAATCTTGTGATACCAATAATTTTACTAACATGGACCTTAATGCTTATACATGGGTGTTTATTTGTAGGTGTTCCATGAGGATTGAGAGAGATGATGCATGATGACCACGGACTAAGCTTCTTGTTGCGTTAATGTATTGTTTAATGTTAACAGACTTTATGTTAGATTCTTTCTATCTTATTTATGTTTAGTGCTTTTGTTATGACAATTGGTAATTTGAAATACAATTTCGTTTTATTCATTTAATATTTAGTTGATGTTTTATTCATATCGTAATAATACAGTGTGGATGGTGAAAATAGCGTCCTATCATATGACTTGTCAGGACTTTGAAATTGTCCTATTAAACTTATTAACCGTCCTAACAATTAACTTAACATTGTAAAAGTGTCCTAATATGTTGTTATTAGGACGTTATTTAGGTTGTTAATAGACATTTTATACGACCAAAAATTTGGTTTCATAATCTTCTTTGAGATATTAGAACCCTTTTCTTGGTCCTAAATTAGCTATAATGTTATATGATAAGCGTCCTAACAATTATCTTTTAAGTACGCTTGTATGTGCATCAAAAGATTAAAACGTTTTACAACATTGTAAAAGTGTCCTAATATGTTGTTATTAGGACGTTATTTGGTTGTTCATATACATATTATGCGACCATAAATTTGGTTTCATAATCGTATTTGGCATATTAGGACCCTTTTCTTGGTTTTAAAGTAACTATAATGGTATATGATAACCGTCCTAAGAATTAACATTAAAGGACGCTTGTATGTGTATCAAAAGATTAAAAGTAGGTTACCACATGTTAGAACATTGGAAAAGTGTCCTAATATGTTTTTATTAGGACGTTATTTGTGTTGTTTATAGACGTAAAATGCGACCATAAAATTGGTATCATAATCTTATTTGAGTTATTAGGACCCTTTTCTTGGTTACTAAAATAGCTATGATGTTACATCATAAGCGTCCTAACAATACTTTTAAGGACGTTTTTATGTGTCTCAAAAGATTAAAAGTAGGTAATCACATGTTAAAACAATGTAAAAGTGTCCTAATATGGTTTTATTAGGACGCTATTTGTGTTGTTCATAGACATATAATACGACCATAAAATTGGTTTCATAAGGCTTAGGACGCTTTGGACCTATTACAACCGCCTTACATGAAACGCTTTCATCCTTGGTCCTATTAAATGAAAGGTCCTAAAAAGTACCATTTTAGGACGCTTATGGGGTACTAAAAAGCCACTTTTCTTGTAGTGACTCTAGAGTTTTGGTAAAGAGACATCAAAATCCATTACTTTTCAATGATTCACCTCTCACAGGTGTTTACACACCTGGAAGTGATGAGAATAGCATGAAACTTTAAAGATTTGATGTACACTTTGTCAAAATGTTGCTGAGTTGCTGAAAAGGTTTATTGCTGTGAAGATATCATCCGAAGCTGATAAAGAGTACTTTGACACACAAGTCAAACAAGAGATAAAGATACAATTTTCCTTGAAGATAAAGATGTTGAAGATTCAAAGATAACAAAGAAACTTGAAATCAAGCAAGTTGAATTCAAGTTAGGGGAGGATTGTTGGGATATGAAGATCAAAGTACTTTTGGAAGTTCAAAGTACTGTTGTGTCAAAGTGCTGCTCAAGGTCAAAGTACTGCTTGCTCATGGTCAAAGTACTGCTCGTGCATGAAGATTATTCAAAGTACTTCTAAGATAAAGAACTGACATGCAATATCATTTAAGGATTGTAATGCAATATTATTAGAATATTCTAGAATAAGTTAGAGTTAGTTTACTTGTCGTTCAAGTATTGTAAACCGACTTAAGGTTTTCCTTGTGTCTATACAAGGAGCCTTAGGAGGTATTAGAGATAGAAGTTTTACGATATTAGTGCATACAAGAATTAGAGAATACAATATTAGTGAGTTAGGGATTGTTAGTGAATCTGTGTAATCAAGCAGGTTCAAGTTTGGTTTAATATAAAGTTCTTCTTAAGCTTTGTGTTAGTAGATTCCGCATACTCTACATGGTTACATTAGTGTTTCAATATTAATAGTTTTGGAGTCATTCAAGATTATTAAAACCTTACAAGCTACAAAGTAGTTTGGTCAGAGTATACCGATCCAACAAAAACGACAAAGTCTCAAAATCAAGTTGGAAACAGTACCTGACGGCGTCACGTATTGTGTGTAACGGCGTCACGTTATGGCAAAAAGGTGGATATGAAAGTTACACGAGACGCGCCAGAATGGATTTTGGGATTTAAAACGTGATGACGTCACCTAGGTCGTCACGTACAATTTACAAGAGACGGACAAGAGAAGATTAACAAGGTATGGCGTTAGATCTGGATCTAGGTAATTCGTGGATATTTTTGCCGACGAGTTGACGGTGTCACAAGTATAACGTGACGCCGTCAGATTGTGTTTTCTATATATATTTTTCTAAATTTCATTCATTAAGAGAGAGAACTTTAGAGAGAACTTTTGGGAGAATACTTGGATAAACCCTAATACAAATTTCATCCTTCTTGTAGGGGTTTCAAACCCTTCTATCATCCATGTTTCATTAAAGATAAGTTTTCCAATAATCATTCAATATGTCTATGTGTTGTTTGATTCTATCTTACGCTTGTCTTTACTTTAACATTCTAGGCTAGGTTTGTTTGTGTTTGCTTAGATGTAATGAAACCTAGCTATTGATTATTGGTTGGTTGTTTGTTATTAATAGTTGTTGGATGAATGATTGATACGTGGGAATCGCACCAGGCTTTACCTCTCAAGGGATCTCGAGAAGCTTACAACCCCCACCAGGCAGTGTACCTGATCGTTGTAGTATAGTATAGTGACAAGTACCGGGGGATTGATCGTTCAGCTAGGAATGGTGTCGCTAAGATTAGAAAACCTAAATACTAGTTCTAAAGATGAGGGATGATTATTTTTGTATTTTTTTATATTTTTTTAGAAAGCAAGTAAAAATCTCGGGTTTGAAGGATTTGGGCGGAATTAGTTGCTAGTCAACTAACCCAATACTAAAAATGCAATCAAAATAAAATACTAGAAATGAAAATAAACTAAATTAAACTAAAGTTGTGAGCAATAAGTGGAGAAGTTGTGTTTACTTAGATTTCACTACTCCCTAGATATCTTTTACATGTTAATTACTTGTTATAGTTGCGTGGATGACAGATTGTATTCCTTAATACCATTCATGGGGTGGCGCACTTAACTCCCCAATCCTATGAGTGCCTACTTCACTCCTATGTCGAGCCGGCTAAGAAGCTCCTAACATGGGATCATTAGAATTTACTCATGCATTAAATACAACCAATAAAACCTAGTGCACGTCAGTTCATGTTTCCTAAGACGTTCGAGCATGTTACCATATGGAGATCTGCCAGTTTTCTTAAGCCTAACATCGAAATCATCCATCCAATACAACCATAAACAAGTAATCAACACATAATTAACATCTAGGTTTCATTAGATCCAAGCAAACACAAGATAGATCTAGCCTAGCATGATGGAATTAAGACAAGAACAAGATATAGACAACCAACACATAGACATATTGATTGAATTAAAAGAACACTTATCTCAATTACACATGAAAGGGTTCAAGGGCTGAGAACCCTTGAAAAACCTGCAAAATTCGTACTAAATTCGGCCTTAGGGTTTCTCCAAAACTTCTCTCTCTTTTGTGTAAAAATTAGAAAACTATATATAGGAAATAGGGTCTGACGGCGTCAAGGCAAATTTGGTGACGCCGTCATCTCGCCGCCAAAATACTTCTCGGACTGCCTTGATCTATTTTTGACGCCGTCATGTGTTATGTGTTTCCAGGCCGTCATGCATTTTACTCTTGACGCCCTACTTCGTGACGCCTTCAATTATGTACTGGGTCGTCATGGAAATTACTCTTGACGCCGTCAAAAATTCCTTCTTAACGCCGTCACCTACTGTTCCCAGCAAGGAAAATTAAGACTTTGGCGTTTTCTTCACTTTTATGCTCCAAAAACGTCTGAATTGCTTCCTTTTCCAGATTTCTCTCCCAAAGTACCTAAAATCACAAAAGGAACGATTTAGGGCAATATTTGATCAAATAAATTCAATTCCGGGCTTAAATGACCCCCTAAAAGTAGTTCATTTTTCGCCTCATCATATACCCTTACACTTGAGATTTGCTTGTCCTCAAGCAAATGCGCTTTTATTCTACTCAAAATACAAGTTAGGGGTCATTTAACACTAATATAAAAGTAATTACAACAAATAATTGTTCCACTAAAGACCAACAGACAAGCACAGAGGTTATACACTAGCACCTCACAAATAGTGTTTAGATACTCACATCTCTCGGGTGTAATAAAGTATAAATTACATATGGAAACGGAAGATATCTCTCACTACCTGTCATAGCAAAATAGATTACCATAGGCTTGGGAAAGGATCAAACCTCCACCACATGGCGTAAGCACCTAGGATAAACTATCAAAGAGGTCTTTTAAAGGGTTGTAACGTTAGGTGTAGGGATATGAAATACACGGTTTTGTTGGATAAAGGAAGTTTTTACTGGTGGCGAGTTAACAATCTTGGTTAATTACATGTACAATATGGCGTTGCTAAGCCAAGACTAGACTCGACTTAAGATAATAAATGAAAAATAACAAAAACATAAAATAAACATAGAATAAAAAGGGATGGTAGTCCGTATGTTTTTTCTCTTTTCTTTTTCTATTTTTTTTTTCATTTCTTTTTCTTGATTTTTTCGATTTTTTTTTTTTTTTTTTTTTTTTTTTTTTTTGCATACACTCTTACCCTACCATCCAAAATAATACATCATAGGGAATGTAAATTCCCTTACACTTGAATCTTTACATACTTTACAATCAACTATTCTAATGACTCGAATTAAGAAAATCAAAACACTTGGAGTACTTTTAAGATTAACGCACATATGGGGGTAATAATATGATGTTCTTCCCCATTACTCCATAAAATAAGTACTTTACCCATGAGTCCCAATCGTCCCAAAACAATATGTACAAGGATATGACTCGACTTAGCAACCATGTAATCAATTAGATAGTTAACTTAGGGTTTAACAAATAACAATAATGCACTAAAGATGAGTGCATACACGGAAGGCTAAGGCGATTTGGTTGTACATTTAAGTGGGGTGTAACAAATTCTTCCTTTAAGCAAGATGCTTAAAGTTAGAAACGAAAAGATAGGCTCGGAGGGGTGTACTAGGGGTTTCGTGTACTAAAAATGAGTACAACGCTAAGGGTGTGGGAAAAATTAGTTGACTTAACTAGCCAAGTAATATGACTTAAATGGTCAAGTAATTATGATACGGGTTTAACACAAGGGTGATCCTAATGCCTCTTATCATGTAGTAAATCCTACTACACGAATGTAGTCTCACTAGCGGTCTCGGGATGCATCACTAACGCAAGTTCTAGAATCTAAATGCTACCGGATACACTCATAAGCACTAATAGTAAATGCTTTTCCTATCAAATCTAAAGGCGAACCTCACATATTTGGGTGGAAAATTTTTCTGAATATACGGTTATGTGCTAGTCATACAATCTCCTATCCATGAGACGCTTGCTATGGCTAAAGTTTCACTCCTAAATGTTGTAAAAAAATTTAAATTTGGCGCTGAAATTGCACTAACAAGTATTTCTCATAGTTTTATTACACATCTACTATTAAACAAAACAAACTCAAGCGAAAGTGCATATGTAAGGTATCATCATTTTACCCTTCCCTTACACTTAAGATGAACATTGTCCCTAATGTTCAAGTAAAGAATGTAAAAATGAAAAAGTAAAAAGAATGAAATCAAATACTCCCCTGATTCGCTCGGTATGGATAATAAGGTAGCCAGGTTTGATCTTCCTCCAAGAAAATGAACAATCAAAGCTTCCCTTCCGGAATATAAATCATCTTCTTGTCATACGTAACCTGTAAATCCTGAGAAAATAGACAAGACAACCTCGCATAAAATCGGCGGCAACCTATATAAGTTACTAAATCCTAGAAAACAAAATAAGATATAATGCTTGTGGAATGAAGTTTGCAGATTTCCTGGAGATTATAAAACTTAATAATTCACAAAAACCATAAGACTCCGTTAGAAAAACAAAACCGGTAAAATTTCCAGATTTTTACACGTGACGCCGTCAAGAGTTAACTCATGACGCCGTCAGAAGTGACCTGCAGAAATTCTTATGTTAAGTTTCCGGAAAATTTCTGGAAAAACTTGGTCCTACTTCCTGGAAAATCCTGCAAAACTTCATTATGACTCAATACAAGCATTTGACTCTAACAAATACGAATATACATGTTCATTTAATATTGTGGAGAATCATGATCGGTTTGTTTCTTAAAAACATATTTGGGGTTTCCCCTTACACTTATCTTTGGAAAAATACTTTTAGGTGGAGTTAAGACTAGGCCAAAACAACAAAGTAAAGTATTTCCACTATTTAATTGAGAAACATGATCTACCAACAATAAAAATAAAGCATGCATACGGAAGCAAATAACAAACAAACAAAATAAAATCACACAAATCATGGGTTGCCTCCCAAGAAGCGCTTTTCTTTATTTACGAGTCTTGTAGCTAGACTCAAGGTCATGGGTTACTACGTGACCTCATCATCAAACGTCACATCCTCCTCACTAATCATTTCATTGTTATTTTCTCGATAATGTTTTACACGTTGTATGTTAACAGTAAATTCCCTACCTTCATCGTCTAATAACACCACGGCTCCAGTTTTAGAGGAATTCTTCACCGTAAACGGTCCATACCATCTAGACTTAAGTTTTTCTGGAAATAATCTCAATCGAGAATTGTACAATAGGACTTTGTCTCCCTCTTAAAATTCTTTGGATTTTTTAATTCTCTGGTCATGCCATCTTTTTGCTCTCTCTTTATATGTGATGGAAGATTCGTAGGCTTCTAACCTAAGCTCATCAAGCTCGTGTAATTGCAAGAACCTATTAGTTCCAGCAATTGTGTAGTCTAAGTTACATGTCTTAAGCGCCCAATAAGCCTTATGTTCTAATTCCACTGGTAAGTGACATGCCTTACCATACACCATGCGAAACGGGGTCGTTCCAATAGGTGTTTTGTAGGCGGTTCGGAATGCCCACAAGGCTTCGTCGAGTTTAAATGACCAGTCTTTTCTATTTTGACTAACCGTCTTTTCAAGTATTCTTTTAATAGCCCTATTGGTGTTTTCGACCTGGCCATTGGTTTGTGGATGATAGGCGGTGGAGAACCGATGGGATACTTCATACCTCTTCATGACCTTTTCCATTTGTGCATTGCAAAAGTGGGTTCCCCTATCACTGATGAGAGCTTTAGGAATCCCGAATCTAGCGAAAAGCTTTTTCAGGAAATGAATAACTACTTTGGCATCATTGGTCCTAAGGGCTTGTGCCTCAACCCATTTTGAAACATAATCGATGGCAACTAAAATGTATCCGTTCCCCCTGAAGATGGAAAGGGTCCCATGAAGTCAATTCCCCAAACATCGAAGACCTCACATGTAACACCCCCAAAATACCGCAGCGGAAGACTGTGTCATAGGGGTGCTACTTCATAATACAAAGTACAAGTTATAGAAAACGAACTCTAAATGAGACGTTTTGAAAAGTTACCATTCGATTTATGAATACAAAGTTACAAACATGAGATTCCAGAGTATGATACATAAATGTATACAAAGTGTTTTGAATGGTAAATGATAAAAGCGTAAGTCTTCAGAATATGCAGCCTGACTCTAAGTTCCACGCACTAGCTATCGCCTTACTAACCTGAGATAAACATGCTAAAGTGTCAACACAATGGTTGGTGAGTTCATAGAGTTTGTCTAACAAATAAAGCCTATAACAATGATCACATAGCAAAGGCATCGTGAATCCACTCAGTTACAAGTCCCGCCATAAGAGACTTGTAACCTGTGTGTTCACAACCCACTGCTAAATATATAGTATGAATAAGACATGTATAAGTTCATCAAAACAATTAAGCAATTAGTAGTGAGTCTCTACTTCATCTCCGAAGACCTCACTTGGGAGCCAATTCCCAAAGACAACTGGGAGCCACTTCCCAAAGAAAACTGGGAGCCACTTCCCAAAGATAAAAGTTTACTGGGAGCCACTTCCCAAAGATAAAAGACAGTCATGTATGAATGAAATCAAGTATAATGCAATCAAGTATAAGACAATCAAGTATAAAAGCTTTGAATATTTGTACAAGTAAGCAAGTAGTTGAGCATGTATCTCCCCCAAAGAGTTAAAACAAGTATGAAAAAGTAGGGGCTATGACTCACCTTAAGCTTATGTAATGAGAAATGAAAGTGGTAGTCGAATCGCGAAAGTCTCTAAGAGCAGCCTATAATAGAACGTTGCGACTTAGGTTTGGAGTAACGTCTAAGAATACGAAGAATTGCCCATATATGTCTTGCATAATGTTCATGATGTAGTACTTAGTATATAGTGTAAGTCTTTGAATATAAATGGTTTATGAAACATGTATAGGTTGTATATCTCTTACTACCGTTCGGGCCGACATAATTCAGAAGTCATGGAGTAAACGTTCGAGGAGCCAGGACACTTTAATTCGTAAATCCACAACTTATCTCGACGGCTTACTTAATGAACTCCTCACATGAGGCTCCCTACTATTGTAGTATTTGATAACATATATATATAAGCTTTTTGATCTTTAAAAGTTATATGGTCTTTAGCCGTGGCTTTGCCGTGACCTTGGTCATTGTTACCATGGTCTTGAGACTCAACCTTGGCTTTAGCCATGGTTGTGGTCTTGGCTTTAGGTCATTAGACCTCTTGGTCTCATCTAATTATAATCATTATATAGTAACTTTGGTCTAAAAATGGGCTGTTAAGAATTTGAAGAAATTATCACTCGGAAAGCGTTTTCAGGGCTCGAGCTTCTTTATCCCTGAACGAAAACGTCATTCCGGACAACTTTCGTGTTTTAACTTTTTGATGAATCGGACCAGAAGGTGACTTTCAAAATCAAAATTTGATCAGAATGCTATTTAGGCAGTTTTGCCGTTTTGGTTTCGCTAACTTCTTATGGCCATAACTTTTGACTCGGGTACTCGTTTTGGGTGATTCAAATTGCTATGTTTTCCTTGTTAAGTCCTCTTTAACAGTAAGTAAGTGTCAAATATCAAAGTTATACTATTGTGGTCGTGGTTTTCCATAAAAATCACTAGTTTGCTTGTTTACTTGTCATAAGTTAACATATGTATCCCAATACTTGTTTTATCCATTTTTAAACATCATGAACACAATAACAAGAACATATATAGCATGAAAGGAACACAAAGAGCATGAAAATGATAATTAAGCAAGGAGTATGTTAGGCTTTGCTTACAACTTTTGGCTTTCTCTTAAGAAAGGAAGTCAAGTATAGAACTAGGACACTAAACCTAATCTTGTAAACCCTTCACCATAACTCTTGTAACCCTTGCTAGCCTTGATCTAACCCTTGTGAAAACCATTTAACTTCAGCCCTAGTAACCTTGTGTAGCTCCTAATTCAACAATGGAATCACCAAACAAACTTAAGAACTAGGTAGAGAATACTAAGACATTGAACTTTGTAGTGTAACTTGTATATTGAAGATCAAAGGATCATGGTGCTAGGTATTTATGTTGTGGCGTTTTTGGTGATGAAGAAAGGAAGAGATTAGCTTGCTATTTATACTATGAATGAGGAGGTTAGGAAGCTTACTAGGAAATTACATAAACTTGGTGACAAAGTTGTAATTAAGTAATGATCTAAAGAATCAATGGTCAAGATTTAACCACAAGTGTGAATGCCCCCCCTAGTGGCGGTTCATGAACTTGGAGAACAAGGTGTGGACTTTTGATGGTATTATCCTAAGTATGTAGCTAGTTTTGACTCCGTAAATCGCTAACCGTAAGTTGTTAAGTCACGAAACGTAAAACCGGGTATCCTAAAAATATGAAACTTATAAATATGGTAGAACTTATCAATATACTCCATAATAAAATATAAAATGAGTGGTAGGATCTATCGGGTGCTAAAACCCTGCTAAAAACTGGAAACACGGGTCTAAAACGCGTAATTCGCGTAAAACGCTGAACTGAAAAACGTAAAATTCCGAAACTTTTGGAATTGTCCTAAAATGAGAGAAAATCATATTTCTATTGTTTATAATGTTTTATGGATATATCGGGATGCTGGAAGGACGTTTAAACCTAAAAGTAAATCTCGGACACGGCTTTGTGATTTTTGCAGAAATGATCCGACGAGCGTCAAACTCTCGGATTATCGTTAAAATAGTTTAACTTACGAGAATATGAAATAAAAATTTCTGAGATGAATAGTGAAAAGTGAATAGTAAAAAGTGAATAGTGAAATTTTCGGGAATAAAAGTTAACCTGAAATTGCGAATTGTTACATCACACACTTGTATAAAATTCTGAGGTGCTTCATCCCTATGTGATATGTTCCCGGCCCGTTGACATGCATCGCATGCCTGCACCATCTCTTTGACATCACGAAAAATTGTGGGCCAATAGAATCCCGCATCGAAAATCTTTCGGGCGGTGGTGTTTATCCCATGATGCCCGCCAGAGGGACCAGAGTGACATTCCCTCATAATCTTTACTGCCTCACTTTCCGAAACACAGCGTCTTATAATTTGGTCTGGACACCTTCAGAATAAAAATGGTTCATCCCAAAAGTAGTATTTTAACTGAGAAAAGAACCTTTTTCTTTCGTATCTAGACAGGTGTTCAGGAACAAGTCTACTTGCGAGGTAATTAGCAAAATCGGCGTACCACGGCTCTGAATCAATCATTAACATGAGTTGTTCATCAGGAAATGAGTCCCTAATCTCACTTCTATCGTGCTTATCCAAGGGGTTTTCAAGACGAGATAGATGATCTGCGGCCAGATTTTCTGCCCCCCTCTTATCGCGAATCTCAACATCGAATTCTTGTAGCAACAAGATCCACCGAATTAGACGTGGCTTAGCATCCTGCTTCGCAAAAAGATATCGAAGAGCCGAGTGATCAGTGAAAACGACTGTCTTTGAAAGGACAAGATATTGTCGGAATTTGTCGAATGCAAACACCACGGCTAATAATTCTTTTTCGGTGGTGGAGTAATTCTCTTGAGCGGGATTCATGGTTTTGCTAGCGTAGTAAATAGGTTGGAAAAGCTTATCACGCCGTTGGCCCAATACAGCCCCGACAGCGAAATCGCCAGCGTCACACATGATTTCAAACGGTAACTCCCAGTTGGGTGTGATCATGATTGGAGCTTGTGTGAGTTCCTTTTTTAAGAGATCAAATGCATCCTTGCATTCTTGGGAAAAATTGAACGGAGCATCCTTCACAAGCAATTGAGTCATTGGCCGAGCTATTTTGGAGAAGTCTTTGATGAATCTCCGATAAAACCCCGCGTGCCCCAAGAAGCTGCGTATTGCTTTAACAGTTGTGGGGTATGGTAGCTTAGATATAGCTTCAACTTTAGCTTGGTCTACCTCTATTCCGTTCCCTGAGATCTTATGCCCTAACATAATCCCTTCTTTTACCCTGAAATGACACTTTGCCCAGTTTAACACCAAGTTGGTTTCCTCACAACGTTTGAGCATCTTCTCTAGATTAGCAAGACAGTGGTCGAAGGAGTTCCCGAAGACCGAAAAGTCATCCATGAACACTTCCATGCTGTCTTCCATGAGTTCGTGAAAGATTTCGGTCATGCATCGCTGGAAAGTTGCGGGGGCATTACATAGCCCAAAAGGCATCCTTTTGTAGGCAAATGTTCCATAAGGGCAAGTAAACGTGGTCTTTTCTTGGTCCTCAGGTGCTATGGGAATTTGAAAATACCTAGAGAATCCATCAAAGAAGCAATAGTACTTGTGTCCAGACAATCTCTCTAACATTTGATCAATGAATGGTAAGGGAAAGTGATCTTTCCTCGTGGCATCATTGAGCTTCCGATAGTCAATGCATACCCGCCATCCAGTGACCGTTCTCTGGGGCACCATCTCACCCTTGTCATTCTTAATTACAGTCATTCCACCCTTCTTAGGTACAACCTGCACAGGACTGACCCATGGGCTATCCGAGATTGGGTAAATCAATCCTGCATCCAGAAGTTTGATAACTTCTTTCTTTACTACTTCCTTAATGTTAGGATTCACCCGCCTCTGGGGTTGCACGGTAGGTTTATAATCTTCTTCCATAACAATCTTATGTGTGCAAAAAGTTGAGTCAATCCCCTTAATGTCGGCTACACTCCATGCGAGCAACCCTTTATATTTCTTTAGGACCTCTAAGAGTTTACCTTTTTGTTCATGTTCCAAGGAAGAGTTTATGATTACCGGTAGTTGGTCCTCTCCCTGAAGGAAGGCATACTCTAAATGGTTAGGAAGCTCTTTAAGATCTAACTCAGGAGGTTCGATAATAGAAGGTTTAAGCTTGTTTTCGGGCTTTCGGAGCTCGAGATGCTCCGTTGCCTCTTGTCTGGGGTAGAAGGAGACTGCAACAACATCCTCCATCTTTTCTACCTCTAGCAAAGGCAGAAAACTCTCGTCCCGTAGCCAGCCTTCCTCGATCTGTTCATCGACACAACTATCAATGACATCTGTGAGTTCATCGACCTCCCCAATGAAATAGAGCCGGTTGGCCGCTTCGAGGGAGTGGTCCATAGAATCCTTAATGTCGAAGGTTGTGCTATCGGTTCCCACTCGTAAGGTTAATTTGCCGTCATAAACATCAATGACTGCACGAGCGGTAGCAAGAAATGGTCTCCCTAAGATGATGGGTACCAAGTCATCCTCCTCCATATCCAGGATTACGAAGTCGACCGGGAATTTGAATTTCCCAACTTTGACTAGCACATTCTCGCATATCCCTACGGGGTACTTGACTGATCTATCGGCTAGTTGGATGTTCATACGGGTAGACTTTAATCCAGAGTATCCTAGTTTAAGGAACATAGAGTGAGGCATGAGATTGATACTCGCTCCCAAATCGGCAAGAGCATTCTTGATTGATAGAGATCCTATGGAGCAAGGCAGGGTGAAGCTGCCTGGATCGTCTACCTTTTTTGGTAGCCCTCGATGGGTCACCACTGAGCATTCTTCCCCCAGGGTCACAAGACCCTCGAGTTTCTTCTGGTTAGCAAGTAGTTTTTTAAAGTATGCGCTATACTTTGGCATGTGATAGCAAGCATCAAGGAGGGGTATGGTGACAACCGAGTCTTTTAGGTATGACAAGAATCTCTTGTTATCATTCTCAGTTTTCTGGTTCCTTAATCGGGATGGAAACGGGATTCTCACAGGTTGGTTAGGTAGGGTTGATGGGGAAGGGGTCGACAAGGTAGGGTTGATAGGGGACGAGCTTGGGTAAGGTGGGTCCTTAGTTGTTGTTCCAGCTCGAGTGGTTATCGCGAGCATGGGGTCTTTTTTGCTTACTGATGGCATTTCAAGATTATCTAGGGCTGAGTTAAGCTTGTTGAAAAATTCTCCAATGTCATCCTGCTGCTCGTCGAAAAGCTCATTAAGACCTTTCATTTGCAAGCCTTTTTCTTGAGTGAAGTGACCAAGTTCATCTTCAAAAGTGCTCCTGATTTCAAATTCAGGGCCTTCCTCTCCTTCTTTTCTCTTCACCAGATTTCCCCAGAGGGTGTAATCGTCATTTTGGTAAAAAGGCAAAAGGGAGGGATCAGCATAAATGTCCCCTCCTGACAAGCATGCATGTTCAGTTGTGGCTGCTCCTCCGCATTCTTCTACCTCATGCGGGCCCCCACAGTAATCGCAGATTAAGTAAGGGTTCGAAAGTTGTTTAGGTAACTGCGATCCAGCTAGGTATTCCACTCTTTTGTGAATTTTTCTCAACCGATCTGAAGTGATTTCAGAAATGCTGACAGTCGACTCAGGTTCATCCTAAGTGTCATCCTGGTCTTGAGCATATTCTTCAATCCTATCCCATCCTTCTTCGGCACTAAGATTGGCCAATTTCCCTTTTCTAGATTGGTTGATTCCGTTTCGATCATTAGAGGAGATATTATCATAGAAGATTTGGACCAAGAGCCAAAGCTCAATGCCATGATGGGGAACTTGTCTTATTAAATCTTTGAATCTAATCCACGATTTATGGAAGGGTTCGTCCTTCCCATTTCGGAAATGGAAGATCCTATCTCTAAACGCTGAGGTTTTTCCAGGTGGAAAGAACTTCTCATAGAACTTGGATATGAGTTGCTCCCATGTGAAAATAGATTCAGAAGAAAGTTTATCATACCATTCTCGGGCTTTTTCATATAGGGTGAAAGGAAAGAATCGCAATCGGGACGTGTCTCTAGTAGCCCCATCCGTATGGAGGGTGTCTACTATTTTCAAGAAGTCTTTAATGTGTTGAATTGGATCTTCCTCATCTAATCCACAAAACTTACACACACTTTGGACAAGCCAAACATCGTTTGCATGCAAGACCTCGTTGGTGTGTTCGTTTGGGTAGACAATGGCGTTTGAGAAGCCACGAGGGGTTGGGGAGGAGTAGTCCTTAAGGTGCTTAGGAATGGGAGTTGCGGGGGTACTCATCATTGGGTTGGGAGCTAGGGGTTGTAACATGATTTTCTGAATTTTCTTCAGAAAGGGGTGCATCAAAATCGATGGCAACGCTAGATGGTTCAGAAGTTGAGTGATATTGCCTCAATCTATGCATTTCTCTTTCGGGTTCTGCATAAGGCAAGACAAGGTTTCTAGTGGAACTACGACTCCTAGTGATCCTAAGGTTAGAGGATTTGTCGGTTGCCATGATGGCAGATGGTGAAGAGTTACGAACAAAAACACAAAGAGATAAGATAAACTAAAGAAAACCTAAAAATAAAAATAAAATCTTACTAGAAAGGAATCTAGCAAGTAGACCTAATAAAAAGAGATTCTAACCTAGACAATAACTATTCCCCGGGCTGCGGCGCCAAAAACTTGATACGTGGGAATCGCACCAGGCTTTACCTCTCAAGGGATCTCGAGAAGCTTACAACCCCCACCAGGCAGTATACCTGATCGTTGTAGTATAGTATAGTGACAAGTATCGGGGGATTGATCGTTCAGCTAGGAATAGTGTCGCTAGGATTAGAAAACCTAAATACTAGTTCTAAAGATGAGGGATGATTATTTTTGTATTTTTTTATATTTTTTTAGAAAGCAAGTAAAAATCTCGGGTTTGAAGGATTTTGGCGGAATTAGTTGCTAGTCAACTAACCCAATACTAAAAATGCAATCAAAATAAAATACTAGAAATGAAAATAAACTAAAGTTGTGAGCAATAAGTGGAGAAGTTGTGTTTACTTTGTGAGCAATAAGTGGAGAAGTTGTGTTTACTTAGATTTCACTACTCCCTAGATATCTTTTACATGTTAATTACTTGTTATAGTTGCATGGATGACGGATTGTATTCCTTAATACCATTCATGGGGTGGCGCACTTAACTCCCCAATCCTATGAGTGCCTACTTCACTCCTATGTCGAGCCGGCTAAGAAGCTCCTAACATGGGATCATTAGAATTTACTCATGCATTAAATACAACCAATAAAACCTAGTGCACATCAGTTCATGTTTCCTAAGACGTTCAAGCATGTTACCATATGGAGATCTGCCAGTTTTCTTAAGCCTAACATCGAAATCATTCATCCAATACAACCATAAACAAGTAATCAACACATAATTAACATCTAGGTTTCATTAGATCCAAGCAAACACAAGATAGATCTAGCCTAGCATGATGGAATTAAGACAAGAACAAGATATAGACAACCAACACATAGACATATTGATTGAATTAAAAGAACACTTATCTCAATTACACATGAAAGGGTTCAAGGGCTGAGAACCCTTGAAAAACCTGTAAAATTCGTACTAAATTCCGCCTTAGGGTTTCTCCAAAACTTCTCTCTCTTTTGTGTAAAAATTAGAAAACTATATATAGGAAATAGGATCTGACGGCGTCAAGACAAATTTGGTGACGCCGTCATCTCGCCGCCAAAATACTTCTCGGACTGCCTTGATCTACTTTTGACGCCGTCATGTGTTATGTGTTTCTAGGCTGTCATGCATTTTACTCTTGACGCCCTACTTCGTGACGCCTTCAATTCTGTACTGGGTCGTCATGGAAATTACTCTTGACGCCGTCAAAAATTCCTTCTTGACGCCGTCACCTACTGTTCCCAGCAAGGAAAATTAAGACTTTGGCGTTTTCTTCACTTTTATGCTCCAAAAACGTCTGAATTGCTTCCTTTTCCAGATTTCTCTCCCAAAGTACCTAAAATCACAAAAGGAACGATTTAGGGCAATATTTGATCAAATAAATTCAATTCCGGGCTTAAATGACCCCCTAAAAGAGGTTCATTTTTCGCCTCATCAATGATTTCGATGTTAGGCTTAATAAAACTGGCTAACTTCCAATTGGTAACTTGATTGAACGTCTTAAGAAACATGAATCGGATGTGTACTATGATTTTAATGGTTGTATTTAATGCATAAGTGACTACTAAGGATGCCATGTTAGGAGCTAGTTGTCGGCTCAACATAGGAAGAGGTAGAAGCTTATAGTTGGGGAAGATCGTACACGGCCCTACAAATGGTATTAAGCAATATAACCCGTCATCCACGCAATTGTAACAAACTAATCAATTAATGAAAGATAGCTAGGGAGTAGTGAAATCTAAGTAAACACGTTTCTTTCATTATAAGATTTTTCTAAACATTTTATTTTCTTGTTATTTTAATTTCATTGCATTTGTAGTTATTTGGGTTAATTGACTAGCAACTAATTCCGCCCACTCTTCCAATACCCGAAAGTTTTACTTGCTTTCCATAAAATATAAGAATACAAAAAGAATCATCCCTCACCTCTAGACCTAGTTTAATTAAGTTTTCATACTAACGAACACTATTCCCTAAGTAGAACGATCAATCCCCCAGTACTTGCCACTACACTATACTACATCAGTCAGGTACACTGCCTGGTGGGGATTGCAAGCTTCTCGAGATCCCTCGAGAGGTAAAACCATTTGCAAGGTTGAAAAACCACGCATCACAGGGTCAGAGTTACTAAGCCTCAATTTAAAACTCCATATGAGTTATTATTTGGACAAAAACCTGTTATTAGCTACATCAGACCATTTGGGTGTCATGTCACTATTCTTGATACACTTAGTCCTCTTGGGAAGTTTGATGGCAAGTCTGATGAAGGTTTCTTAGTTGGATACTCACTCAATAGCAAAGCCTATAGAGTATACAATTTGGTAACAAAAAGGGTAGTGGAGAATCTTCACGTTGACTTCCTTGAAGAGAAACCTATTGTGCAAGGAGTTGGTTATAGGTGGATGTTTGATCTTGATTACCTAACTGACTCCATGAACTATATCCCAGTCTCTTTGGAAAATCAAGCTAACCCTAATACAGGTTCCTCAGAAGACACTAACAATGCAGGTACCACAAATGAAGAAGATGAATCACCAGAGAATCTTATCATACCTACAACTGTTAGGTTATCAGCAAATGTTAACGGCGCAAAGCAACCTTCCACACAAGATAAGGTGCCAAATTCTGAGGCACAAGCTAAAGAGACTTCTCCATAAAATGCTTCAGAAGATTCTCAAGGCCTCAGTAAAGAAGTGGAGTCTCCTGATAAAATACATGCTACCAGAATTAACTCTGTTAATTCTGGTAGTGAACCTAAAAAGGATGACCTTACTCCACAAGATGATCTTCCAGATACAGTCATACCTGAACCTGATATTGGTGATGTGCCTAATGATGGCCTCTTTATTGAAGCCTCTTATGATGAAGAAGGAGTGATTACTGACTTCAACAAATTAGCTACATAAGTCGATGTAAGTCCAGTTCCTACTCTAAGGATTCACAATGCTCATCCAAAGAGCCAAATCCTTGGTGATCCTAAGTCAGCTGTTCAGACTAGGAGACAAATACAGCAGCAACTTGGATCTCATGCACTCATTAGTTTCATTCAAAAATAGCAAAGGATAAATCACAAGGATCAACAACATTGTCTCTTTGCATGCTTTCTGTCTCAAAAAGAACCTACCAAAGTTTCTGATGCTTTGGATGATGAAAGTTGGGTTGCGGCTATGCAAAAAGAGATGTTGCAGTTCCAATTGCAAAAGGTTTGGGTTCTTGTAGATCTTCCACATGGAGCTAAAGTCATTGGAACTAAATGGGTCTTCAGAAACAAAAGGGATGAAAGAGGTGTAGTTGTCAGAAACAAAGCTAGATTGGTGGCACAAGGATACAGGCAAGAAGATGGCATAGACTATGATGAGGTCTTTGCTCTAGTGGCTAGGATTAAAGCCATTAGATTGTTCTTGGCGTATGCATCCTATATGGGATTCACTGTGTACCAAATGGATGTCAAAAGTGCTTTTCTATATGGCACAAATACAGAAGATATGTATGTCCACCAGCCTCCTGGTTTTGTTGATCTTCTCATCCTAATAAAGTATACAAGGTGATCAAAGCATTTTATGGGCTACATCAAGCTCCTAGAGCTTGGTATGAAACACTCTCCTCCTTTCTTGAAGAACATGAATACAAGAGGGGGGGTTATTGATAAAACCTTGTTTATCAAGAAGGACAAAAAGGACATCATACTTGTGTAAATGTGTATTGATGACATCATTTTTGGTTCAACTAAAAAGGCTTGGTGTGAAGATTTTGAAGCATTGATGAAAGGAAAGTTTCAAATGAGTTCAATAGGGGAACTTACTTTCTTTCTTGGCTTAAAAGTCAAATAACAGTCAGATGGACTTTTTTTATCACAAGAAAAGTATGTAGCTGACATGCTCAAGAAGTTTTACTTCGCTAATATCAAAACTGCAGTCACACCAATGGAGACTAGACTGCCCTTGACAAAGGATGAAGATGCTGAAGCTGTGGATGTACATCTCTACAGATCCATGATTGGATCCCTCATGTATCTAACAGCCTCTAGGCTAGATATTATGTTTGTTGTCTCCGCTTGTTCCAGGTTTCAGATTCACCCCAAGACTTCACATCTTCATGCTGTGAAAAGAATCTTTAAGTACCTAAGAGGCAAACCCAATTTGGGCCTTTGGTATCCTAAAGAATCATCTTTTAACCTGGAAGCTTACTCAGATAGTTGATTATGCTGGAGCAAGTCTTGATAGGAAGTCCACAACTGGAGGTTGTCAATTTCTGAGAAGAAGGTTGATTTCATGGCAGTGTAAGAAGCAGACTATAGTGGCTACCTCTACAACTGAAGCTGAGCATGTAGTTGCTGCAAATTGTTGTAGTCAGGTATTATGGATTCAAAATCAAATGCTGGATTATGGTTTGAACTTCATGAATACTATAATATTTATTGATAATGAAAGCACCATCTGCATTGTCGAAAATCCGGTTTATCACTCTAAGACCAAACACATAGAAATCAGACATGACTTTATAAGAGATTATTTTGAAAAGAAACTCATTAAAGTGGAAAAGATTCACACTAATTTCAATGTAGCTGATTTGTTAACTAAAGCTTTTGATGGACCAAGGTTTAAGTACTTGGTAGTCAACATTGGTATGGTAAACCCATAGCTACATTTAAGGGGAGGTTAAACGTATAGTTTGTATATGGTTAAATCTGGTCATCTATAGTTAATACGGGTATTTCACTTGTAATTAATTCTGGTCATATATGGTTGTATTTTGTTGTTCCACTAATCATTTCAAGATATGCACGGACTCGAGTCACAAATGCAAGTTGTGAATCTTTCTCTAGTTGTAAGTTTGGAAAAATAGTTGTCTTTTATTAAGTCTGGTGGAAAGTTTTTTAATAGTGGTTGACCATTTTTAAGTTTGGTAGTATTAATCTGTAATTAATGCTTTACCGTTAAGTCTGATCCCTCGCGTAATGACTTTTAATGTTTAAATCGAACCGTTACTATTTCTACAGCGCCAAATCATATATAAGAATACAAGTTGATTAATTTTTCATCTTTATTCATTATTTTTCATAAACAAGTAAAAGTTTGTCTCTTGATCATACTTACTATGTTTCACTCACACACCAGTACAAACGTTTTCATTCAACCAGTACTTACATGGATCAGCTGTCTTTTAGTGATCGACATAATCAAGTGGGTTATTTAAAGAACTCAACGAAAAGCAAAGGTTTTGAGAAAATAATAAACTTTTTAAACAGCTCATATATAAGGTATGCGTTGACTTGTCATCCCATAAGTTATGATTCTTTGGTAAAACAGTTTTGGTACACAGCTAGTTCCAAAACTCTACCAAATGGAGTCAAACAACTAAGGGCAACTATTGACAATATTGAGTATATTGTTACTGAAGCATCAATTCGAGATTCTCTTCACTTAAATGATGCTTCAGGTGATTATAAGTTGCAACATAGATTTATTGTTGAGGGTATGAAACACATTGGATATGCCATTGATAAAAACCTTACTTTCTTAAAAAGAAATCTTGCCCCTCAATGGAGATTTTTAGTCCATCATTTGCTTCAATGTTTAAGTTCCAAAAGTGGAGGATGGGATTAATTTGATGCCAAACTTGCCTCAGCAATAGTTTGTCTTTCACTTAGAAGAACTTTTAATTTTTCTAAAGGGGTAAACCTAAAGATACGTAACATATTTCTACAAATAAACACAAGTACGCAACATATTTAGTAAACTGTCAAACGTACGCAACATATTTTCAAAAAATCGTCGATCTAAGCAATATTACATGCTGGCAGCAGTTTACCAGGTTACCTAGTATTAAAAGTTACACCTTTGGTCCCTAAACAGCCTCATATCTCGCGTACATGATCATATTTTGGTAACGGTCGTTAAAAAAGTTTTTAAAAAAACTTTTTAACATTTTTTTTAAATCAAGATAAAATCTTTTCTTTTAACTTAAATTTAGAAAAAAAAAAAAGTTAAAAAAAATTAAAATTAAAAAAAAAAAGTTAAAATTAAAAAAAAATTAAAAAAAGGAAAAAAATTTTAAAAAATTAATTTTTTTTAAAAGTTAATATTTTTTAAAAAAAAAATCGAATTTTAAAAAAAAAATTAATATTTGCGAAAAAAAATACTTTTTCGCAAATATTAATTTTTTTTAAAATAAAATTTTTAAAAATTTGTTTTTAAAAAATTTAATAGAAAATTAATTTATTTTTAAAAAATTTTAAAAAATAAATCAGAATTTTTTTTTTAAAAATTATTTTTTAAAAAAATTTTAAAAAATAATTTTTTTTTTCGCAAATTTTAAAAAAATTAATATTCGCGGAAAAAAAATTATTTTTTTAAAAAAATTATTTTTTTAAAAAAATTTTAAAAAATTAAAAATTTTGATTTTTTTAAGATTTTTTTTTTAATCTTTTAAAAATATTTTTTTTTCGAAAATATTAATTTTTTTTTAAATATTGATTTTTTTAAAAATATTAACTTTTAAAAAAAATTAAATTTTTTTTCCTTTTTAATTTTTTTTAATTTTAACTTTTTTTTTTTTTAATTTTAAATTTTTTAACTTTTTTTTTTTCTAAATTTTTGTTTAAAAAAAAAGATTTTATCTCGATTTAAAAAAAAAATGTTAAAAAGTTTTTTTTTTTAATTTTTTAACGACCGTTACTAAAATAGGATCATGTATGCGAGATATGAGATAGTTTAGGGACAAAAGGTGTAACTTTTAATACTATGTAACCTGGTAACCTGCTGCCAGCAGGTAATATTGCGTAGATCGACGGTTTTTTTAAAATAAGTTGCGTACGTTTGACAGTTTACTAAGTATGTTGCGTACTTGTGTTTATTTGTAGAAATATGTTACGTATCTTTAGCTTTACCCCTTTTCTAAATTGATTTTCAATGGTATGGTGGTTAATGTGAAAAGTACACATAAATTTTTGATGTACCCTCGTTTTCTGCAAATGTTTTGAATACTAAACCTGCAAACAACTTGATTTATTCCATAAAACCCCTCAAAGAAAAGGTCTTTAGTAATATGAGGAGTGGTTTTACAGGCATTGAGCAACCATTGTTTGTGGCTATGTTGTTTGCTTCTTCTAACCCTTGTGCAGGTCCTTCAGTGCCATCTGAACCTCAGTTTGCTCCAGTGAACACCCTTGAACTTACTGCATACCCACCATCTACTCATGAAGCCTCCTCCACAATGAATGTGGATGATATGTTGCTGTTAGTTCCTTCACTTCTCACAAAAGTGAATGGTTTGGAGCTTCAACTGACAAAGACAACCAAGATGGTTAAGAAACTAGAACACATTTTGGAAGAACTAGGCATTCATATCCCTGATTCTGAAGATGCTGACTCATAAAATTCATCCAAACAAGGGGGTATTTAGCTCAAACAACAGAAAGTGAATTCTCAGAGTCTACAGCTGTTAGTTCACCTAGGCTTGAAGATGCAGAGTTGATTATTAATCTGAGTCAAAGTCACAAGCAAAGGACAAGGTTAAGGGAAAGATCTGTGGCTAGTGAAACCATTAAGTCTGCTTCAAAGATTAAGTCTGCTCAATCAAGCATTGCCCAAAGGGAAGGAAAATAAGTTGCTCAAACAACTTCCCTATATAAGAAGTCAAAGAAGCAGATCAGAGAAGATGAAGCAAGCTTTCTTGAAATTGAAAGAATTCAAAGTCAGGAAGCAGAAATGGTAAAACCTTCGAAAAAACATAGAAGAGTTTGATATTCACACTTTATGTTGTTATGAACCCTTAGCTATGTTTGAATGAATTGGAATAAATGGATTTTTGAGAAATAACACTTGGTGGAGGTGCCTTGCACTAACACAACAAATGGTTATCAGTCCACCATGTCTAACCCACATAAGGACTGGCTAATCCAAGAGCAAACGACTCTAGGTAAAGATATCTCAAAACCGTTTATGGCTGACAATTTGCCAAAAATTGTATGGTATTCAACTCACCATATATATGATAGTGAAGAGTTTGCTAGCCCACAAGGTTATGGCTTGTGGTAAAAGCTGTGGAAAAACCATAATTGGTAATCAACTCACCAAGATGATGACTACTTTCCATCAAAGAGTTGGCTAGTCCAAAAGCAAACAGCTTTGGTAAAGACTAATCAAATCCGTTGATAGCTGATGGTTTGCTAAAAATCATATGGTTATCAATGTACCATGGTCTTGTACTGAAACATTGGCTACTCCAGAGTTAATGGTTTACTGGTAAAGAGACATCAATTCCATTAAAAAATTTCAATGATTCACCTCTCACAGGTGTTAACACACTTGGATGTGATGAGAATAGTATGAAACTTTTTGATTTGATGTACATATTGTCAATGTTGCTGAAAAGATCAAGTGGTTGCTGATATAGTATGCTGCACAAATATGAAGATTCAACAAAAGGTTTCAGCTCCAAAATAATTCCAAGGAAGATCATTTTCAGAATCCTCAAAGCATTTTTGAAGAAAGGAACTTGAAGATCATGGAGCATGAAGATCAAGTTAGGGGAGGATTGTTGGGAATTATTTGTAACCAGACTTGAGTCTGGATTAGTTAGTTAAGTCGAGTAGATAGTTAAGTCTGCCAGTACTAAGTTAAGTCTGGCGGACACTAG
Organism: Artemisia argyi; assembly: GCA_030686995.1. NCBI lineage: Eukaryota > Viridiplantae > Streptophyta > Magnoliopsida > Asterales > Asteraceae > Artemisia > Artemisia argyi. The sequence continues at coordinate 15,424,109 of CM060697.1, read as the reverse complement.
TTAAGTCTATTTATGTTTTAGACTGTTAAGTCTTTTTTGCTTAACAAGTTAGATATCTTAGGAGATATTATAGGAAAGGATATGCACACGGTTAGATATCTTAGAAGAAGATATGTATGCATCCTTTCACACGTTTTCTAGAACTAGGGTTTCCTTGTAGTATAAAAGGAACCCTACGGCATTGTGTTCTATGCCAAGTTTTTAAGTTTAATAGAATATAAAAGTTAGTAAATCCCTATGTTGTTCTTACTGCTTGTGTTAATATTTCGTGTTAACATCAAGTATACATTGTTCTTAAGAGTTTCTCATATAAATACTTTGGATTTATTCAAGGTGTTTATTGTCTTACAAAGGCTACTTAGATCCAGAACTTTGGACCTACACGGTCCCTTAAAGGCGGATGGTCCTTTATCACTAAGGGACCGTCATCCCATTTAACGGACCGTCCCGACAGACGCTCCTATTTTTATCCTGACGTGATGAAAGTTTATCTGGTGAAAAACTTAACTGATTTAGGCAGGAAAAATGGCTATTGGAATATTTGAAATTCAAATTTATTTTCGTTAATAAAATATTTCTTTTTAATTACAAAAATACTTTTGTAAAAATGTTTTGCCACATAAAAATATGAAGTTTTGAGAAAATAAAAACTTTGATCACTTTACTAGTGTCGGTATCGTATTTGTTCATACCTGAAGTGACGTTGTAGAAGATACGTTGAGTAAACGAGTTTTCTTGATTAAAAACTTATTGACCGTAACTTTACATAACGTGTTTTTATATTTTGTGATTATCAAAACATTTAACGTTTTTGACATTATTTATATTAACACATTTTTTTTACCTTTTTATAATCAAATTAAAGAAGATGTCACGAAATTCTTAATCGTTTTTACAAAAATGAAAAAGTTATATAAGAACATCTTATCAAATCTTAGCAAGACCACGTGATGTTATACCCCACCTTGAAATAGACCACTTTTGTTATACACTTATACTAGTAAACTTTAAAGGGCCGCTTACTATAGGTGTGCGAATCACTATAGTTTTGTAAACCCATTATGCTTGGTGGGTGTGAGATTTACCTATTTGTATGGGTTTCAAACCCATATCTCAAAATAAAAATACCAACCAAACAATTTATTGGGAATGAAATCTATTCCTTCATTCTCATTCCCATAAACCGAATGCATGCTTAATCTTTTTACTTTTTATAAACTTCGGTAAATTTATAAGATTAAAAAGTTAAACCATTAATTTACTCATTGGCCCATAAAAAGTATACACATGATATATCATGAACCTGATGATTTCGATTTTTCTTTTTTGTATAAACCATATAAACATTAACATGCAACAGAAGATATACAGATGTGAACTCCATATAATTATGGTGCACATTTTTTTTTTAAATTGCAAAAATGATTAACAAAAATTTATCATTTAATTAAAAAGATTGTGTTTGATAAAAATCTAGTTTATTTTTCACTTGTTAATGAATTAACCAAGCAAGCATAAAAAAACAAAAGGGTTTTAGATCGAGCGAATTTAAAAGAATTTGAAAATTTTAATAAAACTTTCAATTACAAAACAAGATTTCATCGAGATTCCGTCACGAGACACTTTGAGCGCGTTATGTTAGTGAAAAAAAATTTATTAATTTTCTACTTTTAGATTTGTAAAAAAAAGTGGGAATTTAATTTTCCTAAAAATATAAAAATGGGTTCATATGATATTGTTTTCTATTTTCAAAACAAAAGAAACAAAAAAATGTGTTTTGTAGGTTTTTTTTAAGTATGAAATGCAAATTTTCTATTTTGACAAGAAAATTGATGAGAAATATTAGTAATTTGAACAACCTATATTTTTTTTCTTTTGTATAAAACATTATATATATATATATATATATATATATATATATATATATATATATATATATATATATATATATATATAGACAAGCGTTCAAATAAGAAGCCTAAATTTTGTGAGAACGCGAGAAGCAATCCTAGCCACTCATTTTATCCTCCTTTAACTTTAATCTAATGGCTAATATCAGTTAATCAACTTTTTGAAAATTTCTTAAAAAATTTTGATAAATTCTAAAAAAAATTACGAAAATTTTCAAAAAAATTTCGAAAATTTTTTTTTCGAAAAAAATTTTTCGAATTTTTTTTTTCAAAATTTTTTTTTCGAAAAAAAATTTTTTCGAAAAAATTTTTTTCTAAATTTTTTTTTTTCGAAAATTTTTGTTTCGAATTTTTTTTTTAGAATTTTTTTTTTCAAAAAAAAAAATTCGAAAAATTTTTTTTTCGAAAAAATTTATTGAATTTTTTTTTTCGAAAAAAATTTTTCAAAAGAAAAACATTTCCGAATTTTTTTTCCAAAAAAAATTTTTTCGAAATTTTTTTTCCTAAATTTTTTTTTCTGAAATTTTTTTTGATCACATGTGAAAAGAATTTTGGAAATTTTCACGAAATTTTTTTTGTCACGTGTGATAAAAAAATTTGTCACATGTGAAAAAAAAATTTCGTCGCATGTAAAATTTTTTTTCTTCACATGTGAAAAAAAATTCCTGTCACATGTGAAAAAAAGTTTCGTCACATGTGAAAAAAAATTTGGAAATTTTAACGAAATTTTTTTTGTCACGTGTGAAAAAAAAAATTCGTCACATGTGAAAAAAAAATTCCGTCACATGTGAAAAAAAAAATTCGTCACATGTGAAAAAAAATTTTGAAATTTTCACGAAATTTTTTTTGTCACGTGTGAATAAAAAATTCGTTACGTGTGAAAAAAAAATTCGTCGCATGTAAAATTTATTTTTCCTAACATGTGAAAAAAAATTCCGTCACGAGTGAAAAAAAAATTTCGTCACATGTGAAAAAAAAAATTTCGAAAATTTTTTGAATATTTTTCAAAGAAATTTTTGAAAATTTTCGAAAATTTTTTAAAATTTTTTTGAAATTTTTTTGAAATTTTTCAAAATAAATAGTTAGCTAATAATAGCCATTAGATCAAATTTTAAGGAGGATAAAATGAGTGGCTAGGATTAGTTCTCGCGTTCTCACAAAAATTAGATTTCTCACATGAATGACCCCCTATATATATATATATATATATATATATATATATATATATATATATATATATATATATATATATATATATATATATATACTAGTTGTCATGACCCGCCTAATAGGTGGGTATGTTTTGTGAGCCGTTGGGCATTAAGTCCGCCTTTTAAGGACGGACATGACTTATAATTATCGTTGGAATATTTAACCGTAGCGAAAGAAGGGTGGTAAAAATGGTTGGAAAGTGTACATTTTAAAAGAAAAAAGGTCGTATATAAAAACTGTTAGGTTTACTAGCCTTCATTTGTAGAATGTCGGCGGCGGCTATTTACATATGTAACATTTTTATATCAACAATGGCGGGCATGACTTGTGATTATTCCTTCTCTTTAATTTGAACTAATACAGTCCACGAACTTTGATGAATAATATTACAAATATATCATGCATTTTCAAAAATACCTATCTTTAACACACATTAACATTTTAAAGTTATATTTTTAGGAAAAAAAATGTATGTCGTGGGGCTACAATATAAATTTGTCTTACTTTACTATTGCAAATAGTTTCTAGACTAAAATTTAGTTCTATAATTAATTTCATAGAAACTCATATTGCACTCCCACTTTAATCACTTTAATCAATAAAATTCTTAATTTGATAGTGGCTTAACTTGATACTACTATTCACCATCACGGGTGTTCATATGTGTTTACTCAAATGTATTTACTTTGAACTATATAACTTTAGTTGCTAAATGTATATTGATTTTTTTTTCAAAACATTAATATAATATGTTAAACTGGGTATGTCACTTTAAATTATAGATAAACCTTAAACATCAGATATTGACATCTCTTAACATACATTAAAATGGTATTTAGCTAGCAAACTTAAATTAAAAGATATTAGTGATCAAAGGCAAAATGAGCGCCAACATAATTCCGATCAAAGAATCAAAGAAAGAGATGCATTAAAAATACATTGAAAGGTAATATACACGAAACAATTATACACAACTCTCAAAATATCTTACATTTGTGACTCAGTAGCGCGAACTTGCCACTATTTTCACTAACTAAGTTACTCATTCTGTAGCAAGAACCTTCTTCTAATTTCCCCATATGTAGTTTCAATGCACATAACATCCATTTGATTTATATAAGATTTTTTGGGTAGTTACTTTAAAAAATGTCTTTGCAATTACAGTAGCACACTGATCATAGAAAACGACAATAAACAAAGAGTTTCAAGTCAGCATGACCCCTTTTAATCAGTACTAACAATTAGCCTTTCTCGACAGGGCCGTTTTAATTACTATTAGGGCATCTACTATGATGAACCTATAAAAAGGTTTATACATTTAAAACTCCATTAATTTATAAACCTTTTCAAATCATAAACTTATTTCCACTACGTATAAACCTATTCATAAACCTTTTCATATTATAAAACACTCTACACACTCTCAAAATACATAAATTTTAGACCTATTCATGCCACATAGACATGAAATGGTTTCTCACTATGGTACACAAATTCTTTGACCTCTTCAAAATATTTTAGACCTATTCTTGAAATACTATAGTGGATGCTCTTAGAAATCATATATATGATCATCAAAGTAGTAGGGCATAATAAGATATAATTACTATTATAAACTTAAATATATACGATCATCATGTTAGAAAAAGAAAGGTATAAAACCTGAAGCATGGTAAACTGCTTTCTGACACCTTGAAGTGGAAACTCGAAGACATTCTCTTGTATAAACAACTAAATAGTTGATACTCTGGATCCCATAATTTAGTATTATTCAATGTGAACAGTTTACCTATTTTCTTTGGTTGGAATTCCCAAAGTATATCCTTGTCAAGAGCTGGGACAGATACACCACGGGGAATGTACAGATCCTGTAATATTCTTGTGATAGTCTTCAAAGGACTCTGAATACATAGAAAAAACAGCATTTATTAGCTCCTACATAAGAAATAAAAAAAGACATAGAATAAAGTTGTAACAAAGTTTATTTTAGCTATGTATTACAGAATGATGGCAGGCGAGATACAATGGAGTTTAATGCATTTACCACGGCCCACGGGGAATGTACACATCCTGTTTGAGATTAAAAAAATACACAATAATCGCAATCATCTGATAGTGATTGCAGACTGCAAACCAAATGCCACCTTAAACTGATGATATCCAATATTACACAATTTAGTTAAGCCTTACTTAGATTAAACTCATCCTTTATATTCAATTAAGTGTTTGAATGAAAATTTTAGAGATAAAAATAAAAACCAACCTTCCATAGAACGGAATCTTAATTTTTGTTGCATTATTCTTTGACTGATAAAAATTGTCTGCCCCATCTGGTTTCCACCCCTTATTTTGGTAGTAATGTGCATATTTCGTACACTTTGTAGTTTTTCATGACCCTAAATAATTGACATTCATTAAACACACGTCACCAAAGATGTAAACATAAAATTCTATAAATTAATGATTAATGGTACTACGGTTAACAAACAACATAAAGTAGATGAACTAAGATACCTTGTAGATCAACTAACATGACAACACTTGGTTTGTTTTTCTTGGGTGTGAAAGACAGCTTCCGAGGATCTAACATCTTGCAAAGTTCACTAAATACAACCGGAAAGAAATTGATAATACCAGATAAAGTGAAAAATAGACACTATTATTTCTTGAAAAGTACATGACATACAATTAAATTAATTTTGGATGAAGTAAAAAAATAATCAAACTTCTAATACCTGCTGGATGATTTTCCACTTGTCATGACCTTCAGCGTGACCATCACAGTTCATAATTTCAGAATGTCGTAAAGAAGGAAAGTCCCATGCTGCATAATTCAGTAAATCTAATAAGTCGTCATTTAAACTCAAGCAAGATGTATGACTAAAAGTTAAACCAATCATTATTAGGTTTAAACACAAAAGAATATATAATGGGATTAACATGGGACAGTGTGCATGATTCTTCAAATACTTAAAGATACAAATAACTTGAACCTCCCTTAGTATGTAAACACTATAAAAGGAAGAACACACATTTTTTGTTATCTAATTTTAGACCAGCATACAAATATACCGCAACTCATAAATCAAGAATAAATAATATATAGCCTTAATATGACAACCTTGAGAAATTATCAACTACAAACCTGAAATCCAAAATTATAGTGTAGAAAGTCAAGAACATCAGCACTCCTAGTAGCGGGTATTGGAAAAGTACCAGGCAGCTTAGGAAGAACTCTAAAGTACTTCAATGATGACTATGGCAGCGTGGACCTGAGCATATATTCATAGGTGCTTCAATAATAATAGTGAAATAATAAACATATTGAGAAGTGCAAAAAGTGAAACCCATGATATAAAAGAAAATTTGAAAATGCATTCACCTCAGGTAACAAAAATATTATAACTTTAATCCGTTACAAAGTATATTAAAACAACCAAATTTGCAAAGCACATGAATGTGATATTAATCCAACCAAATACCCCAATTCGTTTAAAAAAATTATATATATATATATATATATATATATATATATATATATATATATATATATATATATATATATATATATATATATATATATATATATATATATATATATAACTTTCCTCCAAGTACAATTAGATTGATTATATATAAATTGAATGCACAAAACACACAAATTATAAAAACTAATTCATGAATGCGATTTCCCCCAATTTTTTCTAGGGTTTTGATACAACACAATTAAATTGAACATAATCAAAGCAAAATATATTACAAATTGAATCGAAATAAAATAGTTGTAACATGATATTTAAATCGAAATCCTAAATATGGAATTAGGTGCTACTTACCAATTGTTCGGTGTGGACATCATAAAATTCACTTGCATAGTCATATAACGATTTTGTTTTGTTTGGCGATTTTGAATAGTTCATAGTCATAGAACGAAATCAAAGAGAAATATGCTTTTGAAAATCGGATTAAAATCAAAAATTGATTCACTTTCCTTATTTCCAGGGTTTCTTGTTTACAGGAATTGATTTCAAAATGTTTTGAAAACTTTCTAATAGTAGTGCATTTCCACGTGTCGTTTTTATAGAGTTTTGGGGTGATTTTTTGTCTCTAATAATAGCAATCAAACTTGTGTTTCATATAGGTTGGGATATATATATATATATATATATATATATATATATATATATATATATATATATATATATATATATATATATATATATAGGTGGGTTCTATTAAAAAACACACTTTGGTAGAAAAGTGAGAAAAATGTACAAATCACCCACTCCCATTCCCCCTCCTTTTTTTCCTAACTCAAGGGGCTTATTTATTATTTCTTTATCTTTTAGGGTAAATTTTGTAAATTTGTTTCCCTTCCCCTTTCCTTTTTGTCTGTTTATTTTTTCATTTGTAATTTGTATCATTCAACTAGTATATCATAGTTACCTTTTTATTTTTCTTTTTTTTTTCTTCATTTTTTAGGGCCACAGTTGTGACTTATGATTATTACGTACATGGATCGATAATTTTTGCTATTCAGTTAATAAAATAAGCGAACAACGAATTCTACTAAGGAACATGAAACATCCAACACAAACTTGTTACTAATAAATTAAATTCTTTCGGATAATCTTTCAAGCTATTAATGTATCAACGAGTAGCAAAACAACAGTTCAAATAGGAAGAAAAACCATGAATTAACGTATCAACGAATAGCAATCACAATTCACGAACAAGAGGAATACATCCGGAACAAAATCTCATTCATCTCTCCATCGAATATCAGGACTCGGTGTTGTCCAACACTAACTGAACCTTCTAAAGTCGAGGCCTCAACACCAATGCCAATTTTCCAATATTTCCTGAAGAGCAACAAACTTGGGAAAGTGCTACAGCTTATCGGTCCAAAAACCATTATCGAAACTCTTACAATACTTCGCGTCCAGAAGCCATTATCAGAGCCTGTAGATCATCAAAAACAGAAAATTTCATGGTTTTTAAGTTAAGAAACTATTTTGATGCAGGAAATTTAACATTTTCTCAAACAAATGATCATTACTAAAACCGTTTTTTAATGAATACTTTTCCTACAAAATGACTAATAAGAACACAACACTTTTTTTGATTATCACTCGGATATGAAAATAAAGTATAAATACTATAACGCAACATATTAACTGATGCTGCTATATCATGCAAAAAACTCAAAACTCAAAATTACACTATAACAGATAGTATTAAGGCATGTATATCGATTACCTCAACAAGATTAGAAATCGTTATTTCCTAGGACGAGGTCATGTTCACTTCAAGCACCTCAAGTTCAGCTTCAATCTCTGCTTCCATTTTACTAAAATAATTATCCTTAGCCACATGAGGAGTCTACTGAGACACCTCCGCTGAGGAGATTTGCATTCCCTCCACTGAGACACCTACATAATCAAGAACCAGATGAAGTGGCACCACACGAGTAGCCTGTATTCCCTTCGCTGTTGAGACACCTGCATAAGCAAGAACCAGATGACGTGGCGCCACATGAGGCGTCTTCTGAGAGTTGAGAATTACAGCTCTTGAATGCAACAAAGAAAACCTACTGTGCCGAATGCTATTGATATCTTTCTGAGAGAAACAAAAAATTCAGCATACCAAAAGTATTGTACATTAACAAGAAAGGATGACACACCAAACTCCGATTCATATCTTCCCGAAAGAAGGTGTATATCAGAATCACAACTAGAACCTCAATCAGCTGAAAACCAAATTTAAATTCAGTGTCTATATGAATGCAAGTACTGATGAGAGTGTTGGCTGGTGAATACAATTTGTTTAACCGCCAGCCACTTCATGTTCATAAAAAATAGTCAACAATGGGTAAGCAAGTGCTATCTTGTGCAACAAACTTTCCCAGCACTGATAATACTAAAAAGCTTTTTTATTTAAAGTTTACTTGTGAGTCTGATATCAAACTGAATACCTCGGCCTACTATACAATCTCAATACCTCGGCCTACTATAGCTAGTTTTGTTTGAACTAATACCATGAATATTAGGAGTAATCAAGTTCTTTTTATATGCATTTTTAGCGAGAACCTTGAATTAGATGGTGTTTGTTCTACACAAGCTTACTTTGAGCTTCCTTTATTCAATCATAAAGTCAATTATCTCTTTTAGGTTGCCTTTCTAACGCAATAACTTATAAGTCAACTGATGCACTAAAATGCCTAAACCACTATTTTTACCTTAATCACCTATACTTCAGCTAGCATGAGTCTCAAACCGATACCATGATACAAACAGATGCACTAAAGTGCCTCAAACTGATGCACTAGATTACTTCAAACGGATGCACTAAAGAGCCTCAAAACATAGTTCAAATCTCTGAATTCCAAAAACATGGTCAGAAGTAAAAAATGAAAAGAGTTGTTACCAGGAGTGAAGTAACCCATTGAGCCAGCTATGGAAGACCTATTGTTAGCCTCCTCGCCCCCAGGCTTGTGCTTTTCCAGAATCTTTGCAATTCCAACATCAACAATCTTTGCGTTGAACTCAGAATCCAACAATATATTGCTTGATTTCACATCTCTATGGACGTTTGGTGGCGAACAATCATACTCAATGATGTTCTAATATGTTCAAAAATGAAAAGAAAAAAAATAATGGTGAGACAGAAACAAAGTTGAAAAGAATAACAAACTATAAAGACTTCACAACATGTTTCCCAAGTGTCGTATAAACATAAAAAGAGTCGTATTTCTTGTTAGCAAAATTCAATCTTCACCTGGTGGCAGCATCACTGTTTCGTCTTGTTCTCGGTGTGGAAGAGCCCGAGCATGTAGATTGAGGTTGGTAGGCCCGTGGGTCATATTTTAGAGAAACAATATAAGTGAGGGCTGTAACAACATCTGCAATCACATGCCACATGTTTGGCTGCTCTTGCACGCACATTGCAGCAACAACAAGTGCCTGGTATAAACCTCTTACAGGGTACTGCCCTTGGAGCATAGGGTTTGCCATTTGTCCGAATTTCCTATGGTCTTTAAATAAAGGGCATGCCTGCAATGAAAGTTGTACTATTAATGGTTAACAAACATAAAGCGACATCAACTCATGCAAAACGTGCAAAAAGAAAGCACCTTTTTTAAGGTATAAACATCAAACGGATGCACTAAAAAAGAACTAATTAACCATAAAAATGGAAAATTCAAATGGATGCACTAAAATACAAACGGATGCACTAAAAAGTGTTTCTAGTCAAGCCAACCCAACACGACCATTAAGAATCTGCAAGTGGTTCTTAGTTTATAGTTTTTCCTTCAACCCGTAAGCTACTCATTATTCGATTTACAGCATCCTTTTAGTGCATCTCTGTATATAAAATATTTGTTGAAGGTATGTTTATGAGAAGTCCTACGACCCCAAAATATTTGTCTGTTTGATCCACCTGGCCATTTTTTTAGTATTAATATATTTATCCTTTCAGAGTAAAAATGAGCAGCTTACGGGTTGAAGGAAAAACTATAAACTAAGAACCACTTGCAGATTCTTAATGGTCGTGTTGGGTTGGCTTGACTAGAAACACTTTTTAGTGCACCCGTTTGTATTTTAGTGCATCCGTTTGAATTTTCCATTTTTATGGTTAATTAGTTCTTTTTTAGTGCATCCGTTTGATGTTTATACCTTAAAAAAGGTGCTTTCTTTTTGCACGTTTTGCATGAGTTGATGTCGCTTTATGTTTGTTAACCGTTAATAGTACAACTTTCATTGCAGGCATGCCCTTTATTTAAAGACCGTAGGAAATTCGGACAAATGGCAAACTCTATGCTCCAAGGGCAGTACCCTGTAAGAGGTTTATACCAGACACTTGTTGTTGCTGCAATGTGCGTGCAAGAGCAGCCAAACATGAGGCCTGTGATTGCATATGTTGTTACAGCCCTCACTTATATTGCTTCTCTAAAATATGACCCACGGGCCAACCAGCCTCAATCTACACTCTCGGGCTCTTCCACACCGAGAACAAGACGAAACAATGATGCTGCCACCAGGTGAAGATTGAATTTTGCTAACAAGAAATACGACTCTTTTATGTTTATACGACACTTGGGAAACATGTTGTGAAGTCTTTATAGTTTGTTATTCTTTTCAACTTTGTTTCTGTCTCACCATTATTTTTTTTTCTTTTCATCTTTGAACATATTAGAACATCATTGAGTATGATTGTTCGCCACCAAACATCCATAGAGATGTGAAATCAAGCAATATATTGTTGGATTCAGAGTTCAACGCAAAGATTGTTGATGTTGGAATTGCAAAGATTCTGGAAAAGCACAAGCCTGGGGGCGAGGAGGCTAACAATAGGTCTTCCATAGCTGGCTCAATGGGTTACTTCACTCCTGGTAACAACTCTTTTCATTTTTTACTTCTGACCATGTTTTTGGAATTCAGAGATTTGAACTATGTTTTGAGGCTCTTTAGTGCATCTTTTTGAAGTAATCTAGTACATTAGTTTGAGGTACTTTAGTGCATCCGTTTGAGATACTTTAGTGCATCCATTTGTATCATGGTATCGGTTTGAGACTCGTGCTAGCTGAAGTATAGGTGATTAAGGTAAAAATAGGGGTTTAGGCATTTTGGTGCATCAGTTGACTTATAAGTTATTGCGTTAGAAAGGTAACCTAAAAGAGATAATTGACTTTATGATTGAATAAAAGAAGCTCAAAGTAAGCTTGTGTAGAACAAATACAATCTAATTCAAGGTTATGTCTATACTGGTACAAAAAGTTGTATTCGTCACGCCAAAAATGTGTGACGATATGCCTATAGTCACACACGTTTTTTTTCGTTGTGTGTCACTAAAAGTCCCACCACCGTAGGTGGCATATGGTCACATTGTTGAGTTCGTGGCCTTTTCCATCGAAAAAGAGTGACCAAAACCCCGAATATGTGTGACAAATTAGGCACAAGTTTTGTTGGATTAGTCATTATCAGTGACCGTAAACACCTTATAGTCACACAAATGTTTTTTGAGAGTGACTATTGTTCGTCCTTTGGCCACATAAATATATAATATATGTGACATTTGAGATGATATATTCAAGTAAATGTGTATTTTGTGTGACTATTGATAATCCAATGGCCACATGAATATACAATAAATGTGACGTTTGTGATGATTTAGTCACACAATGGGTGTTATTTTTTTGGAGTTAGTCACATACAATTTAACACAAAGTGGCCAAAAGTGTGAATAAGTGTGACCATATGCTGTTTAAAGTGAAGAAATGTGTATTTTGTGTGACTATTGATCATCCAATGGCCACGTGAATTTTATGTTTGTGTGGCCTTTTGTAATATTTAGTCACACAAAGCATGTTTGTTTTGGGTATATAGTCACATACAATTTAGGAAATAGTGGCCAAAAGTGTTAATAAGTGTGACCATATGCTGTTTAAAGTGAAGAAATGTGTATTTTGTGTGACTATTGATCATCCAATGGCCACATGAATTTTATGTTTGTGTGGCCTTTTGTAATATTTAGTCACACAAAGCATGTTTGTTATGGGTATGTAGTCACATACAATTTAGGAAACAGTGGCCAAAAGTGTTAATAAGTGTGGCCGTATGCTGTTTAAAGTGAAGAAATGTGTATTTTGTGTGACTATAGATCATCTAATGGCCACATGAAGTTTACGTTTGCGTGGCCTTTTGTAATATTTAGTCACTGAAAGCATGTTTGTTTTGGGTATTTAGTCACATACCATTAAGAAAACAGTGGCCAAAAGTGTGAATAAGTGTGACCATATGCTGTTTAAAGTGAACAAATGTGTATTTTGTGTGACTATTGATCATCCAATGATCACATGAATTTTATGTTTGTGTGGCCTTTTGTAATATTTAGTCACACAACGAATTAAGAAAACAGTGACCAAAAGTGTGACTATATGCATCTTTTAGTCACATTTAAAAGATCAATATATATCAAAACAAATTCAAATACAATAAAATTGGAATGTATATAACTGAACCAAATATAAAATTGGCCATCCTTTTATACACCAAGGAGTTCTAGTCGGATTACAATAGTTTCCTAATTAAGTATCTATAATCTTTTCCAGAAGCAACTAGCTAGCAACTTCGAGCCGTCTTGATCTCTGAGCAGTACCAATTGTCACTAGCAGTAGTAACTTTTGTACTAGCAGTAGTAAATACTTAGCACATTTTCTTTGAAGTTCATGAGCAGCACTAAATCCATCTAAGCAATATTAACACAAACATGAGCAGCAGTAATTCAAACAACATCATGAAAACTTTTAATCCAAAACAATGAACATAATAATAAAATTTGTAGTTAAACTTACAAGTTTTTCTCCATTGATCTAATCTCATCATCTGGATATAAAAGCCTTGAAAATGTAGGCTGCTGCATATCAACAATAACCACATCAGGATGAGAGCAGAACTAGAACATGTCAAAGCACACAACATGACAGAAGTAGATGAGCATACCGGAATAAAGTTCTTGATTAGCTGCTAGAAAACCTTCCTCTCAAAAAAGTATGTGGTTATATATATTGTTGACGGGTGCATCTATTTCTTGACATTTGACATAGAGACACTATTGCCTTGTCTTTTGTCATGTGCATCTAGTTTGTCAGGCGCCACTAGTTCAACTATATATATGCTATTTTGGTGGTTTTGAGTCGCTTGATTCGCCACTTATTCAACTATCTGCTTTGGTGGTTTTGAGTCACTTGATGCGCCACTGGTTCAACTATCTGCACAAACAAGGTCTATGGTATTTTCCTCGAATAAAGTGAAAGTAAAAGAGGCAAAACGCATAAAAAAAAAGATCAATTACCTGTGCTCTTACTTTTTTCAGATCCAATGTATTTTCATCTGAAGTAGATTTTATATGGTATAAAACTTACTATATCTAATGTATATTTAAAGAGTTGTATATATTTGACATTAACTATTTAAAAACAAAATCACAAAGTTCGGAGTGTTTGGACGTACAAGTGTATCACCATTGGGCCAATCCAACCTGACTCCCACCCTACCAAAATTTGAAGTTTTGAACTATATTACCTAACCTGCCTAGCTATTTTGCCACCTCTAACTATGAGCATATGAAACAAAATCGTAAGGTGCTGTAAAGAAACAGGAACCCAAGCATATAATGACCGATGTACCCAGGAACCCAAGCATATAAATTATACTGACCCAGGCGGACCTTCTTGATCTCAAAGTAACCTTTATTGTCGTTTTGAGTCCAAAACTGATAGCCCTGATTATGTAAAATAAGGTATAGATTAAACTCTAGGAATGGTTTACAAAGGTACAAGTAACTTTGTACCAACCACGCAACTAAAAATGGAAAAGATAAGCTGAAAAAATCAAATAGACCAACGTAATTACATGATTAGAAACAGCTATATTTTTTGATAGTCAGATCTTGGTCTTTTTCTGATTTTTGGCTTTCTTACAATCGATTCTGCACCTTTTATTTGAAATAGTGAACTGAATACCACCACCGCCATATATTATCAGTCGTAACCATCACCGCCATTTTAATTGAGACCCTAAATCCAGGAATCGAAACATTTATGCTACATGAAAGAATTAAAAAGACATGGTAAGATTTTAGACATGAAATATCGTAAGTTTACATTTAAAACCTTACCAGGTGACCCTGTAAATCTCTCGTATTGTTCATACGCCTGTCCTATCATCACCAGACTTGCGCACACTATGTGTGTGCGTGTGTTTTGGTGAGGAGAGTGTTGAGGAGATAGAAGAAGACCAGATCTAGTTTTGGTAGATATATATTTGGGATGGAGTATTGAAAAACATTGGCGGGTTCAATGAAATTAAGTGGAGGGGCAATTTAAATTTTGGGAAAAAATTTAGGCGGGCTCTTTGGAAAAGTTAAAATGGAAATTTTATTTTAGGCAATTAAGTGAGAGGACATGTAAAATATTACATATAAATTTAACACATGAAGTATCTTAATTTTTTGCTTTTATAAGAGGCGGAAATGAGCCGACCATATAAAAGTTCGACTCGAGTTATTGTTGAGTTTTCGAGCTTGTAAGTGATATAGCATATGTTATATATATATATATATATATATATATATATATATATATATATATATATATATATATATATATATATATATATATATATATATATATATATATATATATATATATACTAGTCGCATGACCCGTCTGATGGACGGGCTAGCGTCATGTAAACTGGTTAATATTATTATTTAAATTTAATTTTTTTCTAATATAATTTGTTGTTAAAATTTAAAATTTAATTTGTTTTGTTCAATTGTTATTAACATTAAATTTTTTTGTAAAAATAATAACATTTGAAGTTCATTTATATTTGTTATTGCAGATTGTG
Source organism: Artemisia argyi (assembly GCA_030686995.1). Taxonomy (NCBI): domain Eukaryota; kingdom Viridiplantae; phylum Streptophyta; class Magnoliopsida; order Asterales; family Asteraceae; genus Artemisia; species Artemisia argyi. The sequence goes on along the minus strand of CM060697.1, from coordinate 15,408,574 downwards.
ATTTGAAAAAATGACATATATAATTAAAACATATAAAAAAATTAAATAAAAATAAGCCATGCTTTAGAAACATTAAGTTTTTAATATTGGAAACAAAACAAAGATTAAAGAAAAATAAACCATGCTTTAGCCTCATGACCCACCGGATGGGGGGATGAGCTTCATTAATTTATTACATATAAATAAAGAAAGACAACATGCTATGGATATAACTTAAATTCTGAATTAGAAAGTAAGTTAATGAATTGAAGTATACATCATGTGAAAGAAATATCATTGTATATCCAACATATAACTGATCATAGGGATCTAGCATATAAAGAACTTCAGAATTCTTGCATATATTGTAGTCTTTGGTCACCATGTCATCAAGAAAGTTAGTAAAACTCTGTTTGAACTCACTAACTGATCTCATATTAACCTTCTTTGTTGATATACTTGACCCACTCAATGGTATTGTAGCCACTCCTATCCCGTACCTACAAAAATGACAAGCAAATTAACCATAAGTGATATAATAATTGCGTGATTTTACTACATCTGGAACTGCAATGTGGTAAAAATGTACATTGAGAAATCCAAGTCTTGTTTTTGTTGAGGTTAACTTTAATGCTTCGGGGACAAGCTTCTTTGCTTTGAGCGGAATGAGTATTATACTTGGATGTCTGAAGTTTAAAGTTATTTAAAAGAGCATAAAAAGTACCTGAAACTTCATTTGTATTACTTCTATTCCACAATCATTGAAATCAACTCCACTTCTAGACTCATAATTGCTTCGGTTTTTCCTGGAATTTTTCTTATCTAGCAAATTACTATACCAATGGTTATAGTAATAAATACATTGGTTATAATAATAAAACATAAAATAGTTATCTACTTACTTCCACTTCAAACAATCCATTGAAGCTTTGTATTCTGCTTGCCCCAATGTCACTCGAATACAATTTTTTGTTGTTTGTTTGGTGTAACTGTAACTCTTGAATGAAAGAGCATGCTATAACTTGTATTTCACGTCTCTACTACTACAACCATCAAAAACACCTTGTGTACCAATTATAACCCCTCAAAAGCATCATTAATATGTACCCCTTTGTTTAGTTTAGCAACCCTTTCTTTGTCAAACATTTATCTAAAATATACATATCAAATTCTGTTAGCACATTTCTTTTCTGGGTCTCTGTGTCCAGGTCTTCTATTATGAACATGTAAGAACGAACATGATTTGCTCCAAATTGTCACAAATGCAGTCAATTGTTCTACGGGCGTGTTACAAAATTTTGTCCAAGGCACAGATTGTCACAGTAACAATATATTGTCACCTGTTATATAAAAACTAATAAAGTGTTTACCATGCCTATTTTGATTCTACTAAAATTTTCCCATTTTACCATAACCCATTACTCGACCGACCTTTATTACCTCTAAGAAACATAATTCAAGAACCATGAGATTATAATTAGAGCTCACGGAGAAGTATCTAAATGGTTGAGAAGCTTTTCATACTAAAGAGACACAACTTCAGGATGTGGGCCTACTATTATATGAAGATTGATCTCAATTTTTTCTTGATGGGTAAACTTAAAAACAATATAGCAATGCTGCACAAAATTATTTGAATGGAAATTGGTAAACATCATACTTGGTAACAAATACACACTTTCAAAGGTTTTAATGCAAAATTATAAACTTAACAATTAAACCATGTTAGTAGTCATACCTCATCAAGTTGGCGAGAATTTGTCAAATCCTTAGAATGTGACAAAACTGAATCATGATGTCAACATAAACATTTTATTTTTAGATAGCTTTAGTAACTTTTTACTTACCATTTGGTATAAGTTGCAACAAAACTACTTACCATTTGGTATAATAGACTATGCTCGAGAAAAGTTGTTGACTTACGAAGACGGGAAACATAAAAGCTTCCTGGTATTCCTATTCATGTATCCTTAACATCCCATCGCTATTATAAAGTTATTATAGAGCTAACATCCACTGAAACATAATATGATACATGTCATTTCAAATTTAATTCTTCTGTCTTATATTTCCACAAATTTACACACTATTAAAGTATTTCAAAGGATAATGATGATGTAATAACTACTAATAATGAACATAATGTTCAGAATATACATAATTTGGCATATAGGTAGTTTCCTTTTGACAATTAACCCGGAATTCCCATTCAGACCTATAGTACCGACTTATTGTTTCGGTTATGACAGAACTTAAATACTTATTAGTAGATCATGTAATGCTATCATAGATGTGAAATGGATCAAATAAAAGTGGGTCAAAGTCACTTATCATTTTTTTCCACTTGAATCGACATCTTCACTTTTACTTTCAACAGCTTCAATTGTGGCTTACTTGATGAGCCATCAATATATGCTCCATTGCTTTCCTTACATATATAAAAGTTGCAAGTAATCAATTTATTTGAGTCAACTTATCTGATCTGCATCATTTCTCATAAGATTATTATATAAACATATTCCTTGTTTGGCAACACTTGCTTACATAACTTATAATGCATAAGCGACAGTGAAACATAAAATAATTACCTTTAATCAAAATTAATGTTAATTCATGATCGAATAAACCGGAATAAATCGGCTGAATCAATAAACCACCTTGATTTAATGATTCACTCTACCAATTTCAAATTTACACAACATCCAATTCATTTTTCAAATGATTAAAACCAAGTAACAATGAAATCAAATGATTAAAACCAAGACACCATTATCCCTTTTTTTATTTGAATCTTTCGTATTAGATCACCTGAATACATGAAATGCAAAGATAAATTACTTACATAAGTTGCATCAAGGTGGTTGCAACTTTATTGTAAGTTTTTTTACCAGCCCGCTAGTCAAGTTACATAGAAATCATGAAACATTTTTTTAATCACAATACAAATTTTACCATTCAGGAGTGGCGGTATGTTAATAAATGATGAAAAGTGGTTGTATCAAGTTAAACACTATGCCAACTCTTGTTATCATAATTTACACCATTATCATGTCATTTAATCGATATCGAAGACCGAGATCAAATCAGTATGCCAGCTCCCATAAATTATTGATATTTCTACATACATGAATGCAAATCATAAGATAGGACTATAAACATACATGCATATTATTGTCGAAATCAAGATCTAGTTGCCCTTTTCATCATATAACCATCTAAAACATACTTGTCCATCTTAATATGGCTTTGTGAATCAGCTATCGTACGTGTCTTGTAACTATAAACATGCTTACCTTAATAGCGTTTTTAGCTCTTGAACACCATTTTCTTAAAGCTTATGTGATGACTCATTATGGATTAGGTTTATCAAACATAGTTAGAGGATACATTCAGCATAATCCTTATATTTCCTCCAGCCATGGAAGACCTATAAAATCCAATTAGAAATACACTATAAGTATCTTATGTAATTAGTTCGCACAACCACCGAAACAATTTCGTTGAGGACACATCAAACACTTACTATGCAAACTTATTATCAAGAACACTAATAAACAACACATATAAGAACAAAATAAGAAAACATCTCCAGAATATTACTTGTCAGATTGTACGTATTATCAAAATCACTTAGTAATTTCATGAAACAATGGGACTTTAATCAAACACTTAAGATGCAACCAACACGTTGCAAATACAAAACACTCTTGCAAGACTTTCATCAAACAATATACAGTTAATAATTACTCAAATTAAAAAACATAATATTGCAATTAATAAGCAATTTGGGCATCTAGACATTTAATCAAACATGTGCATGATTATTTCATATAGAACATAATTCAAATAATCTTGAATTCATTATACCTCAAATGTGATTCCTTGATGTTGATAATCTGATTCCTAACCTAATTAAATTATACCATTACTATAACCATTGGTATACATAGATGCCTATGAAAATAATCTTGAATTTATTATACCTCAAACGTCATTGCTAACCTAATTAAATTTTAATCAGAACAAAAAATAAAAATAAAAAATACCTTCAATTGAAGTTGGTTAATTTGTGATAAATCTTTCTCTCTCGAATTTGCGATCATTAACAGATTGTGGATTGTTTTAGGGTTTTTAGTTGATTTTGATTGTTTTGGGTTTGTGTTGATTTATCCAGACTGTGTGTGTTTGTAGGGTTTTGGATCATGAATCAAAATAAATATTTTTTAGGTTAATTTGAATCATGGGTTAAAACATTATATGATTTGAAGGTTATGAATCTGGACGGATTTTGATTAATGGTTTAATAAAATTGGTAACCGATTATGTAGGTTTATTCTGGGTTTGATTTTGGATGCGATTGATATTGATGCTTAATAGTAGGGATATGATTTGGGGTTGAGGAAGGCGTGTGTTTGCGTATGTTTTTGTGTGACACGTAATTAAAATGTGACATGCTGGCAATTTTTTGGGTTTCCACGTATTTGTTGCATGCCAAGTGGCATATGTGAGCTGTCAAGATCCTCTATTATATATATATATATATATATATATATATATATATATATATATATATATATATATATATATATATATATATATATATATTGTATGTAAGCGTACTAAATGTAAATAGTTAATTATAAATGTATCGAGCATGGTTGTCAGGATCGCGATCCTGATCTTAGGATCTTAAGATTTTACGATACTGCAAAGTAAAAACGATCCGGATCTTATGTAGGATCTTTGAAAGCTTAAGATCGTATAGGAACCCGATCCTTATAAGCAAAAAACGAGCGATTATATTTCAATTTTAATTAATTTGTGTAAGACAACACACCTTTACAAATAAACCGAGCTTTTCGAGTGATCAAGCTCAAACCGAGTTCATTCATGACCGGTGATAATGGCTATAATTCACATGGGTCATGGGTCATATGCATTAGGTTATCATTGGTCACATTCAATAATGGGTATTTGACATCATATGGGTCATATACATTAGGTTATCACTGGTCGTCACATCCATGACTGTTGATCATGGGGTAATTAACATGGGTAACGGGTCATGTGCATTAATATTGGGTTGTAGTGACATGTCATATATGTTATCGACCAATACATGATTGGTGATCGACAATGGCTAATTAACATGGGTCATGGGTCATGTGCATTGGATTTTGTAAACTATGACAAATACTATACAACATTTTATACGTTTTGTATTTTTTTAATGTTTTCATCCGTTTGTAATGTTTTTCGTCCCTTTTTGACCGTTTTTAATCGATTTTGATTGATGTCGCTAGTTTTCGACCGACGTTGACAATTTTTGGCAGATTTCGACGGATTTAGACCGTTTTAGACCGACTACGATCGATTGCGACCCTTTTCGACCGATTTCATCCATTTTGAATGTTTTCGGCAACTTTCACTCGTTTTCATATGTTTTTAGCTTTTCTAAATGTTTTCCTCTGTATTAAAACGTTATGAAACGTTTATTACGTTTTCGTACATTTTTGTACAATTTTTTCATAGCAACAAGATTTTTTATAGCGGTAGATAGTTTAATGATAAAAAGAATTATATGTTATAAACGAAAAATAATAAAAGTTTGAAGATTTGGGAATTAAACATAATGTTTTGAAACCCGGTTCGACTCGGGTGGTTCAACCGGTTGAACCGTTCAGGGTGAAAAATGAGTCGATTTAAACTGGGTCAACTTGCTAGGTTGGGTCGGAAATGGGTCAAATTAAACGGGTCAACCCGCCGGGTTTGAAGCATCCCGGGTCAACCCGGTTTGTGTTTTAATTGGTTGTATTTAATTTGGTAGATCTGTTTTGAATTGGTTGTACAATGTGAATAAATCATTGTACTTTTAAGTAATTTGGTAGATCTGTTTGTTTAATATGAGAGGGCCCACAACTATGGTAATGAATAATAGAAATCCTCCATACTCTATATACCTCAAAAGAGTAAGGTATGAATCTTTCATACCGAGGGGCCCACCACTACGATTTTACGATACTACAAAGCAAAAACGATCCGGATCTTACCTAGGATCTTTGAAAGCTTAAGATCTTATAGGATCTCGATCTTGACCATAGGATCTTAAGAAAATGATATTACAAAACTATGATATATAATAATTTGTAAATTTGTATAACCCGAGAAACCGACAAACCAAGCATTTGGTTTCGGTTTTTACAACCAATTAAAAACGTACCTACCAAATTAAATACAACCAATTAAAACAATTAATACAAATCACATACCGGGTTAACCCGGGGCGCTTCAAACCCGATGGGTTGAACTGGTTTAATTTGACCCGTTTTCGACCCAACCTAGCAAATTGACCCAGTTTAAATCGACCCATTTTTCGACCAGAACGGTTTAACCAGTTGAACCACCCGGGTCGAACCGGGTTTCAAAACATTATCCATTACTTAAAAGTACAATGATTTATTTTAATTATACAACCAATTAAAAACAGATCTATCAAATTAAGTACAACCAAATAAACACAAACCGGGTTGACCCGGGACTCTTCAAACCTGACGGGTTGACCCAGTTTAATTTGACCCGTTTTCGACCCAACCTAGCAAGTTGACCAGGTTTAAATCGACTCATGTTTCACCCGGAACGATTCAACCGGTTGAACCACCTGAGTCGAACCGGGTTTCAAACACACTTCACTCGGATCTAGGGTTTTGATCCTCTCTTTCTTATCAAACACACTTCGAACACTTGAACATAATCCTCTCTTTCTCTCTCACACTCACAGTTGCAACTCACTCGGATCTAGGGTTTTGATCCTCTCTTTCTTATCAAACACGCTTCGAACACTTGAACATAATCCTCTCTTTCTCTCTCACACTCACAGTTGCAACTCACTCGGATCTAGGGTTTTGATCCCAAATCTCAAAAAGCTGATAAGATCACAAATTAATTAATATAATCCAAATACCCCCTTAGAGCTATTTATTCTTAGGCTTAGGTTGATTATCTGTTATAAGAATTGCGTTGCATTTGTATTGATAGAATAAGGAAGAACATGTTGTGTTGTTTTTGCGAATAATTAGAACAAAAGAGATATTAAGGTTTGCTTGGATTAGCTTATTTTATCTTAGGCTTAGGTTGACTATCTGGTATACGAATTATGTTGCACTTGTATTGAGAGAATAAGGAAGAAAAGTGACGGATGTGTGTGCGAATAGTTAGGCTAAAATATCCAAGTATCAAAGATGGAAGAAGTATCATCGATGGATGCAAAGACACCACTTTCAAGTATGAACATAAACTTGTTCTGGTGTTTAATCCATCGATGATTCATCTTTGCTCTTTGCCAAAATACAGAAACAATTATCAAGTATAATTTGTAGGTTCGATGCTTGAATTTAGCGTCTTCGTCTTCCAGCATGTTGGTAGGTTAGAGATTCAAGGCTGAATAATATGTTGTTGTTGGCTAGGGTAGAAAGGATGGTAGTTCATTGCATTGTTAATATAAATTTTATATGATTTCATTCATGCACAATTAGCTCTCTAATTTACGTAGAATCTACATAATTAATATGTATGTTCGTCACATCTAAGGGAGCAATATAAATGATAGTAAGAATCTGTTTTCTAATAACTTAAAGCTCAATGATTAGGGCGCTCTATATAGCATTGTAGATGGTTCCATTGCTTAATTTGAAAAACGTCTACTACCGTTTGTGTGGTTATTAGACGGTACTGCAACATTAGATAGATCTGTCCTGATCAATGCAATAATGATATAGTGTGTACTGTTCATGACATGCCACACTCCATTATCGCATTCAAGATGAGTGATGTTACTTAGACTCTATTCTTTACTCAACATTTGTAGATTGTTTGTATTACTTTGAGTCTGGAATTTCAACATACCTTTCCATTCTAACTTCCCATACTGTTTATTTTGTTTTTTCAACAATCTAGCAATGCGGCTGGTGCAGTCCTTTGCTCAAAGGGAGTTGAAACGACAAAAGGAGCAGTAGTGGGAAGTTAGAAGGGTTACGTATGTTAGTTTATTGCATTCCATTATTTTTTATGATCTAAAACCAACCATCCACCAGGTAATGTGGCCATTAGAGTTCCAAGAACAAAGGTTGTTTCAAACACACCCTGAATTGCAACATTATCTTTTATTTCATTTACACTATAATTTTTAAAATTTTAATATATTTTTTAATTTTTTTTTGCAGCAAATCCATGGTCAGACTACTTTCCAAAGGGATATTTGGATCAGGTTAATCATGAAATTTTGTAGATTTCTTCAAGTCAATCATGTTCCATTGTGACTAGTCTTTGTTGCCGACTAATATGTATATAGTTCTGTCAAGAGTTATATATAAGCATTGATCCCTGGCAAACGCTCGTCCCAATGGATCATGATTGGCCCGAAGATGTTGAAAAGGTTCAAGCCACCAGTGGGAAACATCAACCCTTTCCTGCATTAAACATAGGTAGTTTGGTTTTCCCATATCCCCTTTCTATACTCGTTTCCATGTGTATCTCAAATCACAAATCCTAGTTTAACCCCTTTTTATATTTTTTATTTTTTTTGCAGAAATCATTAAAATTGACAGCAGTGACTCAAGTTCATTTCACATATCAAGCAGTTCTGAAGGTCCTCCAAATACATGGGCAGACTACTTTCTAAAGGGATATTTTGGATCAGGCACAAAAAGGAAGATGCTAGGAAGGTTAAAACTCCAAAAAAGACTGCCAAAGAGCTTTTTGATGAGAGGGTTCAGGTGCTAGGCCTGCCCAATGCTAAGACTTGTGAAGACAAGGCTATAAAACCATGGGAACCAAAAATGCTTAAAGTTTGTTCAAAAGGGAAGGGTAAAAAGAAAATGTATTAGTTGAGTTAGGAAGTAATTTGAATAAACATTGTAATCCTTTTGTACTACTTTATTTAACTTTATGAATAAACATGTTGTAATCCTTTTAGATTAGTAAAATTTAAGAATGTGTACCTTTTGTTACCAGTATTTTGTAATTTTTCATTTCAAGTATTAATGGAATATGTTTAATTTTAATTCCCGTACTTTGTCATTGCTAAATTTTCTCATTAATTGTTACAATATTTTGATTGTTTTATTCATTAACAAGAACTTAGGATATATTTTGTATCATGTTAATCAAAAGTTATCAAAATCAGAAGTTTCTGCTGCTAAGAAAACGTTACTGCATGTGGGTTTGTACTGCTAGATATGAGAGTGCAGGGGTGGATTGGTAACATTTACACTTAATTGTTACAATATTATGATTGTTGTGTTCATTAACAAGAACTTGGGATATATTCTGTATCATGTTAATCAAAAGTTATCAAAATCAAAAGTTTCTGCTGCTAAGAAAACGTTACTGCAGGTGGGTTTGTACTGCTAGATATGAGAGTGCAGGGGTGGATTGGTAACATTTACACTTAAGGGTTTAAATCCCCAATTAACTAGTTATAAGGCCGTATAAGCAGCTTTCGTACAATAATGTCAACCTACATAGTTTACTACATAACATTGTCTACGGATAAACCCATATGGTTCATCCTACATTAGCTAATTACATACCATTGTCTAGTGACAAACCCATTTGGTTTATCATACATCAGATACTTACAAAAAAGTTTATCCAACTTACAAAAACTTTCAAACATTGTTTGACCCATCAACAAACATAAAACCATCAACAACCATCAAACCATCAACACACATCAAACATTAAGACTCTTTGGGACCAGTTTGTGTCATCTGTTAAAACGAAGCAGACCCTTGCAGCTGCACCAAAGCCGGCTTCCTGTGTCAACTCCCTGAAACCAGAGCATGAAACAATAAACACCTTCCTCCTCACCTTCCCTCGACCAGGTACCACCACTGTTCTCTCACGTACTTGGAACACTTTCTGTATCATTTGGTGCTTCACAACAGCGACAGAGTACCCATACAAGTTGTACTTGTGCACAATTTTTGATGGTATAGTCTGTTACAAAATGTACAAAGTTACAACTGCTATAGATTGATAGTTGTTTAGTTTGTAATCTCATTGAAATTGTAGCATAATTACTATTTGACAAATTATCAAAGTTTTCAAGACACTTACTAGTTGTCCATTTCTCTAGAAGCATGCAGTCAGTGGTCGGTAGAATGCCCTATCTTCTTGGTCGTGGACAGTGTGAAACGACCATCTGCACATCCAGTTCATCCGTCGGGCTTCAAAATCTGAATTTAATATTACAAAATGAGTAAGTTATAGATAATCCAAAATGTTACAAAGATATCATATACTTGATGTAGTTAAAGCTAATAAAGTAAAAAAATACCATAGTCATGTGGTTTGTGACACAAGGCATTCATGGCAATATTGGTGCTGTATGTCTCCACAGTTGTGATGGCCCCTCCATCAGGTTCAAACAACATCACATTAAATTCCTGGCCCGGGTAAACCTGAGTAAAAACCATCCACTGACCAGCCTTCAAATTCAAGTCTCGAGCGAGTGTCACCCAACCACCGCCATATAAGAAGGAGTGGACGTATCGACCATTTAGATGATCACTGGTCACCCTAACATTGTAGTCAGTCGTGGTAGTGGAAACCACGACCGAATCAGTAGGGGTTGGACCATCCAGATATCTCAGAAAGTCTTCCTCTAACGACTGCATAAGCAGAGATGTGTCTGTCACAGGCACTAAACATCTCCAAAATGGGGCACTCTCGGGTTCATAATTATGAAACTCCAACCCATTCTCACCATAGCAAGTTACATAAAACACATCCTCACCCTCTTCAACAAAATGTATGTACTCAACCGCAGAACAAGAGATGTTGTGAATGACAAAATCATTCCACCTTGCTCCCTCAACAACACTCTTAAATTATGAGACTCTCCTTACACGAACTTTCCATCTAACCCCCCCCCCCCACCACAGTTAACTAAGAAAATAAAACCATTGCCAGTATAGGAACCTCCTAGAACATAATCATTATGCAGTTCTTGTATATGAAAATAAAGTATACAAATGAAAACACAACTAAAACCTTAATCCATTCATATAACTTGCATCAAGTACTATATAAGACGGACAAAAAAATTTGAAGTCAAAGTTGAAGAAAAAAGACTTGAAAAAGTCATAGTGGACACTTAATGTGTGACTTTTTAAGTCTTCATTTGGCAAATTTGACCTTATATATTTTTGTTTGTGTTATATAATAGTTGATAAAAATTATACCAATGGAAAATACATTCAAAACTTAATCCATTCATATATTTTGCATCAAGTAACATATAACACAAATAAAAATATTTAAGGTCAAAGTTGAAAACTAAAGACTTCAAAAGTCAACAGTGGACCATAATTATGGGAAGGAGTAATTAAACTAGTTTCTTAGAGAAATAACAGCTTGTCAATAATGGTGTTAACTTACAAACTCATCCAAAACATCAGGATTGTCCACAGCGCAAATTAATTGATTACCAAACATGGTTACTGCATTAACGATTAAGGTTATAAAACAATGCAAAATACCGTTTGAATGAAGTAAAAATCAGTAAATGTGGTTACCTGGTACGTGCGTTTTTTGAAGAATCACGACTGCTAAGCACCGACTGTATTGTTTGAGATATTAGGTTGAAAGAAGATAGAGAGTTTATGTGAGTGTGATTTTGTTGTGTTAAACACGACATAGTTTTGTTATTTGCAAAAAATATCCTCGTCGATTTTCGTGAAAGGGAGGTAGCTAAAGTGTATTAATGTGTTATAGCGGGAACAGTGAAGTGACGAAAATACCCTGAAGTGCAAAGCACATGAGGGCACTAACGAGCTAGCAGCATTAAGTTCTGCCTTAGCAGCATTAAGTTCGGAGTTACTAGCATTCACCCATATTCCAATCCAAACAACTTTTTCTTTGTTTTTCCTGCAAAATGTTAGTCTAGAAACAAAGAAAATACAAGCCATAACATATGCACAATCATCCCAACATCTAAATATACTTAACAGTTCTAAGTATAACTAGGAGCATTGTAATGGGGCAAATGAAGAGTCATGACTAATAATCTGAACTCAATTCATGCAGTGAATATCAAATTAGACTCAAACTAGCTAGATATAGTACGTATACATAAGTTATCAGAAATGTGTGACCATATGTATCGAATTGTGACTACATTTAAATAATGTGTGACAAAATATGACACTATGATTTAGCCACCTAAATAAATACTTCATGTGACCATATATATAGCATCTTTAATTTAGTCACACAAAAACTCAATGCGACTAATATCAAGGTTAATGATAACTGACTTCACATTTTGCTAAAATAATAGTCACATGAATATTTCACAGTGTGACTATTTTGAATGTATTGGTCACATATAATACCCATTAGGATTTGGCAAACAAACACACACTAAACTTTAGACACACATATTAACTTACGTGACCATATGTATCGAATTTTAGTTACACTTAATCATGTTTCTATGGTTTAGTGTGACCATATATGACATTTGGTCACACTCTTCAAGTGTGTGACTTATATTTGTCACTCTTAAACGCATTTCGTGACTAACGCTTTAAACTTAATTTTCCATTGTCACACATTTCAAACGCTATGTGGCTAAATATTCAGCAAAGAATAGCAGTCACGTTTAAATAATGTGTGAAAAACTTGACTATATAATTTAGCCACATACACAATTACCTCATGTGACCATATATCTATTTTGGTCACACTTTTAAATTGTGTGACATATATTTGTAACATATGTATATCTATAGTGTGACTAATGTTTCGAGCTTATTTGTATCTGTCACACGTCTCGAATTAAAAGTGACTAAATAATCCAAAAATTTTTTTCCAGTTACCTCTAGTCACATAAATATTCAAATGTGTGACAATAGAATTCCGAAATGGTCACACAAGTCGGATCAAGTGTGGCTGTTCATTTTATTCTGGTACATTTAGTCACGTATAAATGTTACAGAGTGACATTTTGAAATCAACCATGCGTGACCAATAGAACTTTTTGTACTAGTGCTAAAAATGCATACAAAAAGAACTTGATTACTCCTAATATTCATGGTATTAGTTCAAACAAAACTAGCTATAGTAGGCCGAGGTATTGAGATTGTATAGTAGGCCGAGGTATTCAGTTTGATATCAGACTCAAAGTAAACTTTAAATAAAAAAGCTTTTTAGTATTATCAGTGCTGGGAAAGTTTGTTGCACAAGATAGCACTTGCTTACCCATTGTTGACTATTTTTTATGAACATGAAGTGGCTGGCGGTTAAACAAATTGTATTCACCAGCCAACACTCTCATCAGTACTTGCATTCATATAGACACTGAATTTAAATTTGGTTTGCAGCTGATTGAGGTTCTAGTTGTGATTCTGATATACACCTTCTTTCGGGAAGATATGTATCAGAGTTTGGTGTGTCATCCTTTCTTGTTAATGTACAATACTTTTGGTATGCTGAATTTTTTGTTTCTCTTAGAAAGATATCAATAGCATTCGGCATAGTAGGTTTTCTTTGTTGCATTCTAGAGCTGTAATTCTCAACTCTCAGAAGACGCCTCATGTGGCACCACGTCATCTGGTTCTTGGTTATGCAGGTGTCTCAACAGCGAAGGGAATACAGGCTACTCATGTGGTGCCACTTCATCTGGTTTTTGATTATGCAGGTGTCTCAGCAGACTCCTCAGGTGTCTCAGTGGAGGGAATGCAAATCTACTCAGCGGAGGGAATGTAGGTGTCTCAGCAGACTCCTCATGTGGCTAAGGATAATTATTTTAGTAAAATGGAAGCAGAGATTGAAGCTGAACTTGAGGTGCTTGAACTGAACATGACCTCGTCCTTGGAAATAAAGATTTCTAATCTTGTTGAGGTAATCGATATGCATGCCTTAATACTATCTGTTATAGTGTAATTTTGAGTTTTGAGTTTTTTGCATGATATAGCAGCATCAGTTAATATGTTGCGTTATAGTATTTATACTTTATTTTCATATCCGAGTGATAATAAAAAAAGTGTTGTGTTCTTATTAGTCATTTTGTAGGAAAAGTATTCATTAAAAAACGGTTTCAGTAATGATCATTTGTTTGAGAAAATGTTAAATTTCCTGCATCAAAATAGTTGCTTAACTTAAAAACCATGAAATTTTCTGTTTTTTGATGATCTACAGGCTCTGATAATGGCTTCTGGACGCGAAGTATCGTAAGAGTTTCGATAATGGTTTTTGGACCGATAAGTTGCAGCACTCTCCCAAGTTTGTTGCTCTTCAGGAAATACTGGAAAATTGGCATTGGTGTTGAGGCCTCGACTTTAGAAGGTTCAGTTAGTGTTGGACAACACCGAGTCCTGATATTCGATGGAGAGATGAATGGGATTTTGTTCCGAATGTATTCCTCTTGTTCGTGAATTGTGATTGCTATTCGTTGATACGTTAATTCATGGTTTTTCTTCCTATTAGAACTGTTGTTTTGCTACTCGTTGATACATTAATAGCTTGAAAGATTATCCGAAAGAATTTAATTTATTAGTAACAAGTTTGTGTTGGATGTTTCATGTTCCTTAGTAGAATTCGTTGTTCGCTTATTTTATTAACTGAATAGCAAAAATTATCGATCCATGTACGTAATAATCATAAGTCACAACTGTGGCCCAAAAAAATGATGAAAAAAAAAGAAAAATAAAAAGGTAACTATGATGTACTAGTTGAATGATACAAATTACAAATGAAAAAATACACAGATCAAAAAGGATGGGGGAAGGGAAACAAACTTACAAAATTTACCCTAAAAAATAAAGAAAGTAATAAATAAGCCCCTTGAGTTGGGAAAAAAAGGAGAGGGAATGGGAGTAGATGAGGCGAAAAATGAATCGTTTTTAGGGGGTCATTTAAGCCCGGAATTGAATTTATTTGCTCAAATATTACCCTAAATCGTTCCTTTTGTGATTTTAGGTACTTTGGGAGAGAAATCTGGAAAATGAAGCAATTCGGACGTTTTTGGAGCATAAAAGTGAAGAAAACGCCAAAGTCTTAATTTTCCTTGCTGGGAACAGTAGGTGACGGCGTCAAGAAGAAAATCTTGACGGCGTCAAGAGTAATTTCCATGACGGCCCAGTGAAGATTTGACGGCGTCACAAGGAAGGGCGTCAAGAGGAAAATGCATGACGGCCTGGAAACACATAACACTTGACGGCGTCAGATCTGGATCAAGGCAGTCCGAGGAGTATTTTGGCGGCGAGATGACGGCGTCACAAATTTGTTCTTGACGCCGTCAGACCCTATTTCCTATATATAGTTTTCTAATTTTCACATTAAAAAGGGAGAAGTTTTGGAGAAACCCTAAGTACGAACTTGGTACGAATTTTACAGGTTTTTCAAGGGTTCTTAGCCCTTGATACCTTTCATGTGTAATTGAGATAAATATTCTTTTAATTCAATCAATATGTCTATGTGTTGGTTGTCTATATCTTGTTCTTGTCTTAATTCCATCATGCTAGGCTAGATCTATCTTGTGTTTGCTTGGATCTAATGAAACCTAGATGTTAATTATGTGTTGATTACTTGTTTATGGTTGTACTGGATGAATGATTTCGATGTTAGGCTTAAGAAAACTGGCAGATCTCCAAATGGTAACATGCTTGAACGTCTTAGGAAACATGAACTGACGTGCACTAGGTTTTATTGGTTGTATTTAATGCATGAGTAAATTCTAATGATCCCATGTTAGGAGCTTCTTAGCCGGCTCGACATAGGAGTGAAGTAGGCACTCATAGGATTGGGGAATTAAGTGCGCCACCCCATGAATGGTATTAAGGAGTACAATCCGTCATCTACGCAACTATAACAAGTAATTAACGTGTAAAATATATCTAGGGAGTAGTGAAATATAAGTAAACACATTTTCTCCACTTATTGCTCACAACCTTAGTTTAATTTAGTTTATTTTCATTTCTTGTATTTTATTTTGATTGCATCTTTAGTATTGGGTTAGTTGACTAGCAACTAATTCCGCCCAAATCCTTTAAACCCGAGATTTTTACTTGCTTTCTAAAAAATATAAAAATACAAAAATAATCATCTCTCATCTTTAGAACTAGTATTTAGGTTTTCTAATCCTAGCGACACTATTCCTAGCTGAACGATCAATCCCCCGGTACTTGTCACTATACTATACTACAACGATCAGGTACACTGCCTGGTGGGGGTTGTAAGCTTCTTAAGATCCCTTGAGAGGTAAAGCCTGGTGCGATTCCCACATATCAAGTTTTTGGCGCCGCAGCCTGGGGAATAGTTATTGTCTAGGTTAGAATTTCTTTTTATTAGGTCTACTTGCTAGATTCCTTTCTAGTAAGATTTTATTTTTATTTTTTAGATTCTCTTTAGTCTATCTTTTTCTTTGTGCCTTTGTTAGTAAATTAAAATTCATTGACTATTCCGTTGACCAATATGGAAAACGCGAATCCACCCCTTTCCCTTAGAGAAGTGGCTGTGTTACGTGAACAAATTGAGAGTGAGATTAGGGAACTTAGGGAGCTTAATAGGTTGATTAAGGTTGAGCTCGAACATGCATTTAGTGACCTAGCGACCGCCTTGTATTCAAATGAGGACCTAGGGCCTAATGACTTTGTGAATGTTATTGAGGGACTAGAAGAGGGGGAAATAGATCCGAAGCTTAATGACCATTTTAATCTATACCCCACTAAGGAGGAGATTGCATATTATAATAATCTTATTGATAACCCGCGATCTCCTTTCACTATAATCGAACCTAAGATAAAGAGAGGCGATCCTAAGAATGCTAAGATACCATGTATGATTGGGTATAGGCACATTAACAATGCTTACATTGACTTTAAATCTCCAATCAACATTATGTCCTCAACTGTTTATAATGATATAGTGAAAACAAGACTTGAACCTCGAAAAGATCCCAAATACCCCGGTGGAGTTTGTAACTTTGTCGGGAGAGTTAAAGGTTTACATGTCTTTGTTGGGAATTTCACTTTTATCACCGACTTTATGATTGTGGAAGATCTTGCTAATGTTATTGATTGTCGATTGTGAAATGTCGTGTTTGGTAAACCGTTTGTTGAGGAGTCTAAGTTAGAATATGAT
Organism: Artemisia argyi; assembly: GCA_030686995.1. Lineage (NCBI taxonomy): Eukaryota > Viridiplantae > Streptophyta > Magnoliopsida > Asterales > Asteraceae > Artemisia > Artemisia argyi. Next base: position 15,391,450 of record CM060697.1, on the reverse strand, counting down.
GAGATAGAAGGGACAATCCGATTTGCAAATAACACCGATAGGATCACTTATAGGATGCCTAATAGAATAAAAGAATTTTGCTTTATATCCCGATTTGATAAGGATAACGTTGGTGCTTTTGAGGACATCAATGAAGAGGATAAGAAAAAGGGCATGGATTATGTATGGGAAAAGAGGAGTCTTTTCTACAAAGATTGCTTGGCTCTAGGACCAAGGTATAAAGTCGATAAGGAATTTGCCCAAAGGATTATGGGGTCGATTGAGAAAAAGGTGATTGGTTTCTACAAAGAATATTTACAATCGGAGAGTTAAACCAACGATGAGGTCACGTAGTAACCAATGACCTTGAGTCTAGCTACAAGACTCGTAAATAAAGAAAACCGCTTCTTGGGAGGCAACCCATGTTTTGTGTGATTTTACTTTGTTTGTTTGTTATTTGTTTCCGTATGCATGCTTTATTTTTATTGTTGGTAGATCATGTTTCTCAATTAAATAGTGGAAATACTTTACTTTGTTGTTTTGGCCTAATCTTAACTCCACCTAAAAGTATTTTTGCAAAATATAAGTGTAAGGGGAAACCCCAAATATGTTTTTAAGAAACAAACCGATCATGATTCTCCACAATATTAAATGAACATGTATATTCGTATTTGTTAGAGTCAAATGCTTGTATTGAGTCATAATGAAGTTTTGCAGGATTTTTCAGGAAGTAGGACCAAGTTTTTCCAGAAATTTTCCGGAAACTTAACATAAAAATTTCTGCAGGTCACTTCTGACGGCGTCACGAGTTAACTCTTGACGGCGTCACGTGTAAAAATCTGGAAATTTTATCGGTTTTGTTTTTCTAACGGAGTCTTATGGTTTTTGTGAATTATTAAGTTTTATAATCTCCAGGAAATCTGCAAACTTCATTCCACAAACATTATATCTTATTTTGTTTTCTAGGATTTAGTAACCTATATAGGATGCCGCCGATTTTACGCGAGGTTGTCTTGTCTATTTTCTCAGGATTTACAGGTTATGTATGACAAGAAGATGATTTATATTCTGGAAGGGAAGCTTTGATTGTTCATTTTCTTGGAGGAAGATTTAACCTGGCCACCTTATTATCCATACCGAGCGAATCAGGGGAGTATTTGATTTCATTCTTTTTACTTATTTCACTTTTACATTCTTTACTTGAACATTGGGGACAATGTTCATCCTAAGTATAAGGGGAGGGTAAAAAGATGATACCTTACATATGCACTTTCGCTTGAGTTTGTTTTGTTTAATGGTAGATGTGTAATAAAACTATGAGAAATACTTGTTAGTGCAATTTTAGCGCCAAATTTAAATTTTTTTACAACATTTAGGAGTGAAACTTTAGCCATAGCAAGCGTCTCATGGATAGGAGATTGTATGACTAGCACAAAACCGTACTATTCAGAAAAATTTTCCACCTAAATATGTGAGGTTCGCCTTTAGATTTGATAGGAAAAGCATTTATCATTAGTGCTTATGAGTGTACCGGTAGCATTTAGATTCTAGAACTTGCGTTAGTGATGCATCCCGAGACCGCTAGTGAGACTACATTCGTGTAGTAGGATTTACTACATGATAAGAGGCATTAGGATCACCCTTGTGTTAAACCCGTATCATAATTACTTGACCATTTAAGTCATATTATTTGGCTAGTTAAGTCAACTAATTTTTCCCACACCCTTAGCATTGTACTCATTTTTAGTATACGAAACCCCTAGTACACCCCTCCGAGCCTATCTTTTCGTTTTTAACTTTAAGCATTTTACTTAAAGGAAGAATTTGTTACACCCCACTTAAATGTACAACCAAATCACCTTAGCCTTCCGTGTATGCGCTCATCTTTAGTGCATTATTGTTATTTGTTAAACCCTAAGTTAACTTTCTAATTTATTACATGATTGCTAAGTCGAGTCATATCCTTGTACATATTGTTTTGGGACGATTGGGACTCATGGGTAAAGTACTTATTTTATGGAGTAATGGGGAAGAACATCATTTATTACCCCCGTACGTACGTTAATCTTAAAAGTACTCCAAGTGTTTTGATTTTCTTAATTCGAGTCATTAGTTTAGTTAATTGTAAAGTATGTAAAAATTCAAGTATAAGGGAAATGTTCATTCCCTATGATGTATTATTTCGGATAGTAGGGTAAGAGTGTATGCAAAAAAAAATAAAAATAAAAAAAAAATAAAAAAATCGAAAAATCAAAAAAAAAAAGAAAAAAATAATATAGAAAAAGGAAAAGAGAAAAAACATACGGACTACCATCCCTTTTTATTATATGTTCATTTTATGTTTTTGTTATTTTTCATTTATTAGCTAAAGTCGAGTCTAGTCTTGGCTTAGCAACGCCATATTGTACATGTAATTAACCAAGATTGGTAACTCGCCACCAGTAAAAACTTCCTTTATCCAACAAAACCGTGTATTTCATATCCCTACACCTAACGTTACAACCTTTTAAAAAGACCTCTTTGATAGTTTATCCTAGGTGCTTATGCCATGTGGTGGAGGTTTGATCCTTTCCCAAGCCTATGGTAATCTATTTTGCTATGACAGGTAGTGAGAGATATCTTTCGTTTCCATATTGTAATTTATACTTTATTACACCCGAGAGATGTGAGTATCTAAACACTTTTTGTGAGGTGCTAGTATATGACCTCCGTGCTTGTCTATTGGTCTTTAGTGAAACAATTATTTGTTGTAATTACTTTTATATTAGTGTTAAATGACCCCTAACTTGTATTTTGAGTAGAATAAAAGCGCATTTGCTTGAGGACAAGCAAATCTCAAGTGTAAGGGTATATGATGAGGCGAAAAATGAACCGTTTTTAGGGGGTCATTTAAGTCCGGAATTAAATTTATTTGATCAAATATTGCCCTAAATCGTTCCTTTTGTGATTTTAGGTACTTTGGGAGAGAAATCTGGAAAAAGGAAGCAATTCGGACGTTTTTGGAGCATAAAAGTGAAGAAAACGCCAAAGTCTTAATTTTCCTTGCTGGGAACAGTAGGTGACGGCGTCAAGAAGAAAATCTTGACGGCGTCAAGAGTAATTTCCATGACGGCCCAGTGAAGATTTGACGGCGTCACAAGGAAGGGCGTCAAGAGGAAAATGCATGACGGCCTGGAAACACATAACACTTGACGGCGTCAGATCTGGATCAAGGCAGTCCGAGGAGTATTTTGGCGGCGAGATGACGGCGTCACAAATTTGTTCTTGACGCCGTCAGCCCCTATTTCCTATATATAGTTTTCTAATTTTCACATTAAAAAGGGAGAAGTTTTGGAGAAACCCTAAGTACGAACTTGGTACGAATTTTACAGGTTTTTCAAGGGTTCTTAGCCCTTGATACCTTTCATGTGTAATTGAGATAAGTATTCTTTTAATTCAATCAATATGTCTATGTGTTGGTTGTCTATATCTTGTTCTTGTCTTAATTCCATCATGCTAGGCTAGATCTATCTTGTGTTTGCTTGGATCTAATGAAACCTAGATGTTAATTATGTGTTGATTACTTGTTTATGGTTGTATTGGATGAATGATTTCGATGTTAGGCTTAAGAAAACTGGCAGATCTCCAAATGGTAATATGCTTGAACGTCTTCGGAAACATGAACTGACGTGCACTAGGTTTTATTGGTTGTATTTAATGCATGAGTAAATTCTAATGATCCCATGTTAGGAGCTTCTTAGCCGGCTCGACATAGGAGTGAAGTAGGCACTCATAGGATTGGGGAATTAAGTGCGCCACCCCATGAATGGTATTAAGGAATACAATCCGTCATCCACGCAACTATAACAAGTAATTAACGTGTAAAAGATATCTAGGGAGTAGTGAAATCTAAGTAAACACATTTTCTCCACTTATTGCTCACAACCTTAGTTTAATTTAGTTTATTTTCATTTCTTGTATTTTATTTTGATTGCATCTTTAGTATTGGGTTAGTTAACTAGCAACTAATTCCGCCCAAATCCTTTAAACCCGGGATTTTTACTTGCTTTCTAAAAAATATAAAAATACAAAATAATCATCTTTAATCTTTAGAACTAGTATTTAGGTTTTCTAATCCTAGCGACACTATTCCTAGCTGAACGATCAATCCCCCGGTACTTGTCACTATACTATACTACAACGATCAGGTACACTGCCTGGTGGGGGTTGTAAGCTTCTCAAGATCCCTTGAGAGGTAAAGCCTGGTGCGATTCCCACGTATCAAGTTTTTGGCGCCGCAGCCTGGGGAATAGTTATTGTCTAGGTTAGAATTTCTTTTTATTAGGTCTACTTGCTAGATTCCTTTCTAGTAAGATTTTATTTTTATTTTTTTAGATTCTCTTTAGTCTATCTTTTTCTTTGTGCCTTTGTTAGTAAATTAAAATTCATTGACTATTCCGTTGACCAATATGGAAAACGCGAATCCACCCCTTTCCCCTAGAGAAGTGGCTGTGTTACGTGAACAAATTGAGAGTGAGATTAGGGAACTTAGGGAGCTTAATAGGTTGATTAAGGTTGAGCTCGAACATGCATTTAGTGACCTAGCGACCGCCTTGTATTCAAATGAGGACCTAGGGCCTAATGACTTTGTGAATGTTATTGAGGGACTAGAAGAGGGGAAAATAGATCCGAAGCTTAATGACCATTTTAATCTATACCCCACTAAGGAGGAGATTGCATATTATAATAATCTTATTGATAACCCGCGATCTCCTTTCACTATAATCGAACCTAAGATAAAGAGAAGCGATCCTAAGAATGCTAAGATACCATGTATGATTGGGTATAGGCACATTAACAATGCTTACATTGACTTTAAATCTCCAATCAACATTATGTCCTCAACTGTTTATAATGATATAGTGAAAACAAGACTTGAACCTATATATATGATAGCTTGGCCACAATCCTTCCCAAAAAATACACATGAAATAAATCAAGGACCCACAGAAAAAATTCAGGACCCATAAAAAAATTTCAAGGACCCACATTTTTAGCACAAAATTCAGGACCTACAAAAAAAATCAGGGACCCACATTCCCATATATATATATATATATATATATATATATATATATATATATATATATATATATATATATAAGAAGAATAATTAAAATAGGAAGGATAAGAAGTAACCACAACCACACATTCTAGATGCACCTACAAAAATGGATGCATCTTCAATCAAATTTTCTCTCCCATATAAAAATGTGTGGCTATAATTACTTCTTACCCTTCTTATTTTAATTATTCTTCTTATTGGATCCCTATTATATATATATATATATATATATATATATATATATATATATATATATATATATATATATATATATATATAAAAGGTGTTTCTTTTTAACCAAACACAACCTTATTGTTTAGTTTCTCACCAAGAAAAAGAAAAAGAAAACCAACAAAATGGAAGAAGTTGAGGAGACGACTTCACCGAGAAAAAGAAAAACAAAATGAAGAAGTTGAGGAGACTTTTCCTTTATTATTTAGTCTTTATAGTACACATAAAGTTTTTAAAAGGGATTTTTGCTCCTTGAGATAGCAACACTACTACTGTATCCACTATATCACTTCCTTTGGTTGTAAGAAACATTTCATTTTCATTTCATTAAGGTATAGTTGTTATGATATAATATCATCATGCATGTTGGTTTTTTGTAATCTTTAAATAAGTGATGATGGATTCGTGGAAGAAAAAAGGCGCTGCTCACCACCAAGATCATAAGTTTGCTGAGTTGATCTTTTCATTGTCTATTGATGATATACTTAATAAGGACCTTTATAAATACCAGGTATTTTTGTTTTGACAACTTGTTAGTTTTTATTGTATATGTCAAAAACGTACGTTCATACAATGCATGTTGCTCGGTGAATATCCTATTTTGCTGTCGCTTGTTTCTGAAAACAGATCAAGCATGAACTTTTGTTTGCAAAACATGGTGAATATCGGTTAACATCTTCCTTTTCTACCTTGTTAGTTAAAAATGCTTAGATCTAAGCGTCTAAGGGGCTGTTTGATTTCGACTTAATTGACTTAATATGAAAAAAATTGAATTAATTAAGTCATATGAAAATTGTTTGTTTGTAACTTAATAGAGAAAGATGACTTAAAATATTAAGTAATAAAACTGAGGTTGTCTGCATTAAGTCATCTGTTAATTAACATGACTTAATGAAAAAATTAAACAAACATGCCCTTAATTAGTAAATGGTATATATTTGAGTTATATATAAAAAAAAAAAAAAAAAAAAAAAAAAAAAAAAAAAAAAAAAACCATTGTGATTCACTAAATGGCCTAGTGGTAAGCCATTTGACCTTCTCACATGAGGTCTAGTGTTGAAACTCACTAGGTACATATTTGAGGGCCAGGTGATCATGTTTAGTAAATGGTCACAGACTTAATTTGGTTAGGCTGCGTACATGTGAATTAAAAACTACGGCTAATTAATCTAAACATGGAAACCTCATGTTAGCTGTCTGTTACGGTTCGGATTTGATTAAGACCAAGCTAAGCTCGGTGGGTAATCAATCCTCCAATCAACGAGGAAAGCTAGGATTTAGAATAGCCTTCGATGAGGATCGGTGAGTGTGTAATGAAATAGTGACAGAGACAATTAGAGAACAAGAAACTTATCAATTCATTAATATCTGAAATCACTTATAAGTAGGCTTGACATAATGTAAAATTACATAAGAGACCCCATACTTGTAGAAATAACATAAAGGACCCTAAACTTAACATAGACACATAACACTGTCTACCCGTTTACTTGAACAATTAAATGACAAAGGTAGGTTGGTTAAATCTGAGATAAAAATCTATATATATTGGTGAAGCCTAAAAAAAAATTGGGCCTAACTATTGCTAGAAGAAGTTAGGGGGGTGAAAATTCCCAAATGGTAAAATTTTGTTGCTCTTATCCAACATTAACCTTTAAAAGACCCTATGATGTTAGATACATTGACATTATGTACAAGTATGGATCATAATAAAAATTAAGTCAAACATAGCCCATTTGACATTAAAGTTGACTTTCTGTAGTTTGCTTTTGAACTAAGCTGTTTATTACATATAGAAAACATCAACTTGTTGGATATCCTAGTTAAACATATGTATAAATTTTTTGTGGTTGCATAAAACGTGGTGATGACTTAATGCACCATTGCAGGCAGAGAAGATACCAGTTACTTTTCAGTCTGAAGAACACTATTTTAGCTCGTTTGTTTATCCTTTGCTAGAGGAAACACGTACTGAACTGGCTTCATCATTGAAATTAATGTATAGTGCTCCAGTCGCTGAAATCTTTTCATTGAACGAGGTCAAAGGTAAAGGAAAAATGTTGTATGATGTCACAGTTGGGCCTTGGAGAAACAGATCCAGTGAACATGGTAAAGAACCATATAGGACGTTACCTGGTGATCTGTTTTTGCTAATGGATGGGAAACCCAACTCCAATTCTGATTTGCAGAACCTGGGAAGCAGAACTTGGGCATTTTCCCTAGTAAATAAAACCGTGGATGATGACAATGAAGATAGTAGCACATCAAAACATTTTAAAGCCAAGTTATCACATCGAATTGACTTCCAAGATGGGATGTTTGTTGTTTTCTTAATGAATATTACAACCCAGAAAAGAATCTGGAATTCGTTGCACGTGCACGAAAATCTTAATATTATCAAAGAGGTTATTTACGCTGATTCTGTGGTAAGAAGTTTTTAAACTTTTTATTTTTTCATTGTATAAAATCTTCCTTTGCTAAGTTACTTTATTGTAATAACTCTATGGATATGTTTTTCTCAGGTTAAGGAGTGCGATGTCTGTTCTTTTCGTTGCAGTGATTCCGTTTCTGAAAATGTTGATCGACAGTTCATGTCTAGGTTGAATGAAACCCAAATAGCGGCAATTATGGCTTCCATTAATAAAACAAAATGTTGCCACAATTCTTCAGTGGGGCAAATATGGGGACCTCCCGGAACAGGGAAAACAACAACAGTAAGTGTGATGCTTTTCATGCTATTGAAAATGGACTGTAGGATGGTTGCTTGTGCTCCAACAAATGTTGCTATAGTACAGCTAGCCTCACGTGTGCTGAACTTGGTTAGAGAATCATTTGAAACTAGAACTGTGAATGGTGATTCCTTTTGTCCGGTTGGGGATGTGCTATTGTTTGGAAACATGGAGAGGTTGAAAGTTGGTACAGAAATTGAAGACATATATGTTGAGCATCGTGTTAATAGGCTTACGGAGTGCCTTGGGTCACTGACTGGTTGGAAGCATTGCATAAGATCTATGATTGATTTGCTTGAAAATTGTGTTTCTCAGTATCATGTTTTTGTAGAAAATGAGTTCAAAGAACAACTTACCACTGGAGTTGAAATTAAAACTAATAAGTTGAAAGTCAAACCATTCATTGGTTTTTTGCGTGATCGATTCAAGTCTTCTGCACTGCCACTTAGAAGGTGCATCCTTACATTATGTACTCATATTTCAAGAAGTTTCATGCGGGAAGAGAATTTTCAGAATATGGCATCTCTTTTGAACAATATAAGTTCTTTGGAATCATTATTGTTTCAAGAGAATCTGGTTTCAGAAGAATTGGAGAAACTTTTCTCTTTTAAGCTGACAGAAGATGACTATTCTAAGTACAGGGACATGTCATCGATCAGTTCTGTTAGAAATATGTGTTGTTCTGTTTTAAGAACTTTGCAGAAATCTCTTGAAAGGCTTGCTTTTCCAAATGTTTTAAAAACATCTGAATTAAAGAACTTCTGTTTTGAACAAGCTTCTCTTATATTCTGCACCACCTCTACTTCTTACAAGTTGCATACCATCAAAATGGAGCCTTTGAGCTTGTTGGTCATAGATGAAGCTGCCCAACTGAAAGAGGCTGAGTCGACAATTCCCCTTCAACTTCCAGGAGTAAATCATGCTATTTTAATTGGTGACGAGTGCCAATTACCTGCGATGGTTAAGAGCAAAGTAAGTTTAATTTTTATTTTTTTACCTTTAATATTTTGTCTTCTATAGTTTTAATTTTAAATTCAGGCTTTCAGCTATATTATTTTAGACCAAATTTTTGTGGACAGGTTTCTACGGAATTTGGTTTTGGACGAAGTTTATTTGAAAGATTGAGTTCTTTAGGGCATTCTAAGCATCTTCTGAAAATTCAGTACAGAATGCATCCTTCCATCAGTTTCTTCCCAAATTGCAGTTTTTATGAAAGTCAGATCTTGGATGCAGAAAATGTGGTATGTAAAAGTTATGAAAAGCGATATCTTTCAGGACCAATGTTTGGTTCATATTCATTTATAAATGTTGTTGGTGGAAGAGAAGAAGTTGATGATGAACAAAGCCTAAGAAATATGGTTGAGGTGGCTCTTGTAATGAAGATAGTTCAGAATCTCTGTAAAGGTGAACATATTGGTTACACTTGCAGTAGTAAAAGTTTTCTCAATTTGTTGTGTTTGGAAATTTTTAATTTTAACATAATACTCGTATTATTTTTTTGTTTTCCAATATTTTGAAAGTCAACATTTGTATCTGCATGGTCAAGTTGGACCAGAATTTGATTTTTTTTTTTCACATGTATAGCCTGCAACAACACCAACCAAAAGCTTAGCGTAGGCGTGGTATCTCCCTATGCTGCCCAAGTTTTAACAATTCAAAAAAAACTTGCTCATAAGTACGAGAAACTTGATGGATTTTCAGTAAAGGTGAAGTCTATTGACGGCTTTCAAGGAGGAGAAGAAGATATTATTATTTTATCTACAGTAAGATCTAATAGCCAAGGAGATGTTGGTTTTCTATGTAGCCTTCAAAGGACTAATGTTGCACTGACGAGAGCACGGTATGACTTCTTACCTTTTTTAACAGTTGATCTTTAAAATAGTTTCTCTTTATAAAAGTACATCTGACTCTCTTTATTTTCTTTCATATCTACCCAGACATAGTCTCTGGATATTAGGCGATGAAAGAACCTTGGCTAGTAGTGAGTCCATATGGAAAGAATTAGTCTGTGATGCGAGGAATCGCAATTGTTTATTTAATGCTGATGCTGATAAATACTTGAAGAAGACAATAGTTGATGTAAAGAAAGAGCTAGATCAACTTGATGATTTGGCTAACGGGAATAGTGTACTTTTTAAGGATGCAAAATGGAAGGTATAATTAAAACATGATTTATTATTCATTTCTCCTTGTTATTATGATATATAGTTACTCATGATAGTACTTCTTTCACTTTGTGAAATCAGGTTCTCTTCAGTAATGACTTCAAAACATCGTTTGGAAAGCTGAAGTGTTCTAGCATGAAGAGGCAGGTTCTACACCTACTGTTGAAACTCTCTAATGGCTGGCGGCCAAAGAGCAGAAGCGTAGACTTGCATTGTGAAAATTCTCTACAGATTATAAAACAATTTAAGGTTGAAGAGATGTACATTATTTGCACGATTGACATCAGAAAGGAATCCAAGTATGTACAAATATTGAAGGTCTGGAATGTATTATCTTTAGAAGAGATACCCAAAATGACAAAACGACTTGAGAGCATTTTTTCTGCTTACACAGATGATTATGTAAATCGTTGCACAGAAAAATGTGTAGAAGGGTATGCTTATTTTTCTTTAACTAATTCTTAAATGTTGTAATGAACTTATTGATTCCATGTTCATATTTCTGTGATGTGTATTGTTGCTCTTCAGGAACTTGGAACTTCCTAAGAGTTGGGCCGCGTCTGAAGATATTATCCGACTACGTAAACCAAGTAAATCCGAAGGTGAATCTGAAGTGAGTGAAGGTAGAAATTATGTTGAAAACTCAAAAGTGAGTGAAAGCTTGTTACTGATGAAGTTCTACTCCTTGTCAACCGGGGTTGTAAACCATTTGCTTTCAGAAAATGAAGTTGATCTACCAATGGAAGTAACCGATGAACAGATGGAAATAATATCGTTTAGCAAAAGTTCATTTATTATCGGGAGATCAGGAACCGGTAAAACCACTATATTGACAACGAAGTTGTTCCAAAATGAACAGAATATTCGTGTTGCCTCTGAAGGAGTTGGTTCAGCAGAGAGTAGCCACGTCAGGGATACCGATGTCATTGATGGTTGTGATGAAAGCAAACTGACTGTTCTGCGCCAGCTCTTTGTAACTGTCAGTCGAAAGTTGTGTTATGCTGTTAAGCAACAGGTTTCCCAACTTACAAGGTGCGCAAATACATAGATTTCTTTATTTTTTGATTAATTTAAATTTTTTGTTGCCTTTTAGCATTTTGCAGTTATAACAAGCTGTATACATGTTAAACCGTATGTTGTGTCTGTTATTTTGTTAGAATGTAGTTTCTTATTGCTTTGCAATGGTCTATTCAGCTGTATGGGAATCCCATAAACATTTTCTGACCTCAAAATCCTATGTATTTGATAGTGATGCTCGTAATGGGAATTCGTCAGCAGAGAACAATCTTGATGATTCCGATTATATCACGTCAGAATTCAGTGATATCCCAAACACATTTGTTGGCATCCCTGTGAAAAGTTATCCTCTTGTTATAACATTTCACAAGTTTCTGATGATGCTCGATGGTACTTTAGGGAATTCTTTCTTTGAAAGGTTTCTTGAGGCAAAAGAAGGTTCTCATGGTGACCGTATAAGTTCAAGATCTATTGCAATGCAAACTTTTATAAGACTAAGTGAGGTTACATATGATAGGTTTTGTTCACTTTACTGGCCCCACTTCGATTCAATCCTTACAAAGAACCTTGATCCATCCAGAGTGTTTACTGAAATAATATCACACATAAAAGGAGGCATGCATGCTGGAGGAAGCCGTGATGGCAAACTGAGCAATGAGGCTTACTCTTTGTTGTCTGAAGGCCGCACATCCACTTTAACAAGGGAGAAAAGAAAGATGGTATACACACTCTTTCAAGCCTATGAAAAAATGAAAACTAAACGAGGTGAATTCGATTTGGGAGATTTTGTAAATGACATTCATCGTAGACTTGAAAATAGGAATTATGAAGGTGACCAGATAGATTTTGTGTACATCGACGAAGTGCAAGATCTTAGTATGAGGCAGATTTCTCTATTCAAATACATTTGCCAGAATGTTGACGAGGGTTTTATTTTTGCGGGTGATACGGCACAGACTATTGCAAGAGGGATTGATTTTAGGTTTCAGGATATACGATCTCTTTTCTATAAGGAGTTTCTTAGCAACAAAACAAATGGGAAACAAGAGAAAGGACTTGTATCTGATATTTTTCAACTGAAACAGAACTTCAGAACTCATGTTGGTGTGCTTGAATTAGCTCAGAGTGTCGTTGATATTCTCTACTGCTACTTTGCTCATGCAATTGACAAGTTAGAACCTGAAGTTAGTCTTATTTCTGGTGAAGCTCCTATTATACTTGAGTCTGGTAATGATGAGAATGCAATTGTGACTATGTTTGGTCATAGTTACTATTTCGGAGATATTGTCGGATTTGGTGCGGAACAAGTGATATTGGTACGTGATGAATCTGCAAAGACTGAGATTTGTAAATATGTTGGAAGACATGCTCTTGTTCTCACTATAGTGGAGTGTAAGGGTCTTGAATTCCAGGTTAGTGCCTTGTACTTCATACTTGTAATAAGCTACTTTCATGTGTTCATCTTTTGTGTTAAATATATCACGTTGATTGATTTACTAAAATAAATCTCACATGCCGTGATTTTGTAGGATGTATTTCTGTATAACTTTTTTGGGTCATCTCCTCTTAAGGAGCAATGGAGATTAATATATGGATACATGAAGGAACGTGATTGGCTCAATGAGAAACATCCTCATGCTTTCCCAAGCTTCAGTGAAGCAAGACACAATGTTTTGTGTTCTGAATTGAAACAATTGTATGTTGCAATAACTCGCACCCGACAAAGGCTTTGGATATGTGAACACAGTGAGGAGATGTCAAAGCCAATGTTTGACTATTGGAAGAAGAGGGGCCTCGTTCAGGTAAGGAAGCTAGATGAATTTGCAGCTCAGGCTATGCGGGTTGCAAGCAGCCCTCAGGAGTGGCGAGAGCGTGGTAAAAAGGTTAGTTTTGATCTATTACGTATCTTTTGTTATCTAATGTACCTGATAATTACTGCTGCCAATGTTTTGTTTGTTTTGTTTGTTTTTTTTTTGTTTTGTTTTTTTTCCCGTCTTTTGTTTACCGTGATCATTTGACACATACACATACATCTCTATCCTTTACAGCTTTTCTATGAGAACAATTTTGAAATGGCCAAAATGTGCTTTGAGAGAGCCGGTGACACAAAATGGAAAAAACTGGCCGAAGCTTCTGGTCTCAGAGAATCTGCTCAACAAATGTTGGGAACTAATTCCGAAGCTGCTTTTGGCTACCTTAGGGATGCTGGAGACATGTTTGAATCTATTGAGAAACATGATTCTGCTGCTACATGTTATTATGATTTGGGAAATTATAAAAGAGCTGGTAACTTTTTTCCTCCATCACACATGGTAGTTCATTGTATTCTAAATACAGTTGGGTACAATCTTTTGGGAAACTGAAATTGATGATTATGAGAAAATTTTACACCATTAAGAAAATAGTATTGAAAGCTGTTCAATTAAACAGCATTTATCAATGAAGTTGTTACATTTCTTCAATTCTTAAAACAGAAGGAAATATGCTAAAATCCTAAGTACTTGACAGTAATTAATGTAGTGTAAATGTTTAAAAAAATTAATAATCTGGTACATGTGCTATTCCGTTGTGAGTATCCACAGCTCAATCGGAATGTGATTGTAAAATTTCGTCTTCACTTTTTTTTGCAGCACAAATATATTTGGATAAGTGTGGACGCCCTGATGCAGCAGCAGAGTGTTTCTTAAAAGCAAACTGCTATAGTGAAGCAGCCGAGGTATACGCCACTAATGATCAGTATTCCAACTGTCTATCAGTATGCAAAAAAGTGAAACTATATGATGAAGGCATGAGGTATTTAGAGTACTGGAAAGAGCATGTTATTGATCAAAGGAAAGAAATTGAACAAATGGAACAAGAATTCTTGGAGAGTTGTGCCCTGGATTACCATGAGCGTAAAGATAGTAAGTCCATGATGAAATATGTTAGAGCTTTTTGTGCCATGGAATCTAAGCGTGTTTTTTTGAGGTCGATAGGCTGCCTTGATGACCTTTTGGTTTTGGAAGAAGAATCAGGTAATTTCCTTGATGCTGCGAAGCTTGTTAGGTCATGGGGTGATGTTCTAAAAGAGGCAGAGTTTTTGGAGAAAGCTGGACAACACCGTGAGGCAGCGTGGCTCTTAGTTTTGTATGTGCTCTTTAGCTCGTTATGGGGGAAAGGAAATGGAGGTTGGCCATTGAAGCAGTTTACTCGCAAGGAAGAACTTTGTAAGAAGGCAAAGTCACTTGCAGATATGGACTCGAAAGTATACTATGCTTTAGTTTGTAGTGAGCTTAAAGTACTCTCTAATGAGGAAAGTAGCTTGTCTGAGCTGAAGAGGCATTTAAACGAATCCCAGAGACACAAGAGTCTAAGAGGAGAAATCTTAACGACTAGAAAGTTGTTGGATGCTCATCTACGTTTTCAGTTTTCTAAGTATGACTTGCAGGACGAGTTATCTTTTGTTACCAATGAGTATGTGGATGACAAGATCTCTCAAAACCGAGTTTCTGCTACAACTCTGATTTTTTATTGGAATATGTGGAAGGCGAATCTGGTGGAAATATTTGAAGGCCTTAAAAGTTTTGAATTTGAACAACTAAACAAACATGCAGATCATGTTGATTTCAGTTTAAGTTATTTTGGGGTGAAAAGACTGAGTGTGAATGCAAACATGGTTTACTTGTTGTTAGTCAATAAGGATGCAGATTGGCTAAGAGATGCTGGCGATCTTCACAGGGATGGAAAGATTGTAACGTTGGATCTCAAGCGGTTGGTGTTTGCAATGAGGTCTTATTGGCAGTCAGAATTACAATGTGTCGGTGTGAAGGTTCTTGAAACCCTTAAAGATCTTCATAATGTTAAGAAGACATATAAAAGTTCTGTATTTCAGCAAAACATAACTCTTGCTCAAATGTTTGAGGTTTCCAAGTTTCTTTTAGACTGCAAGTATCTCAACCTCACATTTAATCAGAAGGACAGAATTTCGACAATTTATTTTCATCTTGTGTTTCCCTTAGATTGGCGGAAATCAATCTCAGAGGACCTGATTCCTGCAAGAGAGACATTTGTTTCTCCCAAATTGCTGGAGGGCATTATTAATCAAGAGGTCAACTCCATGGGCCAACTCAACTATTATAAAATCGGTAAAGTGATGATGATATGTCTTGGTTCAAGAAAACCTGTAGCACTTAACGAGGAAATCTTTACTAAGCTTCAACAGATACCTGAATGGGAGTTATTTTTTGAGAATTTTTGGAACAGTGGGTTGAAAGATATGCATGCTACTGAAGCACTCCAGAATGCTTTGAAAGATACTTATACAGCCGATTGGAGGTTGCCTGGCTACATGTCACCTCACAGCTTCATATATCTCTTGGATTATATTCTTTTCAAGGCATCTTTCTCCTCAGAAATTTTTTTCACCACAAAATCTTCGTTTGTTGAATGGTTTATGCACGTTGACAAATCAGCATCCAAACAGATACTTCCAGAACATGCCATAAGCTTCCTTGTTGCAACGATCAATGATATTCTAGACAATAAAATTGATATTGTATCATGGATTGAGAGATCAGGGATTGATTGCGCGTATTACCATCCACTTTTAGCACTGAAGCTGGCTATGATACTGTCTTTAATTTGTTTGCAAGTACCTGCAGATTGTTCTGGAACATTACTTGATTTGCTGACAGGGAGTAACAATTTCCTTCCAAGGAACTTTGTGTCTCCTCTGCTAAGAAGAAGGACGGGTTGCTACTTGAACTTAGATCCCGATATGGTCGCAGAAGCATTTATGAGTGTAGAAGATCCTCTTGTGATAGGGTATTCTGTGAATCCAAGAATTTACGCACCTTGCGCTATATTTGTGGACCTTACGAGATCTAGGGAGGAGATAATGTCTGATTTGTTTCCAAACTTGCATCTGAATCTTATGGATGGATGCGAAGGTGGTGTAGCTGAAAATGAATCTTGATGGTTTTGAAGAACTGTGATTTCTTGTACTTTTACTAATTCCAGGGATGTTGGTTTCATGTAATTTGTGTTTATGTTATGAATACATGTGATCTAATTTCTTTATTTGAACTTTTTGATTATATTTAGGAACAATACCTTTTAGCTATAAAGCAGTTAGTAAATTTTTATGTGTCTTCCCGCAAGGGCAATGACGGTGAAAATGGCATCCAAACTAGGACAAGTGCAAATCAACTAATTTCCATTTTGGAGTGAATAACTACGACAGCTTTTCATTTGTGCTGAACATTTGTATGCTCGTTGAATAATGAGCATATGCTTGTTGCTTAATGCAGGTATAAGGGAAAGTGTGTACAGAGTTGGTCAAAAGGCTCGGGAATCCATAACCATACCGAGAAGCACATTGGAAAAACTGAATATACTTTAGGGCAAATGGCACAAAAAAAGGCCTGTTTCCAATCAAGGTACTCAACTTTTTTTCTTGCACAGGCGGCCAACTTTACTGTTGCGGCAGGGAGCTTGTCTCCTGTTTGTTTGGAAAATGAAATTTCACATTTTCACTTTGCACCCTTCAATTTTTAGATTTTACATATGTGGCCCTTCCTTTAAAACCTTGCAGCAGACAAGTTATCTGCTGTCCACAGCAGAGATAATTTCCCCTTTTTTTTTAGCGGATTTAGGTTTTTTTCTAACTTTTGTTAACTCACTTCGTTAGTAAATTACATGTTTGGTCCTTGAGTTTGTATAATCATTTCATGCACCATCCACCACCACCCACTACCACCTGCCACCACCACCACCACCACCTGCCACCTCTGCCACCATCATCCACCACCACCACCACCGCCGCCACCACCCACTTCCACCACCAACAGTTGCCATTTCATGCATCCACCACCATCACCGTCCACCACCACCACCTACCTCCACCAACATCACCAACCGCTGCCACCACTACCATCCACCACCACCACCAAACGCCCAAAAGAAAATCAAATTTCTAAAATGGTTACACAATTAAGTAAAGAAATGACAAGCTTATAAAATCCCCTTTAAGATGCATACTGTGGCATTAATAAACTCAAGAATGTCCATTATGTCATTCCCCATGTTAGATGCAAGCTCTATTTACTTTGGGATGTGCTTCCCTCTTTGGATGCCGTATGCACCATTCAGTTTTTTTCTCTTCGCATAACATACTTATTATCTGTCTATGTATTTGCTAATCAACACCTACCATGTCACTGTGTGTGTGTTAAAAGTTAAAACCTGCACTCAAATGCATACTATGTAATATGAAGTAAAGTCGTTTTATACGTGACTAATGTTCTTTTTTCTTTTTATTGCATGTCATGGATGCTTTAGACCCAATATGGTAATATGCTTCATTTTCTTTGCTATATATATATATATATATATATATATATATATAGAGAGAAAGTTATAATCAAATAGGAAGAATAATTAAAATAGAATGATAAGAAGTAAGCACAACCACACATTTCAGATGCACCTACAAAAGTGGATGCATCTTCCTTCCAAATTTCCATCCTAATTTGAAATGTGTGGGTAGAATTACTTCTTACACTTCTTATTTTAATTATTATTCTTACTTGATCCCTTATATATATATATATATATATATATATATATATATATATATATGTATATGGTAAAGTTAAAATAAAAAGATAAATATTCGTAAAAAGAATAAAAAGAATTTTTTTTTAAAAAAAGTTCTCAAAAATTCTAAAAAAATTCCACAAGATCGGGTATGTTGGTGCAAAAAACTTTTGTGAAAGATGTTTTTCTAATTTCGAGTTTTTATACGTTTTTTTTTAATGCACAAAAAACGAATTTTAATGCGCAAAAAATTTTTAATGCACAAAATTTTCAACTTGTTTTAGTTAGATGTACAATGTTATTTTGATGAAAAAAGTCAAAAGAAGTTGGTCCAGAAACAAATTTTTGATGCACAAAAAAGCGATTTAATAAGCAAACGTATTTTTTTATAATTTTTTTTCGGATAAAGTATCCACTTTTAGAAAAACTTCCTTCACAACTTTTTCATGCACCAACATACCTGATCTTGTGGAATTGTTTTGGAATTTTTCTAGAACTTTTTTTTAAAAAAATTTCTTTTTATTCTTTTTACGGAAAATTTCTTTATCCTATATATATATATATATATATATATATATATATATATATATATATATATATATATATATATATATATATAGTAAAGAGAAATGATACACTCACAAAAAGAATTCCATAAAACCATTCACAAAATGAGGTGGCATAAAGTGATTAGTGTATTTTTCTATACCTTCTCTATCTTCTCTCCCATTAAACCAATCACTTCATGCCATCTCATTTTATGAATGGTTTTGTGAATTTTTTTTAGTGAGTGTATCATTTCTCATAATCTGGGGCCCCTATAATTTGATGTTCTTTAAAATCTTGTTTCCTTACCCTGTATTATGTTTTCAGATTGCACTAAGAGTGCTAGGTGTAGATGGCAAGATTTCCTCTTCATTCGGGCCCCACATGTGCCACATCACCCTAACACCTCTTCACAACTAACCCCTTGATTGGCCACAAACGGTCAACCAATATGGACCAAGATGAATGGTCAACAATGTCAGACTGCCTGGGTCAATGCTCCGTGGAGTACAGTGTTTCCCCGGGTCGTTATGTCCCAACGAGGCGTGCAAAGGAATTAAAACGGATTTGTGATCGGGTGAACTGAATGGAAAAGGGTTATGATTGATTACACTAAGGAAATATGAAAGGAAATAGCTTAAATAAGTTATATTAACAAGAACGTGAAATCAGATAACTTAGAAACGTTTAAAATCTAAAAACGCGTACGTTTGATTTAAATTTACGTAAACGTACAAAATAAAACGTGAGTTTTGAGAAATAAAAGGCCTACGGATATGAAAATTATATTTTTACAATCCTAATAATAAAAGAAAATTATTGAAAAATTAAAATTATTTTTATAACTATTTAATTAATTATTATTAATTAATAACTATTTTTAACTATTTAAATATACACTAAAATATAAGAAAATATGAAATTAACTTAGAAAAATGAAATTTTAACTTTGAAAAATCTAAAATATTATAAAACTAATTTTAAAACTGAAAATATATTTTTCTAACTTTTTAAATAATTATTATTAATTAAAAACTAATTATTAATTATTTTAAACTAATTTAAATTAAGAAAAATAGCAAATGAACAGTGAAAAATATGAAACTTTTTCTAAAATTATTTTATAAGTACAGGAAGCTATGAAAATTATAAAAATGAAAATTGCTTTTTGAAAAAGCTGAAAATAAGCTTAAATAGAAGCTATCACTTTATTTATTTTTGGATTTACTTTTTACAAAACTACTTAAATACTGAAATTAGACAACTTTAATAAAGACAAAAACCTAGGAACTTAAAAATAAGCAGTTGGGAATCTAATGAGCTTAACAGATTGTGGTTTGAAGCTTATTAGGACTTTGAGGTGTGAAAAGGCTACTCAAAATGCTACACTAAGGTTCCACAAAGTAAAATAAGCTACCAACAGGTAATAGGAACTTGAAATAAGCAAAAGGGAAGAAATAAGCACAAGCAATAAGCTAAAAGAAGCAAATAAGCCAAAGACTCAAAACTGAGCACTAAGATATGCCAAAAATAGGGGACTTGCAGCCCCCTGTGGGGTCCACAGGGGTGATCAAAGTCCAAAGGAAAGGCTTGGTATGGAAAGCTGGGGTGGAGGGCTTCCAAATGAGCCAAGTTTCAGGACCTGGGGCCCACTAATAAGATATGTGGGGGCTTTGGAAGTTGGGCTGATGAGACAGATAAGCTTGTGAAGGGGAGATGCTTCCCCTGCAGGTCACCTTGAGGCCAAATAAAGCAGACAAGAAAAAATTCTAAAAATAAGTGAAAATTATAATTAAGCACACAAGCTGGCATACAATGAAATCCTAGAAGCTTAAAGGTACAAGTCAAACAATGAAACCATGAAAAATCTCACAATTTTTGGTAAACTGGGACAACTATGAAATGTCTGACTTTTTAGATCTCCCAATATTTTGACTTTGGTGAATTTTAAAGGATCATAGATGACTTAATATGTAATAATAAGCTATTATGATGATAAATTATGCTATACTAACAACAATTTCAACTAAATGATAAGAAATAGAACCTTAATTTCTAACAGATAAACAGTAACAAGGATTAAAACAAGATTTTGAATTTTCACTTATTAAGTACTAGTTATTATGCTTTGACTATACTAACGTAACCTAATGAAGTATGTTTAAGCCAAAACCAACAACAAAAAAACTGCTAGAACACCAACATATTCCCTGAACCAAACACCCCTGTAAAGACAGTGATTTGTGATTTTCAAAGCTCACAAGTGTTTTAATCCACACAACTGATTCAAAAGTACTTAATGAGTTAATATAAGCCAGTTGAACCACAAAGATATCAATTCTAACAACAAGAACCTATAAATTGCTATTATACTAAAAAATGACAGTGATGAGCAATCAGTAAGCACAAAGAAAACTCTTGGACAAATAGGTGATATTAACTTATAACTTAACTATAAAACACCAAATAGGCATAGAACAATAGAGATAGGCCACATTTAAACACTTTTACAGTGAAATCCAAAAATCAAAGAGATTGCTTACAAGTTGTTCAATGCTCAAAACCAAGTACCAGGACCTCAAACACTATCCTAAGCTTCCCATGAAGCTACTGAAACCATTACCATCCAAAATTACCCATCCTCCTTTGCTTCTTCTTTCTTCAACACTGACTTTTTATTTTCTATCTATTTTATTTGAATTTTTGGAATATTTAACCTAACTGATTTCTAAGCTTTTAGAACTTAAGAAAACTTATAAGTGAACTACTAGGAGCTTAAAGAAACACTGAATAACCATTTTTAGCAACATAAAGCTTAACATGAAATTTCAAGTGAGAAAAGTGCATAAACTGAATTGGAACTTAAGAACTGAAATTGATGCTTGGAAAAGGTTTAGAATACACTGAGGAAGCTTAGTACATTATCTTTAAACTGAAAATTACACTGAAAAGGGAAAATTATACTAAAATGATATTACAACTACACTAAGTTACACTACACTAGCTATTCTCTCTCTTTATTCATTTTTCTTGACTTATAAGGATTGAGGTGAGTTTCTCTCTCATTCCCACTTCTGTTTTGAGCCCTTGGATTAGTGAAATCAATCCTAGCCTTAGAAAGGATTTTGGCGGGAAAAGTTCTTTTTGTCAGTTAGGGGTAACTTGGAGCAGATTAAGGGTAATAAATGGAATTTGGGATTTAGTGAAGGCTAAGGGAGACATGGAATGGGTTGAGGACAGAGTTGGTGAAGTGGTGGTGATTTGCAGGCAAGTGGGAGTGTTGTGGGGAAGGAGAAGGTCAACTGTGGTTTGACCCGTTTTTTATTAGTAAAGGGGTTTTGGGCTTGGTGGTGTTGGGCCAGGGTGTAAAAAGGGTTGGGGTATTTATTGGGTTGACTTGTTTTGGGTTAAGGGTTAATAATAGGTCCTTTTGGCAGCTTAGTGAAAAACAATAAGGACCAATTTTGTAATAACCTGAAAGTTTAGGGGTGTAACTAGGTATTGTTCCAAAGTATTTAAGGGACCACTCTTGCCAAGTTGAATAACACAAGGACCATAAATGTCATTTTTCCACTTTTACACCTCTAGGGGTATTTTCTGCTATTTTTCAAACTTGAGGGACCTTTCTTGTCAATTTTGTAAACTTGTAATCCAAGGGTCAGAAATGTCATTCCTTGATTACCGGGGGACTATTGTTGACTTTTCTTCAAAATAAATCTTCCAGGGACCAATTCTGACAATTTCTGAAAATTCAGGGACTGATTCTGCCATTTCTGCAAACTTTGCTCGTTTTTCGTTTGTTTTCAATCCTTTTGTACTTGAAACACGTAAAAACACAATCCATGGATATTTGCAGTATTATATGGCATATCTGTGTGTTTTCAGCTGTTTTATAGTCTAAATGGGTATAAAATGATGAGTATTTACACACTCATCAATCCCTCACACTAAACTATTGCTAGTCCCTAGCAATCCAATCATATGAAGTAATGAAAGGATACCAAAATACCAAGACCGTCCTGTGACAACCGGCAATTTAGGGAGCTATTTTGAAAACCCGCATTACGTTAAAGTTCTTTTATAATTTTTATTTGGAATTTTCATTCATAACGAACCTGTAAGACCAATTTTATGGATAATTATATTTTATGACGTTATGGAATTCGTGAATTATGTTAATAATTCATTATGGAAATTACGTGATGATGTATGTTTTTAAACTTCTCACTGGTACTCCGTTGACTCCGGCACAGGGTTTACCTAACAGGAAATTTTTATGACTTGTTTTACGAGTCCGATGATATTTAATTATTTACGGGATGTTTTTCGGGAGATATTGAAGTTTGAAATGAGTTCGGGTTTCGGGCCGTATGTTTTACATTGACCCACTTTACCCACTCCACACTACTAGTAATATTATTACTAATATTATTATTATTATCATTATTATTATTTAAAAAAAATAAAAAATAAAATAAAAAGAGTAAACCACAAATTGGTCCCTTGTGGTCCGGTTTTCTCACACAACACACCAACACTCACCCTCACTTCTCTCTCTATCATTTTTTCCCTCTCCCCCAAACCCTAGCCGCCGACTATTAAACCGGCCGCCACCACTTCACCGCCGACCACCATTACAAACCACCACTATTTTCGTGATCCCCACCCTCGAATCTCCTAGATCCGCCCCTACACACGCCCTATTACACCTTTTTGCATCACGAATCATCACCATATCTCACAACCAATCATCATTTTCGAAGTGTTATACGGTTTGGAGCTTATTTGATCGAAGGTGAGGCGAGTGTAACTCGCGTTTTTATTAAAACGTGACCTTTGGTCACGATGGGTTTAGATTCGGTTGGGTTTTCACCCAAAAACGGGGATGATACTTATGGGTTTTTGTTGGAAACTCGATTTTAATAAATGGTTTGGTATCCGGGTTGTTATCCGTGGGTTTGGTTCGCTTGGATATTGACTCGAGCCGTAGCGCTCGTTTTCTTGTTATTTTTGAGCCGTGGTTTGGCTCTTGGTATTCTTGCTCTCGTTGGTATGTTGGTTCGACTCAAAAGAGTCACGGCTCGAAGCCGTGTCATTTTTGTTGTTGCCGAGACCCTCTTGGTCGAATGGGTATTTTGGAGTGCTCCTTGGAGCCATTTTTCTCGACCCTTGATACTTGGTTCGAGCCTCTCTTGGCTCGTGGTATTTACCGCGACTCAGTCGAGTCGTGTAAGCTTGGGTGTGGCTTGGTAAACCAACCCGAGTGTGACCTTGATTATTTGGTTCTTGGTTGTTAACTTGGTTTGGTATTGGTTTTGTTATTAGTTGGTTGTTTGCTTCATTTCTTGGCCGAATACATGTGGGTCGAGACCATGTTTGGTCTCGACATTGGATATTGATTATGGGTATTGAGAAGTGTTGACGAAATGTGTTATTGGGGACCGATTGTGAGACGGTCACTTAGATTGACGGAGATAGGTTAGTCGGGTGCCGTAGTCAGACCCTATTGTTGTAGCATGTGGATTGAGATTGTGTTGGACGGAGATGTATTGATTTTTATGACTATTGCTTATTACTTTGGACTTGGACAATGAGCCGAGAGTCATGACTCGGACATGTGACCATTTCGTATGACTCGATAACTATTTACAATTAAAACATAAATAATAAAACTCGTAATAATAGTTATTGGTAATATAAACGTTTATATGAATATATAGACGTGAATAACGGATATATAATTGTATATATGCGTATATTAATAATAATAAAAATCACGAGTCATATTATAAATAATACGACAAAATATATTAGGCTACGAGAGTAGCGTAATATTATTGGAAGTATTATTATTATAAAAATGTGTTATAAAACGAGAAACTCTCGACAAATTCCTAAACATTAAATAAAATGTCATTTATATATATATAACGAGTAAACTTATCGAGTTATGCGGAGTCGTGGTCACTCGAGTTCAGGTAAGTTTCAATTGTGACTTTCGTGTTGTCACGGATATATGACGATTAATATAAGCGTTTTCTATAACTAAATAACTACTTAACCGAAGGGCTGAACCGGGTTATTTAGCTATACGAAATGAATATATTAATGGGCATCGTATCCTACGACGCCCATAGGTTGTGGTATATGTAAAGGGTAATAAATTGTGTATATATATATCGGGAAATCTGGCCAATTTGACGATGTATATAAGGAATTTATTAAACTACGATATATACCATATAGTATTTATGTGCTATGTGCTTTAGGATTGGGTGTAATCTTGGAACGGTATGTTACGTAAATAAATATGAGGATTATCAAATCGACGGATTTGATAAACTTCGGTGATTTATTTAAATGATATATTGGGCTAATATTAGATCTATAGTTTATTTTATTATTCTTTGTGTGACCTTTTGGTTTGTTTTGTGTCGACCCACCACCCGTATGGATACCAAACGTAAATACACCAAACTATTACGAAATGGATTTTCGGAAAATAAAACGGATTACGTCCGGGTTGGGAATATTTTGAATTTGAGGAAATGATTTCTGAACGAGTTGATATTGTTTGGTCGTGCCGAGTCCGTAGTTGCTGTCTTGTGAGTTACTATACATCTTATTTCTACCGACTTCTTCTTGCTGTTTTCTGGACTTGAGGTGAGTCATAGCCCTACTTTTTACTCTTGAACTATGTTTTCAATACTTGGGGTGAGAAACGTGCAAATTATTTATGTGGACTATTATCGCTTCTATATTCTTTCTAAAACTTGCTATGCGTATAGACTAGGATATATTGTCAGCTTTAGTCACATGTTTGGTGTGTACTATTCAAGGTTGGCTTATTTGGTTATTGGTGGATTGTCAGCTTTAGTCACATGTTTGGTGTGTACTATTCAAGGTTGGCTTATTTGGTTATTGGTGGATTGTCAGCTTTAGTCACATAGTTTCATGTGTACTATTCAAGGTTGGCTTATTTAGATACTATAGTGTGCACCTATAGGTTAGCAATACTTTGGAAGTTATCCGAGTATTTATTGGTATTGCGGGGGTTACCCGAATATCTATGTTGGAACGGAGGGTATCCGTGTGTTAGGATTGGAGAGGAGGGTATCCGCAGGCTTTTAGTAAATCCTTAGTCTAGCTAGCAAGCGTTTTGCGTATATGTCCACTATATTGTTAGTTGAACTTAAACCTATGATCTCACCAGCGAAAGCTGACTTTTAGCACGTTTTCTCAGGTAATTAAGTGATGATATGGATGCATGGATTGGAAGGCTCGGCTAAGGCTCCTGGTTTATGGATCCATTTTTCTAAACTCTGATATTAAATTATGGACCTACTTTTATTTTCTTTTGGGCCTAACTCTGGATGTTGTTGGGATAAATGTAAACTTTAAAACCCCATGTTGGTTGCGTTTTTTTTTACTATGTTTACTTTATCTCGTTCTATTATGTCTTATGTTGGATACCAATCCCCGTAGCACCCCGAAAGCTTGTTGAGTCTTCCGCTGTATCAAATTTTGGGGGTGTTACAGATTGGTATCAGAGCCAAGGTTATAGAGAACTAGGTAAATAAACACCTAAACTATAACCGAATTTTTATAGAAAATGATCCTTGACCATTGCCCGCCAGCCCGCCAAGCCGAAGTATCTTCTATTATTTTGAGGTATTATGAGATATTTGAGATAATTGTTAGATTTGGGATTTCTTTAGATGATTTGAGGTTTTTGGATTTAGTAATAAGATGGCGTTTCGAGGAATTATATGGTCTAATTGTTTCATAAATGTTTTAGTAATGCGGTGTTTGAAACTCTTTATTGAGATTATATTATTGAATTATTTGATGAGGATTCTTAGTATGGTATTTTGAGTTGTGATTTAGTTGTTTTGAAACACTTACACCTACCCTACGCCGTTGTCACAGACCATGGCCTCCCATATGCCCGATGTTGTCGAGGATATTCTTACTGCACCGGTATTACCAGCACAGTTCACTATGGCATCTGATGATCCTTACCAGATTGCCATGCTTTCAGCCACTGTACCGCATGCAGCTTCTACTTCAGCACCACCTGCTGCATCTACGCAGGGACCCTCATCTTCTCTAGGGCTCCCTGGTACATCGAGGCAGCTTACTCTTCATCAGGCTTTGGCTCGTGTGGCCCCACGCTTTGCCCACCGAGCTACGGCACGCATGTCGGTACGCCCTACTCCATCACCTTTACAGATTGATGCTCACTCTCTCCTGTCAGAGGCGCCACCCACATCATTGCATCGTCGTCCTAGATCACCTACCACATCTCCACATGGTTCACCTGTTAGGAGATGACGATTGATGAGGTACTCTTCCGATAAGGAGGAGGAAGAGTACGAGTGTGAGGATGAGGCTGATGACCCTGAGGAGGAGGATGACCCACAGGAGGCTGAGCAGGGTGATACTGATGACTCTGAGGAGGAGGATGACCCTCAGGAGGATGAGATGCCTGATGATGATGTGTTAGTACCACCAGCTCAGGCTGAGGAGCCTGATTCACCTATACACCCGATTGAGCCTGTCTCACCCGATCATCCGTTTCTGTTAGATTCACCACCTGGTAGTCCAGTGGCATCAGATGCGTCATCTGAGGTTTCTGCTGAGCAGGCCAAGTTAGGTGAGAGTGGCAGGTTGTGGGCGCAGATTACTGCCCAAGGCGAGAAGATCTCGCGAGTATCTGATCGACTTGAGAGAGTTATTGGAGAGTTTTTAGCAGATTTGAGAGTTGACATGACTGTTGTTGAGGGCAGGTCGATTGAAATGAGGAGAGTTTTGATGGAGATTCATGAGCAGATTGCGAGTTTACAGTGAGGTTTTGTCACAGCTCGAGAGGCCGACCGCAAGTTATGGCAGCGGAACACCGAGCTAGAGAAGGAGGTGGCAGACCTCAAGAGAGACAGCGACACCCATAGCGTGGAGCTAGGATCATTATGGAGGGATCTTGATGGCTTGAGGCAGGAGTTGAGGAGCCTCCGCCAGCAGCGTGGCTAGTTGCTTGGGTTGTGTTGTCTTGTTGCTTTCTACCCGAGGAGTGTCCGGCTAGAAAAGCTAGTTATCATATTTTGATGTATTTTGTTCAGTATTCGTCTCTTTTGGAACGATTAGTATGTTTTGTGTTTTCCAGTAGTTGAAACGATGATTAGATCTCTATTGTATGGTTGATGGTTATTAGTATATGGAATTATGTGATTTTGGGTATTATGGAAATTGAGTCCCTATTCGTTTTATTGATGTTACGTGGTGTATTGTTGTTATTCTTCCATGACTTGGCTTCGTTGAATTACTTCTGTTGAGTATATTGATAAGTTCTATTGGAGACTCATGAACTTGTATGATGTTTTAGATCAATGGCCCCACGACGAAACCCTGTTAGAACTACCAGAACTGGTCCTGCAGTGACTACCCCTGGTCGTCGAGGACGCCTACCTAACCGAAATGTTGAAACCCCTACTCCTGACAACCTGGACACTACTAATCGCAACAACAGGAATCAAAATGTTGATGTTCAGGGAGACAATGATCATGTTCCACTTAATGCGCCTACTGTGGATCAAGCAATGATCAATCAACTTGTGGAGCAAAGAGTTGCTGAACTACTAGCTGAGTCAAATCATTCCAACAATTCTGCTGGAACTTTTCCACCTGTTCGTGCTAATGGGTGTCAATACAAGGAGTTCAAGATTTGTGGACCCATTGAGCTTGGTGGAACTGAAGGAGTGGTTTACTTGGTCAGATGGATTGAGAAGACTGAGTCAGTGTTCAATGTCAGTGTTTGTGCGGAGAATGCGAAGGTAAAGTTTGCTTCTTTTACTTTCAAGGATGAAGCTTTGACTTGGTGGAACAATTACCGAAATTCCGTTGGGAGTGATGTAGCTTATGCCATGACTTGGGAACAGTTTAAGTCTCTACTGATTCAGACTTATTGCCCAAGGAATGAGGTTAAGAAGCTAGAGATTGAGTTTTGGAACCACAAGGTGAAAGGTAATGATATGACGACTTACAATCGTCGTTACCAGGAGTTGGCCTTGCTTTGCCCAGATATGGTAAAAACCGAGACTCAAAAGATCGAGAGGTATACTGATGGGTTGCCTGTAGCTACAAGGAATGATGTGATTTCTGCTAGGCCTGCAAACATCCATGAGGCAATCACAATTGCTCAACAACTTATGGACTCGTTGGAATTGGAAGGAGCTGATAAGGAGAAGAATGGAAAGAGAAAGAGAGACCATCACTCTAAGGGTAATGATCACCGAAACAAGAGACAAGCTAAGGCTTATGCTATTAGGAATGGAGATAAGAAGAACCAAAACGGTGATGCACCCAAGTGTGGTCGTTGCCACCAGCATCATACTGGATGGTGTAGTGTGAAATGCCAAAACTGCTCAAAGAAAGGACACACAGCTAAGGATTGTAGAGCTCGACCTCTTGCTATGGTTCAAGCTGCTCCTGAGATGAGAAATAAGGCAAATGTTACTTGTTATGGGTGTGGAAAGAAGGGACACTATAGGAACGAGTGTAGAGAATCGTGGAACCGAGGAAACCAAGGCTCGGGTAGTAATAGGTACAATCATGGAAACCGTGGAGCTGGAGGAAATCGTGGACGACAAGATAACGGGGACCAACGTGTGGAAGCTGGAGCTGCTCAGTGAAGAGTGTATGCACTCGGGAACGAGAGAGGAGAAGATCCGAACGTCGTTACTGGTACGTTTCTTCTCAATAATCGTTATGCTTCCATACTATTTGATACTGGTGCCGATAGAAGTTTTGTGTCCACTACATTTGCACCCTTACTAGAGAAACCCCTGATGGCCTTAGGAATTGGTTATGATATAGAGTTAGCAAATGGGAATATAGAAAGGATTAATACCATCATTCGCGGTTGCACGTTAAATTTCTTGAACCACCCTTTCAACATAGATCTTCTACCCGTCACGTTAGGAAGTTTTGATGTCATCATTGGTATGGATTGGTTGTCGAAGTATCGTGCTCACATACTTTGCGACGAGAAGATCGTGCGTGTACCTTACGGAAAGGAAATCCTAAATATATTAGGAGATCGGAAGGATTCGAGGAGCCCATCCCGATTAGCAGTTATTTGTTGCACTAAGCTACCAAAGCTAATGGAGCAAGGATGTTACCTTTTCTTAGCTCAAATTTCTGAGAAAGAAGGGACGAAGAAAAAGGAAAGGTGCATTGGAGATGTGCCTATAGTTTGTGATTTTCCTGATGTGTTTCCCGATGATTTGCCGGGAATCCCGCCGACTAGACAAGTGGAGTTTCAGATCGAGTTGATACCTGGTGCTGCACCTGTAGCACGAGCGCCTTATCGTCTTGCACCTACCGAACTAGAAGAATTGTCAAAACAATTGGCGGAGTTAGCCGAAAAAGGATTCATAAGACCAAGTTCTTCACCTTGGGGAGCCCCAGTCTTATTTGTGAAGAAGAAGGATGGATCGTTTCGTATGTGCATTGATTACCGAGAGTTGAATAAGTTAACGGTGAAGAATAGATACCCGTTACCGAGGATCGACGACTTGTTCGATCAACTTCAAGGATCGAATGTGTATTCGAAGATCGATTTGAGATCGGGATATGATCAACTTCGAGTTCGCGAGGAAGATATTCCAAAAACGGCTTTCAGAACCCGTTACGGGCATTACGAGTTTCAGGTGATGCCGTTTGGGTTGACTAACGCACCGGCGATATTCATGGATCTCATGAATCGGGTGTATAAGCCTTACTTAGATAAGTTCGTGATTGTGTTCATCGATGACATTCTGATTTATTCGAAGAGTGAGAAGGAGCATGAGGAGCATCTAAGACTTATCTTAGAATTGCTCAGGAAGGAGAAACTCTATGCCAAGTTTTCGAAATGCGAATTTTGGATTCCGACGGTACAATTTTTGGGTCATGTAATTGATAGACAAGGAGTCCATGTGGATCTTGCTAAGATTGAGGCAATAAAAGATTGGGCTGCACCTACGACCCCAACAGAAGTTCGTCAATTTTTAGGTTTAGCCGGTTATTACCGAAGATTCATCGAGGGATTTTCGAAGATAGCTAAGCCATTAACCAAATTGACCCCAAAGATTGTCACGTTTGAATGGAGAGATAAAGAAGAGGAAGCATTTCAATTGCTTAAGAAGATGTTGTGTAGTGCTCCTATCTTAGCGTTACCTGAAGGTAACGAGGATTTCGTCGTCTAATGTGACGCTTCATGATGCGTGGGAATCGCAACAGGCTTTACCTCTCGAGGGATCTCGAGAAGCTTACAACCCCCACCAGGCAGTGTACCTGATCGTTGTAGTATAGTATAGTGACAAGTAACGGGGGATTGATGGTTCAGCTTAGGAATAGTGTCGCTAGGATTAGAAAGCCTAAATACTAGTTCTAAAGGTGAGGGATGATTATTTTTGTGTTTTTATATTTTATGGAAAGCAAATTAAAATCTCGGGTTTGAAGGATTTGGGCGGAATTAGTTGCTAATCAACTAACCCAATACTAAGATGCAATCAAAATAAAATACTAAAAATGAAAATAAACTACTTTATACTAAGGTTGTGAGCAGTGATTGGAGAAAATGTGTTTACTTAGATTTCACTAATCCCTAGATATCTTTTACACGTTAATTACTTGTTATAATTGCATGGATGACGGATCGTATTCCTTAATACCATTCATGGGGTGGCACACATAACTCCCCAATTCTATGAGCTCTTATCTCCTCCTACACCATGCCCAGCACAACTATAGGGATTGTAAACAGTGGCTCATGCATTAAATATAACCAATAAAGACCTAGTGCGCGTTGGTTCATGTTTCTTAAGACGTTCAAGCATGTTACCAATTGGAGATCTGCCAGTTTTCTTAAGCCTAACATATAAATCATTCATCCAAGACAAGAATAAACAAGTAATCAACACATAATCAATACCTAGGTTTCATTAGATCTAAGCAAACACAAGATAGATCTAGCCTAGCATGATGGAATTAAGACAAGAACAAGATATAGACAACCAACACATAGACATATTAATTGAATTAGAAGAACACTTATCTTGATTAATCATGCAAGGTATCAAGGGGTTGGAACCCTTGAAAAACCTGTAAAGTTACACCAAAATCGTACTTAGGGTTTCTCCCAAAACTTCTCTCTTTAATGTGAAAAATTAGAAAACTATATATAAAAAAAGGGGTCTGACGGCGTCAAGACCAAATAGGTGACGTCGTCACCTCGCCGCCAAAACAATCCTCGGACTGCCTAGATCTACATTTGACGCCGTCAAGTACAAAACATTTCCAGGCCGTCATGACTTTTACTCTTGACGCCCTACCTTCATGACGCCGTCAAAACTCTTCTGGGTCGTCATGGAATTTTACTCTTGACGCCGTCAGGGAACTCCTCTTGACGCCGTCATGCACTGTTCCCAGCATGGGAAATTAAGACTTTGGCGTTTTCTTCACTTTTATGCTCCAAAAACGTCCGAATTGCTTCCTTTTCCAGATTTCACTCCCAAAGTACCTAAAATCACAAAAGGAACGATTTAGGGCAATATTTGATCAAATAAATTCGGATTCGGGCTTAAATGACCTCCTAAAAACGGATCATTTTTCGCCTCATCATATACCCTTACACTTGAGATTTGCTTGTCCTCAAGCAAATGCGCTTTTATTCTACTCAAAATACAAGTTAGGTGTCATTTAACACTAATATAAAAGTAATTACAACAAATAATTGTTCCACTAAAGACCAATAGACAAGCACGGAGGTCATACACAAGCACCTCACAAATAGTGTTTAGATACTCACATCTCTCGGGTGTAATAAAGTGTAAATTACAATATGGAAACGGAAGATATCTCTCACTACCTGTCATAGCAAAATAGATTACCATAGGCTTGGGAAAGGATCAAACCTCCACCACATGGCGTAAGCACCTAGGATAAACTATCAAAGAGGTCTTTTAAAGGGTTGTAACGTTAGGTGTAGGGATACGAAATACACGGTTTTGTTGGATAAAGGAAGTTTTACTGGTGGCGAGTTAACTATCTTGGTTAATTACATGTACAATATGGCGTTGCTAAGCCAAGACTAGACTCGACTTAAGCTAATAAATGAAAAATAACAAAAACATAAAATGAACATAGAATGAAAAGGGATGGTAGTCCGTATGTTTTTTCTCTTTTTCCTTTTTCTATTTTTTTTTCCAATACACTCTTACCCTACCATCCAAAATAATACATCATAGGGGATTGAACATTCCCCTTACACTTGAATTTTTACATACTTTACATTAAACTAATCTAATGACTCGAATTAAGAAAATCAAAACACTTGGAGCACTTTTAAGATTAACGTACATATGGGGGTAATATATGATGTTCTTCCCCATTACTCCATAAAATAAGTACTTACCCATGAGTCCCAATCGTCCCAAAACAATATGTACAAGGATATGACTCGACTTAGCAACCATGTAATCAATTAGATAGTTAACTTAGGGTTTAACAAATAACAATAATGCACTAAAAATGAGCGCATACACGGAAGGCTAAGGCGATTTGGTTGTACATTTAAGTGGGGTGTAACAAATTCTTCCTTTAAGTAAAATGCTTAAAGTTAGAAACGAAAAGATAGGCTCGGAGGGGTGTACTAGGGGTATCGTGTACTAAAAATGAGTACAACGCTAAGGGTGTGGGAAAAATTAGTTGACTTAACTAGCCAAGTAATATGACTTAAATGGTCAAGTAATTATAATACAGGTTTAACACAAGGGTAATCCTAATTCCTCTTATCATGTAGTAAATCCTACTACACGAATGTAGTCTCACTAGCGGTCTCGGAATGCATCACTAACGCAAGTTCTAGAATCTAAATGCTACCGGTACACTCATAAGCACTAATAGTAAATGCTTTTCCTATCAAATCTAAAGGCGAACCTCACATATTTGGGTGGAAAATTTTTCTGAATATACGGTTATGTGCTAGTCATACAATCTCCTATCCATGAGACGCTTGCTATGGCTAAAGTTTCACTCCTAAATGTTGTAAAAAATTTTAAATTTGGCGCTAAAATTGCACTAACAAGTATTTCTCATAGTTTTATTACACATCTACCATCAAACAAAACAAACTCAAGCGAAAGTGCATATGTAAGGTATCATCTTTTTACCCTCCCCTTACACTTAAGATGAACATTGTCCCCAATGTTCAAGTAAAGAATGTAAAAGTGAAAAAGTAAAGAGAATGAAATCAAATACTCCCCTGATTCGCTCGGTATGGATAATAGGATGGCCAGGTTAAATCTTCCTCCAAGAAAATGAACAATCAAAGCTTCCCTTCCAGAATATAAATCATCTTCTTGTCATACATAACCTGTAAAACCTGACAAAATAGACAAGACAACCTCGTGTAAAATCGGCGGCATCCTATATAAGTTTCTAAATCCTAGAAAACAAGATAAGATATAATGCTTGTGGAATGAAGTTTGCAGATCTCCTGGAGATTATAAAACTTAATAATTCACAAAAACCATAAGACTCTGTTAGAAAAACAAAACCGGTAAAATTTCCAGATTTTTAACTCCTGACGCCGTCAAGAGTAAACTCCTGACGCCGTCAGAATTGACCTGCAGAAATTCTTATGTTAAGTTTCCGGAAAATTTCTGGAAAAACTTGGTCTTACTTCCTGGAAAATCCTGCAAAACTTCATTATGACTCAATACAAGCATTTGACTCTAACAAATACGAATATACATGTTCATTTAATATTGTGGAGAATCATGATCGGTTTGTTTCTTAAAAACATATTTGGGGTTTCCCCTTACACTTATCTTTTGCAAAAATACCTTTAGGTGGAGTTAAGACTAGGCCAAAACAACAAAGTAAAGTATTTCCACTATTTAGTTTAGAAACATGATCTACCAACAATAAAAATAAAACATGCATACGGAAGCAAATAACAAACAAACAAATAAAATCACACAAAACATTGGTTGCCTCCCAAGAAGCGCTTGTTTTTGTTCGAGTCACGAGCCTGACTCTACCCTTATTTAACGGAAATAGGGGAAGTTTTCCCTACACTTAGGATTAAGTGTGGGTGGAAGTAGCGATACACACCCTTAGGGTGGAAATATGCCTCGTGAGGAAAGTGTGGTGGATGAATTATATGCTCAAAGGGGTGTGCTCCTATCATCATAACCTTACCAAATTCAATCGGGTTAATGGGTGGATTAAAATTTTCTCCTAGAAAGGGATCATTTTCTATCAACTTCAAGAGACTACTAGTTGGGGACCTATCTTGACCTAATAAACCCGGTTTAAACCCATAATGTTTCTTGTGATTAATCAAAAATGGGTGATGTAAGCATGTAAGGTCATTTTCCACTCCTACGTCAGCTTCCTCTCTACAAGGCTTAGAGTCTACTACCTTTATCCCAAGACTACCTGGACTATATGGTTTGATGGGTGGATCGGGACCTTTTTCAATTCCTAAATTCACACCTAAGGATAGAGGATTAGGTAACGGCTTTGGTTGAGGCTCCGGTTCATCAAAACTAGGAACTTCCCTAGAACTAAGAGTAAGGTTATCATTATGAGTATTCAAACCTATATCCTCTAGTTGTGTTTGGTTTAAAGGTTCTACCTCTATTGGGGTTCCTATAGTCTCTTCTACTTCTTCCGGGTAAGTCACGGGCGGTGTGTATGCCTCAAATGATGCTAGGACCTGTGGGGTACTTAGTGGGCTTGGGTTTTCTACTATCTCTTCCATCACATCATTTGTTTCCTCAAAGTCTGACGGATACAAACTCATCAATTCATTCAACTTATGGTTCACGGTTAGGAAACTTTCCTCGAAATTCTTCCAAAGGGTTTCACTAAAAGGAATTGATCCTGATAATGATTGTCTAATTGAAATCACACATGCATAAAATTCATCATACCCATCTAACTTTACCCCCAACTCCTCTTGGATGTCATAAAGATCACACAAAAAATCATTGGAATGATAGGAATCAAATCTATTAGTGAAATATAGTTGTTCCTCTATTGTCAGTGATCTAAATGGAATTTCATCTGCCATAGTGACAAGTGAAAATAGTTTTACAAACAATGGGCACAAAGAAAAAGATAGACTACAAGAAAACCTAAAAATAAAAATAAAATCTTACTAGAAAGGAATCTAGCAAGTAGACCTAATAAAAAGAAATTCTAACCTAGACAATAACTATTCCCCGGGCTGCGGCGCCAAAAACTTGATGCGTGGGAATCGCAACAGGCTTTACCTCTCGAGGGATCTCGAGAAGCTTACAACCCCCACCAGGCAGTGTACCTGATCGTTGTAGTATAGTATAGTGACAAGTACCGGGGGATTGATCGTTCAGCTTAGGAATAGTGTCGCTAGGATTAGAAAGCCTAAATACTAGTTCTAAAGGTGAGGGATGATTATTTTTGTGTTTTTATATTTTATGGAAAGCAAATTAAAATCTCGGGTTTGAAGGATTTGGGCGGAATTAGTTGCTAATCAACTAACCCAATACTAAGATGCAATCAAAATAAAATACTAAAAATGAAAATAAACTAATTTATACTAAGGTTGTGAGCAGTGATTAGAGAAAATGTGTTTACTTAGATTTCACTACTCCCTAGATATCTTTTACACGTTAATTACTTGTTATAATTGCATGGATGACGGATCGTATTCCTTGATACCATTCATGGGGTGGCACACATAACTCCCCAATTCTATGAGCTCTTATCTCCTCCTACACCATGCCCAGCACAACTATAGGGATTGTAAACAGTGGCTCATGCATTAAATACAACCAATAAAGACCTAGTGCGCGTTGGTTCATGTTTCTTAAGACGTTCAAGCATGTTACAAATTAGAGATCTGCCAGTTTTCTTAAGCCTAACATATAAATTATTCATCCAAGACAAGAATAAACAAGTAATCAACACACAATCAATATCTAGGTTTCATTAGATCTAAGCAAACACAAGATAGATCTAGCCTAGAATGATGGAATTAAGACAAGAACAAGATATAGACAACCAACACATAGACATATTGATTGAATTAGAAGAACACTTATCTTGATTAATCATGCAAGGTATCAAGGGGTTGGAACCCTTGAAAAACCTGTAAAGTTACACCAAAATCGTACTTAGGGTTTCTCCCAAAACTTCTCTCTTTAATGTGAAAAATTAGAAAACTATATATAGAAAAAGGGGTCTGACGGCGTCAAGACCAAATAGGTGACGCCGTCACCTCGCCACCAAAACAATCCTCGGACTGCCTAGATCTACATTTGACGCCGTCAAGTACAAAACATTTCCAAGCCGTCATGACTTTTACTCTTGACGCCCTACCTTCATGACGCCGTCAAAACTCTTCTGGGTCGTCATGGAATTTTACTCTTGACGCCGTCAGGGAACTCCTCTTGACGCCGTCATGCACTGTTCCCAGCATGGAAAATTAAGACTTTGGCGTTTTCTTCACTTTTATGCTCCAAAAACGTCCGAATTGCTTCCTTTTCCAGATTTCACTCCCAAAGTACCTAAAATCACAAAAGGAACGATTTAGGGCAATATTTGATCAAATAAATTCGGATTCAGGCTTAAATGGCCCCCTAAAAACGGATCATTTTTCGCCTCATCACTTCACATAAAGGATTGGGAGCCGTGTTTATGCAATGAGAGAAGGTGATAGCTTATGCTTCCCGACAGCTGAAAAAGCATGAGAAAAACTACACCACCCATGATTTGGAGTTAGGTGCTGTGGTTTTCGCCTTAAGGATATGGAGACATTACTTGTATGGAACAAAGTGTGTTGTGTTTACTGACCACAAAAGTCTACAACACATTTTGAATAAAAAAGAGCTCAACATGAGACAACGACGTTGGATTGAGTTGCTAAGCGATTATGATTGCGAAATTCGCTACCATCCTGGTAAAGCAAACGTTGTTGCTGATGCTCTTAGTCGAAAGGAAAGAAAACCACCGTTACGAGTTAGGTCATTGGGAATGACTATCGTATCGCCATTACCGTCTCAAATACTTGAAGCTCAAACGAAAGCGTTGAAAGCAGAAAACAGATCTGCTGAGAATAAATTTGGGATGGCTGAGAATGAGAAAGGATTTGTTAAGCGTTCTGATGAATTACTATGTTTTTGAGATCGGATTTGGGTACCTTTATATGGAGGAATTCGGGAGTTAATTATGCATGAGTCGCATAAGTCAAGGTACTCTATTCATCCGGGATCTGACAAGATGTATCAGGATCTTAAGAAGTTATATTGGTGGCCAAACATGAAGGCAGATATAGCATCGTATGTTAGTAAGTGCTTGACATGTTCTAAGGTTAAAGCCGAACATCAGAGACCGTCAGGATTACTAACGCAACCAGAACTTCCAGTCTGGAAATGGGAGCGGATTACAATGGACTTCATTACCAAATTACCGAGGACAGCTAGCGGTTGTGACGCTATCTGGGTAATTGTGGATCGTCTGACAAAGTCTGCTCATTTCCTAGCAATTAGTGAAGATGATAGTGTGGATAAACTTGCGAGGTTGTATGTGAAGGAAATTATTTCACGTCATGGAGTCCCGATATCGAATATTTCTGATCGCGATAGCCGCTTTACGTCAGCTTTGTGGCGATCACTTCAAACGGCTTTGGGGACAAGACTTGATATGAGTACTGCATATCATCCCCAAACCGATGGTCAAAGTGAGAGGACCATTCAGACGTTAGAGGATATGCTTCGTGCATGTATCACAGACTTTGGTAAAGGCTGGGAGAAGTATTTACCCCTTGCTGAATTCTCCTATAATAATAGCTACCACACAAGTCTTAAAGCTGCACCATTTGAAGCTTTGTATGGTCGAAAATGTCGTTCGCCTATTGGTTGGGCAGAAGTTGGAGATAGCCAACTCACAGGCCCTGAACTTATCTTGGAAACTACAGAGAAAGTAGCTCAGATTCGTGATCGGTTGCAAGCAGCCAGAGATAGGCAGAAAAGTTACGCCGATCAGAGACGTAAACCTTTAGAATTCCAGGTTGGAGACAAAGTGATGCTGAAAGTCTCGCCTTGGAAGGGTGTGATACGTTTCGGGAAACGTGGAAAACTCAACCCACGCAACATTGGACCATTTCTTATCTTAGAAAGAATTGGGCCGTGGCTTATAGGTTGGAATTACCACATGAACTGAGTAAAGTTCACGACGTGTTTCACGTTAGTAATTTGAAGAAATGTCTTTCTGATGAGATGCCTATTATTCCGATGAAGGATATTCGTATTGATGAGAAATTGAATTTCGTGGAAGAGCCAATTGAGATTTTAGATCGTGAAATTAAACGACTCAAGTGAAGTCGCATTCCGCTCGTCAAGGTTCGTTGGAATTCCCGACACGGACCAGAATTTACGTGGGAACGTGAGGACGAGTTCCGGAAGAAATATCCGAAGCTTTTCACTTCGTAGACGAATTGCTCCGAGAGAAACCCGGGACGGGTTTCTTCTGAGACTGGGAGGATGTGACTACCGGCAATTTAGGGAGCTATTTTGAAAACCTGCATTATATTTTATGACGTTATGGAATTCGTGAATTATGTTAATAATTCATTATGGAAATTACGTAATGATGTATGTTTTTAAACTTCTCACTGGTACTACGTTGACTCCGGCACAAGGTTTACCTAACGGGAAATTTTTATGACTTGTTTTACGAGTCCGATGATATTTAATTATTTACGGGATGTTTTTCGGGAGATATTGAAGCTTGAAATGAGTTCGGGTTTCGGGCCGTATGTTTTACATTGACCCACTTTACCCACTCCACACTACTAGTAATATTATTACAAATATTATTATTATTATCATTATTATTATTTAAAAAAAAATAAATAAATAAAAAGAGTAAACCACAAATTGGTCCCTTGTGGTCTGGTTTTCTCACACAACACACCAACACTCACCCTCACTTCTCTCTCTCTCTCATTTTTTCCCTCTCCCCCAAACCCTAGCCGCCGACTATTAAACCGGCAGCCACCACTTCACCGCCGACCACCATTACAAACCACCACCATTTTCGTGATCCCCACCCTCGAATCTCCTAGATCCGCCCCTACACGCGCCCTATTACACCTTTTTGCATCACGAATCATCACCATATCTCACCACCAATCATCATTTTTGAAGTGTTATACGGTTTGGAGCTTATTTGATCGAAGGTGAGGCGAGTGAAACTCGCGTTTTTATTAAAACATGACCTTTGGTCATGATGGGTTTAGATTCGGTTGGGTTTTCACCCAAAAACGGGGATGATACTTATGGGTTTTTGTTGGAAACTCGATTTTAATAAATGGTTTGGTATCCGGGTTGTTATCCGTGGGTTTGGTTCGAACCGTGAGTCCACGACTCACGGCTTGGATATTGACTCGAGCCGTAGTGCTCGTTTTCTTGTTATTTTTGAGCCGTGGTTTGGCTCTTGGTATTCTTGCTCTCGTTGGTATGTTGGTTCGACTCAAAAGAGTCGCAGCTCGAAGCCGTGTCATTGTTGTTGTTGCCGAGACCCTCTTGGTCGAATGGGTATTTTGGAGTGCTCCTTGGAGCCATTTTTCGCGACCCTTGATACTTGGTTCGAGCCTCTCTTGGCTCGTGGTATTTACCGCGACTCAGTCGAGTCGTGTAAGCTTGGGTGTGGCTTGGTAAACCAACCCGAGTGTGACCTTGATTATTTGGTTCTTGGTTGTTAACTTGGTTTGGTATTGGTTTTGTTATTAGTTGGTTGTTTGCTTCATTTCTTGGCCGAATACATGTGGGTCGAGACCATGTTTGGTCTCGACATTGGATATTGATTATGGGTATTGAGAAGTGTTGATGAAATGTGTTATTGGGGACCGATTGTGAGACGGTCACTTAGATTGACGGAGATAGGTTAGTCGGGTGCCGTAGTCGGACCCTATTGTTGTAGCATGTGGATTGAGATTGTGTTGGACGGAGATGTATTGATTTTTATGACTATTGCTTATTACTTTGGACTTGGACAATGAGCCAAGAGTCATGACTCGGACATGTGACCATTTCGTATGACTCGATAACTATTTACAATTAAAACATAAATAATAAAACTCGTAATAATAGTTATTGGTAATATAAACGTTTATATGAATATATAGACGTGAATAACGGATATATAATTGTATAAATGCGTATATTAATAATAATAAAAATCATGAGTCATATTATAAATAATACGACTAAATATATTAGGCTACGAGAGTAGCGTAATATTATTGGAAGTATTATTATTATAAAAATGTGTTATAAAACGAGAAACTCTCGACAAATTCCTAAACATTAAATGAAATGTCATTTATATATATATATATATATAACGAGTAAACTTATCGAGTTATGCGGAGTCGTGGTCACTCGAGTTCAGGTAAGTTTCAATTGTGACTTTCGTGTTGTCACGGATATATGACGATTAATATAAGAGTTTTCTATAACTAAATAACTACTTAACCGAAGGGTTGAACCGGGTTATTTAGCTATACGAAATGAATTTATTAATGGGCATCGTATCCTACGACGCCCATAGGTTGTGGTATATGTAAAGGGTAATAAATTGCGTATATATATATCGGGATCTCTGGCCAATTTGACGATGTATATAAGGAATTTATTAAACTACGATATATACCATATAGTATTTATGTGCTATGTGCTTTAGGATTGGGTGTAATCTTGGAACGGTATGTTACGTAAATAAATATGAGGATTATCAAATCGACGGATTTGATAAACTTCGGCGATTTATTTAAATGATATATTGGGCTAATATTAGATCTATAGTTTATTTTATTATTCTTTGTGTGACCTTTTGGTTTGTTTTGTGTCGACCCACCATCCGTATGGATACCAAACGTAAATACACCAAACTATTAGGAAATGGATTTTCGGAAAATAAAACGGATTACGTCCGGGTTGGGAATATTTTGAATTTGAGGAAATGATTTCTGAACGAGTTGATATTGTTAGGTCGTGCCGAGTCCGTAGTTGCCGTCTTGTGAGTTACTATACATCTTATTTCTACCGACTTCTTCTTGCTCTGGACTTGAGGTGAGTCATAGCCCCACTTTTTACTCTTGAACTATGTTTTCAATACTTGGGGTGAGAAACGTGCAAATTATTTATGTGGACTATTATCGCTTCTATATTCTTTCTAAAACTTGCTATGCGTATAGACTAGGATATATTGTCAGCTTTAGTCACATGTTTGGTGTGTACTATTCAAGGTTGGCTTATTTGGTTATTGGTGGATTGTCAGCTTTAGTCACATAGTTTCATGTGTACTATTCAAGGTTGGCTTATTTAGATACTATAGTGTGCACCTATAGGTTAGCAATACTTCGGAAGTTATCCGAGTATTTATTGGTATTGAGGGGGTTACCCGAATATCTATGTTGGAACGGAGGGTATCCGTGTGTTAGGATTGGAACGGAGGTTATCAGCAGGCTTTTAGTAAATCCTTAGTCTAGCTAGCAAGCGTTTTGCGTATATGTCCACTATATTGTTAGTTGAACTTAAACCTATGATCTCACCAGCGAAAGCTAACTTTTAGCACGTTTTCTCAGGTAATTAAGTGATGATATGGATGCATGGATTGGAAGGCTCGGCTAAGGCTCCTGGTTTATGGATCTATTTTTCTAAACTCTGATATTAAATTATGGACCTACTTTTATTTTCTTTTGGGCCTAACTCTGGATGTTGTTGGGATAAATGTAAACTTTAAAACCCCATGTTGGTTGCGTTTTTTTACTATGTTTACTTTATCTCGTTCTATTATGTCTTGTGTTGGATACCAATCCCCGTAGCACCCCAAAAGCTTGTTGAGTCTTCCGCTGTATCAAATTTTGGGGGTGTTACACGTCCCGTTTTAACTTTATTATCTACACTACTATTTTGTATTTTTCCACTTTATTCTTGTGACAGTATGCTGACTTTCATTATTATGCAATAACGTTTAGGGTCATAGAGCAGGAAACACAGCTCAGAGAAAAGCGTCCATACGGATAGAATTCATCGTCCCTGATTTTTCACAAGTTCCCAAGCTAAGCGTATAAACGAAATCATAGTCAAAAATGTCATTAAGATGCTAACACTACTCATAAATGCTACTTGTAAATTTTTGCTCCCAAGTCTTATTGTATCTAGACTTTTTTTTAAAGAAACTAGTCATTCAGACCCGTGCGTTGCACACGGGCTCTATCTAATTGGTCATAGTGTAATATGTGGTATTTATTTTCGTCATTAGGTTTGTAAGTTGTGATGGTATCACAACTTTTGTAAGCATCGCATGAGTTTATGAATGAGTTTAATTAGTTGTTTGGTGACTTTTATATTTATAC
This sequence comes from Artemisia argyi, assembly GCA_030686995.1. Lineage (NCBI taxonomy): Eukaryota > Viridiplantae > Streptophyta > Magnoliopsida > Asterales > Asteraceae > Artemisia > Artemisia argyi. The sequence continues at coordinate 15,348,649 of CM060697.1, read as the reverse complement.
CGAGTCATTCATACCCGTGCGATGCAAACGGGCTTAATCTAAATGTTCATTAGTGTATTGTTCAACAATAATTTTCGTCATTACATGGGCTGTATATAAGTGTTCATAGCGTAGTCTTTGGCTTATTTTCGTCATTATATATCTAAGTTGTGATAGTTGTGATGTTATCACACCTTTTCTAAAGGGAGGTTAAACGAAATTACTATGTTTAGTTACTCGAACTTTATTTTATCCACAAAAATCATTTAAGTTTCAATATTTTTTTATTGTTGTAAAAATCGGTCCAATATTGTTAGTATATTTAATTTGTAGTATATTGCATATATAAATATATTTGAAGACATCAATCTCAACATATAATTTTTTTACTATTAATAACTAATATAACAATTTCATTTTGCCAAATTTGTTTGTCATTCTACAAATGAAACTAAAACCATATTAAGATAATCAATTAATCTCTATAGTGATATTAACACACCGCAAGACAAAAAACTATATTAAGAGCAAAAATATTAAAATGCACCAACAAAGTGTAGTAATAATTATTGATTAAAAATTGAATGCTCGTCACATTATTTTCAAGAAACTTACTTGTTAACGAATCAATAGTATTAGCACGTTTATCGGTATTACATTAAGTAAAATATTGTATGTTTAATTTGTTACTTACAATTAATATGAATGCTAAGTATTCATTCCACCGATGGTCGTGGCGTTGTTCTTGTTTTTGTTGTTGTTCTTGTTGTTGTTATCTTTGTCGTTGTTGTTCGTTGGCCTTTTGCATGTTTTGTTCTTAATACAATTTTTGTGACTTTTCGATCTCTTTCTTTAATGATTCTTGACCTGCTATAGAAAACAATTAGATATAGTTGATCGTTAGTAACTTAAATACAATTAATCAATATATTGCATTTTCGATCAAAGTAAAAATGTCCGTGCATGTTTCACTTAATTGATAAGACAACGATGTGTAGGATCTCTTAAACCATTAGAGAAGATGATGTTACTACCAAACCTCCTAAGCGCCATCTTTATGTCCTACATTGTTACACACACAAAATACACGTGAAATTTACATGAAACAATATAAATCAATATGCTAAATAAGTAAGACGATATGATGCTTACTTTACCACCATAATAAGTTGTAGCCCAATGTGCACGCGGTGTGGAGGAAGTTATGGTTTGTTGTGTGTGATTTTTGACACATTATATAGTTGATAAAATATTTGTAACTCATGGACGGGAAGGTAAAAAGACTAACCACTAATTGGTGTGTTTAATTTATGCATTCATGGCACCAAACACTTCATCTCCTATGTACTTATGCTTATGCATGACTATTAAATCAATGTACTAACAAATGAAGCATCCACATTTCACTTTCAATTCATGAGACATTTATTATGACCACTTACATTTATAAGGCTACTTAAGCTTTCAGTATATAAGATGATTTCTCATTTTCGTTCCGATAAGCTTAAAGTCTAATAGATTTAGGCGGATTTAAAAATCGTTTAAATTTTAACTCAAAAGGCTCACACATTCACACCACCTTTATTATATTTTTTTTTACTTTTTCATTTTTCCACATTTTTCATCTTTTATATATATATATATATATATATATATATATATATATATATATATATATATATATATATATATATATATATATATATATACCTCGAACATACGGAGCTTCTTGGTGAATCTCCCAGACCTAAGCGCCTTTCAGAACAAAGGATGCAAGGATCTGCTTGTCGAACCGTAGTTATTTTTGGTACTTATAACTTTATTTCAATTTAATTTGCCTCAAGCATACGGAGCTTCACGGTGAAACTCCCAGACCTAAACGCCTTTCAGAACAAAGGATGCAAGGATCCGCTTGTCGAACCGCAGCTATTTTTGGCATTTTTTTTCATATTAATGGTGTTATTTGTGAACCTCATGTGGCATACTATAAAACGGAGAGTTCCAAGACCTAAACGCCTTTAAGAATAAAGGATCCAATGCCCATTTAATATTTATGCCATCACGTAAAGTGAGCGAAAATTTAGACAACTTTTGAAAGCGCGTAATTCTAATTATTTTATTTTTGGGGTTTTCAATCTTGCGGGAGCAAGGAACTACAAGTAACCGTTATGAGCTCTAAAGAAATCCAACTATTCTACGTTTAGCATCTAATCACATTAATGACTTTACTATCATTTCTCGTTCTCCGCAAATTTAAAATCTCAAGTAATGAGATCCACGGATGCTTAGCCTAAAAAGTTAAGGAAATAAGCTAGGGCTCAACACGCCCGGTCATGTCAAAATTTCTATTCTACCCAGCGGAAAGTCAAACAAGGTGTCAAAACTTATTATATTTTAGCAGAAATTTTCAATTTTTTTCATTTTTTTTGTGTGCAAAGCACTTCTTTTTATCGATTTTTTTTTTAAATTTTGCCAAAAACGGGAGTACTAGGGCACTAATAGGTACATGTGTGATCAAATTCGTCATAACCCCCCCCCCCCCCCCCCACACACACTTAGAATTGAATATTGTCCTCAATATTAACGTAAAAAGGCAACATTACTAGCTAATTGTGCGAAGGAAATCTTTTTTTCACAAAAAGGTTTTATAAGATATCCCTAGATAATCGTTAGCAAAAGGATATGATATTGGGCGGCTGGATTGAAAATAAGCGCATCAATCATCACAATCCAAGGGAAACCTGAAAACATGAGCAAACATACAACAAGCAAACAACAGCAGAGGAAACTCCCCCACACTTAGTGTTAGAAATAAGAAAGAAGTCAGAGACATGGGTGAAAACCCATGTTGTGCTAATATTTTTTTTTACCGAGTCACTAGCTTGACTCGACCCCGAATTCATTGGTTCATGGGGAAGTAATATGTGGAAGAGACAATCTCCATCGGACTTTCATTCAAGATGTTTGGACAAACGTTGAAGTACGTGAAAGTTCCACACCGATGAGATATACCCGGCTTTACCTAGAATGGTAAATGGAAATGCCGGGGTCAAAGATAGAGTCTTCATTCCCGAAGGAGTGAAGAACAGGAGAGGTGACAAAATATGTGAAGAAAAGATAGAAAGTCATGATAACAATCATGACTAACTCCTCATCCTCAACAGGAGAATTCATAATTTCTACATTGTGAATCTCATCATTTAAGCTCAGTTGATCAAGACATATCCTGGGTGGGAGGGTTGGGATTTTGATATCAATCAAATTCTCGTGGTTGAGAACATTTCCCTCCGTAACACAAAGATCATCTTTATCTAGATCAAAGTAGAAGTTATCATACTCCGGTGGAGATATGATATGAGTGAGTTCACAGGAGAACTCCTCGAAGGTGAATGCATCATATTCGGGGAGAGAAATTTGAGAATGAGAAGTGGTACTGCCACTAATCTTCTCTTCCATATGATCAAAACTGAAGGCTTCAAATTCCGGTATAGAATCATCGGAAAAAATGTCACTATCCTTAATGGGGATAGGAGATGAAATGGGTTTTTCATTGAAAGCCTCAATTTTAGAAATGAGAAGACTGACATTCAATAATGTAGCACGAAGAGCTTCATCTTGGATTTCAGTGTCAGTTTCTTCATCATTATCTTCTTCTAAGCTGACTAGCTCAGAAGGTAATTCTTCCACATAACTGATGTCTCCACAAGATAACGAATCGTCATCTTTAGAATCGGGAAGATCTCAACATGATCATTTAGGAAGACAATAGGAAGAGGGATATCACACACATGATCAAAAATTCCATGTGACTCACTTGGGATTAGGACAAGGTTCTCAACACTAGACTTTATGAATTCGTCCGATTCCTTTTTAGGAACAGTGTCAAGATGCTCGTCCCCCATGCTCAGAGAGTGAGTGGGAACTTCGGATGTGATAACAGTAGATTAAGATGGAATCTCAACTGATGGAATTTCAACTGATGAACTAGATGAATCTTTATAAAATTAAAGAATATCAAGGGTATCTTCATCATCATTGTCATCAGGAATGAAACGAAATCGAGAGCTAGATCTGGCTGCTTTTTCTTTTTCAATTGATTCCCTAATAGATTTTTCAATGGCAATCTGGGAATTTATTTTAGCAGCCTGCTCTTCAGCTAACAATTCTTCCATCGATTTTTGATTTGGATTATCTTGGGTATGTTTATGTTAGCCTCGCTATTTTATTAAGATAACGTCACACACGTGAAATGGACTAGATATGTAGCAAGTTGTGCCATTAGGGACTACTTATGTTAACTAGGCAAACTTGTAATGTGTAGAGCCTATAAATACCCCTCATGACTCTCCATGAGAGGTGTGGGAAATTGTGTAATTGTTCCTTTCATCTTAATACATTCCATTCTCTTCACCCTCTCTCTACTTTCTCTCTCTAAAACTTAACATGGAGTTCATATACTTTGATCAACCTCGACCTCCCGAATCACATGAATCATTGATATTTTCGGTCCTACAGTTTAATTCCTTTCAAATCTTTCACTAAATCCAAAAGATCAAGGAGAAGATTCTGAGGAAGTGGTAGTGCCTGATTCAATTGGTACTGTGGAGGTTGGTCATGATACGGATAGTCGTAATTGTTACAACGAAATGGATTCCTTGTTTAACAATCAGAGCTAGGGTGTGGACCTCCACAGTACTCACAACAGTTGAACTGATGTGCCTATGAGTCATATGTGCTGAAGTCATTGTTATCAGGAACCTGCTCATAGACAAGCGTGTTTCCTGATTGACAATCAGAACTGTAGTGTGGACCACCACAGTACTCACAACAGTAAAACTGCTGAGTCTCATGGTGTGGAAGCTGATGGAATAAATCAGTCATGTCATGGTAAGAATAGGGATCTTGGTTATAGACAGACCCGTTTCCTGACTCTACCATACCACAACTAGAGAAATTACCACCATTATAAGGACTACCACACCATTGACAAAGAAGGTGAGGATGAGACATAGAAAAAATCAAATTGTTTTTCGAGGGTAAGGAATGGAGAATCAAAAATGTAGGAGGGTAAAGGTGGATATTTTTGGAGTTTTTGGAAAACATTTTATAAAAAATAAGAAAGAAAATCTTTTTGGGTTTTTTGTGTTCGTTGAAAACTGAAATAAAATGATTTTGGTAATCGTTTTGAAAAACCAAATCGTTTCCTCCTAGATCACACTAAGTAATCTTTGAGTAATCTTAACTGGTAAAATTTACGATTTGTTTTGTTTTTATGAAAATATGAAGAAGGATGGTAAATATTAAATGATCGTATATCCAGATTCACTAATCTGCAAAACCGTTTAGAATACGCGCACAACCTCCCCGGCAACGGCGCCAAAATTTGATTGACCACAAACGGTCAACCAATATGGACCAAGATGAATGGTCAACAAGGTCAGACTGCCTGGGTCAATGCTCCGTGGAGTACAGTGTTTCCCCGGGTCGTTATGTCCCAGCGAGGCGTGCAAAGGAATTAAAACGGATTTGTGATTGGGTGAACTGAATGGAAAAGGGTTATGATTGATTACACTAAGGAAATATGAAAGGAAATAGCTTAAATAAGCTATATTAACAAGAACGTGAAATCAGATAACCTAGAAACGTTTAAAATCTAAAAACGCGTACGTTTGATTTAAATTTACGTAAACGTACAAAATACAACATGAGTTTTGAGAAATAAAAGGCCTACAGATATGAAAATTATATTTTTACAATCTTAGTAATAAAAGAAAATTATTGGAAAATTAAAATTATTTTTATAACTATTTAATTAATTATTTTTATAACTATTTAATTAATTATTATTAATTAATAACTATTTTTAACTATTTAAATATACACTAAAATATAAGAAAATATGAAATTAACCTAGAAAAATAAAATTTTAACTTTGAAAAATCTAAAATATTATAAAACTAATTTTAAAACTGAAAATATATTTTTCAGGCTTTTTAAATAATTATTATTAATTAAAAACTAATTATTAATTATTTTAAACTAATTTAAATTAAGAAAAATAGCAAATGAACAGTGAAAAATATGAAACTTTTTATAAAATAATTTTATAAGTATAGGAAGCTATGAAAATTATAAAAATGAAAATTGCTTTTTGAAAAAACTGAAAATAAGCTAAAAAGCTTAAATAGAAGCTATCACTTTATTTATTTTTGGATTTTCTGTATTTTCTTTTTACAAAACTACTTAAATACTGAAATTAGACAACTTTAATAAAGACAAAAACCTAAGAACTTAAAAATAAGCAGTTGGGAATCTAATGAGCTTAACAGATTGTGGTTTGAAGCTTATTAGGACTTTGAGGTGTGGAAAAGCTACTTAAAATGCTACACTAAGGTTCCACAAAAGCAAAATAAGCTACCATCAGGTAATAGGAACTTGAAATAAGCAAAAGGGAAGAAATAAGCACAGGCAATAAGCTATAAGAAGCAAATAAGCCAAAGACTCAAAACTGAGCACTAAGATATGCCAAAAATGGGGGACTTGCAGCCCCCTGTGGGGTCCACAGGGGTGATCAAAGACCAAAGGAAAGGCTTGCTATGGAAAGCTGGGGTGGAGGGCTTCCAAATGAGCCAAGTTTCAGGACCTGGGGCCCACTAATAAGATCTGTGGGGGCTTTGGAAGTTGGGCTGATGAGACAGATAAGCTGGTGCAGGGGAGATGCTTCCCTTGCAGGTCACCTTGAGGCCAAATAAAGCGGACAAGAAAAAATTCTAAAAATAAGTGAAAATTATAATTAAGCACACAAGCTGGCATACAATGAAATCCTAGAAGCTTAAAGGTGCAAGTCAAACAATGAAACCATGAAAAATCTCACAATTTTTGGTAAACTGGGACAACTATGAAATGTATGACTTTTTAGATCTCCCAATATTTTGACTTTGGTGAATTTTAAAGGATCATAGATGACTTAATATGTAATAATAAGCTATTATGATGATAAATTATGCTATACTAACAACAATTGCAACTAAATGATTAGAAATAGAACCTTAATTTCTAACAAATAAACAGTAACAAGGATTATAACAAGATTTTGACTTTTCACTTATTAAGTACTAGTTATTATGCTTTGAGTATACTAACTTAACCTAATGAAGTATGTTTAAGCCAAAAACAACTACAAAAAAACTGCTAGAACACCAACATATCCCATGAACCAAACACCCCTATAAAGATAGTGATTTGTGATTTTTAAAGCTCATAAGTGTTTTAATCCACACAACTGATTCAAAAGTACTTAATGAGTTAATATAAGTCAGTTGAACCACAAAGATATCAATTCTAATAACAAGAACCTATAAATTGCTATTATACTAAAAATGACAGTGATGAGCAATTAGTAAGCACAAAGAAAACTCTTGGACAAATAGGTGATATTAACTTATAAATTAACTATAACACACCAAATAAGCATAGAACAACAGAAATAGGCAACATTTAAACACTTTTACAGTGAAATCCAAAAATCAAAGAGATTGCTTACAAGTTGTTCAACGCTCAAAACCAAGTACCAGGACCTCAAACACTATCCTAAGCTTCCCATGAAGCTACTGAAACCATTACCATCCAAAATTACCCATCCTCCTTTGCTTCTTCTTTCTTCAACACTGACTTTTTATTTTCTATCTATTTTATTTGAATTTTTGGATTATTTAACCTAACTGATTTCTAAGCTTTTAGAACTTAAGAAAACTTATAAGTGAACTACTAGGAGCTTAAAGAAACACTGAATAACCATTTTTAGCAACATAAAGCTTAACATGAAATTTCAAGTAAGAAAAGTGCATAAACTGAATTGGAACTTAAGAATTGAATTTGATGCTTGGAAAAGGTTTAGAATACACTGAGGAAGCTTAGTACATTATCTTTAAACTGAAAATTACACTAAAAAGGGAAAATTATACTAAAAAAATATTACAACTACACTAAGTTACACTACACTAGCTATTCTCTCTCCTTCTTAATTTTTCTTGACTTATAAGGATTGAGGTGAGTTTCTCTCTCATTCCCACTTCTGTTTTGAGCCCTTGGATTAGTGTAATCAATCCTAGCCTTAGAAAGGATTTTGGCGGGAAAAGTTCTTTTTGTCAGTTAGGGGTAACTTGGAGCAGATTAATGGTAATAAATGGAATTTGGGATTTAGTGGAGGGTAAGGGAGACATGGAATGGGTTGAGGACAGAGTTGGTGAAGTGGTGGTGATTTGCAGGCAAGTAGGAGTGTTGGGGGGGGGGGGAAGAAGAAGGTCAACTGTGGTTTGACCCGTTTTTTATTAGTAAAGGGGTTTTGGGCTTGGTGGTGTTGGGCCAGGGTGTAAAAAGGGTTGGGGTATTTATTGGGTTGGCTTGTTTTGGGTTAAGGGTTAATAATAGGTCCGTTTGGTAGCTTAGTGAAAAACAACATGGACCAATTTTGTAATAACCTGAAAGTTTAGGGGTGTAATTAGGTGCTGTTCCAAAGTATTTAAGTGACCACTCTTGCCAAGTTGAATAACCCAAGGACCATAAATGTCATTTTTCCACTTTTACAGCTCCTGGGGTATTTTCTGCCATTTTACAAACTTGAGGGACCTTTCTTGCCAATTTTGCAAACTTGTAATCCAAGGTTCAGAAATGTCATTCCTTGATTCCTGGGGGACTGTTGTTGACTTTTTTTCAAAATAAATCTTCCAGGGACCAATTCTGACAATTTCTGAAAATTTAGGGACTGATTCTGCCATTTCAGCAAACTTTGCTCTTTTTTCGTCTGTTTTCAATCCTTTTGTACCTGAAACACGTTAAAACACAATCCAAGGATATTTGCAGTATTATATGGCATATCTGTGTGTTTTCAGCTATTTTTACAGTCTAAATGGGTATAAAATGATGAGTATTTACACACTCATCACCCCTCCTAACCAAACAACAAACCTCAACTTACTCATTTGGGCCCCACCACTTACAACTTTATTTTTTTTATTCATTTCATTAAATAAAATAAATTCATTTCACAAATAATTAAAAATAACACAACATACTAATTTTATTTTATCAAATAAAAAAGTTACAATACGGAGAAAAAAATACGATATGAAAAAAAAATACAACACATACTACCAATATTAAGATTAAACATTTTATTCGGTATCTTCGTCGTTAGGTTGAGGGAGACTTTGGTATTTCTTGGTTATCAATGCTTGTCTCCTGCGAATGATTTCGGCTCTTACTGGGTCAGAAACCAAGCTGGGCTCGAGCATGAGCATCTGTATATCCTGCCACTCCAACGCTCTTGCTTCTTTCTTCAACGCCTTTTCTTCCCTCTTCCTCCGCGCCTCGTAACAAGCCGTTTGAGTGTCTTTTGCTTGCATATACTTTTTGGATAATTGTCCCAAAAAAGTACTCGTTTGACTCCCACCGGAGCTCGCCGCACTCGACGTTTCCGTCGACTTTTGTTTCTTTCCAGCTCGTTTATTGTATCTTTCGGGACGAGGTCATTTGTCTGGCCCGAATATATCCTCGAGACATGAAATGTCTATCGGATCCTCGACATCCCATTTCGGGTATTTTTTCAATACCTCCCAAACATGCTCATAACTGAAACCCCTCGAACCAAAGCGTTCATCAAAGTTCGCCTTGCCATTGTTGATATGATTGTGCTCATTTTCACCACATCGACGCTCTAAATGTTTATAAATAGTGTTGAATTTTTGGCAGTCGCCATTAAGCCTCGTCTATTTACCGGATAGCATGTTTTTGGTACGAGGTTAATGTAACACCCCCAAAATACCGCAGCGGAAGACTGTGTCACTGGGGTGCTACTTCATAATACAAAGTACAAGTTATAGGAAACGAACTCTAAATGAGACATTTTGAAAAGTTACCATTCGATTAATGAATTCAAAGTTACAAACATGAGATTCCAAAGTATGATACATAAATGTATACAAAATGTTTTGAATGGTAAATGATAAAAAGCGTAAGTCTTCAGAATATGCAGCTTGACTCTAAGTTCCACGCACTAGCTATCGCCTTACTAACCTGAGATAAACATGCTAAAGTGTCAACACAATGGTTGGTGAGTTCATAGAGTTTGTCTTAAAACAGTTGAAAAGCCTGAAAAGAATATTCACACAACAAAGGCATCGTGAATTCACTCAGTTGCAAGTCCCGCCATAAGAGACTTGTAACCTGTGTGTTCACAACCCACTGCTAACATATAGTATGATTTCGATATATGTGTATACGATATATGCACGCTTAATGTAAAGTATCACTGCCTACTGAACCTCTTGACAAGAATAAGCACAAATGCTTCATAGTGGATTATATTCACCCAAGGCCAGGAATATATGGCAATGGTAGGGGCGTCAGCCCGATAGTACTATCAATACCTCTCCATCGGCTCCATCCAGGAGTTAAACAGTAGTTAAAGAATATAGCGCATAGAATAGGTTTAACACATTAAGGCACATATCGTAATAAAACTACACGTCATGTTTAAGAGTATAAAAGTATAGCGTAGCATATGAGTAAAATTGTCTTTAGTAAAAGAGAAAGCAAGTAGTTTAAGCATGTATCTCCCCAAAAGAGTTTAAAACAAGTATGAAAAGAGTAGGGGCTATGACTCACCTTAAGCTTATGTAATGAGAAATGATAGTGGTAGTCGAATCGCGAAAGTCTCTAAGAGCAGCCTATAATAGAACGTTGCGACTTAGGTTTGGAGTAACGTCTAAGAATACGAAGAATTGCCTATATATGTCTTGCAAATAGTTCATGATGTAGTACTTAGTATATAGTGTAAGTCTTTGAATATAAATGGTTTATGAAACATGTATAGGTTGTATATCTCTTACTACCATTCAGGCCGACATAATTCAGAAGTCATGGAGTAAACGTTCGAGGAGCCAGGATATTTTAATTCGTAAATCCACAACTCATCTCGACAGCTTACTTAATGAACTCCTCACATGAGGCTCCCTACTATTGTAGTATTTGATAACATATATATAAGTTTTTGGTCTTTAAAAGTTACATGGTCTTTAGCCATGGCTTTGCCGTGACCTTGGTCATTGTTACCATGGTCTTGAGACTCAACCTTGGCTTTAGCCATGGTTGTGGTCTTGGCTTTAGGTCATTAGACCTCTTGGTCTTAGTAAATCATAACTATTATATAGTGACTTTGGTCTAAAAATGGGCTGTTAAGAATTTGAAGAAAATATCACTCGGAAAGCGTTTTCAGGGCTCGAGCTTCTTTACGCCTGAACGAAAACGTCGTTCCGGACAACTTTTGTGTTTTAACTTTTTGATGAGTCGGACCAGAAGGGTGACTTTCAAAATGGCAGATTGCAAAACAGTAGGGTATTGGCAGTTTCGGCGTTTTGGTTTCTCGAACTTCTTATGGCCATAACTTTTGACTCGTGTACTCATTTTGGGTGAGTCAAATTGCTATGTTTTCCTTGTTAAGTCCTCTTTAACAGTAAGTAAGTGTCAAATATAATAGTTATACTATTTTGGTCGTGGTTCTCCATAAAAGTCACTAGTTTACTTGTTTAAATAACATAAGTAAACATATATATACCATAACTTGTTTTACTAGTTTTTATACATCATGAACATAATATAAAGACCATATATAGCATGAAAGAAACATAATAAGCATGAAAATGATATTGAGCAAGAAAGTGTAATAGGATTTCTTACAACTTTTGGCTTTCTAAAGAAAGGAAGTCAAGTATGAAACTAGGACACTAAACCTATGCCTGTAAACCCTTCACCACAACTCTTGTAACTCTTGCTAGCCTTGATCTAACCCTTGTGAAAACCATTTAACTTCAGCCCTAGTAACCTTGTGTAGCTCCTAATTCAACCATGGAATCACCAAACAAACTTAAGAACTAGGTAGAGAATACTAAGACCTTGAACTTTGTAGTGTAACTTGTATATTGAAGATCAGAGGATCATGGTGCTAGGATTTAATAGTGTGGCGTTTTGGTGGTGAAGAAAGGAAGACATGAGCTTGCTATTTATACTATGAAGAGGAGGTTAGGAAATAACTAGGAAAGTTACCTAAATTTGGTGACCAAGTTGTAAATAAGTATTGATCTAATAGCTAAAGTCATGAGATCATGCCACAAGTGTGAATCCCCCCCCTATATGGCGGTTCATAAGGCTTGGGGAGCAAGTGTGGACTTTTGATGATATTATCCAAGCTTATGTAACTAGTTTTGACTCCGGGAAATGCTAACCATAAGTTGTTAAGTCACGAAACGTAAAACCGGGTATCCTAAAAATATGAAACTTGAAAGTATGGTTAAACATGTCAATATACTTCATAATAAAATTTAAAATGAGTGGTAGGTTCTATTGGGGTGCCCAAACCCTGCTAAAACTGGAAACACGGGTCTAAAACGTGTAATACGTAAAACGTACGAAAGTTGCGTAAAATTGAGAAAAGTAAAATGTAACTTTTCTAATAGGATACTAATGACTTAAAATGGCTTATAATGTCTAGGCTGGGCTCAGTCTAGTGTCGGTTGGTATTTAATGTCTCTAAACTTAAAACCGTAAGCCCAAAAATGAAGGAATGATTTATAAAATCAAGGAATGATTTTTGGTCAAAGGAGGAGGGAAAAATATGTTGACTTATTCTAATAAGTTGAAAACTCAAATTGTCTTAGAAACGCGGTGCAGGTATAGGCTAAGGTTACGGCTAAGTAAAAGTGCTTAAAAACGAGAATTCCTGTTTCTCACGGCCGAGGCTTATTTTGGTCATGTTTTTCTCAGTCATGATAAATTCTCTAATTAATCATGAGAGTACTAAACATTTTTCTGATGCGGGGTCACTTAACGCGGTCGAGTTTCGTTGTGCGTAGAATTTTTGAATGACGTTTTACCCTAAAACGTGTAATTCCGTGTAATTCCTTAATAACTTTCACGAAAATGATCTGATGAGTGTCAAACTTTTAATTTGCCATGGAAATGATTTATCATTCGAGGCCATGAAATAAAAATCAAATTTTGGGAAAAATGAATAGTAAAAGTGAATAGTAAAATTTTCCGTGAATAGTAATTAACCTAAAATTGCGAATTGTTACAGTCTCTACCCCTTAAGGAGAACTTCGTCCCGAAGTTCAATTGATGTTAACTACTTATGGTGTGTCTAAGAGAATTCGGGATTTCAGGATCTCTAAAAGAGTGGTGTTCACTCTGATTCGTCTAAGATTCTGGTTAAGGAATCGTATCGGATACAATTAAGCCCACTTATTTATAACTCATTACTTACATAAATAAGCGTCCAAATTTATGTAAGTAAGGGATCATAAACTTATGGTTCGGTGATTTACAGTTTCTTTATTTAAATGAAGAGGCGTCCCAATCCATTTAAATAAGGAGATTCTAAATCATCCTACTTAAGAATTTCCGACACAAAATCCGCCTTCTGAGGAAGATAGTAAGATAATCAAGTCATCAAATTCCTAAAGCTAAGCAATAATATTATTTAACTCAAATCTTGTGTCTCATCAAACAAGAACTGTCACAAGATCAAGTTAAATAATTAGTTATTACTGAGCTCCATGTTTTTAATGACTCAGCTAATCTCTGGGGTTCCTTATAATACTAAAGTTACATCATCTAACAGCGTGGAACTAAACCAACAACTACCAAAAAGCGTATGTGTATGTAGTGTGTGTAAGGCAAATAAAGAGGAGAGTCTTAACGTATATAGCAGTTATAGTCTAGGCACTAAATGCAACCTAGTTCTCTATAACCAAAGCTCTGATACCAATCTGTAACACCCCCAAAATACCGCAGCGGAAGACTGTGTCACTGGGGTGCTACTTCATAATACAAAGTACAAGTTATAGAAAACGAACTCTAAATGAGACGTTTTGAAAAGTTACCATTCGATTAATGAATTCAAAGTTACAAACATGAGATTCCAAAGTATGATACATAAATGTATACAAAATGTTTTGAATGGTAAATGATAAAAAGCGTAAGTCTTCAGAATATGCAGCTTGACTCTAAGTTCCATGCACTAGCTATCGCCTTACTAACCTGAGATAAACATGCTAAAGTGTCAACACAATGGTTGGTGAGTTCATAGAGTTTGTCTTAAAACAGTTGAAAAGCCTGAAAAGAATATTCACACAGCAAAGGCATCGTGAATCCACTCAGTTGCAAGTCCCGCCATAAGAGACTTGTAACCTGTGTGTTCACAACCCACTGCTAACATATAGTATGATTTCGATATATGTGTATACGGTATATGCACGCTTAATGTAAAGTATCACTACCTACTGAACCTCTTGACAAGAATAAGCACAAATGCTTCATAAGAATAAGCACAAATGCTTCATAGTGGATTATATTCACCCAAGGCCAGGAATATATGGCAATGGTGGGGGCGTCAGCCCGATAGTACTATCAATACCTCTCCATCGGCTCCATCCAGGAGTTAAACAGTAGTTAAAGAATATAGCGCATAGAATAGGTTTAACACATTAAGGCACATATCGTAATAAAACTACACGTCATGTTTAAGAGTATAAAAGTATAGCGTAGCATATGAGTAAAATTGTCTTTAGTAAAAGAGAAAGCAAGTAGTTTAAGCATGTATCTCCCCAAAAGAGTTTAAAACAAGTATGAAAAGAGTAGGGGCTATGACTCACATTAAGCTTATGTAATGAGAAATGATAGTGGTAGTCGAATCGCGAAAGTCTCTAAGAGCAGCCTATAATAGAACATTGCGACTTAGGTTTGGAGTAACGTCTAAGAATACGAAGAATTGCCTATATATGTCTTGCAAATAGTTCATGATGTAGTACTTAGTATATAGTGTAAGTCTTTGAATATAAATGGTTTATGAAACATGTATAGGTTGTATATCTCTTACTACCGTTCAGGCCGACATAATTCAGAAGTCATGGAGTAAACGTTCGAGGAGCCAGGACACTTTAATTCGTAAATCCACAACTCATCTCGATGGCTTACTTAATGAACTCCTCACATGAGGCTCCCTACTATTGTAGTATTTGATAACATATATATAAGTTTATGGTCTTTAAAAGTTACATGGTCTTTAGCCGTGGCTTTGCCGTGACCTTGGTCATTGTTACCATGGTCTTGAGACTCAACCTTGGCTTTAGCCATGGTTGTGGTCTTGGCTGTAGGTCATTAGACCTCTTGGTCTTAGTAAATCATAACTATTATATAGTGACTTTGGTCTAAAAATGGGTTGTTAAGAATTTGAAGAAAATATCACTCGGAAAGCGTTTTCAGGGCTCGAGCTTCGTTAAACCTGAACGAAAATGTCGTTCCGGACAACTTTCATGTTTTAACTTTTTGATGAATCGGACCAGAAGGGTGACTTTCAAAATGGCAGATTGCAAAACAGTAGGGTATTGGCAGTTTCGGCGTTTTGGTTTCGCTAACTTCTTATGGCCATAACTTTTGACTCGTGTACTCATTTTGGGTGATTCAAATTGCTATGTTTTCCTTGTTAAGTACTCTTTAACAGTAAGTAAGTGTCAAATATCATAGTTATACTATTTTGGTCATGGTTCTCCATAAAAGTCACTAGTTTCCTTGTTTAAATAACATAAGTTAACATATATATACTATAACTTGTTTTACTAGTTTTTATACATCATGAACATAATATAAAGACCATATATAGCATGAAAGAAACATAATAAGCATGAAAATGATATTGAGCAAGAAAGTGTAATAGGATTTCTTACAACTTTTGGCTTTCTAAAGAAAGGAAGTCAAGTATGAAACTAGGACACTAAACCTATGCTTGTAAACCCTTCACCACAACTCTTGTAACTCTTGCTAGCCTTGATCTAACCCTTGTGAAAACCATTTAACTTCAGCCCTAGTAACCTTGTGTAGCTCCTAATTCAACCATGGAATCACCAAACAAACTTAAGAACTAGGTAGAGAATACTAAGACCTTGAACTTTGTAGTGTAACTTGTATATTGAAGATCAAAGGATCATGGTGCTAGGATTTAATAGTGTGGCGTTTTGGTGGTGAAGAAAGGAAGACATGAGCTTGCTATTTATACTATGAAGAGGAGGTTAGGAAATAACTAGGAAAGTTACCTAAACTTGGTGACCAAGTTGTAAATAAGTATTGATCTAATGGCTAAAGTCATGAGATCATGCCACAAGTGTGAATCCCCCGCCCCTATATGGCGGTTCATAAGGCTTGGGGAGCAAGTGTGGACTTTTGATGATATTATCCAAGCTTATGTAACTAGTTTTGACTCCGGGAAATGCTAACCGTAAGTTGTTAAGTCACGAAACGTAAAACCGGGTATCCTAAAAATATGAAACTTGAAAGTATGGTTAAACATGTCAATATACTTCATAATAAAATATAAAATGAGTGGTAGGTTCTATTGGGGTGCTCAAATCCTGCTAAAACTGGAAACACGGGTCTAAAACGCGTAATACGTAAAACGTATGAAAGTTGCGTAAAATTGTGAAAAGTAAAATGTAACTTTTCTAATAGGATACTAATGACTTAAAATGGCTTATAATGTCTAGGCTGGGCTCAGTCTAGTGTCGGTTGGTATTTAATGTCTCTAAACTTAAAACCGTAAGCCCAAAAATCAAGGAATGATTTATAAAATCAAGGAATGATTTTTGGTCAAAGGAGGAGGGAAAAATATGTTGACTTATTCTAATAAGTTGAAAACTCAAATTGTCTTAGAAACGCGGTGCAGGTATAGGCTAAGGTTACGGCTAAGTAAAAGTGCTTAAAAACGAGAATTCCTGTTTCTCACGGCCGAGACTTATTTTGGTCATGTTTTTCTCAGTCATGATAAATTCTCTAATTAATCATGAGAGTACTAAACATTTTTCTGATGCGGGGTCACTTAATGCGGTCGAGTTTCGTTGTGCGTAGAATTTTTAAAAGACGTTTTACCCTAAAACGTGTAATTCCGTGTAATTCCTTAATAACTTTCACGAAAATGATCTGATGAGTGTCAAACTTTTAATTTGCCATGGAAATGATTTATCACTCGAGGCCATGAAATAAAAATCAAATTTCGGGAAAATTTCATGAAAAATGAATAGTAAAAGTGAATAGTAAAATTTCCCAGGAATAGTAATTAACCTAAAATTGCGAATTGTTACAGTTCACCGGTAGTCTGCTCGTTGAACGCTTCATGAATTTCGTACCAAAAGAAGTCATTCTCTTTGTCATTTCCCATATCTTTGTCTTGGGAAATTTCTATCCACGTTTCCGCAAGAAGCTTTTCTTCTTCCTTGGACCATAACTTTCGAGCACGCGTGTGACCAGCTTCTTCCAAGTCATCGTCATCGTCCGCGTCAAAATTTACGATGCTTTTTGCTCTTTGGGCTTTGGTTTTTTTTCCTCTACCTTTGGCCGGTGATTATGCCTTAGGTACTTTAAACGCTCATTGAGATGGTTATGATTTGATTGGTGGTTGTGATGGGGGAGTAGGAAATGTGGATGGTTGATTCGGGGTTATAAAATTGTGGTGTCGGATTGAATTGGGCTTGATTTGCGAATCCTTATTGAAACGCATATTGTTGGTTACGGTAAATTTCATTCGGATTTAATTGTTGCGAACCAAATGGCGATGAAGGGTTTGAATTTTGCGACGAGGGAGTAGACTCTGTGGAAAACTAGAAGGGGGGTTGAATAGTTTACCACTTTTTAAATCCTTTTTAACTTGAATATCCTTTAAAAACTTTACGTTTGCTTAAAGATATAAACACAACGTTATATGTTTGATTCTTTGAAAAGCTTTTCATGTGAATAACTATTCTAACTTTACTTGTTTCATACTTTGAAAAGCTTTACTTGTGAGGATCCTAACTTCGCTTGTTTAGTTCTTTGAAAAGCTTTACATTTGTTTAAAGATATAAACACAACTTTACTTGTTTACTTCTTTGAAAAGCTTTATATGTGATTAGCTATTCTAACTAAACGACAACATGTAATAAGCAAAGATAAAGAAAGAAATGATCAAACCACAACACGATTGTTTATCGTGGTTCGGCTACAAGGACTCTTTTTCCTTGCCCTACATCCACGCCCCGAGTTTCCAACTCGAGAGTTATAAGCACTAATCAACAAGCTCCTTTCACCGGCGGAGAAAACCTTTACAACGTCGCGTACACTTTTACCGACACTAAGCTAGATGTCGAGTTCTTTTACACGGGTACAACCACTCCCATCGTCGCTTACACTTTTACCGACACTAAGCTAGATGTCGAGTTCTTTACCAAGGGTACAACCACTCCCGTTAGTTCTTTTACAAGGGTACAACAACTCCCTACACACTACGCATTTTGAGGCCTAAAATACTAACCATTCACTTCTACATACATGACACAAATGAGGTATAAACTACCAAAGCTTATACATGACCAAGCTAACAAGACATACAACTTTAGTGTTGAAGCTTGTAATTTCTTGAATGATCTTGTGAAGTCCCTTGCTACATACGAGAGTCACACAAGTCAAATGTTACTGAGTTAGTTTGAGAGAGTATATGAAAATATGTCCTAAAGGGGTGACTCAAAACTACCAAATGGTTTGGTATTTATAGCAAACCATTCTGCAGGTCTGGCGGATCAGGCGGAACCCTCAGATGGGTTCCGCCCGTGTACCCACAGGGTTCCGTCAGGGCTGCAGTTGGTTTTGCAATAAATCTTCCGAACCAAACAAGGTCACATCTCATTATACCTAGTCAAACACAAGACTTGCAAGTAAACAAACGGTTAGTCAAACACTCTTTCTTACCATAAATGTATATTGACAAAGCTTGCCCTAAATGTGATGTGACATTACTATTTTAAGAAATAAATGTGATGTGACAAGACACTTTCTAATTTAAGAAATAAAAACAATGTTTTGTTTAAAAGGAAATGTAAACCTTAGTTAAACAAGACTTAAACACTTAAAGTGATGATTTACTTATTGCTAAACTTCATACTTTGTCATTAACAAAACTTAGCAAAGATCGTAAAATATAAATAACGTTTTTAGGCGATATTTGTATTAACAATCTCCCCCTTTTTGTTGATGACAAAACATAAACTTTATTTATAAGTAAGTCACTAGTTTTAGTGTTAAGTCTTATAAAGTTAGTATAAAAACTTGTTTTTGCAAAGATGAGGTGATAAGCACAAGTTTATATAAATTCTTCCCCTTTTTGTCGAAACAAAAAGAAGAGTAGCGAAGCGGAACCTACAAGAAAAAGGTTAGTTGTCGCACAAGACAAGTTATGAAAGCATTTCATGTGTAAAACACAACTAAGAGTTGTGGAGCGGAATAATGTCATACTCATGCTCCCCCTTGAATATTTCTCCCCTAAATGGAGTATCAAGGAAGGAAAACATGGATAATGATCCTACAAAAAAAATTAGTTTCTAACACACAAGATATATGTATGCTACCATAGCAAGGAATAGTTCACTCATCATATCCAAATGGTAAACAAACAATGCAAACCTTGTAGTAGAATGAAATTCATTTCATGTAAAATTTTGACTCTTAAAAAGTCAAAGACAAGAAATTTTGATGACACCATCCTACTTCTAAAAATAAAGAAAAACTAAAAATAAACTAAGAACATGAAAAGCTACAAGGAAATCATCATTTTTCTTAATGAGAAACATTTTCCAAAAACAAGGCTAAGGTTGTTTAAGGATGAAAATGTGTGTTGGATGTTGTAGCGGGCTTTATTTTGAAGGTTGAAAGGATGACACGGTTTTTGGTTTGTTGGTTTAAATGAGAAACATTTTCCAAAAGAAACGATTTTGTTTCATTTTGGAGACTCTAAGATTGAGGTGTGTGAGACAAGGATTGTAGACGATCCAAAATGTGGTTTAGGATAAACCTCATTTCTTCGGATAGCTCACGAATTTCCGTTCGACATCCTTCACTAATGTGAGCGGTTCTTTCGCATTGTCCGCAACCATGGCGAGGAAAGTTTGGTGGAAGAGTGGTTTGGTTTTGTTAGCATTAAAAATATATATTGAAAAGTGATGGTCATTCTCATACGTGTAACTTTGTAATGTGTCGTAGTTTACAATAGAATAGTCAAATGGGCTTATGGTTTGGACTAATCTAATAGGTTATAAGTTATGTATTATGACTAGTCCATAGTTTATGTAAAAGTCCAAGTCCATCACCAAGCCCATCCTAAGGCCCATAAGGTCTTAAGTCTTATGTATAAAAGACACCACACACCTCATTTGTGTGGTGTGCTTGTGTGTGTATTGTGTGTGTTTTTAATAAAAGTTCTCTTCATCTTATTACTCTTTTTCATATATTTACGCCATACATATACATACATCATGTCACCATCTTCTCTTCATCTTTACTTCATCTAGTGCTTATATTTGTGATAAAGTTGATATATCTAAGGTCATACAAGTGGTATCAATCGCCTAACAATGATTTAGGAGTGTTTTTTATCAAGTTTTTTGTTAAAAAGTTACACTTTTCATTCATTTTGTGTACTTTTTCTTCAAAAAGTTTTGATCTTTAAGTGTTTTAGTGTTAAAGTTGTTGTTTTTCTTGAAGCTTTAGTGATTCGAAGTGTTTGGGAAAGATTTGATCAAAAGAATCAAGTGGATAAAGTGTTTTTGGTTGAAAAAATCGGATTTTTCAAGCTTTCTGGTCTCCTTACTCGTAACTCGGGTGAATAGTACGAATCTACAGCTGTGAACAGTACTTTCTGTCCTTTTTACGCATAAGATTTGGTCAAAACCCTTTTCCTACGCGTAACTTTAGTCAAAACCCTCTTTCTACGCATAAGTTGGAAGTCTACGCCTAAATCCTACGCTTAAGTGAAGATTCTACGCCTAAGTCCTACGCAGAAGAGTTTCTACGCCTAAGTTCTACGCATAAGTCAAAACTTACGCCTAAGTTTAATCTTACGCGTAAGTACCTAGTTTCTACGCTTAAGTTTCTTCAAAGGTTCTCTCTTCGTGCTACGGTGACTCGGTATTTCCCTGACTTGGATAAGTTTGTGGAATACTTCGACAAGGGATATCATTCAAGCTTGGACAAGTTTGAGAGATCAATTTGGTTGAAAAACCTTACGCGTAACTTTTCTTACGCATAAACTCAAAGTTTACGCGTAAAAATCAAAGCTTACGCATAAACATTTTGTTTACGCATAACCTTAATTTTTACGCATAACCTGAAAGTTTACGCATAACTTTTCTTACGCGTAAGATTTGAAGTTAAGCGTAAAAATCACTGTTTACAGGGGTTTACGCGTAAGTTTCTTGATTTTTTTGACAACCAAACTTCAAACGGCCATAACTTTTGAACCGTAACTCCGTTTTCGACGAATTTGCTGTCAAAACGACCGTGAGACCGAGAAGAAGGACACTCCGAACGGAAGTTATTGAGGTTTTAAGGTTCCAGATCAAAATTTTCACCATAAAAACTTGCATCAACTTACACTAAACACAACTCCTACTTCGTTGAAACGATCCGAGAATCAACTTTATCCATCTACACTTCATCAATGGCAACTCAGCAAGACATTCATGCAGCCGGTGCAGAAAACCGACCTCAAATGCTTGAAAAAGGTGGATATCTCCCATGGACAAGCCGCATGCTTCGTTACATCAAAACAAAGCCTGATGGTAAATTAATGATCAACTCCATTACAAATGGTCCATTCAAGCCACGACAAGTTCAAATTGAAGGTAATACAAATGCAACACCTCCTACTCAACCATTCGTGCGTGAACAAACAGAAGCAGATTACACAGAGGAAGACAAGAAGCAGATCGCCGCTGATGATATGGCAATGCATTTAATCCAACTTGGATTACCACGGGAGATCTTTGCTGCGGTCGACAGTTGTGAAAATGCTTATGCTATGTGGGAACGTGTCAGAAGGATATGTCATGGAACAGAGATTGGACAATAGGATGTTGAGAACAAACTTCTTACGGAATGGGAGAACTTTACATCCACTAAAGGTGAACAGATTGAATCTTACTACACAAGGTTTTGCACTTTGATGAATGAGTTAATCAGAAACAAGTTGACACCTCGAACAATTGCAACAAACATCAAATTCATCAATAACCTTCTAGAAGAATGGGGTCGTTATGTTACAATTGTCAATCAAACAAAGGATTTACATAAGGTGAATTATGATCAACTCTATGACTTTTTGAAGCAAAACCAAGCTGAGGCTAATGAAGTAAGGAAAGAAAGATTGGCAAAGAATCAAGATCCTCTTGCATTAATTGCTACTACACCAACACCGCTACCAGTGAACACACAACAACCATCATCATCTTCCACTCACAACTACATGCAACCTTCATACATTCGACAAACAACACCGGTCTACCAACAACAGTTCTACCCACAGCAACAACAACATGCTATTCCACAACAGCAATACCAACAATTCCAAGAACCAGAATTCACTGAAAATGATGAAGCTACTGCAGCATTGACCCAAGCGTTTGCTTTTCTGTCTAAGGCATTCCAAGGACGTTATTCTACACCAACAAACAACAACCAAAGGATTTCATCGAACACTCGCAACAAGCAGATTGCTCAGCCGAGTTTCAATATGGGCAACGGAGGCCAAATGGTTGGAGTTTATGGGAATCAGCAAGGATATGCTACTGGAATTAACATGGGGAATCAGAATATGCTGAATGCAGGGAATCAGAATGCAGCAAATCAGTATGGTCAGTATGCAGGGAATCAGTTGGGTCAGTTTGCTGGAAATTAGAGGGGTCAGAATGTTGGTAATCAGGCAATGGGTAATCAGAATAGAAATGTTGCAGCTCCAGTAGTTGGGAATTTGGGAAATGTAAATTAGGGTAACCCGGTAAAGTGTTTCAACTGTCAGGGTGTAGGTCATATGGCAAGGAACTGTCCTACTAAGCCAAACAAGAAAGACACAGCGTATTTGCAGAAAGCATTACTGTTGGCACAAAAGAATGAGGCAGGGTTTCAGTTGAACGCAGAGGAGAATGATTTTATGGCTCTTATGGATGACATGGAAGATATAGAGGATATCGATGCGAACTGCATATTCATGGCGAATCTTTAGGAAGCTAAGTATGACACAGATTCTGATACACTTCCTGTTTATGACACCAATGCACCATCCGAGGTATCCAACTTCAACACATGTCACAATAATGATATATTTGATATGTCTCCTCATGAGGAACAACATTCTGAGAAGCTAGCACCCACTTATGATACATACCTGGACACGCCAAGTAGTAGCAATACTCCTTCAGCAACTCCAGATGTGAATCATAATGGAGGCTTCGTTTCACAGCATGCTGAGAATGATGAGGAAACACGTGCTTTGTTTGAATCATTATTGAATAATTGTCGTATTGAAATTGAGAATGTGAAAAAGGTCAATCGCGATGTTAAGGCCGCGAATGTTAAATTGACCGCTGAGCTTGAGAGTTACAAAGAAAATGTTAAAGCTTTTGAATTTCATAACAAAAGATTGTCTGAATTAGAAACTGGTTATCAAAATTCCGTTTCAAGGGAAAAACAATTGCAACTCAAGTTTGATACACTTGATGTTAATTCTTTCAAAAAGATAAAATCTTTAAACGCGGAAATTTCTGATTTACAAAACCAACTTTCTAAACAAAAAACAGCTTATACCAATCTTGAAAAAGAAAGGGATGAGTTGAAAAAGGACTTTGCAAAGAAAGAAGACAAACTTTTGGCCGAAATCGTAGAGTCAGAACACATGATTGCTCACTTAGAAGAATTAGTGGTTAAATCGGGTCAGTCAAGTCAAACAATGAAAATGATTTCAAATCAAACTAATCCGGTTTACCATACGAAACATAAAGTGGCTCTTGGTAACAACACCCCCAGTAATCTCAAGAAAGCTCAGCAAGAACAGAATGTTTTGTATAATGGTAATATGATTTACACCAAACATGATCCTCCCGTCGTTCGGGATTCTGTGCAAACGATAGAACATGTCGAAGAGAGCATAATTAAAATGAAACAAAAGGATTTGAAACCCATTGATTACAACAAATTGAACAAACTTTCGGGAATTACTTTTGTTCCACAAAAAGAACCATCTGTGTTTTCCATAAAACGACCATTCTCAAAAATGTTTTCTAAGAAAGTAATTGTTTCCAAATCTCTTTCAAAAATGGAACAAATTTCTCCTAACAACACTTTTAATACAAGTAAGGCTAGAGAAATTTTGGATGACGTTAAAAAGAGAATTCAAGAACTTCAAAATATTGTTGCTTCTAAAACTACAATCAATATTAACAACTGGCATTCCAGTTTTCATATTGAGCAGAAAAAAGTTTTTGAAAACGAAATTACTATCCCACTGAATAACATCAGTGCGAGGGTAATCCATTTTGAACAAGCTTTCTTAAAAGAAACGGCCGACTTTGTCAAGGACCACAAATCCCTGGTAAACGAAGCTAATGATACTCGTGAAAACATAAATGTTTTGGAAAACCTGAATGATTCTCTCTTCGAAGCTGTTATGACCACTGACATTATGTCCATCATTTTACAAACATATTCTGTTCAAGACGATGAAAGACTGAGAGCTGAGACCTCCGAAATTGTTTCAAAATATGAAAATGCTCTTATAAAGCTTGAAAAAGAAAATGTGTCATATTTTAAACAACTTGATCGAAAAAAGGAAGAATGCAAGTATGACAAATTGTCGTATGAGCGTGCCTTAAAGAACATGAAAGAGCAAAATGATCTTTTGAGGGCTCAGCTTGAAAGTCAAAAAGGAAAGGGTGAGGAAACTAAGTTTGCAAAACCGTCGACTTCGGAGAAACCAAATGTTTCAAACACGGTTCAAAAACAAAAAATGTCAATTTCACGGTTTGCTCCAAAAGTTGATGAGAAAAAGGATTTGACAAAACCAGTCACTCCAACACCCTTGCCTAAGAAAAGTGAAAATGTTAAGATTGTTGATAAAGGAAAAGCGGTTGTCGAAACACCAAAAGTGATAGCACCTGGCCTTTTTAGGATTAGTCCCACTAATGCGTCTGCCTCCACTTCTAAGACAAATGTGTGCAAAAAGGATAATTCTAAAGAGTCTAGTGATGCTAAAAAGGACAACAATATAAATCCTAATGTGTGTGCCTTACCTTCTACAGGATTAGAATTCACCTCTAGGAGCAGCAGACTAAAGCCTAGGAGCAATACAAGGAA
The DNA here is from genome assembly GCA_030686995.1 of Artemisia argyi. Classification (NCBI taxonomy): domain Eukaryota; kingdom Viridiplantae; phylum Streptophyta; class Magnoliopsida; order Asterales; family Asteraceae; genus Artemisia; species Artemisia argyi. The sequence continues at coordinate 15,323,416 of CM060697.1, read as the reverse complement.
CAATAGAGTCTCGCCTGTTTCTACGAGTAGTAGCAAGAATAAAGTTGAAGAAGTAGAAGAACACCCTAGGAATTTATCGCTTTGTAATAAGAGACATGTTTCATCTGAATGTAATGTCACAAGTACTGTTTCTATTGCATGTAATGACTCTGTTTGTTTAATATGCAAGAAATGTTTAATTAATGATGTTCATGATGAATGTGTTTCTAAGAATGTGAATGTTACGCCTAAACAGAAGTATGTTCCAAAGGGAACTAGTGCCAGATCTAGATCTATAGTAAGATTAGTTTCACGCTTTAGGTCTACCACTAGTAGTCGAATGCCTAGGAACTACCTTAAGTTTTGTATATGGATTCCAACGGGTAGAGAGTTCACTCTTCAGAACGGCAAATTAGAAATAGCTCAAGCTAAACAAGTAGCAACTGTCTATGAGTGTGATTTAGATTTAACTCCTAACCTCATGGAACCAAATTCAAAACGGTTTCCAAATACAAACTCTTCTGTTCTTGGCAGGTTATCGAAATATGTCTTTGGATCGTCGACTCGGGTTTCTCCAAGCACATGACCGGGAATTTAAAGCTGCTGATCAATTTCATCTGGAAATTCATGGGAACTGTACGCTTTGGAAATGATCATGTAGCAGCTATTCAGGGTTATGGAGATCTTCAGTTTGGGAATTTTTTAATCACTCGAGTTTACTACGTCGAAGGGTTGGGACACAACTTGTTTTCAGTCGGGCAGTTTTGTGATGCTGATTTAGAAGTTGCATTCAGGAGAAACACCGTTTTTATTAGAAATTTGGTTGGTGATGATCTCTTAACTGGTAATCGTGGAACAAACTTGTATGCAATCAACATTAACCAAATGGCTTCTACATTACCAATTTGTCTTATGACAAGGGCAACCGAAACTAAGTCCTGGCTGTGGCATAGACGTTTATCCCATCTCAATTTCGACACGATCAACAAGTTAGCCAAAGACAACATCGTCACCGGACTTCCTAAGTTCAAATACACCAAGGAACACCTATGTCCATCATGCGAACAAGGAAAAAGCAAAAGAGCATCATATAAACCCAAAACTGTACCTAGTTCGGAAGCAAGGTTACATATGTTGCACATGGACTTATATGGCCCAATGAGAGTTGAAAGCATTAATGGGAAGAAGTATATTCTCGTTGTTGTTGATGATTATTCACGATATACTTGGGTAAAGTTTTTGAGATCAAAAGACGAAGCACCAGGCATCATCATCACCTTTCTGAAGCGTATTCAAGTTCTACTTCAAGCTCCAGTAAGGATTATAAGAACAGACAATGGCACAAAATTTACAAACCAGGAGTTAAGAACTTACATTGAAGATGTTGGAATCACACATCAAACATCAGTTGTTAGAACTCCACAGCAGAATGGGGTAGTTGAAAGAAGAAATCGAACTCTTGTGGAGGCTGCTCGCACAATGCTGATTTTCTCTAGTGCACCTCTATTCTTATGGGCAGATGCTGTAGCCACTGCTTGTTTTACTCAAAACCGATCCCTAGTCCATCCGAGATTCAATAAAACCCCATATGAGCTAGTGAACAACCGTAAACCTGACATCTCTTACCTTCACGTGTTTGGCGCTTTGTGCTATCCGACGAATGACAGAGAAGATCTAGGGAAGTTAAAAGCTAAGGGTGATATTGGAATCTTCATTGGATATTCAGAAAACTCGAGGGCATTCAGGGTGTATAATAGAAGAACGAAAAAGATAATGGAGACGATGAATGTGAAGTTTGACGAGATTTCACAAATGGCTTCTGAGAGATACGCTCTAGAACCCGCGCTTAATCCGATGGCTTCTAATCAAAACGGATTAGGACCCGAACCAAACCAGAAGACTTCTGGACACATCAGTTCAGGACTCGTGCCTCAAGGAGCTCAGTCAACAAACACGGATAAACCTTCAGAACAAGAACTGGAAAATTTCTTCGAGTTAATGTTTGATGAATACTATGGTGGAACTTCGACAACTGCATCAAATCAACATTCCGCTGCACCCGCTCAAAACCATCAACCACCACCACCACCACAAGATGCATCCACAACAATCGAAGCTGAAGCACCAACTACATCAACATCATCTACATCTACTCAAGCAACTCCAGTAATTGAAACTGAACTACCAAGAGTTGATGAGCAAAATCAAAACACAAATTTTCAAGAAGAACCAACAAATAATTCAAACGATGTTGCTTTAGAAGAAGGAGACGAAGTATTTGAAAACCCGTTTGCAACAGACTCTGCTGAATCTTCTTCAAGGTTACAAGAACCATCTAACACATATTCGTTACACCCGAGGTACCCTTCTACGTTTCAATGGACAAAAGACCATACAATAGAACATATTATTGGTGAACCTTCAAAGCCAGTTCAAACAAGGAGACAACTTGCCACCGATCTCGAATTGTGCATTTACGTTTGCTCAATCAGCCTCAAAGAACCAAAGAACATTCGGGAAGCAATGGCAGAAAACCCTTGGATTGAAGCGATGCAGGAGGAATTTCTTCAATACCTGTTACATGATAGTTGGGAACTTGTTGAACGACCACTTGATAAGCGTGTTCTTGATCTCAAGTGGTTGTGGAAGAACAAACTGGATAAGGAAATGACTGTTATTCGCAACAAAGCTCGTCTCGTGGCTAAAGGTTATCCACAAGAAGAAGGGATAGATTTCGAGGAATCATTTGCGCCTGTAGCTAGACTTGAAGCAGTCCGGATTTTCTTAGCCTATGCAGCTCACAAAAACATCACAGTCTATCAGATGGATATTAAGACTGCTTTCTTGAATGGAACTCTGAAAGAAGAAGTGTATGTGAGTCAGCCAGAGGGATTCATCGACAAAGATCATCCAGACTACGTCTACAAGCTTAAGAAAGCAATTTATGGTCTAAAACAAGCTCCAAGAGCGTGGTATGACGAACTGTCATCTTTCTTGCTTAACAACAATTTCACAAAAGGAACGGTTGATGACACCTTGTTTATCAAAAAATTCAAAGATGACATTTTGATCGTTCAAATTTACGTGGACGACATTATTTTTGGATCAACCAATCCTAACCATTCAAAACATTTTGAAAATCTCATGAAAAGCAAATTTGAAATGTCCATGATGGGGGAACTAAAATTCTTTCTTGGTTTACAAATACATCAATCCCCTCGTGGTATTTTTATCAATCAAGCTAAATATACAATAGAGATTTTGAAAAAACATGGAATGGAAAACTGTGATTCTGTTGGTACACCAATGGTCACTTCACCAAAAATAGGTGCTGATTTGTTTGGGAAACCCATCGATCTGAAAAAATATCGGAGCATGATCGGTTCTCTCATGTACCTAACTGCTAGTCGACCCGATATTCAATTTGCTGTTTGTTTGTTAGCACGGTTTCAGGCAAAGCCTACCGAACTTCACCTCAAAGAGGTTAAAAGGATCTTTCAGTACCTACGAAGAACCATTAACATGGGACTTTGGTATCCGAAGGATTCGGGGTTTAATCTAACAGCATTTTCAGATGCAGACCATGCTGGTGATCAAGTTACAGCAAAGAGTACATCAGGTGGAGCACAATTTTTGGGTGAAAAGCTAGTAAGCTGGTCGTCAAAGAAACAGGATTGTACTGCACTTTCAACCGCCGAAGCCGAGTATGTGTCTCTATCTGCGTGTTGTGCCCAAGTTCTTTGGATGCGGACACAGCTCACAGATTATGGCTTTACTTTTGACAGAATACCTATGTATTGTGACTCAAAAAGTGCCATAGCCATCTCGTGCAATCCCGTACATCACTCTAAGACGAAGCATATCAAAGTCCGCTACCATTTCATCAAAGAACACGTGGAAGAGGGTACTGTTGAATTATTTTTCGTTAAGACTGATTACCAACTCGCCGATCTATTCACTGAAGCCCTTCCAAAAGAACGGTTTGACTATTTAGTTCAACGAATTGGCATGCGAAGCCTAACTCCTGAGGAGCTAGAACGTCTTCTTGAATCTTCTTGAAAAAAGTTTTCAAAATCACTTCGCTGTAAATATTTTTGAAAAAAAAAAAATACAAAATTTGAAAAACCAACAAAAACAAAATACAAAAATATTAAATTTTCAAAAAATGCAAAAACAATATAAAATCAAAAAATCCAAAAATGTTCTTCTCACGACATGTCTCTCGTATAAATCAATATTCTGTACGTTTCTAGAAATGTCATTCAACAATGATACGGATATGTACAGATGCTTGAGCGGGAGTTCTTTTTAATGTTTTTCTAAAACATGTCGTTTCTCAAATGTTTTCTTTACAATGGCTTTCGTATACATCAGTACGAAACCCGGACCCGAACAATGACTTCTGATTATTTTCAAATCAAGGACTCGTACGTTCAATGATGAACTCTTTTTCAAAAAGTTCGAGTCTAAACAAACGAAAAAGATTTCAAGCATAAACTCGTTTTCAAACAAAATTCTTGAGCACTTTTTTACGATTGTTCAAAAGATTTCTCAAAATCTCTCAAAATTAGTGCTCAAGATAACTCCCTAAAAACCCTTAATTAATTTTAAATATGCTATCATTAAGGGGGAGTACAAATAGAAAAAATGTTCCGATTTCATGCAAAATCAAATCTGTCTTTCTCTCCAAAAGCTTTTTATTAATCAGTTGATATCAAAAATATCACGATATGCTATTTTTGAGGGGGAGAAGACATGATTAAAATGTGATCAAAGATGTTTAAAGATTGTGGCTGAATCTCAAAAGAGCTCGACTCAGATAGTACCAATGAATTGACGAAGCTTAAAATGTCAGTAATCGAAATGACTTGTCCTGGACGGGTAATAATTTCAAGCTAGTCTAACTAGTGATGTAAGCGTGTCTCGAATAGGACTTGTCTGAGTAGAATGTACCGTATCGAGAGACTTTCTTTGGACTTGACCAGGACGGGTAATAACTTCAAGCTAGTCTAACTAGTGATGTAAGCGTGTCTCGAATCGGTCATGTTCACTGAAAGTGGATCAATTCAAAAAGTGCAAACTCCTCACGCATGTGCAAATTTCTAAAAAAATTCATGAGCACATGTGAAGGGGGAGTCCTTCTAAAGAAATGCAAAACTCTCAAAGTGGTAACAACAATGTGTTTTATTATCATAAACACTTTGAGAGATTTTCAAATGAATGGTTTTATGGCAATTATAGGATTCATGGAGTTATAAGGTGACTAAGGTTAGGGAAAAACCGTCCTATGATCCGCCAGAGCCGGAGGGATCTACCCAAGGACAAATCCAATAGATTAGAATTAGAAGTCCTTAGTTATGATTGAAAAAAGGAGAAAATGAGAAAGGAGAAAGAAGGGGTTGAAGAATTAAAAAGAAAAGTTACGAAAAAAGGGTGAAAAGAAATAGCCCTCCATATGTTCAACCTTAGGGCAGACACCGGGTTCAACTGATATGCTACTGGTTGTTACTAAGGTGACACCGGTATTGAAGACAAAGACGTCATGGACCCAGTGACGCACTGCACTAAACCTTCTTAACCACTCAAGTTCTCTTAAAAGAGCTTGTTTCATTCTCATGGGGAACCGGTGTAATCTATCGATCTGTCTCTTAGAGATGGTTGATATTGAAGCAGAAGACCTCTCCCTAATCTCCGCATAGGAAACTAAATGTGCACTTATCGAGTCTAGAGCCCCGAGATTCATCAAAAGATCTCATAGGAACACATGATATTTCTACACTGGTTGTTCATCATTAAGGACGCCAGATGTAAACTTAAGAGTCCTACGCAGATCTTAGCAATCTGCCAGAACATTTATGAGAGGATTCACTTTCGTGATTCTCAATGATTGAATGGAAATTCCTGCCAGGGTCAACATTAAGCAGCCCTGACAGCAGGTCACTTCGTTAATTCTTTATGGGTTACGCTTAGTGTTCGCGGTGGTTTCAAATGGTCTACAGTCGTGGAGTGATCCCCAGCGACTCACCCAGTCATTGAGCTACTAAGTAGGTCTCGTAAGCTCTCTCGAGAGTATCTGACATGGGAACGGCCTTGGTAAGGGTTAGAAGGAGTCTTCACACTATGCTGTTGACGATCTCTAATTCTTATCTGTAAGTACCGGTTGTTTTATTGCTAACTGTTTATATGCAGGAACACTTCATCTCCATGGCGACAGATTCCACATGCTCATACATGCATCTCAAAGTCAAAGGAAAGTTCTCGCAAAGATCAAAGCAAAGAAAGGTTCAAAGAAAGATTCTACGCAATGTGAAAGAATCTACAGAAGTAAAGTGACAAAGATCTGTGTGAAAGAACGGGAACTACAAATGCATGTATCACAAAGACTGAAGATGTATGAGCATGTTGGAATGGCAGACAACCACCACAGACGCAGAAGTGACAAAAGGCAGACAACGAATGATGAAAAGTCAGTCATCAAAGATCACTAAGCATGAAGGAACAAAAACTAAAGACTATTCTACTACGACACACAATGGACAACAACAAAGAACAAAGAAGATTAAATCACGTGGAGCATCATTCGAATGACCACCCCTTAGGGGGAGATTGTTAGCATTAAAAATATATATTGAAAAGTGATGGTCATTCTCATACGTGTAACTTTGTAATGTGTCGTAGTTTACAATAGAATAGTCAAATGGGCTTATGGTTTGGACTAATCTAATAGGTTATAAGTTATGTATTATGACTAGTCCATAGTTTATGTAAAAGTCCAAGTCCATCACCAAGCCCATCCTAAGGCCCATAAGGTCTTAAGTCTTATGTATAAAAGACACCACACACCTCATTTGTGTGGTGTGCTTGTGTGTGTATTGTGTGTGTTTTTAATAAAAGTTCTCTTCTTCTTATTACTTTTTTTCATATATTTACGCCATACATATACATACATCATGTCACCATCTTCTCTTCATCTTTACTTCATCTAGTGCTTATATTTGTGATAAAGTTGATATATCTAAGGTCATACAGGTTTGTTGGTGGTGGATGGTTTGAACTTGAAGGAGCAAAGGTGGATGGTTGAGAGGTGTTTTTGCTTCCTTCATTAGTTGATTGTAGCATTGTTTGTAAAACCGTAATATGGTTGATTTGAGAGTCAACCATACGTTTGAAGGCATGAAGGTGGTTTAAATGAGTGTCAATCTCATCATTAAGGTTTGGAGGTTTTTCCCATATGGATGCTTCTATTTTCTTATAAGAAGAAAGTAGAGATTCAAATTGTTGGGAAGAGTCTTGTGGTGATGGTTGTTGTTGTTGTGGTTGTTGATTTTGAACAAAATGGCGAAAGCTTGGTTCGCCGGAAGGATTGCCATGAAGGTCTTTGTAAATTGGGTGAAACACAAATGATTGTGAGTGGGTATGGCCTTGATCATTTGGAAAAATGGATGGTCTAGCATAACGGTAAGCCAACCGTTATATCATTGAGGGTTGATGGGGTTCATCATCTAGTTGCTCACTTGATTGTTGTTGGGTTTCCATTTGAGCAATGGTGTCAAAGAGTGATAAGGATTGTGGACTTGATGATTTGGGTGATAGGTCTTCTAATGTTTCTAAATAAGGTAGTGGTGATGTTGGAGGTGTATGGAAAAGTTCCATTGGTGAAATTGTAGGTGATTGAGGTGATGAAATTTTAGTTGGTTGAGCTTGTTGAGAAGGTGATGTTGAATCACATGAAGGTCTAGTAGGTGAAGGAATGGTGGCTATGTTTGTGTAGCAATGTGTTGGAGAGGGTGTTGGAGTATCAAGATTAAGCAAATCTTGAAAGGTGATTACATTGGTATTGCAATGTGTTGAGGATGGTGTTGAAGTAGTGAGGTTAAGGAAATCTTGGATAGGTGAAGAAATGTTAAGAGAAGCATCACTTGAAGAAGATGAGCTTGACCTGACGGTTTTGTTGAAGCAACAAGGTTTAACACTAATCCTAGTGGTTTATGAGAAGGATTTTGATGACTCGGATGATGTGTTGATTTAGTCATTTCAAAGGTGTGGTTTTGATGTTTTGAGAGAAGAAGTTTTAATGGTGATGGTGTGATTTTAATTGTTGTAAAACTTTCAAATTTGTTGAAATGGGTGTTTGGATTTGATGTTCTACCACTCAAAGATTGAGGTTTCAAATGATTTACAAAGTTTTCATGAACATGTCAAATCATTGCATGTCAATCCAATGGAATAAGGTGGAGTGAAAGACCAACATATGCACTCAATGCTTTGTGATCATGGGATGTGATTTGGTTGAAAATGTTTCAATGGTTTGAAGGATCCTTTAAAAGGGTTCCTTGGGTTAGTTATGTTTGAATTTTAATTTTTGGAGGGAAGTGGCTTCCTAATTGTTTTAGGGAGTGAGAGTTGTTCTAATATGGTTATTGGAGTTAATGGAAGATGTTTCTCACTTAGGATAATGGTTTTGACACTTTACAAGTTTTGGACTTAAGAAAAATGACAATTTTTCTGCAGGTGTATGGCGGAACCCTCGCAGTACACTTGCGGAACCCATTTGAGGGTACCGTCTGGTCCGTTGGGCCAATTATGGGTTTCCCAGAAAATACACTGGCGAAACCCAATTTTGGGTACCGTCAGATCCGCCAGGGCTGAAAAATTAGGCAGTCCGCGATTTTGACCCGCGAGACGATTTTCAAAATTTTCAAAAACTCCTAAAATCAAAAAGATAATGCATTTCTGGTTAGGCAATGCAAAAATTAGGCACGTAAACATACATATCATAGGACTTTGACCTTGAGGTCGAGGATTTCACTATACTTAGTAAGAATTGCCATAAGCATAAAAACTTAACAAACACCTCAAACATTGTCATTATGCATCAAAGCTCATACAAACGTAATCCAACAAACATACTGAAACATGAAAGTGAAAGACAATACAAATCATGTAGTTTAACACATAAAAGGTTCTAAAACATTCATAAGCCAAACACTCCTTAATCTTCTCACAACCGGTCTATCTTCTTATTGAGCTTGCTTAGGTACCTTCCAAAGCATTTGAACATTCCTTTGGTTTGCTTGAACTATTCGGATGCATTGTCAATGATGGGAAGTTCTTGAAGGTATTCTAAAGGAGGTAACTTAGAGTTAGGAAGTTTATCGTCCTCGCTCATGTTGGAAGATGATGATGATGGTGTAGGTGAGCGAGTACGTTTGCCCTTACCCTTGAAAACTCATTTATCACTTAGAGGAACGAAAATGTGAGGAACGAGAGAATAGTCAAGGTGCATTCCATTATCGTTAGGAGAAATGGGTGAGATTGCTCTAAAGAGGCGAGTAAGAAGCATTCCATACGGAAGAGCGGTTGTTCCAACTAAGGATATGTCGGCCATTCTTCTGGCTAGGTAGTAGGCTAAGTTGAATGGTTGACTGGTTGAAATGCTATAGAGCATGTAGCAAAGACATGTGTTGATATGATCTCTATTTCCTATGGTACTTATGACGTTAGCTCTAAGAATTTCTTCCCACTTCTTAAATTGTGGTTTAAGCTCATTGAGCTCCATACCAAAAGGGTCCTTATCCAGAATATTCCCCAAATGATTCTTTCTTGTGGTAGAGGTTCTAATGAAGAGATGTTCCTTAATTATTTCCTTACTAACTAGAGGGTTGTCGTATGGATAAAAACGCTCAATAGAATCAAGACTTCAAATGGGCCACTTATCCGTGTAGAGACAAGTTCCCTCATTTGGGACACCAAGAATGATAGCTAAGTCTTTTAAATCTATGTCATGTGGTGTTTGATTGGTTGTGAAGTTTAATGATATCTTACCAACAACATTTGTGGAAAGGTTTACGGTTGCATAGAATTCTAAGATGAACCTAGGACAAATTGGCTCATCTATATCAAGGAGACAATCAAAGTTGATTGTGGCAAAGTTTTGGCGAATGGATGTTCCTTCTAGAAAGGATGGATCAATGGTTCTACCTTCATGAACATAGCATTTTTCTAGTGCCTTAAAGGTTTCTACTTGAACATTGTTGAGACCTTTGGTCATATGGTGTTTGGGCATGTACTTAAGGGTTTCCTTGTGATCGGATCTATTTGCGTGAGGCATGTTGATTCCTAGAAAACACAAAATTATATGTTAATGACTTTTAACAATGTGGATGTTCTAATATATTCCTATATGCAAACAATGTGGAGACTTGGTTATCTTGACTCATTTTGATTCCCAAATTGTTTTGTCTTGCAAGTTTTGTTATAAAAACAAAAGATAACCAACACTCTCCTAATTGAATGTGTCTTCGATTGAATGTACCCGAAAATACATATTAGTTATGTATCCCCTTTAGCATTCAAGAGATAGTATGCAAGTGATGTTTTAATGATGTTTTTCATTTGTTTTAACAATGTGGTGATGAATCATGTTCTAGTTTTGGATTGCGATTTTTGAAAGACAATGCACTTGGTGTGTTTGGCAAATCAAAGTAACAACGAAAGGGATACAATTCTTTAACTAATGGAAGACATGATTGGCTAGCCACCAAGTTTTTCATGAATCAAAAAGTTTTATGCATAAACCCTAAGATTCTAGTTAATGAATGTAAATAAGAATGTTATACTTGAATCAAAAATGCAATTGTGATTGGAACACTTACAAAGTTAGTTGGATTTGAAGAGATTGGATTGAAAGCCCTAAATTTCGTGTGGTTATGTGTTTTTGAGAGGGTGATGGCTGTTTGAAAGTGAATGATTAAGTTAAGAGGGTGTTTGGTTTTGAAATTAAGAATAAAACATTCTGTAGCTTTGGCGGACCAGGCGGAACCAAAAAATACGGTTCCGCCCGTATGGTCTGAGGGTACCATGGGAGCTACAGGAAAAATTCAAAAGGAATTTACTTGATTTTTGTGGTTTTATCCTAATGTTCAAAACTAAGGTTTTAGGTCTTATGAGTCTTTGACTAAGCCTAGGAATGATGAATGCTTCACATTCAAGAGGTTTTGTGAAAAAGTTGATAGAATGGTTAACGTAGAAGACTTTCTTAGTTAAGACGTTCCTCAATGAACAATCTTACCAAGGCGATGATGATGGATCACAATATGTCTATTAAGACCATAATGGATTGAATTGTTGTCGAAGTTGAAGATTCCTTTGTTGAAGGGATAACAATGTTGATAAAAGAATTCCGTTGTAGACGCGTATTTGCTTGTTCAAGCGGAGCTTGTTGATGTGCTTCTCCATCCGAAACTAATTTGAGAACCTTACGTGTTTGGAGAATCATTGGGTAAATAAGTATAAAAGTGCAAGTACCACTTGTGCTTTTCTTATCAACTTATTACCGACATAATTCCATTTGGCATAAACTATGGTTTCTATTCCCGTTCTTTTGGGATACCATAATCCTAGCTGTGTAGTGCCTTACGATGTATCCAAACAAGCTCAACTAAAGAGTTGTTTAAGGATCTTCTTAGAAATGAGCACCTAGACAAACACTAAACATAATGTTGGATCTAATTGTTATGAGAACAAGTAGTCTTCCGAACATTTCTCTACGTTTAGTTTTACCTACGGATTTACCAATCTCATTCTTGATAAGTCATCAATAACTTAACCATTGAGAACAAGAGAGTAATTAGGAATGTCTTTGAGTTAAAATCCCTTGCTTTTGGAGCTTGCTTTTATTATCAAAAAGACTTTCACAAATTGACACTTATAATCACATGATTACTTCGAAAAACTTATTTTATTTCACTAGTTGTTTTACTCTAAATTCCAAAGACTGTTATTGTTGAATTTGCTTAGACACAACTATGACCTGTAAATCAAGTTTTATAACTTATGTCAATTTTGCTTGATTCAATGTTTGACTCAAGGTGGGAAGATGTTATTTTGTACTTTTATTCTTAATGTTTTACACAACATACTTGTCTTGCCATCATTGGACTTTCGACTAAGTCATCATCTACCAAAGATGATATCTTAGAAGCAGGAGATTACTCGTTAAATGTTATATTCAACGACTCCTCGACTCTTTAGGTTTTCTTACTTAAGACACTATGAACTCTACTTGTTTAGAAAAAGTCCAAGAGGTACAACATCATAAGACTAAGTGTCACATTTGATGTGTAAATCCTAGATGTTGAAAACTCATTTTCTTCCACACATTCTAATGTATGCTAATGTGATTTATTTCACCTTGTGTGTTTTATGTGAGATTATCATAAAGGAGTGATCGAAGAAAAACACAATTTAAGACTCAAGGTATGGTGTTTGAGAATGTTGTTTAACAAAGGTTTGTTTTGCAAGCATCACAAAAGTGTTAGACATTTTAATACTTAGGAAATTCTTAGTTAGCTTACTTGTAAGCAAGAGTTGAGTGAGACTCACTCAAGAGTTTCTCGTGTTTATCTCTTGATGGTTAAAGAACCAAAGCACCTTATATCTCCTACTAGTACTAATGACGAAATTCCTTGTTGCATAGAATCTAATCTTAGTTATTACTAATAGCACATATTCCAACACATAATGCTAGAAACAAAAGACAATCAAAGTCAGGTTGAAGTAATGCGTACCTTTTAAATTGCATAGAGATGCTATCAAGAGGATAAACACAACGCGTAAAATCTTGGTTTGACGTCACGCTTTGAAACTCAATTACTCATATATCCAAGAAGGTTAGACAATCATATAAAAGTATAGATCATGATAATCTTAATTCTTTTATCATGAGTTTCTATTAGAGATTGAATTATCTCTAAATCTCTCTTCTAGGTTTGACAAGTTTTACTTGCTTTGTTTTATTAGTTATTGATGCTTTTGAGTTAAATCCTAATCCGGTTTTATCTTTAAACAACCTTTGACTCCTCAACAATCTTTCAAGAGATTTTGAGCTTTCATAAAATTTATCTAATATTTTTCCTTTCTCATATTGCTTTTTAATCTCATGTTTGTAATCTAGACATAATTAACATTCTAGATCAATTTCAACATTACTTACAATTCTAGACATTTTATCTTCTAACAAGATTTCCTTTTCAAAAATATTCTTAAAAGATTTTGAAGACTCATTGTTAAAGATAATTTTCAGGTCCATGTTGCATAAACGTTTAGACTCATTTTCTAGTTTAGAAAACTCTAGGATAAATTTTTCAAAGCAAAAGTGTTTGTTTATAAAATGTACCTTGCTTGATGTTTTATCTAGTTGAGAATCACAAACCGGATGGTTGGCTTCATCTTCATCCGTGTTATTCCATGAATCGTAAGCAAGACCACAAAGAGCTTGACATGAGTAATCATCTTCACTTACACCTTCATTTAAAACATTTAAACTAGTAGTACATGTATTTATCACAACTAAATGTCTATCTATTAATATTTCTAAGACTTCTAATTCATATGTGAGATCAAATTGATCATCTTTGACTTGACATATTTCTTGATGAAAGTTTAACATATTTTTCCAAATATCATTAGCCGTTTGACAAAAATACATTCTTTCATATTTGGTACTAAAGCTTTATAAATCATTGTTTTAGCTTTAGTATTTTTATCAAGTTTAAGATAGTTATCTTGGTTTTCAAAAACTTGTTTTCTTTGGTTTGAAATCACCAAAAGAAATAATATGCCAAAGATCTTGATCAATTGATTTCACATAGTTTTCAAAATTACTTTTCCATTCAAGTAAGTTTTCTTTTTCAAATAGCGGTGGGTTTTGAATAGGTTGCCCTTCTTTGAGATTTTCAAAATCCATGGATCGATCCAAGTTTTAAAATACAGTCTATTTTAAAGATCTTGAGTAACGTAGCTCCTGATGCCAATTGTGGAAAACTAGAAGGGGGGTTGAATAGTTTACCGCTTTGTAAATCCTTTTTAACTTGAATATCCTTTAAAAACTTTACGTTTGCTTAAAGATATAAACACAACGTTATATGTTTGATTCTTTGAAAAGCTTTTCATGTGAATAACTATTCTAACTTTACTTGTTTCATACTTTGAAAAGCTTTACTTGTGATGATCCTAACTTTGCTTGTTTAGTTCTTTGAAAAGCTTTACATTTGTTTAAAGATATAAACACAACTTTACTTGTTTAATTCTTTGAAAAGCTTTATATGTGATTAGCTATTCTAACTAAACGACAAAATGTAATAAGCAAAGATAAAGAAAGACACGATCAAACCACAACACGATTGTTTATCGTGGTTCGGCTACAAGGACTCTTTTTCCTTGCCCTACATCCACGCCCCGAGTTTCCAACTCGAGAGTTATAAGCACTAATCAACAAGCTCCTTTCACCGGCGGAGAAAACCTTTACAACGTCGCTTACACTTTTACCGACACTAAGCTAGATGTCGAGTTCTTTTACACGGGTACAACCACTCCCATCGTCGCTTACACTTTTACCGACACTAAGATAGATGTCGAGTTCTTTACCAAGGGTACAACCACTCCTGTTAGTTCTTTTACAAGGGTACAACAACTCCCTACACACTGCGTATTTTGAGGCCTAAAATACTAACCATTCACTTCTACATACATGACACAAATGAGGTATAAACTACCAAAGCTTATACATGACCAAGCTAACAAGACATACAACTTTAGAGTTGAAGCTTGTAATTTCTTGAATGATCTTGTGAAGTCCCTTGCTACATAAGAGAGTCACACAAGTCAAATGTTACTGAGTTAGTTTGAGAGAGTATATGAAAATATGTCCTAAAGAGGTGACTCAAAACTACCAAATGGTTTGGTATTTATAGCAAACCATTCTGCAGGTCTGGCGGATCAGGCGGAACCCTCAGATGGGTTCCGCCCGTGTACCCCTAGGGTTCCGTCAGGGCTGCAGTTGGTTTTGCAATAAATCTTCCAAACTAAACAAGGTCACATCTCATTATACCTAGTCAAACACAAGACTTGCAAGAAAACAAATGGTTAGTCAAACACTCTTTCTTACCATAAATGTATATTGACAAAGCTTGCCCTAAATGTGATGTGACATTACTATTTTAAGAAATAAATGTGATGTGACAAGACACTTTCTAATTTAAGAAATAAAAACAATGTTTTGTTTAAAAGGAAATGTAAACCTTAGTTAAACAAGACTTAAACACTTAAAGTGATGATTTACTTATAGCTAAACTTCATACTTTGTCATTAACAAAACTTAGCAAAGATCGTAAAATATAAATAACGTTTTTAGGCGATATTTGTATTAACAGACTCGTTTGACGATCCCCCGTATTGACGTTGGTTTGACGTTAGTAGGCTCGTGAAATAGCCTCTTTCGTTCGGGTTTTGAGACATTCTTGTGTGTATTTGAAGAAGAGATATAGAAGGTTTTATAGATTAGTTGGTTGAATTGTAGTGAGGAGAAGTAAAAATGAGTTAGTATTTATAGAGCTTGTTTGTGTTTAAAAGAGAGAAAAAAAGAAAATAAATTGTGGACGTATGGTCCGGACTGGGCCAGGAATGGGCCAGGCCCGGGTAGCCAGCGGCCCACTTTACGTACTTTGTGGATGTATGGTCCGGACTGGGCCAGGAATGGGTCAGGCCCGGGTAGCCAGCGGCCCACTCTATGCGTTAACCCTAATCCGTATCCTATAAATACATGGCTGGGGTTTCATTCATTGATCATCTTATAACAGGTTATTCCAAACCTAATGCTTATACACTATATCGCTACGATACTAACTTGACCGTCGGAGGTGGATCCCGGGGCTACGGCCTCGGGTCCACTCCTAACGGGTTCTCTTTGTTGTACAGGTCTACTCAGGGCTTATGAAGACGACTAACGGCCGAAGAAGAGTCGTTGAACAGCCCGCGCCAGATTATGCATCAACATAAATAAAATAAATAAAAACTCGACCGTTTTATTTGAAATGGTAATATATCCATTTGAAATCAATGCTCCAACGTCCACTTTACTCTTTTTGTCAGGAAACTAGCTCGTCGTGCCAACGAATAAGTGACCAACGACGATGAACGGCAAAGGGGGGGGGGGGCGGTGCAGCAACGAGCAACGGCTCGCCGTTGGCCTTGCCACGTCTAAACGGCGAAAGCAATCAACGAGCTTGATCTCTCCCAAATAGTCAACTTAAATCAACCAAGGGTGTTGGTTAACTAAGCCAAAGAGCTCGGGAGAGAGTGCAAGATATAAATCTGTGGAGTACAGTGTATCCCCGGGTCGTTATGTCCCAACGAGGTATGCAATTTGCATTTAAACGAATTTGTGATCGAGTGATTTTGAATAGGAAAAGGGTGTGAGTGTTTAAACTAAGGTTTTATAAAACAAAATAACTTAAATAAACTATTTTAATTAAAACATAAACCTAAATAAATTTAAAACGTTTAAAAAACTAAAAACGCGTACGTTTAATTAAAACTACGTTTAACGTACTAAATAAAACGCGAATTCTTACCAATACAAATCCCACGGATGTGAAATTTATATTTTTGGAATCCAAATGATAAAATAAAATTATTAGAAAAAGAAAATATATTTTTTAAGACTTTTTATTTAATTATTATTAATTAAAAACTATTTAAACTTAATTAAACTAATTAAACTAATTTAATTATCATAAATACTAAATGAAAATTTAAAATTATAAAACTTTGTCTACAAATACATTAAAGTGACAGGATGTAACACCCCAACCCGATAAGGGTAGAAGTATTACATTATGGTGACATATCAAAGCAAACACAAGCATACGAATAGTAATACAAAAGAATCTCAAAGGTTACAAAGGAAAATCTGAAGTACAAGGTTACAAATGAGAAAAATCAATAAAATACTAAGTCTGAAAATGTAAACACTTCTAATCATCTCTAATTCTGAATAGCTATCCAAGTGTAGTCTTCTAAGTCCAAAGTACTCTCCACTCATAACCCAGCTTCGTACTAAAAACCTGCCGCAGGAAAAGAAATGCGGCTGAGCTTAAAAAGCCCAGTGAACAGATATATACAAAAGGGAACAAAGGATAACGAAAGAACAAAGATATAATGTAAGGTGCATTGGGAAAACATAAGGTATAATCAAAGGATAACAGATGTATGAGATAATAAGTAACAAATCAAAGTGTAAGATAAGGTAATCAGAAATGAATCAAAGTGTAAGATCAGTCGTCAAATCCCGAGTCCGAACAAATCATATCACATATCATATCATAGTAACCATAGAGGAGCGACCTCTCAAAATGTGAAGACACGGATTGCACCCATGCACATTCACCAAACATATAATAGTCATAATTATAATCATGTCAAATCCATCGAACACAAAACGAACCTAGGATTGCAATCCATACGCCCCCCGAACAAATAATCATAATCATCATAATAATCATAAAGTGCGCATATCATATAAATGGGGACGGTGTGAGAAATCACTCACCCACACGTGAGTCATGCCACTGGTGCATCAATGACACGGCCATGTTACCTTCATGGCTAGGAAATGAACTTGGCTCGGGTATCAAACTAAAGGGTTCAAATGTCATATCATATCAAAGTCAAAGTCTAAGTCATCAAAGAGTCATAATCAAAGTCCAAATGTCAAAGGTCCATATCAAAGGTTCAAAGCAAAGGTTCATGTCAAAGGTTCATAGCAAAGGTCAAATAGAGCATAAGTCAAAGAAAGCCATACTAAGAAGGCTCAGATCAAGGTATCATAATCAAAGCTAATATCAAACAAATAACAAATCATGAGAAACCTTAAGAGATAAGGTCAGAATATCTGTACCTTAGACCGCAAGTGCAAACATAACAGAAACATAAAGATCGAAATCAAACTCCTTCTTCAGCAAATCTACATGAATACATGATCGTCTTATTATTAATAACTTATTTCAAGTCAGCTTACTCATTTTAGTCGGCTTTCCATTTTTTTGTAATTTTCCATTTATAGAAACTTTCCAAAAATAGTAAGTTTCCGGTTTAAGTATTTTTAGCCATTTTAGTAACTTCTATTTTTAGTAGATTTTC
The DNA here is from genome assembly GCA_030686995.1 of Artemisia argyi. Classification (NCBI taxonomy): domain Eukaryota; kingdom Viridiplantae; phylum Streptophyta; class Magnoliopsida; order Asterales; family Asteraceae; genus Artemisia; species Artemisia argyi. Next base: position 15,305,458 of record CM060697.1, on the reverse strand, counting down.
CGAATTAATAAGTTTCCATATTTAATAAGTTCCCAGAATAGTAGTTTAATACTTCTAAGGTTATAATAGACAATTTATAATATTTGAGGGTTAAAATGGCAATTATAATCGTTTAGGATTAATTATGTCAATTTAGTAAAGTTTAGGGTCAAAATGTAAATTATCAAAATTAAATATTAAGGATGCCAAATAAAATCATTTTAAAGTTTATACTATAATTTTATATTAAGATGATTGTTTTATAGCCCGTCGTTCATAATTTATTAACGCACCCTCGACATAAAAATTTAAACCACGATGACCAAAATATTATTATCACATGCATGACTCGTTTTTAAAAATCACCCACACATACGTGAAACAAGCATGCACCAAAGCCAAACATTACTCAACCAACATAAACATCTAATAAATTAATAAATCCTAACGTATAAAAGTCAAATTATATGTTATATGTGAAAGACCAAAAAAATGTATTACTAACTCACGCCTAATATTCTGACTCAATTTATTTTGAATCACAAACACACTTTCACATGGCTATACAAAATTAAATACGAAGCACTCTCTTATTCGACCACAGTAAAATACGACAACAATGCGTGCCTTTTTTTTTCTTTGTTTCACACATAGGACTCTAGTTATAAGATGTAGTGTAAATATTAAGTGAACATGCATAAAAAAGACTGATGCAAATAGCCCCAACATGTATACTCAATTCGACATGCATATATATCATTTCATGCGATTCATAATCATCATTTTGTGAGAGTATTTTTGTGATTTCATGCAAAGTTATATTCGATTGAAATTGTGCAGCATAAGCCGATCAAGAGGGCGTAACTACGGCTGAAAAAGAAATCATTTAACGAGGAATTGAACAAGGTCGGTCGAGGTTACCTTTGCCGCGTGAAAACTAGGAAGAGAATAACGACACAGGAATCGAGTACCAAGCCTACAAACTACACCAAAACCAAGCAACTCCAAACCCTTGAATCAAGAACAAACACCCACGTCCAAAACTCCTGCTGAACCAGCAACAACCCACGATCATGAGCTCAACAAAGACCATGAATGGCTCTCCTTTCTGCCCTCCTTCGATCGACAGAAAAATGGAGGAAGAAGATAGCCGCCGCTTGTGTTTTTGTTTTAGGTTTTAAGGTTTGTAAAGTTTTTGTGAAATAAAAGAGTGTGATATATTTGTAGGGTGGATTTGATTCAGTTATGAATTTGAAAACGAGTAAGACTTGGGCTAAGTAAGGGAAGTGATATAAATAATGGGATTTGATTGGAGGTTTGCCAAGAATATCACAATCACGCATTTGGACCTTATCACGATTACGTTTAAGTGTAACGAAATAAAAGGTTCGGCTAAGGATCAAAGAAACGTGCACAATATTTCAAATGTGTACAAATGTGTTAAACATAAGTCTTAATATTCGTATTACATATATATGTTCAATTATTGACGTGGCAAGTACTTAGATTATAATCGGGATGCAATAACTTAAATATTAAACGTATTTTATAAATTTGAGTTAAAAGGGTAATTTGGGGATTTTACGTGTTCTGAAATTTTGGGTTTCACAACTCTTCCCCTCTAAAAAGAAAAATTTCGTCCGTGAAATTGAAGTGAAACGAAACGGAAAACACAATCGACTGTGAACAGAAATGTGAAAGACTTGTTTCTCATGAATCTACCTTGTCGATGAAAATAGCTTCGGCTTCCTCAGAAAAACATCCCATACTGAATCTAAAACGGAAGAGTAGCATACCAAACGTAATAGATGATAATCATATTCTCTCGAAAGAGGTAAAGAGAATACGCAGGATTTGACGGGTATATCGTCCGTGGAATTTGATTAGGCAAATCAGATGAGAACATATCGAATTGCAGAAAATATGAGGATGATGTATACACTTAACTCTTCAGATACTCAAATAGTCTCGTCTTCAATATAACCTTTCGAAGGTACTCTCATAAACACATGGCAGATCATAATGAAACAGATTCAACGAATGTGAAACGTACAAATAGCAGGACATAGGTGTACTCCTTCATAGTAACAGGTTGAATCTAAACCGACAGAAAACAGATCGTTTGATAATGTCATACAACAGAAAGCTCTACAACAGAATCTAAGATTCTTATCGAAAGTACAGAGGTCAGCAAACGCGTGTCGAGTATCCAAACGTATCAAATTGTATATCGATGAAGGCAGATTAAACGTATAGGTAGAATGAACCCAAAGTCTCACTAACCGCAGATAATCTCAATCAGATATCAGAAATTCTAAGGCTTCTAAGGCACTCCTCGAAATATCCTATGATCACAATAAGTGCACGTTATATGATGTAAGTATTATCACGTTGGCCAGATGTCATAATACTAGCATCATATAAACATGCCCTCATGATGAACATACTTTATCTCAAGTCGTGAAATAAGCAACTTATCTTAACCACCTAACAGTCCTTCTATCTCCTAGGGTTGGGTCCGAATTAATCATCATTACGAATTCAAAATCAGAGGAATAGAACATACAAATAACGTAATGGAATATGGTAAGTATCAATTAAAGCACATCGTCAAAAGCGTCAGGTCTTCCACAATTCATCAAAATTCTCACGTCAAAACCATAATCTAACATACGCAGAATGAACAGATCGGAATTACTAATAGGGAGCACAAATTATTCCAAGGATCTTATCATCAGGTAACGAAAACTTAAGTGGGTTAAACAGAAGTGAATTTCGTCATCAATAACTCCATCCTTTATGGAAATCAACTCATCCAAACATAAGTATTTGCTTCAAAATCTGTCCATTCAAACACATGATTTAAAATCTCCTCCAAGTCCGAGTAGTCTGTCTTTGTTGTCTATCAATTCGAGAGTGAAAAAGAATCTTAAACTTGAGTCTGGTTCCTCAAGTTTTTTGTAGCCCTTCAAAAACTGAGAGGTATCAATGCAAATCTCTGACACGACTAATGAATACTCTTCCACCAGCAAGTCTGTTTCTAATCTAAATTCATCTTAGTACAACTGAATGAATATAGAAGTGAAATTGTGTATCTTCGTCCGATCTCCTAACACAGCTCCAGGTTTTAAGGTAAACATCGCTACTGCCAACTCCAGGTTATGTGCTAATAGTTCGTCTCTTACAGTCTGGTTGTCTTGATACCCAACTTGCTGCATAAGGTATAACCGAGTCCTTCCTAAGTGTCTCTCTACTTCCCATATACTTCGTTGATGGTAACGCCAGTCGTGAACATCTTCCACTTCTCTTCTCAAAGGTTCCTAACTTCGGTAATTGTCGTCGATCTTGATACTTTTAGTAAGAACTGTCTCTGCAGGACACATGGCAGTGCTGCTTGCTACAATCTCTGAATGCCAATCAAATCTACTCTTCCAGAACAAAGGATCATTCTAACTTAATACGAAAATGATCTACATGTTCTTCTTTCATCTCTGATCACAAACACAATGTCATACTATGACAATTTGTCCAAATACTCTCAAAAGACATGATTTCATCAGATGCGAAAAAAAAGTTGATATATTAGCCAATACAATTGGCGTCATTAAAGCTCATAATGATTACAACGAGTCCAAAGGCAGCTTCAGGAATCATCTTAAGGGAAACTTCATACCACTTCACATCCTCTACATTTTTTCTTCACGAATAAAGCTGAAATGCTTCATGGAGGTTACTCTCGGTTAGTTAACCCCCTTCTTAGAAGTTATTGTGGTTGCTTCTTCAGTCCTTCAAATCTAAATGAGGCCATCTGATATAGAGTTTCAAGGGTAGACCAAATCAATCATTGATATGCGGAAATGGATAAAGATTACGGATAGTGATACGGTTAAGTTCACGATAGTCGATATGCCACCGCATACTTCCCTCCTTCTTCTTCATACCAACAGGAGCATCCAAAGAGAAACACTGAGGTGGACAAAATCATATTCCATCAGCTTCTTCAATTTCTCAACTTCTATGGCACCATGGTTTCTTCAACTGAGATCAGTTCAATACCAACTCTACCTCCCAAGCGGGAGGAAATGCCAAGAGGTTAATCAGAGAACATCTGGAACTTGTACAACATAATACTTCTAATGAAATTCCCAAGGGTGGATACTAATAGGTGTTAGGAGAAAAACTTGACAATCAACTGAGATTGGAGTATGTACTTCTATAGCAGCATTAACAAAAGTAGGATGAAGTCGATTGCTAAAGGTCGCAAATCAGATACGGTAGTCTATGGCAGCTTACGAGGAGTCAGCAAATCCATAATCAAAGACCTCAAATTCAATTATATTAAAAGTAAACGGATTCATAGAACGAATATGGTCATCAAACTAGATGGATAGTTCACATATCAAAGTCCAGTACATGGTTCATCAAGAGTGTTGAGATAGATAAGCGAACAGTTCAAGGTGTTGGAATCTTGTTTGGCTCCTTAGCACATGTAATAGGTAAAGTGTGTATCGTCGATAATACGAACATCGTAAGGTTGTCAAAAGTGAGAATGTAGGGTATCAGTTGTCAGCATCATCATGCTTAGTTAACAAATCCATCCTGAGAAAAATTAACATCGCATCCTTCTAAAGGAACTGATTGGCAGACAAAGTTCATCATTCGAAAGGATGGAATAAATCTTCTCTTGTCCATGGTTAATAATCACTAGAGTTCTCATAGGAGTAGTAAGTGATTATGCAGATTCAAGTAGTATCAGATGATACATTTCATATACAACATAAGTAATGACTTCACGGAATGTGTCAAACACATTATGGTTGAATGAACTTCGGGATGGTCAGAAAGGTATCAAAGCGTTTACCAAACAAATCGAATTGAAGATCAAAATCAGAAAGTGAAACTTAAATGGTGTAAGGTATCCATGTAGATCTTGAGGCACTAAAACTTACTTGGTTACAAAACTTAGGTTGCAAAACTTCTAACTTTTGAAACAAATGTTCATATAAGGCTTAACTAAGAGCAGAGGCACGAATCAAAGTGATGCGGAAGCAATGCCACTTGCATAGATGCCCTAGTCTACCCATTCCTCACCGGCGATAACTTAAGTTCCTACGGGGAGATCCTTAAGCAAAATTCTCAAAGGTTGTCTTATGAGCGCCTACAGTGGAAACTTAATGGTCCAAACTTCACAGGTCAAGGTTTAATGTACTACAAGTCGCAGCCTGTCTCTGATACCATAATTGTAACACCCCAACCCGATAAGGGTAGAAGTATTACATTATGGTGACATATCAAAGCAAACACAAGCATACGAATAGTAATACAAAAGAATCTCAAAGGTTACAAAGGAAAATCTGAAGTACAAGGTTACAAATGAGAAAAATCAATAAAATACTAAGTCTGAAAATGTAAACACTTCTAATCATCTCTAATTCCGAATAGCTATCCAAGTGTAGTCTTCTAAGTCCAAAGTACTCTCCACTCATAACCCAGCTTCCTACTAAAAACCTGCCGCAGGAAAAGAAATGCGGCTAAGCTTAAAAAGCCCAGTGAACATGATGCGTGGGAATCGCACCTTGCTTTACCTCTCGAGGGATCTCGAGAAGCTTACAACCCCCACCAGGCAGTGTACCTGATCGTTGTAGTATAGTATAGTGACAAGTACTGGGGGATTGATCGTTCAGCTTAGGAATAGTGTCGCTAGGATTAGAAAACCTAATTAATAGTTCTAAAGGTGAGAGATGATTATTTTTGTATTTTTTATATTTTTATAAAAGCAAGTAAAATCTCGGGTTTTGGAAGAGTGGGCGGAATTAGTTGCTATTCAACTAACCCAAAACTAAGATGCAATAAAAATAAAATAATAAAAATGAAAATAAACTAATTATACTAAGGTTGTGAGCAGTAATTGGAGAAATTGTGTTTACTTAGACTTCACTACTCCCTAGATATCTTTTACATGTTAATTACTTGTTACACTTGTATGGATGACGGATTGTATTCCTTAATACCATTCGTGGGGTGGCATACATAACTCCCCAACTCTATGAGCTCTTATCTCCTCCTACACCATGACCCAGCACAACTATAGGGATTGTAAACAGTGGCTCATGCATTAAATACAACCAATAAAGACCTAGTACGCCTCGGTTCATGTTTCTTAAGACGTTCAAGCATGTTACCATTTGGAGATCTGCCAGTTTTCTTAAGCCTAACATATAATATCATTCATCCAAAACAAGAATAGACAAGTAATCAACACATAATCAACATCTAGGTTTCATTAGATCTAAGCAAACACAAAAGAGATCTAGCCTAGCATAGTAGAATTGAGACAAGAACAAGATATAAACAACCAACACATAGACATATTGATTGAATTGGAAGAACACTTATCTCAATTACAATGCAAGGTCTCAAGGGTTTGGAACCCTTGAAAAACCTGTAAAAGATACACCAAATTCGTCTTTAGGGTTTCACCAAAACTTCTCTTTTTTTAATGAAAAAACTAGAAAACTATATATAGGAAAAGTAGGCTGACGGCGTCAAGAGTTACTTGTGACGCCGTCACCTCGCCGCCATATACTTCCTCGGACGGCCTTGATCTACTTATGACGGCCTATGTGACGCCGTCACCGACCACGGTATTTTATTCTTGCCACTTTGACGCCGTCATGAGGGAGTTTGACGCCGTCACCACCTTCGGTATTTTAATCTTCATGTCTGACGCCGTCAAGATATTACTCTTGACGCCGTCACCTTGTATCTTCAGCATGGAAATTTGGTACTTTGCCATTTTCTTCACTTTTATGCTCCAAAAACGTCCAAAATGGCTTCTTTTCCAGAATTCACTCTCCAAACACCTAAAATCACAAAAGGAACGATTTAGGGCAATATTTGATCAAATAAATTCGGATTCGGGCTTAAATGACCCCCTAAAAACGGATCATTTTTCGCCTCATCATATACCCTTACACTTGAGATTTGCTTGTCCTCAAGCAAATGCGCTTTTATTCTACTCGAAAGACAAGTTAGGGGTCATTTAACACTAATATAAAAGTAATTACAACAAATAATCGTTCCACTAAAGACCAATAGACAAGCACGGAGGTCATACACAAGCACCTCACAAATAGTGTTTAGATACTCACATCTCTCGGGTGTAATAAAGTAATATAACATTATGGAAATGGAAGATATCTCTCACTACCTGTCATAGCAAAATAGATTACCATAGGCTTGGGAAAGGATCAAACCTCCACCACATGGCGTAAGCACCTAGGATAAACTATCAAAGAGGTCTTTTAAAGGGTTGTAACGTTAGGTATAGGGATATGAATTACACGGTTTTGTTGGATAAAGGAAATTTTACTGGTGGCGAGTTAACAATCTTGGTCAATTACATGTACAAGATGGCGTTGCTAAGCCAAGACTAGACTCGACTTAAGCTAATAAATGAAAAATAACAAAAACATAAAATAAACATAGAATAAAAACGGGATGGTAGTCCGTATGTTTTTTTTTTTTTTTTTTTTTTTTTTTTCTTCTTTTCTTTTTCCTTTTTCTATTTTTTTTCTTTTTCTTAATTTTTTCGATTTTTTTTTTTTTTTTTTTTTTTTTTTTTTTTTTGCATACACTCTTACCCTACCATCCAAAATAATACATCATAGGGGTATGAGAATTCCCCTTACACTTGAATCTTTACATACTTTACAATCAACTAATCTAATGACTCGAATTAAGAAAATCAAAACACTTGGAGCACTTTTAAGATTAACGCACATATGGGGGTAATATATTATGTTCTTCCCCATTACTCCATAAAATAAGTACTTACCCATGAGTCCCAATAATCCCAAAACAATATGTACAATGATATGACTCGACTTAGCAACCATGTAATCAATTAGAAAGTTAACTTAGGGTTTAACAAATAACAATAATGCACTAAAAATGAGCGCATACACGGAAGGCTAAGGCGATTTGGGTGTACATTTAAGTGGGGTGTAACAAATTCTTCCTTTAAGTAAAATGCTTAAAGTTAGAAACGAAAAGATAGGCTCAGAGGGGTGTACTAGGGGTTTCGTGTACTAAAAATGAGTACAACGCTAAGGGTGTGGGAAAAATTAGTTGACTTAACTAGCCAAGTAATATGACTTAAATGGTCAAGTAATTATGATACGGGTTTAACACAAGGGTGATCCTAATGCCTCTTATCATGTAGTAAATCCTACCACACGAATGTAGTCTCACTCGCGGTCTCGGGATGCATCACTAACGCAAGTTCTAGAATGTAAATGCTACCGGTACACTCATAAGCACTAATAGTAAATGCTTTTCCTATCAAATCTAAAGGCGAACCTCACATTTTTGGGTGGAAAATTTTTCTGAATATACGGTTATGTGCTAGTCATACAATCTCCTATCCATGAGACGCTTGCTATGGCTAAAGTTTCACTCCTAAATGTTGTAAAAAATTTTAAATTTGGCGCTAAAATTACACTAACAAGTATTTCTCATAGTTTTATTACACATCTACTATCAAACAAAACAAACTCAAGCGAAAGTGCATATGTAAGGTATCATCTTTTTACCCTCCCCTTACACTTAGGATGAACATTGTCCCCAATGTTCAAGTAAAGAATGTAAAAGTTAAGAGGTAAAGAGAATGAAATCAAATACTCCCCTGATTCGCTCGGTATGGATTATAGGTTGGCCAGGTTAAATCTTCCTCCAAGAAAACGAACAATCAAAGCTTCCCTTCCAGAATATAAATCATCTTCTTGTCATAAATAACCTGTAAATCCTGACAACAATAGACAAGGCAACCTTGCGTAAAATCGGCGGCATCCTATATAAGTTACTAAATCCTAGAAAACAAAGTAAGATATAATGCTTGTGGAATGAAGTTTGCAGATTTCCTGGAGATTATAAAACTTAATAATTCACAAAAACCATAAGACTCCGTTAGAAAAACAAAACTGGTAAAATTTCCAGATTTTAACTCCTGACGCCGTCAAGAGCAATACTCTGACGCCGTCAGAATGGACCTGCAGAAATTCTTATGTTAAGTTTCCGGAAAATTTCTGGAAAAACTTTGTCCTACTTCCTGGAAAATCTTGCAAAACTTCATTATGACTCAATACAAGCATTTGACTCTAACAAGTACAAATATACATGTTCATTAAATATTGTGGAGAATCATGATCGGTTTGTTTCTTAAAAACATATTTGGGGTTTCCCCTTACACTTATCTTTTGCAAAAATACCTTTATGTTGAAGTTAAGACTAGGCCAAACAACATAATAAAGTATTTCCACATTTTAGTTGAGAAACATGATTAACCAACAATAAAAATAAAACATGCATACGGAAACAAATAACAATCAAACAAATAAAATCACACAAAACATGGGTTGCCTCCCAAGAAGCGCTTTTCTTTATTTACGAGTCTTGTAGCTAGACTCAAAGTCATGGGTTACTACGTGATTCGGGTGAGTTCCTCGTTGAGGACATCTTTGGGATCAAACTTAGGTTTCAACTTTCTATCTGTTTCCTTAGTATGGTATGACCTTTCAAACTTTTCTCCATCCGGATCATACAAGGTCATTCTAATATGCCATGACCCGTCACCTTCTTTAGGTGGCTTATCCCACCTCCATTTACACTTATCTCCCTCTCTTTTCCATTTATTCCTTTCTATGTTGATGGGCATTACGCTTAATAACTCAATCATCTTCCTAAAGACTAAGGGGTCCTCAAAGGGGTCTAGCTCCTCATCTCTAGCTATGAGTTGTTCTACCGAATGTGTCTTTTCAACAAAGTCCTTCTCTAGATAGAATGGGCATTGAGGTCCTATAAAGTTCCTTTCATATCTAGATGGTCTCCTATTCATCTCTACCCAATGCGGTGTTGGTTCCTCATCACAATCATAACTATGCTTCTTAACATCATACACCGACCAAGTATCGCCTTCACCTACCGTTATCTTTGATTTCTTGCAATCTATCATGGCACTAGCGGTTGCTAAAAATCCTCTTCCTACCAATAATGGGCATGTAGTGTCACTAACCATGTCTAGGACGTGAAAATCCGCTAAAATAGTTAACTTCCCTACGTGAACAACTACATCCTTAATCATTCCAACCGGGTGTGCAATACTTCCATCCGCTAGACCTATCAATACCTCCGTTTCCTCTAACTTTCCTAGCTTAAGAGTGGTGAATAAGGATAAGGGAATCAAGTTGAGGCTTGACCCTAAATCGGCTAATGTGTCGAAAGCTTCGGATCTTCCTATCTTACAAGGCAAAACAAATATGCCCGGGTCATCAAGCTTTTTAGGTAACTTATTTTGAACGAAGGCGGTTCCATTTTTGCCTAGCTTACATTTCTCATACTTTTCTAGGAAGGCACTATAGTAGGGAGCACGCGCTAAGACATCAATGACGGGGCGTTCTAGGTGAAGTTCTTTGAATTCATCGTCAAGGTCTTGCGTAAGAGGTGTTTCAACAATGCTTTTGACCGGTTCTATTGTGGGTGTTTTATTTGATTGGTCCTTTTGGGGAACTAGGTTTTGTTTGAAACACGTGCTCGTTGATTTGACCGAATAATATTGTGGACACGAAGCGGGTGACGAAACGGATGATATGGAATTAATGGTTAGTTTCGGATTCTTGATCGTGTCACTTGGGAGTGCTCCCATTTCTCGGTCATTGAGAACTTTCAACAATGTGTCAATTCTAGTGGTCATCTCGCTTTGCTTTTGTTTGAAATCGGCTTCAAACTTGGATATGCGAGCTTCTTGAGATGCCATGAATTTCGACATCAATCCTTCAAGATTGTTGGTACTACCATAGTTGTTAGAAGGATTGTTGTTGAAGGTACGGTTGGATGGTGGACCGTTTGATTGGTAACGATTAGGCGGGTTGGAAGAATTGGGTTGATTTTGCTTCCACCTAAGGTTTGGGTGATTTTTCCATGAGGGGTTGTATGAATCACCGTATGTGTTTGGCTCGGGCTTGAAAGTGTACCACTTATCTCCCGCTTTGTCGGTACGCGTGGATACGTAGTCCGCAAAAGCTGTTCCGGGGAGTTCCACACAATCATGAGTGTCATGGGGACCACTACATAATTCGCATGAAGAAGTGATTTTGTTCACTTGGCTTGAATGTTTCGGAGCTTCGTAAGATTTCATGAGAAACTTGACTTGGTCCTCAAGTTCCATGATCCTACGGTCGGGAGTGCTTGAATTGTTCGAAGGCAAAGATATTGCCTTGACCGTTTTGTTCAAATCACGGGGATCATTCCAACTTTCATTGTCATAGAGAGCAAGATCTTCTATGAGTTCCCATGATTGTTCCGCACTAAGATCACGTAGCTTACCACCGGCCGATTGGTCAATGGTTCGCCTCGTGGAGATGTCGATATGGTCATAGAAGATTTGGACTTGGAGCCAAAGATCTATGCCATGATGAGGGACTTTTTGGAGTAAGTCCTTGAAACGAGTCCATGCTTCATAAAGAGATTCATTTTGACGTTGTTGGAACATCAAGATGTCATTCCTAAGCTTAGTAGTTCTCCCTGGTGGGAAAAATTGAGCAAGGAAACGAGTGGTGAGATCATCCCATGTGGTGATGGATCCCGCGGGTAAACGCTCAAGCCATTGACTAGCTTGATCCCGTAGAGAGAATTGGAATAGGCGTAAACGGGTAGTCTCTCTAGTTTCAACACCTAGGTCCATGGAATCTACGATTTTGAGGAAGTCCTTAAGATGTTGGTTTGGATCTTCGGAACGAAGTCCATGGAATGCACATCCGCTTTGCACCAACCGGATGGTGTCGGATCGCAAGGGGGTCACATTGTCTCCGGTGAGCTCAATGGTGTTTCGGTAGCCTTGGTGGCTAGGTCGGGAATACTCTCCTAAGGTTCGGGGCCTAAGGGGTTCCAATGGTGGGTTTTGTTGTGGTGGGATGATGGGTTCAAAGATGTTACCACCTTCCATGATATCGGATGGTAAAGAGTTACGAACAAAGGCACGAAGAAATAAGATAGACTAAAGAAGACCTAAAAATAAAAATAAAAATCTTACTAGAAAGGAATCTAGCAAGTAGACCTAATAAAAAGAAATCCAAACCTAGACAATAACTATTCCCCGGGCTGCGGCGCCAAAAACTTGATGCGTGGGAATCGCACCTTGCTTTACCTCTCGAGGGATCTCGAGAAGCTTACAACCCCCACCAGGCAGTGTACCTGATCGTTGTAGTATAGTATAGTGACAAGTACCGGGGGATTGATCGTTCAGCTTAGGAATAGTGTCGCTAGGATTAGAAAACCTAATTAATAGTTCTAAAGGTGAGAGATGATTATTTTTGTATTTTTTATATTTTTATAAAAGCAAGTAAAATCTCGGGTTTTGGAAGAGTGGGCGGAATTAGTTGCTATTCAACTAACCCAAAACTAAGATGCAATAAAAATAAAATAATAAAAATGAAAATAAACTAATTATACTAAGGTTGTGAGCAGTAATTGGAGAAATTGTGTTTACTTAAACTTCACTACTCCCTAGATATCTTTTACATGTTAATTAATTGTTACACTTGTATGGATGACGGATTGTATTCCTTAATACCATTCGTGGGGTGGCATACATAACTCCCCAACTCTATGAGCTCTTATCTCCTCCTACACCATGACCCAGCACAACTATAGGGATTGTAAACAGTGGCTCATGCATTAAATACAACCAATAAAGACCTAGTACGCCTCGGTTCATGTTTCTTAAGACGTTCAAGCATGTTACCATTTGGAGATCTGCCAGTTTTCTTAAGCCTAACATATAATATCATTCATCCAAAACAAGAATAGACAAGTAATCAACACATAATCAACATCTAGGTTTCATTAGATCTAAGCAAACACAAAAGAGATCTAGCCTAGCATAGTAGAATTGAGACAAGAACAAGATATAAACAACCAACACATAGACATATTGATTGAATTGGAAGAACACTTATCTCAATTACAATGCAAGGTCTCAAGGGTTTGGAACCCTTGAAAAACCTGTAAAAGATACACCAAATTCGTCTTTAGGGTTTCACCAAAACTTCTCTTTTTTTAATGAAAAAACTAGAAAACTATATATAGGAAAAGTAGGCTGACGGCGTCAAGAGTTACTTGTGACGCCGTCACCTCGCCGCCATATACTTCCTCGGACGGCCTTGATCTACTTATGACGGCCTATGTGACGCCGTCACCGACCACGGTATTTTATTCTTGCCACTTTGACGCCGTCATGAGGGAGTTTGACGCCGTCACCACCTTCGGTATTTTAATCTTCATGTCTGACGCCGTCAAGATATTACTCTTGACGCCGTCACCTTGTATCTTCAGCATGGAAATTTGGTACTTTGCCGTTTTCTTCACTTTTATGCTCCAAAAACGTCCAAAATGGCTTCTTTTCCAGAATTCACTAACCAAACTCCTAAAATCACAAAAGGAACGATTTAGGGCAATATTTGATCAAATAAATTTGGATTCGGGCTTAAATGACCCCCTAAAAACGGATCATTTTTCGCCTCATCAGAACAGATATATACAAAAGGGAACAAAGGATAACGAAAGAACAAAGATATAATGTAAGGTGCATTGGGAAAACATAAGGTATAATCAAAGGATAACATAAGTATGAGATAATAAGTAACAAATCAAAGTGTAAGATAAGGTAATCAGAAATGAATCAATCTGTAAGATCAGTCGTCAAATCCCGAGTCCGAACAAATCATATCACATATCATATCATAGTAACCATAGAGGAGCGACCTCTCAAAATGTGAAGACACGGATTGCACCCATGCACATTCACCAAACATATAATAGTCATAATTATAATCATGTCAAATCCATCGAACACAAAATGAACCTAGGATTGCAATCCATACGCCCCCCGAACAAATAATCATAATCATCATAATAATCATAAAGCGCGCATATCATATAAATGGGGACGGTGTGAGAAATCACTCACCCACACGTGAGTCATGCCACTGGTGCATCAATGACACGGCCATGTTACCTTCATGGCTAGGAAACGAACTTGGCTCGGGTATCAAACTAAAGGGTTCAAATGTCATATCATATCAAAGTCAAAGTCTAAGTCATCAAAGAGTCATAATCAAAGTCCAAATGTCAAAGGTCCATATCAAAGGTTCAAAGCAAAGGTTCATGTCAAAGGTTCATAGCAAAGGTCAAATAGAGCATAAGTCAAAGAAAGCCATACTAAGAAGGCTCAGATCAAGGTATCATAATCAAAGCTAATATCAAACAAATAACGAATCATGAGAAACCTTAAGAGATAAGGTCAGAATATCTGTACCTTAGACCGCAAGTGCAAACATAACAGAAACATAAAGATCGAAATCAAACTCCTTCTTCAGCAAATCTACATGAATACATGATCGTCTTATTATTAATAACTTATTTCAAGTCAGCTTACTCATTTTAGTCGGCTTTCCATTTTTTTGCAATTTTCCATTTATAGAAACTTTCCAAAAATAGTAAGTTTCCGGTTTAAGTATTTTTAGCCATTTTAAGTAACTTCTATTTTTAGTAGATTTTCCGAATTAATAAGTTTCCATATTTAATAAGTTCCCAGAATAGTAGTTTAATACTTCTAAGGTTATAATAGACAATTTATAATATTTGAGGGTTAAAATGGCAATTATAATCATTTAGGATTAATTATGTCAATTTAGTAAAGTTTAGGGTCAAAATGTAAATTATCAAAATTAAATATTAAGGATGCCAAATAAAATCATTTTAAAGTTTATACTATAATTTTATATTAAGATGATTGTTTTATACCCCGTCGTTCATAATTTATTAACGCACCCTCGACATAAAAATTTAAACCGCAACGACCAAAATATTATTATCACATGCATGACTCGTTTTTAAAAATCACCCACACATACGTGAAACAAGCATGCACCAAAGCCAAACATTAATCAACCAACATAAACATCTAATAAATTAATAAATCCTAACGTATAAAAGTCAAATTATATGTTATATGTGAAAGACCAAAAAAATGTATTACTAACTCACGCCTAATATTCTGACTCAATTTATTTTGAATCACAAACACACTTTCACATGGCTATACAAAATTAAATACGAAGCACTCTCTTATTCGACCACAGTAAAATACGACAACAATGCATGCCTTTTTTTTTCTTTGTTTCACACATAGGACTCTAGTTATAAGATGGAGTGTAAATATTAAGTGAACATGCATAAAAAAGACTGATGCAAATATCCCCAACATGTATACTCAATTCGACATGCATATATATCATTTCATGCGATTCATAATCATCATTTTGTGAGAGTATTTTTGTGATTTCATGCAAAGTTATATTCGATTGAAATTGTGCAGCATAAGCCGATCAAGAGGGCGTAACTACGGCTAAAAAAGAAATCATTTAACGAGGAATTGAACAAGGTCGGTCGAGGTTACCTTTACCGCGTGAAAACTAGGAAGAGAATAACGACACAGGAATCGAGTACCAAGCCTACAAACTACACCAAAACCAAGCAACTCCAAACCCTTGAATCAAGAACAAACACCCACGTCCAAAACTCCTACTGAACCAGCAACAACCCACGATCATGAGCTCAACAAAGACCATGAATGGCTCTCCTTTCTGCCCTCCTTCGATCGACAGAAAAATGGAGGAAGAAGATAGCCACCGCTTGTGTTTTTGTTTTAGGTTTTAAGGTTTGTAAAGTTTTTGTGAAATAAAAGAGTGTGATATATTTGTAGGGTGGATTTGATTCAGTTATGAATTTGAAAACGAGTAAGACTTGGGCTAAGTAAGGGAAGTGATATAAATAATGGGATTTGATTGGAGGTTTGCCAAGAATATCACAATCACGCATTTGGACCTTATCACGATTACGTTTAAGTGTAACGAAATAAAAGGTTCGGCTAAGGATCAAAGAAACGTGCACAATATTTCAAATGTGTACAAATGTGTTAAACATAAGTCTTAATATTCGTATTACATATATATGTTCAATTATTGACGTGGCAAGTACTTAGGTTATAATCGGGATGCAATAACTTAAATATTAAACGTATTTTATAAATTTGAGTTAAAAGGGTAATTTGGGGATTTTACGTATTCTGAAATTTTGGGTTTTACACAGGAACTTTATAAAAATATAAAAAATTAATAAGTACTTATAAATAAGCTATTTTTATAATTAATTACTTATTATTTATTAAAACCTAATTAAAATATTTTAATTATAATTTATACTAAACTAATTTATAAAATTATGAAATTTTTTATATAAATACGATTTAGTAGCAGGGTCATAGGAAAAATAAGAGGAGGGGGAAAGTACCACTAATAAGCAGGTAAATAAGCTAAAACAGCTTATAAGAGCAAAATGGGAAAAAGTGGTTAAAATGATTAATTGTGTAGGTATAAAAGAAAAAAGACCCAAGGGCATGATGGTAGCAGAGTGTGGTGTGTGTGTCTATGATGTTGGCCATGTCCCAGGTTCGAATCCCTTTAACCCCACTTTTTCCAATTTATTTTTTTCTTTGTTTTTCTTTTTACTAAACTACTTAAATACTAAAAACAACAAACTTTTATAAAAGCTAATTTTTTAAAACTACAAAATAAGCTCTGTTAAGAGCTTAATTTTACCTCAGAAAGCTTTTTCAAGGCTTAACTTGGATTTGATCATGAAAAGCTATCTAAATAAACTACCAACTGAACATTAAAGACCAAAGAAGCTATAAGGCACTGATTTTGACACAAATAAGCTAAAAAGGACTGATGAGCACAAGTAAATAAGCTTATAAGCACAATAAGAAAATTTAAACCTTACTACCAATAAGCAGGATACACTGGCAACTTGCAGGCTTATTTCTAGGCTTATCAAATAAACTAAAGGCCAAATTAAACCTAAAAGATTAGCTTATCAGCTTTCCAAAAAGCTAAGAAACACATGATGGGGCCCACCAATAAGCCAGGAAATGGCTTTTGAAAGTTGGGGTTTTGGACCAGATAAGCTGGTGAAGGGCATAAGCATGCCCTGCAGGCCTGTTTAAGCACTCCCATAAGCCACAATAAAAATCACAAAAATAAGCTGATTGTGGATTTCTAAAGCTAAGGTGGGTGACTTTGAGTTGTGAAAAGTTCAAGTCCTAATTCCAAACAGAAAATTCATGAAAATGCCTACAAGATTTGACTTTCTGCCTAATATGCAATTTGACTTTTTTAGTATTATGAACCTATTTGACTAATATGAGATTAGAACTTAATTTATTGACTGAAAATGTTAAGATAAGCTGTAATGAGATGAACTTAGGATACTACAACAACTTTTGAACCAAGATGAGTAATTATGACCCCAAAATTCCTTAACAGTGAACTGTATTGGAGGATTATGATGATTTTTGACTTTTTACTTTATAAGTGCAAATTTTATTACCTAACTAACCTAACTAATACTAGTGCAGATCTAGGATACAGATACTTGAGCAAATGAACATCAAGCACACTCAATAACTATGTTAGCCAAACACCCCCTTAATTATCAAGTTACACTACCAATCCTATTTGTAACCTTGCACCTACTTTTTAATTATTGAAATCAATTACTTAAACTATATTAAGGCTACTAGAACACAGCTAACCCCTAGGTAATGTAGATTCAGTTAAGACTTAATTTAGGTAGTAAGAGTGTGATATAAGGCTAAGTCTTGCAAAAACTAGATACTAACTACTTCAATAACTCAAATAATCAGTAACACACACACAAATAACTACTAACTACAGTAAATAACCTATATTAAGACATATGCAAAAGCTAAATAGAGAACTTACTTGAAAAAGGCTTTAATGGAAATGGACTATGCAGCCTGTGATATCAAGAACCAAGAACCAAGAACCATGGAATTGTACCTAACCTAACACCTCCCCATGGAGTTATAAAACCCTCAGCAATCCATATCAGACCTGCTCCAATGCATCATCTTCATAACACTGGTTTTTGATTTTTCTTGTATTTATTTAGTATTTTTGAGTAATTTAAGTAAAGACTGATTATAATGCTTTAGGAGCTTATGAAAGCTTAAAAGTGACTTATATGAGCTATTATAACCATAAAACAACTACTGTGAACAAGATTAAAGCAAAGTGTCAATTTCACTCTAATATTGCCAAAACAGAATTTATGAAATAATACTTGAAATTAAGATAAAATAAAAGCGAGATTACATTGAAATTATTGAGTACAACATTTTTAAGCTGAAAACTACAACTAGAATGTAAAATTACACTAAGTGGACAAGTTTTACACTAAGCTACACTAAACTATCTACACTTGCTCTCTTCTGCTTCTCCCTGCTTTTATAGATGTCCCAACAGGTTCCAGGTGTCCTTCTGATTAAATTACACCAATTTGCAGCCCTTGGATTGCTCCAATTCAGCCTAGCCGTTTAAGCTGATTTTGGCGCCAAAAGTCATATTGGTTGAATTGGACTATTTCAAGGCAATTAATGATACTTGTGTTGTTGTGGAGGTGAAGGGGGACACAATGGAGTGTAGAGGTGAGCTATGGGTGGTTGTGTAAGTATTGGCAGGCCGTAGGGGGTAGAGATGTAGGGATGCTATGTGTTGACCCCTGGTGCAACCCCAAAGGTTTGGTTTTTTTTGAGGAGGTGACAGCTAGGGGGTGAGGTGGTGAAGGTGGAAGCAGGTGGTGGAGGGTGTGGGAGAGTAGCAGGTTGTGGGGGGGGGGGGGGTTGAAGAAGGAGGTGGAGTGGGTTTGACCAAGGGGTTTGACCCTGGTAAATATTAAATGTAAAAAAAGGTTTTGGGCTTTGTGGTTTTGAGCTTGGGGTTTAGACTGGACCAGGGTATTTTAGTGTTTGGATTTGGTTATTTTGGTTTAAATACAAAAAGGGTCCATATGGTTTGTATAATATTTCAAGGACCAATATTGTAAAGTCTGAATTTCCAAGGACTGATTTTGTAATTCTTCCAAAGTTTATCAAAAGGGACTTTTCTTGCCACATAAGAATAATACAAGGACCAATATTAATATTTTCCAAAATAAAACACTCGGGGACCATTTTTGCCAAATTTGCAAAGTTGAGGGGTTTAAACTGTAATTTTCCAAAAGTTGTCAAAAGTGACTTGATTTGTCAGGATAAATAGTACAAGGGCTATAGATGTAAGTTTTCCAATTTAAAATACCCAGGGACTATTTTTGCCATTTTTTAAACTGTAGGGACTAATTTTGTAATTTCCTCAAACTTTTTATCCAAGGGTCAAACTTGATAACTTGTGAATTCCCAAGGGCCATTTTTGACTTTTTCTTCCAAAATAAACTTCCAGGGACCAAAACTGTCATTTCTTGAAAGTTCAGGGACTAATTCTGCCAATTGTGCAAACTTTGCTCGTTTTGCACCTGAAACATATAAAAACACAATCCAAAGATATTTATAGTATTATGTGGTGTTTCTGTGTGTTTTTAACTGTTTTCGTAGTTTAAACGGGACAGAAATGATGAGTATTTAGAGACTCATCAATCCCCTACACTAAACTATTGCTAGTCCCTAGCAATCTAGAATCCAATAACACCCCGTTTTGAAAATTTAATGGATTTGTTGTCTCTTTACCAGATAGCCATTTCTTCTGGAGTAGCCAATATTTTAGTATGATACTAAGGTACATTGATAACCAAATGATTTTAAGCAAACCATCAGCTTTCAACGGATTTGATTTGTCTTTACCAAAATCCGTTTGCTTATGGACTAGCCAACTCTTTGATACAGTTATCATCTTGGTGAGTTGATTACCAATTATGGTTTTTCTACTGCCTTTACCACAAGCCATAACCTTGCGGGCTAGCCAACTCTTTACTTTTAAGGATATGGTGAGTTGAATACCATATAATTTTTGGCAAATTGTCAGCCATAAACGGATTTGAGATATCTTTACCAAGAGCCGTTTGCTCTCGGATTAGCCAGTCCTTATGTGGGTTAGACATGGTGGACTGATAACCATTTGTTGTGTTAGTGCAAAGTGTGAAATCGTAGAGGGGAATTGTGAAATCGTAGAGGGGGGGGGGGGGTGAATACGTTTCCGTTTAAAAATCTTTAAACTTGTTGTATCAAATATATTATAAACCATTGTGTTAAGTTACGCCATAATTAGTCCGGTTTGTTTTTTCTTTTCTAAAAACATCCATATGACAAATTTCCGATCAAGCTTGTTGTAATATGAGAAATGCTACTAATAGTCTTATGACTAATATAAAGCATATGATATACCAAGTTGTCACACAAGCATAAACATCAAGTCACAACACAACACAAACAATAATATAGTGCAAGTATAAAAGTAAAAGGAAAGAGCAAACCGAACACGAGGATTTATAGTGGTTCGGTCACGGATATCCTCTCCGCCCCACTCCACTCCCCGAGTACCCAACTCGAAAGTTACTTCACTAGATCAACAAGCTCTCTTATTGGCGGAGAAAACCTTACAATCGTCGCTTACACTTTTTCCGGTACAAAGCTACATACCGAGTTCTTTTACAAGGTACAACCACTCCTATCGTTGCCTATACAATATTTTCGACACTAAGCTAGATGTCGAGTTCTTTTCCAAGGGTACAACCACTCCCGCTAGTTCTTTTACAAGGGTACAACAACTCCTGCTATGTTTTGTGGCCCAGCATAGAAACCTTGTGTTTTATGGCACAAACACATAAACCATCTAATCTATAATAAAGAGTACAATGATGATCCAAGACATAAATGTCTAATGGATATGAATAACTAATCTAAAAGAACTTCCATTGATAGAAAGCCTTCAATGACTGAAGATCACAAGTTCTCCAATCTTGTTGTGATGGATCTTCATATATGTATGCATGTGGTGGATGATGATGGCAAGATCTCCAAGCTTCTTTGGTGGATCAAGATGTATGATATGCTTACAACAAAGATGAATGTTAGAAACATTATAATCATGATGATAAGGGTGACTAGTTATAATGAGGGTGATCTAAGAACTTTTGTGAAAACACCTTTTCCCAAACATCAAAATAAGCAAAATGGACACAATAAGCTTATATAGTTGACTTTTGTTGACTAAGGATATGAATGAGCCTCTGTGGGGTCCACAGGGGTAGATTTTTGTTCAAATAAGTAAAGTGGACTAATAAGAAGCCAAAACAACTAAAGGTTACCACTGATAAGCAAATAAGCACTCAAATAAGCACTTAGTATCCTTGATTTTACACAGAAAATGGGACAAACTTGGGGCTGATCTAGGGGGCCCACAAGGGTGTTTAAGCTCAAAAGCTTAATGGAATTAGCATGAGGGCCAGCTTGTGAGTCCATAGAACCAAGAGTTACCAAGTGGGTCCCACTTATGAGTTCTGTGGGACCCACAGAAGGTGAGACAGAACAAGGGTTGCTGCTGCAGCAGGGGAGGTTCTCCCCCTGCAGGTGTGTTTAAGAGTCTGTGGGGTCCACAGAAAAAATCACAAAAATATAGTTACTGTGGGATTTCAAAGTTGAGGTGGGGGGCTGCAATTTGTGAAAATTCCAAGGCCTGAATCCAAACAGAAAAATCACAAATATTCTTGGAATTTTTGGAAAAACTGAATAACATGCAATTTTGACTTTTTATGAAATCTACTCTAGTTTGACTAATTTGGATTTAGATTGATTCTAACAAACTGAAAAGGTGATATTAAGTTAATATGAGATGAGATTAAGCTAAAATAACAACTATTGTAGTGATATAATGAGATCAGGACTCTCAAATACTAACAGTTAAACAAGCAAATGAGATTAAAAGTTATTTTGACTTTCTAATGAACAAGCACAGGTTTATATGGTTTGTTTGACCAAATAATACCTAGTATGACATATAGCAAGCAAGAACAACAACTCAAACTCAGTTTAACACCAAAAATTCAACAATTCCAAACAACCCTTAACATGATTGATTTTGAGATTTTCTAAGCAAAGGGTTGAATTAGACCATGAAACTGAATCACAAATGTTTACAATGATATATTATGCTGATTTGAACACAGGAACAACAATCTAAACCACTAACACCTAAGAATCAACATAATGCTATTTTAACTACGAACTTTTAACAAAGAGCAAATATGAAATTTAATGAACAAACTAGTTACATAAGGCAATATATCAACTAACAAACATCAAACAAACACAAAACAACACAGATAATCACTTAACAAGGTAGAACAAGGAATTTAAGAAAATTCTTACAAAATGCAATCCTGCCAATTCCAAACCAAGAACCAACCTATTGCTTTCCACAAAGCTCTAAACCAAGGCAATCCATGATAAACCCTGCTCCAAGCTTTCTTTCATAGTTTCCACTGATTTTTTATATTTCTTTTCTTTTCTATTTTATTTATTTCTTTTTGTATTTTCCTTTTTTAGTAATATTGAATATTAAGGTCTCTAAAAGCTTATCTAAGCTTTTTCAGGAGCTTAAGTGAGCTATAGAGTCAACTAAACAACAATATTAACCAACAGTATTTAAAATGACATGAAAATTAAAGACGGATTAAGCAACAACTTGAATTTTAAAGATAAACTGAAAATGAGTTCAAATTACATCTAGGTAACAGAATACAAGTTTTAGAAAGCAAAGATTACAACTAATTTTGAGTTTACACTAGCTACGATTTTATCTAGACTAAACTAAACTAATTAACTACTCTCTTCCTCTCTGCTCTTTCTTTTCTGATTTATAGTGACCCACTAGGATTTCTGAGCAAATCCCATCAAAAATCTTGACCATTGGATCTCTGTAATTGATTCTAGCCTTTGAAAGTGCTTTTGGCGCCAAAAGTTCCTGTGGTTGCTTGGAGAGGGTTTTCAGGCATTAAATGCCCTTGGTTTGTTATGGAGGTGGAGGGGACAGGGTGTGAAAGGTGGTAGCAAGTTGGGATGGTGAAACCACTGAGGTGGAGGGTGGTTTGGGTTTGCAGTGGTGGGAGTGAAGGGTGAACAGGGATAGTGGTATTGGCGGGGTCAAACGAGGTCAAACCCCTGGTGATATTAAACATGGGGTTGGGTGGGCTTATAATGGAGTTGGGCCAGGGGTATTTGTGGGCTGGAAAGGGTTGTGTTAGTGGGTTAGATTTGGAATGGATAATAGAAATAAAAAAGGGTCCATTTGGTTTTATAAATATCACAAGGACCAAATTTGTAACATTCTAAAAATTGAGGGGCTGGTTTTATAAATTTCCCAAAGTCATCATAAGGGTTGAATTTGTCAAGGATGAATAGTACGAGGTCCATTTTGATAAATTCCAATTTTTGGAATTCCAGGGACTAATCTTGCCAAATTTGAAACTTCAGGGACCAAATGTGTAATTTC
This sequence comes from Artemisia argyi, assembly GCA_030686995.1. Classification (NCBI taxonomy): domain Eukaryota; kingdom Viridiplantae; phylum Streptophyta; class Magnoliopsida; order Asterales; family Asteraceae; genus Artemisia; species Artemisia argyi. The sequence continues at coordinate 15,282,020 of CM060697.1, read as the reverse complement.
TTCAAAACTTTCACCCAGGGATCAAATTTGACAACTTGTGACTTTCCAAGGACCAAAGTTGACTTTTCTTCCAAAATATTCCACCAGGGACCAAATCTGTCAATTTCTAATAGTTCAGGGACTGAAACTGCCAATTGTGCAAACTTTGCTCGTTTTTCATCTGTTTTCAATCTTTTTGCACCTGAAACATATAAAAACACTTTCCAAGGATATTTATAGTATTATGTGGCATTTCTGTGTGTTTTTAATTGTTTTTGCAGTTCAGATGGGTATTAAATGATGAGTATTTAGACACTCATCAGTCCCCCACACTAAACTATTTCTAGTCCCTAGCAATATAAAATCCAAGAACAACCCGTTTTGAAAGTTTAATGGATTTGATGTCTCTTTACCAAAAGCCATTACTTCTGGAGTAGCCAAATGTTTTAGTTCAAGTAAGAACCATGGTACACTGATAACCATGTGATTTTGAGCAAACCACAAGGTGTCAACGGATTTGATTTGTCTTTACCAGAAGCCGTTTGCTTCTGGACTAGCCAACTCTTGATGAAATTATCATCTTGGTGAACTGATTACCAATTATGGTTTTCCACTGCCTTTACCACAAGCCATAACCTTGCGTGCTAGCCAACTCTTTACTTTTTAAGATATGGTGAGTTGAATACCATATAATTTTGGGCAAATTGTCAGCCATAAACGGATTTGATATATCTTTACCAAGAGCCGTTTGCTCCTGGATTAGCAGTCCTTATGTGGTTTAGACAAGGTGGACTGATAACCATAAAAATTTTGAAATAAAGTGAAAAAATTTTGAAATTTTTGGCCAAAAACGGGGGTACTAGAAGGTATAATATGATCAAATTCGCTAGAATCCCCCCCACCCCCACACTTAGAATTGAATATTGTCCTCAATATTGAAAGTCCCGGCTATTATGCCGACTCTTTGAACGTAAAAAGACAACATTATAAGCTAAATGTGGAAATACCATTTTTCACTTTATTTCTATACATACATTTTTTTAATGAAACTTATATACATGGTAACAACAGCATGGGTAACTCCCCCACACTTAGGGTGAAAACCCCGTATGCATGCTACTGTTTTTGTTTACCGAGTCGCTAGCTTGACTCGACCCCGAATTCATTTGTTCATGGGGAAGTATCATGTGGAAGAGATAATCTCCATCGGACTTTCATTCAAGATGTTTGGATAAACATTTGAAGTATGTGAAAGTTCCACACCGATGAGATAAGTACCCGGCTCAAAAATGATAAGTGAAAATGCCAGGGTCAAAGATAGTGTCTTCATTCCCGAAGGAGTTAAGAACAGGAAAAGCCACGGGATAAATGAAGAAGAGAAAGAAAGTCATGATAAACATCATGACTAACTCATCATCATCAGGAGGAGATTCAGAATGAGAATTCACAATTTCAATATCATGAATCTCCTCATTTAAACTCATTTGGTCTAGACATATCCCGGGTGTGTCTAGATCAAAATAGAAATTATCATACTCCGGCGGAGATATGATATGAGTGAGTTCACAAGAGAACTCCTCAAAGGTGAATGATTCATATTCGGGATTGATTTGAGTGAGTTCACTGGGGAATTCCTCAAAAGTAAATGATTCATATACGGGGAGAGAATTATGAGAATGAGAAGTGGTAATACCACTAATCTTCTCTCCCATATGATCAAAATGGAACGTTTGCAATTCCGGAATAGAATCATTGATCAAAAGCTCACTATCCTCAACGGGGATAGGAGATGAAGTAGGCTTTTCATTAGTAGGCTTTTCATTAAAAGCCTCAATTTTAGAAATGAGAAGATTAACTTTTAATAATGTAAGACGAAGAGATTCGTCTTGGATTATTTCTTCATCATTCCCTTCTTCTAAGCTGACAAGCTCAGAAGGTAATCTATCCACATGACTGATGTCTTCACAAGATAAAGAACTTTCATCAGTATGTGAATCATTAAGCTCGATGTTTGGATTAGAATTTAAAAGATTTTCAATTTCTCCAAGATCGGCTTCGAAGTCAAACAGATCATCATCACTTCCCAATGGAAGTGGATTGATGTGAGTAAGTTCATTTGTCAACTCCTCAAGTAGAGGGTCAACATCAGAATGAGGCAGTGATGCCTCTACATACTCAACTTCTCCATAAGATGTACAATCATTGCTATAATCGGAGAAAGTATCAAATTGATCTTTTGGATTTTCAGGAGGGGAAGATAAATCACACATTTGATCAAAAGTTCCCTGTGACTCACATGGGATTGGGACAAGGTTCTCAACACTAGACTTTATGAATTCGTCCGATTCCTTTTCAGGAGTAGTGCTAAGATGCTCGTCCCCATGCTCAGAGAGTGAGTGGGAACTTCGGGTGTGATAACAGCAGACTGAGGAAGTTGAGAAGGACTAGCAGTGATGGATTCTACAAGTTCCATTATTTCTACTGCTAGTGATTCAGTTATACTCTTTTCTACCTGTATTTCTATTGAAGCAGTTTCAACTGAAGTCGAATCAAAAGGTTTCTCAGATACCTTTGGTATTGGAACAAGGTCATCAATTTCCTCAATAGGATTGACTTTGATTTCCTTGTCCCCCATTATCAAGATATCTGAAGGTTCCTTAGAGTTTTCTTCTTCAAATGGTTCATCCTCATCACTTTCATCCTCAAGATAAAATGAGTCAACAGGAGGTTTTTGTTTCCTAAGAATCAGATCCTGAAGACAGTTTATTCCATTTTGAATGTTCTTGTTGAATTGAGTTTGAGCAGTAATCGTTTTAGTAATCAATTCAACTCTAGCTAACTCGTTCTGAGGAAGTGGTTGAGGGTTTGTGTATTGTGAAGGCTGGTTAAAATCAAATTCATGATTGTTACTAGGAACTTGTTCATAGACAAACTGATTCCTAGTTTGACAATCAGAGTTGTAGTGAGGGCCTCCACAATACTCACAACAGTAAAACTGTTGGGTCTTATTTTGTGGAAGCTGATGGAATGAATTAGTCGTGTCATGGTAGAAATAGGGATTCTGGTTATAGACAGACCCGTTTCCTGGCTCTACCATGCCACAACTAGGGCAATTACCACCATTATAAGGACTACCACACCATTGACAAACAAGAAGGTGAAGATGAGACATTGAAAGAATCAAAGGGTAGGAGGGTAAAGATGGATAATTTTTATAAACATTTTATAAAAATAAGAAATAAAATCTTTTTGGGTTTTTTGTGTTCATTGAAAACTAATTTTCAAATGCTTTTGAGAACAGTTTTGTTTTTATATGATAATAATATGAACAAGGATGGATAAATTTACAATGAACGTATATCCAGATTCACTCATCTGTAAAACCGTTTAGAATACGCGCACAAACTCCCCGGCAGCGGCGCCAAATTTTGATTGGTGCTAAACATTCAGATATTATTGACCAAGGTAAATGGTCAACAAGACAAAAACAGCTTAGACCAATGCTCCAAGGAATACAGTGTTTCCCCGGGTCGTTATGTCCCAACGAGGTGTGATTGTATAAAAACGGGTTTGTGATCGGGTGAATTTGAATGGGAAGTAACCAGATAAAGATTGGGATTTTTTTTACACTAATGGAATGATTAGGAATAACATTATTAACAATTACGGGAAACGGATGTGTAGAAACGTAAATCAAATAAAAATCAGACACGATTGCGTGCTGAGAAAAAGGTGAGTTTTAAGCAAATATAAACTACAGGGGGTGAAAATGGAACTTTTAAAAACTTAATATTAAAAGAAAATTTAATTTAAAAGAAATTTATTTTTTTGATTATTTAATTATTTTTTATTAATTAAAAACTAATTTAACTATTTAATAATTAATAAAAACTATTTTAAATCTACTTTTTAATTACTAATAATACCTAAATGACTTAGAAAATTTAGAAAACTAATTAACCATCACAGGAATCCTAAAAAATTTTAAAAAGTTTATAAAAATTATTTTTAAACTATTTTACTAATTATTATTCTAATTATTAATTAATTACTAATTAAACTAATTAAATTATAAAAATTAGAATATGAACAGTAAAAATTCTAGAAAAATTCCTAAAATTATTTTATAACATATAAAAGCTAGGAAAAATATAAAAACTAGGTATTACTTGATAAAAACCAATTATGCTATTTAGTACTTAAATATTAATTAATAATTAATAAAACTAATATTAAATCTAACAAATACTAAATGACAATATAAAATTCTGGAAAAATTACTAAAAATACTTTAATATAAAAGGAAATTAAGAAAAATATAAAATTGCAAAGTGCTTAATAAAAAGCTAAAAAGGAAAATTAAAAAGATAATTAATAGAAACTATCACTTAATTTTAAATTGGTTTTTTCTGGATTTTCTTTTGGAAATCTATTTTATACCTAAAAACTAAGAACTTTTGTGAAAACACCTTTTCCCAAACTTAAAAATAAGCAAAATGGACAAAATAAGCTTATAAAGTTGACTTTTATGGGGTCCACAGGGGTGGATTTTTGTTCAAATAAGTAAAGTGGACTGATAAGAAGCCAAAACAACTAAAGGGTACCACTGATAAGCAAATAAGCACTCAAATATGCACTTAGTATCCTTGATTTTACACAGAAAATGGGACAGATTTGGGGCTGATCTAAGGGCCCCACAAGGGTGTTTAAGCTCAAAAGCTTAATCGAATTAGCAAGAGGGCCAACTTATGAGTCCAAAGAACCAAGAGTTACCAAGTGGGGCCCACTTATGAGTTCTGTAGGACCCACAGAAGGTGAGACAGAAGAAGGGTTGTTGCTGCAGCAGGGGAGGTTCTCCCCCTGCAGGTGTGTTTGAGAGTCTGTGGGGTCCACAGAAAAAATCACAAAAATATAGTTACTGTGGGATTTCAAAGTTGAGGTGGGGGGCTGCAATTTGTGAAAATCCCAAGGCCTGAATCCAAACAGAAAAATCACAAATATTCTTGGAATTTTTGGAAAAACTGAATAACATGCAATTTTGACTTTTTATGAAATCTACTCTAGTTTGACTAATTTGGATTTAGATTGTTTCTAACAAACTGAAAAGGTGATATTAAGTTAATATGAGATGAGATTAAGCTAAAATAACAACTATTGTAGTGTTATAATGAGATCAGGACTCTCAAATACTAACAGTTAAACAAGCAAATGAGATTAAAAGTTATTTTAACTTTCTAATGAACAAGCACAGGTTTATATGGTCTGTTTGACCAAATAATACCTAGTATGACATATAGCAAGCAAGAACAACAACTCAAACTCATTTTGACACCAAAAATTCAGCAATTCCAAACAACCCTTAACATGATTGATTTTGAGATTTTCTAAGCAAAGGGTTGAATTAGACCATGAAACTGAATCACAAATGTTTACAATGATATATTATGCTGATTTGAACACATGAACAACAATCTAAACCACTAACACCTAAGAATCAACATAATGCTATTTTAACTGTGAACTTTTAACAAAGAGCAAATATGAAATTTAATGAACAAACTAGTTACATAAGGCAATATATCAACTAACAAACATCAAACAAACACAAAACAACACAGATAATCACTGAACAAGGTAGAACAAGGAATTTAAGAAAATTCTTACAAAATGCAATCCTGCCAATTCCAAACCAAGAACCAACCTATTGCTTTCCACAAAGCTCTAAACCAAGGCAATCCATGATAAACCCTACTTCAAGCTTTCTTTCACAGTTTCCACTGATTTTTTTTATTTCTTTTCTTTTCTATTTTATTTATTTCTTTTTGTATTTTCCTTTTTTAGTAGTATTGAATATTAAGGTCACTAAAAGCTTATCTAAGCTTTTTCAGGAGCTTAAGTGAGCTATAGAGTCAACTAAACAACAATATTAACCAACAGTATTTAAAATGACATGAAAATTAAAGACGAATTAAGCAACAACTTGAATTTTAAAGATAAACTGAAATTGAAACTGAAAATGAGTTCAAATTACATCTAGGTAATAGAATACAAGTTTTAGAAAGCAAAGATTACAACTAATTTTGAGTTTACACTAGCTAGGATTTTATCTAGACTAAACTAAACTAATTAACTACTCTCTTCCTCTCTACTCCTTCTTTTCTGATTTATAGTGACTCACTAGGGTTTCTGAGCAAATCCCATCAAAAATCTTGACCATTGGATCTCTGTAATTGATCCTAGTCTTTGAAAGTGCTTTTCCTGTGATTGTTTGGAGAGGTTTTTCAGGCATTAAATGCCCTTGGTTTGTTGGTGAGGTGGAGGGTACAGGGTGTGAAAGGTGGTAGCAAGTTGGGGTGGTGAAACTACTGAGGTGGAGGGTGGTTTGGGTTTGCAATGGTGGGAGTGAAGGGTGAACAGGGATGGTGGTATTGGCGGGGTCAAACCCCTGGTGATATTAAATGTGGGGTTGGGTGGGCTTATAATTGAGTTGGGCCAGGGGTATTTGTGGGCTGGAAAGGGTTGTGTTAGTAGGTTAGATTTGGAATGGATAATAGAAATAAAAAAGGGTCCATTTGGTTTTATAAATATCACAAGGACCAAATTTGTAACATTCTGAAAATTGAGGGGCTGGTTTTGTAAATTTCCCAAAGTCATCATAAGGGTTGAATTTGTCAAGGATGAATAGTACGAGGTCCATTTTGATATATTCCAATTTTTGGAATTCCAGGGACTAATCTTGCCAAATGTGAAACTTCAGGGACCAAATGTGTAATTTCTTCAAAACTTTCACCCAGAGATCAAATTTGACAACTTGTGACTTTCCAAGGACCAAAGTTGAGTTTTCTTCCAAAATATTCCACCAAGGACCAAATATGTCAATTTCTAATAGTTCAGGGACTGAAACAGCCAATTGTGCAAACTTTGCTCGTTTTTCATCTGTTTTCAATCTTTATGCACCTGAAACATATAAAAACACTTTCCAAGGATATTTATAGTATTATGTGGCATTTCTGTGTGTTTTTAACTGTTTTTGCAGTTCAGATGTGTATAAAATGATGAGTATTTAGACACTCATCACTCATCAGTGTGGAACTTTCATGTACTTCAATGTTTGTCCAAACCTCTTGAATGAAAGACCGATGGAGATTGTCTCGTCCACATGTTGCTTTCCCAAGAACCAATGAATTCGGGGTCGAGTCAAGCTAGTGAGTCGGTAAACAAAAACATTAGCATAACATGGGTTGTCACCCTAAGTGTGGGGGAGTTGCCCCTGCTGTTGTTACTATATATATATATATATATATATATATATATATATATATATATATATATATATATAAGAAAAAAAATGTATCTGTGTATGTATCTATATAAATAAAGTGAAAAATAGTGTTTCCACATTTAGCTTGTAATATTGTCTTTTTACGTTCAAAGAGTCGGCATGATAGCCGGGACTTTGAATATTGAGGACAATATTCAATTCTAAGTGTGGGGGGGGGGGGGGGGGAAATTCTAGCGAATTTTATCACATTATACCTTCTAGTACCCCCATTTTTGGCCAAAATTTAAAAAAAAAATCACTTATTTTCAAAATTTTTATGGTTATCAGTCCACCTTGCCTAACCCACATAAGGACAGGCTAATCCAGGAGCAAACAGCTCTTGGTAAAGATATCTCAAATCCGTTTATGGCTGACAATTTTCCAGAAATTGTATGGTATTCAACTCACCATATCCTAAAAAGTAAAGAGTTGGCTAGCCCGCAAGGTTATGGCTTGTGGTAAAGGCAGTGGAAAACCATAATTGGTAATCAACTCACCAAGATGATAATTTTATCAAAGAGTTGGCTAGTCTAGAAGCAAACGGCTTCTGGTAAAGACAAATTAAATCCGTTGACAGCATATGGTTTGCTAAAAATCATATAGTTATCAGTGTACCATAGTTCTTACTTGAACTGAAACATTTGGCTACTCCAGAAGTAATGGCTTTTGATAAAGAGACTTCAAATCTATTAAATTTTCATAAAAGATTGCTAGGGACTAGCAATAGTTTAGTGTGGGGGATTAATGAGTGTGTAAATACTCATCATTTTTGGTCAAATCTGAATTGCAAAACATTTCAAAACACTCAGAAATGTATCAAAATACAGAAAATATCCCAAGATTGTGTTTTATATGTTTCAGATGCAAAATGATTAAAAACAGATGAAAAACGAACAAAGTCTGCATAATTGGCAGTTTCAATCCCCAACTTTCAAAACTTGTCAAAATCAGTCCGTAAGCATTTGTTTTAAAAGAAAAGTCAACCCAAGTCCTTTAAAAGTCAAAAGTTATCAAAAATGATCTTTGGGTGAAAAGTTTCAAAAGTTTGCAAGATTGGTCCCTAAAGTTTCATAATTGGCAGAAAAGGTCCCTGGGAATTTAAAAAAAATGGAAAAGTCAATATTGGTCCTTGGAATAACCCTAAACCCTAAACCCTAAGCTTGACATGATTGGTCCTTTGGAACACTTTAGGAAGTTGGCATAACAGGTCCCTCCATTCTCAGAAATTACAAAAGTGGTCCTTGTGAAATACCAAAACCAAACCGGACCCCTTTTTCTATTATTTCCCAAAATCCAATCCCAACCCAATCCAATCCCAAGCCCAAACCCCCTACCCGGCCCAATCCCTTTTTAAATAAAACCACCCGGTCAAACAAACGTCAAACCCAACACCCCGTCTCCTTCTTCCCCCCATTTTCTTCACCATGTCCCCCCCTCCAAGCTCCACCTTTTCCTCACCTTCCCCACTACCCCCCCCTCCTCTGCTAATACTCCAACCCCAGCAATAAATGCTCTCACCTAAACCACTAAAACCTGCTCAATTGGCACTTGCCCGTTCTGGCACCAAAATCATAATCAAGGGCTAGGATGGATTAAATCTCAAATTGATAGTGGGGATATGGTCTATGGTCAGCAAAGAAGCATGTGGGACTACCAATTTGCAAGAGGGATACACGTGGAAGCTTGGAGAGATTATTTCTATGTCGTAGTATAAGTAGAGAGTAGTAGAAGCCATATATGGCATGTATTAGTGTAACTTAGTTGTTTCAGTGCTTATTTTATCTATTGTAATTAGTTTTTCAAGTAATGAAAGCTTCTTTTTAAGTTTACTTCTTATTTCCAATTTCAAGTTTCAACTAAGTATTTCAATTATCATTATAAGTTCATTAAGTGATCCTAAGTTGTTTGTAAACTCATATAAGTTAAAACAGAAAGCTTTTAAAAGCTTTATAAGCTTCTACATCAATTAGAAACTCAGATTCATAAAATTCATTAAAAATATAAAAAATAAAATATAAAAATAATGTTTGCAGGTTGAAGATGTCTGAAGCAAGGTTGATTTAGGATGGCCTTGGGTTAGAGGCTTGTGGAAGCCAATAGGAAGTGGGAATTGATCCTTGTTTCTTGGATACTAGCTTGGAAGGCTTTGTAAGCTTTTCTTTTGAATTTTATTCTCTTAGTGTACAAGTGCTTATAATTGGTATTCTGAGTTAATTTAGCTTATTAATTGCTTAATAGATAAGTTACATTCATTAAATTGTGCTTTGGTTATTTGTTACTCAAATCTCATCTTAATTTGTGATCATAAGTGGTGTTTGGATTTGGCTGTGCTTTGTGCTCTATTTGGTTTAAGTGATTATAACCTATTCATGCATCTCACTTAGCACCTAAGTACACCAAATCAATCAAGTCTCAGGTAGTTCTAAGCTTGAAAGTCAAAATCACACTAAGATTGGCCTAGAATCCTTCTGTGAAGGATTTAGAGAGGCATAAGCCTCATTTCAAGTCACAAGTGTGTGACTTTGCTTGTTTTAGTCTTCATATAACGTATTTACCCTAAATCAATCATTAAATCAAAATCAAAGTTCATTTAAGTCAACTTGTTAGTTCATTTCAAAAAGTCAAAATATACCCTTGGGAAGAAAACCAAAAATTGCATGAATTTTAGTGATTTTTGTGTTTGGATTCATACTTTGATCTTTTTACATGTGATAGTCCCCCACCTAGACTTTAGAATCCCACATAGTGCTTATTTTTAGGATTTTTATTTAGGGCTTATTTAGTTGCTGAAACAGGCCTGCAGGCCATAGCCTTCCCCTGCACCAGGGGATCAGTCCATAAGACCCATTTTCATTGTACCATATACTGTTCATTAGTGGGCCCCATAGGGTGCTTATTGGCTTTTTGGAAAGCTAATAAGCTCTTCTACAAGGACCAGAGCTTATTCCTTACTTTATACCTTATTTGATAGGGCTGCTAGTGCCATTTTGTTTGTCCCATTCTACATGTATGCTGAGTTGTCAGTATGGAGTACCCAAGTTCATGCCCCCGCCCTAGTGCTTATTAGTGGGACCTAAGGGCTGAACTTGGGCTTTTTAGAAAGCTTATCTTGTTAACTTTTTAGATCCACTTTTTGTTTGGGCTTCCAATTCCCCTAGTGTGCCCCGTAGGCCTGCAAAGGTTACCCATTTGGCCTGAGTTGCACTCAGTTTTGGCCAAGTGCTTAATTGCTCTTAACAGCTTAGTGTGCTTATTTCCTGGTCATTGCGTATTTCAAGTTTCCTTATCCATGCAGTAGCTTATTTATTCTTTGGTTTGTGTTGAGTGGCTTTCTATAAGCTTATTCAACTCCTAATAAGCTTCAATCCATAACCTGTTAAGCACTTGTGTGCCTAAAGTGCTTATTTTTAAGCACTAGCCAAAGTCCCTTCATTAAAGTTGCTTATTTCAAGTATTAAAATATTTTTGTAAAAAGAAAATCAAAAAAGTCAAAAATAAATAAAGTGATAGCTTCTATTTAAGCTTTTTAGCTTATTTTCAGCTTTTATAAAAAGCAAATCTCATTTTTATAATTTTTCTAGGTTCCTGTAGTTATAAAATAATTTTAGAAAAAGTTTCATATTTTTCACTATTCATTTTCTATTTTTCTTAATTTATATTAGTTTAAATTAATTAATAATTAGTTTTTAATTAATAATAATTATTTAAAAAGTAGGAAAAATATATTTTCAGTTTTAAAATTAGTTTTATATTATTTTAGATTTTAAAATAATAATTAGTTTTATAATCATTAGGATTGTAAAAATGTAATTTTCATGTCCGTAGGCATTTTATTTCTTTAAACTCGCGTTTTATTTTGTACGTTAACGTAAATTTAAATCAAACGTACGCGTTTTTATGTTTTAAACGTTTCTAGGTTTTCTGATTTAATAATCTTGTTAATATAGCTTATTTAAGCTATTTTCTTTTATATTTCCTTAGTGTAATCAAACACAGCCCTTTTCTGTCCAAATTCACCCGATCACAATCCCGTTTTAATACCATCACACCTCGTCGGGACATAACGACCCGGGGAAACACTATATTCCACGGAGCATTGGCCTTGAGCTGTTTGACCGTATTGACCATTCACTTGGTTGATTTGGGTTGACCGTTTGGAGTCGATCAATGAGCTATGTCCAACTAAGGATTTTGACCTCTAGTTCAAACACGTATATACCATCAGATTTTCTCCCCCTACCAATGACTCGCTTTGTCTTGAGATCTTTGAAGATACAATAATCAGGGTAGAATTTAACACTACATTGCAAGTTGCTCGTAATTCTACTAACTGATAACAAATTAAATGAAAATTTAGGGAGGCTCAACACCGAAAATAATGAAATAGAGGAGCTCAAATTAACGGTGCCTAATCCAAGAACATGAGAAGTAGACCCATCGGCAATTGTAACATAAGATGAGGATGCATGCGTATTAAAATAAGTGGATACATGTGAGTTACCTGTCATGTTATCTGAGCACCAAAATCATTAACCCATTTAGTTGTTGAGAAGAATAGACAATTACCAGATTCAGCAAAATGCACATGTGAACGTCTATGTTTCTTCATCACATAATACCGGAATAACAAAACCAAGTAAGAGGTGAACATCATAAGTCGAAGTCGTATCATACGAGCCATCAATAAGCAAATGACCAAAGGTGGTCTAAGAACAACATTTGGATTCACATAACACATTAACACAAAACCCCAAATCATCAACATAACAAATATCAAAAACTGATTCCATCATATACCTAAATCCCAAACGTATAATCAAATATCTAAAACACAAATCCAAACTCAGATTAATCTCACTAGGATAAACTGAAATACCAAATTTAGACAAGAAAGCTAACAATCACAGAATTCAAATTTGAACCAAAAGTCTAAAATAAAATTGATCTCATTGGGATGAAACTAAAATTAGAAGATTAAAGAAGGTTGGAATCCTCCCACGAAAATGACTGAAACAAATGGTTGTTAAAAAACTTAATCGTTGTCGAATGAACTCCGTTGGTACGAACACAAACGAACTCTAATTTTATGGATTTCTGATAACCTCTCTATGATACCATGAATATGATATGTAATGGAATTGATTGATACAACTATTATAGAGATTACACAGATATTTATAAGACACATCGGCTTGGACACTAAGCTAAGTTAACCTAATGGGCTGGCCCTAACCTAATACATATTTTAACATCTTATTGTCCGTTTTCAAACACGTAATCAATTGTAAATAAGCAATCATCCGCACCTTTTAAAATTAACAAAAGTAGGCACCAAACAACGACAATATTATTATTATTATTATTATTATTATTATTATTATTATTATTATTATTATTATTATTATTATTATTATTATTATTATTATTATTATTATTATTATTATTATTATTCAAGATGTACACGTACACATGCACCAACAACATCTATTGTCCCGTCTAACTTCAAATGAATCATTTTGACCTTCGTTTGTTTCGGGTCATCATCATTTGTATTAAGCGTTTTCTGTTGATTCATTTTTTGTTTGTATTTGTAACTAGCTAGACACTTTTCATTTTTTAACAATACATGTTTCTAAAGCGTAGAATAATCTTTTGAAAACGCTTTTGATATAACGACATTCAACGTGTACGTAAGATATCTCTCAACCAAGGTTCAAGTGGGTATGCTATAAATTTGGATTCCTTATTCTTTTTATGGGTTCTCATTCTTTTTTGTGGGTCTCTGATTCATTGATTGTGTATTTTTTGTGAAAAATTGTAACCAGTTAGCTTTAAAAATTATAGTCAAGCTATCCCAATACATCATTATATGAAATGGTTTAGGAAATCAAATTCATTTATCAAAAGTTAAGCTTGAAGTCGGTTACACAAAATAAAAGTTGTGTTAAGTTCTTGTGTGCTACAATAATGAAAGGGAATATATTAGCTACAATTTTTTGTATTCAATTGGCTATAATTTTGTGCTATAAATGTGGGTCCTTAATTTTTTTTGTAGGTCTATGATTCTTTTCTGTGAGTTCTTGATTCATTGTTTGTGTATTTTTTTGTGAACGATTGTAGCCAATTCACTATAAAATAATGTTCGGGAAGCAACACTTTTGGATTTGTCTTTACTAAGTAAACACTTTTGGATATGTCTTTACATATATATGTATGACTTAGAAAAAGAACTACATTAAATAAAATAGAAACAAAGCAACACCCCATAAACTCAAAGTTAGTCATTCAAGTAAGCCCGGCGCCAAAATGACACCTAAGTTACAACAAGAAGTCTGGTTCAAACGATAAGTTTGGGTACCAAGTTTGAGAAGAAAAGCCATATGTTGGATTACCAGTCATAAAGCGTACTAATTAGTTTGGAAATTATCGTTAGAAAATACTTTGAATCATGTTCAATCTTGATCCCAGGTTTTCCATCAGAAATTCCAGAAGAGTCGATATTTCTGTTGGACCACTTCCTCCTATTCTGTGAACGAGTCTTACTCCAAACCCACTATATGGATTAATACATTCATCAACTCTGTAGGACAACCAGCCCTTCCTTTCAATGGAAAATGAAACCTTTTTGTCCGTCGAGTACCACCACTTTGTGTGTCTCAATGAAGCAAAAGGAATATACCCCACCCATGTTATTTCATCACCAACACTCTCCTTCCAAACCACATCATCTTCAGAATCATTACCCATCGAACCACCCGTGATCACCTGCTTCATGGTAATTGCTTGAGATAATATATTTGTAAAGTCATTTTTCGCAACAACGCAAATTAAGAATCCACAGAAGTCACTGCACCAGTTCTCTGGAAGTTGCAATGTACATTCATTCCCATCTCGAAGACAAGGTGTAAACCCCTTTGCAATCTCAAGGCCTTGAAGTTGGAGAGATACACAGTGATTTTCAGCAGTCGCTCCCTATTTTATTGAAAACAAATTCATTAGCTTATAATAATTGCCGTTGTTACTATTATCTGTATAAAGATTGATACTCAAATGCAGACAGCCATACGTACCTAAAGCATGGATTTTAGAAGTCTGTTCCCATCAATTACCATATTCGAGCATTCATGCGAGGCAGACCATAAACTTTTACAATCCACATAAAAATCTCCCACGTCTGTAAGTGAATAGTGTTAGATTATGGACATTATTTTAGTAGTTGTATGTTAGGATCGAACTTGAGATCGCGGGATTGCACACTTTACGTATGAGAGTTAAAGTTTAATAATTAAATGTAAAAGTTTATATTTAATTATTTATTACACAAATATATGATGATTATTTAGTATTTAAGATAAATGACTAATGATCATTAGACGAATAAAAGGAAAGTAATGTGTATGATTTATTGGCAAGTCAAGAAAGATCCGGAAGCCCTTTTTGGGCTTATGGCCGATCGGTGGGGGATGGGGAAACCCATTCCTCATCTAACTTGAGCTCCAAGTAAACTATACTATATAAACAAGGTTAGGGATTCATTGTTTGTATCTCTTGTGCATACACACAAACCCTAATCTTGTTTTTCTCTCCTTGTTTTCTTGTAGTCGGTCAAACAAACACCCTTAAAGGTTTGATCGATTTTCGTTATTAAACAAAAGGTTTTGGTTTAATTTTGTGTTCTAAAAACTAGCATTAGTTTAACTTGTTTTAGTACGTGTGTACAATAACGTGATTCAAACATACTTTTGTTTGATTCTTGGATTGAATTACAAAAGAGGTAAGGGGTAATTCTTATAATCCACATAAACCCTAATTAGGGTTCTTGATTAGAAGATTTGCATAATGATTCTTGTTCGGGCTAGAATCACAAAGGTATGTTTACTATTTATTATTGATTAATTAATTACATGTTATATGATCTTGTTTATAACGCTTCCGCATATGCTCTCTTGATGTGTTTGGTTTATTTTATATGATTGTCATGATATCATAATTCCAACAGTGGCATCTAGAGCCGTTATAATGTGTAATTAATTATCGAAACGCATAAAAATTGGATCTTGATTCGTTTAGTTACATGTTTTTTGGGTTTTTAGATTCCTAACCCTAATTTTTTTTATGAGTCGATTTAGTCCTTAAAGGGTTTCAGGGTTTTGGTTTTGATTTTTTAATATGATTAGAAACCCTAGGATGTCACGTAATTTGTTATGCGTTTTAGTAAACGATCTTGGTGCAATATGTTAATTGTTAAGCTTAATCCATGATAAAGGGCATATTTGCATGGATTTTATTGTGTGATAATTTAAATGGTTTAAATTGTATATATAAATTAATTGTTAAGTTATATCGAAACATGTAAAATTATTAATAGATGTCGAATTGGGGAAGACTCCAATATTAAGTAATCAATTATGTGCTATATGGTATTTGTTTAGTTTTGGCTTACGCAATCGATTTATCGATGTATGTGGCTCTTTTTCCTAGAAGAAGCAAGCCTTAATTAAACAAATACGTTATACACCTAGATTTGATTATTAATAGGACTATTGAATAAGATTTGCATGTGGCTACATGATTTATACACATTTAATTGTTATGTTATGTATATGTTTATTTGGTTGTTTATTTTTTATTTTATATTACTTGTTTTTGTTTATTATTATGTTAGACATGTTTATAAACGAAAAGGGTAATTTTTTGAATAGAAAATAATACGGACTAAATAAATGGCGAAATTTGTTTTGGTTTTAAGAGTAAATTTCAAAGGATTGGTTGATTGATGTTTTTGTACATAGTGTGCGAAAGGTGGACCGAAGGTTGCCATCCAATGTACTTATAGAGAGGGGTTTTTAAAGCTCATGCACCTACCGGTTCTCTACAACTGCTTGGTTGCCGACTCTAGACTTACCTATATCACTATATTACGTACATTGTCATCTTAAGGGTGAATTCACCATAATTCGACAATGATTATCCGAAACACTAAGCCTTAGGGCTTGCAAAAGTACGATATAGTGGACGATAATTGTTGGTAATTCTTTAATTGGTGAACCCGATACCTCAATCAAAAATTTGTTATTTTACTCTTAGCAAATTGGTAATAAAAATGTTTTGTAAAACCAATGTTATGAAGTTGTATGCATGCTTCTTCATACATTATTTTGATCACGTCAAAATTAATACCCTTATAAAATTAAGTCAAAAGCCATCTAATTAAGAACACTTGAAGTTGTAATTTACGTCATGTGAGAACTTGGCAAGATTGCAATGGAGAGGTAAATTTCATAAATTCATTGCTAGCAGATCAACTGATGTGATGGATTTATGAATTTGCAGTTTTTAAGTTAGATGACTTAAATTGAGTAGGAAGTGAGATCTTGGACTCAAGGCATTAAGATGGGGATCAAACATGCTTACATTACAAAAGTTTTGTGATTTTAAATCACATAAATCTAGGAATTGCAATATGATATTGGCAATTATTTTTCGAGAATTACCTTGTTGAATACTATCATTACTAGCAGATCAACTGATGTAATGGTACTATGTCAATTAAGATCCTAGCTTTAAGAAAATACTATGGTTTATATGAATATTTACCAATGGGTATTTTATTTTCTTAAAGATCTAATTATCGAAAATACTGAAATTGAATTTGTAATTCATTTTAATGTATTAATGCAACGTTCAAACCGTAAACGCACTTTGGGCTTTGGTAAATTGATCTAGTTCTGTTTTCAAACAAATGTTTGATTAAGAAATATTTACTTAAAAGACAAAAGTAGTCTCCTTTCTATGAAGGAAGAGTGAGACACAATCCTATTCCTTTTCATAAATGAGAAAGGATAATAGGAATATTAGATATGTCTAAATTCTAATATAACTCATAGCAAATTTTTAATGGTTAAGAAAATTGCGTACATTTTTCATAGGGATTTTATCATCCTCATTCGGTGATTAAATTCTTAGTAACAAATATGATATTTGGTTAATAGAAAATTGTGTATGACATTTTATGAGTTATTATAATTAGAAGCTAGACTAATTACTGCAAAATGGTAAAAGACAAACTAGTTTATTCAACTAGTTGTTTTGACTATTTAAAAGGTACTACATACATTGTAGGATGGTAGACCTGTTAAGGAAGAAATTGCATGCCCAAATTTTCAAGTTAATAGCATTTGATGGATAGACCATCATTTACTTGGTAGGATACACTCTTTAGTGCATAAGTAATTGTTACGTATGTCACTGGATATGAAACATTTACAATGTTGTCAAATTCAGTGGGAGTATTGTGTACTTATTACTGAATAAGGAATTATTGTAATGATCTTTAATTCAGTGGGAGTTACAAGCTTTGACATCTTGGCAGCTAAAGATAATTACTTTCCAAGTGTAGAAACTCATACTTTTAAGGATAGTCTTGTACATTTCCTTACTAGACATTGTTGTTCTACATCTACTTGTTATGCTAAAATATATGGCACAATCATATTAATCACATAAACAAATGCATGACGTGTCGTTTATCAACTATATGAGGTTGTTCCATTCACAAGTGGGAGAAATGTTATCTTTAATGTGTGCAAGAAACAACTCATAAAGATATGATGGATTCTCTTGACTGCAAGGTAAGAGAATAAAGTTCTAATATGAATTATACTAATCTAATTCAAGAAACACTTGGTGTTACAATTTATGTTATGTGAGAGCTTAGCTAGATTGCAACTACAAGGTGAATTTAATATGTTCATTACTAGCAGATCAACTGATGTAATTGAACTATGAGAATTTGCAGTTTCTAAATTAGATACCTATTAGAATATGTGTCAATACGATATCAATACTACTTTAATTTGTATATTTATGAATTCTTGGAATGACATAAATTAATAAAGTAATCTAATGCTACTTCAATATGAATATTTATGTGTTCTTGGAATGACATAAATAAATAAAGAAATAATATTACTTACATTATCATGAAGTAATAAAATTAACTTGAAATTACTATTGAAACCAATAGATGGTGTTCATAATTACTTTAGTTAAACATGTTTATGTTTCATTGTAAAGATATAAATATAAAGTCTTTTAATTGTTACAAAACTTATAATAAAGTAAGACGTTATCTTGTTATGTTTTTTTTTTAATTAAGACATATACATGAAGTCATTAAATTGTTAAATGACTTATAACGTATAGTGGGATTATAACAGTTTATGTTTTCTTGTAAATACATGGAAGTGAAGTGACTTTGTCAAAAGTACTTGTGTTATAAAACATGTAATTGGCTTGAAAATTATTATACCATTAAAATGCATTAGTTGGTAAATAGACAAGTCAAAAGGAAATATGGTTATCTTAAATATTGTTAGATTGTCTTACAATATTAATACTAATGAAATACCAAATGTTTATGGTATGTTCAGTTAGGAAAATCAAACTCTTGTTATATTGTTTGATTAAAGATAACTATGACTTCTTTTCTTCCAAAAGTTATCAAGGTTAGAATGTTGAGTATGACTTGGACATATTTAATAAAACTCCAACCTAGAAGATTAATAAGACATCATCATATGATGGAATGTGATGAATATGATGAATTACATTAAGTCTTAAATTGAAGTTCTAAATTTGTTTAACTGCTTATGAATAGGTTATTAACAAAGTAAAGTCAGGAACTGTCAATATGTATTTGTAATATCCCAAAAGAGAACATTGTATTATTTCTTTATTTGCTAAGTATTTAAAGATAGTCTTTAAATTACTAAAAGCAAGTGGGAGTTTTGATCTTTAAAAGATAAAATTACAAGATACATAATCTTCTAAAATACACTAGTAAATATCATGATGAAGTTTGACATTTAAATGTTAAATCTCAAGATGATGATGAAGTTTGATATTTAAATGTTAAATCTCAAGATGATGGAATTATCATTCATAGAATAGTAATATATCTTAGATATTTGATTAATATGTTGAGGGCTATGATTTACAGGCTATGATTTACAGGATTATTGTAAACCTGATAATCATTATGATACATTACCAAATTTGAAATTGGGTAAAGTATACATGATATTAATGATTAAGATGCTGTCCATAAAGATAATCAATTTTAGAAACTTGGTTTATCTTAATAGTTAGACTCGAAAATGAAGATGAGTTTCTTCAAAGATAAGGTAACCATTGTGGTTTAAATCTTTGTTTAGAAATCATATGGACAATGTTGTACACGTATTTAATTTATGTTTTATGACAAGATTATTAATCACACTTAATCAATTAACTGTGATTGAATATTCTTTTCTAAATACATTAAATATATATAAGGATTATGATTGTCATATTTATGAAATTGACAATGGAATATCAAAACTCTTTCTTGAGTGATTACTTGAGCAAGGACGATAAGTAATCAAAAGGAGTTTATGAATTCAAATAAATCTTTGAAAGTGTACAAGGCGCAATGATCCATGGATGGATAAATGCATGCATCTAGAAGATTATTTTATGTTTAATTATTAAATCCATGTCTTGATTTATAATTAAAATAAGATAATTTCTAAGTATTCCTTAAAGCTAGTGGGAGTATTATGTTTAATTTCTTAAATCATATATGTTATGGAACATATAAAAGTAACATTCCATATAAGTAAATGTTAAGTCTTAGTTTGGAATGAAACTTTACTTGTAAGATTTAGGAAATAAAACATACAACCTTGGAATGAATGTTTATTTTTGAAACATGTGCGGTAAATGAATCTAATATAACATTATATATTATTTAGAAAGTCTAAATAGATATGTATGACATAAATCTAAGTATGAGTCAAAGATTTTTCATGAATATCATGTTTTGTTGAATCATGCTTGATTACAAGATGATTTTGCAATATTAATATCTAATTTAAAAGTTATTAGATAACTTGTGTAATATTCTTAAATGAACATGGTTGATTATAGAATCACATCCTAAATCTGGATCAGCTTCCAAATTCTATAGATGAACAATTTTTCAATTGTTGTGAAAATTGTCAGAGCCAACAAACTTGAAAGGTTGAAGGGCATCAAACATTACACAATAGATATTAATGTTTACGGAAAGTTTTAATAGTATATTGTTGTTGCATACAATGATGCTAAATGAAATTGAGATGACACTCAATACTGGTTATGGTTAAGGATTTCATCCTTGGCTGTTACTAGTTATGCTTACTAAAAGCATAGTTGCATTATACATTAAGAGAATAAGAATACTTAAACTTTAAAATGTTTGGAAGTTTGATTATCATAAATTTGTGGTTAAGAATGTCACACATTTTATAAAATATTGTATGGCATTATCAAAATAGTTGAGTATGCATATACAAAAACTTCAATAGTTGAATTCTTGAAATAAGTATTCTTAAAATTCTGATAGATCAAAGTTGGATGATTTATGTCTTGTCAACAAGTATGAATGTCATTACTTGAGACATAATTCATCAACAAGAGTTATCATGCATTGATCTATTTAGTATTTGGATAAGGGATGTTAAACAATTATTATAATAAAAATACATGGTATGTTTAAATTATAATATATTGTATCCTATATTTGTATGTTTAATCCATGAATAAACGTTATTCTAAATTGTCCGTTGTCAGTTAATAATATGGGAATATTATTAAATCAAGACAAATCTGAAGGTTGGTACAATATACTTAAAGTATATTGATGCGTAGTCATGCCATTTCAGATGATACTCAATGATATCGAATATAGGACTTATCCCAACTACATGATGTTACTTTATGGATTTAGTTATTAAGTAAATCATGAGGAGTTATCCTCAGACTTGGGATGCAAGATAAGTGTCATGAATGTAGTACATTTTTGTGGAACAACTTAACGCTATACGTAACTGGTAGTCATAAGGGTTGTTTTCGAAAGTGTTACAAAGTTTGTGGTTTTGCTTGTAGTCAAGATAGAATTTGTTCTTTCAAATTTATTTTTTGGAGTTTAATACTACTGGGCCCTTCGTAGGGTTGGTAAGATGCATGTGCGGCCGCACCCAATATCTCCCCTGAATATGTTCAGAAGATTTGGTAATCTTGATCAATCATAAACAACGAGAAACAGAATGGTTAATTAAGGAATGACTTTAATCCATATCCTTATTAACGTGGTATTAGAAACAAAAGGATAATAATAATGAGAAATCATTAAAAGGTTTTTCCAGGAGCCTTGCTCGAGATCGTACTAGAGGCATCGAAGTGTTGCTAGACGCTAACCGATGTGATTACACTATTAAAATATGTCCAAGTGGGAGCTGTTAGATTATGAACATTATTTTAGTAGTTGTATGTTAGGATCGAACTTGAGATCACGGGATTGCAAACTTTACGTATGAGAGTTAAAGTTTAATAATTAAATGTAAAAGTTTATATTTAATTATTTATTACACAAATATATAATGACTATTTAGTATTTAA
Organism: Artemisia argyi; assembly: GCA_030686995.1. NCBI lineage: Eukaryota > Viridiplantae > Streptophyta > Magnoliopsida > Asterales > Asteraceae > Artemisia > Artemisia argyi. The sequence goes on along the minus strand of CM060697.1, from coordinate 15,260,239 downwards.
GATAAATGACTAATGATCATTAGACGAATAAAAGGAAAGTAATGTGTATGATTTATTGGCAAGTCAAGAAAGATCCGGAAGCCCTTTTTGGGCTTATGGCCGATCGGTGGGGGATGGGGAAACCCATTCCTCATCTAACTTGAGCTCTAAGTAAACTATACTATATAAACAAGGTTAGGGATTCATTGTTTGTATCTCTTGTGCACACACACAAACCCTAATCTTGTTTTTCTCTCCTTGTTTTCTTGTAGTCGATCAAACAAACACCCTTAAAGGGTTGATCGATTTTCTTTATTAAACAAAAGTTTTTGGTTTAATTTTGTGTTCTAAAAACTAGCATTACTTTAACTTGTTTTAGTACGTGTGTACAATAACGTGATTCAAACATACTTTTGTTTGATTCTTGGATTGAATTACAAAAGAGGTAAGGGGTAATTCTTATAATCCACATAAACCCTAATTAGGGTTCTTGATTAGAAGATTTGCATATTGATTCTTGTTCGGCTAGAATCACAAAGGTATGTTTACTATTTATTATTGATTAATTAATTACATGTTATATGATCTTGTTTATAACGCTTCCGCATATGCTCTCTTGATGTGTTTGGTTTATTTTATATGATTGTCATGATATCATAATTCCAACAAATAGCTATACTTGATGGGAGCTGGGACACTTCTAAAACCCTTTTGCAATGACTCAGGTTGAGGATTTTGAGTCGATTAAGTTGGGAGATGCTAAAATGTAGTTTTGAGAAATTATTACCACTCAGTCTCAGCGCTTGTAAGTTTGACATCTCTCCGATAGCAGAAGGGATTTCTCCATTGTTGGGTCACTGAATTCCCCAATCTTCTTCTAACAAGGATTTGAACGTAAAATAACCTAAGTATAAACAAGTCACTGAGTGAACAGTACCTCAGTGAGTCATCTTCAGGATGCTTAGACCGAGCCTAAGAAGAAAGGTTCTCCATTCAGTGAGGCGGAACTCAGTGAAGTGTGATCTAAGCCAAGAAGAAGGTGATGGGTTTAGTGAGGATGACAATAACTCACTGAACCCCAAGACTCCTCAAAAACTTCATGGTACTGAAGACTGGTGACTAGAAGACTGAAGTTTTGGCGGGACTGGGCGGGAAAGTTTGATCTGTTTCGCTAAAGTGCCTTATCACTTTAAGGTCAAACTTTCCTCAAATGGTTAAAACCAGGCTGTCATCAGAAAGTTCCTTTTGGACTTAACCCAAAGAAGTTTCCCTTGCCAGAGAATAAAATCTATCAAGATTTTATTGAGGAACACTTAGGTCCATTGTATAATAGGGTTGTTCACATTTGTGTATAAATAGGTAGCATAAGAGAGGAGTAAAAGTTGACAAGTTTGTGCAATTAATGCAAAGCATTCACAAACCACTTTTACTCCTCCAAAGAACAACATAACCCCTGAGATAGCTCAGTGGGTCCTGAAAGTTGTCACTCAACATAGTTTGAGTTTAGTGAGGAGTCAATACCATACTTGTCGTTTTCAATCCCAAGTGTTATTCCGAAAACACTTGGGTACGATTCTTTTGATTAACTTCTAATAAAGAATTAAACGTTGGAAAATATTGTCTCCTATGTTTACGTTGCTTTATTGTTTATCATTTTATACATCTTTGTTTAAAGTCATATAACTTGGTTACTTTAGCTTTGTAGTTATAGTTAACCAAGTAAAAGGGACCAACAAGTGGTATCAGAGCCTCTGATTTGTAAAACTTAAACCTGTTTTTCAAAACGTAAGAGTGCTCAAGTTTTTAAAATCAAGTTCCCACTATGACTGACATAGATGTTCCCCAACTTGTCGACAAAAAGGGTGGAAGTTATTCAGCAACTGCCCTTCGACTAGAAGTTGGCAAATTTAATAAGTGGAAAAAGCGAATGCTTTGCTACTTAACTGGGATGGAACCATATTACATTAAGTTGATTAATGATGGTCCATATGTCCCAACAACTGCCCAAGGTTTAATTAAACCTGAAGCTCAGTGGACCCCAGATGAAAGGAGGGTGGTCAATCAAGACCAGCGCCTGAAAAGCATCATTATATCATGCCTTCCTGATGATATAATGGAATCAGTGATCAACTATCCCACTGCCCAGCAGACATGGACTGACCTGGTTTATAGCTATGAAGGGCCTTCTGATACCAAAGAGAATAGAATCATGGACCTTAAGCTTGAATTCAATACCTTCAGGGCCAAGGATTCTGAAAGTCTCTCTGAGACTTATACTCGGGATAAGACCCTCCTGAATGAGATGACCAATGATGGTGTTATACTGTCAAAACATGAGATTAATGTTGGCTTTGTCAATAGTCTCCCTGAGAAGTGGTTAAACTTCTCTCAGGGATTGAGAAATGCAAACCACATTCAGAACCTTGAGCTCCCTGCCATCTATGGGAAGTTTGTCTATGAAGACAATCTTATCACCAGGAGATACCCTGGTAAAGCTCAGGAGACCAAAAAGGCCTTGACAATTTCACCCATATCAACTGCTTTCTATTCAAAAGGTGTTGTGCAGGATTTTCAGGATGGATCTGATGATGAGGTTGACCAAATAACCAGTGAGGAGTATCTAAATGATCTTCAAATTGAATTTCATGAAAGAGCACTCCTTGCTAATTCAAAAAGGGTTTTTAAGAAAAACAAATTCCCTTCTTCAAAAGCAAATGAAAACACTGAATGTTTTAAATGTGGCAAAATGGGCCATTTTGCTAAAGATTGTTTTTCAAAAACAACCTCAGAACCATCCTTCAAATTTTCAGGGAATAACTCTTTTTCAGGACCCAGCAAATTTCAACCAAAAATGCTTCAGTCTAGTCAAAGATTTGAAAAAGTCCCTCAAATTGATTTTGAAGCCAAGTACAGAAAGGCAAAAGCTAAACTTGCCCTTCTTGAATCATCCTCAACAGTCTCTCAGCCTCCTCAGGCTCTAAAGCCTTCTCAAGCTAAGAACAAAGGGCTTGTTGCTGAAACATATGACTGGGATGAGGTTGAAGTGTCCTCTGATGATGATGAAGTTCACATCAGTGCCCTGATGGCTCTATCAGATGACAACAAACTTGCTGTGGGGAAGAGTCATGCTAGAAATGGTGAATGGGTTAACATCACTATGAGGAAGGTAAACCTTTTACTTTCTATGGATGATGATTGGAAATCTTACTTAGATTATACTAATGTTGATCTTAAGTATGTTGAAGAGCAAAGACTTAACTTGTTTTCAAAATTTAACAAATTGAGTTTTGAATTAAATCATAGTAGAGATAAACTACTTGCTTTAAAACAAGCCAAGCTTGAAAGTGTTACACTTCAAATTCATAACTCTGAACTAGTAAAACAAAATCAAGCTCTTCAGGAAGAACTTAAGAAAGAAAAGGAAACTATTTGGAAATGGACTCAGAAAAACCCCAAAGTTTATGAAACACTGAATCTCACACCCAGCTCCAAAAGGGCTGGTTTGGGTGATGATCAACTCACTGAAGTTTATGGGGAGAGTAGTCATTCAACAACTTTTCTGTCAACTAACATACTCTCTAGCAAAGAACTTGCTCCTAAACCCAGTGATTGGATTGAAAGAAACAATCCAGATAGTAAAATGCCAAATTTTAATATTGGAAGAATCCTGGAACCTGAAAGTCAGGCTATCAAAGAGCTGCTAGGAGTCACTGATGAACTTAGTCCTACTGAGTCCATCACTGAGTCTAAGTCTGATTCGCCACTCCCTCCACTGAAACAACTTCAGGGAGCTGAACCCAATTCTGACCTTGCACCATTAGTCTATCAACCGCATTCTCCCAAAGAGAAATTAGGTTTAGGAAAGACTATACTGAAAAGGCCTACTACTGCACCCACTGAACACCAAAAACCTTCAGTACCCACTGAAGTGAAGCATGAAAGCACTGATTCAAAGGTTGATCAGCTTGCTGAACTTGTCAGGATGCTGAGTGAGAAAATTGAGTCTACTGAGAAAAACTCTGACTCAAAATCTACAAAGCCCTCAGTACCCTCAGGTTCTTCCAAACCAAAAACCACACCCAGACCCTCAGGGAGATGTGAACTGTGCAATTATCCAAATCACAGCACTGATAAATGCTACAGAGTCCTATTTTGTATGATATGAAAACAAGAGGACCACAGAACTTGTGATCACATCCCCCACACTGCTTCTTTAAAAGCAAGAGGTCTATACAAAAACCAAGGCTATCAGTATGCCACACCTTCCAAACAAAGACTGAAGGCTAAGCCTTTCTCACCATGTCCTCACTGTGGTTTCAATGATCATCTTCCTGATGATTGTATGATGAAAGATTGCTGTGACATCTGTGGAGATCCCTCCCATGAAACCAGGGGACATGACAAAGTTATTCAGTCCAGAAGGAAAAACCAGACCAACACTTCTCAGTCACCTGAGGCATCAACCTCCATAAAATGTAAAACATGTGGAAGCTCAGGTCACACAACTTCAGACCATGATTCATTAACTGAGTTCAAAAAGTCCCTGAGGACTAAGCCCACTAGAAAGTGGGTCAACAAGAAAAACTAACCCAGTTTACTGTTTGTGCAGAAACACATCAAGGATCCTACTTGGCATCTAGACAGTGGATGCTCCAGAAGTATGACTGGTGTGAAAAGTTTTCTACACAAATATGTGGAAGAACCAGGACCCAAAGTAGTATTTGGTGATAACTCATCAGCTCCCACTGAAGGTTATGGTTCAGTAAACTGCAATGGTATAGTTTTTACAAGAATAGCTTATGTTAATGGTCACAAGTACAACCTGATAAGTGTTTCCCAACTATGTGATGCCAAATACATAGTTCAGTTTGATGATAAGAGAGGGACCATCTTTAATGCCAATAAGGAAGTTGTGTTGATTGCCCCTAGGAGGGATGATGTATATGTCCTTGACATGTCATCCCTGACTCAGAATGGGACTTGTCTATTCTCAAAGGCAAGTGAGACAATCAACTGGCTATGGCATAGGAGACTCTCTCATCTCAACTTCAAGAGCAACAACAACCTGGCCAAACAGAACAAAGTTCTGGGCCTTCCATCCCTGGTGTATACCAAAGACAAGCCTTGTTCTGCTTGTGAAAAAGGAAAACACCACAGGGCATCATTCAAAACCAAACAAACCTTTTCCATCAAAAGCTGCCTACATCTTCTTCATATGGACCTTTTTGGACCTGTCAGTCCAATGTCCATTCACCATGAGAAGTATACACTAGTCATAGTGGATGAATACTCAAGATATACTTGGGTTTACTTCCTGACCAAAAAGAGTCAGGCAGCTGAAACAATCGTCATTTGTCAGGAACATTGAAAATCAAAATGATGTCAAAGTTAAACAGATCAGGACTGACAATGGCACTGAATTCAAAAACCAAGACCTTGAGTGTTTTTTTGATGAGAAAGGAATTTCTCAAAATTTCACTTCTCCCTATACTCCTGAACAAAATGGAGTAGTTGAAAGGAGAAATAGAACACTCATTGAGGCAGCAAGAACAATGTTAAATGGCTCAGTCCTCTCAAAACATTTTTGGACTGAGGCAGTTAAAACAGCCTGCTACACTCAAAATAGGTCAATCATTGTGAAAAGGCACAATAAGACTCCTTATGAGATATTCAAAGGAAGGATTCCTGACATCAGCTACTTTCATATATTTGGGTGTCATGTGTTTATACATAATCACAAGGATCACTTGGGTAAATTTGATGCCAAAGCTGATGATGGATACTTCCTGGGATATTCCCTGGTTTCTAAAGCCTTCAGGGTGTTCAACACAAGGAGACAACAAACTGAGGAAACTTATCACATTACTGTTGATGAGAGCACTGAATCCATCAGGTTCTCAAATTCCTCAGTAGAAGAAATTGGTATTGATGACTCATCAAGGTATCCTCCTGATGAGTATCATCCTGTGAACAATCCCTCAACCCAATACCAAGCTGATGCTGATGTCTCCTATTACATCATCCTTCACAACCTACCCCAACCACCTATCAGTGAGTTCATTGAAACTCAGCATGTCTCAAATGAGACAGAAACCACTGAACAAATTATTCAGGAACCCTCAGAGCAAATTGTTCCTACAAATGTCACTGAAGCACATAGTGATGAGTCACCACATGTTCCTGAATCTGAACCTAATCAGGCTCCTTCAAGCTCAAATTCCTATCCTAAACCTTAGGACAGCTTGACTAGATCCAAAATCATTGAGCTTGTGAACATCATTGGTGAACCCACTGAAGGCATGCTCACAAGAAGCAAGGCTGCTAAACTCAAGGCCGCCACTGCCAACATATGTCTTTATGCTGACTATCTCTCAGAGATTGAACCTAAAAATGTCAAAGAAGCCATGACCTATGAAAGTTGGGTTCAGGCCATGAGAGATGAATTGGAACAATTTGACAGAAATGATGTCATGACCCTTGTTGAATGCCCCTAGGGTGTTTTAATCATTGGTATGAAATGGGTCTTTAAAAACAAGACCGATGAGAATGGCACAGTCATCAAAAACAAAGCAAGACTGGTTGCCAAAGGATATAATCAACAGGAAGGTATAGACTATGAGGAAACCTTTGCACCTGTTGCTAGAATGGAAGCCATCAGGATCTTCCTTGCCTATGCAACTTACATGAACTTTAAAGTTTACCAAATGGATGTTAAAAGTGCATTCCTGAATGGTAACATCAAAGAAGATGTTTATGTGCAACAGCCTCCTGGTTTCAAAAGTAGTGAATACCCCAACCATGTCTACAAGCTTAATAAAGCCCTTTATGGACTGAAACAAGCACCCAGGGCATGGTATGAAACTCTTTCAGCCTTCCTAATCCAAAACAAGTTTGTCAGAGGAAAGATTGACAAAACACTATTCATCTACAGAACAAAGGATGATGTCATTCTTGTCCAAGTATATGTTGATGACATCATCTTTGGCTCAACAAGTTACAAACTTTGCAAACAGTTTGAGAAACTGATGACCACAAAGTTTGAAATGAGCATGATGGGTGAACTCACATACTTTCTTGGACTCCAAATTAAACAGACTGAAAAAGGAATATCCATTTGCCAAGAAAAATACCTCAGGAACCGACTGAAGAAGTATGACCTCACTGACTGCTCTTCAGTAAAAACTCCTATGGTTCCTCCAAACATCCTTGGCCCTGATCTCACTGGAAAATCAGTGAATCAAACCCAATACAGAGGAATGATTGGCTCCCTGATGTACTTACTTGCCTCAAGGCCAGATATCCAATTCTCAGTCTGCCTGTGTGCAAGATACCAGGCTGACCCTAAAGAATCACATCTCAATGCTGTCAAGAGAATCATCAGGTACCAGAAGGGTACTCCAAACCTTGGTTTGTATTACCCAAAATGTTCAGGATTTGATCTCAAAGGGTACACTGACTCTGACTATACAGGATGTAATATGGATAGGAAAAGTACTTCAGGATCCTGCCAATTTCTTGGTGGAAAACTGGTGTGTTGGAGTACAAAGAAACAACAGTCAGTGGCCATGACCTCAGCTGAAGCTGAATATATGGCTGGTGCAGGATGCTATGCAAATGTACTATGGATGAAGAGCCAACTGAGTGACTATGACATTCATTATAAGATGGTACCTATCTTTTGTGATAATACAAGTGCCATAGCCATCTCAAACAATCCAGTACTTCATCAAAGAACCAAACACATGGACATCAAATACCACTTCATCAGGGACCACATCACTAATGGAGAAATTGAACTACATTTCATCCCCACTGAATATCAGCTAGCTGATATATTCACAAAACCTTTGGATGAACCCACTTTTACAAGATTGAAAGCTGAATTGGGCATGTTGGACATAGAATCAGGAAACTGATCAAAAGTGTTCCAACCTGATGTAAATTCTCTAGGTCCCTGATGTCACCCTTCCTGAAAACTCATTTTTTTTCGAATGAAAATTCATTCAGGGGGCTCAGGATGAAAAATGGCATTGAATACCCTAACTAAATGCTCTAAGTACTTAGTTAGTTAATGTCCCAGGTAGGTAACTGAATCCTATTTAATATAGGAATATATGTCACTTACACAACTGGCATCCACTTCTTGGGCCCCCACATCTCTCTCACCAAACACCACTGAGCATTAAATGCTCCCTTACACACAAAAGTTGTGATGATTTTTTCCTCTGCAAAAGTGCATTATTTGCAGAGCCTCACAACTATTCACCCATGATGTGAGAGAAAATAGGGGTAATGGGAATCGTGATATTTAATGCGGATATCAAACCAACATTATTATGCTGTTTCGGTTGAATAAATTAAACCTTTGGTATCCGCAACATCACTACCCTAATTCCCACCCTATAAATACCCCCACAAAGGAGAACACACACACTCTTTTAAAAATCTTAACAAAACTCTTGCAAAATTATTTCAAGAACTCTTGCTTTCAAAATCTGTGTGTGCTTCTTCTTTATTCAAAACCAGACCTTTTTTTTATCATACTAAAATGGCATCTTCTAAGGTCATAAAATACGCACCCAATGTGGAATTCCAAATGGAAAGCGTAGACCTCACCAAAAACAATGTGGTGGGGAACTTTGCCTACCCTGAAGGGTTCCCTGCTTACAGGGATGTGGTGAAGTTCCTACAAAACTGTTTTCTCACCACCACATTCACAAAGACCCCCTCAGTCATCTATCATGACTACTTGAGGGAATTTTGGTGCTCAGCGGTGGTTGAAAACCCTAATGCGCCAAAGGAGGCCAAAATCAAGTTCTCAGTGAAGAATGGGACTAAGTCCCTTATTCTTGACTACAAAACCTTTGTCAAAGCCACTGGCCTTGACTACACTAAGACCTTTGTTGCCCCACCTACTGAAGAGGAAGTTAAACAACTCCTCTTAGAACTAGGGCCCTATGATAAGCATCATCCTGATGTTACTCCAGGGGCCCTACTGAACAAAGCCCCCATCATCAAAACATGGTTCCCTGCCCCTTGGAGGATCCTGATGACATTTGTAATTCAGGTCCTTGGGGGGAATAAGTCCTCAACTGAGCAACTAAACACTACTCAATCAATGATAGTGTACTGTCTCATTGAGGGTAAAAAGATTGACCTTAGAGAAATTATCTTCAGGGACCTCATAGGCAAATTGGGTGGGAAGTCTAGGCAAAAACACATGTCTTACCCTAGATTCATTTCCTGCGCCCTGAATGACCTACTAGGGTCTGAGTATATCAAGCCTGACAGTGTCGGCTTTGAACCTGATGTCTTACATAAGGCAAACTACTCACGTGACCCTAATGAAGTAACACCTGTTGCCCTGACCACATACATGCTGACTGCTATCTAGGGTGACAACATTGTTTCACCAATTCCCTCTCCTATAAAAAAGGTGAAGAAGAAGAAGGGACAGGGGTCCAGGAAGGTGGCTCAACCCAAGCCACTCGCCACTGAGACCTCTGCCCCTAAGCCTGACAATAGGGGGCAACAACAAGAGACCCTGACTGCTGACACCATCAGGATCATATGCCAATCTTTGGCCACAAAACAAAGGCCAACAGAGGGCACTGAGACATCACACTCAGTGTCCTCAGGCGAACCCGTTCCCAAAGGCCCTGCTGGCATAAACAAGTCAGTAGGTTTGGAACCAACTAAACCTTCACATCCTGCTAAAGACTCTGGCAAATCGCAACCAGAGTATCAGGGAGTAAGGGGTCCTATACCCTCAGTGGAGCAGCACTACTCCACTGAGACGGGGACCCACAAACACTCACATTCTGCCAAAGGCTCGGGTAAATCACAACCCAAGCAACAGGGAGTTCTCGCCCCTAAATCTTCGACAGGCCAGCACAAGTCTGTTGGAAAGGGGGGCATAACCACTCAAGTGCCTGATGAGGACATTCTCCAATCAAAGCTTTTGTCTAAGGGCACAACAACTCATCCCAAAGACTCAGAGGGAAACATACAACCCGCTGATAGGGACACAACATTCACGGCTCCTAGTGATGGTACTGAGAAACACCCATCAGTGCCTGAAGGGGTCACGAGGGACAAAGATTCAGAGGGACACATACCACCAGCTGATATGGAACTCACAACCACCCCCGAAGGTGTGCATAACTTGGGAACTGACCCTGAGGACCTGGTAGATAAAACCCAATCTACCAGATTTGAGGGGTCAGGACCTGGCCATAACGAAGGCAAATCTTTTTATGAAGAGGAGCCGGATAACCTTACTTTGCAGATTCAGTCCCTAGCTAAAGCTCAGGCAGTTTTGTACTCTGATGATGAATTCAACAGTGATGAGGAAGTTTTTAAGGCCGGAGATGACATGGAGCTTGAGGAGACAGTCCCTGAACCAATTCTTCAGTCTCCTCAATCTTCTAACCATGATGATGCTGACACACATTCTGAGCCAGAGTCCTCGGGAGATGATCAGACTCCTCTCACTGTGAAAACCTTCACCAAATTCATCAAAAAGATTACTAACATTTTGTACAGGGGGAACACTGATGAGGTCTTTGACATGCACACTGAACAGGCAGTTCACTATCATAATCTCAAAGATGCTGTCGAAGACTTCGATGAAGATATTAGGGAACAGCATGCCTCAGTTAACCACTCCCTAACTCAGATGATCACCCGCCTGAATCAATTTTTGATAACCCTCAACCAGCTGAATGTAGGGGTTCAGTCGGTTCAAGAATCAGTCAAGGATGATCCTGAACTCACCAGGAAGCTACTTCAGGCATCTGAGACGTATCAGGTAAACTCAGTGGCCCTCACTGAGTTACTTGACTTGCTAAAGGGTTCTAATTTTCAGGGTCTCACCACTACTGTGGAGTCTCTCAAGTCTTCCTTCTTCAAAATGGAAGAATCAGTGACAGCTCAGTCCCAAAGGTCTACTTCTCTGGCATAGACCTTGGGATCCAGGATGACAGCTCTTGAACATGCACAGGCTACACTTGACTCCAGGGTGTCCATCATTCAACAGGATACTTAGGAGATCAAGTCTATGATGACTGAAATTTTCCAAGCCTTCAAGGGAGCAGCCAACACTTGCCATCACTGACACTCAGGCAAATGTTGAGGGGGAGAATGCTACTGAAGCCCCTAATACTGTTGAACAAGAAGCTGGACAGCCCTCTAACACTGAGGGGGAGCATGTCACTGAAGCCACACCAATCACTGAAGTTCCACCACAGGAGGAACCAGTCTCCTCTTCTCTCGGACAGGATAGAGGCAAAAGTATTGCTACCACCTCTAGTCCTAAAATTGTGCTCAAGCCAGCCTCAACCTTGGTCAGATTTGACCCTGATGCACCTATCAGAGTCCCGTTTGAAATCAATGGAGTAGTACATCATCTCACTCATGACGAAATTCAAGCTCACATAGAAAGGACTGAGACACTACTCAAGGTGGCTGAAGAAGAGAGAATGAGCAAGCCTGCTCTCATTAAGGTTGTTCATGAGGAAGCTGAGAAGATTGGTTTGGATACTGAGGCACTAGCAACTGTGCAAGTTGGTGCAACCTTTAAAAAGGCTCAGGAAGAAGAGCTTAATGCTCTCAAAAAGGAAAGGGAAAACAAGCTCAGGAAGGACGCTCAAATCAGAAAATACAGGGTCGAAAAGTATACTTGGGTGATGAAGGAAAGGTTAAGACCTGAAACCATCACTGATATTCAAATCCACAGAAACACCGATCCTGCAATGATCACCGTCTTCAGGGGACGTGATAAAAGAATAATTTACGTCCATAAGCCTTTCAAGTTTGCTGACTTTGGCCTCACTGAGCTTGATGAGCTTCGTTCTATCATTTCCAAAAAGAACAATGTTGTGGTACCTAAACTTCTCGAATCACTGAAGGATAGGTACGACAGACTGAGAGCAATGCCTGAAGCTCTTAACATTCCCTCACTTTTTCCTGACTCAGCAAAAGAGACTGCTCCATCTAAGGCTTCCAAGAGGAAAAGGAAGCAAATTAAGATGGAGCCTGAGATCAAAGTACCAGGGTTAGAGTGTGACAGGTCGCTTCCTGAAGGGATCACGTTCGTGAACAATGCGGTCCTTGAAGCTCCTGAAAGAGGCTTATGCTTCACTGATGAGTATGGAAGCCTGGCTTTCCAAAGGTGGTCTGATATGGACAAGGCAGGAATCAAAGCAAGGCTCATGTACCTCATGTTGGCGTCCCCCATCAAGAGTGATGAGAACAAAAGATTCTTCCAGGACTTGGAAGCAATGATCAATGAACATCCTGAAAGACACCTACTCAGATCAAAGAAAGCAAAGCTTGAAAACCTTGGATACAACCTGAACATCTGATCTGCAACAACTATCCTTTTATTTTTTTTGTAATTTGTAGGACTTGTAATAACTATGAATAAACTTTGATGTTTTGTTTAAATTATGTGTCCTACTTATAATTACAATAACATTCAGTAAGAGATGAAGACCCCTGCCAACTCACACTGAATCAAGAAACACTTAGGCTATTTGTATGTTCAAATAGGGGGAGATTGTTGTGTCACTGAATTCCCCAATCTTCTTCTAACAAGGAATTGAACGTAAAATAACCTAAGTATAAACAAGTCACTGAGTGAACAGTACCTCAGTGAGTCATCTTTAGGATGCTTAGACCAAGCCTAAGAAGAAAGGTTCTCCATTCAGTGAGGCAGAACTCAGTGAAGTGTGATCTAAGCCAAGAAGAAGGTGATGGGTTCAGTGAGGATGACAATAACTCACTGAACCCCAAGACTCCTCAACAACTTCATGGTACTGAAGACTGATGACTAGAAGACTGAAGTTTTAGCTGGACTGGGTGGGAAAGTTTGATCTGTTTCACTAAAGTGCCTTATCACTTTAAGGTCAAACTTTCCTCAGATGGTTAAAACCAGGCTGTCATCAGAAAGTTCCTTTTGGACTTAACCCAAAGAAGTTTCCCTTGCCAGAGAATAAAATCTATCAAGATATTATTGAGGAACACTTAGGTCCACTGTATAATAGGGTTGTTCACATTTGTGTATAAATAGGTAGCATAAGAGATGAGTAAAAGTTGACAAGTTTGTGCAATTAATGCAAAGCACTCACAAACCACTTTTACTCCTCCAAAGAACAACATAACCCCTGAGATAGCTCAGTGGGTCCTAAAAGTTGTCACTTAACATAGTTTGAGTTTAGTGAGCAGTCAATACCATACTTGTCGTTTTCAATCCCAAGTGTTATTCCACAAACACTTGGGTACGATTCTTTTGATTAACTTCTAATAAAGAATTAAACATTGGAAAATATTGTCTCTTATGTTTACGTTGCTTTATTGTTAATCATTTTATACATCTTTGTTTAAAGTCATATAACTTGGTTACTTTAGCTTTGTAGTTATAGTCAACCAAGTAAAAGGGACCAACATCCATCTTCCAAACAGCAGTCACTGAGATCCAACCATTGTAAGCGATGTGTTAACTGAGGGAACACCTTAGTAAAGTGATCTAAAAACAGCATATCCCCAGCTTTTCTGTTACTATAAATTCGAAAGTCTTTCAAATTTTTTAACCCATCAAAGTTGACCTTTATGTTCTTTATAATAAAACAATTAACCAAATCTAGTGAAACAAGGTTGGTACAACGTTCTCCAATTGATGACAGCAAACCTTCTATTCCAATTCCGTACAGAGCCAACTCTATACTTTTGTGGCAAAAACGGATATCAAGAAGTTAGAGTTTTTCCATCTTGAAAATTGTTGGAAACATTCTAAGATTGGGACACGAAGAAACTGTTACGCTTTTAAGACTTCTAAGATTTCCAATTGATGGGTGAATCTCTTCTAAATCATCACAAAAACGGAGTTCCAACTTTTGAAGACAGGGGAGTCCATCAAAATTTGGTGTGCTGACTAGTTTCTTGGAAGATATGAGTTGAATGACTTTCAGTTGTGGTAGACGCTAATTTATACAAAGGTACAGAAGTTAATATTTCCCAAATATAAGTTAAATAAGAGCTTATGACAAGTATGATACAAATGAATGGCATGATTTAAAACGTTACATGGGATTCTTATCACAATCTTGAGGCTTATCTAATATTCTAATTTAATTTATAAAACTATACGAATTAGTTAATGCCACGAGTAAACAGTTGTATTAATACAAAAGTGGATATAACTGCTTAATTCTTTGTAATAACATGTAGTTGATATATAGTTAGTTACTAGTATTATTTAAGTAGCATATGTTAGTTCAGTTGACTTTTTTAGTTTGACTATTTCATGTATATTAGTAGTAAATCTTGTAATCAGTTCTCATATACTAAAATGAATCAATGCAATCAGTTTAACCATTTCTCTATACATTCGCCATGAAGTTAGAGTGTAGATTTCTGATTTAAATGAAATAAATAAATAATGGGATCCCCTCATTTATTATATTCGAGAACTATTGAATTACCTTGTGACTCCTCCAAAGTTCCTTTTGAGAGCTATGAACCATTTTTAGAACAACAAGATTCATTGGCTGGAAACTATCTGGAAATGGGCTTGCAGGATAGTTTCGCCATTTAATATACCGCAACTCATTTGAAAGAAAATTAGGCCCTTCGACATTATCGTCATTATCCATATTCACATCAATCCACCTTAGTTTCTTCAAGTTTGAATCAAACGTAACGAACTGTGATGGAACCAAATCTGGACTACTTTGGTTATAGTATCTTATCGCTTCAATCTTGTCATTTTCCTGCAATAATTTAAGGAGAAACAATGTATAATATATTTTTTGAAAAGAAAGCCAGCTTAACATTTACCTTTCTTGCATCTTCTATACACATCTTTTCGATAACCTTATCTTTCCAAACTCTGCTATGTTTTTCAGGATTATCAGGATGTTCCCCTCTAACAATGTAGTGTCCCATTTCTTGTACCAGATCATGCATATTAAAAAAACCATTTAAATCGATAGTTATGAGAGCCTTTTGTATCAACACCTTCAAATACCTCCACTGCATCTTTTCTTCTTTCCCCCCATGCAATATCCAAAAATAACTCTTTCTCCACCTTTTTAAGCCCATCATAGCTAATTTTGAGCTTCTCGACAATCTCACTTTCTGGAATATCTTTTAGTCTATCCAAGGTACTCATCCACTCTTTCTCGTCTTTGTCATATAGAAACGAGCCTAAAACTTTAACTGCTAATGGGAGCCCATCAGCATAAGAAACAACACGTAATGAAAGTTCCCAATAATCTTTTAGAGGCTTCTTGTCATTATATGCATGTTTTTTAAAGAGCCGATTACCCTCGTCCTGTGATAATAACCTAACAGGAGAGACATAATCTACTTTTTGAAGCAAATGTTCATCTCTAGTTGTGATAATTATCCGGATCCCATCACCAAACCAATTGTGTTATCCAACTAACGCCTCTAGTTGCTTATGTTGGACGCTTCTAATGTCTTACATGCCAAAGAGAATCAAGATGGGTCAAAAAATAAAGCCTGCAAGTTACATTTTTGGGCCAACCAACCCATTAGGTAGAAAACGGTTACTTAGTCAGGATATAAGCATTGTAATGTTTTACTTTAGGGTTGCAACACTTTGATGAATTGTTATGTCTTTGGAAGGCAACATTTCATACCTTATAAATAGATTAGGAATTCTTGTAATTCATCAACCTATTCGATTATTCATTGTCAATATAAAGGGTTCAACCCATCTTTTCATCTCTATATTCGACTCTAATTTTTGCATGATCATAACATGATTGTTGTTTGATTATTTCGATCCTGGAAAACCCATAAAACCTATGGAACATTGGTATCAGAGCCTAGGGGATCAAACAACGTCCATTCATGTTTAATCATCACTCAAAGAAACAAACTTACCATGAAGGAAGCCATGCCAATTGAAGAAGAAACTGCCCAAAAGTCAGATGGTGGGTTTAACCAGACAAATACGATCAACATGGCACGGCAGAGATGCTTTAAAATCGCAGAAGAAAAGAAAGCAACCATGGAAATAATGGATGCATTTGAAAGGCTTGTTGGTTTTTTCTCTTTTACCGACATAAGCCATAAAGATACTTGGCCTGTCAAAAAAAACATGGCGTGAGGATCTACATGCTACAATCAATATTTTGGACGACTTCAATTGTTATTATAAGCACTTCACGGGGATCACACACTGAAACATGGACTTGTTTCAGAAGGCGAGAATGCCAGGCAAGAATGCTATTGAGATCGACAAGATCCTTTGATCAAACCCTATTAAATAAGCATACAAGAAGAACAGTCAAGATTGAGCATTTTATTTTATTTTTTTGATCTTTAATAACAAGTATCAACAAACTACAAGATTGAAGGAACGCATGAGCAAGAGGAATGAAGGAACAAGAAAAATAGAGATTTTGGCATATCGACATTAGGGGGAATATGTTGGACGCTTCTAATGTCTTACATGCCAAAGAGAATCAAGATGGGTCAAAAAATAAAGCCTGCAAGTTACTGTTTTGGGCCAACCAACCCATTAGGCAGAAAACGGTTACTTAGTCAGGATATAAGCATTGTAACGTTTTATTTTAGGGTTGCAACACTTTGATGAATCGTTATATCTTTTAAAGGCAACGTTTCATACCTTATAAATAGATTAGGAATTCTTGTAATTCAGCAACCCATTCGATTATTCATTATCAATATAAAGGGTTCAACCTATCTTTTCAACTCTATATTCGACTCTGATTTTTGCATGATCATAACATGATTGTTGTTTGATTATTTCGATCCTGGAAAACCCATAAAACCTGTGGATCGAAATAATCAAACAACAATCATGTTATGATCATGCAAAAATCAGAGTCGAATATAGAGATGAAAAGATGGGTTGAACCCTTTATATTGATAATGAATAATCGAATGGGTTGATGAATTACAAGAATTACTAATCTATTTATAAGGTATGAAACGTTGCCTTCAAAAGACATAACGATTCATCAAAGTGTTGCAACCCTAAAATAAAACGTTACAATGCTTATATCCTGACTAAGTAACCGTTTTCTGCCTAATGGGTTGGTTGGCCCAAAACAGTAACTTGCAGGCTTTATTTTTTGACCCATCTTGATTCTCTTTGGCATGTAAGACATTATAAGCGTCCAACATATTCCCCCTAATGTCGATATGACAAAATCTCTGTTCTTCTTGTTCCTTGATTCCTCTTGCTCATGCGTTCCTTCAATCTTGTAGTTTGTTGATACTTGTTATTAAAGATCAAAAAAATAAAATAAAATGCTCAATCTTGACTGTTCTTCTTGTATGCTTATTTAATAGGGTTTGATCAAAGGATCTTGTCGATCTCAATAGCATTCTTGCCTGGCATTCTCGCCTTCTGAAACAAGTCCATGTTTCAGTGTGTGATCCCCTTGCAGTGCTTATAATAGCAATTGAAGTCGTCCAAAATATTGATTGTAGCATGTAGATCTTTGCGCCATGTTTTTTTTACAGGCCAAGTATCTTTATGGCTTTTGTTGGTAAAAGAGAAAAAACCAACAAGCCTTTCAAATGCATCCATTATTTCCATGGTTGCTTTCTTTTCTTCTGCGATTTTAAAGCATCTCTGCCGTGATCTTCATTATATCCATGTTGATCGTATTTGTCGGGTTAAATCCACCATCTGACTTTTGGGCAGTTTCTTCTTCAATTGGCATGGCTTCCTTCATGGTAAGTTTGTTTCTTTGAGTGATGATTAAACATGAATGGACGTTATTTGATCCCCTAGGCTCTGATACCAATGTTCCACAGGTTTTATGGTTTTCCAAGATCGAAATAATCAAACAACAATCATGTTATGATCATGCAAAAATCAGAGTCGAATATAGAGATGAAAAGATGGGTTGAACCCTTTATATTGATAATGAATAATCGAATGGGTTGATGAATTACAAGAATTCCTAATCTATTTATAAGGTATGAAACGTTTCCTTCAAAAGACATAACGATTCATCAAAGTGTTGCAACCCTAAAATAAAACGTTACAATGCTTATATCCTGACTAAGTAACCATTTTCTGCCTAATGGGTTGGTTGGCCCAAAACAGTAACTTGCAGGCTTTATTTTTTGACCCATCTTGATTCTCTTTGGCATGTAAGACATTAGAAGCATCCAACATCAGCAACTAGAGACGTTAGTTGGATCACACAATTGGTTTGGTGATGGGAGCCGGATAATTATCACAACTAGAGATGAACATTTGCTTCAAAAAGTAGATTATGTCAATATCTGAGTTTGACAAATGCAACTTATCTGAAATTGCATTGACGATGTTTTGGATGACTGCTGCCTCATGTCTGCAGATTGGATATAGAAAAATTGATAATTAGCATGTATGCCCACATTTGCAAAGTGGTAATACTACGCCTCTCCCAAATGAAAGGCTGGGGAGTTAATAGTAAATTATCAGATCTAAAATTTGAGATGTTCCAAGCATATATTTATATTTTTTTAACAAACAGAAAAGTACCCATTGGAAACGTTCTTGGGTTCCCATCCAGAAATGTTACTTGCAGCAACAAGTGCTTTTCTCCACAATTCAGCTTTCGTGACATTCTTCATCTCTTGTTTGGGAAAAGCTTTCCCAAATTCCCTTTTCTGATTTCTCACTTCTGATGGATCCACGTCATAAAAAACTGGGATAACAGTTAGTCCCATCTCTTCCCTGCATTTCATAATACGTACAAGTTCATCCAAACACCATGAAGAATCTGCATAGTTTCTGGAGAATACTATGACAGCAATATGCGACTCTTCGATAGCCTTTAACAGGGTTGGACCAACAGATTCACCCATTGGAAGTGTAATATCATCCTTGTAAGTGCGAACCTGTCGGTCTTCAAGAGCCTTGTAGAGATGATCCACAAAGGTCTTGCGGGTATTTTCCCCTCTAAAGCTAAGAAATACATCATACTTAAACGACCGAGAAGAAGACGATGAAGATGCCATTGATGTGTTTAATTAGGATAATAATTAAGTTGAGACAAAGTTAAGAAACAGATCGAGTTGGACACGTAAAACAGGTTGTCCGCTAACTCACTACTCGTTGCTATTACTAGAATTCGGGTGTTATCTTAGCCTTTATGTTTGGTAGTTTTTGGTTGAAAGAGAAGGAGAGCATACAAAAAGTGTGTGGTTAGTTATGGCTTAAAGAGTAGGCATGCCACAAAGTCTTCTAAGAGATATAATTCTTTAGCGTTTTAATAAATAAAGAAACAATTCAATGCAAGGAAACAACCAAGAAACGCCTTGCAAGTTGTCTTCTTCATCACAAACTCATAAATTTCTACACAACTAATATAGAAGTAATATATTGTCACTACTTATATTAACATGATTTAAAATGTTTCGTTCTTAATACAAAATTTTA
Organism: Artemisia argyi; assembly: GCA_030686995.1. NCBI lineage: Eukaryota > Viridiplantae > Streptophyta > Magnoliopsida > Asterales > Asteraceae > Artemisia > Artemisia argyi. The sequence continues at coordinate 15,240,822 of CM060697.1, read as the reverse complement.
AAGCATAAATAAACATCAATAGTACACTTTTGAAAGAAAATTACATGCAGTAAATATAGTTTGACAATTTTCCTTTGAGGGAGAGGGAGGAAGTGATAAACGTTGTGTGGTTTGTTATGATTTAAAAATGATGCAGAACACTCGGTTATTTGTTTTGTTACATGTAGTAAATATAGTTTTGGTAAACGCTTCTTAATTGATTAGTCAGCATTGGTGCCTAGGATTACATTCAAAGTCATATCTATGTACACATTGATCCCACTTGTCCATTTGGAAGCAAATTAATATCAAGGAAATTTCTTGATGTCATATTTAAGAAATAATAATAATAATAATAATAATAATAATAATAATAATAATAATAATAATAATAATAATAATAATAATAGCTAGAGGAGTGGGGGCCCAGATAGTTTCTCGGCTACCCACTAATTTCTTGTAAATCCTATAATTTTCTAACAATAATAATAATAATAATAATAATAATAATAATAATAATAATAATAATAATAATAATAATAATAATAATAATAATAATAATAATAATAATAATAATAATAATAAATGCTAGGAAAAACCAAAAAATTTCTTAAAAATTGTCTTCATTTAAGAAATAATAAAAGAAAAAAATAAACAATTCAATGCGAAGAAAAACCCAAATTGTCTTCATTTATAAAATTCCTTGCAAGTTGTCTTCATCAAAATTAGACTTTTTCATAAAAAGATATAAAAAAAAAAAATCTTAAACCCTTCCTTATATTATGTGAGGTGATTTGCACACTCTACTAATTGATTTGCACACTCAAAAGCATTGTGTCTTGACATTTATACCCCTGTAGGGGTGAACATTAGTAAAAGTGATATAAAGCTATATATGTCAAGACGTAATACTTTTGAGTGTGCAAATCAATTAGTGGAGTATGCAAATCACCTCACTTATATTTTAGACTTTCTTATAAAACTTAGAGAAGGTTAGATCTTCATACACTTTTTTTCTTAAGTAAATTACTCCATCGTTACGTGAGGTTTTCTCCGATTTCATGATTAGTCCCTATTACGAGTAAATTACAAGTTTTCATCATTTAAAGACACATTTGGTATAGAGAAATATAGTTAAACTAAATGAAATAGAGAAGTGAAATGCAAAGAAATGAAAATGGTTAAAGAATTTAATAAATTATATTATTTGGTCAGAGAAATGATATGAGAAATAACAAATAACGAGCAGGTGAGCCCGCGCGTTGCTGCGGGACGGCCGTGTTTATGTTTATCAGAATTATGCAGTAACAAATTATTTTTCATGAAGTCGGTAAGAACAACATTGTTAGAGAGCTCAGTAAATCATTATTGATGGCAAATAGGATCATGCATTGACTACACTAATCATAGTCAAATAGGACCATCAAAATCATATCAGTGTCAAGGCTAACTTTGAAAGAAGTTTAAAATTGGGGCATTGATAGATATAGACTACAAAGTTTTGAGTTATCATTCCTAATGGCATAAATACGCCAAACATTATGCCATTTCGAAACTTATTGCCAATTGCAAACAACGACCAAACTTTTATCTCATTGTGATAACAAACATTTAGATATGGATGGTGTTTATTTGCTATAGATTTTATAGTAATAATGCTAACAAATACAATAGTTAAAATTTGTAGATAAACTCTTACCATGTACATGACCAAACACATTTCAAATGTTGCAAATACACACTAAATATAACACTACAACAAAAGTGGCTTTTTAGGACCCTTTGTGTAGGACGGTATGATAATGGAGTCCTAAAAAACTGTTTAATAGGACATATGAGCGTTTAGGGTCCTTTTTAAATATTTGCTACTTAGGCGATGTCCTAAAAAGTTATATAATAGGATGGTCGATGATTTGGGGTCCTATTATCATATAACTTAATAGGACACTTAAAATATGGATCCTAATAAATTACTTTATAAGACATTTAGTTGTTGGTGTCTCATTATGTGATAGTGTAATACGACACTTGATCACTAGATGTCCTATTATGACATAACCTAATAAGACCCTTGACACTTGGGTCTTATAACATTAACCTTTATAGGACGTTTATTTATTATGGTTTTATTATAATACACCATAATAGGACACTTGAGTTTTGTCATATAACATCATTTTTTTAAAACGATTATTTGCAAAAGTTTTATTATAACAAAACTTAATAGGACCCTTAAGACGTGGGTATTATAATGTTAACCTTTATAGGACGCTTATGCATAATGGCTTTAGTATCATACATCATAATAGGACATTTTATTTTTGAGTCATAAAATATCAGTATTTTAGAACGTTTATTCGCAAAAGTTTTATTATAACAAAACTTAATAGGACCCTTAAAGGATGCATATTCATTATGGTTTTATTACAATACACCATAATAGGACACTTGATACATAAGTCATAAAACATTAATTATTTAGAACGCTTATTCGCAAACGTATTATTAAAACATAACTTAATATGACACTTGACACTTGGGTCCCATAGATTGATGCACCATCATAGGACACTTGATATTTGAGTCATAAAACATCGGTTTTATGGAACGCTTATTCGCAAACGTTTTTTATTATAAGAAAAGTTAATAGGACCCTTGACAATAGCGTCTTATAACGTTAACCTTTATAGAACGCTTATTCATAATGGTTTTTTTATGATACACCATAATATGGCACATCTTTTTAGAGTCGTAAAACATCCGCTTTTTATAATGCTTATTTAAATTAAGTTTTATTAAAACAAAACTTTATATGACACTTGACAGTTGGGTCTCATAAATTCATCCACCATAATAGGACACTTAAAATTTGAGTCATAAAGTTTCAGTTTTATAGAACGCCTAGTTGCAAAAGTTTTATTTTAAGGAAAATTAATAGGACCCTTGACACCTGTGTCTTTTAACATTAACCTTTATAGTACGCTTATTTGTTGTGGTTTTATTATCATACGCCATAATAGAACACTCCTTATTTGAGTCATAAAACATCAGTTTTTTAGAACGCTTATTTACAAAAGTTTTATTTAAACATTAGTTAGTATGACACTTGATACTTGGGTATCAAAACTTGATACACCATAATAGGACACTTGATATTTGAGTCATAAAAGATCAGTTTTATGGAACGCTTATTCACAAAAGTTTTATGATAACAAAACTTAATAGGACACTAGCTATTTAAGTAATAAAACATCAGGTTTTTACAAGGGTTATTCGCAAGAGTTTTATTATAACAAAATTTAGTAGGACCCTTGTCACTTGGGTCTCATTGGTTTTACTGAAAGTACTTTATGATACGACAATCCTTAGAAAAATACTAAAAAGGTCCCCGCTTATTCAAATAAGCTGGGAATAAGCTAAGTAATTCGAATAGCAAATGAGGGAATAAATGTTAAAAGGATTATTAACATGAAAAGCACTAATAAGCTGGTGTGTGTCTGGGAGTCCAGAGACCAGTGTTCGATCCCTGCTCTTGGACTTTTTGATTTTTTTATGATTTTTTTTTTTATTTTATTTTTTTTTAATTTTCTTTTCAAGAACATGAAAAGCACTAATGAACAAGCATTTTTCAAAACTACAACTATTGCTGGAAACTTGAAATAAGCATACAAATAAGCCCAAAGTACTGAGCAGTTGACAAAAACAAGTAATAAACTAAGGCTTAAGGGAAAAAAAACTGATAAGCTACAAATAAGCTGAGGCGCTGGAATAAGCTAAAATAATCTAGGCTTGATTCAAAAACACCAGAATAAGCTACTATACTAAGCCATAAGCACGGATTACAATGAATAAGCAAAAAGGACTGAGTGCAGGGCATCTCAGTCCTACTGGGGTGATTAGCTGTGACACCCCCAAAATTTACAACGCAGCGGAATACTAATTTGGGTGTCACTTCATAGTTCATACACACAAGTTACATAAAACGACCTCAAAAGAGACGTTTAATAAAATGTCACATTCGATTTGATAAATCAGAGTACAAAGATCCAACAATTTATATTTAAAACTTAAGTTACAAGAGTTAAAACATGACGCATATGTATATTTTAAAGATAAACAGTTATCAAATGTGTAGAAAATAAGTCCTTCAATATTTGATATCCACGCGACTCCGATTGCTCCCAATGCTCAGCTAGCCAAATAATACCTGAGAAAATACATGCTAAAAAGTCAACACAAAGGTTGAGTGAATCCATAGAGTTTAATAAGTAATATGTTGAATACAAGCATTATTTATCAATAGACATATAACAAATACATGTCGGATAATCAGATTATAGTATTGAGATTTATGAAACCGAAACTTAACCATGATTTTGTGCCCCAAGGTAAAAATTGCCAGTTTACCCCAAACTCTCAAGATTATGTGACCGTACCCGGTCAAAGCCGGCCAAGCCTAATATGCATATCCATAATAATAGCGTTTCCTTACAGAATTAACGGTTTCATGGTGGGGACTTAATTGGCAAGAAGCATTCAATCACTATAATCATGTAATCGGGTAGAGCATACCAAAAACTACTTGTATTCAGTTTGTAAAAGTAGCATGTATCCCCCTCGCGAGGTTTATAAAACATTTAAATGAGTAAAGGCGAGGCTATGAACTCACCTTAAGAGCAACGAGATCAAAAGTAAAATGGATCTTCGGACGAGTGCGAAGCGTCTTACCACAACCTAAAAGACGTGACGCGACTTATAATGATAAAGAAGAGCAATATGAAAAAGTAAATCAAATGATCACGAGATATGTTTCCGAGATAAGCATGGCATTGTACTAAGACTTAACCCAAGATATTTTCACTCTAAGATTGATGTTCGACCAGGTCTTATAGGTAATAAAACACCTACCAAGTTTCATCCCTCAATTCTTATCTTACCTATGTGTACCTGCACGTTTTAGAGTTCAAGACAAGACGTAAAGCATTAAATTCTGGATTTGACTCTATTTTATAGACCCTTAACTCCTAATATATAAATGATATGAATACAAGACCTTCACCCCTGGAAAGCCCTTTGAGTCTAGTTTTCAAAAATCCAGACCTCAACTTCTGAAAGATTCAGAATCATGTGAAAAGACTATTTTACCCCTGAACATCCAGCCCATGATATTTTCTGAATTTTAATCTCTTACGAAAATGGCCATAAATCCTAAACTATGATAGCAATTTAAGTGAGACCAATTGGAGGTGTTAGCCTAAGATGTCTACTACAGGTCTCAACTTTTATTCCAACAATTTTAGTATAAAAACCTAGAGTTAAACTCCTTTTACAAACAGTAGTTCAGAACGGATCAATTTTAACAAAACGGCCATAACTAATTCATCCGGAGGAGTTGATAAACCCTCCAATTAGCCACAAGGTCCTCATTTGTTTTACCCTTCACCCATGTAAAAACCCAGTACCCTCTAGTTCAAGAATAATTCGTTACAAGTAAAACAATCTGCATTACAATTTCTGGGTACACACTAAATATGTTTCCATGGTTTTGGTCGTATCTCGACCATCCAGAATAGTTGGTTTTCCGGCCAACTCGCCACTAGGACCTGAGATATTAACCTATTCATTTATGAAAAGCTTCAGTAGGCTCTAAGCCATAAATTTACCATTAACACATAAACAATCTGCAAGTTACCTATTTTGACTAGTTTTACTAATTTGGGCATAACTTGGTCATCTGAAGGAGATAAAAATTCCTCCAACTCGCTACATGAAGCTTAGAACTATATCTATCTAAAAATGTAATTTAATCATAGGCTCCAGGCCAAAACTTAATGAGAAAACCTATGTTTTTCTACTGATGTAAAAACAGTCCCATCAAATCCAACTAAACCTATTCTAAACTCATCCAAAACATCATCATTCATCATGCAATGCCACACTAATCATCACAAACAACTCAAGAACATTAAAACTCATCAAAATTCAGAAAACCTATAATTAATTAAATAACAAAAACCATTTGCATGTGACAAAAGTCAAAGAGGATTATGAGATTAGCTTACAAGGAGTGATAAATCACGAATAACCTTTCTAGGGCTTGGATTGGAAACGACCCTAATTACACCAAGACTAGTGGAATCTTCAATTCAATATTCACAAATGATTACCCACTTGATTAAACAAAGCCCTAATCAAGTCTTGAAGAAAAACACCAAGAAACTCTATGAAAACTTCAAGAAAATCTTCTAAACTTTGAATCAAAACACCATCTTTTGCAAGGATCTTCAAGAGGATGTTGTGGAAATTATTTTTTTGATTAAAAAGATGATGAGATTATTTTTATTTCGTTTATAGGGTGGAGAGTGAAAGAAAAATGGTGACAATTAGGGATGGCAACAGGTCGGGTTCGGGGCGGGTTTTAGTGTGCCCGTACCCGCACCCGTTTATAATATCCAAACCCGTATCCGCTCCATTACCCGCCGGGTACCCGATTAATATTATCCATCGGTTTTTCGGGTTTACCCGCGGGTTTCGGTTATCCCCAATTGAATATCATATGGACAAAATGGCGGTATTAATATTAAGTCACACTAAAACCCCCCAAGAAAATAAAGGAAAACACCATAATATATTAATTTTTTTTAAGTTAAAGAAAATGAATATCGTATCAAACGATTTAAGGCTTTTGAATAATTCATGTACATAAAAAAATATGTTATGTAATATAAATATGTATATAAAAAAATATAATGGAAGAAATTATATATAATGTATATATATTCTAGTTAATTATAATATCAATAAAGCGGGTATAGATTCGGGTAAACGGATACGGGTACGGGTACGGGTATTACCAGAACCCGTACCCAAACCCGTACCCGCCAAAAAAAATATATCAATACCCAAACCCGCATCCAAACCCGCCAACCCGCCCCCGAAGCCGACCCAACCGGTTCGGGTTTTGGTTTTCCCCGTCGGTTTCGGGTGCTTTTGCCATCCCTAATGACAAAACTACGTAGATGTTTTAGTGGAATTGTAGTTGGCAAGATAAGTTGAACATTTGTATTTTGAAATAAACAAGTGTTCTTGGTCTCTATATGAAAACGCCACATATAAGGAAGAGTTGGTGAGTGGAGATTTTTGTGGTATTATTTGGGTATAAGTGTGTTATAGAGTGTAGTTTTGATCCCGGTAATTGCTAACGTTAAGTTTTTAAGACGCGTAATGTAAAACCGGGTAGTAATAAAATATAAAACTTTCAAAAATGTTAAAACTTGTTATCATTATATATTTTAGGTAATTTAGATGAGTGGTGAGTTCATTGGAGGATTTAAATGTGGTTAAAACATAAAAATGTAGGCTTAAATCGAGTAAGACGTAAAAATACAAGGTTTAAGTAAAAATGGAGAAAGTGAAAAGTGACTTTTAAAATAGGATTGTAAGGAAACAATGATGCATAAAAAGTGTAGAATGGACGTAGTCTAATCGTGGTTGAATGAATTGAACGTGTTATTACGAAACGCGTATAAATTTCGACAAAGTTAATTATTTAAAAATAGAATAGTTAAATAATATTAAGATTAATGACATGAAATTTTTGAAATGTCACATTAGCAGACCAAATTAAAGCAACAAGATAAGATCTAGAATCCCAATTAAGCTCAGAATTCTCAAGTCAGTAGTATAAGCTACTAAAGGAAACAAAAATCAGAAGAGAAACAACAGTGAATAAGCAGAAATTAAGCTCTTAATATGGGCATTTAGAGAATAACTATCACCTAGACTGCTGCAGACTGATCTAAAAACTTAACAAACTATTTTCAGCCCTCAAACTCAACCAAGTGGGTTAAAGTGAATAACTATCACCTACCCGCCCTGAGGGCACTTATTATATTATGAAATTATGCAGTTATTGTCGACTTATGAATTCGGTTAACGTTTTGCGTCTCATGAGCTTAGCATCATCAACAATATTATATGCACTGGGATGCCTCTATATATTGTATGTTACCTTGATTACCCGGTATTTGCATATGTTGCTTATATCATATGATTAAAACCTTATGCTCAACTTTATTATTTAAACCTATGGATTACACTCAACCTTTGTGTTGACTTTTAAGCATGTATTTGAGGTATTGCTACTAATAATAAATAGCTTTGGAGCTTGATGTTTTGGGCATGATGGAGTGGTTTGGACTGAGGAGGCTTTCTGTCAAGGCAACTATAACACTCTAAAATTTTGAACATCTGAAATACCCAAAATGCCCCTCTAATTTTAACTTTTGATGAGACGTTAAATAATCTAAAATGTTACATTCCAATTTTTGACCTAAGTATTTATATGATAATATTTGAACGTTTCGCGACATTTGAAACCTATAATACTTATGATATATAAAAATTAAAAAACATGTACAAGAAAAATACATCACACGTTTATTTGGTGCTTGTGCCGAAATTTATTTAAAATGTAAACAAAATGAGACATTATGTCTAGGTCCATTAGAATATTGAAATTGATTTACCTCATTATTTCTTTCCTAAAATCTTGACTGGTTGCCCTCCTTAATTTCCATTCGGTTTTAATAATACCGAATATCACAAAGTCTCTCAAAACACAACTCACAAAACCTAATTAACAAAGTGGCGGCACACACCTTTTCTCCTTCATTCGATCTCAAAGAAACTAATACGAAGGCTCAAAGGGACGTGTATTCCTAACTGTTCGAGGGTGGTTTGGTTTGTTACTGTTTCGGCTAGTATTTGATGTGGGTTCGGTCATTGATGTTCTCTTCTCCTTTGATGACGGCTACAAGGGTAAGTAACGTGAACCTTGTTCAATTTCCCCATTGTCCCATTCGATCATGTCTTGTTTCTGTTCGGCTCTTTAATCATGCGCAACATCATACATAAAATCATAAGATTAACTACATGGAATAACGAGAACATTAACCCCCATGACTTAATTACTAATAAACTTTTGACTTTACCTGATTTATCTCTATGGATTAGTCCGCTAAAATGTCGAAAACAATGTATATAGTCATATGACCGATACTAGTTGATCACTTAAAAGACAATCATGAAGCATAAAGCTACCCTTGAATCATTAAAAAAACAATCGCCAAATAAACTTTAACTGCTGCACTTGGCTGTTTCCATTAATGATCCATTGTCGACATTCATATATTGGACTAAGAGGGACCATGATTCCATGAATATTTTTGCTTTCATCATCGTGGACACTCGTGGTCTAGTTGTTTCAGTTTCAAATGGATAGTGGACGCGTGAATGCATGGTGGGGGATAGAGAAGTGTAAAAAGTTAATGCAAACCAAACCTAACTCTTTCTGTAGATCATTAACTTGAAGCATGTGGACTCGTTGAAACCAGATAATTTCGATGAGTTGAGTTTATTGATAAGGATCACAAACGCGCCTAAAAGGTACACGTACGTAATAAGGAGCTATGCTATAGATATGCATCGAGTTGAATCACATATACATTATGAGTGTTTTGGCCTGCCTCTGCAAACCAAAATATAATAGGCTCGCCGAGCATGTTACCGGGCTAGTTTGTAACGTGTGTGTTTAGCAATCCATAATATATTCACTCTAGTTTCACCTGTGCATGTAGCAAGATCATTCGTGATATTGTGCGTGTGATCTTGTTGATTTGTTTTGTGGTATCATATATAATTTTATCTAAGGTTATTATTATTATTATTATTATTATTATTATTATTATTATTATTATTATTATTTCCCTCAATAGTTTTGAATGATTAATGAAACTACACCCTGTAAACTGTTTATCCATAGGTAACCAACTAACTATTAAGCTTTTTGATGATTTTTAGTTATTGTACATATAAACTCGCACTCAATATTAAATAAACATTCAATTAGCTATTTGGAGACCGCTGGAGCATAGTGGTAAATTCGATAGAAACGTTCTTACACTTTAACATATTTCTGTTTCTACTACTTATGTCTAATATGGTATCTTCTAGTTACTCAATGAGAAAAATATCTTAGAATGCGAAATATGAGAAATAACAAAAATCACGTATATGAGATACATCGACTTGAATTATAAACATTTCTATTCATTTAAATGCATCTCACTTAGTTTTAAAAGTAACTTTGAAATGAAAAAGCTACAAGGTAGTACTAGTATCATATTTAACATGCATCTTAAATATGTGGCTATAGTTATTTCTTATTTTAACCTTCATTCTCATTTACTTTTAACTCTACAATAGAGAATTTTGAAGAGTAGTTGGGTCAAAATGGTGAATGAATGCATGCTTGCGAAAAATGGCTAAGAATGTATATAAGAAACCTTGAGTTATGTTTAGGCTACTATAACTCATTTTATATTACATGTTGTCATTGTAATTGAATATTTATGTAAGAAAATATAATACGCTTAACACTTTAAGAATTCTAGTTAATTATATGTTGTCTTTTATAGCTCCCTTTTCATTCGTTGATCATTGGCATGTTATGCATGAAAAGAGTTTAAAACGTAATAGCTTAGTCGTGAAATGAGGTCGAATATATGTCATTTAAATTGTGGAACGGCGGGGTCTAAAATTATTATTTTGATATAAAGTTCTAGTATAAACTTTAAAATAATTTTATTTGACAGTTTTAATATTTAATTTTGATAATTTACATTTTGACCCTAAACGTATATACAATCACTAGCATGTTTTTGTTTCGTTTAATAGAGATATGATGATAACTAAGCCTCGTCACGTAAAAATAATGAACCGGTCTCGTATCTATGATCACTAATATGTTTCGTTAAATATGAGAATACATTTGGAAATGAGACACATGTATAACGTATAAGACTTGAAGCTTGATCCGAATTGTTTCGTTAATAATATAGTTATATGAAGGGACTATACGTGTGCTTATAATCAGTTCTAAAACATGAGATATGAAATATACTCATAATTGATTACCAAATATATATATTTGCATGGCGTAACAAGCTAGTTGAATGGAAATTACCTTTCTGAATTAAGTAAAGTAGTTGCAGATATGCAATGTGCAGTTTTGAGATGCTCATAGCCTGATATTGGTTTGATCCACCATTGTGCCACTTTGGTGATTGCGTGACATTTGAGAAATCATATAGATATGATTTGCATTATGCTAACTGGATATTATAAGGTGACTAGATGATGACTCTTGGTCTTTGGATGATAATATCCTAAGTATGTAGCTAGTTTTGGACCCGTAAATTGCTAACCGTAAGTTTTTAGGCCACGAAACGTAAAACCGGGTATCCTAAAAATATGAAACTTGAAAGTATGGTCAAACATGTCAATATACTCCATAATAAAATATAAAATGAGTGGTAGGTTCTATCGGGTGCGAAAACCCTGCTAAAAACTGGAAACACGGGTCTAAAACGCGTAATTCGCGTAAAACGCTGAACTGAAAAACGTAAAATTCCAAAACTTTTGGAATTGTCCTAAAATGATAGAAAATCATTTTTCTATTGTTTATAATGTTTTATAGATATATCGGGATGCTGGAAGGACGTTTAAACCTAAAAGTAAATCTCGGACACGGCTTTGTGATTTTTGCAGAAATGATCCGACGAGCGTCAAACTCTCGGATTATCGTTAAAATAGTTTAACTTACGAGAATATGAAATAAAAATTTCTGAGATGAATAGTGAAAAGTGAATAGTAAAAAGTGAATAGTAAAGTGAATAGTAAAAAGTGAATAGTGAAATTTTCGGGAATAAAAGTTAACCTGAAATTGCGAATTGTTACATAATCTTATTTGAGTTATTAGGACCCTTTTCTTGGTTGCTAAAATAGCTATGATGTTACATCATAAGCGTCCTAACAATACTTTTAAGGACGTTTTTATGTGTCTCAAAAGATTAAAAGTAGGTAATCACATGTCAAAACAATGTAAAAGTGTCCTAATATGGTTTTATTAGGACGCTATTTGGGTTGTTCATAGACATATAATACGACCATAAAATTGGTTTCATAAGGGTATTTGAGATATTAGGACGCTTTGGACCTATTACAACCGCCTTACATGAAACGCTTTTATCCTTGGTCCTATTAAATGAAAGGTCCTAAAAAGTACCATTTTATGACGCGTATGGGGGTCCTAAAAAGCCACTTTTCTTGTAGTGTAAGCGGTTATATTGAACCACACATGTTTAAATTCACAGAAGCAAAGAACCAATTCGCTAATCCATAGCGAAATCAAAGAGATACCGAAAGATGATAACGACGCTCTATCAGCATATCATATATGAAACATATAGTAGTAAAAATGATGAAGATACTTGAATGGTAAGACTGTTAGAGTTTGTAGATAAATATTAATAAGTATATGTCTAGAATCGAACCCGAGACCACGGGATTGTACACATTACGAATGAGAGTTAATGATCAATAATATATATATATATATATATATATATATATATATATATATATATATATATATATATATATATATATATATATATATATATATATATATTTAATTATTTAAACATTAAATATTGACTAACGGTCGTTAAATGTAATAGAAAAGCACTAGGTTGTAAATAAGAGCCAAGAAGGATCCGGAAGACCCTCCTTGGGCTTATGGCCAGTTTTGGGAGGATTAGGGGAATCCCTAACTCACTCAAACTTTGTCACCAAGTTACAATTAGTATATAAACACATCAAAGGGTTATTGGTTTTACACTCTTGTACACATAACCCTAAAAAGTGTTTTTCTTTTCTTTCTTTTGGTGATATTCGATCGACCAAACAAACCCTTAGGGTTTCTTCATCGATTTTGTAATACAAAATCATAGTGTTTTCTTGATCTAGCAATCACATTAATTCGTGTGTACAAGAACATGGTAATTACTCACTATAGTAATTATCTTGGATCGATTAACAAAACAGTATGGGGTTAATCATTGATCCTTATAAACCCTAATTAGGGTTCATCCAATTGTTCAAGATTATTGAACTTTGATTCTTGTTCTTGCTAGAATCAAAAGGTACGTTCTTGTTTATGTTAATGTTAATCTTTTATATGTTATACTTGATCCTACGCTTCCGCATATGTGTTTACCTATTTTTATGATTGTCATGTTTATTTATTCTAACAGTGGTATCACAAGCTTGCTATAACATGTAATTGATTACATAAAACACATAAAAAACGAATTTTGATTATTTTAGATACATGTTAAGTCGTTTTTTTAGGTCTAGGGTTTTAATTTTGAAACCCTTATAAATTTAGGGGGGGTCGAATACTCCTTTATCCAAATTAGGGTTTGTGAATAATATTAATTGGATTAGAAACCCTAGGTTAGCTACATGTTTATGTGTTATTTAGGCATATCCTATGACCTAATTGGTAATTGTTATGCATGAATCTGTGACGAAACATGCATGTTAGTCATGGATCAATTGATTGTTAATTGTTTATTTTGGTTTATCACATGTAATTATTAGATAGATCTATAATTGGGGAAGACCTCAATCTATTAAAATCAATTTATGTGCTATGTGGTGTGTGATTAACTATGGCCTACGCAATTGATTCGTCAATGTATGTGGCTCACTTCCTTCAAGAAGGGAAGGCCTTAGTTGATTATATGAATATTGGAAACTTAGAATTGATTTGATTAGGGTTTTTCTAATCAAGTATGCATGTGGCTATTTATTTCATCTTATAATTGTTATGTTTATTAGTTGCTTAATTTGTCTTTTATTACTTGTTTTGTTATTTTATTTGTTGGACACGTTATAAGCAATAAAAGGGTAATTTTAATAAAGAAATTTAATTGGACTAATAATGGTGAAATCTTAAGTGATAAATTATGATTCTTGCAAGGTCTTATGTGCCGACAGTGGTTCGCTTCGTACGGTAATTGGCTCCCTGGCGAGACTAGCAAGATTCATACTTTATTACATGTTTTAAGATTTAATTCATAAACTTTTTCTTGATTGATGTTTTTGTACGTATGGTTTTAAAAGTAAGCTTTCTAAAGACAAATTCATAGTGATGGTAAAAAGGTTTGGAAAGAGCCTAGAGTCTACCTTGGTTACTACACTAATGAATGCGTCTAAGACGACTTACTTATATCTCCATTCTTTGTACAATATAATCTAAAGGGTGATTTACCTCAATTCCACTTTTATGGAAGATAATTGTAGGTACTTCTTTAATTGGTGAACCCGATACCTCAAGTAAAACTTTTTGACTTAATCTTAACAAATTGGTAATAAAAAGGTTTTGAAATTTTATGTTATGAAGATGAGTGCATGCATCTTTGTACATGTTTTGATTGTCACATCAATATAAATAACCTATAAAAATTTAAGTTACATGTCATCTAACTATAAGAAACACTTGAAGTTATTATTTGGTAAATGTGAGACGCAGGCTAAATTTTAATGACAAAGTAAAATTCTGTTAATGCGTGAGACCATATATGGAGATTTTATTGTTTCTAAGTTAGACGACTTAATTAAGTTGTGCATGAGACCTAGAACATAAGGCATGAGATGGGATGAAACATGCTTACATTGCAAATTGATGAATCAATTTGATGTAATTCCCATAATGATCTAGGAATTGGAAAATTGTTTGCCAATTATTGTTCGACAGATTACCATCTTTTATACTTTCATTACTAGCAGATCAACTGATGTAGTGAAATCTATGAAAAGTTGGATCCTAGATTTTCAAGAAAATTAGTTGGTTATTTAAATATATCCTTGGGTATTATATTTTCTTAGAAATATAAATTATCGAAAATGCTAAAATTGAATTTTGTAAATTATTTTAAATGTATTAATGCAACATTAAAACCGTAAACGTAAGTTATTCTTCAATCAATTAAATTGATCTACACCCGTATGGGTTTTATTTGTTAGAGTCAATTTTACTAAAAGAATAAACCTAGTCTTCTTTCCATAAGGAGAAGTGTGAGACTTAATCCTATTCCTTTTCATGAATGAGAAAGGTATAATAGGAAAATTAAAATTTTCTAAATTTTAAATACATAACTCATAGCTACTTTAATAGTTAAGAGAAATTGCATATTTTCCATAAGAGATTTTATTACCTTCTTTGGTAATCACATTCTCTTAGAAAACATGTGTAATCTTTTATGAGTTATTAAATTAGAAGATAGACGGATTACTGCAAAATGATAAAAGACAAACTAGTATATTTTATCTAGTTGTTTTGCTTTGATCATTTAAAGCTACTACATACAATTTTTGGAATGGTAACTCTATTCAGGAAGAAATTGCATGCCCAGTTTTTCAAGTTAATAGTTTGGGATGTGATGAATCACATTTACGTAGTAGAATACATTCTTTGAGTACCTAAGTAATTGTTATGAATGGGTTTTCTCAAAGATGGAGGAAAGCGAATAGCACACTATTTCCTTTCACTGGTTAAATGAAACATTTATAATGTTGTCAAATTCAGTGGGAGGATTGTGTTTGTATTACTGAATAAAGAATTATAGTAATGATCTCTAATTCAGTGGGAGCTACAAGGACTGTTATCTTGGTAGTAATCTACTTTATATTTGAATATCTCAAGATAAATACTTTCCAATATATAGATACTATTTCCTTTCACTGTCACAACTCGTAATTTCCGGTCATTTTCCAAACCTCGACAATTTAATATTCACAAGTTACTATTCATCATTTACTATTCATCGTTTTACTATTCATCGTTTTTGAGGTCAATTTGACATTCTGAGACACATTCAGAAATTTTACTATTCACTTGACACTATTCATTTTCGAGAGAAAACCACTATTCACGTGTATTACTCATGTCATCGTAAATTTAGTTTACGAGTATTCAAATTCGCGTAACCGTATTGGTTCAGGAGCGAATTCATGCATTATCATTGGGACATTTCATACAGACTAGAAATAGTCTGCATATCATCTTTATGGCAATTGCATACTACTCCACTCGTAGGGTATTCAAATTATATTTTTTATATAATTAACGAATTACGTATGTTTATTTTTAAATAAACACTAATACGCGAACTATAAATGTGACTAACATGTCCAACACTCCCAACTATGATCCCAATATATTTTTATATTCATTTTTATAATATAAAAATTATAATAATAATTTACCCGGTATTTTGGATATTTATTTTAATTATTAACTTAAGTTTACTAAAACTTCGACGGTTTTCGTAGAAATTAAACTATAATTATCTAAACACCCAATAATTTTATCCAACCTATTTTTATAATTTTTATAACTTTATTATGACCCGGTTAACTCCGTTAAAATTTATTTTTAGTTAACCCGGTACCCGGTACATTTTTAAAACTACACAACACACTTAATAATGCATTTTTACACCAAAGTCTTACCCACATTCCCCCCCCCCCCCCCTTGACTTTGCCGCCCCCCCCCCCCCATGCTATTTTTCTTACAAGATTACTAATGCACTCTTTCTCATTAAATGCCTCATACTAACTATGTTATATAATACTAATAACAATAATACATAACAACTTTACTAAAATTTTTCTATCTCATTTTTCACTTTTCAATCAAACTCATTCTCTCTTTTGCTCTCTATAACCCACGGCCAAAGAAGGAAAGGAGGCAAGACCAAGAATTTTTCTTAAAGATCTTAGTGTATTTTGTAGTCCTTGTTTGAGTTTTGAGATACAAACTCAAGGATTATTAGGTTTTAATCATCTTAACTTCACTAATCCTTCAAGTAAGTTTACAAAACTCATTTCATAATTTTTACAAAGTTATTACTATG
Source organism: Artemisia argyi (assembly GCA_030686995.1). Lineage (NCBI taxonomy): Eukaryota > Viridiplantae > Streptophyta > Magnoliopsida > Asterales > Asteraceae > Artemisia > Artemisia argyi. The sequence goes on along the minus strand of CM060697.1, from coordinate 15,224,017 downwards.
TTTATATATTTTCTTGCAAGATCTCATACATGCATTAACTTATACCACTTTATTTTTGTAAACTTTTGATCATACAAGCCCTAGAAGTGATTTTTGGTTAGATCCTTGTTAGATCTACTTGGTTTTGATGATTAGGAACCCATGACACCCTAAGAAGGTGTATGGTAGGATTAGATTAGCTTTGTGGTGTTTAAAAGTGGTTTGATGGAGGATGGAACTAGTTTGGAGACTTGAAAATGGTTTTTGAAACTTTTGATATACCTACTGTCCCTATTTTAATTTCGTGGGAAAATCAGTAGATGGTGGCCAAGTCTTGACCAAAGATTTAGAAAATACATTCAAAAACGAAACTTTAGGCGAAAGAACGGATTAAAACGAGTTTATAACGAAGGAGATACGATTTTTGCAAATTTAACGACGAAAACTATTTTTACAAAAACTGCTTGCTGTTTGGCAGATTTCAATGGGTAAAAAGAGGTATTAAACGTAACCTAGAGGAGCCGAGTTATCAAAAATATATTAGTATATACAAAAACGAATCCGTGGACATAAAGAACAAGGAAAATGAACCTATAACGACCAAGTTATACCCGTTTTAACATCGTCAAAACTATATATATATATATATATATATATATATATATATATATATATATATATATATATATATATTTGGTCACAAATAAAAATAATAACTTACGTACTAAAAGGGTATATTTTTCTAGAAACATTACTAAGGGCTATATTCTTAACAAACGAATACGTACGACCCGAGAGAATATTTATACGACTTAACGACGTTATTCTAAGGTTTCGATACTTGGAATATAACGCTAACATTTTCGTACGAGATAATACGACAAGTTATATACCTCTATATTTGGATTTATTTTTCCTAAGTATGGAAACTATTTTACCATGACGATAACTAGTATTTCCAAATTACGAGTGGTATGAGTATCATGTGCATGTGCATTCATTTCATTGCGGCTTGATCTAAGTTAGATCACGATTATTCATTTAGGTTGCGGCTAGTGTTCGCGCCTCATTGTCCCGACTACATTTCCATCATTGTACCATCTTTGTACCATCCTTTCGAGGTGAGTTCTCATAGCCCCGTTTTAATTACTTATTTGATTTCAAATCCCACGGGGGAGAATACATTGCACAATTATTTTTGTACATGCCCAAGTATATCAAATTCCATACATTGCTTAAGTTGCCTAATTACCATGTCGTGGCAAGTCCCCATTTATTATCATGGACCGTTAATTTCTGGTACTAAGCGAGAGTGAGTGGATAGATCTATCGAGGGTGACGCCTCCATTCGCGTTGGGTTGCTCCAACGGGACGAATGCATTTCATGTCTTAACGAATTGAGTGTTTGGTAAACACTCTGGTGGGGCCATTACAAAGTCTAGCTTCGGGGTCATGAGCTTAAGAGACAATGTAGCATTTTTGACATTTTTTTCGGTTTACTTATTACTTGTGGCTTATGTACTTACGATTTAACTTGTAAACCTATGATTATTCACCAACTTTATGTTGACCGTTTTCGCAATGTATTTCTCAGGTTGTTAAGGTTGCTCATGTTGCATACATTTGGACCTTCATGGAGTCGCGGAGTCGACGCGTCTCACTATATTTTCTGCACTTATGAAACGTTTGATCTTGTTGAACTTATTTTAACTATATTGGCAAACTCTTTTGGGACCTAAGCTTTGTAAACTCTGAATGTTTTAATGATCAAATGCTGTATTTTCTAAACGACACTTTAGGTCGTTCAATATAACTGTAACTATGGTGCTATGACAGTCACCCCCAGGTATTCCATTCCGCTGCCATTCAGGTATTTTGGGGGTGTGACAGATTGGTACCAGAGCTAAGGTTATAGCGAACTAGGATGTATCATGGACCCTAGACTATAACCACATCATCATAGCATCTCATCATTTCATCATAGGTGCATATTCACTATACATGTTGCTTTACGCACACACTGTACGAGTTATTCATACCCATACTCATATATATATATGATTATATTGACCTGGTTCACAAGTGACATGTCTTCAGAGACCCACGCCGTTATCCTTTCGTCGGATTCCGACATTGAAGATGCCTTGTCATCTTCCACTACCATTATACCACCAGTTGCGCGTATACCACCATTAGCACTATTGATTTGTTATAGGAATAAGGTTTTCCTATCATTTAACCTATACATAGAATGCCGTTTGGTAGAGTATTCAGACTTAATGGACTTACTAGGATGCTTATTACAAGGGAGATTGTATGTTTTCTTTCCTCCACTAGTAGGACGCTTACTACTCAGGTACTACCACCACCGTTGGTTACTTATTTCACTATTGGTCGCCCCATAGTGCGTACTTTAACTTTACCTCTTAGATATCGCGAGATAGCGCGAAAGAGGGTAGTATTCCATTCACTATTATCACCATTATCTCCTAACTCATCACTGGGATTTCATCGTCATCAAGGTTATTCTCATCCTTTAGAATACACTATTGTCATTTCCCTTTTCCATTTCCATTTGCCACGAATTAGATAACGCCTTGTGGATAATACCAAGATTACGGACTCAACAGGAACATCCGCAGGTTCCTCAAGAATGGCTTAGAATCTACACTATCTAGGACTTGATCGATGCACAACTTTAGACACCACTTCAGGACTATCTCGACCTTATGATGCCATAAACCTGATTTCATCTAGAAGGACTACAGGAAGTCTTTAGACTAGACTTATATCCTTACTAGGTTTTACTATTACCCTAGCCACGAGAGGTGTGGCATAGTTCGAAGAAACTTGTAGTATTTTGATTGATGAACAAACGGAATCACCAAGTATTGACTCTACTATAAGGGAATGGTTGTGCTATCTATGATATTGGTCCATATAGACCGAAACTTTCATGTATTATATTCATGTGTTATGAATATGATGATTTTTATTACCTATAGATTCTCATGGACTCTTATGATTTGATGGAAATAGATTTAAGCAAACCACTCCAAGCATGACGCAAACTGCTATTGGACAATCCATTGCCAGGAATGTAACTACCGCCCTCACCAAGGAACTTACTCACGTGGAATTTATGGGTTGTAATCCCTCCTCCTTTAGCGGAAATATAGACACAAAGGAATTTCTCAAATGGTTCGAAGAATTAGAAACAATCTTTCAATGTGGTGACTGCCATAAGGAAGATAAAGTTAAGTTCGCCACTTGCACTTTTCAGGAGCATGCCCAGAAATGGTGGACTAAGTATGTCCAGGTAGTAGGAGTTGATGCTGCTTACTCACACTCTTGGGAGAAACTAAAAAGGATGATGAGTTTGAAGTTCTGTGTGAAAAGCGAATTACAAGCAATTGAACAGGAAACACTAAACCTTACCATGGTAGGTGATGATGTTGTTAAGTATACTGCTTCTTTTTATGATTTAGCCCGACTAGGCTCTGCAATGGATGAGCCAGAAAGCAAGAAACTTGAAAGGTGCATAGGAGGACTTTCTCCTGAAATTCGTATGTTAGTCATCTCGTTGGAACCCGATACCATGCCTAAAGCTATCAGAATGGCAATCGAAGCAAAGGAACGCATAGCTCACACCAAGATTTTAGGAGGCAATGGTAGCAACAAGAGAAAGTGGGTCGGTAATCTGGATGCTAATGCTTCTCAACAACCGTTTAAGATACAACAAGTGGTGGAGACCTGTGCTGCTGGGTCAAGCCAAAAGAAAAGGTATGTTGGTAAATTACCCGAGTGTAACAAGTGTCAGTTTCATCACAAAGGATCTTGCCCCTCTCAATGTAAGAACTGCCAAAAGATCGGACACGAAGCCAAGGATTGCAAGGCTCCCACCCTCGCAAAGCATCAGAAACTCTCGGTAACCTGCCGCGAGTGTGGAGTAGTGGGACACTTCAAGAGTGAATGCCCGGAGTTGGGAAACCAGAATTGGAAGAAGAAGTTTATGTTCTAAATTTATAAACCATAGTTTGAGCCCTCTAGGGTTGTACTTTTCTTTTGGTACTTTCCATAAGTACGTTGGTGTAACCTAGTAGTATTAAGCACTTTCCTATCTAATGTAATGACTATCTTTTGTTACCTCTATGATAACCATAACTTTCGTTTACTCCATTTTCTATCCCAATCGTTCAATCTTTAATCGTTACGAAACATTATACCATTGTCTTAGTAGGGAATTAGGCCGACTTCGTATTTGACAGGGTGTAGATTATTACCATTCCATAGTATTTACCCATGTATCCAATAAACCATTCAACGAGTTTTATTTCAAACTATTTTACTACCTTATGGGGAAATTGTTTTTGCCGAATTTCTAAAATAAGTCGTTTTGTTACCGTACTATAAACTGATTATCCAATATTACGCCAAATATTTACTATTATTACGCGAAACAATGTTTATATTACTTTGGAAGGAAATAATTATTATACCATTTTTAATAACAATGCGTTGAACACCATCTAAAGCTTTTGAGAAAAAGTAATACTATTTTGACTAAATCAAGCATCGCATCATTAGTCCTCAACTATACATAGCCTGATCACCTATGTATACTTCAGGAAGGATTATGCCATGAAGGAAATAGTTATTTTTTTAAAGTATTGCTAATAACAATCTTCATTTAAAAGCGTTTTAAACAAGTAAACTCTTTTATAAGTATCTTTTTCTGACAAACTCTCCCTGGATACTTACCCCACATGTCACCTACTTAGCCATTACGTTGGATTGTTCCATTGACTTCTTTAGGGGAGACTTTCCATATCAATTACGAGTAGGATTCCTCGATACCAGAAAAGCAAGGAAAGGATTACAGAACTACTAACCAGGACTAGAAGTATATAACAAGAAAAATTCATAACTCAACAACAATCCTAAGATACCACGAGACCATCCGACTCACCATCTCTGACCTAGTTGTCCAATTTATTTATTCAAAGGTACTAGCTAGACTGAGCTACAGGATCGAACACATTGTGAAGGTACGCTAATCAACACCATGGGAATAAACCAAGCCTCCTAACCGATACTGTAGAGCGATTTGATTAAACATGACCTCATCTAAACGCAAACTTCCCTATAATAAGTTTCACCAAGGATAATTGATCTGAGTTAAGGGTATCGATATAGATTCCCTTAAGGCATTGTGTTCTCAAGAAATTCTAGATAACCTCACCTATACATCAAGAGAGGCATCAGGCCCAAGCATATCTCCCCAGCTACATGTGAAGACAATACGGTAATTCATCGACATAGTATCAATTGAAACCCTCATATTGCCAACATGATGACAATTCCAACGATAAAACCATCTCAAGACTTAAGTTGGTTGAATACCTAGGCTTGTAGTTTTACCAAGATACCCACCAATAGGCACCATCCAATATCAGGAACCGAACATCAGACATCTATGCATTATGCGAACATTACCTATCTTATTATTTTATCCTTGTTAGTACTTTCACTTTTAAATAAAGTTGATTTAAAATTTGTGTTTATACAAATCACATATCTTGTAGAAAATAATTTTTGAATTGTCTATTTTGAATAAATACGATCCTTTTAATCAACATTTAGCTAAACCATTGTACAATGGGAAATATATAAACATCCAACTTTGGTAAACAGTCCTATTCACAATCTATTTGAAAACCGCGTCACATTTCCTAACTATTGAATTTTGAATCATCAAGAAAGATATTATTTAGTAAACCATTTGCTCCGTTTTCTAAAATTCGTTTATTCAGAAAAAGATTTCGAGCAAAAACTCAAAAATCGCGAGATCAATTTTGAAAACCAATCACCATGCTACATCGCTTATGCATTTAGCGCTTTGTGACTTGACAATAAGGAATATTAGAATATGTGATGAAGGAAACTAGGAGGAACACCATAGAACGATTACAAACGTCAGTAATGGAAACCAAGCACAGTAGGCAAAGAATGACACATGTCTTAGCAATCCATTAGACCAAAACACAAGAATCAAACATTGTTACCCATATTCTATCTTCTTCGTATAACGCCGTGTTCGAAGGACGTAATGTTGTGGAATTAGTCACAAGATTTATTATACCTATTTCAATTGTTCCTGATAAAGTTGATCGAATCACCTCAGACTTCTAACAATCATTCTAAGATTTCCTTCGGAACCTCATTAAGATGTAAACACCGCCTATCATCCTCAGATCGATGGTCATAACGAGAGAACGATTCAAACATAGGAAAGTTATACTCAGATTATGAGTGATTGACTCTAGAAATGGTTGGACTAACCATTTACCATAAATCGGATTCTTTTACAACCATAGTTATCGCGCGAACATAGAGACTACACCATTTGAGACACTTTATGGTCGAAGTACCAATTACCCATTTACAGACCGAAATCGGAAGGTTAAATTCACTGGTCTAGAACTAAACTATGGAACAACAAAGGAAATTTCACAAGTCAAGAACCAGTTACAAACAACGAGAAGCTGGTAGAGGTAGGTTGGTACATGACACACATCATACGGATTGGGTATCCCTGAACTGCAAACCATCTAGATTCAAGTGGGAGAACGAACTAAGTTGAAAGCTTTGCCTTGGAGAGGCATGATACAATTTTGGTAACACAAGAGATTGAACCTCTAGTATATTGAACCATCTAAGATTCATTTTGAATCGACCAGCTGACATACAAATTTGAGTTCTGGCAGAGTTCAGCAGTATATATTACCAATATCACATTGTAAACCTCAAGAAGCACCGATTATCTATTGACGAACCAAACTCGGAAAAAGCCAAACTCACTATGCCTGTAGGCATTCATGAAATAACCAGAAATTTCCTACAAGTCAAGAATCAATTACAAATTCTACAAGTTGTAAACCATTAAAACTTCAAGTTGATAGCCAGATCAGGTTGAAAGTTCTGCCTAAGAAAGGCATGATATTATTCGGAAAGATTTGGGAAGTTAAAACCGATATACACTGGACCACTTAATAGTTCAGACAGAGTAGGCCTAGTGGCCGTCAGACTTGAGCCTTGTTAAGGAACAGCCGGATTACACAACTATGTTTCACCTATTTAAATCCAGGAAATGACTTTCAGATTAGTCAATCATAATCCCATTTGGAAGGGAATCCAACCCTGAGACGAACGTAAACTTGGTAAGAGAACCAGTAGAAAGCATGGACCATGAGGTCAAACGGTTGAAGCAAAGTCAAAATTCCTATCGTGAAAGTTCGCTGGAATTCTTGAAAAGGACCCGAATTTACTTGGGAACGAGAGGACCAAATGCAACTCAAGTATCCACGTCTTTTTACCAAATATACTCCAGAGACCAACCAAAACTGAACTTCGGGACGAAGTTCCTGTTAGAAGGGAAGACTGTCACAACTCGTAATTTCCGGTCATTTTCCAAACCTCGACAATTTACTATTCACAAGTTACTATTCATCATTTACTATTCATCATTTTACTATTCATCATTTTTGAGGTCAATTTGACATTCCGAGACACATTCAGAAATTTTACTATTCACTTGACACTATTCATTTTCGAGAGAAAACCACTATTCACGTGTATTACTCATGTCATCGTAAATTTAGTTTACGAATATTCAAATTCGCGTAACCGTATTGGTTCAGGAGCGAATTCATGCATTATCTTTGGGACATTTCATACAGACTAGAAATAGTCTGCATATCATCTTTATGGCAATTGCTTACTACTCCACTCGTAAGGTATTCAAATTATATTTTTTATATAATTAACGAATTACGTATGTTTATTTTTAAATAAACACTAATACGCGAACTATAAATGTGACTAACATGTCCAACACTCCCAACTATGATCCCAATATATTTTTATATTCATTTTTATAATATAAAAATTATAATAATAATTTACCCGGTATTTTGGATATTTATTTTAATTATTAACTTAAGTTTACTAAAACTTCGACGGTTTTCGTAGAAATTAAACTATAATTATCTAAACACCCAATAATTTTATCCAACCTATTTTTATAATTTTTATAACTTTATTATGACCCGGTTAACTCCGTTAAAATTTATTTTTAGTTAACCCGGTACCCGGTACATTTTTAAAACTACACAAAACACTTAATAATGCATTTTTACACCAAAGTCTTACCCACATTCCCCCCCCCCCCCCTTGACTTTGCCGCCCCCCCCCCCCCCCCCCCATGCTATTTTTCTTACAAGATTACTAATGCACTCTTTCTCATTAAATGCCTCATACTAACTATGTTATATAATACTAATAACAATAATACATAACAACTTTACTAAAATTTTTCTATCTCATTTTTCACTTTTCAATCAAACTCATTCTCTCTTTTGCTCTCTATAACCCACGGCCAAAGAAGGAAAGGAGGCAAGACCAAGAATTTTTCTTAAAGATCTTAGTGTATTTTGTAGTCCTTGTTTGAGTTTTGAGATACAAACTCAAGGATTATTAGGTTTTAATCATCTTAACTTCACTAATCTTTCAAGTAAGTTTACAAAACTCATTTCATAATTTTTACAAAGTTATTACTATGTTTATATATTTTCTTGCAAGATCTCATACATGCATTAACTTATACCACTTTATTTTTGTAAACTTTTGATCATACAAGCCCTAGAAGTGATTTTTGGTTAGATCCTTGTTAGATCTACTTGGTTTTGATGATTAGGAACCCATGACACCCTAAGAAGGTGTATGGTAGGATTAGATTAGCTTTGTGGTGTTTAAAAGTGGTTTGATGGAGGATGGAACTAGTTTGGAGACTTGAAAATGGTTTTTGAAACTTTTGATATACCTACTGTCCCTATTTTAATTTCGTGGGAAAATCAGTAGATGGTGGCCAAGTCTTGACCAAAGATTTAGAAAATACATTCAAAAACGAAACTTTAGGCGAAAGAACGGATTAAAACGAGTTTATAACGAAGGAGATACGATTTTTGCAAATTTAACGACGAAAACTATTTTTACAAAAACTGCTTGCTGTTTGGCAGATTTCAATGGGTAAAAAGAGGTATTAAACGTAACCTAGAGGAGCCGAGTTATCAAAAATATATTAGTATATACAAAAACGAATCCGTGGACATAAAGAACAAGGAAAATGAACCTATAACGACCAAGTTATACCCGTTTTAACATCGTCAAAACTATATATATATATATATTTGGTCACAAATAAAAATAATAACTTACGTACTAAAAGGGTATATTTTTTTAGAAACATTACAAAGGGCTATATTCTTAACAAACGAATACGTACGACCCGAGAGAATATTTATACGACTTAACGACGTTATTCTAAGGTTTCGATACTTGGAATATAACGCTAACATTTTCGTACGAGATAATACGACAAGTTATATACCTCTATATTTGGATTTATTTTTCCTAAGTATGAAAACTATTTTACCATGACGATAACTAGTATTTCCAAATTACGAGTGGTATGAGTATCATGTGCATGTGCATTCATTTCATTGCGGCTTGATCTAAGTTAGATCACGATTATTCATTTAGGTTGCGGCTAGTGTTCGCGCCTCATTGTCCCGACTACATTTCCATCATTGTACCATCTTTGTACCATCCTTTCGAGGTGAGTTCTCATAGCCCCGTTTTAATTACTTATTTGATTGCAAATCCCACGGGGGAGAATACATTGCACAATTATTTTTGTACATGCCCAAGTATATCAAATTCCATACATTGCTTAAGTTGCCTAATTACCATGTCGTGACAAGTCCCCATTTATTATCATGGACCGTTAATTTCTGGTACTAAGCGAGAGTGAGTGGATAGATCTATCGAGGGTGACGCCTCCATTCGCGTTGGGTTGCTCCAACGGGATGAATGCATTTCATGTCTTAACGAATTGAGTGTCTGGTAAACACTCTGGTGGGGCCATTACAAAGTCTAGCTTCGGGGTCATGAGCTTAAGAGACAATGTAGCATTTTTGACATTTTTGTCGGTTTACTTATTACTTGTGGCTTATGTACTTACGATTTAACTTGTAAACCTATGATTATTCACCAACTTTATGTTGACCGTTTTCGCAATGTATTTCTCAGGTTGTTAAGGTTGCTCATGTTGCATACATTTGGACCTTCATGGAGTCGCGGAGTCGACGCGTCTCACTATATTTTCTGCACTTATGAAACGTTTGATCTTGTTGAACTTATTTTAACTATATTGGCAAACTCTTTTGGGACCTAAGCTTTGTAAACTCTGAATGTTTTAATGATCAAACGCTGTATTTTCTAAACGACACTTTAGGTCGTTCAATATAACTGTAACTATGGTGCTATGACAGTCACCCCCAGGTATTCCATTCCGCTGCCATTCAGGTATTTTGGGGGTGTGACATTCACTGGTTAAATGAAACATTTATAATGTTGTCAAATTCAGTGGGAGGATTGTGTTTGTATTACTGAATAAAGAATTATAGTAATGATCTCTAATTTAGTGGGAGCTACAAGGACTGTTATCTTGGTAGTAATCTACTTTATCTTTGAATATCTCAAGATAAATACTTTCCAATATATAGATACTAAATTTTCAAGGATAGTCATGTGCGTTTCCTTGTTAATACAGTGGCTATGTATATCTACTAGTTATGCTAATATAATTGACACAATCATATTGTTCATATTAACAAACGCATGCGTGTTGTTTATATGGTACATGGTGTTGTTCCATTCACAAGTGGGAGAAATCCTTATTGTGTGCGAGGTACAACACATAAGGATATGATTTAGAGGATTCTCTTGACTGCAAAGTAAGAGACTCACATTCTAATATGACTAATACACATCTGATCTAAGAAACACTTGGTGTTGCAATTTAGCTTAAGGGAAATCTTAAGCTAGACACTTTTGATATAATGACATTCAACGTGTACGTAACATATCTCACCCAAGGTTCAAGTGGGTATGCTATAAATGTGGATTCGTGATTCTTTTTATGGGTCCTTGATTTTTTTTATAGGTCTCTGATTCATTGATTGTGTATTTTTTGTGAAGAATTGTAATCAATTGACTATAAAAATTGTAGTCAAATTTTGTTATCAAAAGTTAAGTTCGAAGTCGGTTACACAAAATAAAAGTTGTGTTAAGTTCTTGTGTGCTACAATAATGAAAGGGAATATATTAGCTACGATTTTTTTAGTCAATTGGCTATAATTTTGTGGTATAAATGTGCGTCCCCGATTCTTTTCGTATGTCCATAATTCTTTTATGTGTGTCCTTGATTCATTGTTTGTGTATTTATTTTTTTTAACCATTGTAACCAATTCACTGCAATATAAAATAATGTTGGGAAACAACACTTTTGGATATGTCTTTGCTAAGTAAGGATATAAAGAACTACATTAATAAAATAGAAACAAAGCAACACCCCAGAAACTCAAAGTTAGTCATCCCTAAAGTAAGCCTGACGCCAAACGACGCCTAAGTTACAACAAGAAGTCTGGTACAAACGATAAGTTTGGGTACCAAGTTTGAGAAGAAAAGCCATATCTTGGATTACCCACTAATAGTCATAGAGCGTACTAAGTTTGGAAATTATCGTTAGAAAACTCTTTGAATCATGTTCAATCTCGATTCCAGGTTTTCCATCAGATATTCCAGAAAAGTCCGTTGATATTTCTGTTGGCCCACTTCCTCCTATTCTGTGAACGAGTCTTACTCCAAACCCACTATATGGATTAATACATTCATCATTCTCTCTGTAGGACCGCCAGCTCCTCCTTTTAATGGAAAACAAAACCTTTTTGTCCCTCGAGTCCCACCAGTTTGTGTGTCTCAGTGAAGCAAAAGGAATATACCCCACCCATGTTATTTCATCACCAACACTCTCCTTCCAAACCACACCATCTTCAAAATCCATACCCATCGAACCACCCGTGATCACCTGCTTCATGGTAATTGTTTGAGATGATATATTTGTAAAGTCATTTTTCGCAACAACGCACATTAAGAATCCACAGAAGTCACTGCACCAATTCTCTGGAAGTTGCAATGTACATTCGTTCCCATCTCGAAGACAAGGTGTAAACCCCTTTGGAATCTCAAGGCCTTGAAGTTGGAGAGACACACAGTGATTTTCAGCATTCGCTCCCTAATTTATTGAAAACAAATTCATTAGCTTATAATAGTTTCCGTTGTTACTATTATCTGTATAAAGATTGATATTCAAACGCAGACAGCCATACTTACTTGAAGCATGGATTGTAGAAGTCTGTTCCCATCAATTACCATATTTGAGCATTCAAGCGAGGCAGACCATAACCTTTTACAATCCACATAAAAATCTCCAACGTCTGTAAGTGAGTCACATTTGTCTGCTAGGAGAATAGCTATACTTGATGGGAGCTGGGGCAGTTCTAAAAGCCTTTGGCAACGACTCAGGTTGAGGATTTTGAGTCGTTTAAGTTGCGAGATGCTAAAATTTAGTTTTCAGAAATTATTACCACTCAGTCTTAGCGCTTGTAAGTTTGACATCTCTCCGATAGCAGAAGGGATATCTCCATCTTCCAAACAGCAGTCACTGAGAACCAACCTTTGTAAGCGATGTGTTAACTGAGGAAACACCTTAGTAAAGTGATTTAAAAACAGCATATCCCCAGCTTTTCTGTTACCATAAATTCGAAAGTCTTTCAAATTTTTTAACCCATCAAAGTAGATGTCTATGCTTTTTATAATAAAGCAGTAATACAAACGTAGCGAAAGAAGGCTGGTACAACGTTCTCCAATTGATGACAGCAAACCTTCTATTCCAATTCCGTACAGAGCCAACTCTACCAAGCTATCCATGTTTGCATGGATATCGGGGAACTCTAAACTTTCGTGGCAATAACTGATATCAAGAAGCTCGAGTTTTTCCATCTTGAAAATTGTTGGAAACATTCTAAGATTGGGACATAAAGAAACCGTTACGCTTTTAAGACTTCTATGATTTCCAATTGATGGGTGAATCTCTTCTAAATCATCACAAGAACGGAGTTCCAACTTTTGAAGACAGGGGAGTCCATCAAAATTTGGTGTACTGACGAGTTTCTTGGAAGATATGAGTTGAAGGACTTTCAGTTGTGGTAGACGCTAATTTATACAAAGATACAGAAGTTAATATTTCCCAAATATAAGTTAAATAAGAGTTTATGACAAGTATGATACAAATGAATGGGATTCTTATCACAATCTTAAGGCTTATCTAATATTCTAATTTAATTTATAAAGCTATACCAATAGCCAATGCCACGAGTAAACAGTTTGTATTAATACTAAGCTGGATATAACTGCTTAATTCATTGTAATAACATGTAGTTGATATATAGTTAGTTATTATTTAAGTAGCATGTTAGTTCAGTTGACTTTTTTAGTTTGACTATTTCATGTATATAAGTAAATCTTGTAATCAGTTCTCATTTACTGAAATGAATCAATGCAATCAGTTTAACCATTTCTCTGTACATTCGTGATGAAGTTACAGTGTAGATTTCTGATTTCAATGAAATAAATAATGGGATCCCCTCATTTATTATATTCAGGAACCATTGAATTACTTGTGACTCCTCCAAAGTTCTTTTTGAGAGCTATAAACCATTTTAAGAACAACAAGATTCATTGGCTGGAAACTATCGGGGAATGGGCTTGCAGGATTGTTTCGCCATTCAATATACCGCAACTCATTTGAAAGAAAATTAGGCCCTTCGACATTATCGTCATTACTCATATTCACATCAATCCACCTTAGTTTCTTCAAGTTTGAAACAAACGTAACGAACTGCGATGGAACCAAATCTGGACTACTTCGGTTATAATATCTTATCGCTTCAATCTTGTCATTTTCCTGCAATAATTTAAGTAGAAACAATGTATAGTTTAGCTTGTATCATTATATGGGTATCTGATCAGTTAGTGCACATATAATACATTTTTTGAAAAGAAAGCCAGCTTAACATTTACCGTTGTTGCATCTACTATACACATATTTTCGATAACCTTATTTTTCCAAACTCTGCTATGTTTTTCAGGATTATCAGGATGTTCCCCTCTAACAATGTAGTGTCCCATTTCTTGTACCAAATCATGCATATTAAAATAACCATTTAAATCGATAGTTATGAGAGCCTTTTGTATCAACACCTTTATCCCTATGTCAGGGTGGAAACCACAAGCTTCAAATACCTCCACTGCACCATCTTCTCTTCTTCTCCCCCTGAAGAAACATGCAATATCCAAGAATAACTCTTTCTCCACCTTTTTAAGTCTATCATAGCTAATTTTGAGCTTCTCGACAATCTTAATTTCTGGAATATCTTTTAGTCTAGCCAAGGTACTCATCCACTCTTTCTCATCTTTGTCATATAGAAACGAGCCTAAAACTTTAACTGCTAATGGGAGCCCATCAGCATAAGAAACAACACGTAATGAAAGTTTCCAATAATCTTTTAGAGGCTTCTTGTCATTATATGCGTGTTTTTTAAAGAGCCGATTACCCTCGTCCTTTGATAATAACCTGACAGGAGAGACATAGTCTACTTTTTGAAGCAAATGTTCATTTCTAGTTGTGATTATGATGCGGCTCCCATAACCAAACCAACTATGTGATCCAGCTAACGCCTCTAGCTGTTTAGGGTCATCGACATCATCAAGAAGAATTAAGACATTACTATGACATAACCTACTTTGTATCATGCGTTTTCCTTGTTCAACATGTTGGAATTATGATATCATGACATTCATATAAAATAAACCAAACACATCAAGTGAGCATAGCGGAAGCAATTATAACAAGATCATATATATAACACCCCCATTTTAGGAACGCAGCAGAATACAACATGGGGTGCTATTTGGTCACATTGTACAAATATAGTAAACAACTTTAAAACAAAGTTGTTTTTATCCGAGTTAACAAGGTCCCAAAAGTTTTTAACATGGATAAAAGATACATAAGTTTTGAAAGTTTAGAACATTATCGAATTTTATTAAAACATGAGTCATCATGTAGATATCCATTTCTTGCGCAGCCCATCCAAGCCAAAATTCACTTACGGACCTGAGATAAAACATGCTAAAAGTCAACACAAAGGTTGAGTGAATTCATAGAGTTTAATAAGTAATCAGTTGAATACAAGATAAATCAGTTTAAAATACGATGGGCTATGTTGTTATACGCCCATAATTAAGTTGACATGTAACAAATACAAGTCGGGAAAATAAGATTTATAGCATTGAGCTCATGAAACCGAACCTTGACCTAGATTAATAGTGCCTCGAAAAGGTAAGATTTGCCATTTACCACCTAATCTCTCAATATTATGTGACCGTTGATGTATGAGCGCTACTCACCCGGTCAGGCCCGCCAGGCCAAATATGCATATTCATAATACTAGCGTTTCCTACGGAATTAACGGTTCATGATGGGGACTTAATTGGCAAGAAATACTCAATGTCTATAATCATGTAATCGGGTCAAGCATACCAAAAACTACTTGTATTCAGTTTGTAAAACTAGCATGTATCCCGTCGCGAGGTTTATAAAACATTTAAATATGAGTAAAGGCGAGGCTATAAACTCACCGTGAGCAACGAGAATAGCAAGGAACAAGTAAGTGAGGATTGAGCCGCGAAGTTCTACGAGCAACCTAAATAGATATACGCTTGTCTTAGTTTAAAATAATTATTGATGCAATAATGTTTATACACTATATAAATTATAATCTCAATTATGCTTGGTACATAATTTCTAAATAATTATCAAGATTTAATTTGACACTTTAAAATAATTTATAAGTATGAAGTACATATATCTTACAAAATTTCAAGTATTAATTCTTTATTAGTTCATAAGTCCAAAATAAGCACTAAAGGTTCAAGTTAAGTCCAATGGTTAAATTTTAGTCAGAAGATTCAATTTTAGTTAAAAGGTTCAATTTATATTAAGTGGTTCAAAATAAATCTTAAAGGTCCAATTATATAAGTTATTACTTTTACATGTTTAAATTTTATAAAAGCTGATGGAATTTTTAGTAACTTGTACATGTACAAATATTCGCCATTTGCAAACAGTAAGTCCAAAAATAATTTTCTTTATATCCCTGGAAAGCTATTAATCTGTACTAACAAGTTCTGTGGGTTTTACTAAGCCAATAGTTACATAACATTAGTAAAACTATCAATTTATCCATACTATTCAGTCCATCAGCTTTCAAAATTACAACAGTCCCACAAAAGTTGCGATAACTAGAGTTCTACAAGTCCAATTAATTCCCCGTTTGCGGCCATGTTTAAGTTAAGATGTTACCTACATTTCATAAAACTGGGCCAAGTAGTGAAAAGGAACATATCACTGAGATTTTTACCATTTAAATCTGCTACTCAGAATCTAGCATGTTTCACAAAAATATTTCTAGCTTAATCATCGTAATGAGTTATTCGATGAAATACCCGTCAAAATGACCACAAGACATAGGGCTACAACTACATATTCTTAGTTTAGGTGCAATGTTTACTGATTAAATCAGTTTATTCCATTTTTACCCCTGAATCAGATTCACAGTTTGCATGTCTAGTCCTTTAGGGTTTTTAGTGTTTCCTAACTATGTACCAAGCCTAATTAAGCATAATAATTTATATACTATTCAAATACATCAAGATATATAAATTTTACAGAAGTAAAAGTAAAAATAAAATGAAAAGTTAGTGGAGAGTTTCCTTACAAAAGTGATGAACAAGAAAATGATTTACAAGAACAAGGACTAAAACCTAAATCACCAACAACTCTTGCACCCTTTCTACAAATCTTTTACCCAAGACTTATACCCTTGATTTACCCTTGAAAATATCTTAAAATCACAGCCCCTAAACCATCTTGATCAAAACTTGAAACAACTTCCCAAAGAAACCAATAAATGATGAGATTTGATGATGTTTTGAGTGGAATAAACCATGAGCTAACCAAGAGAACTAATTACCTTCAATCTAAGATCAATATATTTGGTAAAAATTGAAGTAAAATAGAGTTTGGAGCTGTATTATTTCGTTTAGTATGAAGAGAGAAAAGAGATGTATAATATTTTTGGTGATAAAAACTATGTTATGTTGATGTAGTGTTATCTTGGTGAACATGGTTATGTACATGTGTCTCAAGTGTGCAAGAGTTTGACACCACATAGACAAGTGTCTATGTGGTAAGTTAAATATGTACATGCATAGTGATGATAATATTATCACTTAGTTTGAGTATTATTAGGATTATAGAGGGTAGTTTTGATCACGATAATTTAAAACGTAGAGTTTTTAAGACGCGTAACATAGTACCGGGAAGTAATAAATTGTAAAACCTTCAAAAATATTAAAACTTGTTTGTATAATATATTTTAGAAATATAGATGAGTGGTGAGTTCATCGAAGGTTTAAACATCGTTAAAACCGAAACCGTGAGTAGAAAACATGTTTGGTGACACCGGTTCTTGATAAAAGTGACGTAAACTATAAAAATGACATGACAAGTATAAAACTCACTTTTAAATATGAGAATAGGTTAAAATGCATAAAACATGTAAAATTTTCATAGTCTAGAGTTGATTCACGTTGTTAAAATCATAAAACGTAAATTTAAATTGCGTAAAACGTAAAAGGTGCAAGGTTAACGTAAAAATGGAAAAAGTGAATTATGACTTTAAAAATACAATTGTAAGGAAACAATGGTGCATAGAAAGTGTAGACTGGACATAGTCTAGTCGCGGTTGAATTAATTGAACGTGTTATGACGTACGTGGATAACTTCCGACGAAGTTAATTATTTAAAAATAGAATAGTTAAATAATATAATATTAAAATTAATGACGTAAAATTTACCAAATGTCACAATATAACATGTAATTAATTAATCAATATTAAATAGTAAACATACCTTTGTGATTCTAGCCCGAACAAGAATCAATTGCAATCTTCAAATCAAGAACCCTAATTAGGGTTTATGTGGATTATAAGAATTACCCCTTACCTCTTTTGTAATTCAATCCAAGAATCAAACAATAATGTGTTTGAATCACGTTCTTGTACACACGTGCTAATTCAAGAAAAAGTTTATGCAAGTAAATTAAACACAAAACTTAATTTGATCAATAAAATCAAATCCTTTATGGGATTGTTTGATGGATCGATTATGAGACAAAGAGAAGGATAGAAAACACCAAGATGTGTGTGTACAAGTTATGAGAAAACAATGCACCTTGGGTTTGTTTATATACTATTCAATACTTGGAGCTCAAGGCACAAAGGAGGTGGGAAACCCTCCTTGGCCGATTGGTTTAGGTGTCCCAAAGGGATTCCGGAACCTTCTCTTGTTTCCAAATATTCATTAGTATTACTTTCCTAATCTTCGTTAATAGGTCATTAGTCATTTATCATTAAATACTAATTACTATTACTAGTTTTGTGTTTATTAATAATTACTTATAACATTTATAAGTAATTATTTCTTTTTCTCTTCATACGTATTGTGTGCAATCCCGTGATCTCGTGTTCTATCCTAACATACGACTACTAAAATAATGTCCATAATCTAACACAACACTCTGCACTCTTACATTTTTTTTCAAAACTTCGTTTAAAATATTTTCTTGTAACTTTTTTAAACCAGATTTGCTTGATTCCTCACGAATATTGTCAACAATGCAGTGACCTTGAAATTGGTCAATGATTTTCATATAAACAGATGTGGCAAGAGTAGTCTTACCACCGCCTCCAACGCCCCATATCCCAACCATTCGCACACCACCTGTCCCAATTTCTAATCTTAATATCAAATCCTCTACATGGTTTGTCATTCCAACAAGCTCTTCATCAATATCTGAGTTTGACAAAAGCAACTTATCTGAAATTGCATCGACGATGTTTTGGATGACTGCTGCCTCATGTCTGCAGATTGGATATAGAAAAATGGATAATTAGCATGTATGCTCACATTTGCAAAGTGGTAATATGATGAAAGGCCGGGGAGTTAATAGTAAATTATCAGATCTAAAATTTGAGATGCTCCAAGCATATATTTATATTTTTTTAACAAAAAGAAAAGTACCCATTGGAAACATTCTTGGGTTCCCATCCAGAAATGTTACTTGCAGCAACAAGTGCTTTTCTCCATAATTCAGCTTTCGTGGCATTCTTCATCTCTTGTTTGGAAAAAGCTTTCCCAAATTCCCTTTTCTGATTTCTCACTTCCGATGGATCCACGTCATAGAAAACTGGGATAACAGTTAGTCCCATCTCTTCACTGCATTTCATAATATGCACAAGTTCATCCAAACACCATGAAGAATCTGCATAGTTTCTGTAGAATACTATGACAGCAATATACGACTCTTCGATAGCCTTTAACAGGGTTGGACCAACAGATTCACCCTTTGGAAGTGTAATATCATCCTTGTAAGTGCGAACCTGTCGGTCTTCAAGAGCCTTGTAGAGATGATCCACAAAGGTCTTGCGGGTATCTTCCCCTCTAAAGCTAAGAAATACATCATACTTAAACGACCGAGAAGAAGGCGATGAAGATGCCATTGATGTCTTTAGGATAATAATTAAGTTGAGACAAAGTTAAGAAACAGATCGAGTTGGACACGTAAAACAGGTTGTCCGCTAACTCACTACTCGTTGCTATTACTGGAATTCGGGTGTTATCTTAGCCTTTATGTTTGGTAGTTTTTGGTTGAAAGAGAAGGAGAGCATACAAAAAGTGTGTGGTTAGTTGTTAGCATTAAAAATATGTATTATGAAGTGATGGTCATTCTCATATTGTAACTTTGTGTCGTGTGTTAAGATTAGTAATAGTTTAGTCATTGGGCCTTGGACTTGGCAAGCTATTATGTTATATGCTATGTTTCATAAGCCTAGTTATTCAACCATGTAACCAAGTCCAAGCCCAAGCCCATAGAAAGCCCATAGGGCATCTCATGTTAAGAACTATATAAACACCTCAAAGGCTCATTTGAGGTGTGTGCTTGTGTGTGTAGTGTGTGTATTTTCTTGAATAAAAGCTCTCATCTTTCCTATCTCTCTCTCTATATACGATTCACATATATATACATCAAGTCACCATCTTTCCATCTTTCTTCTTCTAATCTTCTATATTTGTGATAAATTTGTGATATCTAAGGTCCTACAAGTGGTATCAATCGCCTAACAATGATTTAGGAGTGTTGGGTGTTTGTGTTTTTCGTATTTTTTAAGCTTTCTACACGCTATTTTCAAAAAAAATCGTACTTTTCTTGTTTTTCATGGCTTTTAACACTTTTTTTATTACAAACTAGTGTTATAAACCCTATCTAACAAGAAAGTTTTAATCATTTTGAAAATTTCTAGCTTAAAAATTCGACTTTGGTATTGTACTTGTTTTCGAGATCTCATAATTTTTTATAAAAAATCATCAAGTTTGGAACTTTCTTCAAGTTTTGGTGATTTTATGCATAGAAGTACAAGTATCTTGGAACACAAACTTGATTTCGGTGTGCTTTAAGTCAAACGATTTTTGGTGCCATATATCGAGAAGTTTAAAACACCTTTTATCGAGAATTTTTCAACAAGTATCTTCAGACGATTCCGTGGTTTACTCGGTGTTTTTCTTCCTTGTATAAGTTAGAAAAAACACTTCGACTTGGGATACTTTTCTAAATTGTATAATTTAGATAAGTTTGGACTTTCTCGATAAGTGAAAATTTTCGAGATCTTGAAAAATTTTCGAGAAACTTGATAATTTTCGCAAACTTGAAAAATTTTCGAGAAACTTGATAATTTTCGCAAACTTGGAAAATTTCGATAACTTGAAAATTTTTCGCAAACTTGGAAAATTTTTCGAGAACCTGAATTTATCGAGAAACTTGGATAATTTTTTCGAGAACTTGTGTAACTTATCGAGAACTTGGGTGAATTTATCGAGAACTTGAAAAATTTTCGAGAACTTGGGTAAATTATCGAGAACACATCAAAGTTTCAAGAATTTTGACAAAAGTGAGGTTTTTGACGACCAAACTTCAAACGGCCATAACTTTTGAACCGTAACTCCATTTTCGACGAATCAGCTGTCAAAACGACCGTCAGACAGAGGAGAACGACACTCCGAGAAGAAGTTTCGAGGCCTAAAAACGCTCCGAGAAGAAGTTATTGAGGTTTTAAGGTTTTAGTCAAAATTTTCACCATAAAAACTTGCATCAACTCACTCTAAACTCTACTCCTATTTCGTTGGAACGATCCAAGAATCAACTTTATCCATCTAAACTTCATCAAATGGCATCTTAGCAAGATATTCATGCAGCAGGTGCGGAAAACCGACCTCCTATGCTTGAAAAAGGTGGATATCTTCCATGGACAAGCCGCATGCTTCGTTACATCAAAACTAAGACTGATGGTAACCTCATGCTCAACTCCATTAAGAATGGTCCATTTCAGCCAAGACAAGTTCAAGTTGCCGGTGATCCAAACTCAACAAATCCTACTGAACCATACATGCGTTTACAAACAGAAGAAGATTACACTGATGAAGACAAGGCGCAGATCAAAGCTAATGATATGGCAATGCATCTAATCCAACTTGGATTACCTCGGGAGATCTTTGATGCGGTCGACAGCTGTGAAACTGCTCATGCTATGTGGGAACGTGTTAGAAGGATTTGTCATGGAACAGAGATTGGACAACAAGACGTTGAGAACAAACTTCTTACTGAATGGGAGAACTTCACATCCACTAAAGGTGAACAGATTGAGTCATACTACACAAGGTTTTGCACGTTGATGAATGAGTTAATCAGAAACAAGTTGACACCTCGAACAATTGTAACAAACATCAAATTCGTCAATAACCTTCCAGAAGAATGGGGTCGTTATGTTACAATTGTTAATCAGACAAAGGACTTACATCAGGTGAATTATGATCAACTCTATGACTTTCTGAAGCAAAACCAAGCTGAGGCTAATGAAGTTAGGAAAGAAAGATTGGCAAAGAATCATGATCCTCTCGCACTAATTGCTAATACACCAACACCATTACAAGTGAACACTCAACAACCATCATCATCCACTCACAACTACATGCAACCATCATACATTCAACAACCATCACCGGTCTACCAACAACAATTCTACCCACAACTACAAGAAGTTATTCCACAACAGACATACCCACAATTCCAAGAACCAGAATTCACTGACAATGATGAAGCTGCTGCAGCATTGACTCAAGCGTTTGCTTTTCTGTCAAAGGCATTCCAAGGACGCTATTCTACACCAACAAACAACAACCAAAGGATTTCATCGAATACTCGTAACAGGCAGATCGCTCAGCCGAGTTTCAATATGGGCAACGGAGGCTAAATGGTTGGAGTTTATGGGAATCAGCAAGGATATGCTATGGGATTTAATATGGGCAATCAGAATATGCAGAATGCAGGTCAGTATGCAGGGAATCAGTATGGTCAGAATGCAGGGAATCAGTTGGGTCAGATTGTTGGAAATCAGAGGGGTCAGAATGTTGGTAATCAGGCAATGGGTAATCAGAATAGAAATGTTGCAGCTCCAGTAGTTGGGAATTTGGGAAATATGAATCAGGGTAATCCGGTAAAGTGTTTCAACTGCCAGGGTGTAGGTCATATGGCAAGGAACTGTCCTACTAAGCCAAACAAGAAAGATCTAGTGTACTTGCAGAAAGCAGTAATGTTGGCACAAAAGGCAGAGGCAGGATTTCAGTTGAATGCAGAGGATAATGACTTTATGGCTCTTATGGATGACATGGAAGATAGAGAAGATATCGACGCGAACTGCATATTCATGGCGAATCTTCAGGAAGCTAAGTATGACACGGATTCTGACACACTTCCTGTTTATGACACCAATGCAACATCTGAGGTATCTAACATCAACACATGTCACAATAATGATATATTTGATATGTCTCCTCATGAGGAACAACATTTTGAGAAGCAAGCACCCACTTATGATACATCCCTGGACACGCCAAGTAGTAGCAATACTCCTTTAGCAACTCTAGATGTGAATCATAATGGAGGCTTCGTTTCACAGCATGCTGAGAATGATGAGGAAACACGTGCTTTGTTTGAATGATTATTGAATAATTGTCGTATTGAAATTGAGAATGTGCAAAAGGTCAATCGCGATGTTAAGGCCGCGAATGTTAAATTGACCGCTGAGCTTGAGAGTTACAAATCAACCGTTAAAGCTTTTGAATTTCATAACAAAAGATTGTCTGAATTAGAAACTGGTTATCAAAATTCCGTTTCAGAGAAACAAAAATTGCAACTCAAGTTTGACACACTTGATGTTAATTCTTTCAAAAAGATAAAATCTTTAAACACGGAAATTTCTGATTTACAAAACCAACTTTCTAAACAAAAAACAGCTTATTCCAATCTTGAAAAAGAAATGGATGAGTTGAAAAAGGATTTTGCAAAGAAAGAAGACAAACTTTTGGAAGAAATCGTAGAGTCTGAACACATGATTGCTCATTTAGAGGAATTAGTGGTTAAGTCGGGTCAGTCGAGTCAAACAATGAAAATGATTTCAAATCAAATTCATCCGATTTACCATACGAAACATAAAATGGCTCTTGGTAACAACACCCCTTGTAATCTCAAGAAAGCTCAGCAAGAACAGAATGTTTTGTACAATGGTAATGTGATTTATACCAAACATGATCCTCCCGTCGTTCGGGATTCTGTGCTAACGATTGAACATGTCGAAGAGAGCATAAATAAAATGAAACAAAAGGATTTGAAACCCATTGATTACAACAAATTGAACAAACTTTCGGGAATCACTTTTGTTCCACAAACAGAACCACCTGCGTTTTCCATAAAACGACTATTTGCAAAATTCTTGTCTAAAAAGAAAGTTGTTTCCAAGTCTCTTTCAAAACTGGAACAAATTTCCTCTAACAACACTTTTAAAACAAGTGAGGCTAGAAACATTCTCGATGACGTTAAAATGAGAATTCAAGAACTTCAAAACATAGTTAAATCTAAAACTTCCATCGATATTAACAACTGGCATTCTAGTTTTCACATCGAACAGAAAAAGGTGTTTCAAAACGAAATTACTATTCCACTGAATAACATCAGCGCGAGTGTAAAAAATTTTGAACTAGTTTTCTTAAAAGAAACGGCCGACTTTGTCAAGGACCACAAATCCCTGGTAACCGAAGCTAATGATATTCGTGAAAACATGAATGTTTTGGAAAACCTAAATGATTCTCTCTTCGAAGCTGTTATGACCACTGACATTATGTCCATCATTTTACAAACATATTCTGTTCAAGACGATGAAAGACTGAGAGCTGAGACCTCCGAAATTGTTTCAAAATATGAAAATGCTCTTATAAAGCTTGAAAAAGAAAATGTGTCATATTTTAAACAACTGGATCGGAAAAAGGAAGAATGCAAGTATGACAAATTGTCGTATGAGCGTGACTTAAAGAAAATGAAAGAGCAAAATGATCTTTTGAGGGCTCAGCTTGAAAGTCAAAAAGGAAAGGGTGAGGAAACTAAGTTTGCAAAACCATTGACTTCGGAGAAACCAAATGTTTCAAACACAGTTCAAAAACCTAAAATGTCAATTTCACGGTTTGCTCCAAAAGTCGATGAGAAAAAGGATTTGACAAAACCAGTCACTCCAACACCCTTCCCCAAGAAAAGTGAAAATGTAAAGATTGTTGATAAAGGAAAAGCGGTTGTCGAAACTCCTAAAGTGTTAGCACCTGGCCTTTTTAGGATTAGTCCCACTAGTGCGTCTGCCTCAACATCTAAGACAAATGACAAGTGCATTAAGGCTAATTCTAAAGAATCTAGGGATGCTAAAAAGGACAACAATATAAATCCTAATATGTGTGCCTTACCTTCTACAGGATTAGAAAGCACCTCTAGGAGCAGCAGACTAAAGCCTAGGAGCAATACAAGGAACAATAGAGTCTCGCCTGCGTCTAAGAGTAGTAGCAAGAATAAAGCTGAAGAAGTAGAAGAACACCCTAGGAATTTATCGCTTTTTAATAAGAAACATGATTCATCTGAATGTAATGTCAAAAGTATTGGTTCTAATGCATGTAATGACTCTGTTTGTTTAATATGCAAGAAATGTTTAATTACTGATGTTCATGATGAATGTGTTTCCAAGAATGTGAATGTTACGCCTGAACAGAAGAATGTTCCAAAAAGACCTAGTGCTAGATCCAGATCTATAGAAAGATTAGTTGCACGATTTAGGACTACCACTATTAGTTGAATGCCTAGGAACCATCTTAAGTTTTGTATGTGGATTCCGACGGGTAGAGAGTTCACTCTTAAGGACGGCAAATTAGAAATAACTCAAGCTAAACAAGTAGCAACTGTCTATAAGTGTGATTCTGTTTTTACTCCTAACCCCATGGAACCAAATTCAACACGGTTTCCAAATACAAACTCTTCTGTTCTTGGCAGGTTATCGAAATATGTCTTTGGATCGTCGACTCGGGTTGCTCCAAGCACATGACTGGGAATTTAAAGCTGCTGATCAATTTTGTCTGGAAATTCATGGGAACTGTACGATTTGGAAATGATCATGTAGCAGCTATTCAGGGTTATGGAGATCTTCAGTTTGAGAATTTTTTAATCACTCGAGTTTACTACGTCGAAGGGTTGGGACACAACTTGTTTTCAGTCGGGCAGTTTTGTGATGCAGATTTAGAAGTTGCTTTCAGAAGAAACACGGTTTTTATTAGAAATTTGGTTGGTGATGATCTCTTAACTGGTAATCGTAGTACAAACTTGTATGCTATCGACATCAACCAAATGGCTTCTACATCACCAATTTGTCTTATGACAAGGGCAACCGAAACTAAGTCCTGGCTGTTGCATAGACGTTTATCCCATCTCAATTTCGACACCATCAACAAGTTAGCCAAAGACAACATCGTCATCGGACTTCCTAAGTTCAAATACACCAAGGAACACCTATGTCCATCATGCGAACAAGGAAAAAGTAAAAGAGCATCATATAAACCCAAAACCGTACCTAGTTCGGAAGCAAGTTTACATATGTTGCACATGGACTTATGTGGCGCAATGAGAGTTGAAAGCATTAATGGGAAGAAGTATATTCTCGTTATTGTTGATGATCATTCAAGATATACTTGGGTAAAGTTTTTGAGATCAAAAGACGAAGCACCAAGCATCATCATCACCTTTCTGAAGCGTATTCAAGTTCTACTTCAAGCTCCAGTAAGGATTATAAGAACAGACAATGGCACAGAATTTACTAACCAGGAGTTAAGAACTTACCTTGAAGATGTTGGAATCACACACCAAACATCAGTTGTTAGAACTCCACAGCAGAATGGGGTAGTTGAAAGAAGAAACCGAACTCTTGTGGAAGCTGCTCGCACAATGCTAATTTTTTCTAGTGCACCTCTATTCTTATGGGCTGATGCTGTTGCCACTGCTTGTTTTACTCAAAACCGATCCTTAGTCCATCCGAGATTCAATAAAACCCCATATGAGCTAGTGAACAACCGTAAACCTGACATCTCTTACCTTCACGTGTTTGGCGCTTTGTGCTATCCGACGAACGACAGAGAAGATCTAGGAAAGTTAAAAGCTAAGGGTGACATTGGAATCTTCATTGGATATTCAGAAAACTCGAGGGCATTCAGGGTGTATAATAGAAGAACGAAAACGATAATGGAGACGATGAATGTGAAGTTTGACGAGATTTCACAGATGGCTTCTGAGAGATATGCTCTAGAACTCGCGCTTAATCCGATGGCTTCTAATCATAATGGATTAGGACCCGCACCAAACATGCAGACTTCTGGACACATCAGTTCAGGACTCGTACCTCAAGGAGCTCAGTCAACAAACATGGATAAACCTTCCGAACAAGAACTGGAAAATTTCTTCGAGTTAATGTTTGATGAATACTATGGTGGTACTTCGACAAATGCATCTCCACAACATTCCGCTGCACCCGCTCAAAACCATCAACCACCACCACCACCACAAGATGCATCTACAACAATCGAAGCTGAAGCACCAACTACATCAACATCATCTACATCTACTCAAGCAACTCCAGTACTTGAAACTGTTCAACCAAGAGTTGATGAGCAAAATCAAAACACAAATTTTCAAGAAGACCCAACAAATAATTCAAACGATGTTGCGTTAGAAGAAGAAGAAACATTTGAAAACCCATTTGCAACAGACTCTGCTGAATCTTCTTCAAGGTTACAAGAACCATCTAACACACATTCGTTACACCCAAGGTACCCTTCTACGTTTCAATGGACAAAAGACCATCCAATAGAACATATTATTGGTGAACCTTCAAAGCCAGTTCAGACAAGGAGACAACTTGCCACCGATCTCGAATTGTGCATTTACATTTGCTCAATCTGCCTCAAAGAACCAAAGAACATTCGAGAAGCAATGGCAGAAAACCCTTGGATTGAAGCGATGCAGGAGGAATTTCTTCAATACCTGTTACATGATAGTTGGGAACTTGTTGAACGACCACTTGATAAACGTGTTCTTGATCTCAAGTGGTTGTGGAAGAACAAATTGGATGAGGAAATGACTGTTATTCGCAACAAAGCTCGTCTCGTGGCTAAAGGTTATCCACAAGAAGAAGGGATAGATTTCGAGGAATCATTCGCGCCTGTAGCTAGACTAGAAGCAGTCCGGATTTTCTTAGCCTATGCAGCTCACAAAAACATCACAGTCTATCAGATGGACATTAAGACAGCTTTCTTGAATGGAACTCTGAAAGAAGAAGTGTATGTGAGTCAGCCAGAGGGATTCATCGACAAAGATCATACAGACTACGTCTACAAGCTTAAGAAAGCAATTTATGGTCTAAAACAAGCTCCAAGAGCGTGGTATGACGAACTATCATCTTTCTTGCTCAAAAACAATTTCACAAAAGGAACGGTTGATGACACCTTGTTTATCAAAAAATTCAAAGATGATATTTTGATCGTTCAAATTTATGTGGACGACATTATTTTTGGATCAACCAATCCTAACCATTCAAAACATTTTGAAAATCTCATGAAAAGCAAATTTGAAATGTCCATGATGGGGCAACTAAAATTCTTTCTTGGTCTACAAATACATCAATCCCCTCGTGGTATTTTTATCAATCAAGCTAAATATACAATAGAGATTTTGAAAAAACATGGAATGGAAAATTGTGATTCTGTTGGTACACCAATGGTCACTTCACCAAAAATAGGTGCTGATTTATTTGGGAAACCCATCGATCCGAAAAAATATCGGAGCATGATCGGTTCTCTCATGTACCTGACTGCTAGTCGACCCGATATTCAATTTGCTGTATGTTTATTAGCACGGTTTCAGGCAAAGCCTACCGAACTTCACCTCAAAGAGGTTAAACGGATCTTTCGGTACCTACGAAGCACCATTAACATGGGACTTTGGTATCCGAAGGATTCGGAGTTTAATCTAACAGCATTTTCAGATGCAGACCATGCTGGTGATCAAGTTACAGCAAAGAGTACATCAGGTGGAGCACAATTTTTGGGTGAAAAGCTTGTAAGCTGGTCTTCTAAGAAACAGGATTGTACTGCGCTATCAACTGCCGAAGCCGAGTATGTGTCTCTATCTGCGTGTTGTGCCCAAGTTCTTTGGAGGCGGACACAACTCACAGATTATGGCTTTACTTTTGACAGAATACCTATGTATTGTGACTCAAAAAGTGCCATAGCCATCTCGTGCAATCCCGTACATCACTCTAAGACGAAGCATATCAAAGTCCGCTACCATTTCATCAAAGAACACGTGGAAGAGGGTACTGTTGAATTATTTTTCGTTAAGACTGATTATCAGCTCGCCGATCTATTTACTAAAGCCCTTCCAAAAGAAAGGTTTGACTATTTAGTTCGACGAATTGGCATGCGAAGCCTAACTCCTGAGGAGCTAGAACGTCTTCTCGAATCTTCTTGAAAAATGTTTTCAAAACCGCTTCGCTGTAAATATTTTGAAAAAAACAAAACACAAAATTTGA
The DNA here is from genome assembly GCA_030686995.1 of Artemisia argyi. NCBI lineage: Eukaryota > Viridiplantae > Streptophyta > Magnoliopsida > Asterales > Asteraceae > Artemisia > Artemisia argyi. Next base: position 15,194,893 of record CM060697.1, on the reverse strand, counting down.
AAAACCAACAAAAACAAAATACAAAAATATAAAATTTTCAAAAAATACAAAGACAATATAAAATCAAAAAATACAAAAATATTCTTCTCACGACATGTCTCTCGTATAAATCAATATTCTGTACGTCTCTAGAAATGTCATTCAACAATGATACGGACATGTATAGATGCTTGAGCGGGAGTTCATTAAAATGTTTTTCTAAAACATGTCGTTTCTCAAAAAGTTTCTTCACAATGGCTTTCGTATACTTCAGTACGAAACCCGAACTTCAATGATGACTTCTGATTATTTTCAAATCAAGGACTCGTACGTTCAATGACGAACTCTTTTTCAAAATGTTCGAGTCTAAACAAACGAAAAAGATTTCAAGCATAAACTCGTTTTCCAACAAAATTCTTGAGCACTTTTTCAAGATTGTTCAAACGATTTCTCAAAATCTCTCAAAATTAGTGCTCAAGAAAACTCCCTTTAAACCCTTAAATTGATTTTAAATGAGCTATCATTAAGGGGGAGTACAAACACAAAATGTTCCGATTTCATGCAAAATCAAATCTGTCTTTCTCTCCAAAAAGCTTTTTTAATCAGTTGATATCAAAAATATCAATCTATGCTATTTTTGAGGGGGAGAAGACATGATTAAAATGTGATCAAAGATGTTTAAAGTATGTGACTGAATCTCAGAAGAGCTCGACTCAGATAGTACCAATGAATTGACGAAGCTTAAAATGTCAGTAATCGAAAAGACTTGTCCTGGACGGGTAATAATTTCAAGCTAGTCCAACTAGTGATGTAAGCGTGTCTCGAATAGGACTTGTCTGAGTAGAATGTACCGTATCGAGAGACTTTCTTTGGACTTGACCAGGACGGGTAATAATTTCAAGCTAGTCTAACTAGTGATGTAAGCGTGTCTCGAATCGGTCATGTTCGCTGAAAGTGGATCAATTCAAAAGTGCAAACTCCTCTCGCATGTGCAAATTTCTTAAATATTCATGAGCACATGTGAAGGGGGAGTCCTTCAAAAATTGCAAAACTCTCAAAGTGGTAACAAAAATGTGTTTTATATTCATAAACACTTTGAGAGATTTTCACAAAAGGTTTTATGGCATGTGATCAATGATAGGACAGTCATGGAGTTATAAGGTGACTAAGGTTAGGTAAAACCGTCCAATGATCCGCCAGAGCCGGAGGGATCTACCCAAGGACAAATCCAATAGATTAGAATTAGAAAGTCCTTAGGTATGATTGAAAAAAAAAAGGAGAAAATGAGAAAGGAGAAAGAAGGGGTTGAAGAATTAAAAAGAAAAGTTATGAAAAAGGGTGAAAAGAAATAGCCCTCTAAATGTTGTAACACCCCCAATTCATGGATGCAGCGGAATTCGAACTGGGTGTTACTTGACGGCACAATAGACACAATAATAGAAAACGAACTCCAATTGAGTCGTTTTAAAAGATTTATCATTCAAATTGTATAAATATCAGAGATTACAAAATGAGGTCCCAGATGGTTCCATTTACAAATTAAATGAGTTTTGAATGATAATAAAATTTATAGCCCTCTTGAGTATCCGTGCCCTTCCGTTCCATCCTTGATCGTCATGAACCTGAAATACATGCTTGAGAGGTCAACACAAAGGTTGAGTGGAATTCGTAGAGTTTAGTTAAATCGTTTGAACACAATAATCATAGTGTTTGTAGTTAAATCGTTTGAACACAATAATCGTAGTGTGAGCTATAGACTCACACCAATGTTTAGAAAACAAAATCGTTATTTATTTCACTAAGCTCATACAACCAAAGCGTTAACATCGAACCAACAAAATTGGCATTATAGAAGCCCTATCAAGGTACTTTTGCCGTTATACCGCTAAATCTCAAATATAGTGCATTTGTGTGAACTCATCGTTGTTCAACACAAATGGGATTCGTCAATCCCAATAGATCTATTCACAATATTCGCGCTCACTAAAGGTAGTGACTAATGGTTCATGATATAGGGACTTCGAACATGGCAATCGTTACTTAGTGATAATAAAACATCGTCGGGTAGCATACAGTAGAAAGCATCGTGTTCGAGTAGAAAAAATAATAGCATGTATTCCCCCCATGGATTTGTAAAATAGTTAAACAATAGAAAGTGGGGCTACGAACTCACCTTAAGTAGAATAGCAAGTAATGAAGGTGATGGTTGGATCGTGTAGGTTTATACGAGCAACCTATAATAGAATGTTGCGACTTAGGATTTGTGTAGAGAATATAACGGAGTGCCTATATATATATCTTGCATTTAGTCCATGATGTGGTATGATGTATATTGTATGTCCTTGAAAGAAAAGATTCATGAACATGTATGTTTTGTATATCGTTTTCTACCGTTCGGGCTGACATATTTCAGAAGTCATGTTAGTAAGCGTTCGAGGAGCCAGGACACTTTAACTCGTAAATCCACAACTCAACTCGACGGCTTACATAATGAACTCCTCACATGAGGCTCCCTACTATTGTAGTAGTTGATAACATATATAGATATAAGTTTTGATTCGAAAAGTTACATGTCCGATATTTGAATAAACTTAGGAAAGTTTATTAGTACATGAAGATTGTTATTAGGGGTAGTTTCATAAGTCTTGAATGACTATTTTCTCTTGGTAAAATCTCATGGTTTCCTTTTAGATGAAGTAGATCCAAATTGTATGTTCAAGTTCTCGTCAACTCTTTGTTTCATGTTTACGCCTATGAAAGTTGTTATGGTCATTTCGTCATGGCCTAGCCATAACCTTTGGTCCTTGTTCCAAGGTCATGAGACACAACCTTGGCTTTAGCCATGGTTGTGGTCTTGATTATAGGTCATAAGACCCCTTTGGTCTTCATAAACCATAATCTATATGTAATGACTTTGTCTAAAAATGGGCTGTTTAGAATTTGAAGAAATTTATCACTCGGAAAGCATTTTTAGGTCTCGAGCTTCTTTGTTCCTGAACGAAAACGTCGTTTCGGACAACTTTCGTGTTTTAACTTTTTGATGAATCGGACCAGAAGTATGACTTTCAAAACCCAAATTTGATCAGGAAGCTATTTGGCAGTTTTGCCGGAAATCTTTGGTAATTTCAAATCGCCATAACTTTTGACTCGTATACTCGTTTTGGGTGGTTCAAATTGCTATGGTTTCCTTGTTAATTCCTCTACTACAATTTGTAATGATCCAATACCATAATTTTACCATTTTGGTCGTGGTTTTCCAAGAAAGTCACTAGTTTACTTGTTTTAGTAACTTGTTTCAACAATCAATAACAATAACTTGTTTTGGTCATTTTTATACATCATGGACATAACTACAAGACATAATATAGCAAGAATAACATGTAAATAACATGAATATGATTATTTAACAAGAATCATGTTAGGGTTTGGCTTACAACTTTTGGCTTTCAAAGATGAAAGGAAGTTAACATGTAAGGATAGGACATTGATAGACTTGCTTCAACCCTTTTTCACTTCATGCAATCTTTCTACCCTTGGTATTCTTGAAAGATGGATGATGAAGGTTGAGGTGAATTGAGTAGATTTAAACTCAAGAGAAATCACCAAAGTTTATGTAGTTTGGAAGTGTTTTGATTATCTAAAAGAAACTAGGGTTTCAACCTTGAACTTGCACTTGAATCTTGCATAGAATTGGAAGAAGATCAAGCAAAGGAGATGGTGTTGGTGTGTTGTGATGGTGGCGTACAAAGGAAGGGGAGGAGGGAGTATTTATAGTCCATTTAAGGAGGTTAGGAAGTTAACTAGGAAGTTTCCTAAACTTGGTGACCAAGTTGTAATTAACTAATGATCTAAGGGTAGTTTCATGAGATGAAGCCACATGGGTGTGACTCCCCCTCCTAGTGGCGGTTTGGTAACCTTGGGGAGCAAGGTTGGACTTGTGGTGATCTTATCCAAGATATCTAGTGTGTTTTGACTCCGTAAAATGCAAACCGTAAGTTGTTACGTCACGAAATGTAAAACCGGGTATCGTAAAATTATGGAACTTGGAAGAATGGTTAAACATGTCAAAATATTCCATAATAAAATATAAAATGAGTGGTAGGTTCCATTTGGTTGGTAAAACCCTGCTAAAAGCTGGAAACACGGGTCTAAAACGCGTAATACGTAAAACGTACGAATATTGCGTAAAATTGAGAAAAGTAAAATGTTACTTTTCTAATATGATAAAAATGATTTAAAATGACTTATAATGTCTAGACTGGGCTCAGTCTAGTGTCGGTTGGTGTTAAATGTCTTTTAGACATCAAACCGTAAGCCTAAAAATCACGAAATGACTTATAAAATCAAGGGATGATTTTTGGTCAATGGAGGAGGGAAAGAATATGTTGACTTTTTCTAATAAGTTGAAAACTCAAAAAGTCTTAGAAACGCGTTTTGTGGTCTCACGGTTAATCGCCCAAACGATTAAGCGTGCTCATGCGAGAGTAGTACAGGCATGGGTGACCTGCTGGGAAGTCTTTGGTCATATTTTTCTCAGTCACGATTAATTCTCAAATAAATCATGAGCGTGTCAAACATTTTTCCGATGTGGGGTCACCTGACGGGATCGAATTTCGTTGTGCGTAGAATTTCTGAATGACGTTTTACCCTAAAACGTGTAATTCCGTGTAATTCCTTAATAACTTTCACGAAAATGATCTGACGAATGTCAAACATTTAATTTTCCATGGAAATGATTTATCACTTGAGAATATCAAATAAAAATCAACTTTCGGGAAAATTTCGGAAAGAAATGAATAGTAAAAATGAATAGTAAAAGTGAATAGTAAATTTTCCGGGAATATTAATTGACCTGAAATTGTGAATTGTTACAGTCTCCACCCCATACGGGGAACTTCGTCCCGAAGTTCTTTGTGTGTCATATATTGGAGTGGTGTCGATGAAATGGTGTGGTTACTTATGAGGACTAAAGTCTGGGATTACTGGTGATGTAATTTGATTTGTCGTTTGCGTGTATGGTGTAGGATGAGGCTTACTTTTATGTAGGAAAGGAATGGTAATAGTCGAATATCAAAGGAAATTGATATAGCAATCGAATGTTAATAGAAATTGATATAGTAGTTAGACATAAATTGATATAGTGGTTGAATATCAAATAGAAATTGATATAGTAGTTGAGTATCAATGACAATTGATATGGTAGTCGAATAGAAATTGGTATAGTAGTCAAATTTGAATAGGAATCGTAATTGGATCTAGTTCGTCGAATCATGGGTTACTTATGTTATTTCGGATACAAATAAGCCCACTTGTTTATAATCCTTTATTTACATAGAGAGGCATCCCAAACAATGTAAATAGGGGAATATAAACTTATGGTTCGGTGATTTACAATGTCTTTATTTAAATGAAAAGGCATCCCAATCCATTCAAATAATTATAAATCATCCTACTTAAGAATTCCGAACACAACATTCATAATTCGCCGGTGAGTTACAAGGTAGTGTATGCTTAACATTAATATCGGTAGAGATGTCAAGTTTGCTTTGAAAATCTAAAGAGATTTTAAAGGTTTATGACGGGATGGTATCCTTAGGACCTAAACAGGATAGTACTTGAAGAGAATAATTGATAACTATCCCAAGATAGTAGTTCGGATTATCTCATAAATGAAAACTTTCAAGAATGAGATTAGGTAGTACACATAAGGTGTTAAGATTTCGCTGAGTGGTAAAACACTATCGTGTCTCTAGATCGTTTTAAAGAATTCGGGTGGTTTATCGAGTTCAAGTAGGAAATCAACCTAAACATAACCCTAGTATAACTACTCTCAGTATTTGCAAATTTTAAGTCGAATATAGTTAGTCAGACTATATTCCACTGTCCCTAGGTTAAATATAGGTGACTAGTCTATATTTAGCCAAGGTTCGATAAAATTTCCAAATACCTAAATTAGGTATACTTGTGATATGTCCGTTGCTTTCGAGAAACTGTCCACTAAACAAAGGCGATGTCAAACCATTTAGTTGCAAGTCCCGCCATAAGAGACTTGTAACCTATGTTTTCACATTCCATTGCATAGAAGATAGTACGGGTAGATATGTGTGGAAAGGAAGTTTTAAGTAGTTCTAAAACAGTCCATACTTGGCGAGGATCACGAACTTTTAACAATGAAGGTTTCAGAAGAAAACTTTGATGAATGTAGAGAAAGTTCAGCTTTCGTAGGTGATGGATTAGTTTGTCCTTTAGAAATCTCATATTTCTTGTTTGGAAATCGATAGATTGTGATGGGTTTTTGATATCATATGAAATGATATTGATGAGGTGGTGGAATAATTCGAGAGACCATTGCACAAATCACAATGTCTCGGAAGTAGATTAGACCATTGTGTCATACAATGTTCGGGAAATAGAAAAGACCATCGTAATTCGTTACAATATCTTGGATATAAAATGTTGGAGTAGGAACGTGGTTGGGAGAATGTGGTTGTGTCGAAATGCCATAGAATAGGCATGTGTAGATATGTTTAGATAAAATGATTGAAAATAACTCGAATGTATATATAAATATACTAGTATTTGTTCGTGTAGTGTAAAATGCCTAGTGTGTATATATGAATATACATATATGTTCATGTAGCATAAAATGCTTAATAAGTCCATAATCGTCTGGAGGATGGAAGACACGAAGATCGGAAGGCTATAAAATGTTTTTGCTTGTAGTGTGGTTATAGTTTAGGTCTCAATTAGACCCGTTTCTCTATAACCATGGCTCTGGTACCAATCTGTAACACCCCCAATTCATGGATGCAGCGGAATTCGAACTGGGTGTTACTTGACGGCACAATAGACACAATAATAGAAAACGAACTCCAATTGAGTCGTTTTAAAAGATTTATCATTCAAATTGTATAAATATCAGAGATTACAAAATGAGGTCCCAGATGGTTCCATTTACAAATTAAATGAGTTTTGAATGATAATAAAATTTATAGCCCTCTTGAGTATCCGTGCCCTTCCGTTCCATCCTTGATCGTCATGAACCTGAAATACATGCTTGAGAGGTCAACACAAAGGTTGAGTGGAATTCGTAGAGTTTAGTTAAATCGTTTGAACACAATAATCATAGTGTTTGTAGTTAAATCGTTTGAACACAATAATCGTAGTGTGAGCTATAGACTCACACCAATGTTTAGAAAACAAAATCGTTATTTATTTCACTAAGCTCATACAACCAAAGCGTTAACATCGAACCAACAAAATTGGCATTATAGAAGCCCTATCAAGGTACTTTTGTCGTTATACCGCTAAATCTCAAATATAGTGCATTTGTGTGAACTCATCGTTGTTCAACACAAATGGGATTCGTCAATCCCAATAGATCTATTCACAATATTCGCGCTCACTAAAGGTAGTGACTAATGGTTCATGATATAGGGACTTCGAACATGGCAATCGTTACTTAGTGATAATAAAACATTGTCGGGTAGCATACAGTAGAAAGCATCGTGTTCGAGTAGAAAAAATAATAGCATGTATTCCCCCCATGGATTTGTAAAATAGTTAAACAATAGAAAGTGGGGCTACGAACTCACCTTAAGTAGAATAGCAAGTAATGAAGGTGATGGTTGGATCGTGTAGGTTTATACGAGCAACCTATAATAGAATGTTGCGACTTAGGATTTGTGTAGAGAATATAACGGAGTGCCTATATATATATCTTGCATTTAGTCCATGATGTGGTATGATGTATATTGTATGTCCTTGAAAGAAAAGATTCATGAACATGTATGTTTTGTATATCGTTTTCTACCGTTCGGGCTGACATATTTCAGAAGTCATGTTAGTAAGCGTTCGAGGAGCCAGGACACTTTAACTCGTAAATCCACAACTCAACTCGACGGCTTACATAATGAACTCCTCACATGAGGCTCCCTACTATTGTAGTAGTTGATAACATATATAGATATAAGTTTTGATTCGAAAAGTTACATGTCCGATATTTGAATAAACTTAGGAAAGTTTATTAGTACATGAAGATTGTTATTAGGGGTAGTTTCATAAGTCTTGAATGACTATTTTCTCTTGGTAAAATCTCATGGTTTCCTTTTAGATGAAGTAGATCCAAATTGTATGTTCAAGTTCTCGTCAACTCTTTGTTTCATGTTTACGCCTATGAAAGTTGTTATGGTCATTTCGTCATGGCCTAGCCATAACCTTTGGTCCTTGTTCCAAGGTCATGAGACACAACCTTGGCTTTAGCCATGGTTGTGGTCTTGATTATAGGTCATAAGACCCCTTTGGTCTTCATAAACCATAATCTATATGTAATGACTTTGTCTAAAAATGGGCTGTTTAGAATTTGAAGAAATTTATCACTTGGAAAGCATTTTTAGGTCTCGAGCTTCTTTGTTCCTGAACGAAAACGTCGTTTCGGACAACTTTCGTGTTTTAACTTTTTGATGAATCGGACCAGAAGTATGACTTTCAAAACCCAAATTTGATCAGGAAGCTATTTGGCAGTTTTGCCGGAAATCTTTGGTAATTTCAAATCGCCATAACTTTTGACTCGTATACTCGTTTTGGGTGGTTCAAATTGCTATGGTTTCCTTGTTAATTCCTCTACTACAATTTGTAATGATCCAATACCATAATTTTACCATTTTGGTCGTGGTTTTCCAAGAAAGTCACTAGTTTACTTGTTTTAGTAACTTGTTTCAACAATCAATAACAATAACTTGTTTTGGTCATTTTTATACATCATGGACATAACTACAAGACATAATATAGCAAGAATAACATGTAAATAACATGAATATGATTATTTAACAAGAATCATGTTAGGGTTTGGCTTACAACTTTTGGCTTTCAAAGATGAAAGGAAGTTAACATGTAAGGATAGGACATTGATAGACTTGCTTCAACCCTTTTTCACTTCATGCAATCTTTCTACCCTTGGTATTCTTGAAAGATGGATGATGAAGGTTGAGGTGAATTGAGTAGATTTAAACTCAAGAGAAATCACCAAAGTTTATGTAGTTTGGAAGTGTTTTGATTATCTAAAAGAAACTAGGGTTTCAACCTTGAACTTGCACTTGAATCTTGCATAGAATTGGAAGAAGATCAAGCAAAGGAGATGGTGTTGGTGTGTTGTGATGGTGGCGTACAAAGGAAGGGGAGGAGGGAGTATTTATAGTCCATTTAAGGAGGTTAGGAAGTTAACTAGGAAGTTTCCTAAACTTGGTGACCAAGTTGTAATTAACTAATGATCTAAGGGTAGTTTCATGAGATGAAGCCACATGGGTGTGACTCCCCCTCCTAGTGGCGGTTTGGTAACCTTGGGGAGCAAGGTTGGACTTGTGGTGATCTTATCCAAGATATCTAGTGTGTTTTGACTCCGTAAAATGCAAACCGTAAGTTGTTACGTCACGAAACGTAAAACCGGGTATCGTAAAATTATGGAACTTGGAAGAATGGTTAAACATGTCAAAATATTCCATAATAAAATATAAAATGAGTGGTAGGTTCCATTTGGGTGGTAAAACCCTGCTAAAAGCTGGAAACACGGGTCTAAAACGCGTAATACGTAAAACGTACGAATATTGCGTAAAATTGAGAAAAGTAAAATGTTACTTTTCTAATATGATAAAAATGATTTAAAATGACTTATAATGTCTAGACTGGGCTCAGTCTAGTGTCGGTTGGTGTTAAATGTCTTTTAGACATCAAACCGTAAGCCTAAAAATCACGAAATGACTTATAAAATCAAGGGATGATTTTTGGTCAATGGAGGAGGGAAAGAATATGTTGACTTTTTCTAATAAGTTGAAAACTCAAAAAGTCTTAGAAACGCGTTTTGTGGTCTCACGGTTAATCGCCCAAACGATTAAGCGTGCTCATGCGAGAGTAGTACAGGCATGGGTGACCTGCTGGGAAGTCTTTGGTCATATTTTTCTCAGTCACGATTAATTCTCAAATAAATCATGAGCGTGTCAAACATTTTTCCGATGTGGGGTCACCTGACGGGATCGAATTTCGTTGTGCGTAGAATTTCTGAATGACGTTTTACCCTAAAACGTGTAATTCCGTGTAATTCCTTAATAACTTTCACGAAAATGATCTGACGAATGTCAAACATTTAATTTTCCATGGAAATGATTTATCACTTGAGAATATCAAATAAAAATCAACTTTCGGGAAAATTTCGGAAAGAAATGAATAGTAAAAATGAATAGTAAAAGTGAATAGTAAATTTTCCGGGAATATTAATTGACCTGAAATTGTGAATTGTTACAAATGTTCAACCTTAGGGCAGACACCGGGTACAATTCATATGCTACTGGTTGTTACTAAGGTGACACCGGTATTGAAGACAAAGACGTCATGGACCCAGTGACGCACTGCACTAAACCTTCTTAACCACTCAAGTTCTCTTAAAAGAGCTTGTTTCATTCTCACGGGGAACCGGTGTAATCTATCGATCTGTCTCTTAGCGATGGTTGATATTGAAGCAGGAGACCTCTCCCTAATCTCCGCATAGGAAACCAAATGTGCACTTATCGAGTCTAGAGCCTCGAGATTCATCAAAAGATCTCATAGGAACACATGATACTTCTACACTGGTGGTCCAACAATAAGGATGCCAGATGTAAACTTAAGAGTCCTACGCAGATCTTAGCAATCTGCCAGAACATTTATGAGAGGATTCACTTTGGTGATTCTCAATGATTGAATGGAAATTCCTGCCAGGGTCAACATCAAACAGCCCTGACAGCAGGTCACTTCGGTAATTCTTTATGGGTTACGCTTAGTGTTCGCGGTGGTTTCAAACGGTCTACAGTCGTGGAGTGATCCCCAGCGACTCACCCAGTCATTGAGCTACTAAGTAGGTCTTGTAAGCTCTCTCGAGAGTATCTGACATGGGAACGGCCTTGGTAAGGGTTAGAAGGAGTCTTCACACTATGCTGTTGACGATCTCTAATTCTTATCTGTAAGTACCGGATGTTTTATTGCTAACTATTTATATGCAGGGACACTTCATCTCCATGGCGACAGATTCCACGTGCTCATACATACATCTGGAAGTTAAAGAAAGCTCCCTCAAAGATCTATACAACACAAAGTTCAAAGAAAGATTCTACGCCAAAAAGAAGAATCTACAAAGTATAAAGACTAAAGATCAAAGTGAAAGAAAGGGAACTACGTGCATATGAATATCAAAGTCCAAAGATGTATGAGCATGTTGGAATGGCAAACAACCACCACAGACGCAGAAGTGACGAAAGGCAGATAACTCCACATCACAAAGGAACAAAGAACGATGAAAAATCAGTTATCAAAGATCACAAAGCATGAAGGAACAAAGACTAAAGACTATTCTACAACGACACACAAAGTTAAAGACAAAGAACACGGAAGATCCACTCACGTGGAGCATCATTCGAATGACCACCCCTTAGGGGGAGATTGTTAGCATTAAAAATATGTATTATGAAGTGATGGTCATTCTCATATTGTAACTTTGTGTCGTGTGTTAAGATTAGTAATAGTTTAGTCATTGGGCCTTGGACTTGGCAAACTATTATGTTATATGCTATGTTTCATAAGCCTAGTTATTCAACCATGTAACCAAGTCCAAGCCCAAGCCCATAGAAAGCCCATAGGGCATCTCATGTTAAGAACTATATAAACACCTCAAAGGCTCATTTGAGGTGTGTGCTTGTGTGTGTAGTGTGTGTATTTTCTTGAATAAAAGCTCTCATCTTTCCTATCTCTCTCTCTATATACGATTCACATATATATACATCAAGTCACCATCTTTCTTCTTCTAATCTTCTATATTTGTGATAAAGTTGTGATATCTAAGGTCCTACATTAGTTATGGCTTAAAGAGACATGGCACAAAGTCTTCTAAGAGATATAATTCTTTAGCGTTTTAATAAATAAAGAAATAATTCAATGCAAGGAAACAACCAAGAAACGCCTTGTAAGTTGTCTTCTTCATCACAAACTCAAAATTTCTACACAACTAATATAGAAGTAATATATTGTCACTACTTATATTAACATGATTTAAAATGTGTCGTTCTTAATACAAAGTTTTAAAGCATAAGTAAACGTCAATAGTACAATTTTGTAAGAAAATTACATGCAGTAAATATAGTTTGACAATTTTCCTTTGAGGGAGAGGGAGGAACCGAGGAAGTGATAAACTTTTGTGTGGTTTGTTATGACAAGACATAAATCATCCAACTTTGATCTATCGGAATTTTAAGAATACTTATTTCAAGAATTCAACTATTGAAATTCTTATATGTGCATAGTCAACTATTTTGATAATGCCATATTTCATAAAAATGTGAGACATCCTTAACCACCAATTTATGATAATTAAACTTCCAAACATTTTAAAGTTTAAAGTATTCTTATTCTCTTAATGTATAATGCAACTTATGCTTTTAGTAAGCACAACTAGTACATATAGCAAAGAACGAAATCCTTGCCATAATTAGTATTGAGTGTCATCTCAATTTCAATAACATCATTGTATGCAACAACAATATACTATTAAAACTTTCCGTAAACATTAATATCTATTGTGTAATGTTTGATGCCCTTCAAACTTTCAAGTTTGTTGGCTATGACAATTTTCACAACAATTGAAAAATTGTTCATCTATAGAATTTGGAAGCTATTCTAGATTTAGGATGTGATTCTATAATCAAACATATTCTTTTAGAATATTACACAAGTTATCTAATAACTTTTAATTAGATATTAATATTTCCAAATCATCTTGAAATCAAGCATGATACAACAAAACATGATGTTCATGAAAAATCTTTGAGTTATACTTAAATTTTATTCATGTTGTACATATCCATTTAGACTTTCTAAATAATATATCATGTTATATTAGATTTATTTACCGCACATGTTTCAACAATAAACATTCATTCCAAGGTTGTATGTCTTATTTCCTAAATCTTTAAAGTTTCATTCCAAACCAAGACTTAACTTTTAACTTATATGGAATGTTACCTTTTATATGTTCTACAACATATATGATTTAAGAAATTAAACATAATACTCCCACTAGCTTTTAGGAATACTTAGAAATTATCTTATTTCAATTATAAATCAAAATATGAATTTAATAATTAAACATAAGAGTAATCTTCTAGATGCATGTGTCACAACTTACCATTTCAGGTCATTTCCCAAACTTTGACATTTTACTTTTCATAAATCACAATTCATCAAAACACTATTCATCATTTTACTATTCATCATTTTCGAGGTCAGTTTGATATTCTGAGAAACATTTGAGAAATTTTACTATTCACTGAACACTATTCATTGCCGGAAAAGTTTTCACTATTCACTTGCATTACTCATTTCATCGTAAATTTAGTTTACGGGTATTCAAATTCGCGTAACAGGATTGGTTTAGGTGCGAATTCATTTCATTAGTGCTAAGGACACTGCATATGGACTAGAGACAGTCTGCATATCATCATAACAGCATTTTCATGTTATACCACTCTTAGGATTTTCAAATTTATATATTTGATACATTTAACGTTTTACGTATAAGTATTTATAATAAACGTTAACACCCGGTTTATACACGACGAATATATCTAAATATTCCCACAATGGTCCCGACATATTTTTATATCCATTTTATCATCATAAAAGTTATAACATTTATTTACCCAGTATTTTGGAAATTTATTTTATTTATAACGTAAGTTTATAAATATTACGACGGTTTCGAACTAAACAATAATCACCCGAACACTCAGTAATTGTACCCAACATATTTTTATCATTCTGATGACTTTATTTTGTCCCGGTTAACTTTGTTAACATTTATTTCTATTAAACCCGGTACCCGATTTTAACTAATAACTCATATCTACCTTAAACCTTACACAAAAATCCTAATTAAATCAAGACTACCCCCCCCCCCCCCCCCCCCCGTCATCCCCATGGACCGGCCCCCTAAAGTCCTCACTAGGCAAAATTCTTACATTTCTTAACCTTTGGAATTTATGTATACATATAATACGTTATAACTTGTTACTTAATTACATAAACCACAAAAACATAACACATGTATAATTTTTAGATCAAAAAGCTCTCATTCTTCATCCTTTCCATCTCATACCCCACGACCATAACCAAAATCCAAGATCAAGTGGTGATTTTCCAAAAGTTAAAGCATAGAAGTTGTTCATTTTGTCATCCTAATCAAGAATCATCCAACAAAAACACAAGTAACTCAAGGTTTCTAATCATCTCATCACCTAGAATTTCAAAGTGAGTTATCAAATTTATTTTCATGTTTTCATCTAATTAACACATGCATCTCATGGTATTCATGCTTAATTTCATGCACAAACTAGCTATACCACTTTATTTTTGTAGACTTTTGAAACATACAAACCCTAGATTTTGATTTAGGTACTTCTTTGTTAAATTAACTTGTTTAGTGATCATTAGGAACCCATGGCACCCTAAGAAGGTGTATGGTAGGATTAGTATAGTTTTGTGAAGTTTGCAAGAGTTTTGGTTGATGTAGAAGCTAGTTTTGAACCTTGGAAATGGTTTTGTAACAAGTAAATATACCTACTGTACCATTTTGGTAAATCCTGGAAAATCAGTAAAAACAAAGGAAACTTTGGCAAAATTTTTAGAAAATACTTTCAAAAACGAATCCGTAGGCGAAAGAACGGATTAAAAAGAGATTATAACGAAAAAGTTATGATTTTTGCAAGTTTATTGACGAAAAGTATTTTTCTGAAAATACATGCTGTTGGACGTTTTTCGTCAGACAAAAAGAGGCTTTAAACGTAACCCGGAGGAGTCAATCTTTCCAAAATATATTACTACATACTAAGACGTAACCGTGGATATAAAGAACAAGTAAAACGGACTTATAACGACAAAGATATTCACGTTTGAATATCGGCAAAACTCATTTTAGTTTGACAGCTTTTAGAAATATTAACACTAAAACTACGTAGCAACTCTAGATTTCTAGAAATAATACCAAGTACCCAATTTCATAATTAACGAAGTATTAGTGATTACAAGTATATTTTTATCACTACAAGGCGTTATTTCAAGGATTTCAACCCGAGGATTTCAACACTAACATTGGTACATACGATATATATATAAGTATATATATTGCAACTAGCTTTATTTTTCTAATAGCCATATTTTTTCTTAAGTCTTGGAATATATATTTTTTTGATAACAACAAGTATTTTTCCAAAGAGTAGAGTGGTATAGGAACATGTGCATGGACATTCATAACATCATTTGGTGATCTAAATTAGATCGTTCATCATTCACATTAGGTTGCGGCAGCTAACCGTTCATTGTTGTTCATTTCACATCATCACAGTATCATCAGTTAAGGTGAGTTTTCATAGCCCCGTATACATTTTATGATTGTTTTCAAATCCCACGGGGGAGAATACATTGCACCATTTTAGTACGAGCCCAAGTATCAAAACCTATGTACATTGCTTAAGTAGCTTGTCTGCCATGTGATAAGTCCCCTAGTATCATCATGAACCGTTAATTTGCCTATTAAGCGAGAGTGAGTGGCTAGATCTATCGAGGGTGACGCCTCCATCCGTGGTAGTATTTACCAACAGTAAGCGGATGCATTTCATGTCTGTTACATTTGAGTGTTTTGGCAGAACATTCAGGAGGGGCATAATTTCATCAGTCATAGCTTCGGTGTCATGAGCTTAAGGTCTATTGTACTATTTTACGTGACTTTTGTCATGCACTTATACTTGTGGTGGCCGTACAACATTACATTTCATAAACCTATGATTATTCACCAACATTCGTGTTGACCGTTTTCGCAATGTATTTTCAGGTAACTAAGGCATTATCATATTACATGCATGGAGTCACATTAGGGTGTGCCAGGGATGACGCACTACATTTTGGATTTTTCATGCACTTGTGTAAATTATCGTTTGACATTTCCTGAACTTGTTTTCTGTAAACGTTTCAACCTTTGGGACCTATGTTTTGTAACACTGGATGTGTTTTAAATAAATCAAACGATGTATTTTCCAAACGACACTTTAGGCCGTTCAATATATCCTTGTTATGGTGCTATGACAGTTACACCCCCAGGCATTCCATTCCGCTGCAAGTCAGGTAAATTGGGGGTGTGGCAGATTGGTACCAGAGCCAAGGTTATAGCGAACTAGGATGCATCATGATAGGTTTTATGATGTATATGATCCCTAGACTATAACCACATTATCATAGCATCTCATCATTTCATCATAAGTGTATGTTCATTGTTTTAGGTGATTCCATTATACGAGTTATTTATTTTATTTCACCTTGATTATCACAGAACCATGTTTTCAGACCCAAACGTTGTCATACTGTACTCTATCACAGACTCCGATGTTGAAGGCTCTATGTCTTCCACTGCCTTCTCACCACCACCCATTCCTCTTGTACCTGTGTTGCCACTCTCGGCATCAGGTGAGGAAACCGAGCCCTTTGAGGAGGATGAGACTGCTCCTACTCCTCATGTTTCCCCTATTGCACCACCCGAGATTACCCGTGCACCCACTAACACATCATCCTCTGCTACCACTATTCCATCAGAACCTAGACTCATGTTTCCCCATAGGAAGATGACTATAGGTCCTAGTAAGAAAGTTTGCACTGCTACATCTACCTTTAAGATCCCTACTATTCCTATGTTACCTACACCACCACCAGCCATACCCGCTACTACATGCATATCTACTTCACTATTGCCGCTTAGGAAGCGTGCGAGCTTTACTACACCAGCTTCACCTACTACAGAGTCAGAATCAGAACCACCACCAGTATACCATGTAGGTGAGAGTTCGAGAGCAGCTGCTGCTAGGGAGCCTACTGCTGCTAGGGAGTCTACAGATGCTAGGGAGCCTACAAATGTTACTTTAGAGGATCAGTTAGGGGCTCAGCAGGAGCATGTTGATAGTTTGGGTTTTAGGGTTGAGGCGGATATCACTACTCGACTTGAGGCGGTTGAGGAGCAGGTCGAGGGTTTGCTTTTAGGCAGAGTTAGTATCGACGTGTCATATCATGGGCTTGAGGTACGGCAGTTGGGACATCGGGAGCTGATTGACCAGCTTAGGGGTGACCTACCAGGGATACGAGATAGAGCTCAGACTACACAGGAGGCTCAGGGAGAGCAGACACACCAGTTGGCAGTAGCTCATGAGAGGTTGGCTATGATGGAGGGTAGAGATGCTGCTCTTCAGCTTCGAGTTCAGCATTTAGAGGAGATTGCAGTTATGATGGACAGGGAGATTCGTTGTCTGAGGAGTGCACCTGGAGCATCTGGAGCTCCTGGACCATCTAGAGCACCTGGAGGAGCCTAGACATAGACTAGTATTGTATTAGCTTTTACTATTTTCCTAGTCCCGAGGTGTGGGACATAGTTCAAGAACTTGTAGTCTTTTGGTTGTTGTACAAACAAATATATCAAGTGCGACTCTACTATGTTGGAAATGTTGTGCTATATATATATATATATCGGTCCATGTAGGCCGAAATTTTCATGTATTATATTCATGTGTTGTGATTATATTTATGATGTTTCGTGGTTGCTCTTTATTTTTAACGTATTTATACTTGTTGTGGTTGTATCTATACGTGTCGTGGTTGTATTATTACAGGTTGTGGTTGTACTCGTACATGTCGTGGTTGTATTTATACTTGTTGTGGTTGTATATATACATGTTGTGGGCGTATATTTTTGTACGATGACTATCTCTATTATAGTTTTCTCATGGTTGTTGTCGATTATTTATCAGAAGTATGGCGCCAAAGAAAGCAAAGGCTACATCAGAAACACCCGCTATGACACAAGCCGCTATCCGCAAGTTGGTCAGGGATAGTATAGCAGAAGCTCTGGAGACTGGGAGAGCTGAAGTTGCTGCTAGGGCTGCTGAGATTCCACCTACTACTGAAGTGGTTCAACCCACTACTAGGCGTGAATGTACTTGGAAGGATTTCAAGATTAGTGATCCTATCAAGTATAAGGGCACTGAGGGAGCGGTTGCTTTGATCTGCTGGTTTGAGAAGAGTGAGAATGTATTTCTCATGTGCGGTTGCCAGGAGGTTAACAAGGTAAAATTTGCTACTGGAATGCTGCTTGATGAAGATATGTCTTGGTGGAATTCGTATGCTCAGCCTATTGGTATGGAGAATGCCTATAAGCTCACTTGGGATCAATTCAAGAAGCTGATGACTAAGAAGTTTTGCCCTCGTACTGAGGTGCAAAAGTTGGAAACCGAATTCTATGAGCTGGTAACAAAAGGTGATGACATTGAGACATATATCAGGAAGTTTCAGGAGTTGGCTGCACTATGTCCAACTATGGTTCCGGATGATGAGAAAAAATGGAGAATTTTACTAGAGGATTACCCGAAAGCATTCGAGGGGATGTGATGTCTTTCGACCCACAATCAATGGAAGAGGCCATTCGTATAACTCAGAAACTTATGGTCCAAGTGTTAAAAGGAAAGTCTGCTGCAAACAACAACAATAACCGTTCAAACAATACCAACTACAACAACACTCGAAACAACAACAACTATAACAATAACCGAAACCGCAACTACTCCAATAACCAAAACAATAACAACAATAACAACAAGAGGAGGTTTGATAATAACCAAGGTGGAAATGCTATCCAACCAGCACCTAAGAGACAGGAAGTGGCAAAGGCCTATGCTGCAGGACCAACAGAAGGAAAAGGATATATTGGAAAACTACCCAAGTGTAACAAATGTCAAACTCATCATAACCCTGGGAATTGTCCTAGAGCTTGTCAGAACTGTGGAAAAGTCGGTCATTCGACTAGGGACTGCAGAGCTCCACGAGGAGTAATTAATCAGAACCAACCAGGAGCATGTTATGGTTGTGGAGAGTTGGGTCATTTCAAGAACAATTGCCCAAAGAGGAATGATCAAAGAGCTGGAAATCAGGGCGGAGTAGCTCGCGGAAGGGCTTATGTTATGGGAGGAGAAGATGCCCGTGAGGACCCGAATGTTGTTGCGGGTACGTTCCTCGTTAATAATCGTTATGCATCCATTTTATTTGATTCAGGAGCAGATAGAAGTTTTGTTTCTATTGCATTTGCACCTTTACTTAACATAGAACCAACTACCTTAGACATTCCCTATATTGTTGAATTAGCCGATGGGTCTTTAGTTAACACCAACACCGTTATCCGTGGTTGCACCATCAATTTCCTAAATCACCCATTCAATATAGACCTTATGCCCGTAGAACTTGGAAGTTTTGACGTTGTTATCGGTATGGATTGGTTGTCTCGACATTGTGAAAGAATCATTTGTGATGAAAAAGTTGTTCATCTTTCTTATGGAGGTGAAACTTTAGTTGTTCGCGGAGAGCGAAGTGGAACTAGACTCAGTATCATATCATGCATTAAAACTGAGAAGTACATAAAGAAGGGTTGTTATGCATTCTTGGCTCACATCACGGAGAAGAAGTCGGATGAGAAACAACTTGAAGTTGTGCCTATTGTTAAGGAATTTCCAGAAGTTTTTCCAGAAGAATTGCCAGGACTTCCACCTACACGTCAGGTTGAGTTTCAGATTGAGTTGGTGCCAGGAGCTGCACCAATTGCACGAGCACCATATAGACTTACACCTTCTGAGATGCAAGAATTGTCTAACCAATTACAAGAGCTTTTAGACAAAGGATTCATTAGACTGAGTTCCTCGCCTTAGGGAGCACCGGTTTTGTTTATGAAGAAGAAGGATGGATCTTTCAGAATGTGCATAGACTATCGTGAGCTGAACAAGTTAACGGTGAAGAATCGTTATCCACTCCCTAGGATTGATGACTTGTTCGATCAGTTACAAGGTTCTTGTTTTTATTCCAAGATTGATTTAAGATCAGGCTACCATCATGTCACAACTCACCATTTCAGGTCATTTCAGGTCATTTCGGGAACTTTGGAAAACACTATTCATAAATCACTATTCATTAAAGCACTATTCATCATTTTACTATTCATCATTTTCGAGGTCATTTGGATATTCTGAGAAACATTTGGGAAATTTACTATTCACTAAACACTATTCATTTCCGGAAAAGTTTTCATCATTCACTTGCATTACTCATTTCATCGTAAATTTAGTTTACGGGTATTCAAATTCGCGTAACCGGATTGGTTTAGGTGCGAATTCATTTCATTAGTGCTAAGAACACTGCATACGGACTGGAGATAGTCTGCATATCATCATAACAGCATTTTTATGTTATACCACTCTTAGGATTTTCAAATTATTATATTCAGTACCTTTAACGTTTTTACGTATAAGTATTTATAGTAAACGTTAACACCCGGTTTATACACGACGAATATATCTAAATATTCCCACAATGGTCCCGACATATTTTTATATCCATTTTAACATCATAAAAGTTATAACATTCAGTTACCCAGTATTTTGGAAATTTATTTTAATTATAACGTAAGCTTATGAATATAACGACGGTTTTCGTGAAAACTAAACAATAATCACCCGATCACTCAGTAAATGTACCCAACATATTTTTAATAAGTTTTTAACATTATTATGACTTTATTTCATCCCGGTATACTTCGTGAACATTTATTTCTAATTAAACCCGGTACCCGATTTTAACGAATAACACGTAATAACACTTAACGATACACTAGATTTCTAATTATATACCAAGCACCCCTACCCCCCTCCTTGGCTCACCAAAACAGGCCACATGAACCCTTTTAACCTCTTGCATTAATTCTCTATTACTTAACTAATAAACTCTAAAAACCATACTTTACCAAATTATTAGAATCATAACACACCTTTTGAGCTAAGAACAATTTTCATCTCATCTCTTCCATTTCCTCTTGCAACCCACGACCCAAATAAATCACAAAGATCAAGTGATCATTTTTCATAAGTTAAAACACTAAACTTGTTCATTTTACATGCCTAATCAAGAATCAAGCAACAAAAACACAAGAACATCAAGCATAATCATCCTATAATCATCTCATTTTGACAAGTAAGTATTCAACTTTATTTTTCATGGATCATCTTATTTTTACATGTATTTCATAAGTATCATGCTAAAAACCATGTACAACTAGCTATACCACCATTTATTTTGTCTAAAAAGAAACATACAAACCCTAACTTTTTAGTTATGAATCCCATTGCTCTAATAACTTGGTTAGGAGTCCATGGCACCCTAAGAAGGTGTATGGTAGGATTAGATTAGCTATGTGGTGATTACAAGAGGTTTGGTGATGGTAGAAATTAGTTTTAGACCTTGAAAACTTGATTTGGAAACTATTTTAGACATGCTGTCCCGTTTTGTAAAAATCTGGAAAATCAGTAAACACCAAGGAAACTTTGGCAAAATTTTTAGAAAATACTTTCAAAAACGAATCCGTAGGCGAAAGAACGGATTCAAAAGAGCTTATAACGAAGAAGTTATGATTTTTGCAAGTTTGTTGACGAAAAGTATTTTCTGGAAATTTGTTTGCTGTTGGACGTTTTTCATGGTACAAAAAGAGACTTTAGACGTAACCCGGAGGAGCCGAGCTTTCCAAAATATATTACTACATACTAAGACGTAACCGTGGACATAAAGAACAAGTAAAACAGACAAGTAACGACAAAGATATTCACGTTTGAATATCGGCTAAAACCATTTTATATTTGACAGCTTTTAATAAAAGTGACACAAAAACTACGAAGTACTTTTATAAGCTAGACATAATATTAAGTACCAAGCTTTATAACTAATGTAGTATTAGTTATTACAAGAATGTTTTCATCATTTCAAGGATTTCAACTCGAGTATTTCAACGCTAACATGGAAACATACGATATATATATATATAAGTATATATATATTACAACTAGCTTATTATATTTTCTAATAGCAATATTTTTCCAAATTCTTGGATTATATATTCTTGATAACACAAGTGTTTCTCCAAAGACTAGAGTGGTATAGAAACATGAACATGGACATTCATAACATCATTTGGTGATCTAAATGAGATCATTCATCATTCATTTTAGGTTGCGGCAGATAACCGTGCATTGTTGTCATTAACATTCCGTTGCATTGTACTATTACTTCGAGGTGAGTCATAGCCCCTACTCTTTTAATTGTTTTATCAACTCTTTGGGGGAGATACATGCTACTACTTGCCTACTTGTACAGATTCACATAACATTTATACTTGGGAAACATTATACTTGATTACATTATACTTGATGTCATACATACGTGATTGTGTTATACTTAACCGTGTTATACTAAACTGTGATGGAAACATACATACTTCCAATGGCCCCAGATTTAGTTCTGGGCACAACCATGGAGACATATATACTTCCAATGGCCCCAGATTAAGTTTCTGGGCACAACCATGGAGATATACATACTTAAGTGAGGTCTTCGGAGATGAAGGGTAGACTCACTACAAATTGCTTAACTGTTGTTATGAACTTATACATATCTTAATCATATTATTTTGTAGCAGTGGGTTGTGAACACACAGGTTACAAGTCTCTTATGACGGGACTTGTAACTGAGTGGATTTACGATGCCTTTGCTGGGTGAACATTCTTTATAGGCTTTTCAACTGTACTAAGACAAACTCTATGAACTCACCAACCTTTGTGTTGACACTTTTAAGCATGTTTATCTCAGGTTAGAAAGGCGATAGCAGGTGTGTGGAGCTGAGAGTCTTAGGGCATGCTTTTGGAGACTTTCACTTTTATCGTTTACCATTCGATACACTTTAAAAACTTATGTATCATTCTACTTTGGGATCTTTGCTTTGTAAACTATGACTTTTATCTATTCGAATGGTAACTTTTCAAAAACGTCTCATTTAGAGTTCGTTTTCTATATCTTGTACTTTGTGCCCTGAAGTAGCATCCCAATGACACAGTCTTCCGCTGCGGTATTTTGGGGGTGTTACAGATTGGTACCAGAGCCTTGGTTATAGAGAACTAGGTTGTTTTAGAGTCTAGACTATAACTACATACATGTAGACTCTCCTCCCTATCGCCTTGCACTTTACATACACATACGCTTGCTGGTAATTTATTTATTTTTGGACCCACGCTATTAGATACTTTGTAGAAACCGTTAGAAACTAGACTTCCTGGTGACTTTAACACTTAAGGGAGAACCTTTTGTTCCTTCGTACTAAGCGTGACATTCCCTAGATGCCCATTTAAGCAACGTCTACCACTGAGATATGTGTGCCTGGTGATATGTACACTTGTGAAAGGAAACATTTATAATTGTGGTGGCCAACATAATTATAAGTGCTTCACGACACACGTGGACATATGACTATGCAGATGTAGATCGGTGTTGGCACAACTTAGGAAACAACTGGTAGCACGGTATTATATATGAGGAGGTAGAGGAGCTGCTAATGACACTAGTAACCCAAGTAACGATGGTGGAAGAACTGGTGGACGTGGAGGTAGAGGAGGTGGTCACGGCGTTGAAAACAATGATAATAACGACGGTGGAAATACTGATTTTGAAGCCATCATCGCTCGACAACTTGAAAACTTTCTCCCCACTATTGTCACTCAAGTTGGCGATCATATGAATAACTTGGCAAACCACGAAAGCGGAATTAACAACACCAATGGTATAGGCCAGAATGGTAATGGCAACAACAACATTAGGACCGGATGCACGTATAAGGAATTTACGTCATGTAAGCCAATTGATTTCGATGGTGTAGGAGGCGCGTTGGTGTATACTCGATGGGTTGAAAAGATGGAGTCGGTGATCGACATTAGTAACTGTGCAGCACATCAAATGGTGAAGTATTCCATGTGCTTACTATCAGGAAAGGCATTGACATGGTGGAATACGCAGATTCAAGCTAGGGGTAGAGCGGCAGCTGTAGGTATGACATGGGACGATTTTAAGGCATTACTGAAGGAGGAATACTGCCCGGATAACGAGATGCAAAAGCTGGAGGATGAACTATATCATCTCTCTATGATAGGGGCTGGACATGCAGCCTACACAGATCGATTCCATGAATTAGCCAGACTAGTTCCACACCTAGTTACCCCTGAGTCCAAGAGGATCGAGAGGTACATATATGGTCTTGTCCCAGAAATTCGTGGGACTGTGAAAACAACTGAGCCTTCTACAATTCAGAGTGCAATATTGAGAGCAGGGACTCTGACAGATGAAATGGTTAGAAATGGAAGCTTGAGGAACAGTGATAAAAGGAAGGGAACAAGCGAGTCAAACAAGCAAATGGGCACAATAGCTGACAACAAAAGGGCAAGGACCTTTGCGGCAACTAATCCTGGTCAGAAAGAGTATTTAGGCCCGCATCCTAAATGTACGAAATGTAACATTCACCATCAAAAGATTGCGCCCTGCCGTGTGTGTGCATTTTGCAGACAGTCTAGTCATTTTACAAACCAGTGTAGAGAACTAGCAAATGTGGGCAATATGACGAACAACCAAAGGACATGCTATGAATGTAACAGCCCGGATCACTTTCGGAACAACTGTCCTAAGTTGAAAAGAAATCTTAACCAAGGAGGCAATCGTCCAAACTTAGCAGCAGCAATTGAAGGGCCACGAGATGAGGCCAATGAGATTCCACCCGCACTTGGCAGAGCTTATTTCCTAGGAAATCCTATCACCCAACATGTCCGCGATAGCACAACGGGTACATTCTCTTGAACAACTAGCGTATTTTTGTAGCACTTAAGTCTTAATATAGGACCTATACACAACATTGACTAATCTGAGACCTAGCAGCATTAACCTTAGTCACACTAACATTAGAAATTTGATTAGTGTAAGCAATTCCAAAGTCGAGCCAATCTTTCAAAAGATCTTTTTCAAGGATGTTGAATCCAGACCTTGATTTTTAGCTTGGTTCTAGTGACTGTTCTTGTTTGATTGGGTTGCGAAAATCAAGCTAAAAGTTAAAGTCATCACTCAAACCGATTTAGCTTAATCTCATGACTGTTCTTGTTTGATTGGGTTGTGGGCTTAAGTGAAAATCGGTTACCTAAATGATTAACCTAAAGGAGGTCTTTTGAGGACTATGCTCGGGATTGGGAAGGTTTGCCTCATCAAGTCTGACCACGAGAACATACCTAGTTGGATAGAAACCCACATACATAAGCTTTGACACACTTAACTGATTAACATTAACTGAACTTCGGGACGAAGTTCCTTTTAGAGGGGAAGACTGTCACAACTCACCATTTCAGGTCATTTCAGGTCATTTCGGGAACTTTGGAAAAACACTATTCATAAATCACTATTCATTAAAACACTATTCATCGTTTTACTATTCATCATTTTCGAGGTCATTTGGATATTCTGAGAAACATTTGGGAAATTTACTATTCACTAAACACTATTCATTTCCGGAAAAGTTTTCATCATTCACTTGCATTACTCATTTCATCGTAAATTTAGTTTACGGGTATTCAAATTCGCGTAACCGGATTGGTTTAGGTGCGAATTCATTTCATTAGTGCTAAGAACACTGCATACGGACTGGAGATAGTCTGCATATCATCATAACAGCATTTTTATGTTATACCACTCTCAGGATTTTCAAATTATTATATTCAGTACCTTTAACGTTTTTACGTATAAGTATTTATAGTAAACGTTAACACCCGGTTTATACACGACGAATATATCTAAATATTCCCACAATGGTCCTGACATATTTTTATATCCATTTTAACATCATAAAAGTTATAACATTCAGTTACCCAGTATTTTGGAAATTTATTTTAATTATAACGTAAGCTTATGAATATAACAACGGTTTTCGTGAAAACTAAACAATAATCACCCGATCACTCAGTAAATGTACCCAACATATTTTTAATAAGTTTTTAACATTATTATGACTTTATTTCATCCCGGTATACTTCGTGAACATTTATTTCTAATTAAACCCGGTACCCGATTTTAACGAATAACACGTAATAACACTTAACGATACACTAGATTTCTAATTATATACCAAGCACCCCTACCCCCCTCCTTGGCTCACCAAAACAGGCCACATGAACCCTTTTAACCTCTTGCATTAATTCTCTATTACTTAACTAATAAACTCTAAAAACCATACTTTACCAAATTATTAGAATCATAACACACCTTTTGAGCTAAGAACAATTTTCATCTCATCTCTTCCATTTCCTCTTGCAACCCACGACCCAAATAAATCACAAAGATCAAGTGATCATTTTTCATAAGTTAAAACACTAAACTTGTTCATTTTACATGCCTAATCAAGAATCAAGCAACAAAAACACAAGAACATCAAGCATAATCATCCTATAATCATCTCATTTTGTCAAGTAAGTATTCAACTTTATTTTTCATGGATCATCTTATTTTTACATGTATTTCATAAGTATCATGCTAAAAACCATGTACAACTAGCTATACCACCATTTATTTTGTCTAAAAAGAAACATACAAACCCTAACTTTTTAGTTATGAATCCCATTGCTCTAATAACTTGGTTAGGAGTCCATGGCACCCTAAGAAGGTGTATGGTAGGATTAGATTAGCTATGTGGTGATTACAAGAGGTTTGGTGATGGTAGAAATTAGTTTTAGACCTTGAAAACTTGATTTGGAAACTATTTTAGACATGCTGTCCCGTTTTGTAAAAATCTGGAAAATCAGTAAACACCAAGGAAACTTTGGCAAAATTTTTAGAAAATACTTTCAAAAACGAATCCGTAGGCGAAAGAACGGATTCAAAAGAGCTTATAACGAAGAAGTTATGATTTTTGCAAGTTTGTTGACGAAAAGTATTTTCTGGAAATTTGTTTGCTGTTGGACGTTTTTCATGGTACAAAAAGAGACTTTAGACGTAACCCGGAGGAGCCGAGCTTTCCAAAATATATTACTACATACTAAGACGTAACCGTGGACATAAAGAACAAGTAAAACAGACAAGTAACGACAAAGATATTCACGTTTGAATATCGGCTAAAACCATTTTATATTTGACAGCTTTTAATAAAAGTGACACAAAAACTACGAAGTACTTTTATAAGCTAGACATAATATTAAGAACCAAGCTTTATAACTAATGTAGTATTAGTTATTACAAGAATGTTTTCATCATTTCAAGGATTTCAACTCGAGTATTTCAACGCTAACATGGAAACATACGATATATATATATAAGTATATATATATTACAACTAGCTTATTATATTTTCTAATAGCAATATTTTTCCAAATTCTTGGATTATATATTCTTGATAACACAAGTGTTTCTCCAAAGACTAGAGTGGTATAGAAACATGAACATGGACATTCATAACATCATTTGGTGATCTAAATGAGATCATTCATCATTCATTTTAGGTTGCGGCAGATAACCGTGCATTGTTGTCATTAACATTCCGTTGCATTGTACTATTACTTCGAGGTGAGTCATAGCCCCTACTCTTTTAATTGTTTTATCAACTCTTTGGGGGAGATACATGCTACTACTTGCCTACTTGTACAGATTCACATAACATTTATACTTGGGAAACATTATACTTGATTACATTATACTTGATGTCATACATACGTGATTGTGTTATACTTAACCGTGTTATACTAAACTGTGATGGAAACATACATACTTCCAATGGCCCCAGATTTAGTTCTGGGCACAACCATGGAGACATATATACTTCCAATGGCCCCAGATTAAGTTTCTGGGCACAACCATGGAGATATACATACTTAAGTGAGGTCTTCGGAGATGAAGGGTAGACTCACTACAAATTGCTTAACTGTTGTTATGAACTTATACATATCTTAATCATATTATTTTGTAGCAGTGGGTTGTGAACACACAGGTTACAAGTCTCTTATGACGGGACTTGTAACTGAGTGGATTTACGATGCCTTTGCTGGGTGAACATTCTTTATAGGCTTTTCAACTGTACTAAGACAAACTCTATGAACTCACCAACCTTTGTGTTGACACTTTTAAGCATGTTTATCTCAGGTTAGAAAGGCGATAGCAGGTGTGTGGAGCTGAGAGTCTTAGGGCATGCTTTTGGAGACTTTCACTTTTATCGTTTACCATTCGATACACTTTAAAAACTTATGTATCATTCTACTTTGGGATCTTTGTTTTGTAAACTATGACTTTTATCTATTCGAATGGTAACTTTTCAAAAACGTCTCATTTAGAGTTCGTTTTCTATATCTTGTACTTTGTGCCCTGAAGTAGCATCCCAATGACACAGTCTTCCGCTGCGGTATTTTGGGGGTGTTACACATCAACTCAGAGTTCGGGAACAAAATATCCCGAAGACGGCATTCAGAACACGTTATGGTCATTATGAGTTTCAAGTGATGCCTTTTGGATTAACGAATGCACCTGCTGTATTCATGGATCTCATGAACAGAGTGTGCAAACCATATCTTGATAAGTATGTGATTGTATTCATTGACGATATCCTGATTTATTCCAAGAGTAAGAAAGAGCATGAAGCACACCTCAGAACAATATTGGAACTACTCAAGAAGGAGCAATTGTATGCCAAATTTTCAAAGTGTGACTTTTGGATACAAAGAGTTCAATTTCTTGGCCATGTCATTGATAGCCAAGGATTACAAGTCGACCCAGCAAAGATTGAGGCAGTAAAGGATTGGGCTACGCCCAAGTCTTCTACAGAAATTCGTCAATTCTTAGGACTTGCAGGATATTACAGAAGGTTTATTGAAGGGTTTTCTAAGATAGTGAAGTCGTTGACTAAGTTGACACAAAAGAATCAAAAGTACGAGTGGGGAGAGAAACAAGAATCTGCATTTCAGTTATTGAAGCAGAAGCTTTGTAGTGCACCGATTTTGTCACTACCAGAAGGTATTGAGAACTTTGTGGTATATTGCGATGCTTCGTATAAAGGGCTTAGAGCTGTGCTAATGCAAAACGAGAAGGTGATAGCTTATGCATCTAGACAGCTTAAGACACACGAGAAGAATTACACTACACACGACTTGGAGTTGGGTGCTGTTGTTTTTGCACTCAAGATTTGGAGACACTACCTTTATGGTACTAAATGTGTAATTTTTACCGACCACAAGAGCTTACAGCATATACTTGATCAGAAGGAACTTAACATGAGACAACGTCGTTGGCTAGAATTGTTGAGTGATTATGATTGTGGAATCCAATATCACCTAGGAAAAGCAAATGTCGTAGCAGATGCACTTAGCCGAAAAGAACGACTCAAACCGTTGAGGGTTAGGTCGTTGGGAATGACTATTATTTCACCATTACCATCAAAAATTCTAGAAGCTCAGATTGAGGCTCTCAAGGAGGAAAATCGACCACAGGAGAAACTTTATGGTATGCCAGAAAACAAGAATGGCTTTGTAAAGAGAGCAGATGGAGTGTTATGCTTCAAGGACCGAAGTTGGATACCACTCTATGGTGGAGTACGAGAATTGATTTTGCATGAATCACACAAGTCGAAGTACTCTATTCACCCGGGTTCTGACAAGATGTATCAGGATCTCAAAAAGCTGTATTGGTGGCCGAACATGAAAGTAGAAATAGCTACGTACGTTAGCAAATGCCTTACTTGTGCTAAAGTGAAAGCCGAGTACCAGAAACCGTCAGGACTACTTCAACAACCAGAAATTCCACAATGGAAGTGGGAACGTATTACAATGGACTTTGTTACTAAACTACCCAAGACGTCAGGAGGTTACGATGCTATTTGGGTAATTGTTGATCGTCTTACCAAATCAGCACATTTCATCCCTATTAGAGAGACTTATTCCATGGAACTGCTTGCCAGACTTTACGTCAAGGAAATAGTCTCGAGGCATGGAGCACCAGTTTCTATGATTTCAGACAGGGATAGTCGCTTTACTTCAAACTTTTGGAGGTCATTACAAGATTCCTTTGTATCTAAGTTAGACATGAGCACTGCTTACCATCCACAGACTGATGGTCAGAGTGAGAGAACTATTCAGACACTGGAGGACATGCTGCGAGCGTGTGTGATTGACTTTGGGAATGGTTGGGCTAACCATTTGCCATTAATCGAGTTCTCTTATAATAACAGTTACCATTCAAGTATTAAAGCAGCACCATTTGAGGCACTTTATGGTCGTAAGTGTCGTTCCCCAGTTTGTTGGGCAGAAGTTTGAGAGGTACAATGCACAGGTCCAGAGATGGTACTAGAAACAACAGAAAAGATAATACAGATTTGAGAAAGGCTTGAAACAGCTAGAAGCCGACAGAAGAGTTATGCAGATGTTAGACGCAAACCATTGGACTTCCAGGTTGGAGACAAGGTCATGTTGAAAGTCTCGCCTTGGAAGGGCGTGATACGATTTGGAAAGCGTGGAAAGTTGAACCTGAGATACATTGGTCCATTTAAGATACTGGAAAGGATTGGTCCAGTAGCTTACAAACTTGAACTACCATCAGAACTCAGCAACGTACATAACACATTTCATGTCTCAAACCTTAAGAAATGCCTTTCAGATGAGTCTTCCGTTATACCATTAGAAGAGATTCAGCTAGATGACAAGCTTAACTTTATGGAGGAACCAGTTGAAATCATGGACCGAGAGGTCAAACAGTTGAAGCAGAGTCGAATTCTGATCGTAAAGGTTCGCTGGAATTCTCGAAGAGGTCCTGAGTTTACTTGGGAATGAGAGGACCAAATGCAACGCAAGTATCCACACCTTTTCA
Source organism: Artemisia argyi (assembly GCA_030686995.1). Taxonomy (NCBI): domain Eukaryota; kingdom Viridiplantae; phylum Streptophyta; class Magnoliopsida; order Asterales; family Asteraceae; genus Artemisia; species Artemisia argyi. The sequence goes on along the minus strand of CM060697.1, from coordinate 15,164,077 downwards.
CCAAACCTATTACCGAGACCAACACTAGCTGAATTCAGGGACTAAATTCCTTTTTGGGTGGGCGACTGTCAAAACTCACCATTTCAGGTCATTTCCCAAACTTCGACATTTTACTATTCATAAATCACTATTCATCAAAACACTATTCATCATTTTACTATTCATCATTTTCGAGGTCAGTTTGATATTCTGAGAAACATTTGAGAAATTTTACTATTCACTGAACACTATTCATTGCCGGAAAAGTTTTCACTATTCACTTGCATTACTCATTTCATCGTAAATTTAGTTTATGGGTATTCAAATTCGCGTAACCGGATTGGTTTAGGTGCGAATTCATTTCATTAGTGCTAAGGACACTGTATACAGACTAGAGACAGTTTGCATATCATCATAACAACATTTTCATGTTATACCACTCTTAGGATTTTCAAATTTATATATTTGATACATTTAACGTTTTACCTATAAGTATTTATAATAAACGTTAACACCCGGTTTATACACGACGAATATATCTAAATATTCCCACAATGGTCCCGACATATTTTTATATCCATTTTATCATCATAAAAGTTATAACATTCATTTACCCAGTATTTTGGAAATTTATTTTATTTATAACGTAAGTTTATAAATATTACGACGGTTTTCGTGAAAACTAAACAATAATCACCCGAACACTCAGTAATTGTACCCGACATATTTTTATCATTCTTATGACTTTATTTTGTCCCGGTTAACTTTGTTAACATTTATTTCTATTAAACCCGGTATCCGATTTTAACTAATAACTCATATCTACCTTAAACCTTACACAAAAATCCTAATTAAATCAAGACTACCCCAACCCCCCCCCCCCCCCCCTCATCCCCATGGACCGGCCCCCTAAAGTCCTCACTAGGCAAAATTCTTACATTTCTTAACCTTTGGCATTTATGTATACATATAATACATTATAACTTGTTACTTAATTACATAAACCACAAAAACATAACACATGTATAATTTTTAGATCAAAAAGCTCTCATTCTTCATCCTTTCCATCTCATACCCCACGACCATAACCAAAATCCAAGATCAAGTGGTGATTTTCCAAAAGTTAAAGCATAGAAGTTGTTCATTTTGTCATCCTAATCAAGAATCATCAAACAAAAACACAAGTAACTCAAGGTTTCTAATCATCTTATCACCTAGAATTTCAAAGTGAGTTATCAAATTTATTTTCATGTTTTCATCTAATTAACACATGTATCTCATGGTATTCATGCTTAATTTCATGCACAAACTAGCTATACCACTTTATTTTTGTAGACTTTTGAAACATACAAACCCTAGATTTTGATTTAGGTACTCCTTTGTTAAATTAACTTGTTTAGTGATCATTAGGAACCCATGGCACCCTAAGAAGGTGTATGGTAGGATTAGTATAGTTTTGTGAAGTTTGCAAGAGTTTTGGTTGATGTAGAAACTAGTTTTGAACCTTGGAAATGGTTTTGTAACAAGTAAATATACCTACTGTCCCATTTTGGTAAATCCTGGAAAATCAGTATAAACAAAGGAAACTTTGGCAAAATTTTTAGAAAATACTTTCAAAAACGAATCTGTAGGCGAAAGAACGGAGTAAAAAGAGTTTATAACGAAGAAGTTATGATTTTTGCAAGTTTATTGACGAAAAGTATATTTTCTGAAAATACATGCTGTTGGACGTTTTTCGTCGGACAAAAAGAGGCTTTAAACGTAACCCGGAGGAGTCAAGCTTTCCAAAATATATTACTACATACTAAGACGTAACCGTGGATATAAAGAACAAGTAAAACGGACTTATAACGACAAAGATATTCACGCTTGAATATCGGCAAAACTCATTTTAGTTTGACAGCTTTTAGAAATATTAACACTAAAACTACGTAGCAACTCTAGATTTCTAGAAATAATACCAAGTACCCAATTTCATAATTAACGAAGTATTAGTGATTACAAGTATATTTTTATCACTACAAGGCGTTATTTCAAGGATTTCAACCCGAGGATTTCAACACTAACATTGGTACATACGATATATATATAAGTGTATATATTGCAGCTAGCTTTATTTTTCTAATAGCCATATTTTTTCTTAAGTCTTGGAATATATATTTTTTTGATAACAACAAGTATTTTTCCAAAGAGTAGAGTGGTATAGGAACATGTGCATGGACATTCATAACATCATTTGGTGATCTAAATTAGATCGTTCATCATTAACATTAGGTTGCGGCAGCTAACCGTTCATTGTTGTTCATTTCACATCATCACAGTATCATCAGTTAAGGTGAGCTTTCATAGCCCCGTATACATTTTATGATTGTTTTCAAATCCCACGGGGGAGAATACATTGCACCATTTTAGTACGAGCCCAAGTATCAAAACCTATGTACATTGCTTAAGTAGCTTGTCTGCCATGTGATAAGTCCCCTAGTATCATCATGAACCGTTAATTTGCCTATTAAGCGAGAGTGAGTGGCTAGATCCATCCGTGGTAGTATTTACCAGCAGTAAGCGGATGCATTTCATGTCTGTTACATTTGAGTGTTTTGGCAGAACATTCAGGAGGGGCATAATTTCATCAGTCATAGCTTCGGTGTCATGAGCTTAAGGTCTATTGTACTATTTTACGTGACTTTTGTCATGCACTTATACTTGTGGTGGCCGTACAACATTACATTTCATAAACCTATGATTATTCACCAACATTCCTGTTGACCGTTTTCGCAATGTATTTTCAGGTAACTAAGGCATTATCATATTACATGCATGGAGTCACATTAGGGTGTGCCAGGGATGACGCACTACATTTTGGATTTTTCATGCACTTGTGTAAATTATCGTTTGACATTTCCTGAATTTGTTTTCTGTAAACATTTCAACCTTTGGGACCTATGTTTTGTAACACTGGATGTGTTTTAAATAAATCAAACGATGTATTTTCCAAACGACACTTTAGGTCGTTCAATATATCCTTGTTATGGTGCTATGACAGTTACACCCCCAGGCATTCCATTCCGCTGCAAGTCAGGTAAATTGGGGGTGTGACAGCATGCATTTATCCATTCATGGATTATTGCACTTTGTACACTTCCAAAGATTTACTTGAATTCATAAACTCCTTTTGATTACTTATCGTCCTCGCTCAAGTAATCACTCAAGAAAGAGTTTTGATATTCTGTTGTCAATTTCATAAATATGACAATCTAAACTTTATATATTTAATGTGTTTAGAAAAGAATATTCAATCACAGTTAATTGCTTAAGCGTGATTAATAATTTTGTCATGCATTAAATATGTGCACAATATTGTCCATATGATTTCTATACAAAGATTTAAACCACAAGAGTTACCTAATCTTTGAAGAAACTCATCTTCATTTTCTAGTCTAACTATTAAGATAAACCAAGTTTCTAAAATTGATTATCTTTATGGACAACATCTTAATCATTCATATCATGTATACTTTACCCAATTTCATATTTGGTAATGTATCATAATGATTATCAGGTTTACAATAATCCTGTAAATCATAGTCCTCAGCATATTAATCAAATATCTTAGATATATTGCTATTCTATGAATGATAATTCTATCATCTTGAGATTTAACATTTAAATGTCAACCTTTATTATCATGTTGAGATTTAACATTCAAATGTCAAACTTAATCATGATATTTATTAGTGTATTTTAGAAGATTATGTATCTCATAATTTTATCTTTTAAAGATCAAAACTACCACTTGCTTTTAGTAATTTAAAGACTATCTTTAAATACTTAGCAAATAAAGAAACAATACAATGTTCTCTTTTGGGATATAACAAATACTTATTGATAGTTCCTGACTTAACTTTATTAATAACCTCTTCATAAGCAGTTAAACAAATTTAGAACTTTAATTTAAGACTTAATGTGATTCATCACATTCATCACATTCCATCATATGATAATGTCTTATTAATCTTCTATGTTGGAGTTTTATTAAATATGTCCAAGTCATACTCAACATTCTAACCTTGCTAACTTTTGGAAGAAAAGAAGTCATAGTTATCTTTAATCAAACAATATAACAAGAGTTTGATTTTCCTAACTGAACATACCATAAACATTTGATATTTCATTAGTATTAATATTGTAAGACAATCTATCAATATTAAAGATAACCATATTCCTTTTGACTTGTCTATTTACCAACTAATTCATTTTAATGGTATAATAATATTCAAGCCAATTACATGCTTTATAACACAAGTACTTTTTACAAAGTCACTTCATGTCCATGTCTTTACAAGAAAACATAAACTGTTATAATCCCACTATAGGTTATAAGTCATTTAACAATTTAATAACTTCATGTATATGTCTTAATTAAAAAACACAACAAGATAACGTCTTACTTTATTATAAGTCTTGTAACAATTAAAAGACTTTATGTTTATATCTTTACAATGAAACATAAACATGTTTAACAAAAGTAATTATGAACACCATCTTTGGTTTCAATAGTAATTTCAAGTTAATTTATTACTTCACAATAATGTAAATAACATTATTTCTTCATTTATTTATGTCATTCCAAGAACACATAAATATTCAGATTGAAGTAGCATTTGATTACTTAATTAATTTATGTCATTCCATGAATTCATAAATCTATAAATTAAAGTAGTCTTGATATCATATTGACACATGTTCTAATAGGTATCTAATTTAGAAACTGCAAATTCTCATAGTTCAATTACATCAGGTTATCTGCTAGTAATGAAAATATGAAATTCACCTTGTTGTTGCAATCTAGTTAAGCTCTCACATAACATAAATTGTAACACCAAGTGTTTCTTGAATTAGCCTAGTATAATTCATATCAGAACATTATTCTAATTTAGAAACTGCAAATTCTCATAGTTCAATTACATCAGTTGATCTGCTAGTAATGAAATATGAAATTCACCTTGTTGTTGCAATCTAGCTAAGCTCTCACATAGCATAAATTGTAACACCAAGTGTTTCTAGAATTAATATTAGAACATTATTCTCTTACCTTGTAGTCAAGAGAATCCATTAAATCATATCTTTATGAGTTGTTTCTTGCACACACTAAAGATAACATTTCTCCCACTTGTGCATGAAACAACCTCATATAGTTGATAAACAACATGCCATGCATTTGTTTATGTGTTCAATATTATTGTGTCATAGATTTTAGCATAACAAGTATATGTAAAACAACAATGTCTAGTAAGGAAACGTACAAGACTATCCTTAAAAATATGAGTGTCAACACTTGAAAAGTAATTATCTTTAGCTACCAAGATGTCAAAGTGTCACACCCCCAAAATCGGGTCCAGCGGAAGCATACAAGTAGCTGGGGTGTAACTCAATTGGTATTACAACACAAGTTCAAAAATGGTTTTCACTTGAATCATTTAGAATAAAAATAGTTAATCAAAAATGTTAAATTTACATTGTTAAAAGTAGTGCGGAAGTAGGCCCTTAAAAGTAGTTTAAAACGGTCCCCATATAAATAATCAGAGTCTTCTATGACCATGCCCTGCCCTGCCAAAACCTCCTGTAGCGTGCCATAAGTTAAAACCTGAAAATACATGCTAAAGTGTCAACACGAGGTTGGTGAGTTCATAGAGTTTGTTTAACAAATAAAGTAATGCATATGTATGAAGGTTTCCCAACAAAGGCATCGTAAATCCACTCAGTTACAAGTCCCGCCATAAGAGCCTTGTAACCTGTGTGTTCACAACCCACTGCTAACATATATAGTATGAGTAAAACATGTATAAGTTTATCACAACAGTTAAGCAATTAGTCGTGAGTCTACACTTCATCTCCGAAGACCTCACGTTTGTATGTATGTCTCCATGGTTGTGCCCAGCAACTTAATCTGGGGCCATTGGAGGTATGTATGTCTCCATGGTTGTGCCCAGCAACTTAATCTGGGGCCATTGGAAGTCTCAGTAGCTCAAGAATACACATCACAGTTTAGTATAACACAGTTAAGTATATCACAATCACGTATGTATGAAATCAAGTATAAAACAATCAAGAATAAATGTTTTGAGTATCAAGAAACTATGTTTTAAGTATTTATACTAGTAAGCAAGTAGTTGAGCATGTATCTCCCCCAAAGAGTTAAAACAAGTATAAAGAGTAAAAGTGGGGCTATGACTCACCTGGAGCGATAGCTACGATGACAAAAGTGGATACACAGAAATGAGGTTCGATCTCTAACCGCAACCTAATGAATGATAGTGATCTACTTAGATCATGAAAGGATGTAATAAATGCACATGCACATGATACCTATACCACTCGTAACTTGGAAATAATAGTTATCGTCAAAGTAAAGTATTTTCCATACTTAAGAAAAATAAGTCCAACTAGAATAATAAAAACTTGTCGTAATATATCGTATATAAAAACGTTAGTGTTATATTCCTTGTCTTGAAAACCTTAAAATAATGTCTAGTAGTTGTAAAAATAAGTCTTGGGTCATAAGTTCTTCATTTGGTAAGAATATAGTCCTTAGTAACATTTCTAGAAAATATACCGTCTAGTACGTAAGTTATTATTTTGGTAAAAGCTGTCAAAACAATATAGATTTTGCCGTTATTGAAACGTGAATATCTTTGTCGTTATTAGTCCGTTTTACTCGTTCTTTATATCCACGGAATCGTGGGACAACATACTAACATGTTTTTGACGATTTATGACGGCTAGATCAAGTTTTATGCTCAAATTTGCCCGTGAGTACTGTTCATCAGCAAGCATTTCCGGAAAATATAGTTTTCGTCGTTAAACTCGTTTTTAGCGTATCTCCTTCGTTATTAACTCGTTTTTATCCCCGTTTTCGGCCATAGTTCCGTATCGGAAAGTATTTTCTGAATCTTAGGTCCAAAATTACCCAGAATTCCCTGATCTTTCCACGTTTTGCAAAAATGGACAGCAACTTTCTATAAGTGTCAAAACTTGGTTTTCCTAGTTACTAACTTGTTCAAAAACCAACCAAACCACTTTCAATCACCACAAATCTAGTCTAATCTTACCATACACCTTCTTAGGGTGTCATGGGTTCCTAAACATCATCAATCAAGTGGATCTAACAAGGATCTAACTATAATCCATTTCTAGTGTTCAAAGTTATATATATATATATATATATATATATATATATATATATATAAATGAGTGGTATAACTAACATATGCATGTAGATCTTGAATGGAAATCATAGGATCACAAAGATAACATGAAGAAATTATGGAAAAGAGTTTGACAACTTACATAGAAAGATTATAGAGCTTGGATGAGTAAAACTAAAGAAACCTTGAGTTTTTATCACAAAACCCAAACAAGGACAACTAAAGGAACTATAAAATGACTTGATCTTGGAAAACCCATGGATTTTTCTTGTTCTTCTCTTCTTGGCCGATCACCACACCAAAGGAAAGAAAGGAGAGAAAGTTTACTTGCACTTTGAATGATTATTTGTGAAAAATGGGATGAAATGGTTTATTATATAGTTAGAGACAATAGTTAGGTTAGCATTTAATTTGGTTGGTGAGATTAAGCATGTGAAGACTAGGAGAGGGGGGGGGGCGGTCATGAAAGGAGGAAAAAGGGGGGTTATGTTGGGTAATTATTTAGGGAGTTAGTGGTAAGATTGTGTAGTATTTGGTTAGTTTTTAGGTGTAATCGGGTACCGGGTTTGCTAGAAATAAATTTTATCGGAGTTAACCGGGACATAATAAAGTCATAAAATTTGTAAAAATATGTTGGGTACAAGTATTGGGTGTTTGGATGATTACCGTTTAGTTTTTAAGAAAACCGTCGTAATTATATTAGACGTACGATACGAATTAAATAAATTCCCAAAATAACGGGTAAATGAATTTTATAATTTTTGTATCATTATAATGAGTATAAAAATGTGTTAGGACCATAGTTGGGATTGTCGGATCAATTATTCATAGTAATAGTTTATAGGATAACGTTTATTAGGTAAATAACCGTGCGTATACAGAAATGACGCAACTCACGCATAAACGACAAATTTTCTCCGGTGGTGAATAGTGTTTTATGAATAGTAAAATTTTAAAACGCTTCTCAGAATATCAAACTGACCTCAAAAATGATGAATAGTAAAATGATGAATAGTGATCGATGAATAGTAACCGATGAATAGTAAATGTTGAAAGTTCGGGAAAAGACCAGAATTTACGAGTTGTGACAGTCTCTACCCCTTAAGGGAACTTCGTCCCGAAGTTCAGTTAACGTTGGTCTCCGAAGTGTTATAAAGGTGAAGATTTATGAGATGAAATGACCAGTTGACGTGTTTCCAGGCGGCGGTTCACAAGGTGAGGAAAAGTATAAGCGTTCTGACAACGAAGGTATACACACACATAAATGAAGCATTTGGAAATTTAGTAGAGGATTCAATCCAGACAGAATTTTATTATAACTATTCTCAGTGTTACAAAATTCATTTCTGAGTCGGATATAGGTAGTTAGCCTATGTCCCACTATCCCGGGTTGAATATAGGTGACTAGTCTATATTCCACCGAGGTTCCATGAATTTTGAAATACTCAGCTCAGTTATACTAATATTATGTCCTTCACAAATACCAAGACGTTCAGAAAGACTAAGGCAGGTGACCAAACTCGAGGTCAAAGGATGAAACTATGCAAGGAGATACATAACAGGGTGACATATATGATACGTGGACATGCTTATATGAAAGACAATTATAGTAATCAACTAGAATAAGTGAATATAATATATCAGATAATGAGACGCAAATCTCATCACCTAAGTCAGCAACAAACCACAAGTGAGGCATCAGCTTGGCAGGCAGGCACGTGACGGTCATAGGGTTAAGTTTTTCGTAAAAGTAGCTATAGTCTAGGTTTTAAAAACACTTAGTTCGCTATAGCCAAAGCTCTGATACCAATCTGTCACACCCCCAAAATCGGGTCCAGCGGAAGCATACAAGTAGCTGGGGTGTAACTCAATTGGTATTACAACACAAGTTCAAAAATGGTTTTCACTTGAATCATTTAGAATAAAAATAGTTAATCAAAAATGTTAAATTTACATTGTTAAAAGTAGTGCGGAAGTAGGCCCTTAAAAGTAGTTTAAAACGGTCCCCAGATAAATAATCAGAGTCTTCTATGACCATGCCCTGCCCTGCCAAAACCTCCTGTAGCGTGCCATAAGTTAAAACCTGAAAATACATGCTAAAGTGTCAACACGAGGTTGGTGAGTTCATAGAGTTTGTTTAACAAATAAAGTAATGCATATGTATGAAGGTTTCCCAGCAAAGGCATCGTAAATCCACTCAGTTACAAGTCCCGCCATAAGAGCCTTGTAACCTGTGTGTTCACAACCCACTGCTAACATATATAGTATGAGTAAAACATGTATAAGTTCATCACAACAGTTAAGCAATTAGTCGTGAGTCTACACTTCATCTCCGAAGACCTCACGTTTGTATGTATGTCTCCATGGTTGTGCCCAGCAACTAAATCTGGGGCCATTGGAGGTATGTATGTCTCCATGGTTGTGCCCAGCAACTTAATCTGGGGCCATTGGAAGTATGTATGTCTCCATGGTTGTGCCCAGCAACTTAATCTGGGGCCATTGGAAGTCTCAGTAGCTCAAGAATACACATCACAGTTTAGTATAACACAGTTAAGTATATCACAATCACGTATGTATGAAATCAAGTATAAAACAATCAAGAATAAATGTTTTGAGTATCAAGAAACTATGTTTTAAGTATTTATACTAGTAAGCAAGTAGTTGAGCATGTATCTCCCCCAAAGAGTTAAAACAAGTATAAAGAGTAAAAGTGGGGCTATGACTCACCTGGAGCGATAGCTACGATGACAAAAGTGGATACACAGAAATGAGGTTCGATCTCTAACCGCAACCTAATGAATGATAGTGATCTACTTAGATCATGAAAGGATGTAATAAATGCACATGCACATGATACCTATACCACTCGTAACTTGGAAATAATAGTTATCGTCAAAGTAAAGTATTTTCCATACTTAAGAAAAATAAGTCCAACTAGAATAATAAAAACTTGTCATAATATATCGTATATAAAAACGTTAGTGTTATATTCCTTGTCTTGAAAACCTTAAAATAATGTCTAGTAGTTGTAAAAATAAGTCTTGGGTCATAAGTTCTTCATTTGGTAAGAATATAGTCCTTAGTAACATTTCTAGAAAATATACCGTCTAGTACGTAAGTTATTATTTTGGTAAAAGCTGTCAAAACAATATAGATTTTGCCGTTATTGAAACGTGAATATCTTTGTCGTTATTAGTCCGTTTTACTCGTTCTTTATATCCACGGAATCGTGGGACAACATACTAACATGTTTTTGACGATTTATGACGGCTAGATCAAGTTTTATGCTCAAATTTGCCCGTGAGTACTGTTCATCAGCAAGCATTTCCGGAAAATATAGTTTTCGTCGTTAAACTCGTTTTTAGCGTATCTCCTTCGTTATTAACTCGTTTTTATCCCCGTTTTCGGCCATAGTTCCGTATCGGAAAGTATTTTCTGAATCTTAGGTCCAAAATTACCCAGAATTCCCTGATCTTTCCACGTTTTGCAAAAATGGACAGCAACTTTCTATAAGTGTCAAAACTTGGTTTTCCTAGTTACTAACTTGTTCAAAAACCAACCAAACCACTTTCAATCACCACAAATCTAGTCTAATCTTACCATACACCTTCTTAGGGTGTCATGGGTTCCTAAACATCATCAATCAAGTGGATCTAACAAGGATCTAACTATAATCCATTTCTAGTGTTCAAAGTTATATATATATATATATATATATATATATATATATATATATATATATATATATATATATATATATATATATATATATATAAATGAGTGGTATAACTAACATATGCATGTAGATCTTGAATGGAAATCATAGGATCACAAAGATAACATGAAGAAATTATGGAAAAGAGTTTGACAACTTACATAGAAAGATTATAGAGCTTGGATGAGTAAAACCAAAGAAACCTTGAGTTTTTATCACAAAACCCAAACAAGGACAACTAAAGGAACTATAAAATGACTTGATCTTGGAAAACCCATGGATTCTTCTTGTTCTTCTCTTCTTGGCCGATCACCACACCAAAGGAAAGAAAGGAGAGAAAGTTTACTTGCACTTTGAATGATTATTTGTGAAAAATGGGATGAAATGGTTTATTATATAGTTAGAGACAATAGTTAGGTTAGCATTTAATTTGGTTGGTGAGATTAAGCATGTGAAGACTAGGAGGGGGGGGGGGGCGGTCATGAAAGGAGGAAAAAGGGGGGTTATGTTGGGTAATTATTTAGGGAGTTAGTGGTAAGATTGTGTAGTATTTGGTTAGTTTTTAGGTGTAATCGGGTACCGGGTTTGCTAGAAATAAATTTTATCGGAGTTAACCGGGACATAATAAAGTCATAAAATTTGTAAAAATATGTTGGGTACAAGTATTGGGTGTTTGGATGATTATCGTTTAGTTTTTAAGAAAACCGTCGTAATTATATTAGACGTACGATACGAATTAAATAAATTCCCAAAATAACGGGTAAATGAATTTTATAATTTTTGTATCATTATAATGAGTATAAAAATGTGTTAGGACCATAGTTGGGATTGTCGGATCAATTATTCATAGTAATAGTTTATAGGATAACGTTTATTAGGTAAATAACCATGCGTATACAGAAATGACGCAACTCACTCATAAACGACAAATTTTCTCCGGTGGTGAATAGTGTTTTATGAATAGTAAAATTTTAAAACGCTTCTCAGAATATCAAACTGACCTCAAAAATGATGAATAGTAAAATGATGAATAGTGATCGATGAATAGTAACCGATGAATAGTAAATGTTGAAAGTTCGGGAAAAGACCAGAATTTACGAGCTGTGACACAAAGCTTGTAACTCCCACTGAATTAAAGATCATTACAATAATTCCTTATTCAGTAATAAGTACACAATACTCCCACTGAATTTGACAACATTGTAAATGTTTCATATCCAGTAAAAGAAAATAGTGTGCTTTTAACTTTTCTTCACCTTTAAATGTCCATACGTAACAATTACTTATGCATTAAAAAGTGTATTCTACTACGTAAATGATGGACTATCCACCAAATGCTATTAACTTGAAAAATTGGGCATGCAATTTCTTCCTTAACAGGTCTACCATCCTACATTGTATGCAGCACCTTTAGAATAGTCAAAACAACTAGTTTGTCTTTAAACATTTTGCGGTAATTAGTCTAGATTCTAATTATAATAACTCATAAAATGTCATACATAATTTTCTGTTAACCAAATATCATATTTGTTACTAAGAATTTAATCACCGAATGAGGATGATGAAATCCCTATGAAAAATGTACGCAATTTTCTTAACTATTAAAAAATTTGCTATGAGTTATATTAGAATTTAGACATATCTAATATTCCTATTATCCTTTCTCATTCATGAAAAGGAATAGGATTGTGTCTCACTCTTCTTTTATAGAAAGGAGACTTCATTTGTCTTTTAAGTAAATTATTCTTAATCAAACTTTTGTTTGAAAAAAGAACTAGATCAATTTACCAAAGCCCAAAGTGCGTTTACGGTTTGAACGTTGCATTAATACATTAAAACGAATTACAAAATTCAATTTCAGTATTTTCGATAATTAGATCTTTAAGAAAATAAAATACCCATTGGTAAATATTCATATAAACCATAGTATTTTCTTAAAGCTAGGATCCTAATTGACATAGTACCATTGCATCAGTTGATCTGCTAGTAATGATAGTATTCAACAAGGTAATTGTCGAACAATAATTGCCAATATCATATTGCAATTCCTAGATTATTATGGGATTTACTTTCACAAAACTTTTGCAAAGTAAGCATGTTTCATCCCCATCTAATGCCTTGAGTCCAAGATCTCACTTCCTACTCAATTTAAGTCGTCTAGCTTAAAAACTGCGAACTCACAAATCCATCACATCAGTTGATCTGCTAGCAATGAATTTACAAAATTTACCTCTCCATTGCAATCTCGCCAAGTTCTCACATGACGTAAATTACAACTTCAAGTGTTCTTAATTAGATGGCATTCGACTTAATTTTATAAGGGTATTAAATTTTGACGTGATCAAAATAATGTATGAAGAAGCATGCATACAACTTCATAACATTGGTTTTACAAAATATTTTTATTACCAATTTGCTAAGAGTAAACCAACAAAGTTTTGATTGAGGTATCGGGTTCACCAATTAAAGAATTACCAACAATTATTGTCCACTATATCGTACTTTTGCATAAGCCCTAAGGCTTAGTGTTTCGGATAATCATTGTGGAATTGTGATGAATTCACCCTTAAGATGACAATGTACGTAATATAGTGATATAGGTAAGTCTAGGGTCGGCAACCAGGCAGTTGTAGGGAACTGGTAGGTGCATGAGCTTTAAAAACCCCTCTCTACAAGTACGTTGGATGGCAACCTTCGGTCCGCCTTTCGCACACTATGTACAAAAACATCAATCAACCAATCATTTGAAATTTACTCTTAAAACCAAAACAATTTTGCCATTTATTTAGTCCGTATTATTTTTTTTTATATTCAAAAAATTACCCTTTTCGTTTATAAACATGTCTAACATAATAATAAACAAAAACAAGTAATATAAAATAAAAAATAAAACAACTAAATAAACATATACATAATCATAACAATTAAATATGTATAAAACATGTAGCCACATGCAAATCTTATTCAATAGTCCTATTAATAATCAAATCTAGGTGTATAACGTATTTATTCAATTAAGGCTTTCTTCTTCTAGGAAAAAGAACCACATACATCGATAAATCGATTGCGTAAGCCAAAACAAAATAAATACCACATAACACATAATTGATTACTTAATATTGGAGTCTTCCCCAATTCGACATCTATTAATAAATTTACATGTTTCGATATAACTTAACCATTAATTCATATATACAATTTAAACCATTTAAATTATCACATAATATAAAATCCATGCAAATATGCACTTTTTCATGGATTTAGCTTAACAATTAACATATTGCACCAAGATCGTTTACTAAAACGCATAACAAATTACATGACATCCTAGGGTTTCTAATCATATTAAAAAATCAAAAACCATAAACCCTAAAACCCTTAAGGGTCAAATAAACCCAAAAATAAAATTAGGGTTAGGAATCTAACAAACCCTAAAAACATGTAACTAAACGAATCAAGATCCAATTTTTATGCGTTTCGATAATTAATTACACATTATAACGGCTCTAGATGCCACTGTTGGAATTATGATATCATGACATTTATATAAAATAAACCAAGCACATCAAGTGAGCATAACGGAAGCAATTATAACAAGATCATATAACATGTAATTAATTAATCAATATTAAATAGTAAACATACCTTTGTGATTCTAGCCCGAACAAGAATCAATTGCAATCTTCAAATCAAGAACCCTAATTAGGGTTTATGTAGATTATAAGAATTACCCCTTACCTCTTTTGTAATTCAATCCAAGTATCAAACAATAATGTGTTTGAATCACATTCTTGTACACACGTACTAATTCAAGAAAAAGTTTCTGCAAGTAAATTAAACACAAAACTTAATTTGATCAATAAAATCAAATCCTTTATGGGATTGTTTGATGGATCGATTATGAGACAAAGAGAAGGATAGAAAACACCAAGATGTGTGCGTACAAGTTATGAGAAAACAATGCACCTTGGGTTTGTTTATATACTATTCAATACTTGGAGCTCAAGGCACAAAGGAGGTGGGAAACCCTCCTTGGCCGATTGGTTTAGGTGTCCCAAAGGGATTCCGGAACCTTCTCTTGTTTCCAAATATTCATTAGTATTACTTTCCTAATCTTCGTTAATAGGTCATTAGTCATTTATCATTAAATACTAATTACTATTACTAGTTTTGTGTTTATTAATAATTACTTATAACATTTATAAATAATTATTTATTTTTCTCTTCATACGTATTGTGTGCAATCCCGTGATCTCGTGTTCTATCCTAACATACGACTACTAAAATAATGTCCATAATCTAACACAACACTCTGCACTCTTACATTTTTTTTCAAAACTTCGTTTAAAATATTTTCTTGTAACTTTTTTAAACCAGATTTGCTTGATTCCTCACGAATATTGTCAACAATGCAGTGACCTTGAAATTGGTCAATGATTTTCATATAAACAGATGTAGCAAGAGTAGTCTTACCACCGCCTCCAACGCCCCATATCCCAACCATTCGCACACCACCTGTCCCAATTTCTAATCTTAATATCAAATCCTCTACATGGTTCGTCATTCCAACAAGCTCTTCATCAATATCTGAGTTTGACAAAAGCAACTTATCTGAAATTGCATCGACGATGTTTTGGATGACTGCTGCCTCATGTCTGCAGATTGGATATAGAAAAATGGATAATTAGCATGTATGCTCACATTTGCAAAGTGGTAATATGATGAAAGGCCGGGGAGTTAATAGTAAATTATCAGATCTAAAATTTGAGATGCTCCAAGCATATATTTATATTTTTTTAACAAAAAGAAAAGTACCCATTGGAAACGTTCTTGGGTTCCCATCCAGAAATGTTACTTGCAGCAACAAGTGCTTTTCTCCATAATTCAGCTTTCGTGGCATTCTTCATCTCTTGTTTGGAAAAAGCTTTCCCAAATTCCCTTTTCTGATTTCTCACTTCCGATGGATCCACGTCATAGAAAACTGGGATAACAGTTAGTCCCATCTCTTCACTGCATTTCATAATATGCACAAGTTCATCCAAACACCATGAAGAATCTGCATAGTTTCTGGAGAATACTATGACAGCAATATACGACTCTTCGATAGCCTTTAACAGGGTTGGACCAACAGATTCACCCCTTGGAAGTGTAATATCATTCTTGTAAGTGCGAACCTGTCGGTCTTCAAGAGCCTTGTAGAGATGATCCACAAAGGTCTTGCGGGTATCTTCCCCTCTAAAGCTAAGAAATACATCATACTTAAACGACCGAGAAGAAGGCGATGAAGATGCCATTGATGTCTTTAGGATAATAATTAAGTTGAGACAAAGTTAAGAAACAGATCGAGTTGGACACGTAAAACAGGTTGTCCGCTAACTCACTACTCGTTGCTATTACTGGAATTCGGGTGCTATCTTAGCCTTTATGTTTGGTAGTTTTTGGTTGAAAGAGAAGGAGAGCATACAAAAAATGTGTGGTTAGTTATGGCTTAAAGAGACATGGCACAAAGTCTTCTAAGAGATATAATTCTTTAGCGTTTTAATAAATAAAGAAATAATTCAATGCAAGGAAACAACCAAGAAACGCCTTGCAAGTTGTCTTCTTCATCACAAACTCAAAATTTCTACACAACTAATATAGAAGTAATATATTGTCACTACTTATATTAACATGATTTAAAATGTGTCGTTCTTAATACAAAGTTTTAAAGCATAAGTAAACGTCAATAGTACAATTTTGTAAGAAAATTACATGCAGTAAATATAGTTTGACAATTTTCCTTTGAGGGAGAGGGAGGAACCGAGGAAGTGATAAACTTTTGTGTGGTTTGTTATGATTTAAAAATGATACAACACACTTTGTTATTTGTTTTGTTTTACAAGCAGTAAATATAGTTTTGGTAAATGCTACTTAATTGATTAGTCAGCATTGGTGGCTAAGATTACATTCAAAGTCATATCTATGTACACATTGATCTCACTTGTCCTTTTGAAATGTTTGAGCAAATTAATATCAAGGAAATTTCTTGATGTCTTCATTTAAGATATAATAATAATAATAATAATAATAATAATAATAATAATAATAATAATAATAATAATAATAATAATAATAATAATAATAATAATAATAATAATAATAATAAATCAATGCTAGGAAAAATCAAAAAATTTATTGCAAATTGTCTTCATTTTAGAAATAATAAAAGAAAAAAATAAACAATTGAATGCGAAGAAAAACCAAAAAATTTCTTGCAAATTGTCATCATTTATAAAACTAGTTGGATACCCGTGCATAGTTGCGGCGATAAATATAGTTATATTATAAAAACAGTAAATGAATTGCTAGCTCAACTCTCCCCCAAAATTCTCTACACGCTTAGTGAATTTGTTTCACAACACTCCGAATGTATATGCGTTAGTTGTACGTGTTTGGTTGGTTTCATGTAGCTTTCCCGTAACATCATTATTCTCGCATATAGAAAGACCCTCGCAACCTCTTACCCGTTAAACACTCCCCCCAAAAGTATATAATTTTGACAAATCAAGGTTGTATTGATTGAAATAAACTAATAAAGGTTAAAGTTGTAAAATTTTGAATCAAAATAAAATAAACCCACTAAAAATCTAAAAACTAATAAAAATATATCAAGATTGATGTTGAATTAAAGAGCATAAAATTTAAAATAAATAAATAAATAAATAAAAGGATATTATGAAAATAAAGGTGAATTTTAAGTTGGGAAGTGACACATGTCACCTTATGATTAAAGCTTCTTATCTTAATTTTTTGTTAGGAGTTAGGTTTGGAGTTAGTTGAGAAGTTACACATGTCAACTTATGATTGGAGCTCCTTATCTTAATTTTTTATTAGGAGTTAGGCTTGGAGTTAAGGTTGATTATCCATGCATTATATAGTAGTATAGATTCCTGCAAGTTGTTTTCATCAAAATTAGACGTTTTCATAAAAATAATAATAATAAAAATAAAAAATCTTAAACCCTTCCTTATATTCTGAAAGATGATTTGCATACTCAACTAATTGATTTGCACACTCAAAAGTATTGTATTTTGACATTTATACCACTGTAGGGGTGAAAATTAGTAAAAGGGATATAAAGCTATATATGTCAGACGTAATACTTTTGAGTGTGCAAATCAATTAGTGGAGTGTGCAAATCATCTCGCTTATATTTTAGACTTTCTCATAAAAATTAGAGAGGGTTTGATCTTGATACACTTTTTTTTTGAATAAATTACTCTATCGGTACTTGGGGTTTTCTCCGATTTCATGATTAGTCACTATTACGAGTAAATTACAAGTTGTCTTCATTTAAAGACACATTTGGTAAAGATAAATATAGTTAAACTAAATGAAGCATAGAATTGAAATGCAAAGAAATGAAAATAGTTAAAGAATTTAATTGTGACAACTGGTAATTTAGGGACCCTTTTTAAATTTACCGCATTACATTTTCATAAATGAAAATTTAAACTATCGATAATTTTATCGAGTCTCGTGAATTTTTGAGGAAACCCGAAGTTTTTATAACGTATTTATCACTCGGCGTATTATTTAGTTTCCCCATATACCTTAAATTAGGCGCTACGTGACTTTGGCACTAGAAATCCTAATCAAATACGAGATAAACAATTTATGAATTTATTTCTTTGTTGAACGCATTTATAGTCAAATATTTGGGAAACTTAAACTACGAACCGTGAAACAACATAAATGAACTCGAGAATGGTGATGATACATTTTTCTAATACCGATTTGATTTTGTCAACAAAATTTAGAAAACATTTCGTTTTATTTTATAAACGTATTTATTATCACCTTTTACGTAAAAACGTATTTAAACCCAACGGTAACATTTAAAAACACAAATGGTGACATCTAATATTTTTTCGGAAATGAAAATAAGTTAAACCGAGTGAGATAATATCAATTTCATCATTAGTCCCTAACCCGAGCCCTTGTGGCCAAATAACTAAGAAAACAAGGACTAGATTGCAATTTACCTAAACTACAACTAATAAACCCTTAACCCTAACCTACCCTTATCATTTTCATCACATTTTCACCATCTTCTTCCTCTCCCTCTCTTGTGTGCGTCGGCCACCCACCAAAACACCACCACCATCAAATTTTTTTAATCATCCAATATTACCAAATCAATCCCCATCACTTTCTTATCATCCTAGTATAATTTGTTTATTACCAAACAACTTCTATCACCATTTTCTTGATCAATTCAACCCATACATCATCATATATAACATCATTGTTGCTAAAATCTTAAGAAACTAAGAAGAAATAGTGAGTTTTTCTTGTGGGTTTGACTTTAACCCGAGTCAAACTTACAATAATCTTGTAATTTTGGGTTAAAACTAAGTGGGTTTTTATATTTTAATGATTTTTTGTTAATAAAAACATGAAACAAACAAGTTTGGTATCAAAATGGTGTGTTTGGGATTCGGATTTGACCTAGGTCGTGAGTTGATAAATGTGTAATTATTCATATTTTTATTGCTAATATACCCTCATTTACGGCTAAATAAATAACAAAAATGTATATTTTAAGTGCATATATAGTTTAAATGTGTTATTTATTATTGTAGGTATGAGAAACGAACATTGGAGCAAAAATACGATATTTCGAGCATTTATTGAAGATTATTAAAGCCCAAAGAAATAAGCCCAGCCGAGCCCGATATAGACCCAACTGAGCCTTATCAATCTGCATTCAAGACTAGTGCAAGTCCAAGCTACAATTGCTCAATTACAACTAATAGTCTTGTAGCCCAACAAGTTTAAAAAAAAAAAAAAAAAAAAAAAAAAAAAAAAAAAAAAAAAGGGGGGGCTGACGTTAGATTTTATTCATGGTGGCTATAAAAGAAACATGGGGAGCCATCTAGTAAAAGAGCCGATCATCACAGACAACACCCAAATTAATTTTTCTTGCATTTCTATTTAGTTAGCTATGTAGTAGTTTTTAGTTTCCTGTAGGTGGGGTTGTGGGGGTCGGTTCCCTTCTTTTAAGCCGCATATTTTGGCAATTTTATTTTGGTTTTGTTTTAATTAGTAAATAATGATTGATTAATCATTATAGTTTTTGTTTCATTTTTGTGTCCAATTGCTACTCGAGATGTTGGTATCTCATATTTTTTAATCAATTGTAAATAAGCAATCATGCGCACCTTTTAAAATTAACAAAAGTAGGCACCAGACAACGAAAATAATATTATTATTATTATTATTATTATTATTATTATTATTATTATTAATTGTACTTAACTTTTTTCGGTTTTATTATTATTATTATTATTATTATTATTATTATTATTATTATTATTATTATTCAAGATGTACACGTACACATGCACCAGCAGCATCTATTGTCCTGTCTAACTTCAAATGAATCATTTTGACCTTCCTTTGTTTTAGCCTTTCAGGTCATCATCATTTGTATTAAGCGTTTTCTGTTGATTCATTTTTTGTTTGTATTTGTAACTTTTTTTTTTGAAATAATTTGTATTTGTAACTGGCTAGACACTTTTCATTTTTTAACAATACATGTTTCTATAAAGCGTAGAATAATCTTTTGAAAACGCTTTTGATATAACGACATTCAACGTGTACGTAACATATCTCACCCAAGGTTCAAGTGGGTATGCTATAAATGTGGATTCGTGATTCTTTTTATGGGTCCTTGATTCTTTTTTATCGGTCTCTGATTCATTGATTGTGTATTTTTTGTGAAGAATTGTAACCAATTGGCTATAAAAATTGTAGTCAAATTTTGTTATCAAAAGTTAAGTTTGAAGTCGGTTACACAAAATAAAAGTTGTGCTAAGTTCTTGTGTGCTACAATAATGAAATGGATTATATTAGCTACAATTTTTTTTAGTCAATTGGCTATAATTTTGTGGTATAAATGTGGGTCCTCGATTCTTTTTGTAGGTCCATAATTCTTTTCTGTGTGTCCTTGATTCATTGTTTGTGTATTTTTATTTTTTATTTTTAACCATTGTAACCAATTCACTGCAATATAAAATAATGTTGGGAAGCAACACTTTTGGATATGTCTTTACTAAGTAAGGATACAAAGAACTACATTAATAAAACTAGACGAGTACCGTGCATAGCAACGGGAATTTCTAGTGGCAAACATTTATAGTCGTGATATTGTGGTTATATTCCATGTAACACTTAAATATAAAAACATGAAGATATCAAAATGTAATTGTAAAAGGTTGGAAAATGCGATAATCAACTCAAACAATAATACTAATTAATATGTATCAAAGAACATATCAATACATTTAGAACATTACATCAATTATGAGACGTGGTCCTCTGATAAAAACGCACGCAAGACAATACGCTGGCCAACTCTATTCGGTTGAATCTCCCCGATGTTAACACAATCAACAATGCATTTGGCATATGTTTGCTTTTTTCCATGGAAATATCTATTTGCTTTTTTCCATAAACTTTGTAAACAACACTTGGCATATGTTTTATTCGGTTCCATATTTTTACTTTTAATAGACTTTGCATGTTGATTATGTGATTAAATATGTATATTATAAGCAACACAAGAACTATTTGTACACATTAAAATAAAAATAAATAAATAAATAAAAAAAAAACAACAACAACATTAAAACAAGCATGCTAGAATGCACAATTTTGCATTCGTCTGTAAAGGCATATGATCATACATTCATACTCAAATACAACAACTAATTATTTTGAATGTGCCTCTTCGGTACATACATACACATGATTCTTGATTCAAGAACAATAATACAAAACAAGTTATAAATAATCAAAGATTTATTTTCTACAATTTGCATTAGTTACTCTTGAGCTAAGTACGTAGCATGAAATGTATGTGTTTGACAATGTTAAATCTTTCTTGAAATTCACTGGCTGGGACATATGACTGAAACCTGACCTCTTGTGCAAGTTCTCATTTGTGGGTGGCTGAATGTCCGATCTGATCAAGTGGTGTGTTGAACTCTCAGATCCGTCAACGAGATAGTAACTCACAGAGAGTGAACAATATCAGTTTTGAAACATGTGTTTCTTCAAGGCATGCATGTAACAATTCGCAATTTTAGGTTAACTTTTATTCCCGAAAATTTTACTATTCACTTTTACTATTCACTTTTTACTATTCACTTTTCACTATTCATCTCAGAAATTTTTATTTCATATTCTCGTAAGTTAAACTATTTTAACGATAATCCGAGAGTTTGACGCTCGTCGGATTATTTCTGCAAAAATCACAAAGCCGTGTCCGAGATTTACTTTTAAGTTTAAACGTCCTTCCAGCATCCCGATATATCCATAAAACATTATAAACAATAGAAATATGATTTTCTATCATTTTATGACAATTCCAAAAGTTTTGGAATTTTACGTTTTTCAGTTAAGCGTTTTACGCGAATTGCGCGTTTTAGACCCGTGTTTCCAGTTTTTAGCAGGGTTTTAGCACCCGATAGATCCTACCACTCATTTTATATTTTATTATGGACTATATTGACATGTTTAACAATACTTTCAAGTTTCATATTTTTACGATACCCGGTTTTACGTTTTGAGGCTTAATCATTTACGGTTAGCATTTTTCGGAGTCAAAATGCACAAACTAAGCAAGATAAACACCAAGACTCATCATCTAGTCATCTTATCTCCTTTGAACCGCCATTTAGGGGGGGGGGGAGTCACCATGGGTGGTTAAATCTTAACCCTTGATCTTTAGGATGGTTACAAGTGTCTAAAACTAACCATGGTTAAATTCTAACCCAATATATGGTTAACTATTTTTCTCATCCTATAAATAGCCAACTAATAACACATAGAAATCTTGCACCACACCTTCTTATAACCTTCAAGTCCTAAAACCTCAGGCACTTTTCTTATATTTTGTAAGAAAGTTAACTAGTTTTTGAAAGAAAACTAGTGTTTGATCTTCAATCTTGGAAATTTTCTAAGAAAAGTTGTTATAACTTTAAAGTCTCCAAAAAGACGTCGTTATAATCTTCAAATAGCTTTGGACTTCAAGAAGGCGTCGTTATAATCTTCAAATAACCTCGGTTTATCATAGATTGCAAAGGAGGAAAGCTTATTCAATCAAAGTCCTAGTTCTTGTCCTAGTTTCCCTTTTTCATTAAGGCCAAAAGTTGTAAGCAAACCCTAACATACTTTCTTGCTTAATTATCATTTTCATGCTCTTTGTGTTCCTTTCATGCTATATATGTTCTTGTTATTGTGTTCATGATGTTTAAAAATGGATAAAACAAGTATTGATATACATATGTTAACTTATGACAAGTAAACAAGCAAACTAGTGATTTTTATGGAGAACCACGACCAAAATAGTATAACTTTGATATTTGACACTTACTTAATGTTAAAGAGGACTTAACAAGGAAAACATAGCAATTTGAATCACCCAAAACGAGTACCCGAGTCAAAAGTTATGACCATAAAAAGTTAGCGAAACCAAAACGGCAAAACTGCCTAAATAGCATTCTGATCAAATTTAGCTTTTGAAAGTCCCACTTCTGATCCGATTCATCAAAAAGTTAAAACACGAAAGTTGTCCGGAACGACGTTTTCGTTCAGGGACAAAGAAGCTCGAGACCTAAAAATGCTTTCCGAGTTTTAAAATTCTTCAAAATATTAACAGCCCATTTTAGACCAAAGTCACTATATTATAGTTATGATTTACTAAGACCAAGAGGTCTAATGACCTAAATCCGAGACCACAACCATGGCTAAAGCCAAGGTTGAGTCTCAAGACCATGGAAAAATGACCAAGGTCACAGCGAAGCCATGACGAAATGACCATAACAACTTACATAGGCGTAAACGTGAAACAATGAATTAGGCGATAACTTGAACAAGCAATTTGGATCTACTTCACTTAAAAGGGAACCATGAGATTTTACCAAGAGAAAATGGTCATTCAAGACTTATGAAACTACCCCTAATAACAATCTTCATGTACTAATAAACTTTCCTAAGTTTATTCAAATATCGGCCATGTAACTTTTCGGATCAAAACTTATATCTATATATTTCATCAACTACTACAATAGTAGGGAGCCTCATGTGAGGAGTTCATTATGTAAGCCGTCGAGTTGAGTTGTGGATTTACGAGTTAAAGTGTCCTGGCTCCTCGAACGCTTACTAACATGACTTCTGAATTATGTCGGCCCGAACGGTAGTAAACGATATACCAAAACATACATGTTTCATAAACTATTTATATTCGACGACTTACGCTATATACTAAGTACTACATCATGAACATTATGCAAGACATATATAGGCAATTCTTCGTATTCTTAGACGTTACTCAAAACCTAAGTCGCAACGTTCTATTATAGGCTGCTCTTAGAGACTTTCACGATTCGACTACCACTTTGATTTCACATCACTTAAGCTTAAGGTGAGTCATAGCCCCTACTCTTTTCATACTTGTCTTAACTCTTTGGGGGAGACACATGCTCGACTACTTGTTTACTTGTACAAATACTCAAAACGTTTATACGTGACTGTGTTATACTTGATTGCATACATACATGACTGCGTTATACTTAATTGCGTTCTTCTATTTATGGGCTAGTAGTTATCTTTGGGAAGTGGCTCCCAGTTGTCTTTGGGAATTGACTCCCAGTTGTCTTTGGGAATTGGCTCCCAAAAGTGAGGTCTTCGGAGATGAAGTAGAGACTCACTTCTAAGTGCTTAAATTGTCTTGATGAACTTATACATGTCTTATACCATATATATTAGCAGTGGGTTGTGAACACACAGGTTACAAGTCTCTTATGGCGGGACTTGTAACTGAGTGGATTCACGATACCTTTGCTGTGTGAACATTCTTTTAAGGCTTTTAAACTATTTTAAGACAAACTCTATGAACTCACCAACCATTGTGTTGACACTTTAGCATGTTTGTCTCAGGTCTATAAGATGATAAGCTGTTGCATGGAGCATAGAGTCGCTTGGCATGTTTTGAAGACTTATGCTTTTATCTTTACCATTCGATATGTCTTAAAACTCTTATGTATTGTATTATGGAACTCATGTTTGTACTCGGAATTTATTAATCGAATGGTAACTTTTCAAAACGTCTCATTTAGAGTTCGTTTTCTATACCTTGTACTTTGTATTATGAAGTAGCACCCTTATGACACAGTCTTCCGCTGCGGTATTTTGGGGGTGTTACAGATTGGTATCAGAGACTTGGTTATAGAGAACTAGGTTGCATTTAGTGCCTAGACTATAACTGATATAAACATTAACACTCTTCTCTTTATTTTGCCTTACACACACTTCATGCGCATATGCTTATTGCTAATTGTTTGTTTAGAAGAAACCCCAGACAATAGTCAAGTCATCAAAAATTTAGAGCTAAGTAATAATTATTTAATTAACTTAATCTTGTGACAGTTCTTGTTTGATAAGACATAAGATTAAGTTAAAAAAAAAAGGGTTATTAGTTTCCTGTAGAGATTTGATGATTTGCCTTATACTTACTTTATATGATTCTAATACCTAGAAGTGGTTCATATGTCCTAGTACGACACTCAAACCTTTCTACAAGCGCGACTAGTCCATTTCGTCATATCACCTTCTCTAGATACCCAGACTATGTTACCCTTTCACAACTTAAGAGCAGATGATAGAAAGTCTACCCAATTGTGTAGTACCAATTGTTGTGTTATGTGTGCCTGGTAAATATGTATACGTGTGAAAGGAAGCAATTATAATTATGGTGGCCAACATAATTATAAATGCGTCATGACTCACGTAGACATATGTGACCATGCTTACATTAATCAACGATTGACTCAAATTGACAAGATTTAAGACTAAGTAGTCCAGGAATATCACCTCATATCTGACGTCGACAAAATATCCCTCCTTGTAGATATCATGGCACCAAAGAGAGTAACTCGTAGCACTAGCCGAGGTGGTGCAACACCAAGAGGTGGAAGAACTGGTGGTCGTGGAGGTAGAGGAACTACTCACGACACTAGTAATGATAGTGGAAGAACTGGTGGACGTGGAGGTAGAGGAGATGCTCACGACACTAGTAACCCTAGTAACGATGGTGGAAATCCAGATGTCTCCGCCATTATTGCCCAACAACTACAAAACCTACTTCCCACCATAGTCACACAAGTTGGCAATCACATGAACAATTCGGGAAACCACGGAAGCATAAATGACGCTACAAATAATGGAGGAAGGAATGATAACAACAACAACAACAACAACAACAACAACAACAACAACAACAACAACCATAGGACTGGATGTACGTATAAGGAATTTACGTCATGCAAACCAATTGAGTTTAATGGCAAAGGAGGTGCATTGGCATATACACGATGGGTCGAGAAGATGGAGTCAGTGATTGACATCAGTAACTGTGCAATCCACCAGAGAGTAAAATATTCTGCATGCTTGCTATCAGAAAAGGCATTGACATGGTGGAACATGCAGATTCAAGCAAGGACTAGAGAAGCAGCTGTAGGCATGTCATGGGACGACTTTAAGGGACTACTGAAGGAAGAATACTGCCCGGTTAATGAAATGCAAAAACTAGAAGACGAGTTTTGGCATCACTCTATGGTAGGGGCTGGTCATGCAACCTACACAGACCGGTTTCATGAACTAGCTAAACTAGTTCCTCATCTGGTTACCCCTGAATCCAAGAGGATTGAGAGGTACATTTATGGCCTTGTTCCCGAGATTCGTGGGATGGTGAAAACAACCGAACCTCCCACGATTCAAAGTGCAATATTAAGAGCAGGGACCCTAACAGATGAGATGGTTAGGAATGGAACTTTGAAGAATAGTGACAAAAGGAAGGGAACGGGTGAATCGAGCGAACAAGTGGGTACAATGGTTGACAATAAGAAAGCAAGAGGATTTGCGGCAACTCTTTCTAATCAGAAAAAGTATGAGGGTCCACATCCTAAGTGTACTAAATGTGCTTATCATCATCAGGGGTCTGAGCCATGCCCTGTGTGTTATAATTGCAAGAAGTCTGGCCACTTTGCAAGTCAGTGTAAATCAATTACAAGGCAGGCGGCGGACAATATAGGAAACAACCAAAAGACATGCCATGAGTGCAACAACCCAAACCACTTCCGAAATACTTGTCCTAAGTTGAATAGGGCACCGAGACAAGTGCTGGATAACCCGACTTTAGCAGTAATGCTTGAAGAAAATAACCCAAAGCGTGAATACAATGTTAGTCCACCACGGGGTCGAGCATACTATTTGGGTGCTAAGGAAGCCCGCAATGCGTAACGGGTACGTACCTTATCCTACCATATTATTCTATTCTAGTTCAAAATCTGGCTTTGTTATGCCGTTATTAAGATAAAGAGACCTAGACACACTAAACTTCGGGACGAAGTTTCCTTAAGGGGTAGAGACTGTAACAATTCGCAATTTTAGGTTAACTTTTATTCCCGAAAATTTTACTATTCACTTTTTACTATTCACTTTTCACTATTCATCTCAGAAATTTTTATTTCATATTCTCGTAAGTTAAACTATTTTAACGATAATCCGAGAGTTTGACGCTCGTCGGATCATTTCTGCAAAAATCACAAAGCCGTGTCCGAGATTTACTTTTAGGTTTAAACGTCCTTCCAGCATCCCGATATATCCATAAAACATTATAAACAATAGAAATATGATTTTCTATCATTTTATGACAATTCCAAAAGTTTTGGAATTTTACGTTTTTCAGTTCAGCGTTTTACGCGAATTGCGCGTTTTAGACCCGTGTTTCCAGTTTTTAGCAGGGTTTTAGCACCCGATAGATCCTACCACTCATTTTATATTTTATTATGGACTATATTGACATGTTTAACAATACTTTCAAGTTTCATATTTTTATGATACCCGGTTTTACGTTTTGAGGCTTAATCATTTACGGTTAGCTTTTTACGGAGTCAAAATGCACAAACTAAGCAAGATAAACACCAAGACTCATCATCTAGTCATCTTATCTCCTTTGAACCACCATTTAGGGGGGGGAGTCACCATGGGTGGTTAAATCTTAACCCTTGATCTTTAGGATGGTTACAAGTGTCTAAAACTAACCATGGTTAAATTCTAACCCAATATATGGTTAACTATTTTTCTCATCCTATAAATAGCCAACTAATAACACATAGAAATCTTGCACCACACCTTCTTATAACCTTCAAGTCCTAAAACCTAAGGCACTTTTCTTATATTTTGTAAGAAAGTTAACTAGTTTTTGAAAGAAAACTAGTGTTTGATCTTCAATCTTGGAAATTTTCTAAGAAAAGTTG
The DNA here is from genome assembly GCA_030686995.1 of Artemisia argyi. Classification (NCBI taxonomy): domain Eukaryota; kingdom Viridiplantae; phylum Streptophyta; class Magnoliopsida; order Asterales; family Asteraceae; genus Artemisia; species Artemisia argyi. The sequence goes on along the minus strand of CM060697.1, from coordinate 15,135,812 downwards.
TTATAACTTTAAAGTCTCCAAAAAGACGTCGTTATAATCTTCAAATAGCTTTGGACTTCAAGAAGGCGTCGTTATAATCTTCAAATAACCTCGGTTTATCATAGATTGCAAAGGAGGAAAGCTTATTCAATCAAAGTCCTAGTTCTTGTCCTAGTTTCCCTTTTTCATTAGGGCCAAAAGTTGTAAGCAAACCCTAACATACTTTCTTGCTTAATTATCATTTTCATGCTCTTTGTGTTCCTTTCATGCTATATATGTTCTTGTTATTGTGTTCATGATGTTTAAAAATGGATAAAACAAGTATTGATATACATATGTTAACTTATGACAAGTAAACAAGCAAACTAGTGATTTTTATGGAGAACCACGACCAAAATAGTATAACTTTGATATTTGACACTTACTTAATGTTAAAGAGGACTTAACAAGGAAAACATAGCAATTTGAATCACCCAAAACGAGTACCCGAGTCAAAAGTTATGACCATAAGAAGTTAGCGAAACCAAAACGGCAAAACTGCCTAAATAGCATTCTGATCAAATTTAGCTTTTGAAAGTCCCAGTTCTGGTCCGATTCATCAAAAAGTTAAAACACTAAAGTTGTCCGGAACGACGTTTTCGTTCAGGAACAAAGAAGCTCGAGACCTAAAAATGCTTTCCGAGTGATAAAATTCTTCAAAATCTTAACAGCCCATTTTAGACCAAAGTCACTATATTATAGTTATGATTTACTAAGACCAAGAGGTCTAATGACCTAAATCCGAGACCACAACCATGGCTAAAGCCAAGGTTGAGTCTCAAGACCATGGAAAAATGACCAAGGTCACGGCGAAGCCATGACGAAATGACCATAACAACTTACATAGGCGTAAACGTGAAACAATGAATTAGGCGATAACTTGAACAAGCAATTTGGATCTACTTCACTTAAAAGGGAACCATGAGATTTTACCAAGAGAAAATGGTCATTCAAGACTTATGAAACTACCCCTAATAACAATCTTCATGTACTAATAAACTTTCCTAAGTTTATTCAAATATCGGCCATGTAACTTTTCGGATCAAAACTTATATCTATATATTTCATCAACTACTACAATAGTAGGGAGCCTCATGTGAGGAGTTCATTATGTAAGCCGTCGAGTTGAGTTGTGGATTTACGAGTTAAAGTGTCCTGGCTCCTCGAACGCTTACTAACATGACTTCTGAATTATGTCGGCCCGAACGGTAGTAAACGATATACCAAAACATACATGTTTCATAAACTATTTATATTCGACGACTTACGCTATATACTAAGTACTACATCATGAACATTATGCAAGACATATATAGGCAATTCTTCGTATTCTTAGACGTTACTCAAAACCTAAGTCGCAACGTTCTATTATAGGCTGCTCTTAGAGACTTTCACGATTCGACTACCACTTTGATTTCACATCACTTAAGCTTAAGGTGAGTCATAGCCCCTACTCTTTTCATACTTGTCTTAACTCTTTGGGGGAGACACATGCTCGACTACTTGTTTACTTGTACAAATACTCAAAACGTTTATACGTGACTGTGTTATACTTGATTGCATACATACATGACTGCGTTATACTTAATTGCGTTCTTCTATTTATGGGCTAGTAGTTATCTTTGGGAAGTGGCTCCCAGTTGTCTTTGGGAATTGACTCCCAGTTGTCTTTGGGAATTGGCTCCCAAAAGTGAGGTCTTCGGAGATGAAGTAGAGACTCACTTCTAAGTGCTTAAATTGTCTTGATGAACTTATACATGTCTTATACCATATATATTAGCAGTGGGTTGTGAACACACAGGTTACAAGTCTCTTATGGCGGGACTTGTAACTGAGTGGATTCACGATACCTTTGCTGTGTGAACATTCTTTTAAGGCTTTTCAACTATTTTAAGACAAACTCTATGAACTCACCAACCATTGTGTTGATACTTTAGCATGTTTGTCTCAGGTCTATAAGATGATAAGCTGTTGCATGGAGCATAGAGTCGCTTGGCATGTTTTGAAGACTTATGCTTTTATCTTTACCATTCGATATGTCTTAAAACTCTTATGTATTGTATTATGGAACTCATGTTTGTACTCGGAATTTATTAATCGAATGGTAACTTTTCAAAACGTCTCATTTAGAGTTCGTTTTCTATACCTTGTACTTTGTATTATGAAGTAGCACCCTTATGACACAGTTTTCCGCTGCGGTATTTTGGGGGTGTTACAATGCATTACAAATGATGTTTATATAGTTGAGAATACGATAATATTTTGGAAAGTATAAAATATAAAAAAATCATATTTTATTTTCACAAATCATATATATACGATTGGCAGTTTCACAATTCATATATAACTGTGGTTCTCAGACATTTGGTGTGTTTCCTAAGTTTCAAGTATTTTCAAAGACAACTCTTGCAACTTGGTATGTTTCATATATTACTAAAATTTGTCTAGATTACAATTAAAATTACTACTAAACCGTGTTTCAGTTTCAAGTCACTTATTACAATTCATGTTTCCTATAATAGTTTTTAAGTTTTCTATAATAGTTTCCTATAATAGTTTTTAAGTTTTCAAAAATTTTAAAAATCCGTGAAGAAAAGCAATAAAACAACAAATTTACGAAGATAAATAAGAGATTACGATGTACCAACCTCAAGATGATCATCAACATCAACATTTTTTTCATTAAAATTGAAAGTTTATGTTGTTTAAATAGTAGAGAATAGGATAATGTTTTGGAAAGTATTTATTTTCACCAATGATAAAGCATGAATATGCATGTAAATATATGTAGCCGTGTATGTAAATACATGTAAAACGAGTTGTACATGTAACCAGACAATCTTGGAAAATATTAACCATTTATGTGATGTAAACGTGTTTATTTTTTTGGAAAGTTTCTACTTTCCTTTGCAAGCCTTTAATGTAGAGTTTCGACCTTCCTTTGCAAGCAATAAGGGCATTGACTAATTCATTTCCACAAAGGCATTATGGGGATTGACCAAAAGTTAAGTTTTCACTTTTCCACTTTGACCGTTTTGTCTTTATAAGTAGTATAGATAGAAACAAAGCAACACCCCAGAAACTCAAAGTTAGTTATTCCTAAAGTATGCCCGATGCCAAACGACACCTAAGTTACAACAAGAAGTCTGGTACAAACGATAAGTTTGGGTACCAAGTTTGAGAAGAAAAGCCATATCTTGGATTACCAGTCATAGAGCTTACTAAGATTGGAAATTATCGTTAGAGAATCCTTTGAATCACGTACAATCTCGATTCCAGGTTTTCCATCAGAAATTCCAGAAGAGTCCGTTGATATTTCTGTTGGACCACTTCCTCCTATTCTGTGAACGAGTCTTACTCCAAACCCAATATATGGATCAATACATTCATCAATCTTTCTATAGGACCAGCTTTTCCTTTTAATGGAAAACGAAACTTTTTTGTCCGTCGAGTCCCACCAGTTTGTGTGTCTCAATGAAGCAAAAGGAATATACCCCACCCATGTTATTTCATCACCAACACTCTCCTTCCAAACCACATCATCTTCAGAATCATTACCCATCGAACCACCCGTGATCACCTGCTTCATGGTAATTGCTTGAGATATTATATTTGTAAAGTCATTTTTCGCAACAACGCACATTAAGAATCCACAGAAGTCACTGCACCAGTTCTCTGGAAGTTGCAATGTACATTCGTTCCCATCTCGAAGACAAGGTGTAAACCCCTTTGGAATCTCAAGGCCTTGAAGTTGGAGAGACACACAGTGATTTTCAGCAGTCGCTCCCTAATTTATTGAAAATAAATTCATTAGCTTATAATAATTGCCGTTGTTACTATTATCTGTATAAAGATTGATATTCAAACGCAGACAGCCATACGTACCTGGAGCATGGATTGTAGAAGTCTGTTCCCATCAATTACCATATTCGAGCATTCAAGCGAGGCAGACCATAACCTTTTACAATCCACATAAAAATCTCCCACGTCTGTAAGTGAGTCGCATTTGTCTGCTAGGAGAATAGCTATACTTGATGGGAGCTGGGGCATTTCTAAAAGCCTTTTGCAACGACTCGGGTTGAGGATTCTGAGTCGATTAAGTTGTGAGATGCTAAAATGTAGTTTTGAGAAATTATTACCACTCAGTCTCAGCACTTGTAAGTTTGACATCTCTCCAATAGCAGAAGGGATTTCTCCATCTTCCAAACAGCAGTCACTGAGAGCCAACCTTTGTAAGCGATGTGTTAACTGATGGAATACCTTAGTAAAGTGATCTAAAAACAGCATATCCCCAGCTTTTCTGTTACCATAAATTCGAAAGTCTTTCAAATTTTTTAACCCATCAAAGTAGATGTCTATGCTTTTTATAATAAAATAGCTAAACAAATGTAGCGAAATAAGGCTGGTACAACGTTCTCCAATTGATGACAGCAAACCTTCTATTCCAATTCTGGACAGAGTCAACTCTTCCATGTTATCCATGTTTGCTCGTATATCGGGGAACTCTAAACTTTCGTGGCAATAATCGATATGAAGAAGCTCGAGTTTTTCCATCTTGAAAATTGTTGGAAACATTCTAAGATTGTGACACGAATAAACTGTTACGCTTTTAAGACTTCTATGATTTCCAATTGATGGGTGAATCTCTTCTAAATCATCACACCAACGGAGTTCCAACTTTTGAAGACAGGGGAGTCCGTCAAAATTTGGTGTGCTGACTAGTTTCTTGGAAGATATGAGTTGAAGGACTTTCAGTTGTGGTAGACGCTAATTTATACAAAGATACAGAAGTTAATATTTCCCAAATATAAGTTAAATAAGAGTTTATGACAAGTATGATACAGATGAATGGCATGATTTAAAACGTTACATTGGGATTCTTATCACAATCTTGAGGCTTATCTAATATTCTAATTTAATTTATAAAACTATACCAATTAGCTAATGCACGAGTAAACAATTGTATTAATGCTAAAGTAGATATAACTGCTTAATTCTTTGTAATAACATGTAGTTGATATATAGTTAGTTACTAGTATTATTTAAGTAGCATGTTAGTTCAGTTGACTTTTTTAGTTTGACTATTTCATGTATATTAGTAAATCTTGTAATCAGTTCTCATTTACTGAAATGAATCAATGCAATCAGTTTAACCATTTCTCTGTACATTCGCGATGAAGTTACAGTGTAGATTTCTGATTTAAATGAAATAAATAATGGGATCCCCTCATTTATTATATTCGGGAACCATTGAATTACCTTGTGACTCCTCCAAAGTTCCTTTTGAGAGCTATAATCCATTTTTAGAACAACAAGATTCATTGGCTGGAAACTATCTGGGAATGGGCTTGCAGGATAGTTTCGCCATTTAATATACCGCAACCCATTTGAAAGAAAATTAGGCCCTTCGACATTATCGTCATTAGTCATATTCACATCAATCCACCTTAGTTTCTTCAAGTTTGAAACAAATGTAACGAACTGTGATGGAACCAAATCTGGACTACTTTGGTTATAATATCTTATCGCTTCAATCTTGTCATTTTCCTACAATAATTTAAGGAGAAACAATGTATAGTTTAGCTTGTATCATTATGTGGGTATCTGATCAGCTAGTGCACATATAATATATTTTTTGAAAAGAAAGCCAGCTTAACATTTACCGTTGTTGCATCTTCTATACACATCTTTTTGATAACCTTATCTTTCTAAACTCTGCTATGTTTTTCAGGACTATGAGGATGTTCCCCTCTAACAATGTAGTGTCCCATTTCTTGTACCAGATCATGCATATCAAACCTACCATATGAATCTATAGTTATGAGAGTCTTTTGTATCAACACCTTTATCCCTATGTCAGGGTGGAAACCACAAGCTTCAAATACCTCCACTGTAACACCCCCAAAATACCGCAGCGGAAGACTGTGTCATAGGGGTGCTACTTCATAATACAAAGTACAAGTTATAGAAAACGAACTCTAAATGAGACGTTTTGAAAAGTTACCATTCGATTAATGAATTCAAAGTTACAAACATGAGATTCCAAAGTATGATACATAAATGTATACAAAGTTTTGAATGGTAAATGATAAAAGCGTAAGTCTTCAGAATATGCAGCTTGACTCTAAGTTCCACGCACTAGCTATCGCCTTACTAACCTGAGATAAACATGCTAAAGTGTCAACACAATGGTTGGTGAGTTCATAGAGTTTGTCTTAAAACAGTTGAAAAGCCTTAAAGAATGATCACACAACAAAGGCATTGAGAATCCACTCAGTTACAAGTCCCGCCATAAGAGACTTGTAACCTGTGTGTTCACAACCCACTGCTACAATATATAGTATGATAAAGACATGTATAAGTTCATCAAGACAATTAAGCAATTAGTCGTGAGTCTACTCTTCATCTCCGAAGACCTCACGTTTATGATGTATCCAACATTCGCAAATGTTAGGATGTATCAAAGACAACTGGGAGCCACTTCCCAAAGAAAACTGGGAGCCACATCCCAAAGAAAACTGGGAGCCACTTCCCAAAGATAAAAGACAGTCATGTGTGTATGAAATCAAGTATAATGCCATCAAGTATAAGACAATCAAGTATAACACAGTCACGTATAAACGTTTTGAGTATTTGTACTAGTAAGCAAGTAGTTGAGCATGTATCCCCCCCAATAGTTAAAACAAGTACGAAAAGAGTAGGGGCTATGACTCACCTTAAGTCTATGTAATGAGAAATGAAAGTGGTAGTCGAATCGCGAAAGTCTCTAAGAGCAGCCTATAATAGAACGTTGTGACTTAGGTTTGGAGTAACGTCTAAGAATACGAAGAATTGCCCATATATGTCTTGCATATAGTTCATGATGTAGTACTTAGTATATAGTGTAAGTCGTTTGAATATAAGTGGTCTATGAAACATGTATAGGTTGTATATCTCTTACTACCGTTCGGGCCGACATAATTCAGAAGTCATTGAGTAAACGTTCGAGGAGCCAGGACACTTTAACTCGTAAATCCACAACTCGTCTCGACGGCTTACTCAATGAACTCCTCACATGAGGCTCCCTACTATTGTAGTATTTGATAACATATATATAAGTTTTGATCTTTAAAAGTTATATGGTCTTTAGCCGTGGCTTTGCCGTGACTTTGGTCATGTTACCATGGTCTTGAGACTCAACCTTGGCTTTAGCCATGGTTGTGGTCTTGGCTTTAGGTCATTAGACCTCTTGGTCTCATCTAAATATAATCATTATATAGTAACTTTGGTCTAAAAATGGGCTGTTAAGAATTTGAAGAAATTTATCACTCAGAAAGCATTTTCAGGTCTCGAGCTTCTTTATTCCTGAACGAAAACGTCGTTCCGGACAACTTTTGTGTTTTAACTTTTTGATCAATCGGACCAGAAGTGGGACTTTCAAAATCATAATTTGATCAGAATGCAATTTAGGCAGATTTGCCGTTTTGGTTTCGCTAACTTCAAACGGTCATAACTTTTGACTCGTATACTCGTTTTGGGTGATTCAAATTGCTATGTTTTCCTTGTTAAGTCCTCTTTAACAGTAAGTAAGTGTCAAATGTCAAAGTTATACTATTGTGGTCGTGGTTTTCCATAAAAATCACTAGTTTGCTTGTTTGCTTGTCATAAGTTAACATATGTATACCAATACTTGTTTTATCCATTTTTAAACATCATGAACACAATACAAAGACCATATATAGCATGAAAGAAACATAATAAGCATGAAATGATATTGAGCAAGAAAGTGTATAAGGGTTTGCTTACAACTTTTGGCTTTCTAAAGAAAGGAAGTCAAGTATAGAACTAGGACACTAAACCTAAGCTTGTAAACCCTTCACCATAACTCTTGTAACCCTTGCTAGCCTTGATCTAACCCTTGTGAAAATCATTTAACTTCAGCCCTAGTAACCTTGTGTAGCTCCTAATTCAACCATGGAATCACCAAACAAACTTAAGAACTAGGTAGAGAATACTAAGACCTTGAACTTTGTAGTGTAACTTGTAGTTTGAAGATCAAAGGATCATGGTGCTAGGAATTAATGGTGTGGCGTTTTGGTGATGAAAAGATGAAGGTATGAGCTTGTATTTATAGCATGAAGAGGAGGTTAGGAAGGTGTCTAGGAAGGTTCATTGAGGAGGTTAGTTTTTAGGATATTTTTGCTAAACTTGGAGACAAAGTTGTAAATAAGTATTGATCTAATGGCTAAAGTCATGAGATCATGCCACAAGTGTGAATCCTCCCCCCCCCCCCCCTAAGTCGTTCATATAGAGATAAGGGTGACTAGATGCAAAAACTTGGTATTATCCTACTTATGTAGCTAGTTTTGGACCCGTAAATTGCTAACCGTAAGTTTTTAGGTCACGAAACGTAAAACCGGGTATCCTAAAAATATGAAACTTGAAAGTATGGTCAAACATGTCAATATACTCCATAATAAAATATAAAATGAGTGGTAGGTTCTATCGGGTGCTAAAACCCTGCTAAAAACTGGAAACACGGGTCTAAAACGCGCAATTCGCGTAAAACGCTGAACTGAAAAACGTAAAATTCCGAAACTTTTGGAATTGTCCTAAAATGAGAGAAAATCATATTTCTATTGTTTATAATGTTTTATGTATATATCGGGATGCTGGAAGGACGTTTAAACCTAAAAGTAAATCTCGGACACGGGTTTGTGATTTTTGCAGAAATGATCCGACGAGCGTCAAACTCTCGGATTATCATTAAAATAGTTTAACTTACGAGAATATGAAATAAAAATTTCTGAGATGAATAGTGAAAAGTGAATAGTAAAAGTGAATAGTAAAAAGTGAATAGTGAAATTTTCGGGAATAAAAGTTAACCTGAAATTGCGAATTGTTACAGTCTGTACCCCTTAAGGAGAACTTCGTCCCGAAGTTCAGTTGATGTTAACTACTTACGATGTGTCTAAGAGAATTTGGGATCTCTAATATAGTGGTGTTCACTCTGATTTGTCTAATGTTCTGGTTAAGGAGTTGTATCGGCTACAATTAAGCCCACTTATTTATAACACATTACTTACATAAAGAAGCGTCCAAATTTATGTAAGTAAGGTCTCATAAACTTATGGTTCGGTGACTTACAATTTCTTTATTTAACTGAAGAGGCGTCCCAATCCATTTAAATAAGGAGATTCTAAAACATCCTACTTAAGAATTTCCGACACAAAATCCGCCTTCTGAGGCCGATGGTAAGATAATCAAGCCATCAAATCCCTAAAGCTAAGCAATAATATTATTTAACTCAAATCTTGTGTCATCAAACAAGAACTGTCACAAGATCAAGTTAACTAATTAGTTATTACTGAGCTCCATGTTTTTAATGACTCGACGAATCTCTGGGGCTCCTTATAATACTAAAGTCACATCATCTAACAGCATGGAACTAAGCAAACCTCTAACCAAAAAGCATATGTGTATGTATTGTGTGTAAGGCAAATAAAGAGGAAGGTCCCAACGTATATAGCAGTTATAGTCTAGGCACTAAATGCAACCTAGTTCTCTATAACCAAGGCTCTGGTACCAATCTGTAACACCCCCAAAATACCGCAGCGGAAGACTGTGTCATAGGGGTGCTACTTCATAATACAAAGTACAAGTTATAGAAAACGAACTCTAAATGAGACGTTTTGAAAAGTTACCATTCGATTAATGAATTCAAAGTTACAAACATGAGATTCCAAAGTATGATACATAAATGTATACAAAGTTTTGAATGGTAAATGATAAAAGCGTAAGTCTTCAGAATATGCAGCTTGACTCTAAGTTCCACGCACTAGCTATCACCTTACTAACCTGAGATAAACATGCTAAAGTGTCAACACAATGGTTGGTGAGTTCATAGAGTTTGTCTTAAAACAGTTGAAAAGCCTTAAAGAATGATCACACAACAAAGGCATTGAGAATCCACTCAGTTACAAGTCCCGCCATAAGAGACTTGTAACCTGTGTGTTCACAACCCACTGCTACAATATATAGTATGATAAAGACATGTATAAGTTCATCAAGACAATTAAGCAATTAGTCGTGAGTCTACTCTTCATCTCCGAAGACCTCACGTTTATGATGTATCCAACATTCGCAAATGTTAGGATGTATCAAAGACAACTGGGAGCCACTTCCCAAAGAAAACTGGGAGCCACATCCCAAAGAAAACTGGGAGCCACTTCCCAAAGATAAAAGACAGTCATGTGTGTATGAAATCAAGTATAATGCCATCAAGTATAAGACAATCAAGTATAACATAGTCACGTATAAACGTTTTGAGTATTTGTACTAGTAAGCAAGTAGTTGAGCATGTATCCCCCCCAATAGTTAAAACAAGTACGAAAAGAGTAGGGGCTATGACTCACCTTAAGTCTATGTAATGAGAAATGAAAGTGGTAGTCGAATCGCGAAAGTCTCTAAGAGCAGCCTATAATAGAACGTTGCGACTTAGGTTTGGAGTAACGTCTAAGAATACGAAGAATTGCCCATATATGTCTTGCATATAGTTCATGATGTAGTACTTAGTATATAGTGTAAGTCGTTTGAATATAAGTGGTCTATGAAACATGTATAGGTTGTATATCTCTTACTACCGTTCGGGCCGACATAATTCAGAAGTCATTGAGTAAACGTTCGAGGAGCCAGGACACTTTAACTCGTAAATCCACAACTCGTCTCGACGGCTTACTCAATGAACTCCTCACATGAGGCTCCCTACTATTGTAGTATTTGATAACATATATATAAGTTTTGATCTTTAAAAGTTATATGGTCTTTAGCCGTGGCTTTGCCGTGACTTTGGTCATGTTACCATGGTCTTGAGACTCAACCTTGGCTTTAGCCATGGTTGTGGTCTTGGCTTTAGGTCATTAGACCTCTTGGTCTCATCTAAATATAATCATTATATAGTAACTTTGGTCTAAAAATGGGCTGTTAAGAATTTGAAGAAATTTATCACTCAGAAAGCATTTTCAGGTCTCGAGCTTCTCTAATCCTGAACGAAAACGTCGTTCCGGACAACTTTTGTGTTTTAACTTTTTGATGAATCGGACCAGAAGTGGGACTTTCAAAATCATAATTTGATCAGAATGCAATTTAGGCAGATTTGCCGTTTTGGTTTCGCTAACTTCAAACGGTCATAACTTTTGACTCGTATACTCGTTTTGGGTGATTCAAATTGCTATGTTTTCCTTGTTAAGTCCTCTTTAACAGTAAGTAAGTGTCAAATGTCAAAGTTATACTATTGTGGTCGTGGTTTTCCATAAAAATCACTAGTTTGCTTGTTTGCTTGTCATAAGTTAACATATGTATACCAATACTTGTTTTATCCATTTTTAAACATCATGAACACAATACAAAGACCATATATAGCATGAAAGAAACATAATAAGCATGAAATGATATTGAGCAAGAAAGTGTATAAGGGTTTGCTTACAACTTTTGGCTTTCTAAAGAAAGGAAGTCAAGTATAGAACTAGGACACTAAACCTAAGCTTGTAAACCCTTCACCATAACTCTTGTAACCCTTGCTAGCCTTGATCTAACCCTTGTGAAAATCATTTAACTTCAGCCCTAGTAACCTTGTGTAGCTCCTAATTCAACCATGGAATCACCAAACAAATTTAAGAACTAGGTAGAGAATACTAAGACCTTGAACTTTGTAGTATAACTTGTAGTTTGAAGATCAAAGGATCATGGTGCTAGGAATTAATGGTGTGGCGTTTTGGTGATGAAAAGATGAAGGTATGAGCTTGTATTTATAGCATGAAGAGGAGGTTAGGAAGGTGTCTAGGAAGGTTCATTGAGGAGGTTAGTTTTTAGGATATTTTTGCTAAACTTGGAGACAAAGTTGTAAATAAGTATTGATCTAATGGCTAAAGTCATGAGATCATGCCACAAGTGTGAATCCTCCCCCCCCCTAAGTCGTTCATATAGAGATAAGGGTGACTAGATGCAAAAACTTGGTATTATCCTACTTATGTAGCTAGTTTTGGACCCGTAAATTGCTAACCGTAAGTTTTTAGGTCACGAAACGTAAAACCGGGTATCCTAAAAATATGAAACTTGAAAGTATGGTCAAACATGTCAATATACTCCATAATAAAATATAAAATGAGTGGTAGGTTCTATCGGGTGCTAAAACCCTGCTAAAAACTGGAAACACGGGTCTAAAACGCGCAATTCGCGTAAAACGCTGAACTGAAAAACGTAAAATTCCGAAACTTTTGGAATTGTCCTAAAATGAGAGAAAATCATATTTCTATTGTTTATAATGTTTTATGGATATATCGGGATGCTGGAAGGACGTTTAAACCTAAAAGTAAATCTCGGACACGGCTTTGTGATTTTTGCAGAAATGATCCGACGAGCGTCAAACTCTCGGATTATCATTAAAATAGTTTAACTTACGAGAATATGAAATAGAAATTTCTGAGATGAATAGTGAAAAGTGAATAGTAAAAGTGAATAGTAAAAAGTGAATAGTGAAATTTTCGGGAATAAAAGTTAACCTGAAATTGCGAATTGTTACATCCACTGTACCATCTTCTCTTCTTCTCCTCCTGAAGAAACATGCAATATCCAAGAATAACTCTTTCTCCACCTTTTTAAGCCCATCATAGCTAATTTTGAGCTTCTCGACTATCTCACTTTCTGGAATATCTTTTAGTCTAGCCAAGGTACTCATCCACTCTTTTTCGTCTTTGTCATATAGAAACGAGCCTAAAACTTTAACTGCTAATGGGAGCCCATCAGCATAAGAAACAACACGTAATGAAAGTTTCCAATAATCTTTTAGAGGCTTCTTGTCATTATATGCGTGTTTTTTAAAGAGCCGATTACCCTCGTCCTTTGATAATAACCTGACAGGAGAGACATAGTCTACTTTTTGTAGCAAATGTTCATTTCTAGTTGTGATTATGATGCGGCTCCCATAACCAAACCAACTATGTGATCCAGCTAACGCCTCTAGCTGTTTAGGGTCATCGACACCATCAAGAAGAATTAAGACATTACTATGACATAACCTACTTTGTATCATTTGTTTTCCTTGTTCAACACTCTGCAATCTTACTTTATTTTTCAAAACTTTTTTTAAAATTTTTTTTTGTAACTTTCTTAAACCAGATTTGCTTGATTCCTCACGAATATTGTCAACAATGCAGTGACCTTGAAAATGTTTAATGCTTTTCATATAAACAGATGTGGCAAGAGTAGTCTTACCACCGCCTCCAATGCCCCATATCCCAACCATTCGCACACCACCTGTCCCAATTTCTAATCTTTTTATCAAATCCTCTACACGGTTCGTCATTCCAACAAGCTCTTCGTCAATATCTGAGTTTGACAAAAGCAACTTATCTGAAATTGCATCGACGATGTTTTGGATGACTGCTGCCTCATGTCTGCAGATTGGATATAGAAAAATGGATAATTAGCATGTATGCTCACATTTGCAAAGTGGTAATATGATGAAAGGCCGGGGAGTTAATAGTAAATTATCAGATCTAAAATTTGAGATGTTCCAAGCATATATTTATATTTTTTTAACAAAAAGAAAAGTACCCATTGGAAACGTTCTTGGGTTCCCATCCAGAAATGTTACTTGCAGCAACAAGTGCTTTTCTCCACAATTCAGCTTTCGTGACATTCTTCATCTCTTGTTTGGAAAAAGCTTCCCCAAATTTCCTTTTCTGACATCTCACTTCTGATGGATCCACGTCATAAAAAACTGGGATAACAGTTAGTCCCATGTCTTCCCTGCATTTCATAATATGCACAAGTTCATCCAAACACCATGAAGAATCTGCTTAGTTTCTGGAGAATACTATGACAGCAATATGCGAGACTTCGATAGCCTTTAACAGGGCTGGACCAACAGATTCACCCCTTGGAAGTGTAATATCATCCTTGTAAGTGCGAACCTGTCGGTCTTCAAGAGCCTTGTAGAGATGATCCACAAAGGTCTTGCGGGTATCTTCCCCTCTAAAGCTAAGAAATACATCATACTTAAACGACCGAGAAGAAGACGTTGAAGATGCCATTGATATGTTTAGGATAATAATTAAGTTGAGACAAAGTTAAGAAACAGATCGAGTTGGACACGTAAAACAGGTTGTCCGCTAACTCACTACTCGTTGCTATTACTGGAATTCGGGTGTTATCTTAGCCTTTATGTTTGGTAGTTTTTGGTTGAAAGAGAAGGAGAGCATACAAAAAGTGTGTGGTTAGTTATGGCTTAAGAGTAGACATGCCACAAAGTCTTCTATGAGATATAAAAGAAACAATTCAATGCAAGGAAACAACCAAGAAACGCCTTGCAAGTTGTCTTCTTCATCACAATCTCAGAAATTTCTACACAACTAATATAGAAGTAATATATTGTCACTACTTATATTAACATGATTTAAAATGTGTCGTTCTTAATACAAAGTTTTAAAGCATAAGTAAACGTCAATAGTACATTTTTGAAAGAAAATTACATGCAGTAAATATAGTTTGACAATTTTCCTTTGAGGGAGAGAGAGAGGAAGTGATAAACGTTGTGTGGTTTGTTATGATTTAAAAATGATGCAGCACACTTGGTTATTTGTTTTGTTTTACATGTAGTAAATATAGTTTTGGTAAACACTACTTAAATGATTAGTCAGCATTGGTGCCTAGGGTTACACTCAAAGTCATATCTATGTACACATTCATTCCACTTGTCCATTTGGAATGTTTGAGCAAATTAATATCAAGGAAATTTCTTGATGTCATATTTAAGAAATAATAATAATAATAATAATAATAATAATAATAATAATAATAATAATAATAATAATAATAATAATAATAATAATAATAATAATAAATGCTACGAAAAACCTTAAAATTTCTTACAAATTGTCTTCATTTAAGAAATATAATAAAAGAAAAAAATAAACAATTCAATGCGAAGAAAAACCAAAAAATTTCTTGCAAATTGTCTTCATTTATAAAATTCCTTGCAAGTTGTCTTCAGCAAAATTAGACTTTTTCATTAAAAATTATAAAAATAAAAAATCTTAAACCCTTCTTATATTATGGGTAGTGATTTGCACACTCCACTAATTGATTTGCAAACTTAAAGTATTGTGTCTTGACATTTATACCCCTGTAAGGGTGAACATTAGTAAAAGTGATATAAAGCTATATATGTCAAGACGTAATCCTTTTGAGTGTGCAAATCAATTAGTGGAGTATACAAATCACCTCGCTTATATTTTAGACTTTCTCATAAAAATTAGAGAGGGTTAGATCTTGATACACTTTTTTTCTTGAGTAAATTACTCCATCGGTACCTGAGGTTTCTCCGATTAAATGATTAGTCCCTATTACGAGTAAATTACAAGTTGTCTTCATTTAAAGACACATTTGGTAAAGAGATGAAAATGCAAAGAAATGAAAATGGTTAAAGAATTTAATAAATTATATTATTTGGTCAAAGAAATGATATGAGAAATAGTAAATAATGAGCAGGTGAGCCCGCGCGTTGCTATGGGGCGGCCGTGTTTCTGTTTATCATAATTATGCGGCAACAAATTATTTTTCATGAAGTCGGTAAGAACCATTTGTTAGAGAGCTCGGTAAATCATTGTTGATGGCATATAGATTGACTACACTAATCACAGTCAAATAGGACCATCAAAATGATATCAGTGTCAAGGCTAACTTTGAAAGAAGTTTAAAATTGGGGCATTGATAGATATAGACTGCAAAGTTTTGAGTTATCATTCCTAATGGCATAAATACGCCCAACATTATGCCATTTCGAAACTTGTTGCCAATTGCAAACAACGACCAAACTTTTATCTCATTGTGATAACAAACATTTAGATATGGATGGTGTGTATTTGCTATAGATTTCATAGTAATAATGCTAAAAAATACAATAGTTAAAATTTGTAGATAAACTCTTACCATGTAAATGACCGAACACTGCGTTTCAAATGTTGCAAGTTGATGAGTGTGTAAATACTCATCATTTTCACCTAATCTGAGCTGCCAAAACATTCAAAAACACTCAAATATGCATCATAATACTGAAAATATCCCAGAAGTGTGTTTTATATGTTTCAGATACAAAATAATCAAAAACGGATGAAATATGAACAAAGTTTGCATAATTGGCAGTTTCAGTCCCTCAACTTTCAAAACTTGTCAAATCTAGTCCCTGGTTATTCTAAAAACATGAAAAAGTCACCAAAGGTCCTTTTGAATCACAAAATTACATATAAAGTCCTTTGGTGCAAAGTTTCACAAAATTACAAGTTTAGTCCCTCAACTTTGCAAAATTGACAAAAATGGCCTTTGGGATATTAAAAACTTTGAGAAAATCAACTTTTGTCCTTGTACTACTCATCTTTGGCAGGAATGGTCCTTGGTTGGAAAGTTTGTTGAAATTACAAGATTGGTCCCTGAAATTTCAAAGTTGGCAGAAATAGTCCTTAGAGTTTCAAAAGTGGAAAAGTCAACTATGGTCCTTACACTATTGAACCTTGGCAAGTTTAACCCTTGCAAGTACTTTTGGAAAGTTGTCAAACCTAACCCTCAAAAATCCAGAAATTACAAAATTGGTCCTTGTGCTAAATTCTAAAACCAAACGGACCTAAGTATTATTACACCATCAAAACCAAATCCAATCCAACAAATAAAACCCCCAAGCCCATCTCCCTAATACCCCAGCCTATCCCCTAAGCCCAATTCCCACTCAAAACCGTTCTAAATAACCCCCCGTTCAAACATGGTCAAAACCACCACCCTCTCCCACAATACCGCCACTCTCACCCAATACCACCCTGCAAAAACCACCTCCACTTGCCCATCACCTCACACCACCCACTCCACCACCAATACCTAACAAGACAACCCTCAATAAATGCCCACCCCCCCCCCCCCCCCTTGCACGTTATCAGAGCAAATTGCCCCATTTCTTTTTGGCGCCAAAAATGTTTAAACGGTTAAGATGCAATTGACTCATCCAACGGTCAAGATTATTGATGGGAAAGATTCAGAAGCACTTGGGGGTCTCAAAACGGCTATAAAAGAGAAGAGAATGGCAGGAAGGAAAGGGCAGTAGTCTAATTTAGTTTTAAGCCTGTCGTATAATTAAATTTCAAATTTCTAGTGTATCATTTAGCTTTCAAGTATTGTATTAATCATATTCAGTGTAATCTAAATCTTTCCTTCAATATAATTCAAGTTTCAGTTTGATTATCAGTTTATGCAAGTTATTTTTATTTTCAAAAATATCAAAAAGCTTAATTGTTATTACTAGTTGTTAATTTGGACTCCTAGGCTCACATAAGCTCCTAGATAGCTTATATAAGCTATTAGTAATCTTTAAAATCAGTTTAGTTACAAAAAATAAAAATACAAAAAAAGTCAACAAATGTCAAACAAATAAGCAATACAGGTTTAATGGAGAAGAAGGCTGGAGCAGGGTAAATATTGGATGGCCCTGGGTTAGAGGTTTTGTGGAAAACCATTAGGAAGTATACTTTGGTTCTTGTTCTTGGATAAACAGCTTGGAAGTGCAAAAATTGTAAGAAATTTCACTTACATTTGAGTTCCTTACCATCAGTGTTCATTTATGCTTGATTATTGTTTTTCCTGTCTTAATATAGCTTATTAAATAATCTATAATTGTTATATTGTGCTTACATTTCATTTTGATCAAGTTCATTAACAATCTGTGTTTTAAAGTAGTGTTTGGTTAGGTCTGTGTAGTGAGTATTAGTTGAACTCAGTGACTAAGGCCTGTTCATATAACTTTCTTAACACCTAAGAAGTCAGAAACAAACAAGGTTTTAGTGGATAGAAGCTTTAAAGTCAAAATCACCAAGATATTGGCCTAAAATCTGTCTGTGTGGAAATTAGTGTGGCATAAGCTTCAAATCATCTCACAATTAGTTGTTCTAGCATAAATTAGTCTTAATATAGCTTAAGTCACATTAACCAATCAGTAAATTAGGATCACATCTCACAAAAGTCAACCTAAGTTCATAATTTCAAAAAGTCAAAAACATACTTGTTTCAGAAATCCAAAAATAGGGAGATTTATTTTGATTTTTGTATTTGGATTGGGAACCTGAGTGTGGAAAACTAGAAGGGGGGTTGAATAGTTTACCGCTTTTTAAATCCTTTTTTTTTTTTTAACTTGAATATCCTTTAAAAACTTTACGTTTGCTTAAAGATATAAACACAACATTATATGTTTGATTCTTTGAAAAGCTTTTCATGTGAATAACAATTCTAACTTTACTTGTTTCATACTTTGAAAAGCTTTGCTTGTGATGATCCTAACTTTTCTTGTTTAGTTCTTTGAAAAGCTTTACTTTTGTTTGAAGATATAAACACAACTTTACTTGTTTAATTCTTTGAAAAGCTTTATATGTGACTAGCAATTCTAACTAAAAGACAACATGTAATAAGCAAAGATAAAGAAAGAAACGATCAAACCACAACACGATTGTTTATCGTGGTTCGGCTACAAGGACTCTTTTTCCTTGCCCTACATCCACGCCCCGAGTTTCCAACTCGAGAGTTATAAGCACTAATCAACAAGCTCTTTTCACCGGCGGAGAAAACCTTTACAACGTCGCTTATACTTTTACCGACACTAAGCTAGATGTCGAGTTCTTTTACACGGGTACAACCACTCCCATCGTCACTTACACTTTTACTGACACTAAGCTAGATGTCGAGTTCTTTACCAAGGGTACAACCACTCCCGTTAGTTCTTTTACAAGGGTACAACCCCTCTCGACACACTATGTATTTTGAGGCCTAAAATACAAACCGATCACTTCTATACAAGATACATATGAAGTATAAACTACCAAAGTCTATACATGACAAAGCTAACAAGTCTTGCAACTTAGAGTTGAAACTTGTAACTTCTTAGATGAATATGTGAACTCCTTTGCTACAAAAGAGAATCACACAAGTTAGTAGCTACTGAGTATGATGAGAGAATATGTGTAAAATATGACTCTAAGTGATAAGGGATTTCTTGTAAGTGCTTTGGTATTTATACCAAAGGAAGTCAGCAGTATGGCGGACACGGCGGCACCCTCAGAAGGGGTCCGCCCGTGTTCCTCCAGGGGTCCGCCAGAACTGTTCAACCTAACTTACAATAAATCACTCCAAAACAAACAATGTCACATCTACTAAATACTAGTCAACATGCATTGCACCAAACATGGAATACTTTCAAAGTGTGTAAGAACTTCATGGATAATCAAACACATAAACAAGCAATGTCACATCTACTAAATACTGGTCAACATGCATTGTACCAAACATGGAATACTTCCAAAGTGTGTAAGAACTTCATGGATAGTCAAACACATAAACAAGCAATGTCACATCTACTAAATACTAGTCAACATGCATTGTACAAAACATGGAATACTTCCAAAGTGTGTAAGAACTTCATGGATAGTCAAACACATAAACTTACCATAAATGCACATTGATGAGATGTGACACTTTCTTATTAAAGAAATACTTTCTTATTAAGAAAATAAAAACAATGTTAAGTTTAAAAAGAAATGTAAAGACTAGTTATACAAGACTTAAAACTAAAATGATGTTTTACTACAATCTGAAGTTTGTACTTTATCATTAACAAAACTTAGCAAAGATCGTTAAAATATAAATAACGTTTTTAGGCGATATTTGTATTAACAATCTCCCCATTTTTGTTGATGACAAAACATAAACTTTATTTATAAGTAAGTCACTAGTTTTAGTGTTAAGTCTTATAAAGTTAGTATAAAAACTTGTTTTTGCTAAGAAGATGTGATATGCAAAAAAATTTTTTGAAACAAGTTTATATATAAATCCTCCCCCTTTTTGTCGAAACAAAAAGAAGAGTAGCGAGGCGGAAGTATGCACTTGCTCCCCCTTGGATGATACTCCCCCTAAATGGAGTGCCAAGAGAGGAGACATGGATTTTCACCCTACAAAACAAAATGTTAGTTGCCACACAAGACAAGTCATGAAAGCATTTCATGTGTAGAACACAACTAAGAGTTATGAAGTGGAATAATGCAATACTCATGCTCCCCCTTGAATATTAGTCCCCTAAATGGAGTATCAAGGAAGGAAAACATGGATAATGATCCTAAAAAAAGTTAGTTTCTAAAACACAAGATATATGTATGCTACCATAGCAAGGTATAGTTCACTTATTATACCTAAATGGTCAACAAACAATGCAAACCTTGTAGTAGAATGAAATTCATTTCATGTAAAATTTTGACTCTTAGAACGTCAAAGACAAGTAATTAGAACGAAATCATCCTACTTCTTAAAAATAAAGAAAAACGAAAAATAGACTAAGAACATAAAATGCTACAAGGAAATCATCATTTCTTTAATGAGAAACATTTTCCAAAAACAAGGCTAAGGTTGTTTAAGGATCAAAATGTGTGTTGGAGGGTGTAGCGGGTTTTGTTTTTAATGTTGTGGAGGTGACACGGTTTTGGTTTGTTGGTTTAAATGGTAAAACATTTTCCAAAAGAAACGGTTTTGTTTCATTTTGGAGACTCTAAACATGAGGTGGTGTTGGTGCTCTAAACTTGGTTTGTTGGTTTTAATGAGAAACAATTTCCAAAAGAAACGGTTTTGTTTCATTTTGGAGACTCTAAACTTGAGACTATCCAAAATGTGGTTTAGGATAAACCTCATTTTATTGGATAGGGTGAAACAACAATGGTTTTGGGTGGTGATACTCTTGTTGTGGTGGTTGGTTGTGGTTGAAAGACTCATTTTGGTCAAGCAATGACCTTGGTTATTCATTTGTGAAAGGTGGTGGTTTTGTTGGTCTTGGTGGAAGATCATTGAGATGCTTTTTATACGAAGAAAATAGAGATTCAAAGTGTTGGGAAGGTTCTTGTAGTGGTGGTAGTTATTGTTGTTGTGGTGGTTGTTGTTTGAACAAAATGGTGTAAGCTTGGTTATTTGTAAATGGTTACCATGAAGGTTTTTGTGAATGGGGTGAAACACAAATGATTGTAGGTGTGTATGACCTTGATCATTTGGAAAAATTGAGGATTTAGCATAACGGTAGGCCAAACTCTTAAGCAATGACGGTGGATGAGGTGCATCATCCAATGACTCGTTTGGTTGAAATATTGGTTGTTGATGGGTTTCCATTTCGGCAATGGTGTCAAAGAGTGACAATGATGGAGGGCTTGATGGTGTAGGTGATAGGTTTTCAAAAGTTTCCAATAGTGGATGTGATGATGTTGGTGGTTTATGGAAAAATTACATTGGTGTAAGTTATGGTGATTGATGGTTGAAAAATGTATATGTTTGTATTGCCATGTTTGGGAGAGGATGTTGAAGTAGCAAGATTGAGGAAATCTTGAATAGTGGTCATGTTGATGTTGCAAGGTATTAAATATGGTGTTGAGGCAGTAAGGTTAAGGAAGTCTTGGATAGGTGAAGAAATATCAAGTGATGAGCTTGATTTGATGGTTTTGTTGAAGCAACAAGGGTTGACACTAATCCTAGTGGTTTTAGCTTGATGATTCGGATGAGGTGTTTGATTTAGTTATCTCAAATCTTTGGTTTGCAAGAGTTTTGAGATTGAGAGAAGTAATGGTGTTGGTGTGAGTTTTGGGGTATTCTAAAGTGATCAAACTTAAAAAGAATTGTGGGAAGGAGTGTTTGGATTTGATGTGTTCCATACAAAAATTGAGGTTTCAAATGATTTGATGTCAATCCAATGGAATAGGGTGGAGTGAAAGACCAACATATGCACTCAATGTTTGTGATCATGGGATGTAATTTGGTTGAAAATGTTCCAATGGGTTGAAGGATCCTTTAAAAGAGTTCATTGGGTTGGTTATGTTTGAATTTGAATTTTTGGTGGGAAGTAACTTCCAAATTGTTTTAGTGAGTGAGAGTTGTCCTAATATGGTTATTGGAGTTAAGGGAAGATGTTTCTCACTAAAGATAATGGTTTAACACTTTACAAGTTTTGAACTTAAGAAAAATGACAAAAATTTTCTGTAGGTGACTGGCGGAACCCTCGCGATACACAGGCGGAACCCTGTTTTGGGCTCCGTCTGGTCCGTTGGGCCATTTCTGGGTTGCCCAGAAATTTCACTGGCGGAACCCAATCTAGGGTGCCGCCAGATCCGCCAGACCTGAAAAAGTACACAGTCCGCGATTTTGGCCCGCGAGACGATTTTCAAATTTTTCAAAAACTCCTAAAATCAAAAATATAATGCATATCTGGTTAGGAAATGTAAAAAATGAACATGTAAACACTCATATCATATGACTTTGACCGGGGGCTAACGATATTCACTAAACTTAGTGAAATTTACCATAAGCATAAAAATTGACAAACACCTCAAATATTGTCATTATGCATAAAAGCTCATACAAACTTAATCTGACAAACGTAATAAAGCATGAACGTGAAAAACAATACAAATCACATAGTTTAACACATACAAGGTTCTAAAACCTTCATAAGCCAAACACTCCTCAATCACGATTCTCACAACCGATCTATCTTCTTATTGAACTTGCTTAAGTACCTTCCAAAGCACTTGAAAATTCCTTTGTTTTTGTTTTTTTTTTTGAACTCTTCGGATGCATTGTCAATGACGGGGAGTTCTTGAAGGTAGTCTAAAGGAGGTAACTTAGAGTTAGGAAGTTTATCATCCTCGCTTATGTCAGATGATGATGATGATGGTGTAGGTGAGCGAGTACGTTTGCCCTTACCTTTGAAAACTCGTTTATCACTTAGAGGAACGAAGATGTAGGGAACGAGAGAATAGTCAAGGCACATTCCATTATCGTTAGGAGGAATGGGTGAGATTGCTCTAAAGAGGCGGGTGAGAAGCATTCCATAAGGAAGAGCGGTTGTTCCTACCAAAGGTATGTCGGCCATTCTTTTGGCGAGGTAATAGGCTAAGTTAAAAGGTTGACCGGTGGAAATGCTATAGAGCATGTAGCTAAGACATGTGTTGACATGATCTCTATTTCCTATGGAACTTATAACGTTGGCTCTAAGAATCACTTCTCATTTCTTAAATTGTGGTTTGAGCTCATTGATTTTCATACCAAAAGGGTCCTTATCTACCTCTTTACCCGATCGATTCTTCCTAGTTGTTGAGGTTCTAACAATTAGATGCTCACGAATTGCTTCCTTATTCGCAAGCGGATTGTCATATGGATGAAAACGCTCAATGGAGTCAAGACTAGAAAGAGGCCACTTATTCGTGTAGAGACATGTACCAATATTAGGGACACCAAGAATTGTTGAAAAATCTTTCAAGGATATGATGTTTGGTATTTGATTGGTTTTAAAGGTTAGTGAGAATTCACCATCGTCATCGAAGTAAAGGGTTGCATAGAATTCTAAAATGAACCTAGAACAAATAGGATCGTCGATTTCTAAGAGACACTCAAAGTTGATTATGGCAAGTTCCGTGTAGAGGTTTGTACCTTCTAAGAAGGATGGATCAATGGTTCTACCCTTATGGACATATCGTTTTTCTAAGGCTTTGAAAACAACGATTTGAGTTTGAGTAAGACTTTTGGTTTTGTGGTGTTTGGGTAGGTACTTGATGGTGTCCTTGTGGTCGTAGTGAGTTAGAGGAGGCATTATGATTCCTAGAAAATCAAAATTTCACATTTTAGTCTAAGTGAACGACTATTGTAATGTGTATGCTCTAGTGTGTGCTTATATGAAAACAATGTGGAGGTGCGGTTAACTTGACTTATTTTGATGCTTAAAAACGTTTTATAATGCAAGTGATGTTTCAATGACGTTTTTCATTTGTTTTAACAATGTGGTGAACGGTGGTAAAGTATGGTTGACGACCGAGAGTGGATATGTGAAATGAGGTGGTGATTGATTGGCAACACTTAAAGCTTGGATATCTTCTTTGTGTTCTTCACTTGCTAGAAAGTGGAAGAGACGCATTTCATAATGAAATTCACTTGATTTTTGATGACATAGACAAATATGTTAATGAGAGTATGGATATGACAATTTCCCTTTGTTTCAAAGAGCGACACAAGGGTGAACATAGGTTTATGTATCATGAAAGGTGGTTTAATCTTAATAGGTTAGGTTATAGTGGGGATGATACACTTGTTTGGTTACATTGTGGAATCTTCTTGTGAAGATAACTAGATGGAGTTATTGGTGAAGATGATATTGACTCTTGGTTTCTTTGAGGGCATGGAAATGGTGGATGACTCGATATTGATAGGACAAAGGATAACTCGGTATCTCATTTCACATTGGTTGTTTGAGGTTTGAGTGATGAAAGGTTATGAGGAAGATGCTTGAAGTTCTGCTCATTTTGTGAATCTCATGGGCTGAGATATATCACAAGGTGAATGTGATGAAATGATGGTGAAAGAACAAGTGAATGATTAAGTTAAGAGGGTGTTTGGTTTAGAAATTAAAAATAAAACATCCTACAGATTTGGCGGACCAGGCGGAACCAAAGGGAGGGTTCCGCCCGTATGGTCTGAGGGTTCCGTGGGAATTGCAGGGAGAAATTCAAAAAGGATTGTCTTGATTTTTGTGGTTTTATCCTAATGTTCAAAACTAAGGTTTTAGGTCTTATGAGTCCTTGACTAAGCCTAG
This sequence comes from Artemisia argyi, assembly GCA_030686995.1. NCBI lineage: Eukaryota > Viridiplantae > Streptophyta > Magnoliopsida > Asterales > Asteraceae > Artemisia > Artemisia argyi. The sequence goes on along the minus strand of CM060697.1, from coordinate 15,111,115 downwards.
GGATGATGAATGCTTCTCATTCAAGAGGTTTTGTGAAAACGCTGATAGAATGGTTAACGTATATGACTTTCTTAGTTAAGATGTTCCTCAATGAACATTTTTACCAAGACGATGATGATGGATCACAATATGTCAATTAAGAACATAATGGATTGAATTGTCGCTGAAGTCGATGCTTCCTTTGTTGAAGGGATAACAATGTTGATGAGATGAATTTCGTTGTCGACGTGAGTTAGCTTGTTCAAGTGGAGCTTGTTGATGTGCTTCTCCATCCGAAACTAATTTGAGAACCTTACGTGTTTTGGAGAATCATTGGGTAAGTAAGTATAAAAGTGCAAGTACCACTTGTGCTTTTCTTATCAACTTATTACCGACATAATTCCATTTGGCATACACTATGGTTTCTATTCCCGTTTTTTTTTTTTTTTCTTTTTTTATTTATTTTTTTTTTTTTATTTTTTTTTTGGAATACCATAATCCTAGTTGTGTAGTACCTTATGATGTATCCAAACAAGCTCAACTAAAGAGTTGTTTAAGGATCTTCTTTAACACGAGCACATAGACAAATGCTAAACATAATGTTGGATCTAATTGTTATGGGAACAAGTAGTCTTCCGAACATTTCTCTACGTTTAGTTTTACCTACGGATTTACTAATCTCATTCTTGATAAGTCATCAATAACTTAACCATTAAGAACAAGAGAGTAACTAGGAATGTCTTTAAGTTAAAATCCCTTGCTTTTGGAGCTTGCTTTTATAATAAAAAAGACTTTCAAATATTGACACTTATAATCACATGATTACTTCGAAACATTTATTTTGTTTCACTAGTTGTTTTACTCTAAATTCCAAAAACTGTTATTGTTGAATTTGTTTAGACACAACTATGACCTATAAATCAAGTTTTATAACTTATGTCAATTTTGCTTGATTCAATGTTTGACTCAAGGTGAGAAGATGTTATTTTGTACTTTTATTCTTAATGTTTTACACAACATACTTGTCTTGCCATCATTGGACTTTCGACTAAGTCATCATCTACCAAATATGATATCTTAGAAGGAAGAGATCACTCGTTAAATGTTATATTCAACGACTCCTCGACTCTTTAGGTTTTCTTACTTAAGACACTATGAACTCTATTTGTTTTGAAAAAGTCCAAGAGGTACAACATCATGAGACTAAGTGTCACATTTGATGTGTAAAACCTAGATGTTGAAAACTCATTTTCTTCCACACATCTTAATGTATGCTAATGTGATTTATTTCACGTTATGTGTTTATGTGAGATTATCATAAAGGAGTGATTGAAGAAAACACAATTTAAGACTCAAAGTATGGTGTTTGAGAATGTTGTTTAACAAAGGTTTGTTTTGCAAGCATCACAAAAGTGTTGAACATTTTAACACTTAGGAAATTGTCAGTTAGCTCACTTGTAAGCAAGAGTTGAGTGAGACTCACTCAAGAGTTTCTCGTGTTTATCTATTGATGGTTAAAGAACCGAAACACCTTAAATCTCCTACTAGTACTAATGATGAAATTCTATGTTGCATAGAATCTAATCTTAGTTATTACTAATAGCAGGTAAACACTTTAGAGTATTACTAATGACACACATTCCAACACATAATGCTAGAAACAAGAGACAATCAAAGTCAAGTTGAAGTAATGCGTACCTTTTAAATTGCATAGAGATGCTATCAAGAGGATAAACACTACGCGTAAAATCTTGGTTTGACGACACGCTTTGAAACTCAATTACTCATGTATCCAAGAAGGTTAGATAATCATATAAAAGCATAGAGCATGATAATCTTAAACTTTTTATCATGAGTTTCTATTAGAGATTGAATTATCTCTAAATCTCTCTTCTAGGTTAGACAAATTTCACTTGTTTTGTTTTACTAGTTGATGGTGCTTTTGAGTTAAATCCTAATCCGGTTTTATCTTTAAACACCCTTTGACTCTTCAACAATCTTTCAAGAGATTTTGAGCTTTCATCAAATTTAACTAATATTTTTCCTTTCTCATTTTGCTTTTTAATCTCATGTTTGTAATCTAGACATAATTTACATTCTAGATCAATTTCAACATTATTCTCAATCCTAGACATTTTATCTTCTAACAAGATTTCCTTTTCAAAGATATTCTTAAAAGATTTTGAAGACTCATTGTTAAAGATAGTTTTCAGGTCCATGTTGTATAAACGTTTTTAGACTCATTTTCTAGTTTAGAAAACTCTCGGATAAATTTTCCAAAGCAAAAGTGTCTGGTTTCAAAATATACCTTGCTTGATGTTTTATCTAGTTGAGAATCACAAACCGGATGGTTGGCTTCATCTTCATCCGTGTTATTCCATGAATCGCAAGCAAGTCCACTAAGAGCTCAACCCGAGTAATCATCTTCACTTACACCTTCATTTAAAACATTTAAACTAGTTGCACATGTATTCATCACAACTAAATGTCTATCTATTAATATTTCTAAGACTTCTAATTCATATGTGAGATCAAATTGATCATCTTTGACTTGACATATTTCTTGATGAAAGTTTAACATATTTTTCCAAATGTCATTAGCCGTTTGACAAAAATACATTCTTTCATATTCGGTACTAAAGTTTTATAAATCATTGTTTTAGCTTTAGTATTTTTATAAAGTTTAAGATAGTTATCTTGGTTTTCAAAAAATTGTTTTCTTTGGTTTGAAATCACCAAAAGAAATAACATGCCAAAGATCTTGATCAATTGATTTCACATAGTTTTCAAAATTACTTTTCCATTCAAGTAAGTTTTCTTTTTCAAATAGCGGTGGGTTTTGAATAGGTTGCCCTTCTTTGAGATTTTCAAAATCCATGGATCGATCCAAGTTTTAAAATACATTCTATTTTAAAGATCTTGAGTAACGTAGCTCCTGATGCCAATTGTGGAAAACTAGAAGGGGGGTTGAATAGTTTACCGCTTTTTAAATCCTTTTTTTTAAACTTGAATATCCTTTAAAAACTTTACGTTTGCTTAAAGATATAAACACAACGTTATATGTTTGATTCTTTGAAAAGCTTTTCATGTGAATAACAATTATAACTTTACTTGTTTCATACTTTGAAAAGCTTTGCTTGTGATGATCCTAACTTTTCTTGTTTAGTTCTTTGAAAAGCTTTACTTTTGTTTGAAGATATAAACACAACTTTACTTGTTTAATTCTTTGAAAAGCTTTATATGTGACTATCAATTCTAACTAAAAGACAACATGTAATAAGCAAAGATAAAGAAAGAAATGATCAAACCACAACACGATTGTTTATCGTGGTTCGGCTACAAGGACTCTTTTTCCTTGCCCTACATCCACGCCCCGAGTTTCCAACTCGAGAGTTATAAGCACTAATCAACAAGCTCCTTTCACCGATGGAGAAAACCTTTACAACGTCGCTTATACTTTTACCGACACTAAGCTAGATGTCGAGTTCTTTTACACGGGTACAACCACTCCCATCGTCGCTTACACTTTTACCGACACTAAGCTAGATGTCGAGTTCTTTACCAAGGGTACAACCACTCCCGTTAGTTCTTTTACAAGGGTACAACCACTCCCGACACACTATGTATTTTGAGGCCTAAAATACAAACCGATCACTTCTATACAAGATACACATGAAGTATAAACTACCAAAGTCTATACATGACAAAGCTAACAAGTCTTGCAACTTAGAGTTGAAACTTGTAACTTCTTAGATGAATATGTGAACTCCTTTGCTACAAAAGAGAATCACACAAGTTAGTAGCTACTGAGTATGATGAGAGAATATGTGTAAAATATGACTCTAAGTGATAAGGGATTTCTTGCAAGTGCTTTGGTATTTATACCAAAGGAAGTCAGCAGTCTGGCGGACACGGCGGCACCCTCAGAAGGGGTCTGCCCGTGTTCCTCCAGGGGTCCGCCAGAACTGTTCAACCTAACTTACAATAAATCACTCCAAAACAAACAATGTCACATCTACTAAATACTAGTTAACATGCATTGCACCAAACATGGAATACTTCCAAAGTGTGTAAGAACTTCATGGATAGTCAAACACATAAACAAGCAATGTCACATCTACTAAATACTAGTCAACATGCATTGTACCAAACATAGAATACTTCCAAAGTGTGTAAGAACTACATGGATAGTCAAACACATAGACAAGCAATGTCACATCTACTAAATACTAGTCAACATGCATTGTACCAAACATGGAATACTTCCAAAGTGTGTAAGAACTTCATGGATAGTCAAACACATAAACAAGCAATGTCACATCTACTAAATACTAGTCAACATGCATTGTACCAAACATGGAATACTTCCAAAGTGTGTAAGAACTTCATGGATAGTCAAACACATAAACTTACTATAAATGCACATTGATGAGATGTGACACTTTCTTATTAAAGAAATACTTTCTTATTAAGGAAGTAAAAACAATGTTAAGTTTAAAAAGAAATGTAAAGACTAGTTATACAAGACTTAAAACTAAAATGATGTTTTACTACAATCTAAAGTTTGTACTTTGTCATCAACAAAACTTAGCAAAGATCGTTAAAATATAAATAACGTTTTTAGGCGATATTTGTATTAACACTGAGCTTTTCACAAATCAAAGTCCCTCAGCTCATCTTTAAAAATCTGTGTTCAGCTTATTTTTAGGATTTTTATTCAAGCTTGTACAATAGCTTATTTAAGCCTGCAGGGCAAGTTCTGTTTTTGCACCAGGGCACTTTAGGCAATTGGTCAAACTTTCAAACCCCCCTCCAGGGTGCAAACCAAAACCTTAGCTCTTGATTTTTAGCTTTTTGAAAAGCTCATCAGTAGTGCTTTTAGGATTAATCATAAAATTGGATCTCAGTACTAAGTAGCATAGCTTATTTGGCCTTGAAAGTTTGCTTATTTCAACTCTTTATACTGAGTCATCTGCATAAGTGACCCATATTCCCAAGACCATAGCTGATTCATTAGTGGGCCCCACCCTTAGCTTATTGGCTTTTTGGAAAGCCAAGCAGCCCATCTTGATAGATCAGGGCTTATTTCACCATTTCTAGCTTATCTAATAGGGCTGCTAGTAGCTTTTAGTTTGTCCCATTTGACTGTGTACACTTAGTGGTCAGTGTGCATTTGGCTTTTTGCCAAATTTCATAAGCTCACACAGAGCTTATTGGTAGGAGTTAAGCCTTCATTTTTGGCTTATTTGAAAGCTTTCCAGGTGAGCTTGTTGGTTCAAGCCTCATTTTGGATCTCTAAGCTTATTTGTGGACCCCACAAAGGTCCAAAGGTCCCTGTGTTTGGCCTGTTTTGGCCTAGTGTTTTGCTAAGTGCTTATTTGTCTCATAATTGCTTATCCAGAGTATTTATTTGTTCCTTTTGTCTTATTTCAAGTTGATATACACCTGTTTGAGCTTATTTGTTCATTTGATAGCTTTTTCTCAAAATCACAAGTCCTAATAAGCTATTAAGTCCACTAATAAGCATAAGGGGGTGCACATAGCTTATTATTAAGCTATAACAAAAGTGTTTTCATAAAAGTTACTTATTTTTAGCTTATTATCATCTGTCAATAAGAAAAACCAACAAAAACCAACTTTAAAAATAGTGATAGCTTCTATTTAATAGGATTTATCTTTTTAATTTTTCTTTTCAGCTTATTATTAAGCACTTCATCATTTTTATATTTTTCTTAATTTTCTTTCATCTTAAAGTTTTTTCAGTAATTTTTCTAGATTTTTCTCTTTTCATTTAGTAATTATTAGAATTAATAATAGCTTAATTAATTAATTAAGTAATATTAGTAATTAAATAATTTTATTAAATTTTAATTAATAACAGTACCTTTTTATATTTTTCCTAGGTTTTATAAATCATTTAATATTTTTAGAAAATAGTTTCTTAATTTCTACTGTTCATTTTCTAATTTTCTTAATTAATTTAGTTAAATTAGATAATAATTAATAAATAAGTAAGTAATTAGTAAAATAGTCTAAATAAAATTTTTAGAAACTTTTTATAATTTTTTAGGATTCTTGATATGGTTAATTAGATTTATAAATTTTTCTTTAATTTTCTAAATCATTTTTAGTATTATTAGTAATTTAAAATAGTTTAATAGAAAATCCGCAAAAAGACAAAAATACATATTTTTAATTTTTATTTTTATTTTAAGTTATTTTAGATTTTTAGAAATTAATTTTGCAATTTTGCTAGTTTAAATTTGTATTATTAAGTTTTTAATTTAATTAGTTTTAATTAAAAAGTTAAATAGTTTTAATTTAAATAATTAATATTAAATAATAAAATAATCAAAAAAATAATTTTTTTTTTAATTTCATTTTCTTTTATAATTAAGTATGTAAAATTTTCATTTGCACCTGACTCCTCCTAAACCAACCAGTCAACCGTGTGCAGTTGATAGGCCCACCTAGGAGAAAGTGCAAGTTATTATTAACCGTGGAAATATAGGGAAATCCCCGGGTCCCAACGAGATTGAAATTGTATTTTGAACGTTTAAGGGAATGAGTGGTACTGAGGACAGTAACAAAAATGATTGAGGAATGATTATACTAATGATTGCTTAGTATTTAGATAATATGAAAAGATATAAACAATAACAGAGATACACACAAAAGCACAAATTAGAAAATCAGATAACAGACAGAGAAAAGTGGGTCTTATCAAATTACAAACTACAGGGGGTACAATTGAAACTTTTTAAAACTTAAAATTAAAAGAAAATTTAAAATGATATTAAAATTATGAAAATGATTATTTTAATATTTAATTACTATTTAATTAATTAAAACTATTTAATAAGTAAATTAAACCTAAGTTAAATTAACTAAAAATTATAAAGATTACAATTTAAACTAAAAACTTGCAAAAATAATTTTTGAACCTTAAAAAGAACTTGAAGAAAGTATAAAAAATGAAAGTAAATATTTTTGTCTTTTTATGAGTTTTCTATTAATTAAAAACTATTTATCTTAATTAAACTAATTAAATTATTTTAAATTACTATTAATACCTAAATGACTTATAAAATTATGGAAAAATTTATAAAACTAATTAACCATTACAGGAATCCTAAAAAATTATATAAAGTTACTAAAAATTATATTTAAGCTATTTGACTAATTAATTACTCATTAATTAATTTAAATCTAATTTAATTAAATTAAATAAGAAAATTAGAAAATGGACAGTGGAAATTATGAAATTATTTTCTAAAAGTCTTAACTAATTTATAAAACCTAGGAAAATATAAAATTATACTGTTGTTAATTAAAATTAAAGAAGACTAATTAATTACTAATATTACCTATTTAATTATTTAAACTATTTCTAAATCTAATAAATAGTAAACTGCTTAGGAAAAATCTAAGAAAATTATTTTAACTACTTAAAGGTAATAGGAAATTAAGAAAATTATAAAATTAGACAAGTGCTTATTAATAAGCTGAAAGGAAAATTAAATAGATAATTTTTATTAAATAGAAGCTATCACTATAATTAAGTTTGGCTTTTTCTGGTTTTTCTTTTATAAAACTAATAAAATACTTAAATTATGAAACTTTTACAAAGAAAACTAATTTAGAAACCCAGAATAAGCACTGAGAGTGCTTATTACCCTTGACAGTTGACTAAGTTTGACCACACAAAGAAATAAGCTAAAATGGAGTTATGTGGGGTCCACACTGGTTAAGTCAGGTTCACCTAAGTAATTTTGACTTATTTGAACTAGATTTAATAAGAGAAGCTCATGTAATAAGCTAATAAGTCACAATAAGCAACTGCTTATAGGGTGACTGAGACAGAAATGGGACAGATTTCAGGTGGGTCCCAGTGATGCACAGGTCAAACAAAGGGTCAACTCTTGAACCTTGGTAGGAGGGGGGTTGTAAGAACCAAGATTTGGAGTGTGGGACCCACTGGGGTAGCCACAAACTACCACCAAAGTGGTGGTGGTGAGATGATGGTCTGTGTAGCAGGGGAGCTTCTTCCCCTGCAAGTGTTTTTGGATGGGTGTAACTTGCACAAGAAAAATCTTAAAAATGAAATAGATGCAGGAAACTAAAGTTAAGCTGGTATACTAACACCTCAATAAGTTTCAAAGCTTAAGATTGAACACAAAATTCTAGATAAATCATGCCATTTTCAGGATTTCTGAGGTTGTGCACTTTTTGACTTTTTAATTTATGAACTAACTTTGACTTATGTGAACTTCTGATTGATCATACTTACTAAATAAGTTGTTATAAGCTAAGATTAAGTTAAATTAGGCTAGGTTACTAACTTATGTGATGATATGGTGAGATTTGGACCTCAATTCCTATAACAGTTAACTGTTAAGGAGTATAGGTGAAGATTTTGACTTTGGGTGTATGAAATCCCAATTTTATGCCTTAAGTGACCTAAATTTCACTACTGCAACCTAGTGAAACACAAATAAACACCAAACAACAACAAGGGCTTAGATCACTAGCTTGTTCCAAACACTCCCTTAACTGTCTGATGTGGGGTTTTTTCAAAGCAAACAGTTTATTTAAACCATACAATTAACACAAATCCTTTTATTATGCTTGTGTAAACCTGTTTAAGTCCAAATATACCAACAATAGCAACTACAACTTAGAAATCAAAATCAAGCTTCATATTACTAAATTATGAAATACTAAACAACTATTAATTTCAACAAACAACTATGCTACTTAAGATTATATTATCACTAAATTACTTTAAATGAACACAGAAAAACAAAATCTAACAAACACAATAATGAATATAGGAAATAAGCTTTAAAATAGATAGATTGCTTACAAGCTAAAGACTGTGAGGATCAATGACCAAGAACCAAGAACCTAAATTCCTCCCTGAGGATCTAAACCTAAATCCAAAGCTTCCTTATGCTTCCAAATCACTTCAGAATCCCAGAAATCAAAACCAAATCCCACAGTTGACTTTTGTTGACCAATTTTATATTTGTGGAATTTTTTAACTTATACTAATTTGTAAGTTACTAAAAGCTTTATTGAGCTTATTAAGATTGTGAGGTGGAAGGGAGTAGGTGGGGTGAGCTGGAAGTTGAGGTGGTGATGGAAAAACCACCCTGGTATTGGGTTTCAGGCTGGGGGTGAGGGTGGTGAGCAGTGGTGGTGGTTTTGGGGGGGAGGTCAAACGGGTCAAACCCCGTTTTTATTATATTAAGGGTGTGGGCCGAGGGTTGTTTGGGCCTAGGAAAAATGGGTGGGCTGGATTGTGTTTGGATTGGATTTGGTTTGGTTTTGGTTTATTAATAAAAGGGTCCGGTTGGTATGTGGTATTAAGCAAGGACCAATTTTGTAATTTGGTGAATTTTGAGGGTCTGATTTTGTAACTTTTCCAAACTACTTCCAAGGACTAAACCTGCATTTAAACCAAACACAAGGACAAAAGATGTAATTTTTCCATTTTTAAAACCCAGGGACCTTTTCTGTCAATTCCTCAAACTCTAGTGACCAAACTGTAATTTTCTGAATTTTGAAGGGTTTAAGTTGTAATTTCCAAAAAGTTATCATAAGGACCAATTATGCCATTTAAGAATAGTTCAAGGTTTATTTTTCATATTATTCCATTTTCAAAACCTTAAGAACTATATTTGACATTTTTGAAACTTGAGGACTAAACTTGTCATTTTGCAATTTTTAACTTTAAAGGACTAATCTTGATAACTTATGAATCCCTAAGGACCTTTGATGATATTTTTCATGTTTTGATTTACCAGGGACTAGTTTTGACAACTTTTGAAACTTGAGGGACTGAAACTGCCAATTATGCAAACTTTGTACGTTTTTTATTTGTTTTTGATTATTTTGCATTTGAAACATATAAAACACACTTCTAAGATATTTTCAGTATTTTGATGCATATTTGTGTGTTTTTGGATGTTTTGGCAGTTCGGATTGGTATAAAATGATGAGTATTTAGACACTCATCAATCCCCCACACTAAACTATTGCTAGTCCCTAGCAATCTTTTGAGAAAATTTTAATGGATTTTTACTCTTTACCAAAAGCCATCACTTCTGGAGTAGCCAGATGTAAGAATAGTGGCACACCTGATAACCGTGTGATTTTGAGCAAACTACCAGCTGTCAACGGATTTGATTTGTCTTTACCAAAAGCCGTTTGCTTCTGGACTTGCCAACTCTTGATGGAATAGTCAACATCTTGGTGAGCTGATTACCAATTATGGTTTTTCCACGGCCTTTACCACAAGCCATAATCTTGCGGGCTAGCCAACTCATTCGCTTTATGGGATATGGGGAGTTGAGGAACCATACAATTTTGTGAAAATTACAAGCCATCAACGGATTTGAGATGTCTTTACCAAGAGCCGTTTGCTCCTGGACTAGCCAATCCTTTTGTGGGTTAGACATGGTGGATTGATAACCATTATTTGCATTTCTAAGTGTGAAAAAACTTTAAATTTTGATCAAATGGGGGTTCTTGATGGAACATGTGTTTTGAATTCGTGAGAACTCTCCCCCACACTTAGAACTGAATATTGCCCTCAATATTCAAAGTATTTGGTGTCCCACCAAGACTTAGAACGTAAGAAGGAAATACTATTAACCTTTTGTTTTAGTCTATTTATATATACAAACGCACTTTTTTTTTTTTTTTTTTTTTTTTTTTTTTTTTTTTGAAAAAATATATACATATGTACAACATGTGGTTCATCTCCCCCACACTAGGGTGGTAGAAATGGGAAAGAAGACAGAAATATGGGTGAAAACCCATATTGCTACTGTTTTTGATTACCGAGTCGCTAGCTTGACTCGACCTCGAATTAAATTGTCCATGAGGAAGCTACTGTTTTTGTTTACCGAGTCACTAGCTTGACTCGACCCCGAATTAAATTGTCCTTGGGGAAGCTACTGTTTTTGTTTACCGAGTCGCTAGCTTGACTCGACCCCGAATTTATTGGTCCATGGGGAAGGTTTGGAGATCCGGGACAACCATTGGTTGTATGTCCCCTCCAAAATAGTGTTTTAACCGATGACCATTTACTTTGAAATTGGGACCGTCGGGTTGCAATAACTCAACAGTTCCATATGGGTATACTTTTGCTATAGTAAATGGTCCAGACCAACGGGTTTTTAGTTTACCCGAGAAAATTTTTAATCTTGAATTGAAAAGAAGAACTCTGTCACCAACGTTGAAAACGCGGTTCTTAATTTTAGAGTCATGTATCTTCTTAGTCTTTTCTTTATAGATTAAAGAATTTTCGTAAGCTTGATCACGTAATTCATTTAGTTCATTTAGTTGAACTTTACGGTGATCACCCGCTGTCTGAAGGCCGAAATTTGCATGTTTTAAGGCCCAATAGGCCTTATGTTCTAATTCGATCGGAAGATGACATGCTTTCCCGTACACTAGCTTATATGGAGTACACCCGATGGGTGTTTTGTAAACAGTGCGGAAAGCCCATAATGCATCGTCCAGCTTATCCGACCAAGAGGCACGGTTTTCACCAACCGTCCTCTCAAAAATTCTCTTAATACCCTGATTTGAGACCTCCACCTGCCCACTTGTTTGGGGGTGATATGCTGTCGAAAGACGGTGAGTTACTCCATATTTCAGCATCACTCTTGCAAATTGTTCATTACAGAAGTGAGAGCCACGATCACTGATAATGGCACGAGGAGTCCCGAATCTGGCAAAGAGAGACTTTAGAAATTTAACGACTACTCGGGCATCATTGGTGGGTAAAGCTTTTGCTTCAACCCATTTTGACAGATAGTCGACAGCCACGAGTATGTATTTATTCCCTCGTGAAGACGGGAATGGCCCCATAAAATCAATGCCCCACATATCAAATATTTCACAGACTTAGATGACATTTTGCGGCATCTCATTCTTTTTGGAAATATTCCCGTGAAGCTGGCAAGCATCACAAGTTTTGATAAGTTCATGGGCGTCTTTATAGATCGTGGGCCAAAAGAATCCTGAATCAAAAACCTTTTTGGCGGTGTAGTTTGGGTTATGATGTCCCCCCGTGGGTCCATCATGACAAGCTTTAAGAATTTCCATGGCTTCTTGGCCATGGACACATCGTCGGATGACTTGATCCGCACATATTTTGAATAAGTAGGGGTCGTCCCAGAAGTAATGTTTTACATCTTTAAAGAATTTTCTTTTCTGTTGGGACGACATCCCTTTCACAACGAAATTTCCCGCATGGTAATTTGCAAAGTCGGCAAACCATGGGGTAGTGGCATCATCCCGGGTAGAGATTAGATTTAGAGTCTCCAGAGGAAAAGTTTCATTAATTTCTTTTCTCTCGAGAATATCCTGATGAGGATTTTCTAACCGGGATAAGTGATCAGCTGCAAGGTTCTCTGCTCCTTTTTTATCTCTTATGAGAATATCGAATTCCTGAAGGAGCAGGACCCAACGGAGTAGTCTTGGCTTTGCGTCCTGTTTAGTGAATAGGTATTTCAAAGCCGAATGGTCCGTATACACCACGCTTTTGTTTAAGATTAAGTAAGACCGAAATTTTTCAAAGGTATATACCACAGCTAATAATTCTTTTTCTGTGGTGGTATAGTGTGTTTGAGCTTCATTCATGGTCTTACTTGCGTAGTGTATTGGCTGGAAATTTTTGGGTTTACGTTGCCCCAGAACTGCACCAATAGCATAATCGCTAGCATCGCACATAAGTTCAAAGGGTAAGTCCCAGTCGGGGGCAACAAGGATTGGTGCTTCGGTGAGTTTTTTCTTTAAAGTAGAAAAAGCTTTGATGCACTTGGGGGAAAAGATGAAAGGAGCATCCTTTTCAAGAAGATGAGTCATGGGCCAGGCTATTTTTGAGAAATCCTGTATGAATCTCCGATAGAACCCGGCATGACCGAGGAAACTCCTTATTCCTTTAACAGTGGTGGGATGAGGCAGTTTAGCAATAACATCAATTTTGGCCTTATCGACCTCAATCCCATTTTTTGAAATTTTATGGCCGAGGACAATGCCCTCCTTAACCATAAAATGGCTCTTCTCCCAGTTTAGACAAAGATTAGTGTTTTCACAACGTTGAAGCATTTTTTCTAAATGGGAGAGGCATGAGTCGAAAGAATTCCCGATGACTGAGAAGTCATCCATGAATACCTCCATGGTTTTTCCGATCATGTCATGGAAAATAGCCATCATGCACCTCTGGAAAGTGCCTGGAGCATTGTATAACCCAAAAGGCATGCGGCGATAGGCAAATGTTCCGTAAGGGCATGTGAAGGTAGTCTTCTCTTGATCCTGTGGATCAATGGGAATCTGGAAGTAACCCGAGAAGCCATCGAGGAAACAATAATACTCATTCCCCGCTAGTCTTTCGAGCATTTGATCCATTAAGGGCAGAGGAAAATGGTCTTTGCGGGTGGCTTCGTTAAGCTTTCTGTAATCTATACATACTCGCCACCCTGTAATCAAACGAGTTGGTATCAACTTGTTATCCTCATATGTGATAACCGTAATGCCACCCTTTTTTGGAACACAATGTATTGGGCTAACCCAAGGACTATCTGATATAGGGTAAATCAATCCCGCATCAAGAAGTTTGATAACTTCTGCCTTTATAACTTCGTGGATTTTGGGATTTACCCTTCTTTGATGCTGCACGGCAGGTTTAAAGTCGTCTTCCATTAGGATTTTGTGTGTACAAAAATCCGGGTTAATACCCTTTATGTCTGAGAGCTTCCAAGCAATTGCTTGCTTGTGGGACTTTAAAACCTTAAGCAGCGCAGTTTTCTCCTCATCCTTTAAGTATTTTGCAATAATGACTGGTAACTTATCGTTACCTTCCAAGAATGCATATTCTAGATGAGGAGGCAGGTCCTTAAGTTCGACCTCGGGGAAATCATCATTTTTCTCAACATATTTGACTTCCGCCTTATGAAGTTGTGGAGGTAGAACAGGAATGGGAGAAAGATCTTTGTTCAATAACTTCTCAAGGAGAAGTATATCCCTCTCCGGGTCAATCTCTTGGTTATCAATTCCTTCGGGAACTGAATCACTTTTGAGAAAGGCCTCTAATTCCTCAAGGACGAAATCACTTTCCTCAAACGGAGTGAGGGAAGGAGAAGAATTAGCGATTATGGGGTGAGAAGAGGGAGTGGGATTGCCACTTGGAGAATTATCAGCGAATCCAAGGATTTCCTGAGCATACTCCTCGGATGCAATGTCAATGACATCAATTCGGTTGACCGATTCAGCATCATAATTCGAGGAGTATCTCAAGGTTTGATCAAGGTTGAACGTTATCGCTTTAGTGCCAACTCATAACGTGATTTCCTCATCGAAAACATCGATTAATGCACGACCCGTCCTTAAGAATCCCCTCCCAAGAATAAGAGGAACTCTCGGATCTGCATCGAAATCAACAACGACAAAGTCTGCCGGAAAATGGAACTTTCCCACTCTTACAAATACGTCCTCGGCAATACCAAGGGGACGTGAAATTGAACGGTCTGCAAGCTCGAGAGTCATGCATGTGGGACTAAGTGCCTGAAGAGAGAGCTTTTTCCAAACTGAGTGGGGCATTAAGTTGATGCTTGCACCAAGATCGGCCAAGGCAAAACACTCAACCATCCCCGGGAAAATACATGGTATTAGAAATCTCCCGGGGTTTCCTAGCTTCTCGGGAAGCTGTTTCAACAGAACTGCAGAGCAGTTCTCATTGAGTGGAGTTCGTGCCATCTCAAACAGTTTTTCTTTATTGCTCAACAGGTTTTTGATTGTCGATGCGAATTTGGGCATTAAAAGAAGAGCATCCGCGAAACTAATATCGAAGTGTAGTTCTTGAAAAATCTGAAAGAATTTTTCCATCTGATGATTAGCTTTTTCACGGAGCTTCTGGTCTTGCAATCGTGAGGGATATGGAATTGTTGGTTTTGGGTTGGCTTTTGGATTTTCAACAGGACCTTCGGTAGTTTCAAACACGACTCTTTTAGGGGGAGTCGGGACCGGGATAACTGGAGGAGGGATGTCATTGGTACCTCTGTTATTATTAGGAAGTACCGTATCCGTAGTATCCTCAGTTTCACATTCCTCTACCGGGATAGGAGAAGAGGTAGACGGAGCTGTAGGTCCTTGGTAAGAAACTCCACTTCTTGTGGTGATCGCCTTTACATCGCCCCTCGGATTAGCGATCGTGTTGCTAGGTAAAGTAGTACCTGAGCCCGAGGTTCGATCATTTAAAGACTTCTGCAAATTAGATATTTGACTAACCAGCATTTTGTTCAGTTCATCTTGGGATGTCATAAACTGTTTTAATAACTCATCATGTGATGGTCCAGTTGGAACAATGGCTTGATTTGGGTTTGGAAAATTTTGAGCCCGATTGTTCTGGAAATTCCCATGTTGCTGGTTGCTATTACCCTGGAAGTGGTTTTGTTGTTAAAAATTACCCTGTGGGTAATTGTTCTGACCTTGATTTCGGTTATAATTCCCTTGGTTCTGATTTTGTTGAACCTGGTTTTGACCAGAGTTGAAATTCCCTTGGTTGTTAAAACCTTGGTTCATTCGGTTTTGGTTCTGATTCTGGTTTCTGTTTTGACCATTTTGGTTCTTGGACTGATTAAACCCTGGTGGTCCGATGTAGTTATTAGATCGGTAGCTCAAAAGGTTTCGATCTCCTTGCGGTTGGTAAGAATTACCTCCCGTATTATAGGAACCTTGAGCTGCGTACACGTTTTCACGAGCCGAGCCACCGGAGGCTGGGCACTCTGTGTTGGAATGTGGACCACCGCAAGTTTCACAACTTGGGTTAACAGCTTTGACCTGATTATGATTTGTCTGATGGATACGCAAAACTGCTGTAGACAAATCATCAAGCTTTTTAGCTAGGATGGATATTTCATTGCTTGCCGGAGTGACTGACTTAAATGAGTCGTTCCTCTCAGCAGAGGAGTCCCAAAAATTATGAAGGGCAGTCATGTTTTCGATTAAGTCACAGCACTCTTCAGGGGTCCTTTTCATAAAGGTGCCCCCAGCAGCAGCATTGATGGTGTCACAATGACGGAGTGTCAAACCATTATAAAAGGTATCAATAATGGTGACAAGAAGCATGTTATGATTGGGACACCGATCAATAGCAAGTTTATAGCGTTCACATGCCTCAAATAAGGACTCTTCGGGAAGCTGTCTGAAGTTGCTGATATCATTCCTCAGCTTTGTGACCATAGATGGTGGAAAGTATTTGGCCAGAAATTTAGTGATCATCTCATCAAAAGTGTGGATCGAATTCTTTGGAAGTCGATCGAACCATGAAGTCGCATGATGAGTGAGTGAATAGGGAAAAAGGTATAAACGTAGGCCGTCGTCGGTGATGCCATTTTGTTTCATGCTCTGGGTGACAGTTAAAAATTTGTCGAGATGCTTGTTAGCATCGTCACCCGGCAATCCGTGGAACTGGCACGTATTCTGGATCTGTTGTATCATGTGGTGTTTTAATCCAAAATCCGTGGCTCCAATAGTGAGTGGTGCAATGGGTCCACCCCTCCCTTGCATGGTAGGTTGACACAGTTCCTCCATTGTTCGGGTGTCAGGAACTGGTTCCTCCTTGGGAAGGAATGGGGGCTCGTCGTTCATTTTTAATGTGTGTTCTTCTTCAACAGTACGTAACTCGGTTACGTTTTTATGACGATTACGTCGTGATTGTGAACGAGTGCGCATGCACTAAAAACGGTATCAATCAAAACAAGACAGAGGCAAAACAACAATGAACTTGAATCCAATAATCACAAATGGACAACTCCTTTAAAAAAGGTACACTATTCACAAGGATACAATGGTAAGTTTTAAATCTTAAGTTTGGGAACTTATTATGTTCACACCCCCAGTTGGTAGGTGTTCTGCCTTGGTTTTCGGTGGTAAACTTTTATGTAATTATATTCACAGTACAATGTTTTTGGCTTTTTTGTGTATGGGTGAAAAACTTGGACAATATTTTTGGAACTGATTCGTTAACCGAAATCATTCCTTTAAGATTACTCGCAGATTGGCGGGAGGAAATAAATGGATCCTTCTTCACTTCGCAATTTAATGTCAGAACTTACCTTAAACCAACTGTATAGGTTGTAATCTTAAAGATAACGATGTAATTTAACTTCACAGTTTGTTTTGTCGTTTATGATTTGTTTGGTGTTTTTAACACTTCAGGAGAAATGTTAATGAACTTTTTCAGATATGATTTTGATTTTCTCAAAAATTTACAAAGTGGTGATATTTGTACAAGAGGGTTTTTGAAAACCACTAAACCTAAACCGTTTTGAAAAACGCAACAACCTCCCCGGCAGCAGCGCCAAATTTTGACTCCTCCTAAACCAACCAGTCAACCGTGTGCAGTTGATAGGCCCACCTAGGAGAAAGTGCAAGTTATTATTGACTGTGGAAATATAGGGAAATCCCCGGGTCGTTAAGTCCCAACGAGATTGAAATTGTATTTTGAACGTTTAAGGGAATGAGTGGTACTGAGGACAGTAACAAAAATGATTGATGATTGATTATACTACTGATTGCTTGGTATTTGGATAATATGAAAAGATATAAACAATAACAGAGATACACACAAAAGCACAAATTAGAAAATCAGATAACAGACAGAAAAAAGTGGGTCTTATCAAATTACAAACTACAGGGGGTACAATTGAAACTTTTTAAAACATAAAATTAAAAGAAAATTTAAAATGATATTAAAATTATGAAAATGATTATTTTAATATTTAATTACTATTTAATTAATTAAAACTATTTAATAAGTAAATTAAACCTAAGTTAAATTAACTGAAAATTATAAAGATTACAATTTAAACTAAAAACTTGCAAAAATAATTTCTAAACCTTAAAAAGAACTTGAAGAAAGTATAAAAAATGAAAATAAATATTTTTGTCTTTTTATGAGTTTTCTATTAATTAAAAACTATTTATCTTAATTAAACTAATTAAATTATTTTAAATTACTATTAATACCTAAATGACTTATAAAATTATGGAAAAATTTATAAAACTAATTAACCATTACAGGAATCCTAAAAAATTATAAAAAGTTACTAAAAATTAAATTTAAGCTATTTGACTAGTTAATTACTTATTAATTAATTTAAATCTAATTTAATTTAATTAAATAAGAAAATTGGAAAATGGACAGTGGAAATTATGAAATTATTTTCTAAAAGTCTTAACTAATTTATAAAACCTAGGAAAAATATAAAATTATACTGTTGTTAATTAAAATTAAAGAAGACTAATTAATTACTCATATTACCTATTTAATTATTTAAACTATTTTTAAATCTAATAAATAGTAAACTGCTTAGGAAAAATCTAAGAAAATTATTTTAACTACTTAAAGGTAATAGGAAATTAAGAAAATTATAAAATTAGACAAGTGCTTATTAATAAGCTGAAAGGAAAATTAAATAGATAATTTCTATTAAATAGAAGCTATCACTATAATTAAGTTTGGCTTTTTCTGGTTTTTCTTTTATAAAACTAATAAAATACTTAAATTATGAAACTTTTACAAAGAAAACTAATTTAGAAACCCAGAATAAGCACTGAGAGTGCTTATTACCCTTGACAGTTGACTAAGTTTGACCACACAAAGAAATAAGCTAAAATGGAGTTATGTGGGGTCCACACTGGTTAAGTCAGGTTCACCTAAGTTATTTTGACTTATTTAAACAAGATTTGATGAGAGAAGCTCATGTAATAAGCTAATAAGTCACAATAAGCAACTGCTTATAGGGTGACTGAGACAGAAATGGGACAGATTTCAAGGCTAATTTCAGGTGGGTCCCAGTGATGCACAGGTCAAACAAAGGGTCAACTCTTGAACCTTGGTAGGAGGGGGGTTGTAAGAACCAAGATTTGGAGTGTGGGACCCACTGGGGTAGCCACAAACTACCACCAAAGTGGTGGTGGTGAGATGATGGTCTGTGTAGCAGGGGAGCTTCTTCCCCTGCAAGTGTTTTTGGATGGGTGTAACTTGCACAAGAAAAATCTTAAAAATGAAATAGATGCAGGAAACTAAAGTTAAGCTGGTATACTAACACCTCAATAAGTTTCAAAGCTTAAGATTGAACACAAAATTCTCGATAAATCATGCCATTTTGAGGATTTCTGAGGTTGTGCACTTTTTGACTTTTTAATTTATGAACTAACTTTGACTTATGTGAACTTCTGATTGATCCTACTTACTAAATAAGTTGTTATAAGCTAAGATTAAGTTAAATTAGGATAGGTTACTAACTTATGTGATGATATGGTGAGATTTGGACCTCAATTCCTATAACAGTTAACTGTTAAGGAGTATAGGTGATGATTTTGACTTTGGGTGTATGAAATCACAATTTTATGCCTTAAGTGACCTAAATCTCACTACTGCCACCTAGTGAAACACAGATAAACACCAAAAAACAACAAGGGCTTAGCTCACTAGCTTGTTCCAAACACTCCCTTAACTGTCTGATGTGGGGTTTTTTCAGAGCAAACAGTTTATTTAAACCATACAATTAACACAAATCCTTTTATTATGCTTGTGTAAACTTGTTTAAGTCCAAATATACCAACAATAGCAACTACAACTTAGAAATCAAAATCAAGCTTCATATTACTAAATTATGAAATACTAAACAACTATTAATTTCAACAAACAACTATGCTACTTAAGATTATATTATCACTAAATTACTTTAAATGAACACAGAAAAACAAAATCAAACAAACACAATAATGAATATAGGAAATAAGCTTTAAAATAGATAGATTGCTTACAAGCTAAAGACTGTGAGGATCAATGACCAAGAACCAAGAACCTAAATTCCTCCTTGAGGATCTAAACCCAAATCCAAAGCTTCCTTATGCTTCCAAATCACTTCTGAATCCCAGAAATCAAAACCAAATCCCACAGTTGACTTTTGTTGACCGATTTTATATTTGTGGAATTTTTTAACTTATACTAATTTGTAAGTTACTAAAAGCTTTATTGAGCTTATTAGGAGCTTATATGAGCTTATTCAGTCCATATAATCATACAGTAACAACAATAAAGTTTATTTAGAATTTTGAAATGAAAGTGAAAATTGCACAAACTGAAATATGACTTAAACCTTGAAATTGATTATCAAAAAAGTTGAGATTACACTTACATTAACTAATACAATGGCTTGAGAATCAACTGGAATAACAAGTTACAAATTTAACGAGATTAATTAAAGTTAAGATAAAACTATATATAGGTCTTCTGCACTTCTCTTCCTTTTATAAGCTACATTAGGGTTCCTTGAAGTACTCTGAGCATATCCCACTTCATCTGAGCCTTTGATTTTGTCCAATTGATCTCCACCGTTTAAATTGATTTTGGCGCCAAAAGTCATACACATTTACTTGGGGCCAAAGGTCTGTAATTAAAGAGTTTTGTGAGCTTGTGGATGTGTCAGAAGACAAATGAGATAGTTTCTAACCAAGTTGGGGCTGTGGGTTGAAAAACAGAGGCACAAGTATGGTTTAGAGGGAAAAGGTTGTGGGGATGCATTTATGTGGTGTGGGATAAGGTTGTGAGGCGGAAGGGAGTAGGTTGGGTGAGCTGGAAGGTGAGGTGGTGATGGAAAAACCACCCTGGTATTGGGTTTCAGGCTGGGGGTGAGGGTGGTGAGCAGTGGTGGTGGTTTTGGGGGGAGGTCAAACGGGTCAAACCCCGTTTTTATTATATTAAGGGTGTGGGCCGAGGGTTGTTTGGGCCTAGGAAAAATGGGTGGGCTGGATTGTGTTTGGATTGGATTTGGTTTGGTTTTGGTTTATTAATAAAAGGGTCCGGTTGGTATGTGGTATTAAACAAGGACCAATTTTGTAATTTGGTGAATTTTGAGGGACTGATTTTGTAACTTTTCCAAACTACTTCCAAGGACTAAACCTGCATTTAAACCAAACACAAGGACAAAAGATGTAATATTTCCATTTTTAAAACCCAGGGACCTTTTCTGTCAATTCCTCAAACTCCAGGGACCAAACTGTAATTTTCTGAATTTTGAAGGGTTTAAGTTGTAATTTCCCAAAAGTTATCATAAGGACCAATTATGCCATTTAAGAATAGTTCAAGGTTTATTTTTCATATTTTTCCATTTTCAAAACCTTAAGGACTATATTTGACATTTTTGAGACTTGAGGGACTAAAGTTGTCATTTTGCAATTTTTAACTTTAAAGGACTAATCTTGACAACTTATGAATCCCTAAGGACCTTTGATGATATTTTTCATGTTTTGATTTACCAGGGACTAGTTTTGACAACTTTTGAAACTTGAGGGACTGAAACTGCCAATTATGCAAACTTTGTACATTTTTTATCTGTTTTTGATTATTTTGCATTTGAAACATATAAAACACACTTCTAAGATATTTTCAGTATTTTGATGCATATTTGAGTGTTTTTGGATGTTTTGGCAGTTCAGATTGGTATAAAATGATGAGTATTTAGACACTCATCAGCACCCCATGTAGTTTTAAATTGGTTAAAACTCACATTTTCTTCAGTCTGTAATCAAATTCTGATTTCTGATTTGTACTTGTATACATATCTGTTTACTGTGTTTGTTATATACTGTTTCCAAAATAACATCAGTAGTGTAAATCAAACCCAATCATCTTTGGTTACTGTCCTCAGAGCCACTCATTCCCATAAACGTTCACAAATACAATTTCAATCTCGTTGGGACTTAACGGCCCGGGGATTTCTCTGTACTTCCACGGATTTTAAACACTTGACTTTTCTCTCCCAGGTGGGCCTATCAACTGCACCCGGTTAACTGGTTGGTTTGGGAGGAGTCAAAATTTGGCGCCGCTGCCGGGGAGGTTGTTGCGTATTTCAAAACGTTTTAGGTTTAGTGGTTTTCAAAATCCCTCATGTACAAATACCATCACTTTGTAAATTTTTGTGAAATTCAAAATCAAAATTGAAAAAGTTCATTAACACTTTCCCTGAAGTGTTAAAAACACCAAAAAAAATCATAAACAACAAAACAAACTGTGAAGTTAAATTACTTCGTTTACTTTAAGATTACAACCTACGCAGGTGGAATACGGAAGTTCTGACATTAAATTGCGAACTAACGAGAGATCCATTTATTCCCTCCCGCCACCCTGCGAGTAATCTTAAAGGAACGATTTCGGTTAACGAATCAGTTCCAAAAATATTGTCCAAGTTTTTTCACCCATACACGAAAAGCCAAAAACATTTTAGTGTGAATAATTACATATAAGATTACCACCGCAAACCAAGGCAAAACACCTACCAACTGGGGGTGTGAACATAATAAGTTCCCGAACATAAGATAAAAACTTGCCATTATATCCCTGTGAGTGGTGTACCTTTATAAAGAAGCCATTTACTTGTGATTATTGGTTTAAGTTCACCGTGGTTTTGCCTCGATCTTGTTTTGAAAAATTGTTTTTAGTACATGCGCACTCGTTCACAATCACGACATAATCGTCATAGAAACGTAACTGAGTTATGTACTGTTGAAGAAGAACACACGTTAAAAATGGACGACGAGCCCCCAATCCCTCCCAAGGAGGAGATAGTTCCTGACACCCGAACAATGGAGGAACTATGTCAACCTACCATGCACAGGAGAGGTGGACCCATTGCACCACTTACAATTGGAGCCTCGGATTTTGGACTAAAACACAACATGATACAACAGGTCCAGAATTCGTGTCAGTTCCACGGTTTGCCGGGTGACGATGCTAACAAGCATCTCGATAAATTTTTAACCGTCAGCCAGAGCATGAAACAAAATGGCGTCACTGAAGACGGCCTGCGTTTATACCTGTTCTCATATTCTCTCACTCATCATGCGACTGCTTGGTTCGATCGACTTCCTAAGAATTCGATCCATACCTTTGATGAGATGATTACTAAGTTCTTGGCTAAATACTTTCCACCATCCATGGTTACAAAGCTGAGAAACGATATTAGTAACTTCAGACAGCTTCCCGAAGAGTCCTTATTTGAGGCATGGGAACGCTACAAACTTGCTATTGATCGGTGTCCCAATCATAACATGTTTCTTGTCACCATTATTAATACCTTTTATAATGGTTTGACACTTCGTCATCGTGACACCATCAATGCTGCTGCTGGGGGCACCTTTATGAAAAGGACCCCTGAAGAGTGTTATGACTTAATCGAAAACATTACTGCCCATCACAATTTTTGGGACTCCTCTGCAGAGAGGAATGACTCATGTAAGCCAATCACTCCAGCAAATAATGAAATAGCTGCACTTACCAAAAAGTTTGATGATTTGTCTGCTGCGGTTCTCCGAATTCACCAGACAAATCACAATCAGCAGATCAAAACTATCAGTTGTGAAACATGTGGTGGTCCAAACCCGTACCATGAGTGCCCAGCCTTCGGTGGCTTCACTCAAGAGAACGTATTCGCAGCCCAAGGTTCCTAAATACGGGAGGTAATTCTTACCAACCGCAAGGGGACCGAAATCTGTTGAGTTATCGTTCCAATAACTACATTGGACCACCGGGATTTAATCAGTCCCAGAACCAAAATGATCAAAACAGAAACCAGAACTTTAACCAGAATCATAACCAGAACCGAATGAACCAAGGTTTTAACAACCAAGGGAATTTCAACTCTGGTCAACACCAGGTTCAACAAAATCAAAATCAAGGGAATTATAACCGTAATCAATGTCAGAACAATTACCATCAGGGTAATTTTCAACAACAAAACCACTTCCAGGGTAATAACAACCAGCAACCTGGGAATTAATCCCCTTGTGGCCACGGAGGTCACCTGCGCTGACTCCGGGCTATCCAAAAGGGTAGTCGCCGTGGGATTAGTTGGCTCGCAATGTCGAGTCGGAAACCCATGTTACCAAAAAAAAAAAAAAAAAAAAAAAAAAAAAAAAAAAAAAAAAACATGGGAATTTCTAGAACAATTGGACTCAAAATTTTCCAAATCAGAATCAAGCCATTGTTCCAACTGGACCATCATCTGATGAGTTATTAAAACAGTTTATGAAATTCCAAGATGAACTGAACAAAATGCTGGTCAGTCAGATCTCTGAATTGAAGAAGTCTTTAAATGATCGACCCTCGGGCACAGGTACTTTACCTAGCAACACGATCGCTAATCCAAGGGGTGATGTAAAGGCGATCACCACAAGAAGTGGAGTTTCTTATAAAGGACCCACAGCTCCGTCTACCACTTCTCCTGTCTAGGTAGAGGAATGTGATACCGAGAATACTACGGATACGGTACTTCCTACAAATAACGAGGTACCAATGACATCCCTCCTCCAGTTGTCCCGGTCCCGACTCCTCGTTAAAGAGTCGTGTTTGAAACTCCCGAAGGTCCTGTTGAAAATTTAAAAGCGAACCCAAAACCATCGATTCCATATCCCTCACAATTGCAAGACCAGAAGCTCCGTGAAAAAGCTAATCATCAAATGGAAAATTTTTTCCAAATTTTCCAAGATCTACACTTCGATATTCGTTTTGCGGATGCTCTCCTTTTAATGCCCAAATTCGCATCGTCAATCAAAAACCTATTGAGCGATAAAGAGAAACTGTTTGAGATGGCACGAACTCCACTCAATGAAAACTGCTCTGCAGTTCTGTTGAAACAGCTTCCCGAGAAGCTAGGAGACCCTGGAAATTTCTAATACCATGTATTTTCCCGGGGATGGTTGAGTGCTTTGCCTTGGCCGATCATGGTGCAAGCATCAACTTAATGCCCTACTCAGTTTGGAAAAAGCTCTCTCTTCAGGAACATAGTCCCACATGCATGACTCTCGAGCTTGCCGACCATTCAATTTCACGTCCCCTTGGTATTTCCGAGGACGTATTTGTAAGAGTGGGAAAGTTCCATTTTCCGGCAGAATTTGTCGTTGTTGATTTCGATGCGGATCCAAGAGTTCCTCTCATTCTTGGGTGGGGATTCTTAAGGATGGGTCGTGCATTGATCGATGTTTTCGATGAGGAAATCACGTTATGAGTTGGCACTGAAGCGATAACGTTCAACCTTGATCAAACCTCGAGATACTCCTCAAATTATGATGCTGAATCGGTCAACCGAATTGATGTCATTGACATTGCAACTGAGGAGTATGCTCAGGAAATCCTTGGATTCGCTGATAGTTCTCCGAGTGGAAATACCACTCCCTCTTCTTACCCCATAATCGCTAATTCTTCTCCTTCCCTCACTCCGTTTGAGGGAAGTGATTTCGTCCTTGAGGAAATAGAGGCCTTTCTCAAAAGTGAATCAGTTCCCGAAGGAATTGATAACCAAGAGATTGACCCGGAGGGGGATATCTTTCTCCTTGAGAAATTATTGAACAAAGATCCCTCTCCTCTTCCTGTTCTACCTCAACAACTTCATAACTCGGAAATCAAATATGTTGAGAAAAATGATGATTTCCCCGAGGTCGAACTTAAGGACCTGCCTCCTCATCTAGAATATGCATTCTTGGAAGGTAACGATAAGTTACCAGTCATTATTGCGAAAGATTTAAAGGATGAGGAGAAAACTGCGCTGCTCAAGGTTTTAAAGTCCCACAAACAAGCAATTGCTTGGAAGCTCTCAGACATAAAGGGTATTAACCCGGATTTTTGTACACACAAAATCCTAATGGAGGATGACTTTAAGCCTGCCGTGCAGCATCAAAGACGGGTAAATACAAAAATCCACGAAGTTATCAAGCAAGAAGTTCTAAAACTTCTCGATGCTGGATTGATTTACTCAATATCAGACAGTCCTTGTGTTAGTCCCATACATTGTGTTCCAAAAAAGGGTGGCATGACGGTTGTCACAAATGAGGATAACGAGTTGATACCAACTCGGTTGGTTACAGGGTGGCAAGTATGTATCGATTACAGAAAACTTAACGAAGCCACCCACAAGGACCATTTTCCTCTACCCTTTATGGATCAAATGCTCAAGAGACTAGCGGGGAATGAATATTATTGCTTCCTCGACGGCTTCTCGGGTTACTTCCAAATTCCCATTGATCCACAGGATCAAGAGAAGACTACCTTCACATGCCCTTACGGGACATTTGCCTATCGTCGCATGCCTTTTGGGTTATGCAACGCTCTGGGCACTTTCCAGAGGTGCATGATGGCTATTTTCCACGACATGATCGGGAAAACCATGGAGGTATTCATGGATGACTTTTCAGTCATCGGGAATTCTTTCGACTCATGCCTCTCCCATTTAGAAAAGATGCTTCAACATTGTGAAGACACGAATCTTTGTCTAAACTGGGAGAAGAGCCATTTTATGGTCAAGGAGGGCATTATCCTCGGCCATAAAATTTCAAAAAGTGGGATTGAGGTCGATAAGGCCAAAATTGATGTTATTGCTAAGCTGCCTCATCCCATCACTGTTAAAGGCATAAGGAGTTTCCTCGGCCATGCCAGGTTTTATCGGAGATTCATTCAGGATTTCTCCAAAATAGCCCGGCCTATGACTCACCTTCTTGAAAAGGAAGCTCCTTTCATCTTTTCCCCCGAGTGCGTCGAAGCTTTTTCTACTTTAAAGAAAAGGCTTACTGAGGCACCGATCCTTGTTGCCCCCGACTGGGACTTACCCTTCGAACTTATGTGCGATGCTAGAGACTTCGCTATTGGTGCAGTTCCGGGGCAACGTAAAACAAAACATTTTCAGCCAATACACTACGCAAGTAAGACCATGACTGAAGCTCAAACGCACTATACCACCACAGAAAAAGAATTATTAGCTGTGGTATATGCCTTTCAGAAATTTAGGCCTTACTTAATCCTAACCAAATGCGTGGTGTATACGGAGCACTCGGCTTTGAAATACCTATTTGCTAAGTAGGAGGCAAAGCCGAGACTGCTCCGTTGGGTCCTGCTCTTTCAGGAATTTGATATAATCATACGAGACAAAAAGGGAACAGAAAACCTTGCAGCTGATCACTTGTCCCGGTTAGAGAATCCTCATCATGATATTCTCGAGAGAAAAGAGATTAATGAAACTTTTCCTCTGGAGACACTCAATCTGATCTCTACCCAGGATGAAACCACTACCCCATGGTTTGCCGATTTTGCAAATTACCATGCGGGTAATTTCGTTGTGAAAGGGATGTCGTCCCAACAGAAAAGAAAATTCTTTAAAGATGTAAAACATTACTTCTGGGACGACCCCTACTTGTTCAAAATCTGTGCGGATCAAGTCATCCGACGGTGTGTCCATGGCCAAGAAGCCATGGAAATTCTTAAAGCTTGTCATGATGGACCCACGGGGGGACATCATAACCCAAACTACACCGCCAAAAAGGTGTTTGATTCGGGATTTTTTTGGCCCACAATCTACAAAGACGCCCATGAACTTATCAAATCCTGTGAGGCTTGCCAATGTCACGGAAATATTTCCAAAAAGAATGAGATGCCGCAAAACGCCATCCAAGTCTGTGAAATATTTGATATGTGGGGCATTGATTTTATGGGGCCGTTCCCGTCTTCACGAGGGAATATTCTCAGGAAAGCTTAAAAAGAATGAGATGCCGCAAAACGCCATCCAAGTCTGTGAAATATTTGAAGATATTCTCAGGAAAGCTGAACACAGATTCTTAAAGATGAGCTGAGGGACTTTGATTTGTGAAAAGCTCAGGTTCCCAATCCAACGACAAAAATCAAAATAAATCTCCCTATTTTTGGATTTCTAAAACAAGTATGTTTTTGACTTTTTGAAATTATGAACTTAGGTTGAATTTTGTGAGATTTGATCCTAATTTACTGATTGATTAATGTGACTTAAGCTATATTAAGACTAATTTATGCTAGAACAACTACTTGTGAGATGATTTGAAGTTTATGCCACACTAATTTCCACACAGACAGATTTTAGGCCAATATCTTGGTGATTTTGACTTTAAAGCTTCTATCCACTAAAACCTTGTTTGTTTCTGACTTCTTAGGTGTTAAGAAAGTTGTATGAACAGGCCTTAGTCACTGAGTTCAACTAATACTCACTACACAGACCTAACCAAACACTACTTTAAAACACAGATTGTAAATGAACTTGATCAAAATGAAATGTAAGCACAATATAACAATTAGAGATTATTTAATAAGCTATATTAAGACAGGAAAAACAATAATCAAGCATAAATGAACACTGATGGTTAGGAACTCAAATGTAAGTGAAATTTCTTACAATTTTTGCACTTCCAAGTTGTTTATCCAAGAACAAGAACCAAAGTATACTTCCTAATGGTTTTCAACAAAACCTCTAACCCAGGGCCATCCAGTATTTACCCTGCTCCAGCCTTCTTCTCCATTAAACCTTTATTGCTTATTTGTTTGACTTTTGTTGACATTTTTGTATTTTGATGTTTTTATAACTAAACTGATTTTAAAGATTACTAATAGCTTATATAAGCTATCTAGGAGCTTATGTGAGCCTAGGAGTCCAAATTAACAACTAGTAATAACAATTAATCTTGTATTTTGATTTTTTTTATAACTTCCTGCCATTCTCTTCTCTTTTATAGCCGTTTTGAGACCCCCAAGTGCTTCTGAATCTTTCCCATCAATAATCTTGACCGTTGGATGAGTCAATTGCATCTTAACCGTTTAAACATTTTGGGCGCCAAAAAGAAATTGGGCAATTTGCTCTGATAATGTGCAAAGGGGGGCGGGGTGAGCATTTATTGAGGGTTGTCTTGTTAGGTATTGGTGGTGGAGTGGGCGGTGTGAGGTGATGGGCAAGTGGAGAGTTTTTGCAGGGTGGTATTGGGTGAGAGTGGCGGTATTGTGGGAGAGGGTGGTGGTTTTGACCATGTTTGAACAGGGGGTTATTTAGAATGGTTTTGAGTGGGAATTGGGCTTAGGGGATGGGCTGAGGTATTAAGGAGGTGGGCTTGGGGGTTTTATTTGTTGGATTGGATTTGGTTTTGATGGTGTAATAATACTTAGGTCCATTTGGTTTTAGAATTTAGCACAAGGACCAATTTTGTAATTTCTGGATTTTTGAGGGTTAGGTTTGACAACTTTCCAAAAGTACTTGCAAGGGTTAAACTTGCCAAGGTTCAATAGTGTAAGGACCATAGTTGACTTTTTCCACTTTTGAAACTCCAAGGACAATTTTTGCCAACTTTGAAATTTCAGGGACCAATCTTGTAATTTCACCAAACTTTCCAACTAAGGACCATTCCTGCCAAAGATGAGTAGTACAAGGACAAAAGTTGATTTTCTCAAAGTTTTTAATATCACAGGGACCATTTTTTGTCAATTTTGCAAAGTTGAGGGACTAAACTTGTAATTTTGTGAAACTTTGCACCAAAGGACTTTATATGTAATTTTGTGATTCTAAAGGACCTTTGGTGACTTTTTCATGTTTTTAGAATAACCAGGGACTAGATTTGACAAGTTTTGAAAGTTGAGGGACTGAAATTGCCAATTATGCAAACTTTGTTCATATTTCATCTGTTTTTGATTATTTTGTATCTGAAACATATAAAACACACTTCTGGGATATTTTCAGTATTATGATGCATATTTGAGTGTTTTTGGATGTTTTGGCAGCTTAGATTAGGTGAAAATGATGAGTATTTACACACTCATCAATCCCCCACACTAAAATATTGCTAGTCCCTAGCAATCTTTTGAGAAAACTTAATGTATTTGAAGTCTCTTTACCAAAAGCCAGTACTTCTGGAGTAGCCAAATGTTTTAGCTCAAGTAAGAACTATGGTACACTGATAACCATATGATTTTGAGCAAATCTTCAGCTGTCAACGGATTTGATTTGTCTTTACCAAAAGCCGTTTGCTTCTGGACTAGCCAACTCTTTGATGGAAATAAAGTCATCATCTTGGTGAGCTAATTACCAATTATGGTTTTTCCACTGCCTTTACCACAAGCCATAACCTTGTGGGCTAGCCAACTCTTCACGATTAAAGATATGGTGAGTTGAATCCCATACAATTTTGGGCAAATTATCAGCCATCAACGGTTTTGAGATATCTTTACCAAGAGCCGTTTGCTCCTGGATTAGCCAGTACTTTTGTGGCTTTAGACAAGGCAGACTGATAACCATAAAAATTTTGAAATAAAGTGAATTTTTTTTTTAATTTTGGCTAAAAACGAGGGTACTAGATGATATAATGTGATAAAATTCGCTAGAATTTCCTCCCACACTTAGAGTTGAATATTGTCCTCAATATTTAAAGTCCCGGCTGTTATGCCGACTCTTTGAACGGAAAGGGATAATAGTACAAGCTAAATGTGGAAATAACATTTTTCACTTTATTTTATATAGATATATACATTTTTTTCATATATACATGGTGGACCATAGCAGAGGTAACTTCCCCCACATTTAGGGTGAAAACCCCTTATACATGCTACTGTTTTTGTTTATCGAGTCGCTAGCTTGACTCGATCCCCGAATTCATTGGTTCGTGGGGAAAGTTTGGAGATCCGGGACAACCATTGGTGGTATGTCCCCTCCAAAGTAGTGTTTTAACCGATGGCCATTCACTTTAAAGCTGGAACCGTCAGGTTGAGATAACTCAACAGTTCCGTATGGAAATACTTTTGTTACAGTGAATGGCCCAGACCAACGAGTTTTAAGCTTTCCTGAGAATATCTTCAAATATTTCACAGACTTGGATGGCGTTTTGCGGCATCTCATTCTTTTTAAGCTTTCCTGTGAAATTTTTGAGAAGCTTACAACCCCCACCAGGCAGTGTACCTAATCGATGTAGTATAGTATAATGACAAGTACCGGGGGATTGATCGTTCAGCTAGGAATAGTGTCGCTAGGATTAGAAAACCTAAAGACTAGGTCTAGAGATGAGGGATGATTCTTTTTGTATTTTTATATTTTTAAGAAAGCAAGTAAATATCTCGGGTTTGAAGGATTTGGGCTGAATTAGTTGCTAGTCAACTAACCCAATACTAAGATGCAATCAAAATAAAATACTAAAAATAAAAATAAAACTATAATAAACTAAGGTTGTGAGCAATAAGTGGGAGAAATGTGTTTACTTAGATTTCACTACTCCCTAGATATCTTTTACACGTTAATTACTTGTTATAGTTGCGTGGATGATGGATTGTATTCCTTAATACCATTCATGGGGTGGCGTACTTAACTCCCCAATCCTATGAGTGCCTACTTCACTCCTATGTCGAGCCGGCTAAGAAGCACCTAACTTGGGATCATTAGAATTTACTCATGCATTAAATACTACCAATAAAACCTAGTACACATCGGTTCATGTTTCCTAAGATGTTCAAGCATGTTACCAATTGGAGATCTGCCAGTTTTCTTATGCCTAACATTGAAATCATTCATCCAATACAACCATAAACAAGTAATCAACACATAATTAACATCTAGGTTTCATTAGATCTAAGCAAACACAAGATAGATCTAGCCTAACATGGTGGAATCAAGACAAGCACAAGATATAGACAACCAACACATAGACATATTGATTGAATTAAGAGAATACTTATCTCAATAGCACATGTAAGGGTTCAAGGGCTGAAAACCCTTGAATATACTGTAAAATTCGTACAAGGTTCGGCCTTAGGGTTTCTCCAAACTTCTTCCTCCAAGAAAATGAACAATCAAAGCTTTCCTTCCAGAATAATAATCATCTTCTTGTCATACATAACCTGTAAATCCTGAGAAGACAGACAAGGCAACCTCGCATAAAATCGGCGGCAATCTACATAAGTTACTAAATCCTAGAAAGCAAAGTAAGATATAATGCTTGTAGAATGAAGTTTGCAGATTTCCTGGAGATTGTGAAACTTAATAATTCAGCAAAAACTTTAAGACTCCGTTAGAAAAACAAAACTGGTAAAATTTCTAGATTTTTACCCGTGACGCCATCAAGAGCAAGCTCATGACGCCGTCAGAAGTGACCTGCAGAAATTCTTATGTTAAGTTTCCAGAAAATTTCTGGAAAAACTTGGTTCTACTTCCTGGAAAATCCTTCAAAACTTCATTATGACTCGATACAAGCATTTGACTCTAACAAATACGAATATACATGTTCACTTAATATTGTGGAGAATCATGATCGGTTTGTTTCTTAAAAAAAACATATTTGGGGTTTCCCCTTACACTTATCTTTTGCAAAAATACCTTTTGGTGAAGTTAAGACTAGGCCAAAACAACAAAGTAAAGTATTTCCACTTTTTAGTTTAGAAGCATGATCTACCAACAATAAAAATAAAGCATGCATACGGAAGCAAATAACAAACAAACAAAATAAAAATCACACAAAATCATGGGTTGCCTCCCAAGAAGCGCTTTTCTTTATTTACGAGTCTTGTAGCTAGACTCAAGGTCAAGGGTTACTACGTGAGACGGGTGAGTTCCTCATTGAGGACATCTTTGGGATCAAACTTAGGCTTTAACTTCCTATCGGTTTTATTAGCACGGTATGTCCTTTCAAACTTCTCTCCATCCGGATCATACAAAGTCATCTTCATATGCCATGATCCGTCACCTTCTTTAGGTGGCTTGTCCCACCTCCATTTACACTTGTCTCCCTCTCTTTTCCACTTGTTCATCTCTATGTTAATAGGCATTACGCTCAAGAACTCAATCATCTTCCTAAAGACTAAGGGGTCCTCAAAAGGATCTAGCTCTTCATCTCTAGCTATGAGTTGTTCCACCGAATGTGTCTTTTCGATAAAATCTTTTTCTAGATAGAATGGGCGTTGAGGTCCTATAAAGTTCCTTTCTATCCAAGGTCCATATCTAGACGGTATCCTATTAATCTCTACCCAATGTGGTGTCGGTTCATCATACAATCATAACTATGTTTCTTAACATCGTATACCGACCAAGTGTCGCCTTCACCTACCGCTATCTTAGACTCCTTACAATCTATCATGGCACTAGCGGTTGCTAAAAATCCTCTTCCTACCAACAATGGGCATGTAGTGTCACTAACCATGTCTAGGACGTGAAAATCCGCTAAGATAGTTAACTTTCCTACGTGAACAACTACATCCTTAATCATTCCAACCGGGTGGGCAATACTTCCATCCGCTAGACCTATCAATACCTCCGTCTCCTCTAACTTTCCTAGCTTGAGAGTGGTGAAAAGGGATAAGGGAATCAAGTTAAGGCTTGACCCTAAATCGGCTAGTGTGTCGAAAGCTTCAGATCTTCCTATCTTACAAGGCAAAACAAATATACCCGGATCATCGAGTTTTTTAGGCAACTTTTTTTGAATGAAGGCGGTCCCATTTTTACCTAGTTTAAACTTCTCATACTTTTATAGGAGGGCACTATAGTAGGGAGCACAGGCTAAGACATCAATGACGGGGCGTTCAAGGTGAAGTTTAGAGAAATGAATTCCGGAATTGGACCAGGCTTTACCTAGTTTAAATCTTCCTCTTTGACGGCGTCAAGAGGAAGTATTTGACGGCGTCAAGAGTAAAGTCCATGACGACCAAGAAGAAACATGAAGGCGTCACAAGTAGAGAGTCAAGAGTTAAAGTCATGACGGCCTGCATAAGGAGTACACATGACGGCATCAGACCCAGATCTAGGCAGTCCGAGGAACTATTTGGCGGCGAGATGACGGCGTCACACAATTGTTCTTGACGCCGTCACCCTCTAAAATCTATTTATAGTTTTCTAATTTTCATTCATAAAAGAGGAACAAGTTTGGAGAAACCCTAAGGCCGAACCTTGTACGAATTTTACAGTATATTCAAGGGTTTTCAGCCCTTGAACCCTTACATGTGCTATTGAGATAAGTATTCTCTTAATTCAATCAATATGTCTATGTGTTGGTTGTCTATATCTTGTGCTTGTCTTGATTCCAACATGTTAGGCTAGATCTATCTTGTGTTTGCTTAGATCTAATGAAACCTAGATGTTAATTATGTGTTGGTTACTTGTTTATGGTTGTATTGGATGAATGATTTCAATGTTAGGCTTAAGAGAACTGGCAGATCTCCAATTGGTAACATGCTTGAACGTCTTAGGAAACATGAACCGATGTGTACTAGGTTTTATTGGTTGTATTTAATGCATGAGTAAATTCTAATGATCCCATGTTAGGAGCTTCTTAGCCGGCTCGACATAGGAGTGAAGTAGGCACTCATAGGATTGGGGAGTTAAGTACGCCACCCCATGAAAGGTATTAAGGAATACAATCCGTCATCCACGCAACTATAACAAGTAATTAACGTGTAAAAGATATCTAGGGAATAGTGAAATCTAAGTAAACACATTTCTCCCACTTATTGCTCACAACCTTAGTTTAATATAGTTTATTTTCATTTTTTAGTATTTTATTTTGATTGCATCTTAGTATTGGGTTAGTTGACTAGCAACTAATTCCGCCCCAAATCCTTCAAATCCGAGATTTTAATTTGCTTTCTTAAAAATATAAAAAATACAAAAAGAATCATCCCACATCTCTAGACCTAGTCTTTAGGTTTTCTAATCCTAGCGACACTATTCCTAGCTGAACGATCAATCCCCCGGTACTTGTCATTATACTATACTACATCGATCAGGTACACTGCCTGGTGGGGGTTGTAAGCTTCTCAAGATCCCTTGAGAGGTAAAGCCTGGTGCAAACCCCACGCATCAAGTTTTTGGCACCGCAGCCCGGGGAATAGTTATTGTCTAGGTTAGAATTTCTTTTTATTAGGTCTACTTGCTAGATTCCTTTCTAGTAAGATTTTATTTTTTATTTTTAGGTTTTCTTTAGTCTATCTTTTCTTTGTGTCTTTGTTTGTAAAAACTTTTCCATTGACTATTCCGTTACTCATTATGGAGAACGTGAATCCACCATACTACCAACCACGAAATTCACCCACTCCAAATGACATCTTGATGTTTAAACAACATGAGGATGAACCTATCTATGATGCATGGGCTCATTTTAAATATTTACTCCGAAAAGTCCCTCATCATAATTTCGATCTGTGGTCCCAAATTGAAATATTTTACCATCGTGTCGACCACTATACCAAAATGGACATTGACCATGCTGCAGATGGGGACCTTTGGGGATTAAGTGCTGATGAAGCATGGGAAACCATAGAGAATTGCGCCATACTTGCCAAAAAAATGAACAACCCAACAAATGCTGTTACGGATCAATTGATAGCAAGTTTGAGGGAACAAGCAAGAAGTTTGTTTGGGGATAAAACTATAGATGAGATAACTGGGCATACGGAGTGGTTTGATTTCAGCACAATACAAGCTGAACCCATAGGTAACCTTGATGTGATGGAGGATGTAGCCGAACATGATCACATTGATAAAAAAGACCTAGGTTTTATGATCGATGATGATGAATCTCAAGAAACAGATGATGAATCTTTTGGGCAATTTGTATATAGCAGTCAGAGTACTGAGGATGATCCTTATGATTCGGATATAGAAGTTGAGATGCCTAGAGAAGCACGTGAGATACTTGGAAAGATGTTAGGGTTAGATTGTAATAAAACACATGTTGAGGATATAGGTGATCTTGACACAAGGAATGATGAAGTAAATAACATGAGCTCACTAAGTACCCCACAAGACCTACCATCATTTGTGTAACACCCCCAAAATCATCACGTCAGCGGAAGACTTAAGATGTCAGCGGAAGACTTAAAATGTCAGCTGAAGACTTTTTGGGTGTTACTTCGAGGATCTTTATCACAATCATAGAAAACGACACAAAAGTGACGCTTTAAAGTTTAATTCATTCAAAATACCAAATATTCGAGACATCAAGATGTTTCATAATTTAAACAACATGTTTATTTGAAATGTGTCAACACGTTTATTTAAGCCCATGCTGGGTTACAAGCCCACTCCGTGCCTTCAAGTTCCTTCTTGTTTAGTTACCTGAGATAAACACATGCTAAAAGTGTCAACACAAAGGTTGGTGAGTTCATAGAGTTTATAGTTTAAATCGTTAATTAGAAAATGAGTGATTTCCTTATCAATTCAATACAAATCAATCCATTGGTTTGCCCTTCACCAGGTCAACATCAAAAATAGTAATACGTTTATAAATCCATTTAACACGAGATTCGATATTTGGGCCACGTTATTTCATCCATAACATAAACAGTTTACGGGGAACCGTATTTAAGCAGTTGAAACTGTATCCGAACAGTTTGTAGAGATGTAACACCCCCAAAATCATTACGTCAGCGGAAGACTTAAGATGTCAGCGGAAGACTTTTTGGGTGTTACTTCGAGGATCTTTATCACAATCATAGAAAATGACACAAAAGTGACGCTTTAAAGTTTAATTCATTCAAAATACCAAATAATCGAGACATCAAGATGTTTCACATTTTAAACAACATGTTTATTTGAAATGTGTCATAACGTGTATTTAAGCCCATGCCGGGTTAAAAGCCCACTCCGTGCCTTCAAGTTCCTTCTTGTTTAGTTACCTGAGATAAACACATGCTAAAAAGTGTCAACACAAGGGTTGGTGAGTTCATAGAGTTTATAGTTTCAAATATCGATTTCTAAAATCAAAGAGTTTATGATTTCACAGTAGATATAATAACAGTTAATTATCAAATTAAAGTATGAGTAAATCCATATGTTCATAGCTTAGATCAAAATTAGAAATTGAGTATTTTCCTTATTAATTCGAAAATAGTCCGTTGATTTGCCTTTCACCGGGTCAAAACCCAAAATAGTAGTTGGTTTATAAATCCATTGATCACAAGTTTCAAGGTTTGGGCCACATTGTTGTACCCGTAACACAATCCAGTGGGCCACGTTGTTGCACCCATAACATAACCAGTGGGCCAGTTGTTAGCACCCATAACATAACCATTCTGAAACCGTATTTAAACAGTTGAAACTGTATTCGAACAGTTTGTAGAGAACCGTATTCAAACAGTTGAAACTGTATCCAAACAGTTTGTGAGGAACCGTATTTAAACAGTTGAAACTGTATCCAAACAGTGTGTGGAGAACCGTATTTAAACAGTTGAAACCGTATTTAAACAGTTTGTTCCATAATTCCAAATATCGATAGTAAAATCGTTAGAAAAGTTGTTACACATGCATCTCTCCCAAAGAGTTTATAAAACAGTTAAACGATAGAAAGTGTAGCTATGAACTTATAATAATATGTAAATAGTTAACGAGTACTTGTAAAAGTATAAAGCAATAGTTAAGCATGTATCTCCCCCAAAAACGTTTATAAATCATTGTAAAACAAGTAAGAGTAGGGGGCTGTGACTCACCTTAGTAGTACGGTAGACAGAGTATAAGTAATGTCAGAAGTGAAAATGGAATTGACTTCTAGAGATAACCTGAATGATATGGAAGTCCGAGATAAGTTCGACTTATCGAGAATCATGATAAAATGACTTTGTGGCAGAGGTGGCTTGCGTGGCAAAACGCTTAATAGTTTAAGGGCAAGTTATATTATATAACTTGTCTTCATGTATAAGTATCGTTTACTATGAATTTATAATATGTATTGAAAGTTGGTGAATGATAAATTATAGTAAATTTCAAGTTTACGCCTGGTTAGGTGAACCGATGAGTTTTATTGGAGGAATAGTCACTACTTAACGTGTATTCATGTTAATCGATAATATTGTCAAGTTGTATAATTTACGTTATAAATGATATATATATTCAGAAATATATAGTTATTCATAATTATTACTTCATCATTTCCTTAAAATGTAGATCTCGGTATATGTTTTATGATATAGTCCTAAAATATTAACTCGTCAACCGTAATTAAGTTGTTATGTAAACCTTTAAGTTGTGCCTGTGTTACTCTTTTAGTAGTTACATGATTTTCGTATTCAATCCAAAATAAATATGTTTACAAACTTATAAAAGTAAAAAGAAAAATGATAGTAATGTCAAGTCGTTTATATATTTATTATAGTCTCAAAATGTAGCTTCTGATATCTTATATTATGATGACGTCATTACCTTGTCAATTTATATTTATTATTTATAGTTTACGTTGATGCTATTTGTTAAATAAATTATGTATTAACATATTTATCTTGACAAAACTTGGTAATATACGTTATTTAAAACTTATAAAAGTTTTAAGTGTCAAAGTATTAAGTTTGGGGACCGAGGTTGTAAAAATAGTATAAGTTTTTAAAACTTATGAAAGTTTTAAGAAAAGTGTTAAATGGTTTGAGGTTGTGGGGTTAAATGTGTAACCATTTATATATGTTATAGAACTTGTAAAAGTTTTAAGAAAACTGATATGTATCTCAAAGTTGAAGGGCGGAAATTGTCAAATCATGAAACTAGTAAAAATAATAAAAGAGTAAAAATGTCAGGTGTAGGGTTCGAACACCTGACCTTGCGTTCAAAATTCAAGTGTTCCAACCAAATGAGCCAAGGGCTCATCTTGTTATTTTATACGTTAAGCTCAATTTAAAGTTAAGTTTATGTGTTATTTTTTTGCTATAAATTTCTCAGTACACACTAATCGAATGAACAAGTTTTAGTTGTTTATTATCTGAGCTTTGTCATCATTTCCAACAATGTATTTCTAAATAAGTGCCAGGCAACGAAAGTCACCAAAACATGTCTCGACTTATAGCTTATCATCTCAGCTTATTCTCCAGCTTATAAAGAAATGGTTTGGACTCACAAAGTTTTGCATGGTTCGTTATGTAGCGAAAATAGAGCCCAATCTAGGAAAGGTTTACAATGATGCGCTTAATGTGTTACAATTGTATATGTGAGCTAAATCATGAGTAGTTATTAGGCGAGTTTATTAAAGTGTTGTGAGTTGAGTTTAAGGTTGGTATGTGAGTTAGGAAGCTCATGAAATATACCGAATCATATTTAGTCGTATACATCCAAATGTTTATAATCTCGATAGGTTTTATACTCGAAACTTGTTATGTTATCCTGCCACTAGTGTCTCGTTACTGTTTCATTTGTTGGGTTTAATTAGTTTGGACTAAAACAAGCTCAGTGAGCTGTGTTAAATTCTCATTTCCAAATTGTTTTCTTTTCAACTTTTACTAATGAGTAGATTACTACATGGGTTGAAATAAGTTAAGTTCAGGTTTTTAGCTTATCAGTGAGATTATCAAAGTAGCTTATTAGTAAAAAAAATATATGTTAAGATTTTTACCACACAAGCCTTTAAACACCACATGTTTTCATGAAAGTCAAAATATGGATGTGCATGTATATGTTCGACAGTGAGCATGCACATAGCAATACAAACTTGAAACAAAACATGCAACGTGATCTAAAATACATATGTAGT
The DNA here is from genome assembly GCA_030686995.1 of Artemisia argyi. NCBI lineage: Eukaryota > Viridiplantae > Streptophyta > Magnoliopsida > Asterales > Asteraceae > Artemisia > Artemisia argyi. Next base: position 15,071,794 of record CM060697.1, on the reverse strand, counting down.
AATTTAAGAAATCAAGGAAACCAAAGGTTAGAGGACTTGACTCTTACAGTGGGATCGGTGGAGTGTGTGTCGAGTGAGATGAAAGGAAAACCATGAATCATGAGTAAAGATGACTTGAACTTCTTGTTCTCTCCCCTCCTTCTCGTTCAACAGGAACAACAAAAAGAAATGTTTGATGTGTTTGTGTGTGTGTGAACTGTTGATTAGCATGGCTCTATATATACGAGATTTGGATATATGGTAGGGAATCTCATTGAGTGTGTAAGTATGATTGGAGAGCATAGGAGGTGGGATATCAATTCAACAAATGTCGAGTGATTTCAGGGACCTTTACATGGCATTTCATTGATTGGGAAGCAAGGGAGGCCGGTAGAAGGTTTGTGACACATGGTTTTCTTAGGTACACTTGGGGCAGTAATGAGTGAGGGAGGTGGTTCCCTTGCTCTTGCCTCGTCGACCAGGGGAAGGGAACAAGAAAGAGAAGTAGCCTAGTTGTATTTGAGGTGGAATGTTATAAGGTTTTGGCTGAAGGTGAAAACTGTGGGTGCATATAACATGTTTGTCTCTTTCGTTTGGTCTTCTTTGCAGGTAGCAAAGCACACGAGATTGATAAATAAATGATGTTTCTTAAGTACTTGAAGTAAAGTTAACTAGGAGGTGTAATAAGAGATTATGTTGTATAGTCGAATTTGGAAGAGGATGAGTCAAACTCAATGTCACACGCAACTGGAAATATTAGAACAAAAGGGTGCCGTTGGGCCTTTTGGCCTGGTGAGCTTCGCTGGTTTGCACTCAGACCCAAAGTAAAGAAAAGAAATGACAAGGGTCCGGTTTGGTTTGTAACCTATTAAAGTTCTAGTTGGCTTAAATTGGTGATATTCAAAAGTGTGTCAAAGTCACGTTTTGAGAGTTTGTTCGAAGGGCGTCAAGTTGTTTGAGTGAGTGTGATTGTTGATAAATGTCAAGTAGTTAGAGGTGATAGATCGATTATGATTTATAGGCTTGGGTTCGGTTGGTGTTTCTAGGGTAAATCATGGGTGTGTTGTATGTCGAAAATGTGAGAAGAACGAACATAGTAAATTGTACTAGTGGCCGAAAATAAGAAGATATAATACAAGTGGATTATGGTTTACGTTGTAACATATTAAATGGAAACTAAGATTGATATATGTGAGGTACGAGGGGAAATAATCTGAGCACGGTAAAAATACAATGAGTATAGTTGTTAGTTATTTGGAACTTATACGAAGTAATTCACTTGGCAAAGATATATTCTTAGGTTGTTTGGATGAAATGTATATATAAACGTTTTTAGTTATTAGTGATATTTAGATTTTTAAAGCACATGAATGAATACCGTTTCAAGGTAATTGGTGAAAATGTTGTGATCGTCAAAAGTATATAAAAATTTTTTTTTTTGTCATGGTTAAAAATGGTTACTTTTATGTTAAAATAATGTATTAATCGTAGGAAAATTCTACGGGATGTTATAAGAGAACCGTATTTAAACAGTTGAAACTGTATCCGAACAGTTTGTAGAGAACCGTATTTAAACAGTTGAAACCGTATCCAAACAGTTTGCGGGGAACCGTATTTAAACAGTTGAAATTGTATCCAAACATTGTGTGGAGAACCGTATTTAAACAGTTGAAACCGTATTTAAACAGTTTGTTCCATAATTCCAAATATCGATAGTAAAATCGTTAGAAAAGTTGTTAAACATGCATCTCTTCCAAAGAGTTTATAAAACAGTTAAACGATAGAAAGTGTAGCTATGAACTTATAGTAATGTGTAAATAGTTAACGAGTACTTGTAAAAGTATGAAACAATAGTTAAGCATGTATCTCCCCCAAAAACGTTTATAAATCATTGTAAAACAAGTAAGAGTAGGGGCTATGACTCACCTTAGTAGTACGGTAGACAGAGTATAAGTAATGTCAGAAGTGAAGATGGAAAGACTTCAAGAGATAACCTGAAAGATATGGAAGTCTGAGATAAGTTCGACTTATCGAGAATCGTGATTCGAATAGTGTTCGATGACAAAATGACTTGTGGCGGAGGTGGCTTGCGTGGCAAAACGCTTTAATAGTTCAAGAGCAAGTTATATACTATATAACTTGTCTTTATGTATAAGTATCGTTTATTATTTATATTTCTCGTTATAAATAAATGATATGTATCAAAAGTTGATAAATGATAAATTATAGTAATTGCAAGTTTATGTCAGGTTAAGTGGACCGATGAGTTTTATTGTAGGAATAATCATTACTTAATGTGTATTCAAGTTAACCATTAATAACATCAAGTTATATAATTTACGTTATAAATTATATATATTCAGAAATATATAGTTATTCGTATTTAACACTTCATTATCGCCTCCAAATGTAGGTCTCGTTATATGTTACTATGATATAGTCATGAAATGTTAATTTGTCAAGCTTAATTAAGCTGTTATGTAAACTTTTAAACTATGCCAATGTTACTCTTTTAAATGATGTTCGTATTTAGCCCAAAATAAATATGTTTACAACTTATAAAGGTTTTCAAGAAAATGATAATAACGTCAAGTCATATGTTTTATAATTCAAGTTATTATTTCGTTATAGTCTCACAATGTAGCTTCCGATATCTTATATTATGATGACGTCATAAAACATTACCTTTTCAATTTATATTTATTATTTCGTTAGGCCTCGAGGTATAAATGTCTATGTTATATTTTTATCGAAGTTGTGTGCAAATAATATATTTAGACAAATATATTATAGTTTATGTTAATGTGGTCGTCTAAATAAAAATATGTGTTTGATATATTTATCTAGATGAAAGTGGGAAAGTGTATACATTTATAAAAAGTATAAAAGTTTTAGAATGAAAAGTGTCTAAATGTTAAAGTATCAAACTTATAAGGGTTGAAGTTGTAAATATTAAGATAAGTTATAAATTTATAAAAGTATTTTAAGGAAATATCAAATAGTTTAAAGTCAAGGGGTTAAATCTGTCAAGAGGTGAAAGTTGAAAAATAATAGAAATGGGCAAAACTGCCATGGACAAGGTTTGATCTCATGACCTCTCGATCAAAGCCAAACGTCCCAACCATTTGGACTATTACTCCTTTTGTGCTTTAATACTCAATGATCTGTTTATATATACTTACGAGTTTGTGTTATATGTTGTTATATCTTTCTCAGTGACTATCTAACGTGAGTATGCATGCACACAAGTCCTTGTTTCAGTGAGTTTGCAAGCAAGGAGTATGCATGCACACAAGGAGTAGTACGCATAGAATAAGCATGCTCACAAGGAGTAGTACGCATAGAGTAAGCATGTGTACAACGAGAGCCAAGCTTTGGTCTCGTGAGGTTTTCTGGTGTGCAAGTCGAACGTATATATATATTATCAATAGTTATGTATATTTTGTAACTTCATGCATAGCTAGTTATGCCAAGAACTTAGGTGGTATGGGTATATATATGTCGACTGTTATAATATATTAGCAACATTTTAGTTTTTTAAGCCATTTAACCATACAAGACTCTCATGGTACACTAAGTTGTGATAGTTTTATACTCGCGTTTTATAAGTGATACGTTATTCATTAGTTCTATTTTATTTTACCACATCATGCACAGCCACGTTGAGATTCAAGATGTCACGTTTTAATAACAATGATAAACGAGAGTATAAGATAACGAGTTGAAGCTAGCCTTGGTATGTTTGATAAAAGAAGATAACAAATACAGCAAGGAGAAAATGACTTACGAAGACGCCACAAATGGGTGTGTAGAGCGCGACTTAGAGATTAGTGATGGAAAAATGGTTGGTGCTACTCGTTTCAGGGCCTAACAAGGGATCACGAGCAAGTATTAAACTTCCCAATGAATGACTCGAACACCTTGAACTTTAGCCAATTCTATTCGACTCAGCAGCTAGTACTTAAGATACTTGGATTATTTTGAGATGTGAGGAGTTTGTGTGTGTGAAGTGAACGAATTGCATGCAACCTTTATATACATGAACAGGGAAAATGATAAGTGACAGAAGGTGGTGCACATGGTTTTCTTAGTTTAAATTCGGGGAAGAAATCAAGTGAGTGAGTTGTTATCTTACATGTTGCCTCCCACCATGACCAATCGAACAAGAACAAATCGAATGTGTAAGACTTACACCTGACATTCCTAACATGCATAGATTGGTTTTTCCATGATTGGGGAGAATGGGTGGTGAGTTTGGGTTGTTTCTGGGGCAGTGAACGAGTGAGGGAGGTTTACTTGGGTCAGGTCGTATTCCATAGATATCAGCCACGAATTACATCTTTGGTTCAAAAATCTCGCGTGTCTAGACGTAAAACATTATTTCGGACAACTTTCGTGTTTTACACTTTTCCTGGTTCGGACCAGAAGGGCCTTAAAATTGGGATTTAAATACGTTACAGAAAGTTGGTGGTTTATTAGAATTCATACGAAGTGGTATTGGAACAAAGTTACTATTTGTGTCAAATTGAGATGAAATGTGTGAGGTGCCTTAACTTAATCAATATTCTAGTATAGTAATTATATTTGAAAGTTGATAATAATTGTCGTTCATGGTTCTTAGAGGTCCAATATTATTAGCGAGTACACATGGGAATTTTAGTAGGCTCGGGATTTATTTAAATTGTATTTGTTAATTATTGAAACGTATACTTATTAAGTATCAATGTTTTAAGTTATGTATGGTATCTAGGTTATTAAGGTTTAGGTGTAAATGTCGTTTTAAGGTAAGAGTGAATAACGTTGTAATTGACAAAGTATATATAAAAAAAAAATTGTTACGGGTAAAAATGGTTAATCTATGTTATGGTAACGTGTTAATCGTAGGAAAATTTTACGGGGTGTTATATTACCTACCCGTTAAACGGAATCCCGTCCCGGGATTCTAAGATAAGGTAGCTGTAAAGGTGAGTGGAAAGGGTGAACAAATAGTCATTCCTAACGATCTAATCCCTGAGCGGTTTTAATTTTCCTTTTGAGCTTAACGTATCTACTACTACATTAGCTTCTTCTTTTTAATTTTTCTTTCTAGCTTAACGTATCTACTACTACATTAGCTTCTTCTTTGATGATAGCAGTTCTCATAGTTATAATTGTTGAGTAGTTCTAACTACTTACATTGTCTTATGTTCAATTTCTTTTGATTAATCTTGACTTAAGAAACAATTTCATTTTGAATGAAGATTTTTATTTTAACATGTTTTGAAGATAAACATGGTTCACAATATTTTGTTTCGTGAAAGTTAAAATTTGGGGGGGGGGGGGGGTAACCTACCCGTTAAACAAAGTGTTTGCTAGTTACAGACTTTTAACAATGAGGGTTTCGGATGAGAACTTGATGAATGTAGAGAAAGTTGTTGAACTTTAGCTTTTGTATAGTTTTAAGTGACAACACGGTGTTTGGTTTCAAGCTTTTGTAGATGATGAATCTGTTTGTTCCTTAGCAATTCCATATCTTGTATTTCTATTAGAGGAATTTATAGATTTTGATGGATTTTAGGTAAAGTTGTGAAAGGTTCGGAGATTACTATATCACTCATAGTGCCGGAGAAGTAAAAGAGACCATTGTAATCACATACAATGTCGTGAAAAGGTTTCATAAATCGCTAGAATGTAAAAGGAAGTACATGATTGAAGAAATGTGGTTGTGCCGTAATGCCTTACGCAGAAGAAAATTGTGAATCTTTGGCTGAAGTTTTAGTGTTTTTATGAACTTTAGTGATCCTTGATTTCATACGCATGCCATTTCAGATACAATTAAGCCCACTTATTTATAATTCGTTATTTACATAGAGAAGCGTCCCAAACGATGTAAATAACGAAGTATAAACTTATGGTTCGGCGGTTTACAATTTCTTTATTTCAATAAAAAGGCTTCCCAATCCATTCAAATAAAGACATTGTAAATCATCCTACTTAAGAATTTCTGACTTAACATTCATACTAATCGACAAAATAATGCGTAGATTTTTCCAAGAGTACAAAAAGAGTATGTCATACGCATCTATAAAGATGAGAGCGAGATAATTAAGGAGGATTGGTATAGTACTCAAAATAGTTGGGGGAGCATATATATATACATATTAATATACTAGAGTGTTGTTGTAGCATAAACTATCTAAAAGTCATATAATCGTCTGGTGGATGGAAATATGAAGACACGGTATTTGTAATAATCCCGATTAGTAAATATAATTCATTAGCATAATCATAACATGTTAACATATATAAGAAATCATGTAAAAGTAATGTCTCTACCAGATGTTGGAAACGCGTAGGCACGGAGGGCATAAGGTGGTATTTTGTAAAAGTGGTCCGTTTTAAAAGTGTAGTTATAGTCCAATGTTCAAAACACTTGGTTCTCTATAACTGTAGCTCTGATGCCAATCTGTAACACCCCCAAAATCATCACGTCAGCGGAAGACTTAAGATGTCAGCGGAAGACTTAAAATGTCAGCGGAAGACTTTTTGGGTGTTACTTCGAGGATCTTTATCACAATCATAGAAAACGACACAAAAGTGACGCTTTAAAGTTTAATTCATTCAAAATACCAAATATTCGAGACATCAAGATGTTTCATAATTTAAACAACATGTTTATTTGAAATGTGTCAAAACGTTTATTTAAGCCCATGCCGGGTTACAAGCCTACTCCGTGCCTTCAAGTTCCTTCTTGTTTAGTTACCTGAGATAAACACATGCTAAAAGTGTCAACACAAAGGTTGGTGAGTTCATAGAGTTTATAGTTTAAATCGTTAATTAGAAAATGAGTGATTTCCTTATCAATTCAATACAAATCAATCCGTTGGTTTGCCCTTCACCAGGTCAACATCAAAAATAGTAATTGGTTTATAAATCCTTTTAACACGAGATTTGATATTTGGGCCACGTTATTTCATCCATAACATAAACAGTTTACGGGGAACCGTATTTAAGCAGTTGAAACTGTATCCGAACAGTTTGTAGAGAACCGTATTTAAACAGTTGAAACTGTATCCGAACAGTTTGTAGAGAACCGTATTTAAACAGTTGAAACCGTATCCAAACAGTTTGCGGGAACCGTATTTAAACAGTTGAAATTGTATCCAAACATTGTGTGGAGAACCGTATTTAAACAGTTGAAACCGTATTTAAACAGTTTGTTCCATAATTCCAAATATCGATAGTAAAATCGTTAGAAAAGTTGTTAAACATGCATCTCTTCCAAAGAGTTTATAAAACAGTTAAACGATAGAAAGTGTAGCTATGAACTTATAGTAATGTGTAAATAGTTAACGAGTACTTGTAAAAGTATGAAACAATAGTTAAGCATGTATCTCCCCCAAAAACGTTTATAAATCATTGTAAAACAAGTAAGAGTAGGGGCTATGACTCACCTTAGTAGTACGGTAGACAGAGTATAAGTAATGTCAGAAGTGAAGATGGAAAGACTTCAAGAGATAACCTGAATGATATGGAAGTCTGAGATAAGTTCGACTTATCGAGAATCGTGATTCGAATAGTGTTCGATGACAAAATGACTTGTGGCGGAGGTGGCTTGCGTGGCAAAACGCTTTAATAGTTCAAGAGCAAGTTATATACTATATAACTTGTCTTTATGTATAAGTATCGTTTATTATTTATATTTCTCGTTATAAATAAATGATATGTATCAAAAGTTGATAAATGATAAATTATAGTAATTGCAAGTTTATGTCAGGTTAAGTGGACCGATGAGTTTTATTGTAGGAATAATCATTACTTAATGTGTATTCAAGTTAACCATTAATAACATCAAGTTATATAATTTACGTTATAAATTATATATATTCAGAAATACATAGTTATTCGTATTTAACACTTCATTATCGCCTCCAAATGTAGGTCTCGTTATATGTTACTATGATATAGTCATGAAATGTTAATTTGTCAAGCTTAATTACGCTGTTATGTAAACTTTTAAACTATGCCAATGTTACTCTTTTAAATGATGTTCGTATTTAGCCCAAAATAAATATGTTTACAACTTATAAAGGTTTTCAAGAAAATGATAATAACGTCAAGTCATATGTTTTATAATTCAAGGTATTATTTCGTTATAGTCTCACAATGTAGCTTCCGATATCTTATATTATGATGACGTCATAAAACATTACCTTTTCAATTTATATTTATTATTTCGTTAGGCCTCGAGGTGTAAATGTCTATGTTATATATTTATCGAAGTTGTGTGCAAATAATATATTTAGACAAATATATTATAGTTTATGTTAATGTGGTCGTCTAAATAAAAATATGTGTTTGATATATTTATCTAGATGAAAGTGGGAAAGTGTATACATTTATAAAAAGTATAAAAGTTTTAGAATGAAAAGTGTCTAAATGTTAAAGTATCAAACTTATAAGGGTTGAAGTTGTAAATATTAAGATAAGTTATAAATTTATAAAAGTATTTTAAGGAAATATCAAATAGTTTAAAGTCAAGGGGTTAAATCTGTCAAGAGGTGAAAGTTGAAAAATAATAGAAATGGGCAAAACTGCCATGGACAAGGTTTGATCTCATGACCTCTCGATCAAAGCCAAACGTCCCAACCATTTGGACTATTACTCCTTTTGTGCTTTAATACTCAATGATCTGTTTATATATACTTACGAGTTTGTGTTATATGTTGTTATATCTTTCTCAGTGACTATCTAACGTGAGTATGCATGCACACAAGTCCTTGTTTCAGTGAGTTTGCAAGCAAGGAGTATGCATGCACACAAGGAGTAGTACGCATAGAATAAGCATGCTCACAAGGAGTAGTACGCATAGAGTAAGCATGTGTACAACGAGAGCCAAGCTTTGGTCTCGTGAGGTTTTCTGGTGTGCAAGTCGAACGTATATATATATTATCAATAGTTATGTATATTTTGTAACTTCATGCATAGCTAGTTATGCCAAGAACTTAGGTGGTATGGGTATATGTATGTCGACTGTTATAATATATTAGCAACATTTTAGTTTGTTAAGCCATTTAACCATACAAGACTCTCATGGTACACTAAGTTGTGATAGTTTTATACTTGCGTTTTATAAGTGATACGTTATTCATTAGTTCTATTTTATTTTACTACATCATGCACAGCCACGTTGAGATTCAAGATGTCACGTTTTAATAACAATGATAAACGAGAGTATAAGATAACGAGTTGAAGCTAGCCTTGGTATGTTTGATAAAAGAAGATAACAAATACAGCAAGGAGAAAATGACTTACGAAGACGCCACAAATGGGTGTGTAGAGCGCGACTTAGAAATTAGTGATGGAAAAATGGTTGGTGCTACTCGTTTCAGGGCCTAACAAGGGATCACGAGCAAGTATTAAACTTCCCAATGAATGACAAGAACACCTTGAACTTTAGCCAATTCTATTCGACTCAGCAGCTAGTACTTAAGATACTTGGATTATTTTGAGATGTGAGGAATTTGTGTGTGTGAAGTGAACGAATTGCATGCAACCTTTATATACACGAACAGGGAAAATGATAAGTGACAGAAGGTGGTGCACATGGTTTTCTTAGTTTAAATTCGGGGAAGAAATCAAGTGAGTGAGTTGTTATCTTACATGTTGCCTCCCACCATGACCAATCGAACAAGAACAAATCGAATGTGTAAGACTTACACCTGACATTCCTAACATGCATAGATTGGTTTTTCCATGATTGGGGAGAATGGGTGGTGAGTTTGGGTTGTTTCTGGGGCAGTGAACGAGTGAGGGAGGTTTACTTGGGTCAGGTCGTATTCCATAGATATCAGCCACGAATTACATCTTTGGTTCAAAAATCTCGCGTGTCTAGACGTAAAACATTATTTCGGACAACTTTCGTGTTTTACACTTTTCCTGGTTCGGACCAGAAGGGCCTTAAAATTGGGATTTAAATACGTTACAGAAAGTTGGTGGTTTATTAGAATTCATACGAAGTGGTATTGGAACAAAGTTACTATTTGTGTCAAATTGAGATGAAATGTGTGAGGTGCCTTAACTTAATCAATATTCTAGTATAGTAATTATATTTGAAAGTTGATAATAATTGTCGTTCATGGTTCTTAGAGGTCCAATATTATTAGCGAGTACACATGGGAATTTTAGTAGGCTCGGGATTTATTTAAATTGTATTTGTTAATTATTGAAACGTATACTTATTAAGTATCAATGTTTTAAGTTATGTATGGTATCTAGGTTATTAAGGTTTAGGTGTAAATGTCGTTTTAAGGTAAGAGTGAATAACGTTGTAATTGACAAAGTATATATAAAAAAAAAATTGTTACGGGTAAAAATGGTTAATCTATGTTATGGTAACGTATTAATCGTAGGAAAATTTTACGGGGTGTTATAATTTGAGGCACACACACCACCTGTGACTTACCCGGAAGAAGTAGAAGAGACTATAGGAACCCCAATAGAGGTAGAACCTTTGAACCAAACACAATTAGAGGATATAGGTTTGAATACTTATAATGATAACCTTACTCTTAGTTCTAGGGAAGTTCCTAGTTTTGATGAACCGGAGCCTCAACCAAAACCGTTACCTAATCTTCCATCCTTGGATGAAAATTTAGGAATTGAAATAGGTTCCGATCCACCCATCAATCCATGTAGTCCGGGTAGTCTTACGATAAAGATAGTGGACTCTAAGCCTTGTAGAGAGGAAGCCAATATAGGAATGGAAAATGACCTTACATGCTTAAATCACCCATTTATGATTGATCACAAGAAACATTATGGGTTTAAACCGGGTTTATTAGGTCAAGATGGATCCCCAACTAGTAATCTCTTGAAGTTGATTGAAAATGATCCCTTTCTAGGAGAAAATCTTAATCCACCCATTAACCCGATTGAATTAGGTAAGGTTATGATGATAGGAGCACACCCCTTTGAGCATATAATTCATCCACCACTTTTTCCTCATGAGGCATATTTCCACCCTAAGGGTGTGTATTGCTACTTCCACCTGCACTTAATCCTAAGTGTAGGGAAAACCTCCCCTATTTCCATTAAATAAGGGAAGAGTCAAGCTCATGACTCGAACAAAAACAAGCGCTTCTTGGGAGGCAACCCATGATTTTGTATGATTTTATTTTGTTTGTTTGTTATTTGCTTTCGTATGCATGCTTTATTTTTATTGTTGGTAGATCATGTTTCTAAAACTAAAAAGTGGAAATACTTTACTTTGTTGTTTTGGCCTAGTCTTAACTTCACCAAAATGTATTTTTGCAAAAGATAAGTGTAAGGGGAAACCCCAAATTTGTTTTTAAGAAACAAACCGATCATGATTCTCCACAATATTAAATGAACATGTGTATTCGTATTTGTTAGAGTCAAATGCTTGTATTGAGTCATAATGAAGTTTTGCAGGATTTTCCAGGAAGTAGGACCAAGTTTTTCCAGAAATTTTCCGGAAACTTAACATAAGAATTTCTGCAGGTCACTTCTGACGGCGTCACGAGTTTACTCTTGACGGCGTCACGGGTAAAAATCTGGAAATTTTACCGGTTTTGTTTTTCTAACGGAGTCTTAAAGTTTTTGCTGAATTATTAAGTTTTATAATCTCCAGGAAATCTGCAAACTTCATTCCACAAGCATTATATCTTACTTTGCTTTCTAGGATTTAGTAACTTATGTAGATTGACGCCGATTTTATGCGAGGTTGCCTTGTCTGTTTTCTCAGGATTTACAGGTTATTTATGACAAGAAGATGATTATTATTCTGGAAGGGAAGCTTTGATTGTTCATTTTCTTGGAGGAAGATTTAACCTGGCCACCTTATTATCCATACCGAGCGAATCAGGGGAGTATTTGATTTCATTTGTTTTCCTTATTTCACTTTTACATTCTTTACTTGAACATTGGGGACAATGTTCATCTTAAGTGTAAGGGGAGGGTAAAATGATGATACATTACAAATACACTTTCGCTTGAGTTTGTTTGTTTGATAGTAGATGTGTAATAAAACTATGATAAATACTTGTTAGTGCAATTTTAGCGCCAAATTTAAATTTTTTTACAACATTTAGGAGTGAAACTTTAGCCATAGCAAGCGTCTCATGGATAGGAGATTGTATGACTAGCACATAACCGTACTATCCAGAAAAATTTTCCACCCAAATATGTGAGGTTCGCCTTTAGATTTGATAGGAAAAGCATTTACTATTAGTGCTTATGAGTGTACCGGTAGCATTTAGATTCTAGAACTTGCGTTAGTGATGTATCCCGAGACCGCTAGTGAGACTACATTCGTGTAGTAGGATTTACTACATGATAAGAGGCATTAGGATCACCCTTGTGTTAAACCCGTATCAAAATTACTTGACCATTTAAGTCATATTATTTGGCTAGTTAAGTCAACTAATTTTCCCACACCCTTAGCGTTGTACTCATTTTTAGTACACGAAACCCCTAGTACACCCCTCCGAGCCTATCTTTTCATTTCTAACTTTAAGCATTTTACTTAAAGGTAGAATTTGTTACACCCCACTTAAATGTACACCCAAATCGCCTTAGCCTTCCGTGTATGCGCTCATTTTTAGTGCATTATTGTTATTTGTTAAACCCTAAGTTAACTATCTAATTGATTACATGGTTGCTAAGTCGAGTCATATCCTTGTACATATTGTTTTGGGACGATTGGGACTCATGGGTAAAGTACTTATTTTATGGAGTAATGGGGAAGAACATCATATATTACCCCCATATGTACGTTAATCTTAAAAGTACTCCAAGTGTTTTGATTATCTTAATTCGAGTCATTAGATTAGTTTATTATAAAGTATGTAAACATTCAAGTGTAAGGGGAATTTCCATTCCCTACGATATATTATTTTTGATGGTAGGGTAAGAGTGTATGCGAAAAAGAAAAAAAAAAAAAAAAAAAAAAAAAAAAAGAGAAAAAACATACGGACTACCATCCCGTTTCATTCTATGTTCATTTTATGTTTTTGTTATTTTTGATTTATTAGCTTAAGTCGAGTCTAGTCTTGGCTTAGCAACGCCATATTGTACATGTAATTAACCAAGATTGTTAACTCGCCACCAGTAAAGACTGCCTATATCCAACAAAACCGTGTATTTCATATCCCTACACCTAACATTACAACCCTTTAAAAGACCTCTTTGATAGTTTATCCTAGGTGCTTACGCCGTGTGGTGGAGGTTTGATCCTTTCCCAAGCCTATGGTAATCTATTTTGCTATGACAGGTAGTGAGAGATATTTTCCGTTTCCATATTGTAATTTATACTTTATTACACCCGAGAGATGTGAGTATCTAAACACTATTTGTGAGGTGCTTGTATATGACCTCCGTGCTTGTCTTTGGTCTTTAGTGGAACGATTATTTGTTGTAATTACTTTTATATTAGTGTTAAATGACCCCTAACTTGTCTTTTGATTAGAATAAAAGCGCATTTGCTTGAGGACAAGCAAATCTCAAGTGTAAGGGTATATGATGAGGCAAAAAATGAACCACTTTTAGGGGGTCATTTAAGCCCGGAATTGAATTTATTTGATCAAATATTGCCCTAAATCGTTCCTTTTGTGATTTTAGGTACTTTGGGAGTGAAATCTGGAAAAGGAAGCAATTCGGACGTTTTTGGAGCATAAAAGTGAAGAAAACGCCAAAGACTTAATTTTCCATGCTGGGAACAGTGTTTGACGGCGTCAAGAGGAAGTATTTGACGGCGTCAAGAGTAAAGTCCATGACGACCCAGAAGAAACATGAAGGTGTCACAAGTAGAGAGTCAAGAGTTAAAGTCATGACGGCCTGCATATGGAGTACACATGACGGCGTCAGACCCAGATCTAGGCAGTCCGAGGAACTATTTGGCGGCGAGATGAAAGCGTCACACAATTGTTCTTGATGCCGTCACCCTCTAAAATCTATATATAGTTTTCTAATTTTTATTCATAAGAGAGGAACAAGTTTGGAGAAACCCTAAGGCCAAACCTTGTACGAATTTTACAGTATATTCAAGGGTTTTCAGCCCTTGAACCCTTACATGTGCTATTGAGATAAGTATTTTCTTAATTCAATCAATATGTCTATGTGTTGGTTGTCTATATCTTGTGCTTGTCTTGATTCCACCATGTTAGGCTAGATCTATCTTGTGTTTTCTTAGATCTAATGAAACCTAGATGTTAATTATGTGTTGATTACTTGTTTATGGTTGTATTGGATGAATGATTTCAATGTTAGGCTTAAGAAAACTGGCAGATCTCCAATTGGTAACATGCTTGAACGTCTTAGGAAACATGATTCGATGTGTACTAGGTTTTATTGGTTGTATTTAATGCATGAGTAAATTCTAATGATCCCATGTTAAGAGCTTCTTAGCCGGCTCGACATAGGAGTGAAGTAGGCACTCATAGGATTGGGGAGTTAAGTACGCCACCCCATGAAAGGTATTAAGGAATACAATCCGTCATCCACGCAACTATAACAAGTAATTTACGTGTAAAAGATATCTAGGGAATAGTGAAATCTAATTAAACACATTTCTCCCACTTATTGCTCACAACCTTAGTTTAATATAGTTTATTTTCATTTTTTAGTATTTTATTTTGATTGCATCTTAGTATTGGGTTAGTTGACTAGCAACTAATTCCGCCCCAAATCCTTCAAATCCGAGATTTTAATTTGCTTTCTTAAAAATATAAAAAATACAAAAAGAATCATCCCTCATCTCTAGACCTAGTCTTTAGGTTTTCTAATCCTAGCGACACTATTCCTAGCTGAACGATCAATCCCCCGGTACTTGTCATTATACTATACTACATCGATCAGGTACACTGCCTGGTGGGGGTTGTAAGCTTTTCAAGATCCCTTGAGAGGTAAAGCCTGGTGCAAACCCCACGCATCAATTGTTAATTAAAATTTAAGAAAACTAATTAATTACTAATATTACCTAATTAATTATTTAAACTATTTTTAATTCTAATAATTAGTAAACTGATTAAGAAAAATCTAAGAAAATTATTACAACTACTTTAATATAATAGGAAATTAAGAAAATTATGAAATTGATAAAGTGCTTATTAATAAGCTGAAATGAAAAATGAAAAAGATAGAATCTATTAAATAGAAACTATCACTAATTTTATGTTTGGTTTTTTGGTGTTTTTCTTTTTGACAGATAAAAATGAGATAAAAACAAGAACTTTTTACAAAACAACTTTTGTTTTAGCTTAAAAATAAGCTGTGTGCACCCCCTTTATCCAAACAGTTGGCTTATTAGCTTATTTTTGGATTTTTCACATGAATTAAGCTCAACACTGATCACAGAAGGTACAATAAGCTTTAAACAACTTAAGTGAACTAAAAATAAGCTAGAACAAGCAAAAGATCTTAATAATAAGCTGTAACATGCAAATAAGCTAAAATCAACAAACTATATACTTGCAGTCTCAAGATGGCAACTGCAAGCCTATGTGGGACCCATAAATAAGCACAAGGGTCCAAAGTGAGAATGGTTCCTAAAAGCTGGTCTGGTAGGCTACCAAATAAGCCAACAAGCGGAGCTTATGGCTCACTATTGAGCTTTTGGCAAGCTTATGAAAGTTGATGCCAATACTGAGTACTCAGTGTACTCAGTATGGTATGGGTGACTTGTGGGGACAAGCAGGCTAGGGGCAAGGGTTCTAAGGTCCAAACTAATGACTGGAATAGTGAGATGGGTGGACAAGCTTCCTAAGATGCTAAGGTTTGAAGGCTAAAGCTCACTGAGAAGCTCTTGGTGAGCTTATGAAATCAGGGTCACACACTGAGTAATCAATGGACCCTGAGGGAATGGCTAAACTTAATGGCACAAGCAGCCCTAGCAAATAAGCTAGGAGATACAAAATAAGGCCTGGACTTGGTTAAGTAGCTTATTGGCTTTCCAAAAAGCTAGGAAACAGAAGGTGGGGCCCATAGATGAACACTGTGCAAGGTTTGGGAATTGGTTATAAACACTGGGTACAGGGGAGGTTATAAGTCCAACAGACAACTTCAAGACCAATTTTTTATGAACAAATGATGTTTAAAATCCAATATTTCTCTTGATTCAGACTCACAAGCAACCAAATGTTACAAATCAACTAGAGAGTAGCAATCTTGACTAGCATTAAACCCTACAAATGATCTCAAAGATCTGTCCAATTTCACAGGTTTGGTTTTTGACTTTTGAGAAAATACTTCTAAGTTGACTTTTACCAATTTCCAATGATCACTATTGACAGATTAAGCTATGTTATGATATATTGAAATGAAATTAAGCTAAAACGACAATTAGTGAGCTGATGTGAAGGATTTAGGCACTTAAATCTTAACAGTCAACCAATTAATTGAGATTAAAAGTGAAATTGACTTTTTCTTGAACAAGACCTAGGTTTTATGACTTAGGTTACCTACTTATATCTACTGCAACATATCTCAACAAACAAGAACAACTAAAAGAGGTCTTTACTTAGTGAAACTTACTAATCCAAACACTAGTTTTATGAAGACTATTTTGAATTTTTCAAAGCAACACAATTATTTAAACCTAGAAACAGATCAAAACTATTCTAATAAGGTCTAAAATACATAAACAAACATACACAAGCAATCAATACTAAGTAAGATTCAGAAACAGAAGATAAATAGAAATTGTGCTTACTTCATGCCATCCAAGCAACCTCTCACATGAACCAAGGACCACACAACTTTCCTAATGGCTTTCCACAAAGCCTCTAACCCAGGGCCATCCAAGACTTACCCTGCTCCAGCTTTCTTCATCACAAACCTGCAATTTTTATTTTTTCTTTATTTTTTTATGATTTTTCTTATTTTTCTTGTTTTATAATTCTATTGCCTTTTTATGATTTCTACGAGCTTCACTGAGCTTATGGGAGCTTAAGTGTTCCTAAAAGTCCATAACATAAACGTAAATAACAACAGAGCTTGATTTGAAATTTTGAAATAAAAATGAAAATTGCATACACAAATAGGATTACTGAAACTTGATTTTATTACTTGAAAAGGTTAAAAGTACAACTAAATTAACTAAGAAAATGCTTAAAAGCTTTTGATTAAACTAAGATAGCCTATTACAACTTCTACGATTACAATTATACTAAAATGTGAACTAACTCTATTCTTCTTGCTTCTCCTCAATTTATAGCAAAGGATTAGGGTTTGTGATTATCTTCTGAGCATATCCCATCAATAATACCAACCTTTAGATCACTGAAACCTCATCCTAGCCCTCTACGTGTTTTTGGCACCAAAATGGATTTTGGCAAATTGACTCTGATAACTTGAGGGGAGGGGAGGAGCATTTATTGTGGCTTGTTTATTAGGTGGATGTGATGGGGAGAGTGGGTTGGGCGGTGGAACAAGTGGGATGGTGGAAAAAACCATGGTGGTTTCTGGGGTGGTTTTGAGTGAGAGGGAAGAGGGAAAGGGAGGTGGTTTTGACTCGTTTGACTCAGGGTCAAATGTTGACCCTGATATTATAACAAAGGGGTAGAATGGGCTTGTGTGGGAGTTGGGCCAAAATAAAGGGAGTGGGCAGGGGTGAGTTTGGATTGGACTTGGTTTGGATGGAATAAGTATTAAGGGTCCGGTTTGGTTAGAAGTATCACAAGGACCAATTTTGTAATTTCCGAAAAGTTTGGGGGTGTATTTTGGCATTCTTCCAAAGTATATCACAAGGGTATTTTCTGCCAAACTTCAATATTTCAAGGACCATGATGATAATTTCCACTGTTGACTTTTCCAGGGACTAAAATTGCCAAACTTTCAAACTCCAGGGATCAAATCTGTAATTTCACCAAACTTTGCAAACAAGAACCAATCCTGCCATATATGAGAAGTACAAGGACAAAATTTGTTTTTCTCAAAGTTTTAATATCCCAGGGACCATTTTTGACAATTTTCCAAACTTCAGGGACTAAACTTGACATTTTGTGAAACTTTGCAACAAAGGACTAACTATGTGACTTTTTGATTTAAAAGGACCTTTGGTGACTTTTTCAAGTTTTTAGAACAACCAGGGACTAGATTTGACAATTTTTGAAAGATGAGGGACTGAAACTGCCAATTATGCAAACTTTGATCATTTTTCATCTGTTTTTGATTATTTTGCATCTGAAACATATAAAGCACATTCCTGGGGTATTTTCACTATTTTGATGCAATATTGAGTGTTTTTAGATGTTTTGGCAGCTCAAAAAAAGATAAAAATGATGAGTATTTACACACTCATCACTTGTATACATATCTGTTTACTGTGTTTGTTATATACTGTTTCCAAAATAATATCAGTAGTGTAAATCAAACCAAATCATCTTTGGTTACTGTCCTCAGAGCCACTCATTCCCATAAACGTTCACAAATACAATTTCAATCTCGTTGGGACTTAACGACCCAGGGATTTCCCTGTACTTCCACGGATTTTAAACACTTGACTTTTCTCTCCCAGGTGGGCCTATCAACTGCACCCGGTTGACTGGTTGGTTTGGGAGGAGTCAAAATTTGGCGCCGCTGCCGAGGAGGTTGTTGCGTATTTCAAAATGTTTTAGGTTTAGTGCTTTTCAAAACCCCTCCTATACAAATACCATCACTTTGTAAATTTTTGTGAAAATCAAAATCAAAATTGAAAAAGTTCATTAACACTTTCCCTGAAGTGTTAAAAACACTAAAAAAAATCATAAACAACAAAACAAACTGTGAAGTTAAATTACTTCGTTTACTTTAAGATTACAACCTACACAGGTGGAATACGGAAGTTCTGACATTAAATTGCGAACTGAAGAGAGATCCATTTATTCTCTCCCGCCACCCTTTGAGTAATCTTAAAGGAACGATTTCGGTTAACGAATCAGTTCTAAAAATATTGTCCAAGTTTTTTCACCCATACACGAAAAGCCAAAAACATTTTACTGTGAATAATTACATAAAAGATTACCACCGCAAACCAAGGCAGAACACCTACCAACTGGGGGTGTGAACATAATAAGTTCCCAAACATAATATAAAAACTTGCCATTATATCCCTGTGAGTGGTGTACCTTTTATAAAGAAGCCATTTACTTGTGATTATTGGTTTAAGTTCACTACGGTTTTGCCTCGATCTTGTTTTGAAAAATTGTTTTTAATGCATGCGCACTCGTTCACAATCACGACGTAATCGTCATAGAAACGTAACCGAGTTACGTACTGTTGAAGAAGAACACACGTTAAAAATGGACGACGAGCCCCCAATCCTTCCCAATGAGGAGATAGTTCCTGACACCCGAACAATGGAGGAACTATGTCAACCTACCATGCACGGGAGAGGTGGACCCATTGCACCACTTACAATTGGAGCCTCGGATTTTTGACTAAAACACAACATGATACAAACAGGTCCAGAATTCGTGTCAGTTCCACGGTTTGCCGGGTGACGATGCTAACAAGCATCTCGATAAACGTTCACAAATACAATTTCATCTTTGGTTATTGTCCAATCATCTTTGGTTACTGTCCTCAGAGCCACTCATTCCCATAAACGTTCACAAATACAATTTCAATCTCGTTGGGACTTAACGACCCGGGGATTTCCCTGTACTTCCACGGATTTTAAACACTTGACTTTTCTCTCCCAGGTGGGCCTATCAACTGCACCCGGTTGACTGGTTGGTTTGGGAGGAGTCACAGGTACACACTAAATATAAGCACTTATATTGAACCACACATGTTTAAATTCACAGAAGCAAAGAACCAATTCGCTGATCCATTGCGAAATCAAAGAGATACTGAAAGATGATAACGATGTTCTATCACCATATCATATATGAAACATATAGTAGTAAAAAATGATGAAGATACTTGAATGGTAAGACATCCCTCCTGGCCGATTTGGTAATGAAGTTTGTAGCTGTTGTTACCTGTTTGTGACAGTTTGCACAACCCGAGACCGACTAACTCCTTAGCGTCTTCTTGGTTAATATGGAATAAGAACCAAATAAAGGTAAGTATAAGCCAGATTGTATTTGTAAGATTTAATGCATGACCTCAAGTGAGTAAGTATGAAGCACTGGTTTCGCGTAACCGTTGCCCATGTTTTTAATAGCTTCACATGTAGTAATAGGAGGTGTACCATTTCTATTTTCTGGTAAGAGTTATAAAAACAACAAAATCTTGAAATCATTGAAGACTATAAATAAATAAATAAATAATAAAATATATATCTATATATATATATATATATATATATATATATATATATATATATATATATATATATATATATATATATATATATATATATATATATATATATACTAGACTTCAAAGCCCGCCCGATGGGCGGGCATGACTTATAAGCCCTCCCGGGCATATAAGCCCGCCCGTTGGGCGAGCATGACTTATAATTATTGTTGGCATATTTTACTATAGCGAAAGAAGAGTGGTAAAAAATGATTGAAAATTGTACATGTTGAAAGAAAAGGTTTTACCCATATTGCTATCATCCTCATCACTATATAACTATGATCCAACTGAGGCCACTCTAACTCCTGAAGAAGCAAACGGGAAATTATTTTTTAAGATTCAAAGCCCGCCCAATAGGCGGTCATGACTTATAATTATTCTTTGGATATTATTAGTTAACACAAAAGTATAATAACATATAAACGTTTGAGGTTGTGTTGATATTTCTTTAACTTAATCAAACAACGCCAATAGCATGGAATTACATGCAACCTCCAATTTTTAATACATACAATTATTCTTTGGATAGTATTAGGTCATGGAAAATAATGCAAATATACAATTCAATTATATCGGACGTGCCTTGTGAGTTTTCAAAGAATAAATTAAGTAACGGTTAAATGATATGCCATTACAAAATATGTAGAGGATGGTGTATAGCCAGGGATAAAATGCCTATAGTTTGCTGATGATGGAGAAGGATCACACAAAATAAGCTAAGCTGGCGACGACGACTCGGATATCATAGGAATTACATACTTTTGTAACTTTACATAAGAATTACATATCTGTTAAATATGTTTGTTGTAATATCATAGGAAGTACATACCGCTGATTAATGTGTTTGTTGTTTAGAAGTATATAAATACTAAAACTAACCTTGGATTATGTTGCGTCGGCAAGTAATAGTTTCATTTGAAATGACAGTGGTCGGACCAGGATTATAGTATGTGCCTGCAACTGCAATAGCTTGTTATGATTAAAAATAATTTAAATTCATATGCATATGTTAGACGTAGCAATTTCGGGAAGCTTTACTCACCGTGGGTAGGTTGTTTAGAACGTTCAATTCGGTTACACTGAGATGCAAGAACAGTTGTTTTTTTTTTCTTTGGTGCCTGCTACAACGTACAAAGAAATTGAAGATTGAGAAGAAAAAGAATTGTTTCAACTTATTTCAGGTGCTCAATGGCGTAATGTATTCACATGATAGATCAAACAAATGAGACGTAAGAACTAAAGTGACACACATTTTACAATAACCTTTTCAAATTACAAAAAAACAGGTTACGATCTTACATGTAACACGTGATATCTGAACAACATACTGGAATTGCAACTTGATCCTCTTACAACAACGGCTTGTAATTGGGTGGGCCTTGCGTATTGACTTATAAATTCTAAATCTCATATGACACCGTGTGAAAAATGCAATAACTCGTCATGCTTTTCCCAGAAGCAAAAAAGAAAAAGATCAAACATATTACATATATATGAGAGATAATTTAAGCGATGTTTACGGCTAAACTTGACCGCCCATGGACTCGTATAGTTGTATGTACAATGTGAATATATGAAGTTTTTGACCCGCCCATTGCAGCAAGAGACTTGTTCTCAGCCACAAAGAATCCTTGTATATATCAACTCAAGATAGGTGCTTTGACTCATTTTAAGGGTGAATCAGGTTCAGTAACTGTCGTTTTTACAGGTGACTGTAGCTTAGGTTGAGATTTTGGTAGTTGTTCTGCAACATCTAATTTGAGTTATTTATTTATTTATTTATTTATTTTTCTTCTTTTTTTTGTAACGCTCCACTTGAATTAAGACTCGGGCTGATACGCGAGGGTGAAGCCTGGTCCTCTTGACTTGACCGCGGTCGTTTCAATGGACTTTTCGGTTTCTCTTGAATGCGTGTTTCCTATTAAATAGCGTTCATTCGCTGGTGTGACGAGTATCACCAATAAAAAGATTAATTTTATTTTAGAAAATGATACTGAAATAAAGGAAATAACAGAAACTTGTAAATTGAAAATCTGTCCACGCCAATGCATAAACATATGTTAAAAATATTTATAAAGCTTGACACAAACTTATATGTGCTAACTTTGAATAGTCTATCATTAGATCAAATGAATCATGAGTCTATGAGATTGATATTATTAATGTACCATCAGCATACACATATCAATAACTTATCGAACCAACAATCTGACTCGTTAATGAAATTGTTGACAATGATCCATTTACCTACATAAATTAGGTTAAAGTTAAATATTCAAATAAGAACAAAATGGTCACATAAGTATGACATGTAATATATGGTCAATGACATTGTCATGACATAATCTGCATACAAATAACTCCGAACAACATGTAGCTTGAAGCTTAATGTGCGTAGAAAAGAAAAACAAATAATTTGATCAGATCAAAATTCACCTTTACTTCAAAGTTCAAACAGAAAAGTCGCGTATTAACTTCAAAACCATGGGCTCACTACTGAAAAAAAAAAGAAACCAAAAAAGAAATTTGTCACTTTTTAGCTATGCTATTTAGCGTTAACTAATTACCAAATATTACACCAACTGCTTCCATATGAACTCAAAAGCAAACGTATACCTCATTCTGCATTCTGCACGGCCTCTTTGCAACACGTTCTCCTTTAAAACTCTTGAGAGCTTCATCAGTCATCTTATAGTAAACAGACCTGCCGGTTGACTTGATAGTACGTACCACGTGTGTTAGTGAGACACACATCACCAGCAAATTTGTGTGCAATAAAACCGAAAGCAGCCACAAGAGATTTCGGTCAAAGTTTACTTCCCTGTTATGACAAATGCATCAGCAAAACAAACAAATTGATAAATAGACGAATCGGAATCAAAAGGCTTGGTCACCACCAAAATCCCTCCCAATGGCCTTAAACAGCCGATAAAAAGGTAGCCGTTTTTATTAGTTAGAAGGTTGCTAAATTTAAAAAGCAGGTTAAGGCTTTCAAGTGAGATAAAGTTTTGGGGCTACTTCAAATAAAAACTCAAAAAAATAAATTTGAATGGTTACACCGGACAAGCTGAATAATGGGGTTGTTATTAGTTCATGGTGTTAGTAAGTGAATCTCAGATGATATTTTAACAGTCCTATTAAGCTAATAAGTTGCGTCGTGTTTAGTAGACCATATAAAAACTGAAATCACAATATTGCATTTACATTATTACCATATGCAAACAGTTATTTATATTTTACGTATGACATTTTAAGCATGCACAAATGACTTAAATCACTTGCCTCTACTTATTGGAAGATGTGGATTAACATTGTTACGTACAGAGGCGGTTTTTTTTTAATGAAAAATAAGAAGTTAAAGAACCTTACAACACTTTCAATATCTTTATAATAATTTAATTTATGTTCTCAATTTTTGTTCATGTTTTTATGATTATGAGAATATATAAATAAAATCAGCTGCTCTTGATCATGCATGCATGAGTCAATAATTTAATCTTGTCTATCCACACACAAAAATTATGCTTAAACAATAATTCTATAATCTTAACTCTGTCATAACAATCTAAATGAGTTGAAAAGGTACCTCAAAATCATTTCATTGACCAGCACCGGAGACTTATCCAAGGAATTAATCAAGGGTCCAATCCTGATCAACCTATGATCCACAACATTATCTTCATCTTCAGAATCCATACTATTTCTCAATAATGATCAATTGACTCCATTGAAATATCATCTTGTAACACCCATCTGCTTGAGTCAATTGACTTCATTGAACTATTGTATCTTTCACTCATTATAAATCTTTTTAGTGAGGATAGACCAAGTGTTGTGAGTACATTTTTGTGTGTTGATTAAAAATATTTGAGTTTATATAGGGGCGTTATATCCAAACGGGTTGAAATTGCCACCTGTTAGTCCAATTAACAAAGAAATGCTTAAAAATGGTTTAGCACTTGACAAAGTTAGATGCACTCACTTCATTTATGTGTTTCGATTCTTTTACTTGTCGAACATTTGTTGTGACTTGATTTTGATCTTCAATTTCCAAGCTTGAGATTACAATGTAGTTATAAGCTTGTGCCTTCATGTATCAGCAAGGTGTCATTAGCACGTTGCATCAGCAAGCATCAGTGATATAATTAACATTAAAAAGAGCTTACATTGGGTTGCTGATGACCTGGGTTCCTGATCACATTGGGTTGCTCATAATATTATTGATATCCCACAAACTATCAATAAGCTACATATATGCCACTTACTATACTACTAAAATACCTACGGCGTATTTTAATTATAAAAGTCTAGATTCTTAAAAATGGCTTGCAATACCATACGGAATTGGAAGTTGGTGATGTCAATCCCCATAGCTTGCTTACCCATGGCTGATTGATATGTGTAATGTGGAGACTGTATAGACATGGAATAAAATTTAATGGTCTCCACATGATATATATGCCGTAGTGTAACAGTGAGTGCTATTAAGGTAGCAAGTTACCTGATTGTGGTCAGGAAATGGAATGATGGAGGCACAAACACCCAAGATGAGTGATGGATGGATTTCACACGCCTATTATAACAGCCACAAGAATGTTACAAAAAAGACAAACCTTCAAAAAGAGTTGTCGTGTACGGGGATTTCAAATGAATATAGCACCATTGGTCGGCTTTGTTGTAAGATTTCCTTTAAATGTCTTGTGAATGGTCACACGGTACACATTTGTATCATCAACGAACCATATAGGTTCAGTTGGCTCAGCATAATAGAATTGCAACCCTTTCCGTATGCGCTCCCTCAAAACATATAGAGTTGGATTTGACTGCAGATTAAGGAAATATTATAAGCTTTCCATAATATAATATGAACAACAAACAAACTACTGGATACCAAAGCAACCAAAATATCAAAATGAGAAGATTGTCCAATACCTTCATGATATTGTTCTTAGCCTAAGCAAGCAGCGATTTTGACCCTGGGAACCAATTACTGAAAGTGGAATGCAAGTTGTATGCAAGATCCAGTCCAATCATCGCCCCTGCAAGTCTACATGAAATAATTTCAGTCTATACCCAAAAATAAAGAATTAGTTCTGTAGAAGTAAAATAACAATATCCATTCCTACCTGGCCATAAAGGAGTTCCAGTTGCCCCCATAGTGACTCATAAGGCTCTTTCCCAAGGAAATTGGTCCTTTCCCAAGGAAAAACACCTGTAGAACACAACAGTCATGATTCATATATTGTTTGAGATTCTGTTGTGGAGAGCCAATAAAAAACATTTATAGAATATATAGAATTAGTTACAACATTTTTAAGAAGAGTTATTATAGAAAACAACAATAAAAACAATATATCTCTTAGCACTCTACAATAGCAAATGTAGGCCACGACTACCAACCCCCGCAAGAATTGCATACATTATAGCAGCATCATAGTGCATGCATTATAATAGAAGCATGCATAATAAACATTTAAACATGATTATTAGAATATCTTACCTGGTTATATGCTAAGCTCTGTCCAAGGTAAAATACTCGTTCATCTCCAACTATTCCAACCTTAGCACTTGGTGGAATAAAAAAAATCAGACCATGAAGCACGGGTGGAAGTTCAGGTCTATATCTCAAAACAACGTCTTCAAATTTTAGAGAACCTGATGAAGGCCATCCAGGTGGTGGGCGGTTATCGTCAATAATAGAAGGAGCTTCAGAAAGTAATTCAATATAAGTGCCAACACGTTCAACAACATTTAAACTGTTTTCAGCTAAACATGCAAATCTAAGAACTAATATTCCATAACCGTGTCTAAGTAAATATGCAGTTTTGAGTGTTTGAGCAAAACGCCTTGTGGTGCAATTTGGTTTTTAAGCATGTAATCAGTTTGAAATAACCAATCTCATAAACCACAAAAAAGGTAAGATTAAATAAAGGTGATAATTATACCTGTGTTCTTGCAAGGTTGATTAGGGTATTTGGGTCACTAAGATGTTGCCACAATTGAAGGTGCTTTTTGCGGATTTCATGTATTTGGGATTAAAGGATTTGTATAAGGAGAACATACTTTTCTTCTAGATTCAAAACGTATGGACAAGGTGTGTATAAGGAAAGGATCAGCTGGATTCACTGGCCGAAATGAACTAAATGGTACTCTTACCTAGCAAGAGAAATATCAGAGGTAAGATACCCACTTGTCATAAACAGAAAAGTTATAATAAGACTGTTAAAGGGCACATAACCATTGACCAGACATTTATTAACCGAAGGATAAGAAGACTGCTCACCTTGTAAAACCCTACTTTTGTGCTAATGCTAGAAAAGTATTGTTTGGATTTGGCTTGTGTCTGCTTTAGGACCAGATTCAAGAATTAAAACGTATGAACTTCCGTTTCCCTGGCCCCTCTCGAAAGTATGAGACCTTCATACCTGAAGTTGGGAGACTATACTTAACAATTGAAGTAAGAGTACACATATTGTAATCTCAATAGCATTATCTATATAAGATATACATGTCTAATGTACTACCAAGAGGAAGTGATAGATTAGCTGACAGATCCACAGATCACCTCATGTAAATACGTAACCTATATCAAAATGTTATATGTTGAAATGTAATCACCATTGGAAAGACGTGGGGTTTTATTTCAGTGTTTAGATTCCTCCATCATATTTAGCAGCAGCTTAATCCTATAAATAAGTTCCCTTGAGAACCTCCCACCCTTTTAATGATTCTGTAGACTTAACTTTGTAAGTAAAAGCCTGCGTTTGCTGCTTTTACCAGCTCACAACTGAGCTAGTGTATTGTTGTAGTCCTGAAACAACTCGAAAAACAATAAACTTTCGTAAAGTTAAATAAGATATAATCACCAAGTTTTTATTATTTCTGACCAGAGATGGCAATCTCACAAGTTAATTATGAAAAGATCAATTGATTGTATTTTAATTCTAATGGGTTAAATGGGTAAAAAATAATTGGAAAGGTGAAAAGGGATTGGATCGAAAGTTGCAAGAATGTAAAACTGAATTTCAACCCATTTTGACACTTTACCCGCCACACCCATTTTGCCACCTATAAACCAAAACGCAAATACTTATGTACCTAATACATTTGGTGCTTCCTTGATACAGATCCCACTGACAATTGGTGTTCCATAACCACCATTATACTTGATTACCAGCACTCCATCTAGACCTACAATGATTCTAATATCTATTAAATTTAACGGCCTATTAGCATAAACATACAAATATAACATATCCATGTGACATTATTTTAGCTTTGCAAGAACTAAATAGTTTCATTTAGCACTTCGTAGACCTGCTACAACAGATTCTACTTCACTGTAACATGGGCCTCCTTTGTCACCAAAGGAGCAGGTTGCATAGTCACGACTAATTGTTAACCATTTGGGTCAGGCACAATCACAGTCAAATGGTCAACAAAATTAAGCAAATCAATCCTCAATACCTTTACCTCGGATGAACCTCCGTCAGAAACTCCAGGCTTCTGTTCCAGGGGTATACATGTTTATTTTTATAGTAGGTCTTTTCATGGTCATAGCTTCAGGTATATCCCATAATTTGTTGTCAAGTTCTGGATTACCAACCTAATAAGGAGGATATTTAAAACATTAATATAATAATTAATCACCCATTTTAGGTCGTTAAAGATAATTATAACTCAAATCCTTGCATAACCTACCCTGCACTGGAACCGCATCTGTTTATAGTATGAGAACTACATAATTTCATAAATTAAAGTTGTAGGACCAGTTGTTAATGTGGTTGCAGTCTCCACAACTGATTTAATAGGTGTGTCCTCTGACTCATTGTGACATTGATCATTGTCATTGACGATGGAATTAATTTAAATGAAAGATGTAGGTGTCAACTTAAGCAAATCCCCTTCACTGATACAACATGGAAAATAGTTTATAATAAGAAACCATGAATACTTTATCAACAAATATTACATATTTCTAAGAGATATGTATTAAATAGATCAAGTCTATAGATTAAAGATAACACGTACGCTGTTAAAAGAATGTGGTGGAATTTAGCTTTGACACCTAGTCCAAATCCAATTGGATAATTGTGTTCACTTAAGCTGCTAAATCTTCACCTGGAATTATAAGTATGAGATAAATGATTGTCGGTGTGCAAAAAGTGAATAAAAATAAGAGGGTAAGTAGCATTTAACATGATATCGACAACGACTCTGATTAGAGCTATGAACAACCACCACATCTTGCAGTGTTATATAACAAAAGATAAGTGAACCACATCTCCATTTTTGAAATTAGAATTCAGATAAGTGAACCACTTTTTTTTAACAAAAGATAATTGAACTACATACGATAGTTGTTTCAAAAAAAGAAACGGTCTCATTGTTGAATACTAATGTATTTAGAATGATAGGGGTACTTTACACATGTCAGGTTAGAGAGGGAGGTCAAAATATACTTGAGAAGAAACTGCATATCAGGCCCCGGATACTGGAATTCAATTATGCTTGAGCGTCTAGGTATACAAAACATGTTGAGGCAATCCACATACAATCCCAAGCTTACTCCAAACCAAGGCTCCCTTGAAACCAACATGATCATGTTTTCCAATGTGAGGTATATGCGGCTCCATTTAAACCACCCACAGAACCACATGAGCTTGAACTTGTAATCGGTGTACTTGACTTTATTTGTTGCAGTAAACACGCAAATATGTAACACTGACTCAAGCAACTGTATTAATAGTATAACGTTATAAAGTACACGAAACCACTAACCATGGGTTCTATTGGAATGTTGAGGAGGTACATTAACTGGTACCATAAGTATCGCCCACCTTTATCTTCAAATGTGGTGCAACACAGACGTCCTGTTGTTGGTGAGAGGTAGCAGGAGTGCTAGTCTCATGCACACGCAGCCCAATAGGCACACATGCATCGGCGTTGTTTACAGATTGAAGGTCATTTGAGGATGCAGTTTTAGAGTCATTTGTTCTAATTTTATCTTTTCCTTTTCTTCTCATAGTGAATGCAATCAAAATATCTTTGGCAAGCGTTTTTACAAAAGCGAGTAGCAAAACATGAAATTTATAA
Organism: Artemisia argyi; assembly: GCA_030686995.1. NCBI lineage: Eukaryota > Viridiplantae > Streptophyta > Magnoliopsida > Asterales > Asteraceae > Artemisia > Artemisia argyi. Next base: position 15,042,433 of record CM060697.1, on the reverse strand, counting down.
AACACGTAACGAAATATTGTAGGGCAATCCATATTAACAGATAACACAAGGTCAGTAACTTTTGAAAGGAATGTAAAGAAACAATCATGTAAAAGTTGATATCAACTTGCAACTAAAGTAAACAACGACTGTTAACATAATCTAAATTAATAAAAGTATTATGCATAATCTACTATACCAGGGAAGTTTTTGTCTCAATTGCAGTTTTCCGACTTTATGTGTTTCGTTCTTGTTGTGTCCATGAGTTTCCTGTAATCAATTGCAAAATATTATGAGTTCAAGAAGAAAACAGATATTAGGGTTTGAAAAGAAGAGACGTACCTTTTTTTGTTACCAGCGTTTTTAATAAAGAAAAAATCTTTATAATTAACCAAACCTATATTTAAGGAATATATATTATTGTTGAAATAGTTTATATAGCTATATCAATTTTGAATTGGAAAGAAAATAACAAAAGTTCCATTGTTCTAGTGGTTGAATATTTGTTAGTGTTAATAGAGATCCCATGTTCGAACCTTGTTAACTATATTTTTAAACACCACAAATCCGAAAATTCAAAAAAAAAGAAAAAACAAATTATGAAAAAATTTTGCTTAAGTGGAATTAATTATAAATATGTGTAAAAATAAATTAAAAAAATTGCTTACATGGCCAGAATGTGATGACATGGCGCTGATAATGAATTACTGGGCAATGAGGTGGCGTTTACGTGGCATTATCTACGTGTAATGCCTCCTGTTATATATATAATATATATATATATATATATATATATATATATATATATATATATATATATATATATATATATAAAACTACATTTTGTAACATAACCAAACAAAGAGAATATGGAGGCCGTAAATAAATGTGCAATTTTTTCCTAAAGTTACAGTTTCAATGAGCAATGCAAATGGGCCAATTTTCAGTCCTCTTGTTTTCAAGCATCACCTTAAGATCGCATATAAACTGTAATTATACACGATATATAACATGCAACACTTGTTTCGAGTTTTAAAACAGTAATTATACATATGAAGCAATCAACTACAATAATTACCTGGAACTAAAGTAAACTTTGGGTGCCATTTTCCTACAGCAGTGTTAATCTACTGTGTGTATACAAAAGTTTACTAATTGAAAACTTAATATAAAGGTTATGATGGATCAATCCAATGAAATGTCACACAAATGTAAGTATCTATTAAATTATTAGGTGCACTCCACACATCAGTTGTTATACAAACACGTCCTGAAAAAGTTTTAAAATTTATTTTCATATATTTTTTAGCTTTATACCACATTTTTATAGCATCACGTTTTTAAGGAATGGCGACTTACTTGACAATATTCTGCCACTGGCTTAATCTTATTACACGTTTTTTCTACTTGTCTCGACAAACTTGAGTTTCCCTGGATGTGTGATGACACCAATACCCATTGGCGCCACTGTTGTTGCTAATGTTCATTACGGGCATGGTACCTACTTATTTTAAGTACATAAACACTTTAAAATTGCAATCCCAAACACCTTTTTTTCTTTTCTTAAACAAAATACTTAACAATAAGTCAAACATTTAGATAGACTTACTTGAAATATTTGCAGGCGTCTCTTGTTTTGTTTCTTCACGACATCCCATGTCACCCTTTATTAGGCTTTATGTTTGGTCACCTTTAACTTGTACTAATTCCACCTTAAATTGTGTATCTGCGCTCACCTACAGCCGATGTTTGTTTTTCTTAATTTGTTAATTTTTCATCGGCTAACGATAACTCTGTAACACTACAATCAGTACCACTTTTATTCGAAGAGTTTAAAGCGATATATAGGTTGCAGGTCAACCAAACCGGGATCAACCTTTTTTGGTTGACCTGCAACCTATTTTGACTACATCTTTTTTTAGTTCAAATAAATAGATTAAAAAAAGTTCAAATGATCTTTTATTAGTTCATTTGAACCTTTTGTGTACCAATATTGTATTATAGCTTAAATGCCACATCCAACTTCATTTCTGATTTCAATCTATTTATTTGATTTCAGAAATGAAGATGATATGGCATTTAAGCTATAATACAGTATAGTAATTTTAAGAATCCTCATTGTTAACCTACTTGCCACCAAACATCTCCTTCCATTTGCCATTTACCATCTTCCTTGTTCATGGCGAATTCATTTGCATATGTCAAACATAGACCTATTTTTCACCAAAAGAAAATTAGTTACGAAAATGTAAAGATTAATCCCAATATGTTGTCACAAAGTTTGAATGGTCATGGACCAAGGCCTACCAATAGAGAGTCCATTTTGAGACCAAGGCCTATTCTGCAACGTAAATGTTCATGTGGGACTGATAAAGATATCGAGGGCTTTTGTAAAATAATCAATAGTTTAATACCAACTCATCTGGTATGCTGGAAACAACCATGGCTATGAAGCGACGTCAATACTCGATTGCTTCACAAATTGTATTGCGTTTTTATGTATTGGTGACGAGCAGGTTTCATAAATTGGGGTGCATTATTATAAGCTTAAAGTTTATATACCTGAACTTGCATTTGAAGCGACGTTAGTACCCGATTGTTTCATCTAACATTGAAGTTTTCTGCTGCTGTTAAGGGTTTTGCTGACTTCCCTGTTTATAAAAAAGGTTTGTAGTTGAATATTAGATACCAAATACCACCCAAACAAACTACGAAACTATATGTGACAATTAACCATAGTAGACTTACCTCACCATGTTGAGCCATCACCTACTGCATTCGTCTTTACCTAATGGCTTCTAATTCTCGGTCAGCCTGTAACATAACAAGCATTATTATCTAAGCAATTATATCTAGCACAACACAAAGACAACTAATTTTCATAAACCTAATCTTCTATGCTTCATAATCACTTCATGTTATTCACCCGATACTAAAAAACCACTGTCTTTACCTTAAGACAGACCACAATTTAAGAGTGACTACTTCACTCAGAAGTTAACAGAGCCAGAACTTGGAATTCTGTGTTTTTCATTAGTGGAAAGTGACACCGAACTCCGATCCAAGGCTGCCTTCTACCTATAAGACATTCACCCAGTTTACAAAACCAATCTAAAATCTTTGTCCGTGAGACCTTGTTGCAGCATCCACACCAAAACCAAACAATGTCAGGCGTAAAAAAATAAACATATTCCACTAAATGAGCATATACGCAATCGAACATGAGACCTTTCTTTCAAATTGAAGAACCATTTCCATTCTACTAAGCCCATTTTATCATTCGATGCTACCTTTTAGCATACAAATATGCAACTTAAAAGTATTTGCACGGGGTGTTTGGCATTTACTTACAAAAGAGTATTAAAAACTTGATTATTAAGGGGTGTCGCTTAAGTTAGGTAAGCAATGAAACATAATATCTTTCTTGCAAGCTCACAAACACAAATAAGAGTAAAACATGTAATCACAAAAACTTTAAGAATGGGAAATATAATAATGGGCTTGATTAGAAAGGCTATGAAAGAGAGGCGCAACAACCACAATAACTATATCTATAAGCCTGTTATTAGTTCAAGTGAAAATGGATTTCAGGGCATGTCCCATGACCACAAACATAAAAACACCCACTTTATACGACATGTTTTTTCGAAAGATTTAGGCTTTTCATGACCGAAAACAAAGTTTGCTATCTCTAATAGAAACATGAGGTTTTTTTTTTTTTTTTTTTTTTTTTAAAGTTGCTGGAATATGTATAATTTATGAGCCATTCAATGATTACTTACAACTAAATGCAAGTATGACATAATGTAGGCTATTTTCCGCTCAATACTTTGTTAGCCTCATTCTTTTATAAAGATAACGTCACATACGTGAATTGGACTAGATATATAGTAAGTCGCACCCGCAGGGACTACTTATGTAAATGGGGCAAAGTAATAGTAGAATGAGCCTATAAATACCCCTCATGACTTTCCATGAGGGGTGTGGGAAATCATTGTGTAACACTTATTATTTCAATCTAATACATTGTGTTTTCGTCACCTTTCTCTCTCTAGAATCATTATGTATTTCCATCAACCTAGACCTCCAGATACATGTTTCGTGCTCATCTACATACTTCAAACTAACTTGGATAAAATGTGAAGCTAATCCTTACTAAAATTTGATATTAACTTTGCAGGTTAGCAGTTGGATCAATATATAAGGATTCAGGAATTTTCCTTGAATACCAATTAAGGAACCAATGAACTATATCAATATTAAGGAAAACTTTATCTGAGGAAAACATGTATATTGTTGGACCCTTTTACTTGGTTAATCTTAACTAAAAATTAATCTAACCAAGTTCCATGGTTTAGCGATGCAATGATTAATAACCAAAAGTAAATAAACGTAAAAGATAGGAAACAAGATTTTTCAACGTTTAACTCTTTATTAGAAATTAATCAAAAGAATTATACCCAAGTGTTTGCGGAACAACACTTGGGATTGAAATGACAAGTATGGTAAAAACTCCTCACTAAACCCAAACTAAGTTTGAGTGACAACTAAAGATCCAACTGAGCTATCTCAGGGATTGTGTTGTTCTTTGGAGAGAGTAAAGATTTGGTTTGTGAATGTCTAAGCATTAAGTGCACAAACTTAATCTTTACTACTCTCTTATTTTGTAGATTCTAATAGATACCTAAGAGACAAAGGCTATAAGACAAAGATTACGTCAGCCTATATTGGACAAAATACATAGGTATTTTGTCCCTGTTACAAATGGCTATAAGTAGTAAAGAGCAGGGATGCTTTCTGATCTTCAGTGTTGACACGCCTCTTGGTTTTATACCCTTTCAGGGAAAGTTGACCTTTGCTTGATAAGGACTCTTCCTTATCCATTCAAACTTATCCTGCCTAATCCCGCCTTTACTTCAGTCTTTGTATCTTCAGTCTTTGTTCACTCAGTCTTCTTAGTTGGTGAGGAGTCATGGGGATTCAGTGAGCTATTGTCATCACTCACTGAATCCATCATCTTCTTCTTTGGCTCAGGTATCATTCACTGAGAACTGCCTCACTGAATGGTAAACCTTTTATCATAGATTCATCCTGAGCTTCTCGAGGATGACTCACTGAAGGACTATGCATTTAGTGACTTGCTGAGTGTTTACGGTTATCAAACACTTAGGATATTTTATGTTCAAATCCTAGATTATGCAGTTTGGGTTTTAACAGACCCAACAGTCTCCCCCTATTTGGATATACAAATAGCCTAAGTGTTTCTAGGTTCAGTGAGAGATAGCAAAGGTATTTATCTCTACTGACTGAATTACCAAGTAAAGTTTAGGACACTAAATTCAGTGAGAGATAGCAAAGGTATTTATCTCTACTGACTAAATTACTAAGTAAAGTTTAGGACACTAAATGTTAAATAAAACATCAAAATATTATTCATAGTTATTACAATCCTAAACAAAACAAAGTAAAAACAGATAGTTGTTATAGATTCACTCAGGCTTCAAAACTTCAATCCCAGGGCTTCAAGGTTTTGTCGTATGGGCTCAATTTCATGTTTGTCAGGGTGCTCTTGAATCTTGATCATCAGGTCATGGCAGAACCTGGCATTAGCTTCATTCCTGATAGGGTTGGCCATAAGAAAGTATCCAAGCATAGCTTTGATTCCTGATTGATCAATATCTGCCCATCTCTGGAAGGTTAGATCACCATATTCATCAGTGAAGAAGAGCCCTCTTTCAGGTTGCTCAATGACCCAGTTGTTTACAAATTTTACTCCTTCAGGGAGGGCTTTATTGTAGTTAAGGCCAGGAGCACTGATTTCAGGCTCAGTCTCAATCTTCTTTCTCTTCCTTCTTGAGGACTAAGATGGGGCAGCCTGAATGGCAGAAGCTGATGTTGGAAGTAGTGAGGGAATGCCAAGTTCTTCATGTTTCTTGGCCAGGTTGTCATACCTTGTCTTGAGAGATTTCATTAGGCTATTGACAACGACATTGTTTTTCTTCACAATTATCGGACCCAATTCATCTAGTTCAGTGATCCTAAAGTCAGAGAATCTGAAAGGATCATGAACTTCAAAATGTCGTTTGTCTTGACCCCTGAAGATACTGAGAACTGCTGGCTTGGTATTTTGATGGATCTTGACATCAGTGATGGGTTCAGGGTTTAGTCTTTGTGTCATGATCCATTTATACCTGTCAATGTTCTGTTGCCTGATTTCAGCAGATTTCTTCAGTTTGGCATCCCTTTTCTTTTTAAGAGCAATCAAGGCAGCATCCTGAGCCTTTTTGAACTTTTCTCCACCTTCCCTAGCAGCAAGATCCTAAGGTTTCAACCCAATAGCTTCAGCTTCTTCATTTACAACCTTAATAAGAGCAGGCTTGCTCATCTTTTCTTCCTCAGCCATTATCCTTAACTGCTCCTCCCTTTCCATATGAGCCTGTATTTCTGCATCAGTGAGGTAATATATAACTCCATTGATTTCATATGGAACCTTGATGGGTTCGTCAGGGTCACGCCTTACATGGGAGGAAGGAGGAACCAACATAGTTTCAGGCTCAGTTGTTGTGAGAATGTCTTTGCCTTTATCCAGCTAGTTTGTTGAGACAGTAGTTGTTTCAGGAGGCTGATATGAGAAGATGGGAGTAGCCTGAGTTATATGCTCCCCCTCAGTATGAGAAGAAGGTTGTTCTATTGAAGCAACATCAGTAGCCTGTGGTTGACTTGTGGAGGATTCAGGTACTCTAGTGGAAGGAGCTTCAGTGACCCTGATGCGTGGGGATCGCACCAGGCTTTACCTTTCAAGGGATCTTGAGAAGCTTACAACCCCCACCAGGCAGTGTACCTGATTGTTGTAGTATAGTATAGTGACAAGTACCGGGGGATTGATTGTTCAGCTAGGAATAGTGTCGCTAGGATTAGAAAACCTAAATACTAGTTCTAAAGATGAGGGATGATTATTTTTGTATTTTTATATTTTTTAGAAAGCAGGTAAAAATCTCGGGTTTGAAGGATTTGGGCGGAATTAGTTGCTAGTCAACTAACCCAATACTAAAGATGCAATCAAAATAAAATACTAGAAATGAAAATAAACTAAATTAAACTAAGGTTGTGAGCAATAAGTGGAGAAGTTGTGTTTACTTAGATTTCACTACTCCCTAGATATCTTTTACACGTTAATTACTTGTTATAGTTGCGTGGATGACGGATTGTATTCCTTAATACCATTCATGGGGTGGCGCACTTAATTCCCCAATCCTATAAGTGCCTACTTCACTCCTATGTCGAGCCGGCTAAGAAGCTCCTAACATGGGATCATTAGAATTTACTCATGCATTAAATACAACCAATAAAACCTAGTGCACGTCAGTTCATGTTTCCTAAGACGTTCAAGCATGTTACCAATTGGAGATCTGCCAGTTTTCTTAAGCCTAACAACGAAACCATTCATCCAATACAACCATAAACAAGTAATCAACACATAATTAACATCTAGGTTTCATTAGATCCAAGCAAACACAAGATAGATCTAGCCTAGCATGATGGAATTAAGACAAGAACAAGATATAGACAACCAACACATAGACATATTGATTGAATTAAAAGAATACTTATCTCAATTACACATGAAAGGGTTCAAGGGCTGAGAACCCTTGAAAAACCTGTAAAATTCGTACTAAGTTCGGCCTTAGGGTTTCTCCAAAACTTCTCTTTTTTTTATGAATGAAAATTAGAAAACTATATATAGGAAATTGAGGCTGACGGCGTCAAGACCAAATTGGTGACGCCGCCATCTCGCCGCCAAAAGAATTCTCGGACTGCCTTGATCTACTTTTGACGCTGTCACGTTATAACATTTTCCAGGCCGTCACGTATTTTACTCTTGACGCTCTACCTGGTGACACCTTCAATTCTGTACTGGGCCGTCATGAAAATTACTCTTGACGCCGTCAGAATTTCCTTCTTGCTGCCGTCACCTACTGTTCCCAGCAAGGAAAATTAAGTCTTTGGCATTTTCTTCACTTTTATGCTCCAAAAACGTCTGAATTGCTTCCTTTTCCAGATTTCTCTCCCAAAGTATGTAACACCCCCAAAATTTGGTACAGCGGAAGACTCAACAAGCTTTCGGGGTGCTACGGGGATTGGTATCCATTCAAAGTCATGAAAGAACGAGATAAAGTAAACATAATAAAAATACAACCGCGCAGGGTTTTAAAGTTTACATTTATCCCAAAATCATCCAAAGTCAGGCCCAAAAGAAATAAATATAGGTCCACAATAGTTATCAGAGTTTTAGAAACATAGATCCATAACCGGTGCCATTGCCAAGCCTCCAATCCCAAGCATCCATAGAGCATCACTTAATTACCTGAGAAAACGTGCTAAAAGTCAGCTTTCGCTGGTGAGATCATAGGTTTAGATTCATAATTCAATATAGTGGACATATACGCAAAACGCTTGCTAGCTAGACTAGGCCTCAAACATCCAACCAAAATATCCAACCAATATAATTCATCCAAATCAAATCAAATCAACCCTATAGGTGCACGCTATAGCTCAAATCAATCCAATCAATAGCTTACCTAGCTCAAGTCTAGGCATCGCTCTAAATCAATCCAATAGCTTACCTAGTTCAGGACTAGGCCTCGCTCAACAACCAATCAATAGCTTACCTAGTTCGGTACTAGTCCTCGCTCAATAACCAAATCAATAGCTTACCTAGCTCATGTCTAGGCCTCGCTCAATAACCAAATCAATAGCTTACCTAGTTCGGGACTAGGCCTCGCTTAATCCTACCTAGTTCTATAAGCATATCAAGTTTTGAAATAAATAAATAAAGCGATAATAGTCCACATAAAACATTTGCACGTTTTTCACCCCATGTATTGAAAATAAAGTTAAAGAGTAAAAGTGGGGCTATGACTCACCTCAAGTCCAGAAATCCTCAAAAGAAACGATAGAAGAAAGACGTAAGTAATCTCAAGCAACTCACGTAACGGCGACTACAGACTCGGCACTTCCTAACAATATCAAACTCGTTCAGAAATCAATATCTCAAAATCAGTTATTCCCATTCCCGAACGTAATCCATTTTACTTTCCAAAAATATCCATTTCTCGAATTAACTTCATATTCATTTGAAATTTGACGTTTGGTATCCATATGGGTGGAGGGTCGACACAACTCAAACCAAAAAGCCACAACAAACAAAATAATAAACCAACTATGGGTCTAATATTAGCCCAACATATTATTTAAATAATTATCGAAGCTATCAAATCCGTCGATTTGGTAATCTCCCATATTTATTTACGTAATATATCGTTCCAAAACCATACCCAACCTAAAGAACATTGCACAAAAATTTCTATTTGATATATATCGTAGTCCAATAAATTCCCTATATATATCGTCGAATCGGCCAAATTCCAATAGACATATAGTAATTTATTACCCTAAAACATATACCACATCCTATGAGCGTCGTGGGATACGATGCCCGTTAATATACTCATTTTATATCGTCAAATAACTCGATCTAGAATAAGTCACTTGATATATAAAATGTTTATATTAATCGTCATATATCCGTGACAACACAAAAGTCACAATATAAAGCCCACTTGGACTTTAAAGAACCACAATTCGTATAACTCGATAAGTTTCTAATTTATAAATAAAATCACATTTTTAATTATTATTTACCCGACTTATTATTTCGCCATTATTTATATAGTTATTATTTATAACAATAGTCCGACATTTATTACACTATTCGCATAGCATAATAACTATCGTTATATTATTATAACGTTTACTCGTGATCGTTTTATTATTAACATACGCATTTATATATATATATATATATATATATATATATATATATATATATATATATATATATATATATATATATATATATATATATATATATATACGTTTAACACGTTTATATACGTATATAAACGATTATATTCTCAATAATATTATTACGAGTATTATTTTTAATATCGACTTTTAAATATTTATCGAGTCATAGAATTTTGTCACATGTCCGAGTCATGACTCTCGGCTCATAGTCCAAGTCCAAATAATAAGAATCAAGTCACAATAATAAATCAACTCCGTCCAAATCAATCCCATATCCACGTGCTACAACATGAGGGTCCGACTACGGCACCCAACTATCCTATCTCCGTCATCTAATTGACCGTCTCACAATCGGTCCCCAATTCCATACTCGTCAACACAACTCCAATAATAACTCGCAATCAAGAAATACCTCATCAAGTCCGAATAATAGACCAATGTCCAACATCACAATCACAACAAAATATAAATAATAAAACGACAAGTAACATATTGTCCGAAAACCAAATAAGCAACGGGTTGAGTTACCAAGTCAACCCGGGTCAACATATGCTCGAAACATAAAACGGAAGCCACACCCAAGACTCATGAGTCTCGGCTAGCTCTTTGAGCTCAACCGAACCAAAACACCCCCTAGGGGGGTGTCGGCCAAAAATACTAACGACCACAAGGGTCCCTCAAAACCAAACAAGCAATCCGAACATCACAAAACAAGAATCCAAAATCAAAATACATCGAATGGCCAAGAAATCGACCCAAAACTACCCAAACCGAGAGCATAAGCTCTCGGTCGAGTCTCGACCCATCAAGAAGCATAAACCCGGTTACCAAACCTCCATTTAAATCGTTATTATCAAAACCCATTTGATTCATGTATCAAAATCCATGAAACCCGAAAAAGAAAAAGAAATCCGTGACCCATGGTCACGATTCGAACCCAAACTCGAGCCAAAAACTCGACCTACCTTCAAAACCAAAGCCAAATCGAATAGATCTTCAAGAAATAATAAAAAGTGGTGATGAACTCGTGGTGAAATTTATTCGAAATAGGTGTTAACGTGGGAGTTAGAGCGTGTGATTGGTACCAAAAGATAGATCTCGAAAAGATGGTGAAGATGGTGGTGTTGTTTTTAGTGTGAGGGTGGCGGTGGCGGCGCTATGGTGGATATAAGGTGCGGTGGTGATGGTGTTAAAATGTAGAGAGAGAGAGAGAGTTGGTGAGATGTTGGTGATGGTTGTGTTGGCTTATGAAAAACGCAGGCCACAAGGACGATTTTTAAGTAATTTACTCTTATTAAATAAACCTTTTTAATGATAATAATAATAAAGGTGAGGAGTGTAAGGGGTTTAAGTAGCCCGGTGTCAATACACGGACCAAACCCGAAACTTAAATAGCCAAATAACTTTCAAACCGAACCCGTTCCAAAAATAATAATATCCGATCCAATAATAAAATGTAATTAAAATTGTTAGGTTAACCTAGTGCCGGAGTCAATGTAGTGCCAAAATAACGATCTCAAAATAAATCATCACGACCGAATCAAACCAAACCGTAAATAAATAATCAAATCTCATAAATATCGTACGATTAAAAATCACGTACCAACGTTTGTAAAATATCTCGTCACAATAAACTTTCAAAAAAATTCCAAAATTATAATTTTAATGTAATGCGGGTTTTAAAATGGCTCCCTAATTTGCCAGTTGTCACATCCTCCCAGCCTCAGAAGAAACCCGTCCCGGGTTTCTCTCGGAACAACCCATCTACGAAGTAAAAAGCTTCGGATATCTCTTTCGAAACTCATCCTCACGTTCCCACGTGAATTCCGGTCCATGCCGTGAATTCCAACGAACTTTGATGAGCGGAATACGACTTCTCTTAAGTCGTTTGATCTCTCTATCCATTATCTCAATCGGCTCTTCCACAAAATTCAAACTCTCATCCACACGAATATCCTTGATTGGTATAACTGGTGTTTCCTCCGAAAGACATTTCTTCAAATTGCTAACATGAAACACATCATGAACTTTATTCAATTCCATTGGCAATTCCAATCGATAAGCTATGGGCCCAATTCTTTCCAAAATAAGAAATGGTCCAATGTAGCGGGGATTAAGTTTCCCATGTTTCCCAAAACGTATCACACCCTTCCAAGGCGAGACTTTCAACATCACTTTGTCTCCAACCTGGAATTCTAGGGGTTTACGCCTCTGATCGGCGTAGCTTTTCTGCCTATCTCTAGCTGCTTGCAGTCGATCTCGAATTTGCGTTACCTTCTCAGTAGTTTCCAAAATAAGCTCAGGGCCTGTGAGTTGGCTATCTCCAACTTCTGCCCAACCAATAGGTGAACGACATTTACGACCATACAAAGCTTCAAATGGTGCAGCCTTAAGACTTGTGTGGTAGCTATTGTTGTAGGAGAACTCCGCAAGGGGTAGATATTTCTCCCAGCCTTTACCAAAGTCTATGATGCATGCACAAAGCATATCCTCCAAAGTCTGAATAGTTCTTTGACTTTGACCATCGGTTTGGGGGTGATATGCAGTACTCATATCAAGTCTCGTCCCCAAAGCGGTTTGAAGTGATCGCCACAATGCTGACGTGAAGCGGCTGTCGCGATCCGAAATAATCGATATCGGAACTCCATGACGAGAAACAATCTCCTTCACATACAACCTCGCAAGTTTATCCACACTATCATCTTCACTAATCGCCAGGAAATGAGCAGACTTAGTCAAACGATCCACAATTACCCATATAGCGTCGCAACCGCTAGCTGTCTTTGGTAATTTGGTAATAAAGCCCATCGTAATCCGCTCCCACTTCCAAACCGGGAGTTCTGGCTGCGTCAAAAATCCTGACGGTCTTTGGTGTTCGGCTTTAACCTTAGAACAAGTCAAACACTTGCTAACATACAACGCTATTTCTGCCTTCATATTTGGCCACCAATATAACTTTTTCAAATCCTGGTACATTTGGTCAGACCCAGGATGAATAGAGTATCTTGACTTATGCGACTCATGCATAATTAACTCTCGAATTCCTCCATACAATGGTACCCAACTTCACTCTCCAAAACATAATACTCCATCAGAACGCTTAACAAATCCCTTCTCATTTTCTGCCATCCCAAATATGTTCTCAGCAGACCGATTCTCTGCTTTCAACGCTTCCGTTTGAGCTTCTAATATTTGAGATGGTAATGGCGATACGATAGTCATTCCTAATGACCTCACTCATAACGGTGGAATTCTCTCCTTTCGACTAAGAGCATCAGCAACAACGTTTGCTTTACCCGGATGGTAGCGAATTTCACAATCATAATCGCTTAGCAACTCAATCTAACGTCGCTGCCTCATGTTAAGCTCTCTTTGGTTCAAAATGTGTTGCAGACTTTTGTGGTCAGTAAACACTACACACTTGGTTCCATACAAGTAATGTCTCCATATCCTCAAAGCAAAAACCACAGCACCTAACTCCAAATCATGTGTGGTGTAGTTCTTCTCATGCTTCTTGAGCTGTCGGGAAGCATAAGCTATCACTTTCTCTCGTTGCATTAACACAGCTCCTAAACCTTTATGAGAAGCGTCACAATAGACGACAAAGTCCTCGTTACCTTCAGGTAACGCCAAGATAGGAGCACTACACAACATCTCCTTAAGTAATTGAAAAGCTTCCTCTTCCTTATCTCCCCATTCATACTTAACACTCTTTTGAGTCAATTTGGTCAACGGTTTTGCTATCTTCGAAAATCCCTCAATGAATCTTCGGTAATAACCGGCTAATCCCAAAAATTGACGAACTTCTGTTGGGGTCATAGGTGCAGCCCAATCTTTAATCGCTTCAATCTTAGCAGGATCTACATGAACTCCTTGTCTATCAATCACATGACCTAGAAATTGTACCGTCGGAATCCAAAATTCACATTTCGAAAACTTGGCATACAGTTTCTCCTTCCTGAGCAATTCTAAGATAAGTCTTAGATGCTCCTCATGCTCCTTTTCACTCTTCGAATAAATCAGAATGTCATCGATGAACACAATCACAAACTTATCTAAGTAAGGCTTACACACCCGAGTCATGAGGTCCATGAATACCGCCGGTGCGTTCGTCAACCCAAATGGCATCACCTGAAACTCGTAATGCCCGTAACGGGTTCTGAAAGCCGTTTTCGGAATATCTTCCTCGCGCACTCGAAGCTGATGATATCCCGATCTCAAATCGATCTTCGAATACACACTCGATCCTTGAAGCTGATCGAACAAATCGTCGATCCTCGGTAACGGGTATCTATTCTTCACCGTTAACTTGTTCAACTCTCGATAATCAATACACATACGAAACAATCCATCCTTCTTCTTCACAAATAAGACCGGGGCTCCCCAAGGTGAAGAACTTGGTCTTATGAATCCCTTCTCGGCTAACTCCGCTAATTGTTTCGACAACTCTTCCAACTCAGTAGGTGCAAGACGATAAGGCGCTCGTGCTACAGGTGCAGCACCAGGTATCAACTCAATCTGAAATTCCACTTTTTCTAGTAGGCGGAATTCCTGGCAAATCATCGGGAAACACATCTGAAAAATTACGAACTATAGGTACATCTCCAATGCACCTTTCCTTCTTTTCCTTCTCTCTTTTCTCGGAGATTTGAGCTAAGAAAAGATAATTTCCTTTTTCCATTAGCTTCGGCAACTTAGTGCAAGATATGACCACTAATCTAGATGGGCCTCTCAAATCCTTTCTATCTCTTGGTATGTTCAGAATCTCCTTGCCGTAAGGCACACGCACGATCTTCTCATCATAAATTATATGAGCACGATACTTCGACAACCAATCATACCAATAATGACATCAAAACTTCCTAATGTGACGGGTAGAAGATCTATGTTGAAAGGGCGATTCAGAAAGTTTAACGTGCAACCGCGAATGATAGTCCTAATCCTCTCTATGTTCCCATTAGCTAACTCTACATCATAACCAATTCCTAAGGCCATCGGGGGTTTCTCTAGTAAGGGTGCAAACTTAGTGGACACAAAACTCTTATCGGCACCAGTATCAAATAGTATGGAAGCATAACGATTATTGAGAAGGAACGTACCAGTAACGACGTTCGGATCTTCTCCTCTCTCGTTCCCAAGTGCATACACTCTCCCATGAGCAGCTCCAGCTTCCACACGTTGGTCCCTATTATCTTGTCGTCCACGATTTCCTCCAGCTCCACGGTTTCCATTATTGTACCCATTACCACCCGATCCTTGATTTCCTCGGTTCCACGATTCCCTACACTCATTCCGATAATGTCCTTTCTTTCCACATCCATAGCAAGTAACATTTGCTTTGCTCATAGTTTCAGGAGTAGCTTGAACTATAGCAAGTGGTCGAGCTCTACAATCCTTAGCTATGTGTCCCATCTTAGAGCAATTCTTGCACATCACAGTACATCGACCAGAGTGATGCTTGTAACATCGGTTACATTTGGGTGCATCTCCATTGTAGTTCTTTTTGTCTCCATCTCCCATAGCATAAGCTCTAGTAGTTGTTTGTCGCTTGTTTCGACGATCATTACCCTTAGAGTGATCATCCCTCTTTCTCTTTCCATTCTTATCCTTCTCAGCTTCCTCCAATGCCAAAGAGTCCATCAAATGTTGAGCGATAGTGATAGCCTCATGAATGTTTGCAGGCTTAGCAGAAATCACATCGTTCCTTGTAGCTACTGACAACCCATCGGTATACCTCTCAATCTTTTGGGTCTCAGTCCTAACCATATCGGGACAGAGTAAGGCCAACTCTCGATAACGGCGATTGTAAGTTTCCATATCGGTACCTTTCACCTTGTGGTTCCAGAATTCAACCTCCAGCTTCTTAATCTCATTCCTTGGGTAGTAAGTCTGAATCAACAAAGAATTAAATTGCTCCCAAGTCATAGCATAAGCCACATCACTCCCAACCGAGTTACGGTAATTGTTCCACCAAGTTAAAGCTTCATCTTTGAAAGTAAAAGAAGCAAACTTTACCTTCGCATTCTCCGCACAACCACTGACATTAAACACTGACTCAGTCTTCTCAATCCACCTAACCAAGTAAACTACTCCTTCAGTTCCACCAAACTCAATAGGTCCACAAATCTTAAACTCCTTGTAGTGACATCCATTAGCACGAACAGGTGGAAATGTTCCAGCAGAATTGTTGGAATGACTTGACTCAGCTAGTAGCTCAGTGTAACACCCCCAAAATACCGCAGCGGAAGACTGTGTCATAAGGGTGCTACTTCATAATACAAAGTACAAGTTATAGAAAACGAACTCTAAATGAGACGTTTTGAAAAGTTACCATTCGATTAATGAATTCAAAGTTACAAACATGAGATTCCAAAGTATGATACATAAATGTATACAAAGTGTTTTGAATGGTAAATGATAAAAGCGTAAGTCTTCAGAGTATGCAGCTTGACTCTAAGTTCCACGCACTAGCTATCGCCTTACTAACCTGAGATAAACATGCTAAAGTGTCAACACAATGGTTGGTGAGTTCATAGAGTTTGTCTTAAAACAGTTGAAAAGCCTTAAAAGAATATTCACACAGCAAAGGCATTGAGAATCCACTCAGTTGCAAGTCCCGCCATAAGAGACTTGTAACCTGTGTGTTCACAACCCACTGCTAAAAGATAGTTTACATAATGCACCGGATTATATTCACCCAAGGTCAAGAATAGACACAAGGGCGGGGGCCTCTCCCCAAATAGTACTACGACATCCAAGGTCAAGTATAGACATAAGGGTAGGGGGCATCTTCCCATGAGTACTACCAATACCTCTCCGACAGAATAGAGTATTATGTATGCACGTAAATACGAATCTTGTATTTAAATTAAGCAAGTATAGTGTATCAAGTATGTATAACGCAATCAAGTATAATTATCATGTATAACGCATTCAAGTATAATGCCAATCAAGTATAACACAATAAGGTATAAATGTTTTGAGTATTTGTACAAGTAAACAAGTAGTTGAGCATGTATCCCCCCCAAGAGTTAAAACAAGTACGAAAAGAGTAGGGGCTATGACTCACCTTAAGCTTAAGTGATGTGAAATCAAAGTGGTAGTCGAATCGTGAAAGTCTCTAAGAGCAGCCTATAATAGAACGTTGCGACTTAGGTTTGAAGTAACGTCTAAGAATACGAAGAATTGCCCATATATGTCTTGCATAATGTTCATGATGTAGTACTTAGTATATAGCGTAAGTCGTTGAATATAAATGGTTTATGAAACATGTATAAGTTGTATATCTCTTACTACCGTTCGGGCCGACATAATTCAGAAGTCATGGAGTAAACGTTCGAGGAGCCAGGACACTTTAACTCGTAAATCCACAACTCGTCTCGACGGCTTACTCAATGAACTCCTCACATGAGGCTCCCTACTATTGTAGTATTTGATAACATATATATATATATATATATAAGCTTTGATCTTTAAAAGTTATATGGTCTTTAGCCGTGGCTTTTCCGTGACCTTGGTCATTGTTACCATGGTCTTGAGACTCAACCTTGGCTTTAGCCATGGTTTTGGTCTTGGCTTTAGGTCATTAGACCTCTTGGTCTTAGTAATTCATAACTATAATATAGTGACTTTGGTCTAAAATGGGCTGTTAAGATTTTGAAGAAAATTATCACTCGGAAAGCATTTTCAGGGCTCGAGCTTCTTTGTTCCTGAACGAAAACGTCGTTCCGGACAACTTTCGTGTTTTAACTTTTTGATGAATCGGAGCAGAAGTGGGACTTTCAAAATCAAAATTTGATCAGAATGCTATTTAGGCAGTTTTGCCGTTTTGGTTTCGCTAACTTCAAATGGTCATAACTTTTGACTCGTGTACTCGTTTTGGGTGATTCAAATTGCTATGTTTTCCTTGTTAAGTCCTCTTTAACAGTAAGTAATTGTCAAATATCAAATTTATGCTATTGTGGTCGTGGTTCTCCATAAAAATCACTAGTTTGCTTGTTTACTTGTCATAAGTTAACATATGTATACCAATACTTGTTTTATCCATTTTTAAACATCATGAACACAATAACAAGAACATATATAGTATGAAAGGAACACAAAGAGTATGAAAATGATAATTAAGCAAGGAGTGTATAAGGGTTTCTTACAACTTTTGGCTTTCACTTAAGAAAGGAAGTCAAGTATAGAACTAGGACACTAAACCTAAGCTTGTAAACCCTTCACCACAACTCTTGTAACCCTTGCTAGCCTTGATATAACCCTTGTGAAAACCATTTAACTTCAGCCCTAGTAACCTTGTGTAGCTCCTAATTCAACCATGGAATCACCAAACAAACTTAAGAACTAGGTATAGAATACTAAGACCTTGAACTTTGTAGTGTAATTTGTATATTGAAGATCAAAGGATCATGGTGCTAGGGATAATTGGTGTGGTATTTGAATGATGAATAAATGAAGACATGAGCTTGCTTTTATACTAAAAATGAGGAGGTTAGGAAGGTAACTAGTAAGCTTCCTAAACTTGGTGACCAAGTTGTAATTAAAATGATCTAAAGAATCAAAGGTCAAGATTTAACCACACATGGTGACTCCCCCCCCTCCTAAGTCGGTTTGTATATGGATAGGGTGACTAGATGAGTAGTCATGGTCTTTGGATAATAATATCCTAAGTATGTAGCTAGTTTTGACTCCGTAAATTGCTAACCGTGAGTTTTTAAGTCACGAAACGTAAAACCGGGTATCCTAAAAATATGAAACTTGAAAGTATGGTCAAACATGTCAATATACTCCATAATAAAATATAAAATGAGTGGTAGGTTCTATCGGGTGCTAAAACCCTGCTAAAAACTGGAAACACGGGTCTAAAACGCGTAATTCGCGTAAAACGCTGAACTGAAAAACGTAAAATTCCGAAACTTTTGGAATTGTCCTAAAATGAGAGAAAATCATATTTCTATTGTTTATAATGTTTTATGGATATATCGGGATGCTGGAAGGACGTTTAAACCTAAAAGTAAATCTCGGACACGGCTTTGTGATTTTTGCAGAAATGATCCGACGAGCGTCAAACTCTCGGATTATCGTTAAAATAGTTTAACTTACGAGAATATGAAATAAAAAATTCTGAGATGAATAGTAAAAAGTGAATAGTAAAATATGAATAGTAAAATGTGAATAGTAAAAAGTGAATAGTGAAATTTTCGGGAATAAAAGTTAACCTGAAATTGCGAATTGTTACAGTCTCTACCCCTTAAGGAGAACTTCGTCCCGAAGTTCTGTTGATGTTAACTACTTACGGTGTGTCTAAAAGAATTCGGGATCTCTAATATAGTGGTGTTCACTCTGATTCGTCTAAGATTCTGGTTAAGGAGTCGTATCGGCTACAATTAAGCCCACTTATTTATAACACATTACTTACATAAAGAAGCGTCCAAATTTATGTAAGTAAGGTCTCATAAACTTATGGTTCGGTGATTTACAATTTCTTTATTTAACTGAAGAGGCGTCCCAATCCATTTAAATAAGGAGATTCTAAAACATCCTACTTAAGAATTTCCGACACAAAATCCGCCTTCTGAGGCCGATAGTAAGATAATCAAGCCATCAAATCCCTAAAGCTAAGCAATAATATTATTTAACTCAAATCTTGTGTCTAATCAAACAAGAACTGTCACAAGATCAAGTTAACTAATTAGTTATTACTGAGCTCCATGTTTTTAATGACTCGACGAATCTATGGGGCTCCTTATAATACTAAAGTCACATCATCTAACAGCGTGGAACTAAGCAAACCTCTAACGAAAAAGCATATGTGTATGTATTGTGTGTAAGGCAAATAAAGAGGAAGGTCCCAACGTATATAGCAGTTATAGTCTAGGCACTAAATGCAACCTAGTTCTCTATAACCAAGGCTCTGGTACCAATCTGTAACACCCCCAAAATACCGCAGCGGAAGACTGTGTCATAAGGGTGCTACTTCATAATACAAAGTACAAGTTATAGAAAACGAACTCTAAATGAGACGTTTTGAAAAGTTACCATTCGATTAATGAATTCAAAGTTACAAACATGAGATTCCAAAGTATGATACATAAATGTATACAAAGTGTTTTGAATGGTAAATGATAAAAGCGTAAGTCTTCAGAGTATGCAGCTTGACTCTAAGTTCCACGCACTGGCTATCGCCTTACTAACCTGAGATAAACATGCTAAAGTGTCAACACAATGGTTGGTGAGTTCATAGAGTTTGTCTTAAAACAGTTGAAAAGCCTTAAAAGAATATTCACACAGCAAAGGCATTGAGAATCCACTCAGTTGCAAGTCCCGCCATAAGAGACTTGTAACCTGTGTGTTCACAACCCACTGCTAAAAGATAGTTTACATAATGCACCGGATTATATTCACCCAAGGTCAAGAATAGACACAAGGGCGGGGGCCTCTCCCCAAATAGTACTACGACATCCAATGTCAAGTATAGACATAAGGGTAGGGGGCATCTTCCCATGAGTACTACCAATACCTCTCCGACAGAATAGAGTATTATGTATGCACGTAAATACGAATCTTGTATTCAAATTAAGCAAGTATAGTGTATCAAGTATGTATAACGCAATCAAGTATAATTATCATGTATAACGCATTCAAGTATAATGCCAATCAAGTATAACACAATCAAGTATAAATGTTTTGAGTATTTGTACAAGTAAACAAGTAGTTGAGCATGTATCCCCCCCAAGAGTTAAAACAAGTACGAAAAGAGTAGGGGCTATGACTCACCTTAAGCTTAAGTGATGTGAAATCAAAGTGGTAGTCGAATCGTGAAAGTCTCTAAGAGCAGCCTATAATAGAACGTTGCGACTTAGGTTTGAAGTAACGTCTAAGAATACGAAGAATTGCCCATATATGTCTTGCATAATGTTCATGATGTAGTACTTAGTATATAGCGTAAGTCGTTGAATATAAATGGTTTATGAAACATGTATAAGTTGTATATCTCTTACTACCGTTCGGGCCGACATAATTCAGAAGTCATGGAGTAAACGTTCGAGGAGCCAGGACACTTTAACTCGTAAATCCACAACTCGTCTCGACGGCTTACTCAATGAACTCCTCACATGAGGCTCCCTACTATTGTAGTATTTGATAACATATATATATATATATATATATATATAAGCTTTGATCTTTAAAAGTTATATGGTCTTTAGCCGTGGCTTTGCCGTGACCTTGGTCATTGTTACCATGGTCTTGAGACTCAACCTTGGCTTTAGCCATGGTTTTGGTCTTGGCTTTAGGTCATTAGACCTCTTGGTCTTAGTAATTCATAACTATAATATAGTGACTTTGGTCTAAAATGGGCTGTTAAGATTTTGAAGAAAATTATCACTCGGAAAGCATTTTCAGGGCTCGAGCTTCTTTGTTCCTGAACGAAAACGTCGTTCCGGACAACTTTCGTGTTTTAACTTTTTGATGAATCGGAGCAGAAGTGGGACTTTCAAAATCAAAATTTGATCAGAATGCTATTTAGGCAGTTTTGCCGTTTTGGTTTCGCTAACTTCAAATGGTCATAACTTTTGACTCGTGTACTCGTTTTGGGTGATTCAAATTGCTATGTTTTCCTTGTTAAGTCCTCTTTAATAGTAAGTAATTGTCAAATATCAAAGTTATGCTATTGTGGTCGTGGTTCTCCATAAAAATCACTAGTTTGCTTGTTTACTTGTCATAAGTTAACATATGTATACCAATACTTGTTTTATCCATTTTTAAACATCATGAACACAATAACAAGAACATATATAGTATGAAAGGAACACAAAGAGTATGAAAATGATAATTAAGCAAGGAGTGTATAAGGGTTTCTTACAACTTTTGGCTTTCACTTAAGAAAGGAAGTCAAGTATAGAACTAGGACACTAAACCTAAGCTTGTAAACCCTTCACCACAACTCTTGTAACCCTTGCTAGCCTTGATATAACCCTTGTGAAAACCATTTAACTTCAGCCCTAGTAACCTTGTGTAGCTCCTAATTCAACCATGGAATCACCAAACAAACTTAAGAACTAGGTATAGAATACTAAGACCTTGAACTTTGTAGTGTAATTTGTATATTGAAGATCAAAGGATCATGGTGCTAGGGATAATTGGTGTGGTATTTGAATGATGAATAAATGAAGACATGAGCTTGCTTTTATACTAAAAATGAGGAGGTTAGGAAGGTAACTAGTAAGCTTCCTAAACTTGGTGACCAAGTTGTAATTAAAATGATCTAAAGAATCAAAGGTCAAGATTTAACCACACATGGTGACTCCCCCCCCCTCCTAAGTCGGTTTGTATATGGATAGGGTGACTAGATGAGTAGTCATGGTCTTTGGATAATAATATCCTAAGTATGTAGCTAGTTTTGACTCCGTAAATTGCTAACCGTAAGTTTTTAAGTCACGAAACGTAAAACCGGGTATCCTAAAAATATGAAACTTGAAAGTATGGTCAAACATGTCAATATACTCCATAATAAAATATAAAATGAGTGGTAGGTTCTATCGGGTGCTAAAACCCTGCTAAAAACTGGAAACACGGGTCTAAAACGCGTAATTCGCGTAAAACGCTGAACTGAAAAACGTAAAATTCCGAAACTTTTGGAATTGTCCTAAAATGAGAGAAAATCATATTTCTATTGTTTATAATGTTTTATGGATATATCGGGATGCTGGAAGGACGTTTAAACCTAAAAGTAAATCTCGGACACGGCTTTGTGATTTTTGCAGAAATGATCCGACGAGCGTCAAACTCTCGGATTATCGTTAAAATAGTTTAACTTACGAGAATATGAAATAAAAATTTCTGAGATGAATAGTGAAAAGTGAATAGTAAAATATGAATAGTAAAATGTGAATAGTAAAAAGTGAATAGTGAAATTTTCGGGAATAAAAGTTAACCTGAAATTGCGAATTGTTACACTCAGCAACTCGTTGCTCCACAAGTTGGTTGATCATTGCTTGGTCCACAGTAGGTGCATTAAGTGGAACATGATCATTGTCTCCCTGAACATCAACATTTTGATTCCTGTTGTTGCGGTTAGTAGTGTCCAGGTTATCAGGAGTAGGGGTCTCAACATTTCGAGTTGGACGGCGTCCTCGACGACCAGGGGTAGTCGTTGCAGGTCCAGTTCTGGTAGCTCTAACAGGGTTTCTTCGTGGGGCCATTGATCTGAAACATCATACAAGTTCGTGAGTCTCCGATAGAACTTATCATATGCTCAACAATAATTAAATCAACGAAGCTAAGTCATGGAAAGAATATCAACAATACACCACAAGACATCAATAAAGCGCATAGGAACTCAATTTCCATAATATCCAACATCCACATAATACCATAAAATAATAACCATCGACCATACAATAAAGATCCAACATTGTTCCAACTACCGAAAACACAAGGATAACAATCGTTCCAACGAGACGAGTAATCAACGAAAATACATCAAAATAAGATAACTAGCTTTTCTAACCGAACACTCCTCGGTTAAGAAAGCAACAAGATAACATAGCTCAAACGTCTAGCCACGCTGCTGGCGGAAGCTCCTCAACTCCTGCCTCAAGCCATCAAGATCCCTCCATAATGATCCTAACTCCACACTATGGGTGTCTCGGTCTCTCTTGAGGTCAGCCACCTCCTTCTCCAGCTCGGCATTCCTTTGCCATAGCTTGCGGTCGGCCTCTCGAGCTGTAACAAAACCTCACTGTAAACTATCGATATGCTCGTGAACCTCCATCAAAACTCTCCTCATCTCAGTAGTCCTGCCCACAACCATAGTCATATCCACTCTCAGATCCGCTATGAACTCTCCAATAACCCTCTCAAGTCGATCAGATATACGTGCAACTTTCTCACCAAGATCTATAACCTGAGTCCATAACCTACCAATCTCACCTAACTCTGCATGCTCAGCAGAAACCTCAGAAGGTGCATCCGACTCAACGGGACTACCAGGTGGCAACTCAAACAAAAACGGATGATTAGGTGAATCAGGCTCAATCGGATGTATAGGTGAATCAGGCTCCTCAGCCTGAGCTGGCGGCACTAACAAATCATCATCATCAGGCATTTCCTCCTCCTGAGGGTCATCCTCCTCCTCAGGGTCATCATCATCACCCTGCTCAGCCTCTTGAGGGTCATCAGTCTCATCCTCACCCTCGTACTCCTCCTCCTCATCGGAAGAGTACATCATCAATCGTCGTCTCCTAACAGGTGAACCATGTGGTGAAGGGGTAGGTGATCTAGGATGACGACGCAATGATGCAGGTGGCGCCTCAGACAGAAGAGAGTGAGCATCAATCTGTAAAGGTGGTGAAGTAGGGCGTACCGACATACGTGCCGTAGCTCGGTGGGCAAAACGTGGAGCCACACGAGCCAAAGCTTGATGAAGAGTAAGCTACCTCGATGTACCAGGGAGCCCTAGAGAAGATGAGGGTCCCTGCATAGATGCAGCAGGTGGTGCTGAAGTAGAACCTGTCGGTGTCATAGTAGTTGAATGCATGGCAACCTGGTAAGGATCATCATGAGCCATGGTGAACTGTGATGGCAATACCGGTGTAGTAAGAATATCCTCAACAACATCAGGCATATGGGAGGCCATAGTCTGTGACAACGGCATAGGGTAGGTGTAAGTGTTTCAAAACAACTAAACCGCGAACTTAAAATACCATATCCAAAAATCATCATATAATTCCAAATCATATAAAATCAAGAAATATTTAAAATACCGCATTACTAAAACCATTCGCAAAACAATTAAGCCATATAATTCCTCAAAAACGCATATAATTCCTCAAAACGCCATCATATCACTAAATCAATAAACCTCAAATGATCTCAAGAAATCCCAAATCTATAATCATCTCAATAATCTCATAATACCTCAATAATAAACAATGATGCTTCGGCTTGGCGGGTTGGCGGGCAATGGCCGGGGATCGCTTTCTATAAAAATCGGTTATAGTTTAGGTGTCTATTTACCTAGTTCTCTATAACCTTGGCTCTGATACCAATCTGTAACACCCCCAAAATTTGGTACATCGGAAGACTCAACAAGCTTTCGGGGTGCTACGGGGATTGGTATCCATTCAAAGTCATGAAAGAACGAGATAAACTAAACATAATAAAAATACAACCACGCGGGGTTTTAAAGTTTACATTTATCCCAAAATCATCCAAAGTCAGGCCCAAAAGAAATAAATATAGGTCCACAATAGTTATCAGAGTTTTAGAAACATAGATCCATAACCGGTGCCATTGCCAAGCTTCCAATCCCAAGCATCCATAGAGCATCACTTAATTACCTGAGAAAACGTGCTAAAAGTCAACTTTCACTGGTGAGATCATAGGTTTAGATTCATAATTCAATATAGTGGACATATACGCAAAACGCTTGCTAGCTAGACTAGGCCTCAAACATCCAACCAAAATATCCAACCAATATAATTCAACCAAATCAAATCAAATCAACCCTATAGGTGCACGCTATAGCTCAAATCAATCCAATCAATAGCTTACCTAGCTCAAGTCTAGGCCTCGCTCTAAATCAATCCAATAGCTTACCTAGTTCAGGACTAGGCCTCGCTCAACAACCAATCAATAGCTTACCTAGTTCGGGACTAGGCCTCGCTCAATAACCAAATCAATAGCTTACCTAGCTCATGTCTAGGCCTCGCTCAATAACCAAATCAATAGCTTACCTAGTTCGGGACTAGGCCTCGCTTAATCCTACCTAGTTCTATAAGCATGGCAAGTTTTGAAATAAATAAATAAAGCGATAATAGTCCACATAAAACATTTGCACGTTTCTCACCCCATGTATTGAAAATAAAGTTCAAGAGTAAAAGTGGGGCTATGACTCACCTCAAGTCCAGAAATCCTCAAAAGAAACGATAGAAGAAAGACGTAAGTAATCTCAAGCAACTCACGTAACGGCGACTACAGACTCGGCACTTCCTAACAATATCAAACTCGTTCAGAAATCATTTCCTCAAAATCAGTAATTCCCATTCCCGAACGTAATCCATTTTACTTTCCAAAAATATCCATTTCTCGAATTAACTTCATATTCATTTGAAATTCGACGTTTGGTATCCATATGGGTGGAGGGTCGACACAACTCAAACCAAAAAGCCATAACAAACAAAATAATAAACCAACTATGGGTCTAATATTAGCCCAACATATTATTTAAATAATTATCGAAGCTTATCAAATCCGTCGATTTGGTAATCTCCCATATTTATTTACGTAATATATCGTTCCAAAACTATACCCAACCTAAAGCACATTGCACAAAAATTTCTATTTGATATATATCGTAGTCCAATAAATTCCCTATATATATCGTCGAATCGGCCAAATTCTACGAGCCATATAGTAATTTATTACCCTAAAACATATACCACATCCTATGGGCGTCGTGAGATACGATGCCCGTTAATATACTCATTTTATATCGTCAAATAACTTGATCTAGAATAAGTCACTTGATATATAAAATGTTTATATTAATCGTCATATATCCGTGACAACACAAAAGTTACAATATAAAGCCCACTTGGACTTTAAAGAACCACAATTCGTATAACCCGATAAGTTTCTAATTTATAAATAAAATCACATTTTTAATTATTATTTACCCGACTTATTATTTCGCCATTATTTATATAGTTATTATTTATAACAATAGTCCGACATTTATTACACTATTCGCATAGCATAATAACTATCGTTATATTATTATAATGTTTACTCGTGATCGTTTTATTATTAATATACGCATTTATATATATATATATATATATATATATATATATATATATATATATATATATATATATATATATATATATATATATATATATGTATACTAGACTTCAAAGCCCGCCCGATGGGCGGGCATGACTTATAAGCCCTCCCGGGCATATAAGCCCGCCCGTTGGGCGAGCATGACTTATAATTATTGTTGGCATATTTTACTATAGCGAAAGAAGAGTGGTAAAAAATGATTGAAAATTGTACATGTTGAAAGAAAAGGTTTTACCCATATTGCTATCATCCTCATCACTATATAACTATGATCCAACTAAGGCCACTCTAACTCCTGAAGAAGCAAACGAGAAATTATTTTTTAAGATTCAAAGCCCGCCCAATAGGCGGTCATGACTTATAATTATTCTTTGGATATTATTAGTTAACACAAAAGTATAATAACATATAAACGTTTGAGGTTGTGTTGATATTTCTTTAACTTAATCAAACAACGCTTATAGCATGGAATTACATGCAACCTCCAATTTTTAATACATACAATTATTCTTTGGATAGTATTAGGTCATGGAAAATAATGCAAATATACAATTCAATTATATCGGACGTGCCTTGTGAGTTTTCAAAGAATAAATTAAGTAACGGTTAAATGATATGCCATTACAAAATATGTAGAGGATGGTGTATAGCCAGGGATAAAATGCCTATAGTTTGCTGATGATGGAGAAGGATCACACAAAATAAGCTAAGCTGGCGACGACGACTCGGATATCATAGGAATTACATACTTTTGTAACTTTACATAAGAATTACATATCTGTTAAATATGTTTGTTGTAATATCATAGGAAGTACATACCGCTTATTAATGTGTTTGTTGTTTAGAAGTATATAAATACTAAAACTAACCTTGGATTATGTTGCGTCGGCAAGTAATAGTTTCATTTGAAATGACAGTGGTCGGACCAGGATTATAGTATGTGCCTGCAACTGCAATAGCTTGTTATGATTAAAAATAATTTAAATTCATATGCATATGTTAGACGTAGCAATTTCGGGAAGCTTTACTCACCGTGGGTAGGTTGTTTAGAACGTTCAATTCGGTTACACTGAGATGCAAGAACAGTTGTTTTTTTTTTTCTTTGGTGCCTGCTACAACGTACAAAGAAATTGAAGATTGAGAAGAAAAAGAATTGTTTCAACTTATTTCAGGTGCTCAATGGCGTAATGTATTCACATGATAGATCAAACAAATGAGACATAAGAACTAAAGTGACACACATTTTACAATAACCTTTTCAAATTACAAAAAAACAAGTTACGATCTTACATGTAACACGTGATATCTGAACAACATACTGGAATTGCAACTTGATCCTCTTACAACAACGGCTTGTAATTGGGTGGGCCTTGCATATTGACTTATAAATTCTAAATCTCATATGACACCGTGTGAAAAATGCAATAACTCGTCATGCTTTTCCCAGAAGCAAAAAAGAAAAAGATCAAACATATTACATATATATGAGAGATAATTTAAGCGATGTTTACGGCTAAACTTGACCGCCCATGGACTCGTATAGTTGTATGTACAATGTGAATATATGAAGTTTTTGACCCGCCCATTGCAGCAAGAGACTTGTTCTCAGCCACAAAGAATCCTTGTATATATCAACTCAAGATAGGTGCTTTGACTCATTTTAAGGGTGAATCAGGTTCAGTATCTGTCGTTTTTACAGGTGACTGTAGCTTAGGTTGAGATTTTGGTAGTTGTTCTGCAACATCTAATTTGAGTTATTTATTTATTTATTTATTTTTCTTTCTTTTTTTTGTAACGCTCCACTTGAATTAAGACTCGGGCTGATACGCGAGGGTGAAGCCTGGTCCTCTTGACTTGACCGCGGTCGTTTCAATGGACTTTCCGGTTTCTCTTGAATGCGTGTTTCCTATTAAATAGCGTTCATTCGCTGGTGTGACGAGTATCACCAATAAAAAGATTAATTTTATTTTAGAAAATGATACTGAAAATAAAGGAAATAACAGAAACTTGTAAATTGAAAATCTGTCCACGCCAATGCATAAACATATGTTAAAAATATTTATAAAGCTTGACACAAACTTATATGTGCTAACTTTGAATAGTCTATCATTAGATCAAATGAATCATGAGTCTATGAGATTGATATTATTAATGTACCATCAGCATACACATTTCAATAACTTATCGAACCAACAATCTGACTCGTTAATGAAATTGTTGACAATGATCCATTTACCTACATAAATTAGGTTAAAGTTAAATATTCAAATAAGAACAAAATGGTCACATAAGTATGACATGTAATATATGGTCAATGACATTGTCATGACATAATCTGCATACAAATAACTCCGAACAACATGTAGCTTGAAGCTTAATGTGCGTAGAAAAGAAAAACAAATAATTTGATCAGATCAAAATTCACCTTTACTTCAAAGTTCAAACAGAAAAGTCGCGTATTAACTTCAAAACCATGGGCTCACTACTGAAAAAAAAAAGAAACCAAAAAAGAAATTTGTCACTTTTTAGCTATGCTATTTAGCGTTAACTAATTACCAAATATTACACCAACTGCTTCCATATGAACTCAAAAGCAAACGTATACCTCATTCTGCATTCTGCACGGCCTCTTTGCAACACGTTCTCCTTTAAAACTCTTGAGAGCTTCATCAGTCATCTTATAGTAAACAGACCTGCCGGTTGACTTGATAGTACGTACCACGTGTGTTAGTGATACACACATCACCAGCAAATTTGTGTGCAATAAAACCGAAAGCAGCCACAAGAGATTTCGGTCAAAGTTTACTTCCCTGTTATGACAAATGCATCAGCAAAACAAACAAATTGATAAATAGACGAATCGGAATCAAAAGGCTTGGTCACCACCAAAATCCCTCCCAATGGCCTTAAACAGCCGATAAAAAGGTAGCCGTTTTTATTAGTTAGAAGGTTGCTAAATTTAAAAAGCAGGTTAAGGCTTTCAAGTGAGATAAAGTTTTGGGGCTACTTCAAATAAAAACTCAAAAAAATAAATTTGAATGGTTACACCGGACAAGCTGAATAATGGGGTTGTTATTAGTTCATGGTGTTAGTAAGTGAATCTCAGATGATATTTTAATAGTCCTATTAAGCTAATAAGTTGCGTCGTATTTAGTAGACCATATAAAAACTGAAATCACAATATTGCATTTACATTATTACCATATGCAAACAGTTATTTATATTTTACGTATGACATTTTAAGCATGCACAAATGACTTAAATCACTTGCCTCTACTTATTGGAAGATGTGGATTAACATTGTTACGTACAGAGGCGGTTTTTTTTTAATGAAAAATAAGAAGTTAAAGAACCTTACAACACTTTCAATATCTTTATAATAATTTAATTTATGTTCTCAATTTTTGTTCATGTTTTTATGATTATGAGAATATATAAATAAAATCAGCTGCTCTTGATCATGCATGCATGAGTCAATAATTTAATCTTGTCTATCCACACACAAAAATTATGCTTAAACAATAATTCTATAATCTTAACTCTGTCATAACAATCTAAATGAGTTGAAAAGGTACCTCAAAATCATTTCATTGACCAGCACCGGAGACTTATCCAAGGAATTAATCAAGGGTCCAATCCTGATCAACCTATGATCCACAACATTATCTTCATCTTCAGAATCCATACTATTTCTCAATAATGATCAATTGACTCCATTGAAATATCATCTTGTAACACCCATCTGCTTGAGTCAATTGACTTCATTGAACTATTGTATCTTTCACTCATTATAAATCTTTTTAGTGAGGATAGACCAAGTGTTGTGAGTACATTTTTGTGTGTTGATTAAAAATATTTGAGTTTATATAGGGGCGTTATATCCAAACGGGTTGAAATTGCCACCTGTTAGTCCAATTAACAAAGAAATGCTTAAAAATGGTTTAGCACTTGACAAAGTTAGATGCACTCACTTCATTTATGTGTTTCGATTCTTTTACTTGTCGAACATTTGTTGTGACTTGATTTTGATCTTCAATTTCCAAGCTTGAGATTACAATGTAGTTATAAGCTTGTGCCTTCATGTATCAGCAAGGTGTCATTAGCACGTTGCATCAGCAAGCATCAGTGATATAATTAACATTAAAAAGAGCTTACATTGGGTTGCTGATGACCTGGGTTCCTGATCACATTGGGTTGCTCATAATATTATTGATATCCCACAAACTATCAATAAGCTACATATATGCCACTTACTATACTACTAAAATACCTACGGCGTATTTTAATTATAGAAGTCTAGATTCTTAAAAATGGCTTGCAATACCATACGGAATTGGAAGTTGGTGATGTCAATCCCCATAGCTTGCTTACCCATGGCTGATTGATATGTGTAATGTGGAGACTGTATAGACATGGAATAAAATTTAATGGTCTCCACATGATATATATGCCGTAGTGTAACAGTGAGTGCTATTAAGATAGCAAGTTACCTGATTGTGGTCAGGAAATGGAATGATGGAGGCACAAACACCCAAGATGAGTGATGGATGGATTTCACACGCCTATTATAACAGCCACAAGAATGTTACAAAAAAGACAAACCTTCAAAAAGAGTTGTCGTGTACGGGGATTTCAAATGAATATAGCACCATTGGTCGGCTTTGTTGTAAGATTTCCTTTAAATGTCTTGTGAATGGTCACACGGTACACATTTGTATCATCAACGAACCATATAGGTTCAGTTGGCTCAGCATAATAGAATTGCAACCCTTTCCGTATGCGCTCCCTCAAAACATATAGAGTTGGATTTGACTGCAGATTAAGGAAATATTATAAGCTTTCCATAATATAATATGAACAACAAACAAACTACTGGATACCAAAGCAACCAAAATATCAAAATGAGAAGATTGTCCAATACCTTCATGATATTGTTCTTAGCCTAAGCAAGCAGCGATTTTGACCCTGGGAACCAATTACTGAAAGTGGAATGCAAGTTGTATGCAAGATCCAGTCCAATCATCACCCCTGCAAGTCTACATGAAATAATTTCAGTCTATACCCAAAAATAAAGAATTAGTTCTGTAGAAGTAAAATAACAATATCCATTCCTACCTGGCCATAAAGGAGTTCCAGTTGCCCCCATAGTGACTCATAAGGCTCTTTCCCAAGGAAATTGGTCCTTTCCCAAGGAAAAACACCTGTAGAACACAACAGTCATGATTCACATATTGTTTGAGATTCTGTTGTGGAGAGCCAATAAAAAACATTTATAGAATATATAGAATTAGTTACAACATTTTTAAGAAGAGTTATTATAGAAAACAACAATAAAAACAATATATCTCTTAGCACTCTACAATAGCAAATGTAGGCCACGACTACCAACCCCCGCAAGAATTGCATACATTATAGCAGCATCATAGTGCATGCATTATAATAGAAGCATGCATAATAAACATTTAAACATGATTATTAGAATATCTTACCTGGTTATATGCTAAGCTCTGTCCAAGGTAAAATACTCGTTCATCTCCAACTATTCCAACCTTAGCACTTGGTGGAATAAAAAAAATCAGACCATGAAGCACGGGTGGAAGTTCAGGTCTATATCTCAAAACAACGTCTTCAAATTTTAGAGAACCTGATGAAGGCCATCCAGGTGGTGGGCGGTTATCGTCAATAATAGAAGGAGCTTCAGAAAGTAATTCAATATAAGTGCCAACACGTTCAACAACATTTAAACTGTTTTCAGCTAAACATGCAAATCTAAGAACTAATATTCCATAACCGTGTCTAAGTAAATATGCAGTTTTGAGTGTTTGAGCAAAACGCCTTGTGGTGCAATTGTTTGGATTTGGCTTGTGTCTGCTTTAGGACCAGATTCAAGAATTAAAACGTATGAACTTCCGTTTCCCTGGCCCCTCTCGAAAGTATGAGACCTTCATACCTGAAGTTGGGAGACTATACTTAACAATTGAAGTAAGAGTACACATATTGTAATCTCAATAGCATTATCTATATAAGACATACATGTCTAATGTACTACCAAGAGGAAGTGATAGATTAGCTGACAGATCCACAGATCACCTCATGTAAATACGTAACCTATATCAAAATGTTATATGTTGAAATGTAATCACCATTGGAAAGACGTGGGGTTTTATTTCAGTGTTTAGATTCCTCCATCATATTTAGCAGCAGCTTAATCCTATAAATAAGTTCCCTTGAGAACCTCCCACCCTTTTAATGATTCTGTAGACTTAACTTTGTAAGTAAAAGCCTGCGTTTGCTGCTTTTACCAGCTCACAACTGAGCTAGTGTATTGTTGTAGTCCTGAAACAACTCGAAAAACAATAAACTTTCGTAAAGTTAAATAAGATATAATCACCAAGTTTTTATTATTTCTGACCAGAGATGGCAATCTCACAAGTTAATTATGAAAAGATCAATTGATTGTATTTTAATTCTAATGGGTTAAATGGGTAAAAAATAATTGGAAAGGTGAAAAGGGATTGGATCGAAAGTTGCAAGAATGTAAAACTGAATTTCAACCCATTTTGACACTTTACCTGCCACACCCATTTTGCCACCTATAAACCAAAACGCAAATACTTATGTACCTAATACATTTGGTGCTTCCTTGATACAGATCCCACTGACAATTGGTGTTCCATAACCACCATTATACTTGATTACCAGCACTCCATCTAGACCTACAATGATTCTAATATCTATTAAATTTAACGGCCTATTAGCATAAACATACAAATATAACATATCCATGTGACATTATTTTAGCTTTGCAAGAACTAAATAGTTTCATTTAGCACTTCGTAGACCTGCTACAACAGATTCTACTTCACTGTAACATGGGCCTCCTTTGTCACCAAAGGAGCAGGTTGCATAGTCACGACTAATTGTTAACCATTTGGGTCAGGCACAAGCACAGTCAAATGGTCAACAAAATTAAGCAAATCAATCCTCAATACCTTTACCTCGGATGAACCTCCGTCAGAAACTCCAGGCTTCTGTTCCAGGGGTATACATGTTTATTTTTATAGTAGGTCTTTTCATGGTCATAGCTTCAGGTATATCCCATAATTTGTTGTCAAGTTCTGGATTACCAACCTAATAAGGAGGATATTTAAAACATTAATATAATAATTAATCACCCATTTTAGGTCGTTAAAGATAATTATAACTCAAATCCTTGCATAACCTACCCTGCACTGGAACCGCATCTGTTTATAGTATGAGAACTACATAATTTCATAAATTAAAGTTGTAGGACCAGTTGTTAATGTGGTTGCAGTCTCCACAACTGATTTAATAGGTGTGTCCTCTGACTCATTGTGACATTGATCATTGTCATTGACGATGGAATTAATTTAAATGAAAGATGTAGGTGTCAACTTAAGCAAATCCCCTTCACTGATACAACATGGAAAATAGTTTATAATAAGAAACCATGAATACTTTATCAACAAATATTACATATTTCTAAGAGATATGTATTAAATAGATCAAGTCTATAGATTAAAGATAACACGTACGCTGTTAAAAGAACGTGGTGGAATTTAGCTTTGACACCTAGTCCAAATCCAATTGGATAATTGTGTTCACTTAAGCTGCTAAATCTTCACCTGGAATTATAAGTATGAGATAAATGATTGTCGGTGTGCAAAAAGTGAATAAAAATAAGAGGGTAAGTAGCATTTAACATGATATCGACAACGACTCTGATTAGAGCTATGAACAACCACCACATCTTGCAGTGTTATATAACAAAAGATAAGTGAACCACATCTCCATTTTTGAAATTAGAATTCAGATAAGTGAACCACTTTTTTTTAACAAAAGATAATTGAACTACATACGATAGTTGTTTCAAAAAAAGAAACGGTCTCATTGTTGAATACTAATGTATTTAGAATGATAGGGGTACTTTACACATGTCAGGTTAGAGAGGGAGGTCAAAATATACTTGAGAAGAAACTGCATATCAGGCCCCGGATACTGGAATTCAATTATGCTTGAGCGTCTAGGTATACAAAACATGTTGAGGCAATCCACATACAATCCCAAGCTTACTCCAAACCAAGGCTCCCTTGAAACCAACATGATCATGTTTTCCAATGTGAGGTATATGCGGCTCCATTTAAACCACCCACAGAACCACATGAGCTTGAACTTGTAATCGGTGTACTTGACTTTATTTGTTGCAGTAAACACGCAAATATGTAACACTGACTCAAGCAACTGTATTAATAGTATAACGTTATAAAGTACACGAAACCACTAACCATGGGTTCTATTGGAATGTTGAGGAGGTACATTAACTGGTACCATAAGTATCGCCCACCTTTATCTTCAAATGTGGCGCAACACAGACGTCCTGTTGTTGGTGAGAGGTAGCAGGAGTGCTAGTCTCATGCACACGCAGCCCAATAGGCACACATGCATCGGCGTTGTTTACAGATTGAAGGTCATTTGAGGATGCAGTTTTAGAGTCATTTGTTCTAATTTTATCTTTTCCTTTTCTTCTCATAGTGAATGCAATCAAAATATCTTTGGCAAGCGTTTTTACAAAAGCGAGTAGCAAAACATGAAATTTATAAAACACGTAACGAAATATTGTAGGGCAATCCATATTAACAGATAACACAAGGTCAGTAACTTTTGAAAGGAATGTAAAGAAACAATCATGTAAAAGTTGATATCAACTTGCAACTAAAGTAAACAACGACTGTTAACATAATCTAAATTAATAAAAGTATTATGCATAATCTACTATACCAGGGAAGTTTTTGTCTCAATTGCAGTTTTCCGACTTTATGTGTTTCGTTCTTGTTGTGTCCATGAGTTTCCTGTAATCAATTGCAAAATATTATGAGTTCAAGAAGAAAACAGATATTAGGGTTTGAAAAGAAGAGACGTACCTTTTTTTGTTACCAGCGTTTTTTATAAAGAAAAAATCTTTATAATTAACCAAACCTATATTTAAGGAATATATATTATTGTTGAAATAGTTTATATAGCTATATCAATTTTGAATTGGAAAGAAAATAACAAAAGTTCCATTGTTCTAGTGGTTGAATATTTGTTAGTGTTAATAGAGATCCCATGTTCGAACCTTGTTAACTATATTTTTAAACACCACAAATCCGAAAATTCAAAAAAAAAGAAAAAACAAATTATGAAAAAATTTTGCTTACGTGGAATTAATTATAAATATGTGTAAAAATAAATTAAAAAAATTGCTTACATGGCCAGAATGTGATGACATGGCGCTGATAATGAATTACTGGGCAATGAGGTGGCGTTTACGTGGCATTATCTACGTGTAATGCCTCCTGTTATATATAATATATATATATATATATATATATATATATATATATATATATATATATATATATATATATATATATATATATATACGTTTAACACGTCTATATACGTATATAAACGATTATATTCTCAATAATATTATTACGAGTATTATTTTTAATATCGACTTTTAAATATTTATCGAGTCATAGAATTTGGTCACATGTCCGAGTCATGACTCTCGGCTCATAGTCCAAGTCCAAATAATAAGAATCAAGTCACAATAATAAATCAACAACGTTCAAATCAATCCCATATCCACGTGCTACAACATGAGGGTCCGACTACGGCACCCAACTATCCTATCTCCGTCATCTAATTGACCGTCTCACAATCGGTCCCCAATTCCATACTCGTCAACACAACTCCAATAATAACTCGCAATCAAGAAATACCTCATCAAGTCCGAATAATATACCAATGACCAACATCACAATCACAACAAAATATAAATAATAAAACGACAAGTAACATATTGTCCGAAAACCAAGTAAGCAACGGGTTGAGTTACCAAGTCAAGCCGGGTCAACATATGCTCGAAACATAAAACGGAAGCCACACCCAAGACTCATGAGTCTCGGCTAGCTCTTTGAGCTCAACCGAACCAAAACAGCCCCTAGGGGGGTGTCGGCCAAAAATACTAACGACCACAAGGGTCCCTCGAAACCAAACAAGCAATCCGAACATCACCAAACAAGAATCCAAAATCAAAATACATCGAATGGCCAAGAAATCGACCCAAAACTACCCAAACCGAGAGCATAAGCTCTCGGCCGAGTCTCGACCCGTCAAGAAGCATAAACCCGGATACCAAACCTCCATTTAAATCGTTATTATCAAAACCCATTTGATTCATGTATCAAAATCCATGAAACCCGAAAAAGAAAAAGAAATCCGTGACCCATGGTCACGATTCGAACCCAAACTCGAGCCAAAAACTCGACCTACCTTCAAAACCAAAGCCAAATCGAATAGATCTTCAAGAAATAATAAAAAGTGGTGATGAACTCGTGGTGAAATTAATTCGAAATAGGTGTTAACGTGGGAGTTAGAGCGCGTGATTGGTACCAAAAGATAGATCTAAAAAAGATGGTGAAGATGGTGGTGTTGTTTTTAGTGTGAGGGTGGCGGTGGCGGCGCTATGGTGGATATAAGGTGCGGTGGTGATGGTGTTAAAATGTAGAGAGAGAGAGAGTTGGTGAGATGTTGGTGATGGTTGTGTTGGCTTATGAAAAACACAGGCAACAAGGACGATTTTTAAGTAATTTACTCTTATTAAATAAACTTTTTAATGATAATAATAATAAAGGTGAGGAGTGTAAGGGGTTTAAGTAGCCCGGTGTCAATACACGGACCAAACCCGAAACTTAAATAGCCAAATAACTTTCAAACCGAACCCGTTCCAAAAATAATAATATCCGATCCAATAATAAAATGTAATTAAAATTGTTAGGTTAACCTAGTGCCGGAGTCAATGTAGTGCCAAAATAACGATCTCAAAATAAATCATCACGACCGAATCAAACCAAACCGTAAATAAATAATCAAATCTCATAAATATCGTACGATTAAAAATCACGTACCAACGTTTGTAAAATATCTCGTCACAATAAACTTTCAAAAAAATTCCAAAATTATAATTTTAATGTAATGCGGGTTTTAAAATGGCTCCCTAATTTGCCAGTTGTCACAAAGTACCTAAAATCACAAAAGGAACGATTTAGGGCAATATTTGATCAAATAAATTCAATTCCGGGCTTAAATAACCCCCTAAAAGTGGTTTATTTTTCGCCTCATCATATACCCTTACACTTGAGATTTGCTTGTCTTCAAACAAATGCGCTTTTATTCTAATCAAAATACAAGTTAGGGGTCATTTAACACTAATATAAAAGTAATTACAACAAATAATCATTCCACTAAAGACCAATAGACAAGCACGGAGGTCATATACTAGCACCTCACAAATAGTGTTTAGATACTCACATCTCTCGGGTGTAATAAAGTATAAATTACAATATGGAAACAGAAGATATCTCTCACTACCTGTCATAGCAAAATAGATTACCATAGGCTTGGGAAAGGATCAAACCTCCACCAC
Source organism: Artemisia argyi (assembly GCA_030686995.1). NCBI lineage: Eukaryota > Viridiplantae > Streptophyta > Magnoliopsida > Asterales > Asteraceae > Artemisia > Artemisia argyi. The sequence continues at coordinate 15,004,242 of CM060697.1, read as the reverse complement.
ATGGCGTAAGCACCTAGGATAAACTATCAAAGAGGTCTTTTAAAGGGTTGTAACGTTAGGTGTAGGGATATGAAATACACGGTTTTGTTGGATAAAGGAAGTTTTAACTGGTGGCGAGTTAACAATCTTGGTTAATTACATGTACAATATGGCGTTGCTAAGCCAAGACTAGACTCAACTTAAGCTAATAAATGAAAAATAACAAAAACATAAAATGAACATAGAATGAAACGGGATGGTAGTCCGTATGTTTTTTCTCTTTTTCTTTTTCTATTTTTTTTTCGATTTTTTTTTTTTTTTTTTTTTTTTTTTTTTTTTTTTACATACACTCTTACCCTACCATCCAAAATAATACATCATAGGGAATGAACATTTCCCTTACACTTGAATCTTTACATACTTTACAATAAACTAATCTAATGACTCGAATTAAGAAAATCAAAACACTTGGAGCACTTTTAAGATTAACGTACATATGGGGGTAATAAAATGATGTTCTTCCCCATTACTCCATAAATAAGTACTTTACCCATGAGTCCCAATCGTCCCAAAACAATATGTACAAGGATATGACTCGACTTAGCAACCATGTAATCAATTAGATAGTTAACTTAGGGTTTAACAAATAACAATAATGCACTAAAAATGAGCGCATACACGGAAGGCTAAGGCGATTTGGGTGTACATTTAAGTGGAGTGTAACAAATTCTTCCTTTAAGTAAGATGCTTATAGTTAGAAATGAAAAGATAGGCTCGGAGGGGTGTACTAGGGGTTTTGTGTACTAAAAATGAGTACAACGCTAAGGGTGTGGGAAAAATTATTTGACTTAACTAGCCAAGTAATATGACTTAAATGGTCAAGTAATTATGATACGGGTTTAACACAAGGGTGATCCTAATGCCTCTTATCATGTAGTAAATCCAACCACACGAATGTAGTCTCACTAGCGATCTCGGGATACATCACTAACGCAAGTTCTAGAATCTAAATGCTACCGGTACACTCATAAGCACTAATAGTAAATGCTTTTCCTATCAAATCTAAAGGCGAACCTCACATATTTAGGTGGAAAATTTTTCTGAATATACGGTTATGTGCTAGTCATACAATCTCCTATCCATGAGATGCTTGCTATGGCTAAAGTTTCACTCCTAAATGTTGTAAAAAAATTTAAATTTGGCGCTAAAATTGCACTAACAAGTATTTCTCATAGTTTTATTACACATCTACCATTAAACAAACAAACTCAAGCGAAAGTGTACATGTAAGGTATCATCATTTTACCCTCCCCTTACACTCAAGATGAACATTGTCCCCAATGTTCAAGTAAAGAATGTAAAAGTGAAATAAGTAAAAAGAATGAAATCAAATACTCCCCTGATTCGCTCGGTATGGATAATAAGGTGGCCAGGTTAAATCTTCCTCCAAGAAAATGAACAATCAAAGCTTCTCTTCCAGAATATAAATCATCTTCTTGTCATACATAACCTATGAATCCTGAGAAAATAGACAAGACAACCTCGCATAAAATCGGCGGCAACCTATATAAGTTACTAAATCCTAGAAAACAAAATAAGATATAATGCTTGTGGAATGAAGTTTGCAGATTTCCTGGAGATTATAAAACTTAATAATTCACAAAAACCATAAGACTCCGTTAAAAACAAAACCGGTAAAATTTCCAGATTTTTACACGTGACACCGTCAAGAGTTACTTCCTAACGCCGTCAGAAGTGACCTGCAGAAATTCTTATGTTAAGTTTCCAGAAAATTTCTGGAAAAACTTGGTCTCACTTCCTGGAAAATCCTGCAAAACTTCATTATGACTCAATACAAGCATTTGACTCTAACAAATACGAATATACATGTTCATTTAATATTGTGGAGAATCATGATCGGTTTGTTTCTTAAAAACATATTTGGGGTTTCCCCTTACACTTATCTTTTGCAAAAATACTTTTAGGTGGAGTTAAGACTAGGCCAAAACAACAAAGTAAAGTATTTCCACTATTTAATTGAGAAACATGATCTACCAACAATAAAAATAAAGCATGCATACGGAAGCAAATAACAAACAAACAAAATAAAATCACACAAAATGAAGAACATTACTACAAGCACATTCAATTATTTCAAGTAAACGTAAACATGAAAATAAAATTGTTCAAGGCCAACAGAGGCCGCATCCTAAACTATTACAGCATAAATTGTTTCAAATTACACAACCATCAATGAATTGTTCAGAAATAACAGACATCAAAAGAGATCACTGGGGAGGAGGACCGAAACGGTAGTCATAGCTAGGAAGGAGGTGTCCGGTGTACCCGTAGGGAGGGTAGTCAGTCTCACGGCCGGGGAATGGGTCAATCTGCAGATGAGGCTCAAGCTGATCACGGGTGGAGAGGTGCTGCATCTGGCGGATGGTGTGATCATACATCCAATCAAAGCGCTGGTCAGTGGTGGTCCGCCATGCTTCCACCTAACCCATCCAGGCACCCTCGTGTGTGCCTGCCAGTCTCCCCGACTCATGTGTCGGAAGTAGTCAGCTGTCCCCTCCTCATAACCCTGGAACTGATGCTGCTGGGGCCCTACCTCATCATCATCATCATCATCCTCATCAGCAGGCCCCCTTGCCTCATACCAGTTATAGGTCCCATTCCTCTCTAGCATCACAATGTTCATCTGCCTGAGGGATTTAGCCCTCACTACCCTACAAGCCCCACAGTCGCTCAAGTATCCCATGATCGGAGGAGTAAGAAGATCATAGGAACAAGCCAACCGGGTCACGAACATCCCCCCATACACCTTATCGATATCCCTCTCACCCACACTGGTCCTCAAATAACTAGCTACCCAAAATGGGATGTTGCAGTAGACATCCGCTGAAAAGATGGTGTACAGGTAGAAAAGATCTGAAGCAATGACACGGTGAGTGGTGCCATGACGTCCTGACAGGCTGTATGTGATGCATCTGTGGACCAACCTAACTATGGGGTCCCTGATGGATGCTGCCCAGTAGTCGAGGTGTAAACCCCGTCCCCAATGGTCGGCCAAAAAGTGACACACCTCATATCACTCCTCTGAGTCTCCCCATTCAACAACCTCTGCATAAAACCTCCATCAACCGCCTCCTCCCTAGTGTACAACCCTATCCTCCAACCAAACTCAGTAACCGAGCATGATCGCACCTCACCTCCTAGCCTAAAATAGATAGTGGTGCCCCCCCATGTCCGTCCTAGCCTCAGCCTGATCAAAATGGAAGGTCGCAAAGAACTCCCTCACCAACTCACTATACACCGTCTCCCTAATCCTAAACAACCTTTCCCATTGAGGACCCGCAAACCCATCAGTGTGGATCCTCTCCAGAAACGCAGCCTCCAACCCTTGGGACCTAAGAAACTCCCAATCAACCACGGCCCCAGCATCAATATGATGGTTACAAAGCTCCGCATACTTGGTGGTGGCGCTAACAGTGTCAAACTCGCCCCAACTATGGACCAATTCTCCATAGTTAACTCTTTGGGATCTAGAAGAAATGCCACGATGTTGACGAGATCGCTTGCTCATTTTCCTGGAAAAAGATAGAGTGAACGGAAATAATTAGAACAAGAATTTTATTGATTTTTTTGCTGTCAGACACATCTGACGCCGTCAGGAGGGGTCCTGACGCCGTCAGACCTAACAGAATCCGAACCATGCAAATGCGAGGGAAAAATCAATTTTCAAACTCTTAACCCATTACCCAAACGCTCCTTTAATCAGAAAACATGGGTGGGGGGTTAAAAAATCCGTGGCATGAAGGGCTTTTCCTAAACTAACGCATGATTCAAGTGGAGTAACATCATCAAAGGGTAACCCCATGTTTACAAATCACCAAATGGATGGCATTACGATTCGTCAATAATGGGTAAAAATTGGGGTTTCGGGCGAAAGGGGTTTTCAAAATTGATTGATCCTAAGGACAATTGATCGAAAAAGAGTGAAGAAAAATCACTTACCAAGTGAAGATTGGTTGCGGAAGACGTCGAATTGAAGGGTGGAGATTCGGAGTAGTAGCAGCACTTTGGGAGAGAATTGTGGGGTATGGGTTGAAAGTGATTGTATTTGGGTTAATATTGCTGAATTAGCGAGGTGACGGCGTCAAGAGTTAATATCTGACGCCGTCAGATGTCCGTGTGAGGTGAGAAATGAAGTAATTCCACATTTAGTCCCTGCACTCTGTGTGAATAGCTAAACACAAGTAAAACCATGAGTAGCTATTTCATTAGTGAAGTCCACCAGGGTCGAACGTTTCATTACTGTCACGGAAAGAGGTGTGGTTGTAGAAAGGAGTGGGTGACGTTTTAGTTAAATTGTGACCTTCGCACGAGTCACTGGTGTGTACAAAGAGGTGTTATTCCATAGAGGGTTTCAAATCTGTGGTGTTTTTGAGGTGTAACCCCTTCACACCGGGTTTAAAACCAAAAGAACGTCTCTTGCACAAGTTTGGGAGCGTAGTTCGCAAGCATCCAACAAAAATGCTATGAAATTGTAAATTCTTCTCTTCCTGAGGATGCTCACAAAAGTGGGGGGTGATTGACGGTGAAGTACTTGGGGAAAATTTCTTGTTATCCTTTTGGTCAAACACCAAAGGAGTTGAAACCTCAAAGACTTTTTCGATTTTTCTTGGTGTGGAATTTTCTTTAATCATCTCTTTGATCTTTAATATGAATTGGTCTGCTAAATCCATAAAAGCGTGCTTCTAGGTGTTGGATTTGTTTTTCCTGATTATTTATGAAGGTTACCATTATCCCTTCGAATTCCTCTTGTCGTGAACGTTCAGGAAAACTATGGTTGATAACCGCATTCCTACGTAAATTAGGATTCCAAACGGTTTCAGTAGCAGGTTTCTCAATTCTCATTTGTGGAAAACTAGAAGGGGGGGGGGGGTTTGAATAGTTTTACGTCCTTTTAAATTTATAAACACAAGTTTGTTTTAAAAACTTCGATTCTAGTTTATGTGAATTCAATACTTGCACTATATGAACAATTGTATGGTAACTAACTAACAGAACTAATATAGTAAAGGTAAATAAATAAGTAATGAGAAGAGTTAGAAAGATCAAACCACAACACAAGGATTTATAGTGGTTCGGCTACAAGGACACCTTCCTTGTTCCTACTCCACTCCCCGAGTCACCTACTTGAGAGTTTTCTTCACTATGTCAACAAACTCCCTTTTGGCGGAGAAAACCTTACACACCAATTTACACACCACACAACTTCACAACTTGATCACGCCTTCTACACAACTTCTTCACACCAATATACAACACACCAATCTTCTTCACAACTATCTTCTACACACCAATCTTCTACTTCACACCTATCTTCACAACTATCCTACTTCACTACTACTATCAACTTCTATTATCTACACAACTAATCACAAGCACAACACAATATTCACAAATGAATATATATATACACTATGCACAACTATTCTTCAACACTTCTTGAGCTTGGTTGTAGAGAGAGTGTTCTTCTTTTGCACTTTGAATGAGAATGGATGATTAGGGATTGAATCACTTGAAACAAGGATTAATATACTAATGATCAAAGGGTTTTAGAGGATGTTTAGAGAGTTATAGATCTGAAAATTTCGTGCAAAAGGTGAGGCAAAAATCCAGGTTTAAGGTGGTATTTATAGGCAAAAGATTCTGACAGAGGAGCGTGACCGGTCCCCTTAAATCGAGGCCGGCCCCCTTAAAATTAAGGGGACCGCCCCTTATAATTAAGGGGGCCGCACATCTGAAACGGCCAGAATCCTTGTCTTTTAGTGGGGAAAGTTTATTTGGTGAAAAACTAACTGATTTTGGTTAAAAATTTGAATTCATATATTTAGTATGAATAAAATATTTTTCTTAATTACCAAAAGTGTTTTTCAAAAATATATAATATGTTTATATAATTAAATAAACTTTGTGTTAGTTAATTAAATACCCCTTTGATCATGAGATGTATTAAGCACTTGTTTATCCATACCTTAAGTGATTAAGTTGGATATAGTGATATAAACTAGCTTAATACTTGTTTACATAGTAATTTTACGATTGACGATTTTACATTTTGTGATCGTCAAAATATAGAGATATCGAAAGATATGAATAACGTTTTCACACATTATTTATGTCAACAATCTCCCCCTTTTTGATGATTACAAAATTTAAACTCATTAATCGAAAATTAGTATATATTCAAGTATTATTGTGAGTTTATATCACTTCTCCCCCTTTTTGTTAGCATCAAAAAGGTTATCCCATGTTAATGTAAACTCCCCCTCGAAGTATACTCCCCCTCGTTTTGAGGCCAAAAGGAATCGAGATATGGATATCTTGCAAAAATATTTAGTGGCAAGCAACATATATATGTATATAGCATGCAAAAGTGTAAACTAAACATAACCATATCATAAATCAAGTGAAATAAAATCAAGCATTACATCAACAAGTGAAATAGGTAATGCAACTAACAAAAGCCTTTAAAGGCTTACAATCATCATAGAAATAATAAACCAAGTCTCAAACATGAGAGTCCTGTCTAGAGCTTGCCATCCAAAAAGGTTTAACATAATTTTATTTGTGAAACACCAAGCATGTTTAATTGGGAGGAATGGATGGTGAACATGGAGATGGTGACGGTGGAGGTGTGTTTGTTGATGGTGGTGGAGGTGTTGTGTTTGTTTTTGGTGGTTGATGCAACAAGTTTTCAATATGAGAAAACATGTATTGGATCTCATCTCTTAATCCGAACACAATTGTTCGGTTGTGAATGCAACAAAGGCAAGTGTCTCCATGAGCTTCAAGTAAGCTCCATGGGACGGGGTTATAGGTTGGTGGATTGATAGGAGATGATGAGAAATGTGCATCAAGAGGTGTTAACTGTGATAATGAGAGAGTGATTGCAAGAGATGTGTTCTCATTGGTAGGTTGTGATGGTTGATCAATTATTGGAGGAGATAAGTGGGTGTTGATGTAGTCATTTATGGATGAAGTGGATGGTATGGAGGAAGTGGAGTTTCCATTTGTTGAAGGTGTTTTGGAGGGTGCATTTGGTGCACTAGGAGATGAACATTGAGGTGGTGGAGATGGAGTGGTGTTGTCTTCATTTGTAAGATCAATGAAGAGTTGTTTGGGTGGAATGATGACAAGTTTTTGTTTCTTGGCATTGTTTGAATAGGTGGTTCTTGGTGATGACATGATGATGTTTGATGAATGTTTGAGGATGATGAAATGTGAATTAAACATGCATGGAGATTATATAGTGGGAAAACATGTTTAGAAGTGGAATTAATTTGAAATTGTAATGTTATATTCCAAAATCAGTTTAGTTTTTAAGGGAAATGGTAGCTGGGACTAGCAAAAGGGATCACAAGATGCAAAAGAGAACAGTGTAAAAACTGTTTCAGATGGCCGGTCCCCTTAAATGGAGGCCGGTCCCCTTAATTTTAAGGGGGGCGCCCTTTATGATTTAAGGGGGCCGCCCATCTAACGACCCAGAAACCAAAATTTTTCAAAAATTTTCTGGAAAAATGTTGTGTTCTGTTTTGTATTTGCAGCAAGCTCTATTTGGACATTTCACATTTGTTTTGGTCTATTAGAAAGCATACATGCCATATATTTATTTAAACATTAACTAATCATGCAAACATATATATATAGTTTAATAGAAGCATGCATTAAAAAGTATAAAAACCATCAAGTTAGCATCCTAAACAAATATCCAAATAACAAGTACTTCCGAATACACTTCGGACAAATAGCACATAAGACATAAAAATAAGTATCGTTCAACAAATATAATCCAAGCACATCATCACTTTTTCTTCCCGAATACGCCCTTCAATGTCTTCCCGATAGATTTGAATCCACCTCTAACTTCTTCATGCAAACTCTTTTGTCTTCTAAGCATCTTGGTAGTTCGTTCATGAAGCACTTCTTCGGTTTGATCACTAGGAGATGGGGTAGAATACTCGGGATAGTCAAGATCCTCTAAATTGTCAACGAACACAGAAAACGAAGGGGTACTAGCATCATGGATGTTTTCCTCCTCATCGTCATCGTCTTGCCTTGAGGATGATCCATGAAAGCTATGACAACGAGGTTTACCCTTGTCACTTCGAGTTCGTCGAGCTTGTTTTAGAGCGAGAGGACGTAGAGTGGGGTAGATGGACTCATAGATACTATTGTCAAGATCGGGGTAGTACTCGATAACATGACGATAGAGACGAGTGAGGAACATTCCATATGGAAGATTGGCTTTGGGAGTTTTTCTAGCACACTCAATCCGTTTGATGAAGAAGTAGGCCAAATTGTACGGCTTTTCGACAGCTATACAATACAACATGTGAGCAAGGCACGCCGGGAGATGGTCCTGGTGACCTCCGGTACCAAACGCATTCTCACGAATGAGTTCTTCCCAACGCTTCATGTGGGGGCTTAATTCTTTGAGGAGAAGTTGGTATGGAGAGATTTGAACATTTTTGGATTTAATTTTTCGGCTTGTGGTGGCACGGTCCACACCAAGGATTTGACGAATTTCGTCGGGATGAGGAATTTCATCGAAATAGGGACCGAAGGTTGGTCGATAGCGATTAAGAGATTCGAGGTCCCACTCGTTTGTGAAAACGGCTTGACCTCTAAAAGGGATTTAGAGGATATGACCAAATTGTTCGAGAGTTATGGTGATAAATTCATTTTGAATCATGAAAGAGATGGTGATGAAACCAAGATCATTGGCTTGGACGGTGACTTGGCTATAGAAATCCATTATGAAGCGAGGGATGATGGGTTCGTTTATTTCATAAAGACAATTGAAGTTGATGCTTGTAAACACGCGATTTATGTAGTCGGATTGAGCAAAAGCAAGATCTACAACACGTCCCTCATGAACATTTCTATCTTCAATTTGACAATAGATAAGTCCAATGGAAGGAGATGTGGTAGGGAGTTGGGAAACTTTAGGAATGTAGTTTTTAGTGTGAGAAAGATCTTCGGTAGTTGCTTTGGGCATTTTCACCTAAACACATCAACAATACAAAAAGACCAAAATAAATATAAAGAAAGATAAAAGTATATGTTAATTGTTAAGGCTTATGTTGGAACGTAAGCATACTTCGTTACTAATCCTAAGAAGTAGATTACCATGTTCCTTAATATTGTTTTTAACTCGTTCTAGATATACTTTACGATGTTTAATGAGTAGTTATGGACAAATCCAAACGCCCCTTTAAACATCTAAATATATCATGAAATTTACTAGATTTACATTAGATTGTAAAACTAGCTATTTCTTGCGAGTTTCTCATGCATGTGATTTGTTTTTGAAAAAGATGGTTTGTATTTTTACTTAAAAATGTCATTTTTAGTAATAAACCAAACGCTTCCTTAACTATTGACTTATACCCCTAGTATGTCAATATATATATGAATTATATATCTTGACGAGTTCGATTAGCAATTTTAAGGTTTATAATTATAACAAAGTTTTATAAAAATTATAATGACTATGTTTCGATATTATTTGGACATAATCCAAACACCCCTATATTGTGAACCAATATAATTTTTCTTAGTCGAAAAAATGTAATTTCAAGTTTTACAAGTTATACAAGTATAATGTGATTAGTTTTAACACGTTTTCAAATCATTATTCAACAATAAGTTTACTAAAAATTTTGAAAAGGAGTGTATGAAATTTTTCAAAAATTTTCGACATGATAGTTTATAATTACTAGTTTCTAGTGTTGATCAATCATCCTAATCCTAGGGGAAGCATTTGGTTATGAAGTTTTAAGGCTTAATTCGAAAGAGATTATGAAATTTGACGAATTTTATAAAACATGCATAATCATGAGTATGATCAAATAAGATGAAATTAGATGAAATGTGTTATGAAAAACTTACAATATGTAATGGTGATTGTGTTAGATGAATTTGCCCTTTGCGAATTAACCCGAAATGTGTGATTTGGAAGTGATTTGAGAGGTTTTTGGGTTTTGGTTTTCGTCACAGCAGAAGCAAGGGAAGGGAAGTATGAAAAAGTGGAGTGTTTGGCAAAAGGAAAAAGGAGAAAAACGGGTTTGAGCTATCAGATGGCCGGCCCCCTTAAACATTAAGGGGGCCGCCCTTCATTTGGCTGCCGGTCCCCTTAAACATTAAGGGGGCCGCCCTCCAAAATTCGATTTTGTGATTTTGGGTTCTGGAAAGAGCAGAAAATTATTCATATGTATGTATTAGATTTATATTTAATCAAAAATACGTTGGAGGGTATTCGCACGAAAGGAATTACTTGACACTTTTAATCGACAATTTGCCAATTAAATTTTCTTGATCGTTTCGGATGAAATTAATCAAGTTGTCAAGTACACGAGAACGTTGTGGAAGGTTCATAAGTATATGTATATATATAAATATATATGTATGTAGTATGGGCTTATAAGACGAGAATAAAGAAAGGAGACGAATGCAACGGAAGCCGGGAGTTTGTTTCATCCATAGATTTTTCGACTCATCTCTCTTCATCAGCATGAGTGTTGTTGAACAATAAAGTTCAATAAGGCAAATGGGGAAAAGAAAAGGTTCATAAATGAACAATTTCTAGTTCTAGAAAATCAACAAATGAGTTTTCTAGGTTATAAGATCCTAGATATAACTAAGTGTATATATATATATATATATATATATATATATATATATATATATATATATATATATATATATATATATATATATATATATATATATATATATATATAGATATTTAGATATAGTATAAGTAAATAAGTATATATATGTATAGAAGTAAATACTAGAGAGAATAATGAACCAATCAAAATCACATAAAAGCTAGATACTAAACTAAGCATGTATTTGTTTACAAGGAAATAAAAGGAAATGTGTACCTTTCGTTTTCAATGCGTTAAACTTCAAAATCTTCAAAGGAAAGTCCGAACACGAGGTGACATCAAAGATTTCCATGTATGAATGGCGAAAGTTTTCACGTTGGTCCCCATGGTCTCATTTGACCAAAGTTGTTTGTCCCGAACATGTTATGTATTTGACTTGGGTGCATATATGGTGGAAACATTCCCCATGGATTGAAGTTCCACATTTGTTGATTATTGTTAAAGTTTTGTCTACTTTGGTTTATTCTTGGTTGAGGTGTTTTAGGTCTAGGGTAAGAATTATTTGGTTTCCTAGGTGGTGGTGTTTTAGATCTTGTTTTAGTTTTGGACGATCCTACTTCGGTTTTTAAAGATGGTTTATAAAACGGTTTTATTTCTTCATTACTAGCTAGATGTATTTTCTTATCATTTATGAGTATATACTCAGGATTAGATTTTGAAGGTTTTAGTTCCTTAAGTTCACTTTCAAATTTAACATTTTTAACTTCACTTGTTGAGGCTTCGGTTGAGCTGAAACCTAGACCAGTTTTATCTCCGGATATTCTTTGAAAACTTATAATTTTACTAAGTGAGTTACTACTATTTTCAAATTTATCAAGTTTACAAATTTCTTCCTTAAGTTTGTTGTTTTCACTTCTAAGTACTTGACATGATTTACATTCTTCAAAAGTTTCTTTACCTTTCTCAAGTTGATGTATTTTAATTTTTAGTTCAAGTACTTCATTTTCTAATTGGTTATTTATGTATTTTAGTGATTTGTTTTTAGCCATAACTTGTTGTCCTAGTTTGCATAATCTATTGTATTCACTATCTAAGTCTTTTTCATCTAATGATAAATTTTCATCACTAAAATATTCGGTTTCGGAACGTACCTCACTTGATGTTTTAGCCATGAGACACTTTTCTTCCTTTGTTGTTTCTTTCTCATCTTCATCGCTATCACTCCAAGCACCTCCAACAAACGCTCTTTGATTTTGATCTCTTGTCATCATTGGACATTTTCCAATAAGGTGATTTGGATCACCACACTTGAAACATTTTCTTTCATTCTTGCTATACTTGTCATCATTATTGTTTTGAGATGTTCTTCTTTCATCGTGTGGTTGTCTAACGAATCTTCCTCGCCTTTTGAAGAATTTCTTGAAATCTCTTACGGCCATGGCATATTCTTCGTCTTCGCTTTCGGAAGATGAGCTATCTTCGTTGTTGGATTCCTTTCTAGCTTTCAAGGCGATTGACTTGCTTTGCTCTCGTTTCCCTTTAACCAATTCGGAGTCCTTCTTTATTATAGCTTCGTAGACTTTTAAATTACCAATTAATTTATCAAGTGGTAGCGTTGACAAATTCTTCGATTCTTCAATAGCCGTCACTTTAGCTCGCCATTTTGGGTGAAGAGCTCTAAGAAACTTCCTAACAAAATTCTTACTAGAGAAATTCTCATCAAGTGCTTTTAAACTTGTGATTATGGTGTTAAATCTAGCAAAAGCAGTATCAATTGATTCCTCTTCCGGAATCGTGAATTGCTCATATTGTTGAACAAGTAGATCTATTTTGTTATCTTTGACTTGATTATTACCTTGGTGGGTTATTAACAAAGAGTTCCAAATTTCTTTTGCGGTTTCACACATAAAGATCCTTTCGTACTCTTTACGTGGTAGCACATTGTAAATAACCATTTTTGCTTCATTATTTTTAGCAAGTTTTCTTTTTAAATCATCATTTTGTTTTTCAAAAGGTACGATTTCATCTTTCTTAGTTTCGGGGTTATTTTGAATAGGTAAAAAATCACCATTGGTAATAATATGCCAAAGATCTAGATCTTTTGATTTCACATAAGTTTTGAATCGATTTTTCCAATATAAAAATCCATCACTTTCAAATAGTGGTGGTCTTTGCATAGATTGCCCTTCTAAATATTTTTCAGATTCCATAGATCGTTACAAGTTTTAAAATACAATATATTTTAAAGATCTTGCTAGACGTGGCTCTGATACCAATTGTGGAAAACTAGAAGGGGAGGTTGAATAGTTTTACGTCCTTTTAAATTTATAAACACAAGTTTGTTTTAAAAACTTCGATTCTAGTTTATGTGAATTCAATACTTGCACTATATGAACAATTGTATGGTAACTAATTAACAGAACTAATATAGTAAAGGTAAATAAATAAGTAATGAGAAGAGTTAGAAAGATCAAACCACAACACAAGGATTTATAGTGGTTCGGCTACAAGGACACCTTCCTTGTTCCTACTCCACTCCCCGAGTCACCTACTCGAGAGTTTTCTTCACTATGTCAACAAACTCCCTTTTGGCGGAGAAAACCTTACACACCAATTTACACACCACACAACTTCACAACTTGATCATGCCTTCTACACAACTTCTTCACACCAATATACTACACACCAATCTTCTTCACAACTATCTTCTACACACCAATCTTCTACTTCACACCTATCTTCACAATTATCCTACTTCACTACTTATCAACTTCTATTATCTACACAACTAATCACAAGCACAACACAATATTCACAAATGAATATATATATATATATATATACACTAGGCACAACTATTCTTCAACACTTCTTGAGCTTGGTTATAGAGAGAGTGTTCTTCTTTTGCACTTTGAATGAGAATGGATGATTAGGGATTGAATCACTTGAAACAAGGATTAATATACTAATGATCAAAGGGTTTTAGAGGATGTTTAGAGAGTTATAGATCCGAAAATTTCGTGCAAAAGATGAGGCAAAAATCCAGGTTTAAGGTGGTATTTATAGGCAAAAGATTCTGACAGAGGAGCGTGGCCGGTCCCTTTAAATCAAGGCCGGCCCCCTTAAAATTAAGGGGACCGCCCCTTATAATTAAGGGGGCCGCCCAGCTGAAACGGCCAGAATCCTTGTCTTTTAGTGGGGAAAGTTTATTTGGTGAAAAACTAACTGATTTTGGTTAAAAATTTGAATTCATATATTTAGTATGAATAAAACATTTTTCTTAATTACCAAAAGTGTTTTTCAAAAATATATAATATGTTTATATAATTAAATAAACTTTGTGTTAGTTAATTAAATACCCCTTTGATCATGAGATGTATTAAGCACTTGTTTATCCATACCTTAAGTGATTAAGTTGGATATAGTGATATAAACTAGCTTAATACTTGTTTACGTAGTAATTTTACGATTGACGATTTTACATTTTGTGATCGTCAAAATATAGAGATATCGAAAGACATGAATAACGTTTTCACACATTATTTATGTCAACATCATTAACTCTTTTACCTGCTTCTCTATGCTTCCTAACAGCTGCTCTTGGGTGGCGTGTGTGTAGTCAAGTTTTCCTTTGCTTGGAAACATCGGGTCCTCCCATCCTTCTTCTTCGTATTGTGCCAACCCTTCAAGAACCTTCTAGCAGTTGTCAATGCTAAGTCTGTTTAGCCTGCCCTTGGCTGCGTAATCAATGGCTCTCCTTGTTTGATAGTCAACTTTATCGTAAAAGATTTGAACCTGGAGCCATGGTTCGATGCCATGATGAGGGACTTTTCGGAGCAGGTCTTTATATCGAGTCCATGCTTCATAAAAAGATTCATTTTGACGTTGTTGGAATATCAAGATGTCATTTCTAAGCTTAGTAGTTCTTCCCGGTGGGAAAAATTGAGCAAGGAAATGAGTGGTGAGATCATCCCATGTGGTGATGGATCCCGCAGGTAAACGCTCAAGCCATTGACTAGTTTGATCCCGTAGAGAGAATTGGAATAGGCGTAATCGGGTTGTCTCTCTAGTTTCAACATCTAGGTCTATGGAATCTACGATTTTAAGGAAGTCCTTAAGATGTTGGTTTGGATCTTCGGAACGAAGTCCATGGAATGCACATCCGCTTTGCACCAACCGGATGGTGTCGGATCGCAAGGGGGTCACATTGGATCCGGTGAGCTCAATGGTGTTTCGGTAGCCTTGGTGGCTAGGTCAGGAATACTCTCCTAAGGTTCGGGGCCTAAGAGGTTCTAGTGGTGGGTTTTATTATGGTGGGATGACGGGTTCAAAGATGTTCCCATCGTCCATGATGTCGGGTGGTGAAGAGTTACGAACAAAAACACAAAGAAATAAGATAGACTAAAGAAAACCTAAAAATAAAAATAAAATCTTACTAGAAAGGAATCTAGCAAGTAGACCTAATAAAAAGAGATTCTAATCTAGACAATAACTATTTCCCCGGCAGCGGCGCCAAAAACTTGATGCGTGGGGATCGCACCAGGATTTACCTCTCAAGGGATCTTGAGAAGCTTATAACCCCCACCAGGCAGTGTACCTGATCGTTGTAGTATAGTATAGTGACAAGTACCGGGGGATTGATCGTTCAGCTAGGAATAGTGTCGCTAGGATTAGAAAACCTAAATACTAGTTCTAAAGATGAGGGATGATTATTTTTGTATTTTTATATTTTTTAGAAAGCAGGTAAAAATCTCGGGTTTGAAGGATTTGGGCGGAATTAGTTGCTAGTCAACAAACCCAATACTAAAGATGCAATCAAAATAAAGTACTAGAAATGAAAATAAACTAAATTAAACTAAGGTTGTGAGTAATAAGTGGAGAAGTTGTGTTTACTTAGATTTCACTACTCCCTAGATATCCTTTACACGTTAATTACTTGTTATAGTTGCGTGGATGACGGATTGTATTCCTTAATACCATTCATGGGGTGGCGCACTTAATTCCCCAATCCTATGAGTGCCTACTTCACTCCTATGTCGAGCCGGCTAAGAAGCTCCTAACATGGGATCATTAGAATTTACTCATGCATTAAATACAACCAATAAAACCTAGTGCACGTCAGTTCATGTTTCCTAAGACGTTCAAGCATGTTACCAATTGGAGATCTACCAGTTTTCTTAAGCCTAACATCGAAATCATTCATCCAATACAACCATAAACAAGTAATCAACACATAATTAACATCTAGGTTTCATTAGATCCAAGCAAACACAAGATAGATCTAGCCTAGCATGATGGAATTAAGACAAGAACAAGATATAGACAACCAACACATAGACATAATGATTGAATTAAAAGAATACTTATCTCAATTACACATGAAAGGGTTCAAGGGCTGAGAACCCTTGAAAAACCTGTAAAATTCGTACTAAGTTCGGCCTTAGGGTTTCTCCAAAACTTCTCTTTTTTCTATGAATGAAAATTAGAAAACTATATATAGGAAATTGAGGCTGACGGCGTCAAGACCAAATTGGTGACGCCGTCATCTCGCCACCAAAAGAATTCTCGGACTGCCTTGATCTACTTTTGACGCCGTCACGTTATAACATTTTCCAGGCCATCACGTATTTTACTCTTGACGCTCTACCTCGTGACGCCTACAATTCTGTACTGGGCCGTCATGAAAATTACTCATGACGCCGTCAGAATTTCCTTCTTGCTGCCGTCACCTACTGTTCCCAGCAAGGAAAATTAAGTCTTTGGCGTTTTCTTCACTTTTATGCTCCAAAAACGTCCGAATTGCTTCCTTTTCTAGATTTCTCTCCCAAAGTACCTAAAATCACAAAAGGAACGATTTAGGGCAATATTTGATCAAATAAATTCAATTCCGGGCTTAAATGACCCCCTAAAAGTGGTTCATTTTTCGCCTCATCAGACCCTCTCCCCCTCAACTGTTGTCGGAGCCATAGTGAGGGCAAGAGTTGGTGGATCCACTAAAGCAGTAGGAGTTGAGGAACCCTTGAAGACCTGATAGAGTTCGATGAGTATGGTTTTGATGTCAGAGGTATCCTTTTGTAGTGTAGACACCTTAGCATCAAGAGAAGCCTGAGTAGACTCAATAGCATACATCCTAAGCCCAAGATTCCAGGCCAAAGAGTTGGAAGATTTAGCCCACGCACCCAAGTTTTTCTCTAGTAAGCTCAAAGAGGAACTGATGGAAGCCACTGATGATTAAAGACCCTGAAGCTTTGCAGACTTCAGAACATTTACCGGCTCAGTGAATTGAGTAGAGTTTTGCTGGTAGGTTTGAGCAACCTGAAGTATCTTCTTGTTGAGCTCAGGATCATCTTTAACAGACTCTTGAATAGTTGCAACGCTCTTAGTAATTTGGCCAAGCGTAGCATTAAACTTGCTGAGATGACTGTCAAGAGTTGTCAGGGAGAAGGAGATTTCTGCTTGTTGTTCCAAGGTGTTTTCATGAAATGCTACAACAGATTCCCTGAGGTTAAAGTAGTGAACGGCTTGCTCAGTGTGCATGCCGAACACATCATCAGTGATTCCTCTGTAAATAACATTGCAGGCCTTGCTCAGGAACTTCATCAGTTTTCTTTTAGTGAGAGGCTTGAAGTTATCATACTTAGCTAGTCTGGTTGGGGAGGAAGTCTCAGGTTCAGCATCCTGAGATTTCGATTCTTCCTCTTGTTGATGGGAGGGAGACTGATGGGAATGTTCAGTGGCAGGGGCATCAGCCTCCATATCATCTCCAGCCTAATAAATTTCCTCCTCACTGGTTTTGCTCATATCATAATCTGAATCAAGAACTGCCTGAAAATTTGCCATAGAATCAATCTGCAAAAAGGGTTTAGCCGGCTCCTCTTCATAAGAAGACTTGCCTTGGTTGTGGTCGCTCCCTGACCCCTCTATTCCAGCAGACTGGGATTTGTCTGCCTGGTCCTTAGGGTCAGTTTGTGAAGAATGCGCTATGCCATAGGGGGTGTTGGTTCCATATCAGCGGGAGATTTTAGTCCTCCTGAGTCTTTGTCCCAAGTTGTTCCTTCAGCCACTGATGGGTTTGTGTTAGTGGCATCACTAAAAACATGTGAAATGGTGAGCCCCCCTTTCCAACAGGCTGGTACTGGCCTGTCGAAGATTTAGGGGCCATAACTTCCTGAGACCCTGGTTGTGATGTACCAGAGACGTTAGCAGGAAATGTGGAAGGCACTCCCCTACTAGTGGGTTGTGTGTTTCCCCTAGATCTTTAGGAGTAGTTGTATGGACCAAGGACCCTGACTGTGATTTGCCAGTGACCTTCGTTGTCCCTAGGGATGTTGGTGACTGGCCTCGGGTGGTCTTAGTGGACTTAGGTTTTCTTTTTGGCTTAGTAGCATGTGTCCCTGAAGCCCTAGGGCCCTGTGCCTTTGGTTTGGTCTTTGGCACAGACTGAGACTTCCCTGTCCTCCTAGGAGGGGAAGGTGGGTACACTGAGTCCCTCCGGTTTTTTATGGCAACCATATGGGCCATCAATTCAATGTTTGTGACTAAGGATAGGTCCTTTGTAAAATTTTATGAACTCAGGACGGCTGGTAAAGAACTTAAATGAACATCCTGAGTGTAGTCACAACCCAGTAACCATTGTAGAGCACATGAAATAAACCTAAGGTATGACACATAGTGCAGCCTAGTTTTATTCAGTAGATTGGTTACGAGATCACCATATATGATCTCTCCAATGTCGACAGTGAGCCCTGTCATCAGGCAAGGAGCCATCATCAACTGAATAGAGTTATTCTGCTCAATGGATGAATGGTTCCCAACGAGAACCTGAATCACAAAAGTGAACAGGATCTTCCAAGCCACGGGGAAAGAATTCTTGGTGACAGGGGTCTTGTCCAAATATTTAGGATCCAAAGCAATTTTTTCTAACCCAGTTTTAACACAGTCTGGGTCAGGGTGTGCAACATAAACTCCATTATTATAATTTAGTCCTGTTGCAGAGCAAAAAGTTTTGAAATCCAAGACAAATTTTCTTTCCCCATTTAAGATCGAAAAGCTGATGAGAAACTACTTGTGGGGCCTTAGTTCATTCTCATCAGTGGAGGGTGTCGGGTCGAAGGCCTGAGCAGTACCCCAAAACTCCCTGAGGTAGTTGTGGTACTGAAAGTGGGGTGTAGATGTAAAAGCATTTTTCAAAGGGCAATTGTACAAAAACTTCATGATTTCTTTGTAAGCAGGGACATTGGTTGGGTAGTTAAAATTTCCAACAACGTTATTTGTTTTAAATTAAACATCAGCCAGAGTCAATTTTGCCCATTAAGGTGCAAGCTTGATTCCGTGGTCAGCTGCCATTTTTAGGTCTTAAAGATTTTAAAGGTTTTGAATGGCAGAATATCAAACACCAGATGATCCACAAGTTGAGTCCAACTCGTTTTCTGTCGTGAAATGAATGATATTGTTATCAAGATGATTGTAATAAGAAGGATTTCTTGTTACCAATCTTCTTAACCAAGAAAATAAGATTTGAAAAAGCTTTTAGAAATAAAAAAACGCACAACTTTGCAATTGGAGAAATTTTTGCAGAGTTTGTTTAAAAAAATTTTGTGTATGTGTTTTATGTATTGTGAAGAGGGTATTCATAGAGGATGATGGAATCCTAAGAGGTTTGAGATTTTAAAAATCAAAATGAATAACCGTTTGGATTCCGCATTAAATGCCACCACTCTACTTTCCTAGGTTTTGCGCAACTGTCGAGGTGAACAGTGTGTGGCTCTGCAAGAGTGCACTTTTGCAGGCATGATGTCACAATGAAATATCCAAAGATATTATTTGTGAGGAATGGCAATTAATGCCTAGTGAGATAATTGGTGATTAAGTGCGGGCCCAAGGTTTGGATGCCAGTGAGGCAGAGACATATATTCCAATATTAAATAGGAGATTTAGTTACCAACCTAGGACATTTACTAACTAGATACTTAGAGCATTTAGTTGTGCATTGAATTGCATCATTAAGTGTCATGAGCCCCCTGAATGAGATAACATTCAATGTGTAGATTTATTTTTTTTATTTTTATTTTTTTTTTTTTGGAAGGTTATTCAGTGAGTTTTCATGATATGATAAACTCACTACGAATGGTGTTTGGTGATGTTGAAGGGGTTCACTGAGGAATGTTAATGATCAGGGACCAGAGAGAGAATATATACTTTGTTAGGATATTTTTAATCAGTGAGTTGATCATCAATATTTAATATGCCTAGTTCTGCTTTCAGTCTGGTGAAAGTAGGTTCATCCAGGGGTTTTGTGAAGATATCTGCTAAATGTACTCAGTGGGGATGAAGTGTAATTCAATGTCTCCTTTCATGATATGGTCCCTAATGAAATGATATCTGATATCAATGTGTTTTGTTCTTTGATGAAACACTGGGTTGTTTGAGATAGCTATTGCACTTGTGTTGTTACAAAAGATGGGTACCATCTTGTAATGAATGCCATAGTCACTGAGTTGACTTTTCATCCATAACACATTTGCACAACAACTTGATGCAGCAACATATTTAGCTTCTGCTGAGGACATTGCAACTGATTATTGCTTTTTAGCACTCCAACAGACTAACTTTCCTCCAAGAAATTGGCAAGAGCCTGAAGTGATTTTTCTGTCCATGTTGCATCCTGCATAGTCAGAGTCTGAGTATTCTTTTAGATCAAACCCTGAACATTTGGGATAGTATAGTCCAAGACTGGAAGTACCCTTCAGGTATCTCAGAATCCTTTTGACAACAGTGAGATGTGATTCTTTTGGGTCAGACTGATATCTAGCAATGACTCGCTTTGTCTTGAGATCTTTGAAGATACAATAATCAGGGTAAAATTTAACACTACATTGCAAGTTGCTTGTAATTCTACTAACTGATAACAAATTAAATGAAAATTTAGGAAGGCTCAACATCGAAGATAATGAAATAGATGAGCTCAAATTAACGGTGCCTAATCCAAGAACATGAGAAGTAGACCCATCGGAAATTGTAACATAAGATGAGGATGCATGCGTATTAAAATAAGTGAATACATGTGAGTTACCTTTCATGTGATCTGAGCACCAAAATCATTAATTAACCCATTTAGTTGTTGACAAGAATAGACAACTACCAGATTCAACAAAATACACATATGAACGTCTATGTTTCTTCTTCACCTAATACCGGAATAACAAAACCAATTAAGAGGTGAACATCATAAGTCGAAGTCGTATCATACAAGCCATCAATAAGCAAATGACCAAAGGTGGTCTAAGAACAACATTTGGATTCAGATTACACATTAACTCAAAACCCCAAATCATCAACATAACAAATATCAAAAACTGGTTCCATCATATACCTAAATCCCAAACGCATAATCAAATCAAACTCAGATTAATCTCACTAGGATAAACTGAAATACCAAATTTAGACAAGAAAGCTAACAATCACAGAATTCAAATCTGAACCAAAATTCTAGAATAAAATTGATCTCATCGGGATGAAACTAAAATTGGAAGATGAAAGAAGGTTGGAGTCCTCCCACGAAAAAGACTGAAACAAATGGTTGTTAAAAAAACTTAATCGTTGTCGAATGAACTCCGTTGGTACAAACACAAACGAACCCTAATTTTCTGATTTATGATAACCTCTCTCTGATACCATGTAAATGGTAATGAAAATGATATGTAATGGAATTGATTGATACAACTATTACAGAGATTACACGGATATTTACAAGACACATCAGCTTGGACACTAAGCTAAGTTAACTTAATGGGCTGGCCCGAACCTAATACATATTTTAACATCTTATTGTCCGTTTTCAAACACATAATCAATTGTAAATAAGCAATCATGCGCTTTTAAAATTAACAAAAGTATGCACCAGACAACGACATTATTATTATTATTATTAGTGTTAGTGTTAGTATTAGTGTTAGTGTTATTATTATTATTATTACTATTATTATTATTATTATTATTATTATTATTATTATTATTATTATTATTATTATTATTATTATTATTCAAGATGTACACGTACACATGCACTAGCAGCATCTATTGTCCGGTACTCCTGTCTAACTTCAAATGAATCATTTTGACCTTCCTTCGTTTCAGGTCATCATCATTTGTATTAAGCGTTTTCCGTTGATTCATTTTTTGTTTGTATTTGTAACTAGCTACACTTTTCATTTTTTAACAATACATTTTTCTAAAGAGTAGAATAATCTTTTGAAAACGCTTTTGATATAACGACATTCAACGTGTACGTAACATATCTCACCCAAGGTTCAAGTGGGTATGCTATAAATGTGGATTCGTGATTCTTTTTAGGGGTCCTTGATTCTTTTTTATGGGTCTCTGATTCATTGATTGTGTATTTTTTGTGAAGAATTGTAACCAATTGGCTATAAAAATTGTAGTCAAATTCTGTTATCAAAAGTTAAGTTTGAAGTCGATTACACAAAATAAAAGTTGTGTTAAGTTCTTGTGTGCTACAATAATGAAAGAGAATATATTAGCTACGATTTTTTGTAGTCAATTGGCTATAATTTTGTGGTATAAATGTCGGTCCCCGATTTTTTTTGTAGGTTCCTAATTCTTTTCTGTATGTCCTTGATTCATTGTTTGTGTATTTTTTTGTGAACCATTGTAACAATTCACTCCAATATAAAATAATGTTGGGAAGCAACACTTTTGGATATGTCTTTCCAGAAACTCAAAGTTAGTCATTCCTAAAGTAAGCCCGACGCCAAACGACACCTAAGTTACAACAAGAAGTCTGGTACAAACGATAAGTTTCCAAGTTTGAGAAGAAAAGCCATATCTTGGATTACCTGCAGTCATAGCGCTTACCAAGTTTGGAAATTATCCTTATAAAACTCTTTGAATCATGTTCAATCTCGATTCCAGGTTTTCCATCAGAAATTCCACAAGAGTCCGTTGATATTTCTGTTGGACCACTTCCTCCTATTCTGTGAACGAGTCTTACTCCAAACCCACTATATGGATTAATACATTCATCAATCCCTCTGTAGGACGACCAGCTCTGCCTTTCAATGGAAAACGAAACCTTTTTGTCCGTCGAGTCCCACCACTTTGTGTGCCTTAATGAAGCAAAAGGAATATACCCCACCCATGTTATTTCATCACCAACACTCTCCTTCCAAACCACATCACCTTTAGAATCCATACCCATTGAACCACCCGTGATCACCTGCTTCATGGTAATTGCTTGAGCTAATATATTTGTAAAGTCATTTTTCGCAACAACGCACATTAGGAATCCACAGAAGTCACTGCACCAGTTCTCTGGAAGTTGCAATGTACATTCGTTCCCATCTCGAAGACAAGGTGTAAACCCCTTTGGAATCTCAAGGCCTTTAAGTTGGAGAGACACACAGTGATTTTCAGCAGTCGCTCCCTAATTTATTGAAAACAGATTCATTAGCTTATAAGTTCTAATAATTGCCGTTGTTGCTATTATCTGTATAAAGATTGATATTCAAATGCATACAGCCATACGTACCTGAAGCATGGATTGTAGAAGTCTGTTCCCATCAATTACCATATTCGAGCATTCAAGCGAGGCAGACCATAACCTTTTACAATCCACATAAAAATCTCCCACGTCTGTAAGTGAGTCGCATTTGTCTGCTAGGAGAATAGCTATACATGATGGGAGCTGGGGCAGTTCTAAAAGCCTTTGGCAATGACTCAGGTTGAGGATTTTGAGTCGTTTAAGTTGCGAGATGCTAAAATGTAGTTTTGAAAAATTATTACCACTCAGTCTCAGCGCTTGTAAGTTTGACATCTCTCCGATAGCAGAAGGGATTTCTCCATCTTCCAAACAGCAGCCACTGAGATCCAACCTTTGTAAGCGATGTGTTAACTGAGGGAACACCTTAGTAAAGTGATCTAAAAACAGCATATCCCCAGCTTTTCTGTAACTATAAATTCGAAAGTCTTTCAAATTTTTTAACCCATCAAAGTTGACCTTTATGTTCTTTGTAATAAAACAATTAAACAAATCTAGTGAAACAAGGTTGGTACAACGTTCTCCAATTGATGACAGCAAACCTTCTATTCCAATTCTGGACAGAGTCAACTCTTCCAAGTTATCCATGTTTGCTCGGATATCGGGGAACTCTAAACTTTTGTGGCACATACTGATAAGAAGAAGCTTGAGTTTTTCCATCTTGAAAATTGTTGGAAACATTCTAAGATTGGGACAATAAGAAACTGTTACGCTTTTAAGACTTCTATGATTTCCAATTGATGGGTGAATCTCTTCTAAATCATCACAACAACGGAGTTCCAACTTTTGAAGACAGGGGAGTCCATCAAAATTTGGTGTGCTGACTAGTTTCTTGGAAGATGTGAGTTGAAGGACTTTCAGTTGTGGTAGACACTAATTTATACAAAGATACAGAAGTTAATATTTCCCAAATATAAGTTAAATAAGAGTTTATGACAAGTATGATACAGATGAATGGCATGATTTAAAACGTTACATGGGATTCTTATCACAATCTTGAGGCTTATCTAATATTCTAATTTAATTTATAAAACTATACCAATTAGTTAATGCCATGAGTAAACAGTTGTATTAATACTAAAGTGGATATAACTGCTTAATTCTTTGTAATAACATGTAGTTGATATATAGTTAGTTACTAGTATTATTTAAGTAGCATGTTAGTTTAGTTGACTTTTTTAGTTTGACTATTTCATGTATATAAGTAAATCTTGTAATCAGTTCTCATTTACTGAAATGAATCAATGCAATCAGTTTAACCATTTCTCTGTACATTCGCGATGAAGTTACAGTGTAGATTTCTGATTTAAATGAAATAAATAATGGGATCCCCTCATTTATTATATTTTGGAACCATTGAATTACCTTGTGACTCCTCCAAAGTTCCTTTTGAGAGCTATTATCCATTTTTAGAACAACAAGATTCATTGGCTGGAAACTATCTGGGAATGGGCTTGCAGGATAGTTTCGCCATTTAATATACCGCAACTCATTTGAAAGAAAATTAGGCCCTTTGACATTATCGTCATTACTCATATCCACATCAATCCACCTTAGTTTCTTCAAGTTTGAAACAAACGTAAAGAACTGTGATGAAACCAAATCTGGACTACTTTGGTTATAATATCTTATCGCTTCAATCTTATCATTTTCCTGCAATAATTTAAGGAGAAACAATGTATAGTTTAGCTTGTATCATTATGTGGGTATCTGATCAGTTAGTGCACATATAATATATTTTTTGAAAAGAAAGCCAGCTTAACATTTACCGTTGTTGCATCTTCTATACACATCTTTTCGATAACCTTATCTTTCCAAACTCTGCTATGTTTTTCAGGATTATCAGGATGTTCCCCTCTAACAATGTAGTGTCCCATTTCTTGTACCAGATCATTCATATTAAAAAAACCATTTAAATCGATAGTTATGAGAGCCTTTTGTATCAACACCTTTATCCCTATGTCAGGGTGGAAACCACAAGCTTCAAATACCTCCGCTGCACCATCTTCTCTTCTTCTCCCCCTGAAGAAACATGCAATATCCAAGAATAACTCTTTCTCCACCTTTTTAAGCCCATCATAGCTAATTTTGAGCTTCTCGACAATCTCACTTTCTGGAATATCTTTTAGTCTATCCAAGGTACTCATCCACTCTTTCTCGTCTTTGTCATATAGAAACGAGCCTAAAACTTTAACTGCTAATGGGAGCCCATCAGCATAAGAAACAACACGTAATGAAAGTTCCCTATAATCTTTTAGAGGCTTCTTGTCATTATATGCGTGTTTTTTAAAGAGTCGAATACCCTCGTCCTGTGATAATAACCTGACAGGAGAGACATAGTCTACTTTTTGAAGCAAATGTTCATTTCTAGTTGTGATTATGATGCGGCTCCCATAACCAAACCAACTATGTGATCCAGCTAATGCCTCTAACTGTTTAGGGTCATCGACATCATCAAGAAGA
The DNA here is from genome assembly GCA_030686995.1 of Artemisia argyi. Taxonomy (NCBI): domain Eukaryota; kingdom Viridiplantae; phylum Streptophyta; class Magnoliopsida; order Asterales; family Asteraceae; genus Artemisia; species Artemisia argyi. Next base: position 14,978,556 of record CM060697.1, on the reverse strand, counting down.
ATTAAGACATTACTATGACATAACCTACTTTGTATCATGCGTTTTCCTTGTTCAACACTCTGCACTCTTACATTATTTTTTGAAATTTCGTTTAAAATATTTTCTTGTAACTTTTTTAAACCATATTTGCCTGATTCCTCACGAATATTGTCAACAATGCAGTGACCTTGAAATTTGTCAATGATTTTCATATAAACAGATGTGGCAAGAGTAGTCTTACCACCTCCTCCAACGCCCCATATCCCAACCATTCGCACACCACCTGTCCCAATTTCTAATCTTAATATCAAATCCTCTACACGGTTCGTCATTCCAACAAGCTCTTCGTCAATTTCTGAGTTTGACAAAAGCAACTTATCTGAAATTGCATCGACGATGTTTTGGATGACTGTTGCCTCATGTCTGCAGATTGGATATAGAAAAATGGATAATTAGCATGTATGCTCACATTTGCAAAGTGGTAATATGATGAAAGGCCGAGGAGTTAATAGTAAATTATCTGATCTAAAATTTGAGATTCTCCAAGCATATATTTATATTTTTTTAACAAAAAGAAAAGTACCCATTGGAAACGTTCTTGGGTTCCCATCCAGAAATGTTACTTGCATCAACAAGTGCTTTTCTCCACAATTCAGCTTTTGTGACATTCTTCATCTCTTGTTTGGAAAAAGCTTCCCCAAATTTCCTTTTCTGATATCTCACTTCTGATGGATCCACGTCATAGAAAACTGGGATAACAGTTAGTCCCATGTCTTCCCTGCATTTCATAATATGCACAAGTTCATCCAAACACCATGAAGAATCTGCATAGTTTCTGGAGAATACTATGACAACAATATGCGACTCTTCGATAGCCTTTAACAGGGCTGGACCAACAGATTCACCCCTTGGAAGTGTAATATCATCCTTGTAAGTGCGAACCATTCGGTCTTCAAGAGCCTTGTAGAGATGATCCATAAAGCTCTTGCGGGTATCTTCCCCTCTAAAGCTAAGAAATACATCATACTTAAACGACCGAGAAGAAGACGATGGAGATGCCATTGATGTCTTTAGGTTAATAATTAAGTTGAGACACAGTTAAGAAAACAGATCGAGTTGGACACGTAAAACAGGTTGTCCCCTAACTCACTACTCGTTCCTATTACTGGATTTCGGGTGTTATCTTAGCCTTTATGTTTGGTAGTTTTTGGTTGAAAGAGAAGGAGAGCATACAAAAAGTGTGTGGTTAGTTATGGCTTAAAAGAGTAGACATGCCACAAAGTCTTCTAAGAGATATAATTCTTTAGCGTTTTAATAAATAAAAAAACTATTCAATGCAAGGAAACAACCAAGAGTAGACATGCCACAAAGTCTTCTAAGAGATATAACTCAGAAATTTCTACACAACTAATATAGAAGTAATATATTGTCACTACTTATATTAACATGATTTAAAATGTGTTGTTCTTAATACAAAGTTTTAAAGCATAAGTATACGTCAATAGTACACTTTTGAAAGAAAATTGCATGCAGTAAATATAGTTTGACAATTTTCCTTTGAGGGAGAGGGAGGAACCGAGGAAGTGATAAACTTTTGTGTGGTTTGTTATGATTTAAAAATGATACAACACACTTTGTTATTTGTTTTGTTTTACAAGCAATAAATATAGTTTTGGTAAATGCTACTTAATTGATTAGTCAGCATTGGTGGCTAAGGTTACATTCAAAGTCATATCTATGTACACATTGATCCCACTTGTCCTTTTGAAATGTTTGAGCAAATTAATATCAAGGAAATTTCTTGATGTCTTCATTTAAGATATAATAATAATAACAATAATAATAATAATAATGATAATAATAATAATAATAATAATAAATCAATGCTAGGAAAAACTAAAAAATTTCTTGCAAATTGTCTTCATTTTAGAAATAATAAAAGAAAAAAAAATAAACAATTCAATGTGAAGAAAAACCAAAAAATTTCTTGCAAATTGTCATCATTTATAAAACTAGTTGGATACCCGTGCATAGTTGCGGCGATAAATATAGTTATATTATAAAAACAGTAAATGAATTGCTAGCTCAACTCTCCCCCAAAATTCTCTACACGCTTAGTGAATTTGTTTCACAACACTCCGAATGTATATGCGTTAGTTGTAGGTGTTTGCTTGGTTTCATGTAGCTTTCCCGTAACATCATTATTCTCGCATATAGAAAGACCCTCGCAACCTCTTACCCGTTAAACACTCCCCCGAAAAGTATATAATTTTGACAAATCAAGGTTGTATTGATTGAAATAAACTAATAAAGGTTAAAGTTGTAAAAATTTGAATTAAAATAAAATAAACCCACTAAAAATCTAAAAACTAATAAAAATATATCAAGATTGATGTTGAATTAAAGAGCATAATATTTAAAATAAATAAATAAATAAATAAAAGGATATTATGAAAATAAAGGTGAATTTTAAGTTGAGAAGTGACACATGTCACCTTATGATTAAAGCATCTTATCTTAATTTTTTGTTATGAGTTAGGTTTGGAGTTAGTTGAGAAGTTACACATGTCAACTTATGATTGGAGCTCCTTATCTTAATTTTTAATTAGGAGTTAGGCTTGGAGTTAAGGTTGATTATCCATGCATTATATAGTAGTATAGATTCCTGCAAGTTGTTTTCATCAAAATTAGACGGTTTCATAAAAATAATAATAATAAAAATAAAAAATCTTAAACCCTTCCTTATATTCTGAAAGATGATTTGCATAGTCAACTAATTGATTTGCACACTCAAAAGTATTGTATTTTGACATTTATACAACTGTAGGGGTGAAAATTAGTAAAAGGCATATAAAGCTATATATGTCAAGACGTAATACTTTTGAGTGTGCAAATCAATTAGTGGAGTGTGCAAATCATCTCGCTTATATTTTAGACTTTCTCATAAAAATTAGAGAGGGTTTGATCTTGATACACTTTTTTCTTGAATAAATTACTGTTACGCCCCGTGCCCGATTTAACAGGAATTTAAAACTTTTATGCGGAAAAGACTCATCTATAACGGACCTTTTGTTACACTTTAACAAACTGACAAAAATCCCTAACAAATCAACCTTTACAAATATTTTTAGATGAAACTAGACTCAATTACCTTCGAAATGACAGGTGGCATGACCTCTAACGACTTACGGTTTAAAAGATATGATTTTTCTAACACGACCCATTTTGTGCACTAATTGCTGTCCTAAACACCCCTTTTTTCTGCATATTCCTTTTTATGCACTTTTGACCCATTTTCTGGGAAACAACTTCCATAACTCAACAATTAACGAAACTTTTCAGAAATCTTTAACATAACATAATACATCATTTTCATAAATATTTGTAGGCCAAACGACTCGTAAACTCACACCTTACGAGGTTTGCAAAACACTCATTTTGACCCACTTTCAAACACTATAACCCATTACTAAAATAACTGACTTGACACAATCACTTTGATAATCACAACACTCAACAAACCATATTATAACATACTACACGGGCTATAACCCGTTGACCCCAAAATGGGTACAAACAGACTATAATCCAAACACCTCTTTAACCCATTACATACACTTTAATCATTTCTATAACAACCCATTTGACCACCAAAACACTTGAATGACCAAGACATAGACTATGAAACTCGACAACACATAAACAATGATTGAAAGACCAACGGGGGTTCAACCTTGAGTTTGAGCTCGGTAACTACGACTAAGCTCTAAAACATAACCAATAACCTTCTAGCATCCATACTTACGATCCTTAAGCTTAATCCATGCAATAACACTTCCACAATATCCTACAAAACGTTGAAATACTATAACGTAAGCTTTCGCTTAGTAAGCAACTAGATTATCATATAAATATACTTCAATTCACAAGTATGCATCATGAACACGATAAGTCATTATAATCTCATAACCATAACCATAGAAATACCATAATCTATAACACATAACAGTTACAAACATACCTTAATCCTTCCATATCATGATCTATCACTTGAATAGTCTCATTAGTCAAGCCTTCTATGACACTAAACTTAATCCAAAACTTTATCTTACAACTCATTCATAATCACAAAACATGAGAATATTCATATAAATCACATAATAATCATAGTTACTTACCTTATCAATCCAAGCTAAGATTAACCATCATAATCTTCATCATCAACCTCCTCTTTACATCCTAGGTTAAAATCATTATAACATAAACACTTAATATTCATAATCAAATAACTATAAAAATGGTTTATATAACCATATCTCATCTCTAAACACTTCTAATCATTATATAATCATATAATGATCATATGATATATCAACCCATAAATTTACCAACTTTAAATTCAATAACCCTTATTCCATAATCACTATAACTTCTTTATTTAGCTTAAAACCATCTTTTACCCAATTATCAAATTAGGGTTCATGAACCCTAACTTCTTAATTGACTAATTACACAAGAAAATGATTACTTACTTGATGTGGAAATCATTGCTAGGGATTTATCTCTTTAATTAGAACACTTAAGCACTATTAGGGATCATAAGGCTTCCATGTTTCCCTCCTTTTTCTCTCCTAAACCAACATACACCCATCACACCACTTTTCTAGATAATAATAAATTTGTAGTACCTGGATATTTCTAGCTACAACTTTCTTTACAACAAAGTTATTTCCCACTTGGCATATTTGGTCCCTTAAGTGCTATAACAATTTGGTCCTGGTACTAGAACAAGTTGGTTCTAGTGCCAGTTTGAGATTTTGGCAAGAATAGCCCCTCTAGTCCTATAACAATTCAGTGTTGGCACTAGAACAAGTTGGTTCTAGTGCTACTTTGAGATTTTGGCAAGAATACTCCATGCAGACTAGAACAAGGTGGTTCTAGTACTAAAACAAGTTGGTTTTATTACCAGTTTGGTCATTTGGCAACTTAGGTCCCTCAATTCCCTTTTCTTTTTACTTTGGCCACATAAACTTTATAAAAGTAACACATCAATCTTTCTATAACCTTATTACACATTTTGACTATTGGGCTTAACTAGCCAATCACATAACACATTCAACTTAACATCCATTGACTAACCAATCATATCGAGTCTTCCAACTCGTAAGAGTCTTAGTTAATTTCACCTAGAGTCATACCCGTTTGAAAACGGGTTTCGGGTGTAACAATTACTCTATCGGTACTTGAGGTTTTCTCCGATTTCATGATTAGTCACTATTACGAGTACATTACAAGTTGTCTTCATTTAAAGACACATTTGGTAAAGATAAATATAGTTAAACTAAATGAAGCATAGAATTGAAATGCAAAGAAATGAAAATAGTTAAAGAATTTAATTGTGACAACTGGTAATTTAGGGACCCTTTTTAAATTTACCGCATTACATTTTCATAAATGAAAATTTAGAATATCGATAATTTTATCGAGTCTCGTGAATTTTTGAGGAAACCCGAAGTTTTTATAACGTATTTATCACTCTACGTACTATTTAGTTTCCCCATATACCTTAAATTAGGCGCTACGTGACTTTGGCACTAGAAATCCTAATCAAATACGAGATAAACAATTTATGAATTTATTTCTTTGTTGAACGCATTTATAGTCAAATATTTGGGAAACTTAAACTACGGACCGTGAAACAACGTAAATGAACCTGAGAATGGTGATGATACATTTTACTAATATCGATTTGATTTTGTCAACAAAATTTAGAAAACATTTCATTTTATTTTATAAACGTATTTATTGTCACCTTTTATGTAAAAACGTATTAAAACCCAACGGTAACATTTAAAAACAAAAACGGTGACATCTAATATTTTTTCGGAAATGAAAATAAGTTAAACCGAGTGAGATAATATTAATTTCATCATTAGTCCCTAACCCGAACCCTTGTGGCCAAATAACTAAGAAAACAAGAACTAGATTGCAATTTACCTAAACTACAACTAATAAACCCTTAACCCTAACCTACCCTTATCATTTTCATCACATTTTCACCATCTTCTTCCTCTCCCTCTCTTGTGTGCGTCGGCCACCCACCAAAACACCACCACCATCAAATTTTTTTAATCATCCAATATTACCAAATCAATCCCCATTACTTTCTTATCATCCTAGTATAATTTGTTTATTACCAAACAACCTCTATCACCATTTTCTTGAACAATTCAACCCATACATCATCATATATAACATCATTGTTGCTAAAATCTTAAGAAACTAAGAAGAAAATGTAAGCTAGTGAGTTTTTCTTGTGGGTTTGACTTTAACCCGAGTCAAACTTACAATAATCTTGTAATTTTGGGTTCAAACTAAGTGGGTTTTTATATTTTAATGATTTTTTGTTAATAAAAACATGTAACAAACAAGTTTGGTATCAAAATGGTGTGTTTGGGATTCGGATTTGACCTAGGTCATGAGTTGATAAATGTGTAATTATTCATATTTTTAGTGCTAATTGTAACAATTCGCATTTTCAGGTTAATTTCTATTCCCGAAAATTTCACTATTCATTTTTACTATTCACTATTACTATTCACTTTTTTACTAATCACTTTCACTATTCACTCCCAAAATTTTTATTTCATATTCTCGTAAGTTAAACTATTTTAATGATAATCCGAGAGTTTGACACTCGTCAGATCATTTCTGCAAAAATCACGAAACCGTGTCCGAGATTTACTTTTAGGTTTAAACGTCATTCCAGCATCCCGATATGTCCATAAAACACTATAAACAATAGAAATATGAATTTCTCTCATTTTACGACAATTTCAAAAGTTTTGGAATCTTACGTTTTCCAGTTCAGCGTTTTACGCGAATTACGCGTTTTAGACCCGCGTTACCAGTTTTAACAGGGTTTAAGCAACCCGATGGAACTTACCACTCATTTTATATTTTATTATGGAGTATATTGACAAGTTTAATCATTCTTTCAAGTTTCGTATTTTTATGTTACACAGTTTTACGTTTCGTGGCTTAACGACTTACAGTTAGCGATTAACGGAGCCAAAACTCACTCCGTAAGCTAGATAATACCAAGTTAATCATCTAGTCACACCATATCTTCATATGGCCGACTATAGGGATGATTCACAATCCTTGGTGGCTTGTGATGAGGCCTTGATCATATAGGATGAGTCCATGTGTTCAAGCTTCTTTGATAAGCTTTGAAAAGTCATCCAAACTAACCTCCTCAAGACAATATAAATACCCCACCCTCCCCTCTTCATTTCCAACGTCCAAGAACACATATAAACTTCCTTTTGCTAGTTTACTTCAAGTATTATTCAAGAAACACAAGTTCCATATCAATTCCAAAGCTTTTGTTAAGTTTTGATTGATCCAAAAACTAGTTTCAAGCTACAAAGTAACTACTTCAAATCCTTAGAAACTTTAGGTGATTCTCTTGAGTTTAGATCCACTCAAGTCACCTAAACACTCATCATAAATCCTTCAAGAATACAAGGGTAGAAGGATTGCTAAAGTGAAGAGAAGCTTGTTCAATCAAAGTCCTAATCCTTGTTCTTAACTTCCCTTCTTTTAGAAAGCCCAAAGTTGTAAGCTGATGAGGCGAAAAATGATCCGTTTTTAGGGGGTCATTTAAGCCCGAATCCGAATTTATTTGATCAAATATTGCCCTAAATCGTTCCTTTTGTGATTTTAGGTGTTTGGAGAGTGAATTCTGGAAAAGAAGCCATTTTGGACGTTTTTGGAGCATAAAAGTGAAGAAAACGGCAAAGTACCAAATTTCCATGCTGAAGATACAAGGTGACGGCGTCAAGAGTAATACCTTGACGGCGTCAGACATGAAGATTAAAATACCGAAGGTGGTGACGGCGTCAAACGCCTTCATGACGGCGTCAAAGTGGCAATAATAAAATACCGTGGTTGATGACGGCGTCACATAGGCCGTCATAAGTAGATCAAGGCCGTCCGAGGAAGTATATGGCGGCGAGGTGACGGCGTCACAAGTAACTCTTGACGCCGTCAGCCTACTTTTCCTATATATAGTTTTCTAGTTTTTTCATTAAAGAGAGAAGTTTTGGTGAAACCCTAAAGACGAATTTGGTGTATCTTTTACAGGTTTTTCAAGGGTTCCAAACCCTTGAGACCTTGCATTGTAATTGAGATAAGTGTTCTTCCAATTCAATCAATATGTCTATGTGTTGGTTGTTTATATCTTGTTCTTGTCTCAATTCTACTATGCTAGGCTAGATCTATTTTGTGTTTGCTTAGATCTAATGAAACCTAGATGTTGATTATGTGTTGATTACTTGTCTATTCTTGTTTTGGATGAATGATATTATATGTTAGGCTTAAGAAAACTGGCAGATCTCCAAATGGTAACATGCTTGAACGTCTTAAGAAACATGAACCGAGGCGTACTAGGTCTTTATTGGTTGTATTTAATGCATGAGCCACTGTTTACAATCCCTGTAGTTGTGCTGGGTCATGGTGTAGGAGGAGATAAGAGCTCATAGAGTTGGGGAGTTATGTATGCCACCCCACGAATGGTATTAAGGAATACAATCCGTCATCCATACAAGTGTAACAAGTAATTAACGTGTAAAAGATATCTAGGGAGTAGTGAAGTCTAAGTAAACACAATTTCTCCAATTACTGCTCACAACCTTAGTATAATTAGTTTATTTTCATTTTTATTATTTTATTTTTATTGCATCTTAGTTTTGGGTTAGTTGAATAGCAACTAATTCCGCCCACTCTTCCAAAACCCGAGATTTTACTTGCTTTTATAAAAATATAAAAAATACAAAAATAATCATCTCTCACCTTTAGAACTATTAATTAGGTTTTCTAATCCTAGCGACACTATTCCTAAGCTGAACGATCAATCCCCCGGTACTTGTCACTATACTATACTACAACGATCAGGTACACTGCCTGGTGGGGGTTGTAAGCTTCTCGAGATCCCTCGAGAGGTAAAGCAAGGTGCGATTCCCACGCATCAAGTTTTTGGCGCCGCAGCCCGGGGAATAGTTATTGTCTAGGTTGGGATTTCTTTTTATTAGGTCTACTTGCTAGATTCCTTTCTAGTAAGATTTTTATTTTTTATTTTTAGGTCTTCTTTAGTCTATCTTATTTCTTCGTGCCTTTGTTCGTAACTCTTTACCATCCGACAACATGGAAGGTGGTAACATCTTTGAACCCATCATCCCACCACAACAAAACCCACCATTGGAACCCCTTAGGCCCCGAACCTTAGGAGAGTATTCCCGACCTAGCCACCAAGGCTACCGAAACACCATTGAGCTCACCGGAGACAATGTGACCCCCTTGCGATCCGACACCATCCGGTTGGTGCAAAGCGGATGTGCATTCCATGGACTTCGTTCTGAAGATTCAAACCAACACCTTAAGGACTTCCTCAAAATCGTAGATTCCATAGACCTAGGTGTTGAAACTAGAGAGACTACCCGTTTACGCCTATTCCAATTCTCTCTACGGGATCAAGCTAGTCAATGGCTTGAGCGTTTACCCGCGGGATCCATCACCACATGGGATGATCTCACCACTCGTTTCCTTGCTCAATTTTTCCCACCGGGGAGAACTACTAAGCTTAGGAATGACATCTTGATGTTCCAACAACGTCAAAATGAATCTCTTTATGAAGCATGGACTCGTTTCAAGGACTTACTCCAAAAAGTCCCTCATCATGGCATAGATCTTTGGCTCCAAGTCCAAATCTTCTATGACCATATCGACATCTCCACGAGGCGAACCATTGACCAATCGGCCGGTGGTAAGCTACGTGATCTTAGTACGGAACAATCATGGGAACTCATAGAAGATCTTGCTCTCTATGACAATGAAAGTTGGAATGATCCCCGTGATTTGAACAAAACGGTCAAGGCAATATCTTTGCCTTCGAACAATTCAAGCACTCCCGACCGTAGGATCATGGAACTTGAGGACCAAGTCAAGTTTCTCATGAAATCTTACGAAGCTCCGAAACATTCAAGCCAAGTGAACAAAATCACTTCTTCATGCGAATTATGTAGTGGTCCCCATGACACTCATGATTGTGTGGAACTCCCCGGAACAGCTTTTGCGGACTACGTATCCACGCGTACCGACGAAGCGGGAGATAAGTGGTACACTTTCAAGCCCGAGCCAAACACATACGGTGATTCATACAACCCCTCATGGAAAAATCACCCAAACCTTAGGTGGAAGCAAAATCAACCCAATTCTTCCAACCCGCCTAATCGTTACCAATCAAACGGTCCACCATCCAACCGTACCTTCACCAACAATCCTTCTAACAACTATGGTAGTACCAACAATCTTGAAGGATTGATGTCGAAATTCATGGCATCTCAAGAAGCTCGCATATCCAAGTTTGAAGCCGATTTCAAACAAAAGCAAAGCGAGATGACCACTAGAATTGACACATTGTTGAAAGTTCTCAATGACCGAGAAATGGGAGCACTCCCAAATGACACGATCAAGAATCCGAAACTAACCGTTAATTCCATATCATCCGTTTCGTCACCCGCTTCGTGTCCACAATATTATTCGGTCAAATCAACGAGCACGTGTTTCAAACAAAACCTAGTTCCCCAAAAGGACCAATCAAATAAAACACCCACAATAGAACTGGTCAAAAGCATTGTTGAAACACCTCTTACGCAAGACCTTGACGATGAATTCAAAGAACTTCACCTAGAACGCCCCGTCATTGATGTCTTAGCGCGTGCTCCCTACTATAGTGCCCTCCTAGAAAAGTATGAGAAGTGTAAGCTAGGCAAAAATGGAACCGCCTTCGTTCAAAATAAGTTACCTAAAAAGCTTGATGACCCGGGTATATTTGTTTTGCCTTGTAAGATAGGAAGATCCGAAGCTTTCGACACATTAGCCGATTTAGGGTCAAGCCTCAACTTGATTCCCTTATCCTTATTCACCACTCTTAAGCTAGGAAAGTTAGAGGAAACGGAGGTATTGATAGGTCTAGCGGATGGAAGTATTGCACACCCGGTTGGAATGATTAAGGATGTAGTTGTTCACGTAGGGAAGTTAACTATTTTAGCAGATTTTCACGTCCTAGACATGGTTAGTGACACTACATGCCCATTATTGGTAGGAAGAGGATTTTTAGCAACCGCTAGTGCCATGATAGATTGCAAGGAATCAAAGATAACGGTAGGTGAAGGCGATACTTGGTCGGTGTATGATGTTAAGAAGCATAGTTATGATTGTGATGAGGAACCAACACCGTATTGGGTAGAGATGAATAGGAGACCATCTAGATATGGGCCTTGGTTAGAAAGGAACTTTATAGGACCTCAATGCCCATTCTATCTAGAGAAGGACTTTGTTGAAAAGACCCATTCGGTAGAACAACTCGTAGCTAGAGATGAGGAGCTAGACCCCTTCGAGGACCCCTTAGTCTTTAGGAAGATGATTGAGTTATTAAGCGTAATGCCCATCAACAAAGAAAGGAATAAATGGAAAAGAGAGGGAGATAAGTGTAAATGGAGGTGGGATAAGCCACCTAAAGAAGGTGACGGGTCATGGCATATTAGAATGACCTTGTATGATCCGGATGGAGAAAAGTTTGAAAGGTCATACCATACTAAGGAAACAGATAGAAAGTTGAAACCTAAGTTTGATCCCAAAGATGTCCTCAACGAGGAACTCACCCGAATCACGTAGTAACCCATGACTTTGAGTCTAGCTACAAGACTCGTAAATAAAGAAAAGCGCTTCTTGGGAGGCAACCCATGTTTTGTGTGATTTTATTTGTTTGATTGTTATTTGTTTCCGTATGCATGTTTTATTTTTATTGTTGGTTAATCATGTTTCTCAACTAAAATGTGGAAATACTTTATTATGTTGTTTGGCCTAGTCTTAACTTCAACCTAAAGGTATTTTTGCAAAAGATAAGTGTAAGGGGAAACCCCAAATATGTTTTTAAGAAACAAACCGATCATGATTCTCCACAATATTTAATGAACATGTATATTCGTACTTGTTAGAGTCAAATGCTTGTATTGAGTCATAATGAAGTTTTGCAAGATTTTCCAGGAAGTAGGACAAAGTTTTTCCAGAAATTTTCCGGAAACTTAACATAAGAATTTCTGCAGGTCCATTCTGACGGCGTCAGAGTATTGCTCTTGACGGCGTCAGGAGTTAAAATCTGGAAATTTTACCAGTTTTGTTTTTCTAACGGAGTCTTATGGTTTTTGTGAATTATTAAGTTTTATAATCTCCAGGAAATCTGCAAACTTCATTCCACAAGCATTATATCTTACTTTGTTTTCTAGGATTTAGTAACTTATATAGGATGCCGGCGATTTTACGCAAGGTTGCCTTGTCTATTGTTGTCAGGATTTATAGGTTATTTATGACAAGAAGATGATTTATATTCTGGAAGGGAAGCTTTGATTGTTTGTTTTCTTGGAGGAAGATTTAACCTGGCCAACCTATAATCCATACCGAGCGAATCAGGGGAGTATTTGATTTCATTCTCTTTACCTCTTAACTTTTACATTCTTTACTTGAACATTGGGGACAATGTTCATCCTAAGTGTAAGGGGAGGGTAAAAAGATGATACCTTACATATGCACTTTCGCTTGAGTTTGTTTTGTTTGATAGTAGATGTGTAATAAAAATATGAGAAATACTTGTTAGTGTAATTTTAGCGCCAAATTTAAAATTTTTTACAACATTTAGGAGTGAAACTTTAGCCATAGCAAGCGTCTCATGGATAGGAGATTGTATGACTAGCACATAACCGTATATTCAGAAAAATTTTCCACCCAAAAATGTGAGGTTCGCCTTTAGATTTGATAGGAAAAGCATTTACTATTAGTGCTTATGAGTGTACCGGTAGCATTTAGATTCTAGAACTTGCGTTAGTGATGCATCCCGAGACCGCGAGTGAGACTACATTCGTGTGGTAGGATTTACTACATGATAAGAGGCATTAGGATCACCCTTGTGTTAAACCCGTATCATAATTACTTGACCATTTAAGTCATATTACTTGGCTAGTTAAGTCAACTAATTTTTCCCACACCCTTAGCGTTGTACTCATTTTTAGTACACGAAACCCCTAGTACACCCCTCCGAGCCTATCTTTTCGTTTCTAACTTTAAGCATTTTACTTAAAGGAAGAATTTGTTACACCCCACTTAAATGTACACCCAAATCGCCTTAGCCTTCCGTGTATGCGCTCATTTTTAGTGCATTATTGTTATTTGTTAAACCCTAAGTTAACTTTCTAATTGATTACATGGTTGCTAAGTCGAGTCATATCATTGTACATATTGTTTTGGGATTATTGGGACTCATGGGTAAGTACTTATTTTATGGAGTAATGGGGAAGAACATAATATATTACCCCCATATGTGCGTTAATCTTAAAAGTGCTCCAAGTGTTTTGATTTTCTTAATTCGAGTCATTAGATTAGTTGATTGTAAAGTATGTAAAGATTCAAGTGTAAGGGGAATTCTCATACCCCTATGATGTATTATTTTGGATGGTAGGGTAAGAGTGTATGCAAAAAAAAAAAAAAAAAAAAAAAAAAAAAAAAAAAAAAAAATCGAAAAAATTAAGAAAAAGAAAAAAAATAGAAAAAGGAAAATGAAAAAAAGAAAAAAAAAATAAAAAAAGAAGAAAAAACATACGGACTACCATCCCGTTTTTATTCTATGTTTATTTTATGTTTTTGTTATTTTTCATTTATTAGCTTAAGTCGAGTCTAGTCTTGGCTTAGCAACGCCATCTTGTACATGTAATTGACCAAGATTGTTAACTCGCCACCAGTAAAATTTCCTTTATCCAACAAAACCGTGTAATTCATATCCCTATACCTAACGTTACAACCCTTTAAAAGACCTCTTTGATAGTTTATCCTAGGTGCTTACGCCATGTGGTGGAGGTTTGATCCTTTCCCAAGCCTATGGTAATCTATTTTGCTATGACAGGTAGTGAGAGATATCTTCCATTTCCATAATGTTATATTACTTTATTATACCCGAGAGATGTGAGTATCTAAACACTATTTGTGAGGTGCTTGTGTATGACCTCCGTGCTTGTCTATTGGTCTTTAGTGGAACGATTATTTGTTGTAATTACTTTTATATTAGTGTTAAATGACCCCTAACTTGTCTTTCGAGTAGAATAAAAGCGCATTTGCTTGAGGACAAGCAAATCTCAAGTGTAAGGGTATATGATGAGGCGAAAAATGATCCGTTTTTAGGGGGTCATTTAAGCCCGAATCCGAATTTATTTGATCAAATATTGCCCTAAATCGTTCCTTTTGTGATTTTAGGTGTTTGGAGAGTGAATTCTGGAAAAGAAGCCATTTTGGACGTTTTTGGAGCATAAAAGTGAATAAAACGGCAAAGTACCAAATTTCCATGCTGAAGATACAAGGTGACGGCGTCAAGAGTAATACCTTGACGGCGTCAGACATGAAGATTAAAATACCGAAGGTGGTGACGGCGTCAAACGCCTTCATGACGGCGTCAAAGTGGCAATAATAAAATACCGTGGTTGATGACGGCGTCACATAGGCCGTCATAAGTAGATCAAGGCCGTCCGAGGAAGTATATGGCGGCGAGGTGACGGCGTCACAAGTAACTCTTGACGCTGTCAGCCTACTTTTCCTATATATAGTTTTCTAGTTTTTTCATTAAAGAGAGAAGTTTTGGTGAAACCCTAAAGACGAATTTGGTGTATCTTTTACAGGTTTTTCAAGGGTTCCAAACCCTTGAGACCTTGCATTGTAATTGAGATAAGTGTTCTTCCAATTCAATCAATATGTCTATGTGTTGGTTGTTTATATCTTGTTCTTGTCTCAATTCTACTATGCTAGGCTAGATCTCTTTTGTGTTTGCTTAGATCTAATGAAACCTAGATGTTGATTATGTGTTGATTACTTGTCTATTCTTGTTTTGGATGAATGATATTATATGTTAGGCTTAAGAAAACTGGCAGATCTCCAAATGGTAACATGCTTGAACGTCTTAAGAAACATGAACCGAGGCGTACTAGGTCTTTATTGGTTGTATTTAATGCATGAGCCACTGTTTACAATCCCTATAGTTGTGCTGGGTCATGGTGTAGGAGGAGATAAGAGCTCATAGAGTTGGGGAGTTATGTATGCCACCCCACGAATGGTATTAAGGAATACAATCCGTCATCCATACAAGTGTAACAAGTAATTAACGTGTAAAAGATATCTAGGTAGCAGTGAAGTCTAAGTAAACACAATTTCTCCAATTACTGCTCACAACCTTAGTATAATTAGTTTATTTTCATTTTTATTATTTTATTTTTATTGCATCTTAGTTTTGGGTTCGTTGAATAGCAACTAATTCCGCCCACTCTTCCAAAACCCGAGATTTTACTTGCTTTATAAAAATATAAAAAATACAAAAATAATCATCTCTCACCTTTAGAACTATTAATTAGGTTTTCTAATCCTAGCGACACTATTCCTAAGCTGAACGATCAATCCCCCGGTACTTGTCACTATACTATACTACAACGATCAGGTACACTGCCTGGTGGGGGTTGTAAGCTTCTCGAGATCCCTCGAGAGGTAAAGCAAGGTGCGATTCCCACGCATCATAAGCAAACCCTAATATACTTTCTTGTTAAATATCATTTTCATGCTATTTAGATTTCATTCATACTATATATTGTCTTGTTATTATGTTCACGATGTATAAAAAATTGGTAAAACAAGTTATGGTAAACATATGTTAACTTATGTTAAACAAACAAGTAAACTAGTACTCCCTCCGTCCCATAATTATTGTCCACATTTGACTTTTTCAGTCTTTGGCTTTTAACTTTGACCGTAAATATTTTTCTTTGTGATATATATTACTTGATGCAAAATATATAAATGCATTGAGTTTTAAATGTATTTTCATTCGTATAATTTTCACCAAGTATCATATAACATAAATAAAAGTATTTAAGGTCAAAGTTGCAAAATAAAGACTTCAAAAGTCAAACGTGGACAATAATTATGGGACGGAGGTAGTAACTTTCTTGGTGAAATCTGATCAAAATGGTATAATCATGATTTTGGACAATTACATATTTTAGTAGAGGACTTAACAAGGAAAACATAGCAATTTGAACCACCTAAAACGAGTACACGAGTCAAAAGTTATGGCCAAAAGAAGTTAGCGAAACCAAAACGCCGAATCTGCCAAAATTGCATTCTGATCAAAATCCGTATTTTTTCGAGGCCCTTCTGGTCCGATTCATCAAAAAGTTAAAACACAAAAGTTGTCCGGAACGACGTTTTCGTTCAGGACAAAAGAAGCTCGAGCCCTGAAAACGCTTTTCGAGTGATATTTTTCTTCAAATTCTTAACAGCCCATTTTTAAGACCAAATGACCATGTTATAGTTATGATTAAATGTAACCAAGAGGTCTAATGACCAAAATCCAAGACCACAACCATGGCTAAGGCCAAGGTTGAGTCTCAAGACCATGGAACAATGACCAAGGTCACGGCGAAGCCATGACTAATGACCATATAAACTTACCTAGGCGAAAACATGAGCTAAAGAGTTAGCGATAACTTAAACATGCAATTTGGATCTACTCCATCTAAAGAACCATGAGATCTTACAAGTAATTGTTATACAAGATTTAAGAAACTCATTCTAATAACAATCTTCATCCAAAAGTAAACTTTCCTAAGTTTATTCAAATATTGGACATGTAACCTTTCGGATCAAAACTTATATATATATATATATATATATATATATATATATATATATATATATATATATATATATATATATATATATATATATATATATATATATATATATATATATATATATATATTATCAAATACTACAATAGTAGGGAGCCTCATGTGAGGAGTT
Source organism: Artemisia argyi (assembly GCA_030686995.1). Taxonomy (NCBI): domain Eukaryota; kingdom Viridiplantae; phylum Streptophyta; class Magnoliopsida; order Asterales; family Asteraceae; genus Artemisia; species Artemisia argyi. The sequence continues at coordinate 14,961,624 of CM060697.1, read as the reverse complement.
CATTAAGTAAGCCGTCGAGATGAGTTGTGGATTTACGAATTAAAGTGTCCTGGCTCCTCGAACGTTTACTACATGACTTCTGAATTATGTCGGCCCGAACGGTAGTAAGCGATATATAAACTATACATGTTTTATAAACCATTTCTTTTCAAAGACTTACACTACACTAATTACTACATCATGGACTAAATGCAAGACATATATATAGGCAATTCTTCATATTCTTTACTCCAATCCTAAGTCGCGACATTCTATCATAGGTTGCTCATAGAAACCTTCGCGATTCGACCATCACATTCACTACTTGCTATATAACTTAAGGTGAGTTCATAGCCCTACTTTCCATTACTTAATTGTTTTACAAACCCTTGGGGGGAATACATGCTATTTTAAACCGAACACAATGCTTTTCAATTGTATGCTTGCCTAATTGTTTTATTATCACTAAGTACTATCCTTGCTAAAACCAATATCCCTTATTATGAACCATTTAATCACTAGTAATAGTGAGCGCGAATATTGTGAATAGGCCTATTGGGATTGACGAATCCCATTTGTATTGACTAAGTTCAAACAAATGCACTAATATTTGAGATTTAGGTATGTTAGCAAAGTACCTACCGGGATAACTCCGCCGATTGATATTGGTATCCGTTAACGTTTTGGTGTCATAAGCTTAGTGTATAATATATTTTATGGGCGTATAATAACGTAGCCTACCTGTTTTGTTTTCCAACCATGAGTATGAGTCTAATTAACTCATACTACCAACATATTGTGTTCAACCATTAAACAAACTCTATGAATATCACTCAACCTTTGTGTTGACCTCTTAAGCATGTATTTCAGGTCCATGATGATCAAGGATGGCACGGAAGGGCACGGATATTCAAGATGGCTATAAAATTTATAATCATTCAAAAACTCGTTTAATGTAATTTGTAAACATGGAACCATCTAGACCTCATTTTGTATTCTCTGATATTTATATAATTTGAATGATAAATCTTTTAAAATGACTCTATTAAAGATCGTCTTCTATTATTATGACTGTTGTGCCGTCGAGTAACACCCAGTTTGAATTCCGCTGCATCCATGAATTGGGGGTGTTACACTAATATACCCTCATTTACAGCTAAATAAATAACAAAAATGTGTATTTTAAGTGCATATATAGTTTAAATGTGTTATTTATTATTGTAGGTACGAGAAACGAACATTGGAGCAAAAATACGATATTTTGAGCATTTATTGAAGATTATTGAAGCCCGAAGAAATAAGCCCAGCCGAGCCCGATATAGACCCAACTGAGCTTATCAATCTGCATTCAAGACTAGTGCAAGTCCAAGCTACAATTGGTCCATTACAACTAATAGTCTTGTAGCCCAACAAGTTTAGTAAAAAAAAAAAGGTGGGGGGGGGGGGGGGGGGCCGACGTTAGATTTTATTCATGGTGGCTATAAAAGAAACATGGGGAGCCATCTAGTAAAATAGCCGATCATCACAGACAACACCCAAATTAATTTTTCTTGCATTTCTATTTAGTTAGCTATGTACTAGTTTTTAGTTTCCTGTAGGTGGGGTTGTGGGGGTCGGTTCCCTTCTTTTAAACTGCATATTTTGGCAATTTTATTTTAGTTTTGTTTTAATTAGTAAATAATGATTGATTAATCATTATAGTTTTTGTTTCATTTTTGTGTCCAATTGCTACTCGAGATGTTGGTATCTCATATTTGTTTTGTGTTGAAATCTAGTTAATGTTTTAAAATTTTTTGTTTTGTTCTTAACGTTAGATGCTAAAAGGTTCTAGTTGGTCACTGTATTTTTGTTTTGCCAATTTAGAGTAAAATCATTTTTTTTTTTTGTTTTGTTCTACATTGAATCATAGTTTTTAATATAGTTATTGAAGGGTAATTAGCATATGTGATTGGTGGGATCGTTATCCCGGGTTTCATCTTATCTTTTAGCTTTTTATTTATTTATGTTTTTGTTTATTGTTATGTTTAGTTTTATTGTTATTATTGTTGCTTTATTTGTTGCTTGTAGTGTAGTTTTTCTTATGCGCGAGTAGTATAGATATATGTTTGTTTAGAGATGGGTGGCTAGGATATTGTGATTACTTTAATGAAGTTGTTGTTGGTGATATTAGTTGTTAGTTGAGGTTAATAGATTGACTAGAGATTAGGTTAGTCATTTTTAGTAAACGGATAGATTTTGTGGTTTAAAAGTGATTCTTGACTAAAATCGTGAACGCTCCGGCCTTTTCGGTTTTAGGACCTTACTCTTGACTAGACAACTCTATCTCAAGATAAGGTTAGTAAGATGCACATTTAATCTACATGGTTATCCATTTATCAAAAACGCCTAACTTAGTTTAGTATAACCTTAATTATCAACTAATGGTATGCTTAGAATTTTTTTATCTAATTAAACGGGCAAAAGCCTTTGAAAAGGAGAAAACTTTCTAGTAGTCAATATATTAACCTAAATTATCAACTAATAGGTTTAAAGTGTACGAATGAGGGGCTAAGTTAGAAATACGCGTCTCGTATGGATAATTTTGACCCTTATTCGAGTTTTAGTTCACCAAAGGATTTCTTCATTAATCGTAGTATTTTAACTACTATTTTTAGCCAAACATATCCCCTTTTAGTATAAGTTTAGTTTTTAGCCTTTTTAGATAACTTAGTTGCATTAGTTTATTTTCTATAGTTTATTTTTTTAAAACCCAAAAACACTTTTTGTGACAACTAAGCATCAAACAAAACTTGACTGACGTATTTCAATTCACCACTCCTTCGAAACGATACTCGGGAGATCAATACTTGCCAAGATACTTTTGTGTTTAGGTTCGTATAGTCTTTCCATTTCTTATAAATTATTTTTGATCAAGAAATGACCCTTTCATGAGTCATACCCACGAATTTTATTGGGTTTTGATGTTTTGGAACTAGTTTGATGCTTGTGGTTGATTTTTGATGCATACTTGATGATTTGGTATTGATTTGGTTGTGTTTGGAACAAGTTTGACACCATTTGGGTGTGTTTGGATGTAAAGCCGAGGACCCAAGGCCCTTTGGCCGCGGGTTATGTCTCGTTCCACCATAAATCAAGACCCTATGGTTGCGGTTTTGGTCATAGTAGCCGAGTTGTGTTATTTTTCTCATTATGTTGATGTTTTGGTTATATTTAATTTGGTATATTTGAGTTTTTGAGCATATGGTTAACGGTATAATATTTCGAGTAAAATGGTAATATTGAAGCTTGTGGTAATTTATTGGTTGAAGTATTGATGTTATGGGATTGAATTTTGGACGTTGTGGATATTGGGAATCGATTGTGAGACGATTTAGAATGACGGAGTTTAGGTTAGACGAGTGTCGTAGACGACCTCGTGATGTTGAAGTATTGTTTCGGAATATTGGACTTGGTTGATGTTGAGACGGAGAATATTTATTTTAGTGACGTTATATATTATTTGTGAGGTTGTGCAACGTCGGAGTTGTCTTGACTTTCTAGTCAATGGCTACTTCGACAAAGCCGTAACATGAACTTTTTGGACTTTATTGATTATGTGGACCGGGAAGTGATGACTCGGACACGTGGACTCGGATAAATAATAACTCGTTAAATATTAACTCGTTAAAATTCATTTATAATGACTAACTTGTTATATATATATATATATATATATATATATATATATATATATATATATATATATATATATATATATATATATATATATAACGAGCGACGTAATAAATAAATAATAACGTTAACGATAACTATTGACTATTAAATTAGATTAATACTTATCGGTAACATTATTAAAACAAATCGACTTTTACGATTAAATGGAATTGTTTCGGAAATAATAGAAAGTTTTCTACAACGAGAGTTATTAAATGTTCGAGTGCACGTGAAACTAGATAGATATTACTTCTCATTAGTATTTATTACCCTCATTTATTGTTGGAATTACGGATCGATTTAACACTAATAGGTCATTTAGTATGTTTGTTGGACCTATTGGACTGACGAGCCAAATAGGAGCTCAATAAAAATACCAAGTGACAATATTAGTGGGAAATGTATCCTACGACTCGCATATATGATATAACTTTATATTTAATAAGTAAACAGAAGAATGGTTAAGCTTATCAGGTTGACGAATTTGATAAGAGATTGACCCTTCGAACGAGGACTTATCGACTCTTAAGGTCATATCTTTGACGTTAGCTTTGACTTGAGATTTGACTTGATTGACATTATATGTTTCATGTGCTACTTGGTTTGTTTGACGCCTTATGCACTTGCATGCTATTTGACTCTTTCATTTGAGGCTATTTTTGGTTTGTTTGTTTGGCGTGAGTTTACTTGAGTCGAGACTTTGTCTCTAGTATACATCCACCCGGCGATACCAAACGATACCAAACACTAATTAACGATTTTAAAGAGGTTGTTTTGGAAGATAAAACGGAAACGATTTGGGAAATTTTGGGAATATACTAAATTGTTTGAAAAACGATATTGAGCCAAATTTTATATGATTAGGTTCCAAGGCCGTAGTTAGCCGAGACGTTTATCTGCTTCTTTACTCTCTTGCTTTGTTACCTGTGCTTTATTCAATTTGAGGTGAGTTTCATAGCCCCATTTTTACTCGTATTTTACTGTTTTCTAAATTGGGGAGAATGCATGCAAATTATTTTCGGACCTGCCACTATTTTTTAGTTTTGCTATATTGTGTCGGCTAGTTAAGGTTAGATTTGCGGTAGTTGGTGACTTTCTAGGGCTGACCTAGTTAAGAATAGACTTCTACCTACGGCCTAGACCCAGGGCAGTAGCGGGTGGTTCCTTACTGTAGCGAAGACCTGGCTAGTGACCGTCGAGGGATCCACTCATTATGACCACTTATCTTTCGTAGATAAGAAATTTATCATTGGGAATTGTTATGAATGTTGGAATGCTTATCTATACCAAAATTTGGGGGTGTTACAAATTGGTATCAGAGCTCAAGGATATAGAGAACTAGGTGCATATTAAACCTAAACTATAACCATTTTCATAAAAAATTGATCCTCGACCGATGCCTGCCAGCTGCCAAGCCGAAGCCTTTCCTTTAAGATAAGTTTTGAACAATATGAGAGTATGAAGCAATTATTTTGGGATAGATGCGAGAACTTAAGTATGTGATTGGAAATGCACACTATGATTTTAGTCGATATTTCCTAATTGATTGATTGCGTATGACGATGTATTTTGGGAACTTTTTTGAGCCTTAAGCAGTTTTATGATTTTGAACATGTGAGAGTAATGTGGTACTTGTTTACATTGTTTTGAAAAATGATTGATTCTATGAGCTATGTTTTGATTGAGATGTTTGCATTGATATTGAGTTGTGCGGTTTAATTCATTTTGAAACACTTACACCTACCCCTTCGCTGTTGTCACAAACATGCCTTCATTTGCTTACGATGTATCTGAGGACATCCTTGCTGGTTTCGCTCGCCCAACACGGATTCCGATGATTCCAGATCAGGATGATCCTTATGAGATTGTCCGTCGTTCAGCCATTGCTTCATCTTCTTCATACATCTCAGTGTTACCTACTTTAGCTTCATCTCAGACAGCTTACTCGGCATCAGGCTCTAGCACGGATATCTCCCTGATTCACTCACTGTGTTACAGCCTGCATGTTAGTACGTGTAACACCCCGAAAATTTGATAAGCAGCGGAAGTCTAATCGGGGTCATTACAGTTTAGTACACAGTCATATTCATAGAAAACAATTCAAACGATAGTCAATATCATTCCATGAAAACTCAAATAGTCAGAGTTACAAACATTTTTCCAAAATGTTAATTGTTTCGCAAAAGAAGTGATGAGTTTGAAAAGAATGATATAATTATTGAAATAAAAAGGGAGGTCCTGTGTGCCCTTTTGCCAGCTCCGTGCCACCATGCCTGCTAATTTCCTGGGATAAACATGCTTAAAAAGTCAACACAAAGGTTGAGTGAATCCATAGTAGTTTAAATAGTAATAGTGTGAAAACAAGTCAAGCATTTGAAATAAACAAGCCAAGATAGACAGGTCTTGACTAAACTGGTGAAATATTGCTCCTAAGCATCACGAAACGCAAGCCTTAACATCGATTCGACATATCATAAAGATAATAATAATCACCTACACCACAGAGGATGTAAATGACAAGGGGCCCTCGGTGACAGGAAATGTGCCAAATTTCCATGGTTCCTCGAATATAGCACACCTCCTGCCAAATGATCACTTTGACAGAGGTGGGCTGCCGTTCCGATAGATCTACCAACTATATTCGCGCTCACTCGCAAGTGATTAAGGTTCGTGATATGAGGGACTTGTAGCACGGGTGTCAACTTAGGCAATATCAGGTGGTAACAGCATACAGAAAATACTTGTGTTCGCTTTATAGCATGTATCTCCCCACGGGGTTTAAAAACAATTAAAAATGTGGGACCATGAACTCACCTGACAGGTGTGTGAATCACAACGGTGCTCAAATGTGACGGTGTACTGCTATGACTAGCAATGAAATTCCTCCGACTTGCGACCTATATATATATTGTCATCGGTGTCTTAGATTTGATTCGTAAATGACATGTGATATGTCTCGTGTATGGTGATATCCATTCGGTGTCTTAACATATTCCAAAATAACTTTACGTGGTTATTTGTAACGTTGTTTCGAAACGGTGTCTATTAAATATTAATTTATTTGTGAAAATAATATCGTTTAATGAAAATATTTATAATTAAATATTTTTGGTAAAAATACCTATTTAAAAGTTACCATATATGTGTTTATATAAAGAGTTAAAATGTGTAAAGTAGTAAAGTATCTTTTTGTCAAAATTTACCCTTGACTTTAATAAAGTTACACTTTTCACTCCTTGGTCAAAAATAATTACTTTTTAGTCCTTTTAGTACTTTTACACTTTGTTTCTTAAACTTTTAAGATTTACAGTTTTTACCCTCAACTTCTATTAGAAATTGATAATATTATATTTAGTCCGAAATTTTTTATGATTTGTCACCTTTAGTCCTTTAACGCGAGTTTTTGCAAAAATAGTCCTTGGTTAAGTTTTTGAAAAACAAACTTTTTGTTACAATAAAAGTAGTAATTATAACTTACAAAAATCCTTAAAATCTGTTTTTATGCCTCTCGCTATTTTCCAAATTTTGAACCGAAAATCTCTCTTTGAAAACAAATTGGGCTCGTTAGCCCATGCTAGGCCCAAGTGACATTTTTGGTTGTATAGAAAGGGTGCTCAACATCGATTAGTTTAGGCTTAGTTTACGTAGTATAGGATCGAGTATAGTTTGCATGTGACGTTAGTTTAGTTAAGCGTGAGTCGAAAAATTCGAGTGTCGAATAATATAGGTAGGTTGTACGTATAAAAATGAAATGGCGAGACCTTTCCTAGGGGTGTCGAGGCATGTACAATAATAGTCATAAGTGTAACGAAATGTATACTTAGAAAATAAAACGTTTTGTGTGATAATCTTAACGTGATATGCATGATTGTATAAGAGTAGGAATGAAAAGGGTGATGATAACTTACAACACCAAAAATGGAGGTGATGATGTCGTGTGTACGAGGTGAGAACAAGCAAAAGTAATACCCTCTTCGTGTAGTGACCTTTGTTCTAAAACTTAGTTACCCAACTAGTATTCTTGATCCAAAAACCTTACTCGTGCCCTAGATCCTCTCGACAGTAGTTAATGAAAGAAATAGAGAGTTTGTGATTTGAATTTTGTGAATTCTGCAAGTGTGAGACAAATGTGCATTAAATGTGGTTTATATAGGATAGTAAGAGTAGTTGTGTGTTTGATCTTGTGAGACATGTCTCTTAGTGGTCATTCGATGGTAGACAGCCTTGTCTCTTGTCTTGCATCCTAGTCTTGTCGAGTTGGGGTAGAAGGAAACACAAGGGTTGACTTTGATTAGTAGGGTAATAAACTATTAGTTTAGAGGCACATGTGGTAATGGTATGTTGGAGGATATGAAGCATTCGATCCTTTGGTCATCAGTCGCTTAGGATAACTAAGTGAATATTGAGTTTGTCCAATGGTTTGACGGCTAGAAAAGGTGGCTCAATGTCGCAAGATACAAAGTCAAAAGGGAGGTTGCAAGTTTGTGTCGTGTGAGTAGGGAACCAAAGTAAACAAAATGTGTGTATATTACTTATGTTGCAAATGAGTTTGGTTTGCTTGAGTAGTATTGTAACAATTCGCATTTTCAGATTAATTACTATTCCCGGAAAATTTTACTATTCACATTTTACTATTCACTTTTTACTATTCACTTTTCACTATTCATCTCAGAAATTTTTATTTCATATTCTCGTAAGTTAAACTATTTTAACGATAATCCGAGAGTTTGACGCTCGTCGGATCATTTCTGCAAAAATCACAAAGCCGTGTCCGAGATTTACTTTTAGGTTTAAACGTCCTTCTAGCATCCCGATATATCCATAAAACATTATAAACAATAGAAATATGATTTTCTATCATTTTATGACAATTCCAAAAGTTTTGGAATTTTACGTTTTTCAGTTCAGCGTTTTACGCGAATTGCGCGTTTTAGACCCGTGTTTCCAGTTTTTAGCAGGGTTTTAGCACCCGATAGATCCTACCGCTCATTTTATATTTTATTATGGACTATATTGACATGTTTAACAATACTTTCAAGTTTCATATTTTTACGATACCCGGTTTTACGTTTTGAGGCTTAATCATTTACGGTTAGCTTTTTACGGAGTCAAAATGCACAAACTAAGCAAGATAACACCAAGACTCATCATCTAGTCACCCTTATCCACCTTGAACCGCCATTTAGGGGGGGGGGAGTCACCATTTTGTGGCTTGATCTTGACCATTGATCTCTAGGATGTTTACAAGTGTCTAAACTAACCATGGTTAATTTCTAACCCAATATATGGTTAACTACTTTTCCTACCCTATAAATACCAAGCTAAAACACATATAAATCTTGCACCACACCTTCTTATAACCTTCAAGTCCTAAAACCTAAGGCACTTTTCTTATATTTTGTAAGAAAGTTAACTAGTTTTTGAAAGAAAACTAGTGTTTGATCTTCAATCTTGGAAATTTTCTAAGAAAAGTTGTTATAACTTTAAAGTCTCCAAAAAGATGTCGTTATAATCTTCAAATAGCTTTGGACTTCAAGAAGGCGTCGTTATAATCTTCAAATAACATCGGTTTATCATAGATTGCAAAGGAGGAAAACTTGTTCAATCAAAGTCCTAGTTCTTGTCCTAGTTTCCCTTTTTCATTAAGGCCAAAAGTTGTAAGCAAACCCTAACATACTTTCTTGCTTAATTATCATTTTCATGCTCTTTGTGTTCCTTTCATGCTATATATGTTCTTGTTATTGTGTTCATGATGTTTAAAAATGGATAAAACAAGTATTGGTATACATATGTTAACTTATGACAAGTAAACAAGCAAACTAGTGATTTTTATGGAGAACCACGACCAAAATAGTATAACTTTGATATTTGACACTTACTTACTGTTAAAGAGGACTTAACAAGGAAAACATAGCAATTTGAATCACCCAAAACGAGTACCCGAGTCAAAAGTTATGACCATTTGAAGCTAGCGAAACCAAAACGGCAAAACTGCCTAAATAGCATTCTGATCAAATTTTGCTTTTGAAAGTCACCCTTCTGGTCCGATTCATCAAAAAGTTAAAACACGAAAGTTGTCCGGAACAACGTTTTCGTTCAGGAACAAAGAAGCTCGAGCCCTGAAAACGCTTTCCGAGTGATAATTTTCTTCAAAATCTTAACAGCCCATTTTAGACCAAAGTCACTATATTATAGTTATGATTTACTAAGACCAAGAGGTCTAATGACCTAAAGCCGAGACCACAACCATGGCTAAAGCCAAGGTTGAGTCTCAAGACCATGGAAAAATGACCAAGGTCACGGCGAAGCCATGACTAAATGACCATATAAACATACTTAGGCGAAAACATGAAACAAGGAGTTGACGATAACTTGAACAAACAATTTGGATCTACTCCACCTAAAGAACTATGAGATACAAGTTATAATAAACTTACCCTAATAACAATCTTCATGTACAAATAGACTTTCCTAAGTTTATTCAAATATTGGACATGTAACTTTTCAGATCAAAACTTATACATTTGTTATCAAATACTTCAATAGTAGGGAGCCTCATGTGAGGAGTTCATTAAGTAAGCCGTCGAGATGAGTTGTGGATTTACGAATTAAAGTGTCCTGGCTCCTCGAACGTTTACTCCATGACTTCTGAATTATGTCGGCCCGAACGGTAGTAAGAGATATACAACTTATACATGTTTCATAAACCATTTATATTCAAAGACTTACGCTATATACTAAGTACTACATCATGAACATTATGCAAGACATATATGGGCAATTCTTCGTATTCTTAGACGTTACTCCAAACCTAAGTCGCAACGTTCTATTATAGGCTGCTCTTAGTGACTTTCACGATTCGACTACCACTTTGATTTCACATCACTTAAGCTTAAGGTGAGTCATAGCCCCTACTCTTTTCATACTTGTTTTAACTCTTGGGGGGGATACATGCTCAACTACTTGCTTACTTGTACAAATACTCTTAAACATTTATACTTGATTGTGTTATACTTGATTGGCATTATACTTGATTGCGTTATACATACTTGTTACACTATACTTGCTTAATTTAAATACAAGATTCGTATTTACATGCATACATAATACTCTATTCTGTCAGAGAGGTATTGGTAGTACTCATGGGAAGATGCCCCCTACCCTTGTGTCTATACTTGACCTTGGATGACGTAGTACTATTTGGGAAGATGCCCCCGCCCTTGTGTCTATTCTTGACCTTGGGTGAATATAATCTGGTGCATTGTATAAACTAACTTTTAGCAGTGGGTTGTGGACACACAGGTTGCAAGTCTCTTATGGCGGGACTTGCAACTGAGTGGATTCTCAATGCCTTTGCTGTGTGAACATTCTTTTGAGGCTTTTTCAACTGTTTTAAGACAAACTCTATGAACTCACCAACCATTGTGTTGACACTTTAGCATGTTTATCTCAGGTCTATAAGGTGATAGCTGTTGCATGGAGCATAGAGTCGCTTGGCATGTTTTGAAGACTTATGCTTTTATCTTTACCATTCGATTTGTCTTAAAACTCTTATGTATTGTATTATGGAACTCAAGTTTGTATTTCGGAATTTATTAATCGAATGGTCACTTTTCAAAACGTCTCATTTAGAGTTCGTTTTCTATACCTTGTACTTTGTATTATGAAGTAGCACCCCTATGACACAGTCTTCCGCTGCGGTATTTTGGGGGTGTTACAGATTGGTACCAGAGCCTTGGTTATAGAGAACTAGGTTGCATTTAGTGCCTAGACTATAACTGCTATAAACATTAAGACTCTCCTCTTTATTTTGCCTTACACACACTTCATGTGCATATGCTTATTGCTAATTGTTTGTTTAGGAGAAACCAGAGACAATAGTCAAGTCATCAAAAATTTAGAGCTAAGTAATAATTGTTTAATTAACTTAATCTTGTGACAGTTCTTGTTTGATAAGACATAAGATTAAGTTAAATAAAGATTATTAGTTTCCTGTAGAGATTTGATGATTTGCCTTACACTTACTTTATATGATTCTAATACCTAGAAGTGGTTCATATGTCCTAGTACGACACTCAAACCTTTCTACAAGCGCGACTAGTCCATTTTGTCATATCACCTTCTCTAGATACCCAGACTATGTTACCCTTTCACAACTTAAGAGCAGATGATAGAAAGTCTACCCAATTATGTAGTACCAATTGTTGTGTTATGTGTGCCTGGTAAATATGTATACGTGTGAAAGGAAGCAATTATAATTATGGTGGCCAACATAATTATAAATGCGTCACGACTCACGTAGACATATGTGACCATGCTTACATTAATCAACGATTGACTCAAATTGACAAGATTTAAGACTAAGTAGTCCAGGAATATCACCTCATATCTGACGTCGACAAAATATCCCTCCTTGTAGATATCATGGCACCAAAGAGAGTAACTCGTAGCACTAGCCGAGGTGGTGCAACACCAAGAGGTGGAAGAACTGGTGGTCGTGGAGGTAGAGGGGCTGCTCACGACACTAGTAACCCTAGTAATGATAGTGGAAGAACTGGTGGACGTGGAGGTAGAGGAGATGCTCACGACACTAGTAACCCTAATAACGCTGGTGGAAATCCAGATGTCTCCACCATTATTGCCCAACAACTACAAAACCTACTTCCCACTATAGTCACACAAGTTGGCAATCACATGAACAATTCGGGAAACCATGGAAGCATAAATGACGCTACAAATGATGGAGGAAGGAATAACAACAACAATCACAACAACAACAACAACAACAACAACCATAGGACTGGATGTACGTATAAGGAATTTACGTCATGCAAACCAATTGAGTTTGATGGTAAAGGAGGTGCATTGGCATATACACGATGGGTCGAAAAGATGGAGTCAGTGATTGACATCAGTAACTGTGCTATCCACCAGAGAGTGAAATATTCTGCATGCTTGCTATCAGAAAAGGCATTGACATGGTGGAACATGCAGATTCAAGCAAGGACTAGAGAAGCAGCTGTAGGCATGACATGGGACGACTTTAAGGGACTACTGAAGGAAGAATACTGCCCGGTTAATGAAATGCAAAAACTAGAAGACGAGTTTTGGCATCACTCTATGGTAGGGGCTGGTCATGCAACCTACACAGATCGGTTTCATGAACTAGCTAAACTAGTTCCTCATCTGGTTACCCCTGAATCCAAAAGGATTGAGAGGTACATCTATGGCCTTGTTCCTGAGATTCGTGGGACAGTAAAAACAACCGAACCTCCCACAATTCAGAGTGCAATATTAAGAGCAGGGACCCTAACAGATGAGATGGTTAGGAATGGAACTTTGAAGATTAGTGATAAAAGGAAGGGAGCAGGTGAATCAAGCGAGCAAAAGGGTACAATGGTTGATAATAAGAGAGCAAGAGGATTTGCGGCAACAGTTTATGATCAGGGAAAGTATGAAGGTCCACATCCTAAGTGTAATAAATGTGCTTATCATCATCAGAAGTCTGAGCCATGCCGAGTGTGTACAAAATGCAAACAGTTGGGTCATATTGCAAATAGGTGTGGAGCACAGGTGAATGCGGGCAATATAAGAAACAACCAAAAGACATGCTTTGAGTGCAACAGCCCAAACCACTTCCGAGATACTTGTCCTAAGTTAAATAGGGCACAGGGACAAATGCTGGACAACCCAACTTTAGCCGTTATGCTTGAAGAAAATAACCCAAACCGTGGATACAATGTTAGTCCACCTCGGGGTCGAGCATACTATTTGGGTGCTAAGGAAGCCCGCAATGCGTAACGGGTACGTACCTTATACTACCATATTATTCTATTCTAAATCTAGATTTATTATGCCGCTATTAAGATAAGAGACTTAGACACACTAAACTTCGGGACGAAGTTTCCTGAAGGGGTAGAGACTGTAACAATTCGCATTTTCAGATTAATTACTATTCCTGGAAAATTTTACTATTCACATTTTACTATTCACTTTTTACTATTCACTTTTCACTATTCATCTCAGAAATTTTTATTTCATATTCTCGTAAGTTAAACTATTTTAACGATAATCCGAGAGTTTGACGCTCGTCGGATCATTTCTGCAAAAATCACAAAGCCGTGTCCGAGATTTACTTTTAGGTTTAAACGTCCTTCCAGCATCCCGATATATCCATAAAACATTATAAACAATAGAAATATGATTTTCTATCATTTTATGACAATTCCAAAAGTTTTGGAATTTTACGTTTTTCAGTTCAGCGTTTTACGCGAATTGCGCGTTTTAGACCCGTGTTTCCAGTTTTTAGCAGGGTTTTAGCACCCGATAGATCCTACCACTCATTTTATATTTTATTATGGACTATATTGACATGTTTAACAATACTTTCAAGTTTCATATTTTTACGATACCCGGTTTTACGTTTTGAGGCTTAATCATTTACGGTTAGCTTTTTACGGAGTCAAAATGCACAAACTAAGCAAGATAACACCAAGACTCATCATCTAGTCACCCTTATCTACCTTGAACCGCCATTTAGGGGGGGGGGAGTCACCATTTTGTGGCTTGATCTTGACCATTGATCTCTAGGATGTTTACAAGTGTCTAAACTAGCCATGGTTAATTTCTAACCCAATATATGGTTAACTACTTTTCCTACCCTATAAATACCAAGCTAAAACACATATAAATCTTGCACCACACCTTCTTATAACCTTCAAGTCCTAAAACCTAAGGCACTTTTCTTATATTTTGTAAGAAAGTTAACTAGTTTTTGAAAGAAAACTAGTGTTTGATCTTCAATCTTGAAAATTTTCTAAGAAAAGTTGTTATAACTTTAAAGTCTCCAAAAAGACGTCGTTATAATCTTCAAATAGCTTTGGACTTCAAGAAGGCGTCGTTATAATCTTCAAATAACATCGGTTTATCATAGATTGCAAAGGAGGAAAGCTTGTTCAATCAAAGTCCTAGTTCTTGTCCTAGTTTCCCTTTTTCATTAAGGCCAAAAGTTGTAAGCAAACCCTAACATACTTTCTTGCTTAATTATCATTTTCATGCTCTTTGTGTTCCTTTCATGCTATATATGTTCTTGTTATTGTGTTCATGATGTTTAAAAATGGATAAAACAAGTATTGGTATACATATGTTAACTTATGACAAGTAAACAAGCAAACTAGTGATTTTTATGGAGAACCACGACCAAAATAGTATAACTTTGATATTTGACACTTACTTACTGTTAAAGAGGACTTAACAAGGAAAACATAGCAATTTGAATCACCCAAAACGAGTACCCGAGTCAAAAGTTATGACCATTTGAAGCTAGCGAAACCAAAACGGCAAAACTGCCTAAATAGCATTCTGATCAAATTTTGCTTTTGAAAGTCACCCTTCTGGTCCGATTCATCAAAAAGTTAAAACACGAAAGTTGTCCGGAACAACGTTTTCGTTCAGGAATAAAGAAGCTCGAGCCCTGAAAACGCTTTCCGAGTGATAATTTTCTTCAAAATCTTAACAGCCCATTTTAGACCAAAGTCACTATATTATAGTTATGATTTACTAAGACCAAGAGATCTAATGACCTAAAGCCGAGACCACAACCATGGCTAAAGCCAAGGTTGAGTCTCAAGACCATGGAAAAATGACCAAGGTCACGGCGAAGCCATGACTAAATGACCATATAAACATACTTAGGCGAAAACATGAAACAAGGAGTTGACGATAACTTGAACAAACAATTTGGATCTACTCCACCTAAAGAACTATGAGATACAAGTTATAATAAACTTACCCTAATAACAATCTTCATGTACAAATAGACTTTCCTAAGTTTATTCAAATATTGGACATGTAACTTTTCGGATCAAAACTTATACATTTGTTATCAAATACTTCAATAGTAGGGAGCCTCATGTGAGGAGTTCATTAAGTAAGCCGTCGAGATGAGTTGTGGATTTACGAATTAAAGTGTCCTGGCTCCTCGAACGTTTACTCCATGACTTCTGAATTATGTCGGCCCGAACGGTAGTAAGAGATATACAACTTATACATGTTTCATAAACCATTTATATTCAAAGACTTACGCTATATACTAAGTACTACATCATGAACATTATGCAAGACATATATGGGCAATTCTTCGTATTCTTAGACGTTACTCCAAACCTAAGTCGCAACGTTCTATTATAGGCTGCTCTTAGTGACTTTCACGATTCGACTACCACTTTGATTTCACATCACTTAAGCTTAAGGTGAGTCATAGCCCCTACTCTTTTCATACTTGTTTTAACTCTTGGGGGGGATACATGCTCAACTACTTGCTTACTTGTACAAATACTCTTAAACATTTATACTTGATTGTGTTATACTTGATTGGCATTATACTTGATTGCGTTATACATACTTGTTACACTATACTTGCTTAATTTAAATACAAGATTCGTATTTACATGCATACATAATACTCTATTCTGTCAGAGAGGTATTGGTAGTACTCATGGGAAGATGCCCCCTACCCTTGTGTCTATACTTGACCTTGGATGACGTAGTACTATTTGGGAAGATGCCCCCGCCCTTGTGTCTATTCTTGACCTTGGGTGAATATAATCTGGTGCATTGTATAAACTAACTTTTAGCAGTGGGTTGTGGACACACAGGTTGCAAGTCTCTTATGGCGGGACTTGCAACTGAGTGGATTCTCAATGCCTTTGCTGTGTGAACATTCTTTTGAGGCTTTTTCAACTGTTTTAAGACAAACTCTATGAACTCACCAACCATTGTGTTGACACTTTAGCATGTTTATCTCAGGTCTATAAGGTGATAGCTGTTGCATGGAGCATAGAGTCGCTTGGCATGTTTTGAAGACTTATGCTTTTATCTTTACCATTCGATTTGTCTTAAAACTCTTATGTATTGTATTATGGAACTCAAGTTTGTATTTCGGAATTTATTAATCGAATGGTCACTTTTCAAAACGTCTCATTTAGAGTTCGTTTTCTATACCTTGTACTTTGTATTATGAAGTAGCACCCCTATGACACAGTCTTCCGCTGCGGTATTTTGGGGGTGTTACAAGTATGCTGCGCAAGAAAGAAATAAGCAACAGCCATTGGGCTTGTGCAATCTAGGCCCAAGTGAATCATAGAAGCCAAAAGAGAACCGTGTAGGCTTGTGGTTGTGTTCGGCCCAAATAAACATAGAAACAAAGATTGGTTGTTGGGCTAGTTGTGGTACACGGCCCAAAGCAAAAGAAAAGGAAATGTAGTATCGGTGACTAATTCGTTTGTAACTTTAATTTTGGTGTCGGTGTCGGTGTCGATTCGTGTGATCCTCATAAATATAAACGATGTCGTTTCTAGGTATATATACTCATATATTTACGTAGTGATAATAGTTTGCAGTAATTAATGTATATATATATATATATATATATATATATATATATATATATATATATATATATATATATATACTAGCTTTTGAAGCCCGCCCGATAGGTGGGCATGACTTGTAGTTATTTGTTGGTTAATATTAGTTGGTCATTAATTAATTGTAATCATTGATTAGGTGTGACTAAGTATTATTATTATTTTTTATATGGATGTATTGTTTCTCTTTATGTTTTTGTTATATAGTAGTGAGTTTTGAGCAGTAAGTTGTGTGTATTAGATGTGAGCAGTAGCCACAGATCACAACTCATTGCATATTGAAATGTACGGTATGAAATTGTAAACTGTGTAATGGTCATGACTTATAATTACAATTTTTATTGTGTCACTTAACGGAAAATTATTTTTAAGGACGTCGATTTTATTTAATTTTGTTATAGTATTAGTTTACGTTTAAAAATTTTTAAGAAAAGGGGAGCTTGACGTATTAAGCCATGCATTTGGAAAGTATGGAAGTAGTTTGAATAAAGTTCCTTATAAAGTTCCTTGTAAGGTATTAGTTAAGAAGAGCTTGTTTATTAATGCGTTAAACATGAAAATTAGTTGATTGTTATTAATTATTAAACAATTTGACAAAAAATAATTATCATTGTGTTTTATTTTATTCACTTTTGAGACAGTTGCGGATTGTTTGTCAGGGAAGAAAAGTCATCACTGAAGACTGGTGGAAATTTTTTGCATTTACTTTTATTAATAGTTGTTGTGAAGAACACCGCAGTAAGCTATTGTATATTGTTTGGGAAGCCCGTCCGATGGGCCGGAATTAGTTATAAATATTGCTTGAAGGTATTAGTAAACGAATAGTAAGATATAAATGTATAATGTTATAATAGTTTTTTATAGGAAGCGTTAATTATTGTTTTTGATAAATTAGCGTCCGTATGCCAAAAACCAGTTGTATGATTTTTTTGTTTGCCACTTTTGAGACCGCCACAAAAAGACACATTGCAACAGTAAATTGGTTATGGTTAAAATTTTACACCATCTTATTCTCGAAAGTGCTAAGGACCATAATTGATATGAGGTTTCTCGTTGGGCGGGCTTGACTTATAATTATCGTTGGAAAAAATAAGTTAACGAAAACTATGATATAAACGTACTAATTTTTATATCAAATGCATTAACAATTAAATTAAATGAATGTTAACATTTACAGAACAATTAAAATATACAAATTTGGATTTGTAACAATATAATATATGATTGAAACTCAAATGCAAAATAACATACTCACAAACATGGATCTATATTTCAGAAAATAAGTAAATCAATATAAACAAACACAAAGAAAGGTTGATATCAATCCTTTTAACACATGGTTCTGTAACTTTGAAACTACAAATTAGGGGTGTTCATGGTTTGGGTAATAAACCGAATAAACCGAAAATCGAACCGAACCGAACCGAAAAAAATGAAATCGAACTTATAACTGAACCAAATTTGTCAAAACCGAACCGAACCGAATTAAAAATTCGGCTTTCGGTTTGAATATGGGTTTGGCTATCTGAACCGAAAGCCAAATTTATATAAATATATATATTTTTTAAATATTTATATTATTTTATATATATATAATGTCCATTAAAATTTTATGCTAATATAAAAAACACTTTTTATGCTTGAATTTTTTTTTTGCCAAAAATATATATAATTAAATTTTAAAAAATATATATATATAGTGTAATTCAAGTATAAAATTCGGTTTTCGGTTTTGACCCATAACCAAACCGAACTTCGGTTCGGTTCGGTCATCGATATTTTCGGTTCGGTTCGGTTTGGTTTTCGGTTATGACCCAAATTTTTTTTAACCGAACAACCCGAACCGAATAAACCGATTAACCGAGAACCGAATCGATGAACACTCCTACTACAAATACATAAAACTAAAAATCAAATCGTGCCTTATATGTAAGTAAATCAGTTTACATCTAAAATCAAAACTACTAACATTCCACTTATTTTGGTCATTCAAACTTTCATTTATAAGTCACATGCAGATGGTGTAAAAATGAGAAGGGGACACTTAACATGGTTAAGTGACGTGAATCAAAGATGAACACAAAATGATAATACAACTCATGTGTTAATACGCTACATACAGATCTATAAATTCATTACAAGATTTAGGATGCTCAAAACCAACAAAAACTAACAGGCAAACTAAATTAACTCTTAACATGTAACGGCAAATGAAAATAAAGTATATGAAACTTCTACTCAAAACCATCAAAAACTAATAGGCAGCGTATACCACAATACTTTCTTCAATCTCCAAACAATGGTGCCAAATACACAAAAATAATATCCTAAATCCCGAGCCTGATAATACCCTATTAGTTTACCCAAAAGTGGTACCAATGCAGCTAATGGAATTTGAAGCTGGTCTGAGCTATCCCGATGAACACTAACTTGTCCCGACCCCTTGTTATTTAAATTCACACGGTCGATTATGTTTGTAGTTCGACCAATAGGAATCTGGGACTGAGCATTCCACCCAAGTGCAAGATCTCCATGCCAATCCATAACTGACAGTCCAATTGTTGACAAAAATTGACCCAAAGGAAAATCCTTCTGTTAACGTAGCTTCCAAGCTGCCTCCATAAGCCACATCACCGCGACCAATAACTGCCCCTCCTGCCACCACCAACTCTCCTCGTTTATTAATCATTAACTTGTCCTCGAACTTCACACCACCTATTAACGTG
This sequence comes from Artemisia argyi, assembly GCA_030686995.1. Taxonomy (NCBI): domain Eukaryota; kingdom Viridiplantae; phylum Streptophyta; class Magnoliopsida; order Asterales; family Asteraceae; genus Artemisia; species Artemisia argyi. Next base: position 14,941,778 of record CM060697.1, on the reverse strand, counting down.
TCACCAAAGTAAGTAGCCGAAGGACCAGCCGATGTTTTGTTTTTCCTGTAATTAATGAACCGATAAGACATTTCTTTTCCAACAGTTTGCATATCAAAAGCTACAGTTGTTGATTTTGATTTCCCATGTTTAATTGCACTTGATACCTCCATTTGTAGATTAGCATCTTTTTTTGTCTTTCACTCTTTTGTAACCTGACCTAAAAATGGCACCGGTATCTTTTCTTTGAGTGCAAGCAAGTGTTTCACGTTAATTCCTTCATAACCAACATCATGGTTAATTCCTTCATAACCAACATCATGGTCCCAACCGTGTGGATCAAGGACTGGTCTAATGAGCCACTGGTTGGTAGAATCCAGAGCTCTATACAGATTGGGTAGGATCATCTGCGTCAAACGAAGCAGGTAAAGTCATATCCTGAACGGCAACAGTAACTGTTGCAGCATCGTTACTGTCTTCTTCTACATTATTATCAGTAAGTTCAGTTGGGAAATAAGTTAATAAAAGTGCATACATGACATAAAACCGTTAAACTGATATGATTATAATATTGGAATAAAAGGTATTTTAATAAACGTACCATATGTAGATACTTGGTAGGTATCAGCATATTATGAGTAGTCATCACCTTTGCTAAGTATCTAATATTGGTAACGGCTATTACCTGGTGTGCAATTTTTACAAATATGTTGACTGTTCAGGTGACTCTACTTTATGGTTTCATTTAAACTCCATATATGAAAGAACTAAATGAAGAACATACCTTTGTTGTTACCTTTGCAGTTAGATTTCGTTTTGCTATTTTGAGTTAAAGTACGTGGGTCAGGAGCTTATTTAACATCCTTCTCGAAAGGTAACGATTCTATATGTGTTTTTTATGAAATATGATCATTAGCACCATAGTTGCATACGGAACCTGAAAGCATATAAACATTAAAGTACCTACAATAGTCAACAATAGCTAGTTCAAAATCCAGTGGCAATGTTGATTTCTAGAAATTAAAACAAAATGTAATTAGCTATTTTGAGTTAAAGTACGTGGGTCAGGAGCTTATTTAACATCATTCTCGAAAGGTAACGATTCTATATGTTGTTTTTTATGAAATATGATCATTCGCACCATAGTTGCATACGGGGACCTGAAAGCATATAAACATTAAAGTTCCATTTATTTTATATCCATCTATCACATTTATTGGCAATGACCTCATCAGTTTGCCCATATAAAACTGCTTATGTAGCAATGCCTAATTGTGTACACAAGGAATTAAGAAAATGAATCTACCTTTTTGAGTATTTGACGTGCGTTTGACAGGGGATGGTCAATTGTCCATATAGACTGAATCATCAAGAACAGAGACAGGACTTGGATATTCCGGGGTGACCGATTCACCTACCTTCATGAGCAATGTTGATTTCTAGAAATTAAAACAAAAATGCAATTACCTAAACAATCAAAACACCTGAACAGTAGCAAACTGATATAGATAACATGAACGGACCTCTGGAGTTGAGCTAAAACTCTGAAAATCCTCCAAATCCATTTGAATAAACATTAATAATCTAGCAAATGTTCGATTTAAAATCCCAATACTAATCAATGACCTCCTATATGAGCAATGAGTAACGGTAACGTTGGCAATAGAGCTCTTGTTTCTTTAGGTTTTACGTCGGATATGTTTGTAAGACACCAAGCCACCTCAAGCAACTGCAACATCTATTAAAAAAAAGAAATTGATGGTAATTGGCAGTACACGAACACCATATACGTGTACTATTTGAGCTAAATAAAAAGGTATATATGATACGACATACACGTAAATATATTTCTAACGTTTGAAAAACTCTATTAGCTTTTTAACACTTTGGTAAATAGTTATGAAGAGAATTTGCAGTTATTTCTGCACCCTTTTCTTGTTCATTCAGGAAAAACTCATGATACTTCAGATCATTATATACTTAAACTTTAGATCAAACTTGTAACCTTAAACTGGGCTAGCAGCTTCTAGGGTGTCTACCTGGTGTGGTGGCTAGGGTTTTACCAAACTATGTATCACCAAATTAGTCTACCTTTCCAGAACACAAAAATAATAGTTAGTTACAAAACCTTTGGGCATAGAGCATTTACATCAATTTTTTTCGCGTGAACTTCCACAACCTGCCTTTGCTCCTTCACTCATGCCTAAGACAGTAACAACTATCAGTTTAGTAGTATAAGGTAAGTGTTAACTACAAATTGACACCATCAATAAGTAACCATGGATATCCTCTTTGTAAAAGCAACTCCTTTATATCATGGTGACATACTAAGTTCGAATAGCCGGTGACATACTAAGTTCGAATAGCCAACTGTATAATAAAAATTAACCATGTATCTTATCCTTACCAAACCATCAAAAGATTACGAAACTCACAATTGCTACTGCATAACAATTAAAAAAAATAACATGATGCTTACCTTCCAATTCAAAAAGGAAAATCTTTTTTCCTCACCAAGATGCAAGAAAAGTTAAATGTGCATCTGTGTAGAAAAACAAAAAAAATGGAGGCAAAATAACTACAAAAATAACACCTAAGAGGGGGTTTTTGGGGTTGATAGCTAAAAATGCATATCTAGTTAAAATCGGCTTTTAAATGCTTGTTTTATGACCTGAAATAGTATGAAGCAGTATTTCACGTTTATTTGAGCTGTTCAATTCAGTAGCTTTTGTTTGCGTCAAAAACAGACTCTTCTCCAATATGACTATAAGAAACGCTGCAAGTAACCAAGTAGCATATTTAAACACAATAAATAAATAAATAATTTCCATGTAGCCCCAAACATCCCTAATGCCAACCTAAATCAAACCGACATCCAAAAATTCAACGTAAAGTAAATAAAAACAAACCTATCAAGAAGCGTTGGACTGTCTTGTGATTCTCGCCAATTTTTTATGGTATTCCTTGTATCCTTACACTGACGGTAACACACTGGTTCCTGTTGCTACAAACTTGATCATTTGAAGAAATTGGAAACACCAAGAGCTCCCAACTATGCTTCTAGAATGGCAAGTCCATGACATCCACTACAAAACGAATCAAACATATAAATAAGTGACGAAAGATAACTATTCAAAGAATCTACTATAAGGAGACTATCACAAAACCTACCTGAACGTGGAAAAAACATATCAAAGTGACGCAATTCAAGTGGCAGTGAGTCCTAAACGGGTATATTGCTACTTATGATTGTTCAGTTGTAGAATATATATATCTTGGCAAGTCAAAAGCATAAACAAAGCAAATTTTCTTAATTTTACCCAAATCAGCTTGTAATAATGTGATAAATATGATTGTAGAAACTATTTTATTACCAAACTGAATCCAACTCCATGTTGAAAGTCGCATTCATTACAAAAACATCCCTTGTCTCAGACTAAATCTAACTGAAATGGCTAAAACTAACCAACTTTTTTCTAGTATGCAAGCATCAGCTACACGTATCGAGATGAAGATGATAGAAGAGTGTGATGAAAAGTTAAAACAAAGAGTCGAAGATTATAAAGGTGAAAATAGAGGATGCACCTTAATTTACAATGATCCCTGCCATTTTATTTGGTATCAAATATCTCCTTCGGAATTTCATTTTCTTCACAAAGAGCTGTAACAGCAGCCTCAACTGCAGAAGCTGCAATGTATGACACAACAGAGATGTGAGTAATCTGATAGAAGGAATAGGAACAATGCCAATATGATCAATAATCATTAAAATCATATCATATCTATGTACGATACACTATTAACTTTTTGGTTTATATTTGACACATTGATGGCTGTAATTACAATATTTGCTGTGAATCTTATTTGATAGAACATTTCATATTATCAGCCAAAATTGTAAACACCGTTGATTTAGATTTTCCAGAATTGTTATTAGACTTTTTTCTTTTTAGCACAAGAAATTATTAGCAAATAACACAAACCTGTGTCATATGAAAACTGTTGAGATATTGCATGCATTTATTTTATTTATATTGTTCGTGGTGGACGAAATCAGCCATCAAGTTGAGGGCCCAATCAAGCAGGGCGGTTCATGTTGGCAGTAGCTGGTGGCAAAGGGTGGTGCAGTCCTCCTCTGACTGACATTGAATCACTGCCTTAGATGAAAGCGTATCCTAGACCCCAGTTTTGTAGTTCTTGGGACCAAGACTGTAAATTATGAACAAAAAATTGAAGCAAACTAATTTCCCACATCTCCTCATTCATAAAAATCATTTAGCAATACCTAGTAGGTAGCGACAAAACACTTTTTGCATCAAATTTTTCCCATTGATGTTGCAGATACCTTACAAAAGGTGGTTCACCCCTGTGAGTTATCGACCAATTACCTTACATGACTGCTATTCCAAGTACCAATATAACACAACCATTAAACTTATATATAGACATTTTTTACAGTTTATATTCACAAAATATTTTCTATATTAGAAATTAATATTATATGTCAAAGCTCATGTGCTGTATGAAAAAAACATGATCAGAATAAGAAGTAGTGTTTAAACCTTGCATTTGAATTAACATCAGCAATGTCGATCATCCACATGGTTATCAACTAAGCGATCATCCACATGGTCTGCTTCAACCTCAATGCTCTAAAAATCCAATTATTAAGAATTTTTTTTATAAATAAATAGCTTATCAGATCTGTTAAGTTATATTATATTATTAAGAATTAATCTCTTATTTTACAGACATGCATTTAAAGGTAAGACATAATCTGATTGCATCCATTCATAAGTAGATGGACCACTAAGCATATAATCTGACCGAATTTTGGCTAACCATGCTTGTCTACAGACCCTGCATCGATCACGTACCCATTAGTATTTGTATCATTTCCTCCACAGCTGGATACATCTACAGAGCCATTAGCTTTCCCCTATCCTACACACAAAACCCCTCAATTGAAAATTCATTAGAAGATGAAGAGCATAAACAAACACGAAGGGATAATGAGAGAATACTTACATGTTCTTTAATGGGAGCTTCATAATCCTTTGGTGAAACTCATTACTTTTCCTGTGCTTCAAACGTACCATAGTAGATTCTTTTAGAGAGAGCCAACAAAGTTAAGATGGCACTTTTAGCCTTTTAAAGCCATTGGCTATGCAAACGTATCTCGATACAAATGAAGCGATACAAATGAAGCTCGGGTGACCTACATGAAAAAAGATCAAAATATGCTTCATATAAGCGGGTTGTTGTTGATCCACAATTATTGTTATTTCCTTTATTTGGCCAATATAGGATGAATATTCTGAAATTACCAGTTTTGTAAGATACTTTCTTTATTTGATTGTCATCACTTTCATCTTACAGTTCATCGCTTTTATAAGTTAATCATCATTATCAAAGATATGATAACATGAAGAATGTTAACTAAAGATTAATATGATAATATGATTCAAGTGTCATTACCTAACGACTTCTAGAGAGCTTGATGGCCAAAGGGGTGAATACAATGACTTCAAAAGATCAGGTTGGGAATCTGACGTAGTGTACTTGTGTACATAACCTGTAGTTTTCAATGAGAATTACATTTGATAAAAATTCATAGAACATACAACAAAATCAAATGTGTTGAAAGTAGTATAAAAAGTTTAAAAAACCATGTTAATAAATCATCTGTTACGTAAATCATGTATATGCCAAACCTGATTTCCTATAATCATTGTTCGAAATTCATCTCCATCACTTACAAACTGATTTGGCCTTTGGTTACTTTACACAGATTCAAACATGAAGAATGGTACAACTTTTTATATGTGATTGGGCATGTCTCCAATGTTTCGGCATCATCCTCCATGGACCTAGAGCTATAACATCTTGATTAAGGCTTCTCTAATTTCTGCAATGACAAAGACACTATAATTATTTAATTAGGGTTTGTGCGATAAACTATTTCATAAACTATTTATTTGGTCATACCTGTTCGTTGCTTTCATCCATCATTATCTCATCTATATAATGACAAATAAACAATTTAGATCAATTTAGATGAACACTAATTCCAAACCATGCAATGTTTCAAGAAAAACCCTAAAATTGCAACTAACCATTATGTACAAAATTAATAATGATGTATATTCAAACATAATTAAAACTGATGATGTTAATCAAAATTATTATAACTATAAGCAATCTTACTCTTAATTTGTGAAAGATGATGATGATGATGATGTGTTGGTAAGACACATAAGATCAAAGGTTGAATAATTTTTTGTTAGGTTTTTAGAAAAAAAGATGCGTACCTAAGGTTGAGAAGGGTTTTTTTAGTTGTGTAAATGTACATACGAATTTTTTGTATACTGAATTTACTTTGACATGTGGATTAACCGAAATTTCTAGGTTTATAAATTTGGATTTGGAAGCTATAATAAAAAAAAAAAAAGTGTTAGTTTAGTGGTTATCATGCTTGTTAATGTTACCAACACCCTAGGTTCAATCCTTGCAAATGGCAAAATTTTGTTAAAAAAAATACGAATTTTTTAGAAAATAAATTGTGAATTTTAATTCATTTAAATGTGATGACATGGATACGAAATTAATTAAAAATAAAAAATTAATTATAAAAATTGTTTACATGTCGACAATGTGATGACATGGCGGATGACATGACTGATAATGAATTACTGGGCAATGAGGTGGCGTTTATGTGGCATTATCTACGTGTAACGCCTCCTGTTATATATAATATAGAGATATATATATATATATATACATATAATAATATTTTGGTGTCTTAACAAAGTATCGGGTCGCAAGTGGGAGTTACCGGTGTTAACCTCATTGGGTGACATCCAAGAGTGACAATCGGGTGATACCAGGTGACAAAACAAAATCGGGTGACAAAAAAACGGTGACTAAAATAATCGGGTGTCAAACAAACGGTGACTAAAATAATCAGGTGTCAAACAAATGGTGTCTCATTTAAAAATTTCAAATTAGCCCACAAAAATGGCTTAGTTTAAAATAGTGTCAAAAATTAGCATTAATAAATGACCTGGGATTTTACGGAGTATTACAATACGATTTCCACCGTCTCCAGTACACCTTACTGCTTGCTCTCTTCTGTCATTGTCACCTTCTTTATCACCTCAACGCCGCTGCAGATCACCGACCTTACCCTTACCTGGTTCGCCCTCTCAGAGGCGTCGACTTATGGAGTCTTACTCGGATGATGATGTAGACCCTCCTATGGAGGAGGAGGAGGATGATGATGTTGACCCTTCTATGGAGAAGGAGGATGAGGATGTGGACCCTCCCGAGGAGGAGGAGGATGTTCCGAACGATGCTATTGCACCAGCTCAGCTCACTCTGCCCATTCAGATGAGCTAGATTCCCCTCCATTTTTGCCTTTCCCCTATGTTCTAGGACCGCCAGTTGAGATTGATTCGCCTCCCCTTTCACCTGGATTAGACTTGCCATCTGCGGTGTCATCAGAGGTGGCTGAGTAAGGAGAGATTGGTCAAGTTTGGGAGCGACTACAGGTTCAGGGGGCTAGGATTAGTGCATTGATTTCACGGATGGGGGATGAGTCTGCAGATAGTATTGATGAGTTGAGGGGTGATATGGGAGTTGTTCTTGGCAGGAATAGGGCGTTGAGAGATAACCAGATGGATTTGCGAGAGCAGTTGGATAGTCTTCAGAGAGGTTTCCTTACCGCTAGGGATGCGGATAGGAAGCTGTGGAGGAGGACTGCTGAGTTAGAGAGAGTGGTCGCCAACCTCAAGAGAGACAGTGATGTTCAGAGTGTTGAGATCGGCTCGTTATGGAGAGAGGTTAAGAGTGTACAGGATGAGCTGAGAGGTCTTCGCCAGAGTCGTGGCTAGTGTTGTCGACTTATGTAGTTACGTCGCTTTCTAAACCAAAGAGTCTTTGGTTTGAATAGCTAGTTATCTTATCATCTCAGTTTCTATTTCTGTCATATCATATCGTTAGACCGTTATTATCTATTACTGTTAGGTTCCCATTTCATAACATGTAATCACATAAAGTTAGAGAGAGAAATAATGGATGGAACTTGTAAATGATAATGAGAAATGTATTAAGCAAGAACCAACACCCTCCTTGGAGGGTTTACAAGAGTATTTATACTCCTTGTCTAGGGCATCTTACATGTTTCACATAATATCACTAATGGCCCTTAGACTTTGACAAAACATGAATTCTAAATAAAAATAACATAAAACATACTAAAACTTAACGTACTAATATGATATAGCAACCTATTACAAAACTCAATGACCGACACTTGATTTAAACAAAATGTATTCCCAACAATCCCCCCCTAAGTGTTGGTCATCAAAGGTTGCCCGACGTCGTGATCTTCTTAACTTTGACATAGTAGTTGACATCTTCAAAGATGTTGTAAAATCTTTCATCGTTCTTTATTCTTTGTTCTTTGTTTATATGGTAGTGATCATCTTATGAAGTTCTCTGCCTTTCGTCACTTCTGTGTCTGTGGTGGTTGTCCGCCATTCCAACATGCTCATGCATCTTTGGACTTTGACTTTCATACGCACATAGTTCCCTTTCTTTCACTTTGATCTTTAGTCTCTTTACTTTGTAGATTCCTTTTTATGGTGCAGAATCTTTTGATGAACTTTGCGTTGCTTAGATCTTTGGGGGAGCTTTCATTGAATTCAAGATGTATGTATGAGCATGTGGAATCTATCATCATGGATGTGATGTTAAGCTGCAGGGGAAACGTTAGTAATAAACAACCGGTACTTACAGGTAAGGAATTAGAGATCGTCAACAGCATAGTGTGAAGACTCCTTCTAACCCTTACCAAGGCCGTTCCCATTTTGGATACTCCCGAGAGAGCTTACGAGACCTACTAAGTAGCTCAAAGAATGGGTGAGTCGTTGGGGATCACTCCACGACTGTAGACCATTTTGGAACCACCGCGAACACTAAGCGTAACCCACAAGGAGTTACCGAAGTGACCTGCTGTCAGGGCTGTTTGATGTTGACCCTGGCAGGAGTTTCCATTCAATCATTGAGAAATACATAAGTATATACTCTCATAAACGTTCTCGGCAGATTGCTAGGATCTGCGAAGGACTCGATAATTTACAGTTGGTGTCCATTGATGTAGAACACCAGTTGTAGAAATATTAAGTGTACCTAAGAGATCTTTTTATGTAATCTCACGGCTCTAGACTCGATAAGTGCTTCATTTAGTCGTCGGAGACTGGGGACGCATCTCCTGTTTCAATATCAACATGGCTCGTAATGAGCGGTCGATAGATTACTCGGGGTTCCCCGTGAGAATGAAACAAGCTCTTTTAAGAGAACTTGAGTGGTTAAGAAGGTTTAGTGCATTGCGTCACTTGGTCCATGACGTCTTTGTCTTCAATACCGGTGTTTCCTTAGCAACAACCAATAGCATACGAATTGAACCCGGTGTCTGCCCTAAGGTTGAACATATGGAGGGCTATTTCTTTTCACCCTTTTCTTTACTTTTCTTTTTAATTCTTCAACCCCTTATTTCTCCTTTTTTCATATCATACCTAAGGACTTCTAATACTAACTATTGGTGATGTCCTTGGGTAGATCCCTCCGGCTCTGGCGGATCATAGGACGGTTTTCCCTAACCTTAGTCACCTTATAACACCATGACTATCCTATAATTGCCATGAAACCATTAGAAAAATCTCTCAAAGTGTTTGTGATTATCAAACTATTTTGTTTAACACTTTGAGAGTTTTTAGGGTTTTCTTTTGAAGGGCTCCCCGTTCACATGTGCTCAAGTGTTATTAAATTTGCCCATGCGGGAGGAGCAAGCACTTTTGAATTGATCCACTTTCAGTGAACAAGACCGATTCGAGACACGCTTACATCACTAGTTAGACTAGCTTGAAGTTATTACCCGGTCTGGTCGAGTCCACAGAAAGTTTCTCGAAATGGTACATTTCTACTTTGACAAATCCTTTTCGAGACACTCTTACGTGGCTAGTTAGAGAGTTCCATTGTCAGCTTTTAGGGTGACAACTAGCTCTAGTAACTAACTTGATGTCATTACCCATCGAGGATAAGTCTTTTCGATTATTAACTTTTTGTTTCGTCAATTCCTGGGTCAATTTTGAGTCTAGCTCGCATGAGATTCAACTTTAAGCATTTTTAAACGTTCATATTTTAATCACTTTCACTTTTCTCCCCCTAAAAAATAGCATATTAAATGTTGTTTTTGATAAAATTTTTATTAAAATATGCTTTTTGAGTCTTATGGGGAGAAATCAACAAAAAAACTTTAATTTTAAGAACGATGAGTTTTCAAGTGCTCCCCCTCAACAAGTGAATACTTATTGAGGTGAAATATTTATCTTTTAAGCAGAATTATGAAAACTAAGAAAATTTGATTAATTCTACTCAAAAGTAAGAAGCCTTCTCTCCTTATATTAGGATTGAGGCACTGAAGCGTACCTCAGGGTCCTTTCTTTACAAGAACGGGTTGTACATTGTAATGTGTGCATAAGCCTGTGTTTTAATATAAAATTTGTTTTCTTTTAACAAAATACTCCCCCTCAAATAATGAAGATTATTCGAGAGATAGTCTTCTTGAGCAGAATTTTGAATCGTATTTAAGAAATACTTTTGAAAAGTCGTGAGATGATTCTACTCAAGGTTTTAGAAAACACAATCAAGTATTATAAAACAAAGAATGCTTCAAAACTCTTTTTCTGTTGAAAGTTGTTTGAGAAACCCGGTGTCTCTCTTTTGAGTTTTAAAATTTGAAGAAGAAGATTTCCATTTAGAGTTGAACCTCATGGGTTCTTTTCAAAGATTAGATTTTGTGATGAATGGAAACCTTCCGGTATTTGGGATGTTAGAGACATTCTTTTATTGAAGCCAAAGCATTCCAGATTTTGAAAATTTGAAAGGTTTTGAACGACTTTGCTTTGGTCTCCACACTTGCTTTACTGGTGTAAAACGAGAGTGTGGAGTATGGAAAAAATTTGTTTCTCACCATTTTGAATCATTTTTCAAGTTTAGCCTTTTGACCTCAAAACATTTTGACAATTGTTGAAATTTTGACTTTCAATGGAATGACATGTACTTACACATAGAAAAAATGAATCAGGCACAAACAAGTATGCAGATGAATCAAAAACTCATTCTAAATCTTCCTAAGTGCTCAGAATTCTCAAATTTACACACAACATCACAGATTAATTCATTCTTTTACTCAAGATTTTCTAATTATGATTATGGTTTGGGGTTATGATTTGAGTCTTTGCACACATGTTAGCATCATAATGCCTGAATATTAAACAAACAAACATCCAAGTAATCATAGCAAAGACATCGACATCTTAAACCCTAAATCACATGATTCTAAACCTATGTTGTATCTAATTGAGCAAACATACCAATCAAGCATTCTTTAGTGTTCTCTAAAGCTATATGAAATAATTAATTAGACTAAACACATAAAAATGAAAGCCCGGTCGATAATTACATAAACCCTAGTTCCTGATTATGCCTTTTTGACTTTTGAAAACATTCGAAACATTTAGGGAACGATTAGACAACAACAATGAAGAAATTAGAAACTCGCAATTATGGATAAAATCAAGGAAAAAATCGTTAGTCTGAATCGTTGAGGTTTACTATTATGTGTGTTACTTTTGAGAATATTTGTGGAAACATTTATTAGAGCCCGTTTTATTTTCCATGCAAGGTCCTTTTACCTAAGTTTAAGACTTTTGTGAACTTTACTCATTAAAGGTTAATTACTTTTCCATTTGACGTCAAAACATGGTTAACTTGGAATCATTGCAGAAAAATTTATTTTCTCCCCCTCGAATTAGAATTTATTTTGTGAAACCTTTGTGCACATTTTAATTCGAGAGATCATAGAAGTTTTTGAAAACGAATTTTTTAATTCGAATGAAGAAACAGTTTTTTCTTGAAGAATTATGATGAGGTGTGCAAACTTCATGATTTTGTGAAAGTTTTCTCCCCCTCAAAATATGTTCCATTTTGACAGTGAAAAGCAAAATTTGTTTTAATGGAGGAACATAGTTTTGAAGATACGAAGTTTGTACAAGAGAAAGAAGATTCTTTTTGTAGTTTTTGAAAATTTTATATTTTTGTATTTTCTTTTTGATAAAATATTTACAAAAAGAGTTTGATGTTTGACTCACTTAGTTTTTAAGAAAATATTGCAAATCATCTGGAGTCAAACACCGCATACCAATATGGTGAACTAAATCAGCAAACCTTGATGGAGGTAATGCCTTTGTAAACAAGTCCGCCAATAGGTATTCAGTACCCACAAAATCTAATACAATTGTACCCTTCTCAACATGCTCCTTGATGAAATGGTAGCGGAGAGCAATTTTTTTGGCCTTGGAATGATGAATGGTGTTGCATGAGATTGCAAAAGCACACTTTGAGTCGTAGTACATCGAGATCTAGTCAAATACATAGTCGTAGTCCGTGAGCAAAGTTCTCATCCAAATGACTTGAGCACAACAAGCAGAAATGGCTACATACTAAGCTTTTGTTGATGACAGTGATGTACAATCCTGCTTGATTGACTGTATCCTTTTCCTACCAAACTAGATTTGTTGCAAATCACTATGCCTTCTGCGTCCAGCTTTTTTTCTTTCCAAATCCATTTAAGTCCAATGACGTGTCGAAGGGTGATGTTGGTAGAACGTATGCATATTAGACGGATCCAAATTGCGAGAAGACGACTCTTAGTATATCAGAAACGGTTGGAGTCGGTGCAAATGGATTGAAGAAAGCATTTCCGTCATAATCTGCAGGTTGTGGTACTAATTGTTGTTATGGATCTTCAGCTGATTGTCTGGAGTTCGAAGCGGTTTGTCCTGCTGTTGTTGAAGGTTCACTTGGAGGACCGTCTTTCTCAACAGTGGTTGTTGTTTGTTGAGATGTGTAGATACTTGAATGTTGTCAGGGTGTGCAGCGGAAATTGGTGAGACCTCAGGAGGACGATTTTCAATTGTATCATTGAACAGTGGAGCAAACAGGGTTTCCAATTATTTACGAGAGAGTGACAATGGTTCAGCCGAAGAATCCAGAAAGTTCAAACGGTTTGCTACAGGTCCTAAGCTATTTTACTCATAAACCATAACATTAAGCTCGGGTCCGAAACTGATTTGTTCTGAAGCCATAATCATTAAGCTCGGGTCCGAAACTGAGTTGTTCCGAAGCCATTTTTTGTTGAATCTATAAAGAAAGAAAGAAGAGACAAAACAGAGAACATAGATCCCCAAGTGTAACTGGGTCAGATGTTAGAAGTATAAAGATGTAGTGTGAATTATCTTCTTGGCACTCGAACACACAACTCCGATGGTTTTCATTCTTGTCTCAAGGGTAGATGTTGTGGAGTTCACATTAGTTTTGGTGCAAATGTCTAAAATCTTTCCTGTAGGAATCCACCTAAGACCAATCGTTTTGAAAATTCTACCCGTGGGTACCCACCTAATGTCAAATCTAGGAGTTGTTTTCCGTTTAGATGCAGTGGAATGAAATGTGGGAGCATCACTTCTTCGAGAAAACCTATGTCCTATATTAATCCACTTCTTAGGTTTCTGAATCTTGTCTTTTGGTTCAACGGGTTTGTATGTCTTAGTCAATTGTGCCTTTGTAAGTGATTTTCCTTTTTGAAGATATTTTAAAGCACAGACAACATGATTATTTACGCAACTACTCTTAGATGCTAGCCAATTCCTATTAGTTTGTTGAGTACTCTTAGGTTTTGGTTTGCTACTACTAGCAGTGTTCTTTACTACAGTGGAAGGCATCACACGAGGTTTTGAACCTAGAATTCCATCCTTTTGAGGTAGCGCATTTTTCCAAGCCTTTTCTAGATCATAGTTCTTGTACATGTCATATTTTCCATAAACTCTTTACTTTTAATGCTCGTTTTAGACACTATTTTCGAACTAATCCTAGATGAGCCAGGTATAATCACGTGTTGAGATTTAGCAGACACTGATGCATTTTCCTTAGGCCAAGAATGTGGAGTGACTGGTTTTGTCAAATTGTTTTTCTCAACAACTTGGGGGGCAAACCGAGATTTTGAAAATTTAGGTCATTCAGATTTAAATGCAGTTGGTTGTCTAACCACTGATTGTTTGAGAAGGAGGTTTCCCCAAGATTGATGGTTTTGCAAACTTAGTATCCACACTCTGGCCAGTCTGTAAGATCATAAATCTATCAACTTTATCACACACAATAAGCTTTGGTGACTTGATATGTGAAGTATGTTAGAGAGAGAAAGTAGAGAATGTAGAGAAAGAAAGAAGAAAGAATATTATTAGAGAAACACACACTTACACACACAAGCACACACCTCAAATGACTCATTTGAGGTGTTTATATAGTAGAAACATGAGATGCCCTAAGGCTTTCTATGGGCTTGGGCTTGGACTTGGTTACATGATTAGATAACAAGGCTTATGTAACATAGCACATAACATATTAGCTTGCCAAGTCCAAAGCCCAATGACTAAACTATTACGAATCTTAATAAACGACACAAAGTTATAATATGAGAATGACCATCACTTCTATATATATATTTTTAATGCTAACAATCTCCCCCTAAGGGGTGGTCATTCGAATGATGCTCCACGTGATTAGGTCTTCCGTGTTCTTTATCTTTAACTTGGTGTGTCGTTGCAGAATAGTCTTTAGTCATTGTTCCTTCATGCATTGTGATCTTTGATAACTGATTTTTCATCGTTCTTTGTTCTTTTGTGATGTGGAGTTATCTGCCTTTCGTCACTTCTGTGTCTGTGGTGGTTGTTCGCCATTCCAACATGCTCATACGTCTTTAGTCTTTGTGATACATGCATTTGTAGTTCCCGTTCTTTCACACAGATCTTTGTCACTTTACTTCTGTAGATTCTTTCACATTGCGTAGAATCTTTCTTTGCTTTGATCTTTTTGAGAACTTTCCTTTGACTTCGAGATGCATGTATGAGCATGTGGAATCTGTCGCCATAGAGATGATGTATAGCTGCATGAAAACAGTTAGCAATAAATCAACCGGTACTTACAGGCTCGGAATTAGAGATCGTCAACAGCATAGTGTGAAGACTCCTTCTAACCCTTACCAAGGCCGTTCCCATGTCAGATACTCTCGAGAGAGCTTACAATACCTACTTAGTAGCTCAATGATTGGGTGAGTCGCTAGGGATCACTCCACGACTGTAGACCGTTTGAAACCACCGCGAACACTAAGCGTAACCCATAAAGAATTACCGAAGTGACCTGCTGTCAGTGCTGTTTGATGTTGACCCTGGCAGGAATTTCCATTCAATCATTGAGAATCACTTGTGTGAATTCTCTCATAAATGTTCTGGCAGATTGCTAAGATCTGCGTAGGACTCTAAGGTTTACCTCTGGTGACCTTAATGTTGAACAACCAGTGTAGAATATCATGTGTTCCTATAAGATCTTTTGTTGAATCTCGAGGCTCTAGACTCGATAAGTGCACATTTGGTTTCCTATGCGGAGATTAGGGAGAGGTCTCCTGCTTCAATATCAACCATCTCTAAGAGACAGGTCGATAGATTACACCGGTTCCCCGTGAGAATGAAACAAGCTCTTTTAAGAGAACTTGAGTGGTTAAGAAGGTTAAGTGCAGTGCGTCACTGGGTCCATGACGTCTTTATCTTCAATACCGGTTTCACCTTAGTAACAACCAGTAGCATACGAATTGTACCCGGCGTCTGCCCTAAGGTTGAACATATGGAGGGCTATTTCTTTTCACCCTTTTTCATAACTTTTCTTTTTAATTCTTCAACCCCTTCTTTCTCCTTTCTCATTTTCTCCTTTTTTCAATCATACCTAAGGACTTCTAATTCTAATCTATTGGAATTGTCCTTGGGTAGATCTCTCCGGCTCTGGCAGATCATAGGACGGTTTTTCCTAACCTTAGTCACCTTATAACTCCATGACTATCCTATTGTTGCCATGAAACCTTTTTGTGAAAATCTCTCAAAGTGTTTATGATAATAAAACACATTGTTGTTACCACTTTGAGAGTTTTGCAATTTTGAAGGACTCCCCCTTCACATGTGCTCATGTAAGTTTTAAGAAATTTGCACATGTGAGAGGAGTTTGCACTTTTGAATTGATCCACTTTTAGTGAACATGACCGATTCGGGACACGCTTACATCACTAGTTAGACTAGCTTGAAATTATTACCCATCCTGGTCAAGTCCAAAGAAAGTCTCTCGATACGGTACATTCTACTCAGACAAGTCCTATTCGAGACACGCTTACATCACTAGTTAGACTAGCTTGAAATTATTACCCGTCCAGGACAAGTCTTTTCGTTTACTGACATTTTAAGCTTCGTCAATTCATTGGTACTATCTGAGTTGAGCTCTTCAGAGATTCAGTCACAAACTTTAAACATCTTTGATCATATTTTAATCATATCTTCTCCCCCTCAAAAATAGCATTTCGTGATATTTTTGATATCAACTGATTAAGAAAAAGCTTTTGGAGAGAAAGACAAATTTGTTTTTGCATGAATTCGGAACATTTTTGTTTTTGTACTCCCCCTTAATGATAGCTCATTTTAAAAATCAATTAAGGGTTTGGAGGGAATTATCTTGAGCACTAATTTTGAGAGATTTTGAAAAATCTTTTGAACAATCTTGAAAAAGTGCTCAAGAATTTGGTTTTGAAAATGATTTTTTGTTTGAAATCTTTTTCGTTTGTTTATACTCGAACTTTTTTAAAAAGAGTTCGTCATTGAAAGTACGAGTCCTTGATTTGAAAATAATCAGAAGTCACTGTTTAAGTACGGGTTTCGTACTGAAGTATACGAAAGCCATAGTGAAGAAACTTTTTGAGAAACAACATGTTTTAGAAAAACATTTTAAAGAACTCCCGTTCAAGCATCTGTACATGTCCGTATCATTGTTGAATGACATTTCTAGAAACGTACAGAATATTGATTTATATGAGAGACATGTCGTGAGTAGAATATTTTTGGATTTTTTGATTTTATATTATTTTTTGATTTTTGAAATTTTATATTTTTGTATTTTGTTTTAGTTGGTTTTTCAAATTTTGTATTTTGTTTTTGTTTTTATAAAAGAAAAGGAAAATCAAAAATAGAAGATTAGAATTTATAGAATTTGAGCCCTCTGATGAACTGGGTTCTGAGATAGTTGAAGCACCTGCAACCGAAGACGAAGAGGTTTCACAAATAACAGTGTTAGAAGTACATGAATCATCACTCTGCTGGTGTTGACTATCAACGGTAGTAATGGCTTCCTTATCATGATGATTATCACTATTATTTGTATTGGTGCAACTATCAAAAATCTTTCCCGTAGGAATCCATCTAAGACCAATTGTTTTAAAAAATTTTCCCGTGGGAATCCACCTAAGGTAAGATCTAGACGTAGTTTTCTTATCAGATGCAGCGGAAGTCTCAGTCTTAGACAAACTACATCCTTTTGATATCCACCTATTAGGTTTCTTAACCTCTTGCTGCTTATCAACGGGTTTGTTTTGATTAGGTGTCTTAGTGGATTGTGCCCTGACACTTGACTTTCCTTTCTTGAGAAATTGTGCAATACATGTATCGTGATTAGCTGAAAAAACACATTTTTGACATGTAGGACAGACAAATTCAACATTCTTGTTTAACACAACAATTTTAATTTTGTCACTACAGTCTTTTGGAAATTGTTTGTTGTTCGATGAGACTTTGGAATTCTTTGTGTTGCATTCTACGTTCCTAGCATTCTCTTTTGTGCCACTACTCTTAGATGCAAGCCAATCCCTAGTAGTTTGAAGATAGTTCCTAGGTAATGGTTTACTACTACTAGCAGTGCTTTGGAATCTTGTAAAATTCATCACACTAGGTTTTGCGCCTAAAATTCCGTTTTTACGACGTTGTGCCTTTTTCTTAGCTTCTTCTAGATGGTGATTTTGGACCATGTCATTAGAACCAACAGATTCTTTAACAGTTTTTTTAGTCACATTAGTTGTACTATTCCTAGAAGGGCCAGGTGCACTCACATTTGTGTTTCTTTCAACAACCAATTTTCGTTTTTCAACAATCTTTTCCATTTCCTTTTTCTTGAGCAAGGGTTGTGGAGTGACTGGTTTTGACAAATCCTTTTTCTCATCGACTTTTGGAGCAAACCGTGAAATTGACATTTTTGGTTTTTGAACCGTGTTTGAAACATTTGGTTTCTCCGAAGTCGATGGTTTTGCAAACTTAGTTTCCACACCCTTCCCTTTTATACTTTTAAGCTGAGCTCTCAAAAGATCATTTTGCTTTTTCATGTCCTTGTAGGCATGCTCATACAACAATTTGTCATACTTGCATTCCTCTGATTTTTTATCGAGTTGTTTAAAAAATGACATGTTTTCTTTTTCAAGTTTTACATGAGCATTTTCATATTTGGAAACAATTTCAGATGTCTTAGCTCGCAGTCTTTCATCGTCTTGAACAGAATATGTTTGTAAAATGATGGACATAATGTCGGTGGTCATAACAGCTTCGAAGAGAGAATCATTTAGGTTTTCCAAAACATTCATGTTTTCACGAGAATCATTAGCTTCGTTTACCAGGGATTTGTGGTCCTTGACAAAGTCGGCCGTTTCTTTTAAGAAAGCTTGTTCAAAATGGATTACCCTCGCACTGATGTTATTCAGTGGGATAGTAATTTCATTTGCAAAAACTTTTTTCTGCTCAATATGAAAACTGGAATGCCAGTTGTTAATATTGATTGTAGTTTTAGAAGCAACAATATTTTGAAGTTCTTGAATTCTCTTTTTAACGTCATCCAGAATGTCTCTAGCCTCACTTGTATTAAAAGTGTTGTTAGAAGACATTTGTTCTATTTTTGAAAGAGATTTGGAAGCAATTACTTTCTTAGAAAACATTTTTGAAAATGGTAGTTTTATGGAAAACACAAATGGTTCTTTTTGTGGAACAAAAGTAATTCCCGAAAGTTTGTTCAATTTGTTGTAATCAATGGGTTTCAAATCCTTTTGTTTCATTTTATTTATGCTCTCTTCGACATGTTCTATCGTTTGCACAGAATCCCGAACGACGGGAGGATCATGTTTGGTCTATAAAACCTTTCCATTATACAAAACATTTTGTTCTTCCTGAGCTTTCTTGAGATTACACGGATTGTTGTTACCGAGAGCCACTTTATGTTTCGTATGGTAAATCGGATTAGTTTGATTTGAAATCATTTTCATTGTTTGACTTGACTGACCCGACTTAACCACTAGTTCCTCTAGATGTGCAATCATGTGTTCTGACTCTACGATTTCATCCAAAAGTTTATCTTCTTTCTTTGCAAAGTCTTTTTTCAACTCATCCATTTCTTTTTCAAGATTGGTATAAGCTGATTTTTGTTTAGAAAGTTGGTTTTGCAAATCAGAGATTTCCGCGTTTAAGGATTTTATCTTCTTGAAAGAATTAACATCAAGTGTATCAAACTTGATTTGCAAAAGTTTTTCCCTTGAAACGGAATTTTGATAACCAGTTTCTAATTCTAACAATCTTTCGTTATGAAACTCAAAAGCTTTAACGTTTTTCTTGTAACTCTCAAGCTCAGCGGTCAATTTAACATTCGCGGCCTTAACATCGTGATTGACCTTTTTCACTTTCTCAATTTCAATGCTACAATTATTCAATAATGATTCAGAGAAAGCATGGGTTTCCTCATCATTAGCACCATTTTGTGCAAGTTGAACTCCATTAGGATCCATATCTGGAGTTTCAAAGTTAACATTGCTATTAACTTGTTCCCCCACATATGTATCATAATTAGGTTCATGTCGTACATAATGTGGCTTTTCATGAGCAAACGGATTAGCATCATTACCATAATTTGGTACCTCATGGAATGGATCTGAATCATAAGTAGGAGGAAGATCAGAATCACTGCTAGATGTTGTTGCCTGCTGATTTGCCATAAAGTTGTAGGTTTTATTAAGATCTGCTGAATTGTCATTA
This sequence comes from Artemisia argyi, assembly GCA_030686995.1. Classification (NCBI taxonomy): domain Eukaryota; kingdom Viridiplantae; phylum Streptophyta; class Magnoliopsida; order Asterales; family Asteraceae; genus Artemisia; species Artemisia argyi. The sequence goes on along the minus strand of CM060697.1, from coordinate 14,921,745 downwards.
ATTCTTGTTGTAGCTCTAAACTCATGTTCCTCAGCAGTTAACGGTATTCCCGATTCTTCTTTATTGGCTAGCATCAACAAGTACTGGATCTTTTCTACCTTCGTCATAGCATTGACCTTGTAATTATTACCAATATCACTGCTGTGAGTTGCTGATGTAGGTTTCTGAATTGAAGTCATGAAACAACAGTCATTCCTATTTTGATTGACCACATTCTGACTCACAAACTGATCCATTGGATCTCCAACATATTCCCTTATCTGAATTCCCATCTGTGTACTCTTAGCATATCCATGTTGATTCCGAATACCATGTTCATTTGCCAGTGTACCTTGATTCCTAGTAAAGTCAGTTGGAAACATTTCTGCTAGAACCTCAAGTGCTTGCTACTTTTGTCTCAACATTGCTTCATCAAACTTAGCCTTGTAGGCAAGTTGCTCTTCCAACTGCTTCTGCTTCACATTCTCAGAATCTGGGGAATAGGTTGGTTCTGGAAGTTCCGTATCGGTTGGTGCAAAGAGATCGTAACTAGGTTCAACAGTCTCAGCTTGCATCGTCAATTTCTCTTTTGGTGTGTCGAAGTCATATGAAGGTTCTGCATTTTCAGGTGCATCTGACTTATGTTCACATGATTCTTCACCATTTTGTGCCTTTACAGTCAATGGTGGTCGCTTCATATGCTCAACGAGTGTGAATGGAAATCTCAGGTCAAGATATTTTACGTAATCTGGAAGCTCATTTTCATCAACGTCTTGTTCATTATCAGTCAACTGCTTCATAGTCTCAGTCACCGTCTCCTTAGTCTTAGGATATGGAGCGAAGAATTGAACAAGAGAGTTCATGTCCATTGATGGAAAGAGATTGTTGAGGAAAGACATTGATGAAGTTAAGATGGATAAAGTTGATTCTTGGATCGTTCCAACGAAATAGGAGGTGAGTTTGGTGAAGGTTACTTTCCTTGGTCAACGAACTTTTAATCCACCAACAATTTTCGAAACTTTGTCCACCAAAAGATTTTCTATAAGAGTTCTAGAAAAAAAAATTCTAAAAGTGTTCTAAAAAAATTTTCTAAAAGGTGTTCTAGAAAAATTTTCAGTGTTTTAGAAAGTTTTCAGTGTTCTAGAAACTTTTCAGTGTTTTAGAAACTTTTCAGTGTTCTAGAAACTTTTCAGTTTTTTAGAAACTTTTCAGTGTTCTCGAAACTTTTCAGTATTCTCGAAAATTTTCAGTGTTTTAGAAACTTTTCAGTGTTCTAGAAACTTTTCAGTATTTTAGAAACTTTTCAGTGTTCTAGAAACTTTTCACCAAAACTTTCTAAATTATACAATTTAGAGAGTATACCACGAATCGAAGTGTTTTCTCACTTATACAAGCAAGGGAAACACCGAGTAAGCAACGGGAGCAAGTGTGTTCTCGAAACTTTGTGATTTAGAAACTTTGTGATTTAGAAAGATGGTACAAGTGTGTTCTAGAAAGTTTGCTAGAATTTTGATTTTGCAAAAAGCTCACCCAAATGAAGTTTGTATTCCAAGATTCTTGTACTTCTAGTTATAAAAACACCAAAACTTAAAGAAAGTTGCAAACTTGATGATTTTTATGAAAATTTTTTGTGTTCTAGAAAGTTTGCTAGAATTTTGATTTTGCTAAAAGCTCATCCAAATGAAGTTTGTATTTCAAGATTCTTGTACTTCTAGTTATAAAAACACCAAAACTTAAAGAAAGTTGCAAACTTGATGATTTTTATAAAAGTTTTTTGTGTTCTAGAAAACAAGTAGAATAACCAAAATCAAATTTTTTAAGCTTTAAATCTTCAAAAAGATTGAAACTTTCTTGTTAGAAAAAGTTTATAACACTAGTTTGTAATAAAAAAAGTGTTAAAAGCCAAGAAAAACAAGAAAAGTAAAGACCTTTATGATGAAAAAATGTGTAAAAAGCTTTTAAAAAATACGAACCAAACAAACTCCCAACACTCCTAAATCATTGTTTGGCGATTGATACCACTTGTAAGAACATAAATCTTTAAACTTTATCAGACAATAGCCTTGGTGACTTGATATGTGAAGTATGTTAGAGAGAGAAAGTAGAGAATGTAGAGAAAGAAAGAAGAAAAAAATATTATTAGAGAAACACACACTTACACACACAAGCACACACCTCAAATGACTCATTTGAGGTGTTTATATAGTAGAAACATGAGATGCCCTAAGGCTTTCTATGGGCTTGGGCTTGGACTTGGTTACATGATTAGATAACAAGGCTTATGTAACATAGCACATAACATATTAGCTTGCCAAGTCCAAAGCCCAATGACTAAACTATTACTAATCTTAACAAACGACACAAAGTTATAATATGAGAATGACCATCACTTATATATATATATATATATATATATATATATATATATATTTTTAATGCTAACACAGTCAGTCTTCTTAATTTGTTTTGCAATGCAGCATGCGCAAACACCTTTGCTTGAATTTGACCTTTTAAAAGCTCATTTTCTTTAACTAATGTATCCACACGTTTACTTTGTTCATTCAAAAATTGACCATTGTTGCCCGAATTTAAAGATTCATTTTGCAATTTAAGTTCAAGTGAGATGCAATGTGCCTCCAGTTTTGAAAAATCTTTATGAAACTGAGCAATGGTCTTTTTGAGAAGAATGTTTTCAGACTCAAGAGTTTGGTATGACGTTTCAGTTATAAGATTATCAGGTAAGGACTCAGACTCAGAACATTTTTCTAGACATTGAACAACATTCTGGTCAACCTCTCCTTCATTACTGAAGTTAGGTTGCTCAGATTGTCGTTTCTCATTTGCAGGCATAATATGATCAACAGTAGATTGTACCTCAGCCATTTGCTCTTTGTCAAAGTTAGGTTCTGTGTCATAGATGGGTATGACATCTTCCAAATCCATCTATTCTTTGTCAAAGTTGGGCTCTGAGTCATAGGAGGGTCTGATCTCTGCACAGTCTGCATCAGTATCATTCCTTAATCTGCTGCTGTCATCTTGCTCTTCTGATTCTGTTCTACTGCTTACTTGCACGACTTCTTGATTTCGGGGGTTAGATGAAGTCTGACTCATTTGATTCTTAAATTTTGAGAACGCCTTAATCAGTAACATCATATCTTTGTTCATTTTCACGAAATCATAATCATCTGGGTCTGTATTATCGAGGTGAAGTTCCTGCATGTTTGCCATTAACATCACATCTGCTCTATTGGCTTCCAAATCTGCTGTGTTGGCCTCCAAATCTTCATATTCATCATCAGATGGAATATCTGCCATAAAACTTTGCAAAACAGCATTGAGATTACCCCCTTCATCTTCCATGCGACTAAGTGTGGCATCGTTTTCAGCATTAGTGTCAAAGAGTGGAGTTGAATCATAATCTTGAGCTTCCACATTTGCCATATTTTCTGTATATGCCATAAATGCCATGCTTGGTTCGATAAGATCTTCTTCATCATCAGCATCTTCCATTGTGTTTAAGCATTTAGAAGTTTAAGTCATTATGCCTTTGCCTTTCTTAGTAGATACTTGTCCAAGCTTCACAAGATTTTGCAAAAGAGATTGCATATGATCATTCAGTGTTGCATGATGGTACTGGGAATGAAGATAGGCTCAGGTGCATTTGGTGGATTGAAGAATAGACCATTCGGAGTGAAAATTAATGATCCATGGTCAACAGCTTGGGATGGTGGAGCAGGGAGAATGGTCTTCAGAGGATTCATGTTTAGACAAGATTCAAGAATATGCTTCATTCTGATGTGATGAAGTTCTTATGTACGTTGCATAGCTTTAAGATATCCCACATTTCATAAGCACTGGCTTGATAGTCCATATTCATGTAAATTGTATTGGGAAGAGCTAATGTGATGAACCATGCAACCTCTTTGTCAGTAGTGTACTGAGCAAGTTCAGTATCATTCAAATCCGCAGCAGTTTGTAGTCTCATAATCCCTGGTTTGATTGAGTCAGCAGGAAATATCATTTTGTATGGACCATCTCGGATGGATTTAAGCATGAGATCTGCATCAGGACGATTTTTGAGCCATAGTTGAAATCTCTGTTTCCAATCAGTGTAGGTTCCTGGGAGTAACATGGGAGGTCTTGTCTCATTGCCATAGAGCAGGTTATGTTGGATGATAAAGTTGTGAACCTGTTCATTCATTAGTGACCTTGATTGATACATTTTCTCTCCCCCGTGATTGTTGCGTTGTAATCGGAATAATCAAACTAACATGTATAGTTGATATATGACACACAAGGTCGAAATAGTGATTTATGATTTTCCCTCCAAAATTAATTTTGAAAATTTTCTCTCCCAAAATTTTGAAAATCACTATAAAATGCAATTCAAAGGTTACAAGAAAATTTTGTCGCCAAATTTCACTGAATAATTTTGAATTTTGGCTTAAAATTTTGAATTTTGGGCCAAAATTTTCACCGTTATACCAAAATTTGAATTTCGCGTAAAAATTGAACGTTTGTTCTCCTATAAAAATTAAATTTTACTCAATAACTTGATTACTATGTTCTTTTCGCCTAAAGGATTCCTCGTGCTCATCATATGTCTTAGTGAAATCTAATCCAAGCGTGCACCTAGGTGGTTTGACATTAACCATCTCACAATATCGGTCGGATTCATAAGAACTATCCTAGGTGAAGGCTCATATGGTGCATAGGTTTCACTAAATGAGGTATTTTGAGGGTTTCTTGGAGCTCCTAAGGTGACTTTTTCAAAAGTTTTATGCACTTGGTCTCTTTTCTCGTGGTACTCACTAAAATCAATGCGAGATCCTGTCCTCCTCATTTCAATCCATCTTGATATATCTAAATTTCTATAATTATATTTCCTCATGTAAAACTCTAGTGTTGCGTTCTCCATAATGGTGAACGGAAGAGTCAATGAAAAGGTTTTAACGAACAAAGACACAAAGAAAAGATAGACTACGAGAAAACCTATAAAAATAAAAATAAAAATCTCACTAGAAAGGAACCTAATAAGTAGACCTAATCAAAATAAATTTCAACCTAAACAATAACTATTCCCCGGCAGCGGCGCCAAAAACTTGATGCGTGGTTTTGCAACCTTGCAAAAGGTTTTACCTCTCAAGGGATCTTGAGAAGCTTTCAATCCCTACCAAGCAGTGTACCTGACCGATGTAGTATAGTGTAGCGGAAAATACCGGGGGATTGATCGTTCAACTCAAAGAATAGTGTTCACTAGGGTTAAAACTTAATTAAACTAGGTCTAGAGGTGAGGGATGATTCTTTTTGTATTTTTATATTTGATGGAAAGCAAATAAAAATCTCAGGTTTTGGAATAATGGGCGGAATTAGTTGCTAGTCAACTAACCCAAAAAACTACAAATGCAATAAAATAAAATGACACGAAAGTAAATATGGAGAAAAACAATAATAAGAAAAACCATGTTTACTTAGATTTCACTACTCAATAGCTATCTTTTACTGGTTGATTAGTTTGTTACAATTGCATGGATGACGGGTTATATTCCTTAATACCATTCGTAGGGCCGTGTACGATCTTCCCTAACTCTATAAGCTCCTACCTCTTCCTATGTCGAGCCGATAACTAGCTACTAACATGGCCTCCTTAGTAGTTACTTATGCATTAAATATAACCAATTAATCGTAGTACACATCCGATTCATGTTTCTTAAGACGTTCAAGCATGTTACCAAATGGAAGTCTGCCAGTTTTCTTAAGCCTAACATCGATATCATGCATCCACAACAATTATAAACAAACAACCAACCAATAATCAATAACTAGGTTTCATTACATCTAAGCAAACACAAAGAAAACCTAGCCTAGCATGTTAAAGTAAAGACAAGCATAAGATAGAATCAAACAACACATAGACATATTGAATGATTATTGGAAAACTTATCTTCAATTAAACATGGATGAAACAAGGGTTTGGAACCCTTAAAAGTAAGGTAAAATTCGTGCTAGGGTTTCTCCAAAACTATCCCAAAGTTCTCCTCCTTTACAAATGAAAAATAGAAAACTATATATAGATTTTTGGGTCTGACGGTGTCACGTGTAAATCCTGATGCCGTCAACTCGCCGCCAAAGAAATTCTCGTATTGCCTAGATCCAGATTTGACGCCGTCATGTATTATTCTTCTCATGGCCGTCAAGAGTAAATTACGCGTGACGGCCTTGGTGACGCCGTCACGTGTTAAAGTCCAAAAACATTATGGTGCGTCTCGTTATATCTTTTTATCCATCTCTTTGCCATAACGTGACACCGTCACCTCCAAAGCGTGATGCCGTCAAGCACTGTTTCCAGCTTGATTTGGAGACTTAGCCGTTTTCTTCACTCTTTCGCTCCAAAAACGTCCAAAATTCTTCCTTTTCCAGATTTCTTCTCCAAAGTACCTAAAATGACATAAGGAATGATTTAGGGCAATATTTGATCAAATAATCTCGAATTTGGGCTTAAATTACCCCCTAAAAGCGGTACACTTTTCGCCTTATCAGCAGGAAATAATGTAACTCGCTGAGAAGGTGTAGTAACTCGCAGAAAATAATGTAACTCGCTGAATAATGTAACTCGCAGGAAATTTTCTAACTCGCAGACAACTTTCTAACTCGCTAGGAAGGTGTTAACTCGCTAACAAGGTTTAGTCTAACAAGAGTTTGCCTTAATTAAAGGTTGTAATAAGTTCCTTACTAGTTAAACTATAAGGAATTTTTAGCCAACTCGCTAATAAGGCAAACTCGCCAACTTTGAAGAGATAACTCGCTGAAGTTTGTAACTCGCTACTTAACTCGCAACTGACTTTCCTAACTCGCTAGAAATTTGACCTTACTCGCTAAAATCCAGACCTAACTCGCTAAAACTAAACCTAACTCGCTGAAACAGAAGGAAACTCGTAGAAAACCGAGAAAAGCCTACTTTTTACGCCCAAAATTTCACCCAAATCTAAACTAAAACAACCTAAACTATCCCTTGGCGAATGATACCACTTGTTAGGTGCTCATTTCATAACATGTAATCACATAAACTTAGAGAGAGAAAGTTAGAGAGAGAAAGAATGGATGGAACTTGTAAATGATAATGAGAAATGTATTAAGCAAGAACCAAAACCCTCCTTGGAGGGTTTACAAGAGTATTTATACTCCTTGTCTAGGGCATCTTACATGTTTCACATAATATCAGTAATGGCCCTTAGACTTTGAAAAAACATGAATTCTAAATAAAAATAACATAAAACATACTAAAACTTAACGTACTAATATAATATAGCAACCTATTAAAAAACTCAATGACCGACACTTGATTTAAACAAAATGTATTCCCAACAATTACTCTACCGTATCTTGAAATGTTGTATCGAATCTCTTATTTGTATGGATGTTGGTTTTTCATATGCGTATTATGATATTCTATGGCTTTTGGCATAATTGTGATTGGTATCCTATCTAATGCTTATTGTCTCCGCTCTTGGACGTTATGTTATGTGTTGTGGGAATCTCATGAAAACTTATGTCGTGAATTCAGATTGATGGCTCCACGACGAAACCTAATCAGATCCACTCGAACTGGACTTGCTGTGGCTACCACCGATCGCCGAGGACGACGTCCCCAATGAAATGTTTAGACGCCACTCCCGACAATCATGACACCACCAATCACAATGCTAGGAACCCGAATGTTGACATTCATGGTGACAATGGTCACTTCCCGCCTAACACTCCTACCGTCAATCAGGATATGATCAACCAACTTGTGAATCAGCGTGTTGCCGAACTGTTAGCGGAATCGAACCACTCCAATACCTCTGCTGGAACTCCATTGCCTGTCCGAACTCCCGGTTGTAACTACAAGGAATTTCGTTCTTGCGGACCCATCGAATTCTGTGGAACAGAAGGATTCGTTTACCTGTAAGGTGGATAGAAAAGACTGAGTCAGTGTTTAACATTAGTAATTGTGCTGAGAATGCTAAGGTGAAATTTTCGACGTTTACTCTGAAAGACGAAGCGTTAACTTGGTGGAATAACTATCGTAAGTCGGTCGGAGACGAAGTGGCGTATGCTATGACTTGGGAGCAGTTCAAGGATCTGTTGATCAAAAATTTATTGCCCTAGGAATGAGATTAAGAAATTGGAGATTGAATTCCGAAATCATAAGGTGAAGGGTAATGACATGACGGCTTACAATCGTCATTATCAGGAGTTGTCATTGCTTTGCCCAGACATGGTCAAGACTGAGGCACTCAAGATTGAGCGTTATATTGATGGTCTGCTTCTAGCAATGAGGAATGATGTGATCGATGCGAGACTCGCAAATATTCTTGAGGCCATCTCTATAGCTCAGAGTTTAATGGATTCTATTGCATTGGAGAATGCTGAGAAAGGGAAGAAGGATAAGAGGAAAAGGAATGACCATGCTAAGGGACATGACAAGCCCAACAAACGGCAAAATACTACCAAGGTGTACGCAATTGGTAATGGAGAGAAGAAAAGTTATGAGGGAACCAAACCGTTGTGTGGACGATGCAACCGTCATCACTATGGACGATGTGTTGTGATATGCAAGAGTTGCTCTAAGCTAGGGCATCTTGCTAAGGATTGTAGGTCCTGACCACTTGCTATGGTGCAAACTGCACAGGGCAATGATTAGAAGGCAACAGTTACTTGCTTTGGATATGGTAAGAAGGGACACTACATGAATGAATGCCGTGAGACATTGACTGGAGGAAATACGGGAAATGGAGCAAGTTGGGGAAACAGAGGAACAGGAGGTGGTGGACAACACCAGAATCATTAAGGAACAGGATGGAATAGAGGAATCCAAGTTGCTGAAGCACCGCCAGTGGATGTCTGTCACACCCCCAAAATCGGGTCCAACGGAAGCATACATGTAGCTGGGGTGTAACTCAATTGGTATCACAAAACAAGTGCAAAAATGAATTTCACTTCAATCATTTAGAATAAGATCGTTTAACCAAAAGTATTGAATTTACATTGTTAAAAGTAGTGCGGAATTAGGCCCTTGAAATAGTTTAAAACGGTCCCCAAATGAATATCAGAGTATTCTATGACCATGCCATGCCCTGCCAAAGCCTCCAGTAGCGTGCTATTACTTAATACCTAAAAATACATGCTAAACTACCAACACGAGGTTGGTGAGTTCATAGAGTCTAGTGAAAAAGAATGTAATGTAAAACATTTTGAATGAAGATTTCCAAGCAAAGGCATCGTAAATCCACTCAGTTCCAAGTCCCGCCCATACAAGACTTGCAACCTGTGTGTTTACGACCCACTGCCAAATATATATTGGTTTATGTGAACAAAAGTAATACTTGTATCTAAATTCAAAGATAAGTGTAGCAATACCGCTATATAAACAATTTTTGACAATGAGGCCATATAAATAAATAATAATGTTTAAGAGACAAATCCCATGATGCAGGTAATCAAACATACCCATGAAATGCAGGTAATCAAACATACCCATAAAATGCAGGTAATCAAACAAGTTATTTAGGTAAAGCTGAAAATATTTGTGTAATCAACCATGTAAAGCTAGTAATGCGTTTAAGTAAAACGAGCATGTATTCTCCCCTAAAGAATTTACAAAACAATTAAAAGAGTAGGGGCTATGACTCACCTGGTGCGATAGCTACGATGACAAAAGTGGATACACTGAAATGAGGCACGATCTCTAACCACAACCTAATATGAATGATATGATCTAATGTAAGCAATGAAATGATGCTACACATGCAAGTACGTATGTTATCGATACCACTCGTGAAATTTGAAAATAATGTTTATCGTCGAAAAATACATTTTTGACGTCTCATTACTTTAATAACCACTTTTCATGTAAATATGTTGAAACGGTACTCCACGATCCTTGTTTGGTGTTTTATTGGTAAATATAATGTTTTCGTCGTAAAATGACACTTTTCATTACTTGAAAATATGACCAAAATGGCCTCGCAAAACTAGTTAGTGAATATTAAGAGTTAGGAAAGAAGCTCAGTAGTTTTAGGAAGCTTTTCACATTATCTAAAAGTCGTAACACTGTAATTTTGTCCATACGGGTCTCGATCATAAAGAAAAATAGCCGTGAAGTGAGGTGTTTAGGCAGTTTTGGCAAATTCTGGGCAGTTTTCGGGAAAGTTTAGAAGGCCATATGTTATTCGTTATTAATCCTTTTGAAAAACGGTTGGATGTTTTGAAAACTAGGCTGGGTGGACTAATTTCTTGTCACCCGGGGAGACCGTCAGCACTTAGAAAGTTTTTATAAGTTTAGTGCTGAAGGAAAAATATTAAAATCGTCTAAGTTCAAACGCTTGTATCTTTTTCGTTATAAGCTCGTTTTCAACGTTCTTTATATCCACGGTTTCGTATTAACATATACTAATATATTTTCAGTAAGTCGGCTCTTATAAAGCACGTCTAATGCCTCGTTTTGTCCGTTGAAATTCGTGCAACAGCACGTAATATTTTCAGAAAATAGTTTTTCGTCGTTAAACTTGGAAAAATCATATCTCCTTCGTTATAAGCTTGTTTTTATCCGTTCTTTCGCCCATAGCTTCGTTTTTGAAAGTATTTTCTAAATCTTTAAGCCAAAATTACCGAGGAACCCCTGAGTTTTCTATATTTTGCAAAAATAGACAGCAACTTTCTAATAGTGTTTAAAATTCATTTTTCTAGTTTATAACTTGTTCAAGACTTAACCAAACTACTTCAAATCAACTCCTCAAGTACTCAATCCTACCATACACCTTCTTAGGGTGTCATGGGGTCCTAAACTTCACAAAATATTGTAGCATTTCAAGGGAATAATCATAGGCTTTATATATACTCATAAAAACCATAAAACTTGTAAAGTGGTATAAATAACATATGTAACTTGCATGTTTAACCAATATATCTTAAAAATACATCATGTTGCTAGTTAAATGAAAGTATTAGATGATGAAAAATATCACTTGAAGCTTACTTGATATGTATGGAGTTTGATGATGTTTAGGATGAAAACCTTGGGATTTTTATTTCAAAATCCTAACTAGGAGTGTAAATGGAACTTGTTTAATACTTGAACTTGAAAAAGCTATGGTTCTTCTTGGTGTTCTTGTCTTGGCCGATCCAAATGAAGGAGAGAAAGAGAAGAAGAAGTTTGCTAGTAACTTGTAGAATACTTGTACAAATGAATGAAAATATCTAATATTTATGGCATAACGGTAAATAAGAAGTCAAGTTGAAGTAAAAGTCTTGTATACATACACTAGGATGTCGACCCTAGTGTATTTGTGAGATATTTTTGTAGTTTTCTTGTATACTTGGAGTTTATGCAAGTATTTAAGGTATATAATGTGTTATGGTATAAATTTTGGGTACCGGGTTAACTAGAAATCAATTTTGACGGAACAAAACGAAACGTATTAAAATCGTAAAATTTATAATTTATATTTTTGATGAGAATCGGGTGTTAAAATAATTATCGGGTTGAAATATCCCAAATCGACGGAGTTATAAGCTCCTAACGTAAAATGTAGCAGTTGACTTGAAAACACCGTGTAATTTAATAATATAATTTTTATATCATTATAATGAGTACGAAAATGTGTTAGGATCATAGTCGGGAGTATCAGGTATATGTTAGTAGTAAAAACTGAGTGGTAATGTTAATTACAAATTAAGCATACGTAAATTGAAATAATGCGTATCCGTGCATGATCTAAAGTGCTGATGATGTTACTGATGATATGTAGACTACTCTAGTCTATATGACGTGTCCTTACAAATGATGCATGAATTCTCAGCTAAACCTAACTGGTTACACGAATTTAAATACCCGTAAACTAGATTTACAATGAAATGAATGATGAATGTGAATAGTGTTTTCCCTCCGGAATGAATAGTGTTTTGTGAATAGTGAAATTTTGAAACACTTCTCAGAATCTCAAACTGACTCTAAATACAATGAATAGTTAAATGATGAATAGTAACTGATGAATAGTAAGTTTCTGAGATGAATAATGAAATTTCGACGTTTGAAAAAGGACCTGAAATTACGAGTTGTGACAGTCTTCCCCTCTAAAAGGAACTTTATCCCGAAGTTCAGTTTGTGTTGGTCTCTAGAGTGGTATTGGTGAAAAGATGATGATATTTATCGTGTAAGCTATTGAGCTCTAATGGGAGCTCAAGTCTGTAGGCCACTAGGTCCATACTGTCCAAAATATTGAATGGTCCAATGTATCTCGGGTTTATCTCTCCATGTTTGTGAATTTTGTCTCAATTGTGTTGTCCTTGGGATCGTGTGATATCTATTGTTGTAAGTGAATCCTATTTATAGCAAATGGTCAGCCCAACTACCTCCAGAATCAATCACACCCGATTTGGGCATATCTCCCTATGTTTGAATCATTCTCTAATTCCGTCCATTGGTCTGAAGATGATAGGTGGTGTGGTTCAAAAGGAATCTTAATGAAATCGCTTGGAGTTTGAGGTGAATCAAATTCCTCTATTAGGAATAATTGGAATGGGTATCATGAATCTTGTGAAAAAATCTTACAAGGTTAAGTTCGTCAAAGGGTGTTATTGGAAAGATTAGGTTAGGATAAGGTTGTGATCCTCCGCAGGAATGTCATGAATTGAGTCTTGCTCCACCTACGGTGCTTAGTCTCCATTACTAAGATTTTCCCCAAGCTCTATGTCGTCAAATCACAAAATCCTAAATGTATAAGTGATGTAATATAGTGATTGATTTTTCAAAGTTTGTTTTGAGATTGTGTGTTTTGTTCATAAACCTTCCCTGAATAAATGAATTTACAACTTTAAGCAAACGGCTTTCTAAGTGACATTTTTCTTGATGTTTCAAAATTTAATAGTTATGCAAGATAGGGTTGTTTTCAACACGAGGTGGATGGTATGGTTTACCAAAGATCGATGTTTAAAATTTCTTAACATTCAATAGTTTTGTAAAAGATTAACCAAAAGAAATTTGCTTGTCAAAATAAGTGCCTCAGAAAAGTATTTCTTACAAGATATATATTTTGTATAACTGTAGTTTAGAGAAAAATCCATTTAAAAGTGAAAGTATTAAGGGGATAAAATAGTCGGGTAGGTATGTCTGCACAAATGCATAGGTGTCTAACATGTTTGAATAAAGTCTATTGGTGAGGACATGTTCAATTGAATGTTCTATAGTCTTGGTTAAGAAGTTAGATTTATCTATATGGTGTTGCTTAGTGAGCACTCGTATCTAAACGAATCTTGTAATTCGATCAAGCCAATACTTTCCAAATGATAGAATTTTGGCGATCAGGCCAGTGGTAGGAGTTCGAATGGTTTTGTGATATCTTGAGATTTCTGTTGAGTTTTGAATGGTCTTAATGTACCGAGGGATCCTCCTCATAGATGGTATGGAAAGTCTTTCCTAGGGAGGTCATTGATTATATCCACTTATCAATATTGGGAGTAGTGGGGGATGAGTGACATAGGAAACTATAGAGTGTCAGCTAATTCCTTATATATATACGGGGATGGGGAAGGGAAATGATAGTGATGGTGAGAAGGGAAAAGACTGTGACAGCTGCGACATAATGAGATTGTGATGAATGTGACTACTGTGATGTAAATGTATTGTGCATAAATGTGAAGGTTCATGAGATGAAATGACCAGTTGACCTGCTTCTAATCGGTGGTTCACGAGGTGATGTAGATGTGAATGTTCTTGCAACATTTGAGCACGCACACATGAATGAAACATTTGCAAATTGAGTAGAGGATTCAATCCAGACAAAATTTTATTATAACTATTCTCAGTGTTGCAAAATTCATCTCTGAGTCAGACATAGGTGGTCAGCCTATATCCCACTATCTCGGGTCGAATATAAATGACCAGTCTATATTCCACCGAGGTTCCATGAATTTTGAAATACTCAGTTCAGTTATACTAATACTATGTCCTTCACAAATACCAAGACGTTCTGAAAGACTAAGGCAGTTGACCAAACTCGAGGTCGAATGATGAAATTACGTAAGGAAAAGGCGTAACAATGAGACACATATGTTATGTAAGCATACTAATAGGGAAGAAAATTATAGTAATCAACTAGAATAAGGGAATATAATATATCAGATAATGAGATACAAATCTCATCACATATGTCAGCAACAAACCACAAATGAGGCATCATCTTGGCAGGCAGGTACTTGACGGCCATAGGGTTAAGTTTTCATGAAAGTAGCTATAGTCTAGGTTTTCAAAACACTCAGTTCTCTATAGCCAAGGCTCTGATACCAATCTGTCACACCCCCAAAATCGGGTCCAGCGGAAGCTTACATGTAGCTGGGGTGTAACTCAATTGGTATCACAAAACAAGTGCAAAAATGGTTTTCACTTCAATCATTTAGAATAAGATCGTTTAACCAAAAGTATTGAATTTACATTGTTAAAAGTAGTGCGGAATTAGGCCCTTAAAATAGTTTAAAACGGTCCCCCAAATGAATATCAAAGTCTTCTATGACCATGCCATGCCCTGGCAAAGCCTCCAGTAGCGTGCCATTGCTTAATACCTGAAAATACATGCTAAAGTGTCAACACGAGGTTGGTGAGTTCATAGAGTCTAGTAAAAAAGAATGTAATGTAAAACATTTTGAATGAAGATTTCCCAGCAAAGGCCTCGTAAATCCACTCAGTTCCAAGTCCCGCCCATACAAGACTTGCAACCTGTGTGTTTACGACCCACTGCCAAATATACATTAGTTTATGTGAACAAAAGTAATACTTGTATCTAAATTCAAAGATAAGTGTAGCAATACCGCTATATAAACAATTTTTGACAATGAGGCCATATAAATAAATAATAATGTTTAAGAGACAAATCTCATGAAATGCAGGTAATCAAACATACCCATAAAATGCAGGTAATCAAACATACCCATAAAATGCAGGTAATCAAACACACCCATAAAATGCAGGTAATTAAACATACCTATAAAATGCAGGTAATCAAACATACCCATGAAATGCAGGTAATCAAACATACCCATAAAATGCAGGTAATCAAACAAGTTATTTAAGTAAAGCTGGAAATATTTGAGTAATCAACCATGTAAAGCGAGTAATGCGTTTAAGTAAAACGAGCATGTATTCTTCCCCAAAGAGTTTACAAAACAATTAAAAGAGTAGGGGCTATGACTCACCTGGTGCGATAGCTACGATGACAAAAGTGGATACACTGAAATGAGGCACGATCTCTAACCGCAACCTAATATGAATGCTATGATCTAATGTAAGCAATGAAATGATGCTACACATGCAAATACGTATGTTATCGATACCACTCATGAAATTTGAAAATAATGTTTCTCGTCAAAAAATACATTTTTGACGTCTCATTACGTTAATAACCACTTTTTATGTAAATATGTTGAAACGGTACTCCACGATCCTTGTTTGGTGTTTTATTGGTAAATATAATGTTTTCGTCGTAAAATGACACTTTTCATTACTTGAAAATATGACCAAAATGGCCTCGCAAAACTAGTCGCGAATTAGTGAATATTAAGAGTTAGGAAAGAAGCTCAGTAGTTTTAGGAAGCTTTTCACATTATCTAAAAGTCGTAACACTGTAATTTTGTCCATACGGGTCTCGATCATAAAGAAAAATAGCCGTGAAGTGAGGTGTTTGGGCAGTTTTGGCAGATTCTGGGCAGTTTTCGGGAAAGTTTAGAAGGCCATATGTTATTTGTTATTAATATTTTTGACAAACGGTTGGATGTTTTGAAAACTAGGCTGGGTGAACTAACTTCTTGTCACCCGCGGAGACCGTCAACACTTAGAAAGTTTTTATAAGTTTAGTGCTGAAGGAAAAATATTAAAATCGTCTAAGTTCAAACGCTTGTATCTTTTTCGTTATAAGCTCATTTTCTACGTTCTTTATATCCACGGTTTCGTATTAACATATACTAATATATTTTCAGTAAGTCGGCTCTTATAAAGCACGTCTAACGCCTCATTTTGTCCGTTGAAATTCGTGCAACAGCACGTAATATTTTCAGAAAATAGTTTTTCGTCGTTAAACTTGGAAAAATCATATCTCCTTTGTTAAAAGCTTGTTTTTATCCATTCTTTCGCCCATAGCTTCGTTTTTGAAAGTATTTTCTAAATCTTTAAGCCAAAATTACCGAGGAACCCCTGAGCTTTCTATATTTTGCAAAAATGGACAGTAACTTTCTAATAGTGTTTAAAATTCATTTTTCTAGTTTATAACTTGTTCAAGACTTAACCAAACTACTTCAAATCAACTCCACAAGTACTCAATCCTACCATACACCTTCTTAGGGTGTCATGGGATCCTAAACTTCACAAAATATTGTAGGATTTCAAGGGAATGATCATAGGCTTTATATATACTCATAAAAACCAAAAAACTTGTAAAGTGGTATAAATAACATATGTAACTTGCATGTTTAACCAATATATCTTGAAAATACATCATGTTACTAGTTAAATGAAATTATTAGATAATAAAAAATATCACTTGAAGCTTACTTGATATGTATGGAGTTTGATGATGTTTAGGATGAAAACCTTGGGATTTTTATTTCAAAATCCTAACTAGGAGTGTAAATGGAACTTGTTTAATACTTGAACTTGAAAAAGCTATGGATTCTTCTTGGTGTTCTTATCTTGGCCGATCCAAATGAAGGAGAGAAAGAGAAGAAGAAGTTTGCTAGTAACTTGTAGAATACTTGTACAAATAAATGAAAATATCTAATATTTATGGCATAATGGTAAATAAGAAGTCAAGTTGAAGTAAAAGTCTTGTATACATACACTAGGATGTCGACCCTAGTGTATTTGTGAGATATTTTTGTAGTTTTCTTGTATACTTGGAGTTTATGCAAGTATTTAAGGTATATAATGTGTTATGGTATAAATTTTGGGTACCGGGTTAACTAGAAATCAATTTTGACGGAACAAAACGAAATGTATTAAAATCGTAAAATTTATAATTTACATTTTTATAAGAATCGGGTGTTAAAATAATTATCGAGTTGAAGTATCGCAAACCGACGGAGTTATAAGTTCCTAACGTAAAATGTAGCATTTGACTTGAAAACACCGTGTAAATTAATAATATAATTTTTATATCATTATAATGAGTACGAAAATGTGTTAGGATCATAGTCGGGAGTATCAGGTATATGTTAGTAGTAAAACCTGAGTGGTAACGTTAATTACAAATTAAGCATACGTAAATTGAAATAATGTGTATCCGTGCATGATCTAAAGTGATGATGATGTTACTGATGATATGTAGACTACTCTAGTCTATATGACGTGTCCATATTGATGATGCATGAATTCGCAGCTAAACCTAACTGGTTACACGAATTTAAATACCCGTAAACTAGATTTACAATGAAATGAATGATGAATGTAAATAGTGTTTTCCCTCCGGAAATGAATAGTGTTTTGTGAATAGTGAAATTTTGAAACACTTCTCAGAATCTCAAACTGACTCTGAAAACGATGAATAGTGAAATGATAAATAGTAACTGATGAATAGTAACTTTTCGAGATGAATAATGAAATTTCGACGTTTGAAAAAGGACCTGAAATTACGAGGGTGACAATGCGGGAGCAGCCCAAGCTAGGGTTTATGCAATTGGAAGGATGATCAAGGAGGATCCGAATGTCGTTACTGGTAAGTTCCTTCTCAACAACCGTTACGCTTCGATATTGTTTGATACTGGTATCTGATACGTGGGAATCGCACCAGGCTTTACCTCTCGAGGGATCTCGCGAAGCTTACAACCCCCACCAGGCAGTGTACCTGATCGTTGTAGTATAGTATAGTGACAAGTACCGGTGGATTGATCGTTCAACTCAGGAATAGTGTCGCTAGGATTAGAAAGCCTAAAAACTAGGTCTAGAGGTGAGAGATGATTCTTTTTGTATTTTTTATATTTTATGAAAGCAATTAAAATCTCGGTTTTTTGGAAGAGTGGCAGAATTAGTTGCTAGTCAACTAATCCAATAACTAAGATGCAATCAAAATAAAATAACAGAAATGAAAATAAAGCTAATTAAACTAGTGGTGTGAACAATAATGGGGAGAATTGTGTTTACTTAGGTTTCATTACTCCCTAGATATCTTTTACAGGTTGATAGTTTGTTACAATTGCATGGATGACGGGTTATATTCCTTAATACCATAAGTGGGGTGGCGTACGTACTTCCCCAACTCTATAAGCTCCTACTTCACTCCTATGTCGAGCCGTTAAAAACTCCTAACATGGGATCATTAGAATTCGCTCATGCATTAAATACAACCATAATAACCTAGTACGCATTGGTTCATGTTTCTTAAGCCTAACATCGAATACAATCATCCGTAACAACTATAAACAAACAATCAACCCATAATTAACATCTAGGTTTCACTACATCTAAGCAAACACACAAGAGATCTAGCCTAGCATGTTGAATCCAAGACAAGTGTAAGATATATTCAAGCAACACATAGACATATTGATTGAATTGAAAGAGTACTTATCTCAAATTGACATGAAAGGTTTCAAAGGGTAAAAACCCTTGAAAGAGCAGTAAAATTCGTGCAAGGGTTTCTCCAAAGTTATACCCTACTTGTCCCTTCTTTTTGAATAAAAATTGCAAAACTATATATAGATTTTACAGGGTGACGGCGTCAAGAAAGAATCTCTGACGCCGTCAACTCACCGCCCATAATGATATCGGATTGCCTAGATCCAGATTTGACGCCGTCATGTGTAATATCACTCTAGGCCGTCACCATATCTTGAACCATGACAGTCATACGTGACGCCGTCACATTTTCTCTGGACCATCACCACTTCCACCTCTTGTTTTACTCTTGACGCCGTCACATGAGGACTCTTGACGCCGTCAGGTACTGTTCCCAGCAAGGAAAATAAAGACTTTTCCGTTTTCTTCACTTTTATGCTCCAAAAACGTCCAAAATGCTTCATTTTCCAGAATTCACTCCAAAAGTACCTAAAATGACAAAAGGAACGATTTAGGGCAATATTTGATCAAATAAATTCAAATCCGGGCTTAAATGACCCCCTAAAAACGGTTCATTTTTCGCCTCATTATATACCCTTACACTTGAGATTTACTTGTCCTCAAGCAAATGCGCTTTTATGCTAATCAAAATATAAGTTAGGGGTCATTTAACACTAATATAAAAGTAATTACAACAAATAATCGTTCCACTAAAGACCAAAGACAAGCACGGAGGTCATACACTTGCACCTCACAAATAGTGTTTAGATACTCACATCTCTCGGGTGTAATAAAGTATATATCACAATATGGAAATGGAAAGCATCTCTCACTACCTGTCATAGCAAAATAGATTACCATAGGCTTGGGAAAGATTCAAACCTCCACCACATGGCGTAAGCACCTAGGATAAACTATTAAAGAGGTCTTTTAAAGGGTTATAACGTTAGGTGTAGGGATATGGAATACACGGTTTTGTTGGATAAAGGCAATCTTTACTGGTGGCGAGTTAATCATCTTGGTTAATTAGATGTACAATATGGCGTTGCTAAGCCAAGACTAGGCTCGACTTAAGTTAATAAATGAAAAATAACAAAAACATAAAATAAACATAGAATGAAACGGGATGGTAGTCCGTACGTTTTTTTTTTTTTTCGATTTCTTAATTTTATCGATTTTTTTTTTCATACACTCTTACCCTACCATCCAAAATAATACATCATAGGGAATGTACATTCGCCTTACACTTGAATTTTTGCATACTTTACAATAAACTAATCTAATGACTCGAATTAAGATAATCAAAACACTTGGAGTACTTTTAAGATTAACGCACATATTGGGGTAATATAAGATGTTCTTCCCCATTACTCCATAACACAAGTACTTTACCCATGAGTCCCAATCGTCCCAAAATAGTATGTACAAGGATATGACTCGACTTAGCAACCATGTAATCAATTAGATAATTAACTAAGGATTTAAACAAATAACAATAATGCACTAAAGATGAGTGCATACACGGAAGGCTAAGGCGATTTGGGTGTACATTTAAGTGGGTTGTAAAAAATTCTTCCTTTAAGTAAGATGCTTAAAGTTAGAAATGAAAAGATAAGCTCGGAGGGGTATACTAGGGGTTTCGTGTACAAAAATGAGTACAACGCTAAGGGTGTGGGAAAAATTAGTTGACATTACTAGCCAAGTAATATGACTTAAATGGTCAAGTAATTATGATACGGGTTTAACACAAGGGTGATCCTAATGCCTCTTATCATGTAGTAAATCCTACCACACGAATGTAGTCTCACTAGCGGTCTCGGGATGCATCACTAACGCAAGTTCTAGAATCTAAATGCTACCGGTACACTCATAAGCACTAATAGTAAATGCTTTTCCTATCAAATCTAAAGGCGAACCTCACATATTTGGGTGGAAAATTTTTCTGAATGGTACGGTTTTGTGCTAGTCATACGACTCCTATCCATGAGACGCTTGCTAAGGCTAAAGTTTCACTCCTAAATGTTGTAAAAAATTTTAAATTTGGCGCTAAAATTACACTAACAAGTATTTCTCTTAGTTTCATTACACACCTACCATCGAACAAACAAACTCAAGTGCAATAGTATCCTATAAGGTATCATCATTTACCCTCCCCTTACACTTAGGATGAACATTGTCCCCAATGTTCAATTAAAGAATGTAAAAGTGAAACAGGTAAAAGAATGAAAGCAAATACTCCCCTGTTTCGTTCGGTGTGAATAGTGTGGTAACAAGGTTAGATCTTCCTCCAAGAAAATGAACAATCAAAGCTTCCCTTCCAGAAAAATAAATCATCTTCTTGTCATATATAACCTGTTAAACCTGAGAAAACAAACAAGGCAACCTCGCGTAAAATCGGCGGCAATCTATATATACTAATAAATCCTAGAAAACAAATTAAGATATGATGCTTGTGGAATGAATGTTTGCAGATTTCCTAGAGTTTATCAAACTAAAGAATTAAAAACTTCAAGACTCCGTTAGAAAAACAAAACTAGCAAAATTTTCAGAATTTTACACATGACGCCGTCAGGAGTTAACTCATGACGCCGTCAGAAGTGACCTGCAGAAATCTTTACGTTAAGTTTCCGGAAAATTTCTGGAAAAACTTATGTCCTACTTCCTGGAAAATCCTGCAAAACATCATTATGACTCGATACAAGCATTTGACTCTAACAAATACTAATACACATGTCCATTTAATATTGTGGAGAATCATGATCAATTTCGTTCTTAAAAACAAATTTGGGGTTTCCCCTTACACTTATCTTTTGTGAAATACCTTTGTATGAAGTTAAGACAAAGTCAAACGACAAAATAAAGTATTTTCACAATTTTAGTTTGAAACATGATCTACCAACAATAAAAATAAAGTATGCATACAGAAACAAATAAAATCAAATAAACAAACAAACAACTAAAACAAATAAAACTTAGGTTGCCTCCCAATAAGCGCTTGTTTTTGTTCGAGTCACGAGCCTGACTCTACCCTTATTTAACGGATAAAAGGGAAGTTTTCCCTACACTTAGGATTAAGTGCGGGTGATAGTAGCGATATACACCCTCTCGGTGGAAGTATGCCTCGTGAGGAAAGAGTGGTGGATGAATTATATGCTCAAAGGGGTGTGCTCCTATCATCATAACCTTACCTAATTCAATCGGGTTAATGGGTGGATTAAGATTTTCTCCTAAAAAGGGATCATTTTCTATCAACTTCGAGAGACTACTAGTTGGGGATCCATCTTGACCTAATAAACCCGGTTTAAACCCATAATGTTTCTTATGATCAATCATAAATGGGTGATGTAAGCATGTAAGGTCATTTTCCACTCCTATATTGGTTTCCTCTCTACAAGGCTTAGAGTCCACTACCTTTATCCTAAGACTACCCGGACTATATGCTTTGATGGGTGGATCGGGACCTATTTCAATTCCTAAATTTTCATCCAAGGATGGAAGAATAGGTAACGGTTTTGGTTGAGGCTCCGGTTCATCAAAACTAGGAACTTCCCTAGAACTAAAAGAAAGGTTATCATTATAAGTATTCAAACCTATATCCTCTAGTTGTGCTTGGTCCAAGGGTTCTACCTCAATTGGGGTTCCTATATCTCTTCTACTTCTTCCGGGTAAGTTACGGGCGGTGTGTGTGCCTCAAATGATGGTAGGACTTGTGGGGTACTTAGTGAGCTTATGTTATTTACTTCATCATTCCTTGTATCAAGATCACCTATATCCTCAACATGTGTTTCATTATAAGCTAACCCTAACATTTTCCCAAGTATCTCAAGTGCTTCTCTAGGAATCTCAACTTCTATATCCGAATCATAAGGATCATCCTCAATATTCTGACTGCTATATTCAAATTGCCCAAAAGATTCATCATGTATTTCTTGAGATTCATCATCACCGATCATAAAACCTAGGTCTTTTTGATCAATGTGATCATGTTCGGCTAAATCCTCCATCACATCAAGGTCACCTATGTGTTCATCCTGTATTGTGGTAAAATCAAACCACTCCGGGCACCTAGGTATCTCATCTATAGGCTTATCCCCAAACAATCTTCTTGCTTGTTCCCTTAAACTTGCTATCAATTGATCCATAACAACGTTTGTTGGGTTGTCCATTTTTTTGGCAAGTATGGCACAATTCTCTATGGTTTCCCATGCTTCATCAGCACTTAATCCCCAAAGGTTCCCATCTGTGGCATGGTCAATGTCCATTTTGGTATAGTGGTCGACACGATGGTAAAATATTTCAATTTGGGACCACAGATCGAAATTATGATGAGGGACTTTTTGGAGTAAATATGTAAAACGAGCCCATGCATCATAGATAGGTTCATCCTCATGTTGTTTAAACATCAAGATGTCATTTGGAGTGGGTGAATTACGTGGTTGGTAGTATGGTGGATTCGCGTTCTCCATAATGGCTAACGGAATAGTCAATGCAAAGGTTTTTACAAACAAAGACACAAAGAAAAGATAGACTAAAGAAAACCTAAAAAAATAAAAATAAAATCTTACTAGAAAGGAATCTAGCAAGTAGACCTAATAAAAAGAAATCCTAACCTAGACAATAACTATTCCCCAGCAACGGCGCCAAAAACTTGATACGTGGGAATCGCACCAGGCTTTACCTCTCGATGGATCTCGAAAAGCTTACAACCTCCACCAAGCAGTGTACCTGATCGTTGTAGTATAGTATAGTGACAAGTACCGGGGGATTGATCGTTCAACTCAGGAATAGTATCGCTAGGATTAGAAAGCCTAAAAACTAGGTCTAGAGGTGAGAGATGATTCTTTTTGTATTTTTTATATTTTATAAAAGCAATTAAAATCTCGGTTTTTGGAAGAGTGGCGGAATTAGTTGCTAGTCAACTAATCCAATAACTAAGATGCAATCAAAATAAAATAACAGAAATGAAAATAAAGCTAATTAAACTAGTGGTGTGAACAATAATGGGGAGAATTGTGTTTACTTAGGTTTCATTACTCCCTAGATATCTTTTACAGGTTGATAGTTTGTTACAATTGCATGGATGACGGGTTATATTCCTTAATACCATAAGTGGGGTGGCGTACGTACTTCCCCAATTCTATAAGCTCCTACTTCACTCCTATGTCGAGCCGTTAAAAACTCCTAACATGGGATCATTAGAATTCGCTCATGCATTAAATACAACCATAATAACCTAGTACGCATTGGTTCATGTTTCTTAAGGCGTTCAAGCATGTTACCATTGGAAGTCTGCCAGTTTTCTTAAGCCTAACATCGAAATCATTCATCCGTAACAACTATAAACAAACAATCAACCCATAATTAACATCTAGGTTTCACTACATCTAAGCAAACACACAAGAGATCTAGCCTAGCATGTTGAATTCAAGACAAGTGTAAGATATATTCAAGCAACACATAGACATATTGATTGAATTGAAAGAGTACTTATCTCAAATTGACATGAAAGGTTTCAAAGGGTAAAAACCCTTGAAAGAGCAGTAAAATTCGTGCTAGGGTTTCTCCAAAGTTATACCCTACTTGTCCCTCCTTTTTGAATAAAAATTGCAAAACTATATATAGATTTTACAGGGTGATGGCGTCAAGAAGGAATCTTTGTCGCCGTCAACTTGCCGCCCATAATGATATCGGATTGCCTAGATCCAGATTTGACGCCGTCATGTGTAATATCACTCTGGGCCGTCACCATATCTTGAACCATGACGGCCATACGTGACACCGTCACGTTTTCTCTGGACCGTCACCACTTCCACCTCTTGTTTTACTCTTGACGCCGTCACATGAGGACTCTTGACGCCGTCAGGTAATGTTCCCAGAAAGGAAAATTAAGACTTTGCCGTTTTCTTCACTTTTATGCTCCAAAAACGTCCAAAATGCTTCCCTTTCCAGAATTCACACCAAAAGTACCTAAAATGACAAAAGGAAAGATTTAGGACAATATTTGATCAAATAAATTCAAATTCGGGCTTAAATGACCCCCTAAAAACGGTTCATTTTTCGCCTCATCAGTGTCGATGGGATTTTTGTATCCACTACGTTTATGCCTCTACTAGGAATTGCCCCGACACCTCTAGGAATTGGTTATGACGTAGAATTAGCTAATGGAAATATTGAAAGAATAGGCACTATCATCCGTGGTTGCACGTTGAATTTCCTTAACCGACCCTTCAACATAGACCTAATACCCGTCACATTAGGTAGTTTCGACCTCATTATCGGCATGGATTGGTTGACTAAGTATCATGCGAATATTATCTGTGATGAGAAGATCATGCGAGTGCCTTATGGAAAGAAGATGTTGAGTATACAAGGAGATCAAGGCGACCGTAGAAATCCTTCCAGGTTGAGTGTCATCTCTTGTACTAAGATCCCAAAGCTAATTGAAAAAGGATGTTACCTTTTTGTAGCTCAGATCTTTAGTAAGAAGGAGGTAGAGAAGGAGAAGAACGAGAAGCATATTGAGGCCGTGCCTATCGTTCGAGATTATCAGGAAGTATTCCCAGACGACTTGCCTGGACTCCCGCCTGCAAGGCAAGTAGAGTTTTAGATCGAATTGATACCTGGCGCTGCACTTGTAGCCCGGGCACCTTTTCGACTCGCTCCTACTGAGTTGGAAGAATTGTCAAAGCAGTTGACGGAGTTGAAGGAGAAGGGATTCATACGGCCGAGTTCATCGCCATGGGGAGCACCGGTGTTATTCGTGAAGAAGAAGGATGGATCGTTTCGCATGTGTATTGACTATTGAGAATTGAATAAACTAACGGTAAAGAACCGATACCCTCTACCTAGGATCGATGATTTATTCGACCAACTTCAAGGATCAAGCATCTACTCGAAGATAGATTTGAGATCGGGATACCACCAACTTAGGGTTCGAGAGGAAGACATCCCCAAGACGGCGTTTAGAACTCGTTATGGACACTACGAGTTCTAAGTGATGCCGTTTGGTTTAACCAACGCACCAGCAGTGTTTATGGATCTCATGAACCGTGTGTGTAAACCGTACTTGGATAAGTTTGTAATAGTATTCATAGACGACATCCTAATCTACTCTAAGAGTAAGGAGGAGCATGAAGAGCATTTGAGGCTCATTTTGGAGTTACTGAGACAGGAGAAATTGTATGCCAAATTCTCTAAGTGTGAATTTTGGATTCCAAAGGTACAATTTTTAGGTCACGTGATCGATAGCGAAGGAGTTCACGTGGATCCAGCAAAGATTGAAGCCATCAAGGAATGGACCGCTCCAATAACCCCATCAGAGGTTCGTCAATTCTTATGTCTTGTAGGTTATTATCGGAGATTCATTTAGGGATTCTCTAAAATAGCCAAGTCGCTGACTAAATTGACTTAGAAGAACGTCAAATACGAATGGGGAGAAAAAGAGGAGGAAGCGTTCCAGCTGTTGAAGGAGAAGTTGTGCAGTGCACCGATATTAGCCCTACCTGAAGGTAGTGAAGATTTTGTCGTGTATTGCGATGCTCCGCATAAAGGTTTGGGAGCAGTTTTGATGCAACAGGAGAAGGTAATAGCTTACGCCTTCCGACAGCTGAAGAAGAGTTGGGTGCTGTAGTGTTTGCTCTTCGGATTTGGAGACATTATCTATACGGTACCAAATGCGTCGTGTATACCGATCACAAGAGTTTGCAACACATTCTAGACCAGAAAGAACTGAACATGAGGCAGCGACGGTGGTTAGAGCTACTTAGCGACTACAACTGTGAAATTCGTTATCATCCCGGGAAGGCCAATGTAGTGGTTGATGCTCTTAGCCGGAAGGAGAGAATTCCGCCATTGAGAGTTAGATCACTGGGTATGATTATTAACTCGCCGTTACCATCTCAGATATTAACCGCTCAGACAGAAGCGTTGAAGAAAGAAAATTGACCAGCTGAGAATATTTATGGAATGGTAGAAAACAATAATGGTCTTGTGAAGCGAATTGATGGGACTCTATGTTTTGGAGAACGGAGTTGGATACCTCGTTATGGAGGAATTCGTAAGTTGATGATTCATAAGTCGCATAAATCAAAATACTCTATTCATCCTGGTGCTGATAAATGTATCATGACTTGAGGAAATTGTACTGGTGGCCGAACATGAAAGCCGACATAGCCTTATATATCAGTAAGTGCTTAACTTGTTCCATAGTCAAGGCAGAACACCAGAAACCGTCAGGGTTGGTGATCCAGCCTGAGTTACCTGTTTGGAAATGGGAGCGAATCACTATGGACTTCATCACCAAATTACCGAGAACAGTTAGCGGTTGTGATGCTATCTAGGTAATTGTCGATCAACTAACAAAATCCACTCATTTACTTGCGATCAGCGATAATGATAGTATCGACAAATTCGCTCGACTTTACGTGAAGGAAATTGTTTCTCGTCATGGCGTACCTATATCTATCATCTCAGATCGTGACAGTCGTTTCACATCAGCCTTTTGGCAATCACTTCAGACAGCCATTGGAACACATCTCGACATGAGTACTGCTTATCATCTCCAGTCAGATGGTCAAAGTAAATATAACCCGCCATCCATGCAATTGTAGCAAACTAATCAACCGGTAAAAGATATCTAGGGAGTAGTGAAATCTAAGTAAACACATTTTCTCTTATTATTGTTTCCACCACAAAATTTACTTTAGCTTTATTTTATTTTATTTTATTTGCATTTGTAGTAATTTGGGTTAGTTGACTAGCAACTAATTCTGCCCACTCTTCTAAAAACCGAGATTTTTACTTGCTTTTCATAAAATAATAAATTACAAAAAGAATCATCCCTCACCTCTAGACCTAGTTTAATTGAGTTTTAACCCTAGCGAACACTATTCTTTGAGTTGAACGTTCAATCCCCCGGTACTTGTCACTATACTATACTACAACGATCAAGTACACTACCTGGTGGGGGTTGCAAGCTTCTCGAGATCCCTCGAGAGGTAAAACCTTTTGCAAGGTTACAAAACCACGCATCAAGTTTTTGGCGCCGCAGCCCGGGGAATAGTTATTGTCCAGGTTAAAATTTCTTTTTATTAGGTCTACTTGCTAGATTCCTTTCTAGTAAGATTTTTATTTTTATTTTTATAGGTATTCTTTAGTCTATCTTTTTCTTCATTCCTTTGTTCGTAACCATTACCATCCGCCATCACAGAAGGTGGTAATCTCTTTGACCCCATCAATCCACCACAACTTAACCATCCACAAAACCCACCACAACCAAACCAACCTCCTAGACCCCGAACTTTAGGAGAGTACTCCCGTCCTAGACATCAAGGCTATCAAAACACCATTGAGCTCATTCAAGGAGCCAATGTGTCTCCCTTGCGATCCGACACCATCCGGTTGGTGCAAAGCAGATGTGCATTCCATGGACTTCGTTCCGAAGATCCTAATCAACATCTCAAGGATTTCCTTAAAATCGTAGATTCCATAGACCTTGATGTTGAAACTCAAGAGACGACCCGACTACGTCTATTCCAATTCTCTCTACGTGACCAAGCTAGTCAATGGCTTGAGCGTTTAACCGCGGGATCCATTACCTCTTAGGATGATCTCACAACTCGTTTCCTTGCTCAATTTTTCCCACCGGGGAGAACTACTAAGCTTAGAAATGACATCTTGATGTTCCAACAACGTCAAGGTGAAACTCTTTATGAAGCATGGACTCGTTTCAAGGACTTACTCCAAAAAGTCCCTCATCACGGCATAGATCTTTGGCTCCAAGTCTAAATTTTCTATGACCATATCGATCTCTCCACAAGGCGAACCATTGACCAAGCGACCGGTGGCAAGCTACGTGATCTAAGTGCGGAAGAATCATAGGAACTCATAGAAGATCTTGCTCTCTATGACAACGAAAGTTGGAATGATCCCCGTGATTTGAACAAAACTGTCAAGGCAATATCTTTGCCTTCGAACAATTCAAGCACTCCCAACCGTAGGATCATGGAACTTGAAGACCAAGTCAAGTTTCTTATGAAATCCTACGAAGCTCCTAAGCCTTCAAGCCAAGTGAACAAAATCACTTCTTCATGCGAATTATGTAGTGGTCCCCACGACACTCATGATTGCATGGAACTCCCCGAACAAGCTTTTTCGGATTACGCATCCTCGCGTACCGATGGAGCGGGATACAAGTGGTACACTTTCAAACCCGAGCCAAACCCTTACGGTGATTCATACAATCCCTATTGGAAAAATACCCGAACCTTAGGTGGAAGCAAAACCAAAACATGCCCCAAAAAAATTCTTCCACTCCACCTAATCGTTACCAATCAAACGGTCCACCTCCTAACCATACTTTCAACAACAATCCTTCCAACGACTATGATAGTACCAATAATCTTGAAGGATTGATGTCCAAATTTATGGCATCTCAAGAAGCTCGTTGAATCCAAATTTAATCAACAACAAACGGAGATGACCAATAAAATAGACAACTTGTTGAAAACCCTCAACAACCAAGTGTTAACTACACCAAAGAAGGACACTAGTAGTGGAACCCAAATTAAGGACCCCTCATCATCCAAACATGTCCACTTTGTCAATGTTGTCACTATTAAGCCAATCGATAAAAATATTGAAGGAAGTGATAACGATGAAGTTAGAGTAGAAATCGAACCTAAGGATGAGATTGAGAATGTTGAGGATAAAAAAGAAGAGAAGGTAGATAAAATAGAAAATACAGAGGATTATTTCGATAGGTTACCTACCAAGGAAGAACGGGAATACCATAAGGATTTATTCGATGACCCCGAAACACCTTACGTCCTTGGTTCACCAATCATCAAAACGGGTGATCCTTCCAACATCAACATACCATGCAACATTGGGCATGTGCGTGTGTGGAAAGCTTACATCAATCTTAACTGTCCTGTAAATCTTATGACTAGGATCCAATACAATTGGATTATGAAAAAGCAACTTGGACCTAGGATATTTCCCAACACGGGTTGAATGAGCACCTTTCTAGGAAGAGTAAATGGATTGCACGTTTTTGTAGGAAATTTCACTTACGTTACCGACTTTGTGATTGTAGAAGATATTCGTCCGGTAATAAATGGTTACCTAAGTCAAGTAGTGTTCGGAAATCCGTTTGTTGAGACCTCTAAGATGAATCATGACCCATCTCTAGGGATAGTTAGGTTCAAGGTTGAGAACGATGAGATAGCTTACCAAATGCCCTATAAGATTGAACAATTTCGTCTTTTATCAAACATCGAAAAGGAACATAAACAAGCGGTCTACTATAGGAATGATGAGGATAGACGTAGAGGAGTAGACTATGTTTTGAGTAGAATATTTGGTTTCTACAAGGAATGCTTGCAACTAGGTCCGGAATACAAAACTAAGATTGAGGATGACCTAGAGAATGTGACCAATGACGAGGTCACGTAATAGGATGTGACCTTGAGTCTAGCTACAAGACTCGTAAATAAAGAAAAGCGCTTCTTGGGAGGCAACCCAAGTTTTATTTGTTTCAATTGTTTGATTGTTTGTTTGTTTGATTTTATTTGTTTCCGTATGCATGTTTTATTTTTATTGTTTGTGGCTCATGTTTCAAAATAAATTGTGAAAATGCTTTACTTTGTTGTTAACTTTGTCTTAACCACATATAAAGGTATTTTGCAAAAGCTAAGTGTAAGGTAAATCTAAATTTGTTTCTAAGAACGGAATTGAGCATGAACCACAACAATATTAAATGAACATGTATATTAATATTTGTTTGAGTCAAATGCTTGTATCGAGTCATAATGATGTTTTGTAGGAATTCCAGGAATTAAGGCATGAGTTTTTCCAGAAATTTTTCTGGAAACTTAACATAAGATTTCTGTCAGAACACTCTGACGGCGTCAGGGTTAAAACCTGACGACGTCAGGTGTAAAATTCTGAAAAATTTTGCGAGTTTTGTTTTTCTATCGGAGTCTTAAAGTTTTTGTTAATTCTTTAGTTTTATAAACTCCAGGAAATCTACAAACATTCATTTCACAAGCATTATATCCTTTTAATCCCTAGAAAGCAAGTTAAGATATATATATATATATATATATATATATATATATATATATATATATATATATATATATATATATATATATATATATATATATATGTTATCCTTTCTAGGATTTTTAGTATATATAGATTGCCGTCGATTTTACGCGAGGTTTGCCTTGATTGTTTTCTCAGGTTTAACAGGTTATATTGGACAAGAAAATGATTTATATTTCTGGAGGGGAGCTTTCAACGTTCATTTTCTTGAAGGAAGATCTAACCTTGTTACCACACTATCCACACCAAATGAATCAGGGGAGTATATTTGTTTCATTCTTTTACCTTCATTTCTTTTACATCCTTTTTATTGAACATTGGGGACAATTTTCAGCCTAAGTGTAAGGGGAGGGTAAATGATGATACCTTAGAGAATACAATTGCACTTGAGTTTGTTTGTTTGATAGTAGGTGTATAATAAAACTAAGAGAAATACTTGTTATGGCAATTTTAGCGCCAAATTTAAAAAATTTTACAACATTTAGGAGTGAAACTTTAGCCTTAATGAGCGTCTCATGGATAGGAGTTGTATGACTAGCACAAAAACTGTACCACTCAAAATTTTCCACCCCAAATATCTGAGGTTCGCCTTTAGATCTTTAGGAACAAGCATTCATTGTTGGTGCTTATGAGTGTACCGGTAGCATTTAGATTACAGAACTTACGTTAGTGATGCATCCCGAGACCGCTAGTGAGACTACATTCGTGTAGTTAGGATTTACTATATGATAAGAGGCATTAGGATCACCCTTGTGTTAAACCCGTAACATAATTACTTGACCAATGAAGTCATAATTATTTGACTAATAAAGTCAATTAATTCTCCCACACCTTTTGCGATGTACTCATTTTTAGTACACGATACCCCTAGTACACCCCTTAGAGCCTATCTTTTTCGTTTCTAACTTTAAGCATCTTACTTAAAGATAGAATTTGTTACAATCCACCCCAAATGTGCAACCAAATCGCCTTATCCTTCCTTGTATGCAATCATCTTTAGTGCATTATTGTTATGTGTTTAAACCCTTAGTTAATTATCTAATTGATTACATGTTGCTAAGTCGAGTCATATCTTGTACATATTGTTTTGGGACGATTGGGACTCATGGGTAAAGTACTAGTGTTATGGAGTAATAGGGAAGACATCAATTATTACCCCCATATGTGCGTTAATCTTAAAAAGTACTACAAGTGTTTTGATTATCTTGATTCGAGTCATTAGAATAGTTGATTGTAAAGTATGTAAAAGTTCAAGCGTAAGGGGGATATAAATCCCCTATGATGTATTATTTTGGATGGTAGGGCAAGAGTGTATGCAAAAAAAAAAAAAAAAAAAAAAAAAAAAAAAAAAAAAAAAAAAAATCGAAAAATCGAAAAATCAAGAAAAAAAGGGGAAAAAACATACGGACTACCATCCCGTTTCCTTTTATGTTTTCGATAGTTTTTTATTAGCTTAAGTCGATTCGAGTCTTAGCTTAGCAACGCCACATTGTACATGTAATTAACCAAGATAATTAACTCGCCACTAGTAAATATTTCCTTTATCCAACAAAACCGTGTTTATCATATCCCTACACCTCACGTTATAACCCTTTTAAAAGATCTCTTTGATAGTTTATCCTATGTCCTTACGCCTAGTGGTGGAGGTTTGATCCTTTCCCAAGCCTATGGTAATCTATTTGCTATGACGGGTAGTGAGAGATGTTTTCCATTTCCATATTGTGATATATACTTTATTACACCTGAGAGATGTGAGTATCTAAACACTATTTGTGAGGTACTAGTATATAATTTCCGTGCTTATTTTGGTTGAAGTGGAACGATTATTTGTTGTAATTACTTTTATATTAGTGTTAAATGACCCCTGGCTTGTATTTTGATTAGAATAAAAGCGCATTTGCTTGAGGACAAGCAAATCTCAAGTGTAAGGGTATTTGATGAGATGAAAAGTGTACCACTTTTAGGGGGTCATTTAAGCCCAAATTCGAGATTATTTGATCAAATATTGCCCTAAATCGTTCCTTTTGTCATTTTAGGTACTTTTGAGGAGAAATCTGGAAAAGGATTCATTTTGGACATTTTTAGAGCGAAAAAGTGAAGAAAACGACAAAGTCTCCAAAATCATGCTCAAAATTATACCTGACGGCGTCAAAGATTACTAGTGACGGCGTCAAGGCTTAGCAAAAGAGGTGGATATGACAAATACATGAGACGCGCCAGAACATTTTCCAAAGGAGGCGTGACGGCGTCACCCTTTAGAGTCGCCAAGGCCGTCACGTATTATTACAAAGAGAGACGGCCTAGATATCACCAAGAGTGATGGCGTCAGAAGTGGATCTAGGCAATACGATTATTATTTTGGCGGCGAGTTGACGGCGTCACAAGCATAACGTGACGCCGTCAGAGTGCAAAATCTATAAATACTTTTCTAATTTTCATGTATTAGTGTGGTACTTTTTGTGGAGCTTTGTGTGCAAAAACCCTAGACTTTTTACTGTATTTTCAAGGGTTCAAACCATTGTTTCATCCATGCTTAATTGAAGATAAGTTTTCCAATAATCATTCAATATGTCTATGTGTTCTTTGATTCTATCTTATGCTTGTCTTCTTTTTAACATGTTAGGCTAGGTTTTCTTTGTGTTTGCTTAGATGTAACGAAACCTAGATGTTGATTATTGGTTGATTGTTTGTTTATAATTGTTGTGGATGAATGATTTCGATGTTAGGCTTAAGAAAACTGGCAGACTTCCATTTGGTAACTTGCTTGAACGTCTTAAGAAACATGATCGGAGGTGTACTACGATAAATTGGTTATATTTAATGCGTAGGTAACTACTAATGATGCTATGTTAGGAGCTAGTAGTCGGCTCGACATAGGAAGAAGTAGAAGCTTATAGAGTTAGGGAATATCGTACACGGCCCTACGAATAGTATTAAGGAATATAACCCGTCATCCATGCAATTGTAGCAAACTAATAAACCGGTAAAAGATATCTAGGGAGTAGTGAAATCTAAGTAAACACATTTTCTCTTATTATTGTTTCCACCACAAAATTTACTTTAGCTTTATTTTATTTTCAATTGTAGTAATTTGGGTTAGTTGACTAGCAACTAATTCCGCCCACTCTTTCAAAAACTGAGATTTTTACTTGCTTTCCATAAAATAAAAAATTACAAAAAGAATCATCCCTCACCTCTAGACCTAGTTTAATTGAGTTTTAATCCTAGCGAACACTATTCTTTGAGTTGAACGATCAATCCCCCGGTACTTGTCACTATACTATACTACAACGATCAGGTACACTGCCTGGTGGGGGTTGCAAGCTTCTCGAGATCTCTCGAGAGGTAAAACCTTTTGCAAGGTTGCAAAACCACGCATCAAATTTTTGGCATTGCTGCCCAGGGAATAGTTATTGTCTAGGTTAAAATTTCTTTTTATTAGGTCTACTTGCTAGATTCCTTTCTAGTAAGATTTTTAATCATAGACCAGGGTCTTCAAGCTTTTCGGGAAGCTTTTTGAGGATAACCGTCGAGCAATTCTCATTCAGCGGGGTTTTCGGCATTAAAAGTATAGCATCCGCGAAGCTAATGTCGAAGTGCAAATCTTGGAAGATTTGGAAGAACTTCTCCATTTGATGGTTAGCTTTGTCACGGAGCTTCTGATCATTTAATCTTGACGGATAAGGAAATTTGGTCTTGACTGGAACTTCTTTTTCAGGTTCAACAACGTTTTCCTTCTATTTTAACGGCTGGACAACCGGAGGTTGGACGTATTCGGTACTTCCTTTATTAGTAGGAAGAACCGTGTCCTTTGTCTCCAAGGTCTCACGGTCCACTACCTTGGGAGGAAGAGAAGAAGAGGTAGTCGGAGCTGTGAGTCCATTGTATGAAACACCACTTCGAGTTGTGAACGCTTTGACATCGCCCCTCGGGTTAGCGATCGTGTTGCTTGGAAGAGAAGTAGTACCCGAACCCGAGGGTCGATCATTTAAAGAATTCTTAATTTCATTGATTTCCTTAGTTAGTAATTCTTGATTTTTCATTAAATTCTGATTTTGAAGCATCAATTGTTTAATCAACTCATCCGAAGGTGACTGATTTTGATTCACAACTGGATTTTGATTCTGAAAATTTTGTCCACGGTTATTGTTGTTAAAACCTTGATTTTGATAATTTTCATAATTTTGATTTCCTTAAATGTAATTCCCATAATTAGCATTTTGAAAATTTCTGTGATTTCCATAATTTTGAAAATTCCCTTGATTCAGGCCTTGATTGTAATTCCCCCGATTTTGATTATTTTGATTTTGGTTAAATTGATTGTTTGGGTTTTGCACATTATGATTCACTTGATTAACTTGATTGACTTGATTTAGTTGATTAAAACCGGGTGCTCCAAAATAATTGTTAGAACGGTAGCTAAGAAGATTACGGTCTCCCATATTGTAGGTTCCCGAAGCAGCATACACATTTTCGTGAGTGAAGCCACCGGAGGCTGGGCACTCAAAATATGAATGGGGACCACCACAAGTCTCACAACCATGGTTAACCATATTGACTTGATGGTTTTTGACTTGATTTTGATGCTGATTTAATTGATGCATTCGTAAAACAGCCGTAGATAAATCATCGAGTTTCTTAGTAATGGCGGCTATTTCAGAATTAAACATAGAATTATGAGCAGCAGTTGATCTTGTTGACTCATTCCTCTCGGCTGAGGAATCCTAGTAATTGTAATGACCAGTCATATTCTCAATAAGTTTGTAACAATCTTCAGGACGGCGTTTCATAAAAGTACCACCACCTGCTGCATTGATCGTGTCCCGATTTCAGAGAGTTAAACCATTATAAAACGTATCGATTATCGTAACAAGAAGCATATTATGGTTTGGACATCGATCAATAGCAATCTTATAACGTTCCCAAGCTTCGAATAAAGATTCATCGGGAAGCTGATGGAAATTGCTAACATCGTTTCGTAACTTCGTCACCATCGATGGTGGAAAATATTTCGCCAAGAACTTCGAAACCATTTCTTCAAAGGTGTGAATTGAGTTCTTGGGAAGACGATCAAACCAAGCGGTGGCATGATGCATCAGAGAATAGGGGAAGAGAGAAAGACGAAGAGCGTCATCGGAGACCCCATTTTGTTTCATGCTTTGGGTGACGGTTAAGAATTTGTCAAGATGCTTATTAGCATCGTCACCCGGTAAACCGTGAAATTGGCACGAATTTTGAACTTGTTGGATCATATGATGTTTGAGTCCAAAATCCGTAGCCTCGATATTAAGAGGGGCAATCGGACCACCTCTTCCGTGCATTGTCGGTTGGCACAGCTCCTCCATCGTTCGGAGATCGGGAGCTGGCACATTTTAAATATCACCCACCGGAGGGTGTTGATTGTTTTGGTTATTTTGGTCCATTTCCTCAATGGTTGGGAAACGAACTCGGTGTGTGTGACGAATTAAACTTTCGGGATTTGAAAGTGGAGAAATAAGACGTTTAGAAGATGAGCGGGTGTTCATACACCACAAAAATCAAAATGAAAAAGAAAAAGAAAATCAAAATCAAAATCTTTTTGTATTTTTTGGTTGGGAATTATTTTTGGCTTTTTTAATTTATTGAAAAACAAAACTCAAAACTTTTATTCTCTTTTTGTAACCGTTACGTTATTCGTAACTGTTTCCTCTAATACTACGCGCAGCGGAGCGGGAGAGAAGAATGGATCTCTCTTCGGTCTCCAATTTAATGTCAAGACTTCCGTATTCCCCGTTTAGTTGGTTGTAGTAATAAAGTAATCCGAATACGTATAATTTCACGATTTCTTTTGTTGTTTTTTTGGAATGGTTTACAACACTCTCTCGAGAGTGAGGATGTTTATTTTATTTTTGGATTTTTGAAAACACTTTAGTAAAAGTGTTTTTGATTTTTTACTTTTTATATTTTTATAGAAAATATATACAAGAATAAGGAAGGTTTTCAAAACACGATTCAAAAAACGAAAATCAAAAATTCACTTCAACCTTCCCCGGCAGTGGCGCCAAAATTTGATTGCTCAAATATAGTATAGATAGTATTACTCAAAGAAATCCGCAAGAAATACAGATAACCCGAGGTCGTATTCCGTGTGAAGGTGTGAATGGAATTTGAAATTCCCGGTTCGAGAAAAGTGTCGTGAAAGTGAGAAAAATTGATTTCAATGAGAATTACACTAATGATTACGAAAATAAAGCACAATTAACCAATTAAGCAAGTAAATCAAATTACAAAACCTAAAACGTAATGTAGGATTAAAAACGTAAGCTTAAACGTAAATAAAACGTAAACGCGCGAATTAAAAAGTCGATTTATAAAGCTAGGCTAATCCTACGGGTATGAAAATAATTTTTCTAAGCTAAAAATGATAAAAGAAAATTTTGGGAAAAATAAAAATATTTTTTTGGCTTTTTATTTAATTATTATGAATTAAAAACTATTTTAACTAATTAAAAAGTAATAAAAATGCAAATAAAAAGGACATTAAGTAAGAAAAATACAAATTTAATTTTGAAAAAGCTAAAATAACTAAAAACTATTTTCTAAACTATTTTTGAACTTTTTCAAGCTTTTTCTGATTTTTATTTGATTTTTCTTTAATAAAAAGTAATTAAAAATTGATTAAAAATTAAATTAAAATAAGAAAAATAGCAAATCAACTCCGAAAATTATGAAAATTTTATGGAAATTCTAAAATATTATTTAAAACCTATGAAAAATTTGAAAGATAAAAAATAAGCTAGAAAAGTGCTTAATAGCTTAAAAACAGCTTATTGAGATTGTTTATTTATACGCACTTCTGACCAAAGTGAGTGAAACTTATACCAAAGGTGTATTTAACTCAAATAAGCTCAAATGCACTGAGATTAAACCAATAGAAGCACAGAAACACAGTCCAAGAGCAAATAGCAGTTTAAATAAGCAACAAGAATAAGTCATAAATCAAGCAACTAACTAAAGTATACTATAATGAACTCAACTTATGCAAATTAACCAGGATATGAGTCATAAATCACAATAGCAGGCCTACACTTGAAATCAGATAACTATTAAAAATCCTCCTACTTATCAGGTCCTAATAAGCAGTTCTAATAAGCTGGTATGTGTGAGTTTATGGGGGGAAAAGCCTTTCTATACTACTGAGAACCTACAAATCCAAAAAAAACTATCTCAAGCTCTTAATTTCTCACTTAATTAGATCCTACAAGAATGCCAAAACTGATGGTGCAGGGGAGATTTATGCTCAAACAATCAACTTAGATCCAAAATCTTAATAAGCAAATGAGTTCCCAAGGGTAATTTTCTTATTGATTATGATAAACAGGCTGCTAAACTCCTCAAATCAGCAAACTAAACCTATTTCAAACCAACAATAAATCCTACAAATGGTCTGCAAATACTGACCAATTTCTTAGTACCCATCTTTTTGACTTTTGATTTTCAAATTACTTTGACTAATATGAATTTAAATCTATCCTAAATGATTACTAATGTTGTAATAAGCTAAGATTTAACTGTTTTAAGATATTTTATCAATTTATGCAACAAATTACTAAGAATGAACTAACTAACTTACTAACAACTAACTGATTTGAGGATTTAAAGATAATTAGACTTTTTATGCAATGAACCTACTGTTATATGCAAGTTATTACTCTAATATGATCTAAGTGTGATGTCTAAACTACCGAATCCTACTGAATCACATGCAATCTTAGCCAATCTCACTGAACCAAACACCCTCTTAGGTGACTGATTAGATCTTATAACTTAGCAAAAGTGACCAAAAGCAATCCAAAGCACAAACTCAGTTTCACTATGATAAAGTAGTCTCAAATAAACTCAGAAACACAGATCTCAAACACAAATATCAACCAAAACACAGATTCAAACGATGGACAGTAATTAAACAGTTAACTACTCAATTGATGCAAACAACTCAAATATGATTAGATCTACTGATTTTAAGCTAAATTATGATGAATACAAGCTAAATAAACAGAAACAATAAGATAATGACAGACCTGTTAGCATTAAAAATATGTATTTAGAAGTGATGGTCATTCTCATACATGTAACTTTGTAATGTGTCGTAGATTACAATAGAATAGTCAATGGGCTTATGGTTTGGACTAATCTAATAGGTTATAAGTTATGTATTACAACTAGTCCATACTTAATGTAAAAGTCCAATCCATGACCAAGCCCATCCAAGCCCATTAGGGTGTTATATGTCTAACTATATAAACACCTCAAATGAGTCATTTGAGGTGTGTGCTTGTGTGTGTATTTGTGTGTGTTTTAGTAATCAAAGCTCTCATATTTCATCTCTCTTTCTACATATACACGAATTACATATAAGTCACCAAGTCACCATCTTTCTTCTTCTAATCTTCTATATTTGTGATAAAGTTGTGATATTTAAGGTCCTACAAGTGGTATCAATCGCCTAACAATGATTTAGGAGGGTTTTGAGTTTGTGTGTTTCGTTTTTTTAAGCTTTATATACACGTTTTTTTTATAAAAGTTCTTACTTTTCTTGTTTTTCTTGGTTTTTAACACTTTTTTGATTACAAACTAGTGTTATAAACCTTTTCTAACAAGAAAGTTTCAACCTTTTTAAAAATTTCTAGCTTAAAAAATTCGACTTTGTTTTTGTACTTGTTTTCGAAATCTTTATAAGTTTCATAAAAATCATCAAGTTTGCAACTTTCTACAAGTTTTGGTGTTTTTAAGCTTAGAAGTACAAGAATCTTGGATTGCAAAAGTCGTTTGGGTGTGCTTTTAGCTTATACAAAAAACTGTCCTAATTTCGAAATCACACTTTGACAAGTTTTCGAGAACACAAGAAAAGGCTCCGTTCGTGCTCACCGTTGGATACTCGGTATTTTCTCTCTTGTATAAGAAAGAAATTACTTCGACTTTCGGGCTAAGTTTCGAAATTGTATAATTTCGAAATTTGTGTGATTGGGTTTTCGAAAAATCAACAATTTTCGAGAACATTGCAAGGTTTTCGAAAACTGCAAAATTTTCGAAATCACAGTTTTTTCGAAAAATTCCAAGATTTTCGAGAAACTTGATAATTTTCGAGAAACTTGATAATTTTCGAGAAACTTGATAATTTTCGAGAAACTTGATAATTTTCGAGAAACTTGAAAATTTTCGAGAAAGTGAGGTTTTTGACGACCAAACTTCAAACGGCCATAACTTTTGAACCGTAACTCCGTTTTCGACGAATCAGCTGTCAAAACGACCGTCATACAGAGGAGAACAACACGCTAAATGATTTATCGATTTAGGTGAAGTTTCGAGGCCTAAAAACGCTCCGAGAAGAAGTTATTGAGGTTTCAAGGTTTTCAGTCAAAATTTTCACCATAAAAACTTGCATCAACTCACTCTAAACTCTACTCCTATTTCGTTGGAACGATCCAAGAATCAACTTTATCCATCTACACTTCATCAATGGCAACGCAGCAAGACATTCATGCAGCCGGTGCCGAAAACCGACCTCCCATGCTGTCAAAAGGTGGATACTCACAGTGGGCTAGTCGTATGATGCGTTATCTTAAGAGCAAAACAAATGGAAGTCTTCTCATCAAATCCATTGTGGATGGACCCTTCAAGCCATCACAAGTACTAGACTCTGGTGATCCAAATGGTACCCCCCCCCCCAGTACAACCATACTACAGAGAACAGAATGAGACTGAATACACTGTGGAAGACAGAAAACAGATTGAAGCTGATGATCAGGCATTTCATTACGTCGTTCTTGGTTTACCTGAAACCATTTATGCTACTGTTGACAGTGAAGTAAGTGCTCATGCAGTCTGGGAAAGAGTCAAGAGGTTAATGTATGGGACAGACATCGGGAAACAGGAAATGGAAACACAACTGCTTAAGGAACTTCGCAAGTTTACTTCAATTCCTGGTGAATCCATAGAGACGTACTACCACAGATTCTGTAAGATCATGAATGATTTATCAAGACACAACCTCAGTCAGACAAATATTGCTAACAACACCATTTTTCTGAATGAGCTACAACCAGAATGGGGAAGATATGTCACTATTGTTTATCAGACAAAGAATTTGCATGAAGTTACTTATGATCAAGTGTATGACTTCTTGAAGCAAAATCAAGATGAAGCTAATGAAGTAAAAGCTGAATTACTTGCTAAAAAGCATGATCCTCTAGCATTAATGGTTGATACACCAACACCTATACCAGTGAACACACAACAACAACCATCATCATCTTCCACTCACAACTACATGCAACCATCCTACATTCAACAACCAACACTGATCTACCAACAACAATTCTACCCACAGCAACAACATGTTATTCCACAACAACAATACCCACATTTCCAAGAACCAGAATTCACTGACAATGATGAAGCTACTGCAGCCTTGACACAAGCTTTTGCTTTTCTGACAAAAGCATTCCAAGGACGCAATTCTACACCAACAAACAACAACCAAAGGATTTCATCGAATACTCGCAACAGGCAGATCGCTCAACCGAGTTTCAATATGGGCAATGGAGGCCACATGGTTGGAGCTTATGGGAATCAACAAGGATACGCTACTGGAATTAACATGGGTAATCAGAATATGCAGAATGCATGTCAGTATGCAGGGAATCAGTATGGTCAGTATGCAAGGAATCAGATGGGTCAGCATGTTGGAAATCAGAGGGGTCAGAATGTTGGTAATCAGAATAGGAATGTGGCAGCTCCAGTTGTTGGGAATTATGGAAATGTGAATCAGGGTAATCTGGTAAAGTGTTTCAACTGCCAAGGAGTAGGTCATATGGCAAGAAACTATCCTACTAAGCCGAAAAAGAAAGATCTAGAGTATTTGCAGAAAGCAGTTCTGTTGGCACAAAAAGAGAAGGCAGGGTTTCAGTTGAATGCAGAGGAACATGATTTTATGGCTCTTATGGATGAAATGGAAGACAGAGAGGATATCGATGCGAACTGCATATTCATGGCGAATCTTCAGGAAGCTAAGTATGACACGGATTCTGACACACTTCCTGTTTATGACACCA
Source organism: Artemisia argyi (assembly GCA_030686995.1). Taxonomy (NCBI): domain Eukaryota; kingdom Viridiplantae; phylum Streptophyta; class Magnoliopsida; order Asterales; family Asteraceae; genus Artemisia; species Artemisia argyi. The sequence goes on along the minus strand of CM060697.1, from coordinate 14,879,985 downwards.
GTGCACCATCTGAGGTATCAAATTTCAACACATGTCATAATAATGATATATTTGATATGTCTCCTCATGAGGAACAGCATTCTGAGAAGCAAGCACCCACTTATGATACATACCTGGACACGCCAAGTAGTAGCAATACTTCTTCAGCAACTCCAGATGTGAATCATAATGGAGGCTTCGTTTCACAGCATGCTGAGAATGATGAGGAAACACGTGCTTTATTTGAATCATTATTAAATAATTGTGGTATTGAAATCGAGAAAGTAAAAAAGGTCAATCGCGATGTTAAGGCCGCGAATGAGAAATTGACCAATGAGCTTGAGAGATACAAGGAAAATGCAAAAAGTTTTCAAATTAACAAAGAACGCGAGTCAGAATTTGAAATTGGTTATAAGAAGTTACTTGTTAAAGATAGGGAATGGAAAACCAAGTTTGCTAATCTTGAAATAAGTTCAACAAAAACCATTAACTCTTTAAAACAAGAAATTTCTGAATTAACAAACCAACTTTCAAAACAAGAAACAGCTTACACCAATCTTGAAAAAGAAAGGGATGAGTTGAAAAAGGACTTTGCAAAGAAAGAAGATAAACTTTTGGAAGAAATCGTAGAGTCAGAACACAAGATTGCACATCTAGAAGAATTAGTGGTTAAAAAGGGTCAGTCAAGTCAAACAATGCACATGATTGCTAATCAAACTAATCCGATTTACCACACAAAACATAAAATGGCTCTTGGTAACAAAACTCCTTGTAATCTCAAGAAAGCTCAGCAAGCTCATAATTGTTTGTTTAATGGAAATGTTTTGTTGGCTAAGCATGATCCTCCCATTGTTCGTGATTCTGTGGAAACGATTGAATTGGCCGAAGAGAGCATTAATAAAATGAAACAAAAGAATCCTGATTTGAAACCGATTGATTACAACAAATTAAACAAACTTTCGGGAATTTCGGGAATTACTTTTGTTCCCCAAAAAGAACCATCAGTGTTTTCCATAAAACGTCCATTCTCAAAAATGTTTTCAAAAAAGGTAGTTGCTTCCAAATCAATTTCAAACATGGAACAGATTTCTTCAAACAACACTTTTAACACAAGTGCTGCAAGAGGATATCTTGATGATCTTAAAACCAGAATTGGGCAACTTAAAACGACTTTAGAATCTAAAACGAGACTTAATGAGATCAACTGGAATTCCACGGTTCATTTACAGCTTAAAAAGATTCTCGAAAATGAATTTGCTCCTCAAATTAATAACATCCATGCTCGAGTAATTCATTTTGAACAAGCATTTTTGAAAGAAACAGCTGACTTCGTCACGGATCACAAATCCCTGATAAAGAAGGCAAATGAATCTGTTGAGCAAATCAATGTTTTGGAAAACCTAAATGATTCTCTCTTCGAAGCTGTTATGACCACCGATATTATGTCCATCATTTTACAAACATATTCTGTTCAAGACGATGAACGACTGAGAGCTGAGACCTCCGACATTGTTTCAAAATATGAAAATGCTCTTATTAAACTTGAAAAAGAAAATGTGTCATATTTTAAACAACTTGATCGAAAAAAGGAAGAATGCAAGTATGACAAATTGTCGTATGAGCGTGCCTTAAAGAAAATGAAAGAGCAAAATGATCTTTTGAGGGCTCAGCTTGACAGTCAAAATGGGAAGGGTGAGGAAACTAAGTTTGCAAAACCGTCGACTTCGGAGAAACCAAATGTTTCAAACACGGTTCAAAAACCAAAAATGTCAATTTCAAGGTTTGCTCCAAAAGTCGATGAGAAGAAGGATTTGACAAAACCAGTCACTCCAACACCCTCGCCCAAGATAAGTGAAAATGAAAAGATTGTTGATAAAGGAAAAGCGGTTACACCAAAAGTGATAGCACCTGGCCTTTTTAGGATTAGTCCCACTAGTGCGTTTGCCTCAACATCTAAGACAAATGATAAGTGCATAAAGGCTAATTCTAAAGAATCTAGGGATGGTAAAAAGGACAACAATATAAATCCTAACGTGTGTGCCTTACCTTCTACAGGATTAGAAAGCAACTCTAGGAGCAGCAGACTAAAGCCTAAGAGCAATACAAGGAACAATAGAGTCTCGCCTGTCTCTAAGAGTAGTAGCAAGAATAAAGTTGAAGAAGTAGAAGAACACCCTAGGAATTTATCGCTTTGTAATAAGAAACATGATTCATCTGAATGTAATGTCGAAAGTACTGGTTTTAATGCATGTAATAACTCTGTTTGTTTAATATGCAAGAAATGTTTAATTAATGATGTTCATGATGAATGTGTTTCTAAGAATGTGAATGTTACGCCTAAACAGAAGTATGTTCCAAAGGGAACTAGTGCCAGATCTAGATCTATAGAAAGATTAGTTGCACGCTTTAGGTCTACCACTAGTAGTCGAATGCCTAGGAACTACCTTAAGTTTTGTATGTGGAAACCTACGGGTAGAGAATTCATTCTTCAGGATGGCAAATTGAAAGTTGCTCAAAATGGACAAGTAGATACCTTCTATGAATGTGATTCAGATTTTACCCCTAACCAAATGGAACCAAATTCAAAACGGTTTCCAAATACAAACTCTTCTGTTCTTGGCAGGTTATCGAAATATGTCTTTGGATCGTCGACTCGGGTTGCTCCAAGCACATGACCGGGAACTTAAAGCTGCTGATCAATTTCGTCTGGAAATTCATGGGAACTGTACGCTTTGGAAATGATCATGTAGCAGCTATCCTGGGTTTTGGAGATCTTCAGTTTGGGAATTTTTTGATCACTCGAGTTTACTACGTCGAAGGATTGGGACACAACTTGTTTTCAGTTGGGCAGTTTTGTGATGCAGATTTAGAAGTTGCGTTCAGGAGAAACACGGTTTTTATAAGAAATTTGGTTGGTGATGATCTCTTAACTGGTAATCGTGGTACAAACTTGTATGCTATCGACATCAACCAAATGGCTTCTACATCACCAATTTGTCTTATGACAAGGGCAACCGAAACTAAGTCCTGGCTGTGGCATAGAAGATTATCCCATCTCAATTTCGACACCATCAACAAGTTAGCCAAAGACAACATCGTCACTGGACTTCCTAAGTTCAAATACACCAAGGAACACCTATGTCCATCATGCGAACAAGGAAAAAGTAAAAGAGCATCATATAAACCCAAAACCGTACCTAGTTCGGAAGCAAGGTTACATTTGTTGCACATGGACTTATGTGGCCCAATGAGAGTTAAAAGCATTAATGGGAAGAAGTATATTCTCGTTATTGTTGATGATTATTCAAGATATACTTGGGTAAAGTTCTTGAGATCAAAAGACGAAGCACCAGGCATCATCATCACCTTTCTGAAGCGTATTCAAGTTCTACTTCAAGCTCCAGTAAGGATTATAAGAACAGACAATGGCACAGAATTTACAAACCAGGAGTTAAGAACTTACCTCGAAGATGTTGGAATTACACATCAAACATCAGTTGTTAGAACTCCACAGCAGAATGGGGTAGTTGAAAGAAGAAATAGAACTCTTGTGGAAGCTGCTCGCACAATGCTAATTTTTTCTAGTGCACCACTATTCTTATGGGCTGATGCTGTAGCCACTGCTTGTTTTACTCAAAACCGATCCCTAGTCCATCTGAGATTCAACAAAACCCCATATGAGCTAGTGAACAACTGTAAACCTGACATCTCTTACCTTCACGTATTTGGCGCTTTATGCTATCCGACGAATGACAGAGAAGATCTAGGGAAGTTAAAAGCTAAGGGTGATATTGGAATCTTCATTGGATATTCAGAAAACTCGAGGGCATTCAGGGTGTATAATAGAAGAACGAAAAAGATAATGGAGACGATGAATGTGAAGTTTGACGAGATTTCACAAATGGCTTCTGAGAGATACGCTCTAGAACCCGCGCTTAATCCGATGGCTTCTAATCATAACGGATTAGGACCCGCACCAAACCAGCAGACTTCTGGACACATCAGTTCAGGACTCGTACCTCAAGGAGCTCAGTCAACAAACACGGATAAACCTTCAGAACAAGACCTGGAAAATTTCTTTGAGTTAATGTTTGATGAATACTATGGTGGAACTTCGACAAATGCATCTCCACAACATTCCGCTGCACCCGCTCAAAACCATCAACCACCACCACCACAAGATGCATCCACAACAATCGAAGCTGAAGCACCAACTACATCAACATCATCTACATCTACTCAAGCACCTCCAGTACTTGAAACTGTTCTACCAAACGTTGATGAGCAAAACCAAAACACAAGTTTTCAAGAAGAACCAACAAATAATTCAAACGATGTTGCGTTAGAAGAAGGAGAAGAAGTATTTGAAAACCCGTTTGCAACAGACTCTGCTGAATCTTCTTCAAGGTTACAAGAACCATCTAACACACATTCGTTACACCCAAGGTACCCTTCTACGTTTCAATGGACAAAAGACCATCCAATAGAACATGTTATTGGTGAACCTTCAAAGCCAGTTCAGACAAGGAGACAACTTGCCACCGATCTCGAATTGTGCATTTACGTTTGCTCAATCAGCCTCAAAGTACCAAAGAACATTCGGGAAGCAATGGCAGAAAACCCTTGGATTGAAGCGATGCAGGAGGAATTTCTTCAATACCTGTTACATGATAGTTGGGAACTTGTTGAACGACCACTTGATAAACGTGTTCTTGATCTCAAGTGGTTGTGGAAGAACAAACTGGATGAGGAAATGACTGTTATTCGCAACAAAGCTCGTCTTGTGGCTAAAGGTTATCCACAAGAAGAAGGGATAGATTTCGAAGAATCATTCGCGCCCGTAGCTAGACTTGAAGCAGTCCGGATTTTCTTAGCCTATGCAGCTCACAAAAACATCACAGTCTATCAGATGGACATTAAGACAGCTTTCTTGAATGGAACTCTGAAAGAAGAAGTGTATGTGAGTTAGCCAGAGGGATTCATCAACAAAAGATCATCCAGACTACGTCTACAAGCTTAAGAAAGCAATTTATGGTCTAAAACAAGCTCCAAGAGCGTGGTATGACGAACTATCATCTTTCTTGCTCAAATACAATTTCACAAAAGGAACGGTTGATGACACCTTGTTTATCAAAAAATTCAAAGATGATATTTTGATCGTTCAAATTTATGTGGACGACATTATTTTTGGATCAACCAATCCTAACCATTCAAAACATTTTGAAAATCTCATGAAAAGCAAATTTGAAATGTCCATGATGGGGGAACTAAAATTCTTTCTTGGTTTACAAATCCATCAATCCCCTCGTGGTATTTTTATCAATCAAGCTAAATATACAATAGAGATTTTGAAAAAACATGGAATGGAAAATTGTGATTCTGTTGGTACACCAATGGTCACTTCACCAAAAATAGGTGCTGATTTGTTTGGGAAACCTATCGATCCGAAGAAATATCGGAGCATGATCGGTTCTCTCATGTACCTAACTGCTAGCCGACCAGATATTCAATTTGCTGTATGTTTATTAGCACTGTTTCAGGCAAAGCCTACCGAACTTCACCTCAAAGAGGTTAAACGGATCTTTCGGTACCTACGAAGCACCATTAACATGGGACTTTGGTATCCAAAGGATTCGGAGTTTAATCTAACAGCATTTTCAGATGCAGACCATGCTGGTGATCAAGTTACAGCAAAGAGTACATCAGGTGGAGCACAATTTTTGGGTGAAAAGCTAGTAAGCTGGTCATCAAAGAAACAGGATTGTACTGCACTTTCAACCGCCGAAGCCGAGTATGTGTCTCTATCTGCGTGTTGTGCCCAAGTTCTTTGGATGCGGACACAGCTCACAGATTATGGCTTTACTTTTGACAGAATACCTATGTATTGTAACTCAAAAAGTGCCATAGCCATCTCGTGCAATCCCGTACATCACTCTAAGACGAAGCATATCAAAGTCCGCTACCATTTCATCAAAGAACACGTGGAAGAGGGTACTGTTGAATTATTTTTCGTTAAGACTGATTATCAACTCGCCGATCTATTTACTAAAGCCCTTCCAAAAGAACGGTTTGACTATTTAGTTCGACGAATTGGCATGCGAAGCCTAACTCCTGAGGAGCTAGAACGTCTTCTCGAATCTTCTTGAAAAAGTTTTCAAAATCGCTTCGCTGTAAATATTTTTGAAAAAAACAAAATACAAAATTTGAAAAACCAACAAAAACAAAATATAAAAATATAAAAATTTTCAAAAAATACAAAAACAATATAAAATCAAAAAATCCAAAAATATTCTTCTCACGACATGTCTCTCGTATAAATCAATATTCTGTACGTTTCTAGAAATGTCATTCAACAATGATACGGACATGTACAGATGCTTGAGCGGGAGTTCTTCTTTTTAATGTTTTTCTAAAACATGTCGTTTCTCAAAATTTTCTTCACGATGGCTTTCGTATACTTCAGTACGAAACCCGAACTTCAATGACGACTTCTGATTATTTTCAAATCAAGGACTCGTACGTTCAATGACGAACTCTTTTTCAAAAAGTTCGAGTCTTAACAAACGAAAAAGATTTCAAATCATAAACTCGTTTCAAAACAAAATTCCTGAGCACTTTTTCAAGATTGTTCAAAAGATTTCTCAAAATCTCTCAAAATTAGTGCTCAAGAAAACTCCCTCTAAACCCTTAAATTGATTTTAAATGTGCTATCATTAAGGGGGAGTATAAAAAGAAGAAAATGTTCCGATTTCATGCTAAATCAAATCTGTCTTTCTCTCCAAAAAGCTTTTTATTAATCAGTTGATATCAAAAATATCACACTATGCTATTTTTGAGGGGGAGAAGACATGATTAAAATGTGATCAAAGATGTTTAAAGTTTGTGACTGAATCTCAAAAGAGCTCGACTCAGAAAGTACCAATGAATTGACGAAGCTTAAAATGTCATTAATCGAAAAGACTTGTCCTGGACGGGTAATAATTTCAAGCTAGTCTAACTAGTGATGTAAGCGTGTCTCGAATAGGACTTGTCTGAGTAGAATGTACCATATCGAGAGACTTTCTTTGGACTTGACCAGGACGGGTAATAATTTCAAGCTAGTCTAACTAGTGATGTAAGCGTGTCTCGAATCGGTCATGTTCACTGAAAGTGGATCAATTCAAAAGTGCAAACTCCTCTCGCATGTGCAAATTTCTTAAATATTCATGAGCACATGTGAAGGGGGAGTCCTTCAAAATTACAAAACTCTCAAAGTGGTAACAACAATGTGTTTTATTATCATAAACACTTTGAGAGATTTTTCACAAAAAGGTTTTATGGCACGTGATCAATTATAGGATAGTCATGGAGTTATAAGGTGACTAAGGTTAGGAAAAACCGTCCTATGATCCGCCAGAGCCGGAGGGATCTACCCAAGGACAAATCCAATAGATTAGAATTAGAAGTCCTTAGGTATGATTGAAAAAAGGAGAAAATGAGAAAGGAGAAAGAAGGGGTTGAAGAATTAAAAAGAAAAGTTATGAAAAAGGGTGAAAAGAAATAGCCCTCCAAATGTTCAACCTTAGGGCAGACACCGGGTACAATTCATATGCTACTGGTTGTTACTAAGGTGACACCGGTATTGAAGACAAGACGTCATGGACCCAGTGACGCACTGCACTAAACCTTCTAGCCACTCAAGTTCTCTTAAAAGAGCTTGTTTCATTCTCACGGGGAACCGGTGTAATCTATCGATCTGTCTCTTAGAGATGGTTGATATTGAAGCAGGAGACCTCTCCCTAATCTCCGCATAGGAAACCAAATGTGCACTTATCGAGTCTAGAGCCCCGAGATTCATCAAAAGATCTCATAGGAACACATGATATTTCTACACTGGTTGTTCATCATTAAGGACGCCAGATGTAAACTTTAGAGTCCTACGCAGATCTTAGCAATCTGCCAGAACATTTATGAGAGGATTCACTTTTGTGATTCTCAATGATTGAATGGAAATTCCTGCCAGGGTCAACATCAAACAGCCCTGACAGCAGGTCACTTCGGTAATTCTTTATGGGTTACGCTTAGTGTTCGCGGTGGCTTCAAACGGTCTACAGTCGTGGAGTGATCCCCAGCGACTCACCCAGTCATTGAGCTACTAAGTAGGTCTTGTAAGCTCTCTCGAGAGTATCTGACATGGGAACGGCCTTGGTAAGGGTTAGAAGGAGTCTTCACACTATGCTGTTGACGATCTCTAATTCTTATCTGTAAGTACTGGTTGTTTTATTGCTAACTGTTTATATGCAGGGACACTTCATCTCCATGGCGACAGATTCCACGTGCTCATACATACATCTGGAAGTTAAAGAAAGCTCCCTCAAAGATCTATACAATACAAAGTTCAAAGAAAGATTCTACATCAAAAAGAAGAATCTACAAAGTGTAAAGACTAAAGATCAAAGTGAAAGAAAGGGAACTACGTGCATATGAATATCAAAATCCAAAGATGTATGAGCATGTTGGAATGGCAGACAACCACCACAGACGCAGAAGTGACGAAAGGCAGATAACTCCACATCACAAAGGAACAAAGAACGATGAAAAATCAGTTATCGAAGATCGCAAAGCATGAAGGAACAAAGACTAAAGACTATTCTACAACGACACACAAAGTTAAAGACAAAGAACACGGAAGATCCACTCACGTGGAGCATCATTCGAATGACCACCCCTTAGGGGGAGATTGTTAGCATTAAAAATATGTATTTAGAAGTGATGGTCATTCTCATACATGTAACTTTGTAATGTGTCGTAGATTACAATAGAATAGTCAATGGGCTTATGGTTTGGACTAATCTAATAGGTTATAAGTTATGTATTACAACTAGTCCATACTTAATGTAAAAGTCCAATCCATGATCAAGCCCATCCAAGCCCATTAGGGTGTTATATGTCTAACTATATAAACACCTCAAATGAGTCATTCGAGGTGTGTGCTTGTGTGTGTATTTGTGTGTGTTTTCTTTGAATAAAAGCTCTCATATTTCCATCTATCTTTCTCACATATACGATCCATATAAGTCACCAAGTCACCATCTTTCTTCTTCTAATCTTCTATATTTGTGATAAAGTTGTGATATCTAAGGTCCAACAAGACCTAATACTCTAATTAACTACTGATGCAATATAAGCTATTAAAATGAAATAAGAGGTCTTACAATTCAATACTCTCAGCTAAACAGAGAGTTCTCACTAAGCTAGCCTATCTTTAGATAGGCTATCTGCTTCCCTTTCTCAGAATAGACTATCAAATTACCCAGGATTCACCATATTCACCATTTGTTGACTGTTTTATGAGATTTGAGAATGGAACAATATTAATCTAAAAACCACTCACAATAAGCTATAGTGAGCTTATATGAGCTTAGAGAACAGAAGATAAGCTTATTGAAGCTTTGTGTAAAATATTTTTTTTCTGATTTTTTTTATTTTGAGATTTCAATAAGAAACTACTAACTAGAAATTGATAAAAGTAGATTAGAAGATGCAAATTAAACAGTAACAAACTAGATTAAAACTAAGAGTAAGCTAATAGAAAGTAAAAGGAAATTAGGGGAACTTGAATTAAATCAAACTAAAATTTCATTAACAAAAACTGAATTACAATACTGGAAATGAAAACTACAATTGAGGAAATATTTAAACAGCATAACATAAACATAAAAACTACACACTTTACTAATGGGGAGGGGGTATTTATAAGCTGATGAGAGGAGCTTGGGGATGCTTCTAGGTTGTCCAGCTCACCAATCCATGTGAGATTGTATTTGTTTGAGTCCTCTCTAAGCCGTTTGATCCATTTACGGATACTTCCCATCAATAATGACCCTTGGATCATGTGCACATGATTGTGAATCCGGTGTGTATTCTATGATTGGTCCCGTGTAATTCCCTTGTCAGGTGTCAGGTGTCAGACCTTCTAGAACCTCTCATGATTGGTTAATTATTATAACTCAGGGTAATTTAGGTGTGTAGGTAATTAGGGTTTATAGCACAGTGGATTTTCTGGGTAAAAAGGGATTTGGGGGAGGGGGAAGGGAGTTGGGTATTGATTGATGCTAAACCGTCAACTTATATTGACCAAGGAATGGTCAACAAGGTCAAACTGCCTAGAATCAATCTCCGTGGAAGTACAGGGTTTCCCCGGGTCGTTATGTCCCGACGAGGTGTGGATGGTATAAAAACGGGTTTGTGATCGGGTGAATTTGGACAGGAAAAGGTTTGAGATTGGTTAAACTAAGGAATCTACAAGGAAATAGCTTAAACAAGCTATATGAATAAGACTGGAAGCTAGGAAAAACCAGAAACGTTTAAAACTTAAAACGCGTACGTTCACGTTTAAATAAAACGTAAACGTACAAAATAAAACGTGAAAAATGAATTCTGAAAACCCCCAGGGGGTGAAAATGACTTGTTTACAAACTAAAAGATAAAAGAAAATTTTTAGAAAAAGAAAATTAATTTTTACATTAATTAATTACTTATTATTAATTAAATACTATTCAATACTTATTATTGATATTTAAAATACTTAAATATAATATAATATTAATTAAATACTAGAAAAATGAAAATAAAATTTGTAAAATTATAAAATAACTAAAAATAAGTTTTAAAACTAAAAATAAGTATTTTTGGCTTTTTGTGAATTTTTTATTAATTAATTATTAATTACCTAATTAAACTATTTTAAATAATAAAAAAATACTAAATGAACAGTAAAAATTATAAGAAAATTCCTAAAAATGTTTTATAATATATAAAAGCTAGGAAAAATATAAAAACTAGGTTTTGCTTTATAAAAACTAATTATGCTATTTAATACTTAATATTAATTAATTATTAATAAAACTAAGATTAATTCTAATAAATACTAAATGATAAAATAAAAATCTGAGAAAATTACTAAAAATACTTTAATATGAAAGGAAATTAAGAAAAATATAAAAATGCTAAGTTCTTAATAAAAATATAAAAATGAAAATTAGAATTTAAATTATATTAAATAGAAACTATCACTTAAAATTAAATTGGTTTTTCTGGATTTTTCTTTTACCAATCTATTTACAACTAGAAACAACAAACTTTTGTAAAAACAACTTTTTTATAAATTGAAAATAAGCACTATGGAAAGCAAAAAGCTAAACAGTTGACTTTTGTTGACTAAATGGGGAAATAAGCTCAAATGAGCTTAAGTGGGACCCACAATGGTTGATTCTGGTTCAAACAATGTTAGTGGACATGTATAAGCCAGAAAAAGCCAAAGGTGACCATAAATTAATCCAATAAGCACAATTACAAGCACTTGCTTATTTGTTTGAGGACTGAAAATGGGACAAACTTGGGGGGTAATTCCAAGTGGGTCCCAGGGGTCTTGGGGTAAAACAAAAGGTTAAAGCATGAAGTGTGGTAGGAGGGGGGATGAAGGGAACAAAAATTGGGCTTGTGGGACCACTGTGGTGGCCATAAACCACCACCTAAGTGGGTGGTATGGCTGAGTAACTGATGCAGCAGGGCAGTCCCCCTTCCCTGCAGCTTACTTTGGGGGAAGGTGGGGACCACAGCAAAAATCTCAAAAATATAGAATCTAAGGGATATTGAAGATGAGCTGGGGGGGCATTCACATTCCAGAATCTCAAAGTTTGAATCCTTACACAAAAATCATTAAAATTCCCACAAAAAATGGAAAAAACTGAGATGCACAACTTTTGACTTTTTAAACAAAACTTGCAAATTGACTTTTTTGAACTTTGGATTATTCTAATTGACTGAAAATAAGGTAATAAGCTAAAATAAGATCAAACCAAGTTGAAACAACAACCTATGCACTGATTTGGTGGGCTTATGGGTCAAAAATCCTTGACAGTTAACTGTCAAGGGATTTAGAAATGGATTTTGACTATTGGTGCTTGAAACTTGAATTTGGGACTTGTTTTAACTTAGTATGACCTGATGCAATGTATAACTACCAAAACAACATCAAAACAACCACAAGAGCACCAGGGACAGTCCTATTCCAAACACCCCTTAAAACAGATTTTATGAACCTTGGATAAGCAAGTATGAGATTTAAACCACAATTCCACAAAGTGAGCTTATACACTGATCAATTATACCAAATGGAACTAACAAACACAGATTCAATCAATAACTACTAACTCATCACAGGTTTGCAATAATCACACAATAACAGATGATCACACACTTGGTTATAAAAAAACCTAACTACAAAAGGTCTATGACTACTAACCTAAGCTCACATATGTGTATTTCAAACTTAAAATAACAACAAGCAAACTGAAATAACAAGTCTACACTAAAATTTCATAAAGTTAGAATTGGAGAGGAAGTTCTTACAGTTTCAATGCCCTAACTGAAATAGGGTGAACAATGAAACCAAAGCCTATCTCTCATATAGGCTTAATATCACCATGAACCACCCATTAACTACCCATAATCTCCATAAATAACTTCCTTTGCTTTGCTGACTTTTGTTGACCAAACCACCATTCACAATTTAAAATAGAATTGAACTAAGGATCCCAATTTTACACTAACATGAAGCTTTACTGAGAGTATGCAACACTGAGTACCAATATTTAACAACTTATAAGCTATAATGGAGATTTAAGCAATTTTGAACAAAAATTAACTTGACTGAGAAACTTGGAAACTTTGATTAATTAAACTTGAAATTACATTACAAAGACTTAGAATACAACTTGAAAGATAAAATTAACACTTGAAAAACTTAATTAAAATTAATTCGACAATAAAACTAAACTACACTGCTAGCTACTACTCCCTCTGCTCTTTCTTTCTTCCTTTTAATAGTGAACCATTAGGGTTTTTGAGACCCACTTGTCTTTTCCCAGCTTCAACAAGGACCTTTGGATGGGAACTTTCAATCTAGGCCGTTTAAAGATTTTGGCGCCAAAAACTTCCTTGTCTGTTCCTTGGGTTTTATTGATGCCAGGGGTGCAGTTTGGAGTTTAGTTGTTGTTTGGAGTGTAGGAGGGGGTGGAGTGTGTAGGAGGGGGAAGGCAGTGTAGGGGTGATGATGGATTTGCAGGGATGGTTTGGAGGGTAGTGGGGATGAGGTGGAGTTTGACCAGGTCAAACTTGGGTAGTATTACAAAGGGACGGGGTGGATGTTATTTTGGAGTGGGCTGGGAAATGTTGGTGGGCTTGGTGAGGGTGTGTTGGGCTGGTGGATCAAGTGGGAGTTATAAGGTGGTGTTAGATCAGGTTTAGTTGTGTTTGGTTTTGGATTGTAAATAATAAAAGGGTCCGTATGGTTGTAACATTAATCACAAGGACCAATAGTGTAATTTGATGAAAATGGAGGGGCTGGTTTTGTCATTTTTCCATAGTTATCACAAGCGCTAAAGTTACCAAGTTCCAATATTAAAAGGACCATGACTGAGTTTTTCACAAATAAATATTCCGGGGGCCATTTTTGACATTTTTGAAACTTGGGGGACCTAAGTTGTAAACTTTTCAAACTTTCACCCAGGGACTAATATTGACTTCTTGTGATTTCCCAAGGACCAAAATTCACTTTTTACCAAGAAATATTTCACCAGGGACCAAATCTGTCAATTTCCAAAACTCCAGGGACTAAACTCGTAATTTTCCAAAACTTTTCACCCAAAGTCCATTTTTTATAACTTTTGATTTTTTAAGGACTTGGGTTGACTTTTCTTTCAAAATAAATGCATAGGGACTATTTTTGACAAATTTTTAAACTTGGGGGACTGAAACTGCCAATTATGCAAACTTTGTTCGTTTTTCATTTGGTTTTAAACATTTTGCATCAGAAACATATAAAACACACTTTTGGAATAATTTCTGTATTTTGATGCGTATTTGAGTGTTTTTGTATGTTTTGCAGTTCAGATTTGACCAAAAATGATGAGTGTTTAAGCACTCATCAGGTATTTTTATTGTTTTGACCATGGGTTGACTTGGGTGGGTATTGGATGATGGATCGGGTAAAATATTAGGAGTGGTGGGCTTGCACATGGATTTGGGCTTTGGCAGATTGTGGGTTTAGTATTAGGATCCGTTTGGTAGTAGCTTTTAGGATTAGAAATTTAAAAGGACCGAGTGTGTAGTTTTGAAAACTTCAGGGACCAAGGCTGCCATTTTTCCAAAGTTGATCCAAGGGCCTCTTTTGTAATTATCTAATACATGGAGGACTAATATTGACTTTTCTTCAATTAATTCTTCAAGGGACCATATTTTTCAATATTTGAAAGCTGAGGGACTGAAGTTGTAATTTCTACAAACTTTGACCAGGGACTATTCTTGAAACTTTATGAATCTCTGAGGACTTCTTATGACTTTTTGAGCTTTAATTCTTCCCCGGCTCCGGCTTTTGACCTTTTTCCATTCTCGTGCTCGTTTTTGTCGGTTTTGCTTTGTTTTTGTCCATTTTTCACATGTCCGTATCTCCACATACACAAATATAAAAACACACATTTTCTTGGCATATTTGGTTAGTATTTGGTATATTTGGTCTGATTTAGGGTCTAAAAAGGATGTGTGAATAAGCACACATCATTGTGCAATGTCGGAGTTGTCTTGACTTTCTAGTCAATGGCTACTTCGACAAAGCCGTAACATGAACTTTTTGGACTTTATTGATTATGTGGACCGGGAAGTGATGACTCGAACACGTGGACCCGGATAAATAATAACTCGTTAAATATTAACTCATTAAAATTCATTTATAACGACTAACTTGTTTTATATATATATATATATATATATATATATATATACAAGTCTAAATATATATGTAGACATATATGCAAACATATGTGTATATATATATGTACTTGCCCACTTGTATATATATATATATATATATATTAAACGAGCGACGTAATAAATAAATAATAACGTTAACGATAACTATTGACTATTAAATTAGATTAATACTTATCGGTAACATTATTAAAACAAATCGACTTTTACGATTAAATGGAATTGTTTCGGAAATAATAGAAAGTTTTCTACAACGAGAGTTATTAAATGTTCAAGTGCACGTGAAACTAGATAGATATTAGTTCTCATTAGTATTTATTACCCTCATTTATTGTTGGAGTTATGGATCAATTTAACACTAATAGGTCATTTAGTACGTTTGTTGGACCTATTGGACTGACGAGCCCAATAGGAGCTCAATAAAAATACCAAGTGACAATATTAGCGGAAAATGTATCCTACGACTCGTATATATGATATAACTTTAGATTCAATAAGTAAACGGAAGAATGGTTAAGCTTATCAGGTTGACGAATTTGATAAGAGATTGACCCTTCGAACGAGGACTTATCGAC
This sequence comes from Artemisia argyi, assembly GCA_030686995.1. NCBI lineage: Eukaryota > Viridiplantae > Streptophyta > Magnoliopsida > Asterales > Asteraceae > Artemisia > Artemisia argyi. Next base: position 14,864,623 of record CM060697.1, on the reverse strand, counting down.
TCTTAAGGTCATATCTTTGACCTTAGCTTTGTCTTGAGATTTGACTTGATTGACATTATATGTTTCATGTGCTACTTGGTTTGTTTGACGCATTATGCACTTGCATGCTATTTGACTCTTTCATTTGAGGCTATTTTTGGTTTGTTTGTTTGGCGTGAGTTCACTTGAGTCGATACCAAACGATACGAAACACTAATTAACGATTTTCAAGCGGTTGTTTTGGAAGATAAAACGGAAACGATTTGGGAAATTTTGGGAATATACTAAATTTTTTGAAAAACGATACTGAGCCGAATTTTATATAATTAGGTGCCAAGTTCGTAGTTAGCCGAGACGTTTAGCTGCTTCTTTACTCTCTTGCTTTGTTACCTGTGCTTTATTCGATTTGAGGTGAGTTTCATAGCTCCATTTTTACTCGTATTTTACTGTTTTCTAAATTGGGGAGAATGCATGCAAATTATTTTCGGACCTGCCACTATTTTTTAGTTTTGCTATATTGTGTCGGCTAGTTAAGGTTAGATTTGCGGTAGTTGGTGACTTTCTAGGGCTGACCTAGTTAAGAATAGACTTCTACCTACGGACTAGACCCAGGGCAGTAACGGGTGGTTCCTTACTGTAGCGAAGACCTGGCTAGTGACCGTCGAGGGATCCACTCATTATGACCACTTATCTTTCGTAGATAAGAAATTTATCGTTGGGAATTGTTATGAATGTTGGAATGCTTATCTATGCCTGCCTCTAGTCACACATAGCGCTTAACCCTTCAGGTCCATCATTACTTTAAGATTTAAACCTATGAAGTCACCAGTGTAAGCTAATTTTTAGCATGTTGTCTCAGGTAACTAGACGCGTATTTTCGTAGTTTGGATTCGGTGGCGTAGCTTGGATTTGGCATGGTTCGAGGCATCGATGAAACTCTGATATTTCTTTTTATGGACCTATTTACTTTATCTATTACGGGCTTTCCTTTTTCAAAGATTTTGGATGAATGTAAACTTTTACTAAATGTTGACTTTTGTTTACATTTTATCTATGCTATCTTGCTTTCTATACTTGTGATGTTACCAATCCCCGTAGCACCCCGAAAGCTTGTAAGTCTTCCGCTGTACTAAATTTTGGGGGTGTTACATTAATAAATTATATTATTTGGTCAAAGAAATGATATGAGAAATAATAAATAATATCAGTTCTTATTAATTTTGTTCGAGATATAAAAAATGAATTTTATCATAATAATATCATTTGTTTATTTACTTTTTTAAACTTTTTTATCTAAACAATGAAGCATACATCTCATAATGTGCTTTAAAAAAAAAAAAAAAAAAAAAAAAAAAAAAAAAAAAAGAAAAGCTTGAACAATTAATCATGCATTCTTAAAATAAAATAAAAAAGACATCGAAAATTTTAAATTTATGTTCGAGATAAATATAATAAAATTATGAGGTGTGCTACACCCACATAAAGTTTACAAAATTCCATCCACTCGCTGACGTGGCAGAGTGCTGATTGGTTGATAATCTGTGGCCCACAGAAAACCAACCAATCAGCACTCTGCCACGTCAGCGAGTGGCTGAAATTTTGTAAACCTTAGGTGGATCTAGCATTTTCCTAAAATTATTGTTCCAAGAAAGTATCATTTCTCTCATTTCCTAACTAATGGTTATCGTCATAAAGTCTAACAAATTACACTACCAACTCCTGTCAAATTCTCCTCAACTCTTTCCAAATTCCGCTTTTTTATTTCTCCATCTACCAAACATGAGAAATTGTTTCACTTTTATTTGTCTGAGATTTTCTACCAAACATGAGAAATTGTTTATCTTTTTACCAAACATCCCCTGGGTTTAGCACGCCAAGGATAACAAATCGTACTACTTGTTAAAATTTCACGTTAACTCATCCAACATGACTTGGACACGCGACATATTTGACCTTTCAGGTTTTGTGTCCTATCTTTGTCCTTACATCTACTTATTAAACTCTTTTATATTTCATAATCATTTTCATTTTCAATCTCCTTAATAATTCAAAACTCTCATATTCCCTTCATTTTCTTCAAAGGCTTTATTTGAGGAACAAAAATGGAGGTGATTTGTTGGTGTGGTAGAGATGCGATTATATGCACGTCGTGTGATATGAATCAAATTGGATAATACCCATTTTAATATAAAAAGAATGAAAGCAAATAACAAGAACAAACCTCCTGCAGTTTGAGAAGCATGTATCTCCCTAGTCTATTGACTCCAAATAACACTGTAACCCTAAATTGATAATCTACGTGAATATAAATACCCATGCGAATTCATTAACAAGTGATGTGTCGTTGTGTGTAGGTAATATTTTTATTCAAGTTTTACTATTTATTTTATGCCGAATTTACCTGTACAAACACTAACAGGCAGTTACCCGATCGATGGTAGGCTAGTTGGTAAGTAGGGTGTCGATCACTAACAGTTGAATATTAACACTTAAATCTATCAGTATTTTAATTATCTAAGTTAGTCTAATAAAACCTAATTCTAACGCAGCAAAAGGGTTTTTAGCCTGAAAGAATGGCATGAGGTTTAGATTTAACAAAACTTTTTTTTTTTTTTTTTTTTTTTTTTTTTTTTTTTTTTTGTGAAAAGCTTGCAAATATATAAACAACCCGGCTCAAAGGAGACCGAGGAAAGAACAAGAGTTACATCCATGAAACAGTAGCCAACCAAAACCAAGAAAAGAGAAGATACATTACAACTACACTTATGAAAACAGCCTAAAAGGGTTGGTAATCCAGCAACTCCACGAAATCGGGTTGAGATAATAGCAGACCGAAATTCAAGTCTTTGAAATCCTTTGAATGGCAGGGAAGATGTCATCACCTTTGGCAACTTCAACACAATCAGGTGGGGAAGTTCACCACCTTATTCCTCCAATTCCAAACACCCACAATGCACTTTGAAACACTCCAGGAATAAGCTTATTAAGCCGCAGACAGCCTTGAGAAACAAGAGATCCATGGGCAATATCTTTGATGGAGAACGAGGGGAAAGAAAAGGGGGAGTTAAATGCCCAAATCTACTTCTAGATTATTTCTATGGTTTCCTAGTCCCCATTTAATTTTATTGTTGTTAAGGATGGCTGTGTGAATGCACTATATTCTACCCCATCTATTTACGCATATGCAAAAAATGCAGCTAATGAAACCTAGCCTCTTAAAATTGATGACTTCTTCCTGTAAAGGTCTCATTTACCATCTTTTTCGTCTCACTCTAAGATCAAAACAAACCGAGATATGGTGGATCGACGAACTCACCGCCACAGATCCCATCACCCCACCCCCACCTCTCTCTCTCACACACACACACACACACATACAATCATCGAAAAATAGAACTCGCCGAATAAATAGATCGGTGGCCCGATCAACGTCGGAATGACGACGATTTATGGTGATATGGCAGATCGATGACGGATTATGGTGGTTTGTGTGTGTGTATTTGGTGAGAAAGAGAGTGTGTGTAAACTGGTGAGTGTGTGTGAGTAAATATGTGTGAGTGTGTATAGTAATATAAGAATGGTAGAGTGTTAGGTAGAGTGGAAAATTACAAAAATGCCCCTTTATGTTTAATAGCCGGGTACCCGCGCGTTGCGGCGGCGGGTACCCGTGTACTTGAATTCCGGCATTAAACTATCAACGCTTCTGACAATTTTTAAAGACATAAGTTTATGATTTATTGTCTACCTGATAATATTAGCGTAAAAAAAAAAAAAAAAAAAAAAAAAAAAAAAAAAAAAAAAAAAAAAGTGATTCAAATTTACATATAAAACAGAATGATAATAATTAATTGTTGTGAATAGTACCATGCGATAGAACAATGTCACCGTATAAAAAGTTACTGCTACATTAATATGCCACTTGTGACTTATATAAAATAGTTGATTGTTGTAAAACGATTTTTTATTTGTTATCTCGACTCGAGCATAGATGACTCCAAGATGCTATTTTTTACAACATTAACAAATTATGTCTTTAATCACCAAATGACTTGTTCACCTCTAAATGATCATTTTTATACTTAAAAAAATAATCAATATTTTAATTATCATAAAATTTTCAAAATTGTAACGGAAACTTAGTTGTATGACATTATTTTTCCGTTAAATAAGATAAATCATAATAATGTGAATATTCATATTAGTAACTTGCTTATGTTTAGTCTAAGTAACATAAATTCTCAATATGACCATAAGATATATTTTGATTATCAATGTAACATCAATTTATTGGCGTAAGATAATTAAGGGTATGTTTGGCGAAAGTAACTGTTGCTGGAACTGGTGCTGGTGCTGGAGATGGTGCTGGTGCTGGAGATTATAAAAAGAGATTATTTTTATAAGTTACATGAAGTAACCTTTGATTTTAAGAGATTATGAAAGATTATTTTTTTTAGAATCTCTTATAAGCTATGTCTGCCAAACAAAGATTATTTTTTAATTAGCTTATTTTTTGAAAAAATAAGCACAATCTCTCAACAATCTTGTGTACCAAACATAACCTAAGATACAACATACTTATTACCATATTTAAGATAGCTGCATGTTGTTATTAACGAATATTAGTTCTTTTTTTTATAGTTACAATGAGTATAACTGTATATGCAATATTAATTACCCACCAAATAAGCCCTTAAATTAACATGACTTGTTTTCATTTGAAATTTGAATATAATCAAGCAACCGCTCAACCTCTAGGTCTTCTGGAATTCAAGGCTATGTTTGGCGCAAAATTTTTTGGGGCTTTTTGTGCGATGAGCGGTAAGTAATGAGTTTTTGATTTTTAGCGTTTCGTTTGACAAAAGAGCGGTAAGCTTTGCTATTTTTTAGGAATGCTCATTTTTCTAATGCTTCTTTAAGAAGCTGTGAGCGATGAGCATTTAACTGTGACTACAGCTACTACTCACAGCTCACTGCTACTTTTGCCAATCATATCCCAAGTCCAATGTCTCAACTACCATTTTTGAAAGGTTTAGATTTCAATGAGATTGTTTATCTATGTATACGCAGGTCAAAGTATTATTCTTGCTTTACTTTACTGTAGTTTTTAACTTTTTATTGCTCGGGTTTTGAGATTTCAAATCTTGTCAAATCTTCACAACGCTGGGCTTTAAATTTATCCCGAATGTTTTCCATTACAAGATTATAAATCTGACTCATGAAAGATATAGGTGATAGTAAATTACAATGTTGGTGCACTTCCAATTTGATCTAGTTTTAATATCTCTACTACTAAAAGTCTAAAATTGATAGTTAAATATGAATCAACAAAAATTAAATTAACTAAAACTAATTGAAATAAACTTAAAGTCAATCAATGAGGTCATGAATATAATTTTCACCTGTACATGAGTATTCATCAATATAACTTTTTTTGAATGCTTAAAAACATGGCCTACTACTTTGAATGTAATCGTGAGTGTACAAATATAAAAATATATAGCTCTGAGTAAACACAAGATATGATAATACTATCGCAAAACTCAAGATCTAACCAATAAAACACAGGATTAGTAATAGGAACCCATCAAAAAATCATAACAAATAGAAAAATTCTTTTTAGAAGTAGAATTAGATCTACAATCAAAAAATCATACTAAGCAGTCACGGGTATCAAAATTCCCAAACACAAAAATGATAATCAGCCTCATGGGTATCATCAAATCTAAGATTAACCTAAAAGTCGAAGAAGTAATGTCCAAAATGAACTCAAGCATCATTTTAGATTTATTACTAAACACACAAAACACCATTAAAACACACCTTTTGCCTAGAAGCTGATGTAACACAAATTATATACATAATACACACATTATTCACCATCGGTTCACCAACACCGCCGCAAAAACAAACAAGATCAGGGCCTCAAAAACAGAACTCGAAAGATCAAAAAACAAATGCAAGATTATCGGACAAAAAACTTTGTCATCGGCCTTAAAAGTCAATAACAAATCTCGAAGTATCTAAAACCACCAAAACCACCGCGAGATGATGGCTATGAACAACCGAAACCACCTAAACCACCAAAAGATAGTGGCAGTTTCGGCAGATGATGGCGCCATGGCGGCGACGACCGTTGTTTGTGTAGCGAGAGAGATTTGGTGGCTTTTTATTCTCTATCAAATGGAAGGCTGGGAGGATGTTTACTACGATATTAAATGGGCTGTTACAAGTAGTATTAAATGGGCTTTTACGAGTAGTATTAAATGGGCTGCATCATTAGTCGAACTGTTACCAATTTAGATGTAAATGCACTTAAATTTCCAGCTTTTAGTTACATTACATGTGTGAGACAATTCTTTCCATTATAAGTAAGATGTTGAATCTGAATTTTTAAGCCTTCTATTAATAGCATGTCCCAAATGCATTATAAAGTAGTATAGATTAATTTAAATTAATGATTAAATCTAACCATTAGATCAAAGTTAAATCAATGGTTATAATTAGTTAATTGGTTGTTTTGTTCTTTAAAGAAATCTTGTTCCGTATGGAACTTCTTTTCGGATATAATGTTAAATAAAAATACAAGTGACGAAATATAATTGTTTACATGTTAAATTTATTCTAATCATAAGATTAGGGGTGGCAATTTCTGACCCGACACGAAACCCAATCTGAAACCGACACGAAAATTAGCAGGTTCGGATTGAGTCTAAATAGATTTTGGGTTGGGTTTGGGTCGACCCATCCAACCCGTTTATTAAACAGGTCAAGTTCGGGTTGGAAATAAATTAAGTGGATCTACCCGCTAACCTGTTTAATATTTTTTTCTTAAATTAACAATTATTTATATTTTATTATACGGGTTAAATGGGTTAAACATGTCGACCCGCAAACCATTTAACATGTTTAACTCGTGTAATGTGACAACTTTTGTATAAAAACGGGTTAAATGTGTCAACCCGTAACCCGTTTAAACTATTCAACCCCTGTAACCTATTTAACCCGCCAACCCAAGTATATATACGGGTTAAATGTGTCAGGTTCGGATTAGGTGTAAACAAGTTAGGGTTGTCATAACTGACCCGATGATTTAAATATGTCAGGTTTAGGTTAGGGTTTTCTAACCCGCCAACCTGCTAACCCGAACCCGACCCGAATTGTCACCCCTACGATGTCTATCTTAGACATTTTACCTACTACCTCCGTCCCATATTTATTGTCCATCTTTCCTTTTTCGGTTGTCCCAAATTAATTGTTCACTTCCATAAATAGATATGGAATATAAATTAAGTTTACCATATTACCCTTATTTGTAGTTATTATTACAAACTTTAAAGAAGTTGGAAATTAATTGATTAAGGGTAAAACTGTCTTTGTGTAAAAAGTAAGAGAGAGAAAGCTGTAAAGGTGATACTTTTCTAAAACTGTGTGTTTTTTGTCTGTGGACAATAATTTTGGGACGGGTGTAGTATTAAATACGGAGTAATGGATAATCTGGTTTTCCCTACACTTAAAAAATTGATTATTATTGTATATCAATAAGAGCTTAGGGCCCGTTTGGTTTGTGAGTATAGAATGGGTTTTGAATTGACAAGACATTTATTATTTGTTTGGTTGGCTCTTTTGAAATGGGGAATGAAGTTTGGATTGAAAAAGTGATAGTTGGCTATGAAAGTGGGTTTCAAATGAGTATATGTATTTTTGTGGGCCATCTTAATTTTTTTCTCTCTGAATACATGTGGACCCTATTATATTCTTCACATTATTTTTTACTATTTTATCATTCAAAGTAATATATTTTATTTAAAATTTATTCTAAAATATATTTTAAAAAAAATATAATTTCTCTCTCCTAAAACTACCTCAAATCCAAATTTTATACAAAATCCAAATCCTAATCCAATCCCACTTGTAAACCAAACGGACCCTTATTGTCCGTTTTCAAACACGTAATCAATCGTAAATAAGCAATCACGCGCACCTTTTAAAATTAACAAAAGTAGCCAAGTAGGCAGCGGACAAGGACATTATTATTATTATTAAATTATTCCTATGCAGATTGTACACGTACACATACACTAGCAGCATCTATTGTCCTGTCTGACTTCAAAGGGTTTCATAACTTAAGCTCAATCATTTTGACCTTCCTTTGTTTCAGGTGATCATCATTTGTATTAAGCGTTTCTGTTGATTCATTTTTTTTTTTTTTCCAACTTTTAGTGCTAGTATGAACACTGAGAAACGTTTTTTGGTTTTTATGAATATAATTTTGTAACCATTTTATTTCCCATGACATATGTTTTTCTAATGTATGCTTGGCAGAAGGGTTGCTTGATTTGATCTCATCTGATCATGGCTGCTGCCTTTGGATTTCAGGTGAGGCCTAACTTTTTTTTTTTTTTTTTTTGGGTACAGTAAATCTTATTAGTAGTGAGTTGAATTTGTGCTTTCTGATTGTAATATGCAGTGCGCAGTCGCTGCCCCTCTTAACAGCAACGACACCTCACTTCACAAATCAATTTTTAAGGTTTGTTCTTACACTTATTGCAGCGCATATTTTTTTTAGCCAAATTTGTTTTCGAAAATAAATATTGAGAAAACTAACGGTTTTGGCCTATTCTATGTCACAATTTCTGTCCAATCTTATATCTAATACATGTAGGTAGCATGTTAGTCTTTCGTGTTAGCCTGTGTTTGATCAAGCTGATCTCACTGTTCATGGCATGCCAAAATCCAATTAGTTTGTTGAGATTTGCCAGTGAGATGGAAATTAGTCATATGACAGAACAATTACATATGCGAGGAATTCCTAGGTGCCATTTAGTTGTAGAAAAATTTTCATCTTTTTCGGTTTCTAAATTTATTGAGAAGGGAATGAGTTTTCTTCTCTAGAGAAGAGTTGAGAATTTTGAAAACCCGTTTAGTTGGAGTTATATTTTTCTTTTTTAAAAATGATAAGAATATTACCTCAAATTGCGACGATGGCGGTGGCGGCGACAGTCGGCGGTGGAGGATGACACGAGAGATTAGGGGTAGAATGTGTATGTGTTTTTTTTGGAGTTGAGAAAAAAATGAGAAAGAAAAAAGTGAGAATGGTAAATGGGCTTTTCAATTTTTTTGTTAAAATTTAGAATATGAGAATTTCATTTTTTTTTTAAATTGTTGGAAAAAAGTGCGACTAAACGCGTTTTCAGTTTTTTCATTTTCTTATGAAAAATTTCTTGGAAAAATGGAGAATTTCTCTCCAACTAAACGCACCCCTAGTTTTCCTGTTATGGATGTGTTTCTGGCAAGTAATGCTGCATCCATGGAGTTTGATATTGGCGTCATTGATTTTGTCATGATATGTTTAGTTAGTTAGGGTCATATTTTATTTTGGGCCTGGGCACATCGAGCCAATAGGTTTTAAATCTACACAATAGTTATGTAAATGTAATATTTACTTTATAGTGATCCTCATCCCAGATCCTGTGGTTGCTGGAAAACATGAAGTAGAACCCATGATGCACTTTACAGTTTGAACAATATTTCAGTATGTGTCATACCTCGGTTAGGCCGCATACATCTGAGTCAAAGACTTGCCCTCCTTGGGTAACCTAATCAAGGAAAACCTCGTCCGTTTACTCAGTTGACACATTTTTTCTTCAAACTTCACCTTTAGAGCGTACACTTGCCAGATGACAATTTTAGAAAAGAAACCCCATTAAGAGTAAAATCCCTTATGTGGCATTTCAAAAAACTCAGTGATCAGATCCGGCACAAAATATTCAAGTAGAGAAGAAAAATCACTATCACTGGCATATTTTTTTTTTTGGTAGACACTTTAAGATCTATAAGGGGTCTGTGTGATTAGTTTCAAAGATATTGGGGACTAACTGTAGAGAACTACACAGGTCTTGTTAATATGTCATGCAAATTCAGAACTTAATTTGCTATTATTCATGACTCAACTGAGTGATGTATGCAAAAATAAGTTAGGTGCTGGTGGATATCGACAAACAGGAATGTCTAATTGGTAAAATTACAGTTGGAAGGGAGTTTTTATGTTTCATCATCGATTGATTTTCTTACTAAAAGAACAGTTTTCGAATTTGTTATTTGTCAGAATGTGAGGTTGGTACTTTGTCATTTAATTCACTTTTTAACATAGTTCAGCAAAAGATGGTTATGTTAAATCATCTCCGTATAACTTGGCTAGCTTATTTATACTGTAATGTGATTGTCGTTTGTCAATTATCTACTGGTATGTCACCTGTGAATTCTTATGAATAGACTAATATTCATATACTGTAAGGAAATTAACCATTTTTTACTGATATCATGTGTATCCATTGAAAAAGCTGCATCTGATATTGTTGCAGACCCAGAAGATTAACTTTTCTTCTGATAAACCATGGACATCTTTATCATCTTTGGAGCTAAAAATGAGGAATACAAGATCAAGATATCAATCCATAGTTTCGATGTCAACCCCACAAGCAGTGAGTGGTTCTAAGGTTTCAGTATCCCCTTTACATCTTGAAGACGCAAAAGAACCTCCTTTGAACACATACAAGCCCAAGGAACCATACACGGCAACCATTGTCTCTGTCGAAAGACTTGTAGGCCCAAAAGCTCCGGGAGAGACTTGTCATATTGTGATTGATCATGGTGGTAATGTTCCCTATTGGGAAGGTCAAAGTTATGGTGTAATTCCCCCTGTAAGTCTAACCTTTCTATATATCACACAAATGTTTACTTCAGTTCTTTAATGCTATTTTGTATAAGACAGGATTTTGGGACATTGATTTTTTGTTGGTTTTCTGATAACAGGGTGAGAACCCCAAGAAACCTGGGGCTCCTCATAATGTGCGTCTTTATTCCATTGCATCGACAAGGTATGGTGATTCTTTTGATGGAAAGACAGCTAGTTTGTGTGTTAGACGTGCTGTCTATTATGATCCCGAGACAGGTAAAGAAGATCCTTCCAAGAATGGTGTGTGCAGCAACTTCCTTTGCGACTCAAAGCCCGGAGACAAAGTTAAAATAACAGGTATATTTTCTTCTAATTCTGTAACATACATTTATTCATTTAAAGAGGGTCTAGTATGATACAATTACTTTGGCAGGTCCATCTGGAAAGATTATGCTTTTACCTGAAGATGACCCAAACGCAACCCACATCATGATTGCTACTGGTACAGGAATAGCTCCATACAGGGGGTACCTCAGGCGCATGTTCATGGAATCTGTACCTAAATACAAGTTCAATGGTCTAGCCTGGCTATTCCTCGGGGTAGCCAACAGTGACAGTCTCCTTTACGACAGTGAATTCAGCAAGTATCTTGAAGATTACCCAGGTAACTTCAGATATGATCGAGCTCTTAGCCGAGAGCAAAAGAACAAGACAGGAGGGAAGATGTATGTTCAGGATAAAATTGAAGAATACAGCGATGAGGTATTCAAACTGTTGGATGAAGGAGCTCACATTTATTTCTGTGGACTTAAAGGGATGATGCCTGGGATCCAAGATACGCTTAAAAGGGTTGCGGAGGGAAGAGGGGAGAGCTGGGAAGCTAAACTTTCCCAACTAAAGAAGAACAAGCAGTGGCATGTTGAAGTCTACTGATCATTTTTACAAACCGATGTGGTCCATGAGTATTTGCATTGCTACCATTAACGTTACATCCTTAAAGGTGATATTATTGGTGGTTATATATCCGCTTTAAAGAATTTGAAGTGTGTGTAACATTATTTTACAAGGTTTGATATGCATGTCCCTTGAAACATTCCTGGTTCATGTGTTTTCTGTTTTTCAAGTTTGCTAAGTTTTTGTTTTGGATTATCACAATATTTGCCGAAAGAATACATGTTTTCGAAAGTTCAATAAACAACCGAAGTAATATCTGTAACATAGAAGGTTTCGTGAGTGTTACTCATTCTTCCTACTGTATAAAGTTCAAATCCTGATATTGACAATAGTTGGTTTTGGCAACATGCCGCATGGCTGTAGCATCAACTTAGTCAAGAGTTATGAAGCGTGGACGTCCGGAAAGGGATATGATATGTCAATTTATGAATGCTCCTACTAGATTTTGGTGGAAAGTTTTTGAATGTTGTTTAGAGGCATACGCATGTACATTCCATATAGTTTGTTATTATTGTATGCCCACACAAAACATTTTACTCGCATCATGTTCACAAATTACATGCTTTCGAAGTACCTAACGATCTTTCACCCCTAGAGCTGATGGTTAGGAATCTAAAGATGAGGTCTAAAGTTCAGAAGCCATAGCTGCAACTCCTTTGGGCTAGAACCGTGAAAGGCTAGTGATTTATCAGACTTCACATTATTACGGTATGATTTTCAGCCTAAGGCTGAACACAATGGCGACCAAGGCGACCTGTGTTTTGCCTGTCAAATCAGCTTTTTCGACAATCTGCAGATGACCAAGTTGCCACAGTGGCATTTTTTTTTTTTTTTTTTTTTTTTAAATAAATAAAACAACAAAGTAGGGATGAACACGGTACCGGTCACAGACCGATCCCGTACCGAATTAGTGGTACCAATTTTTTCTCGAGCATAAATTAGTGGTACCGGTACCGTACCGAACGGGATTCGGATACCGGTACCGGTACCGAAAAATCAGGTTTTTCCTATTTTTTCGGGAATTTCCCGATTTGGTACTGGTCTCTTACTGAATCAGTGGTCCCGATTTTTTTTTCTCCTTATTTCGTAGTCCCGGTACCGTACCGTATATCGGGATCGGTACCGTTTCGGTACGGTGCCGGTACGGTTCAGGTTCGGTTCCGGGATTCGGGTCGAAATGCTCATCCCTACAACAAAGTATTATATAATTTAAAAGAAAACAAAGTATTACATATAAATTAATTTTTATACATTCTCTATGTTTAAAAGGTGAGTTTTTGTTTATTTGTGGTAAAACACTCGGTCGGCTACGCGACCTTCTTCTCCAAAATGTTGTCCAACGATCGATGAAGACCACACTCCCACAATAGGGCGACCGACATTAGACCAACGAAGACCACGAGGGCGATCGAACAACCTAAGGTTTACCAATCAAGTAACCAAATATGGCTTGAGTATATGATGATATAAGGATGTATCATTATCATTCCGCAAAAGAGAAATTGCATAAAGGTATCAAAATACATACCGATTTCTAATGAACTCAAATTTATTTCATCAAAATAGAATTTACATACTAGTTGAATGCAACGAGCAACAAACTGCGCCGCTAACCCTTTTTGAATTGCAAAGCTAACTCTTTTGAAAACTACATTTGTGAAAACTACATTTCTAATTAAAGTATATTACAACGAAAACATTAAAAGGGCTATCATATTTACATTTTTTATGCACCAATGATAACTTTCACTTTTCAAAAACTTGACATTTTTTTTTGGTAATTTCTCAAAAGTTATATAACATAAAATTCAAAAGTTTATTTATTTATTTACTTTTTTTTATTACATTTTACTAGTATAATACATGGTTGAATGAGTTTTTAGCATAAAAAAGCTATGTCCGTAAGACTAGTGGCAATAAAGAGAAGAAGACGCGTCCTCAACCCCTTATCAAGCGTCTAGCTCTATTAGCATCAGTCTCGTAAGACACGTCTTAGGTGTTGTTTTGAGAGAACTGGTCATTCAGAAGACCGAGTTGTGAGAGTTGAGTTGTGAGAGTTATGGTTGTGTGTGTAATTTTGATTTTGGTGAGATATATTTATGTTAAAGTGGGATATATCTGGGTGATGATGTTGGTTTGTTCATTGTAGAGAAATAAGCTAACATGACAGTTAGGGGTGCGCATGGTTAGTCGGTCATTGACTAAAATAGAAACTGAACAGAAATATTCGGTTTTTAGAAAACCCAAAACCGAAACCGTTCGATTTTTTGTGTTCGCCTTTTTCGATTTATTATCCGTTCGGTTTTTCAGTTATTCAGTTTTTAAACCGTTTATATTTGAGCGTGGCCAATTTATACCAAGATACTTGTTTTTTTTTTTTTTTTTTTTTTTTGTAAAAATTGGTTACTTTTCTTTATTTTTTTTTTAATCTAAGCCTGATAATGTTAATCTCATATTTCTACAATTACGCACATATAGACAACACACACACATGCAAGTAAGGGTGAGCATCGGGCCGAAACCGACCTCAGCCTGACCCATCCCGAAACCGACAAGTTGGAAATTCCTAACCGAATCCCGACCCAAGTATATCCCGAGTCCCGACTTCCTGGAAATCCCAACCCGAGTTCCGACCCGACTATAGCTCGGTTTGTGTCGGTCGGGGTCGGTTTGTGTCAGTTTTCGGTCGTTGGTCGATTTTGCTCACGCCTACATGCAAGTGAACATATACATAGTATGACCGTTGTCACAGATGTATTACTATATTGTCAAGTAAATATACACACAAAAATACGCATACAAGCGTTAAGATAAATAGATTATTAATTTACCTACAAAATAAATATGTATTAACATTTAATGAACTCTAAACATTTCATTATTAACATTACTTACCTCTTTTATAATTATTAAAAGTATATAATTATGGACTATATGAGTTCATTAATTGTCATTTGCATAAGTTTGGAATGCTTACATATGGGTTGTGTTTAACAAAACCCAAAACTCATTCTCTTAACGACAACCCTAAGGGCTGTCATTAGCAAAACCCATTATTATATAATAAAACCGATCCCGTTCAGTTTTTACGTTTTAGTTTTTTGACGAAAGCCAAAATTGAACCTAATTTTTCGGTTTTCGAAAAAGTAAAATTAAATCATAGGCTTTTAATTTCGATAGATTGTTTCGGTTCAATTTTCTTCGGTTTGTTTCGGTGGTAATATTACCGCTGGCCTAACTTAGCACTTTGTACATATCACGTGACATCACGTGCACAACTTTACCCTCCCCTGAATCTCTAAACTCACCAGCCACTATTTTCCAAAACACAAAAACCATGTTTTCAACTTGATTGATTCATCTCTTTTCATTTTTTACAATCCTTAAAAAAAAAAAAAATGGATTTTGTAGAATTAGAAGCAATAGAAGGCCTACGTTGGTCATGGAACTCATGGCCAGTTTCATCATCATCCTCAAAAAAAACCCAAGATTTAGTCATCCCTTTATCAATTATGCAAACCCCTTTAATGAAATTTAATGAACTGCCCTTATTATCCTATGACCCTTTACTCTGTTTCCATTGCCACTCTGTTTTGAACCCTTATGCTCGTGTTGACTACCCTTCTCGTATTTGGATTTGTCCCTTTTGTTTCCACAAGAATTCTTTCCCGAGATCTTACGCCGAAATCGGGGAGAATAACATCCCTGCTGAGCTTTTTCCTACTTATAGTACTGTTGAGTATCAGTTGGGTGCTCATCATGGCTTGATGATCACACCTAATGCTCATACTTGGGGGACTAATGCTGGTGTTGGTGGTAGTAATGGGTTGGTTAAGTCGGGTTCTTTTTCGTTTTCGTCTAGTTCGTCGTTGGTGAGTTTGGATCAGAGGGGTGGGGGAGGGGGTGGTGGGAGGGGGTTGGGGGTTGTTGGGCCGTGTTTTGTTTTTGTGGTTGATGGTTGTGCGGGTGAGGATGAGGTTAGGGTGTTGAAGAATGAGTTGTTGTTGATTGTTGCTCAGTTGCCGGAGAATGCTATGGTGGGGTTGGTGGTTTTTGATGCGATGGTGAAGGTGTATGATCTTGGGTTTAGTGAGTGTTTGAGGGTGGTTGTTTTTCATGGTGAACGTGAGCTTTCGACTAGTCAGGTATCATTTGATGTTAGTACTTTGTTGACTGTGTTTAAGTTAAGTGTTAACGTTGGTTAACCATTTTTTTGTTAGCTCCGAGTGTTTGTTTGCAAGTAGATCAAACAGTTAGCTTGCTTCTTTGCGTAGGGCACATCAGTATAGTTCAGTTAATCACATTTGAACAACGAATATATGAATGTAAACTGAGAACCATAAAAAAAACATATAGAATATACGTGGTTTAGTCAATCGGTGTGATAGATGTAGTCAGTCTTATCGTTTTCTGATTAGGATTTACAATTGCTATTATACAACCTAGCAAGTAGTTCAACTTAGAGAAACAGACTCGATCCTAAGGGAAAGAGTGCCGTTAGAGTCCCCTAACCGATCTTTGTTAAGCAAATGAGCCTTGGTGCAGTGAGGTATTTGGGGCTGCGTTAGGTTTTTCTTTTTCTGCTGCATAAGCCTATTTCTATATTGTATCATTCGACAGTCTAAATTGGGTACATCATTTTTACAAGCTGGTATGAGTAGTCTTTTGAGTCTACTTGTCTCTTTGCATTCATATCCATCAATACTTATCACACACTCTAACGAAATGTAGAAAAGCTGACCGCTCTAGTAGTTAAGCTGAAAAAGTTCTAGACTTGACTACACTAATCATAGTATGGTTTATTTTTCTATGTTGAGGGAGGATGAGTTAAAACTTAAAACATACAGGGGGTTCAATAAGAAGGGAATGGGGGGGGGGGGGGGGGTGGGGGGGGGGGGGGGGGGGAGGCTCTGACTTATCACACGAATTAGCATATGATCTGTGCAATACCACCTTAGACAACACATGATACAGCATAGTATATGATGTACTAAATAGATTTTATGATGTAGAAATCATATCTAATTAAATGCCAATACAAGAACAATCACTGAGAACAATGCAAGTTTTACTCGAAACTCTTTGTGGGGGAGTGGGGGTTGTCGTGCCATACATCTGCAGTCTCATAACCCATGGGGATTTTTTTTTTTTTTTTTTTTTTTTCTCTCTCTCTCTCTCTTTTTTATAATTTTTTCTTTCCCTCTAGTTAATTTGATACTACTTACAGAAGTTTAATTTCGTGTGCCAAAAAATTACTGAAATCATAGTGATCCATTAGTTTATTTTATGACGAGTCCCGTCAATGGCACAAGCCACAAGGTATTAGTTTTCAAGTCTAAAGGAAACTATTGACGACAATCCTTCTTAAACCTTGCATTTATGTTCATCGATTTAGTCAAGTCTAAAGGAAAGCTGTAACAGCTGGATCGAAATGTTTCTGAAGAGGAGGTATTTTCTTGGATACAATAGGTTGGATCAGTTATCAAGTCGGCATAGCTAGTAAAGTATACAACTAATGGACAGTAACTGAGCATGAACCTTGTGAGCAAATTGAAACTGGGTCATGTTCAGAGGCTCTGTAGGAAGAAAGATCGCCGCTAAAAAATATGGTGAGTTGGTGACAAAAGATCAGTTTAAAGTTTAAACTGAGTACCTAGGACTTGATCATTACAACTACAAATATATCCTAATACGATCTACCCATGGAAGGAAAGGGGATCAGGTGTCGTACCTGACTTCTTTTATATGGGAAAGGAGGACGGGACACCTAGACTTTATAAGCCACCAACCAATCCCATACTTGGCCGATGTGGGATCATAACAATGTATAGCGACACAACATAGGCATATAGTGGTAGACATTGGCAGCCAATATTTTTTAATAGGTGGGTCTTTTTTGGGTCATTGATTAGTGCTTCGGCTGATTGGGTAACAGCAAAAAGTTTAGTTCAGCTAAAAAGGTCTACACACAACTTGTTTAATAGTAGCCACAAGTGGTAGGCAGTATCTGATAAAGTTATCAAGGTGACATATCATAATTAGATGATGGAGCCTCAACGAAGGTAAAAAAAGGATGTGGTGGATATTAGAGGAATTATTAATCAAACTATGTACACTTGTTTGATGGCGATGTATGAATATAAGAATGTAGATAGCTTTATGCGTTTGGAGTATAAAACGTAGTGAGAGAGGTAATGCGTATAAAGTTGTTCGTGACGATTAGGCACAAAAAGTGTAAGGACATACAAGTACGTTAATATAAGAGAAAGGAGAACTAAGGATACTAGTCACATCAAAGTAATAAAGTTGAGTTTTGTAAGTTTTATAACAAAACTAGTGTGAAGGTAGTGTATGGACAAAATTTGGTAAATTTTTAGGGCCTATTAGTATTCTACGGAGGCCTAGAGAACCCTAGAGACATAGGCACAGTATTATTTTAGTGAATCTTGGATTTGAGAGTACTAATAGTATAATAAGCATATGCATATATCATATAAAGTATGTAGGACTGGTGCTTTTCTCAATTGTGGCTGTTTGCTTAGAATGCTGAAGTGGAAAAAGTTTCAGCTCTTGTGTTTAAGGATGGATGACGAGCTCTATAAGACAGTGGTTACAAATATTGAACCCCCCCCCCCCCCCCCCCCCCCAAAAGTTAAAGTCAATGTTCTCGTGGTCATCGCATTTTTGTGCTACAGCAGTTTAAACTATAGCCAAATAAGCTTACATTAAAAGTTGAGTTTGAAATCAACTAATCACAAAACAAAAACAAACATATAGTGTGAATGAGGGTCAAATAATTTAAATGTTCAACACATCGTCAAGAATGCGGCTTCTTATTGGTTGACTTTTATTCTTGTTGACAAAGCAACACATTTAATATGTTTAAACATTTAATTGATGCCAAAAAATCAATAATGACACCAGGAACTTGAAACTGAATACATAAGCATTATAATACTATTGGATCATAAAGAAACAGTGACAGGTTCAACATGTGCTTTAAGAGAAATAACAGTGGCACTACTTCAATATTATGAGGCAAAATGGTCACTTGATCAGCAGTTTATAGCTTCAAAAAAGTGATGTACAACTATTAGCAGAACTTAGCGGTGGCAGGGGAGGGCTATGGCCATTGTGCAACTAGCGAATATGTTGCTTATAGTAACATTCAGAATGATGCTTTATAATATACAACGTTGCGTTTTGTATATTAAGATGACAAGCTTTAGGATATATAAGTCTAATTACCCATCTAGTTAAATACAAATGTATATGAGTAACAGTTATGCTGTTTTTAAATTATTGAGTTGCTAGTGAATAGTAGCTCTTTAAGTCATATATTACGTATGTTCAAAAGAGTAAATATATAGTACAATCGGTGTAGCGGAAGGGTGAGATGTTTCTTAAGTTATGCCTTTTCGCCTACATGTTGGCTCCTTTCACATTATCTTCTTAAGTTATCCAAAAGAATAACCACATAGAGCCAGAATTCATACCAAGCCACCAAGAAAGTCCATGATTTGTTTCATGCACTAGGATTTCGGGTTTACCTGAATTACACACCCTTAAACCTAAATAATGTAAGCTAAATGACACGTGTCCACATGATTTGTTTCTGAATAAAACAAATTAAGAAAGTCAAACCTGACCTAGATGAGATTTTCATCGTGGCGTGACAAACAGGCAATTTGAACCTTGTTTTCATCTTCACTCATGCACTAGTATTCTTTGTCACTCTTGGATTCTTGTAGGCATTGACATATTGATCTAAAAGATAAGGTTTAAAAACAAGATCTAAATCACCAAATTGGATAGATATCAATGTGATAGTTGTTATTGTGTGTGTGTGTGTTTTTTTTTTTTTTTTTTTGGCTGTGTTTCCTATACGCTTATTAACTGTTTATTATATTCATTATCAGATCATAGATCATCTGGGGATCCATCCTGCAAAGCAACAACTTGGAAAAACGCATGTGGCACAAAAGCATAATTTTATATTACCAGTTTCTGAATGTGAGTTTAACATTACCACGGCCATCGAAGATATTGGACATTCATCACCACTCACACCAGGGCATCGGCCTCCACGGTGTACTGGTGCTGCAATTCAAGTTGCCATAGCCCTTCTTGAAGGATCATCGGTCCCCACTGGGTCCCGTATAATGGTATTCACATCTGGGCCTGCTACCATGGGACCAGGGATAGTTGTAAGTCAAGATCTGAATCAATCGATTAGAACACACCGAGACATAAACGGGGGTCATGCCCCATTTTACAACAAGTCTTGTGAATTTTACAAAAAAATATCAGAAAAGTTAACAGATATATCCATGGTGCTTGATCTATTCGCTTGTTCTCTGGATCAAGTAGGAGTAACAGAGATGCGGCCCCCAGTGGAGAGATCGGGTGGGTTCATGATGATGACAGAATCTTTCGAATCTGATCAGTTTAGAAAATGCTTACGTCATATTTTCAGTCGTGATGATCAAGGGTTTTTGAATATGTGTTTTGATGCCACTATTGAGATAATTACCACAAAAGATGTGAAAATATGTGGTGCTATTGGCCCGTGTGTTTCCATGAAGAAAAAGAATAGTTCTGTGAGCGAAAAGGAGATTGGTGAAGGTGGGACCAACACATGGAAGCTTGGAACGATAACTGATAAAACCTGCATCGCCTTCTTTTTTCAAGTGAGTGAAGAACAAAAAGCACAGCCAGGGACTGCATTTTTTATACAGTTTATAACAAAATATAGACACGGAAACATGGGAATTCGCAAACGCGTAACATCTGCAGCGAGAAGGTGGGTTAGTGCTGGTGCACCAGAAATTGCCGCGGGCTTTGATCAAGAAACCGCAGCTGCAGTCATGGCTAGACTTGCGGTTCATGAAACTCAGAAGAATTTCCCTAGAGAGGTGGTCAGATGGCTCGATAAGGAACTAATTAGTTTTGCATCAAAGTTTGGAGACTATATTCACGAAGATCCATCATCTTTTCGTCTTTCTTCTAATTTCTCACTTTACCCTCAGTTCATGTATCATTTACGAAGGTCTCAGTTTATTGATGTGTTCAACAGCAGTCCTGACGAAACCGCGTTTTTCCAGCTGATGTTAAACCGTGAAGGGGTCGTGGGGTCATTAATAATGATACAACCGACTCTTTTCCAATATTCATTTGACGGGCCTCCTATTCCTGTTCTTTTAGATGTTTGCTCGTTGTCTCCGGATGTAATTCTGCTATTTGATTCCTATTTTTATGTTGTTATTCACTACGGGTCAAAAATAGCACAATGGAAGAAAATGGGTTATGATAGGGACCCAAACCATGAAAGTTTTAGAAAGCTGTTGGAAGCACCAGCGATCGAAGCAGAGCAGCTAGTGGCTCAAAGGATTCCTGTTCCGAAACTGGTGAAATGTGAGCAGCATAGTAGTCAGGCTAGGTTTCTTTTAGCAAAGTTGAACCCTTCGGCTACGCATAAGTCGAGTTATGTTGATGGGTCTGAGGTTATAATGACAGATGATGTAAGCTTGCAAGTTTTTCTCGAGCATTTGCAAGAATTGGCAGTTCAGGGTTGACTGATAGTCATTGTTGTTGTATAGATACATTTTCGTTTTGGTATTCACTCGAGTAGAATCCAAGTATAGGAAGAAGTTAATGTGTACTACGACTACATTTGAGGCAGTTTTGATAAATTGTAGAAAATGATCCTGAATTGTTTGCTGTTTGGTTAACTTTTGTCTATAGAGTATCAAGCTGATCAAATCTATGCGTCAGAGACGGTATCTCATGCAGAGTGCACGTGTCGTTGGTTTTCGGTCATCCTGTAACAGAAAACAGGTTAGCAGGGTTACTCTCATAAAGGGTGTTTGCTATTCTTTGGAAGATTTGAATAGTACTAGTTCATATCTACAAAATTTCTATCTTATTTGAACATCCTAGTGTTTAAGCCTCGTTGTCTGCCAAAGATGGAGCTACATAGAGCAGAGAGGGAATCATATGATTTTGCAAAAATCATTGTTCAAATCCTATAATTTTTGCAAAATTTAGATAAACATGGCTATGAGGTGTGTGTTAAAGAAATTAGGATATGCTTAAAATTTTGTACTTAACCATTTAAGGTGGTGATCATCAGCCACCTTGGGTGATTTTGATTAAAATCAAATGTTTAAGCATGTCCTTAGAGCTATTAAACCTTATATGCGGCCCAGTTTAGACACCAATTGTGTTTTAGTTTTCGTAGGTTTTATGGTTCAGGCCTGTGGGATAGTCTTAGCGCAGGTCCTTGTTTGGATCAGATTTATGTTTTAGTTTCTGTTTTGTTTTTCTTTGTGGTTTTGCTTTTTCTTGTTTTCTTTCGTTTGAGGCTCACTCTTTTCAATTTTCTTGTTAAGAAGGTGGGTTGCCATTTCTTTTGTATTTTTTTCTTGGTCGGTCCTTTATGAATGTTGCCTTTCTAAAAAAAATAAACATTTTTTTCAGTTATGAAAATGTTTGATTTCATATACAAACATTACTGTCAACATCTGATGTAACCACGGGCACTGTACTTAGTGTAGGCAGTGACGGACCCAGGGTGGGTCCTGGGAGTCTCTCGATACCCATTGATTTTTTTGGCGTAGTGTTGATTTTATGTCATTTCGTCCCTGATTGTAGGAATTGTATGTGTTACGTTGACCAGAAAATAAAGCGAGAAAGATTTATCTTGTTGCGTAGATGGCTTTCGATAGACCTCAAATTGTTGTCATTGTCAAGCGATAATTAGTTTCCACTTCAGCTCCGGCCGAGAAATTCCCTTGTAGTCATAGGAAACTCAAACGTAAGCTAGAACCGGAGTTCTTAGCTTATGCACTCTGAATTTTGATACCGGGACTTTGTTTATTCTTGCAAACCAGTTATTTGCCTAAGAAACATAACACAGTTAAAGCACAAGGTACGACCGCGTTATTGCCTGTGTTGTCCATTTATGGCGTGAGTCACCATACCGGTGGCGCCATAAGGTCTCGCACCGTGACCATTTCTCAAGTTATAGGTTTTTTTGTTTTGTGTTCTTTTCTTTTTTTAATGGGTTTGGCCGTTTGGGCCTAGGTTTGTGTTTGATTTGTATTTAGTTTTATGCATGGGTTTTTGCCTTTTGGTTTTAGTTTTAGTTTGAGTTTTTGGTTTTATATTTTTTGTTTTTGTGATGTTGCAAGTTCCAGCGAGGAAGCAAAAGTAGGATTTTGGTTTTTTCACTTATACCTTTAGTGATATAGATGTTTACGTAATTAGTCCACCATTGTTTATCTTTTACATAAGTAGTCTTTGGTAGTTTTGCATTGTTTGTCCTTGAATTCAACTTGTTACTTTATTAGTCTTAAAATGTATAAAATTTGGTTTAAATGTAATGTTTTGTTATATTTAAATGATGTAATGTTTTTATTTTGATGTGTAATAATGAAAAAGAAAAAATGTGAGGCTCGGGAAAGTCTTATAACTTCACTGATGAGCGAGGTTGTTTTTGAATTGAGTTATAAGTTTTGAGTTATAAAGTGAAAATCTGATGTAAAAATAGTTTTGCTATAAAACGAAGCTATGGCTCACGACCTCACACCTACTGCTCTTACAAACATTGATCTATATAAGCAATCTCAATAAAAGCACGACACTTGTAGAAGAAATCATAATTGTTGTCCGTTTGTCAAAGTCTACAAATGTTAAATACTCTATATAAGTTCATCTCATATTAATGATTTACAAGACCTATTTTTCGTCTGCCTATAAAAACAAGTACGTGTTTGCTTTTGGTGCCAATGGGCAATCAGCATTCGACTTTATATAGGTAACAGACATCTGACTTTATTTGTTACCATAAATCGATAATCGTTAAACATTTCATACTAATAATAATACATCACGCATTATGCGGTATGTAGCAGTTGCGGTGTTATAAACATGACAAAGAAAATGTTAGACATGAAATATGTATGGTTTCCTAAGAACTATTTTTGGTCTTCACACACTTTATATTGTTCACCTTCTCATCACCTTCTCATCGGTTAGTAACTACCATTGACAAATAGCACTTAGGTATGTTTGGCACAAGTAGGAGCGGGAGCGGATTGCTGGAGCTGGTTGCTGTAGTATGTGGCTGGAGTTTTTTTTTACATGCTAGTACAACTAGCATTTCATTTAGTAGCTAATTTTTTTAACAAGCTCCTTCAAGCCGTGTCAGCCAAACGAGAGTTATTTTAAATGGTAGCTTATTTTTCTAAAAAAATAAGTTCATGGTACGATAAGCTCTCTTAAGCTCGTGCGCCAAACATAGCCTTAATCTTTGAATATAGGATGATAAACCTATAAAGATAATTAATTTACAAACAAACTAAATCTGTGGTTCTAAATTACTATTATTTTCTTCGGCTAATGGCTTAATAATGTATCATAGTTGTCATGATTTCTTTTTATATGTATCGAACAAATTTTTTTGCTATTCTATGTAGTAAACTTGCTTTTTTGGTATTTTTTGTGTATTTTATAACCATTTTACCCTTCATTTTATTAACTCGGGAAGAGCAAAATGGTCATAAAATACAAAAAAAATACCAAAAACTGTAAGTTTAGTACATAGAATAAAAAAAAAAAAAAAAAAAAAAAAAAAAAAAAAAAAAGGTTCGATACATGTAGAAGGAATCATGACAACTATGATACATTTAGAAGTCATTATCCTTATTTTCTTTCTATCATTGCTGAAGGAAAAGATGTAGTATTTTAAAAGGTCGACACTAAAATATTTTTTCTGAATAAAATAATTATATTTAAAAATTTTAAAAGATGTTTTAATTTTTGTTAACCATGAATAGTAATTTTGAAGTATAGCTTATTGTATGGAATTATAGATTAAGTGATTGATTTTTAGAAAAAGCTGTATAACAATTAAAATAAAAGTGTATTTAGTTGTATAAAAATTTCATTAATTTTCTATTTAAAAAGAAGAGTATTTATCTCTAGAAGAAAAGTGCTATGGAGATAAATTTACAAAAAATGTTTTAACGATATTTTTGAAAGGAAAATATAGGAAAGAACTAGACGAATACCCGTGCATAGCAACGAGATTTTCTAAAGCGGTAGATAGTTTATTGACAAAAACAATTTATAGGTTATAAACGAAAAATAATAAAAGTTTGAAGATTTGGGAATTAAACATAATGTTTTGAAACCCGGTTTGACCGGGGTTGTTCAACCGGTTGAACCGTTCCGGGTGAAAAATGAGTCGATTTAAACCTGGTCAACTTGTTAGGTTGGGTCGAAAACGGGTCAAATTAAACTGGGTCAACTCGCCGGGTTTGAAGAGTCCCGGGTCAACCCGGTTTGTGTTTTATTTGGTTGTATTTAATTTGATAGATTTGTTTTTAATTGGTTGTACAATGTAAATAAATCATTGTACTTTTAAGTAATGGATAATGTTTTGAAACCCGGTTCGACCCGGGTGGTTCAACCGGTTGAACCGTTCCCGTCGAAAAATGGGTCGATTTAAACTGGGTCAACTTGCTAGGTTGGGTCAGAAATGGGTCAAATTAAACCGGGTCAACCCGCCAGGTTTGAAGCGTCCCGGTCAACCCGGTTTGTGTTTTAATTGGTTGTATTTAATTTGGTAGATCTGTTTTTAATTGGTTGTACAATGTGAATAAATAATTGTACTTTTAAGTAATGAGGTGTTTTAATAAGAGTATTAATTACATTTCACTTTTCTCTCTCATTTGACCATTATTGAAAACTCAACATTTCTTGAAAACTCAACATTTCAATTGTTGACCATTTTTCTATTATATGTAGTAAAGATGAAGAACTCTTTTCAAATTTCTAGTTAAATTTTGAAAATTAAAGTATTCATTTTTTTAGAAGAAAAAAAATAAAAAATAAAATAAAAAAACTGTGACCAAACGGGTTTCACTTTTTCTAGTTTTTAATGAAAATTTTCCTAAATTTTTTTTAAAATATAATGGATTATCACGAAAAAGCCGAAAATATATCTGAATATTTTCATTAATAAGTTTCAGCTACAACTAATTCGTCAAATAGCTTTATAAAAATATAAACTCAATCTTTTGGCTTATAATATAAGCCCTAGGCCCAATCATTCCGCCAAACATATCCAAAGTCTACAAATGTTTAATACCTTAGATGACTAGGCTAGTTGGCCCCAACCTACTAATCTCATATTAATTAGGGTAAATTGCAAAAATGGTCCTTGACGTTCCACAAAATAGCAAAATTGGGACCGAGACAAAAAGTAGCGCAAAAAAGACACCAACGTTCCACATTTTTGCAAAATCGCCACTGAGAGGCCTTTTCCGTTAGCTTCCGTTAGTTTTCCTCGTTAAGTGCAGTGAAATGACTAATATACCCTCGTCTTCTTCCCCATTTGAATTTCTTTTTAATTTATATTTAACTTTAATAAAAAATGAAGAACATCAAGAGCAAAAACCCAGGCATTCAAATCAAAACCCAGATCCAACAATATATAACTAACATTTTTTTCCTTAATCTCATAATCCATAATACTTTAAACTGAGGAGGGTCAATGCTTAGAACCATTTTGCTCAATTTTTACTTGAATACCTCACTTCTTTTTGCTAATTATTACAGTTTCAATATGTGGAAGTGTTTGGTTGTGGCTACTACTTTGTCTTCTGTTATATCACACTAACTCTTATTTTCAATTTTAAACAGGATTTAAGAAAATGTATACAGCCTTATTTCCTTCGCCGTCTAAAAAACGAGGTGTTTCGTGATGATGGTGGTTCAAATACAGCTAAGCTTTCTAAAAAGAACGAGATCATTGTATGGTTAAAATTATCGAGTTGCCAGGTACCGTTAATAAGCATTCACCCATATAAGAGTAATAAGAAATGGTTTTATGATTTGTTTAACTTCAGCATATGTTTTCTAAAATCTAATCTCTTTTGGTTGCAGCGGCAACTATACGAAGCCTTTTTGAAAAGTGAAATTGTTCTTTCAGCATTTGATGGTTCCCCTCTGGTTTCTCTAACGGTACTGTTGTTTGTTTATATGTTAGTTATGTCATTATTGCCTTTTTGATGGTGCCTTCTTCTGTATATTTGAAACAGATATTGAAAAAAATATGTGATCATCCACCTCTCTTAACAAATAGAGCTGCTGAAGATGTTTTAGAAGGGATGGAATCAGTTCTAAATCCAGAAGATCACAGTGTTGCCGAAAAATTAGCAACGCACATAGCAGATACTGCAGACAGATACATAGATGAAAACAATGACATTCTTTCATGCAAGATCTCCTTTATAGCTTCTTTGCTTGTAAAACCCAGATTTTCTGAACGCGTAAAATACCTAAAATACCCTTTAATTTTTGAACTTTTGAAGAACGTATAATGACGTACAACCAAAGTATTTATATGATAATACTTGAACATTCGGCGACATTTGGACCCTACAACTTAAGATAAATAAGGCTATAAATTATGTTATACATTCTTTTAAGCTATGTCACATTTTTAAGACATGTTACATGCCTAATAACTTATATGGGCCGAACCTTCCTTTTGTACCAAACGAATCAAAACCTAAAACATATCTAAATACATGATTACACTAAGTATGGTATGGACTCAATACAATCCCTTTGATTTTGGTGATTTCCTCATTTAAACAATCCCCTCACACGGTTATCCTATATACCGAATCAAGAATATCACAATACATATATTTTACGAAGCAGAAACTTAACAAACCCTAAAACCATAAACACCACCAAACCGGCGGCTGGCTTTTCTCCATCTCTGATCGACCAAAAAAAAAACAATGCTAAGGAGGGTTTTTGTGTGTGTTTGAAGGTAAGCTAGGTGTGGCTTATTGCTGGTTCGACTTGGCCTACGTACGTAGGATTTCATTCGCATCATTCTGTTTGAAATAGGTGGAATGAGGCATGGAGATGCTGCTCGACTAGGACTTGGAGATGGGTTATTGTTTTTATGTTCGAGGGTTAGGTTCTGTTTGGTATGGTGATGAGTCGATGGGTATTCGATCCTTGCTTCTTTTCTTCTCACGGAATACGCTTCGAGGGTATAGTGAATCAACCTTGTTCATTCTTTTTATTATTTCTGTTTCTATCATGTTTTATGTTTTCTTATCGACTATAAAACATCACATGAAATCATAAGATATGAAATATAATTGTGTGTCATATGGAATCAGAAGGGTGTCACGGGTTTATTTTGTATCGCGAGGTATATGTTGTGATATGTGACGTCTCGTGAACTGTTTTGGTATCGTGTATGTGTGAGTCGTATTGAGTCATGTTCGAACGACTTTTGGTCGTCAATAATACTGCATAAACAATCCTAAGAATCTGTTTTAGAATAGACGTAAACGAAGCGTACAAACATGAGTTAAGCTAAATAAAATGGAAGGGAAGCATGCGTATAAATATCTATAACATGAATGATAAAACACTTATGTCAGTATGGAGTTCTTTTGTCTATTTGAATCAGTTGCATGCATGTTGGATTTGATCCCTTATATACATGTTAAAACCTCGAAGTAACTTAATAAAATCTGAAAGATCAGCATGCATGGCTGTTAAAGTAAACTAGAGGGTGTTTCGGTTTTGTTATTTCATGTATGTACGTTGTGTTTCATGACTGTCAAATGGCGATGTGGTGTGCGTTGTGTTTCGAACGTATAGGCTGAATAGGGTGTGTTGTTGTGTGTATCGTATAGGCTGGTAATCAAGTCTTAGGTGTGATCAAATAGGGTGTGGTGTGTGTGATAAATGTGTCAAGTCAAAGAGATATAAAGCATGCAAACATGAGTCGTTTTTGGTTTTGTTTTGGTTCGCAAAGATGGGTAACGAGAAGGGGTAAAGGGTGTGTCTCGTTAAGTTTGTGAAGAAATTGAGTCTCGGTTTTGTTGTGTTAATATGGGTCGAATAAAATTGGGTTTTGGTTTCTAAATAAAATAAGTTCGAATGAGTTTCATGGTGGTGTATTCAGAATACATAAAATGTTAATATGCATATATGAAGATACAAGTGTGCGTGTGATGCAAGGTTGTTTTCACAAATCTGTCTAAACACTAAGTTGGACACCTATTTGTATGAATTGCATTTTAAACCCTAAACTTTGCTCTTTTGACACTCTGAACCCTAAATTATCATAA
Source organism: Artemisia argyi (assembly GCA_030686995.1). NCBI lineage: Eukaryota > Viridiplantae > Streptophyta > Magnoliopsida > Asterales > Asteraceae > Artemisia > Artemisia argyi. The sequence goes on along the minus strand of CM060697.1, from coordinate 14,835,841 downwards.
GTTGTCATATTAAACCCTAACCTATTATATCGGTCATTCTAATCCTTAAAGATTATATAATTGTCATTATAACCTTAAAGTATTAAATTACCATTCAGGAAAAACTTAATAAATATTGAAAGTTACTAATTCGGGAAATTTACTAATTCGGAAAGTTACTATATTTGGCAAGTTACAAAAAAAATGGAAAGCTTTTAAAAATAGAAAGAAACATAAAATGAGTAGTCTGATTTAAAATGAACTTATAAATAATAAGACGATCATTAATTCGTGTAGATGTGCTGAAGAATGAGTGACTTCCTATTCTTGTGTTATGGTTTCGTTGGCGGTTTAAGGTACAGATATTCTAACCTTTCAGTAAGGTTTCTTATGACTCATGATTCGTTCTATTTCCACTATTCTGATTTCTGATCTTTATACGTCTGATATCATTGGTTCATTTAATAGTATAATTTTGTATGAAGACCCTTTTAAAAATATACCCTGATGACCTTTCAGAAAAACTATTTTTGAAATGATTTATGTGATTATGATACGATGCCAATTTTATAAGAAGGTTTTATGACTTTTATAAAATGTATTTTTAAATGAATACTTTTACGATAAAAAGGTTTTAAATAATTTTTAAAAGTCCTTAATATGTTTTATTCTCTAAAATTTCTCATGACTTTCTTTAACATTGTTTGATTATTTAACTTCAAATTTTGAACATTTGCTATGAACCCTTTTGCTATTATGAACCTTTGATTTGAACCTCATGATATGAATCTTTGATTTGGACCTTTTACTTGAACCATTGCTATGATCCCTCTGTATGATCCAACTCTGACCGATCCATTACTGTTATGATTTGCTTTGATATTTGTTGTATGCTATATTCCATTTCTTATAGCATTTCTATGCCCGTATATGCTGCCCATTATTTGATTAAATTGTAGCCAGTCATGGGGAGTCCATGGCCATGCCACTAATGCACCAGTGGTATTGACACTATCTGTGGAGGTGGGTTTTTGTCCACAGCGTTCCCTATTATGCTATAGCACCATGGCCATTATTATTATTATTGTATGTATGCTTAGCCTAGGACTTGGTATATGTATATTTGTTTTTGCAGGGAGCGTATGGATGCATCCTAGGTACTTTGTTTAGTATAATTTGGTGAATGGACTTGTGTGTGTGCAATACACCCCATTTCACATTTGGTATATCGGAGTCTGCAGCTCCTATGTACACTATAATATATGTTTGTTGGGCATTCCTATTAGTTCTACTTTTCTGTGATCTTTATAGTCATGCCATCTCTATTGTGATTAACTTATGCTTGCTTTATTTCGTTTGCCTACACTTATGATTCATTTTTTTCCTTTGATTCATTTGATATTCCTTACCCGCATTCCCTTTGATCATATTCTATTATATGTTTCATATTCTTTGATTTCTATCTCATCAGGTTCGCTTGGACTTATGTCTTTTCACATTCGTTTTCCTTTTTGTTATTGGTTTTCATTTGTTTATATCTGTTCACTGGGCTTTTTAAGCTCAGCCGCATTTCTTTTCCTGCGGCAGGTTTTAGAAGGAAGCTGGGTTGAGGGAAGAGTGCTTAGGAGCTCTTAGTGGACTACACTGTTGATAGCTTTCTATGGATTAGATTTGGGCTTAGAGTTATTTTGTTATTTGTTTGTATTTAGTTTGGAAGTTGTAATACTCAGATTTGCTTTGTAACCCTTGTATTAATAATGTATTTCCGTTTGCTTGTGTTCTGATTTGACCCCAAAATGTTACACTTTAGCCCTTTTCGGGTTGGGGTGTTCCAATTTTGGTATCAGAGACAGGTTTAATCAGCGGATTTAAAACCCGTAGAGCTTAGGCTATGACCTGTGAGTATTAGGCCCTCTAAGTTGTGCACCATAAGAGTTAGGGAACAACCATTGTGAACTTGCTTTAGGATTGCCACTCTGAAACTTAAGTTATGACCGATGAGGATTGGGTAGACTATAGGGCATTTGTTAAGTATCCTTGCTTCTGCATTCACTCTGATTCGTGCTTTGCTCTTAGTTAAGCTCTTTTAAGATTTTTCCTTCCGGAGATTTGAAACTTATAAGCCTGCACAACATGAGATTAGTGACCATGTAAGTTTAGAATGTGTTGAGAATTCAGCAGTAGTGTTTGACATTACACAATCTTTATTTTCTTTTGATTCAAACCTCTGATTTAGTTGTTAACCCTTTAGAGGCCTCTTCGTGCATTCTGAGAATTCGTATGACCATAATGTGTTTGATACATTCTGTGACTTCTCTTACTTTTGCTAAACATATCTAAGTCTCCCTACATTATTAGATTCTGCCCTACCCATTTCAATTCCTATGAGAAATCTGGTGGTGATTAACCATGGGTATAGGAATGTTTCCCTCACTTCTGAATGATAAGATTTGCTATGCTGATCCGTCTTTCCTTGGAAAGTTAAATTCGATGTCATTTTGATATGGACTGGTGGACTGAGCATCAAGATGCTAACTACTGTCATACTACGTCTCTCATTTGACATTTTGAACCACTCTAATTTATTTTGCCATGATTCCTGATTATTAAACTTTTGTTATCCTTACCACCCTGGAAACTCATGCATTACTTTCGCAGTTGTGAAATTTTCCTAGCATCTATTCTTGTACATCGTGGGAAGAATCTCACTTTGAGAGTCATTTATAATTTGAATATTCCGATGTAATCCATGAATGAACCACCAAGATTTGCACCAAACTATGAAGTTGCTTTGACCTAATACTGAAAGATGGTTTAGTCACGACTCGAGGTTGAATATGATTTCCATAAAGGCATGTTTATATGATGCAAGTATTATGACGCCTGGCCAACGTGATAATAATTACATCATATAACTTGAACTTATAGGGATCATAGGATGTCTTTGAGAAGTGCATGAAAACAGTAAAGTTCGATGAGAAAGAACCCTATCCGTATAGAGCGATGTTTTGCCTGATTTGGAAACTCCATATTCAACAGCACCAGTCGAATTGAGAGAACTGGAGGAGCAGCAACCAAAAGCTATGAAATAGCTTGTGTGTCTTAGTGTATCTCTTTGAAGTGTTTCAGTCTTATTCACAATGAAGAAGGATAAGAGCAGGAGACTTGTATTGACTACTTGATGCTGAATCGTATTTCTTTTAGGAACCATCATCCCCTACCTCGAATCGACGATGTATCTGATTAGCCTTAGTACGGGAGTTTTATTTAGATGGAGTTATGGCTTGAAGTTATTTCTGGAATTGCCTTATGACTGCCAGGGATGCTAATAGTATTAGCTGATGCTTTGACTGTTTTATGGACTTGATGAATCGTGTCTTCGTGGGTACTTTGACAAATTTGTCATAGTATGACATCTTAGTACATTCAGAGATGAAGAAGGAACATGAGAATCATTTTTGTATTATGCTGGAAATATGAGGATCATTTGTGTATTCTAGAAGCATGACATTGGTTGGAAGATGTTCACCACTTGCATTACCGTAGACGAACTTTATGAGTAAGGAAGAGAAGCTTCGCTTGGATGAAGAACGGAGTTTTGGAAAAGCTAAAATAGACATTAGCTTCCATAACTTCCGATAAGTATCAATTTTGAGACGTTTCGCGAAGAGACTTGTTCATGCCCTTATGCAACAAGGAGGAGTTATTGCTTATGCATCAATACAGCTAGAACCGTTGAGGAGAATTATTCAATGCGTGACCTGGAGTTGGCGGCAGAGGAGTTTGCTCTCAAGATTTGAAATCATATCTTTCATAAAGATGAAATCAAATTACAGATTTTAGGAACTGAGGAGCAAGATGACGAAGCTATGATCTGTGAAGACTGTGAAGAAATTGTTACAATGAGGATACAATCCTATTTTTTTTCCCGCTTGGTTGTACTAAGATGTGTAAGGGATCTAAAGCAGGATTTGAATTTTCATGAACCTTGGAACGAAATCCCCGCAAACACTTAAGAAGGTTGACAAAATTTGAGTTATGGTGGATCGTTTGATTTAGTCAGCTCGCTTTTGCCTATTGGATGAGTATTCAAGTTTGCATAGACCATTTGGAAAGAAGATTATTCAACTGCATGGCGCACTTGAAGTGATCGTGCCAGATATTTGCGTTTTACCTCTCAGTCTCAAAAAGAACTACTTGAGGCTTAAGGGACCAGACTCAAGTATAGTAATGCTTTTCACCTCCAGACCGGTGGGTAAACAAAACAACTATTCGAACTTCGAAGAAGTGAACCAGGAAAGTTGATGAGTGTTTAGTCTGATTGTGTTTGCTCATTAAGATCGATGGCTTGCAAGTGACAAAGTTTATCCTTTCAAATAGTGTATGAACGGAGATGTAGGACACCTTCGGGTTGAATTAAGCCACGAAGCTGCTCATTGAATGTTTGGAGTTGATTACAATGACTGATGGATTAGTTATCATTATGGAAGAGGAAGTTTAAAATTTTAGACAGAAATTTGTGTCCCGTATGATGTTTCCATATAGTAGAGTTAGAAGTGTGGACATTAAGGAAGCTTGGGTTCGTGATACGCTAGTCCTTGGATTCATTCTTATCAGTGCGGTTATTCTACCTATCCCATGATGTACTCTGGTATGATTCGACACTCCGGTATATGATTAGTTAATCGTTAGTACGAATAGGCTATCAACCGTTTTAGGAAACTTTTGGTATGTCTGATAATTCAATATATGTCTCTCTGATTCCTTTTTACAAGTCCCTTAGTACGTTAAGAACCTGAATTGATTCGTGAAGTTTTTACCATCTAGTATCGCTTTCGTATTCATCCCAAATTCTCATGATGTTCATGTATCTCTTTGGGAGATTGCGACTATCATCTGCTTCATGTTTCTTTCGTATTCGTTGGATCAAGTTTGTTTTCCGTGGACAGCCCAGGGCTATCCTATTTTGTCTGGATCGAGTCATGAGAAACTTTTCCGTTCGTTAAAATCTTTTGGAGAAACTATTCTGAGTGAGTTAATCATTTTCATTTCATTTCGTCGTTTGGTACGTTTCCGTTTGATCCTTTCATTTCATTTTCGCGGACGAAAATTTCTTTTACAGAGGAAGAATTGTAAAACCCAGATTTTCTGAACGCGTAAAATACCTAAAATACCCTTCAATTTTTGAACTTTTGAAGAACGTATAATGACGTATAACCAAAGTATTTATATGATAATACTTGAACATTCGGCGACATTTGGACCCTACAACTTGAGATAAATAAGGCTATAAATTATGTTATACATTCTTTTAAGCTATGTCACATTTTTAAGACATGTTACATGCCTTAATAACTTATATGGGCCGAACCTTCCTTTTGTACCAAACGAATCAAAACCTAAAACATATCTAAATACATGATTACACTAAGTATGGTATGGACTCAATACAATCCCTTTGATTTTGGTGATTTCCTCATTTAAACAATCCCCTCACACGGTTATCCTATATACTGAATCAAGAATATCACAATACATATATTTTTACGAAGCGGAAACTTAATAAACCCTAAAACCATAAACACCACCAAACCGGCGGCTGGCTTTTCTCCATCTCTGATCGACCAAAAAAAAAAACAATGCTAAGGAGGGTTTTTGTGTGTGTTTGAAGGTAAGCTAGGTGTGGCTTATTGCTTGTTCGACTTGGCCTACGTACGTAGGATTTCATTCGCATCATTCTGTTTGAAATAGGTGGAACGAGGCATGGAGATGCTGCTCGACTAGGACTTGGAGATGGGTTATTGTTTTTATGTTCGAGGGTTAGGTTCTGTTCGGTATGGTGATGAGTCGATGGGTATTCGATCCTTGCTTCTTTTCTTTTCACGGAATACGCTTCGAGGGTATAGTGAATCAACCTTGTTCATTCTTTTTATTATTTCTGTTTCTATCATGTTTTATGTTTTCTTATCGACTATAAAACATCACATGAAATCATAAGATATGAAATATAATTGTGTGTCATATGGAATCAGAAGGGTGTCACGGGTTTATTTTGTATCGCGAGGTATATGTTGTGATATGTGACGTCTCGTGAACTGTTTTGGTATCGTGTATGTGTGAGTCGTATTGAGTAATATTCGAACGACTTTTGGTCGTCAATAATACTGCATAAACAATCCTAAGAATCTGTTTTAGAATAGACGTAAACGAAGCGTACAAACATGAGTTAAGCTAAATAAAATGGAAGGGAAGCATGCGTATAAATATCTATAACATGAATGATAAAACACTTAAGTCAGTATGGAGTTCTTTTGTCTATTTGAATCAGTTGCATGCATGTTGGATTTAATCCCTTATATACATGTTAAAACCTCGAAGTAACTTAATAAAATCTGTAAGATCAGCATGCATGGCTGTTAAAGTAAACTAGAGGGTGTTTCGGTTTTGTTATTTCATGTATGTACGTTGTGTTTCATGACTGTCAAATGGCGATGTGGTGTGCGTTGTGTTTCGAACGTATAGGCTGAATAGGGTGTGTTGTTGTGTGTATCGTATAGGCTGGTAATCAAGTCTTAGGTATGATCAAATGTGGTGTGGTGTGTGTGATAAATGTGTCAAGTCAAAGAGATATAAAGCATGCAAACATGAGTCGTTTTTGGTTTTGTTTTGGTTCGCAAAGATGGGTAACGAGAAGGGGTAAAGGGTGTGTCTCGTTAAGTTTGTGAAGAAATTGAGTCTCGGTTTTGTTGTGTTAATATGGGTCGAATAAAATTGGGTTTTGGTTTCTAAATAAAATAAGTTCGAATGAGTTTCATGGTGGTGTATTCAGAATACATAAAATGTTAATATGCATATATGAAGATGCAAGTGTGCGTGTTGATGAGTGTGTAAATACTCATCATTTTTATCGTATCTGAACTGCCAAAACATCCAAAAACACTCAGAAACGCATCAAAATACAGAAATTATTCCAAAAGTGTGTTTTATATGTTGTAGATGCAAAATGTTTAAAAACAAATGAAAAACGAACAAAGTTTGCACAATTGGCAGTTTCAGTCCCTCAAGTTTCAAAAATTGACAAAACTAGTCCCTGGAAGTTTGAAATGAAAGAAAAGTCAACCCAAGCCCTTTGGAATTCAAAAATTGTAAAAACAAGTCCTTGGGTAAAAAGTTTGAGAAAATTACATGTTTGGCCCCTCAAAATCCAAAATTGGCATAAAAGGTCCCTGGAGTTTCAGAAAATGACAGATTTGGTCCCTGGTGGATTATTTTGGATGGAAAAGTCAACATTGGTCCATGGAATTCATAAATTGCCACTTTCAGTCCCTGGGTAAAAGATTTGGAGAAATTACATATTTGATCCCTAAGGTTTCAATTTTGGCAAAAATAGTCCCTGGAAATTTCATTTTGGGAAATTAACAAATATTGGTACTTGGGAATATGAGACTTGGCGATTTTGGTCCTGGTAAATACTTGGGGAAAATACCACAGCCCACCCTCAACTTTAAGCCATTTACAAATTTAGTCCTTGTAGTTTTAATACTTAAACTAAATAAACAAACAAACCAAACCACCCTTTAGCCCATAAACCATTACCTGATCCAAACAGACCCTGATCCAATCCTTAGCCCACCCCAAGCCCATCAACACAAATAAAAAAACCCACCCCGTTTTTAATAACTTCCCTCCAGTCAACCCTCCATTGACCATCCACCTCACCCCCTAGCCTCCATAGCCTGCTAACACAACTCACCCTCATCATCACCTTCACTGCAACACTCAACCTTTCCCTCCCCCCTTGCCACACCAAACAACAACTAAGCTCCAAATCCCTCCCTGGCACAAGAAATCAGACCCTAGTTGCAAAATTGGTTTTCCCGCCAAAAATGATGTGAAGGGCCAGGATCAATTCAACTCATCCTACGGCCATAAATGGAAGTGGGAAAGAGAGTGGACCTCCTAAGGAACTATAAAAGTCAAGGAAAAAGCAGAAGAGAGAGCTAGTTAGCTAATTTAGTTAAGTAGTGTAGTTCTTATGTCGTAGTGATATTTTTTCCTTTTTCAGTTGTCTTCCTTAGTTAAAAACGGTTGTAATCAATGTTGTTAATGTAGTATCAACTTTATTTAAGCTCAATTCTAAGTTTTCTTTACTGAATTTAATTTATGCAATTTTACCTTAAAAATCTCATGTTACTTCAAAGTTGTTAAAAGTTGTTGTTATTTGATTGTTTAAGCTCACACAAGTCACCTGTAAGCTTTCATAAGTTTAGAAATCATCTAAACTAGTTTTAGGTTAAAATCTCATAAATCACTTGAATTCTTGAAGAAAATCAAAAATCAGTAATAGAAGAAGAAGAAGCAATGGAAGTGTGATGGAAGTTGGAATACCAGGGTTTTAGTACCTCAAGGAAGGCATTAGGAAAAGGTTTTGTGCTTGGTGCATTGTTCTGCCATTGAAAATCTTTGTGAGTATCTGTTGTTCAAAATTTTTACTCTTTACTGTTCACATGTTCAAAGTTTGCTTATTTAGGTTGATTTAAGCTTATTAAGTGTATGTAGTTAATATGATGTTCTAGTAACCTTACTTGCTCAGTATTATTCTAAGTCACTCAATATGTTAATTTTATCATCATATGTCATGTTCATGATTCTTCTGCTTTATGTTGTTGTTGTGGATGTTTTATGTTTAAAAGATCATAAGTGATCAAGCTCTGACCTTTGAGATCCATTTCAGTACCTGAATCAACCTTGTGTAGTTAAGAGTCATAGATTTTTGTCTATAAGGGAGTGTTTGGCACAGGGAATTATCCTGTGCATTTGTGATTTTTGGTGATGAAATCTTGTTTAGACATCTCATATTAGGTGGTTTTAGAGTAGTACAAGTCTCAAATCCAAGTTCTAAACAACCAAAGTCAAAAATCCACCCAAATGCCTTTGACAGTCCACTGTTGGACCTTTGGGTGTACAAAACCTCACCATCAACTTACAAATCATGTTTTTAGCTTAGGTTAGCTTTATTATAGATTATTATAACTTCATAAGCTCATAAGATCCATCAGAAGTTGGAGAAAGTCAAAGTTACAAGTTTTAGCAAAAAAGTCAAATGTTCATCTTTCTCAGTTTTTGCAAATATAGTCTGATTTATTTTGAATTTTATGATATGAGATAGGCTTTGAAACTTGGTTATATTTACAGCCTCCCACCTCATCTTCAAGTTCTAACCTTCCCCATAATTTTGTGATTTTATCTCTGGGCCCCACAGCCACCCAAAGTGGGCTGCAGGGCAGTGCAGTCCCCTGCTGCACAGACAAACCACCCACCACCACTTTGGTGGTGGTTTCTGATCCCCATAGTGGGTCCCACAGGCTCCCATTAGGTTCTTTGCATTCCCTAGGTTGGTGGCTATCCATAGCACCCATGCTTGTGCCCCCATTCAACCTGGTGTGCCCCCTAGATACCCATTAAGTTTGTCCCCTTTTTCAGTTTCAAACAAGTGTCAATGTGCTTATTTTTGATCTTATTGCTTATTCTGTGGATTCCTTGTGATTTTTCTGGCTTATTCATGTTCATTTAAGTTATTTGGATCAGAAAAACTCATTGTGGGTCCCACCTAAGCTGATTTTAGCTTATTTTGCCCCTTGGTCAACAAAAGTCAACTATTGACCTAAATAGCTTGTAATTTGCTTATTTTTGATTTCTAAAAAACTTGTTTTCACAAAAGTTTGTTGTTTTTAGTTATAAAATAGATTGGTAAAAGAAAAATTCCCAAAAAAAAAAACAATTTAATATTAAGTGATAGTTTCTATTTAATTTTATTTAATTTTAATTTTCAATTTTAAATTTTTATTAAGTACTTGTCATTTTTATATTTTTATTAATTTCCTCTTATATTAAAGAATTTATAATAATTTTCTCAGATTTTTATTTTATCTTTTAGTATTTATTAGATTTAATCTTAGTTTTATTAGTAATTAATTAATAATTAGTTTAAAATAGCATAATTAGTTTTTATTAAGTAAAACCTAGTTTTTATATTTTTCCTAGCTTTTATATAATGTAAAATAATTTTAGAAATTTTATTAGAATTTTTACTGTTCATTTTCTAATTTTCTTAATTTAAAATAGTTTAATTAGGTAATTAATAATTAATTAGTAATTAATTAATAGAAAAACCACAAAAAGACAAAAACACTTATTTTTAATTTTAAAACTTATTTTTAGATATTTTATAATTTTAGAAATTTTATTTTCATTTTTCTAGTATTTAATTAGTATTAAATTATATTTAAGTAATTTAAATATTAATAATTAGTAATAATTAGTAATTAATTAATATTAAATAAATAATTAGTGTAAAAATTTATTTTCTTTTTCTAAAAATTTTCTTTTGTCTTTTAGTTTATAAAAAAGTCATTTTCACCCCCTGGGTGTTTTCAGATTTCTGTTTTCACTTTTTATTTTGTACGTTTACGTTTTATTTAAACGTGAACGTACGCGTTTTAAGTTTTAAACGTTTCTGGTTTTTCTGACTTTCCAGTCTTGTTAATATAGTGTATTTAAGCTATTTTCATTTATATTCTGGTAGTGTAATCATCACAACTCACTTATACCCTTTCCTGTCCAAATTCACCCGATTACAAACCCGTTTTAATACCATCCACACCTCGTCGGGACATAACGACCCGGGGAAACCCTATACTTCCACGGAGCATTGGTTTAAGCTGTTTGACTATTATAGTTGACCATTCACAAGTGGTTGACCAATAATTATCTGACGGTTTAGCACCGATCAAATTTTGGCGCCGCTGCCGGGGAGGTTGTGCGCGTATTTTAAACGGTTTTACAGATTAGTGAATCTGGATATACACTCACTGTATATTTACCATCCTTTGTTCATATTTTCTTATTTTAAAAACAAAACTGTTCCCGAAAACTTTGTAAAATTAGTTTTCAACGAACACAAAAACACAAAAAGATTTTCTTTCTTATTTGTACAAAATGTTTATCAAAAATACCAAAAATATCCATCTTTACCCTCCTACCTTTTTGATTCTTCATCCCTTTACCCTCTATCCCTTTGATTCTACCTTCTTCCACTTGTCCCATAATTGATTCTAATGGCATCTCTCGATGACGATTTCTTTGAACAAAGGGCCTTTAAAAGCAAAGTTGAAAAACTTATGGCCTTGTCAAAGATATCGAGATGTCGTGTTGATTATGATGGACCTTCGATTCCTATTCCCTCTCCGGTGAGGGAAAGAGATCATGAAACCGAGGTGACAAAGGACCATGTACTTTCCTCTAACCATGAAAGTGCTAAATACGTCCAACCCACGGTTGTCCAAAAACCTAAGCTCACAAATGCTCCTAAACCGTCTATAATTGATCCTAACCTTTCACGGTTTACGATTAAAAGTTTGTCAAGCAAACGTACTGAGCTTAGGGCAGTGACTGAAAGGAACGACTTGCCCAATCTTCACGTTCATCAAGAACCAAAACCCGAGACCATAACGGAAGTGGTGGAAATTGCTAGCTCTAAGAGCACACCACTTGTCCCACCTCCGGATTTTATTCCTTGTGTTGGTTGTGGTGAGCCGCTTTTTGGTTTGCCATGTCGTTGGTGTACATGTGTGCAATGTGGTAATGATATTCAAAACGGGAGTTGTTTGTTTTGTGGGTCGAGTAATTCATTTGCTTATGATCCTAATCTGAACTCATTCAACGACTCTTCAAATTTTTCCAATTACCCATCACATTCATACGAGCAAGAATCATATTATCCATACCACAATGATTGTTCGTATCAAAATACACCGAACTTTTCGTGTGAATATTGTGGAGGTCCTCACCAAGGTTTTGATTGTCAAAATAATCAAAATTTTGGTTACAACCAATATCCATACAATTCACCAAACTAGACTCAACAGTTTAACTGTTGTGAGTACTATGGTGGCCCACACTACAGTTCTGATTGTCAATCGGGCAACACGCTTGTCTATGAGCAGTTTCCTGATAACAATTATGACTCTAGCACATACGACTCACAGCCACATCAGTTTTACTGTTGTGATTACTGTGGAGGTCCGCACTTTAGTTCGGATTGTCAAACAAGGAATCCATTTCCTTGTAACAATTACGACTATTCGTTTTTAGACCAACCTCCACAACACCAAATGATCCAAGCAACTCCTCATGATACTGAGCAAGACCTTTTACTAGAGGCTCGTGAAATTTTGCAAAAACTTAAGGAGGAGTTTGCCACTACATCGTTTCAAGAATCTCGTGAAAAATCAATGGCAGAATTACTTGCTAAAGAACAAGATGCTAGAAACGAAATGAGCATGGAAGAATTACTTGCTGAGCAAAGAGCGGCTAAAATACGTGCCAATCTTCGCTATGCTGCTCTATATGATGATGATGATGATGACAGTGATGATGATGAAGATAACATTGTTATTTTTCAAAACGATTCATCAGATTCATCCGTTGTGATTCCTTCCATGGAGAATCAGGGAGAAAATAATGTGACGAAGTCACTAGCCGTCGATCAAATGGAACTTGAAAATTCCATAACTGCTAGTACTCCTAAACTCCCTCAGTCTGTTGATATCACACCCGAAGTTCACACTCACTCTCTAAATATGGGGGATGAGCATCTTAGCACTGTTCCTGCAAAGGAATCGGACGAATTCATAAAGTCTAGTGTTGAGAACCTTGTCCTAATCCCAGGAGAGTCACAGGGGACTTTTGATCATGTGTGTGATTTACCTTATCACCCTGAAAATCCAAAAGATCATTCTGAGACTTTCTCCGACTTTAATGATGATTGTATATCTTATGGAGAAGTTGAGTATGATGATCTGCTTGACCTTGAAGCCGATATGGGAGAAAATGAAAATCTTTTAAACTCTAATCCCAACATCGAGCTTAGTACTTCACATGCTGATGAAAATTCTTTATCTTCTGGAGACATCAGTCATGTGGAAGGATTACCTTCTGAGCTAGTTAGCTTAGAAGAAGTGAATGATGAGACTGACACTGAAATCAAGGATGAAGCACTTCGTGCAACATTATTGAATGTCAGTCTCCTCATTGCAAAAATCGAGGCTTTCAAAGAGAAACCTATTTCATCTCCTATCCCCATTAAGGATAGTGACATTTTCTCCGATGATCTTATTCCGGAGTTTGAAGCCTTTACTTTTGATCATATGGGAGAGAAGATTAGTGGCAGTACCACTCCTCATTCTCAAATTTCTCTCCCCGAATATGATTCATTCACCTTTAAGGAGTTCTCCGGTGAACTCACTCATATCATGACTCCTCCGGAGTATGATGACCCGGGGGGAGATGTTCTCAATCATGAGAATTTGCAAATTCCCACCCACCCTCCCGGGATATCTACGAGCTTAACCCTTGAAATCCAAACTCAGGCTACGGTGCCTGATTTCGAGGAAGAAAATTTTATAAAGATTTTCATCATGGTTTTCTTCCTGTTCTTCACCTACCGGGTGACTTCTCCTGTTCTTCACTCCTTCGGGAATGAAGACATTATCTTTGACCCCGGCATCATCGCTTATAGTTTATACTATCTTAAGCCGGTTACTTATCTCATCGGTGTGGAACTTTCACGTGCTTCAAATGTTTGTCCAAACATCTTGAATGAAAGTCCGATGGAGATTGTTTATTCCACACCATGCTTCCCCAAGGTCAAATGAATTCGGGGTCGAGTCAAGCTAGCGACTCGGTAAACAAAAACAGTAGCATGCATATAGGGTTTTCACCCTAAGTGTGGGGGAGTCCCCCATGCTATGGTTACAAAAGAAGTGAAAATACAAAATGGTGTTTTCCACGCTTAGCTTGTAATGTTGCCCTTTTACGTTCAAAGAGTCGGCATAATAGCCGGGACTTTGAATATTGAGGACAATATTCATGCTTAGTGTGGGGGGGGGGGGGGGGGGTATTTCGCTATTCTAGCGAATTTTATCACATTTTACTATCTTATACCCCCGTTTTTGACCAAAATTTTTTAAAATTTTTCACTGGAGCTCAAAATTTTTTGTGGTAATCAGTCCGCCTTGTCTAACCGACAAAAGGGATTGGCTAGTCCAAGAGCAAACGGCTCTTGGTAAAGACATCTCAAATCCGTTGACGGCTTGCAATTTGCCCAAAATTGTATGGTTCCTCAACTCCCCAAAAGCAAATGAGTTGGCTAGCCCGCAAGATTATGGCTTGTGGTAAAGGCCGTGGAAAATCCATAATTGGTAATCAGCTCACCAAGATGTTGACTATTCCATCAAGAGTTGGCTAGTCCAGAAGCAAACGGCTCCTGGTAAAGACAAATCAAATCCGTTGACAGCTGGTGGTTTGCTCAAAATCACACGGTTATCAGGTGTGCCACAGTTCTTACACCTGGCTACTTCAGAAGTGATGGATTTTGGTAAAGAGCTTAAAATCCATCAAGTTTTTATCAAAAGATTGCTAGGGACTAGCAATAGTTTAGTGTGGGGGATTGATGAGTGTGTAAATACTCATCATTTTTATCGTATCTGAACTGCCAAAACATCCAAAAACACTCAGAAATGCATCAAAATACAGAAATTATTCCAAAAGTGTGTTTTATATGTTGTAGATGCAAAATGTTTAAAAACAAATGAAAAACGAACAAAGTTTGCACAATTGGCAGTTTCAGTCCCTCAAGTTTCAAAAATTGACAAAACTAGTCCTTGGAAGTTTGAAATGAAAGAAAAGTCAACCCAAGCCCTTTGGAATTCAAAAATTTTAAAAACAAGTCCTTGGGTAAAAAGTTTGAGAAAATTACATGTTTGGCCCCTCAAAATCCAAAATTGGCATAAAAGGTCCCTGGAGTTTCAGAAAATGACAGATTTGGTCCCTGGTGGATTATTTTGGATGGAAAAGTCAACATTTGTCCATGGAATTCATAAATTGCCACTTTCAGTCCCTGGGTAAAAGATTTGGAGAAATTACAAATTTTATCCCTAAGGTTTCAATTTTGGCAAAAATAGTCCCTAGAAATTTCATTTTGGGAAATTAACAAATATTGGTACTTGGGAATATGAGACTTGGCGATTTTGGTCCTGGTAAATACTTGGGGAAAATACCACAGCCCACCCTCAACTTTAAGCCATTTACAAATTTAGTCCTTGTAGTTTTAATACTTAAACTAAATAAACAAACAAACCAAACCACCCTTTAGCCCATAAACCATTACCTGATCCAAACAGACCCTGATCCAATCCTTAGCCCACCCCAAGCCCATCAACACAAATAAAAAAACCCACACCATTTTTAATAACTTCCCTCCAGTCAACCCTCCATTGACCATCCACCTCACCCCCTAGCCTCCATAGCCTGCTAACACAACTCACCCTCATCATCATCTTCACTGCAACACTCAACCTTCCCCCCCCCCCCTTGCCACACCAAACAACAACTAAGCTCCAAATCCCTCCCTGGCACAAGAAATCAGACCCTAGTTGCAAAATTGGTTTTCCCGCCAAAAATGATGTGAAGGGCCAGGATCAATTCAACTCATCCTACGGCCATAAATGGAAGTGGGAAAGAGAGTGGACCTCCTAAGGAACTATAAAAGTCAAGGAAAAAGCAGAAGAGAGAGCTAGTTAGCTAATTTAGTTAAGTAGTGTAGTTCTTATGTCGTAGTGATATTTTTTTCCTTTTTCAGTTGTCTTCCTTAGTTAAAAACGGTTGTAATCAATGTTGTTAATGTAGTATCAACTTTATTTAAGCTCAATTCTAAGTTTTCTTTACTGAATTTAATTTATGCAATTTTACCTTAAAAATCTCATGTTACTTCAAAGTTGTTAAAAGTTGTTGTTATTTGATTGTTTAAGCTCACACAAGTCACCTGTAAGCTTTCATAAGTTTAGAAATCATCTAAACTAGTTTTAGGTTAAAATCTCATAAATCACTTGAATTCTTGAAGAAAATCAAAAATCAATAATAGAAGAAGAAGAAACAACGGAAGTGTGATGGAAGTTGGAATACCAGGGTTTTAGTACCTCAAGGGAGGCATTAGGAAAAGGTTTTGTGCTTGGTGCATTGTTCTGCCATTGAAAATCTTTGTGAGTATCTGTTGTTCAAAATTTTTACTCTTTACTGTTCACATGTTCAAAGTTTGCTTATTTGGGTTGATTTAAGATTATTAAGTGTATGTAGTTAATATGATGTTCTAGTAACCTTACTTGCTCACTATTATTCTAAGTCACTCAATATGTTAATTTTATCATCATATGTCATGTTCATGATTCTTCTGCTTTATGTTGTTGTTGTGGATGTTTTATGTTTAAAAGATCATAAGTGATCAAGCTCTGACCTTTGAGATCCATTTCAGTACCTGAATCAACCTTGTGTAGTTAAGAGTCATAGATTTTTGTCTATAAGGGAGTGTTTGGCACAGGGAATTATCCTGTGCATTTGTGATTTTTGGTGATGAAATATTGTTTAGACATCTCATATTAGGTGGTTTTAGAGTAGTACAAGTCTCAAATCCAAGTTCTAAACAACCAAAGTCAAAAATCCACCCAAATGCCTTTGACAGTCCACTGTTGGACCTTTGGGTGTACAAAACCTCACCATCAACTTACAAATCATGTTTTTAGCTTAGGTTAGCTTTATTATAGTTTATTATAACTTCATAAGCTCATAAGATCCATCAGAAGTTGGAGAAAGTCAAAGTTACAAGTTTTAGCAAAAAAGTCAAATGTTCATCTTTCTCAGTTTTTTCAAATATAGCCTGATTTGTTTTGAATTTTATGATATGAGATAGGCTTTGAAACTTGGTTATATTTACAGCCTCCCACCTCATCTTCAAGTTCTAACCTTCCCCATAATTTTGTGATTTTATCTCTGGGCCCCACAGCCACCCAAAGTGGGCTGCAGGGCAGTGCAGTCCCCTGCTGCACAGACAAACCACCCACCACCACCACTTTGGTGGTGGTTTCTGATCCCCATAGTGGGTCCCACAGGCTCCCATTAGGTTCTTTGCATTCCCTAGGTTGGTGGCTGTCCATAGCACCCATGCTTGTCCCCCATTCAACCTGGTGTGCCCCCTAGATACCCATTAAGTTTGTCCCCTTTTTCAGTTTCAAACAAGTGTCAATGTGCTTATTTTTGATCTTATTGCTTATTCTGTGGATTCCTTGTGATTTTTCTGGCTTATTCATGTTCATTTAAGTTATTTGGATCAGAAAAACTCATTGTGGGTCCCACCTAAGCTGATTTTAGCTTATTTTGCCCCTTGGTCAACAAAAGTCAACTATTGACCTAAATAGCTTGTAATTTGCTTATTTTTGATTTCTAAAAAACTTGTTTTCACAAAAGTTTGTTGTTTTTAGTTATAAAATAGATTGGTAAAAGAAAAATTCCAAAAAAAAAACAATTTAATATTAAGTGATAGTTTCTATTTAATTTTATTTAATTTTAATTTTCAATTTTAAATTTTTATTAAGTACTTGTCATTTTTATATTTTTATTAATTTCCTCTTATATTAAAGAATTTATAATAATTTTCTCAGATTTTTATTTTATCTTTTAGTATTTATTAGATTTAATCTTAGTTTTATTAGTAATTAATTAATAATTAGTTTAAAATAGCATAATTAGTTTTTATTAAGTAAAACCTAGTTTTTATATTTTTCCTAGCTTTTATATAATGTAAAATAATTTTAGAAATTTTATTAGAATTTTTACTGTTCATTTGCTAATTTTCTTAATTTAAAATAGTTTAATTAGGTAATTAATAATTAATTAATAGAAAAACCACAAAAAGACAAAAACACTTAGTTTTAATTTTAAAACTTATTTTTAGTTATTTTATAATTTTAGAAATTTTATTTTCATTTTTCTAGTATTTAATTAGTATTAAATTATATTTAAGTAATTTAAATATTAATAATTAGTAATTAATTAATATTAAATAAATAATTAGTGTAAAAATTTATTTTCTTTTTCTAAAAATTTTCTTTTGTCTTTTAGTTTATTAAAAAGTCATTTTCACCCCCTGGGTGTTTTCAGATTTCTGTTTTCACTTTTTATTTTGTACGTTTACGTTTTATTTAAACGTGAACGTACGCATTTTAAGTTTTAAACGTTTCTGGTTTTTCTAACTTTCCAGTCTTGTTAATATAGTGTATTTAAGCTATTTTCTTTTTTATTCCGGTAGTGTAATCATCACAACTCACTTATATCCTTTCTTGTCCAAATTCACCCGATCACAAACCCGTTTTAATACCATCCACACCTCGTCGGGACATAACGACCCGGAGAAACCCTATACTTCCACGGAGCATTGGTTTAAGCTGTTTGACTATTATAGTTGACCATTCACAAGTGGTTGACCATTCACAAGTGGTTGACCAATAATTATCTAACGGTTTAGCACCGATCAGTGTGATGCAAGGTTGTTTTCACAAATCTGTCTAAACACTAAGTTGGACACCTATTTGTATGAATTGCATTTTAAACCCTAAACTTTGCTCTTTTGACACTCTGAACCCTAAATTATTATAAGTTGTCATATTAAACCCTAACCTATTATATCGGTCATTCTAATCCTTAAAGATTACTCCCTCCGTCCCAAAATTATTGTCCCCTATTGACTTTTTCGGTCTTTCTTTCTCAACTTTGACTATAAATATTTTTGTTTGTGTTATACAATTTTTTATAAGAATTATACCAAATGAAAATACATTTAAAACTCAATCCGTTCATATATTTTGTATCAAGTATTATGTAATAAAAACAAAAATACTTAAGGTCAAAGATGGAAAGTAAAGACCGAAAAAGTCAATAGGGGACAATAATTTTGGGACGGAGGTAGTATATAATTGTCATTATAACCTTAAAGTATTAAATTACCATTCAGGAAAAACTTAATAAATATTGAAAGTTACTAATTCGGAAAGTTACTATATTTGGCAAGCTACAAAAAAATGGAAAGCTTTTAAAAATAGAAAGAAACATAAAATGAGTAGTCTGATTTAAAATGAACTTATAAATAATAAGACGATCATTAATTCGTGTAGATGTGCTGAAGAAGGAGTGACTTCCTATTCTTGTGTTATGGTTTCGTTGGCGGTTTAAGGTACAAATATTCTAACCTTTCAGTAAGGTTTCTTATGACTCATGATTCGTTCTATTTCCACTATTCTGATTTCTGATCTTTATACGTCTGATATCATTGGTTCATTTAATAGTATAATTTTGTATGAAGACCCTTTTAAAAATATACCCTGATGACCTTTCAGAAAAACTATTTTTGAAATGATTTATGTGATTACGATACGATGCCAATTTTATAAGAAGGCTTTATGACTTTTATAAAATGTATTTTTAA
Source organism: Artemisia argyi (assembly GCA_030686995.1). Taxonomy (NCBI): domain Eukaryota; kingdom Viridiplantae; phylum Streptophyta; class Magnoliopsida; order Asterales; family Asteraceae; genus Artemisia; species Artemisia argyi. Next base: position 14,816,490 of record CM060697.1, on the reverse strand, counting down.
ATGAATACTTTTACGATAAAAAGGTTTTAAATAATTTTTAAAAGTCCTTAATATGTTTTATTCTCTAAAATTTCTCATGACTTTCTTTAACATTGTTTGATTATTTAACTTCAAATTTTGAACATTTGCTATGAACCCTTTTGCTATTATGAACCTTTGATTTGAACCTCATGATATGAATCTTTGATTTGGACCTTTTACTTGAACCATTGCTATGATCCCTCTGTATGATCCAACTCTGACCGATCCATTGCTGTTATGATTTGCTTTGATATTTGTTGTATGCTATATTCCATTTCTTATAGCATTTCTATGCCCTTATATGCTGCCCATTATTTGATTAAATTGTAGCCAGTCATGGGGAGTCCATGGCCATGCCACTAATGCACCAGTGGTATTGACACTATCTGTGGAGGTGGGTTTTTGTCCACAGCGTTCCCTATTATGCTATAGCACCATGGCCATTATTATTATTATTGTATGCATGCTTAGCCTAGGACTTGGTATATGTATATTTGTTTTTGCAGGGAGCGTATAGATGCATCCTAGGTACTTTGTTTAGTATAATTTGGTGAATGGACTTGTGTGTGTGCAACACACCCCATTTCACATTTGGTATATCGGAGTCTGCAGCTCCTATGTACACTATAATATATGTTTGTTGGGCATTCCTATTAGTTCTACTTTTCTGTGATCTTTATAGTCATGTCATCTCTATTGTGATTAACTTATGCTTGCTTTATTTCGTTTGCCTACACTTATGATTCATTTTTTTCCTTTGATTCATTTGATATTCCTTACCCGCATTCCCTTTGATCATATTCTATTATATGTTTCATATTCTTTGATTTCTATCTCATCAGGTTCGCTTGGACTTATGTCTTTTCACATTCGTTTTCCTTTTTGTTATTGGTTTTCATTTGTTTATATCTGTTCACTGGGCTTTTTAAGCTCAGCCGCATTTCTTTTCCTGCAGCAGGTTTTAGAAGGAAGATGGTTGAGGGAAGAGTGCTTAGGAGCTCTTAGTGGACTACGCTGTTGATAGCTTTCCATGGATTAGATTTGGGCTTAGAGTTATTTTGTTATTAGTTTGTATTTAGCTTGGAAGTTGTAATACTCAGATTTGCTTTGTAACCCTTGTATTAATAATGTATTCCCGTTTGCTTGTGTTCTGATTTGACCCCAAAATGTTACACTTTAGCCCTTTTCGGGTTGGGGTGTTACAATTTTGGTATCAGAGACAGGTTTGATCAGCGGATTTAAATACCCTTCAATTTTTGAACTTTTGAAGAACGTATAATGACGTATAACCAAAGTATTTATATGATAATACTTGAACATTCGGCGACATTTGGACCCTACAACTTAAGATAAATAAGGCTATAAATTATGTTATACATTCTTTTAAGCTATGTCACATTTTTAAGACATGTTACATGCCTTAATAACTTATATGGGCCGAACCTTCCTTTTGTACCAAACGAATCAAAACCTAAAACATATCTAAATACATGATTACACTAAGTATGGTATGGACTCAATCAGTGTTGCAAAAATCGGCCGAATCGGCGGATTAATCGGTAATCGGCCCAGGACCTTGGAGAGAATTCCACGGAAATCGGCCGATTAATCGGCCGAGTCAAGAAAATCGGCCGATTAATCGGTAAAAAATCGCTAATCGGCCCCGGACGGCCTCAGTACCGATTCACGATTTTTGCAACATTGGACTCAATACAATCCCTTTGATTTTGGTGATTTCCTCATTTAAACAATCCCCTCACATAGTTATCCTATATACCGAATCAAGAATATCACAATACATATATTTTTACGAAGCAGAAACTTAACAAACCCTAAAACCATAAACACCACCAAACCGGCGGCTGGCTTTTCTCCATCTCTGATCGACCAAAAAAAAACAATGCTAAGGAGAGTTTTTGTGTGTGTTTGAAGGTAAGCTAGGTGTGGCTTATTGCTGGTTCGACTAGGCCTACGTACGTAGGATTTCATTCGCATCATTCTGTTTGAAATAGGTGGAACGAGGCATGGAGATGCTGCTCGACTAGGACTTGGAGATGGGTTATTTTTTTTATGTTCGAGGGTTAGGTTCTGTTCGGTATGGTGATGAGTCGATGGGTATTCGATCCTTGCTTCTTTTCTTCTCACGGAATACGCTTCGAGGGTATAGTGAATCAACCTTGTTCATTCATTTTATTATTTCTGTTTCTATCATGTTTTATGTTTTCTTATCGACTATAAAACATCACATGAAATCATAAGATTAGAAATATAATTGTGTGTCATATGGAATCAGAAGGGTGTCACGGGTTTATTTTGTATCACGAGGTATATGTTGTGATATGTGACGTCTCGTGAACTGTTTTGGTATCGTGTATGTGTGAGTCGTATTGAGTCATGTTCGAACGACTTTCGGTCGTCAATAATACTGCATAAACAATCCTAAGAATCTGTTTTAGAATAGACGTAAACGAAGCGTACAAACATGAGTTAAGCTAAATAAAATGGAAGGGAAGCATGCGTATAAATATCTATAACATGAATGATAAAACACTTATGTCAGTATGGAGTTCTTTTTTCTATTTGAATCAGTTTCATGCATGTTGGATTTGATCCCTTATATACATGTTAAAACCTCGGAGTAACTTAATAAAATCTGAAAGATCAGCATGCATGGCTGTTAAAGTAAACTAGAGGGTGTTTCGGTTTTGTTATTTCATGTATGTACGTTGTGTTTCATGACTGTCAAATGGCGATGTGGTTTGCGTTGTGTTTCGAACGTATAGGCTGAATAGGGTGTGTTGTCGTGTGTATCGTATAGGCTGGTAATCAAGTCTTAGGTGTGATCAAATATGGTGTGGTGTGTGTGATAAATGTGTCAAGTCAAAGAGATATAAAGCATGCAAACATGAGTAGTTTTTGGTTTTGTTTTGGTTCGCAAAGATGGGTAACGAGAAGGGGTAAAGGGTGTATCTCGTTAAGTTTGTGAAGAAATTGAGTCTCGGTTTTGTTGTGCTAATATGGGTCGAATAAAATTGGGTTTTGGTTTCTAAATAAAATAAGTTCGAATGAGTTTCATGGTGGTGTATTCAGAATACATAAAATGTTACTATGCATATATGAAGATGCAAGTGTGCGTGTGATGCAAGGTTGTTTTCACAAATCTGTCTAAACACTAAGTTGGACACTTATTTGTATGAATTGCATTTTAAACCCTAAACTTTGCTCTTTTGACACTCTGAACCCTAAATTATTATAAGTTGTCATATTAAACCCTAACCTATTATATCGGTCATTCTAATCCTTAAAGATTATATAATTGTCATTATAACCTTAAAGTATTAAATTACCATTCAGGAAAAACTTAATAAATATTGAAAGTTACTAATTCGGGAAATTTACTAATTCGGAAAGTTATTATATTTGGCAAGTTACAAAAAAAATGGAAAGCTTTTAAAAATAGAAAGAAACATAAAATGAGTAGTCTAATTTAAAATGAACTTATAAATAATAAGACGATCATTAATTCGTGTAGATGTGCTGAAGAAGGAGTGACTTCCTATTCTTGTGTTATGGTTTCGTTGGCGGTTTAAGGTACAGATATTCTAACCTTTCAGTAAGGTTTCTTATGACTCATGATTCGTTCTATTTTCACTATTCTGATTTCTGATCTTTATACGTCTGATGTCATTGGTTCATTTAATAGTATAATTTTGTATGAAGACCCTTTTAAAAATATACCCTGATGACCTTTCAGAAAAACTATTTTTGAAATGATTTATTTGATTACGATACGATGCCAATTTTATAAGAAGGTTTTATGACTTTTATAAAATGTATTTTTAAATGAATACTTTTACGATAAAAAAGTTTTAAATAATTTTTAAAAGTCCTTAATATGTTTTATTCTCTAAAATTTCTCATGACTTTCTTTAACATTGTTTGATTATTTAACTTCAAATTTTGAACATTTGCTATGAACCCTTTTGCTATTATGAACCTTTGATTTGAACCTCATGATATGAATCTTTGATTTGGACCTTTTACTTGAACCATTGCTATGATCCCTCTGTATGATCCAACTCTGATCGATCCATTGCTGTTATGATTTGCTTTGATATTTGTTGTATGCTATATTCCATTTCTTATAGCATTTCTATGCCCTTATATGCTGCCCATTATTTGATTAAATTGTAACCAGTCATGGGGAGTCCATGGCCTTGCCACTGATGCAGCAGTGGTATTGACACTATCTGTGGAGGTGGGTTTTTGTCCACAACGTTCCCTATTATGCTATAGCACCATGGCCATTATTATTATTATTGTATGTATGCTTAGCCTAGAGCTTGGTATATGTATATTTGTTTTTGCAGGGAGCGTATGGATGCATCCTAGGTACTTTGTTTAGTATAATTTGGTGAATGGACTTGTGTGTGTGCATTACATCCCATTTCACATTTGGTATATCGGAGTCTGCAGCTCCTATGTACACTATAATATATGTTTGTTGGGCATTCCTATTAGTTCTACTTTTCTGTGATCTTTATAGTCATGTCATCTCTATTGTGATTAACTTATGCTTGCTTTGTTTCGTTTGCCTACACTTATGATTCATTTTTTTCCTTTGATTCATTTGATATTCCTTACCCGCATTCCCTTTGATCATATTCTATTATATGTTTCATATTCTTTGATTTCTATCTCATCAGGTTCGCTTGGACTTATGTCTTTTCACATTCGTTTTCCTTTTTGTTATTGGTTTTCATTTGTTTATATCTGTTCACTGGGCTTTTTAAGCTCAGCCGCATTTCTTTTCCTGCGGCAGGTTTTAGAAGGAAGTTGGGTTGAGGGAAGAGTGCTTAGGAGCTCTTAGTGGACTTCACTGTTGATAGCTTTCCATGGATTAGATTTGGGCTTAGAGTTATTTTGTTATTAGTTTGTATTTAGTTTGGAAGTTGTAATACTCAGATTTGCTTTGTAACCCTTGTATTAATAATGTATTTCCGTTTGCTTGTGTTCTGATTTGACCCCAAAATGTTACACTTTAGCCCTTTTCGGGTTGGGGTGTTACATTGCTGGTTAGAACATTACATAATCTGTTAAACATGTTATGTTTCATAGCAGCAAGTGTGATGTGTAACTTTTCATATTTTCAATAGGATAAATTGATTCCAGAAGGTCATAATGTTATTATCTTTTCTCAGACTCGCAAAATGCTTAATCTTATCTAGGTTTGTTCCAATTCCTGTTATTTTGTTTCGCACAATAATCCGATTTGTGCTACTTTAATCTCTAAAATGTCAAAAGTAGGTATAAGAAGTCCCTTACTTCAATGAATTGATTATATAATTGTGTAACTGGGATGTCGTTCATGGCTGCAGTTATCATGGAACTTTTTGCTTCAGTATCAATCGTCAAGTCATATGCACCAATGAATGGAATGTGGATATGATATTAAACCCTGCTGTCAATTTTGAAACTGGGAATTTAAGTATCACTCAGTTTATCTTTTGGGTAAAAAAGCTGAGCATGCAATGTACTAAGGTGAAATGGGACAGAATAGAAACTAGTAGCAGCCCTAGGAGATGAGGTCTAAACTGAGAAATAAGCTATGGTATAAAGAGCTTGGCTTATTGGCTGTCCAATAAGCCTAGAATCAGGTAGTGTGTCCCACTAAGGAGGTCAGGGGAGGCACATGAAAGTTGGGGTGTGATCATGATCTGTGGTGCAGGGTAAACACATGCCCTGCAGCCCTCTTTAAGCCAACAATTAAGCTACAAATAAAAATCACAAAAATCAAACAATGGTGGATTTCTAGAGATAAGCTGATAGATTTCAACTTGTAGAAGTTTCAGGGCCTAACTCCAAACACAAAATTCTCTAAAAATCATGCAATTTTTGAGATTTCTGAAAAAGGTTGAATTTGACTTTTTTAGTTAAACACTAAAGTTTACTTTTATGAAGTTTAATTGCTTCTAACTGACTGAAAACATGTCTATAAGCTAAAATAAGATCATTTTAAGTTAAAACAACAATTTATGCAAGGATATGAAGGATATTGGATCTCAAAATCCTACACAGTTAACTGTGTAGGTACTTACACTATGATTTTGACTTTTGTTGAAAGGAACTTGAATTTTACGGTTAACTAGTCCTAATTTACACTAATACAATATACCTAAGCTAAAATAACAACAATACAACCACAGAATGACCACACACAGTACTAATCCAAACACTCCTATATGTTAACTGTTTTGAAGATTTGAACAGGCAAATGAGACATTGAGACCATAAAATTGAATCATAAGAGCTTATAACTCTATAACAAGCCAGTTTAAATGCAAAATCATTAACTACAACAATAATTATATAAGAATCAAGCTTATGCTAAAAATGTAATGAAATATGGAAATTTGAGCATAAAGGATTATGATGAACCAACAGAGAATTCAAATCAATAATTGTACTTTAATACACTAAATAAACACAAAAACACATAAGTTTCTGAACCAAGGTCTAACAACACATCCTTTGGATGAAACCAATCAACAAACTGGACCAAAGGAGTTCGATTCAACGGTCGCCACTAATCGACATCAAGTTCCCTTCCCTGCTGCAGGTTTTGTCACCAGCAACATGATAAATATTGAGAAACAACCCAAGTTTTTGCATTTAATCTCTAAATTTAAACTACTCTTGTCAACTGAACAATACAGAATTAACTCATTCTAACAGTCACACTTTTCTTCCAACCCCCACTTTAGTCTCACTTATTGCAATTTTAAAGTAAATATAAGCAACTGGCTTATGGCTTATATTGATGATTTAAGCTCAGCTTGATGATTTACGAGCGGCTTTTGTTGCGAGCTGTTTCCTTGGTGCCTTTCCTCCGGTTGATTTACGCGCTGTTTGCTTTGTTCCGGCCATTTCCTCTTTCTTTTTTGAAAATGAATTTGAGTGTTGTTTTGATTGTTGTCTGTGTTTGAATATTTGGGGATGAAATGAGTGTGTGTATTTATAGGAGTGTGAAATAATTTGAACATAAGTTCTCACTTGATAATTTGAATGTCTCAATTTTTATTGCACTCTTATATTGTTGGATCTGGGTTTTTGATTTGATTTTCTGGGTTTTTGTTCTTGATGTTCTTCATTATATATTAAAGTAAAATATAAATTAAAAAGAAATTCTAATAAGGAAGAAGACGAGGGTATATTAGTCATTTCACTGCACTTAACGAGGAAAACTAACGGAAGCTAACGGAAAAGGCCTCTCGGTGGCGATTTTGCAAAAATGTGAAACGTTGGTGTCTTTTTTGCGCTACTTTTTGTCTCGGTCCCGTTTTTACAATTTTGTGAAACGTTAAAGACCATTTTTGCAATTTACCCATTAATTATTTACAGGACCAATGGTCAATCAACATTTGACTTTATATAGGTAACAGACATCTGACTTTATTTGTTTCAATAAATCGATAAATCGTTTAACATTTCATATTAAGAAACATCACACGTGCATCATGCATGTAGCAGTTGCGGTATTATAAACATGACAAAAGAAAGTGTTAGACATTAAATATGTATGGTTTCCCAAGTAGAACTATTTTTGGTCTTCACACACTTTACATTGTTCACCTTCTCATGTTTTCACACACTTTATATTGTTCACCTTCTCATCGGTTAGTAAAACTTTTAGAAGAAAATAAATAAATAAATAAAACTTTGTGACCAAACGGGTTTCACTTTTTCCAGTTTTTAACGAAAAATTTCCTAAAAGAACGAGGTATTTATCAATTAAACACACCCCCTAAGCTCCTCTAATGTTTTGTTCAAAATAAAAAACGAATATAGTATTGAAAAAGGAAATACCTATTTTTGTTTGGTGTAGTAACTAACTTTAAGAAAGAAATTGTTGTTTATAGAAAGGAAATGCAAAAGAATCGATTCCTAAACAATGGTAACTTCCGCATCAACTTCATCCGAACATTTGGGCTTATCTCAAAAAGGAAACTTTTGAAAAGCTAGGGAATGTGGAAAAGCAAAAGACAATAAAATTTTATCTGTCTATTGAGAATATCAGGAAGGCAACTTTGTTATAAATTGATAGCTAAAATGTCTTTTAGTGACAAATTGATTTCAACTTTGCTTTTGAGATTATGAAAATGATCTTTTAGTCTAACTAATTTATGCCAATAATGCTAGTTATCACCTAGTATTGCTCATGTCATGTCAACAGGAAAAAAAAAAAAAAAAGCATTTTTTTTTTAAACATATAAGTTCTAATAAGGACCGAACGAATACTTAAGCAAAACGACGGTGTATGGCTAAAAATAATTAAATTTGTGAAATTGTGATCTGGTTTGACCCTTGATGCAAAATTGCGGGTACAATATATAGTCATTGCGAGAAAAAAAATCATGAGTTAGAAAAAAAATCATAAAAGTTTGGCTTAAACAATATTTAAAATATTAATTTAGTTATTATAGATGATGTTACAATTTTTAATCAAGATTATAATAGTATATTAGCATTACACAATTTTTAAGTATTTTAAGTTTAAGGAATGCATGTGCATTATTATAAGTAGTAGAGAATTTAGGGCTGAGCAAATCCACCCGAATACCGACCTGAACTGACAAACTGACCAAAATCGGACCGAACCGAACCGAACCGACCTTTTTCGGTTTGGTTTCGATTTTGTATATTTATTTTGGTTTTTTGTTGGTCTTGGTTCAGTTCGGGTCGATTTGGTTTCTGTTGGTTCGAAACCCGAAAACCGACCCGAACCGAGTCATAATTACTATTTATGTTTTTCCCTTATCAAACCCGACCCAAACCGAGTCATAATTACTATTTATGTTTGTCCCTTATCAAACCCGAACCGGTTTCGGTTCGGTTTTAGGTCGATTCGTTAATTATGACTCGGTTTGTCCATTATATAAGAGATTCGTTCTGTTTATTTACAAGACTTTTGAAATTCGAGAGCATTGTGGACATGGAGTTAGGATTAAATGAAAACAAAATAGAAATGAAAATGATGAGAAGTAATTACAGTTGCACATTTCAGATGTGTCTACAAAAAAAGATGCATTTTACATGAATTTCTCCTTCCTTATTTGAATTTGTACCTGAAAATACTTTTCATTCTTCTTATTTTGTTTTTCTTCTCACTAGATCTCTTTCCGTTTATAGTCCTAAAGATCATATTATTTTGCATATTGATTGATCAGAAATGTTTGTTTAATCATCGAACATTATTATGAAGGAGAAATGATATGCACACTATAATAAGTAAATATTTACCACAAAATCATATTAATAATGCACATAATATAACATCACATATGCATATTTGTGATGTCTACATACGGAATTTGAATGTTTTTGGTAAATGTGTCAACTTGAAAATTATTTATTTTAAAAATGACGATGAACACTATGCTGAATATTTTTTATTAAAAAATATAAAATATATATTGGGTCAAAATATTTGATGAGACCACAACCCCTCAATCCTTTTTAAGTTCCATCCCTGTCCAGATTATTTATTGAAGCGGATCTTGCTTTAATGAAGTGGTTGCATGATTCCTTTCGCCTTCATTTCAAGCCTCTCGTGCTCTTTCTTTCTTTTAGTAAATTACAATGTTAGTACATGAGATGTACCATTTTCATAGTTTAAGTCCAAAGGTTTAACTTAACGTTATTGTACCCCCAATACACACAAAAACATACTATAATTTACGGACTCAAATTTACTATTTACGTTACTCCGAAAGTATTTGTTTACAATAAATGATACTCAAAACAAGTTTTTTTTTTTTTTTTTTTTTTTTTTTTTTTTTTTTTTTTTTTAATCATCATTAGTTGCTCTTATAATAGTCAAAACAGAATGTAACATTTTTTAATAACAAAAGTGTGCATTAATTGTACATAGAAATTATACTGGGATAAATACATTTAATATTTAATATCTGGTTAATAGATTAAAATTTTCTTTTTACATTAAAAAAATGCATTTAACATACTTTAATTAAACTTATAATTTATCATAATTAAATGTAATTTTCAATTTAATACATTTAAAATTTTCATATATTTACACCTTATAAGATGTCTAGTGGGCAACCGTTAGTAAAACCTATATTTATATTGAACATTTTTTGTTTGTGGGCAATTTTTGCCGGACAAGGGGAGTATTCTTCGTTATTTGAGCTAGCAGTGTTTTTAGAGGTTAAACATGCTCTTCTCTACTTAGTAGATCTTAGTATAATAGTTTTAATCATTAAAATCGAAACGTCAATTTAGAAAAGTGCGTGTTCATATTGCTAGTGGCAAAGAAAAGGTAATGGAATTGGGTTACATGATAGTAATTTACCAATAGTTAGAGCATTTTCAGTAGCGATGGAAACAAGGAGAGTCGAACTCAAATCTGTCAGAGCTCGAGCTTGATTCGTTTACATATATAAAGCTCGAGCTCGTTTCAAGCCTTATATTTTAAGCTCGAGCTCGACTAATTTAATGATGTGTTGAAGACTTGAAGTAAATAAAGCTTAGATGAAACTCGGCTCGTTAAATACACTAGGCTCGAGCTCGTTTATTTATTTTAAGTTTGTTTATACATAGTTATATGTGTAGAGGATATATACACGCCTATATTTCTAGGGCTCGTTTAGGATCGTGAGCCTAATTGATCTTTATGTACAAATCTCGGACTTGAGCTCTATTATTAAGTGAGCCCAAACTTAGGCTCGGCTCGTTCGAGCTTTTTACCGATCTGAAACCCTAAATTCTAGTGGGCCCTAAACTTGCATATAGGCTTGGGCCGACTACTTTATCATCTAATACTTTCTCACAATTCGAGCGGCAAAATCACGAAGCTTTGATTAAATTAAAGAAAAAACAAAACATTAAATCAAAAGCAAAATTGTTGATGAAGACATCCGACAAAAAGAGGAAGCAAATCTTCAAACAACAACAGCACGCCAGCATTAACACAAGCAAAATAAAGCAGCAAAAGCAAAGATGGTCGTTGAGAATTAAGATTTTTGAATGGATTAGAAGATTGACGGGGTGTTATGGTCCGACAAAGCAATAAGCCCCATTGACACCCAATAGTTTAATAGTAATAAACTAATGGGAAAATTCTAAAAATGTCCCGGAGGCATCCCAACACATCAAAAATTGCCCCAATTTTCATTTTAACTCTATAATACCTCGGGCGACTGGGCAACTTGTACATCCACCAACCATAAGGCGCCACTTTGCATGTACTTGTGACACTTATCGGATGTATGGGTGGTGAAGGTACAAGTTGCCAGTTACCTGGGGTATTCTGAAGTTAAAATAAAAATTGGGACAAGTTTTGACATGTTGGGATGCCTCCAAAGCATTTTTGGAATAATTCCTAAATTAATGATAGCAATAATTAAACATAAAACAATTGCAACAAGTTAAATAGCAATTGGAAAAGAAGCGACAAAAACTATTTGCAAAAACAATACGCGAGACTTCTTTTATTTATTTGTTGTAATTTAGGGTTTGAGAAAAGAGAGATAAAGATTTTGATGGTGGTGGTTTAGAGGAGGCAGCTCAACGTAACCACCTACTGAGTATCAGACCCGCTCATGATACCATGTTGAACATTGAAACCCCATCATCATATTCTATTATTCATGCAATATTTATAGTTACAAATGCATTGTGAAACCGTAATCCTAGTGGATCTTAAGCGTACATATGGGCTTGGGCCGACTACTCTATCATCTAAGAGGTTCCTCACCTAAAACTCCGCCTATTGCCATTCTTACCCATAATATGTGCACATAGTCATTCAAATGAAAACACACCAATGGACCATTTTTTGTTATAGTGTTTTTCTAAATAGACTAAACATCCTTGTGGTTTGTTAAATTTAACAATAAACATTAATTTCAAAAACTTTTGACAATCTACATCCTTTTGTTAGTAAAAGTTAAACATATTACATCCATCGGGACTAACAATGTAAATTTTCTTCGTTACTTTTGTTGTCTATAAAAAGTCAAACACCTTTTATTGATAAAATCACTCATAAGCACATTCTTTATTCATGCAATCTTGTTATTCTCACTACTTCCACCACCCATCACCATTATCATCTTTTTCTCACCACTACAAAATGCATAAATCTTTCACCAATAAATCATTCTCAACCACCATAAAATACCTAAGCTAATCATCATCTTCTTCTCATCACAAGTTGCCACCACCGCCATCAATCGAATCTGTATTTGTCGTATCAGTGACCACAATATCCGCCACCACCACCATCTGTTGCCTCAACATCCACCTCCACCAACTAACATGGTAGCCAGATTGAGATTGTTTGGGAGTAGTTTTATCAAAACAGGTGTTTGACTTTTAGTAGATAACGATGATAACAACAAACAATTTACATCATTAGTCTCTAGGGATGTAAAGTGTTTAAATTTATTGCTAAAAATTTATAACATAGATATCTTGTGTAAGAATAGACAAGATACAAGGACATATTTTGCACTTTACTAATTTAAACAAGAACCAAAAGACAAAACCCAAAATGTCAGTTTCAATAGTGTAAAAAGAATTTCCTAATATTTTGTCTTCTTTTACATTAAAGTCCAACTCATTTTCAAAAAAATATTATTCAAACCATATATAGTACTTATTTTAATACACAATACAATAACGAAAAAAAAAAAGGATCACATAAAGCATCAACAAGTAACAAACCATGTCAGCATATTGAGAAAAGAAAAGAAAAGAAAAGCGTGACATCTAAAAACTTTCTTCTTCCAAAACCAACCAATTCCTACCAATGTGACAACCTTGTTTTTTTCTTTGTTATAAAAACCCTAATTGGTTGATTCATTAAAATTAGGGTTTAAGTGAGAAATAATGAAAGTAGGAGACGTGTCAACGGAGATGGCGGAGGTGGAAGGAGGAGGAGGGGTGGGGATGACGGTGAAGAAGAAGAATACTAGGAGCTGGATATTGATAGATAGTAATGTGAATGAGACAATAATGGATATAGATAAATATGCGATAATGCATAGAGTTCAGATTCATGCTCGTGATCTTCGTATTCTTGATCCTCTTTTGTCTTATCCTTCTACTATCCTCGGTCGTGAACGTGCTATTGTTCTCAACTTAGAAGTAAATCTTTTCTTCTTCTCTATTTTTATTTTTTTATTCTTTATTTATGTTTAGAGTGTTTGTGAGGGGGTGTTTGTTTAAGCTTATATGTGAGCTTATGAGCTTGTTTGTTTTTCGCCTTATATTTCATATAAGCCTCAATTTTCCAGCTTATTTGAAAACATGTGGGGTGATATAAGTTTATTATGTAATAAACTTATATAAGCCCAGAAGGCTCAAAATAAGCCGGAAAATTGAGCCTTATGAAATATAAGCCGAAATCAAATAAGCTCATAAGCACACATATAAGCTTACACAAACACCCCTATGTAGTGTTTAGGATTGCTTATTATAAGGTAAATGCTTTAGAAAATAGTGTTTTTTTTTTTTTTTTTTTTTTTTTTTTTTTTTTTTTTTTTATAAAAAATTTGTAATAACACCCGAGAAATAGTATTTGTTGGAGGATTTCAGTAAAATTCATATATGTTAAAAACTTATGTTTGAATTTCTTTGTGAGTAAGCACTTTGAAATTAGTAGCTCCCTACGTGCTATTCAGAAATTGCTTATTGTACCTCAAAATAAGTAGAAACGGTTTGAGTAACACAAACTTTTTCTGCTTAATAATAAGAGACCTCGGTGAGGGGCGTTGTTCGTCCACCAAATGCACCAACCATGGACGGGAACGACGCGCCATACTGCACCGTCCGTCCCGTTATTCGTCCGCCATTGGTAATTTAGCCATTGCACCAACCAGTGCCATTGTTTTGTTTTGTGAGTGAGGGGGTATTTTTGGTGGAGTATTTTGTGGGACACTGGACCTACAAAGTGTTATTGGTTTTTTTTGTTTGGGAGGGTGTTTTAGTTATTGGGAAGGTGATGAGGTGGCACTAAGATGAATAACGTGTTGTTCGTCACTAGTGCACGGCAGACAAGTAGAAAAAAGTTAAGCAATACCAAACATAACTGTAAGGTTGTGGGGCAAAATTTGGTTTTGAACAAGTGCAAATACTGTTTGTTACTGTTTTGAGATATAGTCTGTACTTGTTCTGTCCTCAATTTCCTACTTTTATTCATCTTATTACAGACTTTTCAGTTTGAGGTGTTTTTTGCTGATCCTTTTTGAATTAATTAACTTCTGTTTTCGAAAACTGTTTATGTCACTCTCGATAATCTGATATACTGTTTTCGCAACAGCCTCTAAAGTGTGTGTATTAAAACTGAATAAGCAATTTTAGTTGTTAGCTTTTTTATGTTGTTCAAAGCTTTTCTTTCGAACATGCTAAACTTTTTGACCAATGTTTCATGTAATTTTGGTTATTATAAGATTTATTTTGTTACAAACGTTTTTTGTGTTGTTCAGCAATTTTACAAGTTAAAGATACCTTTATGTGCAAAGTTAACACTAGAAAGCATTGATAGAAATGTTTTGGCCCATGAGCCACTTTTTAACTCTTTTGCTGAACTATGCTAGATATCTTTCCTGGACTGTGAGAGTGATGTATTTTTATTTTGAGATTGTGTTTGTATCAAAATAAATACAAATTTTGTTTTCATTCGGAAAAGAATGAGCTAGAATCACGTCTTGTTTAAAGTATTGATTTTGAATAATTGTTGACAATAATTGGTGGAAATAGTGTTTGTCTAAGAGATGTCTTGATTTGTCTTATTTCATGGCAGTCCGTTAACTTTTATGAATGTATGCTTTCATAGATGTCAAATTTTAGTATGATTGTCGGTGTAATTTTCTATTCTATTTATTTTGTTTATTGACTTCAGTTTTATGACTCAATCTTAGAATTTTGGTACACGTTTATATTCCAACAACACAGATACAACAAAATTTCCACCAAACAGGTCAAAGTTATACCTTTATGAATACAATGCTTATTGTTCATAGAACAGAAGACGCTTTCCGTTTTGTATGTCTTGTAACAAAGATAAATTCATTATTTAGAATTTCATCAGCCTTACACATTTTTAATTTACACTATGATCGAAAATTCTGTATGTTTCTTTTGCTGGTTCGTGTACTAATGTTGTTTTTAATGATCTATTGCTGTGGTGCAGCATATCAAGGCTATTGTCACTGCTGAAGAGGTTAGAACTTTTTTTTTTTTTTTTTTTTTTTTTTTTTTTTTTTTTTTTTTTTTTTTTTTTCATTTTCCCTTGCATCTCTTGGTCCCATTTTTTAATTTGAATGAGTTTTTTTTTGGTGAAAATATATGAAACACGGGTCATTCCCCCAAGAATCCAGAAGCCAGCAACAATTTAAGCTTGGACATTCTAATCACAATACAAGCTAACATACTCACTATTTACAAATTACTAGAACGTACTGAAGTAGGCATCACATGCTATACAGAAATAACCTACAGTACAGAAACAAGATAGAAATGAACCTTATTTAAACCCATGCACCAGGATAAGCAGTTCTACAAACCATGAGCTGCCTTGAATTGAAAGACACATCCTAAGACCATACATACCAGTCAACTCCTGACCCATGGTAGTAGTAGTGGAATGGAACTATGGAATGTCAATCAACAAGCGTTCACTCATAGTACCTGTGTCCAGTAATCCAAACATCCAAACACTCCATTC
The DNA here is from genome assembly GCA_030686995.1 of Artemisia argyi. NCBI lineage: Eukaryota > Viridiplantae > Streptophyta > Magnoliopsida > Asterales > Asteraceae > Artemisia > Artemisia argyi. The sequence goes on along the minus strand of CM060697.1, from coordinate 14,800,718 downwards.
CAATCACAACCTTCATGACCAAATTACTAAACCATGAATTACATTTCCTTGAATTGAGGGACACATCCAAAGACTACATATACCAGTCATCTCCTGACCCGTGATAGTAGTAGTAGAATGGAATGGAGTTAGTTTGAATGAGTTAACTAATCTTTTTTTAGGAGAAATGAGGTTTGACATGTTGATTATATTATTAGTCATAATGGACCTCAAGAGAAGGGTCCTTACAGAATATAAGATGCTTTTTTTAACATAAGAAGCCTTATGTATGATTCTCATATAGCCGTTGAATACATGCCCATATATGTCTATAATGTTGCTAATGGGTTACACTTGGCCAATAGAGCCATAGACAATAATAATGCTGGCGATATTTTTTTTTATTGTTTTCGATGTTCTGATTGATGTTATGTGTATCACCACTTGCTGTTATTATGTTTATGCCGAGACTCCCTTAAAATTGTTCCCTTTAAAATTTAGGGAGAATGGGTATTGGAACAGGGAGGGGGGGATTTTGATTTAACTCCCTATTACTTTTGCTGTTTCGTTATTCTAGTTTCATGTATCAGGGAACTGTATTCACTGAAATTTGCATGAAATTTGGATTATATGCTAGATCTATCTTGATTTTCGTAGCATGTATTTTATAGAAGATGGTTCATATACTAGTATGAAATTATATTGGTTTTCTGTGTTGCTTTGTTCATTGGCGGAGGATACCAAGGGCAGGAAGGGGTGCTGGCCCCCCCTAAAATTTGGGTCACAATTACCTATTTTTATGGATACATGGATTTAAGTATTAAAACTTATGTTGTGGGTTCCTAATAATACGTTAATAATAAGACGTGGGTTGTGGATTTAAGTAATAAGAGGACGTGGGTTATGGTTACACAGAATTCAAAATTTGAAACAAAAGGAGATTGTATTTTTCATTTCCTCTTCCTCTTTGAATTTGGTTATTTATTTATTTTTTTTGTTTTTAATATAGATAAGTTTCATTCAATATAATTTTAGATTTAAATGTATCAAACCTTAAAGAGTTTAATAAAATGGTTGAAAATTGGTGCTTTTGTGTAATCACTGTGATTGTTTTATACTTTTATGGCTCTATTTATTGTTTTTGTTATCTACTATATGACTATAAAGATTATTTTTTCTATTTGAATGTTACATTTTTTTTCCGAAATTTTTTGGCCCCCCCAATTAAGATGGTCAAGCTCCGCCACTGGCTTTGTTCCTAGAATTTGATCACTTGCATTGGATTTTCAGCAAAAGAGTTTGACCTTGTCACATGATTACTAAACCATTATTTCCATTTTCTGGGGCAGGTATTGCTTCGAGATCCTTCAGATGATCATGTGATACCAGTTGTTGAGGAACTACGGAGGAGATTGCCTGTTATAAATGCAAATCAAGGAGAATTGGGTGGTCAGAATGATGTTGAAACTGGCGAAGAAGATGGTATAGTATTCAAATTCTACCATAGTTTCTGTTTGTGCAAAATTTCAGTTTCAGTTTTATATTTTCTTTTTGTATTTCTTGGGTTTGGAAAGAAATAGCTCCTTATCTGTTGCTCAAGTATGTTTATTTTCTGGTTGCTTAATAATGCATGCAGAATCTCCATTTGAATTCCGAGCACTTGAGGTTTTCCTAGAGGCGATTTGCAGCTTTCATGCCGCTCGTACGACAGAACTAGAAACTGATGCTTACCCAGCATTGGATGAGCTTACATCTAAGGTACTTGTTTTTCTGGGAAACTATTAGATGATAACATTCTTGTTTCCATACGCTCAATCATATGATTTTGCTGTTTTCATTATTGAAAGCCATATGAAGCATGCTGTGAAATGACCTGATTGTGCTTATTACTTGATTGTTCATGCATCATATGCTGCTTCGTATCTTTTTGAATCTGTATTGGCACTTTTGTATAACATGGCTGTTCTGATTGGTAGATTAGTAGCCGTAACTTGGATCGGGTTCGTAAACTGAAAAGTGCAATGACAAGGCTGACTGCTCGTGTGCAAAAGGTATGCATGATGCTTGTTACTCGCATTATATAGGTACATTTTTAGCTTCAATATAAAATGTAAGTTTGTTTAGGGGGTCTACATGGTGTAGTTAGACTTGCAAACCTGTTGTATAGGTCTCATACTTGTGATCTGTTCTCAGAAGCTTAGAAATATATACCAATAGAAAGTGACTGTATTCTAATCAATATGCAATTTTGAAAAACAGTTAATATAATAGAACTTTGATAAGTGAGGATTTATCATAAGAGTAGTCCTCAATTGCTTCCAGCTGGATTCTCTGAATCCCATCTAAAATGAGAATGCATGTTTATATTTTTACAATGGTTCAACTCTTTTGTATGGTGTAGCTGCATTTTTCCTCTATGAGTCATGTAAGAATTGTAAAATCTTCTTTCTTGACTAACTTGTAAGCAAAATCATCCGTTCGGCCTCATAGTAGTGGGTGTTAGAATTTGTATTTAAACAGATAATGTTTTAAAATCGTAATAATTGATTATGAGTGTTTGGATTAATCATGAGTATGGTCTTTTCAATCATTTTGTGTCAATACAGTTAGTTTAGGAGAACTGCGCAATTAGTTGATGTAAGAATACTGATTATTACTTATCAATCTTCAAATATTAAAGAGGGTGATTATGTTTGTTGCAGGTAAGGGATGAACTTGAACGACTTTTGGATGATGATGATGATATGGCTGATCTGTACTTATCGCGAAAGCTATCTTCAGCTTCACCAGTAAGTGGTTCAGGTGCTGCTAGTTGGTTTCTTGGGTCACCTACTATTGGTTCAAAAATATCTAGAGCTAGCAGGGCAAGTGTGATGACCGTTCATGGAGATGAGAACGACGTTGAGGATCTTGAGATGCTTCTAGAGGTTATAACTTACAATTTTCACACTGGGGATTACCATGTATATTATTCCCTATTCTTCTTTTGCGTTGGAATTCCTTTGATGCTTAATAGGTTTTTTTGTATGTGTTTCAGGCGTACTTCATGCAGATTGATGGAACGTTAAACAAGTTAACAAGTGTGAGTGATATTTGTTCATTAAAGTTTTCCAACCACAAATATATATATATGCTTGCATTCTGTCTGCTTAGAACCTGTATGTTGACTAAACTTATTGCATAAAACTCTAGCGATTTTCTTAATTCTTTTACCTTATGATGTGGGGTCTGATATACAATTGTTATCATATACCATTATTGGCAAAATTTACACCAATATTACCTCCCTTTAGTGACCATTAACAAGTAATGTTCATTATTGACCGATTTTGATTTACAACTCTTTTTGATTACATTTGGGATTATCATATAATTGTCAACAATTATGTTTGAACTTCATTCCTATTTATTTTGGACGAAAAGTAAGTTAGAAAGAAGAGGTAACGAGACAATATGATTAACTCTGTAGGAATTTTATTTTGCAGCTGCGTGAATATATTGACGACACAGAAGATTACATCAACATCCAGGTATGCAGAAGGCAGTGCACCTTTTTAGCTAATTTGATTACGTACAAGTTATGATTCTGACGTGCTATCATTTTTTCTAATACAGCTTGACAATCATAGAAATCAGCTCATTCAGGTCTGTTTATATTCTATGTTTTTCTGTTCATCAACTGTTGTCTTCTACTGGAGGATTAACTCATTTAGATTCTATTTATGAATGCAGTTGGAGCTCTTTCTAAGCTCAGGAACTGTCTGTATGTCGATTTATGCATTAGTGACTGGTATATTTGGCATGAATATACCTTATACGTGGAATGAGGATCATGGCTATGTGTTCAAATGGGTGAGTGTAAACTTTTTAGAACATGCCAGTTCTGAGTGATGTATATTTTTGTTCCAAAATATTGACATTTATTATTGTGTCATGAATTGTGACAGGTGGTGATTTTGTCGGGTGCATTCGCTGCTGTTCTCTTTCTTCTGATTGTTTCTTATGCTCGTTTCAAAGGGCTCGTTGGATCTTGATTTGATTAAGAAAGTCCCATATGGATACTGATTTCTAACTCCTTGCACATGCTTTTTCAGGTACGAAAGGTACTAATACTGACTTTATAGTCGCTTCATTTTTATTTTAGTTCTCCTTAAATTTCAATACTAATAAGGAGAAGCAATACAAAGTTGAGGTCGAATTGTAACCTGGGATGATATATTTCTTGAAATGAATGTCGAAGTAACATATTTTTGTATCTTTGTACTTTTCTGTGCGGCCACACAATGGCATGTTTGAATTCTTATCATCTCTTTGTTAATCACGGGTTCACTTCCTTTCTCTATGATTCTTAAGGTGGTATGAGTGCAATTGTAAACTTCGGCTGTCACTTGTATTGAAGAGACTGTCTATTCAAGATATTTTTCTTAGCTCTGTTTTTGGTTCAAGTTGGCATTAAGATGTGTGTGGGGTATAAGAAAGGCGTTTGTAGTTTGAACACAAACTCTTCTTAACAGGGAGTCGCATGTGTCAACTGGTGTTCATAGAATCTTTCGGAAAAATGCTAGAACAATGATCAGGTGGTGCCTCTGTGGTATGAAATGAGATTATCCTTAATGGGGAGCCGGGGCAACTGCTGTTTGTATGTGTCCACTGGTGCTAAAATTCAAATGTCCCTAAAGTTTTACATTCATGATTTTATCGGTGTTATCAGTTATTTTCCTTATCTGTGGCACAAAGTGACAAACCAAGAATTCAAAAAATAGTTCTGTTGATTACAGATTGGATACTCAAGTTTTTACCAAGAGTCCAATTGCCAAAGGTTCAATGTCAGCCAGTTGTGCAAGTGAGAGCTCACTGCCTTGCGATGCAACAACCGGTCTTAGGATTCTTAATCAAACTACGTTTTCTTGTAACTATGGTTACAATCTTGAACAATGTACAAAATTTTAGGTTTATAGAAGTGAACGCTCATAACTTGGGACATAATTAATCTGATATTTAGTGTGTAGCATAAAAAAAGCTTGCGGACCATGATGGTGTATTGAAGAAAAAGTTGAGAAATAAGAACCAGGACGCAACTTATCTAAAATTTACATGGTATAACGATCATCATTCACAAAGCCCTTTGACATATGAGTTGTACATGCACTTATTTTTTTGAACGGCAAATATAAATATATTAAAAAAAAAAAAAAAAAAAAAAAAAAAAAAAAAAAAAAACACCACTAGCAAAAAGCTAGAAAAATTACATTGGTGTTTTAAGTCAATCATGCTAAGCTAACCATATAGAAATCCATCTCCTTATTTTAGGATGTCCCCAAATAAATGTTCACTTTATGCTTCAACCAACAAAAAAAAATTTAGTGAGGAAAGATGACATTTGATTGATGGAGATTATAGTTGGTGATTTACTAATATTTTGTGCAATTTGAAAATGGACATTTATTTTGCAAGAAAGGAGTAATACATAATGAATAAATTATGTAAAACTCGCACGTGTACGGGTATTATAACTATATAAGTATAAAAGACTTATTATAATTTTATAGAAATTCCTACACATTACAAAACCATGAATTTATGGACTGTCGTGATATTTAACTTTAAAACAAAATTATTAAAACATTATTACCCGTTATACTATGTCTAACAGATAAACATAAACCTGGTACGGGTTTTAGAACTAGTTACTACATATTTCTACGCAAGTTATTATGCACAATCATTTTCTTAAAATACAATGGTAAAGTTTGTTAGACCTTTTTATATTTTTCAACACATAAAAGTGAGAACTCTCTCTCTTGGCGATTTTTTTCAAACCGTAACTCCTAATCGTTTTTCTTGTTTAGGGTTTGGAAATCGCTGTTGTGGGTTTATTCCTGAACCGACCTATATACTATAATCGATCTCCCTATTCTGATAATCTATAGGTTGGTTTTATATCACTATAAGGTATTGATTGTGTCGATTTATCAATTATATGTGGTGATTAACATGGGACCAGGTTGATTCTTTGGTGCGTTCACTTAAAACCCTAACTTTTTAGTTAGGGTTTTCTTTAACCTTGTTTCGAATTTATTGCTCATGCTTACTTGCTGTTGGTTCCTGCTTGTTGTTGCGATTGTTTGGATTGTTTGTGGGTTTAGAGAGTGATGGAAAAAGGGTTTTTCAATAAAAGTAGTGGTCATAATGTTTCGAGGACTGTTGCTACTTCAACCAACTTGGCCGATCAAGATGGGTTGAAAAAGGATTCGAATCCTATTAATGTTGGTTCTGCTGGTCCTTTACGTGTTGATGTTGATGAGCTTAATGCTCCAATTAATGTGAACTTAGAGGAATTGAGTGCTCGATTCAAACGTTCTAAAACTCGTGAAGATGCTAGGAGTGTGTTAGTGCAAATATTACGATATTTAATCTACACAGTCTCGTTTGTTTTGATTGATGACAAACATATAACTTAATACATAACGTACAATGTACAAGTTACTTGTAATCTTATTTCGTCTCAACTTACATTCAACACCTCTCAACGTCTCGAGTCCTCGTATGCTACAACACAGGTTCATACATGTTTGTTATGCGGCATTATGATCAAAGTCCTTGACCAACCATTTAGAATGTTTAAAATACTTTTAGAGTTTTTAAGTATTTTAGGTGTCAAAGTGCACTTTAGGTATAAAATAGAATAAGTGCCACATTAGGTGTCTAGATAATATTAGTAAGTTTACAAGCTATAAAATGTGTCTTATAACAACATAAGTACATAAAATATTTTTAGTAACTTGCTAAATATTATATAGCTAGCTAATATATTTTTCATATACAAGTAACTTACCTTTTTAAGTTAGTATATATATTTGTCTAAATGTATTTTTCATAATATAGAAAACACTCTTTTATTAGCTCATGAATAGTGTCTTCTAGAATGAGAATCTCATAAATTGACTTTAGAAGATTTGGAAGATATCTTAGGTAGATTTACACAATATATAGAAAGATCATGTAAGATCTTTGTTTATTTTTGGAACATGGTTTGGAAAAACCTCTTTATTTGTTTCCTATAAATAGTAAGCTCATGGTTTTTCAAACAACTTGATTAAACTTGGAAAAGAAAAACAAACCAGACTAATAATGGCGTAATTTAACACAATGGTTTATGCTATATTTGATACAACAAGTTTAAAGATTTTTAAACGGAAACGTATTCACCCCCCCTCTACGATTTCACAGTTGGTACCAGAGCTTCGTAGCTCTTATTTCCAAAACAAATAAATAGAGCACGATCCATGTATCAAATTACCATTGAAGCAGAATATAATATAAAAAATGTTTCGCTAAGTATACTTAGAAATTTTGTGGTTAAATATTACTTTGTATACAAGCTTGTAGGTTTCCTTGAAAGATAAAAGAGTAGAGTTCTTAAAAGAATTTGTAAGTGTCTAATTATGTGCTTAGAGCTAATTTACGAAAAATACATTTTTAAAAGGAGCGTTTGGGTTAACTAAAATTTTAGTTGAATAATCACCTTCGTAAATGATTAGATAAGTTACATCAGTAGAAATGAAGTAAAATAAGTGTATTATATGTTTGTTATCAAATCTAGTAAGTCATACATGTTTTCTTTATGTTAAAAAACGAGTTTTGGTAAATCTGTCACAGATGCCAAGGAACCAAACGATATAAAGGGCGGAACCCTTTATTTGGTTCCTTGAAATCCGTCGGTACAGTAAACAGTTTTGTCCAACTTCAAAAATTCATAACTAATTAACCGTAAGTTCGTAGGAGTCGCGCCACCTATCATTTTAAAGGTAATTGAATCTACTTTCTATTAAAAATAATGTTATGGACTAAATCTAATCTGAAGTCAAAAGAATAAACCAAATACTATAATGTGTCCAAAATATTAAGTTTCGTTTTGACGTAGAAACTCAAACTTTTGAGTTAGGAAATTTTAGTTAGTATCCTTTGAACATTAATATGATTTCTTTTGAAACTAAAGAATTAGGTGATATTTATATATGTAAAGGAAACTAATCAAGCTTGGTATACATCGTCATGTTTAAACACAAAGTGACGATAAGTATATTTGGTTTATGCCATGCTATATGACTACTTGTTTTGGTTGTTTTGCATACATGTTGTTTACTTGTTGTAAGTTGTAATTGCATTTGTTTATTTGTGATTTATAAGTATCGTGCTATAAGATAGAAACTCATCCTTGATTGATCATGTAAACTAACCATGCCATGTTTGGACGATAACACTTTGATGTTATCAATTTTTCGTGCGTGGTTTAATTTCCATTTATGGTAAGTTCATAATTCTCGACTTGATCTATATGCTAACATGTGTTAGAATATGTTTTTTTGGTTTTAATCTATCACATCAAATTAGGTGCATATGTTCCAAGTATAATTAGGATATTTGAACGAGTATTCGAGAATCGATAAATGTTCTTTGTTAAGGAGTGTTTGGCACAAGGGTGCATTTGAACAATTTGGTCGTTGAAACAATGTTATTTTATGTTTTTAAGATGTTGTAGGATGATACTATGTCTGTGGTTGTGTGTGTACTAACAATATTTGTAGGGGATAATTTTTTAGTACTTTGCCATTTTCCATTTTCGGCTAAAACTATGAATGCTAGAATCGCTCTCGCAAACTCTATAGGTAAGCATGTTTCTACATGTAATTTTTGTATCTTCTAACTACAAAAAATTGATTACTTAAGTTTTAGGAAAAATTTTAGAATTTGGAAAAACCACGAAGTCGTAAAACCTGCTCTGTCTCGATTCTGAGCCTCCACGGAAATGGTGGATCCCAATGTTTGGTTCCGTCCGTTCAGAAACTTGGTTCCGCCAAGTTTTTCCACCGGATACGGCGGAACCCAAAACTTGGTTCCGCCCGTGTTGTCATTTGGTTCCTCCAGTCCTACAACAAATTTTCATCTTTGAATGTTTTGATTTTTTCTAGTAATCCTTAGGTTCCAAACTTGCTTCCTACATGCTAGTTAGTATTTATCAGTAATTATAGAGATCTCTTAGCACACATTAAACAATAGGATCATCATTCCCGCTAAAATTTCAAATTTGGCTAAACTAACCCAAGGAACCTTTCCTTTGGTTCCTCCAAATCTGTGGAACATTATCTTCCATGATCATATAGTACTTAGTGCATAAGTTAGTCTTTCACTCCACCCAACTCCATTAGATTGACTTCCAATGATTTGAACACTTCCAAATGATTAGGAATTTCCAAATGTATATGGAACAACATCAAATCCAAACACTACATGTTCTTCCTATAAATTGACCGACATTCATACTTCCAATTCACACCATCACCATCACCATCACTTCTCTTATTTTTATAATTCTAGCTAACCAAAGTCTTGAAATGACTAAATCCAACACCTCATCCAAATCATCTAGACCTATTTGGAAAACCGCTAGGATTAGTGTAAAACCATGTTGCTTCAACAAAACCATTCAACTAAGCTCATCATCATCAAGTGATTCATCACTCAACATTTCCTCACCTATCAAAGATACAAACGTCCTCAACCTTGCTACTCCAACACCATCTCCAAAATCTTGCAATGCCAACGTAATCACCACTCCTCCACCAAATCATTCACTTTAGTGAGAAACATTTTCCTCAATATTCATTAAGCATATTAGGACCATTTTTACTTATTATAACTAATAGGAAACCAATTCATTAAGCATATTAGGACCATTTTTACTTATTATAACTAATAGGAAACCACTTCCCGCCAAAAACTCAATTTAAACAAAACTCACCCAAGGAACTCTTATGCATAAAGGAAGGAACCCTTTATTTGGTTCCTTGCCATCCGTGGGTCCCTAAACCACAAATGTTTTGTAGTCATTACCCACGGTTACTACATTCTTTCATCCTTAACTCATCCTTCATCCATTAGCTTCACTTATTTGGTGACTTGACAACTTCCTAACTAATCCGGACTTGTTACTTACATAGATTACATATAATATCAAAATCACAAGTCTAACTTGTGACTATAGATATTGTCTTGTATCTATATATGTTACCTCTCTTGGTTAACATGAAAGTAATGTGTCATCCTTCAAGACAATGAGGATTTACATCAAGTCATAACTTACACTTAAGTTATAGATGTATTATCAAGTCTTGCTATCCTTTAGTACTATCCAATCTCAACAAAGTAGGATTGACAACTTAAGTATTTTATCCAAAATATTCAAGTAAATATGACTTACGATTGTAGTCATTAAAATTCACATCCGAAAGAATCTACACCCAAGTATTTTAACAACATATGTTAAAACACTCATCCTAACACTCTCTCAATCAATAGGAATAAAACAAATGACAATAGGTCTTCATCATTAAACATTGAGTACTTAAGTTTACTTGTTCGTTCACCATCATCTCATTCACTTCTATGATATATCTCAACCCCTAAGCTTCACAAACATAACCAAAACCTCAAGAACTTCACTCACAAGTTATGGACCACAAGGCTTAGTATCCATCCGTTTTACTTTCAACATCTATGAAACTTAAGTTCTTCCATAGCACAACAAACCTCCACACTACCACATATTTATTAAGACACATTAGAAGACCTATCACCTAGATCAACTAATCCACCATTGTTACCATCGTTTGAATTCATTGAGTGTGATGAGTGTGTAAATACTCATCATTTTTGTCGTATCTGAACTGCCAAAACATCCAAAAACACTCAAATATGCATCAAAATATTGAAAATATCACAGGATTGTGTTTTATAAGTTTCAGATGCAAAATGATTAAAAACAGATGAAAAATGAACAAAGTTTGCAAAATTGGCAATTTCAGTCCCTCAACTTTCATAAATTGGCAAAAATAGTCCCTGGCATTAAAAATATGGAAAATTATCATTCAAGGTCCTTGTATTATTCAAAGTTATCAAAATTGATCCTTGAATAAAACTTTTCATCAAATGTAAAGTTTAGCCCCTGAAATTTCAAAAATGGCAAAAATAACCCTTGGAGTTTTAAAAATTGGAAATTATTAACTTTGGTCCTTGGGTTATTCAAACATGGCAAGTTTGGTCCTTTTTTGCATCTTATGGAAAGTTACAACTTAGCCCCTCAAAAATCCAAATATTACACAAATAGTCCTTGTGTTTATCTACTTAACCAAACCGGACCCTTAATACTAAACCTAAAATAAACAACCCAATCCAACACCCTGATCCAATGCTTACCCAGGCCCAAGTCAGAAGCCCAAAGCCACACCCTTTTGATACCAAACTAGGGTCAAACCTTTGACCCTGGTCAAACACAGTCAAACAAACACCCCTTTCCCACCTTCGTCTTCCCCACTTGGCCTCCCCTGTCATATCACCATCCCCCACCATCACCATCCCATCACACCGCCCAAACCCACTACCTACCTAACAATCCAAACGTAATTAATGCTGCCCCCTTGGTATAAAATAGTCCGATTGCCCTGTTTTCTTTTTTGGCGCCAAAATGATCCAAGGGTCAAGATCACTCAAGAGTCATCCAACAACTCAGATTTCAAGTGGGAAATGATCAGATAGGGGTCATAAACCCTAATTTTCAACTATAAAAGGGAGAGAAGCAGTGAAGAAAAAGCTATAGTGTAATTTAGTTTTAAGCATGTCGTATAATTAAATTTCAAATTTCTAGTGTATCATTTAGCTTTCAAGTATTGTATTAAGCATTTTCAGTGTACCCTAAACCTTTTTCATCAATAAAAATTCAAGTTTTAGTTCAAATCTCAGTTTATGCAATTTACTTTTATTTCAATTATCTCAAATATCTTGATTGTTGTTTATAGTTGATGATATGGACATATAAGCTCATATAAGCTCCTAGAAAGCTTATCAAAGCTTTTAGAAACATTAAAAAGCAGTGTAGGTTCAAAAAATCAAAAACACAAAAAAATAAGAAAAAATAAAGAAAAAATCAAAAATCGTGATCATGGTGATCACAGCTGGAGCAAGGTGAGTTTTGGATGGCTCTTGGGTTAGAGGTTCTGTGGAGAACCAATAGGAAGGTTACTGTGGTCTTGGTCCTTGGAAGATTGCTTGGAAGGCAGTTGTAAGCTCAAAAATTTAATTTTCACTCTTTTTTGCTTCCTGTTGCTTGTTTGTGTATCTTGTGCTTGTTTATGGCTTATTAGAATAGTTAAGTACATTAGATTGTGCTTTGGTCTCTTTTTAGTTTAGTTTCATTATAATCTGTTTCTAATAGGAGTGTTTGGATTTGTCTGTGATTCTGTGATCAAGCCTGAGATTGTTGTTGTTTTTAGCTCACATAAGTCACTTAGTGTCATATTAACTCAGTGCAAGCATAAAATACAGGCATCATTTGAGAAAAAAAGTCAAAGCTCACTTTAATCTCTTGTAATTGTTCACTGTTAGGATTTTAGTGATCAAGGTCACCCATATCAGCTCATTAGTTGTTGTTTTAGCTTAAAAACATCTAATATTAGCTTAATATTGCATAATCAGTCACTTAGATTCAATCAAAACTCACAAAAGTCAATTTGGATCATAATCTCAAAAAGTCAAAATACACCTTTATCAGGAAAACCAAAAATTTGAAGAATTATTTTGATTTTTGTGATTGGATTTGGAGCCGGAGCTTTTCACAAGTAATAGTATATCAGCTTACCTTTCAAAATCCATTATTGTCTTATTTTTGAAATTTTTATTGTGGCTTGTGCAAGGGCGTATTTAAGCCTACAGGGCAAGTTACCTTTTTACACCAGGGCACCTTGTGAGTTGGGTCAAACTTTTAAACCCCCCTCTAGGGTGCAAATGGAAACCTTAAGCCTTGTCTTTTAGCTTTTTGGAAAGCTTGTCAGCTTATCTTTTTAGATTTTCAATAAAATTGGATCTCAGTTTTCCTAAGATAGCTTATTTGGTCTTTGAAATTTGCTTATTTTACAATCATATACTGAGTCATCAGTATAAGTCCATCAACTTCAATAGACCATAGCTAGTTCATTAGTGGGCCTCACACTCTGCTTTTTGGCTTTTTAGAGAGCCAATAAGCCCATCTTTTAGAATCATAGCTTATTCTCAGGTTTAGAGCTTATTTAATAGGGCTGCACTCCCCATTTAATTTGGCCATTTCCTTGTGTACATTGAGTACTCTGTTTTTGTATCTAAGTTCCAAGCCCCCTCCAGTGTTTATTTGTGGGACCCAGAGCCTGTTTCTTGGCTTTTTGAAAAGCCAATAAGCTCAGCTTATTGGATCCACCTTCAGTTTGGGCTTCCAATCTCACCTGTGGGCCCCACAGACCTTTACAGTTGGACCTTGTGGCCTATTTTAGCCTGTCAAATAAGCTAATTGCTTATTTGTTGTTTCTGGCTTATTGTCTGTGCTTATTTGGATTCTCTGTGCTTATTCATAGTTCATATTGTTAGAAGTTTGCTTATTTTGATATGTGGCATCTTATTGTAACTTATTCAAGCAACACAAAGTCCTAATAAGTTAAAAAAACACCAACTGTTAAGAAATTGAAGTTGCATACAACTTATTTTTAAGTTGTACAAAAAGTGTTTTCACAAAAGTTGCTTCATTTTAGTCTAAAAGTAGTTTTGTAAAAGAAAAACCAGAAAAAACCAAATTTAAAATTAGTGATAGCTTATATTTAGTAGGATTTATCTATTTTAATTTTCTTTTAGCTTATTATTAAGCACTTTTTCATTTTTATATTTTTCTTAATTTTCTTTTATATTAAAGTATTTTTAGTAATTTTTCTAGATTTTTCTCTTTTAATTTAGTATTTATTAGAATTAATATTAGTTTAATTAATAATTAAGTAATATTAGTTAATTAAATAGTGTTATTGATTTTTATTTAACAACAGTACCCTTTTTATATTTTCCAAGGTTTTGTAAATCATAAAGTATTTTTAGAAAATAGTTTCTTAATTACTACTGTTCATTTTCTATTTTTCTTAATTAATTTAATTAAATTAGATTTTAATTAATAAATAAGTAAATAATTAGTAAAATAGTTTAAAAATAGTTTCTATAAAGTTTTTATAATTTTTTAGGATTCCTGTGATGGTTAATTAGATTTATAAATTTTCTCATAATTTTCTAAGTAATTTTGCTATTTTTAGTAATTTAAATTAGTTTAATTAGTTTAATTAATATAATTAGTAATTAACTAATATTAAATCCACAAAAAGACAAAAAAATATATTTTTAGTTTCTAAATTTGTTTTAAGTCATTTTAGAATTTTAAAAATTAATTTTGCAATTTTCTAGCTTAAATTTGTAATATAAATCCTTTTAGTATAAGTTAAATAGTTTTAATTAAATAATTAATCAGTTTATAATTAAATAATAAATAATAAAATAATCAAAAAAAAAATATTTTTCTTTTTAAATTAATTTTCTTTTAATATTAAGTTTGTAAAATTTTCATTTTCACCCCCTGTAGTTGTAAATTGTTTAAAATTCACCTTTTTATCTGTCTGTAAGCATTTCTGAATTTTAATTTGTTTACGTGTAATCATATCTGTGAGTCTGTAATTGTTAATACTGTTTTATTATCTTAAATACCAAGCAATCAGTAGTGTAATCAAATCTAAATCTTTATTGGTTACTGTCCTTAGTGCCACTCATTCCCACAAACGTTTCATAACACCATTTCAATCTCGTCGGGACATAACGACCCGGGGAAACTCTATACTATCCACGGAGATTGGATCTAAGCTGTTTGACTATATTGACCACATCTGTGGTTGACTTTAGTTGACCATTTAGGCTCAATCAGAGTGCATTGCTCAAAAAGCCCTTTGTCCAAACACTCAACCATACCATACCAACTATAGGATTAGAACCTTTACCATCAAATGAGCATGAAGCTCACATTCAGTTACACTAGGTTTAAGTAGTACCACTTTCACAAGTTATCAAAGTATTGGTGATACTTTTAACTTTTGCATATGTTTCATTAAACTTCAAATCAACATTTTAACAACATATGTTAAAATGTAATCTCAAAGCCATCCTCATGTACCCCGATCAACAATGACTCTTGAGGAGTATACATCAGAAACTCGAGTTAATTCCTCTTGTCATCATCTAGTATAATCTTGAGACCAAGTATATTTAGATAGCACTATCCGATTCAAACACTTTGGCTTCATATCTTCATTTAGGAAAACATGATGTTTTGGAAGACATTATGCCTAAGAAATCATGCATTAAGTTTTTGTTAGCATTAAAAGTGACGATCATTATTGAGTCGACAAGTATTGTAATAGTTAAGAATATTGGGCTATGGACTTGGTACTTATTTAGTATATCATGTAAGCCTTTATTAGAAAATGTAGACCAAGCCCATTAGACAAAGCCCATGGAAAGCCTTTAGGGCATCTTATGTAAGTAACTATTTAAACACCTCAAAGGCTCATTTGAGGTGTGTGCTTGTGTGTGTATTGTGTGTGTTTCTTGAATAAAAGTTCTCTTCATCTTTATCTCTCTTTTTCATATACTAACGCCATACATATTCATACAAGTCACCATCTTTACTTCATCTAGTGCTTATATTTGTGATAAAGTTGATAGTTTTAAGGTCCTACAAGTGGTATCAATCGCCTAACAATGATTTAGGAGTGTTTTTATCAAGTTTTTGTTAAAAAGTTGCATATTTTTCATATATACGTGCACTTTTTCTTCAAAATTTTTTGATTTTTACAAGTTTTAGTGTTAAAGTTGTTGTCTTTATTGAAGTTTTAGTGATTTTAAGTGTTTTGGGAAAGATTTGATCAAAAGAAACAAGTGGAAAATGAGTTTTGGGTGAAAAAAAATCGTTTTTTTTAGCTGGTTGGTAATCCTTTGCTTAAAGTTTAGCAAAAAACCCTTTTCCTACTCAAAAGATCCTACTCAGAAGATCCTACTCAAAAGATCCTACTCAGAAGATCCTACTCAAAAGTTTTACTCAGTACTTCCCTAGCTTGGACAAGTTAGTGGAATACTTCGACACGGGATATCTTTCAAGCTTGGATAAGTTTGAGAGATTTGTTTGGTTCTTTAACCTTACGCATAAACAATTGCTTACGCCTAAGCCAAAAACTTACGCATAAAGTAAAAGTTTACGCCTAAACTTTCAGTTTACGCATAACTTCTCTTTACGCCTAACTTTTTGTTTATGCATAAGTTTTCAGTTACGCGTAAGATTCAAGTTAACCATAAGATTAGTGTCTACGCATAAGATCAAGGTTTACGCATAAGAACAGATCATCAGAGTTAACTAAAAACGCTCCGGGAAGAAGTTATTGAGGTTTTAAGGTTTCAGATCAAATTTTTCACCATAAAAACTTGCATCAACTTACACTAAACACAACTCCTACTTTGTTGGAACGATCCAAGATCAACTTTATCACACATCGCTTAACAATGGAAATGAAAATGCAAATCCAAGAGAGAGATTCAAAGAAAGTGTTTACAGTGTTCAAGTCATATGTAGTGAAGGTCATCAATATTTATGGTTATGATTCAAGGTTCGAACAAGCATTTGAATACTACGTCAGAGACCGATTTCATTATTTCAAAGAGAAACTCAACAAAAGCCTGAATCAACTTGAGATGCTACTTAATGAAGATGAACTTGGTATGAGTAACTGCAAGGAAGCTTTTAAAATGATCCAAACTCAATTTCAGAGTATCTTTAACCCTTGGATAATGAACTAGTCAGAGTTTATCGATGCATTTTACCAACAATTTTGGGTAGGGTATTCGACCTTCAGAACTAAATGCATAAATGACATGGGGGAACTCGAAAAGATACTTGATGTTGAGGAAGTTGAGTTAAATGAAATTGAGAAGCTGAAACGGGAAAGAGAGCAGATTGACAAAGATATGCAGTTAAAAGAAAGAGAGCTAATTAAAAGAGAGATGCAGTTAAAGGAAACAGAGGTGATTGAAATAGAGACAGACAAATATTTTCAAACAGAAGAGGAAATGGTCAATGAGGGTGATGCATCAGATGATAGTTTGGTTTTCAGGGGCAGTGATTCATCTTCAGAACAACAGTTTGAAAGCAGCAGTCCTAGCTATGATTCGGATGCTGATGGGGGATACCGAGGATGATCACATCAGACCTTCATCAGAGACAGAGATATTGGCTATGGTACAACATTCAAACAATAACGGTGTTGTGTTTGATAATGTGTTTGCTCATGATCAGACACATCCTGCGCACCCTGAGTCTATTAGTGACACATATGTGGTGGAACAAAATGATAGTAATATCACTTTTGCTACTCCAGATATGGATCATAATAGAGGTGAGCCTGCCCAGGATGGATCTTCTTATGAACAAGATCGTGCCTTATTTGCTTCATTAATCAATAATTTCAAACATGAACTTGAAAAGTGCAAAGAGGACAATCGTAAAGCTAAGCAAACGAATGTCTTATTGACAAAAGAGCTTGAGAAATTGAAAGAAATGGAAAAAGGTTTTCAAAATGTAACAAAAAGAAAAGCTGAACTTGAATTTGAAAACTCAAACCTTAAATCTCAAGCTCAAAAGTTTGAAATGTATGGAGAGTCTGTCAAACCACTTTTAAAAAGAAATGAAGAACTTGAAGTTGGTTATAGAGAAGCTGTTCTTCGTGAAAAACGTTCCTTCAAAATCTGGATGCTCAAATGGTTGTTAACAACAGAAAGGTTCAAGCGCTTTTAAAAGAGAACAATGATTTAAAAAGTGAAAATTCAAAGCTTCAGAAAACCACATCAAATTTTGAGATTGTAAACACAAAACTTGAGAATGAAAACCAAGAGTTTTTGAAACGAACAAACGATCTTGAAAACAAACTTCGAAAATTAGGACAGACTTCTCAGACTATCAACATGCTGCCTACTAAAGATGAGGAGGTTGATAAACAAACATCTGGGATTGGTTTTGTGAATAATGCTAATGTGGAAAATGAAAAACCTTGTTTTTTAAACAAAGTGCAAAAATTGACACCTATTTTGTATAACGCTAATGATATGGGAAAAGAATTGTCAGATGATCTTTTGTTTGAGTCTCAAGATATTTTAAAATTTGAAGAGGAAAAATGTTTGAAAGTAAAACAAACAAAAAACCCACTCTCGTACCACGGCTTTGTGTATGGTTGTCTACAATTGACAGATATACCAAAAGAACCTTTCAAAAGAAAAGACACAAATGTGAAAAGATTTTTCAAAGAAGCTCAACTTGCTACCTATGATGCTAAGTTATGGCAAAATAGAGCAAGGAAACAATTTTGTAATCTTAAACATCACATTGAGCAAACGTTAAAGGTCATTTGGTTTAAGCAAGAAAACATCACAAACAACGTTTTCTCTAATCCTCTTTCATCAGATGTACGCCTTAAGTTAGAAGTCAAAAAGATTTTGAAAGATGAGATTGAACCTCGTGTGAAAGACATCAACTTATGTTTTGAGTACTTTGAAAAACATCTTGTAACTGAAATGAGAGAAGATCTAAAGTATGTTCACTCTCTTGAAGACGAATTTGATGCAAAATGCTTAATTCTAGACATTCAAAAAGAGTATTTCACAAATCAAATAGAATCGTTCAAGTCAGTATCTGTCAGCCATGAGTATGAGAATGTGAATTTTAAACAAACATCTTCTTTGAAATCTGAAAATCTTTGTCTCAAAAAGAAAATCACTGAGCTTTCAAAAGAAGCAGCTGATGTCAAAGAAGAACTGTAAAAAAGAACTGCTCAGTTTGAGAAACATCTTGCAAAACTCGAAGCACAAAGTATCTATTTCCAACTAAACTGCAAGAGAAGAATGAGAAAATGTCTTCTGAAAACTCTTTGACATCAGTGCTTAAAGAAAAAGAAAAGATTTTTGAAGAAAATTGTGATGATACCAATATCAAGTTTGATTTTGACGAACTTGATACAAAAAATCTTGAATTGGAACATGTTGTGGCATCATTACAAAAAGAAAATGAGCATTTGAAACAGACTTACAAAAACTTGTTTGATTCAATCAAGTGGTCAAGATTTCAGAATCAAACTTCAAACAAATCTGACTCTCTGATCACACCAAATCATCTTTTTGAAAAAGAAAAGTCTGTGCTTCAAAAGAAAATTGTTGAATTGGAAAAAACGATTGCACAACAAACCAAGGATTTTGGTGATGCCAAAAATGATTTTTCAATCGAAACAGACAAATATGAAAAATATTTTTCACATCTTGAAAATCAAAATGCTTCTTTGCAAGAAAAACTGGCATCATCAGATCAACTTTCTCTTCAAAAAGAATATAATGATTTGAGAACTTCATACAATGCCTTAAAAGCAAAGTTTGATGTTCTTAACCGGTCAAAAGGAAAATCTTAAGTTTCAAACGAGTCTAAACCACAAGTAAGTGTTTCAGAAAAGGTTTACACGGGTGAATCTTCAAAACCATTTTCTAAAAGGGTTTCTCAATTTACCACCTATTCTTTGCAAAAAGGAAGGAAGTTTTCAAAGAGACCAAATTTTTCTGAAACATTTACTCCTCAAAAGGTTTCAAATGCAATTGCTCATAAAGAAAAGAATCAAGGTTTTCAAACTCCATACTCTTGTTTTACTCCGGTAAAGCCAGTGTGGAAACCAAAGCAAAGCCGTTCAAATCATTTGAAATATTCGTACTCTGAAATGCTTCCGCTACAACAGAAGAATGGCTATGCTTTGAAAAAACCAAATTCTGGAAGGTTTCCATTCTTCTCACAAACGAATTTTCGAAATGAAACACCGAGTTTCAACAATGGATGGAAAACTTCTTCTTCAAGTTTTAAAACTCCAAGAGAGACACCGAGTTTCTCAAACAACTTTCTAAAGCAAAAGAGTTTTAAATCACCGTTAATTCCACGAGCTTTATTTCAAAATGAAACACAGGTTTTCAGTCCTCGTTGGAATTCAACTTCTTTATCTCGAATTGACACAACTTTCAAATGGATTTCAAAATATGGTAAACCCGTTGGCGCTGTGCTTAAATGGGTTCCAAAAGTTGTTGTCTAATCCTAAAAACATTATGACTTCTTAGTACTTCTGCTAAGGACTCGAACTTCCACATAATGACTTCTTAGTATTTCAGCTAAGGACTCGTTCTTCAAAGAAAGGAAAGTGCTTAAATCAATTCAAAGGTTTTAAATATTTTTTGAGCACTTATCCTAAAAACATTATGGCTTATGCACAAATAACAGTGTATAACCCGCAACTTTTAAAGAAAGGACCCTGTTGTATATTTATGTGCGACAATCCAAAAAGATAAGAAGACTTCTCTCCAAAAAGCTTATCAAAGTCTTCTTAATTTTCTGAGCAAAATGTTGAAAAATGTTTAAAAAGGTTTTCAAAACTTTTCATGATGTTGCTCAAGATATTACTCCCTCAAATCCTTAAAAGCTTAAATTTACTCACAATGTTCTATTTTTGAGGGGGAGTAATAAAAAGATGTTCCAAAAAGTCATGCTCAAAAGAAACTAAATCGGAATTATCAAACATCCGTTTCTCCCCACAAGCTATCCAAAAACAAAGGTTTTAATCAATTGGTATAAAAAATACCATGGATATGCTATTTTTGAGGGGGAGAAGACGTGATTAAAATGTGATCAATGTGTTTAAGATTGTGGCTGAATCTCGTGCGAGCTCGACTCAGAAATGACCCAAGAATTGACAAAATAACAAAAGTTAGTAATCGAAAAGACTTATCCTCGACGGGTAATAACATCAAGTTAGTTATTAGAGCTAGCTGTCACCTAAAAGCTGACAATGGAACTCTTTAACTAGCCACGTAAGCGTGTCTCAAAAAGGATTTGTCTTAGTAGAAATGTACCGTTTCGAAAAACTTTCTGTGGACTTGACCAGGCCGGGTAATAACTTAAAGCTAGTCTAACTAGTGATGTAAGCGTGTCTCGAATTGGTCATGTTCGCTGAAAGTGGATCAATTCAAAAAAGTGCAAACTCCTCACACATGTGCAAATTTCTTAAAAAACACATGAGCACATGTGAATGAGGAGTTGATCGGCCCCAAACGGTCAACCTAAACTGACCAAAGGATGGTCAACAAGGTCAAACTGCCTAGAATCAATCTCCGTGGAAGACAGTGGTTTCCCCGGGTCGTTATGTCCCGACGAGGTGTGATGGTTAACAAACGGTTCTGTGATCGGGTGAATTTGGACAGGAAAAGGTTTTGTGAATGGTTTGAACTAAGGAATCTACAAGGAAATAGCTTAAATAAGCTATATGAATAAGACTGGAAAGTTTGAAATACCAGAAACGTGTAAAACCTAAAAACGCGTACGTTCACGTTTAAATAAAACGTAAACGTACAAAATAAAACGTGAAAAATGAATTCTGAAAACCCCCAGGGGCTGAAAATGACTTTTTTTACAAACTAAAAGGTAAAAGAAAATTTTTAGAAAAAGAAAATTAATTTTTACACTATTTAATTATTTATTATTAATTAATTACTTATTAATACTAATTATTAATATTTAAAATACTTAAATACAATATAATATTAATTAAGTACTAGAAAAATGAAAATAAAATTTCTAAAATTATAAAATAGCTAAAAATAAGTTTTAAAATTAAAAATAAGTATTTTTGTCTTTTTGTGATTTTTCTATTAATTAATTACTAATTAAATACTAATTACCTAATTAAACTATTTTAAATTATAAAAAATACTAAATGAATAGTAAAAATTCTAGAAAAATTTCTAAAATTATATTATATCATATAAAAGCTAGGAAAAATAAAAACTAATTATGCTATTTAAAACTTAATCATTAATTAATTATGAATAAAACTAAGATTAATTCTAATAAATACTAAATGATAAAATAAAAATCTGAAAAAAATTACTATAAATACTTTAATAGAAGAGGAATTTAATAAAAATATAAAAATGCCAAGTACTTAACAGAAATTTAAAAATGAAAAATAAAATTTAAATCAAATTAAATAGAAACTATCACTTAAAATTAATTTGTTTTTTCTGGATTTTCTTTATGGAAAACTAATTTACAACTAAAAACATGAAACTTTACTAAAAACAACTTTGGTGGAACTTAAAATTAAGCAATTTACAAGCTTATATGTGTGACAGTTGACTTTTGTTGACCAAGGGGTAAAATAAGCTCAAACCAGCTAGTGTGGGGTCCACTATGGATGATTCAGACTCAATTGAGTTATATGAACTAGATTAAGCCAGAATAAGCACAAGAGGATCATAGAATAAGCAATTAAGCACTTAATAAGCAATTTGCCACTTATCTCAAACCAGAAAAGGGGACAAACTTGAGGACTTGATTCAGGTGGGTCCCAGTGGTTCCTAGGTCAAAATGATGGTCAAAATATCAAGCCAGGTAGGAGGGGGGTTGGGAGAACCAAAAACTAGGGTGTGGGACCCACTGAGGTGGTCACAAACCACCACCAAAGTGGTGGTGGTGATTGTGGGTCTGTTGTGCAGGGGAGGGGTTCCTCCCTGCAGCCCACTTTGAGCAATGGTGGGGCCCACTAGAAAATTGGCAAAAATGAAAGTAAGGTAGGAAAATGTAGTTGAGGTGGTAGACAACAGATTTAAACAAGTTTCAAGGTCTCACACCTACTCCTAAATTCTAAACAAATCTTGGAGTTTTTGGAAAAATCTGAAAGCATTCAATTTGACTTTTTGCTTAAAACTACTTGTTTGACTTTTGTGACTTTTGATTCAATCATAGACTCTAATAATGTTGTATTAAACTGAAATGAACCCAAACTAAGGTAGATTAACTACTTATGAGTGGAATTGATGGGATTTGGGGTTTTGAAACCCAATAGTTAACTGCTAAAGGGGATAAAGGGGTGTTTTTGACTTTTGGAACATAAGTGGCCAAGGAGATGATCCAATTGGAATGTGTTATACTTAAGAATCATGAACTAAGTGACTTTGACTTAAAATAACAACTTCAACACTGGTTTAAAGCTAAATCCAAACACCCTTTTACAAATCTGTTTTGGTGATTTTCAAAGGATTCAAATCACTCAGACCAAGTTTTGAATACACAAGGTTTTAATAAGATAATATGGGCTTGTATAAACACAGAAACACCAGCTTTAAGCTACAAATACCTAGAACCTTATACTAGGCTAAATTGACAATTAAATTATAATTATGAGCATCTAACAAACCTAAAGGTTAAACAAGCTATACTGAGCAATACAATTACAAAAATAAACACAAAGAAAACACAAAGATAACTAATGGTGATCAAAGATACAGTAAAAGCTAAAAATTTAGAAATAAGCTTACAAGGCTTCCAAGCACCAAACTGAGAAACAAATCCAAGCAACCATCCTAATAGCTTACCAATAAGCTTCTAAACCATTTCCATCCAGAAGGTGCAATGATTCTTGCTTCTTACTCTTTGCAAACTGATTTCTTGATTTTAAACCTATTTTTACTTGATTTTTGGCATTTTTGCTTTTTTAACTTAAACTGAGATTTAATGCTTCTGAAAGCTTATATAAGCTTTGTCAGAGCTTAATTGAGCTTAAGAGTATGTTTTTATAATCAACTACAAACAAGATCAAGTAACTTGAGAATTATTTGAAATTTGAAAATTGCATAAACTGTGATATGAACTGAAACTTGAAATTGAGATTAAATAAAGTTTAAATTACATTAAGATAACAGGCTACAAGCTTTTAAATTCAAAGATTATACTGGAATTGAAACTAAACTAATGTTGACAGTAAATTACACTAAGCTACACTACTGATGATTCAATACTGCTTCACTCTTTCTTTTTATTGACCCTCTGAGCTATGTAGGTCCCAAGGATCAAATCCCACCAACTTGCTTAACTTTTTGAACCTTTTTGCTCTCTTTCCAATTTTGGCGGGAAAAGGGAAATTGGCCAATTGACCTGTTTGTAGCCATAGGGGGGGGGGGTGTGATATGATTGGTGTTGGGAAGTGGTATTTGGCAGGGATAAGGGTGTGGGTGAGACAGAGGTGCAAGTGGTGATGGTGGAGGTGGTTTTGCAGGGAAGGAAGGGTGGTATTGAGGGGGAAGATGGTGGGTTTGACCGAGGGTGGTGGGGTTTGACCTGGGCAATATTAAACGTGGGAATGGGTGGGCTTTTGGTTGGGCTTGGGTTTTAAATAAAAAGGGTGGGCTGGGGTTCGTGTGGTATGTATTTGGATTGGAATAATATTAAGGAACGTTTGGTATATTTGCTAAATAATCACAAGGACTAATTTTGTAATTTCCTGAAAGTTGAGGGTGGAAAAATGTTAACTTCTCAAAGTTATCAAAAGGGCTTATATTGTCAATTGTGATAAACCAAAGGACCAAAGATGTAATTCTTCCATTTTAAATGCCCAGGGACCTTTTCTGCCAAATTTCCAAACTTCAGGGACCTGATGTGAAAATTCACCAAACTTTCTAACCAAGGACCAAACCTGCCATAAAAGATTAGTATAAGGACAAAATTTGTTTTTCTCAAAGTTTTAATATCCCTGGGACCATCTTTGTCAATTTTCAAAGTTCAGGGACTAAACTTGTAATTTTGTGAAACTTTGCACCAAAGGACTAAATATGTAACTTTATGATTTAAAAGGACCTTTGGTGACTTTTTCAAGTTTTTAGAACAACCAGGGACTAGATTTGACAATTTTTGAAAGTTGAGGGACTGAAACTGCCAATTTTGCAAACTTTGTGCGTTTTTCAACTGTTTTTGATTATTTTGCATTTGAAACATATAAAACACATTCCTGGGATATTTTCACTATTTTGATGCAATATTGAGTGTTTTTAGATGTTTTGGCAGCTCAGAAAAGGTAAAAATGATGAGTATTTACACACTCATCAGAGTCCTTCAAATGAAATACAAAACTCTCAAAGTGTTAACAAAGTATGTGTTTTATTATCATAAACACTTTGAGAGATTTTCAATAAATGATTTCATGGCAATTATAGGGTAGTCATGGTGTTATAAGGTGACTAAGGTTAGGAAAAACCGTCCTATGATCTGTCAGAGCCGGAGGGATCTACCCAAGGACAATTCCAATAGAATAGAATTAGAAGTCCTTAGGTATGATTGAAAAAACGAGAAAATGAGAAAGGAGAAAGAAGGGGTTGAAGAATTAAAAAGAAATGATGTGAAAAAGGGTGAAAAGAAATAGCCCTCCAAATGTTCAACCTTACGGCAGACACCGGGTTCAACTCATATGCTACTGGTTGTTACTAAGGTGACACCGGTATTGAAGACAAGACGTCATGGACCCAGTGACGCACTGCACTAAACCTTCTAGCCACTCAAGTTCTCTTAAAAGAGCTTGTTTCATTCTCATGGGGAACCGGTGTAATCTATCGACCTGTCTCTTAGAGATGATTGATATTGAAGAAGGAGACCCATCCCTAGTCTCCGCATAGGAAAACCAAATTATGCACTTATCGAGTCTAGAGCCATGAGATACATCAAAAGATCTCTTAGGATACACTTCCTATAAATACACTTGTGTTCACCATAAAGGACACAAGTTGTAAGAGTCTTTATGAGATCTACGGATCTTGCCTTATCTATCATAATGGTTACTATCACTCAAAACGGTTTACAGTCGTGGAGTGATCCCCAGCGACTCACCTATTCGTTGATCTACTTAGTAGGTCTCGTAATCTCTCTCGAGAGTATCTGAAATGGGAATGGCCTTGGTAAGGGTTAGAAGGAGTCTTCACACTACGCGGTTGATGATCTCTAATTCTTTACCTGTGACTGTTACCATCACTCAAAGATCCACATGCTCATACCCTGCAAAGCTCTCTTCCAAAATCTAAGCAAAGCAAAGTTCAGAATGTTTCTAAGTCAAAGTCAAAGAATCTACAAACTAAAGAAACAAAGATTAAAGTCAAAGAAAAGAGAACTTCACAAAGATTCAATGTCAAACAAAGTATGAGCATGTTGGAAAAGACGTAAAGACAACAGAGTAAAGATGTTGATCAAAGGCAAGAAAGATCACAAAGCATGATTGGAACAAAGAAACTAGCAAAACTATTACACAACAAGACTCAAAGTTCAAAAAAGAACAAGCATCAAAGATCAAAGATCAAGGTCACAAATGAGAGATCTCAATGATCACCCTTAGGGGGAGATTGTTAGCATTAGAAGTGTTGATCATTTATGTAATCAAAGGGAGATCTCAATGATCGTCCCTTAGGGGGAGATTGTTAGCATTAAAAGTGATGATCATTATTGAGTCGACAAGTATTGTAATAGTTAAGAATATTGGGCTATGGACTTGGTACTTATTTAGTATATCATGTAAGCCTTTATTAGAAAATGTAGACCAAGCCCATTTGACAAAGCCCATGGAAAGCCTTTAGGGCATCTTATGTAAATAACTATTTAAACACCTCAAAGGCTTATTTGAGGTGTGTGCTTGTGTGTGTATTGTGTGTGTTTCTTGAATAAAAGTTCTCTTCATCTTTATCTCTCTTTTTCATATACTAACGCCATACATATTCATACAAGTCACCATCTTTACTTCATCTAGTGCTTATATTTGTGATAAAGTTGATAGTTTTAAGGTCCTACAGTTTTCATACTGTTAAAAGGATATTGTATATCCTATGCATCATTCTCTCCTTGCAACATGAACGGTTGTGTTACAAGAGATTTCATTTTACCTCATCGGGTTAATGATCTTAAATAAACATCTGCAAGTTTTATGAACTATAGCTTCCCCATCATCATGTCATTCTTGTTTTCATAAGCATGATGACTTTATTCCACGTAATAATTCTACTTATTGAAAGACACTATATGTGTCTATTTCCTTTCAAGCATTCATTATAACCAAACCTTGCTCATAACCTAGCTCAAACCCTATCTCTAGAGCATACACAAGATCTATTGAAGTTGGTAACTTCACTTAGATTCCTGTTCCAAAGAGCTTTCTTGAGAACGTTCTTATCATATTCCATTATCACCCAAAAACTAATCTCTTGGTCTTGGATGACCAAGTCACTTGCGTAACACATGCTTAAAGATGTCACCTTTTAAATCATTCAACCATAGATTCCAAACACAAAGATTAAACTCTCTTGCATTACACATACATGTGTCATTTACATTTTATTTGTTTAATATAATTGGACATCTTAACATAACCATGATAACTATCTAATTGATTCATGTGTAAACCTTGGTTATTTATTTATGATGCCTGCATGCTTATATGTTTCGTGTTACTATATATTAACATGATTTATATGATATTTTCATTCTTTATGTATATGTTGTTTTGCATGATTAACGTGTTACTTGTTAACTCATGGTATGTCATTTTGAGACATGATATCTTTATATGAGATTTATCTATTTGAATGGTTGTGTCTTTTTCGGTCATACATTAGATCCATGCTTAGGATGGTCTACATAATACATGCTCTAAAATGTTATCATTTACACATGGGTTGCATAAATTTTTCATCTTGTTTCTTTGTCACACTATTTGTTCACTACATGTGCACTTATAATTTGTCAAAGTACTTTTGGTATAATAAACATTTAGAAGTCGTTTTATCATACGAATTAATTACATAGATTAAAATTTTTGACACATATTTGTTAAATTTCCATATAAAACATGACATCTTCATCACCTTAGTTTTATTAAATATAGTTTAGACTCATTAAATCATGTATTAATCATCTTTTCTTAGAAATATTATTCAAACAAGAAGTAGATTTGAGTTTCTCTTTAGCTTATTAAGAATCACTTGCATTACACATATATGTGTCGATTAAATGTTACTTGTTTGATATAATTGGGTATCTTGAAATAATAACTATTTGATTGATTAATATGTAAACCTTGGAAAGGTTTTATCTGCATGCTTATATGTTTCATGCAACTAAATGTTAACATGATTTGTATGATACTTCGCAAGATTAACAAGTTACTTGTTAACTTATGATATGCAATTTTGATACATGATTTTTTGATCTATGTTTTAATGTTCTTGTCTTTTGTTGACACTCATTAAATATATACGTAGGATGTTTTAATGATGCATGCTCCAAAATGTTATCTTTTAAACACAATTTACATGAATATTTTGTTCTAGCTTTCATATGCTCATCTCGCATAACTGTAATCCCTACACACTTGCATATAGTTTTGTAAGGATTGAGGATAACAATACTCTAATCCTTTCCACCTCCTTTGAGAAAACCACATGCCTTGTCATGCGATTATCTCGAATTGATAAAGAAGAGCTACATGACTTCAAGGATAAAGTTCTTTGTATGCTAACCAACATCCGCAAAAACATTACTAAGCTCATAGCTAGTAGGATTGAGTCTTAGAGATTTGAAATTTGTGTTTGGATACCTTTCAATCAACCTCTTTCTAATTTGCATTATTGCTTCCGCTTTCCAAAAATCACTTCCATCACTATTTAGCCTTAACAATACAATCTCCCAAACACTTCATCATCATTTTTTATACGATGCATTACACAATATATTGGATGTCCACCGATTAAGGCGGAGAGAAATTCATTCACATATTTGTATTTTGTCAAATTGTATTTAAGGAACATCTACTCATGTTTCCTGCACCCTAAAATACCAACGCATAGGTACACACCATTTAGTTAAAATTAGTTCACAAAACCACAAGTGTTTCAAGCCCTTTTAACCTAACATCACTAGTTTGTACCAATATCTCATCATGTGTTTGACAAAGCTCTTCACCTCCACAACCAACAACTAATGGAGTCTAGGATCTTTCTTAAACTAGGACTTCACAACTTCATTTTCTAGAACACCATCATAGGATCTCATCCTTTCGTACTCAACACATATCATGCACGTCATTGTCAGTGCAAATGATATATTAATCAAAACCGTCATTCCCAACACTTTCTCAACACATCGGTTTAACCAACACTCTCCCATTTCATAATGTCATTCTCATCCTCATATAGGTTCTTAGTATTCTTTATTCATTTCTTATGAAATGTTTGTTCCTAGGTGCTTATTGTCTTCACTTCTTTTTGAATCCATTCAAGCATACATTATGGCATGATACATCATCTTTGGTAGATGATAATGTCATTAAAGGTCATGTAGAACTAAACAATTTTAGTACTCTTTCATCCATTTTCTTTCGATATAGGTCATTATTTCTAAACGTGTTTCGTTTTCATTAGCATCAATCCTAATCGATCAAATCATAACCCGTAGCCATCATTAAATATCAATGTCCATTCACATTTTCCTTTTCTCTTAACATTACGTAAGTCGTATTCCTTTATCCCTTTAAGTTGTCAATTTTAGATTGCATAAGTCCATATGTTCAATCTTTATTCGTTATAGCATTTGCTATACATACTAGTTTCTAATTCTTTAATATAGTCGTCTACATTATCACCACCACCTTCCATCATCACTTTCACTAATCATCACAATCATGAATTAGTGAAAACTTACTTTTATCAATCCTTCATCTATCAAGTTATCACCACATGAATCCTTCTAGTAAACCAACACCAACACTAGCACCACTCACTCTAACTCTCAATATTCCAACCTCACTTCATATCTTCCTTCGAGGCACTGTAACAATTCGCATTTTCAGGTTAATTTCTATTCCCGAAAATTTCACTATTTACTTTTACTATTCACTTTTCTGAAATTTGATTTTTATTTCATATTCTCATATGATAAATCATTTCCATGGCAAAATAAAAGTTTGACGCTCATCAGATCATTTTCGCGAAAGTTATTAAGGAACTACACGTTTTAGGGTAAAACGTCATTCAAAAAGCCTACGCACAACGAAACTCGACCGCGTTAATTTTTCCCGCATCTGAAAAATGTTTGATACACTCATGATTTATTTGAGAATTAATCATGACTGAGAAAAATGTGACCAAATAAACCTCGGCCGTGAGAAACAGGAATTTTCGTTTTTAAGCACTTTTACCTAGCCGTAACCTTAGCCTATACCTGCACCGCGTTTCTAAAACGATTTGAGTTTTCACATTTTTGGAATAAGTCAACATATTTTTCCCTCCTCCTTTGACCAAAAATCATTCCTTGATTTTTAGGCTTACGGTTTTATGTCTTAAAGACATTAAATACCAACCGACACTAGACTGAGCCCACTCTAGACATTATAAGTCATTTTAAAAATTTACACAATATTCGTACGTTTTACGTATTACGCGTTTTAGACCCGTGTTTCAAGTTTTAGCACCCCAATGGAACCTACCACTCATTTTATATTTTATTATGAAGTATATTGACATGTTTAACCATTCTTTCAAGTTCCACATTTTTACGATACCCGGTTTTATGTTTTGAGGCTTTATCATTTACGGTTAGCATTTCCTGGAGTCAAAACTAACTACATAAGTTGGATAATATCATCATAGACCAAGTCATCCCCCTTATCCCATTGTGAACCGCCATAGGGGGGGGGGAGGAGTCATCCCCTTGTGTGTCTTGATCTCATGCACTTAGCCTAGGATTCAAACATGTGTACAACTTGGCCACCAAGTTTATGAACCTTCCTAGTTACATCCTTGCACCTCCTCAAGCTCATATAAAACCCCCTCCTCCCCTATTTTTGCCGCCCCATATCAACCACACCAACACCATACCCTTTGCTAAATTACTTCCAAGTTTCATGCATGATTCAAGTGCTTCAACAACATAGAAACACTAGTTAGGTTTTGATTCATCAAAACTACTTCCAAACCCTAGAAACTTTGGTGATTTCTCTTGAGTTTGAATCCGCTCAAGTCACCTCAACTTTCATCATCTCTCTTTCAAGAATACAAGGATAGAAAGATTGCATGAAGTGAAGTAGGGTGAAGCTTAAGTCTATCAAAGTCCTTACCTTACATGTTAACTTCCTTTCTTAATTAAAAGCCAAAAGTTGTAAGCAAAACCCTAACATACTACTTGTTAAATATCATATTCATGCTATTTACATATCATTCATGCTATATTTTGTCTTGTGATCATGTCCATGATGTATAAAAATGGGTAAAACAAGTTATTGTAAATGATTGTTAATTTAAGTTATTTAAACAAGTAAACTAGTGACTTTCTTGGTGAAATCTGATCAAAATGGTATAATTATGATATTGGACCATTACATATTGTAGTAGAGGACTTAACAAGGAAACCATAGCAACTTGAACCACTTAAAATGAGTACATGAGTAAAAAGTTATGACCATTTGAAGTTACCACAACTTTGCGGCAAAACTGCCTAAATACCTTCTGTGACAGAACATAAAACACGCAAAAAGAGACCCTTCTGCTCCGTTTCACGAAAAAGTTAAAGCACAAAAGTTGTCCGAAATCACGTTTTCTTCAAAAACTCAGGAGCACGTATCAAGAAAACCAATAAGGAATGAGATTTTTCTCAGTTTTTTAACATCTATTTTATGTATCAAAGTCACTATATAATAGTTGTGGTTTAATAAGACCAAGAGGTTTAATGACCTAGATTCAAGACCACAACCATGGCTAAAGCCAAGGTTGAGTCTCAATACCATGGAACAATGGCCAAAGGTCATGGCAAGGCCATGACTAAATGACTATATAAGCTTACTTAGGTGAAAACATGGGCTAAAGAGTTAGCGATAACTTAAACATGCAATTTGGATCTACTCCATCTAAAGGACCATGAGATCTTACAAATAATTGTCATACAAGATTAAGAAACTCATTCTAATAACAATCTTCATGTAAAAGTAAACTTTCCTAAGTTTATTCAAATATTGGACATGTAACTTTTCGGATCAAAACTTATATACATATATTTTATCAAATACTACAATAGTAGGGAGCCTCATGTGAGGAGTTCATTAAGTAAGCCGTCGAGATGAGTTGTGATTTACGAATTAAAGTGTCCTGGCTCCTCGAACGTTTACTACATGACTTCTAAATTATGTCGGCCCGAACGGTAGTAAACGATATATAAACTATACATGTTTCATGAACCATTTTTTTTCAAAGACTTACACTATACTTTGTACCACATCATGGACTAAATGCAAGACATATATAGGCAATTCTTCATATTCTTTACTCCAATCCTAAGTCGCCACATCCTATTATAGGTTGCTCGTAGAAACCTTCGCTATTCAACCATCATATTCACTACTTGCTACATAACTTAAGGTGAGTCATAGCCCCTACTCTTTTAATTGTTTTGTCAACTCTTTGGGGGAGAATACATGCTCGTTTTTACATAAATGTAATACTTGTTTTACTTTAACATGCTACTTGTTTACTTAAACACCAATTTCCTTACTCAATGTTTGTGGCTTACTCAAACGCTTTATGTGTTTACATGTTTCATACTTCATTATCATCATTATTTATATGGCATCATTGTAAAAATTGTTTATATAACGGTATTGCTACATTTATCTTTGAATCTAGATACAAGTATTACTTTTGTTCACATAAACCAGATCATATTTGGCAGTGGGTTGTAAACACACAGGTTGCAAGTCTTGTATGGGCGGGGCTTGGAATTAAGTGGATTTACGATGCCTTTGCTGGGAAATCATCATTCAAATGTTTTACATTACATTTTGTCACTAAACTCTATGAACTCACCAACCTCGTGTTGACACTTTAGCATGTATTTTCAGGTTCATAATGAACACGGATGGCACGGAAGGGGCACGGATATTCAAGAGGGCTATTAATTTTATTATCATTCAAAAACTCATTTAATGTAATTTGTAAACATGGAACCATCTGGGACCTCATTTTGTAATCTCTGATATTTATATAATTTGAATGATAAATCTTTTAAAACGACTCAATTAGAGTTCGTTTTCTATTATTGTGACTGTTGTGCCGTCGAGTAACACCCAGTTTGAATTCCGCTGCATCACTGAATTGGGGGTGTTACAGGCACTATCTTGTAGGATTTTATCATATTATATTCACATATTTATTTTATTATATTTCTTATTAGAAGAATACACCTTAGTTTTCTTATTTTTATTTAAGATGAAATATATTACACTAATCTTTTCATTGTAGGTCCATCATATATACTTCTTCGTATATATCATACTCATCTAGGGATGTTGTTTGCATCAATTATTTTCTTATTTTAGATGCTTCTTTGCACCTTCGAACAAGGAGGAATCTTCATCAAGTACTCTTATTGCATCGTCTATACACTTGGTTGTATATGACATACGTGTCTACTAACAAAGCTTCCAGTATACTAATATTTGTTTTGTAGGTTCATATTGACGCCCTAAAGAAAGGGGGAGCTTCCGTCAAGCATTTTTAGAATGCATTATACACACGCATTGCTATATATCACATACTCATTATAGGATAATTATTGTCTTACACTAACCTTTATTTTGTAGGATTCTTCATCCTTGCATCATATACGTTGGTACCCTAGCAACGGGGAGTATTGATCAAGGGGGAGATAATCATGAACTAACTTTTATTCTTGTGTAGCTTTCTTACTTCTTGTATCTTATACGTTGGAACCCTAGCAACGAGGAGTATTGATCAATGGGGAGCTACAATATAGGGGAAGCATGCACGCATTCTTATTTATTCTCGTTCTTTGACACACTTATGTGTTTCGACAAAAAGAAGGAGATAAGTCAACATAGTCCAACATTCATTTCATTCATCATGCATTTTTCGTATAATTTTTATGTTGCACATCACTAACCTTGATATAGGTTAAGGAACTTAATTTGATCCATGGACGCAACAACATTATGAAATTGGAGTTGAAGACTAAACTTCACTAGGGATGATGCAAGCTCACCATTTTGGGGAGAAATGAAGTGAACTCCAAGGACACACCCTTTTTGTTTCGACAAAAGGGGGAAAAGAGTGTAAACGGAGAAGGAAATGTAGAAGGTGTTACGGATACAAGTAAGTAATACGGACACAAGTAACTTTTTACATTTTACTATCTATCACGTTTACATATTTTGTCATCATAAAAAAGGGGGAGATTGTTAGTGCAAATATTATGATATTTAATCTACACAGTCTCGTTTGTTTTGATTGATGACAAACATATAACTTGATACATAACGTACAATGTACAAGTTACTTGTAATCTTATTTTGTCTCAACTTACATTCAACACCTCTCAACGTCTCGAGTCCTCGTATGCTACAACACAGGTTCATACATGTTTGTTATGTGGCATTATGATCAAAGTCCTTGACCAACCATTTAGAATGTTTAAAATACTTTTAGAGTTTTTAAGTATTTAGGTGTCAAAGTGCACTTTAGGTATAAAATAGAATAAGTGCCACATTAGGTATCTAGATAATATTAGTAAGTTTACAATCTATAACATGTGTCTTATAACAACATAAGTACATAAAACATTTTTAGTAACTTGCTAAATATTATATAGCTAGCTAATATATTTTTCATATACAAGTAACTTATCTTTTTAAGTTAGTATATACATTTGTCTAAATGCATTTTTCATAATATGGAAAACACTCTTTTATTAGCTCATGAATAGTGTCTTCTAGAATGAGAATCTCATAAGTTGACTTTAGAAGATTTGAAAGATATCTTAGGTAGATTTACACAATATATAGAAAGATCATGTAAGATCTTTGTTTGTTTTTGGAACATGGTTTGGAAAAACCTCTTTACTTGTGTCCTATAAATAGTAAGCTCATGGTTTTTCAAACAACTTGATGAAACTTGGAAAAGAAAAACAAACCGGACTAATAATGGCGTAACTTAACACAATGGTTTATGCTATATTTGATACAACAAGTTTAAAGATTTTTAAACGGAAACGTATTCACCCCCCCTCTACGATTTCACAGAGTGTTAGGAACCCTAATGATGACCTTGTGAAGCCAGTTTCACTTGGTACTTCGCAACCTAATTCTTCTAACGCGGCTACAGTCACTATTAGCTTTGGTGAGTTGAGTTCAGCCTCAATGATGAACACTAATAGTGTAACTATTGAATGTAACGTCTAGTCCTATTATTACCGAGTGGAGTGCTGAGGATGGTGATATTGAATTATCTACGCTAGTGGACAAGAATAAACAAGTGAAGCCGGTTTCACTTGATTCTTTTGTTTATGATCTGAATGGTTCACATGGGGCTT
The DNA here is from genome assembly GCA_030686995.1 of Artemisia argyi. Taxonomy (NCBI): domain Eukaryota; kingdom Viridiplantae; phylum Streptophyta; class Magnoliopsida; order Asterales; family Asteraceae; genus Artemisia; species Artemisia argyi. Next base: position 14,765,548 of record CM060697.1, on the reverse strand, counting down.
CTAACCAAGCTCAAGGTTCTGAAAAGGCTGATATGAATTCACATGGGGCTGTTGGTATGGACAAGGTTGGCATGGATGCTTTGAAACAACCTCCTACATCATATGCTTGTGCTACTTCTAATGAACCTAAGAAATACACATCTAACTTTTGTAGGATGGAATGTAGCATGAAATCAAATGGTATGGATCTTTCTGCCCCTATGAAAGTGGTTGAAGAGGTTAACACTAGGTTTGAGAATACTCTTTATGGGTATTTCCTTGGTCAACACCTTGCTTTTCCTGTTGTTGATTACTGTGTACGCAATGCGTGGGCTAAGTTTGGTATACAAAAGGTTATGATGAATGAAAAGGGGTTCTTTTTCTTTAAGTTCAATTTGAAGAAAGGTGTAGATGATGTTCTAGAAAATGGTCCTTGGTTGATTAGAAATGTACCTATTATTCTTAAACCATGGACATTGAACACCAACTTACTTAAAGAGGATTTGACCAATATCCCGGTGTGGGTTAAATTCCATGATATTCCTCTTGCTATGTTTTCTGATGATGGCCTTAGTCTTCTTGCCACATTGATTGGTACGCCCAAAAGGTTAGATGCTTATACTAGCCAAATGTGCAAGGAATCGTGGGGCCGTAGTAGTTTTGCTAGATGCATGATTGAAGTGAAGTCAAATGAGGTGCTTAGGGACAACCTTACTATTGAAATACCTTTACTTGATGGGTCGGGTTCGACTATTGAGAAGATACGGGTTCAATACGAGTGGAAACCACCTCGTTGTGATAAGTGTAAGATTTTTGGTCATACTTTGATTGCTTGTCCTAAATTTGTTCCAACTACTACTCAGCCTACACCAAGTGTTTATGATGGTTTCCAAACGGTCAATACTAAGAAGAAGAGTAATAGTGGTGGCCAATCTGGTCCTAATAAAGGAGGTTTTACAAAGCCTAATGTGGGTAAAAAGATGCAATATAGGCTCAAAGTGCCTCCTACTGAACCCAAGAGAGTGGATGGAACTAAGAAGAAGACTCCTGATGTGGCTAGTTCGAGTGGAACGAAGATTTCTACATCTAACCAGTTTGATGCTCTTAATATGGATGATACGGATGTTTTTGGTATTCCTACTAATGACACCAACAAGGATGTGGTTTCTGGCCGTACAATGGAAGTTAATGAGGATGAGTCATTAAAGACTAGTAATGCATCACAAGATCCTCTTGTGAGTGATATGAAAGAGAAGGAGCAGTATGGGTCTCCTAAGATTAGTATTTCTCCTGCTCCGTCTACCTCTTCTACTAAGAGGGTTAACCCATTTTCTAAGGTGGGTGAGGTTGTGGTTTCTGATAGTGATGATGATGAGGTTCCTAACACGTTCGACGAATCAGCAAATCTGTTTGGTGGTGGTCATGAGCGTGAAGATGAGTTTGATGACTATGATGATTATTCGAAGCAAATTTATGATCTTTCAGGGAATTTGGATGCTCTTAATGCCATGTATGGCTTTAATCTCAAAGGTTGTAGGAAGTAGTTTACATTTTTGTTAGTGTCTTTTGTTATCATGTGGTTAGTGGTTTGTTTTCTTGTTTAGAAGAAAGTATCTTTTTATGTAAGCTTTTCGCTTATGTAACGGGCTGAGATATGTGATTCACCCATATCCGTTGTACTTAAATGCTTTTTGAAATAATATATTTACCGGGTCGTTGACCTTTTACCAAAAAAAAAAAAAAAAAAAAACATAAAAGTGACATTTTTTTACATGCAAGTTTGGAATTGGAATGGGTAAATTATTAAAAAAAAAAGTATTATACTTGCCACTGTTTCATCTTCTGAGTAGCGAATTTTTTTTTTCAATTTGAGGGCAATTTTCTTTCAAATTCATCATCTTTAGGGTAATATGTGACATTTTTACCCTTTGAGGAAAAAAATTTTGTATTAGCTAAGAGGGGCAAAAATGTTCAAAAATTTCGCAAAATACCCTAAAGATGATGACTTTGAAACAAAATTACCCTCAAAATGAAATAAAATTGTTCGCTACTCAGAAGATGAAACAGTAGCAAGTATAATACTTTATTTTTTTTTTATTATTTTTTTATTTTTTATTTTTAATTTGTCAATTGGAATTTAGCAAAAAAATACATTACCCGTGGCAAGATTTTTTAAAAAGTAGGATGAATATCAAATTTTGGCAAAACACAGGATGAATATACTTCTTATATTCAAAAATTACGACTGAGCTTTTAGTTCCCATAACTACCCAAGCTACTGGTAGCTTACAAGTAGTACAATTAAGTACTTATACCATTATTCCTAAAGGTAGATGATGAGTGCTCAAACACTCATCGTTTTTGATATATTTAAAGTGCCAAAACATACAAAAACAATCAAAAAGATATCAAAATACTTAAATTATTCCAGGGATTGTGTTTTATGTGTTTTAAATGCAAAATATGCAAAAACAAAGAAAAACGTACAAAGTTTGCAATATTGGCAGTTTCAGTCCCCCAAGTTTCAAAACTTGTCAATTTTAATCCCTATGCATTTATTTTGAAAGAAAAAGTCAACCCTAGGTTTTGAAAGTAAAAAATCATAAAAAATTACACTTGGGTAACAAGTTTTCCAAAATTACAAGTTTGGTCCCTGAAAAGTCCAAAAATGGCCAAATAGGTCCCTGGGAAATTTTGAAATTTGGAAAATGGAAAAAATGGTTTGTGAACTTTGGAATTATAACATATTTGGTCCTTGGAAGCAAAATTGAAAAGTTACAACTTCAGTCCTTGAGGTTTGGGAAATTACAAAATTGGTCCTTGATAACTTACAACCATCCGGACCCTTATAATATTTAAACCCAAAATCAAACCTCAAATCCATTCCATGAACCAGTCCAAAGCCTGATCCACTCCAGCCCATCAAACTCCCAGCCTACCACAAGATCCAGCCCACTCCTAATTTATTAATAAAATACGCCGGTCAAACACCCCGCTGACCATCTCCTTCCCTCCAACACCCGAGCGTGAAACCAGGGAAACCTTTTCCCCCTCCTCTCACCTTTTTCACCAGTCCCCCCACAATTAATACTCTTCACCAACTTAACCCACCACAATAAATTCCTTCACCAACACCCTCCAGTACCACTCAATTTTACCCCGACCCTTTTTGGCGCCAAAATCCAAATCAAGGGTTTGGATTGATCTTAGTATAATTGAACGCATGGGATTTGGTCAAGAGGTCAGCACTAAACTATTGGGACTCCCAGAATTCAAAAAGGTGCCATGTGGAAGACTTAGGCTTTAGTTTTAACCTCAATATATATTGTAGCTCATCTTGGAGCATAGTAGTGTGTAATAACTTTAGTCTTAGTAATTTCAGTTTATTTTATGTATTGTAATCCTTTTTTATCGATGAAAGTTCTGTTTTAAAGTTTGTATGTCATTTTCAATTTTCAAGTCTAAGTCAAGAATTCTAAATACTCATTTTGGTACTACAAGTGGTTCTCAGCTAATCATAAACCCTTAGTCACTCATTTAGAAAGGTTTTTAAAGGTTTAACAAGTTTCTAGTTTATTAAGAATCAAAGTTTCATTAAATAGTTAAAAATGTGAAAAAAATAAAAATAAAATAAAAAAATGGATAAAGGTGGAAGCAGCTTTGGATTTGGATGAATTTCTGGATTGCAAAGGGTTAGAGACTTGTGGGAGTCACATAGGATTGGTATTTTTGGATCTGTGTTACTTAACAGCTTAGCTTGGAAGGCTTATGTAAGCCTTGCTTTTTAATTTTTACTCTCCTTAGTAGTTTAGTTCTTTATTATTGTTTCAATTACTTGTTCATTGCTTAATATAATAGTTGTAATCAGTAGGTTGCCTTGTATGCTTGTTTGAATCAGAATTTCATCAACAATTGTTTTTAAAGGAGTGTTTGGTTGTAGGCTGTTTGTATGGTTATGCTTGTTTATTTGAGCATCTCTGTGTTTCATTAAGTTTGTTGGGTGGAATTAAGGTCAGGTAAATCATTATTTTGTTCAAAGACACAACCAAAGTCAAAATCACAAGGAAGTGATCACCACAGTTAACTGTGGTGAGTTTTTAAGTCCAAAACCTATCACACCTTATCATAAGTGGGTGTTTTTACTTAATTTGGTCTTTACATAGCTTATCATAACATTTTTGATCACTAAATCAGCAATCAAAGTTCAAATAAGTCAAATCCTACATTTTTCTAAAAAGTCAAAATAACTAGTGTCAGGTTTTTACCAATATGGGATGAATTATTGTGATTTTTGTGGGTTGTTTTAGATCTTGAAACTTGTTGAGATCAAAGTCTACCAGTAGAACTACAAGTCCATGCATTTGTTTGATTTTTACAAATTTTTCTAGTGGACCAAAGTACCCTTGGAAAGTACTTGCAGGGCAAAAGTGTGCCCTGTGCACAGACCACCCATCTCACCCACCACCTTTGGTGGTAGTTTGTGGCCAACCCAGTGGGTCCCACACCTCCATTTTGGTTCCATACAACCCCCTCCTACCAAGGAAGTAGTATTGACCATTTGTTTGACTTCAAGACCTGTGGACCCCACTTTGTTTGACCTCCCAAGTCTGTCCCTAATCTGACTCAGAATCTCAATAAGCAAAGTGCTTATTCTGAGTTTGTGGCTTATTGTATTAGCTTATTTGTGTGATATTTGCTTTAACTTGTTCATTGTACTTATTTGCATCTGTTTTCACCAAAGTGGACCCCACATTAGCTTATTTGAGCTTATTTCCACTATTTGTCAAAAAAAGTCAACTGTCATAGGTTTAAGCACTTGAAGTGCTTATTTCCTTGACCACAGTCAAACTCACTTCACAAAAGTTCCTTATAAACTTGTAATAAGCAGTTTGGAAAAAGAAAATCTCAAATAAGCCCAACTTAATAGAAGTGATAGCTTCTATTTAAGCCAATTGGCTTATTCTTCAGCTTATTAAAAAGCAATTTCCATTTTTATAATTTTCCTAGGCTTCTGGTGTGTAAAAATAATTTCTGTAATTTTTTCAGATTTTTCTTACATCATTTAGTATTTTTCCTAATTTAAAATAGTTTTTAGTAATTATTAAATAGTTAATAATTAATAATAATTAATTAGTAAATCAGAAAAATATAAATTAAATTTTAAAATTAGTTTTTAGTTATTTTTAAATTTTCCAAAATTTATTTTCAATTTTCTAGTGCATTTTAATAATTAATTAGAATTTAGGTTATTTTAAATAATTAAAAAGTAATTAATAATTAGTTAATAATTAGCAATAATTAATTAAATAGTCTAAAAAATATATTTTCATTTCTAAAATTAGTTTTATAGTATTTTAGATTTTTCAAAGTTTAATTTTTATTTTTCCAAGTTAATTTCATACTTATTTATAATTTAGGTTAATTTAGTTAATTAAAAGTAATTAGAAAATTAGTATTTAATTAATAGTAATTATAAAATTAGTGTAAAAATTAGTTTTAAATTTCCAAAAATTTTCTCTCATCATTAGGATTGTAAAAAGTTAATTTTCATACCAGTAGCCTTTTCAGATCATTTCTTTCACTTTTATTCCTCGTACGTTTGTTCGCGTTTTCAGCAAACGTACGGTTTTCAAGGTTTAAGTGATTCCTTCTGAACCTCAATTCACGTAATCATTCAAATAGCTTTCCTAAGCTATTTCTGTTAATAATATCCAATTAATTCTCACAACAAACCCTTTCTGTGAATAAACACCCGATCACAAAGCACGCTAAAGTTATAATTCACACCTCAACGGGATTTAATGACCCGGTGATACCTTATATTACCCGGAGCATTGATCTAAGCTATTTGACTTTGTTGACCATTCCTTGGTCAATATAAGTTGGTGGTTTAGCATCAATCAAATTTTGGCGCCGCTGCCGGGGAGGTGTGCGCGTTTCTGCAGCGTCTTTCGAGATTAGTGTTATCTCACCTCACTCACTGTACAAAAACCACCACTTGTGTATATTTTCAAAATCAAAACAAAAACACAAAAAGTCATTGACACTTTTCCTAAAGTGTTAAAACACCAAAAAAAAAAAAAATTAAAAAACAACAAAACATATCGTAACGTTTTCTGATTCGGTTTTCTTTTAAGGTGATTCTTAAAGAGAAACGATTTTAGATTACGGGACGATAACAAAAATATTGTCCAAAAAGTTTTTATCCCTAGTGCATGCGCACTCGTTCTTCAAGGTCCACTAGCCCATTACGTGAGCTTGTCCGGAAACCTCGAAGACCTCGTAGACGTTCTGCACCAACAGTCGGATCTGAGATCCGTACTGTTGTCACACCCACTGTCACCATGGCGGAAGACCGCCCCATTTGTGAGCTTCTCCAAGCACCCATCGAGGGTTACGGAGACGCCATTGTTGTTCCAGCCATCGTGGCTGATAATTTTGAGCTCAAAACCGGGTTACTCAATCTTGTAACCTCAAGTCAATTCTACGGTTTTGAGAGGGACGATCCTCATGCTCACATTCGATGGTTCAATATAATCACTTCGACCATCAAGTACAAAAATGTCCCTTGTGAAGCAATCAAACTTCTTCTCTTCCCATTCTCCCTGGAGGGACAAGCCCGGATTTGGCTTGAAAAACAACCTCCACGATCTATTGAGACATGGGAAGATCTTGTCAAAAAATTTGTGAACGAATTTTTCCCACCTTCCAAGACCACGAGTCTTAAGAACGAAATCACCAAGTTCACTCAAAAATACGATGAATCTTTTGGTGAAGCGTGGGATCGTTTCAAAGAATTACTCCGCAAGTGTCCACATCATGGTTTATTTGAGTTGATGCAACTCGATACTTTCTACAATGGCGTGAGCCAAGCTGATCAGGATTCTCTCAATGCCTCCGCGGGAGGTAATTTTTTGAGTAGAACCACAAAAGAAGCATTAATTTGAGAAACCGATTGTTTCTCAAATTAATGCGGGTCCTTCTTCTTCATCTTCTGTGGGTCAATCTAGCACGGATGCTAAGCTTGGCAAGCTCACTGAAGCGATCCAAGCTTTGGTTCTCGCCCAAACAAAGAAAGTTTCATTTCCACAACATCCTCCCCCTGCTGAGGTTAAAAAAGTGGAAGTCTGTGTAACTTGTGGGGGGCCGCATGCCTACTACAATTGCACAGCTACTGATGGTACTCCAAATGAAGCTAATGCTGTTGTCGGGTCCCAAAATCAAGGAGGCAATCAATACCGCCCTCCTATGGACCCGAACTATCGTCCTCACCATTATCCTGGACCTCCCGGTTTTAATCAAAACCAAAATGTCCAAAACCGTGGCCAAAACCAAAATAGAGTGAACCAAGGTTATCAAAACCAAGGTAACTTCAATCAGGGTCACGGTTTCCAAAATCAAAACCAAGGTTTCCAAAATCAAGGAAACTTTAACCGGAACCAAGGTCAGGGTAATTTCAACCCCGGGAACTTTCATGGAAACAATCACCAGAATCAAGGGAATTTCCATCATCAAAACCAAGGAAATTTCAATCAAGGTCCCAATCCAAACAATCGCGCTCCAAATATTCCTAATCCGAATCAAGCCGTTGTTCCAACCGGGCCTTCATCTGATGAGTTGTTAAAGCAATTCATGAAGTCCCAAGAAGAGTTGAACAAGTTGCTGGTCAGCCAGATTTCTGACATCAAGTAGTCTTTAAATGATCGACCCTCGGACTCAGGTACTACTTTACCGAGCAATACGATCGCTAACCCGAGGGGCGATGCTAAGGCGATCACAACGCGAAGTGGTGCTTCGTATGATGAACCCGCGATTCCTACTACCTCTTCTTCCTCTCCTCCTAAGGTAGTGGATCGTGAGCCTGGGGTGACAAAGGACAAGGTGCAAACTCCTAGCCCACGAAGTACAGCACACGTCCAACCTCAGGTTAATCCTGAAACCAGATGTAAGCCTGGAGTTGTCTTTGAACCACCAGAAACTCCAGGGGACAACCCAAAATCCAAAACTTCTATTCCTTATCCATCACGTCTCAATGAACAAAAGGTCCGCGAAAAAGCTAATCACCAAATGGATAAATTTTTCCAAATCTTCCAAGATTTGCACTTTGATATTAGCTTCGCGGACGCTATTCTCTTGATGCCCAAGTTTGCATCGACAATCAAAAATCTGTTGAGTAATAAAGAAAAACTCTTTGAGATGGCAAGAACTCCTCTGAATGAGCACTGCTCAACAGTTCTCTTGAAAAAGCTTCCTGAAAAACTTGGAGACCCCGAGAAATTTCTCATTCCTTGTACTTTCCCGGGTATGGTTGAATGCTATGCCTTAGCTGATTTAGGTGCTAGCATTAACCTGATGCCATATTCTGTGTGGAAGAAGCTCTCTCTTCCCGAACTCACTCCCACGTACATGACTTTAGAGCTTGCCGATCGTTCGATTTCTCGTCCTTTTGGTATTGCCGAGGACGTATTCGTTAAAGTGGGAAAGTTCCATTTTCTGGCAGATTTTGTGATTGTTGACTTTGATGCTGATTCTAGGGTTCCTCTCATTCTTGGGAGGGGATTCCTTAGAACTGGGCGCGCTCTTATTGATTTATTCGAGCATGAGATCACATTACGTATTGGGACGGAAGCTATTACCTTCAACCTAAATCAAACATCGAGATACTCCTCCAATTATGATTGTGAATCGGTGAACAAAATAGATGTCATCGATGTTGCTGCTGAGGAGTATGCTCAAGAGATTTTAGGTTTCATTGATGATTCTTCGAGTGAAAACCTCACTCAATCTTCTCATCCCATCATAGCCAATTCTTCTCCTTCCCTCACTCCGTTTGAGGGAAGTGACTTCATCTTAGAAGAAATGGAGGCGTTTCTTAAAAGTGACTCGATTCCCGATGGAATTGATAACCAAGAGATCGACCTCGAGAGGGATATCCTCCTGCTTGAGAAATTATTAAACGAAGATCCCTCTCCTCTTCCTGTTCTACCACAAACACTTCATAAAGTGGAGGTCAAAAATGTTGAGAAAACTGATGACTTCCCCGAGGTTGAACTAAAGGACTTGCCGCCTCATCTTGTATATGCATTTCTGGAGGGTGATGATAAATTGCCCGTCATAATTGCTAAAGACTTAAGTGATGAGGAAAAGGCTGCTCTTATAAAGGTTTTGAAGTCTCATAAACAAGCAATTGCTTGGAGACTCTCCGACATCAAGGGCATTGACCCTGAGTTTTGTACTCACAAGATTTTAATGGAGGACGACTTCAAACCTGCAGTCCAACAACAAAGAAAGGTGAATCCAAAAATTCACAAGGTTATCAAACAAGAGGTTTTAAAACTTCTTGATGCCGGATTGATTTACCCCATCTCGGACAGTCCTTGGGTTAGCCCAATTCATTGTGTTCCAAAAAAGGGTGGCATTACTGTTGTCACAAACGAGGAGAATGAGTTAATTCCAACTCGTTTGGTTACGGGTTGGCGCGTCTGCATTGATTATCGTAAATTGAATGACGCCACCCGTAAGGATCATTTTCTTCTGCCCTTTATGGATCAGATGCTCGAGAGATTAGCGGGGAATGAGTACTATTACTTCCTCGATGGTTTCTCGGGTTACTTTCAGATTCCCATTGACCCGCAAGACCAAGAAAAGACCACTTTTACATGCCCCTATGGAACTTTCGCATATAAACGTATGCCATTTGGCTTATGTAATGCTCCGGGCACATTTCAAAGATGTATGATGGCCATTTTTTCCGACATGATCGGGAAAACTATGGAGGTCTTCATGGACGATTTTTCGGTCATTGGGGATTCGTTCCAATCATGTCTCTCCCATTTAGACAGCATGCTAAAACGTTGTGAAGACACAAAGTTATGTCTAAATTGGGAGAAGAGTCACTTTATGGTCAAAGAGGGCATTGTCCTTGGCCATAAGATTTCAAAGAACGGGATTGAGGTTGACAGAGCCAAAGTGGACGTCATTGCAAAATTGCCTCATCCCATGACTGTGAAAGGTGTTAGGAGCTTTTTGGGTCACGCCGGTTTCTGTCGTAGGTTTATTCAAGATTTTTCTAAAATTGCCCGGCCTATGAACCATCTCCTCGAAAAGGATGCTCCTTTTATCTTCTCCCCCGAGTGCATCGAAGCCTTTGAAACATTAAAGAAAAGGCTTACCGAGGCACCGATTCTTGTTGCCCCCGATTGGGACTTGCCCTTCGAGCTCATGTCTGATGCTAGTGATTATGCTATAGGGGCAGTCTTGGGGCAACGCAAAACAAAACATTTTCAGCCTATACACTATGCCAGCAAGACTATGACCGAGGCTCAAAGTCATTACACCACCACTGAAAAAGAATTATTAGCTGTGGTGTATGCTTTTGAAAAATTCCGGCCATACTTGATTCTGACCAAAAGCATAGTGTATACGGATCACTCGGCTTTGAAGTATCTATTTGCAAAACAAGATGCAAAGCCGAGACTCCTCCGTTGGGTTCTCCTCCTTCAGGAATTCGATATCATTATTCGCGATAAAATAGGAGCTGAGAACCTAGCTGCTGATCATCTCTCCCGTCTTGAAAACCCTCACCAAGATGCTTTCGAGAAAAAGGAAATAAATGAAACATTTCCTCTCGAAACCCTCAATGCGGTTTCATTTCGTGGAGACTGATTACCCCATGGTTTGCCGACTTTGCAAACTATCTTGCGGGTAACTTCATTGTGAAAGGGATGTCGTCCCAACAAAAAAATAAATTTTTCAAAGATGTAAAACATTACTTCTGGGACGACCCCTACTTGTTCAAAATATGCACGGATCAAGTCATCCGGCGGTGTGTGTATGGTCAGGAAGCCGCTGAAATTTTAAAGGCTTGCCATGCTGGTCCCACGGGGTGCCACCACAATCCCAACTACACCGCCAAAAAGGTGTTTGATTCTGGTTTTTATTGGCCCTCGATCTACAAGGATGCCCAAGAATTAGTCAAGTCCTGTGACGCTTGTCAACGTCACGGGAATATTTCACAAAAGAATGAAATGCCTCAGAATGCAATTCAAGTTTGTGAAATTTTTGACATCTGGGGCATCGACTTTATGGGGCCATTTCCATCCTCTCACGGAAACAAATACATACTCGTGGCAGTTGACTACTTGTCAAAATGGGTTGAAGCGAAAGCTTTACCCACAAATGATGCCCGAGTAGTTGTGAAATTTTTAAAAGCTCTTTTTGCCCGATTCGGAACTCCACGTGCTATTATTAGTGATCATGGTACGCACTTCTGTAATGACAAATTTGACAAAGTCATGCAAAAGTATGGTGTAACTCACCGTCTTTCCACTGCGTACCACCCTCAAACGAGTGGACAAGTCGAAGTTTCCAATCGGGGCATTAAAAGAATATTGGAAAGAACTGTAGGTGAGAATCGTGCATCGTGGTCGGATAAACTAGATGATGCACTTTGGGCTTTCCGTACGGCTTACAAAACACCCATTGGGTGTACGCCTTATAAACTTGTGTACGGGAAAGCGTGCCATCTTCCAATCGAGCTTGAGCACAAAGCCTATTGGGCTCTCAAGCATGCCAATTTTGACCTCAAAACGGCGGGTGATCATAGGAAAGTTCAATTGAATGAATTAAACGAACTTCGTGATCAAGCTTACGAGAACTCTTTGATCTATAAAGAAAAGACAAAGAAGATTCATGACTCAAAAATCAAAAACCGCGTTTTCAACGTTGGTGATCGAGTCCTTCTTTTCAACTCTAGACTCAAGATCTTCTCGGGAAAGCTCAAAACCCGATGGACTGGTCCATTCACTATCGTAAAAGTTTATCCTTATGGTACCGTCGAATTATCTCAAAATAACGGTCCTAATTTCAAAGTGAATGGACATCGGTTAAAGCACTACTTTGGAGAGGACATACCATCCATGGTTGTCCCGGATCTCCAAACTTTCCCCAAGGACAATTGATTCGGGGATCGAGTCAAGCTAGCGACTCGATGAACAAAAACAATAGCACAATACGGGTTTTCACCCGTATCTCTGATTCTTTCTATTTTCTACCACCTAGTGTGGGGGAATGGCCAACCCCCCGCTATTTGAAAAAATATGTATATATGTATATAAAGTTCTCAAAAAAAAAAAGTTGTATATATATAGAAATAAAGTGAAATTTGGTGTTTCCGCAGTTTGATTCGAATCTTGGCTTTTTACGTTCAAAGAATCGGCATAATAGCCGGGACTTTTGAATATTGAGGACAATATTCATTTCTAAGTGTGGGGGGAGGGGGGGGGGGAATTCTAGCGAATTTTATCGCAAAATACTTTCAAATACCCCCGTTTTTGGCCAAAATTTTCAAAAATTTTTCCACTTTATTTCAAAATTTTTGTGGTAATTAGTCCGCCAAGTCTAACCGACAAAGGGATTGGCTAATCCAGGAGCAAACGGCTCTTGGTAAAGATAAATCAAATCCGTTTACGTCTTGCAATTTGCCCAAAATTGTATGGTTCCTCAACTCCCATCATCCTCAAAAGCTAATGAGTTGGCTAGCCCGCAAGATTATGGCTTGTGGTAAAGGCCGTGCAAAATCCATAATTGGTAATCAGCTCACCAAGATGTTGACGTTGTCCATTAAGAGTTGGCTACTCCAGAAGCAAACGGCTTCTGGTAAAGACTAAACAAATCCGTTGAAAGCTGGTGGTTTGCTCAAAATCACACGGTTATCAGGTGTGCCACAGTTCTCACACCTGGCTACTCCAGAAGTGATGGCTTTTGGTAAAGAGTTTTTCAAATCCATCAGGTTTTCTAAAAAGATTGCTAGGGACTAGCAATAGTTTAGTGTAGGGGATTGATGAGTGCTCAAACACTCATCGTTTTTGATATATTTAAACTGCCAAAACATACAAAAACAATCAAAAAGATATCAAAATACTTAAATTATCCCAAGGATTGTGTTTTATGTGTTTTAAATGCAAAATATGCAAAAACAAAGAAAAACGTACAAAGTTTGCAATATTGGCAGTTTCAGTCCCCCAAGTTTCAAAACTTGTCAATTTTAGTCCCTATGCATTTATTTTGAAAGGAAAAGTCAACCCAAGGTTTTGAAAGTCAAAAATCATAAAAAATTACACTTGGGTAACAAGTTTTCCAAAATTACAAGTTTGGTCCCTGAAAAATCCAGAAATGGCAAAATAGGTCCCTGGGAAATTTTGAAATTTGGAAAATGGAAAAAATGGTTTGTGAACTTTGGAATTATAACATATTTGGTCCTTGGAAGCAAAATTGAAAAGTTACAACTTCAGTCCTTGAGGTTTGGGAAATTACAAAATTGGTCCTTGATAACTTACAACCATCCGGACCCTTATAATATTTAAACCTAAAATCAAACCTCAAATCCATTCCATGATCCAGTCCAAAGCCTGATCCAATCCAGCCCATCAAACTCCCAGCCCACCACAAGATCCAGCCCACTCCCAATTTATTAATAAAATACGCCGGTCAAACACCCCGCTGACCATCTCCTTCCCCCCAACACCCCAGCGTGAAACCAGGGAAACCTTTTCCCCCTCCTCTCACCTTTTTCACCAGTCCCCCCCACAATTAATACTCTTCACCAACTTAACCCACCACAATAACTTCCCTCACCAACACCCACCAGTACCACTCAATTTTACCCCGACCCCTTTTGGCGCCAAAATCCAAATCAAGGGTTTGGATTGATCTTAGTATAATTGAACGCATGGGATTTGGTCAAGAGGTCAGCACTAAACTATTGGGACTCCCAGAATTCAAAAAGGTGCCATGTGGAAGACTTAGGCTTTAGTTTTTACCTCGATATATATTGTAGCTCAACTTGGAGCATAGTAGTGTGTAATAACTTTAGTCTTAGTAATTTCAGTTTATTTTATGTATTTGATTCCTCCCAAACCGTCAGGTTTTATCACACAAGCCAACCACTTGTGAATGATTAACTGTAACAAAGGCCCTGAGCAGCTCGGGAGGAAAAGCAATTGTGAACGAGGAGTATAGAATATTCCTAGGTCGTTAAGTCCCAACGAGGTGTGAAATCTGTAATACAACGAATCTGTGTCTAGGTGAAGTTAAATATAAAAACAGGAATCTGACTGACTAACACTAGCAATGTGAATAGTAAATAGCTCTTGTCACAGCTATTTCAGTAAAAACGTACAATCAGAAACCCTAAAATGTAAAATGATAAACAAACGTACGTTTAGATTCAAATAAACGTAAACGTATAAAAACAAATGGGGAATTATAACAAAAGATGGATTTGCATGCCTTAGCGGCTTAAATGCAAATTAAACAAACTTAAAATATTTATTTATTAATTACAAACTTATTTAAATATTAAGAAAACCTAAAAACCTAAAAATGTGAAAAGTAATAAAAATGTACGTTTAAATTAAATTAAACGTCTACGTACTAAAATAAAACTGAAAACTGATCAATACAAATCCCACAAATGTGAAATTTATATTTTTGTGATCCTAATAATATAAGAAAATTATTTATGAATTAAAATGATTTTTATAAGTACTTATGTAATTACTATTAATTAAAAACTATTTATTTAATATTTAATAATTACCTAAATATAAAGAAAATCTAAAATAAACCTAAACTAATAAAATAAAAATTTAGAAAAGTTTAAAATAATATAAAAGAATTTTTGAAACAAAAATTATATTTATTATATAATTATTCTATTTATTATAATTTATTTACTATTATTTATTTACTAATACTATTATTAATTATAATAAATACGTATGAACAGTAAAAAATGTGAAAAAATTACAGAAAGTCTATTTACTAATGAGGAAGCTGGGAAAAAATTATGAAGCTCATAGCTTATCCAGATAAGCTGTAATAAGCCAAACAGCTCGTATAAGCTTATTTGAATAAGCTAAGCTGTTTGCTACTATAAGAATAAAAATGTGCAAATGATAACTGAGAAGTGAGCTAGCCTAGGTGGGTTATGCAGTGAACTTGTCACCAAGGGAACCTAGGTTCGAATCCCATACACAACCTTTTTGCACTTTTATTTTATTTTTCATTTATTTTATTTTTGGATTTTTCTTTTTGCAAAACTATTTAATAAGCTAATATATGAAACTTTAACAAAGATAACTTTTACAAAACTTGGAAATAAGCTCTGTGGGAGCTTATTTCCAACACAGATGGCTTTTTAAGTTTAAACTTCTTAAATAGAAGCTATCACTAGTGTTAAAGCTTCTTTTTGGTTTTTCTTTTTATAAATCTATCTAAATACTAATATTATACAAGTTTAATGAAAAGAAAAAGTTTAGAACTTAAAAATAAGCTATTCGTGAGCTTATTACTCACTCAGTTGGTAAATCAGACCCACAGTGGAATATAAGCTCGCAAAAGCTTGTGATGAGCTCTACAAATGAAACCAAAATAAAAAGTATATATGTACATGTATTATTGACAGTTATGAACAAGCTTGTGCATTGGGATTCACTCATAAGCTTGTTATAAGCAAATAAGCTATTCCCAATACACATTATTCCCAAACACCCCTGCAACTAGTTCTTTTGGCAATTTAAGCTCAGAGAATAAGCTTGAAAGACCAAAATAAGCTTTTGAGTAGCAAGTAGGGGTGGTTAGCTTTCCAAAAAGCCAAAGCTCATCAAGTGGGGTCCACTGATGAGCTTTTGAGAAGTTTATGAAAATGGCTTGATTCCACTGAATTGCTCAGTGAAATCAAGAATGGGACAAACAAAAAGCCACTTGCAGCCCTATTGAATAAGCTGCAAGATGGAATTTAAGAGTTGGAACTTAAATACTTGTGGATAAGCTTCAAAAAGAATCAAATATCACAAGCTAAGTCCAACAGATAAGCTTTTTGCAAGCTTATGAAATTAAGTGATTTTGGTTTAGTATGCTGAGTGATCAGCATAGCTTTTCAAATTGTGATAAGTTGAAGCTACTTGCAGCCCTATGAAATAAGCTACAAGGTGAATTTTAAGTGCAGGATCCTAAAGTTGGGTTGCTAAGCTTCATAAAAAGCCAAGCCACACAAGCTTATGATCACTATTGAGCTATTTGTGAGCTTGTGGAAATAGTGCATATTTCCTGATTACTCAGGAAATGTTGTGAGTGGGCAAACAACAAGATCACATTTTACTTATCTAATAAGCTTATAATAGCTCAACTAGCACTGAGTTATTGAGTTGGGTAGTTTGGCTTTGTAAAAAGCTAAAAACCACAAGCTTAAGCTCAGTGAGGAGCTTTTTATGAGCTTAGGAAAAAGTATTCACCTTCACTGTTTGCTTCAGTGAAGGGAGTAAGGTGAACAAAAAGTTGGGTTTGATAAGCTATCTAGATAAGCTATAAACAGGAAAATAAGCTTACACATAACAATTATGCCACAAAGGCTACACAAATAAGCCAAGTGCACCAAGTTTGGTCAAGTCATGAGGCTTATGCAAGCTCATGAACTTGACAGACAAACTTGTGCACAGGGCAAAAATAAGCAACTTTAAGCACTACTTTAAGCTATTAAAAAGCTACACTAAAAATTGACAAAAATAATATAGAAAGATGAGAAACAAAACTAAAACATCCTACAAGCACAAGTTATGAAATCTAATATTAAGTCCTACACAAAATTCTAAGTTTATTCAAAAATTACCAAAGCTGAAATTTGACTTTTTCTATTTTATGATCAAAGTTGACTTTGATCAACTTTGATCTGAATTTAATGAACAAATATGACATATTAGACTATGAGAACATGAAACTAACAAATATAAACAACATTTGAACATTTATGCAAGGTTATTAGATCACACAATCTCACAGTACTCAAACCTAGAAGATCAAAGTGTCAATTTTGACTTTCTTGCTTGCTATACCCTTTGATTAACATTTCACTGAGTTATTTAGATCACATATGCAGTACATCAAACAAGAACAACTACAAAAACAACCCTTAACTCAGTGTAACTATCCAATCCAAACAACCCTTAAATGGAACCAAATTAAGCTTTTCATTACATATGACTGTGTAAACTTGATCTATCAAATCCAGAGGACCTAATTAGTCAGATTAGACCTTTTTTTAGTATAAACAAATAGTCACAAAAGTCTATACCTATGATTTTCAAAAATAAGCCTTATTGACAGTCAAAATGAAAATTCAAGCATAATCAAATTCCAAAACATGAACAACTAATATTAAGCTATAAAATTAATAACTAACATCAAATAAACATGAAAATGTGGAAATCAACACAGAATAGTAAATAAAGCAATAAAATGTGAAATTAAGTAAAAAGGGCTTACAAGTTGGATAAGCTGAGACTGTGGAACCAAGGACTAAAACCACTACCTATAGCCTCCCATGAGGCATCTAAACCATGGCCATCCAAAAAGTACCATGCTCCAAGCTTGTACACTGTGATCTCATAACTTTTGATTTTTCTTTGATTTTTCTTCATTTTTTAAGTATTTTTGAATTTAAAAGATTATAATTGTATTGATGTATCTAAAAGCTTTCAAAGCTTTGTCAGGAGCTTATATGGCCTATAGAGTCCATTAAAAAACACTAATCAACAAGAAATTTAAATGACTTTGAAATTTAAAGATAATCAAGTAAAAAGTTGAAACTGAAAGATAACTTGAATTAAACTGTAAATGATGTTCCATTACACTATTTTGAGGATCATTACACTAATTAAAACTGTAAATTACATTAATTTAAAGAAAGCATTAAAGATTAATTATACTACGTGACTAAGGCTATCCCAAAGTGTGTTTTCCTCTGCTCCATTGCTTCTTTTTATACTCTTTGAACTCCTTGGTGATCACTCATAAAATCCCATCACATTTCTTGGCCATTGGATTTGCAGAGATGATCTCAGCCTTTGAATGCACTTTTGGCGCCAAAAGTCATTCTAATAGATTGAGGCGGTTTGAGATCATTAAATGCTTCTTGTATACTTGTGTAGGTAGAGGGGACAAGATATGGTGACTTTTGAAGCTTGGGGTCAAGTTGATAGCAAAAACAGAGGAAAGGGGAAAAGGTTGAGTGTTTTCATGGTGGGGAAGCATTAACTGCTTCTTGGGAAAAGGTGAGGTGGTGTAGGGAGTAGGTTGTGAGCTGGGGTAGACAGGTGGAGGAGGAGAGGTGGCAAAAACCATGGTGGTTTTGAGTTTCAGGCTAGGGGTGAGGGTGGTGAACAGTGTTGGCGGGTTTGGAAGGTTTGACCAGGGTCAAACCCTGGTATATTATTAAGGGGGTTGGGCTGGGTGTTTGAATGGGCCAAAGGAGAGGGCTGGTTTGTTTGTTTATTTGGTTTTGGATTTTTGGGTTTATAATTTAAGGATCCGGTTTGGTTTGTAGAATAATAAAGCCCAACTACTAGTTTTGTAATTCCTGCATTCTTGAGGGACTAAACCTGTAACAATTCCAAAGTTATCACAAGGACCAATATTGTTAAGTTAGATAAACCAAAGGACCTTAGTAGCATTTATTACAATTTAAAACACTCGAGGACCATTTATGTAATTTTTCCAAAGTTGAGGTGTAAAATTGTAATTTCCCAAAAGTTATAAAAAATGTTCCAATTTGTAATTTATGAATAGTACAAGGGTATTTTGTGATAAAATTCCTTTTTAAAACACCTAGGGACTAATTTTGCCAATTTTGTAACTTGAGGGGTAAAAGTTGCCAGTTTGTGTAAACTTTTATCCAGGGTTCATTAGTGAACATTTTTGGTTTCCCAAGGACTTAAGTTGACATTTCTTTCATTTTTAACCTTCAGGGACTAGTTTTGACAATTTATGAAACTTGAGGGACTGAAACTGCCAATTATGCAAACTTTATACGTTTTTCATCTGTTTTTGCATATTTTGCATTTGAAACATATAAAACACACTTTTAAGATATTTTAAGTATTTTGATGCATATTTGAGTGTTTTTGGATGTTTTGGCAGCTCAGATTGGTATAAAATGATGAGTATTTAGACACTCATCAATCCCCCACACTAAACTATTGCTAGTCCCTAGCAATCTTTTGAGAAAAACTTAATGGATTTGAAAAACTCTTTACCAAAAGCCATCACTTCTGGAGTAGCCAGATGTAAGAACTGTGGTACATCGGATAACCGTGTGATTTTGAGCAAACCACCAGCTGTCAACGGATTTGATTAGTCTTTACCAAAAGCCGTTTGCTTCTGGACTAGCCAACTCTTGATGGAATAGTCAACATCTTGGTGAGCTGATTACCAATTATGGCTTTTCCACTGCCTTTACCACAAGCCATAATCTTGCGGGCTAGCCAACTCAATCGCTTTTTAGGATATGGCGAGTTGAGGTACCATACAATTTTGGGCAAATTGCAAGCCATAAACGGATTTGAGATATCTTTACCAAGAGCCATTTGCTCCTGGATTAGCCAATCCTTATGTGTGTTAGACATGGTGGATTGATTACCATTTGTTGTATTTAGTGCAAAACACTAATACCAAATGAAAAAATTTTAAATTTTGGCCATTTTTGGAAAAAAGGCATACAAGGGTACATAATTGATCAAATTCGCCAGAATTTCCACCCCCCCCCCCCCCCCCCACACTTGGAAATGAATATTGTCCTCAATATTCAAAGTCCCAGCTATTATGCCGAATCCTTGAACGTAAAAAGATAACATTTAAAGCTAAGTGGGGTAACACAACAATTATTTTATTTTTCTGTATTTACAATTTTTCATTTCATTTTCAAAATATATACAACATGTGGGGCACACCCCCACACTTAGGTGGTACACACGGGTGAAAACCCATGTTTATGCTACTGTTTTTTTGATTCCCGAGTCGCAAGCTTGACTCGACCCCGAATTAAATTGTCCATGGGGAAATGGAGTGGGATTGCCACTCACAGATTGGATGAGAAATTGGAGTGGGATTGCCACTCACAGAATTATGAATAGTAAGGTAAGGAGAATCTTTTTTTTTTTTTTTTTTTTTTTTTTTTTTTTTTTTTTTTAATATTAAAAGAAAGGGAAAATGTTTTTGTATTTTTAAGTTTTTTTATATATATACAAAGAAAAAGAAAATCCTAACAACCGCCCCTCGAAAGGGAATCTGAGCTTGACAGAGCTCAGCAACTGTGTTTAAATAGCCAACAACCAAATGTTGTAACTGAGGGACTAATCAAACTGGGCAAGTTGTATGCTATGAAAAGGAAAATATTTTTGTATTTTATATGTTTTTGAAATTATATATATTATATACATATGATCGATATTTCAACAACACATAAATTCGTTATACGCAGCACAGCCTCCCCGGCAGCGGCGCCAAATTTTGATTCCTCCCAAACCGTCAGGTTTTATCACACAAGCCAACCACTTGTGAATGATTAACTGTAACAAAGGCCCTGAGCAGCCCGGGAGGAAAAGCAATTGTGAACGAGGAGTATAGAATATTCCTAGGTCGTTAAGTCCCAACGAGGTGTGAAATCTGTAATACAACGAATCTGTGTCTAGGTGAAGTTAAATATAAAAACATGAATCTGACTGACTAACACTAGCAATGTGAATAGTAAATAGCTCTTGTCACAGCTATTTCAGTAAAAACGTACAATCAGAAACCCTAAAATGTAAAAGGATAAACAAACGTACGTTTAGATTCAAATAAACGTAAACGTATAAAAACAAATGGGGAATTATAACAAAAGATGGATTTGCATGCCTTAGCGGCTTAAATGCAAATTAAACAAACTTAAAATATTTATTTATTAATTACAAACTTATTTAAATATTAAGAAAACCTAAAAACCTAAAAATGTGAAAAGTAATAAAAATGTACGTTTAAATTAAATTCAACGTCTACGTACTAAAATAAAACTGAAAACTGATCAATACAAATCCCACAAATGTGAAATTTATATTTTTGTGATCCTAATAATATAAGAAAATTATTTATGATTTAAAATGATTTTTATAAGTACTCATGTAATTACTATTAATTAAAAACTATTTATTTAATATTTAATAATTACCTAAATATAAAGAAAATCTAAAATAAACCTAAATTAATAAAATAAAAATTTAGAAAAGTTTAAAATAATATAAAAGAATTTTTGAAACAAAAATTATATTTATTATATAATTATTCTATTTATTATAATTTATTTACTATTATTTATTTACTAATACTATTATTAATTATAATAAATACGTATGAACAGTAAAAAATGTGAAAAAAATTACAGAAAGTCTATTTACTAATGAGGAAGCTGGGAAAAAATTATGAAGCTCATAGCTTATCCAGATAAGCTGTAATAAGCCAAACAGCTCGTATAAGCTTATTTGAATAAGCTAAGCTGTTTGCTACTATAAGAATAAAAATGTGCAAATGATAACTGAGAAGTGAGCTAGCCTAGGTGGGTTATGCAGTGAACTTGTCACCAAGGGAACCTAGGTTCGAATCCCATACACAACCTTTTTGCACTTTTATTTTATTTTTCATTTATTTTATTTTTGGATTTTTCTTTTTGCAAAACTATTTAATAAGCTAATATATGAAACTTTAACAAAGATAACTTTTACAAAACTTGGAAATAAGCTCTGTGGGAGCATATTTCCAACACATATGGCTTTTTAAGTTTAAACTTCTTAAATAGAAGCTATCACTAGTGTTAAAGCTTCTTTTTGGTTTTTCTTTTTATAAATCTATCTAAATACTAATATTATACAAGTTTAAGGAAAAGAAAAAGTTTAGAACTTAAAAATAAGCTATTCGTGAGCTTATTACTCACTCAGTTGGTAAATCAGACCCACAGTGGAATATAAGCTCACAAAAGCTTGTGATGAGCTCTACAAATGAAACCAAAATAAAAAGTATATATGTACATGTATTATTGACAGTTATGAACAAGCTTGTGCATTGGGATTCACTCATAAGCTTGTTATAAGCAAATAAGCTATTCCCAATACACATTATTCCCAAACACCCCTGCAACTAGTTCTTTTGGCAATTTAAGCTCAGAGAATAAGCTTGAAAGACCAAAATAAGCTTTTGAGTAGCAAGTAGGGGTGGTTAGCTTTCCAAAAAGCCAAAGCTCATCAAGTGGGGTCCACTGATGAGCTTTTGAGAAGTTTATGAAAATGGCTTGATTCCACTGAATTACTCAGTGAAATCAAGAATGGGACAAACAAAAAGCCACTTGCAGCCCTATTGAATAAGCTGCAAGATGGAATTTAAGAGTTGGAACTTAAATACTTGTGGATAAGCTTCAAAAAGAATCAAATATCACAAGCTAAGTCCAACAGATAAGCTTTTTGCAAGCTTATGAAATTAAGTGATTTTGGTTAAGTATGCTGAGTGATCAGCATAGCTTTTCAAATTGTGATAAGTTGAAGCTACTTGCAGCCCTATGAAATAAGCTACAAGGTGAATTTTAAGTGCAGGATCCTAAAGTTGGGTTGCTAAGCTTCATAAAAAGCCAAGCCACACAAGCTTATGATCACTATTGAGCTATTTGTGAGCTTGTGGAAATAGTGCATATTTCCTGATTACTCAGGAAATGTTGTGAGTGGGCAAACAACAAGATCACATTTTACTTATCTAATAAGCTTATAATAGCTCAACTAGCACTGAGTTATTGAGTTGGGTAGTTTGGCTTTGTAAAAAGCTAAAAACCACAAGCTTAAGCTCAGTGAGGAGCTTTTTATGAGCTTAGGAAAAAGTACTCACCTTCACTGTTTGCTTCAGTGAAGGGAGTAAGGTGAACAAAAATTTGGGTTTGATAAGCTATCTAGATAAGCTACAAACAGGAAAATAAGCTTACACATAACAATTATGCCACAAAGGCTACACAAATAAGCCAAGTGCACCAAGTTTGGTCAAGTCATGAGGCTTATGCAAGCTCATGAACTTGACAGACAAACTTGTGCACAGGGCAAAAATAAGCAACTTTAAGCACTACTTTAAGCTATTAAAAAGCTACACTAAAAATTGAAAAAAATAATATAGAAAGATGAGAAACAAAACTAAAACATCCTACAAGAACAAGTTATGAAATCTAATATTAAGTCCTACACAAAATTCTAAGTTTATTCAAAAATTACCAAAGCTGAAATTTGACTTTTTCTATTTTATGATCAAAGTTGACTTTGATCAACTTTGATCTGAATTTAATGAACAAATATGACATATTAGACTATGAGAACATGAAACTAACAAATATGAACAACATTTGAACATTTATGCAAGGTTATTAGATCACACAATCTCACAGTCAAACCTAGAAGATCAAAGTGTCAATTTTGACTTTCTTGCTTGCTATACCCTTTGATTAAAATTTCACTGAGTTATTTAGATCACATATGCAGTACATCAAACAAGAACAACTACAAAAACAACCCTTAACTCAGTGTAACTATCCAATCCAAACAACCTTTAAATGGAACCAAATTAAGCTTTTCATTACATATGACTGTGTAAACTTGATCTAACAAATCCAGAGGACCTAATTAGTTAGATTAGACGTTTTTTGAGTATAAACAAATAGTCACAAAAGTCTATACCTATGATTTTCAAAAATAAGCCTTATTGACAGTCAAAATGAAAATTCAAGCATAATCAAATTCCAAAACATGAACAACTAATATTAAGCTATAAAATTAATAACTAACATCAAATAAACATGAAAATGTGGAAATCAACACAGAATAGTAAATAAAGCAATAAAATGTGAAATTGAGTAAAAAGGGCTTACAAGTTGGATAAGCTGAGACTGTGGGACCAAGGACTAAAACCACTACCTATAGCCTCCCCTGAGGCATTTAAACCATGGCCATCCAAAAAGTACCATGCTCCAAGCTTGTACACTGTGATCTCATAACTTTTGATTTTTCTTTGATTTTTCTTCATTTTTTAAGTATTTTTGAATTTAAAAGATTATAATTGTATTGATGTATCTAAAAGCTTTCAAAGCTTTGTCAGGAGCTTATATGGCCTATAGAGTCCGTTAAACAACACTAATCAACAAGAAATTTAAATGACTTTGAAATTTAAAGATAATCAAGTAAAAACTTGAAACTGAAAGATAACTTGAATTAAACTGTAAATGATGTTTCATTACACTATTTTGAGGATCATTACACTAATTAAAACTGTAAATTACATCAATTTAAAGAAAGCATTAAAGATTAGTTATACTACGTGACTAAGGCTATCCCAAAGTGTGTTTTCCTCTGCTCCATTGCTTCTTTTTATACTCTTTGAACTCCTTGGTGATCACTCATAAAATCCCATCACATTTCTTGGCCATTGGATTTGCAGAGATGATCTCAGCCTTTGAATGCACTTTTGGCGCCAAAAGTCATTCTAATAGATTGAGGCGGTTTGAGATCATTAAATGCTTCTTGTATACTTGTATAGGTGGAGGGGACAAGATATGGTGCCTTTTGAAGCTTTGGGTCAAGTTGATAGCAAAAACAAAGGAAAGGGGAAAAGGTTGAGTGTTTTCATGGTGGGGAAGCATTAACTGCTTCTTGGGAAGAGGTGAGGTGGTGTAGGGAGTAGGTTGTGAGCTGGGGTAGACAGGTGGAGGAGGAGAGGTGGCAAAAACCATGGTGGTTTTGAGTTTCAGGCTGGGGGTGATGGTGGTGAACAGTGTTGGCGGGTTTGGAAGGTTTGACCAGGGTCAAACCCTGGTATATTATTAAGGGGGTTGGGCTGGGTGTTTGAATGGGCCAAAGGAGTGGGCTGGTTTGTTTGTTTATTCGGTTTTGGATTTTTGGGTTTATAATTTAAGGATCCGGTTTGGTTTGTAGAGTAATAAAGCCCAAGGACTAGTTTTGTAATTCCTGCATTCTTGAGGGACTAAACCTGTAACAATTCCAAAGTTATCACAAGGACCAATATTGTTAAGTTAGATAAACCAAAGGACCTTAGTAGCATTTATTACAATTTAAAACACCCGAGGACCATTTATGTAATTTTTCCAAAGTTGAGGTGTAAAATTGTAATTTCCCAAAAGTTATAAAAAATGTTCCAATTTGTAATTTATGAATAGTACAAGGGTATTTTGTGATAAAATTCCTTTTTAAAACACCCAAGGACTAATTTTGCTAATTTTGTAACTTGAGGGGTAAAAGTTGCCTGTTTGTGTAAACTTTTATCCAGGGATCATTAGTGAAAATTTTTGGTTTCCCAAGGACTTAAGTTGACATTTCTTTCATTTTTAACCTTCAGGGACTAGTTTTGACAATTTATGAAACTTGAGGGACTGAAACTGCCAATTATGCAAACTTTATACGTTTTTCATCTGTTTTTGCATATTTTGCATTTGAAACATATAAAACACACTTTTAAGATATTTTAAGTATTTTGATGCATATTTGAGTGTTTTTGGATGTTTTGGCAGCTCAGATTGGTATAAAATGATGAGTATTTAGACACTCATCAGTATTGTAATCCTTTTTTATCAATGAAAGTTCTGTTTTAAAGTTTGTATGTCATTTTCAATTTTCAAGTCTAAGTCAAGAATTCTAAATACTCATTTTGGTACTACAAGTGGTTCTCAGCTAATCATAAACCCTTAGTCACTCATTTAGAAAGGTTTTTAAAGGTTTAACAAGTTTCTAGTTTATTAAGAATCAAAGTTTCATTAAATAGTTAAAAATGTGAAATAAATAAAAATAAAATAAAAAAATGGATAAAGGTGGAAGCAGCTTTGGATTTGGATGAATTTCTGGATTGCAAAGGGTTAGAGACTTGTGGGAGTCACATAGGATTGGTATTTGTGGATCTGTGTTACTTAACAGCTTAGCTTGGAAGGCTTATGTAAGCCTTGCTTTTTAATTTTTACTCTCCTTAGTAGTTTAGTTCTTTATTATTGTTTCAATTACTTGTTCATTGCTTAATATAATAGTTGTAATCAGTAGGTTGCCTTGTATGCTTGTTTGAATCAGAATTTCATCAACAATTGTTTTTAAAGGAGTGTTTGGTTGTAGGCCGTTTGTATGATTATGCTTGTTTATTTGAGCATCTCTGTGTTTCATTAAGTTTGTTGGGTGGAATTAAGGTCAGGGAAATCATTATCTATACTACCTTATAATGTATTTAGGACATCTATATTTAGAAGTCTTAAAATGTTTAAGACCAAAAACATTTCTTTAATAGGAAAGATGCATGTACACCACTTTAATGCACATAATTTTGAGACTTACAAGACAAGATACATAATGTAGACCACTTTAATGCACATATTAAAAAAAACCACATTAATGATATTTAATATAGTCAATTATTTAATTGATCAATAAATACAATTAATACAATTATTAAAACACCGCTTACATCACAAATACAAATTATCAAGCATATTGTACAACCAAATTAAACACAATTCCTACATTAAACGTCACTAATACAAATAATAAAGCACATTATACAAATATTCAGGCACGAACGGTCAACGGGCCTAATGGGTTTGAGCCCGAATGGGTGCGGGCCAAACAGGCTCGAACCCGAATGAGCACGGCCTAAACGAAATTCTTGATATCCGTAAATCTATTGTAAAAAAAACATAATAAACTAAAATACATGATTCACCGGAAAATTTAATTTCAGGGTACCCGCCGCGCCGCTGCAATGCGCGGGTACCCTGCTATTTTGTTCAAAGACACAACC
This sequence comes from Artemisia argyi, assembly GCA_030686995.1. Lineage (NCBI taxonomy): Eukaryota > Viridiplantae > Streptophyta > Magnoliopsida > Asterales > Asteraceae > Artemisia > Artemisia argyi. The sequence goes on along the minus strand of CM060697.1, from coordinate 14,738,887 downwards.
AAAGTCAAAATCACAAGGAAGTGATCACCACAGTTAACTGTGGTGAGTTTTTAAGTCCAAAACCTATCACACCTTATCATAAGTGGGTGTTTTTACTTAATTTGGTCTTTACATAGCTTATCATAACATATTTGATCACTAAATCAGCAATCAAAGTTCAAATAAGTCAAATCCTACATTTTTCTAAAAAGTCAAAATAACTAGTGTCAGGTTTTTACCAATATGGGATGAATTATTGTGATTTTTGTGGGTTGTTTTAGATCTTGAAACTTGTTGAGATCAAAGTCTACCAGTAGAACTACAAGTCCATGCATTTGTTTGATTTTTACAAATTTTCCTAGTAGACCAAAGTACCCTTGGAAAGTACTTGTAGGGCAAAAGTGTGCCCTGTGCACAGACCACCCATCTCACCCACCACCTTTGGTGGTAGTTTGTGGCCAACCCAGTGGGTCCCACACCTCCATTTTGGTTCCATACAACCCCCCTCCTACCAGGGAAGTAGTATTGACCATTTGTTTGACTTCAAGACCTGTGGACCCCACTTTGTTTGACCTCCCAAGTCTGTCCCTAATCTGACTCAGAATCTCAATAAGCAAAGTGCTTATTCTGAGTTTGTGGCTTATTGTATTAGCTTATTTGTGTGATATTTGCTTTAACTTGTTCATTGTACTTATTTGCATCTGTTTTCACCAAAGTGGACCCCACATTAGCTCATTTGAGCTTATTTCCACTCTTGGTCAAAGAAAGTCAACTGTCACATTAGCTCATTTGAGCTTATTTCCACATTAGCTCATTTGAGCTTATTAATAATTAGTAATAATTAATTAAATAGTCTAAAAAATATATTTTCATTTCTAAAATTAGTTTTATAGTATTTTAGATTTTTCTAAGTTTAATTTTTATTTTTCCAAGTTAATTTCATACTTATTTATAATTTAGGTTAATTTAGTTAATTAAAAGTAATTAGAAAATTAGTATTTAATTAATAGTAATTATAAAATTAGTGTAAAAATTAGTTTTAAATTTCCAAAAATTTTCTCTCATCATTAGGATTGTAAAAAGTTAATTTTCATACCAGTAGCCTTTTCAGATCATTTCTTTCACTTTTATTCCTCATACGTTTGTTCGCGTTTTCAGCAAACGTACGGTTTTCAAGGTTTAAGTGATTCCTTCTGAACCTCAATTCACGTAATCATTCAAATAGCTTTCCTAAGCTATTTCTGTTAATAATATCCAATTAATTCTCACAACAAACCCTTTCTGTGAATAAACACCCGATCACAAAGCACGCTAAAGTTACAATTCACACCTCAACGGGATTTAACGACCCGGTGATACCTTATATTACCCGGAGCATTGATCTAAGCTATTTGACTTTGTTGACCATTCCTTGGTCAATATAAGTTGGTGGTTTAGCATCAATCAAATTTTGGCGCCGGTGCCGGGGAGGTGTGCGCGTTTCTGCAGCGTCTTTCGAGATTAGTGTTATCTCACCTCACTCACTGTACAAAAACCACCACTTGTGTATATTTTCAAAATCAAAACAAAAACACAAAAAGTCATTGACACTTTTCCTAAAGTGTTAAAACACTAAAAAAAAAAAAAAAATTAAAAAACAACAAAACATATCGTAACGTTTTCTGATTCGGTTTTCTTTTAAGGTGATTCTTAAAGAGAAACGATTTTAGATTACGGGACGATAACAAAAATATTGTCCAAAAAGTTTTTATCCCTAGTGCATGCGCACTCGTTCTTCAAGGTCCATTAGCCCATTACGTGAGCTTGTCCGGAAACCTCGAAGACCTCGTAGACGTTCTGCACCAACAGTCGGATCTGAGATCCCTACTGTTGTCACACCCACTGTCACCATGGCGGAAGACCGCCCCATGTGTGAGCTTCTCCAAGCACCCATCAAGGGTTACGGAGATGCCATTGTTCTTCCAGCCATCGTGGCTGATAATTTTGAGCTCAAAACTGGGTTACTCAATCTTGTAACCTCAAGTCAATTCTACGGTTTTGAGAGGGACGATCCTCATGCTCACATTCGATGGTTCAATAAAATCACTTCGACCATTAAGTACAAAAATGTCCCTTGTGAAGTAATCAAACTTCTTCTCTTCCCATTCTCCCTGGAGGGACAAGCCCGGATTTGGCTTGAAAAACAACCTCCACGATCTATTGAGACATGGGAAGATCTTGTCAAAAAATTTGTGAACGAATTTTTCCCACCTTCCAAGACCACGAGTCTTAAGAACGAAATCACCAAGTTCACTAAAAAATACGATGAATCTTTTGGTGAAGCGTGGGATCGTTTCAAAGAATTACTCCGCAAGTGTCCACATCATGGTTTCTCTGAGTTGATGCAACTCGATACTTTCTACAATGGCGTGAGCCAAGCTGATCAGGATTCTCTCAATGCCTCCGCGGGAGGTAATTTTTTGAGTAGAACCACAAAAGAAGCTTTACAAATCATAGAAAACAAGTCTAAGGTCCGCTCTACACGAAGCAAACTGATTGTTTCTCAAATTAATGCGGGTCCTTCTTCTTCATCTTCTGTGGGTCAATCTAGCATGGATGCTAAGCTTGACAAGCTCACTGAAGCGATCCAAGCTTTGGTTCTCGCCCAAACAAAGAAAGTTTCATTTCCACAACATCCTCCCCCTGCTGAGGTTAAAAAAGTGGAAGTCTGTGTAACTTGTGGGGGGCCGCATGCCTACTACAATTGCACAGCTACTGATGGTACTCCATATGAAGCTAATGCTGTTGTCGGGTCCCAAAATCAAGGAGGCAATCAATACCGCCCTCCTATGGACCCGAACTATCGTCCTCACCATTATCCTGGACCTCCCGGTTTTAATCAAAACCAAAATGTCCAAAACCGTGGCCAAAACCAAAATAGAGTGAACCAAGGTTATCAAAACCAAGGTAACTTCAATCAGGGTCACGGTTTCCTAAATCAAAACCAAGGTTTCCAAAATCAAGGAAACTTTAACCGGAACCAAGGTTAGGGTAATTTCAACCCCGGGAACTTTCATGGAAACAATCACCAGAATCAAGGGAATTTCCATCATCAAAACCAAGGAAATTTCAATCAAGGTCCCAATCCAAACAATCGCGCTCCAAATATTCCTAATCCGAATCAAGCCGTTGTTCCAACCGGGCCTTCATCTGATGAGTTGTTAAAGCAATTCATGAAGTCCCAAGAAGAGTTAAACAAGTTGCTGGTCAGCCAGATTTCTGACATCAAGAAGTCTTTAAATGATCGACCCTCGGGCTCAGGTACTACTTTACCGAGCAATACGATCGCTAACCCGAGGGGCGATGCTAAGGCGATCACAACGCGAAGTGGTGCTTCGTATGATGAACCCATGATTCTTACTACCTCTTCTTCCTCTCCTCCTAAGGTAGTGGATCGTGAGCCTGGGGTGACAAAGGACAAGGTGCAAACTCCTAGCCCACGAAGTACAGCACACGTCCAACCTCAGGTTAATCCTGAAACCAGATGTAAGCCTGGAGTTGTCTTTGAACCACCAGAAACTCTAGGGGACAACCTAAAATCCAAAACTTCTATTCCTTATCCATCACGTCTCAATGAACAAAAGCTCCGCGAAAAAGCTAATCACCAAATGGATAAATTTTTCCAAATCTTTCAAGATTTGCACTTTGATATTAGCTTCGCGGACGCTATTCTCTTGATGCCCAAGTTTGCATCGACAATAAAAAATCTGTTGAGTAATAAAGAAAAACTCTTTGAGATGGCAAGAACTCCTCTGAATGAGCACTGCTCAGCAGTTATCTTGAAAAAGCTTCTTGAAAAACTTGGAGACCCCGGGAAATTTCTCATTCCTTGTACTTTCCCAGGTATGGTTGAATGCTTCGCCTGAGCTGATTTAGGTGCTAGCATTAACCTGATGCCATATTCTGTGTGGAAGAAACTCTCTCTTCCCGAACTCACTCCCACGTGCATGACTTTAGAGCTTGCCGATCGTTCGATTTCTCGTCCTTTTGGTATTGCCGAGGACGTATTCGTTAAAGTGGGAAAGTTCCATTTTCCGGCAGATTTTGTGATTGTTGACTTTGATGCCGATTCTAGGGTTCCTCTCATTTTTAGGAGGGGATTCCTTAGAACTGGGCGCGCTCTTATCGATGTATTCGAGCATGAGATCACATTACGTGTTGGGACGGAAGCTATTACCTTCAACCTAAATCAAACATCGAGATACTCCTCCAATTATGATTGTGAATCGGTGAACAAAATAGATGTCATCGATGTTGCTGCTGAGGAGTATGCTCAAGAGATTTTAGGTTTCATTGATGATTCTTCGAGTGAAAACCTCACTCAATCTTCTCATCCCATCATAGCCAATTCTTCTCCTTCCCTCAATCCGTTTGAGGGAAGTGACTTCATCTTAGAAGAAATGGAGGCGTTTCTCAAAAGTGACTCGATTCCCTATGGAATTGATAACCAAGAGATCGACCTCGAGAGGGATATTCTCCTGCTTGAGAAATTATTAAACGAAGATCCCTCTCCTCTTCCTGTTCTACCACAAACACTTCATAAAGTGGAGGTCAAAAATGTTGAGAAAACTGATGACTTCCCCGAGGTTGAACTAAAGGACTTGCCACCTCATCTTGAATATGCATTTCTGGAGGGTGATGATAAATTGCCCGTCATAATTGCTAAAGACTTAAGTGATGAGGAAAAGGCTGCTCTTATAAAGGTTTTGAAGTCTCATAAACAAGCAATTGCTTGGCGACTCTCCGACATCAAGGGCATTGACCCTGAGTTTTGTACTCACAAGATTTTAATGGAGGACGACTTCAAACCTGCAGTCCAACGACAAAGAAGGGTGAATCCAAAAATTCACGAGGTTATCAAACAAGAGGTTTTAAAACTTCTTGATGCCGGATTGATTTACCCCATATCGGACAGTCCTTGGGTCAGCCCAATTCATTGTGTTCCAAAAAAGGGTGGCATTACTGTTGTCACAAACGAGGAGAATGAGTTAATTCCAACTCGTTTGGTTACGGGTTGGCGCGTCTGCATTGATTATCGTAAATTGAATGATGCCACCCGTAAGGATCATTTTCCTCTGCCCTTTATGGATCAGATGCTCGAGAGATTAGCGGGGAATGAGTACTATTGCTTCCTCGATGGTTTCTCGGGTTACTTTCAGATTCCCATTGACCCGCAAGACCAAGAAAAGACCACTTTTACGTGCCCCTATGGAACTTTCGCATATAAACGTATGCCATTTGGCTTATGTAATGCTCCGGGCACGTTTCAAAGATGTATGATGGCCATTTTTTCCGACATGATCGGGAAAACTATGGAGGTCTTCATGGACGATTTTTCGGTCATTGGGGATTCATTCCAATCATGTCTCTCCCATTTAGACAGCATGCTAAAACGTTGTGAAGACACAAAGTTATGTCTAAATTGGGAGAAGAGTCACTTTATGGTCAAAGAGGGCATTGTCCTCGGCCATAAGATTTCAAAGAACGGGATTGAGGTTGACAGAGCCAAAGTGGACGTCATTGCAAAATTGCCTCATCCCACGACTGTGAAAGGTGTTAGGAGCTTTTTGCGTCACGCCGGTTTCTATCGTAGGTTTATTCAAGATTTTTCTAAAATCGCCCGGCCTATGACCCATCTCCTCGAAAAGGATGCTCCTTTTATCTTCTCCCCCGAGTGCATCGAAGCCTTTGAAACATTAAAGAAAAGGCTTACCGAGGCACCGATTCTTGTTGTCCCCGATTGGGACTTGCCCTTCGAGCTCATGTGTGATGCTATTGATTATGCTATAGGGGCAGTCTTGGGGCAACGCAAAACAAAACATTTTCAGCCTATACACTATGCCAGCAAGACTATGACCGAGGCTCAAAGTCATTACACCACCACTGAAAAAGAATTATTGGCTGTGGTGTATGCTTTTGAAAAATTCCGGCCATACTTGATTCTGACCAAAAGCGTAGTGTGTACAGATCACTCGGCTTTGAAGTATCTATTTGCAAAACAAGATGCAAAGCCGAGACTCCTCCGTTGGGTTCTCCTCCTTCAGGAATTTGATATCATTATTCGTGATAAAAAAGGAGCTGAGAACCTAGCTGCTGATCATCTCTCCCGTCTTGAAAACCCTCACCAAGATGCTTTCGAGAAAAAGGAAATAAATGAAACATTTCCTCTCGAAACCCTCAATGCGGTTTCATTTCGTGGAGACTCGATTACCCCATGGTTTGCCGACTTTGCAAACTATCTTGCGGGTAACTTCCTTGTGAAAGGGATGTCGTCCCAACAAAAAAATAAATTTTTCAAAGATGTAAAACATTACTTCTGGGACGACCCCTACTTGTTCAAAATATGCGCGGATCAAGTCATCCGGCGGTGTGTGTATGGTCAGGAAGCCGCTAAAATTTTAAAGGCTTGCCATGCTGGTCCCACGGGGGGCCACCACAATCCCAACTACACCGCCAAAAAGGTGTTTGATTCTGGTTTTTATTGGCCCTCGATCTACAAGGATGCCCAAGAATTAGTCAAGTCCTGTGACGCTTGTCAACGTCACGGGAATATTTCACAAAAGAATGAAATGCCTCAGAATGCAATTCAAGTTTGTGAAATTTTTGACATCTGGGCATCGACTTTATGGGGCCATTTCCATCCTCTCACGGAAACAAATACATACTCGTGGCCGCTGACTACTTGTCAAAATGGGTTGAAGCGAAAGCTTTACCCACAAATGATGCCCGAGTAGTTGTGAAATTTTTAAAAGCTCTTTTTGCCCGATTCGGAACTCCACGTGCTATTATTAGTGATCGTGGTACGCACTTCTGTAATGACAAATTTGACAAAGTCATGCAAAAGTATGGTGTAACTCACCCTCTTTCCACTGCGTACCACCCTCAAACGAGTGGACAAGTCGAAGTTTCCAATCGGGGCATTAAAAGAATATTGGAAAGAACTGTAGGTGAGAATCGTGCATCGTAGTCGGATAAACTAGATGATGCACTTTGGGCTTTCCGTACGGCTTACAAAACACCCATTGGGTGTACGCCTTATAAACTTGTGTACGGAAAAGCGTGCCATCTTCCGATCGAGCTTGAGCACAAAGCCTATTGGGCTCTCAAGCATGCCAATTTTGACCTCAAAACGGCGGGTGATCATAGGAAAGTTCAATTGAATGAATTAAACGAACTTCGTGATCAAGCTTACGAGAACTCTTTGATCTATAAAGATAAGACAAAGAAGATTCATGACTCAAAAATCAAAAACCGCGTTTTCAACGTTGGTGATCGAGTCCTTCTTTTCAACTCTAGACTCAAGATCTTCTCGGGAAAGCTCAAAACCCGATGGACTGGTCCATTCACTATCGTAAAAGTTTATCCTTATGGTACCGTCGAATTATCTCAAAATGACGGTCCTAATTTCAAAGTGAATGGACATCGGTTAAAGCACTACTTTGGAGAGGACATACCATCCATGGTTGTCCCGGATCTCCAAACTTTCCCCAAGGACAATTGATTCGGGGATCGAGTCAAGCTAGCGACTCGATGAACAAAAACAATAGCACAATACGGGTTTTCACCCGTATCTCTGATTCTTTCTATTTTCTACCACCTAGTGTGGGGGAATGGCCAACCCCCTGCTATTTGAAAAAATATGTATATATGTATATATATATAGAAATAAAGTGAAATTTGGTGTTTCCGCAGTTAGATTCGAATCTTGGCTTTTTACGTTCGAAGAATCGGCATAATAGCCGGGACTTTTGAATATTGAGGACAATATTTATTTCTAAGTGTGGGGGGGAAATTCTAGCGAATTTTATCGCAAAACACTTTCAAATACCCCCGTTTTTGGCTAAAATTTTCAAAAATTTTTCACTTTATTTCAAAATTTTTGTGGTAATCAGTCCGCCAGGTCTAACCGACAAAGGGATTGGCTAATCCAGGAGCAAATGGCTCTTGGTAATGATAAATCAAATCCGTTTACGGCTTGCAATTTGCCCAAAATTGTATGGTTCCTCAACTCCCCATCATCCTCAAAAGCTAATGAGTTGGCTAGCACGCAAGATTATGGCTTGTGGTAAAGGCCGTGGAAAATCCATAATTGGTAATCAGCTCACCAAGATGTTGACGTTGTCCATCAAGAGTTGGCTAGTCCAGAAGCAAACGGCTTCTGGTAAAGACTAAACAAATCCGTTGAAAGCTGGTGGTTTGCTCAAAATCACACGGTTATCAGGTGTGCCACAGTTCTTACACCTGGCTACTCCAGAAGTGATGGCTTTTGGTAAAGAGTTTTTCAAATCCATCAGGTTTTCTAAAAAGATTGCTAGGGACTAGCAATAGTTTAGTGTGGGGGATTGATGGGTGCTCAAACACTCATCATTTTTGATATATTTAAACTGCCAAAACATACAAAAACAATCAAAAAGATATCAAAATACTTAAATTATCCCAGGGATTGTGTTTTATGTGTTTTAAATGCAAAATATGCAAAAACAAAGAAAAACGTACAAAGTTTGCAATATTGGCAGTTTCAGTCCCCCAAGTTTCAAAACTTGTCAATTTTAGTCCCTATGCATTTATTTTGAAAGGAAAAGTCAACCCAAGGTTTTGAAAGTCAAAAATCATAAAAAATTACACTTGGGTAACAAGTTTTCCAAAATTACAAGTTTTGTCCCTGAAAAATCCAAAAATGGCAAAATAGGTCCCTAGGAAATTTTGAAATTTGGAAAATGGAAAAAATGGTTTGTGAACTTTGGAATTATAACATATTTGGTCCTTGGAAGCAAAATTGAAAAGTTACAACTTCAGTCCTTGAGGTTTGGGAAATTACAAAATTGGTCCTTGATAACTTACAACCATCCGGACCCTTATAATATTTAAACCCAAAATCAAACCTCAAATCCATTCCATGATCCAGTCCAAAGCCTGATCCAATCCAGCTCATCAAACTCCCAGCCCACCATAAGATCCAACCCACTCCCAATTTATTAATAAAATACGCCGGTCAAACACCCCGCTGACCATCTCCTTCCCCCCAACACCCCAGCGTGAAACCAGGGAAACCTTTTCCCCCTCCTCTCACCTTTTTCACCAGTCCCCCCCACAATTAATACTCTTCACCAACTTAACCCACCACAATAAATTCCCTCACCAACACCCACCAGTACCACTCAATTTTACCCCGACCCCTTTTGGCGCCAAAATCCAAATCAAGGGTGTGGATTGATCTTAGTATAATTGAACGCATGGGATTTGGTCAAGAGGTCAGCACTAAACTATTGGGACTCCCAGAATTCAAAAAGGTGCCATGTGGAGGACTTAGGCTTTAGTTTTTACCTCGATATATATTGTAGCTCATCTTGGAGCATAGTAGTGTGTAATAACTTTAGTCTTAGTAATTTCAGTTTATTTTATGTATTGTAATCCTTTTTTATCAATGAAAGTTTTGTTTTAAAGTTTGTATGTCATTTTCAATTTTCAAGTCTAAGTCAAGAATTCTAAATACTCATTTTGGTACTACAAGTGGTTCTCAGCTAATCATAAACCCTTAGTCACTCATTTAGAAAGGTTTTTAAAGGTTTAACAAGTTTCTAGTTTATTAAGAATCAAAGTTTCATTAAATAGTTAAAAATGTGAAATAAATAAAAATAAAATAAAAAAATGGATAAAGGTGGAAGCAGCTTTGGATTTGGATGAATTTCTGGATTGCAAAGGGTTAGAGACTTGTGGGAGTCACATAGGATTGGTATTTGTGGATCTGTGTTACTTAACAGCTTAGCTTGGAAGGCTTATGTAAGCCTTGCTTTTTAATTTTTACTCTCCTTAGTAGTTTAGTTCTTTATTATTGTTTCAATTACTTGTTCGTTGCTTAATATAATAGTTGTAATCAGTAGGTTGCCTTGTATGCTTGTTTGAATCAGAATTTCATCAACAATTATTTTTAAAGGAGTGTTTGGTTGTAGGCTGTTTGTATGGTTATGCTTGTTTATTTGAGCATCTCTGTGTTTCATTAAGTTTGTTGGGTGGAATTAAGGCCAGGGAAATCATTATTTTGTTCAAAGACACAACCAAAGTCAAAATCACAAGGAAGTGATCACCACAGTTAACTGTGGTGAGTTTTTAAGTCCAAAACCTATCACACCTTATCATAAGTGGGTGTTTTTACTTAATTTGGTCTTTACATAGCTTATCATAACATATTTGATCACTAAATCAGCAATCAAAGTTCAAATAAGTCAAATCCTACATTTTTCTAAAAAGTCAAAATAACTAGTGTCAGGTTTTTACCAATATGGGATGAATTATTGTGATTTTTGTGGGTTATTTTAGATCTTGAAACTTGTTGAGATCAAAGTCTACCAGTAGAACTACAAGTCCATGCATTTGTTTGATTTTTACAAAATTTTCTAGTGGACCAAAGTACCCTTGGAAAGTACTTGCAGGGCAAAAGTGTGCCCTGTGCACAGACCACCCATCTCACCCACCACCTTTGGTGGTAGTTTGTGGCCAACCTAGTGGGTCCCACACCTCCATTTTGGTTCCATACAACCCCTCTCCTACCAGGGAAGTAGTATTGACCATTTGTTTGACTTCAAGACCTGTGGACCCCACTTTGTTTGACCTCCTAAGTCTGTCCCTAATCTGACTCAGAATCTCAATAGCAAAGTGCTTATTCTGAGTTTGTGGCTTATTGTATTAGCTTATTTGTGTGATATTTGCTTTAACTTGTTCATTGTACTTATTTGCATCCGTTTTCACCAAAGTGGACCCCACATTAGCTCATTTGAGCTTATTTCCACTCTTGGTCAAAGAAAGTCAACTGTCATAGGTTTAAGCACTTGAAGTGCTTATTTCCTTGACCACAGTCAAACCCACTTCACAAAAGTTCCTTATAAACTTGTAATAAGCAGTTTGGAAAAAGAAAATCTCAAATAAGCCCAACTTAATAGAAGTGATAGCTTCTATTTAAGCCAATTGGCTTATTCTTCAGCTTATTAATAAGCAATTTCTATTTTTATAATTTTCCTAGGCTTCTGGTGTGTAAAAATAATTTCTGTAATTTTTTCAGATTTTTCTTACATCATTTAGTATTTTTCCTAATTTAAAATAGTTTTTAGTAATTATTAAATAGTTAATAATTAATTAGTAAATCAGAAAAATGTAAATTAAATTTTAAAATTAGTTTTTAGTTATTTTTAAATTTTCCAAATTTTATTTTCAATTTTCTAGTGCATTTTAATAATTAATTAGAATTTAGGTTATTTTAAATAATTAAAAAGTAATTAATAATTAGTTAATAATTAGTAATAATTAATTAAATAGTCTAAAAAATATATTTTCATTTCTAAAGTTAGTTTTATAGTATTTTAGATTTTTCTAAGTTTAATTTTTATTTTTCCAAGTTAATTTCATACTTATTTATAATTTAGGTTAATTTAGTTAATTAAAAGTAATTAGAAAATTAGTATTTAATTAATAGTAATTATAAAATTAGTGTAAAAATTAGTTTTAAATTTCCAAAAATTTTCTCTCATCATTAGGATTGTAAAAAGTTAATTTTCATACCAGTAGCCTTTTCAGATCATTTCTTTCACTTTTATTCCTCGTACGTTTGTTCGCGTTTTCAGCAAACGTACGGTTTTCAAGGTTTAAGTGATTCCTTCTGAACCTCAATTCACGTAATCATTCAAATAGCTTTCCTAAGCTATTTCTGTTAATAATATCCAATTAATTCTCACAACAAACCCTTTCTGTGAATAAACACCCGATCACAAAGCACGCTAAAGTTATAATTCACACCTCAACGGGATTTAACGACCCGGTGATACCTTATATTACCCGGAGCATTGATCTAAGCTATTTGACTTTGTTGACCATTCCTTGGTCAATATAAGTTGGTGGTTTAGCATCAATCAGTAGAGAGCTGGGTATAGGGCAAACTTTTTTAGGTGTGGTAGACATCCGGTAAGAATAGGTTTTGTCTTATAACATATTTATAATACAAAATAAAATAAACATTCTCGCTTTTAATATTTATATAAGACAACACTAAAAAACGCACTCACTTCACTTTTACTTTCAGAAAATAAACTCGAAAACACTCGTTGTGACTGTGGAAAAGGACATATGGCATGAGGTTCGGTGTAGATAAAGGCATGATAGGCCCCGAAAAATGTCTATGGCGAGCTCCGGGTCCGTCTTGTGAATTTTGAAGGCTCGATGCGAAATTTACAGTACGAGTTTTTTTTAAATCGAATATAGTTTAGAAGTGGAATAAGAAATATATATTTCCAAAATAAATAAAATTAGAGTCTATAGAAGCAATAGCGGCTCTTAAATATTGTGAAATCACTTAAACCATTTTTATTCTATTTTTTGTGGAAAACTAGAAGGGGGGTTGAATAGTTTTACGTCTTTTTAATTCGTTATAAAAGATAGTTTTAGTGTTTTCTTAGTTTTTAAAATTTAGATTCGATAGTATATGATCTCAAGTCTTGCACAATATAAACAACTATCAATAAGTAAGATATAACAATGATAAGTAAAGAAATAAATGAGAGATGGAAAGATCAAACCGCGAGACACGAGATTTATAGTGGTTCGGCTACAAGGACACCTTCCTTGCCCTACTCCACTCCCCGAGCACCTAACTCAAGAGTTTTCTTCACTATATCAACAAGCTCCCTTATGGCGGAGAAAACCTTACACACTAATTTACACACCACGACTTCTTCACAACTTAATCACAACTACTACGCAACTTCTTCACACCAATATACTTCATAACTAACTAATCCACGTCTATCTTCTTCACACCAATTTTTTCTTCACAACTAACAACTTCACACCTAGCTTCTTCACTACAATCTAATTCCTAACTATTCTTCTTCACACCAAACAACTAACTAATCACACAATCAATATACCTAGCACAACTATCTACAATCAAATATTCACAACAATCTTCACAAAGGATTATGTAAATAATCTTGATGATGCACCAACAACTTGGATGTGGAGGTCACAACAAGTTGTAATACTTCTTGTCTTGGGGGATAGAAGTATTCTTCTCTTGCACTTGAGAGGATGATGTTTGAATCACTTTGAAACAAAGAATTATGTATTTATGATCAAAGGATTAAGAGAATAGAAATGTGGATCTAGAACAGAAAGTTTAGGAGTGCAAAAGGTAAGAAAATTCTGTGGGATGAACCAGTATTTATAGCCAGAAAATTTATTGTTCTGGAGCTTGGCCGGTCCCTTTAGTTAGGGGCCGGTCCCCTTAATGATTAAGGGGGCCGCCTAAGGAATTAAGGGGGCTGCCCCTTCAGAACGTTGGATTTTCTTGTCTTCTAGTGGGGAAAAGTTTTCTGGATAAAATTTGCTATTTTTGGTTGGAAATTTGAAATCATATATTTATAAAGAATTAAACATATTCTTTTAATTCCAAAAGTAATTTTGTAAAAGATATAGAATGTTTAATACATTTTATAAAAATTCTAGTGATTAGAAAATTTTCCTTTGATCATGAAATGCAATAAACACTTTGTTTATTCATACCTTGAGTGATATGGATGCAAAGATAAATATTAAGCACTAAAAACTTGTTTACGTCATAAGTTTTAGATTAATGAGTTTATGCTTTGTAATTATCAAAACATAGAGATATTGTTAATATGCTAACAATGTTTTTAGACATTATTTATGTCAACAATCTCCCCCTTTTTGATGATTGCAAAACCTTAAACTCATTAGGTCTAAAAAATAATTTTTAGACAAGTATTATTAGAGTTTAACATTCTCTTCTCCTCCTTTTTGTAAAATCAAGAAGGTTCGGCCATTTAAACTTCATAAAATAAGTTAAACGGGTAGAGAGCTCCCCCTTGATGTATGCTCCCCCTTATTTGAGGGCATCAAGGAAACGAGCTATGGAAATCTTGGCTACAAAAATATGTGAGAAGAACAAGACACATATATATGCAAAGCAATAATTATGAAAATAAAAATAGATTCATTCAAGCATCATAGAAATGATTAGCATTACAACATTCAATATGCTTAAGGCATATTGATTACAATAAAACAAAAGAAAAGACATAGTCCTATATTGCCTAAGAGAGCACTTGGACTTGCTTGCAACCCATGGTTGATTGTTTTATTTGCTTGAAGGAGAACATAAGCATAAAGCTTAGTTGTTAGATGGAGAGGGATATGGAGTGGGGTATGGAGTGGAAGAGGTGGATCTTACGATGTTGTATCGTGTTAAGGGTGGTATGGGATGAGGACGAGTGAGGAGATATTCAATCCAATAAATATCTTCACTCAAGTATAGGATTTGTTTTTGAAGGAAGATGCAACAAGGGCAATAGTGAGTGTGGTTTGTAACTTGATCCAAGTTGAGAGAGTGGGGTAGGCAATTGTTGTAGGGTGATGATGGAAGTTGGCCTTTGTTGCGTTGTGCAAGATGCATGGCATTGAGATCACTAAGATCATGGATTTGGGATTTTTCATCACGAAACCTTTGCTTTTCCGTGGCAATCCGGAGAGAGTCATTGTGTTGATATGGATGAATTGGGTTTGTGTAGTTGGAATTGTAGTTGGATGGTTGATCAAACTTGTATGGATCATTATAAATGGTTGGTGGATGAGATGAGTGGTTTGGCATGAAGGAAGATGTTTGGCCAATGTTGTATGGTTTGTAAAGAGGATCAAATGAATGTCCTTGTGAATTTTGTGTAAAGTTTGGGAAGTAAGTGGTTGAAGGTGTTGAGTGATTTCCAACTTCATTGGTTATGATGGATTTGTTACGAGGGCTTTTTCTTCGCCAAACGGGTTTTTCTGTCATTCTTGCAAGCCTTGAGGCTTTTGGTTTTGGTTTGTTTGGATAAGTCATGAAGGGATGAATGAAGAGTTTTGAGGATTGGGGGTATTTATAGTGTAAGATTTGTGTGTTTATGGATGGATAAAGTTTGTTTGGGAGATTAGGACAAAATGTGTTGGTGAAAAATGGGAAATGTAGGTTGAAATGGGCTAAAAAGCAGAAAAGATTCTGTAAACCCAACCATCAGATGGCCGGTCCCCTTAATTAGGGGGCGGTCCCCTTAATGATTAGGGGGCCGCCTTACAAAGTTAAGGGGGCCGCCCATCTGGTGATTTCTAGATTGCCAGAATTGGGTTTTTGGCAGAAAATTTGCAGAAAGGTTGTGTGTTTGGATTAGAATTCAAGCAAGTTCAATTCCTTTAGGCAATATAGCATCTAATCTAATCAAGATATAGCATGCATGCAAAAACACATAAGCAAAAGAGCAAATAAGCAACACATAATAAGCAAAAGGAGACAAGTAAGGGCAAGAGCACTTAAACTTCCTAAGGCATCTATCTTAGATCAAAGGCAAAGATAACTAGTGAGTGGAAAACTAGTGATGGAGCAAGATGACAACATTATTAGTGAATTTGTCCTAGTGTGTGTCTATATGCAACAAATGTGGAGTTGTGATTCTTTCGACTCCTAAATGCAAAGAGAGATAACGATCCTAAGAAACAATCCAAAAGATCTCCTTGATTCAATTTTTGCTCGATTCATGAATGTCAATAACATATAATAGATTATATATTTTGACAATTTATGTGAGAGTTTATGCATGATTTAGGAAAAAGTTTTTAGCGTTTGTCAACAATGCAAGGAAAATGATTTTCATGTAATTCCTAGATGTGAGAATAGTTTTCAAGAAATTTTGATTGGGTTTTACAAGAGAGGATATGCAATGAAAGTGAGGTTTCCCAATCATTAATTTTGTGCAAAATGGATTCCTAGACTCAGAAGTGAAGAAGTGGACGAAAAGTAAATTTTATGCAAGTATAAATTTGTGGTAGTTCAATATAATTTAGTCAACTTGTTCCATCATTCCTAATCCTAAACGCAAGTGGTTGAATAATTCACGCTTAAGGGGTTTTGTGAATATATCCGCAATGTTATCTTCCGATGCAACTTTTTCTATAAATATGTTTCCTTTTTGTACATTATCCCTAAGAAAGTGGTGGCGTATTTCTATATGTTTAGTCCTAGAGTGTTGCACTGGATTTTTACTTAAATCTATCGTACCTTTGTTATCGCACATAATGGGAACATTTTCTAACCTAATGCCATAGTCTACGAGAGCTTGTTTCATCCATAGTGCTTGTTGACATGCCTTTCTAGCGCTTACATATTCGGCTTCGGTGGTAGAAATAGCAAGAGCGGTTTGCTTCTTCGAAAACCAAGATGTTAGACAACATCCCATAAACGTGCAAATGCCGCTAGTGCTTTTTCTATCTACGTAGTCTCCCGCATGATCCGAATCCGCATAGACGATGGTTTCTATGCCGGATCCCTTAGGATACCATAATCCTAAGTGTACAGTGCCTTTAATGTATCGGAAGATACGCTTAACCGCTTCTAGGTGAGAGGTTTTGGGATCCTCTTGAAAATGGGCACAAAGGCAGACACAAAACACGATATCGGGTCTACTTGCCGTCAAGTATAGTAAACTACCTATCATTCCTCTATACTTGGTGTTATCTACGGACTCACCTTCATCATCTTTTGTGAGCTTTACTTCCGTAGACATGGGAGTTTTCATGGGTTTTGAGTCTGCTAGGCCAAACTTCTTAAGCATTTCCTTAATGTACTTAGATTGGTTAAAAAATATTCCATCTTCTAATTGTTTTATTTGTAATCCTAGGAAGAAGTTAAGTTCACCCATCATACTCATCTCAAACTCATCATGCATGATTTTGGCAAATTCATCACACATGTCTTGATAAGTCGATCCAAATATAATGTCATCAACATATATTTGGACAATGATGAGGTTTGGGTCTTTCCTTTTAGTGAAAAGAGTGTTATCTACCATTCCCATGGAATAATCATGTTTAATAAGAAAAGCTTTTAATCGATCATACCAAGCTTTGGGAGCTTGTTTGAGTCCATACAAAGCTTTCTTTAACTTATAAACATAATCAGGTTTTGCGAAGTCAATGAATCCTGGAGGTTGTACCACATATACCTCCTCATTGATAAAACCGTTAAGGAATGCACTTTTCACGTCCATTTGGAATAACTTAAAATCTAGGGCGCATGCATAGGCAAGTAATATCCTAATCGATTCTAGTCTAGCTACGAGGGCATAAGTTTCATCATAATCAATTCCTTCTTGTTGATTATAACCTTGGGAACTAACCTAGCTTTATTCCTAGTAACTATTCCATTCTCATCTAACTTATTTCTATATACCCATTTAGTTCCTATGATGGTCATATTCATTGGATTTGGGACTAATTCCCAAACATCATTTGCCTTAAATTGATTTAATTCTTCTTGCATAGCTATAACCCAACTTTCATCTTTTAATGCCTCATTAATATTCTTAGGTTCTATTGCTGAGAGGAAACAAAAGAAATTATTTTTATCTTGGGCTTGTGACCTAAGGGTTCTTTGGTTAAGATGTCCTATTATATTATCTAATGGATGTGATCTAGATTTTTAACATTAACAATTTCGTTATTTCCTAAGTGAATGTCTTCATTATCATTTCCTTTGGGTTTTGTTTTACTAACCTCAATAGCTTCATCTTCGACTAAGTCATCATCTTCTAAAGGTAATGTTTTAGGAGGTGGTGGTGTTTCATCAAATGTTACATTTAGTGATTCTTCTACTTTCATGGAGTGTTTGTTAAGTATTATATATGCTTTACTATTTTGTGAGTATCCTAAAAATATTCCTTCATATGATTTTGGATCAAACTTAGTAAGGTAATCCTTAGTGTTTAGAATATAACATTTACTTCCAAATACCCTAAAGTTGCTTAAGTTTGGTTTTCTACCTCTTAGTAACTCATAAGGAGTTTTTCCTAAAATTCTCCTAATTGATACCCTATTTAAAATATAAGTTGATGTATCTACGGCGTGACACCAAAATTTTTGTGGGATGGATTGTTCATTTAACATTGTTCTACTCATTTCTTGTAGTGACCTATTTTTTATTTCTACTACGCCATTTGATTCAGGAGTACGAGGAGCGGAGAAATTGTGAGATATTCCATTTAACTCACAATATTTTCTGAATTGTACTTCGTTATCAAATTCCCTACCATGGTCCGTCTTAATGGCAACTATTGTACATCCTAATTTATTTTGAATCATTTTACTAAATATTTTGAATTTTTCAAAGGCTTGGGTTTTGTCACTTAAAAACCTAGTCCACGTGTATCGTGAGTAGCCATCTACTATTACTAAGGTATATTTGTTTCCTCCATAGCTCCGCACAGCGGATGGACCGAAAAGATCCATATGTAATAATTCTAGGCACCTAGTAGTGGATACTATATTCTTAGCTTTGCGACTAGCATGAGCTTGTTTTCCAATTTTACATGCATCACAAAAATGCTTGTCATATTTTAGATTATGCAAATTTCTAACTAATTCCTTAGAGGCCAAAGATTGTATTTGTTGCATGTTAGCATGTCCTAATCTCCTATGCCACAATGTAGAGTTTTCATCTAGGGTCGTTAGGCATATCCTATCCTCAGGCTTATTTCCTAGTTTCATAACATATATGCCACCTTTCCTAATTCCTCTACCTATAATTTTTCCATTCTTAACTATTTCGCTATCCTCTTCGGTAAAAGTGACTCTACATTTATTATCACATATTTGTCCTATACTAAGCAAGTAATATGTTAAATTATCTACATGCTCTACATTTTCAATAGTAAGTGAGTCTTGAGAAATCGTACCTTTGCCAATGATTTTTCCACGTAAGTCACTACCGAAAATAACGTTACCTCCATTGTATGCCTTGTATGTAGAGAATAGCTTGCGGTTCCCCGTCATGTGCCTTGAACATCCGCTATCTTTGATCCATTCGTCAGGCTCCAAGTCAATTCCTAAACATATTTCGTCGGTTTCTTTTGCCATAAAACACTTTTCGTCTCTTGGCTTTTCAACTTCTTCTTTGTCACTATCACTCCATGTTCCGCTAACAAATGCGCCTTGATTTTCATAACCCGACGGCTTTAGACATTCGCCAATGAGATGATTTGGACTTCCACTTCTAAAGCACTTTCTTTTCCCGTAGTTGTCACTTCTATTTCTTTGGAGTGGTTTTCATTCGTCTCGTGATGATCTAGTGAATCTTCCTCGTCTCTTGAAGAATTTCTTGAATTCTCTTACGGCCATTGCATATTCTTCATCTTCACTTTCGTCACTGGAATCATCATCATCACAAGGTTCCTTTTTGGCTTTTAGAGCAATGGATTTGGTTTGTTCTTTCTTGACTTTGACCGTTTCCGAATCTCTTCTTATAATTTCTTCATGAACCTTCAAGTTGCCAATTAGTTCATCTAGTGATAACGTTATCAAGTTCTTTGATTCTTCAATTGCCGTGACCTTAGCTCGCCATTTCGGATGCAATGCCCTAAGAAATTTCCTAACACAATTTTTACTAGAAAATGTCTCATCAAGTGCTTTTAAACTTGTGATAATAGTGTTAAATTTAGCAAACGCATTATCAATTGATTCCTCTTCCAGAATCGTAAATTGTTCATATTGTTGTACAAGAAGATCTATTTTATTATCTTTGACTTGGCTATTACCTTGGTGAGTAATTAGTAAAGAATCCCAAATTTCTTTTGCGGTTTTACACATAAAAATTCTTTCATATTCTTTGCGTGGTAACGCATTATAAATGACCATTTTAGCCTCATTATTTTTTGCTAGTTACTTTTTCAAATCATCATTTTGTTTTTCAAAAGATACAATTTCATCCATTTTAGTTTCAACATTATATTAAATAGGGGGAAAATCACCAAAGGTAATAATATGCCAAAGATCAAGATCTTTTGATTTCACATACGTTACGAATCTATTTTTCCAATATAAAAATCCATCACTTTCAAATAGTGGTGGTCTTTGCATAGATTGCCCTTCTAAATATTTTTCAGATTCCATAGATCGTTACATGTTTTAAAATACAATATATTTTAAAAATCTTGCTCGACGTGGCTCTTGATACCAATTGTGGAAAACTAGAAGGGGGGTTGAATAGTTTTACGTCTTTTTAATTCGTTATAAAAGATAGTTTTAGTGTTTTCTTAGTTTTTAAAATATAGATTCGGTAGTATATGATCTCAAGTCTTGCACAATATAAACAACTATCAATAAGTAAGATATAACAATGATAAGTAAAGAAATAAATGAGAGATGGAAAGATCAAACCCCGAGACACGAGATTTATAGTGGTTCGGCTATAAGGACACCTTCCTTGCCCTACTCCATTCCTCGAGCACCTAACACGAGAGTTTTCTTCACTATATCAACAAGCTCCCTTATGGCGGAGAAAACCTTACACACCAATTTACACACCACGACTTCTTCACAACTTAATCACAACTACTACACAACTTCTTCACACCAATATACTTCACAACTAACTACTCCACGCCTATCTTCTTCACACCAATTTTTTCTTCACAACTAACAACTTCACACCTAGCTTCTTTACTACAATCAAATTCCTAACTATTCTTCTTCACACCAAACAACTAACTAATCACACAATCAATATACCTAGCACAACTATCTACAATCAAATATTCACAACAATCTTCACAAAGGATTATGTAAATAATCTTGATGATGCACCAACAACTTGGATGTGGAGGTCACAACAAGTTGTAATACTTCTTGTCTTGGGGGATAGAAGTATTCTTCTCTTGCACTTGAGAGGATGATGTTTGAATCACTTTGAAACAAAGAATTATGTATTTATGATCAAAGGATTAAGAGAATAGAAATGTGGATCTAGAACAGAAAGTTTAGGAGTGCAAAAGGTAAGAAAATTCTGTGGTATGAACCAGTATTTATAGCCAGAAAATTTACTGTTCTGGAGCGTGGCCGGTCCCCTTAATTAGGGGCCGGTCCCCTTAATGATTAAGGGGGCCGCCTAAGGAATTAAGGGGGCCGCCCCTTCAGAACGTTGGATTTTCTTGTCTTCTAGTGGGGAAAAGTTTTCTGGATAAAATTTGCCATTTTTGGTTGGAAATTTGAAATCATATATTTATAATGAATTAAACATATTCTTTTAATTCCAAAAGTAATTTTGTAAAAGATATAGAATAATTAATACATTTTATAAAAATTCTAGTGATTAGAAAAATTTTCTTTGATCATGAAATGCAATAAACACTTTGTTTTTTCATACCTTGAGTGATATGGATGCAAAAATAAATATTAAGCACTAAAAACTTGTTTACGTCATAAGTTTTAGATTAATGAGTTTATGCTTTGTAATTATCAAAACATAGAGACATTGTTAATATGCTAACAATGTTTTTAGACATTATTTATGTCAATATTTTTATACATGTACGATGGTCTCAAATAGGGGTTGAAATGACTAATTTTGTAAACAACGTACACTTATTTAATAATAGAAGTTCAACAATTGGATAATGGTGTAAAAGCTAAAAACTTTAGGGGAAATATGTAGATAACCCAATGTAATCTTCTTCTTCACCCAGTTACACACCTCTGTGTAACTCACTTGCTAGATAAAGAATTACATCCCTGCGTACTCCTCATATTTTCTAATATTACTTGCTCCGAATCATTTTCTTTTGTTTCAATCAATTCGTTTTAGGATTCTGAACATGTTATTATTACTTTATTTGATTATTTATATATATAAACGAACCTTGTATCATGTAACGTATATGTAATAGATTAGTGATGGGTAAATGGGTATGGAGATATAGTGTTAGTCCACGTATAGGTCCAATACTGGCCCATCAAGGCCCAAGATGGCGATGTGTAACTATATTACACGCCTCGCATGGTCATTTGTGAGGTGGTTGGAGTGTATTGAAAAGTTAAGATCTCACATAGTTTCCCCCTCTCTTTTTCTAGAAGTCTCTCTCTCTCTAGGATTTCTTTCTCTCTCTGATTCTTATATGTGTTATGATATTGTATTGTTGGACACCTACCAATTGGTACTAGAGCCATATGATGATTTAAGAGTGTGTGTTTCAAAATCCGTATGAAAGATTTATGTTTTTTGGTTTTCAAATATACCGAGTTTATACATGGTTTGGATATTTAAGATTTTTGTTCTTGCGGCTTAAATCATAAAATCAGGGGTTTTTGTGTCAAGGGTTGTGTTTTAGTACAAATTGGTGCAAAAATGTTCTGGTAAAAACATCAAAATTTGAGTCTTTTTGGTCTTTTTTTGTTTGAATAGTACAATCATCAAAACTTACCATTTCGCGTTTGAAAACTTAAAATAAGGGGTTTTTTATGTTAGATTATGTGATATAGTGTAGGATTTTGCATAAAGAACGGATCAAATACGTAAAAAATTGCATTTTTAAGCGTATTGAAAACTTTTTTGGGAACCTCGATATATGGAGTTTCTGTATTCAAATATACCGAGTTTCCATAATCAAATATACCGAGTTTCAGTCTTCAAATTTACCAAGTTGTCATCTTCGAATTTACCGAGTTTCCAAACCCTCGATATACTGAGTTTGTCCACGTTCAAATATACCGAGTTAGGGTTTGAGCAATATACCAAGTTTTGGTCAAAGGATATACCGAGTTTGGTTCTAAAGGATACACCGAGTTTGGAGAAAGCAATATACCAAGTTTGTGTAAACAAAATATACTGAGTTCGTAATTATCCTATATTACAAGTTTGTCTTTTGTCCCATATACTAAGTTCTTACCAGATTTCCCTCGTTTCTTATAAACCAAGATAATTTGAAAATCCAGTTTTGATCACTTTTCAATTTAAATGCCAAAGACGCCATATAACCTAAAATAATAAATAAATAAATAAATAAAAACTTAAACAACAAGCATAACCAAGTATTCTACGTATTAACCCAACCAAAACCCTTATAAAAGTTTAAAACTTAAACGAAAAATCAAGAAATCCGATTTTTGTGAGGCAAATTTTTTGACCTAACCATCATAGCCAAACAAGTACTACTAATGTTGGCAATAAAATATGCAAAATTACAACATGCACGCATAATCAAGCAAAATGACCTTAATAACTGTGATTAAAAAAAGCACCAACACTGAAAAGGAACCCTAACAGCTCGATTAACTCTTATAACTAACTGTAATGACATAACACGCATAATCAGACATTCTACTAATTATTCTGGCCAAAACCCCTAAAACAATTTCAACTTTTAACTGCTAAATCAAGAAACCCTAAATAACTATATTTTTTTGAATAAAATACTGTTCGTTTCTAATTTTTTTACCTATACCCCTTGTGTGTGTGAGTTTTTTTTATAAAAACCCAAACAAAAGAAATGGCGATTGGTTTTGCAAATGGTTCTAAATTTTTAATGGAAAACAGGTGTACATCATACAACTAACCTCATAAATTAAGTAGCAAGTTAGTGGAAAACCAACAAAAACAACAGGAACTGTGAGGTATTTATTTTTAATCCTCTTAGCCGACGACTCGGTTCGGCCTGGCGTGTGAACAGTGCCGACTCGAGTCGCTTCTCCACAGTACACCCGAGCCATCCTCTTGCCTGCAGTCGACCTCCCACTCGGCGGCTTCGCAACAGTTCCGGCTCCCAAGGTCCACTTCAACAAATGTTATATAGTATAATTACTCCCTCTAACTCAAATTAAATATCCACATCACTATTTTAGGAAGTCCCAAAATAAATGTACATTTTGTGGTTCAACCAATCAAAAAATATTTTAGTGAGGAAAGATGATATTTGATTGGTAAAGATTATAGTTAGTGAGATTTACTAATACTAAGTGCAATGTGTAAGTGGACATTTATTTTGAACAAAAGGAGTAGTAATACATAATGAATAAATTATGTAAAACTCGCACGTGTACAAGTATTATAACTATATAAGTATAAAAGATTTATTATAATTTTATAGGAAACTCGTAAATATTGCAAAACCATAAATTTATAGACAGTTACAATATTTAACTTTAAAACAAAATTGTTAAAATATTATTACACGTTATACTATCTGTCTAAACCTGATACGTGCATGGGTTTTAAAACTAGTTGAGTCCATATGTTTAAATTGCATATTTCTACGCAAGTTATTATGCACAATCATTTTATTATAAAATACTATGGCAAAGTTGTTTGTTAGACCTTTTTATATTTTTCAACACATAAAAGTAACAGTATGTACATGCTAGTTTGGATTTTGGAATTGGAATTTAGCAAAAAAATACGTTACCCGTGGCAAGATTTTTTAAAAAGTAGGATGAATATCAAATTTTGGCAAAACACAGGATGAGTTAATATACTTCTTATATTCAAAAATTACGGCTGAGCTTTTAGTTCCCATAACTACCCCACGCTACTGGTAGCTCACAAGTAGTAAAATTAAGTGCTTATACCATTATTCCATGTAGAGAGCTGGGTGTAGGCATAGTTGTTTTAGGTGTGTTAGACATCCGGTAACGTTTGGTTTTTGTCTTATAACATTCTTATAATAAACAATCAAAATATATATATATATATATATATATATATATATATATATATATATATATATATATATATATATATATATATATATATATATATATATTGCTTTTAACATTTATATAACACAACACCAAAAAACACACTCACTTCACTTTTACTTTCATAAAATAAATCCGAAAACAACGGTTGTGACTGTGGAAAGGGACCTATAACATGAAGCTCGGTGTAGATAGTGGCGTGATAGTCCCTGAAAAATGTCTGCCGAGTTCCAGGACCATCTTGTGAATTTTGAAGGCTCGGTGCGATATTTACAGTACGAGCTTTTTTAGAATCGAATATAGTTTAGAAGTGGAATAAGAAATATATATTTCCAAAATAAATAAAATTAGAGTCTATAGAAGCAATAGCGGCTCTTAAATATTGTGACATCATTTAAACCATTTTTAAAGATATTTTTATACACGTACGATGGTCTCAAATGGGGGTTGAAATGACTAATTTTGTAAACAAGGTACACTTATTTAATAATAGAAGTTCAACAATTGGATAATGGTGGAAAAGCTAAAAACTTTAGCAAGATTTTTTAAAAAGTAGGATGAATATCAAATTTTGGCAAAACACAAGATGAGTTAACATACTTCTTATATTCAAAAATTACGGCTGAGCTTTTAGTTCCCATAACTACCCCACGCTACTGGTAGCTCACAAGTAGTAAAATTAAGTGCTTATACCATTATTCCATGTAGAGAGCTGGGTGTAGGCATAGTTGTTTTAGGTGTGTTAGACATCCGGTAACGTTTGGTTTTTGTCTAATAACATTCTTATAATAAACAATCAAAAAAAAAAAAAAAAAAAAAAAAATCTTGCTTTTAACATTTATATAACACAACACCAAAAAACACACACACTTCACTTTTACTTTCATAAAATATATCCGAACAACGGTTGTGACTGTGGAAAGGGACCTATAACATGAAGCTCGGTGTAGATAGTGGTGTGATAGTCCCTGAAAAATGTCTATGCCGAGCTCCAGGACAATCTTGTGAATTTTGAAGGCTCGGTGCGATATTTACAGTACGAGCTTTTTTAGAATCGAATATAGTTTAGAAGTGGAATAAGAAATATATATTTCCAAAATAAATAAAATTAGAGTCTATGTTTTTCTGTTCATTAACCGTTGTCTTCTACCGGAGGATTAACTCGCTCATATTCTATTCATGAATGCAGCTGGAGCTCTTTCTAAGCTCAGGAACTATATATATGTCGATTTATGAATTAGTGACCTGTATATTTGGCATGAATATATCTTATACGTGGAATGATGATCATCAGATCATGGCTACGTGTTCAAATGGGTGAGTGTAAAATTTTTAAGTGAACATGCCAGTTCTTAGTGACGTATATTTCTGTTTCAAAATATTGACATTTATTCTTATGTCATGAATCGTGACAGGTGGTGATTTTGTCGGGTGCATTCTCTGCTGTTCTCTTTCTTCTGATTGTTTCCTATGCTCATTTAAAAGGGCTCGTTGGATCTTGAATTTGATTAAGAAAGTCCCGTATATATGGATACTGATTTCTAACTCCTTGCACATGCTTTTTCAGGTACGAAATGTACTAATACTGACTTTATAGTCGCTTCATTTTTATTTTAGTTCTCCTTATAATTTCAATACTGATAAGGGGAAGCAATATATACAAACTTGAGGTTGAATTGTAACCTGGGATGGTATATTTCTTGAAATGAATGTCAAAAGTAACATATTTTTCTACCTTTGTACTTTTCTGGGCGGCCGAACAATGGCATGTTTGAATTCTTATCATCTCTTTGTTAATCACGGGTTTAGTTCCACTCTCTGATTCTTAAGGTGGTATGAGTGCAATTGTAAACTTCGGTTGTCAATTGTATTCAAGAGAATGTCTATTCAAGTTGACATTAAGATATGTGTGCTATAAGAAAGAAATTTGTAGTTTGAACACAAACTCTTCTTAATAGGGAGTCGCATGTGTCAACTGGTGTTCTATAGAATTTTTTGGAAAAATGCTAGAACAACGATCAGGTGGTGCCTCTGTGGTATGAAATGAGATTATCCTTAATGGGGAGCCGGGTCAACTTGTGTTTATATGTGTCCACTGGTGCTAAAATTCAAATGTCCCTAAAGTTTTACATTCATGATTTTATCGGTGTTATCAGTTATTTTCCTTATCTGTGGCACAAAGTGACAAACCAAGAATTCAAAAAATAGTTCTGTTGATTATGAGAATCGATTAGGATATGTAAACTTAGACTATCAATGTTAGGTGTGACTAATTATGTAGTACAAATTGGATACTCTAATAATTTACCAAGAGTCCAATTGCCAAAGGTTCAATGTCAGCCAGTTGTGCAAGTGAGAGCTCAGTGCCTTGCGATGCAACAACCGCTCTTAGGACTCTTATGTTTTGTAACTACGGTGACAATCTTTGAACGATGTACAAAATTTTGGGTTTATAGAGGTGAACGCTCATAACTTGGGACGTAATTAATCTATTAGCGCAGCATAAAAAAAAGCTTGCGGACCATGATGGTGTATTGATAAAATGTTGAGAAATAAGAACAAGGACATAACTTATCTAAAAGTTACATATAAAATAAAAGCATTGCTATAACCTCATACAAATTCTCCTACACACAACAATATTATATGTTTTTTTTTTTTTTTTTTTTTTTTTTTTTTTTTTTTTTCACTTATTATTTCTCCGTATCAAAATCGTCTCAGGATCCTGTAAGTAGGAATATAAGTAGAAACAAGTAGTAGAAGGATATATCATTTCTCATAAAATAAAGAAGAGAAAATAGTTGTATAACTATCATCCTTCCCAAAGCCCTTTGACATATGAGTTGTACATGCATTTTTTTTAAAGACAAATATAAATGGGAGAATTGCATATATACCCACTAAAACTTAAAAACTTGCATATTTCCCCAAAATACAAGTTTTTAATGCATGATGTACAATGCAAGTTATGCATGTTTTCAGTATATATGCAAATATGCAAGTTTTAGTGAGTATATATGCAATTGTCCCAATATAAATATATGAAAAAAATAGCAAAAGGCTAGAAAACTTACAATGGTATTCTCTATGAGCTTGTTAGACATGTTATTCTTTGAGAAAACTAACGGGTATTGAAAGATAGTGCCTTTGATGTTTGACATAATTATTGTAAATTTTTAAAATGGATCGATAACCCAGTTGACCAAGTGTCCTAGTTGCATTATATAGGCTAGAACACAAAAAAACGCGTTAGCAAAATACCACATCACTGAGGCTATGTTTGGCACAAAGTTTTTTGGAGCTTTTTTGGGCAATGAGCGGTGAACAACGAGCTTTTTGATTTTTAGTGTTCGTTTGACATGAGAGCTGTGGCCTTTGCTATTTTTTTAGGAAAACTCATTTTCCCAATGCTTCTTTATGAAGCTGTGAGCTTTTTTGGCTACTGCTCACAGCTTACTACTACTGCTCACAGCTACTTTTGCCAAACATAGCCTAATTCACCAAGTTTCTTCTGGATTTTTCTTGTAGTAATTTCTAACTACATTTATTATTATTATTTTTTATAACCATGGGTTTCACTTACCGGCCGATTAATCTTTGAGGTTTGAGTCCACCATCATAGAAAATCAAACCGGGTAAAACCTTCGGTTGCGTTTACTAATAGAAAAGTTTTCTTAATTTTCATTTTTTAGTTTTATTGAGAATATGAGCTATTCTTTCTTTAGAGAACAATTGAAAACTTGTTTAGATGGGGTCTTCTAAAATGGGAAACTTATGGAGAACTCATAAAAGGGTTTTTAAAATCTTAGTTATAAACTTAGAAAACAGGTTTTCTAACTTTCCAAGAAAAATTTTGAAAAAAAACCCAATTTGAACGGTTTTTCTATTTTCTTAGGTTTTCTAGGAAAATATTTCTGGAAAGCAGAGTAGTTTTTCATTACTAAACACGCCATTCGTTTTTCTTTTCGGGATGTTTTGGTGTTGTTGCTTTTGAATTATATACAAGTAACATGAGTTAAACCTTAGACCTCACACACTTTAAGGTGATAGTATCTTTTAAGTTCATATAATAGCAAGATACTTTTTAAAATGTACAAATATCATACATGAACTTTGAAAAATACCAATACCGTATACGTACTTTAAAAATTCGTCTTGATATCACCTTAGTTGATGTGGCATGATTAGTCACGGGTTAAATTAGTTACATGACATTGTTAATGATTTTTATTGGTGCTGTGAAGATTACTTTAAATGTTATCTTACTTATTTTTTCGTATATATTGTTAGAAACACTTTATATACACAATTTATGAATCCTAATAATCATACATCGATGGGATCAAGAAATTGAAAGAGAAAACAATCGATATTCTTGCTTAATGATTATCCAGTTGTTTATCATTCGATTGAATAAGTTTAACGATAGAAAAAAATTCTCATGTTATTCATTTGTTAAATGATTATTACTTTGTAGTAAAACTAAGTTCCATTACATTGTAAAAAACACACTTCCGGTATATAAAGAAGTGCACTTCGAGTAGCATAAGTAAATGGTGAAGCGTATTAAAGAACGTAACTAAATATTCACTATTCAAAATTCAACATGGGAGTGAATGAGTGACATAAAATGACATGTCCTGTACATATAATGTGGACTTTGGTGTATTAAAAATAAGTTTGTGATGATAAGAAAACGGATTTTGAAAGTACGTGTAGGATATTGGTATTTTTTAAAATTCAGGTATAATATTTATACATTTTTAAAAGTAACTTGCTATTATTTAAACTTAACCCTATTAATTCTTTAAAATAAACATCATACTTGTAAAAAATGTGACTTCAGCGTAGCGAACTAAAAAAAATCTTCTTTTAAATACTAATGTTGACACTTTTGTCTTTCTTTAAGTATTATGACCGTTTTACCCTTTCAAATTACATAAATGGTCCTTATCGGTTTGCGAAAATTGCATCCACCGTCCCTAGGCTAAATTACATATATGGTCCCTGTCGTTTGGAGAAAATTGCATCCACCGTCTCTAACTTTTTTTGAATTTTTTTCAAATTTCTTTTCGAAATTCTATTTTTTTTCTGAATTTTTTTTTGAAATTCTTTTCTTTTTCTTCAATTTTTTTTGAAATAATTTTTTTTATAAATTTTTTGTTCGTGACATGTGAAAAAAAATTTGATTTTTTTTTTAATATTTCCATGACATGAGATTGATAGACTTTCCCGGTCCATAATATTCTTTTTGATCAGTTACGTTTTTATATACATTTTTTCTATGTTTTTATACGTTTTTACCTGTTTTTTTATTCACTTTTGATTTTTTTTGTCACTAGTAAATTTTTTTATTAGAAAATATTTTAAAAAAAAAAAACCAGTTTTTTTTCACATGTCACAAAAAAATTTTTTTTTCTAAAAAGGATTTTTTCAGAAAAAAAAAATTTGAAAAAAAGAAATTCGACAATAAATTTCAGAAAAAATAAGGACGGATGACGCAATTTTCTCCAAACGACAGGGACCATTTATTTAATTTAGCCTAGGGATGGTGGATGCTATTTTCAAAAATTCAAGGGTAAAATGGTCATCACAGGCTTTTTTTTTACCCACATGAAGACATAAATATCAATATTAGTGTTCAAAAGAAGATTTTTTTTAATCGCATGTTGCATAAGTTTGAAATTACCTGTATATATAATTCCAATAACAAATGACGACGTATTGCTCTGTAGGCTTCCCGCAAAAAAATATGGGCCCTCTGGGCTCCCGTTGATCCAGCACATACGGTCCATACATTACGCAATCCAAATGCGTTTTTAGTGTGATATAACCTAGCCGAGTATCTAGGTTCCACACACAATCCTGAACAGATAGTCACATGGCGTGCTAGAGTTTGATTCTTATCAAAAAATAGATCGATGGTAAAACATCGATTTCAGCGTGGATCGATGGTGACATATCGCTTCCGAACTGCGTCCTGACAAGGGATCGCTTAAGAGGTTGCCTATATTCCTTATGTATGCTAAAAAAATGAGTTTTTTTGTTGATAGTCGACTCATCTTTATGTCTGTCTTTTGTGGTATTGAGGTTTCATGATGTAAAGTATAGGTCTTTGATTTTCGTAGTATACACAGGAAAACATGTTTGATGTTTCTATTGTTTGTGTGAACGGTTAAAATATTTGTTGATTATGTGGTTAGTAAGAATTAAGATTTGGTATTAATTTTGCGTTCTGTTTTAATTTAAGTGTGTTTTGATGAAATCAGAGGTTTTGGATTAGGATTCTGTTGGTGAATTTAAAGGTGTTTGGGATAGGAGTTTCGTATTAATGTAGGGGTTTTTTGTCAAACCGTTAAGGAGAAGGCTAAAATTTGAAGTTCATAGTTTTTATGAATGTTATGTTCTCTGAAGTGAATTTCAGCTGGCAGAATAGTGACTGAGATTAATCGAATTTAATAATTGCTCTTTTCCGTATCAAAGTTAATGATAGCGATTGTTGCCGTATGTGCTCTGATAGGGTGTGTGCTAATATTTTCTAGCTTTTATTTCATATAACGTAGGCGTAAGATAAATATGCCAAAGAGGGTTGGGCAACAGGTCCGAAAGATTAATATTTAGTGCAGGTAGGCACCAAACAGTTGAGGATGGGCGCTAAGTAATCCTTAATAAGGTCAAAATTACATTTTTACTTGCGCCATTTGATTTTCATATGCCGTCTATTATAATTGTTGTCAACCTAGAGAAATTTATAGGTCAAGTTAACCAGGTCAACATAGTATTGTTAGATCAGATTGCTTTTAGTCTTCGTTTTTCTTCTTAGACTCAGAATTTAGGAAGTTGATTAAAATCCAACAGTAAGGGAGTGTTTGGCAAGCATAGTTTACATGGTAGGTAGGTTGTTATGTATTGGAAAAATCTGTTAACCAAATTGAAAGTCTTTTGGGTAGGTTTTTTTAGATGACCCACGCCTTTTAAGCTAAAAAATAGGCTGATAAGCTTTATTCCTTGGACTAACAGTAATTGAAAAAACAACAACCTTCAGGAATGACCTTACCTAATCAGCCCATAAGTTACGTAAAAAACTGATAACTATTTGACGAGGATATAAACTGATGGATCTAAACACCTTGATCTGTGCTAGAATGATGCTTTGAGTTATACCACTAAGTATGCGGAATCTACTTAGTAATACTTAGAAGCTTGTATGTGAATGAAACAGTTGTATATTGATGAGGCGAAAAATGATCCGTTTTTAGGGGGTCATTTAAGCCCGAATCTGACTTTATTTGATCAAATATTGTCCTAAATCGTTCCTTTTGTGATTTTAGGTACTTGGAGAGTGAATTCTGGAAAAGAAGCCATTTTGGACGTTTTTGGAGCATAAAAGTGAAGAAAACGGCAAAGTATCAATTTTCCATGCTGGAAACACTAGGTGACGGCGTCAAGAGTTACACACAGACGGCGTCAGACATCAAGAATAAAATACCGTAGTTGATGACGGCGTCAAAAGTCATCCTGACGGCGTCAAAAGGCCAAGAATAAAATACCGTGGTTGGTGACGGCGTCACACAGGCCGTCATAAGTAGATCAAGGCCGTCCGAGGAAGTATTTGGCGGCGAGGTGACGGCGTCACATGGTTGTCTTGACGCCGTCAGCCCAGTTTTCCTATATATAGTTTTCTAGTTTTTACATTAAAAGGAGAGAAGTTTTGGAGAAACCCTAAAGACGAATTTGGTGCAACTTTTACAGGTTTTTCAAGGGTTCCAAACCCTTGATACCTTGCATTGTAATTGAGATAAGTGTTCTTCTAATTCAATCAATATGTCTATGTGTTGGTTGTCTATATCTTGTTCTTGTCTCAATTCCATTATGCTAGGCTAGATCTCCTTTGTGTTTGCTTAGATCTAATGAAACCTAGATATTGATTATGTGTTGATTACTTGTTTATTCTTGTTCTTGGATGAATGATTTTATATGTTAGGCTTAAGAAAACTGGCAGATCCCCAAATGGTAACATGCTTGAACGTCTTAAGAAACATGAACCGAGGCGTACTAGGTCTTTATTGGTTGTATTTAATGCATGAGCCACTGTTTACAATCCCTATAGTTGTGCTGGGTCATGGTGTAGGAGGAGATAAGAGCTCATAGAATTGGGGAGTTATGTATGCCACCCCATGAATGGTATTAAGGAATACGATCCGTCATCCAGGCAATTATAACAAGTAATTAACGTGTAAAAGATATCTAGGGAGTAGTGAAGTCTAAGTAAACACATTTTCTCCAATTACTGCTCACAACCTTAGTATAATTAGTTTATTTTCATTTTTTCTATTTTATTTTGATTGCATCTTAGTTTTGGGTTAGTTGAATAGCAACTAATTCCGCCCACTCTTCCAAAACCCGAGATTTTACTTGCTTTCATAAAAATATAAAAAATACAAAAATAATCATCCCTCATCTTTAGAACTAGTAATTTAGGCTTTCTAATCCTAGCGACACTATTCCTAAGCTGAACGATCAATCCCCCGGTACTTGTCACTATACTATACTACAACGATCAGGTACACTGCCTGGTGGGGGTTGTAAGCTTCTCGAGATCCCTCGAGAGGTAAAGCCTGTTGCGATTCCCACGCATCAAGTTTTTGGCGCCGTTGCTGGGGAAATAGTTATTGTCTAGGTTAGGATTTCTTTTTATTAGGTCTACTTGCTAGATTCCTTTCTAGTAAGATTTTATTTTTATTTTTAGGTCTTCTTTAGTCTATCTTATTTCTTCGTGCCTTTGTTCGTAACTCTTTACCATCCGACATCATGGAAGGTGGTAACATCTTTGAACCCGTCATCCCACCACAACAAAACCCACCACTAGAACCCTTTAGGCCCCGAACCTTAGGAGAGTACTCCCGACCTAGCCATCAAGGCTACCGAAACACCATTGAGCTCACCGGAGCCAATGTGACCCCCTTGCGATCCGACACCATCCGGTTGGTGCAAAGCGGATGTGCATTCCATGGACTTCGTTCCGAAGATCCAAACCAACATCTTAAGGACTTTCTCAAAATCGTAGATTCCATAGACCTAGGTGTTGAAACTAGAGAGACTACCCGTTTACGCCTATTCCAATTCTCTCTACGGGATCAAGCTAGTCAATGGCTTGAGCGTTTACCCGCGGGATCCATCACCACATGGGATGATCTCACCACTCGTTTCCTTGCTCAATTTTTCCTACCGGAGAGAACTACTAAGCTTAGGAATGACATCTTGATGTTCCAACAACGTCAAAATGAATCTCTTTATGAAGCATGGACTCGTTTCAAGGACTTACTCCAAAAAGTCCCTCATCATGGCATAGATCTTTGGCTCCAAGTCCAAATTTTTTATGACCATATCGATATCTCCACGAGGCGAGCCATTGACCAATCGGCCGGTGGTAAGCTACGTGATCTTAGTGCGGAACAATCATGGGAACTCATAGAAGATCTTGCTCTCTATGACAACGAAAGTTGGAATGATCCCCGTGACTTGAACAAAACGGTCAAGGCAAAATCTTTGCCTTTGAACAATTCTAGCACTCCCGACCGTAGGATCATGGAACTTGAGGACCAAGTCAAGTTTCTCATGAAATCCTATGATGCTCCTAAGCCTTCAAGCCAAGTGAACAAAATCACTTCTTCATGCGAATTATGTAGTGGTCCCCATGACACTCGTGATTGTATGGAACTCCCCGGAACAGCTTTTGCGGACTACGCATCCACGCGTATCGACGAAGCGGGAGATAAGTGGTACACTTTCAAGCCCGAGCCAAACACTTACGGTGATTCATACAACCCCTCATGGAAAAATCACCCAAACCTTAGATGGAAACAAAATCAACCCAATTCCTCCAATCCGCCTAATCGTTACCAACCAAACGGTCCACCATCCAACCGTACTTTCAACAACAATCCTTCTAACAACTATGGTAGTACCAACAATCTTGAAGGATTGATGTCAAAGTTCATGGCATCTCAAAAAGCTCGCATATCTAAGTTTGAAGCCGATTTCAAACAAAAGCAAAGCGAGATGACCACTAGAATTGATGCATTGTTGAAAGTTCTCAATGACCGAGAAATGGGAGCACTCCCAAGCGACACAATCAAGAATCCGAAACTAAACGTTAATGCCATATCTTCAGTTTCGTCACCCACTTCGTGTCCACAATACTACTCGGTTAAATCAACGAGCACGTGTTTCAAACAAAACCAAGTTCCCCAAAAGGACCAATCAAATAAAACACCCACTATAGAGCCGGTCAAAAGCATAGTTGAAACACCTCTTACGCAAGACCTTGACGATGAATTCAAAGAGCTTCACCTTGAACGCCCCGTCATTGATGTCTTAGCGCGTGCTCCTTACTATAGTGCCCTCCTAGAGAAATATGAGAAGTATAAGCTAGGTAAAAATGGGACCGCCTTCGTTCAAAACAAGTTGCCTAAAAAGCTTGATGATCCGGGTATATTTGTTTTGCCTTGTAAGATAGGAAGATCCGAAGCTTTCGACACACTAGCCGATTTAGGGTCAAGCCTCAACTTGATTCCCTTATCCTTATTCACCGCTCTTAAGCTAGGAAAGTTAGAGGAAACGAAGGTATTGATAGGGTTAGCGGATGGGAGTATTGCCCACCCGGTTGGAATGATTAAGGATGTAGTTGTTCACGTAGGAAGGTTAACTATATTAGCGGATTTTCACGTCCTAGACATGGTTAGTGACACTACATGCCCATTATTGGAGGAAGAGGATTTTTAGCAACCGCTAGTGCCATGATAGATTGCAAGGAATCCAAGATAGCGGTAGGAGAAGGCGATACTTGGTCGGTGTATGATGTTAAGAAGCATAGTTATGATTGTGATGATGAACCAACACCGCATTGGGTAGAGATGAATAGGAGGCCATCTAGATATGGACCTTGGATAGAAAGGAACTTTATAGGACCTCAATGCCCATTCTATCTAGAAAAAGATTTTGTTGAAAAGACACATTCAGTAGAACAACTCATAGCTAGAGATGAAGAGCTAGATCCCTTTGAAGACCCCTTAGTCTTTAGGAAGATGATTGAGTTATTAAGCGTGATGCCCATTAACATAGAAAGGAATAAATGGAAAAGAGAGGGGGATAAGTGTAAATGGAGGTGGGACAAGCCACCTAAAGAAGGTGACGGGTCATGGCATATTAGAATGACCTTGTATGATCCGGATGGAGAGAAGTTTGAAAGGTCATACCATACTAAGGAAACCGATAGAAAGTTGAAACCTAAGTTTGATCCCAAAGATGTCCTCAACGAGGAACTCACCCGAATCACGTAGTAACCCATGACTTTGAGTCTAGCTACAAGACTTGTAAATAAAGAAAAGCGCTTCTTGGGAGGCAACCCATGTTTTGTGTGATTTTATTTGTTTGATTGTTATTTGCTTCCGTATGCATGTTTTATTTTTATTGTTGGTTAATCATGTTTCTAAAATAAAATGTGGAAATACTTTACTATGTTGTTTGTCCTAGTCTTAACTCCAACCTAAAAGTATTTTTGCAAAAGATAAGTGTAAGGGGAAACCCCAAATATGTTTTTAAGAAACAAACCGATCATGATTCTCCACAATAATAAATGAACATGTATATTCGTATTTGTTAGAGTCAAATGCTTGTATTGAGTCACAATGAAGTTTTGCAAGATTTTCCAGGAAGTAGGACCAAGTTTTTCCAGAAATTTTCGGGGAAACTTAACATAAAAATTTCTGCAGGTCCATTCTGACGGCGTCAGAGTTTTACTCTTGACGGCGTCAGGTGTCAAAAATCTGGAAATTTTACCGGTTTTGTTTTTCTAACGGAGTCTTATGGTTTTTGTGAATTATTAAGTTTTATAATCTCCAGGAAATCTGAAAACTTCATTCCACAAGTATTATATCTTACTTTATTTTCTAGGATTTAGGAACTTATATAGGATGCCGCCGATTTTACGCGAGGTTGTCTTGTCTATTTTGTCAGGTTTCACAGGTTATGTTCGACAAGGAGATGATTTATATTCTGGAAGGGAAGCTTTGATTGTTCGTTTTCTTGGAAGAAAATTTAACCTGGCCACCTATAATCCATACCGAGCGAATCAGGGGAGTATTTGATTTCATTCTCTTTACTTTTTTCACTTTTACATTCTTTACTTGAACATTGGGGACAATGTTCATCTTAAGTGTAAGGGGAGGGTAAAAAGATGATAACCTACATATGCACTTTCGCTTGAGTTTGTTTTGTTTGATGGTAGATGTGTAATAAAACTACGAGAAATACTTGTTAGTGCAATTTTAGCGCCAAATTTAAAATTTTTTACAACATTTAGGAGTGAAACTTTAGCCATAGCAAGCGTCTCATGGATAGGAGATTGTATGACTAGCACATAACCGTATATTCAGAAAAATTTTCCACCCAAAAATGTGAGGTTCGCCTTTAGATTTGATAGGAAAAGCATTCATTATTAGTGCTTATAAGTGTACCGGTAGCATTTAGATTCTAGAACTTGCGTTAGTGATGCATCCCGAGACCGCTAGTGAGACTACATTCGTGTGGTAGGATTTACTACATGATAAGAGGCATTAGGATCACCCTTGTGTTAAACCTGTATTTTAATTACTTGACCATTTAAGTCATATTTCTTGGCTAGTTAAGTCAACTAATTTTTCCCACACCCTTAGCGTTGTACTCATCTTTAGTACACGAAACCCCTAGTACACCCCTCCGAGCCTATCTTTTCGTTTCTAACTTTAAGCATTTTACTTAAAGGAAGAATTTGTTACACCCCACTTAAATATACAACCAAATCGCCTTAGCCTTCCGTGTATGCGCTCATTTTTAGTGCATTATTGTTATTTGTTAAACCCTAAGTTAACTTTCTAATTGATTACATGGTTGCTAAGTGGAGTCATATCCTTGTACATATTGTTTTGGGACGATCGGGACTCATGGGTAAGTACTTATTTTATGGAGTAATGGGGAAGAACATAATATTATTACCCCCATATGTACGTTAATCTTAAAAGTGCTCCAAGTGTTTTGATTTTCTTAATTCGAGTCATTAGATTAGTTGATTGTAAAGTATGTAAAGATTCAAGTGTAAGGGGAATTCTCACCCCCTATGATGTATTGTTTTGGATGGTAGCGTAAGAGTGTATGCAAAAAAAAAAAAAAAAAAAAAAAAAAAAAAAAAAAAAAAAAAGAATCGAAAAAAATAAAGAAAAAGAAAAAAAAAATAGAAAAAGGAAAAGAGAAAAAAAACATACGGACTACCATCCCGTTTC
The DNA here is from genome assembly GCA_030686995.1 of Artemisia argyi. Lineage (NCBI taxonomy): Eukaryota > Viridiplantae > Streptophyta > Magnoliopsida > Asterales > Asteraceae > Artemisia > Artemisia argyi. The sequence goes on along the minus strand of CM060697.1, from coordinate 14,701,001 downwards.
ATTCTATGTTCATTTTATGTTTTTGTTATTTTTCATTTATTAGCTTAAGTCGAGTCTAGTCTTGGCTTAGCAACGCCATCTTGTACATGTAATTAACTAAGATTGTTAACTCGCCACCAGTAAAACTTCCTTTATCCAACAAAACCGTGTAATTCATATCCCTATACCTAACGTTACAACCCATTAAAAGACCTCTTTGATAGTTTATCCTAGGTGCTTACGCCATGTGGTGGAGGTTTGATCATTTCCCAAGCCTATGGTAATCTATTTTGCTGTGACAGGTAGTGAGAGATATCTTCCATTTCCATAATGTTATATTACTTTATTACACCCGAGAGATGTGAGTATCTAAACACTATTTGCGAGGTGCTAGTGTATGACCTCCGTGCTTGTCTATTGGTCTTTAGTGGAACGATTATTTGTTGTAATTACTTTTATATTAGTGTTAAATGACCCCTAACTTGTCTTTTGAGTAGAATAAAAGCTCATTTGCTTGAGGACAAGCAAATCTCAAGTGTAAGGGTATATGATGAGGCGAAAAATGATCCGTTTTTAGGGGGTCATTTAAGCCCGAATCCGAGTTTATTTGATCAAATATTGCCCTAAATCGTTCCTTTTGTGATTTTAGGTACTTGGAGAGTGAATTCTGGAAAAGAAGCCATTTTGGACGTTTTTGGAGCATAAAAGTGAAGAAAACGGCAAAGTATCAATTTTCCATGCTGGAAACACTAGGTGACGGCGTCAAGAGTTACACCCTGACGGCGTCAGACATCAAGAATAAAATACCGTAGTTGATGATGGCGTCAAAAGTCATCCTGACGGCGTCAAAAGGCCAAGAATAAAATACCGTGGTTGGTGACGGCGTCACACAGGCCGTCATAAGTAGATCAAGGCCGTCCGAGGAAGTATTTGGAGGCGAGGTGACGGCGTCACATGGTTGTCTTGACGCCGTCAGCCCAGTTTTCCTATATATAGTTTTCTAGTTTTTACATTAAAAGGAGAGAAGTTTTGGAGAAACCCTAAAGACGAATTTGGTGCAACTTTTACAGGTTTTTCAAGGGTTCCAAACCCTTGATACCTTGCATTGTATTTGAGATAAGTGTTCTTCTAATTCAATCAATATGTCTATGTGTTGGTTGTCTATATCTTGTTCTTGTCTCAATTCCATTATGCTAGGCTAGATCTCCTTTGTGTTTGCTTAGATCTAATGAAACCTAGATATTGATTATGTGTTGATTACTTGTTTATTCTTGTTCTTGGATGAATGATTTTATATGTTAGGCTTAAGAAAACTGGCAGATCTCCAAATGGTAACATGCTTGAACGTCTTAAGAAACATGAACCGAGGCGTACTAGGTCTTTATTGGTTGTATTTAATGCATGAGCCACTGTTTACAATCCCTATAGTTGTGCTGGGTCATGGTGTAGGAGGAGATAAGAGCTCATAGAATTGGGGAGTTATGTATGCCACCCCATGAATGGTATTAAGGAATACGATCCGTCATCCAGGCAATTATAACAAGTAATTAACGTGTAAAAGATATCTAGGGAGTAGTGAAGTCTAAGTAAACACATTTTCTCCAATTACTGCTCACAACCTTAGTATAATTAGTTTATTTTCATTTTTTCTATTTTATTTTGATTGCATCTTAGTTTTGGGTTAGTTGAATAGCAACTAATTCCGCCCACTCTTCCAAAACCCGAGATTTTACTTGCTTTCATAAAAATATAAAAAATACAAAAATAATCATCCCTCATCTTTATAACTAGTAATTTAGGCTTTCTAATCCTAGCGACACTATTCCTAAGCTGAACGATCAATCCCCCGGTACTTGTCAGTATACTATACTACAACGATCAGGTACACTGCCTGGTGGGGGTTGTAAGCTTCTCGAGATCCCTCGAGAGGTAAAGCCTGTTGCGATTCCCATGCATCATATATGAATGAGAAGAATGTATGAATCAAACTGTTAGCTCCAATATTATTAAGAATAATAATACGAGTGATCTTTGTATCACTAGGGTTACAACCTTGAAGCTCTAAGAAAAACGTATATCTAACTTTAACCAAGGACCTCATTTTATAGCACAATGAGTCCTCTTCTACAAGATACGTATAATGATAATAGAATAAGATATACACAAGATCTATTCTATATTTATCTATACAAGTTTCCTAACAGTTATCCTAACAACAGTGGTAATAATATGTACTAGCAGTGGTAATGAGTTTCCACTGCTAGTGCATTCTTCAGCAGTTGTAATATTCTTAGTAGCCGTGGTAACTGTTAATATAATTCCCAACAATCCTCCCCTAAACTTATGATTAACATATAAATCAATAAGTTTCTTCAAGTAGTCAGCATATATGAAGATATGGGAATTCTTCCAAACATTTATCTTCTTTTTCTTAACTCCTTATCAGCTCTCACACTTTGATCATAAATTCTCTGTAACAAATCTTCTTTGACTTCACTTCTTTCCCAACATCTGAGCTTAACTGACATCATAACAGTGAGAACTCCTGCTCTCAATGGATATTCCTTCTCAGCTAACATAAACACGTCAACTCCATCTTAAGTAGAAACATGATGTACAACACTTGAATCATAGAATTTCCACAGAGTATTCATATTGTGAGCTTCAAATCTCCAATACCTGTCACTAGGGTCTGATTCATATAATCTTCTAAAGTGAACCCACAACTCTTGAGCTTTGACATCAACAAGTTCATCTTTCTTGAACTGATCTTGAATTATCCTCCACAAAGTATTCAGATCTTCTCTATCACAAGATCTAACAACATCTTCAAAATCTCTGCAAATGCTTGTGACATTACCAGTTCAGATAATCTTCCATGCTACACCAAAATCATCAGAATAGATTTCCCAACCAACTACTGGATATCTTGCTTGTAAAGGTTCTACATTTAGCACATCAGTTTCAATAAACACCATATTTGTAACTTGTTCTTCAGTCAACTTGCTAACACCTTCTTTTGCTTGAGATAACTCCTGAATCTTCAATTTCTTAGCATCTTTGGATTCAAGACTCATTCCTGACCTTTTTGACTTTATTGCTACAGGTTCTTTATCCATAGGAATGAAATTACTATCTTGTCTTTTAACCCTGTAGTAAATTCCTTCAACCTCATCATGTGTCATTCCTTTAAATTGTGCCATATTTCAATTTCCAACATGACAACAATAGGTCTTCATCTCAGCAATAATGTGTGCCTTTGTAGGTTGTCTTGGTTTCTTTTGACCCTTTCTTACTGTGCCAATAATATCATCAAGAGCCTGTTGATTCTTCATCTGAATGAAGTCCTTCAACTGAGCAGACCTTTGATCTTCATTTAAAGTTGTATTAGCAATGAGTTCAACTGCCTTCTTCCTAATCACTGGGTCATTTGCAATCATGAACTCGATTTCTTCTTCTGTAGGCACATAAGTAAACATTGAAGGTTTCTCATGTAGTATGGTTGGTGGAACAATAGAAAGTGGTTCTTCAATCACTGTTTCCAATTTATCCAACCTCTTAGCTTCCATGAAATTTGCAATCTCTTCTTCCTCTTGTCTTTTCTTCAACTCTGCAGTTTCATCTTCCACTAATTTTTTGCCAACTCTGCATCATAAGTAATTTGAGCTTGTTCCCTTCTAGAAACCTTTCTTGGCTGCACTTGTTCTATATTAGTCATAACTGCTTTACCCTTTTCTGTTCTTATTCTAGCAGCTTCTTCTTCTGCAGTGGTAACATCTTGAGTAGCAGTGGGAACTTGAAACTCAGCAGTGGAAATTGGATGAGAGATTCCAACTGTATCATCAAAATCAGCATCCAAACCATAATCTTCTCCAAAATCTATCTTCCTCCCCTTAGTCTCAGCATCTGTTTTCCTCCCCTGTTTGGAAGAATCTCCCAAACCTTCACTAATGCATGCTGAGGAATCTTCTTGAGGTGAAGATGAAGATGAAAACATAATTTTGGCAGATCTTTGCTTGTTTAGGCTCTCAAATTCTTCCTTTAAACTCTTAATCTCTGCTTTCATCTGGTTAAGCTCTGTGGCATGTTCTTTCTTTGTCTTTGCCAATTCTTTCTCCAGAGCTGTAACTTGCTTGACTAATTTGGTACATAATTCCATCAATTCATTAAGTTGCACACTGCCCTCAACACTTCCAACTGTGTTACCTGTTGGGAGAGGTGAATCATAGGGCATTGATTCAGGCTCTTCTCTAGTTGGACTAGAATGAAGCCATGAACCACTACTGCTTGTTCCTAAGCCAAAAGACTCAGCAACATGCAATGTTGAGATGGAAGGAGGTGGCTGTTTGCGCCTCCTTTCATGGGTATGAGTAACAGCAGGAGTGTGTTGAATAGGTGGAATAACAATAGAGGGTGTGTGATGGGATACAATTGGGATGGTTGCATCTTCCCCCTGTACCTGTGAAATCTTTGAAAGCATTTCAGGAAAAAGTGGTTTAACCTCTCCATTCCAAAGTTCTGAAGCCTTACACATATTTTGAAAAACTTTTGGCTTAAGACAGGGGGTTTGATAAACTCTTTTGTGTGGTTGCAGTTGAAATTCATTTAACACTGCTTGCACAAACCTTGGATACATCAAAAATTTATATGAACTCTTTACATTGCCTTTCATATTATTGAAAATAAACTTTGAAAAATTGAAAGTCCTATCAGTAGCCAAGCAAACCAAAGGGTAAGCCATGGTTTATGCAAATTGTTCATAAGAAGTTTTCTTAGGACTTAGACAATGTAAAAGAGTATGTATTAAAAATCTCCAATGGGGACAAAAACATCCTTTTCTGAAAGTAACTTTTTGATCAGATGTATCATACCCCATGGAAGCAATATATTTGAAAATATCTGAATTAGGTAATGTGATGATACCATTGAGATTATCCAATTGGAGAATTCTCCTCAAGGATGACTCAGTAACATCAATAGTTACCCCATCCACTGTGGCTCTAAGAGCTTCCACAGTTTCTTGAGTGTCTTCCTGTTCAATAGTTATGGACTCCACATTGTTCCAGAACTGCTTGATATGAGAAACATAGATTGTGGGATTAACAATTAAAGCATACCTTATATGGGTTGTATTGAGAAAATCCACAATCTGATGGAAAACAGGGCCACTCTTTTCGTTTGAGTTTTGTAAATAGGCCACTTGGTTGTGCTCCTCAACAAAGTTAAAAATCGCCATAATTTTGTGAAAGAAAGATAAAAGTGTTAGTAATCGAGATTAAGAATCAAGCCGTATGATGATAAATATATACTAATAGGGTTTTGAAGAGTATGTGCAATGTGAATTATCTTAAGAAAGAATTTATCTTTGGGAAAAGAATAAATTAAAATTGGTAAGTGGATAATTCACAAAAAGTTACCCTATTAATAAGGAAACACGGTTATTTTACAACGGCTAGTGAAAAATAAGATTACTGACACAACAGTTGTAACGGCTAGTTCACCAGTGGTAAAAATTACTCTTGCAGTGGTAACTGTGAACTAGCAGTGGTAAATATTCACAAAATTTCAAAGAGCAGTGGTAAGTAAAACATGTAAAATTAGCTGCTCTAATCATAGTTTTTAGCAAACTATCAGCTATAAACGGATTTGATATGTCTTTACCATGAGCCGTTTGCTATGGACTAGCTAACTCTTTATCACATGGAATATGGTGAGTTGATGACCATATAGTTTTTGGTAAACTATCAATCATAAACGGATTTGAGAAGTCTTTACCAGTAGCCGTTTGCTCTGGACTAGTTGATTCTTATGTTGATTAGACATGGTGAATCAATAACCATTTGTTGTGTGTCTGAGATACACACTGTCACACCCCCAAAATACCTGAATGGCAGCGGAATGGAATACCTGGGGGTGACTGTCATAGCACCACAGTTACAGTTATATTGAACGACCTAAAGTGTCGTTTTGAAAATACATCGTTTGATTCATTTAAAATATTCAGAGTTATAAAACATAGGTCCCAAAAGTCTGGAAAAGTTTAAGGAAATAAGTTTAGTACAATCAAACGATAATTCATAAGTGCATGAAAATCCAAAATGAGACGCGTCATCCTTGTTACTCAATGATATGACTCCATGCATGCCATGAAGAATAAACCTTAGTTACCTGAAAATACATTGCGAAAACGGTCAACATAAAGTTGGTGAATAATCATAGGTTTATAAGTTAAATCGGATGTACATTAGCCATAAGTAAAGTAAAGTGACAAAATGTCAGAAATAAAGCTACATTGGCTCTTAAGCTCATGACCCCGAAGCTAGACATAGTTACTTGGCCCCAAATGAGTGTTTACCAGACACTCTAAATAAATTAGACATGAAATGCATCCGTAATTCCGTTGGAGCAACCCAAACACGGATGGAGGAGTCACCCTCAATAGATCTATTCACTCACTCTCGCTTGTAGATTAATTAATGGTCCATGATAATAAAAGGGGACTTGTCATGACGTGGTAATAAGGCAACTTAAGCAATGTAAGGAATATATACTTTGGCATGTACAAAAAAATAAGTGATGCAATGTATTCTCCCCCGTGGGATTTGAAATCAAAATATTGAATTAAAAACGGGGCTATGAAAACTCACCTGAAGTGATAGTACAATGTGGTAAAATGATCGGGACAACAAGACGCGAACACTAGCCGCAACCTAAATGAATGAATATGATCTACCTTAGATCATGAAATGATGTAGTGAATGTTCATGCACATGATACATATACCACTCGTAACTTGAAAATACTTGTTATTGTCAAAGTAAGGTATTTTCCATACTTAGGAAAAATAAGTCTAACTAGACCTATAAAAACTAGTCATAATATATCGTATATAAAATGTTAGTGTTATATTCATCGTTTTGAAAACCTTAAAATAGCGTCAATTAGTCGTATAAATAAGCTTTGAGTCATACGTACTTCATTGGTTAAGAATATAGCTCTTTAATAATATTTCTAGAAAATATAGTATTTAGTACGTAGTTTATTATTCCCAATTGTAGCTGCCAAAATAATATAGTTTTGTCGATTTTGAAACGTGTATATCTTTGTCGTTATAAGTTCATTTTCCTCGTTCTTTATATCCATGGATTCGTCTTAATATGTATTAACATATTTTTGATAGTTCGGCTCCTTTAGGTTACGTCTAACGCCTCTCTTTGTCCGTCGAAAATCGTCCAACAGCACGTTAAATTTTCAGAAAATAGTTTTCGTCGTTAAACTTGCAAAAATCATATCTCCTTCGTTATAAACTCGTTTTAATCCGTTCTTTCGCAAAAAGTTTTTTTTCGAATTTATTTTATAAATATTTGATCAAAAATTAACTCTGAGTCCCTGAGTTTTCTGGGTTTGGCGTTTTGGGACAGTAGGTTTCTATATATGTTTTAAAATCATATCTAGGGTTCCAAACTAGTTTCAACTTCAACCAAAACACTTTCAATCACCACCAAACTAATATAATCTTACCATACACCTTCTTAGGGTGTCATGGGTTCCTAAACATCATCAATCAAGTTAATCTAACAAGGGTTTCCATTTTATCCATTTCTAGGGCTTAAAAGTTGTATATGTATAAAATGGAGTGGTATAAACTAATACATGCATGAAATCTTGTATGAAAATCATATAGTCATTGTAATAACTTGTAAAAATTATGAAAATGAGTTTTGCAAACTTACTTTGAAGGATTAGGGAGTTTGGATGATGAAAACCTAATAAACCTTGAGTTTATATTTCAAACTCTAACAAGGATAACTAAGTAAACTAGATTATATCTTGATATTTGAAAATTGTTGATTCTTTCTCCTTGGATGATCCTAGGCCGAGCACACAAGAGAGAAAATATCTTACTTGAACTTTTACTAAGTGTAGAAATGAGATTAAAATGGGTTAATATTTGTGTATTAGACAATAGTTAGGTGAACATTAATGGGTGTTGGTGGAAAGCACATGAGAACCAAGGGGGGGGGGGGGGGGGGGCTTGGCCAGCGCTCAAAAGGAGGGAAAAGGGGGGGGGGTTGGGTAATTATTAAGAGAGTTAGTGGTAGGATTATGTAGTATTAGTTAGTTTTAGGTGTAATCGGGTACCGGGTTTGCTAGAAATAAATTTTGACGAAGTTAACCGGGACATAATAAAGTCGTAAAAGTTGTAAAAATATGTTGGGTACAAGTATAGAGGGTTTGGGTGATTATTGTTTAGTTTCCACGAAAACCGTCGTAATTAGATTAGACGTACGATATAATTTAAATAAATTTCCAAAACACCGGGTAAATGATTTTTTTTATAATATTTGTAACATTGTAAGAAGTATGAAAATATATCGGGGCCATTGTAGGGAGTGTCGGATATGTTAGTCACAATTATCGATCGCGTGTTAAAGTTTATTTAAAAATAAATATACGTAAAACGTTAAATATATCAAAAATATTAATTTGAATATCCTACGAGTGGAATAGTATGTAAATGCTATAATGATGATATGCGGACTATTTTTAGTCCGTATGAAATGTCCCTACTGATGATGCATGAATTCGCAGCTAAACCATCCTGGTTACGCGAATTTAATTACTCGTAAACTAACATTACGATGAAATGACTAATGCACATGAATAGTGGTTTCCTCCGGAAATGAATAGTGTCATGTGAATAGTGAAATTTTTGAATGCTTCTCGGAATATCAAACTGACCTAAAAAATGATGAATAGTGATCGATGAATAGTGAATGATGAATAGTAATTGGTGAATAGTAACATGTTGAGGTTTGAAAAATGACCTGAAATTGTGGGGTGTGATAGTCGCCCACCCAAAAAGGAATTCAGTCCCTGAATTTAGCTAGTGTTGGTCTCGGAAGTTGACTTGGTGAAAAGATGTGGATACTTGAGTCGCATCTGGTCCTCTCGTTCCCAAGTAAACTCAGGTCCTCTTCGAGAATTCCAGCGAACTTTCACGATCGGAATTCGACTCTGCTTCAACTGTTTGACCTCGCGGTCCATAATTTCAACTGGTTCTTCCACAAAGTTAAGCTTGTCACCGAGTTGGATTTGTTCTAGTGTTATTACGGAAGACTCGTCCGAAAGACATTTCTTGAGGTTCGAGACATGAAACGTGTTATGTACGTTGCTGAGTTCTGATGGAAGTTCAAGTTTGTAAGCTACTGGACCAATCCTTTCCAGTATCTTAAATGGACCAATGTATCTCAGGTTCAACTTCCCGCGTTTCCCGAATCGTATCACGCACTTCCAAGGCGAGACTTTCAACATGACTTTGTCTCTGACCTGGAATTCCAATGGTTTGCGTCGAACATCTACGTAGCTTTTCTGTCTAATTCTAGCCGTTTCGAGTCTCTCTCGAATTTGGATTATCTTTTCTGTTGTTTCTTGAACCATCTCCGGGCCAGTACATTGTACATCACCGACTTCGGCCCAACAAACTAGAGATCGACACTTACGACCTTAAAGTGCCTCGAATGGTGCTGCTTTTATGCTTGAATGGTAGCTGTTGTTATAAGAAAACTCGATCAACGGCAAATGGTTAGCCCAACCATTTCCAAAGTCAATCACACATGCTCGCAGCATGTCCTCAAGTGTCTGAATAGTTCTCTCGCTCTGACCATTGGTCTGAGGATGGTAAGCAGTGCTCATGTCTAACTTGGATCCAAAAGAATCTTGTAATGACTTCCAAAAGTTTGAAGTAAAGCGACTATCTCTGTCAGAAATGATGGAAACTGGTGCACCGTGTCTTGAGACTATTTCCTTGACGTAAAGTCTGGCAAGTTGTTCCATGGAATAAGTCTCTCTAATGGGTATGAAGTGGGCTGATTTGGTAAGACGATCAACAATTACCCAAATAGCGTCGTAACCTCCTGACGTCTTAGGAAGTTTAGTGACAAAGTCCATTGTAATACGCTCCCACTTCCATTGTGGAATCTATGGTTGTTGAAGTAATCCTGGCGGTTTCTGGTACTCGGCTTTCACTTTAGCACAAATAAGGCATTTGCTGACGTACGTAGCTATTTTTGCTTTCATGTTCGGCCACCAATAAAGCTTCTTGAGATCCTGATACATCTTATCAGAACCTGGATGAATAGAGTACTTCGACTTGTGTGATTCATGCATAATCAATTCTCGTACTCCACCATAGAGTGGTATCCAACTTCGGTCCTTGAAGCATAACACTCCATCTGCTCTTTTTACAAAGCCATTTTTGTTCTCTGGCATACCATAAAGTTTCTCCTGTGGTCGATTTTCTTCCTTGAGAGCCTCAATCTAAGCTTCTAAAATTTTTGATGGTAATGGTGAAATGATAGTGATTCCCAATGACCTGACTCTCAAAGGTTTGAGTCGTTCTTTTTGGCTAAGTGCATCTGCTACAACATTTGCTTTTCCTGGGTGATATTGGATTTCACAATCGTAATCACTCAGCAATTCTAGCCAACGACGTTGTCTCATATTAAGTTCCTTCTGATCCAGTATATGCTGTAAGCTCTTGTGGTCGGTAAACACTACGCACTTGGTACTATAAAGATAGTGTCTCGAAATCTCGAGTGCAAAAACTACCGCACCCAACTCCAAATCGTGTGTAGTGTAATTCTTCTCGTGTGTCTTAAGCTGTCTAGATGAATAAGCTATCACCTTATCATTTTGCATTAGCACAGCTCCAAGTCCTTTATGCGAGGCATCGTAATATACCACAAAGTTCTCAATCCCTTCTGGTAGTGCCAAAATTGGTGCACTACAAAGCTTCTGCTTCAATAACTGAAATGCAGATTCTTGCTTCTGTCCCCATTCGTACTTTTGATTCTTTTGTGTCAGCTTAGTCAGCGACTTCGCTATCTTAGAAAACCCTTCAATGAACCTTCTGTAATATCTTGCAAGTCCTAGGAATTGACGAATTTCTGTAGGAGACTTGGGCGTAGCCCAATCTTTAATTGCCTCGATCTTTGCTGGGTCGACTTGTAATCCTTGGCTATCAATGACATGGCCAAGAAATTGAACTCTTTGTATCCAAAAATTACACTTTGAAAATTTGGCATACAATTGCTCATTCTTGAATAGTTCCAGGATTGTTCTGAGGTGTTCTTCGTGCTCTTCCTTACTCTTGGAATAAATCAAGATATCGTCAATGAATACAATCACATACTTATCAAGATACGGTTTGCACACTCTATTCATGAGGTCCATGAATACCGCAGGTGTGTTAGTTAATCCGAAAGGCATTACTTGAAACTCATAATGACCATAACGTGTTCTAAATGCCATCTTCGGGATATCCTCTTCCCGAACTCTAAGTTGATGGTAGCCGGATCTTAAATCAATCTTGGAATAAAAACTGGAACCTTATAACTGGTCGAACAAGTCGTCGATTCTGGGGAGTGGATAACGGTTCTTCACCGTTAACTTATTCAACTCACGATAGTCGATGCACATTCTGAAGGATCCGTCCTTCTTCTTCACAAACAAAATTGGAGCTCCCCAAGGCGAGGAACTCGGTCTAATGAATCCTTTGTCCAAAAGTTCTTGTAATTGATTTGACAATTCCTGCATTTCCGAAGGTGGAAGGTGATACGGTGCTCGCGCAACTGGTGCGGCTCCTGGCACTAAGTCGATTTGAAACTCAACTTGGCGTGTAGGCGGAAGTCCTGGCAATTCTTCCGGAAAAACTTCTGGAAATTCCTTAACAATTGGCACATCTTCAAGTCGTTTCTCATCCGACTTCTTTTCCGTGATGTGAGCCAAGAATGCATAATAACCCTTCTTTATGTATTTCTCGGTTTTAATGCATGATATGATACTGAGTCTAGTTCCACTTCGCTCTCCACGAACAACTAAAGTTTCACCGTTATAAGGAAGGTGAACAACTTTTTCATCACAAATGATTCTCGCTCAATGTCGGGACAACCAATCCATACCGATAACAACGTCGAAACTTCCAAGTTCTATAGGCATGAGGTCTATATTGAATGGATGGTTTAGGAAATTTATAGTGCAACCACGAACAATGGTGTTGGTGTTAACTAAAGACCCATCGGCTAGTTCAACGATATAGGGAATGTCTAATGTGGTTGGTTCTAAGTTAAGTAAAGGTGCAAATGCAAGAGAAATGAAACTTCTATATGCTCCTGAATCAAATAAAATGGATACATAACAATTATTAACGAGGAACATACCCGCAACAATGTTCGGGTCCTCTCTGGCATCTTCTCCTCCCATAACATAAGCTCTTCCTCGAGCCATTCCACCTTGATTTCCAGTTACTTGATTCTTCTTCTTTGGGCACTCACTCCTATAGTGTCCAATTTCTCCGCAGCCAAAACATGTTACTGGTGGTTTCTGATTGTCAACCAAGATTGGAAGTTTGCAATCTTTGGTGTGGTGACCAATCTTCTTGCAGTTGCCACATAGATTTGGGCAACGTCCTGGGTTATGATGTTTCTGACACTTTTCACACTTGGGTAGATTACCCGCATATCCTTTCCATTCTGTTGGCCCTGCAGCATAGACCTTTGCTACCTCCTGTCTCTTAGGTGGTGGCTGAATAGCATTCCCACCTTGGTTGTAGTCAAACCTCCTACTCTTGTTGTTGTAATTGTTTGGGTTGTTGTTTCGGTTATTGGGATAGTTGCAGTTTCGATTGTTGTTATAGTTGTTATTGTTTCGAGTGTTGTTGTAGTTGGTGTTGCTTGAACGGTTATTGTTGTTGTTGACAGCAGACTTACCTTTTACCACTTGGACCATGAGTTTCTGAGTTATTCGGATAGCCTCTTCCATTGTTTGAGGATCAAAAGAAATCACATCCCCTCGAATACTTTCAAGCAGTCCACCAATGAAGTTTTCCATCTTTTTCTCATCGTCAGGAACCATAGTTGGACAGAGTGCAGCCAACTCTTGAAACCTCCTGATGTATGTCTCGATGTCATCGCCTTTAGTTACCAGCTCATAGAATTCTGTTTCCAACTTCTTCACCTCAGTACGAGGGCAAAACTTCTTAGTCATTAATTTCATGAATTGATCCCAGGTGAGCTTGTAGGCATTTTCCATACAAATCGGCTGAGCATAAGAATTCCACCATGACATAGCTTCATCCAGAAGCATACCTGTAGAAAATTTTACCTTGCTGACGTCCGGGCAACTGCACATGAGGAACACATTCTCAGTCTTTTCAAACCATCGGATCAAAGCAACCGCTCCCTCAGTGTGCTTAAACTTGATGGGATCACTAATCTTGAAATCTTTCCAAGTGCATTCATGCCTATTAGTGGGTGGTTCAACCGCCCCTGTATTAGAAGCAGTCTCAGCAGCCTTTGCAGCAACTTCGGCTCTCTCAACCTCTAGAGCTTCTGCTATACTATCCCTGACCAACTTGCGGATAGCGGCTTGAGTCATAGCTGGTGTTTCTGGTGCAGCCTTACCTTTTCTTGGCGCCATACTTCTAATAAATCACAATGGACAACAACCATGAGAAAAATCAAAATAGAAATAGTCATCGTACCAAAGGTATACACCCACAACATGTATATATACAACCACAACAAGTATAAATACAACTACGACATGTATGAGTACAACCACACCCTGTATAAATACAACCATGACATGTATAGATACAACCACAACATGTATAAATACAACCACAACCTGTATAAATACGATAACAATAAGGAGCGACCACGAAACATCATAAATATAATCACAACACATGAATATAATACATGAAAATTTCGGCCTACATGGACCGATATAATATATAGCACAACAATTCCAACATAGTAGAGTCATACTTGATACATTTGTTTGTACAACAACCAAAAGAAAACAAGTTCTTGAACTATGTCCCACACCTCGGGACTAGGAAAATAGTAAATGTTAGGAATACGATTATTCATATGAAGACTCGGTCACCCCGAGTATAGCTTAGCATATTGTAGCTCGTAGTAATTATCATATTAGTTAGTATGTAGAGTAGTATTAGTTAGTATTTGTGGAGTCGAGTCGGGTCTTTACCCACTGTCAGCCCGCTCTACAGCCTGTTTCAAGGGGCGTTTCCATTGTAACTATATATACCCTTTCCCACCCATGGGAAAGGGTTGAACCTTCACTTGCAATCTAACATTACACAATTTTCTCTCTAAGGTTCCATCTCTTTCTCTCTCTAACATCTTACTAGAAATCTACACCTAAATCAACCTAAACACTTAACCATCCATGTTCTCATATTAGAGTATACTACAATTGGTATCAAGAGCCATGGTTCTATCCTAGGATTCGTGGTATGCTCGGATTTATTGAGTGGTTTGTGTATTTTGCATGGTTCGTATATAGCTAGTAGGTTTTACACTTGTTTGATCTCGTTCGGGGTTGTTGGTGTGTATTTTCTTGTACTTTCATATATAGAAGTGTTGTAGGCATCAATTGTAATCTTTGGTATAACAATATCATCATTATTGTGGAGTTTGAAAGCAATTCGTGTACTATTTCTTGCTAGCGAGTTGATAACTTCTAGAAGAGAGTTGGCAGTTTTGTGTAGCGAGTTGTGGTTAGAGGTTTGGCGGGTTGCTATTTTTAGACTTTAAGACAAAACGCTAGATAGTGACGTTACTGTCCTATTGGCCTAGCGAGTTGAGTAGCCAGCGAGTTGGCATTGCTAGAGGTTTGATTTGTTTAGCGAGTTACCACTTCTAGCGAGTTGATTCCTGTCCTAGCGAGTTGTCTCTGAGTATACTGTTCTAGAGAGTTGAGGTATTGATTCTAGCGAGTTGAGGTTGGTAGCGAGTTGTTACAGGGTGCAGCGAGTTAACCAGATCTAGAGGGTTGATCCTGTCCAGCGACTTGGTATATCTAGCGAGTTGAGGCTATTATTTCAGCGAGTTGATTTCACTGTTCTAGCGAGTTAATACTTGTAGTCAGTTGGTGTACTTAGCGAGTTGTTCACTTTAGTGAAAATTGTGCGCTGTTGCGACTTAAGTTGTTACGACTAACTCGACAGTAACTTGACTTGGTCCTGTTTGAGCGGGTGTGATTTGACTTGTTGCATTGTTACACGAAATTCACTTGTGTTTGAAACCTAGTACTAACACTGACTTACTTTCCACAAGAATGGAAAGCACCTCTTCTGATGACATTCAGGCTGCAGGGTCGGACACTCGTCCTCCTATGCTTGACAGAACTGATTATGAATCATGGGCACAAAGGATTCATCTATACTGCTTGGGTAAGGAAAACGGTGTGAACATCTTGAAATCCATTGATGAAGGACCTTTCCACATGGGCACAACTAGAGACACAATCGCAGCTACTGATGACCAACCTGCGGCAGTCGGTCCAGAAAGACCTCACACCTACAATGAACTTTCTGATGAAGAAAAGAAACGCTATGATGCTGACATCAGAGCATCGAATATTGTCATTCAAGGGCTTCCTAAAGATGTCTACAAACTCATCAACTTTAACACAGAAGCCAAAGCAGTTTGGGATAATGTGAAGATGCTTCTTGCAGGGACTGAGTTAACCAAAGAAAATAGGGAGTCTCAGCTATATGATGAATTCGAGCACTTCAAAATGAACCCAGGTGAAAGCATCACTGACTACTACGTCAGATTTCACAAGCTAGTCAATGACATGAGAGCCATCAAGATGACAATGCCCAACATTCAGCTCAATTCAAAATTCGTGAATAACATGGCACCAGAATGGGATAGGTTTGTTACAGCTGTTAAACTCAACAAAGGTCTTAGGCATACTAATCATGAACAACTCTATGCATATCTCCAACAACATGAGAAACATGCAGCTTATGATCGGTTAATGCGAGAAAAGGTCAGTCCTACAACAACAAATGAGTCTCTTGCCTTTGTCTCTAATGTTCAACAACTCATTCAATCTTCAAATGATCAATCTCAACCACCTTCATCCAGGTCTACCTCAACTAATGGTCAATCATCAACTCCCTCACCACCTGCCTTAAACACCCACCTTGACTCTGTATATTCTCATACTGACATGATGATTGATAACCTCTCCAACCAAGTCTCCTTATTAGTCTAACAGTTCAGAGCTGTACTTCCACCAACTAATAACCAACTCAGGACTTCGTCTAACCCACAGAATCAGGCAGTCATAGAAGATGGAAGGGTGGTGGTGCAGAATGTGCAAGGAAGACAAAACGTCAATCCAAGAAATGCTGGTAGAGATAATGGGCAGTATAGAGTCGGGAATGCGCTTCAAGTACAAGCTAGGCAGCCTAAGTGCTATAACTATGGAGGGTTGGGCCATATAGCTAGGAATTGCAATCTCCCAAAGCGTCCTCAAAACTCTGAGTACTTCAAGGACAAGATGTTGCTAATGCAGGCGCAAGAGAATGGAACTGCTCTGGATGATGAAGCTTTGCTCTTTCTAGCTGGTGATGACAAGAATATGTTTGATACTGATGTGGATGATCAACCTGTTCTGGACATGGCACTAAATGATCCGAACATCTTTCAAGTTGAAGACTGTGATGCTTTTGATTCAGATGTTGATGAAGAACCCATAGCTCAAACCATCTTCATGGCTAATTTGTCTGCAGCTGCATCATCCCCACATCAGTCTGGCTCTTCCATCACATCTGCTATCTCTGAGGTACCAAAGCCACTAAATTCTAATCTGAATTACTCTACCAATCCACAGGGGGCATGTGACTCGGTACAACCCAAGAATATTGACAATACAGATGCAACTAATATGGGAAATACCAATAATATCCCATATGAACGGTATGTGAATGACAATAAAATGACAGTTGTACCAAGTGACATGCCGTCGGTTGATTCTAGAGAACTTGAGCTACATGAGCACACTATATACAACCCTGATGACTCCTTGATCACTAGAGTTAACATCCTTAAGGATCAGGTGGCCATATACGAGCAGCGTGCTAAATTTGAGCTTAATGAACGTGAGCAGAAAATGGAATGGCAAATGCGTGCTTACATATCTAAAAACAATTCCAAACAAGAAACATTGAAAAGGGAGTTAGTATCTTTAAAAAAACAATTGGATCAAACTGTCAAACAAAGACAGGAAATTCAAAAGGGGTTGACTTCAATCAAACTCGAATATAAAGATAAAGAAACTAAACTTCTAAATGATTTCTCAAAACTTCAAATGTTGAAAAACAAATTGGAAGATAAGTTGTACACGCAAGGCCAAACCATTCAATCTGCTCAAATGATGCAAAACCATAGGAAACTAAGAGATGAATTTGGTGAACTAGATGCCTCTAAGACTAAAGCCAAATTTCTTAGAAATGGTATAGGTGCTCAACCTGCGCTTTATGATGCAAACACTATGCTTGACCCTAACCATGCCCCTCCTGATGTGAAATCCTATGACGAGATTGATGAGGCTGAGGATAGAACTAGGGAAAAACTTGCTGAGCGACTTAAGGATCCCCTGTGCATTGCTAAAAATATTGTGTTTCACCATGATTACACCAATGACAATCATTCAGCCATTTTTGTTCCTCAAAAGAAAATCCTCCCTGACAAAGTGTTTTGGAATATTGACATGGAAAAAATGAAAGCTGAAAGAATCATAGGTAACACACGTACCATCTTTAGGATTGCTGACCCAACCATCTATCCCCTGCACACACCCAAGCATCTAGTACCATATACTCTTCCCACACAGTGTAATACCCTAATTGCGTTATATGTTCTAGGTCAATTGTTTAAGGACTTTGAAAAAACATGTAAAACAAGAATTACACCAACGGGGATCACAGAAGGGGAAAGGGGTTTTGAGCAAACAAAACAGTGTTACCTAACTGAAGTCATGCCATTTTTCGACCTTCTTAAAGAACATTTTGAAGGCCTTAAAAATACCATTAATGATGATGTGACTCAAATGAAAAAGGTTTCTAAAGAGGTGGAAAATGAGGGTAACCAATTAGCTATTGATCTCAAATACAGTGAAATTGACAGAAAAAACATTCTCATCATGAATGAGAACTTGATTGCTAATTGCATTGCACAAGATGTGTTTTACACTGTTACTGGCTCAGCCCTATCTGCTCGGCAATTTCATGAAATGTCGATCACTTTAAATGTATTTCAGAATCGTGTGATTGAGCTTGAGGGGGAGAATTACAAACTAAATAACAAAATTCAAAACGACGACCATGATAACATGGTCAGGAGTTTTTCAAAATTAGAAGTTGATAATCTTAACTTGCAACTAAAATACCAACGTCTAGAAGAAAACATAAAATTATCAAATGCCAAGACATCTTCGGATGCTCCTGAGTTTGACACATGTTTTGAATTAGCGAAAAAGGATGACGTAATTCAAGCTCACTCAAACACGATTCGGAAGTTGAGGGCCCAAATTGCACAATTAAAGGCGAACAAAGGCGACGTGACCAATACCAATTACCAGACGTTGATAGATTCTCAAAACTATCAGAAACAAGGCATTATCAATGTATTACAACATGAAAATGAGTGGCTTCGTGCTGAAATGTCAAACGCTAAACAACGTTACAAAGAGTTATTTGAGTCTATTAAAATAACGCGTGACCAAAACAATGAAAGAGTCACCTCTTTGCTAAACAAAATTGTGAATCTAAAGACTATGGTAAAGGGTGAAATGCCCGTTGTCTCACGTGATCATGCAATTTCCAATGTTCATGTTTGTAAGAAATATGCGTGCGATGCTTTGAATGTCTCTCTTCCCTTTAGGAACAATAAGTTAGTCAATAGCAACTATCTTAGATATCTTAAGGATTGCCTGGTCATGCTTAGAGAAACCATTGAAGATGAGAAGATACCTAAACCACTGGATGATGTTATTAGTGGTGCATGCTTCCTCACTAATAGAGCCCAGGAATTTTTAGAATATGCTATAGGATCATGCCCCAAGAATGATAACAAGTCGGATAGGTCATTTACGTCATACTCTAACAGTGACAACAAACATGTTACATTTGATTATCCCCAAACCATGTCACAATCCACCATCATGATCACCAGTAAACAAGTAGCAACTAATCATACTAATGTTCCCCTCATTGCTTCTACAGGAGTAAAAGGTGTATCTAAAGCTAGCAAGTCACAGCCTAGGTGCAATACAAAGAATGATAGGACTTTGCCGGCTAAGAGTACACTTATGAAGGAAGTAGAAGAATCCTCTAGGAACAATAAAGTTGTGCTTAATGAAAGGAATCGAGTTAAATCAAACATTTGTCTTAACAATGATGTAATTAATTCGAATTCTGGTGCTATTTGTAAGACTTGTAACGAATGTTTATTTTTTGGTAATCATGATGCTTGTGTTGTGTCCTTCTTGAAATCCACTATGCAATCTCCGGTTTTGAATGTTTCAAGTGATAAATCGGTTAAACAAGTATGGAATAAAACAGGGAAGGTGTTCACTAATGTTGGTTATCAATGGAGACCTACTGGAAGGAAATTCACCTTAGGAGAAAAGTGCCCATTGACTAGGATCACTAACTCCAAAGTTGTGCTAGTTAAGAAATGGAGACCCACTGGTAGAAAGTTCCCAATTGAACCACTTAGTACCACTCCTAGGTCTAGTGTATCAAAATGTGTTAATTCTAGTGATATATCTGTGACATATGATAATCCAATATTTGTGTGTGCTAACCAAACGGACCCCAACTGTTTGTGGGGCTCCAGCTTTTTTAGTTATCCACCATTGTCTGGTTTCAAATGCAGGTCGTACAAATCATCCTTTGGTATTTGGACTCAGGCTGCTCAAAATATATGATTGGAGATCGCTCGCGGCTCAAGAATTTCGTGGAAAAGTTCATTGGTAATGTCAGATTCGGGAACGTCTATTTTGGATCTATAATGGGTTATGGTGATTATGTCTTTGGTGACAGTGTGATATCCAGAGTTTACTATGTGGAGGGACTTGGACACAATCTATTCTCTGTTGGTCAATTCTGTGACTCTGATCTCGAAGTTGCCTTTAGAAAGCACACTTGTTTTGTTAGAGAATTAGATGGTGTAGATCTCCTCAAAGGAATTTGGGGGACTAACCTTTATACCATCTCTATTGATGACATGCTGCGGTCCTCTCCGATTTGCTTACTCTTAAAAGCCTCTAAGAACAAATCATGGTTATGGCATCATCGTTTAAACCACTTGAACTTCGGTACCATCAATGAACTCACTCGTAAGGATCTTGTTCGAGGCTTGCCCAGACTTAAGTATGAAAAAGATCATCTATGTTCCGCATGTCAACTGGGCAAGAGCAAAAAGCACACCCATAAACCCAAAACAGTCAATTCCATCATGGAAGTCCTCCATACTCTTCACATGGATCTCTGTGGACCAATGAGGATTCAAAGTATCAACGGAAAGAAATATGTGCTTTTTATTGTTGATGATCACTCTCGTTTCACGTGGGTAAAGTTTTTACGATCAAAAGATGAAACTCCGGAAATCATCATCAAACTTATTAAACAATTGCAAGTTCGACTCAACAAAACAGTTTGGTTCATTCGCACTGATAATGGAACGGAGTTCGTGAACAAACAACTTACTCAATTTTATGAAGGTGTCGGCATTAGTCATCAAAAGAGAATTCCACGTACACCTCAACAAAATGGAGTTGTAGAAAGACGTAATCGCACCTTGGTTGAAGCTGCTAGGACTATGCTCAACTTCTCCAAAGCTCCTATGTTCCTTTGGGCTGAAGCAATTGCTACTGCATGCTACACACAGAACCGATCCTTGATACATCCTCTCTACTGCAAGACTCCATATGAATTGGTTCATGGCAGAAAACCTAATCTTTCATTTCTTCGTGTGTTTGGTGCATTGTGCTATCCAACAAATGATAGTGAAGACCTTGGGAAACTCAAGGCCAAGGCTGACATTGGTTTCTTCGTTGGCTATGCTCCAGAATGAAAGGGATACCGAATCTACAACAAACGTACCAGAGACATAATGGAAACAATCCACGTTACTTTCGATGAGCTGACAGAGCAACTGGTTCCTGGACAATCAAGTTCTGGACCCGTACCTAACCTTTTGTCTCCTGGACCTATAAGCTTCAGGCTTGTACAGAATCCCACTCCTGCTACTCCTTTTGTACCTCCTACAAGTGATGATTGGAAGAAGCTGTTTGATCCCATGTTTGATGAATACTTTGAACCTCAAAATGTGGATGCTCCTAAAGCCACAGTCGTTCCACAACCAGCTGGGGTAGCTAATGTCCCAGATGATAATGCTGGACCATCCACTTCATTATCATGGGATCCTGAAGCTCCCACCATCAGTCATTCAATTACTACATCTAATGGTCAATCGTCATCTGTACAACAAGTAGCAGCTATGGATAATTCTTTTGAAGTTAATCCTTTCGCTCCACCTGATAATGAGTCGTTTATTAACATCTTTGCTCCTGAATCGTCAAATGATGCTACATCCTCAGATGAATCTAACACGGCTACCTCAGTTCCCTATCCTCAACCTCATGAACACCTTAGGAAATGGACAAATGATCACCCAATTGACAACATTATTGGAAACCCCTCACGTTCGGTATCAACCCGTAAGCAACTTGCTACCGACGCATTGTGGTGCTTCTTCAATTCTGTCCTCTCTAAAGTTGAGCCAAAAGATTTCAAGGATGCAATGTCTAAACACTCATGGTTCACTGCTATGGTGGACGAAATTCATGAGTTTGATCGACTTGATGTGTGGGAATTAGTACCGCCTCCTCAGTGTGCCATGATCATTGCTCTCAAATGGATATTTAAAGTTAAACTTGATGAGCATGGAGATGTATTGAAGAACAAGGCTAGGCTTGTGGCAAAAGGATATCGTCAAGAAGAGGGCATTGACTTTGAAGAATCCTTTGCACCAGTTGCTAGAATTGAAGCCATAAGAATATTTCTGGCAAATGCTGCTAGTCAAAATATGGTGGTTTATCAGATGGATGTCAAGACTGCATTCTTAAATAGCAATCTTAAAGAGGTGGTGTATGTAAGCCAACCCGAAGGATTCGTGGATCCTGAACGTCCTAACCATGTGTATCGCTTGAAGAAGGCTCTTTATGGACTTAAACAAGCTCCTAGGGCATGGTACGACACCTTGTCAAAATTCCTTCTTGCCAACAAGTTCTCCAAAGGTGCTGTTGATCCTACACTCTTTACTAGAAAAATGGGCAAAACATTTCTTCATGTGCAAATCTACGTAGATGACATCATATTTGCCTCCTCTGATCCCAAAGAGTGTGATCGTTTCTCCCATGAGATGAGTTCTGAGTTCCAGATGTCCATGATGGGTCAAATGTCCTTCTTTCTAGGCCTGCAAATATCTCAGAATCCCAATGGCATCTTCATCAATCAATCCAAGTATGCTAATGAAATTTTGAAGAAATTTGGATTCGATTCCTGTGATGCAGTTGATACTCCTATGATTGAAAGATCAAAACTTGATGAAGATGATGTTGGGATCCCGGTTGAACAAACCAAGTATCGAAGCATGATTGGTTCCTTAATGTATCTTACTGCTAGCAGACCGGATCTACTATTTGCAGTTTGCATGTGCGCTCGGTATCAATCCAAACCTACCAAGAAACACCTGGAAGCTGTCAAGAGAGTCTTTCGGTATCTTAAAGGAACAATCCACATGGGCCTATGGTACCCAAAGGACACTTCTATGGCACTCACGGCCTATTCGGATGCTGACCATGCGGGATGTCAAGATACTCGTCGAAGTACATCTGGGGGTGCTCAGTTCTTGGGTAATAAGCTAGTTAGTTGGTCTTCAAAGAAACAAATGAGTACATCAATATCCTCCACAGAGGCTGAATACATTGCCATGTCCTCGTGCTGTGCTCAGATCTTATGGATGAGATCTCAACTTTTGGACTATGGCTTTGTATGCAACAAGATTCCCATGTATTGTGACAACAAAAGTGCGATTGCACTCTGCTGTAACAATATCCAGCACTCAAGAACTAAGCACATTGACATTCGACATCACTTCATCAGGGAGCAAGTTGAGAAAGGAATTGTGGAACTTTACTTCGTGAGGACAGAGTTCCAGCTTGCTGATATCTTTACCAAAGCACTCTCTAGGGATCGATTTCAATTCATCCTCCCTCGCCTTGGTATGAAGAGTCTCACCCCTGAGGATCTCATAAGTCTTCAGGAAGATCAGGAGGAGTAAAGGGGTTGCTTCACATATCCTTTGTACATAATATTAAAACAAAAAGAAAATAGAAAAATATAAAACCTTCAAAAACCCTAAAAAATCAGAAAATCATAAAAACCAAAAATATTCTTCTCACGACATGTCTTTTGTCTAATCAATATTATGTGCGCTTCTAGAAATGTCATTCAATAATGACACGGAAACATACATATGCTTGAGCAAGAGTTCCTTTTACTAAAACATGTTGTCTCTAACACTATTCTCTCAAAATGGTTTGCTATTACTTCAGATAGCAACCCGGTCTTTATATTGGGGAAGGTTCGTCGCCAAAAAGATGACTGTTCCTAACAAAGGCTTGAATTACTTTACATTCGTGCTTTTCCAATTTGATGTACGCTTAAGTGCATCATTTCTGGTAAAAGAAGAGAAGTCTTCTTTGCATATCAAATATTTTTCCTTCAATGATTCTTTGGGAAAATATTTGTTCCAAACTTGGTGGTACCATGGTTTTTTTGAAGATCAAACAAACTCTAAATGTGGTTTAAAATTTGCCACTCAATCGATGCTATAAGAATTAATACTTTATGCAAAATGTTTAATTTTATATGTGTCATCGATTGAGGGGGAGAACGATTTCAAAAACTATATATCATCAAAACAAGATCTTTGTGCATAACTCAAGTGGATTAAATGCAATTGTTATGTGTTAGTATATAAATTTCTCATGAGTCTCTCGCTAAACTCAACATTATTTATAAACTCATCACCTCTAACACATAGCATACTCCCTCAAGGTTTGAGGGGGAGCAAAATGCTGTCTCAAAATCAGTCATACTTAAAAATGTCACATCTTTCTCCAAAAACTTTAAACTTATTTAAATCACTTGGGATCACAAATCTCAATTGGTTTGAAATTTTTGATCAGGGGAGAAAATGTGATTTAAATATGAAAAACTGATTAAAACGTGATGTTTTGAACCTAATAACATAAATATGCTCCTCCCTATGTGCCAAACTCTTTTGTATATCAGTGCACATATTGAGGGGGAGCAAAATGGTTTGTGAAAAAGGATCCTTGCATTTCATATGAGTGCTTCTCAGTCTTGACTCATGAATTGACGAAACACAAATGTCCTGAATCGAAAGGACTAGTCCTGGACGGGTAATAACTTCAAGCTGGTTTAACCAGTGATGTAAGCGTGTCTCGAAGAGGACTAGTTTAAGTAGATGTACCGTTTCGAGAAACCTTGGGTGAATCTGATCGGGCCAGGTAATAACTTCAAGCTAGTTTAACTAGTGATGTAAGCGTGTCTCGAATGCCCGGTCATGTTCACTTAAGGTAGATCAATTCAAAAAAGTGCAACTCTTCCCGACATGTGCAAATTTTCAAATCAATACATATGAGCACATGTTAAGGGGGAGCATTTGAAAATGACAAAACTCTCAATGTGGTCACAAAATGTGTTTCTCTATCATAAACACGTTGAGAGAATTTTCAACGATTTGGTATATGGCAACATAGGATAGTCATGAAGTTATAAGGTGGCTAAGGTTAGGAAAACCGTCCTATGATCCGCCAAAGCCGGAGGGATCTACCCATGGACAATACCAAATAGATAGTATTAGAAAGTCCGTAGGTATGATTATGAAAAAAGGAGAAATGTGAGAATGGAGAAAGAAGGGGTTGAAGAATTAAAAAGAAATGAAATGGAAAAGGGGTGAAAAGAAATAGCCCTCTAATTATTCAACCTTAGGGCAGAAACCGGGTTCAATTCATAATCTACTGATGGTTGCTAAGGCAACATCGGTATTGAAGACAAGACATCATGGACCCAGTGACGCAATGCACTAAACCTTCTAGCCACTCAAGTTCTCTTAAAAGAACTTGTTTCATTCTCACGGGGAACCGGCGTAATCTATCAACGTATCTCTTAGAGATGGTTGATATTGAAACAGGAGACCTCTCCCTAATCTCCGCATAGGAAACCCAAATGCACTTATTGAGTCTAGAGCCTCGAGATGCATAAAAAGATCTCATAGGAACACGTGCTACTTATACCCTGGTTGTTCAACATTAAGGACACCAGTGGTAAACTATGAGTCCTACGCAGATCTTAGCAATCTGCCTGAACATTTAGGAGGGATGTTGCTTTAGTAACTCCCTGTGATTGAATGGAAATTCCTGCCAGGGTCAACATCAAGCAGCCCTGAAAGCAGGTCACTTAGGTAATTCTGTGAGCATTACGCTTAGTGGTCGCGATGGTTAATTATGGTCAACAGTCGTGGAGTGATCTCCGGCGACTCACCCAATCATTGATCTACTTAGGTAGGTTGTGTAAATCCTTTCAGGGTTTTCCGATTGGGAACGGTCTTAGTAAGGATTAGAAGGAGTCTTCACACTACGCTGTTGACAATCTCTAATTCCAAACCTATAAGTACCGGAAGATTTGTTGCTAACTGTCTACTTGCAGGAATTTCTGACGGTTGCGGGTGTTTGCTGATAAGATGCTGATCCATCAACACATGCTCACACTTCAACTTCACAATCTAAGAAATCATGATCATTGATTGGGCCTCAAATATGCTTCCACAACTCTGATGTAAAAGATCGTGATCCTGAATAGTGTGAGCATGTCAACACAAAGATGTTCGAATCACATGGAGACCTTGCTGCTCATAGATGACCCTCTGACAATCATTTGGATGATGAAGCTCTTACAATTTCCAAAGATTATCCACCATATTGAAGGTGTCATCTAGAGTCTACCACTTAATGCACAAAGATCTCAACAATGAAGAATCAAAAGGCTACGAGCTACAAAGATGTCTTCTAAGATCTGAATGCTATGATTCAACACTTATTTTCCGGGGTGACCTCCCTTAGGGGGAGATTGTTAGGAATACGATTATTCATATGAAGACTCGGTCACCCCGAGTATAGCTTAGCATATTGTAGCTCGTAGTAATTATCATATTAGTTAGTATGTAGAGTAGTATTAGTTAGTATTTGTGGAGTCGGGTCGGGTCTTTACCCACTGTCAGCCCGCTCTACAGCCCATTTCAAGGGGTGTTTCCATTGTAACTATATATACCCTTTCCCACCCATGGGAAAGGGTTGAACCTTCACTTGCAATCTAACATTACACAATTTTCTCTCTAAGGTTCCATCTCTTTCTCTCTCTAACATCTCACTAGAAATCTACACCTAAATCAACCTAAACACTTAACCATCCATGTTCTCATATTAGAGTATACTACAGTAAAAGCTAACATAATACAAGTCTATGCCTAGGCTCCTCTGGGTGCTCCAGATGCTCCAGGTCCTCCAAATCCTCCCCTAAGGCGGCGGATCTCCCGATCCATCGCAACAACAATCTCCTCCAAGTGCTCAACTCGGAGCTGGAGGGCAGCCTCCCTGGTCTCTGCAGCTGTCATCCTCTCCTGAGCTAATGCCAACTGATGTGCCTGCTCTCCCTGCGTCTCCTGAGTCATCTGCGCTCTATCCCGTATCTCAGGCAACTCATCCCTAAGCTTCAATCTGCTCCTGGTGCCCCATCTGCCGTGCCTCCAATCCATGATAAGACACGTCAATGCTAACCCTGCCTAAGATCAATCCCTCAACCTGCTCCTCGACTACCTCAAGTCAACTAGTGAGGTTCTCATCTACCCTATAACCCAACCTATTAATATGCTCCTGTTGATCCCCTAACTGGGCATCCAAAGTAAGAGCTGTAGGCCCTCTCGCAGTAGCTGCTCTAGAACTCTTACCTATATGATATAGTGGTGGTGGTGGAAGGTCGGAAGTGTCGGTAATGGGTGATGCTGGAGTAGTGAACCTTGCACGCTTCCTGAGCGGCAAAAGTGAAGTAGGTGTAGGAGTAATGGTAGGTGTTGCTGATGGTGTAAGTGATGTATGAATAGCAGGGATCCTAGGAGTAGAGGTAACAGCGCGTACACTCTTTCTAGCACCTATGGTTGTCTTGCTACGAGGAAACATAAGTGTCGGTTCTGGGGAAATAGAAGTAGTAGGAGATGATATATCTGTAGGTGCACGTGTAACATCTAGTGGTGCTATAGGAGAAATCTGAGGAGTAGGAGCAACCTCTTCCTCCTGGAAAGGCTCAGTGTCTTCACTCGATGCCAAAAGTGGCAACCCGGGTGCTGGATGGACGGGTGGTACAATAGCAGTGGAAGGCATAGCGTCCTCAATGTCGGAATCTGAGTAAAGTATGATAACATTCGGATCTGAAGACATGTCTCTGTGATAATCAATGTGAAGTGAAAATAAATAACCTGTATAATGGAATCAACTAAAATAATAAATATGCACTTATGATGAAATGATGAGATTCTATGATGATGTGGTTATAGTCTAGGGTCCATGATACATCCTAGTTCGCTATAACCTTAGTTCTGATGCCAATCTGTCACACCCCCAAAATACCTGAATGGCAGCGGAATGGAATACCTGGGGGTGACTGTCATAGCCCCACAGTTACAGTTATATTGAATGACCTAAAGTGTCGTTTTGAAAATACATCGTTTGATTCATTTAAAATATTCAGAGTTATAAAACATAGGTCCCAAAAGTCTGGAAAAGTTTAAGAAAATAAGTTTAGTACAATCAAACGATAATTCATAAGTGCAAGAAAATCCAAAATGAGACGCGTCGTCCTTGTTACTTAATGATATGACTCCATGCATGCCATGAAGAATAAACCTTAGTTACCTGAAAATACATTGCTAAAACGGTCAACATAAAGTTGGTGAATAATCATAGGTTTATAAGTTAAATCGGATGTACATTAGCCATAAGTAAAGTAAAGTGACAAAATGTCAGAAATAAAGCTACATTGGCTCTTAAGCTCATGACCCCGAAGCTAGACATGGTTACTTGGCCCCAAATGAGTGTTTACCAGACACTCTAAATAAATTAGACATGAAATGCATCCGTAATTCCGTTGGAGCAACCCAAACACGGATGGAGGAGTCACCCTCAATAGATATATTCACTCTCTTTCGCTTGTAGATTAATTAACGGTCCATGATAATAAAAGGGGACTTTTCATGACGTGGTAATAAGGCAACTTAAGCAATGTAAGGAATTTATACTTTGGCATGTACAAAAAAAAAAAATAAGTGATGCAATGTATTCTCCCCCGTGGATCATGAAATGAATGAATATGATCTACCTTAGATCATGAAATGATGTAATGAATGTTCATGCACATGATACCTATACCACTCGTAACTTGAAAATACTTGTTATTGTCAAAGTAAGGTATTTTCCATACTTAGAAAAAATAAGTCTAACTAGACCTATAAAAACTAGTCGTAATATATCGTATATAAAATGTTAGTGTTATATTCATCGTTTTGAAAACCTTAAAATAGCGTCAATTAGTCGTATAAATAAGCTTTGGGTCATACGTACTTCATTGGTTAAGAATATAGCTCTTTAATAATATTTCTAGAAAATATAGTATTTAGTAAGTAGTTTATTATTTCCAATTGTAGCTGCCAAAATAATATAGTTTTGTCGATTTTGAAATGTGTATATCTTTGTCGTTATAAGTTCATTTTCCTCATTCTTTATATCCACGGATTCGTCTTAACATGTATTAACATATTTTCGATAGTTCGGCTCCTTTAGGTTACGTCTAACGCCTCTCTTTGTCCGTCGAAAATCGTCCAACATCACGTTAAATTTTCAGAAAATAGTTTTCGTCGTTAAACTTGCAAAAATCATACCTCCTTCGTTATAAACTCGTTTTAATCCGTTCTTTCACCAAAACTTTTGTTTTTGAAAGTATTTTTTAAATATTTGATCAAAATTTACCCCTGAGTCCCTGAGTTTTCTGGGTTTGGCATTTTGGGACAGTAGGTTTCTATATCTGTTTTAAAATCATATCTAGGGTTCCAAACAGTTTCAACTTCAACCAAAACACTTTCAATCACCACCAAACTAATCTAATCTTACCATAAACCTTCTTAGGGTGTCATGGGTTCCTAAACATCATCAATCAAGTTAATCTAACAAGGGTTTCCATTTTATCCCTTTCTAGGGCTTAAAAGTTATATATGTATAAAATGGAGTGGTATAAACTAACACATGCATGAAATCTTGTATGAAAATCATATAGTCATTGTAATAACTTGTAAAAATTATGAAAATGAGTTTTGCAAACTTACTTTGAAGGATTAGGGAGTTTGGATGATGAAAACCTAATAAACCTTGAGTTTATATTTCAAAACTCTAACAAGGATAACTAAGTAAACTAAATTATATCTTGATCTTTGAAAAATGTTGATTCTTGCTCCTTGGATGATCCTAGGCCGAGCACACAAGAGAGAAAAAAAGAGAGAAAATATCTTACTTGAACTTTTACTAAGTGTAGAAATGAGATGAAAATGGGTTAATATTTGTGTATTAGACAATAGTTAGGTGAACATTAATGGGTGTTGGTGGAATAAGCACATGAGAACCAAAGGGGGGGGGGGGGGCTTGGCCGGCACTCAAAAGGAGGGAAAAGGGTGGGGGGATGTTGGGTAATTGTTTAGAGAGTTAGTGGTAGGATTATGTAGTATTAGTTAGTTTTAGGTGTAATCGGGTACCGGGTTTGCTAGAAATAAATTTTGATGAAGTTAACCGGGACATAATAAAGTCATAAAAGTTGTAAAAATATGTTGGGTACAAGTATGGAGGGTTTGGGTGATTAATTTTTAGTTTCCACGAAAACCGTCGTAAATAGATTAGACGTACGATATAATTTAAATAAATTTTCAAAACACCGGGTAAATGATTTTTTTATAATATTTGTAACGTTGTAAGAAGTATGAAAATATATCGGGGCCATTGTAGGGAGTGTCGGATATGTTAGTCACAATTATCGATCGCGTGTTAACGTTTATTTAAAAATAAATATACGTAAAACGTTAAATATATCAAAAATATTAATTTGAATATCCTACGAGTGGAATAGTATGTAAATGCTATAATGATGATATGCGGACTATTTCTAGTCCGTATGAAATGTCCCTACTGATGATGCATGAATTCGCAGCTAAACCATCTTGGTTATGCGAATTTAATTACTCGTAAACTAACATTACGATGAAACGACTAATGCACATGAATAGTGGTTTCCCCTGGAAATGAATAGTGTCATGTGAATAGTGAAATTTTTGAATGCTTCTCGGAATATCAAACTGACCTAAAAAATGATGAATAGTAAAATGATGAATAGTGATCGATGAATAGTGAATGATGAATAGTAATTGGTGAATAGTAACATGTTGAGGTTTGAAAAATGACCTGAAATTGTGGGGTATGATACACAACTTATAACTCCAAACACTCAAACAATATTGGTTTGTATTCTGCATAAGTAGGAAACACCAAACATAACCAATATAATTTAACCCAAAATAACTTTTTGACCAAGTTACTATTCATAAAAATATCTCTCCAACATCAACCCGATAATATCCAAATTTACTCCTCCAACCTACCAAAACAGATAAGAGTAAATAACCTTCATTAATTATCCTTCGACCTTGACTTTGCTTATAAAAGGGGGCTCAAAGATACTTTAGTTTTCATCTAAACTAATCTTCACTTTCATAAACCCTACAAATCATCATGAGTTGGTTTCCATTGATCTACATATGATCTGATGACACATCTAATGAGGAAATCAGTTACTGCTCTGACTCAGAAGAACTTTCAGCTGGATGGAGTGGATATTTTCCTCTAAGTGCTGCAACATCTACATCTTCCAACATAAAGCCAAACAAGAAGATTTCAGCTGCTCCTGCTCCATCTCTAGAATTTTATTCAAGCTCTTCCTCTGATGATGATGATCCAACCTACACCTTGTCCAAGGAGCTTCCAAAAGCCCTTACTACAGCTTTGGAGTCAGCCATAGTCAACATGAAGTTGCCTGCTATTGAGAAGCCTTCAAGACTTCCAAAGCCACCCAAGCAAGTATTGGGCCTTGCCTGTCCAAGGAAGCAACTTTCTTTTGATGACAAGAGAAAGAAAGCTTCTAAGGGCAAGCATGACTATGAGGGTAAAGGAAAGAAGCCCATGGAGTAGCTTGTCTGAAGATTTAGGTGTGAGGTTGTCAACCTCATGTTTTGTGATGTTATGTTTGTGTCTTGGCTCTCTGAATGGTTGTACTTTGTTTCCATTTGATGAAATAATGAAAGTACTTTTATCTTTTTCTTTTGTCATTGAGAGAGCAAATCTTTCCACTGTTTGTACCATGGTTTCCACTGTGCTTACAAACAATACCTGTTACCAAGTACTGAAACCTACCCACATCAAGCCCTTTTGTTAACAAATCAACATAGTTGTTATCAGTATGAATTTTGACAACGTTAATAAGTTTTTTCTCAAAACAATCTCTGATAAAATGATGTCTAATTTCTATATGTTTAGTTTTAGTGTATTGCACAGGCTTTTTAATAATGCATATGGTACTACTATTGTCTATATATATAATGGTGTTCATGAAATTGTACCCATAATCCAATAATTGATTTTGAAGCCATAAGATCTGAGCACAACAGCTAGCAGCACCAACATATTCTGCTTCAGTGGTTAAAGTAGCCACCATTGTTTGTTTCTTGCACTTCCATGACACCAATCTACATCCAAGAAATTGACATCCTCCTGTAGTTGACCTTCTATCCAAACTTGCACCAGCATAATCACTATCTGAGTATGTGATCAATTCCATAGGGGATTCTCTTGGATACCACAATCCTAGATTAGGATATGTCTTCAAATACCTGAAAATCTTCTCTACTGCTGTCATATGTGATGTTTTTGGAGTAACTTGAAATCTTGCACAAGCACATACAACAAACATAATGTCTGGTCTTGATGAAGTAAGATACATCAGAGAACCAATCATAGATCTGTAGGTGTGCACATCAACATCTGCTCCACTAGCATTCTTCAACAATAGATGAGTAGTCTTATCAGCAGGGGTATTTGAAGGTTTTCCATCAGTAAATTTAAACTTCCTTATGATCTCAGTCACATATTTGTCTTGACTGATAAAGATGCCATCTTTACTTTGTTGTACTTGCAGCCCCAAAAAGAAAGTAAGTTCTCCCATAGAACTCATTTGAAATTCATCTTTCATCAGCTTTTCAAACTCTTTGCACATCTCTTGTCTAGTAGATCCAAAGATGATATCATCAACATATACTTAAACAAGTAGAATATTACCCTTGTCTTTCTTGATGAACAAAGTTTGATCAATCTTTCCTCTATGATACCCATTGTTCAACAGATAAGTAGCTAAGGTTTCATACCACTTCCTTGGAGCTTGATGTAAGCCATAAAGAGCCTTAACAACTTTATACACTTTATTAGGGTGTTGAGGATCTTCAAAGCCTGGAGGTTGAGAGACATAGACCTCCTCATCAATCTTTCCATACAGGAAGGCACTCTTTACATCCATTTGATAGACATTAAAGCCCATAAAGGATGCATAGGCTAAAAATACTCTAATAGCCTCAATTCTTGCAACA
This sequence comes from Artemisia argyi, assembly GCA_030686995.1. Lineage (NCBI taxonomy): Eukaryota > Viridiplantae > Streptophyta > Magnoliopsida > Asterales > Asteraceae > Artemisia > Artemisia argyi. The sequence continues at coordinate 14,668,257 of CM060697.1, read as the reverse complement.
GGAGCAAAAACTTCTTCATAGTCAATACCCTCCTCTTGAGTGTATCCTTGAGCAACCAATCTAGCTTTGTTCCTGATAACAATACCTCTTTCATCTTTCTTATTTCTGAAAACCCACTTAGTACCAATCACCTTCATACAATCAAGCAAATCACAAAGAACCCAAACCTTTTGAACTTTGAACTGCAGCAACTCCTCTTGCATTGCTTCAACCCAGCTAGATTCTTCTAAAGCCTTATAAATATTTTTAGGCTCCACTTGTGATAGAAAACAGAAAAACAAACATTCATTCTTGTTCTTGTGCTTCTTGGACTCATAAACTTCACTAATGAATCCATGAACATCATCTTTCTTTGTTTGCCTTCTTGTCTTCACACCTGATTGTAGCTCACCAATAACATTTTCAAGTGGATGCACTTTGTGAATTGAAGACTGTGATGTGCTAGGAATATCATATGTTGTTGGCATGTTAGAGATCTCAACATCATCACTGGGTGATTCCTGAGATGAATTTTCCACAATTGAACCATCAGTGGAAACTTCTTTTGTAGCAGTGGGATTGAATTACCACTGCTAGCAGGAATTTCTTTATTCAGGACATCAAAGTTCACAACATCTGCATCACTTTCCTTTTCTGAATTCTTTGAAGGTTGTGAGTCTTCATTATTGTCAACAAAGTCCCAAAGTGGCATAACAATTTGATCTTTATCATCTTCATCATCTTTGCAAGATTTATCTTCATCAATGAATTCTTCTGATTCTTCAAGATTATTCTATCCTGTACCTGAGGTAATAGGTACATAATTCATTTTATTTGATAAAGTCTCAAGATCAAATAACCATTCTGGTCCTGAACCTGCTATGTTAGTTTTATTTTCAAGAAACTCAACATGCAAATTCTCTTCAATCTTCTTTGTTCTTAATTTATAGACTCTAAAAGCCTTGCTAACCATAGAATATCCAACAAAGAAGCCTTCATCTGACTTTTCTTCAAAATTTCCCAGATGATCAATGGTATTGAGAATGGTGACATGACATCCAAATGGCCTCATAAAATCCAAAATTGGGGGTCTACCTCTGAATAGCTCATAAGGTGTCTTGTTCTTTGTCTTCACCACTAAAACCCTGTTCTGAACGTAACAAGCAGTGTTAACTGCTTCAGCTCAAAAAGTCACTGGTAGCTTAGAATCAGCTAACATGGTTCTAGCAGCCTCAATCAGTGTTCTGTTTCTTCTTTCAGCAACTCCATTTTGTTGAGGAGTTCTTGCAACACTAAATTATTTCTTAATACCTTTGTCTCTGCAGAAATCATCCATAACTTTGTTCTTGAACTCTGTCCCATTGTCACACTTGATGATCTTGATCTTCTTATCAACTTGGTTTTCTACTTCAGTGATGAAAGTCTTAAGGATGCCAGTGGTTTCATCCTTGGTACTTAAAAAGAAAACCCATGTAAATCTACTAAAATCATCAGTCACAACAAGACAATACTTCTTCAAATTTATGCTGCTCAAAGATGTATGACCAAACAAGTCCATATGCAGCGTGTAAAGTGGATGATCAATTGAATTGTATGCTTTGGTCTTGCATGAAGCTCTGTGTTGCTTACCTTTAAGACAGGCAACACATGTTTGGTTATTTTCAAATCTCTTCTCAGGTAAACCTCTGACTAGACCATCTTTCACAATCTTGTTAATGGTCTTGAAGTTAACATGACCAAGTCTTCTGTGCCAAAGCATAGATTCATCCAAAGTGGCTTTTGCAAGCAAATAAGTAACATCATCTTTAGCCACTATATTCTTCATGTCTATGCTATATAGATTGCCTTTTCTAGGGATTTTAAGCAAAATATCACTTTCATCAGGGAGCTTATAATCGTTAGATAAGATATAGCATTCATCCTCTGAGAATAGAACTCTATGTTTCTTGTCACACATCTGTGACACACTGAAAAGATTGTACTTGAGTTCTTTCAAGTAATACACATTCTCAAAGACTAAGTTTCCAGCCTTGATTGTTCCTTTGCCAGAAACCTTTCCACCAATACCACCTCCAAAGCTGACAAATTGTCCATCATAAGGTTTGAAATCTGAAAGATAGGACTTATTGCCAGTCATGTGCCTGGAACATCCACTGTCTGAGTATCGTTGGTCTTCTTTAGGCTTTGAATGTTCCTGCACATAAAATAAAGGAATTAGTTCCTTTTGGGGACCCAAGCCACAAATGACTTGGATCTTCCTCGTGTATCAATATAATTATATCTGTCAAAGGTCATTGATACACCATTGGGATTGTTTGAGGTAATAGTTCCTTTTGGTTTCCATTCCCAACGTGCTGAGGCCTTAACATCATTTCCCACATTTACCCTTTTGTTGTTCACAGAACCACCAGTGGAAACTTTTGGCCTTGCAGTGGTAACTGCTGGTTTTGAAATTTTAGGTATCCACTTGTTGTTATTGTAAACTTTCTTTTCAAAATAGGTTTTTTTCCCTGTTTGTGCAGATTTAACAAAAGTTGTAATAGGTTTTGCACTCTTAACAGGGAACTTAGGGTAAACTCTATTTATATTTCTGGCAGTGGCAACTGCTGGTTTAGCAGTGGAAAGAGTTTTGATGCCAGAGTTAACCAAAACAGACCTGGGAATCATTTTGCTCAGTGGATTTGGGTGAGTAAAGTTATTAGCATTATTTCCATTCACCCTGGTATTCCCAAACACTTCCCTTCTACCCATGTGATAGTTACAATTATAATGAAGATGTTCAAAACTACCACATATGTAACAAGGTTTGTTGTTAAATACAAAGTCACTACCAAATTGTCTAAATTTAACATGATTCCAACTCCTCTTGTTCCCCCTAGGAGTTGTTGACCTACTTCTGTACATCTCTGCATATCTAGTAGTGGGCCCAGTATAATTAGCTTGTGTCCTAGGCTTCTCTTTAACAACTTCAGGAATACTCTTTTTAACCTCCACTTTAACACTCTCAGGAACAGTAGTTTTAGACTCAACATTCACACTTTCATCTTTAAGAGATAAGTCATTTGCACTATCAAATGTATCAACCTCAACCTGAACCCTTTCAATAGAAGCTTCTTTAACAAATTTTGGGCCATAGGTCATGGTTGGTTCCTGGAACTCTTCTAATCCTGTGTGTGCTAAGTCAATACCAGGAGGTGATGGAACACCTCTTAGGGGTGGTAGAACTGTTTTATATCCTACTCCTGATTTGGCTTTGTTTACAACTTGGGCCTCCCAAAGTTTGTCAATACACTTGGATTGATGATCTAGTGTATTACAAGTTATCTGTATGTTTTCATTTGCCCTTTTAACCTTCTCTAACTCTTCCCTAAGAGCCTCATTCACAGTTATCTGATAATCTAAGTCTCTTTTCAAAACAGCAATATCATCATTGAACTTAGATTCATTGGCTCTGTAATGCTCTAACTGATTTTCTAAAACACCAAGACCTCTTTTATGATTTGCTAAGTTATAATTAGTTTGATTTAACTCTAGCAATTGATCATCATATTGTTCTTTAAGTTTTTCATAATCTTTTAAAGCCTTACAAGTTTTAGAACAAGCATTATTAATTTGTACCTCAGAGTCTGAAAAAGCCATAAGTGCAAGCTCTGTAGGAATCATTGCAGACTCTGAACCATCTTCTTCATTCTCAGCCATATAGCTCCAATCATAGCTCACTCCATCAATGGCCAAAAGCACCTTTGGTTCTTCAGTTGTAGGTTCTTTCTTCTTGTCCTGCTTATACCAAGTTGACCTGTTATCAGGCTTCTTTGGTTTCCTGCATTCTCTTGCAAAGTGCCCCCTTCTTATGACAGTTGTAGCACTCCACCTTCTTCTTATCAAAACCTACAGTTTCATTGCCATTTATGGTGATCTTCCTACCAGTCTTCCTCCAGAACTTCTTTGCCTTTAAGCTTAGTAATGCAACCTGCCATTTAATGTCCATCTCTTCCATGTCATCCTCATCAATTTGATCCAAGTCTTCATGTGTGAGAATTGAACTACTCATTTGACTTGACAGAAAGGCATAAAAAGTAGAATCACTAAGACCAGCAATCTGTCTTTTTGAACTAGCAGTGGAAACTCCTCCACTACCAGTGGAAACAACAATGTTAGCATTATCATCATCACTATCACTCTCTTCATCTGAACTATCATCAACAGATGATGATATAAGTGCTAAGTTCCCTGATCCTGAACTTAGTTTGCCAGCCTTCTTCAACCTCTATTCAATAACTTTAAAGTTATTGTACAAATCATTCAGATTCATAGTCTCCAGTTCTGGCTTATCTTCCCACACAGCAACATTTGTACCAAACTCAGAGGGTAAACTTCTTAAGAACTTTAAATTGAGGTCTTCTCTTTCCACCTCAATTCCAAACACTGTGAGTTGAGTAACAATCTTCTGAAGCCTTGTTAAGATGCTGTTAATAGATTCATTACTTGTTGAACTAAAGTTTTCATAAGTCTGTTTCAACAAGGTCTTCTGTGTCTTCTTGGTGGAATCATTACCACCAAAAACATTGCAGATCTCCTCAAATAAGGTTTGTGCAATCTTGTACTTGCTGAATGCTAGAACTTGATCTCTGGGAAGGGTCATCAACAACAAACCTCTGGCCTTCAGATCATTCTTCATCTGAAGTCTTTCATCATTTGTGACTGGTCCAGTGTTTATCTTTTGTACTACCTTGCCATCAATTGTTTGTGAGGTAGTACCAGGTTTGAAAGAATTTCCAAACATAATGATCTCCCAGAGTGCATAGTCTTGCACCATAAAGAATTGTCCGATCATTAGCCTTCACATCTCATAGTCATTCAACTTAAGCTTGGGAAGCTTAGCAGCAATGTTGGACTGACTAGTTTCTGTCTCCATTGAATCTTCTTCTGAGTGAACTTGGGATCTTCTAAATCAAAGTATCAAAGCCTGGCTCTGATACCACTTGATGGATCTAAACACCTTGATCTGTGTTAGAATGATACTTTGAGTTATACCACAAAGTATGCGGAATCTACTTAGTAATACTTAGAAGCTTGTATGTGAATGAAACAGTTGTATATGAATGAGAAGAATGTATGAATCAAACTGTTAGCTCCAATATTATTAAGAATAATAATACGAGTGATCTTTGTATCACTAGGGTTACAACCTTAAAGCTCTAAGAAAAAACGTATATCTAACCTTAACCTAGGACCTCCTTTTATAGCACAAGGAGTCCTCTTATACAAGATACGTATAATGATAATAGAATAAGATATACACAAGATCTATTCTATATTTATCTATACAAGTTTCCTAACAGTTATCCTAACAGCAGTGGTAATAATATGTACTAGCAGTGGTAATGAGTTTCCACTGCTAGTGCATTCTTCAGCATTTGTAATATTCTTACTAGCCGTGGTAATTGTTAATATAATTCCCAACATAAACTATTACAAACTATAATGGCTGAATATCAGAAAGAGCGAGATTGGTGAGATAAAAGGAGTGGAAATGACGCTAAGGCTTAAAGAGTACTAGCTTTCCTATATTATAGAGAAAATTGGCAGTCTTTGTGTTGCAGTACATTTTTAACAGTTCTGACCTCGCTAATACAATATAATGTCATATTGTGCTTCTTAACACATGTACATTCCATTACCTCTTTCTCTTATGATTTTTTACACTTCTTTGTCTCAAATTTTTACACTTCTTTGTCTCAATTTTTCTTTTACTTTTTTTTTTGTCTTGCAGATGCGTCCAGTACTACATTATTCGAAATGAATGTCGAACACTGAACAACCTACAATTAAAACTGATGCGTTTATAGCCTATACATTTTGCAATTGCAATAGGTAGTTCATTATAAAACTTTTACAATATTAGCTGTAGATATTTTATAATGGCTACCTATTGCAATTGGAAATTGGAATGGCGTTGCAGATAGCCCAACCCTTCTACCTCTTTTCATGATCGTGGCTGCATTACTAGATTTTTAGCAATAATCCAGCTGTGTTGATTGAATGGCATGTCAGACCTGGACTCATCCAATCGATTATCGGTTTTCCGACATCCATTCAATCAACAAAGCCTGATTCTAGCTAAACACGTGATCTCTGCTGGGCCCATACTTACAATTGGATTATGTTTTTATCACATGCTATGTTATTCATAAGCATGATAAATGCGTCTGATTCATACCCATGGTTACAATTGGATTATGTTTTTATGACATGCTATGTTATTCACAAGCATGATAAATGCAGCTGAGTTAAGAAGCAGAGTCAGGTTGCCATTTCCTTTTTATTTATGTTCATAACTTTGTCATAGTAAATACTTGAATTAACCAAAACATTCTTATCATAGGAACAACCTTGGTGGGTGCCAGATATATCTATATACGAGGATTTGAGCACTTCATGTTACTCTATTTGAGGTAAAATTTACAAATAGCAATATATTATGTTTTCTAAAGGCTAAGCTTAAATTGGAAATGTTGTTTCTGTTTGTGATCACAGATGAGCAGATGGCAACAAGAGCAAACAAATAGAAGCTAGGAGCCAAGGAGCAACCTTGTACGCTCAACGGTAATTTTTACGTTAAACATTATATTTTAAGCTGAAATATAGCATTTGGAAAGATCTGGTGGATTTAACTTGAACTGATTTTTCTGTCATCTTAATATTTACAAAAGCGCAAGAAGCTACAACAAAGGCCCCACTAAAGTATTTGCAAGACATGTAAACTAAGACATAAAATAGCAAAACAGGAACGACCTTTTTTTCCCTGAAATATCATGGCGTACTTTACCATTGGGTTAACGTCAATTTTAGCAAAACTAAAATTTTTCTGACTTGCGTTTCTGCCACAAACCTGACTAAACAACTGCACGTCTACCAAGCACCCTAAGTTTTATTCATATTTGATATAAGAGATGGATTAGGCTATATTAATTATTTGCAAGATGTTGTCACAGATATCGAACAAATATTAGAAAATGATCTCTTCTCTTTACATGCCGATAACAAACAGAGTCACTCAGCCACCCACGGTAAGCGGACTCATTTGGTTTTGCGTTGTTCGATTGATGAATACGGGATATGACAGATGGTTTAAATTATTTTAATCTTTCCTTATTTGGTGTTGTTATAGGCGCTTCAATTGATTGTAAGAGATGAACAGGTTTCATTTGCGCACATTTCAGAACCGTCCACCAAGCATTTTAGACAAATTAATGGTGTTACAAATGAGGTACGACGAGTTTTTCTATCAATGGTTGCTTTTAGTAAAGGAGGATACTGATGCAATGCCTCGATCACTATGGGGTTAATTCAGCAGTGCAATACACTTGACGACATAGGAGAGAAGCATAGAAGCTGAATACATTGCCTATGTTTATATCCATTACGCTAAAAGAAGGTTAGAGGTTCCTGTTATTATTTTTTTATTAACTATGATTTTTTAAAACTTAGCTTGCCAATGAAAAAGTACAGTTAAGCTCCTAAAATAACCTCATAAGGCGGTTAAATGACCTGGTCTTTTAAAACTTAGTTTGCCAGTGAAAAAGTACAGTAAAAGCTCTTAAAACAGCTTCATAAGCCGGTTAAATAACCTGATACAAACACCCCCTTGGATATCAGGTGCGCATTTTGGATCCCTTTTATGATAGTGGTTGTTCTTCATTTGAATGCAAGTCTGAGTTGAAGTAAAAACCAATGTGACCAACATCAACTAAACTGTTTAGCCAACCCGTTTCAGTTCCTGCAATTTTAGGTAATTTGATTCTTTATGCGACCAACTAACTGTCCAGACCTCAGTAAGCCGAAAAGGCAATTATCGTGGGTAACTTACAGTTATCAGTGAGTCATATAATGGCCTTTTGCTTTAGCATCTATGGAGTACAAAATTAAAGGGGAAATGCAAGGAAGTTATTATGGGTAACCTACAGTTATCAGTAAGTTTGTTATGCCCTATTTATAATATAGCTTGAGAGTTTATTCTTATTCCTGAATTTTTTTTCTCTCCTAAATGTACTGATGTCAGCCGTGCCACAACCTCTTCACAATGAACACAGACGAGCGTGTTCTTATGGTGAGGTAAGCTGTGCAATTGCAAAGGAAGGATGTCGATGATAGAGCTCGAGTTACCCAGTCTGCGGGTCAGGTAAATTGTACATGCTTACTATTTTTCTTTTAGTCTTTTCATGTTTTAATATCATAATTTTTGTAGTTTTCATTTTGGGTTTTTTGTGAAGTTATCTTTCTGAAGTAATTGTTTGATTGTTTAGAGTGTTTGTGTTAACTAAAAGCAAAAATACATAAAGAGAACGGTTGACCCTAGTTCTCTGTCCCCATGGAGAAATCCGGCCGCCACCTCTTCCATTCTTTTCCGGCCAATACAGGCCTATAATCGCCTCTCTACCTCTATAGGTATGCAATCAATTTATAGGTTTGTGTTCTTTCTAAGAGGTGGTGTGATTTCTTCATTGATTTGCGCAAACCCTTACCGTTCTTTGATCGTTATTGGTCTTTTAGGGTTTCGATTATAGTCTTGTTATCACATCTATAAAACCTTTTTTAGGGTTTTATAGCTTGTTGATTTTATGCTTGTACTGTTCTCGTATGGCTATCTGGTGAGATCTTTTCTGAATGGGTACGAGTGGGGTGGTTACGAGCGTTATTGCTATATCTTTTTGATGATTGATTCAGATTGACGCTATTAAAGATAACTGAAACCCTAATTTTTAGGGTTTGGTTTTTTTTATATACGATCTGGTGGTTAACCCTCTGTTTCCACTATGAAGTCGATGTTGATGTCGGGTGTGGTTGTGGTTTTGTTTTGTGATCGTGGGTTTGGGGGAGATGACTGTCGACGTATGATCGTCGTGTGGATCTAGGATTGTTGTGGTTGGAATTTAGGGTTTGTCGTTAACCCTTATTTGTTTGCTGTTCGTTCTTTCAAGTGGTTCGATTTCATTATAATCAAGTTTATCTTGTAATTTTTTCTGGGGATCTGCTGCTGTTCGGATAGTGATGGAAGTTAAGTTGAAGGGTCTTGTTCAAAACCCTTATCCTATTTCTTTGACATGGTTATTTGGTACAAGGTGAAGCAGGTCGTGTTTGTTTGGTCTTTATCTACATGTGACTTGCTTCGACGATGAGGGTCTTTACACCATTTCAGTTTGTACCTTTGGTTTTATATTTGTAAGTTCCGAGCTTTGATGTCAATTTCAGAATGGAGTATTGTTTATTATTTTCATGCTGGTTACAAACTGGGGTGGAGGCTAGGATTTCTGAAGGATATTAAAGCTGGATTTGGAAGTTGAAGATGCTCGTGTGATTTGGTTAGGGCTTCTTCATGTGTTTTCAAGCTTTGATGTTGATGTCAGATGTGCCTTATGTTATATATGAGTTTTTTCTGGATCGCATGGAAGTTGACTGGAAGTACTATAATGACTATGGCTCAGTTGTTCCTGAGTAATTCTAGCGTTTAATACACATTTTATATCTTATTGTATAGTCATTGTAGTTGTAAGTTATAAGAATGGTCTATCATTCTTATATAGTGGTTACTATAAGTTGCACATGTTGTGCATTTTTTGTCGCCCTGATCGGGCTGAGGGCATGGGATTCACCCATGTCAATTGTACTCAAATGTTTTTGGTGTAATTGAATTTTACCAGGGTGCAGGATTACTCCCCTTTACCCAAAAAATAGAGTGTTTGTGTTAGCTTATTTTATGAGGATTATAGGCTTATTTGGAAAGCCTGTCAACTTCAGCTTATTGGCTTAGGCCACTTCCAAAATCAAAATAAGCCCATAAGCTTGATAAATAAGCTAAAAGTAAGAAATATTGCTATTAAAAGTGAGCCTTCAAAGCATATGGGAAATAAACCCGGTCCCATTTCATCTCTTATGGGTCAAACGTGTAGACTATGAAAAAAAAAACTAATGGAAACATGTCAAACTATAAAACGGTTGAATCTCCCAGGTCATGTCCGACACGCTGATAATTTATAGTCAAAAGAATTTAAAAAATGGACAAAAAATGTTTCATCAACTCGACAACCAGAAGTGTATCAAAATACTCATTTTTAGCAGATATCGGTTTGGCAGAACCAAACGACATATGAACCACTATTTTCTAAATTGGTTATTCTTTACCTGTAAATAAATCATAAGCAGATAACATTATACAATCGTGGATCTCAAACCACACACAGTTGCATGTACCATGCCTAAATCACCTTTCGTGTTTAACCCTAAATTTACATTCTTAGGTTGATAAAGATTTTACCTTATACTTTAATGCTTATATATTAATGATAGCTTTATTGTAACAGGTACACTATTAGCCCATACCTAAACTCCATCAATGACAGAACAAAACAGCAAATGGCCTGACCAAACAAACACTGCATAGCCGCAATACGATGACAATGGGACAACAGCTTACAACATTCTTGAAAAGACATGTATGTTCTATCAAATTACTTTTGCATGATACAGCTTAATTTGTTAAATAGTAGTACGTAAATAAAAACACCATATAATAAAACATACATGATCTTGGAATTTATTGAGTTTTCATTGAAATATTCCCACCATCCTCAAAATTCCCAACAAACCCTAAACCCAAAATACATTTCCATACCCACTGAAACAAACCATAGCATCAGTACACCATCTACTTCAACTTTTCAATGAATGCCAAAAGATGCGCTGCCTGCTTCTGTTTGTTCATAAGATTCACCAAGATCCTTGACGCTTCTGTCAAGTCTTCTGTTTGCAACTTGGTGAGCTCCGAAATACTTTGGGAACAGGAATCAAAACCGAACAAGAGTTCCAGCTCTTCAATCACAAAATCCCTCTCAGCCACACGCGACCTTATTTCTGCAGCCTTTTTCCTTAGTTCTGCTTCATCCAATAGTATCACAGTCACCTCCCTTTGAAAATGTACAATCATCATATCTCTAACCAAACTTGACCAGCAGCAGCAGCTAATTCTGTGGAAAACTAGAAGGGGGGTTGAATAGTTTTCCCTCTTCTTCGTTTATAAAAGGTATGTTTCAAAATCTTCAATTAAAGTTTTCATTCTTAAAATCTTAAAATGTTTTGTATCAAATTATCTATTAAGTTAAACTCAATATGAGAAGGGTGAATAATAATCTATTAGACTATATCATATAGTTATATACACAATTACAATATTAACTTGTAACTATAACACAATCAATCATCATGACAATATAAGCAACAATCAACACATATTTGCAAGCATAGATATAAAGCAATAAATGCAAGAATAAAAGTAAAGAGTAAGGAAAAGAAAATGCAAACCGGACACGGAGATTTATAGTGGTTCGGCACGAAGCACCTCTTCGTCCTACTCCACTCCCCGAGTACCACACTCGAGAGTTACTTCACAAATCAACATGCTCCTTCATGGCGGAACAAACCGTACACAAGCTTACACCAAGTTTAGCGACACTAAGCGGAATGTCGAGTCCTAATCCTAGCTAGAACCAATCTACCAAGGCCCACGTAGCCACATGAACAAGCACTCTTGTCCCACTTAGATCGACACACGATCTAAGCCTTCACATGAACGAGCACTCCCGTTCACTTGTATCTTCACCCGACTCAAGCCTTCACACTAAGACATACTTGGATCTTCACCCAATCCAAGCCTTCACACGAATAACATACTTGGTTCTTCACCCAAACCAAGCCTTCACATGAACAAAATAGTAACATACTTGGTTCTTCACCCAAACCAAGCCTTCACTCTTTGACACACTTGGTTCTTCACCCGAACCAAGCCTTCACATACTAGACATACGAATTGACCTAATCTACACACAATCACCTACGAACTTATAGATCGTCCGAATCTTCCCTATTACAATGAGACTCTAGACTTACATTTTCCTAGTCTAGTTACAAGATGAAACTACTTGTGTGTGTTTTTCTTTCTTGGATGATCAACCTTGAATGATGAACATGTGCATGGTATTTATAGGCTTCACCCTTGGAGACCAAGTAAAGCATCTTGGAATATGCCAAAGAATATTCCAAAGCATAAGGAATATGCCAAAGAATATTCCATAGCATAAGGCATATGTCAAAGAATATTCCAAAGCATAAGGAATATGCCAAAGAATATTCCATAGCATAAAGAATATCCCAAAGAATATTCCATCCATTTCCCTCCTAAATTCAAAATTTGAATTTTGAATTTTTCCTTTTCCCTCCATGTTCTAGAAGCTTTTAGGAGGTCTTGATGGGCCTTGTTGGGCCGGTTATTATTGGGCCCCGAATGGGCTTGTTTGTATGCTTGGCCCGATCCATTTAGCCGATCCAATTAAGTAAGTCCATAGGTATAATTCTTGTATGCTTGGCCCGATCTATGTGTGAACAAGTAACTTGTGCACTTTACATTATGTATTACAAGTTACGTGTTTGTCATCATTAAAACATAAAGACATTGTATAGATTAAACGTCGTAACGTTTGCACTAACAATCTCCCCCTTTTTGATGATGACAAATATGTAAACCGTAACTCATAGTAAAGTGTATAAGTTACTAGTTTACACTCATCTCTTCCCCTTTTGTTGAAGCAAAAAGGTGTCCCCTAATGTAGATGGCTTGAGGAAGACTTGAGTAAATAGAATGAAAGATGATCCCCAAAAGTATTAGAAAATCCCGAACCCCATCATTAAAAGAATTGAGCATGCGTCATCCTAGTGAATCCTTGCTCCTAACGCCATTGTTTAACAAACTTGTTGGGAATAAAATGCACAAAGTAAAGAGTCTGCCTGAAGAGCCTGCTAATGAAAGTTAAGCCTGCTTCTTCAGTTCTGCTGATGATGAAGATATACTACCAGTACCTTCTGGGTAAGAAGGTACTGCTAGTTAAAGAAGGTCCTGCCAGTTTTCACGACAAGTTGCTATATTTTAATTAGAGATATTTACTTGTATTATTAGTCTTTGTACAAAGTTATACGTTAAGTAGAAGTAGTACAGAAGTCTCAGTAGATACAATGGAGTGTTTTACCTTGAAAGGTGTAATATTAGGATAAGATAAACCTCTAGTATATTATATTAAGCAACTTGACCACTTGTAATAAGGGCTCCTTATACTATAAAAGGAACCCTTAATACACCTTCTTAGAATAGAACTTGCATATCTTTTCATACAGCTTTCATAGCTTTCCCATGCATAACTTCTATCTTTAACCTTTTCACGTATCAAAGATTCAAGGTTACACTTGTAATCCTGGTGATAGTTTAGATCACCCGTATTATTTCATCAATAATATTGAATCGTTTTGTGTTATTCTTGTTGTGCTCATTCTCTTTTACTTATTCACCACCTTTGTTCCTTTAGTGTGTTTTAGTAAATTCCGCGTGCTAACTCACATTCATTCATAAATATCCTAAACACATTACTGAGATTAACATCTCAAGTGTTTGCACAATTAATAAACAATCCTTCCACAAGTGGTATCAGAGCAAGGCTGATATTTACGACATAAAAGAACAAAGCAAAAATGGATGTTGAGCACATTCAAACCAATGTGGCTGCAAAACTTCCATTACTCAAACAGAATGAGTTTGAAATGTGGAGACTAAGGGTTGAACAATACTTCCAAGTGCAAGACTATGCACTTTGGGAGATCATTGAAGAAGGAAACTCATTTAAACCAGCAACCACCACCTCCACAGTAAATGATGCACTTGTCACAACTGTGCAAGTAAATCCAATAACTGCTGAAGAAAGAATTCAAAAGAGAAATGATCTTAAAGCCAGGAGTATGCTTCTCATGTCTATTCCAAATGACCAGCTTCTAGTCTTTAGCAAATACAACTGTGCTAAAACCCTTTTTCAAGCTATTGTGGCTAGATTTGGTGGTAATGATGCCACCAAGAAAACCCAGAAAACACTTTTAAAACAACAGTTTGAAAACTTTTCAGCCACACCAAATGAGTCTTTGGACAGCATGTTCAATAGACTACAAAAGCTTTCTAGTCAGTTAGCCATTCATGAAGTGATAATATCTCAAGAAGACTTAAACTCCAAATTCCTTAGAAGTCTACCCTCTGAATGGGCCATGCATGTCATTGTCTGGAAAAACAAACCAGATATTGATTCCATGAGTCTCAATGATCTTTACAGCAACTTCAAGATAGTAGAGCATGAACTAAAGAAGTCTACTAGTTCAAGCTCAGGAAATATGGCATTTATGTCATCTCATGGTACTACCAAGAAAGTTGATGAAGAAAAAGATGGTGGAGAAGAAGGTACTGCCAACACAAATTTTGGTACTGCCAGTACTTCCAGCAGTACCAAAACCATTTTAGATGAAACAATTGGTTGTGCTTTCCTAACATCACAACACAGTGGTTCCACATTGACCTTTGAAGATCTTCAAGAGATCAGTGATGATGATCTTGAAGAAATGGACATAAAATGGCAACTTTCACTTCTTAGCATGAGGGCTAAGAAATATTTGATGAGGACTGGAAAGAAGATTGTCATCAATGGCAATGAACCTGCTGGGTATGACAAATCTAAAGTGGAGTGTTACAACTGCCACATGAAGGGTCACTACTCAAGAGAATGTAGAAGACCAAAGAAGCAGGGTGATAAGGGAAGAGGTTTTGAGAACAAGAACAGGGGAAACAATGAGAACAAGAGCAAGGAAGTGGACATCACTGAAACAAAAGCTATGGTAGCCATTGATGGGCTGGGTTTTGATTGGAGCTTTATGGGTGAAGAAGAGTCATCCTCAAATGAAATGGCTTTAATGGCTCTCTCCAATCCTGAGGTACAAATTACTAAATGTTCTGCTACTTGTGAAGTTTTTAAAGAACTAGAAATCTTAAGAAAACTTTATGATGAGCTAAAAGAAGAACAAAGAAAAACTCATCAAGACCTAGTTAATCATAAGTGTGGTATGTCCAAACTTGAGAAACAGATAATTCACTTTAGAGAAAATGAACTCACCTTTTCTGACACAAAAGCTATTCTTAATAGAGACATATTTCTTAAAGATGCTGAAATAAACCTGTTAAGAACTGAGTTTGCTAAAGTGAAACAAGCAAAAGATAATATTCAACTAACTGTTACAACATTAGAAAATGCTTCTTCTTGTACTAAAAGTATAGTTGAGAACCAAATGAACAAGAAAATCAAATCTGGGATTGGATACAACACATGTCCTCCTCCTTACAGAGGAATTCCTTGTCCCCCAGGTTTAGATCTTGCTGAATCAGGTTTACATGAGCTCACAAATAAACCACTAGAAAAAGTAAAACCTGTAGAAAATAGTGAACCTTTTGAGAGTACAAGTAATACTTCTCTCTCCAAAGAAAAGGTGCTCACTGATAAGAGCTCAGATGTTACAACTGTTGAAGGTTGTACATCTGATGAGAATAGAAAAGAGACTGTTTCTAAGAAAGGAAACAAAGTAGGACCAATCAGTCCTAAAAGTATCAAAAAGACTAAAGTTGTTCTAAAAACTGTTGAATGTTGTGCTAAATGTAATAGCAAACCTAGAGGTAGTCAGAGAAATTGGAACAATCTTAAGTCACATCAACTTGGTGATAACTTTGTTTTGTACAATAAGGCATGCTATTACTGTGGTAGTTTTAATCATACTCATGCTTATTGTAACAATTGGGTTTCTGGGAGTACATCAAGGTCTAAAACAAGTAAAACAAACCCCAGAAAAGGTTCTGTGAAAACTAACACACCAAAAGTTAATCATACTGTTAGACCAAATGAGCCTGTTTACCCAAAATTCACTACTAAGGGTGCAAGTAATACTTTCAAACATACACCAAAAGTTGTGAAAAGTCATATTGAAAGAAATTTTGTGGAGAAAACACAAGACTGGAAACCAAAACCAAAAGGTTCTGCTAGACCATATGGTCCTGCTAGACCAAATGGTACTGCCAAATTTGGTACTGACAGACCAAAAACCACAAAATGTGTCAAAAATGAAAATGCTGTTAAGTCCTCAGCATGTTGGATTTGGAGACCACTCCAACCAAATGGTGCATCAACAGTCCTAAAAAGGTTTGATTACATTGATGCACGAGGCAAACCCAAGTCAGTCATGGCTTGGGTACCCCAAAGAAACTAATATGTGTATAAATGTGCAGGAACATTCAAATGATATTGCAGATCAAGGATATGTAGATAGTGGATGTTCAAGGCACATGACAGGAAACATGTCTTACCTCACAGACTTCAAATCATTTGAAGGAGGATATGTTACCTTTGGGGGAGGAATCAAAGGAAAGATTACTGGTAAAGGTACAATTAAAACCAGTAAATTAGATTTTGAAAATGTGTATTTTGTGAAAGAACTACAGTTTAATCTCTTAAGTGTCTCACAAATGTGTGACACAAAGAACAAAGTTCTTTTTACTGACACTGAATGCATTGTACTTTCTCCTGATTTTAAAATCCCTGATGAAAGTCAGATTCTTCTTAAAATCCGTAGAAAGAACAATATGTACATTGTTGATTTAAAGAACATTGTTCCTAAAGAGAGCTTAACCTGTCTAGTAGCAAAAGCGTCATTGGATGAATCTATGCTTTGGCGTAGAAGACTTGGTCATGTAAACTTCAAAACAATCAATACAATTGCAAAATATGATTTGGTTAGAGGTTTACCCAAAAAGATTTTTCAAAATGACCAAACCTGTGTTGATTGTCTAAAAGGCAAACAACATAGAGCTTCTTGTAAGCCCAAGACCCATAACTCAATTTCTCAAGCTTTATACATGCTTCATATGGACCTCTTTGGTCCTACTTCTGTGAATAGCTTGAATGGTAAAAGATATTGTCTTGTAGTTACTGATGATTACAGTAGATTCTCTTGGGTTTTCTTTTTAAGAACTAAGGATGAAACAAGTGAGATCCTTAAGTCCTACATTACAGGGATAGAAAACCAAATTGATATGAAAGTAAAAGTAATTAGATGTGACAATGGGACAGAATTCAAGAATAGAGTTATGGATGAATTTTGCAAAGAAAAAGGAATAAAAAGAGAATATAGTGTAGCTAGAATCCCACAGCAAAATGGAGTAGCAGAAAGGAAAAATAGAACACTTATTGAGGCTGCTAGAACAATGCTAGTAGATTCTAAGTTGCCTATTTCATTTTGGGCTGAAGCAGTAGGTACTGCTTGTTATGTACAGAATAGGGTTCTTGTAATTAAACCTCATAGAAAGACTCCTTATGAACTTTTATTTGGTAGAACACCATCTCTAAGTTTTATGAGACCTTTTGGATGTCATGTCACTATTCTCAATACCAAAGATCATCTAGGAAAGTTTGAAGGAAAAGCTGATGAAGGCTACATGATAGGGTATTCTTTACAAAGTAAGGCCTATAGAGTGTATAATAAATGCACTAGGCTAGTGGAAGAAAACATGCACATAGAGTTCCAAGAGAAACTACCAAATGTTGCAGGCACTGGACCAGATTGGTGTTTTGACATTGATAAACTTTCAGAATCTATGAATTATGTGCCTGTCACAGGTACAAATACTAATGATAATGCAGGTTTTGAAGACAATGATGAAGCATCTGAGGATCAAGATTACATCTTGATGCCAATTTGGACAGGATTGGATTCATCTTCAAGTCATGGAGGGCCTTCAAATACTACAAATGAAGGTGTTGAAGATGATCATGGAACTCAAGATCAAGGGAATCAAGAAAATTCTAAAAATGGAAATGGTACTGTCAATTCACAAGATGGTACAGCCAGTTCAATAGATGGTACTGCCAGTTCACAAATTGGTCCTGCTGAACCATTAAATGTTCTATCAGATGATTCCTTACCAGAAGATATAGGGATTGGAAACCTTCCAATTTCCTATGATGTTCCTACAACACACAACCCAAGAATTCTCAAAGATCACTCCATTGAAAATGTGATTGGCAGCATTGATTCTGGTGTTAAAACAAGAACTCAAGTCTTATCTTCAGACAAAGATGGGTTTGTCCTAGCTGTGTATGAAGAAAAGAACCGTGAAGTTGCCCACATATGCCTGTTTTCATGCTTTCTCTCTCAAGTAGAACCCAAAAACATTACAAAAGCCTTAGATGATTCAAGCTGGGTTGAAGCAATGCAAGAAGAGCTACTTCAATTCAAACTGCAGAAGGTTTGGGTACTGGTTGATTTGCCCAAAGGTTACAGGGCAATTGGAACCAAATGGGTCTTCAGAAATAAGAAAGATGAAAGGGGAATAGTGATCAAAAACAAAGCCAGATTGGTGGCCCAACGGTATACTCAAGAAGAAGGAGTGGATTATGAAGAAGTTTTTGTTCCAGTTGCAAGAATTGAAGCAATTAGGCTATTCTTGGCCTATGCTTCTTTCATAGGATTCACTGTCTACCAAATGGATGTAAAAAGTGCCTTTTTATATGGTACTATTGAAGAAGAGGTGTATGTTTCTCAACCTCCAGGCTTCATTGATGCAGAATATCCAGACAAGGTGTACAAGGTTACCAAAGCTCTTTATGGTCTACACCAAGCTCCTAGAGCATGGTATGAAACATTGGCTTTCTATTTATTGGAAAATGGATTTCAAAGAGGCAAGATTGATCCAACTTTGTTCATCAAAAGAACCAAGAAAGACATCTTGCTGGTGCAGATTTATGTTGATGACATTATCTTTGGATCTACAAATCAGGAATTGTGTGTAGAGTTTGAAAAACTTATGCATAGTAAGTTTGAAATGAGTTCCATGGGGGAACTTACTTTCTTTCTGGGTCTCCAAGTGAAACAATCAAATGAAGGCATATTTATCAGCCAAGATAAGTATGTAACTGAGATCTTAAGGAAATTTGGGTTTGCAGATTCAAAGGTTGCAAGTACACCAATGGATCCAGAAAAGGGGTTACACAAAGATGCTGAGGGTGAAGATGTTGATGTGCACAACTACAGATCAATGATTGGATCCCTAATGTACCTTACTTCATCAAGACCAGATATCATGTTCTCAGTATGTGTATGTGCAAGGTTTCAAGTCAATCCAAAAGTTTCTCATCTCACAGCAGTCAAAAGAATCTTCAGATACCTCAAGGGCCAGCCTAAGTTGGGTCTATGGTATCCAAGGGAATCATCTTTTGACTTGGTAGCTTACTCAGATAGTGACTATGCTGGTGCAACCCTAGACAGAAAATCCACAACTGGTGGTTGTCAATTTCTTGGCTGCAGACTCATATCATGGCAATGCAAGAAGCAAACAATGGTGGCCAACTCTACAACTGAAGCAGAATATGTTGCAAGTGCAAGTTGTTGTGGCCAAGTTCTTTGGATCCAGAATCAATTGCTTGACTATGGGTACAATTTTCTTAACACCATTATTTACATTGACAATAGCAGTACTATATGTATCATAAAAAATCCAGTTCAACATTCAAAAACAAAACACATTGAAATCAGACACCATTTCATAAGAGATTGCAATGAGAAAAGGTTAATTCAAGTTGTCAAAATTGATTCTGAAAATAATTTTGCAGACCTTCTCACCAAAGCTTTTGATTTAGGTAGGTTTAAATACCTGGTAGCAGGTATTGGTATGATAAATCTTTGAAAAACATGTGTTTTGTATATAAATAAACAAGTTCTAGCCTCTAATCATGGTACTGCTAGTTAGTCATAAGGTACTGTCAGTACAAAATTGGTACTGTTAGTTCCAAGTTTGCTCTGTTTTTGCTCATCTTGATGTTTAAATGTTAACAATGCTATAAAACAAGTGCTTTGCACTCTGTTCTTTTGGTTTACAACTAACCATTTCAGGTTACTAAAAGCTTGCTAACATAATCAGGATATGGAAATGGTAATCAGTTCACCAAGTTGTTCAAAACTTTAAGAGCTGACTAGTCCAAAGCAAACGGCTCTTGGTAAAGACTTATCAAATCCGTTGATAGCTGATAGTTTGCTAAAAACTATAAGGTAATCAGTTCACCCAGTTTCAAAAACTTAAACGAACTGACTAGTCCAAAGCAAACGGCTCTTGGTAAAGACTTATCAAATCCGTTGATAGCTGGTAGTTTGCTAAAAACTATAAGGGATATTTTCTAAAATTTCAAAGAGACTGCCAAGTTTTATTTCAAAAACAAGGTACTGGTAGTTCAAATTTTAGTACTGGTAGAGTAAAATGGTACTGCTACATAGCCGTTGAGTCTGTCAGGCTAAATTATAGCCGTTGTTTTTAAAAGGGTATTTTTGTGAATTATTCATGTTTTCCTTGAATTAAGGATATAGTTATAATAATAAAAGATCTTTTTGACCGCCTCTTCAAAATACTTATCCATAACTTTTATAGTCGGTCAAAATTCATTTCTCTCATAATCAATCCTTATCATAATTCACACTCACCTTTCATCTTCTACCAGTACAACAATAAAATCCCTCCATCGAGATCAAAATTTTCATCAAACCTTTCACCATGGCTCGTCTAAGTTTTGTCAAACGTCACAACCAATTAGCATTTTTGGAAAAGTCTGATGACAATGAAACTTTTCATCAGGCAGTGGATTTTCTAAATAATTCTTATGTCAGGTTTGCTTTACTCGTGAATCCCACTATTTTTGAATCTCAAATTTCACAATTTTGGCAAACTGCTAAACTTAATACTCTTGAGGATGGGATTCAAGAGTTAATGGTCAAAGTGGATGGTAGAACCTTGACTTTTACCGAGTCATCCATTAGAAGACATCTTCGTTTGGATGATTCAGATGGCTTTAGTCAACTACCTGATACTAAAATCTTTGAAAATTTGACAAAAATGGGGTATAATGTAACTTCTACAAAGCTTACATTTCTTAAAAAGCATTTTACCCCTCAATGGAGATTTTTGATTCATACCATCCTTCATTGTTTAAGCCGAAAGAAAACCTCATGGGAGCAATTTAGTGGTAACATGGCTGCAGCTCTCATTTGCCTGGCAACAAACAAGAAATTCAACTTTTCAAAATATATTTTTGAAGGAATGGTTAAAAATGTGGACAGTGAAACAAAGTTCTTAATGTACCCAAGGTTCATTCAGTGCCTCATAAACAAATCCAAACATTTGTTACTTCCCCCAAACAAACCTTTTAAGACTCCCAAACTTACACACAAGGTGTTTTCAAACATGAAAATTGGTTTTCAAGGAGAAGAAGTACCATTTTTTGAGGAAATGTTACCACACCATTCTGAAGAACCTGATCATTCATCACCACATCCATCATCAGTACCATCACCCACACCAACAGCACCATCAGTCACACCACCATCACCAGTACCAATACCATCTCATCAACAAACACCAACACCATCTGCAACATCACCATCATTATCACATCATAACTCACCACCTCAATCTCCTCCACAACAAAGTGTAGATGCTCAGACTATCAGGGAATTAAAGGAGCAAGTGCAGTACTTACAAACTTCTCTTGAAAGTCAAAACAAACATTTTACAGAGATCAACACCAAGTTAGTTAAGAGGGTTGAGAAATTAGAGTTAAAAGTGAAGTTGCTGAAGGGTAAAAAGTCTACTCAGTTGGTTGCTTCTAGTTCCTCAAGTTCAGATGCAGAGGGTTTGGGTCTCTCTTCCAAAAAGGGGAGGATGGGTAGTTCTGAAAATAAAGAAGAAATTCAATTTCAGTTTCATGAAGGAACTCCAGTGATTGATGAAGAGCCTGCTACTCAAGCACCAGAGCCTGCTAGCTTGAAAGATACTGCTGCTACAGATACTGCTGAAGCAAAGCAAGATACTGCTGAAGCAGAGCAAGAGCCTGCTGGTATTCAGAGGCTATTAGCTATGAATTTAAAAGGATCTGATCAAGTATCTTACAAAAGAAAGAGAGGATCACAGCCTCAGGGGAGGTTTCTTGTTTCTGATGAACAATCTGCTGCTCCAAGTCCAGTATCATCACCAAAAGACAAGGGCAAGAAAATAGTGGTTGAAGATGAACCAAAGCCTAAAAAGATGAAGCAGAAAGAACAAGTACAATTGGCTGTAGATGAAGAGTTGTCCAAAAAGCTTCATGAAGAAGAAGTATTGAGGGCTGAAGAAGAATCAAGAATGCTGCAAGAAAAGTTTGATGCTCAGCTGCAATACATCATCTCCATTGACCCAATTGTAAGAGGTGAAGCTTATACCCTGATTTGTGATGAATCTCTTAGCTCAGATGAAATGACTATCAAGCTCAATGATTTCATCACCAAGAAATACAATCAAGAGGCATTGGATGATGTCTATCAGAAAATCCAGAAGAATCAGAAGAAAGGATTCAAAATGCCACATTCTGAAGCAGATCAGAAGAAGTTCTTCATGATATATCTGAAAAGAGAAGTGAACATGAAGGATCATCAACTCAAAGGTAAATCTTTTGATGAATTGAAGCTTCTATACTTAGAGGCTTACAAAAGAAACAAAACCAGTTTTGTCATGGATACACAAGAAAGACCTTCCAAAGAAAAAAAAATGATCAGAAGGAACAAGCAGAGAAAGCAGAATTGCCTTCTGTTCAGACAAAAGAAATGGTGGTCCATGTTCCACAAATTATTTTTGCTGAACCTTTACATGCAAGGCATCCAGTCATAGATTGGGAAATCTACAATGATAAGTTTGGCAAAGCATGGAAGATAACAAGAGTTGGAAACAAGGTTGAGATTTTTAAGAACTTTGAAAATCTTCTTAGAGCATGTAACAGAATGGATTTAGTTGAATTATGGGCATTAGTTCAAGAGAAGCTGAAAACCAAGTATAAGCTAGATGCAAAGGAGCAAGAGCTATGGGTTGAGTTCAGCAGACTATATGATCCAAATCCTTCTGATACTCATTGGAAATTTCCTTACTATGATTTATCTGTTACATGGGAATACTTCAGCATGAGTCATGTTCATCATCTTTCCACTCAGAGTGGAATAGAGCTCTTTATGCTAGGAGAAAAAGAGTATCCTTTAAGCTATGAAGTATTATCAGTCTTGATCTCCAATAAGCTTTTGTGTGAAGAAGAGACTGATGCAGTCAAAAGATTGAAAGAGAGCATACTTGATCAGTATGAAAGCCTTAAGAGTCTGCCTGAAGAGCCTGCTAATGAAAGTTAAGCCTGCCTCTTCAGTTCTGCTGATGATGAAGATATACTACCAGTACCTTCTGGGTAAGAAGGTACTGCTAGTTAAAGAAGGTCCTGCCAGTTTTCACGACAAGTTGCTATATTTTAATTAGAGATATTTACTTGTATTATTAGTCTTTGTACAAAGTTATACGTTAAGTAGAAGTAGTACAGAAGTCTCAGTAGATACAATGGAGTGTTTTACCTTGAAAGGTGTAATATTAGGATAAGATAAACCTCTAGTATATTATATTAAGCAACTTGACCACTTGTAATAAGGGCTCCTTATACTATAAAAGGAACCCTGAATACACCTTCTTAGAATAGAACTTGCATATCTTTTCATACAGCTTTCATAGCTTTCCCATGCATAACTTCTATCTTTAACCTTTTCACGTATCAAAGATTCAAGGTTACACTTGTAATCCTGGTGATAGTTTAGATCACCCGTATTATTTCATCAATAATATTGAATCGTTTTGTGTTATTCTTGTTGTGCTCATTCTCTTTTACTTATTCACCACCTTTGTTCCTTTAGTGTGTTTTAGTAAATTCCGCGTGCTAACTCACATTCATTCATAAATATCCTAAACACGTTACTGAGATTAACATCTCAAGTGTTTGCACAATTAATAAACAATCCTTCCACAAAACTCCGAACTAAGTACCCAACTACTTTCGAGCTCCCCCTAGCTCATTGCATCCTTATTGACTTTAGCATATCCATAAACTCCCCCTAGCTTATTGCATCCTTCTTAACCTACATCAAGGGTTAGTTTAAAACAACAAATGCTCCCCCTTGGTGTATGCTCAAAACTAGTTTTGCCTACCAAAGAGTCGAGCGATGAAGTAATCCTTCAAAATAAAGTTAGTAGACAAGTGCAACTATATATAATGATGATGATAGATATATGCATGATACTAATAGGGGAACAATATATGGACGTAATAGGTATATGCACTAAAAATATGACACATGCAATTATTGTTTTAAAAAACAACCTAAATTCCAAAAAAAATTAGAACCTAATGCAAAGATTAGAACCTAGGAAAATGTAGGATAATGAGGAGGGATGAGCGTGAATGTAAAGGGAAGGTGATGACAAAGGGTTGACAATTATGGTTTAGATTAATATATCGTTTGACAAGGGTGGATGATAAGGAATCATGGGATTTTTAGGTATTTTGTTGGTTGACGACCGAAGGTGGATATGTGAAATGAGGTGGTGATGAGTCGACAACACTTGAAGCTTATATTTCTTCATTGTGTTCTTCACTTGCTAGAAAGTGGAAATGACTCATTTCGTAATGAAATTCACTTGGATGAGGTGGTGATAACTTGACAACACTTGAAGCTTGGATATCTTCTTTGTGTTCTTCACTTGCTAGAAAGTGGAAATGACTCATTTCGTAATGAAATTCACTTGGATGAGGTGGTGATATCTTGACAACACTTGAAGCTTGGATATCTTCTTTGTGTTCTTCACTTGCTAGAAAGTGGAAAGGATGCATTTCGTAATGAAATTCACTTGACTTTCAGGGATTTAAGTTTTGGTGGTGATGGCGTACTTAGTAGAATGTAGGGAATGGTGACATGGTTGAATCTTCTTGTGAAGATGGGAAATGAGGATCAAGTGGAGATGACTAGGTGGCAGCCGAAGAGTGATGTTCAAGGAAGGAATTTCTTGGGTAGGAGGTGGTGATGGAGACAATTGTGAGTTGATATATTCTTTGATGGATGGAGTGGTGTCGTCTTCATTAGTAAGGTCAATGAAGAGTTGTTTTGATGGTATGATGACAAGTTTTTGTTGGAGATGGTGGTTCTTGATGGAGGTGACAAGTGGGTGTTGATATAGTCATTGATTTGTGATGATGATGATGGTATGGAGGAGGTAGAGGTTTCTTGAGTTGATGGTGTTGTCTTGTGTTAACTCAATGAGGAGTGGTTTAGGAGGTATGGTATTGATTCTTGGTTTCTTTGAGGACATGGAAAAGGTGGATGACTCGAGAATGGTAGTACAAAGGATGACTCGGTTTTGGGTGTGAGGTAGAAGGATATATGTGAGTGAGTGTGATTTCCCTTCCCATTAAATTCATGCTCATCCGGATATATTTTGAGACTAATATGACCTATCGGATTATGACACTAAGGTTCTCATGAAATGAGGGTGTAGGATCTAAAGGTAAGAAAAATATACCTAGATGAATGATACATATATAGTAAACCATGTAAAGGCATACAATCAAATCACATAGGAACAAATAATCAACTAGAAATAACATATATGCGATATGCCATAAATCTAGAAATGAAAGTATCAAATGAGAAACAAAGTTCATAAAAGTAAACTAGCGTTAGGTATATTTAGGAAGAGCAATTTAATCAAGTTGGAGAATGAGTATGAGACTATTACTAGTGGTGCTCAATTCAGGCTAAACACGACCATTTTTACGGGTTACACACACCCAACTTCTCACATAGAACAATTCAACCGTTAGGTTAAATTGAATTTCTAGTCAATAGATTCTCCAGTAGTCATTCTCTTTTTAGAAGAAATTTAGTTCCTAAATTTACCTATCGAAGAGTACCAAATATGAAGTTTGCTTGATTCACTAATGCTTGGCTTAATGTGACTCAAACATCATGTTTTAATGAAGGTAAGTCTATATGATATATTTTACTCACTATCCCAATAGAGATGTGTTAAATTTTTAGATAAGAGTAAACGCAATGTTTTAATCTTTTGTTCATGATTAACCGGTTATTTGGTTTTGATGGCATATTACTTGATTAAATAAATGCGCTTGATTTAAGAATGCTCCTTGGCATATCTTGAAAAATGAATCCCATTAAGATTATTTATCTTAAATGAGATTGTGATTCACAAATGATATCAAAACTAGACATTTATATACTCTAAAGCAAATATTATTTTCTATGATTTTTGCCAATGTTATATATCATAATTTAACTAGTATTTGAAACAAAATTATTTGTTTATGGATTGTGACAAGTTATTTTTCAATTCTAATAACTTATATTATTTCAAAAAGGAAAGTGTAGTGCATTATCTTGTAACACAACCATTCATGCTACAAAGAAAATGAAATACATAGAATATAGTGTGTATTATTCTTAAATATGTATTTTATCTTGAAGTGATGATTTTAAGTAGTGTGAGCAAAGTTTACATATGTTGTTAGTTTGCTCATGTTTGGTTTTTCGGATATGACACATTTATCCATTGCATTACAATGTAAATTGCTTGAATATTTCGGACAAAACATCCAAGTTGTCAATCCTACTTCATTGTATATTTTATAAATGTGTTTAAAATGTTATTCTAATATTTGGAACACAATTATTGGACAAGTAGATTCAATATGACATTATCAACACAAGTGTGAGTTATGATCCAATGCATACTCTTTTCATCTACAAAGGATATAACTATTTTCATATCAATCTAGTGTGATTGAGTATGTAGATTCAAGACTATATCTTTTGTTGTAATTTGATATAATCTTGAAGCTAAACAAATAGCAATCCAATTTCTTGTCCACACTAAAAAATGTGTCAATTAGATTTGATAAATATATCAACAATAATTTGAATAATGAATTGATATAATATCAAGATCTTTCTTGACCCTCACGGACACTCATTTGAAATAAATAAACATTTTGATAGTGTGTTCCATTAATCCTAAGATTATTTATTAGTGAATGATTGAAAGTTGACTTATTATTTCATGATTGTTATATGTTTTGTTTATGTGAAAGACTCTTCATTTTTACTTATTATGAACACACTTAGATTTTGAAAATACCTTTTCTTTTATATAACTACTAATGTTTTACAATGATTCAATTTCTCTTATAAAACAACTTAAGGTAAAACAAGGTAA
Organism: Artemisia argyi; assembly: GCA_030686995.1. NCBI lineage: Eukaryota > Viridiplantae > Streptophyta > Magnoliopsida > Asterales > Asteraceae > Artemisia > Artemisia argyi. Next base: position 14,641,211 of record CM060697.1, on the reverse strand, counting down.
TTTGTTAAAAATATTTAAGCGTTTGTTGAAAATATATTAGATTGTTTGAAATACTTAGGTAACTAGATTTAACTTCATTTACAAGATGTTTAAGTAACATTAAGCCATCTATACCTATATGCAATGCAAGACTAATTATGCAAACTTAACGCAAGAAATTTAGCATAAGATCTAGTTAAGCAAAAACGGACAACTAGCTATGAACTAATAGAGTACATGACACATATGCTAAGATATTCAAATAGCTAAATTACAAATAGCAACGATTATCTAGTATGCTCTATTAACAAAATAAAATCACAAATGAGTTCACATAGCACATAAAACACTTGTCGTCGTTTTGTGTATTATATATACCAATGTTTACTTAGCTCGATTTTATTTGAAAATAAAATAGTTTCTTACTCATTTTAAAATTTAATTAAGATCAATATTTTGAAAGTGTAAATACTTAATTTTTCAAGGATATACCGACTAGGAATGCCCGACTCGAAGGAAAAGGTAAAATACAAGTTTTACGTTAAAACAAGACTCAAATTTTTTACCTCCGTGTAGTATTTTAACTTTCTGATATATTTAAGTTTGTAATGATTACTTGTAAGTATTTTTAAATGAAAGTAGACTCAATTACCTTTAAAATGCCGGGTGGCACGACTTCTACGGAGTTACGGTTATTTTTATATGATTTTTCAAATTTCTGAAAAAACTGCGAACAGACAGGCGGACCCTTAAATATTTAAGGGGGCCGCCCAGTATTTAAGAGGGCCGCCCAGACAACTAAGGGGGCCACCCATCTGGTACTCAAAATTACATTTTTTGCAAAAAATTGTTTTCTGACTTTGTGGAAAGGTGTGTAACTTTCTGATTTTAATAACGAACATATAACACTTGTTTTAAGCATAATCTTATCTCGAGCTAGTATAATTAGTGTATATAATATCAAAACTAATACAAGTTAATCAACAAAACACTTTTCATATTTAATCCTCCTTAATGGGTAATTTGATACATGGATCGTACTCAATTTTTAAAACCATTTGTTTTGAAAATTAGAGCGACCTGGCTCTGGTACCAATTGTGGAAAACTAGAAGGGGGGTTGAATAGTTTTCCCTCTTCTTCGTTTATAAAAGGTTTGTTTCAAAATCTTCAATTAAAGTTTTCCTTCTTAAAATCTTAAAATGTTTTGTATCAAATTATCTATTAAGTTAAACTCAATATGAGAAGGGTGAATAATAATCTATTAGACTATATCATATAGTTATATACACAATTACAATATTAACTTGTAACTATAAAACAATCAATCATCATGACAATATAAGCAACAATCAACACATATTTGCAAGCATAGATATAAAGCGATAAATGCAAGAATAAAAGTAAAGAGTAAGGAAAAGAAAACGCAAACCGGACACGGAGATTTATAGCGGTTCGGCACGAAGCACCTCTTCGTCCTACTCCACTCCCCGAGTACCACACTCGAGAGTTACTTCACAAATCAACATGCTCCTTTATGGCGGAACAAACCGTACACAAGCTTACACCAAGTTTAGCGACACTAAGCGGAATGTCGAGTCCTAATCCTAGCTAGAACCAATCTACCAAGGCCCACGTGGCCACACGAACAAGCACTCTTGTCCCACTTAGATCGACACACGATCTAAGCCTTCACACGAACGAGCACTCCCGTTCACTTGTATCTTCACCCGACTCAAGCCTTCACACTAAGACATACTTGGATCTTCACCCAATCCAATCCTTCACACGAATAACATACTTGGTTCTTCACCCAAACCAAGCCTTCACATGAACAAAATAGTAACATACTTGGCTCTTCACCCAAACCAAGCCTTCACTCTTTGACACACTTGGTTCTTCACCCGAACCAAGCCTTCACATACTAGACATACGAATTGACCTAATCTACACACAATCACCTACGGACTTATAGATCGTCCGAATCTTCCCTATTACAATGAGACTCTAGACTTACATTTTCCTAGTCTAGTTACAAGATGAAACTACTTGTGTGTGTTTTTCTTTCTTGGATGATCAACCTTGAATGATGAACATGTGCATGGTATTTATAGGCTTCACCCTTGGAGACCAAGTAAAGCATCTTGGAATATGCCAAAGAATATTCCAAAGCATAAGGAATATGCCAAAGAATATTTCATAGCATAAGGCATATGCCAAAGAATATTCCAAAGCATAAGGAATATGCCAAAGAATATTCCATAGCATAAAGAATATCCCAAAGAATATTCCATCCATTTCCCTCCTAAATTCAAAATTTGAATTTTGAATTTTTCCTTTTCTCTCCATGTTCTAGAAGCTTTTAGGAGGTCTTAATGGGCCTTGTTGGGCCGGTTATTATTGGGCCCCGAATGGGCTTGTTTGTATGCTTGGCCCGATCCATTTAAACACCAAGTAATTATTATTTCTCTTTCCCATGCATTAACAAACCATAACTCTGCAACCTTTCGCATACCATTACCAGTTTGACCAAATTTAATACAGAAAAAACAGGTTTGCAGAAAAAAAATGACAAAAGAAAACAGAAGGAAATATATATATATATATATATATATATATATATATATATATATATATATATATATATATATATATAAAATAAAATTTTGTTTACATACGTTACAATGTTTCTAATTAGCTTAATTAGTTCTGCTGCTAACAAAGCCTTCTGATGGCCTGTTATACCATCTATTTTGGATATTAAACAGTCATTTGTTAAAGTTTGTTTTCTGATGGCCTGTTAGCATCTCACATATCCTCACATGTTTCTTTAGTTTTGACAATTTTAAATACTGACTCCTAGGCTTACATTGTAATTTGGAAGATAGGTAAATGTAACAGAGGAAACATGATAGTAATCTTTGGATGATTGCGTGAGATGCTAAATAGACTATTTAGGAGTATGTTTCTGACTTTTTGCTAGCCACATCATGCAAGAATTCGTTGCAAAGAAACACTCTAAAGCTACCGACTTTAGAGGTTGCAAGAAAATCTCCGTTAAATACTGACCCAGCGAGAATGTCTTAGGTTTGTACTATCAAAATCTTCTCTACATTGAACCAGCATTTAAGATACAGTGATGAGTATGCTAATTTGTACAGGTTCTTCTATCGCGGGCATAGCCAAACCATAGTGAATAACCCAGTCAGCTAAAGTAGCCATCAACAACATTTGGTAAGCTTTCGAACTCGGTAGCATCCACATTTTATGCCCTGCCAAAGTATACGGTAAGCGCAAAAACATCTAACATCATGAATTTGGTATGTGCAAAAGTCATGTGACATAGTATTTTTTTTAATGATCCAACTATTATATCATGTAATGTTACTCGACAAGCTTCTATTTTCAAAATTTATAACTTCCATACGTATGAAATTAGCAACCTTAATGGTTGGATGCTAATGCATACCAGTTAAATAAGTCATACATTTAAATTATTTTATGCATGTTGGTAAATTCAACTCCATAAAAGCCTCTGATCATTGGTAGAGTGCTTTTTACCAAAGAAAAGTGCGAAACAAAAGAGAATGGTGTGACAAGAAATTTTGTGAATATTACTTTTACGCATTATCCTCTTTTGTGGAGCTGGAGTTAAAAATATGCGAAAATATATTTTCGATTAAAACGTGACGAATGCGCTCATTAAAAATCGCATGTTTAACTATTTTTGCTGACCTTCACCTAAAAAACATCCAGGTTGCTTGCCGTTGTTTTTGCCGTTGGTTTGGCCCATTGATTACTGTCCAAGCATCCTTGCATATACTCATCTTAATAATCCGTTCCTATTGCTTTTGTTATACACAAAAGAAACACGTAAACCTAGAATATTCCTTAACCCTCGCTTCAAGCCCTCCATTGTGTTCTGTTGTGAATGAAGAGCCGATCAATATGTACGGTTTGAGCCGAGGGTTTAGCAATGTTGTAGGTTTACGTGTGTCTTTTTTGTATAACAAACAATGGAGGCGAATCATTAAGATGAGTATATGTGAGGATGATTAGGTAATAAACGATGGCCTAATGTAAATAGTAGCCAATGAGTTACCTGCAAAAACACGGTATTGTATCCCTCATGATGAGTTTATCAGGAATTGACCACGTGAGGATTAGGTTTAAGCTGCCGGATTGCTTTTTTGTCATGCGCATCATGTAAGGCCGATTTAATCATCTAACCATCAAGCTGTTAACCTTAATCATATCTGCTTTCACGTAGTCGCTTTGTTCCATATACAATATAGTTGCTAATTCATGCTATAATAATGCTTTTTAAACCACTTCTATTACAGGTATAAATGAAAGCCATATAATGTGCATGTGTCTGGAAGCAATCAAAAGAAGTCGCCTACGTTTTGCATCAATAAATTACAGATGAATCATGCATCCAAGCGTGATAGGCAGCTGCACAAGAAAGGGTTCATTAATGAGATTGTTGCCTGCGACACTCCAAGTGTATCTGTTATTAATGCTGATGATGCTGCAAACGTGGCCGCTGAACATCGCGTATCTGAACAAAAGCATTCCATTTGTTGTGCAACTAATTTTGGCTTACATATTCCTGCTATATATCCAACTTATTATCATACAACTTTAACTGCTTAAACATTTTCAGTTATCTATTTTGCAACTGAATTTGGATTACATATTCCTGCGATCTATTTGGCTTACCTAGAATGCCCCGAATAACATGTTCTTTATTTAGTTACATTTATCACTACCGTTATTGGCTTTTTGTAAATCGTTTGATCTTTATGAAAATCCCCAAGCAATGTTGCCAGTGACAAAGGTCAATTTATCTTTTTGAAGCAAGTTGAAACCCAAAAACCTCATACGATGACGAGGTAATATTAAAAAATAACATAGCATTATCATTAAAAATAACAACAAGAAACTACCTATAAATATTAATCACACGGTATCGCTATTACTTAAATTACTAACAATTGTTACCGATACAAAGTTTAGTTCTTTACCATATTTCCGCTTTATTCTAAATAACATTATTTTCAACTATTTCATATTACGACGGCTAAATAGTCTACTATATTTACGCAAAATCACCTTTACCGAAAAACAGGACCACCCGCAACGCGGCGGACCGCAGCCATTCTCGTATTAATACAATTTGCACATCCCTAGTTGGTATTCAGAAAAAGCTTCATTTCAGTCAATGCTAATTTATTGTTTTAATTGAATGAAAATTGTATAAGAAAAAGTCGTACCACGGGGAGGTCAGAACATGTTAGGCACTACTATACTATCCATTGGCACATATTAGATATTTAACAATCTAATTATAACACCCCGCCTTATAGACCACAATATTGTCCGCTTTGCCCGAAGGCTCACGGCTTTGCTTTTGTGGCCCTCATGTGAAGACTTCCCGGCAGGTCACCCAAGCCAGTACTACTCTCACGTGAAGGCATCACCCAAGGCCGTCACATGAAGGCTTCATCCAACTTATGATTTGTTGTAATGGCTCTCTCCATAATTCCTTGGCAAACTAGGTCGCATTTCCTATTGGCCTCACTAAAACTAGATCTTAAACATGGAGGTTGTTCATAAGAATCTATCCTAGGTGAAGGCTCATATGATTCATAGGTGTCTCTAAATGAGGTATTTTGAACTCTTTGGTGTATTAGCCGCTCAACCCTATCTTGCAATCTTAGAAGTCTAAGTGTAAAGTCCATTTGAAGCAAATTACAAACAAAATCACAAAGAAAAGATAGACTACGAGAAAGCTACAAAAGAAAAAAAATCTCACTTGATAGGAATCTAATGAGTAGACCTAATAAAAATCAAATTCAACCTAAACAATAACTATTCCCCGGGCTGCGGCGCCAAAAACTTGATACGTGGGAATCGCACCAGGCTTTACCTCTCAAGGGATCTTGAGAAGCTTACAACCCCCACTAGGCAGTGTACTTGATCGTTGTAGTATAGTATAGTGACAAGTACCGGGGGATTGATCGTTCAGCTAGGAATAGTGTCGTTAGGATTGAAATTAATCTAACTAGGTCTAAAGGTGAAGGATGATTCTTTTTATGTTTTTATATTTTATGAAAAGCAAGTAAAAATCTCGGGTATTGGGAGAGTGGGCGGAATTAGTTGCTAATCAACTAACCCAAAAGCTACTAATTAATCTAATAAACAAGAAAACTAAACTAAGGTTCTACAAGATAAGTGAAGCATGTCTACCCATGATATGTTACTCCTTGCTAGCTATCCAATTCTACCTATTGAATTATACACCTTGTTTTAATTGACGGGTTGTATTCCTTAATACCATTCATGGGGTGGCGTACTTACTTCCCCAATCCTATAAGCTCCTACTTCACTCCTATGTCGAGCCGGCTAAGAAGCTCCTAACATGGGATCACTAGAATTCGCTCATGCATTAAATACAACCATAAAAACCTAGTACACATCGGCTCATGTTTCTTAAGACGTTCAAGCATGTTACCCTATGGAAGTCTGCTAGTTTTCTTAAGCCTAACATCGAATTCATTCAACCAAAACAAGAATCAATAGGAAACAAGAATTATAAACTAAACCAACTAGATCTATTGAAGTTGTCACGCCTTAATTGATGGAGATAGGCACACACATCAACAAGCCCTCATTGATGGAGATAGACACAACATCAACAAGAAATCAATGAGATCTAATCAATTATACACAAGTTTCACACAATCATAAGTAGACACAAGGTGAATTAGCAAAACATAATCAAATAAGGACAATCAACAATAATAATGAAAGACATAGTTGAGATAGAATCATCAAACCAATACATGATGTTTATGGAGTGATTAAAACCCTCTAAGTTGCTGGAAAAACACCCACCTAAACCCAGGAATCGACCTTAGGGTTTAGGGCTTACAAAAGTGAAGTTATGATGTTATATTTATAGGCATGTTTTCTGTCGGCCCTTCTTGACGGCGTCCGCCCGTTACTCTTGATGCCGTCATGACCATTTTTTCACCAAATTGTAGATCTCTTCGTCCTCTTCGCGTGGGCTTTTGAATCACCCAAATCCGAGTTCGTATGCAAAAGTTATGACCAAAACAATATCAGCTACTTCGCGCGCAAGTTTTGACAAGTTAACACGTGACGGCCTTGGGTGACGCCTTCACGTTCTCTCTGGGCCGTCACCACTTTTACTCTTGACGCCATCACCAAAATGCTCTTGACGCCATCACCTACTGTTCCCAGCTTGGAAAATTAAGTCTTTGGCGTTTTCTTCACTTTTATGCTCCAAAAACGTCCAAATTGCTTCCTTTTTCAGATTTCTCTCCCAAAGTACCTAAAATCAAAAAAGGAACGATTTAGGGCAATATTTGACCAAATAAATTCAATTCCGGGCTTAAATGACCCCCTAAAAGTGGTTCATTTTTCGCCTCATCATATACCCTTACACTAGAGATTTGCTTGTCCTCAAGCAAATGCGCTTTTATTCTAGTCAAAATACAAGTTAGGGGTCATTTAACACTAATATAAAAGTAATTACAACAAATAATCGTTCCACTAAAGACCAAAGACAAGCACGGAGGTCATACACTAGCATCTCACAAATAGTGTTTAGATACTCACATCTCTCGGGTGTAATAAAGTATAAATTACAATATGGAAACGGAAGATATCTCTCACTACCTGTCATAGCAAAATAGATTACCATAGGCTTGGGAAAGGATCAAACCTCCACCACATGGCGTAAGCACCTAGGATAAACTATCAAAGAGGTCTTTTTATAGGGTTGTAACGTTAGGTGTAGGGATATGAAATACACGGTTATGTTGGATAAAGGAAGTTTTTTACTGGTGGCGAGTTAACAATCTTGGTTAATTACATGTACAATGTGGCGTTACTAAGCCAAGACTAGACTCGACTTAAGCTAATAAATGAAAAATAACAAAAACATAAAATGAACATAGAATGAAAAGGGATGGTAGTCCGTATGTTTTTTCTCTTTTTCTTTTTCTATTTTTTTTTCTTTTTTTCTTGATTTTTTCGATTTTTTTTATTTTTTATTATTATTATTTTTTTTGCATACACTCTTACCCTACCATCCAAAATAATACATCATAGGGAATGAACATTCCCCTTACACTTGAATTTTTACATACTTTACAATAAACTAATCTAATGACTCGAATCAAGAAAATCAAAACACTTGGAGTACTTTTAAGATTAACGTACATATGGGGGTAATAAATGATGTTCTTCCCCATTACTCCATAAATAAGTACTTTACCCATGAGTCCCAATCGTCCCAAAACAATATGTACAAGGATATGACTCGACTTAGCAACCATGTAATCAATTAGATAATTAACTTAGGGTTTAACAAATAACAATAATGCACTAAAGATGAGTGCATACACAGAAGGCTAAGGCGATTTGGGTGTACATTTAAGTGGGGTGTAACAAATTCTTCCTTTAAGTAAAATGCTTAAAGTTAGAAACGAAAAGATAGGCTACGAGGGTGTACTAGGGGTTTCTTGTACTAAAAATGAGTACAACGCTAAGGTGTGGGAAAAATTAGTTGACTTAACTAGCCAAGTAATATGACTTAAATGGTCAAGTAATGATGATACGGGTTTAACACAAGGGTGATCCTAATGCCTCTTATCATGTAGTAATTCCTACTACACGAATGTAGTCTCACTAGCGGTCTCGGGATGCATCACTAACGCAAGTTCTAGAATCTAAATGCTACCGGTACACTCATAAGCACTAATAGTATATGCTTTTCTTATCAAATCTAAAGGCGAACCTCACATATTTGGGTGGAAAATTTTTCTGAATATACGGTTATGTGCTAGTCATACAATCTCCTATCCATGAGACGCTTGCTATGGCTAAAGTTTCACTCCTAAATGTTGTAAAAAATGTTAAATTTAGCGCTAAAATTGCACTAACAAGTATTTCTCATAGTTTTATTACACATCTACTATTAAACAAAACAAACTCAAGCGAAAGTGTATATGTAAGGTATCATCATTTTACCCTCCCCTTACACTTAAGATGAACATTGTCCCCAATGTTCAAGTAAAGAATGTAAAAGTGAAAAAGTAAAAAGAATGAAATCAAATACTCCCCTGATTCGCTCGGTATGGATAATAAGGTGGCCAGGTTAGATCTTCCTCCAAGAAAATGAACAATCAAAGCTTCCCTTCCAGAATATAAATAATCTTCTTGTCATACATAACCTGTTAAACCTGAGAAAACAAACACAAAAACCCAAAGCATCAGTCCGAACAAAGAAAACTCACTACTAGATATAATTCCAGACTTAGGAATAGAAACAAAACAATTAAAGATATAATGCTTGTGGAATGAATGTTTGCAGATTTCCTGGAGTTTGTAAAACTAAAGAATTAACAAAAACTTTAAGACTCCGGTATAAACAAAACTAGCAAAATTTCCAGAATTTTACACATGACGCCGTCAGAAGTGACCTGCAGAAATCTTTATGTTAAGTTTCCGGAAAATTTCTGGAAAAACTTATGTCCTACTTCCTAGAAAACCCTGCAAAACATCATTACGACTCAATACAAGCATTTGACTCTAACAAGTACTAATACACATGTCCATTTAATATTGTTGTGGTTCATGCTCAATTTCATTCTTATAAACAAATTTGGATCTCCCTTACACTTATCTTTTGCAAAATACCTTTATATGCAATTAAGACAAAGTTAAAAACAAAATAAAGCATTTTCACAATTTACTTTGAAACATGAGCCACAAACAATAAAAATAAAACATGCATACGGAAACAAATAAAATCAATCAAACAAACAAACAAACAAACAAATAAAAACACACAAAACATGGGTTGCCTCCCAAGAAGCGCTTGTTTTTGTTCGAGTCACGAGCCTGACTCTACCCTTATTTAACGGAAATAGGGGAGGTTCTCCCTACACTTAGGATTAAGTGTGGGTGAAAGTAGCGATACACACCCTTAGGGTGTGAATATGCCACGTGAGGTGAAGGGGGTGAGTGAATGGCTTCCTTCATCCTAAAACTACCCAGATAATATTGGTTGATGGGTGGGTCGGTTCCTCTTTTGTCTCCTAGAAATATATCTAAGGATGGAAAGTTGTGTAAAGATTGAGGTTCCGGTTCATCAACACTAGGAAATTCCCTAGAACTAGGAGTAAGGTTATCACTACAAGTGTTCAAACCTATATCCTCAAGTGGTGCCTGGTCCAAGGGTTCTACCTCCATCGGAATTCCTAAAGTTTCTCCTACTTCTTCTGGGTAAGTCACGGGCGGTATGTGTGCCTCAAATGATGGTTGAGTATTTTGTGGGCTTATGTTATTGACCTCATCATTCCATGTGTTAATATCACCTATATCCTCAACATGTGTTTTATTATAATCTAACCCTAACATTCTCCCAAGTATCTCACGTGCTTCTCTAGGCATCTCAACTTCTATGTCCGAATCATAAGGATCATCCTCAATATTCTGACTGCTATATACAAATTGCCCAAGAGATTCATCATTTGTTTCTTTAGATTCATCATCATCGATCATAAAACCTAGGTCTTTTTGATCAATGTGATCATGCTCGGCTAAATCCTCCTCAATTGATTTCTTAGGTAGTGATAATAGCAAACCTAGTGCTTCATCCAACTTATGATTTGTTGCAATGGCTCTCTCCATAATTCCTTGGCAAACTAGGTCGCATTTCCTATTGGCCTCACTAAAACTAGATCTTAAACATGGAGGTTGTTCATAAGAATCTATCCTAGGTCAAGGCTCATATGATTCATAGGTGTCTCTAAATGAGGTATTTTGAACTCTTTGGTGTATTAGCCGCTCAACCCTATCTTGCAATCTTAGAAGTCTAAGTGTAAAGTCCATTTGAAGCAAATTACAAACAAAATCACAAAGAAAAGATAGACTACGAGAAAGCTACAAAAGAAAAAAAATCTCACTTGATAGGAATCTAATGAGTAGACCTAATAAAAATCAAATTCAACCTAAACAATAACTATTCCCCGGGCTGCGGCGCCAAAAACTTGATACGTGGGAATCGCACCAGGCTTTACCTCTCAAGGGATCTTGAGAAGCTTACAACCCCCACCAGGCAGTGTACCTGATCGTTGTAGTATAGTATAGTGACAAGTACCGGGGGATTGATCGTTCAGCTAGGAATAGTGTCGTTAGGATTGAAATTAATCTAACTAGGTCTAAAGGTGAAGGATGATTCTTTTTATGTTTTTATATTTTATGAAAAGCAAGTAAAAATCTCGGGTATTGGGAGAGTGGGCGGAATTAGTTGCTAATCAACTAACCCAAAAGCTACTAATTAATCTAATAAACAGGAAAACTAAACTAAGGTTCTACAAGATAAGTGAAGCATGTCTACCCATGATATGTTACTCCTTGCTAGCTATCCAATTCTACCTATTGAATTATACACCTTGTTTTAATTGACGGGTTGTATTCCTTAATACCATTCATGGGGTGGCGTACTTACTTCCCCAATCCTATAAGCTCCTACTTCACACCTATGTCGAGCCGGCTAAGAAGCTCCTAACATGGGATCACTAGAATTTGCTCATGCATTAAATACAACCATAAAATGTGACATTTCTAAAATTTCATGTCATTTATTTTAATAGTTTATTATCTAACTATTTTATTTTTAAATAATTAACTTCGTCGGAAGTTATCCGCGTACGTCATAACGTGTTCAACTTATTCAACCACTACTATACTAGGTCTACTCTACACTTTTTATGCATTTTTGTTTCCTTACAATCCTATTTTAAAAGTCAATTTTCACTTTTTCCATTTATACGTAAACCTTGCACCTTTTAAGTTTTACGCGATTTAAATTTACGTTTTATGGTTTTAACAACATGAACCAACCCTATACTATGATGATTTTATATATTTTATGCATTTTAACCTATTTTCACAATTACAAATGAGTTTTATACTCGTCGTGTCATTTTTATAGTTTACGTCACTTTTATCAAGAACCGGTGTCACCAAACGCGTTTTCAACTCACGGTTTTGGTTTTAACGATGTTTAAAGCCTCCAAAGAATTTACCACTCATCTAAATTACTAAAATACATTGTGAAAACAAGTTTTAATATTTTTGAAAGTTTTATAAATTATTACTACCCGGTACTACGATACGCGTCTTAAAAACCCTCCGTTTTAAATTATCGGGATCAAAACTACACATTGTAACTCAAGTTTTATACAAAATCAACCCACTAAACCCCTCCCCTTTTTGTCAAAAACGGCTAGAACCACATGGATACTTGTCCATGTGGTGTACTAAAGGTTTATAGAGTGTCTTGTGCTTATGATTTCATAAAGACATGTGTACTCCACTCAACTTGCATGCTATCACTACAACACAAATCCTACATAGTTTATATCACCAAAAACTTATCCTCCTTGTTTTCTCCTCACCATGAACGACTCAAAACCCCCTCAAATCAGTAATATTTTGATTTTTAGTCTAATCCTTGATTGGAGATTAAAGGTTTGGAGTTGCTAGTTACACTCTTGAGTTTGTTTCTTCATAAACATCACTTAAACATCATCACAACACCAATCAATCTCATCTTTATCAAGGTTTTATTTTAAATATTTTCAAGGTGTTCAAGTTCTGGGATTCTAAAGTATTTTTCAAGATTATATCAAGTTGATAAAGAGTTAAAAGATTTGGGCAAAAGATTTGAAAGAAAGGGTGCAAGGGTTATTGGTAAAATCATAGGTTTTGTGGTCCATTGTTCTTGATTTTCTTGTTCTTCAAAGATTGTAAGGAAACCAATCACTCCATTTTCATTTTATTTTTATTTTCACTACTGTAAATGTTATATTACTTGATGTATTTGAGCCTTATATAAATTATTATGCTTAATTAGGCTTGGTACATAGTTAGGAAACACTAAAAACCCTAAAGGACTAGACATGCAAACTGTGAATCTGATTCAGGGGTAAAAACGGAATAAACTGATTTAATCAGTAAACATTGGACCTAAACTAAAAATATTTAGTTGTAGCCCTATGTCTTGTGGTCATTTTGACGGGTATTTCATCGAATAACTCATTACGATGATTAAACTAGAAATATTTTCGTGAAACATGCCAGATTCTGAGTTACAGATTTAAATGGTAAAAATCTCAGTGATATGTTCATTTTCACTACTTGGCCCAGTTTTATGAAATGTAGGTAACATCTTAACTTAAACATAGCCGAAACGGGGAATTAATTGGACTTGTAGAACTCTAGATATCGCATTTTTCGTGGGACTGTTGTGATATTGAAAACTGTTGGGCTGAATACTATGGGTAAATGGATTATTTTTCTACTGTTAAGTAATTTTTGGTCTAGTGGGACCTACAAAACTTGTTAGTACAGACAAATACCTTTCCTGGGATATAAGAAACTTAATTTTTTGACATACGGTTTAATAGTAACGGATTTTCTAAGATGTACAAGTTATAAAATTTTTGACAGCCTTGACCTTAAAAGTATAAAAAGGATGTACAAACTCATGTACGTATATCCTTCAAACTTTATTATCAAACACTTGATATATTTAAAATCTTTATATATCTAGTGGGACTTAGAGACAAACATAAGAAAAATTTCTTTAAAACTTCATAAGATATAAAGTTCATACATATAAATAACTTTTAAAAATACCGAACTAAAACTTGTGATATACTAGGGAATTATGTACCAAGCGTAAGTAAGATAATAATTTTTATATATAGCAAAGTTGCATCAATATTTATTTTCAAAAACCTAAGACAAGCGTATATCTATTTAGGTTCATCGTAGAAGCTTTGCGGCTACTTTTCATCACTTGCTCGTTTCATATTACCTCCTTTGTTCTCGGTGAGTTCATAGCCTCGCCTTTACTCATTTAAATGTTTTATAAACCTCGCGAGGGGGATACATGCTAGTTTTACAAACTGAATACAAGTAGCTTTTGTTATGCTAGACCCGATTATATGATTTATGGACATCTGACATTGAGTATTCTTTCTTAAGTCCCCATCATGAACCGTTAATTTTGTGTGAACGCTAGTATTATAAATATGCATATTTGGCTTGACAAGCCTGTCCGGGTGAGTAGCGCTCATTTGACATCTATGGGTCAAACGGACATATAATATTGAGAATTTAGGGTAATTGGCAAGATTACCCTTGTGCGGGGCATCATTTAGACATAGTCAAGGTTCGGTTTCGTGAGCTCAATGTTGTAAATCTCTTTTTTTTTCCCCGACATGTATTTGTTACATGTCAACTTAATTATGGGCGTATAACAACGTAGCCCATCATATTTTAAACTGAATTATCTTGTATTCAACTGATTACTTATTAAACTCTATGAATTCACTCAACCTTTGTGTTGACTTTTAGCATGTTTTATCTCAGGTCCATAAGTGACTTTCGGCTTGGATGGGCGGCGCAAGAAAGGAATATCTACATGATGGCTCATGTTTAAATAAAAGCTTTCATTCGATAATGTTCTAAACTTTTAAAACTTATGTATCTTTTAACTATGTTAAAAACTTTTGGGACCTTGTTAACTCTGATTTATTAAATCGAATGTGACATTTTATTAAACGTCTCTTTTGAGGTCGTTTTATGTAACTTGTGTGTATGAACTATGAAGTGACACCCAAATTGGTATTCCGCTGCGTTGTAAATTTTCAAGGTGTCACAGAATGGTACCAGAGCACAAATTATAGTGAACTAGGTCTTTTTGTTTTTAAAAACCTAGACTATAATCATTTATTTTTGAAAATCATGAGCTTCCATCATCTTGTCCGATATCCATGCGCGCCTACTCCTGAGCTTCCTATTTCTCCCTCGTATATATATCTTAATCATGCTATATTATAAATAATTATAAGCACTATAATTATTTCCTATCTTGTCCGATAATCCGCGAAAGTATCACTCTTATATATATATATATATATATATATATATATATATATATATATATATATATATATATATATATATATATATATATATATATATAACCTTTTGTGCACTAAACTTCCTTGTTGTATTTTATGCTATTCATGAGCATCATAAACTTCCATCCAGAAATTTATACACATCTCTTTGATTGCACCATCGTTATACGTATGCACATAATAAATATTATCACTTACACTTGTAATATTTCTTGACCATCTTGCTTTTCTTGAAACATCAATATATTTCTATAAAAGGTTTCTCCAAGTGAATACTAAAATCTTCTAGACATTGTATGCGATTACAATGGTCTCTCTTATTTATCAAACATTGTATGTGATTACAATTGTCTCTAAACTCTTTCATCATTGTATGCTATATCATTTCATATGATATCGAAACTTGTTACAATTTATCAATCTATTGGTTGTCTTACTCCCTGTGCACTTATATTTTCTAAGTATTTCAGTTTATCTTCTGAAGCATCGCTATTGATACTATTTATCTAAAGACTATTTATATATACCCAATTTTCTCTCGACTACTTATATCTATTTACCATAGCACTATTTCTTATTTGTATAAAGGTTACTTTTCTAAATGCTTTACCAACTCTTACCCCCTTTATACTCAACCTACAAAACATCATGTCAAACTTTATTTCTCTCAATTATGTATCTTTTTCACCAAGATTACTAAACTATTAAATACATGTTTGTTCATTTTGATGATCCTCTAAAAACTTTCTCGTACGTTGTGGGTGACATAGTGGTCTCATTTATTTTCCCAAAAAAAAAAATAATAAAAAAAAAATAAAAAAAATAAAAAAAAAATCGTGAGTAATGCTATGATCTTTAAAATCTTTTCATGACCTTACAGAACGGTATTTTATCTGAAACCCGTCACATTCTATTTACTTACCTTGGAAATTTCACTACCATGTTATAAATAACTCATTTATTGTCATATAAACTATCTTTCATTATATTACAAATGAATTTACTATTCCCCAAAGAATTATCCCATTATTACATTATAAACTGATGAGTGCTCAAACACTCATCGTTTTTGATATATTTAAACTGCCAAAACGCACAAAAACAATCAAAAAGATATCAAAATACTTAAATTATCCCAGGGATTGTGTTTTATGTGTTTTAAATGCAAAATGTGCAAAAACAAAGGAAAAACGTATAAAGTTTGCAATATTGGCAGTTTCAGTCCCCCAAGTTTCAAAACTTGTCAATTTTAGTCCCTATGCATTTATTTTGAAAGGAAAAGTCAACCCAAGGTTTTAAAAGTCAAAAATCATAAAAAATTACACTTGGGTATCAAGTTTTCCAAAATTACATGTTTAGTCCCTGAAAATCCAAAAATGGCAAATTAGGTCCCTGGGAAATTTTGAAAATTGGAAAAAGAAAAATATGGCCTTGGAACTTTGGAATTATATCAATATTGGTCCTTGGATGCACTTTGGAAAATTACCATTTCAGCCCCTCATCTTTGGAAGAATAGCAAAAATGGTCCTTGTTACTAAACAATCCAACCGGACGCTTATTATCTAAATACCAAAACCCAAAACCAAAACCAAAGCCCCATCCAATCCATCTCCCAGCCCAGTCCACCACCTGGCCCAAGTTCAAAACAATAATAATCCACCAGGGTCAAACGGTCAACAAAGACCGTTGACCCGTCTTCCTTCCCCAACATGAAGCGCAAAACCAGGGAGACTCACCTCTCCCCTCCTCACCTTTTTCCAACCAAATCCCCCCATAATTAATACCCCTCACCTAACAAACCCACCACAATTAATTCTCCTCACCAACACCCACCAGAACCACTCAATATTACCCCGTATAAGTTTTGGCGCCAAAAAGCCAATCAAAGGCTGGAAATGATCTCAAGGCAATTGAACGGTGAGAATTTGGTCGGAGGTCAAAGAGAAGACATGTGGGACTCTCAGATTTCAAATTGGAGCCATGTGGGGAGTCCTAGGGATTATTTTTTGTTTCGTTATATATATTAAGCTCATAGAAGCTATGGAAGTGTGTAATTTTCTTTAGCTTTTAAGTTTTTAAGTTTATTTTTCATGTATTGTAACTTTTATTACCAATGAAAGTCTGGTTTTAAGTTAAGTCTCATTTTCAACTTTTCAAGTTCCACTTCAAAGTTGCAAGTTCTAATCAAAGCTTCTAAGGTGTGTTTAATTTATTCATAAGCTCTCACAAACTCAGAAACAAGTTTCTTTAAGCTTTTTAAGCTTGTGTGAACATTCTAAATCAGTTTTCAATAATTGCTAAAAAATCATGAAAAATCAAAAATAAATAAAAAATTGGTGAACATGGATTGAAGAAGCTTGGAGCACAGTGTATTAAGGATGGCTGTGGGTTAGGGACCTTATGGGAGGTCAGTAGGTTGTTTCAATTGGTCCTTGGTTTGCAATTTGAGCTTGGAAGGCTTATGTAAGCCCACTGTTTTAATTTATACTTTTCTTAGTAGTTTAGTTGCTTGTTATTGTTTTAAATTACTTAAATATTGTTTATCATCAGAATTAGATTGGTTAGACTCAGTAGGTAGTTTTATGGACTTGTTTTAGTCACATTTTCTTAATTAAAATCTGTTAAAGGAGTGTTTGGTTGTAGCTTGTTTGTGGTCCTCCATCTGTCTTATTGCACAAGTCTGTGTTTCAACAAGTTGTTTGGGTGGATATAGGGTCAGGGAAACAATTTACTTGGTACCAAACATCACAAAAAGTCAAAATCACAAGGAAGTACTCACCACAGTTAACTGTGGTGAGTTTTGAAGTCCAAATCCATCAAACCATTTCACAAGTTGGATTTTTTACTTAAGTTATCTTTCATACAGCTTAACATATCATTTTAAGTCATTAAATCAGCATTCAAAGTTCCCAAAAGTCAAAACTTAAGTTTTCCTCAAAAATCAAAAATACATATCTCAGATTTTTGCAAAACTTGGGAGAATTTATCTGATTTTTGTGTTTGGACTTAAGGTCTGAAACTTGTTGTGTGTTAACTCTACCAATAGTATTTTTGATTTCCAAGTTTGTTACATTTTTGTGAATTTTTCTTAATGACCAAAATGGCCCTGGAAGTAACCTGCAGGGAAAACTAGTTGCCCTGTCTTAGCAGACTCAGTTCACTCACCACTCTTTTGTGGTGTTTTGTGACTGACCCAGTGGGTCCCACACCTCATTCTTGGTTCCATACAACCCCCCTCCTACCAGGGAAGCTTTATTGACCAGTTGTTTGACCTGTAGACCAGTGGACCCCACTTAGTTTGACCTACCAAGTCTGTCCCTCAACTGTCTCAGAATCTTAATAAGCCAAGTGCTTATTCTGAGTTTGTGGCTTAATTTAACAGCTTATTTGTGTGTTTCTTGCTTTAGCTTGTTCATTGTACTTATTTACATCTGTTTTCACCAAAGTGGACCCCACATTAGCTCATTTGAGCTTATTTCCACTTCTGGTCAATAAAAGTCAACTGTTAAGGTAATAAGCACTTGAAGTGCTTATTTCTTTGACCACAGTCAATCTCACTTCACAAAAGTTGTCTAAAATCTTGTAATAAGCAGTTTGGAAAAAGAAAATCTCAAATAAGCCCAACTTAATAGAAGTGATAGCTTCTATTTAAGCCATTTGGCTTATTCATCAGCTTATTTATAAGCAATTTCCATTTTTACAATTTTCCTAGGCTTCTGGTGTGTAAAATCTATTTCTGTAATTTTTTCAGATTTTTCTTTTATCATTTAGTACTTTTCTTAATTTAAAATAGTTTTTAGTAATTATTAAATAGTTAATAATTAATAATAATTAATTAGTAAATTAGAAAAATATAAATTAAATTTTAAAATTAGTTTTTAGTTATTTTTAAGATTTTCAAATTTTATTTTCACTTTTCTAGTGTAATTTAATAATTATTTAGAATTTAGGTTATTTTAAATAATTAAAAAGTAATTAATAATTAGTTAATAATTAGTAATAATTAATTAAATAGTCTTAAAAATATATTTTCATTTCTAAAATTTGTTTTATAGTATTTTAGATTTTTCCAAGTTTAATTTTTATTTTTTATTTTTTTCCAAGTTAATTTCATATTTATTTATAATTTAGGTTAATTTAGTTAATTAAAAATAATTAGAAAAATAGTATTTAATTAATAGTAATTATTAAATTAGTGTAAAAATTAGTTTTAAATTTCCAAAAATTTTCTATTATCATTAGGATTGTAAAAAGTAAATTTTCATACCAGTAGCCTTTCCAGATCACCGTATTCACATTTCTGTACGTTTGTTCACGTTTCCGGCAAACGTACGGTTTTTAAGTTTTATGTGATTCCTTCTGAATCTCAATTCCAATAATCAATCACGTAGCTTTCCTATGCTATATTTGTTAATAATTTCCAAATAATTCTGATCATAACCCTTTTTCTGTGAATAATCACCCGATCACGAATACGTTAAAGTTACATTTCACACCTCAACGGGGTTTAACGACCCGGTGATACCTTATATTACCCGGAGCATTGATCTAGGCTATTTGACTTTGTTGACCATTCTTTGGTCAATTTAAGTTGGTGGTTTAGCGTCAATCAATTTTTGGCGCCGCTGCCGGGGAGGTGTGCGCGTTTCTGCAGCGTCTTTTGAGATTAGTGTTATCTCACTTCACTCACTGTACAAATACCATCACTTGTGAATATTTTCAAAATCAAAACACATAAAAAAGTCATTAACACTTTTCCTAAAGTGTTAAAACACCAAAAAAAAGTAAAAAACAACAAAATGTATCGTAACGTTTTCTGATTCGGTTTTCTTTTAAGGTGATTCTTAAAGAGAAACGATTCTGGATTACGGGACGATAACAAAAATATTGTCCAAAAAGTTTTTATCCCTAGTGCATGCGCACTCGTTCTTCAAGGTCCACTAGCCCATTACGTGAGCTGGTTCGGAAACCTCGAAGACCTCGTAGACGTTCTGCACCAACAGTCGGATCTGAGATCCGTACTGTTCCACCTCCAGCTGTCATCATGGCGGCTGAACCCACTATGAACGAGCTTCTCCAAGCACCCGTCGAGGGTTACGGAGATGCTATCGTTGTTCCAGCAATCATGGCCGACAATTTTGAGCTTAAAACAGGGTTGATAAACCTGGCCACATCACGTCAATTCTACGGTTATGAGAGGGACGATCCTCAAGATCACATTCGATGGTTCAATAAAATCACATACACCATCAAATGCAAAGATGTCCCCTGTGAAGCAATCAAACTTCTTCTCTTCCCATTCTCCCTGGTGGGACAAGCCCGGATTTGGCTTGAAAAACAACCTCCATGATCTATTGAGACATGGGAAGATCTTGTGAAAAAGTTCGTGAATGAATTCTTTCCTCCTTCCAAAACCACGAGTCTCAAGAATGAGATCATGAAATTCACGCAGAAATTTGATGAATCCTTTAGTGAGGCATGGGATCGTTACAAGGAATTGCTCCGAAAATGTCCTCACCACGGTTTCTCCGATCTCATGACACTTGATACTTTCTACAATGGTGTAAGCCAATCCGATCAAGACTCTCTAAATGCCTCCGCTGGAGGTAACTTCTTGAATCGCACCACAAAGGATGCTTTAGCGATCATTGAGAATAAATCTAAGGTCCGCATTCCCCGAAGCAAATCGGTTGTTTCCCAAAGGGATGTTGTTCCTTCTTCCTCATTGCCCGTGGCTCAGTCTAGCACCGATGCTAGACTTGACAAACTCACGGAAGCTGTCCATGCATTGGTTCTCGCCCAAGGCAAGAAAGATTCTTCTCCTTCTCCACATGCTGAAATCAAAAAGATAGAAGTTTGTGTCACTTGTGGTGGTCCACATTCATATTATAATTGCACTGCCACCGAAGGCAATCCATTCGAAGTAAATGCAATAGCCGGCAATTCCAACCAAGGAGGTAGCCAATACCGTCCTCAAGTGGAACCAAATTACCGGGCTAGCAATCAGGGTGGACCACCCGGGTTTCCTCAAAATCCAAATAGGTTTAATCCTAATCCACCAAGGGGCCTAATATGCAAAATCAAAATCCTGCCCCCGTCAATCAGTACCCACCCCAAAGGGGTAATCAAGGGTATTCAGCTCCAAATTATCAAGATCCCCTCCCAAACGAGCTCAATAACTACATCAAAGTTAATGAGACCAAAATGAGGGCAATGCAAAATCAAATCTCAAATCTGAAGAATGATTTCCAATCATCAATAGCCAAACAGGGTCAAGAGCTGAAGAGTGAGTTGATGGTAACAAACAACAAAATTGATCAATCTCAAAGCAAGATTGAGAATATGCTTGCCAGTCTTATGAATCATCTCACTTCACCCTCTACATCAGGAGGTCTCCCGGCTAATACAGTTGTTAACCCCAAGGGTGAACTCAAAGCTATTACTACACGCAGTGGTAAAGCTTATGAAGAGCCGCCAGTTCCTCCTATTCCTCCTCCTCTTTATTCCGAGGAAGTAGAAATTGAGCCTGAGGCAACCACGGACAAGGTGCAATCTCCTAGCCCACGAAGTACCGCACACGTCCACCCTCAGGTTGTTCCAGAAATTGTACCAAAACCAGGACTTGTACCAAAACCGGGAGTTGTGTTTGAACCATCAACAACTCCTGGAGAGAACCCTAAATCCAAACCTTCACTACCATACCCGTCACGACTTAATGAGCAAAAGCTCCGCGAAAAGGCTAGTCACCAAATGGATAAATTTTATCAAATCTTTCAAGATTTGCATTTTGACGTTAGCCTTGCGGATGCTATCATCCTGATGCCCAAATTCGCATCGATGATCAAGAACTTGTTAAGCAACAAAGAAAAATTGTACGAAATGGCAAAGACTCCATTGAACGAAAACTGCTCAGCAGTTATCTTAAAGAAGCTTCCTAAGAAGCTTGGAGACCCTGGGAGATTTCTCATTCCATGTGTTTTCCCTGGGATGGTTGAATGCTTCGCTTTAGCCGATCTTGGCGCTAGCATCAACCTGATGCCTTACTCAGTGTGGGAGAAACTCTCTCTTCCTCAACTTACTCCTATGTGCATGACTCTCGAGCTTGCCGACCGTTCAATCTCTCGTCCTCTCGGCATTGCTGAGGACGTATTCGTGAAAGTAGGAAAGTTCCATTTCCCCGCTGACTTCGTTGTTGTTAAGTTCGATGCTGACCCACGAGTTCCTCTCATTCTTGGGAGAGGATTCTTAAGGACGGGTCGTGCGTTAATTGATGTGCACGAAGAGGAAATAACTCTTCGTGTTGGTAATGAAGCTGTAACCTTCAACCTCGATCAAACTTCGAGGTACTCCTCTAATTATGACGCCGAAACGGTTAACCGAATTGATGTCATTGATGTTGCGTCTGGGGAGTACGCTCAAGAGGTTCTAGGTTTTGTCGATGATTCTCCGAGTGAAAACCTCACTCCATCTTCTCACCCCATTGTTGCCAATTCTTCTCCTTCCCTCACTCCGTTTGAGGGAAGTGACTTCATCTTAGAAGAAATTGAGGCCTTTCTCAAAAGTGATTCGATTCCCGATGGAATCGATAGCAAAGAGATTGACCTCGAGAGGGATATTCTCACGCTTGAAAAGTTATTAAACAAAGATCCCTCTCCTCTTCCTGTTCTACCATAAATGCTTCATAAGGAGGAAGTAAAAAATGTTGAGAAAACTGATGACTTTCCTGCGGTTGACCTTAAGGACTTGCCGCCTCATCTTGAATATGCATTTCTGGAGGGTAATGATAAATTACCCGTCATAATTGCCAAAGACTTAAGTGTTGAGGAAAAGGTTGCTCTTATAAAGGTTTTGAAGTCTCATAAGCGAGCAATTGCTTGGCGTCTCTCCGACATCAAGGGCATCGACCCTGAGTTTTGTACTCACAAGATATTAATGGAGGATGACTTCAAACCTGCGGTCCAACATCAAAGAAGGGTGAATCCAAAATTTCACGAGGTTATCAAACAAGAGGTTTTAAAACTTCTTGATGCCGGATTGATTTACCCTATCTCGGACAGTCCTTGGGTCAGCCCAGTTCACTGTGTTCCAAAAAAGGGTGGCATTACTGTTGTCACAAACGAGGAAAATGAGTTAATTCCAACTCGTTTGGTTACGGGTTGGCGCGTCTGCATTGATTATCATAAATTGAATGACGCCACCCGTAAGGATCATTTCCCTCTGCCCTTTATGGATCAGATGCTCAAGAGATTAGCGGGGAATGAGTACTATTGCTTCCTCGATGGTTTCTCGGGTTACTTTCAGATTCCCATTGACCCGCAAGACCAAGAAAAGACCACTTTTACGTGCCCCTATGGAACTTTCGCATATAAACGTATGCCATTTGGCTTATGTAATGCTCCGGGCACGTTTCAAAGATGTATGATGGCCATTTTTTCCGACATGATCGGGAAAAGTATGGAGGTCTTTATGGACGATTTCTCGGTCATTGGGGATTCGTTTAAAACATGTCTCTCCCATTTAGACAGCATGCTAAAACGTTGTGAAGACACAAAGTTATGTCTAAATTGGGAGAAGAGTCACTTTATGGTCAAAGAGGGCATTGTCCTCGGCCATAAAATTTCAAAAAACGGGATTGAGGTTGACCGTGCCAAAGTGGACGTCATTGCAAAATTGCCTCATCCCATGACTGTGAAAGGTGTTAGGAGCTTTTTGGGTCACGCCGGTTTCTACCGTAGGTTTATTCAAGATTTTTCTAAAATCGCCCGGCCTATGACCCATCTCCTCGAGAAGGATGCTCCTTTTATCTTCTCCCCTGAGTGCATCGAAGCCTTTGAAACATTAAAGAAATGGCTTATCGAGGCACCGATTCTTGTTGCCCCCAATTGGGACTTGCCCTTCGAGCTCATGAGCGATGCTAGCGATTATGCTATAGGGGCAGTCTTGGGGCAATGCAAAACAAAACATTTTCAGCCTATACACTATGCCAGCAAGACTATGACCGAGGCTCAAAGTCATTACACCACCACTGAAAAAGAATTATTAGCTGTGGTGTATGCTTTTGAAAAATTTCCGCCATACTTGATTCTGACTAAAAGCATAGTGTATACAGATCACTCGGCTTTGAAGTATCTATTTGCAAAACAAGATGCAAAGCCGAGACTCCTTCGTTGGGTTCTCCTCTTTCAGGAATTTGATATCATCATTCGTGATAAAAAAAAGGAGCTGAGAACCTAGCTGCTGATCATCTCTCCCGTCTTGAAAACCCTCACCAAAATGCTTTCGAGAAAAAGGAAATAAATGAAACATTTCCTCTCGAGACCCTCAATGTGGTTTCATTTCGTGGAGACTCGATTACCCCATGGTTTGCCGACTTTGCAAACTATCTTGTGGGTAACTTCATTGTGAAAGGGATGTCGTCCCAACAAAAAAATAAATTTTTCAAAGATATCAAACATTACTTTTGGGACGACCCCTACTTGTTCAAGATATGCGCGGATCAAGTCATCCGGCGGTGTGTGTATGGTCAGGAAGCCACTGAAATTTTAAAGGCTTGCCATGCTGGTCCCACGGGGGGCAACCACAATCCCAACTACACCGCCAAAAAGGTGTTTGATTCCGGCTTTTATTGGCCCTCGATCTACAAGGATGCCCAAGATTTGGTCAAATCTTGTGACGCTTGTCAACGTCACGGGAATATTTCACAAAAGAATGAAATGCCTCAGAATGCAATTCAAGTTTGTGAAATCTTTGATATCTGGGGCATCGACTTTATGGGGCCATTTCCATCCTCTCACGGCAACAAATACATACTCGTGGCAGTTGACTATTTGTCAAAATGGGTTGAAGCGAAAGCTTTACCCACAAATGATGCCCGAGTAGTTGTGAAATTTTTAAAAGCTCTTTTTGCCCGATTCGGAACTCCACGTGCTATTATTAGTGATCGTGGTATGCACTTCTGTAATGACAAATTCGACAAAGTCATGCAAAAGTACGGTGTAACTCACCGTCTTTCTACTGCGTACCACCCTCAAACGAGTGGACAAGTCGAAGTTTCCAATCGGGGCATTAAAAGAATCTTGGAAAGAACTGTAGGTGAGAATCGTGCATCGTGGTCGGACAAATTAGATGATGCACTTTGGGCTTTCCGTACGGCTTACAAAACACCCATTGGGTGTACGCCTTATAAACTTGTGTACGGGAAAGCGTGCCATCTTCCGATCGAGCTTGAGCATAAAGCCTATTGGGCTCTCAAGCATGCCAATTTCGACCTCAAAACGGCGGGTGATCATAGGAAAGTTCAACTAAATGAATTAAGCGAACTTCGTGATCAAGCTTACGAGAACTCTTTGATCTACAAGGAAAAGACAAAGAAGATTCATGACTCAAAAATCAAAAACCTCGTTTTCAACGTTGGTGATCGAGTCCTTCTTTTCAATTCTAGACTCAAGATCTTCTCGGGAAAGCTCAAAACCCGATGGACTGGTCCATTCACTATCGCAAAAGTTTATCCTTATGGCACCGTCGAATTATCTCAAAATGATGGTCCAAATTTCAAAGTGAATGGACATCAGTTAAAGCACTACTTTGGAGAGGACATACCATCCATGGTTGTCCCAGATCTCCAAACTTTCCCCAAGGACAATTGAATTCGGGGATAGAGTCAAGCTAGCGACTCGATGAACAAAAATTAGCAACAATACGGGTTTTCACCCGTATCTCTGATTCTTTCTATTTTCTACCACCCAGTGTGGGGGAATGGCCAACCCCCCGCTATTTGAGAAAAAATGTATATATGTAAATAAGTTAAAAAAAAAAAAAAAAAAAAAAAAAAAAAAAAATTGTATATATATAGAAATAAAGTGAAAATTAGTATTTCCGCAGTTAGATTCGAATCTTGGCTTTTTACGTTCAGAGAGTCGGCATAATAGCCGGGACTTTGAATATTGAGGACAATATTCATTTCTAAGTGTGGGGGGGGGGGGGGGGGATTCTAACGAATTTTATCAAAATATATCTTTCAAGTACCCCCGTTTTTGGCCAAAATTTTCAAAATTTTTTCACTTTATTTCAAAATTTTTGTGGTAATCAGTCCGCCTTGTCTAACCGACAAAAGGGATTGGCTAATCCAGGAGCAAACGGCTCTTGGTAAAGATAACTCAAATCCGTTGACGGCTTGCAATTTGCCCAAAATTGTATGGTTCCTCAACTCCCCAAAAACAAATGAGTTGGCTAGCCCGCAAGATTATGGCTTGTGGTAAAGGCCGTGGAAAATCCATAATTGGTAATCCGCTGCGTTGTAAATTTTCAAGGTGTCACAGAATGGTACCAGAGCACAAATTATAGTGAACTAGGTCTTTCTGTTTTTAAAAACCTAGACTATAATCATTTATTTTTCAAAATCATGAGCTTCCATCATCTTGTCCGATATTCATGCGCGCCTACTCCTGAGCTTCCTATTTCTCCCTCGTATATATATCTTAATCATGCTATATTATAAATAATTATAAGCACTATAGTTATTTCCTATCTTGTCCGATAATCCGCGAAAGTATCACTCTTATATATATATAACCTTTTGTGCACTAAACTTCCTTGTTGTATTTTATGCTATTCATGAGCATCATAAACTTCCATCCAGAAATTTATACACATCTCTTTGATTGCACCATCGTTATACGTATGCACATAATAAATATTATCACTTACACTTGTAATATTTCTTGACCATCTTGCTTTTCTTGAAACATCAATATATTTCTATAAAAGGTTTCTCCAAGTGAATACTAAAATCTTCTAGACATTGTATGCGATTACAATGGTCTCTCTTATTTATCAAACATTGTATGTGATTACAATTGTCTCTAAACTCTTTCATCATTGTATGCTATATCATTTCATATGATATCGAAACTTGTTACAATTTATCAATCTATTGGTTGTCTTACTCCCTGTGCACTTATATTTTCTAAGTATTTCAGTTTATCTTCTGAAGCATCGCTATTGATACTATTTATCTAAAGACTATTTATATATACCCAATTTTCTCTCGACTACTTATATCTATTTACCATAGCACTATTTCTTATTTGTATAAATGTTACTTTTCTAAATGCTTTACCAACTCTTACCCCCTTTATACTCAACCTACAAAACATCATGTCAAACTTTATTTCTCTCAATTATGTATCTTTTTCACCAAGATTACTAAACTATTAAATACATGTTTATTCATTTTGATGATCCTCTAAAAACTTTCTCGTACGTTGTGGGTGACATAGTGGTCTCATTTATTTTCCCAAAAAAAAAAAAAAAAAAAAAAAAAAAAAAAAAAAAAAAAAAAAAAAATCGTGAGTAATGCTATGATCTTTAAAATCTTTTCATGACCTTACACAACGGTATTTTATCTGAAACCCGTCACATTCTATTTACTTACCTTGGAAATTTCACTACCATGTTATAAATAACTCATTTATTGTCATATAAACTATCTTTCATTATATTACAAATGGATTTACTATTCCCCAAAGAATTATCCCATTATTACCTTATAAACTAATAACCTAATTCACTACTATTTTATAAACTGCTCTAACTAGTTCAAAATTAACTTTTTGTCACCTCTTGACAAATCATTTGGTCAATTACCTTGTAAAACTATTTTACTACTATCTTCTAAACCATTTTCACTACAATATTAATACACTCCTTGCCACTCTCTTACAAACTACTTCACCACCATCTTATAAACTAAATCACTAATTTACTACCGTTACATAAACTATTTTGACTAGTTCCGAATAAACTATTTGTTATCATCTTACAAATCGCTCTGTCATTTACCTTATACCAAAATTTTCACCACCCTATAAATCATTTAGACATCTTCTTGCAAATCATAACTATTTTGTGACATTTCTAAAATTTCATGTCATTTATTTTAATAGTTTATTATCTAACTATTTTATTTTTAAATAATTAACTTCGTCGGAAGTTATCCGCGTACGTCATAACGTGTTCAACTTGTTCAACCACTACTATACTATGTCTACTCTACACTTTTTATGCATTTTTGTTTCCTTACAATCCTATTTTAAAAGTCAATTTTCACTTTTTCCATTTATACGTAAACCTTGCACCTTTTAAGTTTTACGCGATTTAAATTTACGTTTTATGGTTTTAACAACATGAACCAACCCTATACTATGATGATTTTATATATTTTATGCATTTTAACCTATTTTCACAATTACAAATGAGTTTTATACTCGTCGTGTCATTTTTATAGTTTACGTCACTTTTATCAAGAACCGGTGTCACCAAACGCGTTTTCAACACACGGTTTCGGTTTTAACGATGTTTAAAGCCTCCAAAGAATTTACCACTCATCTAAATTACTAAAATACATTGTGAAAACAAGTTTTAATATTTTTGAAAGTTTTATAAATTATTACTACCCGGTACTACGTTACGCGTCTTAAAAACCCTCCGTTTTAAATTATCAGGATCAAAACTACACATTGTAACTCAAGTTTTATACAAAATCAACCCACTAAACCACTCCCCTTTTTGTCAAAAACGGCTAGAATGTCACAACTCGTAATTTCTGGTCATTTTCCAAACCTCGACAATTTACTATTCACAAGTTACTATTCATCGATCACTATTCATCGTTTTCGAGGTCAATTCGACATTCTGAGAAGCGTTCAGAAATTTTACTATTCACTTGACACTATTCATTTCCGGAAGAAATACACTATTCATGTGCATTACTCATGTCATCGTAAATTTAGTTTACGAGTATTCAAATTCGCGTAACCGTATTGGTTCAGATGCGAATTCATGCAATATCATTAGGGACATTTCATACGGACTAGAAATAGTCTTCATATTATCATTATGGCACTTGCATACTATTCCACTCGTAGGGTAATTTAATTAATACTTTTGGTATAATTAACTTTTACGTATAATTATTTCTAAATAAACGTTAACAAGCGATCAATAATGTGACTAACACGTCCGACATTCCCGACTATGATCCCAATATATTTTTATATTCATTTTTATAATATAAAAATTATAATATTAATTTACCCGGTGTTTTGAAAATTTATTTAATTTATATCGTACGCCTAATTTATTTACGACGGTTTTCGTAAAAACTAAACAATAATGATCTAAACACCCAATATTTGTACCCAACCAATTTTTATAATTTTTATAACTTTATTTTATCCCGGTTAACTCCGTTAAAATTTATTTTTGGTTAACCCGGTACCCGGTACACTTTAAAACTACAAAATAAACACATTAATATGCAAAAGTCATCAAAAGTCTTACACTCCAACCCCCCCCCCCCCCCTCCATTTTTCCGCCCCCCCCCCCCCCATATCAATCACTTACAATATATACTTACTCACTCAAGCCTCATTAATAGCTCATACTAACTCTTATATAATAATAATACTAATAATATACATATATCATAACTAGATATTTTACCTCATATTTCACAAATGCAAGAAAACTTCTCATCTCTTTTCTCTCTATAAGGGTGCTCGGCCTAGGGTAGATCAAGAAGCAAGAACCATCATTTTTCAAAGATCAAAGTGTAATTTTGTTCATATAGTTATCCTTGTTTGAGTTTTGGAATAAAAACTCAAGGATTGTTAGGTTTTCACCATCCAAATCTCCTTAATCTTTCAAGTAAGTATATGAAACTCATTTTTATAATTTTATCAAGTTTATACAAGATCCATATGATATATATACTAGATCTACATGCATATGCTATTTATACCACTTTATTTTATAAACTTTTAATTTTTGAACCTTAGGAAGTGATTATTGTTAGATCTTTGTTAGATCTACTTTGTTTATGAAGTTTAGGAACCCATGACACCCTAAGAAGGTGTATGGTAGGATTAGACTAGTTTTGTGGTGATTGAAAGTGGTTTGGATGAAGTTTGAAACTAGGAAAATGATTTTGGAAAATATACATATACCTACTGTTACTATTTTGAAAACGTGGGAAACTCAGGAACTCAAGGTTAATTTTTGACCAAAGATTTAGAAAATACTCTTCGATACGAAACTATAGCCGAAAACGGGGATTAAAACGAGTTAATAACGAAGGAGATATGATTTTTGTAAATTTAACGATGAAAACTATTTTCTGAAAAACTGCATGCTGTTTGACAGTTTTCGACGGGCAAATAGAGGCGTTAAACGTAACCTAGAGGAGCCGAACTACCAAAAATATATTAGTATATACTAAAACGAATCCGTGGATATAAAGAACGAGGAAAATGAACTTAAAACGACCAAGTTATACGCGTTTTAACATCGTCAAAACTATATATATATATAGTCACTACTAGAAAATAATAACTTACGCACTAAATGGTATATTTTCTAGAAACGTTACTAAGGACTATATTCTTAACAAATGAATACGTATGACCCAAGAGAATATTTATACGACTTAACGACGTTATTTTAAGGTTCTCGATACGAGGAATATAACGCTAACATTTTCATACAAGATAATACGACAAGTTATATACTTCTATATTTGGACTTATTTTTCCTAAGTATGGAAAGTATTTTACTATGACAATAACAAGTATTTCCAAGTCACGAGTGGTATAGGCATCATGTGCACGTGCATTCATTTCATCACGTCATGATCTAAGGTTGATCGTTATTACTCATATTAGGTTGCGGTTAGAGATCGTGCCTCATTTCAGTGTATTCACTTTGTCATCGTAGCTATCGCTCCAGGTGAGTCATAGCCCCTACTTTTAAATTATTTTGCAAACTCTTTGGGGGAGAATACATGCTCGTTTTACTTAAATGCATTCCTTGCTTTACCTGGTTGTTTACCTACATTTCATTGGTATGCTTGATTACCTGTATTTCATATGACTTGTCTCTTAAACATTATTACTTATTTTATATGACCTCATTGTCAGTATTATTTATCTGGCGACATTGTTAGCGTTATTTATCTGGCCTCATTGTCAGTATTGTTTATCTGGCGACATTGTCAATATTATTTATCTGGCGACATTGTCAGCATTGCTTATATAACCTCATTGACTGAATTATTTTTATATAGCCGTTTTGCTATATTTATCTTGGAATTCGAATACCAGTATTACTTATGTTCACGTAGACTTTAATACATTTGGCAGCGGGTTGTAAACACACAGGTTACAAGTCTCTTATGGCGGGACTTGGAACTGAGTGGATTTACGATGCCTTTGCTGGGCAATCTTTTCTCTATAGGCATTATTTGTTAAACAAACTCTATGAACTCACCAACCTCGTGTTGACACTTTAGCATGTATTTTCAGGTTTTAAGCATATGGCACGCTACTGGAGGTTTTGGCAGGGCATGGCATGGTCATAGAAGACTCTGATTATTTATATGGGGACCGTTTTAAACTATTTTAAGGGCCTACTTCCGCACTACTTTTAACGATGTAAATTCAATATTTTTGGTTAAATAATTTTATTTTAAATAAGTGAAGTGAAAACCATTTTTGAACTTGTGTTGTAATACCAATTGAGTTACACCCCAGCTACACGTATGCTTCCGCTGGACCCGATTTTGGGGGTGTGACAGATTGGTATCAGAGCTTTGGCTATAGTGAACTAAGTGTTTTTAAAACCTAGACTATAGCTACTTTTACGAAAAACTTAACCCTATGACCGTCACGTGCCTGCCTGCCAAGATGATGCCTCACTTGTGGTTTGTTGCTACTTAGGTGATGAGAATTGTGTCTCATTATCTGGTATATTATATTCACTTATTCTAGTTGATTACTATCATTGTCTTTCATATAAGCATACTCACGTATCATATATGTCACCGCATTATGTTTTCCATGCATAGTTTCATCATTCGACCTCGAGTTTGGTCACTTGCTTTTGTCTTTCAGAACGCCTTGGTATTTGTGAAGGACATAGTCTTAGTATAACTGAGCTGAGTATTTCGAAATTCATGGAACCTCGGTGGGATATAGACTGGTCATCTATATTCAACCCGGGATAGTGAGATATAGGCTGACCACCTATGTCTGACTCAGAAATGAATTTTGCAACACTAAGAATGGTTATAATAAAATTTTGTCCGGATTAAATTCTCAACTCATTTTCCAAATGTTTCATTCATGTGTGCGTACTTACTTTCATCACAATCTCATTATGTCGCAGCTGTCACAGTCTTTTCCCTTCTCACCATCACTAGCATTTCCTTTCCCACCCCCATATATATATAGGAATTAGCTGACACTATATAGTTTCCTATGTCACTCATCACTCATTACTCCCAATATTGATAAGTGGATATTATCAATGACCTCCCTAGGAAAGACTTCCCATACCATATATAAGGAGGATCCCTAGGTACATTATGACCATTTAAAACTGAACAGAAATCCCAGGATATCACAAAACCACTCGAGCCACGTCAACGCGTCATATCGCAACATCAACCTTTCATTCAATAATAACCCACTCTCAAACATCTACTACTAGGAAACGTCTTAATTATGTCTCACCCTTCTTTTCTCGTTTTGAAGAGCTATGCCGCCAAGGAAAGTTAAAGCTACTCCAACTATGACACCTGTTGCTATTCGGAAATTGGTTAAGGATAGTATCGCCGAAGCTCTAGAGATCGAGAGAGCTGAGGTAGCTGCAAGGGCTGCTGAGGCCGCTTTACAGACAGGGACAGATGGACAATCCGATAATAAGCGCGAATGTACTTGGAAGAATTTTAAGGTTAGTGATCCCATCAAGTTTAAGGGCACTGAAGGAGCGGTTGCTTTGATTCGCTGGTTCGAAAAGACTGAGAATGTGTTCCTCATGTGCAACTGTCCTGATGGCAGCAAGGTAAAATTCACTACTGGCATGCTTTTGGATGAAGCTATGTCATGGTGGAATTCTTATGCTCAACCGATGGGTATGGAAAATGCCTACAAGCTCACCTGGGAGCAATTCAAGAAATTGATGACTGATAAGTTTCGCCCTCGTACTGAGGTGCAGAAGTTGGAAACAGAGTTTTATAAGCTAGTGACAGCAGGTAATGATATCGAGGCATATATCCGAAGGTTTCAGGAGTTGGCTGTGCTATGTCCAACTATGGTCCCAGATAACGAAAAGCTGCTAGAAAATTTCATCTGTGGACTACCGTGCAACATAAGTGGGAACGTAATTGCTTCTAAATCAGACACACTGGAGGAAGCTATCAGAATGTCTCAAAAGCTTATGGCTCAAGTGATGAAGCAAGAAACTACTGTCAACAACAACAACGAAAACAAGAGGAAAAGGGATGACAACCAAGGAGACGATCAAGTATGGCAGTCAAACAAACAACATGAAGTGGTTAGGGCCTACGTTGTGAAGCCAAGTGAAAAGAAAGGTTACCAGGGTACTCTACCTAAATGCAACAAGTGTCAGAATCATCATAACCATGGACCTTGTCTTAATCCATGTGGCAACTGTAAGAAGGTTGGTCATGCGACTTGGGAATGCAAATTTCCAATCATTACCGGAGATCAGAAACCCTCAGTGACATGTTTTGGCTGTGGAGAAATAGGGCATTACAGGAATGAATGCCCAAAACAAGGAAACTAAGAGAAAGGGAACCAAGGCGGAAGGGCTCGTGGGAGAGCCTAGGTCATCGGAGGAGGAAATGGTCCACACATCAACAACGCTGAGGATGACAACAATGTTCAAGAACCAAGAACTTCTACCTTAAAAATAAACTAAAGCCTAAACTCTTTTGTGTTGTATTTCTTTTGTGTTTAATTCTACGTTCTATCGTATAAGTTTCATGTACTATTAACGAATTCCGATCTAATGAATATTCTATCTTTTATCACCGCAAACTCCTAGCGATTTCATTAAGATTCCTTTGGAACTACACCACCTATCATCTGCAGACCAATGGCCAGGATTAGAGAACGACTCAAACATAGGGAGATATACTCAGAGCATGAGTGATTGACTCTAGAAATGGTTGGACTAACCATTTGCCATAAATCAGATTCCTTTATAACCATAGTTACCACACGAGCTTAGAGACTACACCATTTGAAGCACTCTATGGTCGAAGTGCCCATATCCATTGACGAATCTTGGAAAATCCTGACTCACTAGTCCAGTAGGCATTCATGAAATAACCAGAAAATTTCTTACGAGTCAAGAATCAGTTACAAGTTCAATAAGTTGTAAACCCTTAGAATTTCAAGTTAATGGCAGGATTATATTGAAAGTTCTGCCTAGGAAAGGCATGATACCATTAAGAAAAATTTGGGAAGATAAACCCGGGATTCAGACAGTATGGGTCTAGTGGCCTACAGACTTGGACTCCCACCGAGCTCAGTAGCTTACACGATAAATATTATCATCTTCTCACCAATAACACTTCAGAGACCAACACAAACTGAACTTCGGGACGAAGTTCCTGTTAGAAGGGAAGACTGTCACAACTCGTAATTTCTGGTCATTTTCCAAACCTCGACAATTTACTATTCACAAGTTACTATTCATCATTTACTATTCATCGATCACTATTCATCGTTTTCGAGGTCAATTCGACATTCTGAGAAGCGTTCAGAAATTTTACTATTCACTTGACACTATTCATTTCCGGAAGAAATACACTATTCATGTGCATTACTTATGTCATCGTAAATTTAGTTTACGAGTATTCAAATTCGCGTAACCGTATTGGTTCAGATGCGAATTCATGCAATATCATTAGGGGCATTTCATACGGACTAGAAATAGTCTTCATATTATCATTATGGCACTTGCATACTATTCCACTCGTAGGGTAATTTAATTAATACTTTTGGTATAATTAACTTTTACGTATAATTATTTCTAAATAAACGTTAACAAGCGATCAATAATGTGACTAACACGTCCGACATTCCCGACTATGATCCCAATATATTTTTATAATCATTTTTATAATATAAAAATTATAATATTAATTTACCCGATGTTTTGAAAATTTATTTAATTTATATCGTACGCCTAATTTATTTACGACGGTTTTCGTAAAAACTAAACAATAATGATCTAAACACCTAATATTTGTACCCAACCAATTTTTATAATTTTTATAACTTTATTTTATCCCGGTTAACTCCGTTAAAATTTATTTTTAGTTAACCCGGTACCCGGTACACTTTAAAACT
Organism: Artemisia argyi; assembly: GCA_030686995.1. NCBI lineage: Eukaryota > Viridiplantae > Streptophyta > Magnoliopsida > Asterales > Asteraceae > Artemisia > Artemisia argyi. Next base: position 14,605,983 of record CM060697.1, on the reverse strand, counting down.
ACAAAATAAACACATTATTATGCAAAAGTCATCAAAAGTCTTACACTCCAACCCCCCCCCCCCTCCATTTTTCCGCCCCCCCCCCCCCCCATATCAATCACTTACAATATATACTTACTCACTCAAGCCTCATTAATAGCTTATACTAACTCTTATATAATAATAATACTAATAATATACATATATCATAACTAGATATTTTACCTCATATTTCACAAATGCAAGAAAACTTCTCATCTCTTTTCTCTCTATAAGGGTGCTCGGCCTAGGGTAGATCAAGAAGCAAGAACCATCATTTTTCAAAGATCAAAGTGTAATTTTGTTCATATAGTTATCCTTGTTTGAGTTTTGGAATAAAAACTCAAGGATTGTTAGGTTTTCACCATCCAAATCTCCTTAATCTTTCAAGTAAGTATATGAAACTCATTTTTATAATTTTATCAAGTTTATACAAGATCCATATGATATATATACTAGATCTACATGCATATGCTATTTATACCACTTTATTTTATAAACTTTTAATTTTTGAACCTTAGGAAGTGATTATTGTTAGATCTTTGTTAGATCTACTTTGTTTATGAAGTTTAGGAACCCATGACACCCTAAGAAGGTGTATGGTAGGATTAGACTAGTTTTGTGGTGATTGAAAGTGGTTTGGATGAAGTTTGAAACTAGGAAAATGATTTTGGAAAATATACATATACCTACTGTTACTATTTTGAAAACGTGGGAAACTCAGGAACTCAAGGTTAATTTTTTACCAAATATTTAGAAAATACTCTCCGATACGAAACTATAGCCGAAAACGGGGATTAAAACGAGTTAATAACGAAGGAGATATGATTTTTGTAAATTTAACGACGAAAACTATTTTCTGAAAAACTGCATGCTGTTTGACAGTTTTCGACGGGCAAATAGAGGCGTTAAACGTAACCTAGAGGAGCCGAACTACCAAAAATATATTAGTATATACTAAAACGAATCCGTGGATATAAAGAACGAGGAAAATGAACTTAAAACGACCAAGTTATACGCGTTTTAACATCGTCAAAACTATATATATATATATATATATATATATATATATATATATATATATATATATATATATATATATATATATAATCACTACTAGAAAATAATAACTTACGCACTAAATGGTATATTTTCTAGAAACGTTACTAAGGACTATATTCTTAACAAATGAATACGTATGACCCAAGAGAATATTTATACGACTTAACGACGTTATTTTAAGGTTCTCGATACGAGGAATATAACGCTAACATTTTCATACAAGATAATACGACAAGTTATATACTTCTATATTTGGACTTATTTTTCCTAAGTATGGAAAGTATTTTACTATGACAATAACAAGTATTTCAAAGTCACGAGTGGTATAGGCATCATGTGCACGTGCATTCATTTCATCACGTCATGATCTAAGGTTGATCGTTATTACTCATATTAGGTTGCGGTTAGAGATCATGCCTCATTTCAGTGTATTCACTTTGTCATCGTAGCTATCGCTCCAGGTGAGTCATAGCCCCTCTTTTTTAATTATTTTGCAAACTCTTTGGGGGAGAATACATGCTCGTTTTACTTAAATGCATTCCTTGCTTTACCTGGTTGTTTACCTACATTTCATTGGTATGCTTGATTACCTGTATTTCATATGACTTGTCTCTTAAACATTATTACTTATTTTATATGACCTCATTGTCAGTATTATTTATCTGGCGACATTGTCAGCATTATTTATCTGGCCTCATTGTCAGTATTGTTTATCTGGCGACATTGTCAATATTATTTATCTGGCGACATTGTCAGCAATTGCTTGTATAACCTCATTGACTGAATTATTTTTATATAGCCGTTTTGCTATATTTATCTTGAAATTCGAATACCAGTATTACTTATGTTCACGTAGACTTTAATACATTTGGCAGTGGGTTGTAAACACACAGGTTACAAGTCTCTTATGGCGGGACTTGGAACTGAGTGGATTTACGATGCCTTTGCTGGGCAATCTTTTCTCTATAGGCATTATTTGTTAAACAAACTCTATGAACTCACCAACCTCGTGTTGACACTTTAGCATGTATTTTCAGGTTTTAAGCATATGGTACGCTACTGGAGGTTTTGGCAGGGCATGGCATGGTCATTGAAGACTCTGATTATTTATATGGGGACCGTTTTAAACTATTTTAAGGGCCTACTTCCGCACTACTTTTAACGATGTAAATTCAATATTTTTGGTTAAATGATTTTATTTTAAATAAGTGAAGTGAAAACCATTTTTGAACTTGTGTTGTAATACCAATTGAGTTACACCCCAGCTACACGTATGCTTCCGCTGGACCCGATTTTGGGGGTGTGACATAGAACCACATGGATACTTGTCCATGTGGTGTACTAAAGGTTTATAGAGTGTCTTGTGCTTATGAGTTCATAAAGACATGTGTACTCCACTCAACTTGCATGCTATCACTACAACACAAATCCTACATAGTTTATATCACCAAAAACTTATCCTCCTTGTTTTCTCCTCACCATGAACGACTCAAAACCACCTCAAATCAGTAATATTTTGATTTTTAGTCTAATCCTTGATTGGAGATTAAAGGTTTGGAGTTGCTAGTTACACTCTTGAGTTTGTTTCTTCATAAACATCACTTAAACATCATCACAACACCAATCAATCTCATCTTTATCAAGGTTTTATTTTAAATATTTTCAAGGTGTTCAAGTTCTGGGATTCTAAAGTATTTTTCAAGATTATATCAAGTTGATAAAGAGTTAAAAGATTTGGGCAAAAGATTTGAAAGAAAGGGTGCAAGGGTTATTGGTAAAATCATAGGTTTTGTGGTCCATTGTTCTTGATTTTCTTGTTCTTCAAAGATTGTAAGGAAACCAATCACTCCATTTTCAATTTATTTTTATTTTCACTACTGTAAATGTTATATTACTTGATGTATTTGAGCCTTATATAAATTATTATGCTTAATTAGGCTTGGTACATAGTTAGGAAACACTAAAAACCCTAAAGGACTAGACATACAAACTGTGAATCTGATTCAGGGGTAAAAACGGAATAAACTGATTTAATCAGTAAACATTAGACCTAAAATAAAAATATTTAGTTGTAGCCCTATGTCTTGTGGTCATTTTGACGGGTATTTCATCGAATAACTCATTACGATGATTAAACTAGAAATATTTTCGTGAAACATGCCAGATTCTGAGTTACAGATTTAAATGGTAAAAATCTCAGTGATATGTTCATTTTCACTACTTGGCCCAGTTTTATGAAATGTAGGTAACATCTTAACTTAAACATAGCCGAAACGGGGAATTAATTGGACTTGTAGAACTCTAGATATCGCATTTTTCGTGGGACTGTTGTGATATTGAAAACTGTTGGGCTGAATACTATGGGTAAATGGATTATTTTTCTACTGTTAAGTAATTTTTGGTCTAGTGGGACCCACAAAACTTGTTATTACAGACAAATACCTTTCCGGGGATATAAGAAACTTAATTTTTCGACATACGGTTTAATAGTAACGGATTTTCTAAGATGTACAAGTTATAAAATTTTTGACAGCCTTGACCTTAAAAGTATAAAAAGGATGTACAAACTCATGTACTTATATCCTTCAAACTTTATTATCAAACACTTTATATATTTAAAATCTTTATATATCTAGTGGGACTTAGAGACAAACATAAGAAAAATTTCTTTAAAACTTCATAAGATATAAAGTTCATACATATAAATAACTTTTAAAATACCGAACTAAAAGTTGTGATATACTAGGGAATTATGTACCAAGCGTAAGTAAGATAATAATTTTTATATATAGCAAAGTTGCATCAATGTTTATTTTCAAAAACCTAAGACAAGCGTATATCTATTTAGGTTCATCGTAGAAGCTTTGCGGCTACTTTTCATCACTTGCTCGTTTCATATTACCTCCTTTGTTCACGGTGAGTTCATAGCCTCGCCTTTACACATTTAAATGTTTTATAAACCTCGCGAGGGGGATACATGCTAGTTTTACAAACTGAATACAAGTAGCTTTTGGTATGCTAGACCCGATTATATGATTTATGGACATCTGACGTTGAGTATTCTTGCTTAATTCCCCATCATGAACTGTTAATTTTGTGTGAACGCTAGTATTATAAATATGCATATTTGGCTTGACAAGCCTGTCCTGGTGAGTAGCGCTCATTTGACATCTGTGGGTCAAACGGACATATAATATTGAGAATTTAGGGTAATTGGCAAGATTACCCTTGTGCGGGGCATCATTTAGACATAGTCAAGGTTCGGTTTTGTGAGCTCAATGCTGTAAATCTCTTTTTTTTCCCCGACATGTATTTGTTACATGTCAACTTAATTATGGGCGTATAACAACGTAGCCCATCGTATTTTAAACTGAATTATCTTGTATTCAACTAATTACTTATTAAACTCTATGAATTCACTCAACCTTTGTGTTGACTTTTAGCATGTTTTATCTCAGGTCCGTAAGTAACTTTCGGCTTGGATGGGCGGCGCAAGAAAGGAATATCTACATGATGGCTCATGTTTAAATAAAAGCTTTCATTCGATAATGTTCTAAACTTCCAAAACTTATGTATCTTTTAACTATGTTAAAAACTTTTGGGACCTTGTTAACTCTGATTTTTTAAATCGAATGTGACATTTTATTAAACGTCTCTTTTGAGGTCGTTTTATGTAACTTGTGTGTATGAACTATGAAGTGACACCCAAATTGGTATTCCGCTGCGTTGTAAATTTTCAAGGTGTCACATAAAAACCTAGTACACATCAGCTCATGTTTCTTAAGACGTTCAAGCATGTTACCCTATGGAAGTCTGCCAGTTTTCTTAAGCCTAACATCGAATTCATTCAACCAAAACAAGAATCAATAGGAAACAAGAATTATAAACTAAACCAACTAGATCTATTGAAGTTGTCACGCCTTAATTGATGGAGATAGGCACACACATCAACAAGCCCTCATTGATGGAGATAGACACAACATCAACAAGAAATCAATGAGATCTAATCAATTATACACAAGTTTCACACAATCATAAGTAGACACAAGGTGAATTAGCAAAACATAATCAAAGAAGGACAATCAACAATAATAATGAAAGACATAGTTGAGATAGAATCATCAAACCAATACATGATGTTTATGGAGTGATTGAAACCCTCTAAGTTGCTGGAAAAACACCTACCTAAACCCAGGAATCGACCTTAAGGTTTAGGGCTTACAAAAAGTGAAGTTATGATGTTATATTTATAGGCATGTTTTCTGTGGGCCCTTCTTGATGGTGTCATCCCATTACTCTTGAAGCTATCACGACCATTTTTTCACCAAATTGTAGATCTCTTCGTCCTCTTCGCGTGGGCTTTTGAATCACCTAAATCCAAGTTCGTATGCAAAAGTTATGACCAATACAATATCAGCTACTTCGCGCGCAAGTTTTGACAAGTTAACACGTGACGGCCTTGGGTGACGCCTTCACGTTCTCTCGGGGCCGTCACCACTTTTACTCTTGACGCCGTCACCAAAATGCTCTTGACGCCGTCACCTACTGTTCCCAGCTTGGAAAATTAAGTCTTTGGCGTTTCCTTCACTTTTATACTCCAAAAACATCCGAATTGCTTCCTTTTCCAGATTTCTCTCCCAAAGTACCTAAAATCACAAAAGGAACGATTTAGGGCAATATTTGATCAAATAAATTCAATTCCGGGCTTAAATGACCCCGTAAAAGTGGTTCATTTTTCGCCTCATCAAGGGCCACAAAAGCAAAGCCGTGAGCCCTCGGGCAAAGTGGACAATATTGTGGTCTATAAAGCGGGGTGTTACAGATTGTATCAGAGCCACTCCAAGCCGTTCGGGATGTGGGGCAAACCTCATCGAGGACGATGAGTCCCTAAGGGGGGGGGGGTGAATGTAATACCCTAGGCAAATCCCACATTGGTCATGACTTGGAGTGATGTTGGGACATATGTTAACATTCGCCTTATATGACAACAACGCGTTTTGTGGTCTAACGGTTAATCGCCCATACGATTAAGCGTGCTCATGTGAGAGTAGTACTAGCTTGGGTGACCTGCCGGGAAGTCTTCACATGAGGGCCACAAAAGCAAAGCCGTGAGCCCTCGGGCAAAGCGGACAATATTGTGGTCTATAAGGCGGGGTGTTACACTAATTAATATTATTTTTAGGGTAAAATGCAAAAATGGTCCTTAACGTATTACGAAATTTCAAAAATGGGACCGAGACAAAAAGGCATGCAAAAAAGCCACTAACGTTACGCAAATGGGTAAAAAAGCCACTGAAAGCGCTTTTCCGTTAGTTTTCTCGTTAAGTACCACATCACCGAGGACATTATCGTCATTTCATTACTTTATGGATTAATATGTCCACGTGTCGATTCAGGGACTAAATTTGCAATTTGAGTTTGATCTTTTATTTCACTTCACCACCACCACCCTTTACCAACACCACCACCCTCTACCGCCACCACCACCCTCTACCACCACACAACCACCACAATCTTTTGTTTTACAGTAGCATAATTGCCTAGGCAGGCCAAACATGATCTAATCAATTCATTCAAAACTGAGTATAAACAGAACAATAATATCACTACAGCAATATATCGTGCAACTAAAGCCTGTGTCAGTAATCATGTTAAGCATTTGCATTATCCAACTCACTACCAATTACTATCTTAACATACTCAAGAAGTCTCAATGGATTCGCCTCATGTGAGTTACAAAGTCCATATTTCTGCATTGTTGATCTTTTGTTTTTATGCTTCATTAATGAGTTTTAGAATCTTCTAGTCGCCTTTAAATGGAAAAACCGTTGGTTGGGTTAGTTAAAAAATAATCCAAAATGAAGAATAATGAACTTTCCACGATCAAGAGTTTGAACATAGGATGCTAGCTATGAGATTACACAACTGTCTATATACTAAAAGTTCAAACAAAAATAATGCCATTCTTCTTAATAGTATCAAGAACAATCGCTAGCCTACCTTCAATTCGTTCATTCTTTTTCGCTTCAAAGGCCACTGCAAAGACATCAGCTTACTTTGATCTCTCAGCTATCTGTTGGAGTATGCTTGAGTCATAATAAATAATTATATGGCTAGACATATGCGAGCCTATGGGGTCACACACTTATACACAGAGACACCATTTTATAGATTGTATTTATCATATTTACAATATATAAACAACTACGTAACTCGGGATCAATAACGGGCCATTAAATACTAAGTTAGACTTAGTGTTTTTGGACTGGTCCAACAATAAGCAAGCCCACTATGGGCCCTTAGTATGGCCGGCCTTAAGGGGTCTTAAGAGAAGGGAATGGAACTTTGAAGGGGCTTAGTGTAACATAGAGATTGATAAGAATTGATTTGATTTAATCGAATGAGATCGAATCAAATCAATTACTTGATTTTTGACCAAGAAAAACGTTCACCCTCCTTCTCCCTCTCTTGAAGTGACGGCACAAAACAATTTCCATCTAGGGTTTTGTTTTCGATCTTCTTCTTGGCTCATGCTATTGTAGATGGTTCCAAGTAGAGTTACAAGGTCAAGACTAGCATCGGGTGGTGATTATATGACGTGTAGTGTGGAAAAAACATAGAGGTGATCTCCTTTGATCACTTGGTTTCATAGGTGATTCGTGTTGTTGGTGACGGTCTCCATACGATTCTACCGATCATGCTACAAAGGTATAACATTATTGTTGTTTATTATTTGATTGATCATATGGCTATATGGATCCTTGTTAGGTGATGTTTTCCGCTGTGTTTTATTTATTAATATATGTTTTTATATTCATCATCACCTATAGTGGTATCACGAGCCATCATATGTGTCATATGATTGTCGGGTATGCATAAAAATGGCTAATACGGGTGTTTTTTTGATGATTTTTGAAGTCATGGCTAAAACAGCCCTAGGGCTCAATTTTTTTTTTCACATTGAACGACCCTTTAGAGGTCTTATGATTTGCAGTTTTTGGTCCCATGGCCATTTGCTATGCATACGTTAATTGGTTACTTGTCGGGTACGTGTAAAATGGCCTTAAATGCTTGTTTTTTTATCGGTTTTTGAAACGGTTTTGATTCAGCCCCATAGCCCAATTTTTCTATAGTAAAATGGTATTTTTAAGGTCCTAATATCAGTGGGTTTTGATCCTTGAGCTATTTGACATGCGTACCAATCGGGGTTTTAATTTTTGTCAATTATTTCTTCGATTTCGTTGGCTAACAATTTATTTCTTGTTATTTATTTTGTTTCCATGGCAAATACATGCATGTTTGGCCATGGAATTAGCCAACACCATGTCTTGATTATAATTTTATGGCATTATTATGTGTATATGCAAAGCCGATGAAAACCTAGACCACTTGTGACATGGATTGTTGTGTATGTTGTTTAAATTTTGTGTTTTGGGGTTTTTGCCATTGTTTCGGCATTTATGTAATGATATTCTTTTTGGTTGTAGCCATTATTTGGGCACTTTTACAATAGGTTAAAAGTAGATTAGTTGTATTTTACTTTCAATATCATGTAATCATGGCTTGGTGGTGAAAAGCGAAAGACTGCTAGAACACCAGTTGGTAAAACGGAGTTTCTCGATTATTTGTAAGGAGTTTTTGGCTAAAATTTTTTTAGGTACACAAGACATGGGCCTACAACTTTCTAGTTTTGAGCTAAGCCTGGGAAAGCCTCCTTCAAGGACATTTGGGCCTCCGAACATAGAAATTCTGTAAGGACAACCACTACTTTTTATGTGCATAATGGGATTTCTACTTGCTCTTGATTGTCTTGAAGCAAGTGGGAGTCCTCCATGTGGTTGTGTGGTTTGTCCCTAGTTGACTCTTGGTTCTCATGATGGCTCACGAGATCGAGCATAGGTTTTTTTCATCAGTTGAGGCTTTGCATATTGTGGTTGTGTGTTTGTGATTTTGCTTTTTATATATCTTGTGATAATATGTAAATTGCAAATAGTTTTCTAAAAACTTAAAACGGAACACAAACAATTTTCAAAACTAAGTCTTTTGATTTAGTTTTACAAAGTTTTTGAAACTTAAAATCATTGTTTTAAAAATAACGCTTAAACTTGTTATGCTTGTTATTTCTTTTATGTATTGTCCAAACTTATTAATCCACATTGGATTATTAGTCTTAAAAATGGACAAATTTAAACACATAAATTAAAACAATTATTAGACTTACGTTAAGAAAAGTTTTTAACTTGTGATACGAAGGATGAATGCATGCTTCTTTCGTACACCTTTTGATTCACATCAAAACTTTTACCCGTCAAAATTTAAGTCATGTCATCCAATATTGAGAACACTTGCAATTACCTTTTGCCTATGTGTGGGACCTAGGTTGAATTGTAACCCAAGGTGACTATTCTCTATGCGTGAGATCTAGATATATTCTCGCACGTCCTCAAATTGGATGACTTAATCGAGTTAAGTGGTGAGACCTTGACCCGAGGCACAGATGGGCTAAACATGCCTACATGACACTAGTTGTTTAACACTAGATGCCATGAGTCCCATAAGGATCTAAGCGTTGCACTTGTAATGCAATTGGTGATCGTCGCCTACCAATTGAATCTACTATTGCTAGCAGATCAACTGATGTGACAGTAGAAGCACAATGTGGATCTTAGCCTTTTTCGTAAATTAATTGTTTAAAATTGTAAACATGGGGTAGTTAATTTATAAAAGGATAATTATCGAAAATACTAAATATGAACTTTGTGAATTCAATTAATGAATTAATGCAACACAAAACGTAAACAAAAGTTTGTTCTTTTCATGTTAAAAGAATCAAACTATGTCTTCCTTTCCTTGTAAGAAAGAGACTTGTTCCTATCCTTTTTCTTTATAAGGAAAGCCATAATAGGAATATTTGAATTTTCCTAATTCTAATCAAACTCAAAGCACACATACTCTAGAAATCGTGATGTCTTATAAAAGTCAAAACGGTTAAGTATGGTTGCACATCTTATTCCATCAAGTTCGTTTTATAACCCTAGTTCCGGTTTTAAAACCTTGAAGAAATATAAGATATTTGGATAACTAGAAAACATGTTTTCTATAGCTACCAAACTAAAATGAGTTTAAATAATTAGAAAACGGAAATTTCAATAAACCACAAAGTGCTAAATGCAATTACTAGCATGATTACCTAGCAATGTGTCTTAACCCAATAAACATGGAGGAAATGCATGCCTATTTTCAAGTTAAAAATTATGTCTAGCCCATCATCTAGATGTTAGAACTTGATGCACTTCATTGAATACCTAAGTACATGTTTGCTAGTCAAAGTGACTCACATTAGCAATAATGTGTAGATATTCAAAGAAAGCAGGAAAGTATCCAATCTTCAATCACTCTCCACTGGTGACGTAACACTTATAATGTTGTCTAATCCAGTGGGTGCTACGTGATTGTATTACTGGTGACGAAACACATGTAATGTTCTCTAATCTAGTGGGAGCTGTAAGCTTTATTACCTTACAAGTTGCCCATCTTATTTTTAGATTGTCTTGAAGTAATACATTGCTTTCCACATGTGAAGCATCATGGTTTTTATGAGAACCATTGCATAACTTTTATTAGATAACTTGTCGCGTTCCTGATGTTGCTTCCTGAAATGTTATCAATAAAATTGTTATGTATGATTCATTATTAAAGCGATTAAAGTTCTACACATGTATATTTTGATTTTGACTAAAATCATATGTTATATGTGACACTGTCGTATTTACTTGCATGATGTTGTGCCATGCACAAGTGGGAGAAATCTTTATTGTGAGCAAGGTACAACCTATAACAAAATGACTATTAATTGTGTGCAAGGTACAACATATAACAATATGACTAATGGTTTTTCTTGGCTGCAAGGTAAGAAAAATAAGGTTCTACTAGGACTAATACACATAAAATGTATGTTGCCCTAATTAGAAAAAAATGTCAAGATAACATGAAAAGCTACTTCAACATATTCGCTGAATTGTTTAGTATATATGATTATGTCTTCTTGTAAATTCATAATCATGAAGTATGAAAATTAACTTGAAATTACTATTAAAGCCAATTGTCGGCACTCATAATTACTTTAGTTGAATATGTTTAGGTCTCTTGTAAAGATACAAACATCAATTCCGTTAATTGTTGAAAGACTTATAACGTAACGTAAAGACGTTAACTTGTTATGCCTTCTTGTTAAAGACATGTACACTTACGACGTATAATAAAATATTTAATGTTTATGTTTTCTAGTCAAAACATACACATGAAGTCATTGACATGGTCAAAGACTTATAATATAAAGTATGCAGTAGGCTAAAAATACAATTGATGCCATCTGGTATGACTTGGTTGGCAGATACGTAAGCCAAATAGTATAAGTTCATCTGATGAGTTGTGTGATAGTCTCAGAACATCAATCCACGTAGAATACCACAACTTTATGGTATGCCCATTATGTGATAACTTATATTGTTTTACCTCCAAAGCTATCAAGGTTAGAAAATTGGATGTGCCATGTGTACACTCAATATGGTTCCAACTCAGAAGGAATGTAAGACTCCATTGTATTATGGCATGGGATGAATCCCATTATGTCTTGATTGAAGTTCTGAATTTGTTAAATACCGAAGAGTAAGTAATTAACAAACTAGAGTCAAGAACTAACGATGTATTTTGGATGTCCCACTTGAAAACAATTATTGTTAATCAAGATGCTGAGTACTTGGAGATTAGTCTCCACTTACAAAAGCAAGTGGGAGCACCTTTAGATCTTGAAGTCATTCAAGAGCTAAATACACAACCTTCTGAGTACACTTGCTAATGTCACACTAAGGTTGAACATGCATATGTTAAACCATAGATTGATATATGTCATTCATAAATCCGCAATGATACCCTTAACACCTGAATGATATAGTTTTTATATCAATGTTAAGGGACATAAGTTGGAAGATCATAGTGAACCTGCTAACTAAAGAGATGCATTATCAGATCTTGAATCTGATGAATAGCTCAAAACTATGAATGTTAAGATGCAGTCCTTGAAGACAATCACTCATGGAGCTTGATTGATCTCCTACCAATCAGTTAGACTGTGAGGTTTAAAATGAGTTTCTTAATGAGAATACTCAAAAAGACAAACTTGTACGCACATTTAATGCACGCTTAGTATAAGGAGTTTACTCATACTCAAGTAATTGACTATGATTAAATCTTCCTACCTACAAGCATTAAATGTATAAAGATGATTAATTGTCATACCTGTTTTCATGTAAATGAAATATGACAATAGGATCTCAAAACACTTTTCTTGTTGATTACCGTGCGAGGACGATGAGTAATCAAAAGGGTTTATGAATCCATATAATCTTTATTAATGTATACAAGATATAAGAATTCAAGTGTGGATTAAATCATGCATCTAGGAGCAGAGATCTTAAGTTAATTCTGAAATCATTAATTTGATTTTGATCAAATAAGATTACTCCTGAGTATCCTGAGAGCAAGTAGGAGCAATGCATTTATTTTCTTAAATCGCATATGTTGTTAACATATAAGAAACAATATTCTATCTAAGCTAGACTTTAATCCTTAGCCTGGAATGAAGTTTCACTTAAGGAATTTAGGAAATAAAACATACAACCTTGTTGCATGTGTTTATTAGAATAAACATAAGAGGTTAATAATCTAAACACAATATGACATGTCATTGAGGGGAGTCTCAATGATCAATCTTACATGATGAGATTGAATGCATGAATGGAAACCTTAAGTTTAACTAAAGAATTCATTATGTAAGTCATATTATGTATTGGATTATTTATATCATTTGCATGAATGCAAGATGAGTTGATAACAACAAATATCTAAATGAAAGTCATTAGATAATTGTTAAACGAACAACCTAATGGACCTGCAAAGGACCAAGGATTTGTTCAAACGTTTACGGATATTTCTGTTATATTTTCATTCATTGATGCTTATATAACTGAGATGATGCTCAACCCTAGTCGTAGTAGGATGACATCATGAATGATGACACCTCTAACTAGATGTGCTTGATTGAGAGCATTAATGCATTATACATAAAAAGAATAAGAATACTTTACAGTTTGGGAAACTGTTATTATGACTGTCTAAAGTAGGTGTTTTGCTAGCTTCAAACACACTATGGAATGTATTGTTGCAATACTCGTATTGTACTTGAATGCACACATACAAAAGGACAATCATCAGTCAAAACCTTTTTGAATTTTGAACAAGTATTCTCAAAGTTTACTCAGATGACTACTTGTTGTCTTGTACAACAAAATTGATCATGGTGGAAACATCGGATTCCGATCTATATGTAGTCTTGTGCATATCTGTTTTTAGTATTTGGATAATGGAACTGTAAGCAATCGTATTATATAATGAATTGATATACCGGATATTATCGTCTTCATTTATACTACTGTGTTCTATATTTGCATGTTTAAGCCATGAATAATTTATTTATTCTAAAAAATTGTCCATTGCCAGTTGACGATACGGGAGTATCATCGAATTAAGGCGAATGTGAGCATGTTGGTGATTTATTTTCCAAACCCACATGTTGTTTATTGTGATGAACATTGGACTAACCCAACCTACGAGTATTCACTGCATGGATCAGCGTCAATAGTGAATCTCGTAAATGGTTATGTCTCTTATCCTTTGACTTGAGATGCAAGTAGGTCTTGCATGTGTGGAATTTCATTCTTTGATATGGTTTAACGCTGTCCTGAATAAGGTAGTTATAAAAATCATTTTCAGGAGTGATTTGAAACACATGAATGACACATGCAGTCAAAATAGGATTTGTTCCTCCACATGTCATGGAGTTAGATACTATTAGGCCCCTCGATGAATTGAACGGATGTTTATATGGCCGTACCCAAATGAGATTAAGATGAATCTTAATTCACTTGGTAATCTTGTTCAATATCTAGATCGAGAAACATAATAGTTGAACAAATAGAAGGACTTTGATCCATGTCTAGTGTTCAACATAGTATCTGTAACAAAAGGATGGATGCCATATAAACCATTTAAATGAGAAGTTTAATAAACTACCCTAACATATTTCTATGGGCATTGGCGTGTTGCTAGACGCTAACCTTTGCTTGTATAATTACTTGATTATTATGACGTCGCAAGTGGGAGCTGTTGGAGTATGCTCGTGTCGTAATAAATAATTATATGGCTAGACATATGCGAGCCTATGGGGTCACACACTTATACACAGAGACACCATTTTATAGATTGTATTTATCGTATTTACAATATATAAACGACTACGTAACTCGGGATCAATAACGGGCCATTAAATACTAAGTTAGACTTAGTGTTTTTGGACTGGGCCAAAAATAAGCAAGCCCACTATAGGCCCTTAGTATGGCCGGCCTTAAGGGGTCTTAAGAAAAGGGAATGGAACTTTGAAGGGGCTTAGTGTAACTTGGAGATTGATAAGAATTGATTTGATTTAATCAAATGAGATCGAATCAAATCAATTACTTGATTTTTGACCAAGAAAAACGTTCACCCTCCTCCTCTCTCTCTTGAAGTGACGCCACAAAACAATTCTCATCTAGGGTTTTGCTTTTGATCTTCTTATTGGCTCATGCTATTGTAGATGGTTCCAAGTAGAGTTACAAGGTCAAGACTAGCATCGGGTGGTGATTATATGACGTGTATTGTGGACAAAACATAGAGGTGATGTCACAACTCACCATTTCAGGTCATTTCCCAAACTTTAGGAAAACACTATTCATTAAACACTATTCATCAAAACACTATTCATCATTTTACTATTCATCATTTTTTGTGTCAGTTTGACATTCCGAGAAGCATTCAGAAATTTTACTATTCACTGAACACTATTCATTTCCAGAAATGATTTTCACTATTCACTTGCAACACTCATTTCATCGTAAATTTAGTTTACGGGTATTCAAATTCGCAAAACCGGATTGGTTTAGGTACGAATTCATTTCATTATCAGTAAGGACATTGCATACGGACTAGAGATGGTCTCATCATCAAATCACCTAATATTTCAAAGTAAGTTATCAAATTTATTTTCATGATTTCATCTAATAAATACTTGTATCATATGGTTTTCATGCTTAATTTCATGCACAAGCTAGCTATACCACATTATTTTTGTTAACTTTTTGAACATACAAACCCTAGAATTTGATTTGAGTATTCTTTTGTTAAATTAACATGATTAGTGGTGATTAGGAACCCATGGCACCCTAAGAAGGTGTATGGTAGGATTAGAATAGCTTTGTGGTGTTTGCAAGAGATTTGGTGATGTTAGAAACTAGTTTTGAACATGGAAAATGGATTTGTAACAAATATTTATACCTACTGTCCCATTTTTGTTAACCCAGGAAAATCAGTAAATACAAAGTAAACTTTGGCAAAAATTTTAGAAAATACTTTCAAAAACGAAGCCGTAGGCGAAAGAACGGATTAAAAAGAGTTTATAACGAAGGAGTTATGATTTTTGCAAGTTTATTGACGAAAAGTAATTTTCTGAAAATACATGTTGTTGTATGTTTTTCGTCGGACAAAACGAGGCTTTAGACATAACCCGGAGGAGCCAAGCTTTCCAAAATATATTACTACATACTAAGACGTAACCATGGATATAAAGAACAAGTAAAACGGACTTATAACGACAAAGATATTCACGTTTCAATATCGGCAAAACATATATTATTTTGACAGCTTTTGACAAAAATAATATTACAACTACGTAGTAACTCTAGATTTCTAGAAATAATACCCAAGTACCCAAAATCATAACTAATGAAGTATTAGTGAATACAAGTATATTTTTATTACGACAAGTCGTTATTTCAAGGATTTCAAATCGAGGATTTCCACACTCACATTTATACATACGATATATATATATATATATATATATATATATATATATATATATATATATATATATATATATATATACATTTCAACTAGTTTTATTTTCTAGTTGCCATATTTTCCTAAGTTTTGGAAAATGTATTATTTTTATAACAACAAGTATTTTTCAAGAGTAGAGTGGTATAGGAAACATGTGCATGGACATTCACAATATCATTTCATGATTTAAAGTAGATCGTTCATCATTCATATTAGGTTGCGGTAGCTAATCGTTCATTGTTGTTCATTTCACTTCATCACACAGTATCATCAGCTAGAGGTGAGTTTTCATAGCCCCGTTTTCAATTCAATATTTTGATTTCAAATCCCACGGGGGAATACATTGCATCAATCATTTTAGTACGAGCCCAAGTACCAAAACATTTGTACATTGCTTAAGTTGCCATACCAACATGTTAAAGTCCCCTATTTATTATCATGGACCGTTAATTTGCCGATTAAGTGAGAGTGAGTGGATAGATCTATTGAGGGTGACGCCTCCATCCGTGGTAGTATTTACCAACAGTAAGTGGATGCATTTCATGTCTGTCACATTTGAGTGTTCTGGTAAAACATTTAGGAGGGGCATACATTTCATCAGTCTAGCTTCGGGGTCATGAGCTTAAGGTCTATTGTACTATTTTACGTGACTTTTGTCACACACTTATACTTGTGGTGGTCGTACAACATTACATTTTATAAACCTATGGAATTCACCAACATTCGTGCTGACGTTTTAGCAATGTATTTCAGGTTATTAAGGTAGCTCATGTGACATGCATTTGGACTTTCATGGAGTCGCAGAGTCGACGCATCTCACTATTATTTCATGCACTTATGTAAACGTTTGATCTAGTATGACTTGTTTTTCATAAACTTGCAACACCTTTTGGGGACCTCATATTGTAAACTCTGGATTGTTTCAATGATCAAACGAAGTATTTTCCAAATAACACTTTAGGTCGTTCAATGTAACTGTATTGTGATGCTATGACAGACACCCCCAGGCATTCCATTCCGCTGCAAGTCAGGTAAATTGGAGGTGTGACAGATTGGCATCAGAGCTAAGGTTATAGCGAACTAGGATGTATCTTGGACCCTAGACTATAACCGCATCATCATAGCATCTCATCATTTCATCATAAGTGCATAATCATGATACATGTTGTTTCATGCATACCCTGTGCGAGTTATTTATACTCATATTCGTATATATATCATTTTATTGACCTGGTTCACAAGTGACATGTCTTCAGATACTCACCCTGTCATTCTTTTACCGGATTCCGACATTGAAAATGCCTTGTCATCTTCCACTACCATTATACCACCAGTTGCACTTATACCACCATTAGCACCATTGATTTGTCATAGGAACAGGGTTTTCCTATCATTCAACCTATACATAGAATACCGTTTGGTAGAGTATTCAGACTTAATCTTAATGGACTTATTAGGATGCTTATTGCAATGGAGATAGTATGTTTCTTTCCATCACTAGTAGAGCACCCACTACTCAGGTACTACCACCACCATCAGTTATTTATTACACTATTGGTCGTCCCATAATGCGTACTTTAGTTTTACCTCTTAGATGTCGCGAGATGGAGCGAAAGAGGGAAGTATTCCATTCACTATTATCACCAACATCTCCTAGCTCACCACTAGAATCTCATCGTTAGCAATTCTATTCTCATCATCTAGGGTACCATCATTGTCTTTTCATTTTCCATTCCCACTTGCCATGAACTAGATATGTGACAACCGGCAGTTTAGGGAGTTATTTTAAAAACCCGCATTACGATTAAAGTTCGTTTATAATTTTTATTTAAAATTTTATTTCACAACGAACTTGTAAGACCTATTTTATGGATGTTTATAATTAATGTTGTTATGGAATTCGTGAATTATTCTCGTAATTCATTCTTGATTTTATGCTCGGTGATGTATTCTTAAATTCTCACTGGTACTACGTTGACTCTGGCACTAGGTTTACCTAACGAAAGATTTTATGATTCGTTTTACGAGTCTGACTATATATAATTATTTACGAGATGTTTTCGGGAGATATTAAACTTTTGAAATGAGTTCGGGTTCGGGTCACATGTTTTTACATTTACCCACGTTACCCGCTCCACACCGTAGTAATATTATTATTACTATTACTATTATTATTATTATTATTATTATTATTATTATTATTATTATTATTATTATTATTATTATTATTATTATTATTATTATTATTATTATTATTAACATTTACAAAATATATATATATATATATATATATATATATATATATATATATATATATATATATATAAAAGAGTAACTACAAATAGGGTCCCTTTGGTTTTCGGTTCACACACAACACACACCACACCTCACCCTCATCTCTCACCTCTCTTTTCTCTCTTTCCCCTCAACCCTAGCCGCCGAACCACTGTTCCGGCCACCACCACCACTACGCCGACCTCAACACCAAACAAACACCACCATATTACTTCTCGTTTCATCCTCTTTCTTTTGATATATCATACACGCCCTAAAACATCCATTAACATCACGAAATCTTTAAAGATCCGGTCGAGTTTTTGTTGTTTTTACTAGATCTTTTCGTTTGGAGGTTCTTGGAGGTGAGTGTAATCGGTTTTGGTTCTTGGGAGCCACGATTTGGTATTAAATCCGTGGCTACACGGATGAATTTTGATGGGAATCGAATATTATGATGGGAAATAATGATTTTGCTATTAAAAATGAGTTTGGTATCCGGGTTTGGTGTTAATCCGAGCCATGGTGCTCGAGTACTTGTTCTTTGGGTCGATTTGGGTTCGATTGGTGGATGGATTCGATTGTTTCATGATTTTGTCGAGGGCTTGATTCTTGATCCGAGCCTAACCGAGACCCATGAGGTCTCGGGGTCACCTTTGGTTGCTCGTATAACCAAGTCGAGACCCATATGGGGCTCTCGTTTGGTTGTGACTCGAGCCTAGGGCTTGTTGTTGCCTTGGTTCGACCCTTGTGGGTCGCGGCTCTTAGCCGCAATATTATTTTGTTGCCGAGACTTTGATGAGTCGTTTGGCTAATTTGTGGTGCTCATTGGAGCCTTATTTTTGTGACCATGGATTGTGTTTCGCGCCATTGTGGCTCGTAATGTGTACCGAGACTCATTTGAGTCGAGTGAGACTCGGGTTGGCTTGGTAAACCATCCCGAATGTGACCTTGGATTCTATTCCTTTTTCATTATTATTATTGTTGTTATGTTGGTTTTGGCTTTGGTTGGATATTTTTTTGGCCGAACACTTGTGAGTCGAGACCACTTTTGGTCTCGACAAGGGATAATTGGTATTGTGAAGTTGTTGACGAATCTGGATATTGGGGACCGATTGTGAGACGGTCAATAGAATGACGGAGATAGGATTAGTCGGGTGCCGTAGTCGGACCCTCATGTTGTAGCACGTGTATTGGGATTGTTTGGACGGAGATGTATTGTTTTATGACTTTTACTTATTATATTGGACTTGGACAATGAGCCGAGAGTCATGACTCGGACATGTGACCATTTCGTATGACTCGATAACTATTACAATTAAAATGTAAATAATAAAACTCGTAATAACAATTATTGATAATATAAACGTTTATATGAATATATAGACGTGAATAACGTATATATAATTATATAGACGCGTATATTAATAATAATAATAATCACGAGTCATATTATAAATAATACAATTAGATATATATTAGGCTACGAAAGTGGTGTAATATTATTGAACGTATTATTATTATAAAAATGTGTATAAAACGAGAAACTCTCGACAATTATTAAACGTTTAATAAAATGTCATTTTGTATATTTAACGGGTAAACTTATCGAGTTATGCGGATTCATTGTCACTCGAGTCCAGGTAAGTTATTATTTGTGATTTTCGTGTTGTCACGGATATATGACGATTAATATAAACGTTTTCTATAACTAAATAACTACTTAACCGTAAGGTTGAACCGGGTTATTTGGTTATACGGAATGAATATATTAATGGGCATCGTATCCTACGATGCCCATAGGTTGTAGTATATGTAAAGTGTAATAAATTGCGAGTGTATATATCGGGAAATCTGGCCAATTTGACGATATATATGAGGAATTTATTAAACTATGATATGTACTACATAGTATTTATGTGCTATGTGCTTTAGGTTGGGTGTAATCTTGGAACGGTATGTTACGTAAATAAATATGAGGATTATCAAATCGACGGATTCGATAAACTTCGGCGATTTATTTAAATGATATATTGGGCTAATATTGTAACAATTCGCAATTTCAGGTTAACTTTTATTCCCGAAAATTTCACTATTCACTTTTTACTATTCACTTTTTACTATTCACTTTTCACTATTCATCTCAGAAATTTTTATTTCATATTCTCGTAAGTTAAACTATTTTAACGATAATCTGAGAGTTTGACGCTCGTCGGATCATTTCTGCAAAAATCACAAAGCCGTGTCCGAGATTTACTTTTAGGTTTAAACGTCCTTCTAGCATCCCGATATATCCATAAAACATTATAAACAATAAAAATATGATTTTCTATCATTTTATGACAATTCCAAAAGTTTCGGAATTTTACGTTTTTCAGTTCAGCGTTTTACGCGAATTGCGCGTTTTAGACCCGTGTTTCCAGTTTTTAGCAGGGTTTTCGCACCCGATAGAACCTACCACTCATTTTATATTTTATTATGGACCATTTTAACAAGTTTAGTCATTCCTATAAGTTTCATATTTTTAGGATACCCGGTTTTACGTTTTGAGGCTTAACAGCTTACGGTTAGCAACCTACGGAGTCAAAACTAGCTCTATATCTTGGATAATATCAACCAAAGACCAAAACTTGGTCCCTAAGCCTTCCAAACCGACTTAGGGGGGAGGGAGTCACCACACATGTGTCTTGAAATTACAAAAGTGCCCTTAGATCACTACATATTCACAACTTGGTCACCAAGTTTAGGAAGCTTACTAGTTACCTTCCTAACCTCCTCAAAACTCATATAAATACCCCCTTGCCCCTCTATGAACGTCCACAACACACACACACCATCATCTCATCCTTAGCTCATTCTCTTCCAAGTTACAAGCAAGATTCAAGAACCATATCAACACATAAACCCTAGTTAGCTTTTGATTCATCAAACTACATCAAAACCCTAGAAAACTTTGGTGATTCTCTTGAGTTTAGATCCACTCAATTCACCTAGATCTTCATCTCCATTCCTTAATGAATACAAGATTAGCAAGGGTGGTTAAATATTGGAAGCATGGCTATGGTTGGAAAGGGTTAGGAAGATTAAGTAGTAGTTCTTGGTTTTGATCTTGGTTCTAGTTAGTTTCCTCACAAGTTGTAAGCAAACCCTTATACACTTTCTTGCTCAATATCATTTCATGCTTATTATGTTTCTTTCATGCTATATATGGTCTTTGTATTGTGTTCATGATGTTTAAAAATGGATAAAACAAGTATTGGTATACATATGTTAACTTATGACAAGTAAACAAGCAAACTAGTGATTTTTATGGAAAACCACGACCACAATAGTATAACTTTGATATTTGACACTTACTTACTGTTAAAGAGGACTTAACAAGGAAAACATAGCAATTTGAATCACCCAAAATGAGTACCCGAGTCAAAAGATACGACCATAAGAAGTTAGCGACACCAAAACGCCGAAACTGCCAAATACCCTACTGTTTGCATTCTGTGAATTTGAAAGTCCTACTTCTGGTCCGATTCATCAAAAAGTTAAAACACGAAAGTTGTCCGGAACGACGTTTTCGTTCAGGAACAAAGAAGCTCGAGACCTGAAAATGCTTTCTGAGTAATAAATTTCTTCAAATTCTTAACAGCCCATTTTTAGACCAAAGTCACTATATTATAGTTATGATTTACTAAATACCAAGAGGTCTAATGACCTAAAGCCAAGACCACAACCATGGCTAAAGCCAAGGTTGAGTCTCAAGACCATGGTAGCCATGACCAAAGCCACGGCTAAAGACTATATCACTTTTAAAGATCAAAAGCTTATATATATATATGTTATCAAATACTACAATAGTAGGGAGCTTCATGTGAGGAGTTCATTGGGTAAACCGTCGAGACGAGTTGTGGATTTACGAGTTAAAGTGTCCTGGCTCCTCGAACGTTTACTCCATGACTTCTGAATTATGTCGGCCCGAACGGTAGTAAGAGATATACAACCTATACATGTTCCATAGACCATTTATATTCAACGACTTACACTATATACTAAGTACTACATCATGAACATTATGCAAGACATATATAGGCAATTCGTCGTATTCTTAGACGTTACTCCAAACCTAAGTCGCAACGTTCTATTATAGGCTGCTCTTAGAGACTTTCGCGATTCGACTACCACTTTCATTTCTCATTACATAGACTTAAGGTGAGTCATAGCCCCTACTTTTTCGTACTTGTTTTAAACTCTTGGGGGGGATACATGCTCAACTACTTGCTTACTTGTACAAATACTCAAAACGTCTATACTTGACTGTGTTATACTTGATTGCTTACATACATGACTGCGTTATACTTAATTGCGTTATTCTATTTATTGACTAGTAGTTGTCTTTGGGAATTGACTCCCAGTTGTCTTTGGGAAGTGGCTCCCAGTTGTCTTTGGGAATTGACTCCCAGTTGTCTTTGATACATCCTAACATTTGCGAATGTTTGGATACATCATAAAAGTGAGGTCTTCGGAGATGAAGTAGAGACTCACTACTAATTGCTTAATTGTCTTGATGAACTTATACATGTCTTTATTATACTATATGTTAGCAGTGGGTTGTGAACACACAGGTTACAAGTCTCTTATGACGGGACTTGTAACTGAGTGGATTCTCAATGCCTTTGCTGTGTGATCATTCCTTAAGATTTTTCAACTATTTTAAGACAAACTCTATGAACTCACCAACCATTGTGTTGACACTTTAGCATGTTTATCTCAGGTTAGTAAGGCGATAGCTAGTGCATGGAACTTAGAGTCAAGCTACATATTCTGAAGACTTACGCTTTTATCATTTACCATTCAAAACTTTGTATACATTTATGTATCATACTTTGGAATCTCATGTTTGTAACTTTGAATTCATTAATCGAATGGTAACTTTTCAAAACGTCTCATTTAGAGTTCGTTTTCTATAACTTGTACTTTGTATTATGAAGTAGCACCCCTGTGACACAGTCTTCCGCTGCGGTATTTTGGGGGTGTTACAGATTGGTATCAGAGCCTTGGTTATAGAGAACTAGGTTGCATTTAGTGCCTAGACTATAACTGCTATATACGTTGGGACCTTCCTCTTTATTTGCCTTACACACAATACATACACATATGCTTTTTGGTTAGAGGTTTGCTTAGTTCCACGCTGTTAGATGATGTGACTTTAGTATTATAAGGAGCCCCAGAGATTAGCCGAGTCATTAAAAACATGGAGCTCAGTAATAACTAATTAGTTAACTTGATCTTGTGACAGTTCTTGTTTGATGAGGTACAAGATTTGAGTTAAATAATATTATTGCTTAGCTTTAGGGATTTGATGACTTGATTATCTTACTATCGGCCTCAGAAGGCAGATTTTGTGTCGGAAATTATTAAGTAGGATGTTTTAGAATCTCCTTATTTAAATGGATTGGGACGCCTCTTCAGTTAAATAAAGAAATTGTAAATCACCGAACCATAAGTTTATGAGACCTTACTTACATAAATTTGGACGCTTCTTTATGTAAGTAATGTGTTATAAATAAGTGGGCTTAATTGTAGCCGATACAACTCCTTAACCAGAACCTTAGACAAATCAGAGTGAACACCACTATATTAGAGATCCCGAATTCTCTTAGACACATCGTAAGTAGTTAACATCAACTGAACTTCGGGACGAAGTTCTCGTTAAGGGGTACAGACTGTAACAATTCGCAATTTCAGGTTAACTTTTATTCCCGAAAATTTCACTATTCACTTTTTACTATTCACTTTTTACTATTCACTTTTCACTATTCATCTCAGAAATTTTTATTTCATATTCTCGTAAGTTAAACTATTTTAACGATAATCTGAGAGTTTGACGCTCGTCGGATCATTTCTGCAAAAATCACAAAGCCGTGTCCGAGATTTACTTTTAGGTTTAAACGTCCTTCTAGCATCCCGATATATCCATAAAACATTATAAACAATAAAAATATGATTTTCTATCATTTTATGACAATTCCAAAAGTTTCGGAATTTTACGTTTTTCAGTTCAGCGTTTTACGCGAATTGCGCGTTTTAGACCCGTGTTTCCAGTTTTTAGCAGGGTTTTCGCACCCGATAGAACCTACCACTCATTTTATATTTTATTATGGACCATTTTAACAAGTTTAGTCATTCCTATAAGTTTCATATTTTTAGGATACCCGGTTTTACGTTTTGAGGCTTAACAGCTTACGGTTAGCAACCTACGGAGTCAAAACTAGCTCTATATCTTGGATAATATCAACCAAAGACCAAAACTTGGTCCCTAAGCCTTCCAAACCGACTTAGGGGGGAGGGAGTCACCACACATGTGTCTTGAAATTACAAAAGTGCCCTTAGATCACTACATATTCACAACTTGGTCACCAAGTTTAGGAAGCTTACTAGTTACCTTCCTAACCTCCTCAAAACTCATATAAATACCCCCTTGCCCCTCTATGAACGTCCACAACACACACACACCATCATCTCATCCTTAGCTCATTCTCTTCCAAGTTACAAGCAAGATTCAAGAACCATATCAACACATAAACCCTAGTT
Source organism: Artemisia argyi (assembly GCA_030686995.1). Lineage (NCBI taxonomy): Eukaryota > Viridiplantae > Streptophyta > Magnoliopsida > Asterales > Asteraceae > Artemisia > Artemisia argyi. The sequence goes on along the minus strand of CM060697.1, from coordinate 14,581,053 downwards.
AGCTTTTGATTCATCAAACTACATCAAAACCCTAGAAAACTTTGGTGATTCTCTTGAGTTTAGATCCACTCAATTCACCTAGATCTTCATCTCCATTCCTTAATGAATACAAGATTAGCAAGGGTGGTTAAATATTGGAAGCATGGCTATGGTTGGAAAGGGTTAGGAAGATTAAGTAGTAGTTCTTGGTTTTGATCTTGGTTCTAGTTAGTTTCCTCACAAGTTGTAAGCAAACCCTTATACACTTTCTTGCTCAATATCATTTCATGCTTATTATGTTTCTTTCATGCTATATATGGTCTTTGTATTGTGTTCATGATGTTTAAAAATGGATAAAACAAGTATTGGTATACATATGTTAACTTATGACAAGTAAACAAGCAAACTAGTGATTTTTATGGAAAACCATGACCACAATAGTATAACTTTGATATTTGACACTTACTTACTGTTAAAGAGGACTTAACAAGGAAAACATAGCAATTTGAATCACCCAAAATGAGTACCCGAGTCAAAAGATACGACCATAAGAAGTTAGCGACACCAAAACGCCGAAACTGCCAAATACCCTACTGTTTGCATTCTGTGAATTTGAAAGTCCTACTTCTGGTCCGATTCATCAAAAAGTTAAAACACGAAAGTTGTCCGGAACGACATTTTCGTTCAGGAACAAAGAAGCTCGAGACCTGAAAATGCTTTCTGAGTAATAAATTTCTTCAAATTCTTAACAGCCCATTTTTAGACCAAAGTCACTATATTATAGTTATGATTTACTAAATACCAAGAGGTCTAATGACCTAAAGCCAAGACCACAACCATGGCTAAAGCCAAGGTTGAGTCTCAAGACCATGGTAGCCATGACCAAAGCCACGGCTAAAGACTATATCACTTTTAAAGATCAAAAGCTTATATATATATATGTTATCAAATACTACAATAGTAGGGAGCTTCATGTGAGGAGTTCATTGGGTAAACCGTCGAGACGAGTTGTGGATTTACGAGTTAAAGTGTCCTGGCTCCTCGAACGTTTACTCCATGACTTCTGAATTATGTCGGCCCGAACGGTAGTAAGAGATATACAACCTATACATGTTCCATAGACCATTTATATTCAACGACTTACACTATATACTAAGTACTACATCATGAACATTATGCAAGACATATATAGGCAATTCGTCGTATTCTTAGACGTTACTCCAAACCTAAGTCGCAACGTTCTATTATAGGCTGCTCTTAGAGACTTTCGCGATTCGACTACCACTTTCATTTCTCATTACATAGACTTAAGGTGAGTCATAGCCCCTACTTTTTCGTACTTGTTTTAAACTCTTGGGGGGGATACATGCTCAACTACTTGCTTACTTGTACAAATACTCAAAACGTCTATACTTGACTGTGTTATACTTGATTGCTTACATACATGACTGCGTTATACTTAATTGCGTTATTCTATTTATTGACTAGTAGTTGTCTTTGGGAATTGACTCCCAGTTGTCTTTGGGAAGTGGCTCCCAGTTGTCTTTGGGAATTGACTCCCAGTTGTCTTTGATACATCCTAACATTTGCGAATGTTTGGATACATCATAAAAGTGAGGTCTTCGGAGATGAAGTAGAGACTCACTACTAATTGCTTAATTGTCTTGATGAACTTATACATGTCTTTATTATACTATATGTTAGCAGTGGGTTGTGAACACACAGGTTACAAGTCTCTTATGACGGGACTTGTAACTGAGTGGATTCTCAATGCCTTTGCTGTGTGATCATTCCTTAAGATTTTTCAACTATTTTAAGACAAACTCTATGAACTCACCAACCATTGTGTTGACACTTTAGCATGTTTATCTCAGGTTAGTAAGGCGATAGCTAGTGCATGGAACTTAGAGTCAAGCTACATATTCTGAAGACTTACGCTTTTATCATTTACCATTCAAAACTTTGTATACATTTATGTATCATACTTTGGAATCTCATGTTTGTAACTTTGAATTCATTAATCGAATGGTAACTTTTCAAAACGTCTCATTTAGAGTTCGTTTTCTATAACTTGTACTTTGTATTATGAAGTAGCACCCCTGTGACACAGTCTTCCGCTGCGGTATTTTGGGGGTGTTACAAATATTAGATCCATAGTTTATTTTATTATTCTTTATGTGATCTTTTTGGTTTGTTTTGAGTCGACCCACCACCCGTATGGATACCAAACGCAAATACACCAAACTAATACGAAACGGATTTTCGGAAATAAAACGGATTCTCGTCCGGGTTTGGGAATATTATAAATTTGCGGAAATGATTTCTGAACGAGTTAATAATGATTAGGTCGTGCCAAGTCTGTAGTTGCTATTTTGTGAGTTATCATACATCTTATTTCTACCGACTTCTTCTTGCTATTTTCTGGACTTGAGGTGAGTCATAGCCCCACTTTTACTCTTGAACTATGTTTTCAATACTTGGGGTGAGAAACGTGCAAATTATTTTATGTGGACTATTATCGCTTTTATATGCTTTCTAAACTTGCTATGCGTATGGACTAGGAAATATTGTCAGCTTTAGTCACACCTTTTGTGTGTACTATTCAAGGTTGGCTTATTTGATTATTGGTGGATTGTCAGCTTTAGTCACATATATGTTGTGTGTACTATTCAAGGTTGGCTTATTTGATTATTGGTGGATTGTCAGCTTTAGTCACATATATGTTGTGTGTACTATTCAAGGTTGGCTTATTTGGTTATTTGGAATTGTCAGCTTTAGTCACATATATGTTGTGTGTACTATTCAAGGTTGGCTTATTTAGATACTGTAGTGTGCACCTATAGGTTATTGATACTTCCGAGGTTATCCGAGTATTTATTGGTATTGCGGGGGGAGGGGGGGGGGTTACCCGAATATCTATGTTAGAACGGAGGGTATTCGTGTGTTATGTTGGAGCGGAGGGTATCCGCAGGCTTTTAGCGAATCCTTAGTCTAGCTAGCAAGCGTTTTGCGTATATGTCCACTATATTGTTAGATGAATTTAAACCTATGATCTCACTAGCGAAAGCTGACTTTTAGCACGTTTTCTCAGGTAATTAAGTGACGAGATGCATGCTTGGAATGGAAGGCTCGGCCAAGGCTCATGGTTTATGGATCTATTTTTCTAAAATCTGATAATTAATTTTGGACCTATTGATATGTTATTTTGGGCCTGACTCTGAATGATGTTGGGATAAATGTAAACCTTAAAACCCCGTTTTGGTTGCGTTTTTATTATGTTTACTTTATCTCGTTCTATATTGTCTTGTGTTGGATACCAATCCCCGTAGCACCCCAAAAGCTTGCTGAGTCTTCCGCTGTATCAAATTTTGGGGGTGTTACAGATTGGTATCAGAGCCAAGGTTATAGAGAACTAGGTAAATAAACGCCTAAATTATAACCGTATTTTTATAGAAAATGATCCTTGACCATCGCCCGCCAGCCCGCCAAGCTGAAGCATCTTCTATTATTTGAGGTATTATGAGATATTTGAGATGATTGTTAGATTTGGGATTTATTGAGATGATTTGAGGTTTATGGATTTTAGTAATAAGATGGCGTTTTCGAGGAATTATATGGTCTATATGTTTTATAAACATTTTAGTAATGCGGTGTTTGAAATTCTTTTTATTGAGATTATATGATTGAACTATTTGATGAGTATATTTGGTATGGTATTTGAGTTGTGATTTAGTTGTTTTGAAACACTTACACCTACCCTACGCCGTTGTCACAAACCATGGCCTCCCATATGCCCGATGTTGTCGAGGATATTCTTACTGCACCGGTTTTACCTGCACAGTTTACTATGGCATCTGACGATCCTTACCAGATGGTCATGCTTTCAGCTACTGTATCGCATGCAGCTTCTACTTCAGCACTACCTGCTGCATCTATGCAGGGACCCTCATCTTCTTTGGGGCTCCCTGGTACATCGAGGCAGCTTACTCTTCATTAGGCTTTGGCTCGTGTGGCCCCACGCTTTGCCCACCGAGCTACGGCACGCATGTCGGTACGCCCTACTCCATCACCTTTACAGATTGATGCTCATTCTCTTCTGTCTGAGGCGCCACCCACATCATTGCGTTTTCATCCTAGATCACCTACTATATCTCCACATGGTTCACCTAGTAGGAGACGACGAGTGATGAGGTACTCTTCCGATGAGGAGGAGGAGGAGTACGAGGGTGAGGATGAGGCTGATGACCCTGAGCGAGAGGATGACCCTCAGGAGGCTGAGCAGGGTGATGATGACGACCCTGAGGAGGAGGATGACCCTCAGGAGGATGAGATGCCTGATGATGATGATGATGTGTTAGCACCACCAGCTCAGGCTGAGGAGCCTGATTCACCTGTACACCCGATTGAGCCTGATTCACCTGATCATCCGTTCTTGTTTGAGTTGCCACCTAGTAGTCCCGTTGAGTCGGATGCATCTTCTGCGGTTTCTGCTGAGCATGCAGAGTTAGGTGAGATTGGCAGGTTGTGGGCTCGGATTACTGAGCTTAGTGAGAGAGTTGCATGTGTATCTGATCGACTTGAGAGAGTTATTGGAGAGTTTTTAGCAGATTTGAGAGTTGACTTGACTGTCGTTGTGGGCAAGACTACTGAGCTGAGGAGAGTTTTGATGGATGTCCACGAGCATATCGATAGTTTGCAGCGAGGATTTGTTACTGCTCGTGAGGCCGACCGCAAGCTATGGCAAAGGAATGCCGAGCTAGAGAAGGAGGTGGCTGACCTCAAGAAAGACCGAGACACCCATAGCGTGGAGCTAGGATCGTTATGGAGGGATCTTGATGGCTTGAGGCAGGAGTTGAGGAGCCTCCGCCAGCCGCGTGGCTAGTTGCTTGGATTATGTTGTCTTGTTGCTTTCTTAACCGAGGAGTGTTCGGTTAGAAAAGCTATTTATCATATTTTGATGTATTTTGCGCAGTATTCGTCTCTTGTGGAACGATTAGTACGTTTTGTGTTATCCGTTAGTTGGAACGATGTTAGATCGCTATTGTATGGTTGATGGTTATTAGTATATGGTATTATGTGATTTTGGGTGTTATGGAAATTGAGTCCTTATTCGCTTTATTGATGTTACGTGGTGTATTGTTGCTATTCTTTCCATGGATTGGCTTCGTTGAATTACTCTTGTTGAGCATATTGATAAGTTCTATTGGAGACTCATGAACTTGTATGATGTTGCAGATTAATGGCAACATGACGAAACCCTGTTAGGGCTACCAGAACTGGTCCTGCTGTGACTACTCCTGGTCGCCGAGGACGCCGACCTACTTGAAATGTTGAAACCCCTACTCCTGACAACCTGGACACCACTAACCGCAACAACAGGAATCAAAATGTTGATGTTCAGGGAGACAATGATCATGTCCCACTTAATGCACCTGCTGTGGATCAAGCAATGATCAATCAACTTGTGGAACAAAGAGTTGCTGAACTACTAGCTGAGTCAAATCATTCCAACAATTCTGCTGGAACTTTTCCACCTGTTCGTGCTAATGGATGTCAATACAAGGAGTTCAAGATTTGTGGACCTATTGAGTTTGGTGGAACTGAAGGAGTGGTTTACTTTGTCAGATGGATTGAGAAGACTGAGTCAGTGTTTAATGTCAGTGGTTGTGCGGAGAATGCGAAGGTAAAGTTTGCTTCTTTTACCTTCAAGGATGAAGCTTTGACTTGGTGAAACAACTACCGAAATGCAGTTGGGAGTGATGTAGCTTATGCCATGACTTGGGAGCAATTTAAGTCTTTGCTGATTCAGACTTATTGCCCAAGGAATGAGGTCAAGAAGCTAGAGATTGAGTTTTGGAACCACAAGGTGAAAGGTAATGATATGGCGACTTACAATCGTCGTTACCAGGAATTGGCCTTGTTGTGCCCAGATATGGAGAAAACTGAGACTCAAAAGATCGAGAGGTATACTGATGGATTGCTTGTAGCTACGAGAAATGATGTGATTTCTGCTAGGCCTGCAAACATCCATGAGGCAATCACAATTGCTCAACAACTTATGGATTCGTTGGAATTAGAAGAAGCTGATAAGGAGAAGAATGGAAAGAGAAAGAGAGACCGTCACTCTAAGAGTAATGATCACCGAAGCAAGAGACAAGCTAAGGCTTATGCTATTAGGAATGGAGATAAGAAGAATCAGAACGGTGATGCACCTAAGTGTGATCGTTGCCACCAGCGTCATACTGGATGGTGTAGTGTGAAATGCCAGAATTGCTCAAAGAAAGGACACACAGCTAGGGATTGTAGAGCCCGACCTCTTGCTATGGTTCAGGCTGCTCCTGAAATGAGAAACAAGGCAGATGTTACTTGTTATGGGTGTGGAAAGAAGGGACACTATCGGAATGAGTGTAGAGAATCGTGGAACCGTGGAAATCAAGGCTCGGGTAGTAATGGGTACAATCATGGAAACCATGGAGCTGGAGGAAACCGTGGACGACAAGATAATGGGGACCAACGTGTGGAAGCTGGAGCTGCTCAGGGAAGAGTGTATGCACTTGGGAACGAGAGAGGAGAAGATCCGAACGTCGTTACCGGTACGTTCCTTCTCAATAATCGTTATGCTTCCATACTATTTGATACTGGTGCCGATAGGAGCTTTGTGTCCACTACGTTTGCACCCTTACTAGAGAAACCCCCGATGGCCTTAGGAATTGGATATGATATTGAGTTAGCTAACGGGAACATAGAAAGGATTAATACCATCATTCGCGGTTGTACGTTAAATTTCTTGAATCACCCTTTCAACATAGATCTTCTACCCATCACGTTAGGAAGTTTTGATGTCATCATTGGTATGGATTGGTTGTCGAAGTATCGTGCTCACATACTTTGCGACGAGAAGATCGTGCGTGTACCATACGGAAAGGAAGTCCTAAATATATTAGGAGACCGAAAGGATTCTAGGAGCCCATCCCGATTAGCAGTGATTTCTTGCACGAAGTTACCGAAGCTAATGGAGAAGGGATGTTACCTTTTCTTAGCCCAAATTTCTGAGAAGGGAGAGACGAAGAAAAAGGAAAGGTGCATTGGAGATGTGCCTATAGTCCGTGATTTTCCTGATGTGTTTCCCGATGATTTGCCGGGAATCCCGCCGACTAGACAAGTGGAGTTTCAGATTGAGTTAATGCCTGGTGCTGCACCTGTTGCACGAGCGCCTTATCGTCTTGCACCTACCGAGCTAGAAGAGTTGTCGAAACAATTGGCGGAGTTAGCCGAAAAAGGATTCATAAGACCAAGTTCTTCACCTTGGGGAGCCCCAGTCTTATTTGTGAAGAAGAAGGATGGATCGTTCCGAATGTGCATTGATTACCGAGGGTTGAATAAGCTAGCGGTGAAGAATAGATACCCGTTACCTAGGATCGACGACTTGTTCGACCAACTCCAAGGATCGAGTGTGTATTCGAAAATCGATTTGAGATCGGGATATCATCAACTTCGAGTTCGCGAGGAAGATATTCCGAAAACGGCTTTCAGAACCCGTTACGGGCATTACGAGTTTCAGGTGATGCCGTTTGGGTTGACTAACGCACCAGCAATATTCATGGATCTCATGAATCGTGTGTGTAAGCCCTACTTAGACAACTTTGTGATTGTATTCATCGATGACATTCTGATTTATTCAAAGAGTGAGAAGGAGCATGAGGAGCATCTAAGACTCATTTTAGAATTTCTCAGGAAGGAGAAACTCTATGCCAAGTTTTCGAAATGCGAATTCTGGATTCCGACGGTACAATTTTTGGGTCATGTGATTGATAGACAAGGAGTCCACGTGGATCCTGCTAAGATTGAGGCGATAAAAGATTGGGCTACACCTACAACCCCAACTGAAGTACGTCAATTTTTAGGTTTAGCTGGTTATTACCGAAGATTCATTGAGGGATTTTCGAAGATAGCTAAACCATTGACCAAATTGACTCAAAAGAGCATTACGTATGAATGGGGAGATAAAGAAGAGGAAGCGTTTCAATTGCTTAAGACGATGTTGTGTAGTGCTCCTATCTTAGCGTTACCGGAAGGTAACGAGGATTTCTTCGTCTATTGTGACGCCTCACATAAAGGATTGGGAGCCGTATTAATGCAACGAGAGAAGGTGATAGCTTATGCTTCCCGACAGCTCAAGAAGCATGAGAAAAACTACACTACCCATGATTTGGAACTAGGTGCTGTAGTTTTCGCTTTAAGAATATGGAGACATTACTTGTACGGAACCAAGTGTGTTGTATTTACTGACCACAAAAGTCTACAACACATCTTGAATCAAAAAGAGCTCAATATGAGACAGCGACGATGGATTGAGCTGCTAAGTGATTATGATTGTGAAATTCGCTACCACCCTGGTAAAGCAAACGTTGTCGCTGATGCTCTTAGTCGAAAGGAAAGAATACCACCGTTGCGAGTTAGGTCATTGGGAATGACTATAGTATCGCCATTACCATCTCAAATATTTGAAGTTCAAACGGAAGCGTTGAAAGCAGAAAACAGATCTACCGAGAATATATTTGGGATGGCTGAGAATGAGAAAGGATTTGTTAAGCGATCTGATGGATTGTTATGTTTTAGAGATCGGATTTGGGTACCTTTGTATGGAGGAATTCGGGAGTTGATTATGCATGAGTCGCATAAGTCAAGGTACTCTATTCATCCTAGGTCCGATAAAATGTACCAGGATCTTAAGAAGTTCTATTGGTGGCCAAATATGAAGGCAGATATAGCATCGTACGTTAGTAAATGCTTGACATGTGCTAAGGTTAAAGCTGAACACCAGAGGCCGTCAGGATTACTAACGCAACCAGAACTTCCAGTCTGGAAATGGGAGCGGATTACAATGGACTTCATTACCAAATTACCGAGGACAGCTAGCGGTTGTGACGCTATCTGGGTAATTGTGGATCGTCTGACAAAGTCTGCTCATTTCCTAGCAATAAGTGAAGATGATAGTGTGGATAAGCTTGCGAAGTTATATGTGAAGGAAATTATTTCGCGTCATGAAGTCCCGATATCTATCATTTCGGATCGCGATAGCCGTTTTACGTCAGCTTTGTGGCGATCACTTCAAACGGCTTTGGGGACGAGACTTGATATGAGTACTGCATATCACCCCCAAACCGATGGTCAAAGTGAGAGGACCATTCAGATGTTAGAGGATATGCTTCGTGCATGCATCATAGACTTTGGTAAAGGCTGGGAGAAGTATTTACCCCTCGCGGAATTTTCCTATAATAATAGTTACCACACAAGTCTTAAGGCTGCACCATTCGAAGCTTTGTATGGCAGAAAGTGTCGTTCGCCTATTGGTTGGGCAGAAGTTGGAGATAGCCAACTCACAGGCCCTGAGCTTATTTTGGAAACTACAGAGAAAGTAGCTCAGATTCGTGATCGGTTGCAAGCAGCCAGGGATAGGCAGAAAAGTTATGCCGATCAGAGACGTAAACCCTTAGAGTTCCAGGTTGGAGACAGAGTGATGCTGAAAGTCTCGCCTTGGAAGGGTGTAATACGTTTCGGGAAACGTGGTAAACTCAACCCACGCTACATTGGACCATTTCTGATCTTAGAAAGAATTGGGCCCGTGGCTTATAGGTTGGAATTGCCACATGAACTGAGCAAAGTTCACGACGTGTTCCACGTTAGTAATTTGAAGAAATGTCTTTCCGATGAGATGGCTGTCATTCCAATGAAGGATATTCGTGTCGATGAGAAATTGAATTTCGTGGAAGAGCCAATTGAGATTTTAGATCGTGAAGTTAAATGACTCAAGAGAAGTCGCATTCCGCTCGTCAAGGTTCGTTGGAATTCCCGACATGGACCAGAATTTACGTGGGAACGTGAGGACGAGTTCCGGAAGAGATATCCGAAGCTTTTCACTTCGTAGATGAATTTTTTCCGAGTGAAACCCGGGACGGGTTTCTTCTGAGACTGGGAGGATGTGACAACCGGCAGTTTAGGGAATTATTTTAAAAACCCGCATTACGATTAAAGTTCGTTTATAATTTTTATTTAAAATTTTATTTCACAACGAACTTGTAAGACCTATTTTATGGATGTTTATAATTAATGTTGTTATGGAATTCGTGAATTATTCTTGTAATTCATTCTTGATTTTATGCTCGGTGATGTATTCTTAAATTCTCACTGGTACTACATTGACTCTGGCACTAGGTTTACCTAACGAAAGATTTTATGATTCGTTTTACGAGTCCGACTATATATAATTATTTACGAGATGTTTTCGGGAGATATTAAAGTTTTGAAATGAGTTCGGGTTCGGATCACATGTTTTTACATTTACCCACGTTACCCGCTCCACACCGTAGTAATATTATTATTATTATTATTATTATTATTATTATTATTATTATTATTATTATTATTATTATTATTATTATTATTATTATTAACATTTACAAAAAATATATATATATATATATATATATATATATATATATATATATATAAAAGAGTAACTACAAATAGGGTCCCTTTGGTTTTCGGTTCACACACAACACACACCACACCTCACCCTCATCTCTCACCTCTCTTTTCTCTCTTTCCCCTCAACCCTAGCCGCCGAACCACTGTTCCGGCCACCACGACCACTACGCCGACCTCAACACCAAACAAACACCACCATATTACTTCTCGTTTCATCCTCTTTCTTTTGATATATCATACACGCCCTAAAACATCCATTAACATCACGAAATCTTTAAAGATCCGGTCGAGTTTTTGTTGTTTTTACTAGATCTTTTCGTTTGGAGGTTCTTGGAGGTGAGTGTAATCGGTTTTGGTTCTTGGGAGCCACGATTTGGTATTAAATCCGTGGCTACACGGATGAATTTTGATGGGAATCGAATATTATGATGGGAAATAATGATTTTGCTATTAAAAATGAGTTTGGTATCCGGGTTTGGTGTTAATCCGAGCCATGGTGCTCGAGTACTTATTCTTTGGGTCGATTTGGGTTCGATTGGTGGATGGATTCGATTGTTTCATGATTTTGTCGAGGGCTTGATTCTTGATCCGAGCCTAACCGAGACCCATGAGGTCTCGGGGTCACCTTTGGTTGCTCGTATAACCAAGTCGAGACCCATATGGGGCTCTCGTCTGGTTGTGACTCGAGCCTAGGGCTCGTTGTTGCCTTGGTTCGACCCTTGTGGGTCGCGGCTCTTAGCCGCAATATTATTTTGTTGCCGAGACTTTGATGAGTCGTTTGGCTAATTTGTGGTGCTCATTGGAGCCTTATTTTTGTGACCATGGATTGTGTTTCGCGCCATTGTGGCTCGTAATGTGTACCGAGACTCATTTGAGTCGAGTGAGACTCGGGTTGGCTTGGTAATCCAACCCGAATGTGACCTTGGATTCTATTCCTTTTTCATTATTATTATTGTTGTTATGTTGGTTTTGGCTTTGGTTGGATATTTTTTTGGCCGAACACTTGTGAGTCGAGACCACTTTTGGTCTCGACAAGGGATAATTGGTATTGTGAAGTTGTTGACGAATCTGGATATTGGGGACCGATTGTGAGACGGTCAATAGAATGACGGAGATAGGATTAGTCGGGTGCCGTAGTCGGACCCTCATGTTGTAGCACGTGTATTGGGATTGTTTGGACGGAGATGTATTGTTTTATGACTTTTACTTATTATATTGGACTTGGACAATGAGCCGAGAGTCATGACTCGGACATGTGATCATTTCGTATGACTCGATAACTATTACAATTAAAATGTAAATAATAAAACTCGTAATAACAATTATTGATAATATAAACGTTTATATGAATATATAGACGTGAATAACGTATATATAATTATATAGACGCGTATATTAATAATAATAATAATCACGAGTCATATTATAAATAATACAATTAGATATATATTAGGCTACGAAAGTGGTGTAATATTATTGAACGTATTATTATTATAAAAATGTGTATAAAACGAGAAACTCTCGACAATTATTAAACGTTTAATAAAATGTCATTTTGTATATATAACGGGTAAACTTATCGAGTTATGTGGAGTCGTTGTCACTCGAGTCTAGGTAAGTTATTATTTGTGATTTTCGTGTTGTCACGGATATATGACGATTAATATAAACGTTTTCTATAACTAAATAACTACTTAACCGTAAGGTTGAACCAGGTTATTTGGTTATACGGAATGAATATATTAATGGGCATCGTATCCTACAACGCCCATAGGTTGTAGTATATGTAAAGTGTAATAAATTGCGAGTGTATATATCGGGAAATCTGGCCAATTTGACGATATATATGAGGAATTTATTAAACTATGATATGTACTACATAGTATTTATGTGCTATGTGCTTTAGGTTCGGTGTAATCTTGGAACGGTATGTTACGTAAATAAATATGAGGATTATCAAATCGACGGATTCGATAAACTTCGGCGATTTATTTAAATGATATATTGGGCTAATATTAGATCCATAGTTTATTTTATTATTCTTTATGTGATCTTTTTGGTTTGTTTTGAGTCGACCCACCACCCGTATGGATACCAAATGCAAATACACCAAACTAATACGAAACGGATTTTCGGAAATAAAATGGATTCTCGTCCGGGTTTGGGAATATTATAAATTTGCGGAAATGATTTCTGAACGAGTTAATAATGATTAGGTCGTGCCAAGTCCGTAGTTGCTGTTTTGTGAGTTATCATACATCTTATTTCTACCGACTTCTTCTTGCTATTTTCTGGACTTGAGGTGAGTCATAGCCCCACTTTTACTCTTGAACTATGTTTTCAATACTTGGGGTGAGAAACGTGCAAATTATTTTATGTGGACTATTATCGCTTTTATATGCTTTCTAAACTTGCTATGCGTATGGACTAGGAAATATTGTCAGCTTTAGTCACACCTTTTGTGTGTACTATTCAAGGTTGGCTTATTTGATTATTGGTGGATTGTCAGCTTTAGTCACATATATGTTGTGTGTACTATTCAAGGTTGGCTTATTTGATTATTGGTGGATTGTCAGCTTTAGTCACATATATGTTGTGTGTACTATTCAAGGTTGGCTTATTTGGTTATTTGGAATTGTCAGCTTTAGTCACATATATGTTGTGTGTACTATTCAAGGTTGGCTTATTTAAATACTGTAGTGTGCACCTATAGGTTATTGATACTTCGGAGGTTATCCGAGTATTTATTGGTATTGCGGGGGGGGGGGGGGGGGTACCCGAATATCTATGTTAGAACGGAGGGTATCCGTGTGTTATGTTGGAGCGGAGGGTATCCGCAGGCTTTTAGCGAATCCTTAGTTTAGCTAGCAAGCGTTTTGCGTATATGTCCACTATATTGTTAGATGAATTTAAACCTATGATCTCCCCAGCGAAAGCTGACTTTTAGCACGTTTTCTCAGGTAATTAAGTGACGAGATGCATGCTTGGAATGGAAGGCTCGGCCAAGGCTCATGGTTTATGGATCTATTTTTCTAAACTCTGATAATTAATTTTGGACCTATTGATATGTTATTTTGGGCCTGACTCTGAATGATGTTGGGATAAATGTAAACCTTAAAACCCCGTTTTGGTTGCGTTTTTATTATGTTTACTTTATCTCGTTCTATATTGTCTTGTGTTGGATACCAATCCCCGTAGCACCCCGAAAGCTTGCTGAGTCTTCCGCTGTATCAAATTTTGGGGGTGTTACAAGATAACACCTAGTAGATAATACCAATATCACGGACTCAACAGGAACATCCGCAGATTCTTCAGGAATGGTTCAGAACCTACATTATCTAAGATTTGATCGATGCACAACTTTAGACACCACTTCAGGACTGTCTCGACCTTATGATGCCACAAACCTGATTTCACACAGAGGGACACCAGGAAGTCTCTAGACCAGACTTATATCCTCACTAGCTTTTACTATTATCCTAGCCACGGAAAGTAGGAAACATAGTCTAAAGAACTTGTTGTCTTTTGGTTGTTGTACAAACAAATGTATCAAGTATGACTCTACTATGTAGGAATGGTTGTGCTATATATGATATTGATCCACGTAGACCGAAATTTTCATGTATTATATTCAGGTGTTGTGAATATGATAATTTCTATTACCTATAGATTCTCATGGTCTCTTATGATTTGATGAGGATAGATTTAAGCAAACCACTCCAATTAAGACAATAGGATTAATAAGGACGAAGATGTCTTTACGAGTAGATGGTCATGTTGACCAAGATAAAAATGACTACCCTAGTTTTCGTGTTTCGGAGATAATAACAATTCAATTAAGTTAAATTCTAAAAGAATTTTTGTACAAACAAAAAGATTTCTTGCAAACTTTACGAAGTATGACAAATATTGAATTACAATGGTTGGATTAAAACTCATTTTCTTTGCAACAATCTTCTGGAATTCCCTTTTCCAAAGACATATATATAGGAGATATTATTCCTATCAAAGTACAAAATATTTCATAGTCACATCTTTTACATGACTATATTCACTACAAACTTCAAATAAAGTCACTCCAAAATACACTTATAATCAGATTTTCATAATGTTTCACTCAAACAAATGTTGTTGACAAATTTTAGAACCCATATCTCCAAGAAGGAACACGCACAACTCATGAACGAATCTCGAAAGCAACCACTATACCTACCTACTATTTGACATTAGAAGCGAAAGAAACACCTCTACCAGAGATTGCCAGTATAGATATACCATGCCTTAACACCACTGCTTCAAATTACAACGTTTTCGCTCATTCCATGTTATCAGACCCTTACACTATTATAAGCTCGTTGGATTAAAAGATCAAGATACAATGACTCAACAGAATTTATATCCTTTTCAGATATCGATATAGCTTAGTCACATTGGAACAAGACCTCATTTTCATGAAAGGACATCGAGAAGTTTCGCCTGACCAAAAGACATTTAGCTTTCATTCATGGTAAATCAAACATCATACGATGGGGTACCTACTTGATTCAGACCACCAGTACAACAATTTCCATGCTTTATACGTTTTAGTCATGCTTAGAGGGATTAAGCATTTGAACCTGTGAACTTTACCTAGAATAAATTCTCTAATACTTCAAATCATTGGCACCGATTTCTTCCATATATTCTTAACACGTAGACTATCGTCTTCACTTGACTATAGATGCCTTAACGACACGTTTATCCTTCATGCTCTCAATATCACTACCATATTCTCGATCACTTCATAACCATAAACCCCTATCCTGTTATGGACTAAGATATTTATATTCTCTAAATAAGTGGATTAGTAGACTGTTACCATTCGATAAGATTCACCCACGTATCTAATACACCATTCAAGCTATTTTACTAACATATGAGGAAACTGTTTTATAGAGAAAAAAAATTCTGAAGTAAGCTATTTTATTACCATCCTATAAATTGATTTTTCTGTCATTACACCAAGTATTTACTATTATTACGCGAGGAAATTTTCATGTTACTTGAAAGAAAACATCAGGATACCATTTTTTAATAACAATGCGTTGAACACCATCTAAAACTTTTGAGAAAAGTTATGATATTTTGACAAAATCTAACGTCGCATCATTAGTCCTCAATTATACATAGCCTAATCACCTATGTAAAATTCAGGAAGGATTATGCCATGAAGGAAATAATTACCTTTTCAAAGGATTGTTAATAACAATCTTCATTTAAAAGTTTTGTAAACACAGGAACTCTTCCATAAACATCCCTTTTGCTGAACTATCTCTGGATACTTACCCCACCTGTCACCCACTTAGCCATTAAGATTGATTTTCCATTGACTTCCCTAGGAGAGACTTTCTATATCAATTACATGCAGGATTCCTCTATACAATAAAAGCAACGAAAGGATTACAGAACTACTAACCAGGACTAGAAGTATATAGTGAGAGAATTCATAACTCAACAACAATTCTAAGATGCTGCGAGACCATCCTAATCACCATCTCTAACCTAGTTGTCCAATGTTATTATTCAAGGGTACTAGCTAGACTAAGCTACAGGATTGAACTCAATATAAATGTCCACAGAACAACACTATAGAAATAAACCAAGCTTCTAATTGAGACTGTAGAGCATTTCATTTAAACATGGCCTCATCCATACATAAAATTTCCTGCAGTAAGTTTTCACAAAGGACAATTGTTTGAATCAAGAATATCAATGTAGATTCCTCTAAGGCATTATGTCTCTAGAAATTTCAGATAACCTCACCTTCATACCAAGAAAGGGATCAAACCAGAACATATCTCCTCATCTACATGGGAAAACAGAATAGACATTCATCGACACAACATCAAGTGATACCTTCGCCTTGCCAATTACAACGATAAACCATTTCAGGACTTAAGTTAGTCTAAAAATTTACGCTTATGGTTTTGCCTAATACCCACTAATAGACATTATTCAACCTCAGGAACTAAATGTTAGACATTTATGCATTTAAGCGAACATTTCCTATTCTACCATTTTATCCTTGTTAGTGTTTTCACTTTTAAATAAAGTTGATTTGAAAAATCGCTTTTACATAAATCACATACCTTGTAGAAAATGATTTCTGGAATTCCTATTTTGAACAAGTACGATCCTTTTTGGTAAATATTTAGCAAAACCATCGTACAATGAGAAATATATAGACATCAAACTTTGGAAAACAGTCTTAATCACAACATGTTTGAAAACAGTTTCCTATTTCATAACTACTGGATTTTGAATCATCAAGAAAAATATTACTCAGTAAATCATCTACTCCATTTTTTTTATTCGTTATTCAGAAAGAGATTTCAACCAAAAGTCACAATCGCAAGACAAATTTCCAAAACTAATCACTTTGCTACATCGCTTATGCATTTAGGATTTTGTGACTTGACAATAAAGAATATTGGTATATGTGATGAAGGAATTAGGAGGAACATCAGAAATTAATCACGAACTTCAGTAGTGGAGACCAAGCCTACTAGGCAAAGAAAAACATATGTCTTACCATCCGTTGGAACAAAACACAAGGAATCAAATTGTTACCCATATTCTATCCCTTTCAGATAATGCCAAGTTCGAAGGACCGAACGTTGTGAAATTAGTCACAAAGACTTATTGTACCCATTTCAGTTATTCCTGATAAGGAAATCGATTCACCTTGGACTTCAAGCAATCATTTCAGGATTTCCTTCAGAAACCTATTTAGATGTAAACATCACCTATCATCCTCAGACCGATGGTCAAGGCGAGAGAACAATTCAAACATAGGAAAGTATGCTCAGAGCATGAGTGATTGACCCTAGAAATGGTTGGACTAATCATTTAACATAAATCAAATTCATCTACAACAATAGTTATCACACCAACAGTGAGAAACTGGCAGAAGTTAGGTTGGTACATAACACACATCATTTGGATTGGGTATTCTGAACAACAAACCATCCAGATTTAAGTGGGAGAACAAATTAAGTTAAAAGCATTGTCTTGGATTGGCATAATACAAATTGGATAACAAGAGAGGTTGAACCTTTAGCATATTGGACCATTTAAGATTCATTTTAGAATCGACCAACTAGCATACAAACTTGAGTTTTGGCAGAATTCAGCAGTATATATTACCAGTATCACATTTAAAACATTAAGAAGCGCAGACCATCTATTGATGGGCCAAACTCAGAAAAAGCTCAACTCACTAGTCTAATAGGCATTCATGAAATAACCAGAAATTTCCTACAAGTCAAGAATCAGTTACAAGTTCAATAAGTTGTAAACCATTAAAACTTCAAGTTGGTAGGCAGAGTTATGTTGAAAGTTCTGCCTAGGAAAGGCATGATATCATTCAGAAAACTTGGAAAGTTAAACCCGATATACACTGGACCATGTAATATTCAGATAGAGTAGGCATAGTGGCCGTCAAACTTGAGCATTGTTAGAGAACCAACAGAAATCATGGACCGTGTGGTCAAACAGTTGAAGCGAAGTCGAATTCCTATCGTGAAAGTTCGCTGGAATTCTCGAATATCATCACCTTTTCACCAATACGTCTTCAGAGACCAACATAAACTGAACTTCGGGATGAAGTTCCTTTTAGAGGGGAAGACTGTCACAACTCACCATTTCAGGTCATTTCCCAAACTTTAGAAAACACTATTCATCAAACACTATTCATCATTTTACTATTCATCATTTTTGGTGTCAGTTTGACATTCTGAGAAGCATTCAGAAATTTTACTATTCACTAAACACTATTCATTTCCAGAAATGATTTTCACTATTCACTTGCAACACTCATTTCATCGTAAATTTAGTTTACGGGTATTCAAATTCGCAAAACTGGATTAGTTTAGGTACGAATTCATTTCATTATCAGTAAGGACATTGCATACGGACTAGAGATGGTCTGGATATCACCAGTAGGTCATTTACATGTTATACCACTCTTAGGATTTTCAAATTTATATATTTGATATATTTAACGTTTTTCTTATAATTATTTACAATAAACGTTAGCACACGGTTAATAAACACGACGAATATATCCAAATATTCCCACAATGGTCCCGACATATTTTTATATCCATTATATCATCATAAAAGTTATAATATTCATTTACCCAGTATTTTGGAAATTTATTTTTATTTATAACGTAAGTTTATAAATATTACGACGGTTTTCGTGAAAACTAAACAATAATCACCCGAACACTCAATACTTGTACCCAAAGTATTTTTAACATTTTTATGACTTTATTAAGTCCCGAATAACTTCGTTAACATTTATTTCTATCAAACCCGGTACCCGATTTTAACTAATAACACAAATGTACACTTAAATTACACTAGAATCCTAATTAGATCAAAGCTACCCCAACCCCCCCCCCCCTCACTCACCCATGACCGGCCCTTAAGGTCTCACCAAGACCACAAGTCAATATTCTAACCTTATGCATTAATGTGATAATATAATACCTTATATTTTTACCTAAATATCTAGCAAAAACACCTTTTACACAACACTTATCAAAATTTTAGAAACAAAAACCCATTTTCTCTTCCTCATCTCAAAACCCACGACCCATATTCAATCCAAGACCAAAATCCATTAATTTTTGAAGATCAAAGCATAAAAGTTGTTCATTTCATCATTCTAGTTAAGAGTTTTGCAATACAAACTCAAGAAACACAAGATTTCTCATCATCTAATCACCTAATATTTCAAAGTAAGTTATCAAATTTATTTTCATGATTTCATCTAATATATACTTGTATCATATGGTTTTCATGCTTAATTTCATGCACAAGCTAGCTATACCACATTATTTTTGTTAACTTTTTGAACATACAAACCCTAGAATTTGATTTAGGTATTCTTTTGTTAATTTAACATGATTAGTGGTGATTAGGAACCCATGGCACCCTAAGAAGGTGTATGGTAGGATTAGAATAGCTTTGTGGTGTTTGCAAGAGATTTGGTGATGTTAGAAACTAGTTTTGAACATGGAAAATGGATTTGTAACAAATATTTATACCTACTGTCCCATTTTTGTAAACCCAGGAAAATCAGTAAATACAAAGTAAACTTTGGTAAAATTTTTAGAAAATACTTTCAAAAACGAAGCCGTAGGCGAAAGAACGGATTAAAAAGAGTTTATAACGAAGGAGTTATGATTTTTGCAAGTTTATTGACGAAAAGTAATTTTCTGAAAATACATGCTGTTGTATGTTTTTCGTCGGACAAAACGAGGCTTTAGACGTAACCCGGAGGAGCCAAGCTTTCCAAAATATATTACTACATACTAAGACGTAACCATGGATATAAAGAACAAGTAAAACGCACTTATAACGACAAAGATATTCACGTTTCAATATCGGCAAAACATGTATTATTTTGACAGCTTTTGACAAAAATAATATTACAACTACGTAGTAACTCTAGATTTCTAGAAATAATACCCAAGTACCCAAAATCATAACTAATGAAGTATTAGTGAATACAAGTATATTTTTATTACGACAAGTCGTTATTTCAAGGATTTCAAATCGAGGATTTCCACACTCACATTTATACATATATATATATATATATATATATATATATATATATATATATATATATATATATATATATATATATATATATATATATATATATATATTTCAACTAGTTTTATTTTCTAGTTGCCATATTTTCCTAAGTTTTGGAAAATGTATTATTTTTATAACAACAAGTATTTTTCAAGAGTAGAGTGGTATAGGAAACATGTGCATGGACATTCACAATATCATTTCATGATTTAAAGTAGATCGTCCATCATTCATATTAGGTTGCGGCAACTAATCGTTCATTGTTGTTCATTTCACTTCATCACACAGTATCATCAGCTAGAGGTGAGTTTTCATAGCCCCGTTTTCAATTCAATATTTTGATTTCAAATCCCACGGGGGAATACATTGCATCAATCATTTTAGTAAGAGCCCAAGTACCAAAACATATGTACATTGCTTAAGTTGCCATACCAACATGTTAAAGTCCCCTATTTATTATCATGGACCGTTAATTTGCCGATTAAGCGAGAGTGAGTGGATAGATCTATTAAGGGTGACGCCTCCATCCGTGGTAGTATTTACCAACAGTAAGCGGATGCATTTCATGTCTGTCACATTTGAGTGTTCTGGTAAAACATTCAGGAGGGGCATACATTTCATCAGTCTAGCTTCGGGGTCATGAGCTTAAGGTCTATTGTACTATTTTACGTGACTTTTGTCATGCACTTATACTTGTGGTGGCCGTACAACATTACATTTTATAAACCTATGGAATTCACCAACATTCGTGTTGACGTTTTAGCAATGTATTTCAGGTTATTAAGGTAGCTCATGTGACATGCATTTGGACCTTCATGGAGTCACGGAGTCGACGCGTCTCACTATTATTTCATGCACTTATGTAAACGTTTGATCTAGTATGACTTGTTTTTCATAAAATTGCAACACCTTTTGGGGACCTCATATTGTAAACTCTGGATTGTTTCAATGATCAAACGAAGTATTTTCCAAACGACACTTTAGGTCGTTCAATGTAACTGTACTGTGATGCTATGACAGACACCCCCAGGCATTCCATTCCGCTGCAAGTCAGGTAAATTGGGGGTGTGACAAGTGATCTCCTTTGATCACTTGGTTTCATAGGTGATTCGTGTTGTTGGTGACGGTCTCCATACGATTCTACCGATCACGCTACAAAGGTATAACCTTATTGTTGTTTATTATTTGATTGATGATATGGATATATGCATCCTTGTTAGGTGATGCTTTCCGCTGCATTTTATTTATTAATATATGTTTTTATATTCATCATCACCTATACTATCAATCTCCCAATTATTCTGAAGGCCTCATTATCTATCAGTGAAGGCAACGCGTTCCTTAAATCCTATGCATTTGTGGTGGCAACTGATACCACTTTGCTAGTACCTCTATGCATCACTTTTGCGTGAATGAACCTTTTTGAAAAGAAAACATTTAATTGAAATGGTATCATGTACATATCTGTCCTTTGTTTCCATGATTTCTTGTTTGGTCTTTTTTTCTGCTGCCTAGGTGTTGTCTCTATTACAACAATTGTATGGTATTCATTTGAGGTAAACACCAACAGTCACTAGTATATCACCTCCTTTTTTTGTTGCGTCAAACCTGATTTGATAGATCAATAACTAGAAGTTTTAGGCTAGCTCACCTTTCGCATTTGTCAACTTACTACACAAAAGTGGTATTAACATTACTGTTCATTGTTTACCTGTTGTTTGCAGTTTGGTTAATACGTGATGCATCATTATAATGTGCTACAGATTATGGTGGCTTAGTGTAAGGTTACTCAAATTGATCATGAACCATCTGATGGATGATTTTTCTGATTGATTTGAGAACAAAATTTATATGTATAATGGTTACTCGTATTTTTTATTTGTGTAAAGAAGAATTACATTATTAATTGTAACAGTAATATTCGTATACATATTCTTAATACTTGAAATTATATGTGGACATTATGTTAACACCCCTGATTATTGATCTTAAGTTAATGGTGATAAGAAATACTACCATTATCCTCTATGGTAATACAACAATCGCAAACCTCCCTTCAATTCGTTAGCTCTTTTTAGCGTCAAGAGCAACTGCAAACACATCTGCTTCATTTTGATGTCTCTATAAGCTCATTATCTATGAGTTGAGGGCTGAGGCAACATGTTTACTAGTCTTAACACGTATCAGCTTAAACCTAGACACTTCATGAAACTAATCAAAACAAATACTATCTAGATAATTGCCTAAGCAGACCAAACATCATCTAATCAATTCATTCAAAACTGAGTATGAACAGAACAATAATATCAATCCTCCTTGTTGGGGTTTACTCTTGTAGGTACACAACCACCACAATCTAGGCCCAGGAAACGTGTTTACATGCTACTGTAAAACAAAAGATTGTGGTGGTTGTGTGGTGGTAGAGGGTGGTGGTGGCGGTAGAGGGTGGTGGTGTTGGTTGTGTGATGGTAGAGGGTGGTGGTGGTGGCGGTAGAGGGTGGTGGTGTTGGTAAAGGGTGGTGGTGGTGAAGTGAAATAAAAG
Source organism: Artemisia argyi (assembly GCA_030686995.1). NCBI lineage: Eukaryota > Viridiplantae > Streptophyta > Magnoliopsida > Asterales > Asteraceae > Artemisia > Artemisia argyi. The sequence goes on along the minus strand of CM060697.1, from coordinate 14,558,393 downwards.
ATCAAACTCAAATTACAAATTTAGTCCCTGAATCGACATGTGGACATATTAATCCTTAAAGTAATGAAATGACTATAATGCCCTCGGTGATATGGCACTTAACGAGAAAACTAACGGAAAAGCGCTCTCAGTGGCTTTTTTGCACATTTGCGTAACGTTAGTGGCTTTTTTGCGTGCCTTTTTGTCTCGGTCCCATTTTTGCGATTTTGTGATACTTTAAGGACCATTTTTGCATTTTACCCTTATTTTTACTAATGATCTATTAGCACATTTCCCACTATATAAAACAAGTTTTCCCTAAGGAAACTTTTGCCCCAAAACTCCAAGATAATGACACCTGAAAAATAAATTAGATCCAATAAACCATATGCAATGTCACCTATAACATTCAATGTAAACAAAAAAAACACATACATTTTCTCTAATGGAAGATCCCAACAAGAAAACCCCAAATCTGGTATCCAAAATCCAAACATAATTAGTCACTCCCAACATAATTCTTCATACCCCCATATTCAATCCTCCCCAAAATCATGATGTAAATTGGATCAATTCAGTCAATGTTAAAAAATAAAGGTAGCATTAAGTTTCTCCAAATCAATTAACCCTAAATTAGTTTACAACAAATCAATTTATTTCACATCAATTCATACCCAAAAATCAGTTTACCCTAAATCACTTCATCCCCAATATAGTTATCATGATCCGATACCAGAATCCTTCACCACTACGGCCGACAATACAATCCGTCACGACAAGCGTCAGAACCGAAACCACCAAAGGTTTGTTTTAATTTCTATCAACACCCTAATCTCATTTAGATAATTTTTTATTCATGCATTTATTTGTTGTACCCTAATCCTCTTTAAACATTTTCATACATGAGCAAGAAGTAGCAGATCTCTCACCACCGTGATGGAGTATACCGCTGCCAAGGTACTGATTCCTTGGTTTTTTTTAATCAATTTATGCTATATTTGCATGTGGTAATTTAATTTTACCTAATTGTGATTTTTAGGAGTTTTGATTGGATGTGTTTTGACATAGTTATGATCGAAGATTGATTGGAGTGTTTGGGATTAGTTTTTGAAATTGATTATGGATGAAAATCAATTAAAATAGGATATGAGTCTATGGAAATTAAGAAGGATTGAAGATCTTAACAAGAGCATGAAGAGGAGCAATCACAAGCAGTTAAAAGTAGAACTAGAACATGAATTGTGTTTAATGGTATCATAATATATCAATTATATTCCATGTTATATTGATAAGATATTGTTTCACTTTCAGCTTATAACATTCTATAACCGTGGAGGTAAAAGTGGTGCAAACCGATACGCTAGATGTAGTAGCTCAACCCATAACAACTCTACAAGTATACAAGTGGCACGACTTCAGAAAATCACATTTTGAATTCTGAAAAAGGTTGTATACTGATATCTTAACTTAACTCTTACATATTGAATTTTATGGTTAACGTAAGCGAAAGATTGGGGTGTTTGGCTTGCACCCACGATCATCAATGATGACGAGTTTGATGATAGAGTGGTTGAATGGGTAGGATACTAATAACATCAAATTGTACCCATATTTTAGGTGTTAATTTCCCCCTATATTGCTCATCTGTTATATTAATATGATGGATATATACTCTTATTTGTTTATATTCAGTTTTCAGGGCAAAGATGAGCAAAGGAACGAAAAGACGCGGATTTGGAAGGATTTACACACGAATCATTGAAGTATGCGGATTCTGCATAGACTACAGCGTAGATGCCCAATCCACCTAAGCCGTAACTATCATTACTGAAGACTACGGCGTAGATGCTCCATCTACATACGCCATAGATATTATATCTAAAGACTACGCAGTAGCTTGCACCACACTTACGGCGTAGCTGAACATCAAAGGGTTCTACGGAGTAACCTCTCTCCATCTACGACGTAGACCACTAATTCAAGCAGTAAAGAAATATCGATGCCATAGAAGAAACTACGGCGTAGTTCCCACATAACTACGCCGTAGACGTGACAGCTGAAGAAACTACGACCGTAGCACTTGATCTAGCTACGACGTAAATGCAATTATCAAACACTACGACGTAGCCAACCCTAGGGCTACCCCGTAGCTATGTCGGGCCTATAAATACAAGCTCTAATTCTGAGTTTTAAAACATACATTCCAACACACAGAAGTTAGGAGGAATTAAGGGAGCAGGAGGACGAAGTTCCATCAGCATACTAGTCCACTCGAAGGGAGATTTTGACACCACAACTATAAGTCTATTCATTAGATTTGTTTGTATTAATTCAACGTTTACATTTATTATGTTAAACCTTTGTTTTTCTGCATTCATGAACATGAGTGGCTAAACACCTCTTGGTGTTAGCCTATTTATGAAATTGTTATTTATGTGATTTAGTTTTCGCGCATCTTTATCCGTTTTATTTGTGTACTTGCTTAGCTAGTCTTGGGATACTCTTGTTTTAAGGGTTCTGATATTGGGTAGTACTTCGAAGGGAGAGATAGATGTGACCGTTCCGCTCTCTATTAGAAGCTAGTGACTTGATGATAGTAATATCCCCATACACGTGCGAATTGACCATAGGATCACCTACCTAGTGGATTCACCTAAGAAGTTAGAGGGGAAGTGTAAGTGACAACATTTCCTGCTAGATTAGTCTAAGCTAGTAGAGGTACTTAATGACTCAACACAGTCTACCGTTGACCTCCGTCAATCACAAAGGGTTAGTCCTTTGATATCGGAGTAGGATTCTATGGGAAATAGGCTAGGCGAATTTAACAAGGAGCCTAATGACTTTAACCCCAATATAAAATGATAGGATGCATAATTAGAGAACTTATCACATTAATAACAAGAGTAATAATTAGGTTAACACTGCTTTCTCCTACTGATTTCCGTTCTCTATTTACTCGCTTTATTGTTTTGTTATTTTATTCAATCATTTCACTATAAAAAACCCCTTTTATTTTAGTGACATTAAAACTTAGATATTGATGCGTGGAATTGCACCCTCGCAAAAGGTTTTACCTCTCAAAGGATCTTGAAAAGCTTGCAATCCCCACCAGGCAGTGTACCTGACCGTTGTAATATAGTATAGTGACAAGTACCGGGGGATTGATCGTTCAACTCAAAGAATAGTGTTCGCTAGGGTTAAAACTCAACTAAACTAGGTCTAGAGATGAGGGATGATTCTTTTTGCATTTTTATATTTTATGAAAAGCAAGTAAAACTCTCGGGTTTTGAAGGAGTAGGCAGAATTAGTTGAAAGCATGTTAAAGAGAAGACAAGCTTAAGATATAATCAAACAACACATATACATATTGAATGATTTGTTGAAAGCAATGTTGCAAAAATAGTGAATCGGTCCCGAGGCGGTCGAGGGCCGTGTAGCGATTTTTGGCTGATTAATCGCTGATTCCAAGTTCCAAGGCCGATTAATCGGCCGATTACCTTGTAATTCGCTCCAAGGTCCAAGGCCGTTCAGCTTGTAATCGCCGATTAATCGGCCTTGTAGGCCGATTTTTGCAACACTGGTTGAAAGACTCATCTTCAATTAAGCATGGATGAAACAAGGGTTTGAAACCCTCAAAATATCAGTAAAATTCGTTTAGGGTTTACTCCCTTCAAAGTTGCACACAATGAATGAAAACTAGAAAACTATATATAGATTTTACATTCTGACGGCGTCCGTAAGTTTTGTTGGATACAAGTTAGGGGTCATTTAACACTAATATAAAAGTAATTGCAACAAATAATCGTTCCACTTCAACCAAAAACAAGAACGGAAATTATACACTAGCACCTCACAAATAGTGTTTAGATACTCACATTTCTCGGGTGTAATAAAGTATATATTACAATATGGAAATGGAAAACATCTCTCACTACCTGTCAAAGCAAATAGATTACCATAGGCTTGGGAAAGGATCAAACCTCCACCACTTGGTGTAAGCACCTAGGATAAACTATCAAAGAGGTCTTTTAAAATGGTTATAACGTGAGGTGTAGGGATATGGTAAACACGGTTTTGTTGGATAAAGGCAATATTTACTGGTGGCGAGTTAATCATCTTGGTTAATTACATGTACAATGTGGCGTTGCTAAGCCAAGACTCGACTCGATTTAAGCTAATCAAAAACTAATCAAAAACATAAAACAAACATAAAAGGAAACGGGATGGAAGTCCGTATGTTTTTTTCTCTTTTCTTTTTATATTTTTTTTTCTTTTTCTTGATTTTTCGATTCTTTTTTTTTTTTTTTTTTTTTGTGCATACACTCTTGCCCTACCATCCAAAATAATACATCATAGGGAATTTACATTCCCCTTACACTTGAACTTTTACATACTTTACAAACAACTATTCTAATGACTCGAATTAAGATAATCAAAACACTGGTAGTACTTTTTAAGATTAACGCACATATGGGGGTAATATATGATGTTCTTCCCCATTACTCCATAACAATAGTACTTTACCCATGAGTACCAATCGTCCCAAAACAATATGTACAAGATATGACTCGACTTAGCAACCATGTAATCAATTAGACAATTAACTAAGGGTTTAAACAAATAATAATAATACACTAAAGATGAGTGCATACACGGAAGGCTAAGGCGATTTGGTTGCACATTTGGGGTGGATTGTAAACAAATTCTTCCTTTAAGTAAAATACTTAAAGTTAGAAACGAAAAAGATAGGCTCGGAGGGGTGTACTAGGGGTATCGTGTACTAAAAATGAGTACATCGCAAAGGTGTGGGAAAAATTAATTGACTTTATTAGTCAAGTAATTATGACTTAATTGGTCAAGTAATTATGATACGGGTTTAACACAAGGGTGATCTTAATGCCTCTTATCATGTAGTAAATCCTACTACACGAATGTAGTCTCACAAGCGGTCTCGGGATGCATCACTAACACAAGTTCTAGAATCTGAGTGCTACCGGTACACTCATAAGCACTAATAATGAATGCTTTTCCTAACAAATCTAAAGGCGAACCTCACATATTTGGGTGGAAAATTGTTTTGAGTGACACGGTTCTTGTGCTAGTCATACAACTCCTATCCATGAGACGCTCATTAAGGCTAAAGCTTCAGTCCTAAATGTTGTAAAAAATTTTAAATTTGGCTCTAAAATTGCTCTAACAAGTATTTCTCTTAGTTTTATTACACACCTACTATTGAACAAACAAACTCAAGTGTAATTGTATTCTCTAAGGTATCATCGTTTACCCTCCCCTTACACTTAGGCTGAACATTGTCCCCGATGTTCAATAAAAAGGATGTAAAAGTAATGAAGGTAAAAGAATGAAAATAAATACTCCCCTGATTCGTTCGGTGTGGATAAATGGATAACATGGTTAAATCCTCCTCCAAGAAAATGAACGTTGAAATCTTCCCTCCAGAAATATATATCATCTTCTTGTCCAATATAACCTGTTAAACCTAAGAAAACAATCATGGTAAACCTCGCGAAAAATTGGCGGCAATCTATATATATAAGGATATAATGCTTGTGGAATGAATGTTTGCAGATTTCCTGGAGTTTATAAAACTAAAGAATTAACAAAAACTTTAAGACTCCGTTAGAAAAACAAAACTTGCAAAATTTTTCAGAATTTTACACTGACGCTGTCAGAGTTCTCTGACAGAAATCTCATGTTAAGTTTCCGGAAACTTTCTGGAAAAACTCATGCCTTAATTCCTGGAATTCCTGCAAAACATCATTATGACTCGATAGAAGCATTTGACTCAAACAAAAACTAATATATATGTTCATTTAATATTGTTGTGGTTCATGTCCAATTCCTTTCTTAGAAAACAAGTTTAGATTTCCCTTACACTTATCTTTTGCGAAATACCTTTTTATGAAGTTAAGACAAACAACAAGGTAAACCATTTTCACAATTTATTATGAATCATGATCCACAAAACAATAAAAATAAAGCATGCATACGGAAGCAAATAAAATCAAATAAACAAACAATCAAACAAAACAAATAAAACATGGGTTGCCTCCCAAGAAGTGCTTTTCTTTATTTACAAGTCTTGTAGCTAGACTCAAGGTTAAGAATTATTACGTGACTTCGTCATCAAATATTATGTCCTCCTCATTGATCATTTCATTACCATTTTCTTGATAATGCTTAACGCGTTGTATATTCACCGTGAATTCTCTACTCTCATCGTCCATTAACACAACAGCTCCGGTTTTAGAGGAACTTTTCACGGTAAAAGGTCCATACCATCTAGATTTAAGTTTTCCCAGAAACAACCTTAAACGAGAGTTATACAATAGAACATTGTCTCCTTCTGAGAACTCCTTTGGTTTCTTAATTCGTTGGTCATGCCATCTTTTTGCCCTTTCTTTATATGTAACGGAGGATTCATACGCTTCCAGTCTTAATTCATCAAGCTCCTGGAGCTGTAAGAACCTATTCGTTCCTGCGACCGTATAATCCAAATTACATGTCTTAAGTGCCCAATATGCCTTGTGTTCCAGCTCTCCTGGAAGGTGACATGCCTTGCCATAAACCATGTGGAATGGGGTCGTCCCAATAGGTGTTTTGTAGGCAGTTCGAAATGCCCATAAAGCCTCGTCGAGTTTAAATGACCAATCCTTTATGTTCTGATTGACCGTCTTTTCGAGTATTCTCTTAATCACTCTATTGGTGTTCTCAACTTGACCGTTGGTTTGAGGGTGATAAGCGGTGGAGAATCGGTGGGAGACCCCATATCTTTTCATGACCTTTTCCATTTGTGCGTTGCAAAAATGTGTTCCCCTGTCACTAATGAGAGCTTTAGGAATGCCAAACCTAGCAAAGAGTTTCTTTAAGAAATGAATAACTACCCTAGCATCGTTGGTCCTAAGGGCTTGTGCCTCTACCCATTTTGAAACATAATCAATGGCCACTAATATATATTCGTTCCCCCCAGAAGACGGGAATGGGCCCATAAAATCTATTCCCCAAACATCAAAAACCTTACAAATTTGTATAAAATTCTGAGGGGCTTCATCCCTTCTTGATATATTCCTAGCTCATTGACATGCATCGCATGCTTGTACCATTCCCTTTACATCACGAAATATTGTAGGCCAATAGAATCCTGCATCGAAAAATTTTCGTGCAGTGTTGTTCATTCCATGATGCCCCCCAGAGGGGCCTGAATGACATTATTTCATTATCTTCATTGCCTCTTTTTCTGAAACACAGCGCCTGATTACTTGATCAGGACATCTTCGAAATAAGAAAGGTTCGTCCCAAAAATAGTATTTTAGTTGGGTGAAGAACCTTTTTCTTTCATGTCTGTTCAAGTGTTCCAGAGTAATTCTGCTTGCCAGATAGTTAGCATAATCCGCGTACCATGGCTCAGAATCATTTATTGACATGAGCTGCTCTTTAGGAAATGAATCCCGAATCTCACTCTTGTCAAATTCATTAAGACTGGGATTTTCGAGATGAGAAAGGTGATCAGCAGCTAAATTCTCTACTCCCTTCTTATCACGGATTTCAACATCAAACTCTTGTAACAACAAGATCCACCGAATTAGTTGAGGTTTAGCATCTTGCTTAGCAAAAAGGTATCGAAGAGCTGAATGATTTGTAAAGACGACCGTTTTTGAAAGGACAAGATATTGGCGAAATTTATCAAAGGCAAATACTACGGCCAATAGCTCCTTTTCAGTGGTGGAGTAGTTCTCTTGAGCAGGATTCATAGTTTTGCTAGCATAGTATATGGGTTGGAAGTGTTTGTTAAGCCTTTGGCCTAATACTGCTCCAACAGCATAGTCGCTAGCGTCGCACATGATTTCGAAGGGCAATTCCCAATTAGGTGTAACCATGATCGGGGCTTGCGTGAGTTTCTGCTTCAGCCGATCAAATGCATCCTTTCATTCTTGAGAGAAATCGAAAGGGGCATCCTTTACAAGCAACTGAGTCATTGGCCGAGCTATTTTAGAGAAGTCTTTAATGAATCTCCTATAGAAACCAGCATGACCCAAGAAGCTATGTATTGCTTTGACTATAGTTGGATAAGGTAGCTTGGATATAGCTTCAATCTTTGCTCGGTCCATCTCAATTCCATTTCCTGAGACTTTGTGTCCTAGCACAATCCCTTCTTTTACCATAAAATGGCATTTTTCCCAGTTTAGGACCAAGTTGGTTTCCTCACAACGTTTGAGCATTTTTTCGAGGTTAGCGAGATAGCGATCGAAAGAGTCCCCAAAGACCGAGAAATCATCCATGAAGACTTCCATGCTGTCTTCCATTAACTCGTGAAAGATTGTGGTCATACATCGCTAAAAAGTGGCGGGAGCTTTACATAACCCGAAAGGCTTTCTCTTATAGGCGAACGTTCCATATGGGCAAGTAAACGTGGTTTTTTTCTTGGTCCTCAGGGGCTATGGGGATTTGGAAATGCCCTGAGAATCCATCCAAGAAACAGTAGTACTCATGTCCTGCTAATCTTTCCAACATTTGGTCTACGAATGGGAGAGGGAAGTGATCCTTTCGGGTGGCATCATTCAGCTTTCTATAATCAATGCACACACGCCAACCAGTGACTGTCCTTTGGGGCACCAATTCACCTTTGTCATTTTTCACCACAGTCATCCCTCCTTTCTTTGGTGCAACCTGTACAGGACTAACCCACAGACTATCTGAAATTGGTAGATCAGCCCTGCATCCAAGAGTTTGATGACTTCCTTTTTCACCACTTCCTTAATATTGGGATTTACTCGCCTCTGGGGTTGCACGGCTGGTTTATAATCTTCTTCCATAAGAATCTTATGCGCGCAAATGGTCGAGTCAATCCCCTTAATGTCGGCTACACTCCATGCAATGACTCCCTTATATTTCTTTAAAACTCCTAGGAGTTTATCTTTTTGCCCATCTTCCAGGGAGGAATTTATGATTACTAGCAGTTGATCTTCTCCTTGTAGGAAAGCATATTCTAAGTGGTTTGGGAGTTCTTTGAGTTCTAGCTTAGGTGGTTCGACAATGGAGGGTTTCAGTTTGTTCTTGGGTTTACGAAGCTCAAGTGGTTCAGTGGCTTGTCGTCCGAGATAGAAGGATACTGCGCTAACCCCTTCTGCCTTCTCCTTCTCAATTATGGGAAGGAAAGCTTCATCCCGCAACCAGCCATCTTCGATTTGTTCATCAACACAGTTGTCAATGACATCGGTTAATTCATCGACCTCTCCGATGAAATATATTCGGTTAGCTGCTTCGAGAGAAAGGTTCATTGTATCCTTAATATCAAAGGTTAAGCTGTCGGCTCCTACTCGTAGAGTTAACTTGCCGTCATGAACATCAATGACAGCATAAGCAGTGGCAAGAAATTGTCTTCCTAAGATGATGGGCACTAGGTCATCCTCCTCCATTTCCATGATTACAAAGTCAACCAGAAATTTGAACTTCCCTACTTTAACTAGCACGTTCTTGCATATCCCCAAGGGGTATTTGACTGATCTATCAGCTAGTTGGATGTTCATACGGGTCTGCTTCAATCCGGAATACCCTAATTTGAGGAACATGGAATAAGGCATGAGGTTGATGCTTGCCCCTAAATCAGCTAGAGCATTCTTTACCGATAGAGATCCTATGAAGCAGGGCAAGGTGAAACTACCCGGGTCGTCTACCTTTTTCGGTAGTCCTCTTTGGGTCACCACCGAACATTCTTCTCCTAAAGTCACAAGACCCTCAAGTCTCTTTCGGTTGGCAAGTAATCTCTTGAAGTATGTGCTATACTTGGGTATATGTTAACATGCATCAAGGAGGGATATGGTGACCACTGAATCCTTTAGATATGACAAGAATCTTTTATTATCATTCTCAATCTTTTTATTCTTGAGGCGGGACGGAAATGGGACTTTCACAGGTTGGTTGGATGGAGCTAGTGGAGAGGAGGTCATCTGAGGGGGTTGCTCGGGAGTCTCATCGCTCACATCACCTTCTTCCCTGCGAGGAATATTTGGCTCAACAACAATGGGATGTTGGTTCGGATAAGGAGGGTCCTTGGTTGTTGTTCCAACTTGAGTAGTAATAGCGAGTAGGGGGTCTTTTTGGCTTACTTGAGGCTTTTTACGGCCATCAAGGGTGGCATTAAGTTCTTGGAACCATTTTTCCATGTCATTTTGTTGTTCAGTGATGAGCTCGTCAAGGCCTTTCAATTGTAGGCCTTTTTCATGAGTGAAATGTCCAAGATCATCCTCAAAAGTGCTCCTGATTTTGAAGTCAGGACCTTTCTCACCCTCCTCTTTTCTTACAAGACTTCCCCAAGGGGTAAAATCATCGTTTTGGTAGAAAGTTAAAAGGGAAGGATCATCGAGAATGTCATGGCTTGACAGGTACGCACGTTCGGTAGTGGTTTCTCCTCCGCATTCCTCTACTTCATGCGGGCCCCCACAGTGGTCGCAAATCAAGAATGGGTTTGATAGTTGTTTAGCTGTTCGCGACCCTGCTAGGTATGATACCTTCTCGTGAAGCTTCCTCAGCCGATTCTTAGGTGAGGGTGTTTGTAAGATTTCGGATATACTCATTGTGGAAAACTAGAAGGGGGGGTTGAATAGTTTTACGTCTTTTTTGTTTTATAAAAGTTTGCTTCTAAAGAATAGACGCAAATCACAAAAATCTTTGATACAAAATTATAGATACTAGTTTGTTCACACTTATCGTATAGACACTACTTATATAGAATGTTGAGTAAAAATTATGATTTCATATATCACATATAAATATATATGTATATATATTTTTATATATGTATATGTGTTTTAATATGAGTATAACCTTATGGTTTGTTTATATAAAATTAATGTTGTGAATGGAACTTAGTTTGATCTTTATGTGAAATCAATATATGCACAACACAAACAATTATGACTATATACGAAATGCTAATAAGTAAGTAAGGAAATAGTGAGAGATGGAAAGATCAAACCGAGAGACAAAGGATTTATAGTGGTTCGGCTACAAGGACACCTTCCTTGCCCTACTCCACTCCCCGAGCACCGAACTCGAGAGTTTTCTTCACTAATTCAATAACCTCCCTTATGGCGGAGAAAACCGTACACGCCTTAGCTTACACCAATTTAACGACACAAAGCTAAATGTCGGGTTCTAATCGTAGCTAGAACCAATCTCACAACAATAAGCACAACACAACTCCTTCTACACTCTTTCACACCTTCTATACTTCTTCACACCACTTGTTTCTTCACACCTTCACAACTTCAATCTATCCACTACTTCAAGAATTATACTTCTTTGTCACAACTTGAAGACCTTTATCTATGTACTTCTCCAAGGGTTCTTCTATTTAACAAGCTTCTATGTCTTTCCCACTTCAACGCTTTTACGTCTTCACACCTTCTAGGCTTCTATGTCTTCTCAACTTTAAGGCTTCAACTTCTTTATCTTCACTACTAATCTCTACTACAATGTGCTATTATATCTCCTACCACTAATCTATGCACCTCTACTTCTTCACTTCTAGTACCACTTCACACCTTCAACAAATCTAGATCCTATATCTAAATCTAGCTAACCAATGTATACACTTTATACACCAAAGAATGAATGATTTACAAGATGAAATAATCAAAAAACTTAGATAGCAAGATGATACTAAGTTGTAATACTTCTAGTCTTGATAGATAGAAGTATTCTTCTCTTTTCACTTGAGTATTGAGGATTGAATCACTTTGAAACAAAGATTAATGTTTATGTGATCAAAGGATTTTAAAGGATAGAAATGGAGGATTGAATCAGAAAGTTTTTAGTGCAAAAAGGTGAGAAAAATATGTGGAATGATCCAGTATTTAAAGGGCCAGAAAACACTGTTCTGGAGCGTGCCGGTCCCCTTAATTAAGGGGCGGTCCCCTTAATTATTAAGGGGGCCGCCTAGTATAATTAAGGGGGCCGCCCTCCTGAACGTTGGATTTTCTTGTCCTTTCGTGAGCAAGATTTTTCTGGATTAGATTTGCCATTTTTGGTCAAAAATTTGAATTCATAAATTTGTAATGAATTAAACATATTCTTTTAATTCTAAAAATGTTTTATAAAAGATATAAAATGTTTTGTGACATTTTATAGAAATCTAGTGATTAATAAAAATGTTCCTTTGATCTTATAATGCATTAGATACTTTGTTTATTCATACCTTAAGTGATTAGATGGTGAAAGTGAGTATTTACTACTAAATACTTGTTTACGTCATGATCTTTGGTTTGATGGGTTTTCGTTTTGTGAGTATCAAAACATAGAGATATCGAAAGATATGAATAACGTTTTTACTCAATTATTTATATCATCAATCTCCCCCTTTTTGATGATTACAAAACCTAAACCCATGATGAGGCGAAAAACGATCCGTTTTTAGGGGGTCATTTAAGCCCGAATCCGAATTTATTTGATCAAATATTGCCCTAAATCGTTCCTTTTGTGATTTTAGGTGTTTGGAGAGCGAATTCTGGAAAAGAGGCTATTTTGGACGTTTTTGGAGCATAAAGTGAAGAAAACAACAAAGTACCAAAAATCCAAGCTGGAAATACAAGGTGACGGCGTCAAGGGTTTGCTCTTGACGGCGTCAGACATGAAGAATAAATTACCGTAGCTGGTGACGGCGTCAGATGGAGTTATGACGGCGTCAAAGTGGCCAAGAATAATTTACCGTGGGTGGTGACGGCGTCACATAGGCCGTCACGATTTTATCTAGGGCGTCCGAGGAAGTGTATGGCGGCGAGTTGACGGCGTCAGATTTTACTCTTGACGCCGTCAGGACGATTTTCCTATATATAGTTTTCTAGTTTTTTCATTAAGGGAGAGAAGTTTTGGTGAAACCCTAAAGACGATTTTGGTGCCTCTTTTACAGGTTTTTCAAGGGTTCCAAACCCTTGAGACCTTGCATTGTAATTGAGATAAGTATACTCTTAATTCAATCAATATGTCTATGTGTTGGTTGTCTATCTTTTGTTCTTATCTTAATTCTACTATGCTAGGCTAAATTTCCTTTGTGTTTGCTTAGATCTAATGAAACCTAGATGTTGATTATGTGTTGATTACTTGTCTATTCTTGTTTTGAATGAATGATATTATATGTTAGGCTTAAGAAAACTGGCAGATCTCCAAATGGTAACATGCTTGAACGTCTTAAGAAACATGAACCGAGGCGTACTAGGTCTTTATTGGTTGTATTTAATGCATGAGCCACTGTTTACAATCCCTATAGTTGTGCTGGGTCATGGTGTAGGAGGAGATAAGAGCTCATAGAGTTGGGGAGTTATGTATGCCACTCCACGAATGGTATTAAGGAATACAACCCGTCATTCATACAAGTGTAACAAGTAATTAACATGTAAAAGATATCTAGGGAGTAATGAAGTCTAAGTAAACACAATTTCTCCAATTACTGCTCACAACCTTAGTTTAATTAGTTTAATTTCATTTTTATTATTTTATTTTGATTGCATCTTAGCTTTGGGTTAGTTGATTAGCAACTAATTCCGCCCACTCCTTCAAAACCCGAGATTTTACTTGCTTTCATTAAAATATAAAAACACAAAAATAATCATCTTCCATCTCTAGAACTATTAATTAGGCTTTCTAATCCTAGCGACACTATTCCTAAGCTGAACGATCAATCCCCCGGTACTTGTCACTATACTATACTACAACGATCAGGTACACTGCCTGGTGGGGGTTGTAAGCTTCTCGAGATCCCTCGAGAGGTAAAGCAAGGTGCGATTCCCACGCATCAAGTTTTTGGCGCCGCTGCCGGGGAATAGTTATTGTCTAGGTTAGGATTTCTTTTTATTAGGTCTACTTGCTAGATTCCTTTCTAGTAAGATTTTCTTTTTATTTTTTAGTTTTTCTTTAGTCTATCTTTTCTTTGTGTCTTTGTTTGTAAAAAACCTTTCCATTGACTATTCCGTTAGCCATTATGGAGAACGCGAATCCACCATACTACAAACCACGAAATTCACCCACTCCAAATGACATCTTGATGTTTAAACAACATGAGGATGAACCTATCTATGATGCATGGACTCGTTTTAAATATTTACTCCGAAAAGTCCCTCATCATAATTTTGCTCTGTGGTCCCAAATTGAAATATTTTACCATCGTGTCGACCACTATACCAAAATGGACATTGACCATACCGCACGTGGGGACCTTTGGGGATTAAGTGCTGATGAAGCATGGGAAACCATAGAGAATTGTGCCATACTTGCCAAAAAAATGGACAACCCAACAAACGTTGTTACGGATCAATTGATAGCAAGTTTAAGGGAACAAGCAAGAAGACTGTTTGGGGATAAAACTATAGATGAGATAATTGGGCATACGGGGTGGTATGATTTTACCACAATACAAATGGAAGAGATAGTAGAAAACCCAAGCCCAATAAGTACCCCACAAGTCCTACCATCACTTGAGGAACACACACCACCCGTGACTTACCCGGAAGAAGTAGAAGAGACTATAGGAGCCCCAATAGAGGTAGAACCCTTGTACCAAGCACCACTAGAGGATATAGGTTTGAACACTTGTAGTGATAACCTTACTCCTAGTTCTAGGGAAGTTCCTAGTTTTGATGAACCAGAGCCTCAACCAAAACCATTACCTAATCTTCCATCCTTGGATGAAGATTTAGGAATTGAAATAGGTCCCGATCCACCCATCAAACCATTTAGTCCGGGTAGTTTTACGCTGAAGGTAGTAGACCCCAAGCCTTGTAGAGAAGAAGCCAACATAGGAGTGAACCATGACCTTACATACTTACATCACCCATTCATGATTGATCGTAAGAAACATTATGGGTTTAAACCGGGTTTATTAGGTCAAGATAGATCCCCAACTAGGAATCTCTCGAAGTTGATAGAAAATGATCCCTTCTTAGGAGAAAACTTCAACTCACTCATTGACCAAAGTGAACTAGGTAAGGTTATGATGAAAGGAGTACACCCGTTTGAGCATATAATTCATCCACCACTCTTTTCTCACGTGGCATACTTCCACCCTAAGGGTGTGTATCGCTACTTCCACCCGCACTTAATCCTAAGTGTAGGGAAAACCTCCCCTATCTTTGTTAAATAAGGGTAGAGTCAGGCTCGTGACTCGAACAAAAACAAGCGCTTCTTGGGAGGCACCCCATGTTTTGTGTGATTTTATTTGTTTGATTGTTATTTGCTTCCGTATGCATGTTTTATTTTTATTGTTGGTTGATCATGTTTCTCAATTAAAATGTGGAAATACTTTATTATGTTGTTTAGCCTAGTCTTAACTTCAACCTAAAGGTATTTTTGCAAAAGATAAGTGTAAGGGGAAACCCCAAATATGTTTTTTAAGAAACAACCGATCATGATTCTCCACAATATTTAATGAACATGTGTATTCGTATTGTTAGAGTCAAATGCTTGTATTGAGTCATAATGTAGTTTTACAGGATTTTCCAGGAAGTAGGACAAAGTTTTTCCAGAAATTTTCCGGAAACTTAACATAAAGATTTCTGCAGGTTCATTCTGACGGCGTCAGGCAATTGCTCTTGACGGCGTCAGGAGTCAAAAATCTGGAAATTTTACCAGTTTTGTTTTTCTAATGAAGTCTTATAAGTTTTTGTGAATTATTAAGTTTTATAATCTCCAGGAAATCTGCAAACTTCATTCCACAAGCATTATATCTTATTTTGTTTTCTAGGATTTAGTAACTTATATAGGATGCCGCCGATTTTACGCGAGGTTGCCTTGTCTACTTTTGTCAGGATTTACAGGTTATTTGAGACAAGAAGATGATTTATATTCTGGAAGGGAAGCTTTGATTGTTCGTTTTCTTGGAGGAAGATTTAACCTGGCCAACCTAAAATCCATACCGAGCGAATCAGGGGAGTATTTGAATTCATTCTCTTTACTTTTAACTTTTACATTCTTTACTTGAACATTGGGGACAATGTTCATCTTAAGTGTAAGGGGAGGGTAAAAAGATGATACCTTACATATGCACTTTCGCTTGAGTTTGTTTTGTTTGATAGTAGATGAGTAATAAAACTATGAGAAATACTTGTTAGAGTAATTTTAGCGCCAAATTTAAAATTTTTTACAACATTTAGGAGTGAAACTTTAGCCATAGCAAGCGTCTCATGGATAGGAGGTTGTATGACTAGCACATAACCGTATATTCAGAAAAATTTTCCACCCAAAAATGTGAGGTTCGCCTTTAGATTTGATAGGAAAAGCATTTATTATTGGTGCTTATGAGTGTACCGGTAGCATTTAGATTCTAGAACTTGCGTTAGTGATGCATCCCGAGACCGCTAGTGAGACTACATTCGTGTGGTAGGATTTACTACATGATAAGAGGCATTAGGATCACCCTTGTGTTAAACCCGTATTATAATTACTTGACCATTTAAGTCATATTACTTGGCTAGTTAAGTCAACTAATTTTTCCCACACCCTTAGCGTTGTACTCATTTTTAGTACACGATACCCCTAGTACACCCCTCCGAGCCTATCTTTTCGTTTCTAACTTTAAGCATTTTACTTAAAGGAAGAATTTGTTACACCCCACTTAAATGTACAACCAAATCGCCTTAGCCTTCCGTGTATGCGCTCATTTTTAGTGCATTATTGTTATTTGTTAAACCCTAAGTTAACTTTCTAATTGATTACATGGTTGCTAAGTCGAGTCATATCCTTGTACATATTGTTTTGGGACGATTGGGACTCATGGGTAAGTACTTATTTTATGGAGTAATGGGGAAGAACAACACTTATTACCCCCATATGTACGTTAATCTTAAAAGTACTCCAAGTGTTTTGATTTTCTTAATTCGAGTCATTAGAATAGTTTAATGTAAAGTATGTAAAGATTCAAGTGTAAGGGGAATGCTCAAACCCCTATGATGTATTATTTTGGATGGTAGGGTAAGAGTGTATGAAAAAAAAAAAAAAAAAAAAAAAAAAAAAAAAAAAAAAAAAAAAAATTCGAAAAAAAAAAAGGGAAAAAGAAAAAGAAAAAAAAAATAGAAAAGAAAGAGAGAAAAAACATACGGACTACCATCCCGTTTTCATTCTATGTTCATTTTATGTTTTTAGTTATTTTTCATTTATTAGCTTAAGTCGAGTCTAGTCTTGGCTTAGCAACGCCATCTTGTACATGTAATTAACTAAGATTGTTAACTCGCCACCAGTAAAACTTCCTTTATCCAACAAAACCGTGTAATTCATATCCCTACACCTAACGTTATAACACTTTAAAAGACCTCTTTGATAGTTTATCCTAGGTGCTTACGCCATGTGGTGGAGGTTTGATCCTTTCCCAAGCCTATGGTAATCTATTTTGCTATGACAGGTAGTGAGAGATATCTTCCATTTCCATAATGTTATATTACTTTATTACACCCGAGAGATGTGAGTATCTAAACACTATTTGTGAGGTGCTTGTGTATGACCTCCGTGCTTGTCTATTGGTCTTTCGTGGAACGATTATTTGTTGTAATTACTTTTATATTAGTGTTAAATGACCCCTAACTTGTCTTTTGAGTAGAATAAAAGCTCATTTGCTTGAGGACAAGCAAATCTCAAGTGTAAGGGTATATGATGAGGCGAAAAATGATCCGTTTTTAGGGGGTCATTTAAGCCCGAATCCGAATTTATTTGATCAAATATTGCCCTAAATCGTTCCTTTTGTGATTTTAGGTGTTTGGAGAGCGAATTCTGGAAAAGAGGCTATTTTGGACGTTTTTGGAGCATAAAGTGAAGAAAACAACAAAGTACCAAAAATCCAAGCTGGAAATACAAGGTGACGGCGTCAAGGGTTTGCTCTTGACGACGTCAGACATGAAGAATAAATTACCGTAGCTGGTGACGGCGTCAGATGGAGTTATGACGGCGTCAAAGTGGCCAAGAATAATTTACCGTGGGTGGTGACGGCGTCACATAGGCCGTCACGATTTTATCTAGGGCGTCCGAGGAAGTGTATGGCGGCGAGTTGACGGCGTCAGATTTTACTCTTGACGCCGTCAGGACGATTTTCCTATATATAGTTTTCTAGTTTTTTCATTAAGGGAGAGAAGTTTTGGTGAAACCCTAAAGACGATTTTGGTGCCTCTTTTACAGGTTTTTCAAGGGTTCCAAACCCTTGAGACCTTGCATTGTAATTGAGATAAGTATACTCTTAATTCAATCAATATGTCTATGTGTTGGTTGTCTATCTTTTGTTCTTATCTTAATTCTACTATGCTAGGCTAAATTTCCTTTGTGTTTGCTTAGATCTAATGAAACCTAGATGTTGATTATGTGTTGATTACTTGTCTATTCTTGTTTTGAATGAATGATATTATATGTTAGGCTTAAGAAAACTGGCAGATCTCCAAATGGTAACATGCTTGAACGTCTTAAGAAACATGAACCGAGGCGTACTAGGTCTTTATTGGTTGTATTTAATGCATGAGCCACTGTTTACAATCCCTATAGTTGTGCTGGGTCATAGTGTAGGAGGAGATAAGAGCTCATAGAGTTGGGGAGTTATGTATGCCACTCCACGAATGGTATTAAGGAATACAACCCGTCATTCATACAAGTGTAACAAGTAATTAACATGTAAAAGATATCTAGGGAGTAATGAAGTCTAAGTAAACACAATTTCTCCAATTACTGCTCACAACCTTAGTTTAATTAGTTTAATTTCATTTTTATTATTTTATTTTGATTGCATCTTAGCTTTGGGTTAGTTGATTAGCAACTAATTCCGCCCACTCCTTCAAAACCCGAGATTTTACTTGCTTTCATTAAAATATAAAAACACAAAAATAATCATCTTCCATCTCTAGAACTATTAATTAGGCTTTCTAATCCTAGCGACACTATTCCTAAGCTGAACGATCAATCCCCCGGTACTTGTCACTATACTATACTACAACGATCAGGTACACTGCCTGGTGGGGGTTGTAAGCTTCTCGAGATCCCTCGAGAGGTAAAGCAAGGTGCGATTCCCACGCATCAACTCATTAAGTCCAAAAATTTATTTTTTAGACAAGTATTTAGTGAGTTTATATTCACTTCTCTCCCTTTTTGTAGAATCAAAAAGGTTTAAGCCGAAAATATGAAAGCTCCCCCTTGATGTATGCTCCCCCTCGTATGAGGGCACCAAGGGTTCGAGTTATGGAATTCTTGCAAGAAAAATATTAGAAGCACAAGCAAAAATATATAACATACTAATAACTACTAACAATCATGGCAAAGGAGAATTTGAAACACATATTAAACCATTCATTAATTCAAAATGATTATGTCAACCACATAATCATTGTTACATAAACTATAATGCTAGAATTCTAAACCAAGTAGAATATCCTATTGTGCCAACAAAGAGTGTCATTAAACTTACTTGCATCCCAAAAATGTTGAAGTGTTTTATTTGAAAAACAAAAGACATAAGCATATAGAATGCTTGGTAGAGAATGGTAAGTAGGGATCATGTTGGTAGCTTAATGGAGGTAAACTTTTGGTTTCATGGATGTTGGTGAGTTTGGAGATGTAGAGCTTGGAGGTGGTGAATTTGGAGTTAGGTTTGTTGGTTGAGGGTTTTGATGTTGTTCAAGTGATGGTGTTTGTTGAGATCTAGTAAGAAGATACTCAATCGAAGTAAAGTGCTCATTCAATGCAATTGTTTGTTGTTGGAGGAAGATGCAACAAGGGCAATTGTTAACATGCTTCTCAATTTGGTTAGTGTTGTGTGGTGATGATGGTGAGCTTGATTGAGGTGGATCCAAATTGCGTTAAGCAAGATGTAATGCTAAAAGAGCACTAAGCTCATGAGCTTCTTTTAGCTCCTCAACGAACTTCAAGTGTTCGGAGGAAGGTGATGGTGGAGGAGCATGATAGTTGTCTTGGGTGAAGGTTTGAACATGCAACATAGGAATGGCATGTGAGGTTGTAGGATGTGGTGGTGGTACTCTTGGTGGTGGAGACATGATTGAGCTTGGGTAATCATGAAAACATGATATGGGTGGAAGAGGTGCTTCATGAGTGGATGGTGTTTTTGTTGAATGAGCAACATGTGAAGTATTGGTTGAGAGATTGGGATTGAGCATGCTCATCATATGAAGAAGCATTAATGAGGGCATGAGTGGATGATAGGTTGTGAGATGAGTCATTAGTGTGGGTTTGAGGTTTAGTTGTTGGTTGACTTGGAGCAACATCACTTGAGTTGTGACAAGAATCAAGTTTCCTCCTCCAAACGGGTTTGACGGAGATCCTTGCGGTTCTTGAAACCTTAGGTTTTTGGTTGTTGGGGGATGACATGTTTGGATGTGATAGCATTTATGATGGGAAGAAGGTATTTATAGTGTAAGAAAAATGTGGTTTAGGAAGGTAAATTGTGAAGTATAGTATGGGACAAAATATGTTTGTGAATTTTGGGAAGTATAGGGTGAAGAGGGTCAAAAAGTGATAAAGAAAACAGTAACCCCGACCATCAGATGGCCGGTCCCCTTAATTAGGGGCCGGTCCCCTTAATCATTAAGGGGGCGGCCTTATATAATTAAGGGGGCCGCCCATCTGGTGAATTCCAGAATGCCAGAATTGGGTTTTTGGCAGAAAATTTTCAGAAAGGTTGTGTTTTTGGGTTTGGATTCAAGTAAGTTCAACTCTTTGAGGCAATATAGGATATACTAATCATAGATTTAGAGAATGTTATTAAAACAATTTAGTAGACAAGTAATTTCTAATATACATGCCATCTACTTATTGGCCAATTAAGTTAAACAACCAAGGAAGCAATAAAACATACTAGTCAAATATGCAACTATATGAAAATGATAATATGTAGGCTAGTTCAAACATATTGATGAGTGCTTACAAGTATCAAATGGGAATATATGATTGTATGGACTTCAAGACTTGTTACAAACAAGATCCATATGGGCAAACCATGATTCTCATGAAATGATTTGATTAAATTGTGAATGTATGACACATATGAGATAATCTAATGTATTTTTAATAAAACGTTTTTAGTTTTATTCAACAATGCTTTGAAATAGATTCAAGTGTGTATTAGAGTAAAATAGATTGAGTTTTGCTTCATAACATGTTGACAAATTGGATAAGAAAATTTTTCCAATCTTGATTTTGATTAAAATAAAGTTATGCTGGCTTATAGTTAAACATGTTATTTGAAGAAAGATGAGATAGATATTAGAAAGATTATTTTTCAAAGCGAGAGGTTTTAAACATGATATTTTATTTTTGACAGCACGAAATCAAAAATGAAGGATTTGAAATAGAAACTTATCATATTCAAGAAAATCAGTTGAGCCCATTGTCACATATAATCATCTTTAATAGCAACTAAAGACATGGATGAGTGATGGTAAATTCTAATGATCTTAATGCAATATGATTGAGGGGGATAAATCATCTATGGATACAAGATTAATACATGTATATATATACTAAACTCATCATAGTATTAAATGCTAACAAGTCTTAATTATAGCACATCTATTAATGCAACTAGAATAGTCATTTAGCCTAAATAGTAAGTATTCTACTATTTATCATAGATGATTTCCAATATAAACGATGAATAAGAAAAATGGTAATAGACTTAAAATCAAGAGGGTTAACTAGCCTAATTTCATGTATACATATATTAGTATTAATGATATATGAACAGGGCAACCTATAAATTTAATCATATTAATATACTAATTATAGCATACTTTAATATAATGTGATATTGACAAGTTTTTGAAAAGAAAACTTACCTCAGGTCCAGCTTTCTCTTAAGAGTGGGCATGTAAGAAGACATCTTTAAGGTTTGCCCAAAGCATGTCGAAGTAGCAAGGTAAAATCCCAACGCAATAAAATTCAATGAGGCTTGATCCGAAATACATAATCGATCACAAAAATCATCATAAGTCATGTAGATCAAGAATAATTGCGCTAGAATCCTTCATCATGAGGTAGTAACGAACACACCATAAAACCAATACTCCAAAGGTGAGGAACAAAACGCCGAAACAATAAATGGCCGCAACAGCGTCATAAGCAAATCGTGTGTAGAATGTGAATCACAGTAATAGGAACCAATAGTCATCAAATGTAAGAAAGTAAAGTGAGCCATCTAACAAGTAATAGTCTCTTCGTTCGTTAACTACCTAAACATGAAAAAGAGCTTGGTACCCAGATTCTCATGGGTCCGAGATGGTTAGATGAGGACATCCATTGCATTTAAATGCACATGATGAGGATGTCGCCGAGAAGTACAAGAATTCATCAATAGTTTGTTTTAACTAACAAACAATGACTTTCTTGACTAGAGTAATAAGTAATGGATGTAAATAATATTAGTTCTAAATTTCACCACTAGGTTTAACAAATTTTATTTGTTATGATATATTTGTTAAAGGATCATTTGCGGTAAATCCTAAACCGGTTTTATCATAAAATGATTTTTGAATGTTATGTAGATATTTTAAAGATTTAGAACTATTTTCGAATTTAGCTAATATTTTTGCTTTTTCTTTTTCCATTTTAATTTCAAGTTTGTAGTCTTGGCATTTTTTACATTCAAGATCAATTTCAATATTACTTTCAAGTATAGACATTTTATCTTCTAAAATTATTTCTTTTTCAAAGTTATTTTCAACGGAAATTGAAGATCCATTTTTAAAAATAATTTTTGAGTCAATGTTGCAGAGATGTTTGAAGTTGTTTTCCAATTTTGAAAATTCTAATATAAATTGATCATAGCAAAAATGTTTGGTTTCGGATTGTACCTTATTTGTAGTTGTACAATCTTCACATGCTATATGTTGATCAATTCCATCGTCCATGTCGCTCCATGTTTTATTTGTAGTTTCGCTTAGATCTTGAAACATGTAATCCTCACCATCAATACTTGTATTTACATTTATTTGAATATCTTCGCACGCCATATTTTCATCATCTTCTTCGTCTTTGTCGCCCCATGATTTATTTACACTTGATGAGGCGAAAAATGAACCCTTTTTAGGGGGTTATTTAAGCCCGGAATTGAATTTATTTGATCAAATATTGCCCTAAATCGTTTCTTTTGTGATTTTAGGTACTTTAGGAGTGAATTCTGGAAAAGGAAGCATTTTGGACGTTTTTGGAGCATAAAAGTGAAGAAAACGGCAAAGTCTTAATTTTCCTTGATGGGAACAGTACCTGACGGCGTCAAGAGGCTTTTTATGACGGCGTCAAGAGTAAAAGTGGTGACGGCCCAGAAGAAACGTGAAGGCGTCACCCAAGGCCGTCACGTGTTAACTTGTCAAAACTTGCGCGCGGAGTAGCTGATATTGTTTTGGTCATAACTTTTGCATACGAACTCGGATTTAGGTGATTCAAAAGCCCACGCGAAGAGGACGAAGAGATCTACAATTTCGTGAAAAAATGGTCATGATGGAGTCAAGGGTACCGTGCTGACGCCATCAAGATGGGCCGACAGAAAATTAGCCTATAAATATAACATCATAACTTCACTTTTTGTAAGCCCTTAACCCTAAGGTCGATTCCTGGGTTTAGGTGGGTGTTTTTCCAGCAACTTAGAGGGTTTCAATTACTCCATAAACATCTTGTAATGGTTTGATGACTCTATCTTAATTCATGTCTTCAATTATCATTATTGTTGCTTGTTCTTTATTAATTATGCTTGGCTAATTCACCTTGTGTCTACTTATGATTGTGTGAAACTTGTGTATAATTGATTAGATCTCATTGATTTCTTGTTGATGTTTGTGTCTATCTCCATCAATGAGGGCTTGTTGATGTGTGTGTCTATCTCCATCAATTAAGGCATGACAACTTCAATAGATCTAGTTGGTTTAGTTTATAATTCTTGTTTCCTATTGATTCTTGTTTTGATTGAATGTCTCATCAATGTTAGGCTTAAGAAAACTGGCAGATCTCCATTGCGTAACTTGCTTGAACGTCTTAAGAAACATGAACCGATGTGTACTAGGTTTTTATGGTTGTATTTAATGCATGAGCGAATTCTAGTGATCCCATGTTAGGAGCTTCTTAGTCGGCTCGACATAGGAGTGAAGTAGGAGCTTATAGAATTGGGGAAGTAAGTACGCCACCCCATGATTGGTATTAAGGAATACAACCCGACAATTAAAACAAGGTGTGACAATTGAATAGGTAGAATTGGATAGCTAGCAAGGAGTAACATATCATAGGTATACATGCTTCACATCCCTTGTAGAACCGTAGTTTACTTTTCTTGTTTATTAGTTTAAATTAGTAGCTTTTGGGTTAGTTGATTAGCAACTAATTCCGCCCACTCTTCCAATACCCGAGAATTTTACTTGCTTTTCATAAAATAAAAATACAAAAAGAATCATCCCTCATCTCTAGACCTAGTCTTTAGGTTTTCTAATCCTAGCGACACTATTTCTAGCTGAACGATCAAGCCCCCGGTACTTGTCATTATACTATACTACATCGATCAGGTACACTGCCTGGTGGGGGTTGTAAGCTTCTCGAGATCCCTCGAGAGGTAAAGCCTAGTGCAATCTCTACGCATCAAGTTTTTGGCGCCGTTGCCGGGGAATAGTTATTGTCTAGGTTAGAATCTCTTTTTATTAGGTCTACTTGCTAGATTCCTTTCTAGTAAGATTTTATTTTTATTTTTAGGTTTTCTTTAGTCTATCTTATTTCTTCGTGTTTTTGTTCGTAACTCTTCACCACGCGACATCATGGACGATGGGAACATCTTTGAACCCGTCATCCCACCACAACAAAACCCACCACTAGAACCTCTTAGGCCCCGAACCTTAGGAGAGTATTCCCGACCTAGCCACCAAGGCTACCGAAACACCATTGAGCTCACCGGAGCCAATGTGACCCCCTTGCGATCCGACACCATCCGGTTGGTGCAAAGCGGATGTGTATTCCATGGACTTCGTTCCGAAGATCCAAACCAACATCTCAAGGACTTCCTTAAAATCGTAGATTCCAAAGACCTTGATGTTACAACTAGAGAGTCAACCCGATTACGCCTATTCTAATTCTCTCTACGTGATCAAGCTAGCCAATGGCTTGAACGTTTTCCCGCGGGATCCATCACCTCATGGGATGATCTCACCACTCGTTTCCTTGCTCAATTTTTCCCACCGGGGAGAACTACCAAGCTTAGAAATGACATCTTGATGTTCCAACAACGTCAAAATGAAACTCTTTATGAAGCATGGACTCGTTTCAAGGACTTACTCCAAAAAGCCCCTCATCATGGCATAGATCTTTGGCTCCAAGTCCAAATCTTGTATGACCATATCGATCTCTCCACAAGGCGAGCCATTGTCCAATCAACCGGTGGTAAGCAACGTGATCTAAGTGCGGAACAATCATGGGAACTCATAGAAGATCTTGCTCTCTATGACAACGAAAGTTGGAATGATCCCCGTGATTTGAACAAAACGGTCAGGGCAATATCTTTGCCTTCGAACAACTCTAGCACTCCCGACTGTAGGATCATGGAACTTGAGGACCAAGTCAAGTTTCTCATGAAATCTTACGAAGCTCCTAAGCCTTCAAGCCAAGTGAACAAAATCACTTCTTCATTCGAATTATGTAGTGGTCCCCATGACACTCGTGATTGTGTGGAACTCCCCGGAACAGCTTTTGCGGACTACGCATCCTCGCGTACCGACGAAGCGGGAGATAAGTGGTACACTTTCCGCCTAATCGTTACCAACCAAACGGTCCACCCTCCAACCGAACTTTCAACAACAATCCTTCTAACAACTATGGTAGTACCAACAATCTTGAAGGATTGATGTCTAAGTTTATGGCATCTCAAGAAGGTCGCATAGCTAGGTTTGAAACCGAATTCAACCAACAACAAACGGAGATGACCAACAAGATAGACAACTTGTTGAAAGCCCTCAACAACCAAGCGTTAACTACACCTAGGAAGGACACTAGGGAAGCCAATACCGGAATCCAAACTAAGGACACCTCGTCATCCAAACACGTCCACTTTGTCAATGTTGTCACCATTAAGCCAATAGATAAGGAGATAGAAGAAAGTGACAAGGATGAAGTTGGAGTAGAAACCGAGACTAGGGATAAAATTAGGGAAGTTGAGGTTAATAAGGGAGAAGAGTTAGAGGAAGTAGAGACTATAGAAAAGCACTTTGATAAGTTGCCCACCAAGGAAGAACGGGAATACCATAAGGATTTATTCGATGGCCCCGAGACACCATATATCCTTGGCACACCCCTTATCAAAATGGGAGACCCCTCTAACATCAACATACTATGCAACATTGGGCATATGCATATATGGAAAGCTTATATCAATCCTAGATCTCCTGTAAACATCATGACTAGGACTTATTACAATTGGGTGATGAAGAAACAACTTGATTATAGGATGATGCCCAATAAGATTTGATAAGTAATTTTGTAGGAAGAGTGAAGGGATTGCATGTGATTATAGGAAATTTCACCTATGAGATCGATTTTATGATAGTAGAAGATACTCGCCCGGTGATTGATGATTGCCTAAGCCAAGTAATATTCGGAACACCATTTGTTAAGGCCACTAGGATGAGTTATGATCCGACTTTAGGGATAGTTAGGTTCAAGGAAGAGAATGATGAGATTGCCTACCAAATGCCCTACAAGATTGAGCAATACCGCCTCTTTTCTAATATAGAAAAGGAACACAAACAAGCCGCTTATTATAGGAATGATGAGGACAGACGTAGAGGAGTAGAGTATGTGAAGAATAGGATGCTTGGTTTCTACAAAGAATGCTTGCAATTAGGTCCGGAGTACAAAACTGGCTTAGAAGACGACCTAGAGAGTGGAACCAATGATGAGGTCACGTAGTAACCTATGACCTTGAGTCTAGCTACAAGACTCGTAAATAAAGAAAAACGCTTCTTAGGAGGCAACCCATGTTTTGTGTGATTTTTATTTTGTTTATTCGTTATTTGCTTCCGTATGCATGCTTTATTTTTATTTTTGGTAGATCATGTTTCTAAACTAAATTGTGAAAATACTTTACTTTGTTGTTTGGCCTAGTCTTAACTTCACCCAAAGGTATTTTTGCAAAAGATAAGTGTAAGAGGAAACCCCAAATATGTTTAAAAAAAACAAAACCGATCATGATTCTCCACAATATTAAATGAACATGTATATTCGTATTTGTTATAGTCAAATGCTTGTAACGAGTCATAATGATGTTTTGCAGGATTTTCCAGGAAGTAGAACCAAGTTTTTCCAGAAATTTTCTGGAAACTTAACATAAGAATTTCTGCAGGTCAATTCTGACGGCGTCACGAGTTTACTCTTGACGGCGTCACGTGTAAAAATCTGGAAATTTTACCAGTTTTTTTTTCTAACGGAGTTTTAAAGTTTTTTGTTGAATTATTAGTTTTATAATCTCCAGGAAATCTGCAAACATCATTCCACAAGCATTATATCTTATTTTGTTTTCTAGGATTTATTAGCATATGTAGATTGCCGCCGATTTTATGCGAGGTTGCCTTGTCTGTTTTCTCAGGATTTACAGGTTATGTATGACAAGAAGATGATTTATTTTTCTGGAAGGGAAGCTTTGATTGTTCATTTTCTTGGAGGAAGATCTAACCTGGCCACCTTATTATCCATACCGAGCGAATCAGGGGAGTATTTGATTTCATTCTTTTTACTTATTTCACTTTTACATTCTTTACTTGAACATTGGGGACAATGTTCATCCTAAGTGTAAGGGGAGGGTAAAATGATGATACCTTACAAATACACTTTCGCTTAAGTTTGTTTGTTTAATAGTAGATGCGTAATAAAACTATGAGAAATACTTGTTAGTGCAATTTTAGCGCCAAATTTAAAATCTTTTACAACATTTAGGAGTGAAACTTTAGCCATAGCAAGTGTCTCATGGATAGGAGATTATATGACTAGCACATAACCGTACCATTCAAAAAAAATTTCCACACAAATATGTGAGGTTCGCCTTTAGATTTGATAGGAAAATCATTTACTATTAGTGCTTATGAGTGTACCGGTAGCATTTAGATTCTAGAACTTACGTTAGTGATGCATCCTGAGACCGATAATGAGACTACATTCGTGTAGTAGGATTTACTACATGATAAGAGGCATTAGGATCACCCTTGTGTTAAACCCGTATCATAATTACTTGACCATTTAAGTCATATTACTTGGCTAGTTAATTCAATTAATTTTTCCCACACCTTAGCGTTGTACTCATTTTTAGTACACGAAACCCCTAGTACACCCCTCCGAGCCTATCTTTTCATTTCTAACTTTAAGCATTTTACTTAAAGGAAGAATTTGTTACACCCCACTTAAATGTACACCCAAATCGCCTTAGCCTTCCGTGTATGCACTCATCTTTAGTGCATTATTGTTATTTGTTAAACCCTAAGTTAATTATCTAATTGATTACATGGTTGCTAAGTCGAGTCATATCCTTGTACATATTGTTTTGGGACGATTGGGACTCATGGGTAAAGTACTTATTTTATGGAGTAATGGGGAGGAACATCATGTATTACCCCCATATGTACATTAATCTTAAAAGTACTCCAAGTGTTTTGATTTTCTTAATTCGAGTCATTAGATTAGTTTATTGTAAAGTATGTAAAGATTCAAGTGTAAGGGGAATGTTCATTCCCTATGATGTATTATTTTGGATGGTAGGGTAAGAGTGTATGCAAAAAAAAAATCAAAAAAAAAATAAAAAAAAAAAATCGAAAAAAAAATCAAAAAAATTAAGAAAAAGAAAAAAAAATAGAAAAAAAGAAAAGAGAAAAACATACGGACTACCATCCTGTTTCATTCTATGTTTAGTTTTATGTTTTTGTTATCTTTCATTTATTAGCTTAAGTCGAGTCTAGTCTTGGCTTAGCAACGCCATATTGTACATGTAATTAACCAAGATTATTAACTCGCCACCAATAAAGACTGCCTATATCCAACAAAACCGTGTATTCCATATCCCTACACCTAACGTTACAACCCTTTAAAAGACCTCTTTGATAGTTTATCCTAGGTGCTTATGCCATGTGGTAGAGGTTTGATCCTTTCCCAAGCCTATGGTAATCTATTTTGCTATGACAGGTAGTGAGAGATGTTTTCCATTTCCATATTGTGATATATACTTTATTACACCTGAGAGATGTGAGTATCTAAACACTATTTGTGAGGTGCTAGTATATGACCTCCGTGCTTGTCCTTGGTCTTTAGTGGAACGATTATTTGTTGTAATTATTTTTATATTAGTGTTAAATGACCCCTAACTTGTATTTTGATTAGAATAAAAGCGCATTTGCTTGAGGACAAGCAAATCTCAAGTGTAAGGGTATATGATGAGACGAAAAATGAACCATTTTTAGGGGGTCATTTAAGCCCGGAATTGAATTTATTTGATCAAATATTGTCCTAAATCGTTCATTTTGTGATTTTAGGTACTTTGGGAGTGAATTCTGGAAAAGGAAGCATTTTGGACGTTTTTGGAGCATAAAAGTGAAGAAAACGGCAAAGTCTTAATTTTCCTTGCTGGGAACAGTACCTGACAGCGTCAAGAGGCTTTTTATGACGGCGTCAAGAGTAAAAGTGGTGACGGCCCAGAAGAAACGTGAAGGCTTCACCCAAGGCCGTCACGTGTTAACTTGTCAAAACTTGCGCGCGGAGTAGCTGATATTGTTTTGGTCATAACTTTTGCATACGAACTCGGATTTAGGTGATTCAAAAGCCCACGCGAAGAGGGCGAGGAGATCTGCAATTTTGTGAAAAAATGGTCATGAAGGCGTCAAGAGTAACGTGCTGACGCCATCAAGATGGGCCGACAGAAAATTAGCCTATAAATATAACATCATAACTACACTTTTTGTAAGCCCTAAACCCTAAGGTCGATTCTTGGGTTTAGGTGGGTGTTTTTCCAGCAACTTAGAGGATTTCAATCACTCCATAAACATCTTGTAATGGTTTGATGATTCTATCTTAATTCATGTCTTCAATTATCATTATTGTTGCTTGTTCTTTATTAATTATGCTTGGCTAATTCACCTTGTGTCTACTTATGATTGTGTGAAACTTGTGTATAATTGATTAGATCTCATTGATTTCTTGTTGATGTTTGTGTCTATCTCCATCAATGAGGGCTTATTGATGTGTGTGTCTATCTCCATCAATTAAGGCGTGACAACTTCAATAGATCTAGTTGGTTTAGTTTATAATTCTTGTTTCCTATTGATTCTTGTTTTGATTGAATGTCTCATCAATGTTAGGCTTAAGAAAACTGGCAGATCTCCATTGCGTAACTTGCTTGAACGTCTTAAGAAACATGAACCGATGTGTACTAGGTTTTTATGGTTGTAATTAATGCATGAGCGAATTCTAGTGATCCCATGTTAGGAGCTTCTTAGTCGGCTCGACATAGGAGTGAAGTAGGAGCTTATAGAATTGGGGAAGTAAGTACGCCACCCCATGATTGGTATTAAGAAATACAACTCGTCAATTAAAACAAGGTGTGACAATTGAATAGGTAGAATTGGATAGCTAGCAAGGAGTAACATATCATAGGTAGACATGCTTCACATCCCTTGTAGAACCTTAGTTTACTTTTCTTGTTTATTAGTTTAAATTAGTAGCTTTTGGGTTAGTTGATTAGCAACTAATTCCGCCCACTCTTCCAATACCCGAGAATTTTACTTGCTTTTCATAAAATATAAAAATACAAAAAGAATCATCCTTTACCTTTAGACCTAGTTAGATTAATTTCAATCCTAACGACACTATTCCTGAGTTGAATGATCAATCCCCCGGTACTTGTCACTATACTATACTACAACGATCAGGTACACTGCCTGGTGGGGGTTGTAAGCTTCTCGAGATCCCTCGAGAGGTAAAGCCTGGTGCAATCCCTACGCATCAACACTCTTTCTTCGGATTTAACTCATGTATTCGTTGTTATTGATACCTTCAATGATCACATTTGAACTAGTAGTACTTGTGTTTATTTTAACAAAATATTTGTCTGTCAAATTTTCTAGAGTGACTAATTCTTGTGCAACATCAAGTTTATCATCTTTGGTTTTACATTTCTCTTGGTGAAAATTTAAAAGACATTTCCAAATATCATTTGCCGTTTTACAAAAGAGTACTCTTTCATATTCAACTTTTGGTAGAGTTTTGTAAATCAGTAATTTAGCTTTAGTATTTTTATCGTTTTTTGTTTGAAGATTATTATATTGATTTTCAAAATCCATTATAGTTGGTTGAAGATCACCAATTGAAATGATATGCCAAAGATCAAGATCTATTGATTTCACATAATTTTCAAATTTATTTTTCCATTCAAGAAAATGATCATTTTCAAATAATGGTGGTTTTTGCGTAAATTCCCCTTCTAGATATTTTTCAAATTCCATAAATCGTTACAAGTTTTAAAATACAATATATTTTAAAAATCTTGCTAGACGTGGCTCTTGATACCAATTGTGGAAAACTAGAAGGGGGGGTTGAATAGTTTTACGTCTTTTTCGTTTTATAAAAGTTTGCTTCTAAAGAATAGACGCAAATCACAAAAATCTTTGATACAAAATTATAGATACTAGTTTGTTCACACTTATCGTATAGACACTACTTATATAGAATGTTGAGTAAAAATTATGATTTCATTTATCACATATAAATATATATGTATATATATTTTTATATATGTATATGTGTTTTAATATGAGTATAACCTTATGGTTTGTTTATATAAAATTAATGTTGTGAATGGAACCTAGTTTGATCTTTATGTGAAACCAATATATGCACAACACAAGAAATTATGACTATATACGAAATGCTAATAAGTAAGAAAGGAAATAGTGAGAGATGGAAAGATCAAACCGAGAGACAAAGGATTTATAGTGGTTCGGCTACAAGGACATCTTCCTTGCCCTACTCTACTCCCCGAGCACCGAACTCGAGAGTTTTCTTCACTAAGTCAATAACCTCCCTTATGGCGGAGAAAACCGTACACGCCTTAGCTTACACCAATTTAACGACACAAAGCTAAATGTCGGGTTCTAATCGTAGCTAGAACTAATCTCACAACAATAAGCACAACACAACTCCTTCTACACTCGTTCACACCTTCTATACTTCTTCACACCACTTGTTTCTTCACACCTTCACAACTTCAATCTATCCACTAATTCAAGAATTATACTTCTTTGTCACAACTTGAAGACCTTTATCTATGTACTTCTCCAAGGGTTCTTCTATTTAACAAGCTTCTATGTCTTTCCCACTTCAATGCTTTTACGTCTTCACACCTTCTAGGCTTCTATGTCTTCTCAACTTTAAGGCTTCAACTTCTTTATCTTCACTACTAATCTCTACTACAATGTGCTATTATATCTCCTACCACTAATCTATGCACCTCTACTTCTTCACTTCTAGTACCACTTCACACCTTCAACAAATCTAGATCCTATATCTAAATCTAGCTAACCAATGTATACACTTTATACACCAAAGAATGAATGATTTACAAGATGAAATGATCAAACAACTTAGATAGCAAGATGATACTAAGTTGTAATACTTCTAGTCTTGATAGATAGAAGTATTCTTCTCTTTGCACTTGAGTATTGAGGCTTGAATCACTTTGAAACAAAGATTAATGTTTATGTGATCAAAGGATTTTAAAGGATAGAAATGGAGGATTGAATCAGAAAGTTTTTAGTGCAAAAAGGTGAGAAAAATATGTGGAATGATCCAGTATTTAAAGGGCCAGAAAATACTGTTCTGGAGCGTGCCGGTCCCTTTAATTAAGGGGCGGTCCCCTTAATTATTAAGGGGGCCGCCTAGTATAATTAAGGGGGTGCCCTCCTGAACGTTGGATTTTCTTGTCCTTTTGTGAGCAAGATTTTTCTGGATTAGATTTGCCATTTTTGGTAAAAAATTTGAATTCATAAATTTGTAATGAATTAAACATATTCTTTTAATTCCAAAAATGTTTTATAAAAAATATAAAATGTTTTGTGACATTTTATAGAAATCTAGTGATTAATAAAAATGTTCCTTTGATCTTATAATGCATTAGATACTTTGTTTATTCATACCTTAAGTGATTAGATGGTGAAAGTGAGTATTTACTACTAAATACTTGTTTATGTCATGATCTTTGGTTTGATGGGTTTTCGTTTTGTGATTATCAAAACACAGAGATATCGAAAGATATGAGTAACGTTTTTAGTCAATTATTTATATCAACACTCATAGTCAAATCGGGTTCATCCCAGGTATCGTCCTGGTCTTGACCATATTCGTCAATCCTACTCCACCCTTCCTCGGCGCTTAGATTGGCTATTTTCCCTTTTATCAAATTATTGATTCCGTTCTGGTCATTTTGGGAGACGTTGTCATAGAAGATTTGGACAAGAAGCCAATGTTCGATGCCATGATGGGGAACTTGCCATATTAGATCCTGGAATCTAATCCATGATCTACATATGGGTTCGTCTTTTCCCTTACGGAAATGGAGGATCCTATCCCTAAACACTGAGGTTTTTCCTGCAGGGAAGAATTTCTCGTAAAACTTAGAGATAAGTTGCTCCCATGTAAAAATGGACTCAGAGGGAAGTTTATCGTACCAATCCTTGGCTTTTTCTTGAAGGGTAAAAGGAAAGAACCGTAATCGGGACGTGTTTCTAGTGGCCCCATCCGCATGGAGGGTGTCCACTATCTTCAAGAAATCCCTAACATGTTGAATTGGATCATCGATTCGCAATCCGTGAAACTTGCATACACTTTGGACAAGCCAAACATCATTTGCACGCAAGACCTCATTGGTGCGTTCGTTTGGAAAGACAATGGCATTTGAGAAGCCGCGAGGGTTCGGGGAGGAATAATCCTTAAGGAGCTTTGGTATGGGAATTTTAGGAGTGTCCATATCGCGGCTGGATTGGGATCTAGGGGGTGTAAGGTGATGATCTGAATCTTCTTCAGAAAGGGCCTCATCAAAGTTGATAATTGTGCCGGATGGTTCGGGTGTTGGAAGAGATTGCCTTAGCCTACGCATTTCCCTTTCAGGTTCTGCATAGGGCGGAACAAGATTTCTTAAGGAAATACGACTTCTAGTGACTCAAAGATTAGAAAGATCTTCATTTACCATGATGGCGGATGGTGATGGTTACAAACAAAGAAACGAAGAAAAAGATAGACTAAAGAAACCTATAAAAATAAAAATAAAAATAAAAATCTTACTAGAAAGGAATCTAGTAAGTAGACCTAATAAAAAGAAATTTTAACCTAGACAATAACTATTCCCCGAGCTACGGCGCTAAAAACTTGATGCGTGGAATTGCACTCTCACAAAAGGTTTTACCTCTCAAAGGATCTTGAGAAGCTTGCAATCCCCACCAGGCAGTGTACCTGACCGTTGTAGTATAGTATAGTGACAAGTACCGGGGGATTGATCGTTCAACTCAAAGAATAGTGTTCGCTAGGGTTAAAACTCAACTAAACTAGGTTTAGAGATGAGGGATGATTCTTTTTGTATTTTTATATTTTATGAAAAGCAAGTAAAAATCTCGGGTTTTGAAGGAGTGGGCGGAATTAGTTGCTAATCAACTAACCCAAATAACCTAAGATGCAATCAAAATAAAATAAACTAAACTTAAACTAATTATGGCGAAAACAACAATGAGAGAAAATGTGTTTACTTAGATTTCACTACTCCCTAGCTATCTTTTACCGGTTGATTAGTTTGTTACAATTGCATGGATGACGGGTTATATTCCTTAATACCATTCGTAGGGCCGTGTACGATCTTCCCTAACTCTATAAGCTTCTACCTCTTCCTATGTCGAGCCGACTACTAGCTCCTAACATGGCCTCATTAGTAGTTACCTATGCATTAAATATAACCAATATATCGTAGTACACCTCCGATCATGTTTCTTAAGACGTTCAAGCAAGTTACCAATTGGAAGTCTACCAGTTTTCTTAAGCCTAACATCGAATTCATTCATCCACAACAATTATAAACAAACAACCAACACATAATCAATATCTAAGTTTCATTACATCTAAGCAAAAATAAAGAAAACCTAGCCTAGCATGTTAAAGAAAAGACAAGCGTAAGATATAATCAAACAACACATAGACATATTGAATGATTTGTTGAAAGACTTATCTTCAATTAAGCATGGATGAAACCAGGGTTTGAAACCCTCAAAATATCAGTAAAATTCGTCTAGGGTTTACTCCCTTCAAAGTTGCACACAATGAATGAAAACTAGAAAACTATATATAGATTTTACATTCTAACGGCGTCCAGAGTAATACTCGTATTGCCTAGATCCGCTTTTGACGCCGTCACTCTTTACATACTCTGGGCCGTCTCTCTTTGTGATATACGTGACAGCCTTAGCGACCCTAAAGGGTGACGCCGTCACGACTCCTTTGGAAAACTTTCTGGCGCGTCACGGGTATTTGATTTATCCACCTCTTTGTCAAGTATTTACGTCGTCACTAGCAACCTGTGACACCGTCATGTACAATTTCCAGCATGATTTTGAGACTTTGTCGTTTTCTTCACTTTTTCGCTCCAAAAACGTTCAAAATGCTTCCTTTTGTAAATTTCATGTCAAAAGTACCTAAAATGACAAAAGGAACGATTTAGGGCAATATTTGATTAAATAATCTCGACTTTGGCCTTAAATGACCCCCCAAAAGCGGTACACTTTTCGTCTCATCAGATATCTTCCGCCCCTTAGCTCTTGGGACGACCTCGGGTTTACCATGTAGCTATACCTCACACGACCAGTTACACTGCCCGATAGTACATTAGGTAGACCTTAGGTAGACAAGCCTATTATAAATATAAAACCTAGTCGGTAAATCCTGCATCAAGTTTTTGGCGTCGTTGTCGGGGAGCTAATAGGATTTTATTTAAGTTTCGCATTTTTATTTTATTTTCAGTACTCACGATTTCTTGTCTAGTTTCAAGTAGTATGAGTGAAATTGACATCGAGACTCTCACTCTCGAGGAATACTTAGCTCTTACGCGTGATGAACAAGGGCCTGGTTTGGTTAGGCCAGCTATTGGAGCAGAAGTTCAATTCGAGATCAAGAACCAGTTTATAAGGGAACTTCGGAAAGACCCCTTTTAGGAGCAAAGACCGAAGATGCTCATGAGCACATTGAGAATGTTCTCTACATTGTCAGTCTGTTCAACATTCCTGGAGTATCTCACGATGCGGTTATGCTTAGAGTCTTTCCTATGACTCTTACCAGTGTAGCTAAAATATGGATTGATAGGTTACCCGCTGGAACCATCAATACTTGGGCCTTGTTGAAGAAGAAATTCATCCAAAGGTATTGCCCTCCTTCTATTATATTTTTAACAATTATTATAGTGTATCATAACTTTGAAATAAAAATGATAATAATGTTGGAAACTTTGAAAATATTGATATATTAACAATTATTATAGTGTATCGTAACTTTGAAATAAAAATGATGATAATGTTAGAAACTTTGAAAATATTGATATAGTGTATTAAAACTTTAACCTAGCCGGCCAACGGCTGGCCTTAGACTAAAGTTGTTAGTTTTGGTGGTGATTTTTTATATAGAAAACATGTAACAATTTTTTTTTTTTTTTTTTTTTTTTTTTGGAATAATAATAGTCTCATCGGGGCGGACCTAAGGCTAGTATTAGATATTTAACAATCTAATTAATATTATTTTTACTAATGATCTAGTTGTATGAACTATGAAGGAAGTAGGTGTGAGTTAGTGCCGGCAAACACGTCACAAGAAAGCTCTGTATATATTTATATAATCTCAGTTCAAACAGCTAAACAAACAAACCACATTAATTTTCTTTTAAGTTGTATTCGATTCATCCAAAGCATTTACTCTTAACACTTCAATGGCATCATCATCGTACTCTTCTCTCTCTGTTCCTATCTCTTCTTCTCTGTCGTGGAACTACGATGTATTTCTTAGTTTTAGAGGAGATGATACCCGCAAGACCTTTGTAGATCATCTCTACAAGGCTCTTAATGATCGACTAATTCGTACTTATAAAGATGATATTAAACTTCCAAGAGGTGAATCTGTTCATCCAGCGTTGTTAAAGGCTATTGAAGAATCACGTCATGCTGTCATAATATTCTCCAAAAACTATGCAGGTTCTTCATGGTGTTTGGTCGAACTGATAAATATTATGAGATGTAGGGCTAAGAAAGGGCTAATGGTTATTGATGAGGCGAAAAATGATCCGTTTTTAGGGGGTCATTTAAGCCCGAATTCGAATTTATTTGATCAAATATTGCCCTAAATCGTTCCTTTTGTGATTTTAGGTACTTGGAGAGTGAATTCTGGAAAAGAAGCCATTTTGGACGTTTTTGGAGCATAAAAGTGAAGAAAACGGCAAAGTCTCAAATTTCTATGCTGGGAACAGTGCATGAAGGCGTCAAGAGTTGCTCTTGACGGCGTCAGATGTCAAGAATAAAATACCGTGGTTGATGACGGCGTCACATAGGCCGTCAGAAGTAGATCAAGGCCATCCGAGGAAGTATTTGGCGGCGAGATGACGGCGTCACACCCTTGCTCTTGACGCCGTCACCCCTGTTTTCCTATATATAGTTTTCTAGTTTTTTACATTAAAGAGAGAAGTTTGGTGAAACCCTAAAAACGAATTTGGTGCAACTTTTACAGGTTTTTCAAGGGTTCCAAACCCTTGATACCTTGCATTGTAATTGAGATAAGTGTTCTTTTAATTCAATCAATATGTCTATATGTTGGTTGTCTATATCTTGTTCTTGTCTCAATTCCATTATGCTAGGCTAGATCTTCTTTATGTTTGCTTAGATCTAATGAAACCTAGATATTGATTATGTGTTGATTACTTGTTTATTCTTGTCTTGGATGAATGATTTTATATGTTAGGCTTAAGAAAACTGGCAGATCTCCAAATGGTAACATGCTTGAACGTCTTAAGAAACATGAACCGAGGCGTACTAGGTCTTTATTGGTTATATTTAATGCATGAGCCACTGTTTACAATCCCTATAGTTGTGCTGGGTCATGGTGTAGGAGGAGATAAGAGCTCATAGAATTGGGGAGTTATGTATGCCACCCCATGAATGGTATTAAGGAATACAATCCGTCATCCATATAATTATAACAAGTAATTAACGTGTAAAAGATATCTAGGGAGTAGTGAAGTCTAAGTAAACACATTTTCTCCAATTACTGCTCACAACTTTAGTATAAATTAGTTTAATTTCATTTTTAGTATTTTATTTTGATTGCATCTTAGTTTTGGGTTAGTTGAATAGCAACTAATTCCGCCCACTCTTCCAAAACCCGAGATTTTTACTTGCTTTCATAAAAATATAAAAATACAAAAATAATCATCCCTCACCTCTAGAACTAGTAATTAGGCTTTCTAATCCTAGTGACACTATTCCTAAGCTGAACGAT
The DNA here is from genome assembly GCA_030686995.1 of Artemisia argyi. Taxonomy (NCBI): domain Eukaryota; kingdom Viridiplantae; phylum Streptophyta; class Magnoliopsida; order Asterales; family Asteraceae; genus Artemisia; species Artemisia argyi. The sequence goes on along the minus strand of CM060697.1, from coordinate 14,519,855 downwards.
CAATCCCCCGGTACTTGTCACTATACTATACTACAACGATCAGGTACACTGCCTGGTGGGGGTTGTAAGCTTCTCGAGATCCCTCGAGAGGTAAAGCCTGTTGCGATTCCCACGCATCAAGTTTTTGGCTCCGCAGCCCGGGGAATAGTTATTGTCTAGGTTAGGATTTCTTTTTATTAGGCCTACTTGCTAGATTCCTTTCTAGTAAGATTTTATTTTTTTATTTTTAGGTTTCCTTTAGTCTATCTTATTTCTTTGTGTTTTTGTTCGTACTAGTGTGGTCTTTATGGAATCAGAGACTCGCCGTTTAAAGATTAGCAAGAGGCTTATTGCGCATAAAAGAAGAAAGAGAGAAGCTAACACATTTAAGAAATTCATTAAGCCTCTCCAAATGAAAATTGAGTTAACAAACTTCGCTCCAACCCCGGATGAATTAAGTTACCATAAGTTCCTCTTACAACATCCTTGCCCCTCGAAATATAGAAAGACACCATGGATTAGGAGGCATAACTTCAGGAACATTAAGATTCCCTGCATGATTGGGTACATGTCTAGAGAGCATACATACATTGACTTAAAAGCACCCATGAATATCATGTCTAGGCTCTATTACAATTGGATAATGAACGAAAGATTAAGCCCTAGAAAAGACCCTTACAATTCTAATAGGTTATGTAACCTTGTTAGGAGAGTTAATGGGGTACACATCTTTTTAGGAAATTTTACTTATCAATGTGACTTTATAATCCTAGAAGATGTCAGAGGCATTATTGATCCACACCTTGGAGAAGTAGTTTTAGGACAACCTTTTGTTGAGAAAACTAAGATGTATTATGACCATGAGAAGGGGATAGCTCAGTTTACTGATGGGATAGAGAAGGTCACTTTTATGATGCCTCGCATGAAAGAGGAATTAAAGGGCATCAAGAATCTACAGATTGATGAAATTCGACCTTATGAGGTTAAGGAAGATGGAATCACTAATGAAGCTTATTGTGAGAGGAGGAGAACATATTATTCGGGTTGCATGAATCTAGGCCCGGAATACAAGCGTGATGAGAATTGGGTTAGATGTTTTGAGTTAGCACAAAAGTGGGAAAGGAAAACGTAACCCATGACCTTGAGTCTAGCTACAAGACTCGTAAATAAAGAAAAGCGCTTCTTGGGAGGCAACCCATGTTTTGTGTGATTTTATTTGTTTGATTGTTATTTGCTTCCATATGCATGTTTTATTTTTATTGTTGGTTGATCATGTTTCTCAATTAAAATGTGGAAATACTTTACTATGTTGTTTGGCCTAGTCTTGACTCCAACCTAAAAGTATTTTTGCAAAAGATAATTGTAAGGGGAAACCCCAAATATGTTTTCAAGAAACAAACCGATCATGATTCTCCACAATATTAAATGAACATGTATATTCGTATTTGTTAGAGTCAAATGCTTGTATTGAGTCATAATGAAGTTTTGCAGGATTTTCCAGGAAGTAGGACCAAGTTTTTCCAGAAATTTTCCGGAAACTTAACATAAGAATTTCTGCAGGTCCATTCTGACGGCGTCAGGAGTTAAAATCTGGAAATTTTACCGGTTTTGTTTTTCTAACGGAGTCTTATGGTTTTTGTGAATTATTAAGTTTTATAATCTCCAGGAAATCTGCAAACTTCATTCCACAAGCATTATATCTTACTTTGTTTTCTAGGATTTAGTGACTTATATAGGATGCCGCCGATTTTACGCGAGGTTGTCTTGTCTATTTTTGTCAGGATTTACAGGTTATGTTCGACAAGGAGATGATTTATATTCTGGAAGGGAAGCTTTGATTGTTCGTTTCCTTGGAGGAAGATTTAACCTGGCCAACCTATAATCCATACCGAGCGAATCAGGGGAGTATTTGATTTCATTCTCTTTACTTTTTCACTTTTACATTCTTTACTTGAACATTGGGGACAATGTTCATCTTAAGTGTAAGGGGAGGGTAAAAAGATGATACCTTACATATGCACTTTCGCTTGAGTTTGTTTTGTTTGATAGTAGATGTGTAATAAAACTATGAGAAATACTTGTTAGTGCAATTTTAGCGCCAAATTTAAAATTTTTTACAACATTTAGGAGTGAAACTTTAGCCATAGCAAGCGTCTCATGGATAGGAGATTGTATGACTAGCACATAACCGTATATTCAGAAAAATTTTCCACCCAAAAATGTGAGGTTCGCCTTTAGATTTGATAGGAAAAGCATTCATTATTAGTGCTTATGAGTGTACCGGTAGCATTTAGATTCTAGAACTTGCGTTAGTGATGCATCCCGAGACCGCTAGTGAGACTACATTCGTGTGGTAGGATTTACTACATGATAAGAGGCATTAGGATTACCCTTGTGTTAAACCCGTATTATAATTACTTGACCATTTAAGTCATATTACTTGGCTAGTTAAGTCAACTAATTTTTCCCACACCCTTAGCGTTGTACTCATTTTTAGTACACGATACCCCTAGTACACCCCTCCGAGCCTATCTTTTCGTTTCTAACTTTAAGCATTTTACTTAAAGGAAGAATTTGTTACACCCCATTTAAATGTACAACCAAATCGCCTTAGCCTTCCGTGTATGCGCTCATTTTTAGTGCATTATTGTTATTTGTTAAACCCTAAGTTAACTTTCTAATTGATTACATGGTTGCTAAGTCGAGTCATATCCTAGTACATATTGTTTTGGGACGATTGGGACTCATGGGTAAGTACTTATTTTATGGAGTAATGGGGAAGAACATAATATTATTACCCCCATATGTACGTAATCTTAAAAGTGCTCCAAGTGTTTTGATTTTCTTAATTCGAGTCATTAGAATAGTTGAATGTAAAGTATGTAAAGATTCAAGTGTAAGGGGAACGTTCATACCCCCATGATGTATTATTTTGGATGGTAGGGTAAGAGTGTATGCAAAAAAAAAAAAAAAAAAAAAAAAAAAAAAAAAAAAAAAAAAACATACGGACTACCATCCCGTTTCATTCTATGTTCATTTTATGTTTTTGTTATTTCTCATTTGTTAGCTTAAGTCGAGTCTAGTCTTGGCTTAGCAACGCCATATTGTACATGTAATTAACCAAGATTGTTAACTCGCCACCAGTAAAACTTCCTTTATCCAACAAAACCGTGTAATTCATATCCCTATACCTAACGTTACAACCCTTTAAAAGACCTCTTTGATAGTTTATCCTAGGTGCTTACGCCATGTGGTGGAGGTTTGATCCTTTCCCAAGCCTATGGTAATCTATTTTGCTATGACAGGTAGTGAGAGATATCTTCCATTTCCATAATGTTATATTACTTTATTACACCCGAGAGATGTGAGTATCTAAACACTATTTGTGAGGTGCTTGTGTATGACCTCCGTGCTTGTCTATTGGTCTTTAGTGGAACGATTATTTGTTGTGATTACTTTTATATTAGTGTTAAATGACCCCTAACTTGTCTTTTGAGTAGAATAAAAGCGCATTTGCTTGAGGACAAGCAAATCTCAAGTGTAAGGGTATATGATGAGGCGAAAAATGATCCGTTTTTAGGGGGTCATTTAAGCCCGAATTCGAATTTATTTGATCAAATATTGCCCTAAATCGTTCCTTTTGTGATTTTAGGTACTTAGAGAGTGAATTCTGGAAAAGAAGCCATTTTAGACGTTTTTGGAGCATAAAAGTGAAGAAAACGGCAAAGTCTCAAATTTCTATGCTGGGAACAGTGCATGAAGGCGTCAAGAGTTGCTCTTGACGGCGTCAGATGTCAAGAATAAAATACCGTGGTTGATGACGGCGTCACATAGGCCGTCAGAAGTAGATCAAGGCCGTCCGAGGAAGTATTTGGCGGCGAGATGACGGCGTCACACCCTTGCTCTTGACGCCGTCACCCCTGTTTTCCTATATATAGTTTTCTAGTTTTTTACATTAAAGAGAGAAGTTTGGTGAAACCCTAACGACGAATTTGGTGCAACTTTTACAGGTTTTTCAAGGGTTCCAAACCCTTGATACCTTGCATTGTAATTGAGATAAGTGTTCTTTTAATTCAATCAATATGTCTATGTGTTGGTTGTCTATATCTTGTTCTTGTCTCAATTCCATTATGCTAGGCTAGATCTTCTTTGTGTTTGCTTAGATCTAATGAAACCTAGATATTGATTATGTGTTGATTACTTGTTTATTCTTGTCTTGGATGAATGATTTTATATGTTAGGCTTAAGAAAACTGGCAGATCTCCAAATGGTAACATGCTTGAACGTCTTAAGAAACATGAACCGAGGCGTACTAGGTCTTTATTGGTTGTATTTAATGCATGAGCCACTGTTTACAATCCCTATAGTTGTGCTGGGTCATGGTGTAGGAGGAGATAAGAGCTCATAGAATTGGGGAGTTATGTATGCCACCCCATGAATGGTATTAAGGAATACAATCCGTCATCCATACAATTATAACAAGTAATTAACGTGTAAAAGATATCTAGGGAGTAGTGAAGTCTAAGTAAACACATTTTCTCCAATTACTGCTCACAACTTTAGTATAAATTAGTTTAATTTCATTTTTAGTATTTTATTTTGATTGCATCTTAGTTTTGGGTTAGTTGAATAACAACTAATTCCACCCACTCTTCCAAAACCCGAGATTTTTACTTGCTTTCATAAAAATATAAAAATACAAAAATAATCATCCCTCACCTCTAGAACTAGTAATTAGGCTTTCTAATCCTAGCGACACTATTCCTAAGCTGAACGATCAATCCCCCGGTACTTGTCACTATACTATACTACAACGATCAGGTACACTGCCTGGTGGGGGTTGTAAGCTTCTCGAGATCCCTCGAGAGGTAAAGCCTGTTGCGATTCCCACGCATCAGTTATGCCAATATTCTATGACGTGGATCCTTCGGATGTGAGAAAACAGAAGGGGTATTTCGGGTATGCATTTCGCAAACAAAAGTTGAAGAATGCCAGGAAAGCTGAATTGTGGAGAAAAGCGCTTGTTGCTGCCGGTAACATTTCTGGATGGGAAACCAAGAACGTTGCTAATGGGTAATTTAATTTCTTTTTGTTAAAAAAATATAAATATATGCCGGGAGCATCTCAAATTTTGGCTTGTTTAATTAAGCTAGGTGTGTTACCATCGGCGTTAAAGGCCGATGCCGTACCAGGGCGGCAGGGCCGGCTACATAGACGGTATTAATTATGTTCCTATATGGCGCCAGGGACTTCATTTTATTTTGGTTAAATATTGTAGTATTTATGTGTTTATTGCATGTATTCTGTGTGTAGAGTTTGGAGATCAATATAGATCCATATTCTTTATGGATCCAATAAACTAGAGACGGCAAAACGGGCGGGTACGGGTGCAGGCTAGTACGGGCACAGGATAAATGGGCACAGGCCAAACGGGCACATGTTATACAAATCGCTTTATAAAAGACCTAAAATGACGAAATAAATTCCTTTAACGTCTTTTATATTTAAAAAATTAATTATAAGTTTGCACGTGTTTTTGGGTTGACCGAGATTCTTATCGAGGGAAGGAAGATGGACTAGACTCACTCTCATTCATGGCATGGGCAAAAGCAGTTTTTCAAAAACGATTATAATGTATTCCAATTGAGAGAAACATGCATATGTGCCCGTTAGTGCATATTTAACTTTTCAATGGGATAAATATGCCCATTTCAAAAAAAAAGAATGAGGCTAAATGTGCCCAAATCTTTTACTCCCTCCGTCCCATTTAAAGTGTCCACAATGGAATCTTTGCATGTCCCATTTAAAGTGTCCACTTGTACCTTCCAACCAATAAAATGAGAGTTTAGTGGGTAAAAGTAATATTTGATTGGTGGAGAGTTTAGTTAGTGGAATCTTCTAAAACTTTGTGCATTATAAAAGTGGACACTTTAAATGGGACGGAGGTAGTACAAAATAGCTAAAACAAATTGCCACCTCTACAATAAACCAATCCTAGCCATATATTTTTCATCAAAATTAATAAAAAAAAAACCATTTTTCATCCTCTTTTTAAAAATAAAATATAATGCAAATGGTAAATCGTTAAGTGATGAAAAATACACCATTTGCAACGAGAATTTTTTTTATCTTTCAGTAGACGGGCACTTCGATAAACTTTCGACGAACCTTTTTCGAGTTTTGTTTTGGTGTTAAAATTTGGGTCTTGAAAAATCACATGTGATTTCTCCAAACGTAAATTTCAACACTTACAAAAAAAATTCGAAAAAAAAGTTTCTCAAAAGTATATATAAGTGCTCTTCTATAAATAGATGATTTAATTCTCGTCGTGAGGATGTGATTCTTTTTGTGTAATGAAGATATATATATATATATATATATATATATATATATATATATATATATATATATATATATATATATATATATATATATATATATATATATATATATATAGGTGAAAGTTTATTTTTTGTTTTAATCAAAAAATGTATGGGCAAGATTGGTTCATTGGATTTTTAAAAAATATTGGATCTACATTGAACTTATGTCTGTGTGTATGTGATTTTACTGCTTGGGTTTTGTTAAATAATGCCCACCGGGCAATGTTTAATACAAATATAAAAGGAAACTTTGATCTTATTAAATTAAAAATGACATATATTTAAGTTACTCGTAATTTTTATGTTCATTTATTGTGCATTAAATGCATACTTTAAATATGGAAACTAAAGATTATTTAATGCACCTTAAGCATTGCTCAGTGGGCAGTGTTTAGCAAAACCCAAACGGAGAAAATGACCTTCCTTAGGTTGTTTTTTTTTTTTTTTTTTTTCATGTTTTACGGAGTAAAAATATTGCAACTTTTAATTCTAGCCCATAAAAAGTAAAAAGTTTGTGTAATAAATCTCTTTTAGAAAAGAGTTTCAAAGTTAAAAAAAATGATGTTCACATCCATAATAAAGGTTATGCAATTTTAGATCTTATGATTTACTGTTAACTCCTTGGCCTTTCATTTGGAATCACCTCTCTGCAAATGTGAGCAAAGTCGCAAACACACTAATTATACTTTTATATATATCCAATCTGCAGGCATGAGGCAGCAGTCATCCAAAAAATTGTCGAAGCAATTTCAGATAAGATGCTTTTGCCAAACTCAGATATTGACGAAGAGCTTGTTGGAATGAGGAACCGCGTAAAAGATTTAATATCAAGATTAGAAATTGGGACAGGTGGTGTGCGAATGGTTGGGATATGGGGGGTTGGAGGCTGTGGTAAGACTACCCTTGCCACTTCTGTTTATGCGGAAATCAATCACCGTTTTCGAGGTCACTGCATTCTTGAAAATATTCGAGAGGAATCAAGCAAACATGGCAGAAAAACTTTGCAAGAAAAAATTCTATCAACTCTTCTGAAAACACAAGTGGTAGTGCAGAGTGAAGAAGAAGGAAAGCGCATTATAAAAAAAAGACTGTGTCATAGTAATGTTTTAATTCTTCTTGATGATGTCGATGACCATAAGCAACTAGAGGCGTTAGTTGGATCACACGATTGGTTTGGTGATGGGAGCCGGATAATTATCACAACTAGAGATGAACATTTGCTACAAAGGGTGGACTATGTCTCTCCAGTCAAATTATTATCACGTGATGAGGCTACCCTGCTGTTTAAAAGACATGCATATAATGAAGTAGATTCTATAAAAGGTTACGATACACTTTCATTGCGTGTGGTGTCTTATGCTGATGGGCTCCCATTAGCCCTTAAAGTTCTAGGTTCTTTTCTATATGACAAAGATGAGAAAGAATGGATGAGTACCTTGGATAGACTAAATGATATTCCAGAAAGTGAAATTCTGAAACAACTAAAAATTAGTTATGGTGGACTTGAAGGTGTGGAGAAGGAGTTATTCTTGGACATTGCATGTTTTTTCAGGGGGAAATACAAAAAAGATGCTGTTGAGATACTTGATGCATGTGGTTTTTACCCTGATATCGGGATAAAGGTGCTGATACAAAAGGCTTTCATAACTATTGACTCACATGGAAGGTTTAACATGCATGATTTGATACAAGAGATGGGACACTACATTGTTAGAGGGGAACATCCAAACAATCCTGAAAACCATAGCAGACTTTGGAACTACAAAGACATCAACAACATGTGTTTATGGAAAGCAACGACGGAAAAGGTATAATGACCCCAAATAAACAATATATATTCTAACTCAACTTGTACAATAATTTTTCCCTTTCTGGCAGGAAAATGACAAGACTGAAGCAATACAATATTGTACTCATTATAGAGACGATCATTCGTCACAGTTCTTTAAGATTGTTTCAAACATGAAGAAACTAAGGTGGCTTCATGTCACTTTGAAGAATGAAGAGAATGCAGTAGGGCCTAATTTTCTTTCAAATGAGTTGCGGTATATTTATTGGCAAAACTATCCTGCAAGTCCATTCCCAGATAGTTTCCAACCAATGAATCTTGTTGTTCTAAAACTGGTGGGGAGCTTGCAGAAAGAACTTTGGAATGGTTACAAGGTAATTCATTTTTTGATTAACGGAAAGAAAGTGAAAAGGAAAAAAAAAGTAAAAAAAAATTGTGTTCCTGATTTGAAAAATAAAAAGGATGAATGAAAATAGTTTACAATTAGAGGAGATTTATTTTATGTACGAAAAATTCTAACATAACAAGAGACAGCCACTCATTTTTCTTTTGAGAAGAAAGGGAGAGATTAATTAATATTTAATTAAAAATTCAATTACAAGCATTTTTTTTTATAATTTAAATATCATATAAACAGTTAATCGTTAGACAAAACAAATTATACCGTTATGGCGACCATTTAATTATTTTTCTATAAACGGGCACTTTGATATATACTTTCGACTAACTTTTTGTTGGTTGTTTTTTTTCACGTTTATTTTCAGTATTGAAATTCGAATGACATGTCACATGTTATTTAACACTAATATCGAAGTTTGAAACTACACATCTATATTAAATTGACATAAGTGTTTGTCTATAAATCAAAGATTTTTTCTCACTTTTTTAATAAAAAACATATATTCATGGTTGTCCAACCATATATCACACACTGTATTCGAATATAGATTATAGCAGTTCATTCATGAAACTCTTATAATCACATGTAGTAAAAATCACATGTGATTGAGATCTCGTGTGGTTAAAATCACATGTGACTTTATGTATTTTATCTAACTTTAATAAATTAACTAGACTAATCTATAATTCGAAATATAATAAGTTATGTATGGTTGGAAAGCAATGAATGTCTAGTTTTCAAGGAAAAAAATGGTGAAACTTTTAAAACATTGTTGAAAAAGTTATGTTCATTTTATCACATGGTTAGATATTCGAATATTCAAATTAGTGTTTAATCACATGTGATTTTTCATGCAAGTTTCAACAACGGAAAAAAAGAAAGAAAAAAAATACGAAAAATCATCAAAAAAAAAGTTTGTCGAAAGTATATCAAAGTGCCCATCTATAGAAAGATAACTAAATGTGAAACACCCCAAGACGACTCGATAATTTTTTTTTTTTACACAACGACATAACATCCAAACTTCTAGAATACATTTAAACATATACTTCATTAACATATTCATACTTAACATACTTGGTCTAAATCACCCGCAAAAATGTGTTTTATAAAGATATGAGTGTTTTGCCAAACACCCATTTTACCCACTTTAATTTCTACAAATTACTTTTAAAACTATAACAATGCTTGTTTATAGAATTCATTTACAAACGACTATAACTCAACGACTCATGGGGTTTTGACTTGTTTAGGCCCGGTATTAAATACTAAGTTCATAAGCATAATCCAACGTACTTCCAATCCTTCTACTTCATATCCATAGGTCCTTAATCCGAGACCTTACTTAAGGTGCACTAACCTACAAAAAACGTCAACAACTATACCGTGAGTTATCATTTAGTAAGTAAATGGGTTTGAACATGTATAATACATCAATTACCCACATTCGCATCATGAACATTTATCATTAGTTCAAGTCTATTACCATACATCATATGCATCTATAACACTATAACAACCAACAAGCTTTAACCATATAATACTACAACCATCACTAAGCTTTAACACATCAACTATAACATGCTATAACAAACATCAAGCATATAACTATTACAACATGTACCTTGGTGAGTCTATAACCAAAGACTAACACTCTTTTATCCAACTAGTCAAGTCTCTATTAATTCTATACAATCTAAGTAATGACTTCTCGGTTCTTAACACCTTCATTCATCACACTTAATATGATAACATCAATATTAAACACATTATAACCAAAGTTACTATACTTTGGCTTCCATTGCTATGTTTAGGCCTTCCTTTGACTTTCCGAGAATACCTAAACACATAATAATCATACTAATGCCATTAGAACTTACTAGTTCACTTATTTAACATGCACTTGAGTCAAACCTACTTAAACATGATCATATATGGTGCTAACTCAACATATAAACAACTTTTGTAAAAAGGCTGAAATGTTGATTCTTAGAGAGTCTGCTAGAAATTGCAAATTTGAACCACTTAAACTTTGAATTAGGACCTTCAACCAATTGCATTATAAAGTAACAATTGGTTGCATGTCCTAATTCAAATGTAGTCCAATTAATTCATAGTTTGTATGTTCATATTTAGCTTGTATAGGCTTTCATTGTTACTATGGCATGTCATTTGTAACAATTGCCTTGCCTATATACTTGTATATAGATTGTTGGAATTAATATAATTCACCATTTAATGATGATGATGATGATGATGATGATGATGATGATGATGATGATGATGATGATGATGATACCCTTTATCTAGTTCACATCATTAAACCTAATCATCATAGTCATTTATTTGGTACCTCCCAAAGACCAAGAACTGCCATTTTAACCCTTCTTGGGGGATTCCATCCACAAACCCAAAGTTTAAGGCTGACTGATGTGGCTCATCATCATTTAGCTATTGCATTTATTTTTCACATTGCTGGACTAATTTTGGGATTGGGTATAGTATGAAAGATCTTTTAGATGCACATATCCCTCCGGGAGGTCGATTGGGACGTGGGTATAAATTCTGAAACATATTCATTTTCTAATTCAACAAACATGTTTAACATAATCTATAATCGATCATCCAACAAACAATTATATAGGCATATCATCAAGTATAATTCACAATAGTAATCATTCTCATCAAAACCCTTAATTACACATAATCATAATCTTAACTTAAACAAAACATACCTTAACGGGGATTGATTCTAACAAGTAACACATCAATGACAACAAAATCACCTAGCCTTGTTGTTGAAGAAAACCTCTTGTAACTTAAATCTTACAATTATACTCATATTTAAAAGTTTTAAAGTTTAAAAACTAAGAATAGTTTTTTCATTTGACATGTTAAACTTTGGTTTACTTTCATTTCCGCTCTTTTTTTGGAGTTGAGTTTCCTCTCCAATTTCTCTCATTTCATTCACTTTCTTGTCTTAAAAGACTGGAGAATACAAATTTTTCACAATTCTTTTTCTTTTCTTTCGATTTCCCTCAAAATTAAACAAAAAAACGCAGTGTTAGTAACTAATCTACATTTAAATATGGGAGGTGATATGTACACCACTAAAAGTGGTGTGCACACCACTAATTCTGCATTTGAATGTTATACTGTGTGCATCATCAGTGTAATTTAGTGATGTGCATACCATTTTTAGTGGTGTACATATCACATCCCTTTAAATATATCAAATGACAAAACTATTCTTATCGAACACCACAACCGGCTTTGCAACTAACCGACAACCACTGAAGCTGTTATGTGCCATTGAGAGCTGCGGGTTTTAACACTTTTCGGACTTTTCTGGCAATTTTAAAACAATCAAACACCGTGCCACTTAACCCCGATCAAAAACCCACTAACAGAACCACCAGCAACAATGTCACGCGCCACCAAGCGCCGTTGACAGCCGCCATAATATATTTATGTTTCTAACCTTTTTAGAGATTTTGGTAGCATTGGAAGCACCACCTCCGGCGAGTGGATGCTCATTTTAATTTTTTTAGGCGGATCTAAGTTCTACTATAACCAACGTCGTCTATCTCCGTCGCCGGTTACCGGAATGTCATAACCCACTAGACTAGGTTAGTTGCATTGGTGGTAGAAAGAGAAAAAAAGATTGGGTAGTAGTAGTTTGAGAGGTGGAAGAAGAGGTATTGTGAGGTAAAAGAAAGAGACGAGGACACATATAAGAAGAGGAAGTTATAAATTTTTGGGTTTTCGATGCTGTTAATTTGCTTTATAATGAAAAAAATAAAATAAAAATACAATTATCGAGGTAAATACTCAAAGTCTAGAGTGAAGTGGTGTGGTGATGAAGTGTCCTTCCTAATTTAGTGGTGTGTAAACCCGTTATGCCTTAAAAAAATTGCTTTCTCTTTTTTATTAATATATTTTTTAAAATTTGAAATAATAAGTTTAAGCAAATGTAATATGATAAACTCAATAAATTAGGACATCCTAAAAAGAAAACGTGGATTATTAATTTGCGGAGGTAGTATTTAGTTTAGTCGCACTTACATATTTCTGGTAGATTTCTGACTTGTGCATGCTTGCGTACATCAGGCTCTACCACATTTAAAGGTACTTGAACTCGATTGTTTGGGGAACTTACTTAGGACACCAGATTTTGATGGACTCCCATATCTTCAAAAGTTAAAAATCTGTTGGTGTGGCAATTTAGAAGAGATTCACCCATCGCTTGGAAACCATAGAAGTCTCAAATACGTAGAGGTTGAATATTGTCAAGAAATTGGAATGTTTCCCACGATTGTCCAGATGGAAAAACTCGAATTTATTACAATACAGGGCGACCATGCACTACAAGAAAAAGTGCCTATAGTGACGACACGAATATGGTCACTAATAGTAGATATTTGGTCACTAAGCTGATTTAGTGACCATATCAAAGTGGTCACTCGTGGTCACTAAAAGTCGGTCACTAAAGATAATAGTGATGACATTTGAATATGGTCACTAAATAGTGACCACTTAAAAGTGGTTATTAAATTTTGTGACGACCTATTTGGTCACTTATTATGGTCATTAAAGTGATAAGTGGTCACTATTTTGCCCAGATTTGTGACCAAAAATAGTGACCACTATTTTGACCAGATTAGTGACCAACATATGTAGTCACTAACCATGGTCTCGTAGACACAACCAATATTACTGGATTAGTGACCAACATATGTAGTCACTAACCATGGTCTCGTAGACACAACCAATATTACTGGTCTCCAGCAAAAACCCGACTACCAACCAATAATACTGGATTTATAAATTAAAATTACCAAATAAATCAAAATTCTTCTAAAAGCAAGAAAATTGTCATTAAAATCATAACTATTCCATTAAATACAAACAATGACCAAGTTCCAACCTTTCGTGTCTAAGAGAATAAAAGAAAAAAGAAAAATTATGAGTTTTTCAGAATTATGTAAGCAAACTGATACGCTCAGTAGCAAACTCCCCATCCGAGACTTCCATTTCTATCAATTGACACGAATATACTCTACATAAAATCTTCATGCTCCTGCCCATCATCATCCGATCCAACATTCTCTTCATTTTTTGCCCATCATCCCCATCATCGTCATCATCAGATCCATCATACTCTTCATTCTCTTCATTTTCTTGCCCATCATCGTCATCATCAGATCCAACATTCTCTTCATTTTCTTGCCCCTGGCATGAAACAAAGAATGAAGCAGATTAAAGTCAAATTAAAAAATGCTATGGAAAATAGAACCTAATATAAGGCAAATTAAAAAAATAGAAGAACCTACCCATCACTGATATTCAAAAACCAATACCACAAACTATGGAAAATAGAAGAACCTAATATAAGGCAAATTAAAAAATGCTACAAGGCTGATAAGCTAGTCCTATAGGTGCAATAAGCTAAAAAACTGAGACTAACCTACAGAAAAGCTAATGCAATTAATCTCTCAAGCTTACACAATGTAACAGTTAAATTCAAATGCAAGACAAAAACTAACAAGCTAAGCTGAAACAGCCTAAGTGGGCATTGGGCAATAAGCAAGACTTAATAACGGTTAGTGCTACGTGACTTCTGACTTCTGACTTCTGAATCAAATTGTTTTCTGCAAGTTGCCAAGCTACGTAATCTAACTTGTGCCTGAGATTTGAGAGAGTATCATTAAGTAAGATACCTTCAAAGTTGTTATGGATTACACATCAATCCGATCACCTAAAAACTGAAATAAAATTCTGTCGCATATTTGAGAGAGTATCATATGAGACTCTTGAGTTCCCAGAGATCCAATCAAATATGGAAAGCTTGGTAGAGTTGTGTTCGCATAATATTGGGATAGATGTCCTGTTATCATCAATTGGAGAACGTTGTACCAACCTTATTTCACTAGATTTGTTTAATTGTTATATTACAAAGAACATAAAGGTCAACTTTGATGGGTTAAAGAATTTGGAAAAGTTATGTGTTCAGGATATTAATAGGTTTAAACATGTAGAAATGTCAGTCACAAGACTTTCTATCTTGTTGGGGTTGGTGGTCTCTCAGTTAACACATAGCTTAAGAAAGTTGATTCTCATAGGATGCTCTTTGAAAGATGGAGAAATCCCTCCTGACATTGTTCAGTTATCCAACTTACAAGAGTTAAATCTAAGCGAGAATGAGTTTTCAAAAGTCAATATCAGTCTCTTGCAACTTACTCAGCTCAGGATCCTCAACCTATCATGTTGCAGAAGGCTTGTAGAATTACCCCAGCTCCCATCAAGTATATCTATTCTCATAGCAGACGAGTGCAGATCACTTACAATCGTAGGAGATCTTCACACATATTGTAAATGGTTATATAAAGTCTCAATTACAAACGGGAGTTATTGTAACTGATAGCGCCAGATTACTAAAATCCATGCTTCAGGTGTGTACCTCTCTATTTAATACTAAATGATTAATTAGGCAGTAGAGATATCTATTAGAGTTTAATGAATCTGTTTTAAATAATTAGGGTAAGGCTATTGAAAATCACTCTATGGTTCTACTACTTCAAGGCCTTCAGATTCCAAGGGAGTTTCGGCCTCGTCTTTGTAGAGGTGCTAGATGTACATTGCAACTTCCAAAGAATTGGTGCAATGACTTTAGTGGATTCTTAATGTGTGCTGTTATAACAGATGATCACCACTTTGATTCTGCACGGATAACAATGGAGCAGCCGGTGGGTGATAAGATGAGCATATATTCTCAATATGATAGGGTTTGGAAGGAGCATGTTAAAGATGTAAAAACATGGGTGGGGTATGTTTCATTTGGTTCATTGAGACACACTGAATGGTGGGATGAAACTTGCACAGAGATTTCTTTTTTAATGAAAATCCCGGGCTCATTTTGTTTCCCACGGGACGATTTCATCGAAACTATCAATGCATGTAGTGGGTGTGCAGTAAGACTAGTTCCCAGGAAAAGAGGAAGAGGTCCAAGGGAAACATCAACAGGCTCTTCCCAATTTTCTGATGAGTATACACCTAAGGTCGATATTGTATATAAGTCGTTAAAGCATGCCCTAAAAATTTCCTTAAACTAATCAAACAAAGTTGCACGATTTCATTAGTCACATTGTCCTTCAATTGTACGTGCCATCTATAAATATATACTTGTCTTCTCTCAAAATCAACTTATTTATTTCACTCCATTACTTCACTATCTATTTGGACTTGTTTCTTCTTTTCTTTTTTTACTTTGTTTTGTAGAATACCATGGATTGATATGGACATCCTCTGATGGTAAAACTTATTATTAATATTCTTACTTTCAATGCAAAATATTTTTATTCAGATATTAGGAGAGAGGGTTTACAAGAAAGATCAAATAATATTTTGGTTAAGAACTTGGAGTTTCTTTCTTTACCCAAAAAGTGCATATAGCTTTTTATGTGACCAAAAATCATGGTAGAAATAATTTCAATATACCCAACTTAGACATCATAATTCAACTTCTTTAACTCAACGATTCTTAGACTTTAAATTTCCATCAAGGCGTTCTTTTATGTTTTGTTGGAAACGTACTGTATTGTAAAATTATATTGTTCTCGTATCCATTTATGAATAACCAAATGAGTACAAATTAGGGGTGTTCATGGGTCGGGTAATAAACCGAACAAACCGAAAACCGAACCGAACCGAACCCAAAAAAAACCGAACTGAACATATAACCGAACCGAACTTGTTAAAACCGAACCGAATTAAAAATTTTGGTTGTCGGTTTGGATATGGGTTTAGCTATCTGAACCGAAAACCGAATTTATATATATATATATATATATATATATATATATATATATATATATATATATATATATATATATATATATATATATATATATATTTATATATTTATATATTTATATTATTTTATATATAAAAAATATCCATTAAAATTTTATACTAATATAAAAAACACTTTTTTATACTTGAAATAATTTTTTTTGCCAAAAATATATATAATTAAATTTAAAAAAAAAATATATAAATAGTGTAATTCAAGTACAAATTTCGGTTTTCGGTTTTGACCCATAACCGAACCGAACTTCGGTTCGGTTCTCGGTTCGGTTCGGTTATAGATATTTTCGGTTCGGTTCGGTTTTCGGTTATGACCAAAAAAAAATTTTAACCGAACAACCCGAATCGAATAAACCGATTAACCGAGAACCGAACCGATGAACACCCCTAGTACAAATACATAATAGATGAGGTAAATGGGCTAGACCCAATAGCAACTAAATATATACATGGGCCTAATAATACATACTACTAACATGTATATGCCCTGTGTTTTTTGTAATATTTCAAACTTTAGTTACTGTTGGATTAGCGATTTTGAATCATTTTTTGCTTTGTTTATGAATGTGATTCCTAAGTAGTCGGTTCTCTGTCTGAGTACGAATTTTATTGTTATAGATTTATGATTATACAAGACAATTGCCCACGTATGCCGGCGAATATTTAAAGCAGCAATTAATTATAATTGCGAAATTTCAATTAAGGGTGTGTTTGGTAGAGAGAAAAGAAAGAGGAGAAATGGAATTGGATTAGAATTCTTTTGTTTGGTAGAGAGAAATAAAAAAGTGGAGAATTGAAGGAAAATTAATGGAGAGTTAGAGAGAAATGGTAGTGTAATTTGGTTAACCTCTATTTCCATCACTTTGGTGAAGAATTTAGAGAAATGTTGCTCAAAATATGTTTTTCAAAGGAAAAAAAATGTTTCTCGATTATAAATTATTTCAATTCTCTGGCACTACCAAACAATAGAATTTAATTATTCTCTGAAATTCTCTCTATCAAACGTGCCCTTAAGTTATATAAGTAGTGACCGGAAGGAAAATACATGCATGTAGTAAAGAAGAAAAGAAAAGGAAAGAAAAGATTGATAAATTAGAAATAAGAGTGTCTTTAAGAAAGAAAGAAAGAAAAAATAGTACTCCGTGGTGTCAGTTGAAAAAAAAAAAAAAAAAAAAAAAAAAAAAAAAAAAAAAAAAAAAAACTTTGGTAATCTTGAGCTGTTAAGAAGAAAAACTAAATTGCTTCATATAGAATTATTGAAATTCATAATCTATGGAAGTCCAATAAAAATTGAGTGGCATGGCTCTTCCATCAAAGAAGTTTATTGTCAAAAAATAAGTATAATTTTATCTTTTAATATGTTAAACTTTACTCCCTCCGTCTTAAAATTATTGTCATGAGAGAAAAAACACAAAGTTTATTGTCAAAAAAAGAAAGTGGACAATTTTTTTGAAACATCACAAAAAGGAAATGTCGACTATAATTTTGAGACGGATGGAGTATTTATTGTCATTTACTTCCATATTTTTGGATGAAAGTGACAAGATTTTCTCTCCATTTTCCTCGATGCTTTCTTTTCCTTTAATTCTTTAAGAAAAACTTAACAATCCAGCTTCATTTAATTTTCTTTCATTTTCTCTCCATAATTAAACTAAAAAACACATTAGAAATAGAGTAAAATACACCGTTTGTCCCTGGAGGATAATGCTCAAGGTAAAAGTATTTACTTATTTTTTTTTTTTCTTTTGAACGGCGACTTTCATTAACAACTAGCAAACGCTAGAAAATAAGATTACATGTAATGGAAACTAAAGGGTTTTTCAACCAATCTAACCAACTAAGCTTACATTTGGGATTTCTAGAAGAAATCCATAAAAAAGATTGAGAAATAAAAGAGTCCCAAATCAACGTCTTCTTAGGAGGGGAACAAGAAAAAATCATACCATTACGGAAGTTCCATATGAACCAAAGAAGAATCCCCCCAACTCCTTCAAAAAACATGTGCACCATATTAGAAAAATGAAGGGAATCAAGCCAAGCATACCAATCAAGTATATTGGTACAAATTGGAATATCTAACTCCCACCACTTCGCCAATAAAGCCCACAAATCTTTAGCCAAATCACAATTAAAGAATATGTGATTAAGATTAACTTTAGATGGAAGCTTATTCAAGGATAATCTCCAAAGGAACACATTCACTTTAATAGGAATCAACCTATTCCAACGAGAAGCCACAGTGGTCACGTCTAAGAAAAAGGAATCAACCAAAGAGCGAACCGAAGCAACGGAGAACCTATTACACCCATTTACCAACCAATGCCAAGAGTCTCCTTTATCCGACAAAGTGATATGCTCAATAGCAGCACGCATAGCGTCGAACTGCACTTGCTCAGAACCACCTCTAGGGCAACGCCTTAGAACCAAACTCCAATCAGTAAGGGGAACTCGGTCTACTATAGAGCAATTCTTATCCGTATCAAGAGAATGCACACGAGGGAATTGAGATTTTAGAGGAAGATTGCCACACCACGTATCATTCCAAAAATAAGTAGACTCTCCATTGTCAATCTTCCTTGAATAGAAAGCGTGAAGATCTACCCCCTTCTGTTTAAGCTTCGAAATCGATGAAAGGATTGCCCTCCACGTACTAAATCTGGACCTGTTCGCAGGAGATTTAAGAATACCGCCACAATGACCATATATATTTTGAATCACACGAGCCCAAAGATCAATAGGACGAGTAAAAAACCTCCATATCCATTTGAACAACAACCCCATATTAAGCCCGTAAATGCTGCCGATATCGAGACCACCTTGGGTCTTGCTAGCAAGACATCTCTTCCACTTAACCCATGTCATCTTTTTATCATCTTGATCACAACCAATAAAGAACTTGTTGCGCATTGATTCTAGTTTGTTGCGAATAGTAGTAGGCATTAAGTAAATAGACATGTAATAAATAGGAAGATTACCAAGAACCGATTTAATAAGCGTGAGACGACCTCCAACCGAGAGAAGCCTAGCCTTCCAATTGGAGAGTTTAGAAGAGAATTTCTGAATAATAGGAGACCAATTTGAGCACCTACGCATGTTGCACCCGATAGGAACGCCAAGATATTTAAGAGGAAGTTTAGCCACCCGGCATCCAATGACATTCGCCAAGTAAGTAGACTCCTCATCCGAAACTCCAATGCCTATGACATTACTTTTATGAACATTAATTTTAAGCCCGGAAACTAAGAAAAAGCATCGAAGCATACTAATCAGATTAGAAGCATTAGATCTAGACCATTCACTGAAAAAGATAACATCATCCGCATACATGAGGTGAGAAATAGACATGTTATCCCTGCCAATAACAGCCCCTTTAAAAAGACCAAGAGCCTCAACTTTGCGAGTAAAAGCATGAAGCCCTTCCATAGCCAAAATAAAAAGGAAGGGGGATAGCGGATCCCCTTGTCTAAGGCCCTTAAAGACCTCAAACTCAGCTGTTGGAGATCCATTAACAAGAATAGAGGATCGAGCATTTCGAAGGCAACCTTGAATCCAATTACGCCACTTGAGACTAAAGCCAAGCTTTTCCATAACCAAGTCCAAAAAATCCCAACGTAAAGAGTCAAAGGCTTTTTCAAAATCAACTTTAAAAACCATAAGCTTTTTATTACGCTCTTGATACCACGACAAAATTTCATTAAGAATGAGAGGCCCATCAAGAATATTTCTATCTTTAATGAACGCCAACTGAACCGGGCTTATGCAACTTCCGATCACACCACAAAGTCTATTAGCAAGAATTTTGCCAATAATTTTATATTGGCAACCAATAAGGCTAATAGGTCTAAAATCGTTGACAAACTTAGCATCATGGACTTTGGGGATCAAAGCAGTGAATGAAGAATTACATATTTTAGGGAAGGAATTAGTACGAAAAAATTCATGCACAAACCAATCTACGTCACCTTCAATCAGTTCCCAAAAAAATTTAAAAAACTAAAATGTGAAACCATTAGGACCCGGAGCACGGTCTCCATCACAGTCCCAAACCGCTCTCTTGATTTATTCACGAGTGATGTTTTGGTCCAAACGATCGCGTTGACTTGAAGAGAGAAGCTGAAACATATCAGCATCTAAAGAAGGAGGGATTCCATAACCCAATTTGAAGCGAGAACTAAAATGATCAAAAAATTTGGCCTTGACAAGGTTAGGATCCTCGATCCATTCTCCATTCTTGAGAATCCCTTTAATAGCCAATTGGCAGCGTTTTTTCTTTAGCATACCATGAAAGAAGCTTGTGTTTTCGTCACCCTCCAAAGCCCACTTTACTTTAGCTTTTTGGGCTAAGTCTTTAGACTCCAATCGGTCTAACTCACCCAAGATTTTTAAAGAATCTATGTGATTTTTGAAGTCTTCATCAGTAGCACAACCTTGATCAACCTTAGAGTCAATAGAAGAAAGCCTCGCATGATGCTCTTGTTTAAGATGAAAAGATGAAGTTTTATTAGAGGCCACCCATTCTCGAATTTTCAGTTTAAGATTTTGGAGTTTTTTCTTAAACGATACCAAACCATTAGATTCAGCAATACCATCGTTGTTCCAAGTACTAGTGACCAAATCATGAAAGCCTTCCATTTCTAACCACGAATGGAAAAACCGAAATGGGGTAGGGCCATAATCAACCACAAGCTCTTTAAGAATGATAGGGCGATGATCAGGTTTGCCTTTCTCCAATATAACGCCAGTAGTGTGAGGAAATTGATCATAGAAGTTATCCGAAACCAAAAAGCGATCAAGTTTGCTCATCTTAGAGCCCCATTTATTAGACCAAGTATAATTATAACCGCCCAACGGAATGTCAATAAGAGAATTATCACCAATAAACTCGTTAAATAAATCGGCTTGTTGATCATTGTAGACTGTACCATACCTTTCGCTAGCATAACGGACTTCATTGAAATCTCCCATGACAACTAAAGTACCGTCCCAGTTAGCCATCAAGTTAGACAAAGAAGACCATAGGGCAATCTTACTATCTAAGCTTTGGGGCGCATAAACGACAATCCATCTTAATTGAATATCACCAGGAATCTAAAGACCATCAACCACCACATAATAATCACTACAAAGAATGTTATGCTTACTAAACACCAAAGAGTTCCAAATACAAAGAATACCCCCTAAAAGACCTCTAGCAGAGGAGGAAGCAAAGTCGAAATGAGTATTACCCCATACCTGGCGAACCATCCAAAGATCAACCTGAGTCATTTTAGTCTCCTGAACACCTAAAAATTTAACCTTATGTAAGTTACATAGACCATTAATCCACCTCCTTTTGTTAAGGTCTCCAAGACCTTGAACGTTTAAAGATAAACAATTCATTTATAAACGTTGTGGTCTCCTTTGTCAGCAATTAAAGATGCAAAAGTACTTTCACAACCCTCCATATTAAGACCAAGGGCCAAACCAACCTTGATCGTTTCCTCTAACCTTTGAAGTATAGAGAAGCCTGCTTTCATAGAGACATCATCATCTGAATGATTATGAGAAGAAGCTGAAAATTGTTGAGAACCTGTTATATCTGGAATGAAACCAGGGGGAAAGGTGGAATGACAGAATTAACTGAAAAAACATCGGTAACATTCTTCTTGTTAATGAGGGGATCCAACCCAAAAGGATCGCTGTCTGCTGGAGACTCATTAGGGCACTCATGTACATGAGGTTCCTTCTCCACCATCTCGTTAGTCTCCTTGCTCTCAACAACATGCTCATGTACTTCCACATCATTAGATCTATCTACATCCTCTGAATTTTCAGATTCAACATCTGAGCCAACAGCAACTTTTTCACCTTGAAGATCAAAATTTTTTAAAGGTTCCTCCTCTTCACAATCAGAGTGAGAATCCGTATCAACAAAATTAGGTGTCCAACTACATAATTCCCTGACCCAAATGGCATACTTAATCTTCTTTAAAGTCACCCAAGTGGTAGCAAAAATCAGTTGTGAATATTTAGATTTGATGCAAAGCCGCTTACTAAGCCTGTTACATTTATCAGAATCATCACAAAAAAGCATTTCTCCACCACAAAATCGTCATGCCAAGGTTTCAGGGTGGAGAACCATGATTGAATTCCTTTGTGGTTAAGAAATTTATCTCTAGCTTCCAAATTGACAAAATCAAATAGGATCCAAAGCCCGCCTAAGTATTTGATATCGACTTCAGAAAAACCTTCATTATGACACAGCATACGGGCATGTTCTATGGATTGAAAATCCTTGAAGCATCCAAGTAAAGCCGGGGGTATTCAACATAGCCATCTTGCTGAATTTCAATAGAGGAATTATCATCCCCACATTCTTCCTTCTTACTATCACTTAAGGATTTCTTAGCGACATATGCATAGGAATTAGCATTATTGGAAGAGGAATGAGTTCGCTCATAATTAGTAGGCTTAGGCAAATCAGCCTTCACATGAACATGATCAGGTTTCTTAACCATTTTCCTATCAAACCGAGCCACATTTGCATGTAACAGAAGCTTTCCAATCCACACATTTGACAAAGAGTCAATAACAGCTTTAGTGTTAGGCACCTTGAGGTACCGACAAAATGCAAACATTTGCCCAAACTTATTCATTTTCTTGGCAATGTATACATCAGCAAGTGTACCAAACTTACCACAAATATTCCATAGTTCTCGTACTGTGAGATGTGATGGGAAGTTAGAAACATATACGGATAACAAGATCTTCGCCAAATCTTCCACATAGGATTTTTGTGTTTGAGAGGGCATCAATCTTTCAAACACCGATCAACGATTCTTACGAGAAGCCTCCTGCCAATCTGATTCACCCATAAAGAACGTACAGAAACACACCCAAAAGGAACAAAAAAAAGTTTAGGAAAAAGAGGGTTTTGAAAAAAGGGAGGATAAAATTAGGGTTTGAAAAGGAAAGGTGAATTAGGGGTTAAGAAAATTAAGGCTTGGAAAATTGGATTGAAGGGAGATCAAACAAAAAAAACCAAAAACCTAAAAACACGTCGAATCGAATAGAGGATAATTAAAGGTGAGAATCACAGAGACGTCGCACCCCCACGGGACAGGGGATAAACATCTACAAGAATCACACAACAATAATCAAACGATATTCAATGAATTTTATTTATTTTGGTGATTGATTTGTTTAAGTGATTAATGCTTGCTTCGGATAGTTTTATTGAATTTGTTTGTTAATATTATTATTGACCGGTTTGATATAGTTTTTTAGAATTTAGGATTGCTTATCCAAACATGGTTATTCGATTTTGTGAATGAAGCAAGTTGTTTTAAGCTATGAGCAATTTATGATTTATCAGTTTCTATAAGCAAATCAACAGTTGTTTTAAGTGTTTGGTAAACAAATCAGAATTAGATAATTAGTTTGATTGTTTTTCGCAGGATTAATTTCATAAAAGATGGTTGTACGCAAATGACTCAATAAAGTCTGATATCATTTCTTATGCTGTCTTTCTTGTGTTTCTACGCGCCAAAATTCAAGAAAATCAAAACTCAAGAAACGTCACTAGGTTTCATGAATCCTAAGGTTAATACTGCGAAAGGGATCACAAAAGATGCTGGCAAAGAAGGGTTCAAGTGTATGGTCAAGGGACGGGGCATTGGTTCACTAATGGCGATGGGAAGAGGGTAAGTTGCAAAGTTCTTGTTCTTTTATTGTAGTCATTTGAAATCAAAAAATTGTTAGAACCAAATATGGGTCAGGTGTGGGTTCGGATTGGCATTTCAGAACACCTTAACTGGAAAACAAATGTTTAAGCAGTTAGTTCAACTATATCAATCCTAACCCGTTTACGCATAATCTGAACACTGCCTATTTAACCCATTTTCAAAACTCGTGGGTGGGTTGACTTGTTTAACTAATTTAATCCATTATAAACAAAAATTATCTAAATTTTAACAAACTCAAACGGGTTGGCGGGTCAACTTGTTTGAAATACACAGCTCGAAATACTGTTTAGACCAGAACCAAACTCGTTTATTTCCGTGTCAATTTTGGGTCGTATTTCGTTTTACGAATTTCTTCTCCTACTGTTTGATGGCATCTCTTTTGTATCGTATGATATAAATAGAATTTTCTTGTACTTTCAGGTTTATGTCGGTAAAAACGGGCAAGAGATGACTGGCAAAGCTGCTTACATTAACTATAAAAAGGTACTTTTGCTCAATTATATGTATCTCCCAACCTTCTCACCTTGTTTTGCTTTATAACTGATAAACTTCATTTTAAACATTTACTTTTGCGTATAAATATGATATGAGCTAAATAATGATGCTTTAGCAAGTCCGATTTCTATTATAATTGAAGAATATTTGCTGTTTTGACAGGAGAGTGGAGGAGGATTTTTTAAAAAAAAGCGAAGAAAACTTCCACCAAGAAGAAATGAGTGTTGATCGTGCTCTGAAATGTGCTATTGGTATATCTGTATCTAATCATGTTGTGACACTAAGAGTCTGATTCGGATTGTTCAAAGGCAGTTGACACTAGTATCTATCAATCTACAAATGAAAACTTTCAGAAGCGTTGAGGCTGCTCGGTACTATCAATCTACAAATGAAAACTTTCAGAAGTGTTGAGGCTGCTCGGTACTGGAAAATAGAGGAAAGAAAGCGGAAGCTTTTCAAAATTCAAGTTGTAGTCCAGTCCTTTTTTTTTACTAATGAACAAACTTTAGACCTGGGTTTAGTGTTTCTACAAGAGATTTTATAGTTTTTCAATGGCGATAAAATGAATAAATGGATGTCATTTTAGCATACAGTGATTTTCGATCAAAACACAGTCATGCACTCAATGTTCTTGTAAGCAAATATTCCAACGAAAAGTCTTGTGCTTTTCTTAGCAGCTTTTCAAAAAGCAAAAGAATTGTTGTAGGTGCATTCCTGAACATTTTAGTGCGTTGTACCTGCAGTTTTGGGAACCCACTCCAATTTATTTGATAATGTGTTTGTGTGAGACTGATGCTTTCGTTATTTTCAGTTCAGGTCTTCAGTGGTTTCAAGATTCATCAATAGGTGGCTCCTGGTTCCTTAATTTTGCGGGAAAGACAACATATCTCTCCGCTGTGATCTAAAGATGCCAGTAAAACCAATTAACTTTAACGACTATTCTTTAACCATTGTTTTTAGCAAATTCTATATGATTTGAAAAGTGACTGACATAAAATTTTTGTAATGATTATGATATCATTAATGAAACAAGTAATGATCTTTTGAACCATCATTTATATGAAAATTAAGAAACAAAAAACATGTGCAAGTATGCAACTGACAAAATGTGAAAACATAAAATATCAAAAGCCTTTTATAAATGGTGTGTATTTGTCACTTGATTGAAAGTTGAAACAGTGAATCTTATCTTTCTTTTTTCATTGAGTAAAAAGACCATATGAATGGCTTTTGTTTCTCAACATCAATATTCCACAACTACCCGCACAAACACAGCTTTTTCAACTTTTTCACATAAGCTCTTTCAACCATACTTCTAATGGCTTCTACTTCAGTTTCATCCATTCAAAACAGCTTTAAGTATGATGTCTTCTTAAGCTTTAGAGGCGAGGACACTCGAAAGAACTTTGTTGATCATCTGTATCATGCTCTAGAGAATAAAGGCATTTACACTTACAAAGATGACGAGAAAATTAAGCAAGGAAAATTGATAAGTGATGAGCTTATTAAGGCCATTGAAGACTCGAAATTTTACATTATTGTTTTCTCCAAGAACTATGCTTCTTCATCTTGGTGCTTGGAAGAGCTTGTTAAGATTATGGAATGCCGGACGATGGACGAGCACACTGCTTACCCCGTGTTCTATGATGTGGAGCCCACTGAAGTACGTAAACAAACTGGGGCAGTTGGAGTTGCATTTGAAAAACATAAAGATGACAAAGCTGCAAGAAAATGGAGAGAGGCTTTGAAAGAAGCATCTGATTTGGCTGGGTTTGAGCTGAAAAGCATTGCTAATGGGTAAGTAAATTTCTTCATTATATCTAATGCAATATTAGTATATTTTTTGAAAGGGTGGGGAGTTAAGATATGTTTCATCTCAAAACGGGCCAGGCAAATAATATTTTTAGCAAACAACCTGCTCTTAGAGCATATGGTTCGTCATTCTTTAACACACTGTCGTCAAACTTACAAGCCGTGGTATGAGACCACAGATAAGTTTTCACCTATATTATTCTTTTTTACAAGGGTATAGACTATAGGCTCTTTTCCATGTGTATGGTTTGTTACCATGAACAAGTGGCTCTTTTTCTTTTTTCCTGGTAGACGCGATGAGTTTCAACCTGTACAAAACTCTTACCTTAACAAAACACATCTGTTAGTCATTCACTACTTATTACAAATCATATATACTTATATCACCATTTACTTAATGTATGATTGTATGTCAGTATTATAGATTTAAAAAATGATAGGAAAATCACAAGCTAAATGAATCTTTCTTTAACATATAGGCATGAAGCTAAATTTATACAGAAAATCGTTGAAGAGATTTCACTAGAGTTACGTTTCATCAATTCGAGCATTAATGGAAATTTAATAGGCATGGAGCCCCGTGTAAACGAAGTAATTTCATCCTTAGAACCTGGTGTTGGTGATGTTCGCATGCTAGGGATATGGGGCATGGGAGGTGCGGGGAAAACAACTTTGGCAAGAGCTATTTTTGATCAGATATCTATTCAGTTCGAAGGTGAAAGCTTTATTGAAAACGTCAGGGAAGTTTCAAAAGCCTCTTTGGAGGGCCTAAAGAAGTTGCAAAAACAATTACTTTCAGATGTTTTAAAGGATCAAAACATTGAAGTAAGCAGTGTTTTTGGCGGAAAAAGTATGATGCAAAGGAGGATGCGTGGTAGAAAGGTACTTGTTGTTCTAGATGACGTTGATCATAAAGACCAGCTTGAGGCGTTAGCAGGTGACTGTAATTGGTTTAAGCCAGGAAGTAGAATTATAATTACAACAAGAGATGAGCAAGTACTTGTAGCCCACCGAGTGAGCTTGATTCATAATGTGACTTTGTTATCTCAAGAGGAAGCGGGTTGCCTCTTCAGTAGGTATGCGTTTGGAAGAGAGAATCCGATTCAAGGGTACGAAGAGTTATCAGGACAAGTTGTACAATATGCTCATGGTCTTCCCTTAACAATCAAAGTTTTGGGTTCGTTTCTTTGTGGTCAAAGTGAGCATTTTTGGATAGATGCCATAGAAAGACTAAAAACAATTCCATTAACGGCAACTATGGATAGGTTGGAAATAAGCTTTGATGGTCTAGAGGATGATTACAAAGAAATATTCTTAGATGTTGCATGCATACTAAAAGGTTGGTGGAAAGAAGCAGCAATTAGAGCGCTTGAAAGCCGTGGATTTCATGCTAAAGTTGGTTTAAGAATTCTTGAGCAGAAATCTCTTATAACTATTTCTGCAATTGGGTGCTTGGGGATGCATGACCATATACAAGAAATGGGAAGGAATATTGTTCACCGTAAGCACCCCGACGAACCTAACAAACATAGCCGTTTGTGGATTGGTGAGGAAATTGAAGATATACTGACTAATGACCTGGTAAGAATTAAGTTATGATTTAATAAAACACATAACAATTTTGTTCGTCTCCCTTAAAAGTTTTCCCCAAATTCACTTTCCCTCTAATAATCACTCAAAAATTCTTTAATTCGAATCGTATATCATTCAATTCGCCTTATATCATCTTCATTCGCTCTCAATTTTATCATGTTTTCAGTGATTTTGGGCATTTTGAAATTTAGGGTTCTGACAAAATTAAAGGTTTTTATTAGAATTTAATCATGGTCATTATTTTTTCGATGTTAGGGTACCCAAGCAACAAAATGTCTACGCTTTCGGCCACTGGATTTCAATTTTGAATTTGCAATGAAAAGTCTAGCAAACATGAAGGATCTTAGATTCATTGACATATGGATCTCAGCTGAATGTAATGATAATAGTATAAACTGGAAATTTGATAAAGTTAGCGAATACCTTCCAGGTTCCTTACGATTTATGAAATGGTATGGTTTTCCTTCTTCGAGTTTACCGAATACATTTCAAGGAAAATATCTTGTTGAACTTGACATACGAGGCAGCAAGATTGTTCAACTTTGGGAAGATGGAGAAGAAAAGGTAGAATAATGGTTAAATTGTTGTTTTTCATGATTCATTATGATCCTATATATCTATTGGTTTGTCATTGCACCAATATTAATTTTTTTTGTACTTATGTTAGGTTCTTTATAAGCTCAGGTTCCTCAGAGTCAGTTATTCAGACTTGAGGACCTTTGACCTTAGGTTGGCTCCAAATCTTGAGCAGTTGACTATTCACTATTGTAAAGATTTCGGAGAGCTTCATATACCTGATCATCATTCAAAGCTCAAAAATCTCACCCTCAGTGCTTCAAAGTTGACAAACCTTCACCTCGAGAATACTCCGAATCTAAAGACGCTAATACTCAGAGGCGGTCATTTGGTAGAGCTTAGGATGGCTCCAAATCTTGAGCGGTTGACTATTTACAAATGTTATGATTTCGTAGAGCTTCATATGCCTGCTCATTATCTAAAGCTCAAATATCTCGACCTGAGTCATTCAAAGTTGAAGATCATTCACCTCGGGAATACTCCGAATCTTGAGAGGCTTATACTCGAAGGGTGTAATGATTTGGCAGAACTTCAAATGCCTGCCGAAAGTCTAAAGCTCGAATATCTCAACCTGAGTCATTCAAAGTTGAAGACCATTCACCTCGGAAATACTCCGATTCTTGAGAGGCTTATACTCGAAGGGTGTAATGATTTGGTAGAACTTCAAATGCCCGCCGGAAGTCTAAAGCTCGATTATCTCACCCTGAGTCATTCAAAGTTGAAGACCATTCACCTCGGGAATACTCCGAATCTTGAGGGGCTTATACTCAAAGGTTGTAATGACTTGGTAGAGCTTAAAATGCCTGATAGTCTAAAGCTCCAATATTTCAAACTCAGTCATTCAAAGTTGAAGACCCTTCACCTTGGGAGTACTCCAAATCTTGAGATGCTAATACTCGAAGGCTGTAATGACTTGGAAGAGCTTAAAATGCCTGATAATAGTCTAAAGCTCAAATATCTCACCCTGAATCATTCAAAGTTGAAGACCCTTCACCTCGGGAACACACCGAATCTTGAGAGGCTAAGACTCAAAGGCTGTAATGATTTCGTAGATTTCCATATGCCTGCCGAAAGTCTAAAGCTCGAATATCTCGACCTCAGTCATTCAAAGTTGAAGACCATTCACCTCGGGAATACTCCGAATCTTGAGGGGCTTATCCTCGAAGGCTGTAATGACTTGGTAGAGCTTAAAATGCCTAATGATAGTCTAAAGCTCAAATTTCTCAACCTCTCTCATTCAAAGTTGACAATCCTTCACCTCGGGGATACCCCGAATCTTGGGAAGCTTATCCTCAAAGACTAATGATTTGGTAGAACTTCAAATGCCCGCTGAAAATCTAAAGCTCAAATATCTTGACCTCAGTCATTCAAAGTTGAGGATCCTTGACCTTGGGCTCACTCCAAATCTCAAATGGTTAAATCTTGAAAATTGTCATGGTTTGGTAGATATTAATGCCCCTGTTGGATGTATGAGAAATCTTGCCTTCTTAAACTTAAGTGGTTGTGGGAGTTTTAAGGCTTTTTTGTTTGACAAATAGCTTGATTCTCATGCGGTTGGTTCTTTATCTGAGTTACATCTGATTGCAGAACCCACAGATGTTTGCCCATTGCACTCCGACAATGATTCTTTAAAGTTTCAGTATTTATGTTATTATAAAGAAGATCCAGCTTCATCGTTTGGAAATCTTGAAAGGCTTATTTCTATAGGTCTGTGTGCTTGTACAAACCTTGAGAGTTTTTCAAGAAGCATTTGTAGTTTACAAGGTTTAAGAAAGCTTGCACTTGAAGGCAGTATTACAGAAGCACCCCGGGATCTTGACCAGTTAGAATGTCTAGAGGAGCTTATCTTTTCATCTACAAAGATTAGAGATATTCCGAATAGCATTTGTAAGTTGAAACATCTCAAATCTCTCGAACTTAAATCATGTTTGCTTCTTGAGAAGTTACCCGATGATCTTGGCCAAATAGAATCTTTAGAGACACTAATCATAACGGAGTGTAACCTTTTGCGAGATATTCCAAACAACATTGGTAAGATAAACTGTGTTATATCACCAAAGGTCTACAAGCGCTATACTCATGGGAAATATAAGCAGCGGCCCATAAATGACGCAGTTGACAAATCCACAGGAGCCAATACATAAATAACAGGTACATTCTTTGTCTCTGTTTTTGTATTGATCGCCTTACATGATAACAACTAATAGTCTATTTTATACTATATGTTTTTACTGTTGACCCTAACATTTGTTCCGTTTTCTGGAATCAGGTAGCTCGGTTAGCACAAAGCAATCGCCAATCAGCATACAAGGTTTAAAACTGATCAGATCAAATAATTTGTTTGGGATTATTTTCCATTTTTCTAGTTAACACATAATTCTTAACATTCAATCATTATATTTGCTAGCTTGAAATAGTTTGTTTAAGCACTTTTTTTCCGGGCATTGTTGATAGTATTCATGTGCTTAAGACTCTGCATCGCGTCACATTAATGAATCGAAGGTTCATTGTTGATTGTTGATTATTTTCAAGTGATTCTGGCTCAATCTGTTTTGTTCATTCATGATTTTCTCCGGTACACTCCCAAAAGTACTATCATTTGTAAAGAAGTGTTTCAAATTATGATTTCTTTTATCTTTCAATATTACTTAGTACTTTTAATTAAACTGTTAGATTATATTATAATCCCCATCTTGGATTTTGTACTAACTACTGTAAATCATAGTAGAATTTGAAGTTAGATAAGTTAATTCTTGATGAAAATGAACAGAATTTTAGACGATGCTGGAGATGATCATGTAACTTAAGAAAGTGTTATGAGTGACGTAAGATCATATACAAGTTTTGATTGACATACATAAGATCTACATTTGGATGAAACCATCAAACATAAAAATATTTTACTTTTGAGTCAAACTACTTGCTTTCATCAAATTTCACTGAGGTTTTCATATAATTGTACCAGATAACATAAGTCAGTGATACAAAATTATCAGGGCTTGAACCGTTTGTATTTTTTTAAGCCATCAAGTAGTCGTATTGTGACTTTGTTATGGTTGGGCTACAAACTGTAGAATGTACAATTTGGTAAACAGTTTGACGTGGTAAAACTGAACTAACACAAATTACAACTAAAACAATGTCACCATTGACCACATAGGTGATTCAATGTGATATTGATAAGAGTCTAAAAGGTAAAATTGCAAAATGTGACACCTAGATTTGTTTCTGAAACTTAACTTCTTTGTAGAGTACATCAAACTGCAACAGAGTTGACTTCTTTGATGAAAAGGATGTATTTTTTTTATATGAATTCAGTTAAGGTTTCACTAGTGATTTAGTTATCATATACAAGTTTTTTGATTTAGTTATCATATGAAAAAAAGGAATAAGTTCAAGGACACCTTCAAATTCATTAACAGATGGATTTAAACATTGAAGCCATAAAACAAGTTTCGATTTTTATTGGGCAAAATTGAAGATAAAAGGGTGGACCGAGGATAACGACCGAAATACATTTGATATGATCCAGTTCGATCCGGTTTATTGATTCGGTCCGGTCCGCGGTCTATAATGCTCAACCCTATCATAACCCAGTAAAAAAGTGAACACTTTGTTATGAGTTTTGGTTTTTCACACTTTGGCCACAAGGTTTTCAATAAAAGGTTTGTTTATGGCCCATTTGGTATCCAGGTTTGAAGGACTTTAGGATGAAAGTGGTCAAAAATAATTTGAAGGACTTCATGCCCAGATCTAAATTCTATGTAGCTTTGATGGGTCTTTGACAAATGACATGTATAAAATTATTGTGAAAGTGATGGACAAGAATTAAAGATGTAGGAGAAGAAATAATTGTTATTGATTAATAACGAATACCAAAAGGTTACAAGCATGATATATTTTTAAGGCTAATAGTCTAAACCCTAACGTATTCATAAAGATTAGATGAATAGACATAAAACCCATAAGCTCATAATATTTTACAATACTCTTCCTTGATATTCATCGTATATTATGCGTCATAGATTGGCTCATTAAAAACCTTGCCAAGAAAAAACCTAATGGGATAAAACCTTGATAAAGGGAAAAAGATTGCAATATGCATAATAATACTCCTCAAATTAATGTATATCTTTCATGTGTAGAAGGCCGATCTTCCGAACCAATTATTCAAAAACTTTTGTTGGCAAAGATTTTGTGAATAAATCTGCCAAATTGTTAGTTGATCGAATCTGACAAACATCAATAACTCCATCCTTTTGTAGATCACATGTAAAGAAAGTTTTTGGAGAAATGTGGGTTGTTTTGTCTCCTTTGATATACCCTTCCTTGATTTGAGCTATACACGCTGCATTGTCTTTGTTGGATTTCTTTGATAGACTCGAGACCGCATTCTTCTTAGATGTGTTGAATCATCGATCTTAACTAAACGTACTCTCGACTAGCTTCATAAACTGCAATTAGTTCAGTATGGTTTGATGATGTAGCAGTTAATGATTGCTTTGTCGACCTCCAAGAAATGCAGTGTCTCCATAAGTGAAAACATCGCTCTTATTTTTATTATTTAATTGTAGTTATTTATATCATATTTGGATTTTTTTTTCTTGTTTTAAACTGAACATGATATATATATATATATATATTAATTCTCATTGTCGGCAGAAACTAAAAAAATGATTCGGTGGTTATAAAAAAATAATAAATTTTTAGCCCGTTCAATGAGCCCATCAATTTTCTTTACCATTAACCCAGTTACCCGGTTAATGAGCCCATCAATTTTGTACACTAAAAAGCTGTATTTAGAGTTAAACATACACGGAAGCTCCTATGATCACATTAAAAAAAAAAAAAAAAAAAAAAAAAAAAAAAAAAAAAAAAAAAAAGAAGTAGCAAGAAAGGTTGACGGCACACTCCACAATTATTAATCAAAAACAAATACATTGGAAAAGTAAGTGCTGATAAACCTTACCATGCTTAACCTGTAATCAAAGACAAAACCGTTAGAATGCAATAAAATTAGAATTCAAATAAAATGTATCAAAAAGCGACAACCAAACCATAAGACTACTACTGTACAACGTTTCTCGCATAACACAGACACTCAAAAATTAACTTGCAGCGGGGGCTCTATCCTTGTTTGTTAATAAGACGCATTGATGCAACATTAATCACATGGGACGTACAGTGTGTTTTTTTTAAGGTTATGTTTAAACTATCATGATAATATTGGAAATTTTTGTCGTATTTTTTTTATTTTTATTTATTTATTTTTATTTTTTTCAGTAACATCATCGGTATAACAATTAGAAAGTTTGTGTTCATAAATCTCGAGTCACTTTATTTTGCATACTTTAATTTTAGTGCATACCATTAAACAAATCCCTACCATTCATCTAGTATTGTGGGGATTAACCTAAGATTTAGTTGGAAAACCTAAGTCCATATATTTTTTTTTTACTCTTTTCTTTGTATTTTTGTCCTTTTCTTTTATTATTCATTTATTTATTTTATTTTATTTTTTAGTCTTTTTTATTATTCAGTTTTTTTTTTTTTTACAATTCATTTTTTTTCTTTTTAGCTCACTTTTTTTTCCTTTTTTTTCTCTATTTCTAATAATTATTTTGTTCACTTATTTTTTTAGTTCATTTTTTTCCGGTTTTCGTCTGTTTTCATACGTTTCTCTTCGTTTTCGCCCGTTTTAATATGTTTTCGTCTGTTTACGTCTGATTTCGTCTGTTTTCTTATGTTTTTGTTTGTTTTGGTACATTTTCGTTCGTTTAAATACGTTTTCATCCATTTTCTTTGGTTTTCGTCCATTTTCATTCGTTTTTGTTCGTTTTCAGACGTGTTTTTACGCTTTCATACGTTTTTATCCGTTTTCTTATGCTTTCGTCTGTTTTCATACGTTTTCGTTTGTTTTCATACGTTTTCGTCTATTTTCTTTCGTTTTCGTCCATTTTTCAAACGTTTTTGTCTGTTTTCATACGTGTTTTTACGCTTTCATACGTTTTTGCCCGTTTTCATCCGTTTTCTTATGCTTTTATCCGCTTTCATACATTTTCAACCGTTTTCGTACGTTTTCATTCGTTTTCATATGTTTTCGTCCATTTTCATCTGTTTTCTTTCGTTTTCGTCCGTTTTTCATACGTTTTTGTCCTTTTTCTACGTGTTTTTATGATTTCATACGTTTTCATCCGCTTTTAAATGTTTTTAGCCATTTTTATATGTTTTTGAATATCACAAGTGATATCTAGAATATCACAATTGATATTCTGAATATCATAAATTATATTCTTAATATCACAAGTGATATTCTCTAATATTCATAATATTACTTATGATATTCAGAATATCACAATTGATATTTTGAGTATCACAAGTAATATTCTGAATATCACAAGTGATTTTCTTAACATCACATGTGATATTCTGTGATTTTATAAGTATCACAAGTGATATTCTGTGATATTCGGAATATCACAAGTGATATTCTGAGTACCACAAATGATATTCTGACTACGTTTTATACGCTTTTGTCCGTTTTCATCCGTTTTCTTATGCTTTCGTTCGTTTTCATACGTTTTCATCCGTTTTCTTACGTTTTCATTCGCTTTCATACATTTTTGTCCGTTTTCTTTCGTTTTCGTCCATTTTTCATATGTTTTCGTCCTTTTTCATACGTGTTTTTATGATTTCATACGTTTTCAGCCATTTTTAAATGTTTTTAGCCATTTTTATATGTTTCTGAATATCACAAGTGATATCTTGTGATATCCATAATATCACAATTGATATTTTGAATATCATAAATGATATTCTTAATATCACAAGTGATATTCTATGATATTCAGAATATTACTTATGATATTCAGAATATCACAAGTGATATTCTGAGTATCACAAGTAATATTCAGAATATCACAAGTGATTTTCTGAATATCACATATGATATTCTGTGATTTTCTGAGTATTACAAGTGATATTCTGTGATATTCGGAATATCACAAGTGATATTCTGTGTACCACAATGAATATTCTAAGTACGTTTCATACGTTTTTTTTCATTTCCACCCGTTTTCTTATGCTTTCGTTCGTTTTCATACTTTTTTATTCGTTTTCTTACGTTTTCATATGTTTTAGTCCATTTTCATCCATTTTCGTCCATTTTTCACACGTTTTCGTCCTTTTTCATACGTGTTTTTATGATTTCATACGTTTTCGTCCGCTTTTAAATGTTTTTAGCCATTTTTATACGTTTCTGAATATCACAAGTGATATCCTGTGATATCCAGAATATCACAATTGATATTATGATTATCATAAATTATACTCTTAATATCACAAGTGATATTCTATGATATTCAGAATATTACTTATGATATTCAGAATATCACAAGTGATATTCTGAGTATCACAAGTAATATTCTGAATATCGCAAGTTATTTTCTGAATATCACATGTGATATTATATGATTTTTTGAGTATCACAAGTGATATTCTATGATATTCGGAATATCACAAGTGATATTCTGAGTACCATAAATGATATTCTGAGTACGTTTCATACGTTTTTGTCCGTTTTCATCCGTTTTCTTATGCTTTCGTTCATTTTCATACGTTTTCATCCGTTTTCATTCGCTTTCATATGTTTTTGTCCATTTTCATCCGTTTTCTTTCATTTTCGTCCATTTTTCATACGTTTTCATCCTTTTTCATACGTGTTTTTATGATTTCATAAGTTTTTGTCTGTTTTTAAATGTTTTAGCCATTTTTATATGTTTCTGAATATCACAAGTGATATCATGTGATATCCAGAATATCACAATTGATATTCTGAATATCATAAATGATATTCTTAATATCACAAGTGATATTCTATGATATTCAGAATATTACTTATGATATTCAGAATATCACAAATGATATTCTGAGTATCACAAGTAATATTCTGAATATCACAAGTGATTTTCTGAATATCACATGTGATATTCTGAGTATCACAAGTGATATTCTGACTACCACAAATGATATTCTTAGTACCACAAATGATATTATAAAATTATAAGTGATATTCTAAATATCACAGGTGATTTTTTAAATATCACTAGTGATTTTTGACTAATGTTTTGTAACATAAAAATCACAAGTGATATTTAGAATATCACGAGTGATAGATATTCAGAAAATCACAAGTGATATTCTGAATATCAATTGTGATATTCAAAAGCTTGTGAAAGTGGACAAAATCGTAAGAAAATGGATGAATACGTCTGAAAATGGACGAGAACATAAGAAAATCACAAGTGATATTATTAATATCACTTGTGATATTTAGAAACGTAAGAAAATGGACGAAAACATAAGAAAACGAACAAATACGTATGAAACGGACAAAAAATGTATGGAAGCGTAAAAACACGTATGAAAATGGATAAAACCATATGAAAAATGGACGAAATCATATGAAAACGAACGAAAATGTAAGAAATCAGATGAAAACATATGAAAATGGGCAAAAAAACTTAAGAAAACGTATGAAAACAGACGAAAATAGGCGAAAATGTATGAAAGCATAAAAACACGTCAAAAATAGACGAAAATGTATGAAAAATGGACAAAAACAAAAGAAACGGACAAAAACGTATGAAAACGAAAGAAACTGACAAAATGTAAAAAGATGGACAAAAACGTATGAAAGCGTAAAAACACGTCTGAAAACAGACGAAAGTGTATGAAAAATGGTTGAAAACGAAAGAAAATAGATGAAAACGTATTAAAACAAACGAAAACGGATAAAAACTTATGAAAAGAAAGAAAACGTGAGAAAACAGACGAAAACGTAAGAAAACGTATGAAAACGGACAAAAATATAAGAAAGCGGAGGAAAGCGAGCAAAAACGGGCGAAAAATGAAAACGGACGAAAACGTATGAAAACAGAAAAAAAAATGTGAATTAGAAATAGAGAGAAAAAAAAGAAATAAAAAAAACGTTAGCTAAAACAAAAAAAAAATAAACAGTCAAAAAGAAAGAAAGAAAAAAAAAAAACCATGAATAGTAAAAAAGAAGAAAATAATAGTAATAATAATAATAAATAAAATAAAAAATAAAAAAACAAAGTAAAAGAGAGAAAAAACATGGACTTAGGTTGTCCTTTAAATCTTAGATTAATCACGACCATTAGATCAAATTAAATGAATGGTGGAGATTTATTCATTGGTATGCACCAAAATAAGAGTATGCAATTGAATTTTCCTCTTCTATAAGATTGTTTTCTTGAGAAAATATTTACAAAAAATGTTAACGTTATTTATAGTTTTGTAAATGGTGATAGAAGAAACTAGATTTAATATATACTATATGAGAATACGAGGCATGCAGAACCCGTGCTACGCACGGGCTAAATATTGAATTGTTAATCATGTATTCTTTTTGTATATTGGCGAGTGTATACTTAATTATTGTTTAGTATGTTGTATGAAATGTTTTAACTTTCTTGTATAAAAATTTAAAAGTGTTTGATCTTGTTTTGATTTTGTGGTGTTGTATTCTTTTGGCCTATTACTTATTTGCATGATAAAAAAATGGCTTTGTTTCTTTTGGTCTATTACTTAGCCCTACAATACTTGTCTATTAGATTGTTTTTGCATGGTAATATGAAGCACACGGGGTCTATATAATTGGTCATAGAGTGTGCGTTAAGTAATTTCTTTATTAAGTTTGTAAGTTAAAGTTTGTGTAATAATGTATATATAATAATGCCACATAAACTGTATAAAAATCGTTACAAACCTTTTTAGCTTTATCTCATTTTATTGTACAACTAATTTAATTGAAAATTAACATTGAAGTCTAACTAATATTAATAAATTTTATCAACAACTCAATTCTAAATAGCTAGCTAAATAAATATTAATTAACACACTATTAATAATTCCTAAAACCTTTGGACTCCACTTTTATGTCTTAAACTTAATTTTTTTTAATTTAAAAATGGGTTTGAGCAAAAATTATATACTTTTTCTTTTATATTCATTATTCAAGTTGCATGCTTACATAAACTAATCATGCTAAAAAGTATCATTTAACCATTTAAATTTTGCTTTATATACACGCTCGTGCACATTTTCTTTAATCAATTCGCACATGTGAGCTACATCAATAGAAAACACACATAAATTACTTGTATATAAAAATGCATTAACATAATACATATATCTATATATATTGCATTAGGTTAAATCATCAATGATTCTTACAACCTTTTCAACTTCATCTCAATCTATAACCGACTTTTAATTGTATACTAATTACTAAATATCATGTGATAAATTCCGACAAACCTTGTACTTCCATCTCGATGTTGTATATACTTCACATTAAATGCACCGGTTTTATTTTTCGATAAAAGTTTGAACTTATGTTTATGTTTAAAACTCAACTTTTTTATTTGATATTATAATTTATAAACGGATTTAAGTCAAAATTTGTATTTTTTCCCTTTCAATTCATTACTCAATGTGATATTTTTAATATGTCGTATTTTGCTATTATGGCAAACTCATTTAATTGGCGTAAATATTGGTTTCTCACTAATGATTCTACATATAGAAAAAGAAAACACTTTGCGATGTGCGAACCTTCTTTTTTTCAATAATAATACAATTGCACACGATAAATTCATTCTAATATTTCTTAAAGAGCATTCAAAAGCAACTACTTAGATAAACTAATCACGCTAAAAAGTATCATTTAACCATTTAAATGTTGCTTTACATACATGCTCGTGCACATTTTCTTTAATCAATTCGCACATGTGAGCTACATCAATAGAAAACGCACATAAATTACTTGTATATAAAAATGCATTAACATAATACATATAGCTATATATATGTTTATCTATAACAATCACCTAAATATGTAAGAAACAAAGAAAATAGTTGGTATCCAAATCTTTGGTTTCATTTATCTGAGCATGCATGATCTTGTGTGATTTTTATGGTACCTGCGTATGATAACTAAATTAAGAAAAAAAGAAGACCAAGTTAATTACAAAGACCTAAAAGATGTGTGAATCATCTCCAAAATGTTGCAAAAGAGAATTTACATACTGCTACCAACAATCAAAGATCTAAAAGATGTGTGAATCATCTTCAAATGTACTCACTAAATGTGATTTTGACCGGTTTATATAGGCATGAATTAGGTTAAATCATTAAGTATTCTTGCAACCTTTCGCAACCCTTACACTTCATATAACCAACTTTTAATTCTATACTAAATGTCATGTGATCAATTCGAGCAACCCTTGCACTTCATCTCCTTTCATGATTGTATAATTATTATGAGGTTGCATTGAATTCCGAGCATTAACTATCTTGTTCTCTATGCAACTACTAAACGACTCCAACTTGTTTCCAACTCTAAAAACTCTATCATCATAACTCCACATTAAATTTAGGGACTTAATCTTATAGTATTATAGATGAAGTTTAATTACAACAAGAAACTATAAAATTTACATTGATGTGTTAACAAACAAATTTTATTTTTTTGTTTTTATTTTATTATTTTTTTTTATTTTTTATTTTTTTAAGCTACGTAGCAATAGTATGTGTACTAGTACTAATCATTAAAGTCTATTTGATTGTAAATTTCACGATATTAGTTATACAGTTTGCTATATTGCTTTACACTACTAGCATGAAAAGATTGGCTAAATCCCCATCAGAGCACACGGTGTCAAGCGTTTCGTGCCTCGCTGTGCCATCTTGGCAGCCTCTTTGTGGCTCGTCGTGACACCGACACCCTTTGTTATAGCTCTCCGTTTTCCACCCTTATTGTCTGCACGGCGAGGGTAAATGTTGTACAGATCTGAAACTTTGACGAGGTTTAATTCCTTTAGTTGTAATTTATATCAAGTGTGTGTATAGTACCATGAAGAAGATTGATACGTGGGAATCGCACCAGGCTTTACCTCTCAAGGGATCTTGAGAAGCTTACAACCCCCACCAGGCAGTGTACCTGATCGTTGTAGTATAGTATAGTGACAAGTACCGGGGGATTGATCGTTCAGCTAGGAATAGTGTCGCTAGGATTAGAAAACCTAAATACTAGTTCTAAAGATGAGGGATGATTATTTTTGTATTTTTGTATTTTTTTAGAAAGCAAGTAAAAATCTCGGGTTTGAAGGATTTGGGCGGAATTAGTTGCTACTCAACTAACCCAATACTAAAGATGCAATCAAAATAAAATACTAAAAATGAAAATAAACTAAATTAACTAAGGTTGTGAGCAATAAGTGGAGAAGTTGTGTTTACTTAGATTTCACTACTCCCTAGATATCTTTTACACGTTAATTACTTGTTATAGTTGCGTGGATGACGGGTTGTATTCCTTAATACCATTCATGGAGTGGCGCACTTAATTCCCCAATCCTATGAGTGCCTACTTCACTCCTATGTCGAGCCGGCTAAGAAGCTCCTAACATGGGATCATTAGAATTTACTCATGCATTAAATACAACCAATAAAACCTAGTGCACGTCAGTTCATGTTTCCTAAGACGTTCAAGCATGTTACCAATTGGAGATCTGCCAGTTTTCTTAAGCCTAACATCGAAATCATTCATCCAATACAACCATAAACAAGTAATCAACACATAATTAACATCTAGGTTTCATTAGATCCAAGCAAACACAAGATAGATCTAGCCTAGCATGATGGAATTAAGACAAGAACAAGATATAGACAACCAACACATAGACATATTGATTGAATTAAAAGAATACTTATCTCAATTACACATGAAAGGATTCAAGGGCTGAGAACCCTTGAAAAAAACTGTAAAATTCGTACCAAGTTCGGCCTTAGGGTTTCTCCAAAACTTCTCTTTTTTATGAATGAAAATTAGAAAACTATATATAGGAAATTGAGGCTGACGGCGTCAAGACAAAATTGGTGACGCCGTCATCTCGCTGCCAAAATAATCCTCGGTCTGCCTTGATCTACTTTTGATGCCGTCACGTTATAGCATTTTCCAGGCCGTCACGTATTTTACTCTTGATGCTCTACCTTG
This sequence comes from Artemisia argyi, assembly GCA_030686995.1. Classification (NCBI taxonomy): domain Eukaryota; kingdom Viridiplantae; phylum Streptophyta; class Magnoliopsida; order Asterales; family Asteraceae; genus Artemisia; species Artemisia argyi. The sequence goes on along the minus strand of CM060697.1, from coordinate 14,478,160 downwards.
TGACGCCTTCAATCTGTACTGGGCCGTCATGAAAATTACTCTTGACGCCGTCAGGATTTTCTTCTTGACGCCGTCACCTACTGTTCCCAGCAAGGAAAATTAATACTTTGGCGTTTTCTTCACTTTTATGCTCCAAAAATGTCCGAATTGCTTCCTTTTCCATATTTCTCTCCCAAAGTACCTAAAATCACAAAAGGAACGATTTAGGGCAATATTTGATCAAATAAATTCAATTCCGGGCTTAAATGACCCCCTAAAAGTGGTTCATTTTTAGCCTCATCAAAGATGATTCTCTCTCTCTCTCTCTCTAGTTATGAGAGAAAAGCATGTTTACTTAGATATAATTACTCTCTAGTTATCTCTTATTGAATTGTTGAATTGTTACGTCCTTGTTTTAGTTGAAGCGTTGTATTCCTTAATTTTGGTTGTGGGGAGGTGCCGAAGTCCCCAGCTCTATGAATATTAGTCTCCCCTAGATTCCTTAAAGTCTATTAAGTCATCCAAGATCTACAAGCCGCAATTCACGTAATAAATACAACGAGAAAAACCAATAGTGCACTCTACGGTTGCGTTTCTAAGATGTTCAAGCTTGTTACATATAAGAGGTCAGTCAGTTTTCTTAGCCTAACGCGAGGCAATAAACTAAACAAGAGACAACAAATCAATATTCAATAACTATGTTTCATTAGATCTAAGCAAGCACAAAGAAACTTACGCTACAATATTAAAGCAAAGAAAAGATAAACAAATAATCAAACAATACATAAACATAACAAATGATTAAAGGGTAACTTATCTTTATTGAAACATGGAGTTCAAAGGCTGTAAAAGTCTTACAATGGCAATAAAAATCGTCTAAGATTTTTATTGAAATATGGAGTTCAAAGGCTGTAAAAGTCTTACAATGGCAATAAAAATCGTCTAAGATTTACTCTCCAAAAGTGTTACACCAATTATAAAAAAAATGCGAAAATATATATAGATTTACATGTGTGACGGCGTCACCTTATAGGTAGTGACGCCGTCAGCTCGCCGTCTTTAGGGTTTCTTCTAGTGCAAGTTGCAGCCACGACGGCGTCGCGTATAAATCCCTGACGCCGTCCCTTTATGCCTTAAAATGTGACGCCCTTCTCCATTTACACCTGACTCCGTCAGGTGTAATGTGTTCCAAGATCTCTGAAGCGATGTGTGTACATTCTTCCAGCTCCAAAATAACAAGTTACGACGTCACAATGTATTGAGTGACGCCGTCAGGCCTCCTTTTTTGATGGTTTTTCCGTGACTTCGTCGTTTTCTTCACTTTTTCGTCTAAATGCGTCTAAAAAGTGCCGATTTCCATATTGCTCCTCCCAAGTACCTAAAATACAAAAAGAATTTATTTGAGGCAATATTTGATCATATTTTTTCAATTTTGAGCTTAAATAACCCCTTAAAATGTACCAAGTAAATCCTTATCAATTGAAAATAGAATATAAAAAGTCCCATTCAATTTAACAATCCATAAGATTACCATAAGAAAACCAAGAAAAACATTACGCAACAAGTTTACATCAACATGACACAAAACATTAAGCAACAAGCACTACATTGAACGAAAAAACAAGACCTAACATTAAGCATTGAACAATTAGATGCAGCCCGTGTGCATCACATGGGTCTGAATGACTCGTAAAGAAAATGATCGATAGAAGTTGTATAAGTTAATCAATATGGAGCTATTTTAAAAATGAAAATAATAAATTAATAAATGTTTTTTAAATATTGCCCATTGGGCATTATACAGCCTTTTACTTATCTATATTAAATATAGGAAAAACTGAAAAATTAAAAGTGAAAATTTAAATTAGAGTAAACTGCAAAAAATGTCCTTAAACTTGAAGTGTCTTTGAACAAAAAATTATGCAAGCTGTGTACCTAACATTTTGTTTTTTTTTGCGAGAAATGCCTTTGAGCCGTTAAATTCCCCATTTTAGCTAAAGCTCATTAACTTTTTCCCTTAATGGCATGTGAAATGACTAATTTACCCTCGTTTTCTTCCCACAATTACTCTCTTTTGTTGTTTTAAAAATATTGTAATTCCACCACCACCACACATGCACCCAACACCACCACCGTCTTCCACCACCATCCTCTATCACCACACAACTACCACCACCACCCTCTACCACCACCGCACTCACTTTGATATCACAAACACACCGTCACTGCCATTTAACTTGGCTACAAGTGGAAAAATGGAGCGGTCATTTGCGCCAAATTCATCGGGACTTTGAAAAGAAGGGTATGCTTTATGTTTTATTTTGTTATGTCAATTTGCTTGCCTGTGTGCTCCGTTTTTACTACTCCCTCCGTTTCAAAATTATTGTCAGGAGACAAGAATTACAAAGTTTAATAAAAGTGAGGCCACTTTTGTTTTCAACTAGAGAATATTTTCCTACTATATTCTCTAGTTTTTACATTAAAATGAAGGTGGACAATTAATTTGAGACATCCCAAAATGTAAATGTGGACAATAATATTGAGACGGAGGGAGTAATAGATTATCTACATCTAACTTGTTAAAAAGATAGATATATCTACGTCAACTTGTTTCTTAAGTCTATATTTATTTTTAAATATTTTGCAATTATTTATACACTAACGTGAAAGTTAGTGACATTCTATATATGTACGACTCATTCAAAGAAATATCATACGTACTTGTTAAACTTAAAAGTCTAGTCTGATTTCCAGCTTGCGTTGCCACTTTATTAACCATACACGAAACTGCAGCGAAAGGGAAAGGAAATAGACTTGTTTCTGCCTGATAATTACGTATACTATGTTTTACAAGTGGGTATAATTAATAAATGCTGATTTTAATATAGTTTTTATTAAGTGTGACATAATCTAAAACTTAAAAAATGTGCAAGTTACATCATATTTCATGATCATATATATTTCAAATACAAATATAAAAACATTAGAAGAAGAAAACTTATAAGTAGTTAATTGGACTTTATCATCAAACTACAAGTGCAAGTTTTTCATTTTGATCCCGTTACATTTTGAGTGATTCAAAATTTGCATATTTGTAAAAAAATTTACAAATTAAAAAATTAAAAAATAAATAAATAAATAAAATTAAAAATTAAAAATTAAAAATTAAAAATTAAAAAATACATCCAAAAGCATCTGTTTACAGTGCCTCTTTTAGTTAAATGAATTTCCTATCTGAAAAAAAAAAAAAAATATATATATATATATATATATATATATACAAAAACACATACGATCGAAAGCTGTACATATTGTACAATGTTGAATTCAAATTCAGAAGTTAGGCTAGACCTAAATTCTTAAGATGACGATCAACTTCTTCAGGCCGTAAATGATCCTCGATGCTTTCTTCTTCCGGTAACATCCATTCGCCATTTTGGTTTTTTCGGAGGCCTTTGTTTTCAACTTGTGACCAATTTGGCGGTATCAAATATTCATGCTTCAAGATGTCACCATTCTTGTTCATCAATGCCTTGTCGCGTCCTGTTGCAAGCCAGAATTTGCCGCCTTTACCGTGGTACCCGTCTATTAGATGCAAGAGAAGTTCCAAGTTATGCGTTGAGACCATGTCCAAGTTTTTTTTCACGAAAGAAGATCTCGTGTGATCCAAAGCAAGCTCTTCCCCAATGTGTGAGTAGAACATTGTTGTCCAATCAGCGATACGTTGAATCATAGCTGGCGTGTATTCGTGGAAAAGAATCCCCGGTACATTAGGCACTCTATCATGGATATTGAAGACTCTTAACACCTTTATTCCTAGCTCTTCAACTCTCCTTTTAAACCTTGTGTTACCAACCCTTGGACCAGAAAATGACAAGACTGATATAGGTATTTTGTTCATGTTGTCCAGAACATCTAAACCAGATTCTGCGATGTCGTAAGCACTTAAAATAGACAAAGCACTCCCCAAGCTGTGACCGGTTATCGTGATGCTCATTTCTTCCCCTTTTTGTCTGTAGACCTTTGTTAGTCTTGCTACTTCGGCTAGAAGCTGCGGGTAAAGATACATACTATACGTTAGTATGCAAGTCTTTGTTCTTTATTAAGGGACATAGAATTAAGATATATGTAGTACCTGTTCACGGGCGGAAAATTTGGAATATGGACATCTTTGATCTTTATCCGTGTATATATGTAAAAACCCTGCCATGACTTTAATGCTCGGGTCTGGGCTGATTAACTTTTGAGCCGAAACAGGCTTTAGAAAGTTCATTAGATCCTCCATCCATTCTAATTTTGTGACGGTTCCCCGCCATGCAATGGTGATGTCTCGCCTTCCCAATCGGGCAGTGGTCTCATCATCTGAGACCGCCACATAGCCCATCCAGTTCACCATAGGGTTCCATGGCCCGTTTGAATGGATGGTCTTTGTGAAAAATTTAGGAATAAGGTTACTCGTGTTGCTTGAGTAAATATAGCTCGTGATCATGTATCCCGAGTCATTCATCCCAAGATCTTGGAAAAATGTCCTTGGAGGAGACTTGCACGATCCACAAAACTTTGAGTATGGGTTGTTTTCAAACGCATCATAACAGGCTTGTGCCATTTCTCCATAACGAATAAGCTCAGAACGTAAGAGGGGATCCATTTGGTCGAGCAAGCAAGACGAATTGTCTCGACCATTTTTCTTACTTAGTTTTTCATGTAGGGAACTTGTCTTTGATATTGGTTTACTTGTGGTTGATGCCACACATGTCACAGGAGACGATCGAATTGTTTTTGGAAATTGCGAATAAAGTTTGTTTGGGCTTGAAGTGTTGATGAGAGGCTGCTTATGGAGTTGAGTATTCAAGGACGGATTGAGCTTGAAGGTGGCCATTGAAGGATTCAAGCTATGGATGATTATCTACTTTGGAGGCGTTGAATTTATAAGGAACAATTGTAAGTCAAGTTTTCTCGTTCCACAAAAGAAAATGTTCAAGTCTTAAATAGTGAGTGGGTGAGACAAACATTATTATATTCGCATTCACATTTGCGTTTTGCTCATTTGCATTCTCCCACACGCGCTAACTTTTATTCATAAGATATAAGATGTCCCGATAATTTTTATTCATAAGATAATAGGTAAGTATCCACACATAGTGACGGGAATTCCTAGCGAAAAGAATTAAGGTTGCGATATTGTGGTTATGTATTTCGTGTAATGATGTGTTTAAATCATGTTTTAAATTTATAAATTAGAAGATACCTAGAATCTACACATACTAACGGCCAGTGTATCCGATCGCATGTAGTTTACCTTAAGTAAGTCTGAGTATTGTCCCTAAGAGCTATGTGTTTGGTCTAGTAATTCGAGTTAACTGCTTCCATCCTAGAAAGCAATTTAAATTGTCAAGTTTTTAAATCAACAACGAATAATTTTAAGTAACTAATTAAACTAAATAACTAAACGAAGGAAATGGTTGTATGCGATTCAATAAGGAGAAATGGTGTTACCTTGTTAATTCCTTATCCGTCTAATGATTCAATCTTAATGTCCAATGTCTATTCCTTGTTCAGTTAGTGGTTCTAATGTCTTCTAGGTCTGATTACGGTCATTGTAACCTAAGCCTATAGTCCCTAGCTATCGATCATAGTGTTCGTAGTAATCAATCAACTAGGTCTTAGTCGTTAAGAATCCAACTAATCTATATGACTCGCCGAGTGCTAACATTCCCATTTTTAGCATGTAAACTCCTATTAGTGTTCACTAACATTCGTTTTACTCGTAATTCTTAACTAACTAGCCTCGTTTAGGCAGGAATTATGGTCAAACACTTGCAACTAATCATGATTCGTCGTCCGTTAGTCAAGTTAATAGTATAGGTTTCAGCTTTTAAACTAGTCTCGTTTAGGCTGGAATTCTGGTTGACTTGGTGTCGAAGTGCTATCTTAGCTACGGCGTAAACATTACGAGCCATCTACGCCATACAGAACTCTAGTACAGCTTTTCTTCCTTTTCCTTCAAGTTTCTTCTCTTTTCCACGTCTTTTCGCTCCATTGCTCATTTCAGTCTTATTATTCAAATAGGAAGCAATTAACTATAAATTTGTATAAAAACATAAAAATAATGAATAAAAAACATGTGATATTGATAGTAAAAACTATACATTATTTGATGTTATCTTTACTATATATAGCGGCACATAATGTTATAAAATCAACTTTAACAGACACCATTTTCTATTATTACAAAAACAAGCAATAAGAAAAATGATAAAAGATGAATGTATTATATAGTGGTGATTGTGGTGCATAATGGAAGTTATTAAATTTTATATTAGTTATAATATCCGTGCACGCACGGGGTTTTGACATAAAATTTTTATCATGTATTTAATACCGAATATATTCTTTTAAAATGTTTTGAACTTTACATCTATTAATTTAGTATAAGTCAAATTTATTTTGCAATAACAATGCCTATTAAAAATAGTCGCAACACTCCTGTATTCGGCTATTTTTACAGTTCCAAACACCCCTAAAATTTGCAATTGAAATAGTCTGAAACACCCTTGAATTCAGCTATCAAGGCAGTTTCAAGCACCCATCAATTCAGCTATTAAAAACAGTCACAAACAAATTCTGCAATTAAAACATTCATAAAAACCCTTTAATAACTATTAAGACAGTTATTAAAACAATCTTAATCACCACTGAACCTAACTATTAAGATGGTCCCAAAACCCTTTAAAAACTTACTATAATTAGTAGAAAATAACAGTTCCAAACTATAATAACTTAAGCAAGTCCTACTTTAGTAAACCGGCTCATTCTTTTCGCAACAGATTTTTAAGTGAATGAGACACATTAGTTACATCTCTTTCTAGATCATCATTATTCTATATTACAACAAATTCAAAAGCAATCAACTCATCAAATACTTGTGAGTTTTTTTTTTTTTTTTTCTTTTTTTTTTTTTTTCAACTTTGGAATAAGGTTAATGCAACACATATCAGTGCCTGAGACAAAAGCATTTATATGACGTTAGCTTGGGATTATGTGAGTTAGCCGTTTAACTACATGAAAATTCAAGAGACAACTTGATGTTAAAATTCAATAAGCACATATACCATATAAGCAAATAATTATATCAAATTTATGTTCTAAGAAACCTTAAAAGTAAATCTGTATTTGATGCATCAGGTGTAGTTTCGGGGGTTTTATGGTTCCTACTTTAGCATACTTGGTGATAAACTTGTATTCCCAGTCTCTAATGTGTCAAGTTCGAATAAACAACGCATAAGGACCAACTGGTATATAAAACATCCTGAAAGAAACATCAATCAGCTAATATTCAAACTATTGGCACAAAACGTACACTTTCTTTTCTTCATTTCTTTCGAACTTAACAACGCGCACAATACACTTTCTGATAAAGTAATAAAAAATAGAAGGTGAAGCCTAATAGAGCATATCACTTGTCAAAATGAGTAAATTCGCTTTGTATAACATTTTTAACTGACAGACATGCTGAGGTTGATGTTGATTTTATTGTTTAAACTATTGATATCATGTTGTACAAAATGTGCGAGTTTAGTAGCACATAATAAACGTTAATTAAGTTAAAATATGCTCCGTAAAGTTTTTAAAATGTTTTTAATATTCAAATCCGTGTACGCATAAATTAAACTTTTAAATAGAATAACACGAGTTCTTATTTAAAAAAAATATTCTAATTGATGAAAATCTAAAACTAACAATATTAAAACTAATTCGCATATTTACCAAATTTTGTAATTTTAATGGATGAAAGTCTAAAAACTAAGACATACTCATGTAATTTAAACAAAGTTAATATTATAAAGTACTAGACGAGTACCCGTGCATAGCAACGGGATTTTATAGTGACATATAGTTTATTGATAAAAAAAAGTTTATACGTTATAAACGAAAAATAATAAAAGTTTGAAGATTTGGGAATTAAACATAATGTTTTGAAACCCGGTTCGACCCGGGTGGTTCAACTGGTTGAACCGTTCTGGTCAAAAAACGGGTTTGAAGCTTCCCGGGTCAACCCGGTTTGTGTTTTAATTGGTTGTATTTAATTTGCTAGATATGTTTTTAATTGGTTGTACAATGTGAATAAATCATTGTACTTTTAAGTAAGGGATAATGTTTTGAAACCCGGTTCGACGCGGGTGGTTCAACCGGTTGAACCGTTCCGGTCGGAAAATGGGTCGATTTAAACCGGGTCAACTTGCTAGGTTGGGTCAAAAACGGGTCAAATTAAACCGGGTTAACCCGCCGGGTTTGAAGCGTCCCAGGTCAACCCGATTTGTGTTTAAATTGGTTGTACAATGTGAATAAATAATTGTACTTTTAAGTATTGGGTGTTTTAATAAGAGTATTAATTACATTTCACCTTCTCTCTCATTTGACCATTGTTGAAAACCAACATTTCACTTTTGACCATTTTTCTATTATAGGTAGTATAGATAGGGGGCATAAAGTATAAGGGGTTATTTGTGTTTTTTTTTAAAGTTATTTAAAAACATGAAAACTTATAATTTTACACTTTACTTTATATAAATTATTTAAAATTCAACCACTAAAGTTTTATTAATTACTTCATCTTTTTTTAAGTTTTTGTTTTCATAAATTTGACATCTATATTTTTATGCATTTTTTTTCTTAATCAAATTTCTCCACCAAATTTATTAAGTTTTACCAAAATCAATTTAATTTTGACTTTTTATTGACCAATCACGTTGCTCGATTTCGCCTACGTGGCAAAATCGAGCTCTTCTATTGGCCCAATTTTTTTTCAATGAGAAGGGATTTGCAAAAACACTCCAAAATAATGTAATTCTTTTATTATATAAAAGATTAATTGAAAGCGAAAATGGATTTATAAAATGTTGCAATATATAGATAATCATTAATATAATAAAGTGTATTTTAAGCATAAAGGTATACTAGTCCTTTTCTAGTTTTTATTTTGAGAGGTTTTAAGTAAAAATATTTTGTCTTTATACATAGTATAGCATAGATATAAATGTCAAAAATCTCCTTTAAAAATAGTATTTTTTTTGCCTTAAAATGATTTCTCACAATATTTTCATAATAAAAAGTATTTCAAACTAAGGGTCTATTATTTGTTTTTGGATTTGATGAAATTAAATGAAAAGAGAGAAATATATCATTATATAAGTATAAAATATATTGAGATAATTTAAACTATTACTCCCTTCGTTTCAAAATATAAGTCCAATTTGACATTTTCAAAGTCTTTTAACTCTAATTTTGACCTCAATTATTTTTTTTCTTGTTATATAATATTTGATACAAAATATATACTCCGTAAATGATTTATGTTTTAAATGCATTTTCATTGGTATACTTTTTATGTATTATATAACACTAAAAAAATATGGTCAAAGTCGGAAAAAAAAAGTATTTGAAAAATAAAAAATGAACTTATACTTTAGAATGGAGTGAGTATATTTTATTGAAAATCATTAATTTTTTTAAGCATAAAATGAGAAATATAAGAAAAAGACAAACCTGGCCTCACATATTTTCCAAATCCTAACTACTTACATAGGTTTTAAAGATAGCTAAAATTTGGCATGTAACCTAAATCAAAATCCAAAAGATTCAAACAAACGTCTTTTCTACTTTTGATCCAAATACCAGTGCCTATCCCCCATCAAACAAACACACCCTATGACTACCTTTTCGGATAGTCCGAATTCGGCACAAGTGAAAGGCGTGACCAATGTGGGAATGCTTATATATAGTTGTGATGTTCAACTCTTTAGAAAGATCGACTACTTTAACTAACAAGAAAACACGGAAGCATTATGACAAACTAGACGAGTACTCGTGCATAGCAACGGGATTTTATAGCGACAGATAGTTTATTGATAAAAAATGTTTATAGGTTATAGACGAAAAATAAGAAAAGTTTGAAGATTTGGGAATTAAACATAATGTTTTGAAACCCGGTTCGACCCAGGTGGTTCAATTGGTTGAACCGTTCCGGTCGAAAAAAGGGTTTGAAGCATCCCGGTTTGTGTTTTAATTGGTTGTATTTAATTTGGTAGATATGTTTTTAATTGGTTGTACAATGTGAATAAATCATTGTACTTTTAAGTAATGGATAATGTTTTGAAACCCGGTTCGACCCAGTTGGTTCAACCGGGTGAACCGTTTCGGTCGAAAAATTGGTCGATTTAAACCGGGTCAACTTGCTAGGTTGGGTCGAAAACGGGTCAAATCAAACTGGGTCAACCCGTGGGTTTGAAGCGTCTCGGGTCAACCCAATTTGTGTTTGAATTGGTTGTATTTAATTTGGTAGATATGCTTTAATTTGGTTGTACAATGTGAATAAATAATTGTACTTTTAAGTATTGGTGTGTTTTAATAAGAATATTAATTACATTTCACTTTCTATCTCATTTGACCATTGTTAAAAACTCAACATTTTACTTGAAAACTCAACATTTCACTTTTGACTATTTTTCTATTATAAGTAGTATAGATAAATAAAAGATTTAAAAAAAATTAAATTTTAATCGAATTTACCATATTACCCTCACTTACTACAAAACTTAAAAAATCATTTATTAGTAAATTAAGATTAAAATCATTATGCAAAAGGTGAAAAAAAGTGTGCTTTTTATGAACAATTACAAGGTCTTTAATGAAAAACCCGCTTCTCTCTGGTGACAAATGGCAATCTCCAAAAACCCTAACTTATCCCAAATCGTTGCTTAATTCTTGCTCTTGATCATTACCCTAATAACGATTGTGTTCTTGATTAATCTTTATTGATCGCTAACACTATTTTTATTGGGGTTAAGACGTGAGTCGGTTAGGGTTTCGATTTTCTTAGGGTTTTTAATCGCTGTTTTTGATTTTAGGGTTCTGATCTCTAATTACTTTCCTATTCGTCTGGTCATTCATGATGGAAGTCGGTTAGAGTGTTACAAGTGCGTATATATTCATGTCTTAACTCGTTTAAGGCAATCGATTAGAAGTGTGACGTTGTGCTTCTTGTTTATATTAGTTGCGATTCTATTTTCCTGTTTAGGGTTTCGTTTGGTTGTTGTTCTTTGATATGGATAAGGTGGGTGTTGGTACTGCGGATGAACTTAGTGCTTCTGGACTTTTAAGATCGTTTGAAGCGACGAACTCGGTGTCGTATGTGACTATGAGGAAGCATAAGAAATCTAATAGGAATGTTATTGATGAGCAACCTGTGGAGCCGATTCCACATGGTTCTGGTTGTTCACATGATTCAGATGTGGAGTCATCTCCTAAGAGTAAGCATGATTTTATTGAAACTTTGTTTGGCGTATCTCTTAAAACTCTAGAGGATATCGATGCTTTTGCTAAAGCTGTGGAAGCTGGTAACTATATGGATAATTTGGATGAGGATGTTGTTCAAAGGGTTCAGGTTGCGGTCGATGGTTTGTGGAAGGCTTTTAAAGCCTCTCCGTCTGGTCCTTTGGTTGATGAGGATGTTTGTGAAGGAGTTAACGTGTCTATTCCACGTAGAGTAGTAGAAAAGGTTAGTGCACGCCTTGAGCACACTTTATATGGCTACTTTATTGGGAAGAGAATGGCATTTCCGGTGGTTGATTATTTTGTTAGAAACAATTGGGCTAAGTATGGTTTGAAAAAGATAATGATGAATGCTAAAGGTTTTTTCTTTTTTAAATTTGATACTCAAGCTGGTTTAGAATCTGTTCTGGAAGATGGTCCTTGGATGATTCGTAACTCTCCAATCATCCTTAAGAAATGGTCTATTGGTACTAGCGTATGTAAGGAAGAGCTGACTCGCATTCCGATATGGGTTAAACTGCATGATGTGCCTATCCAAGTTTTTGAAGATGAGGGTATTAACTTGATTGCTTCATTTATTGGCAAACCTATTATGATGGATTCGTACACAAGCTCTATGTGTAAGGATTCTTGGGGTAGAAGCAGTTTTGCTCGGTGTTTGATTGAAGTGGGTTCAGCTGATGAGCTCGTGGATGTTATCACTATTTGTCACAACCCACAATTTCAGTTCATTTTTCCAAACTTCGACATTCTACTATTCACAAATTACTATTCATCGATCACTATTCATCGTTTTACTATTCATCATTTTTGAGGTCAATTTGACATTCCGAGACACATTCAGAAATTTTACTATTCACTTGACACTATTCATTTCCGAGAGGAAACCACTATTCACGTGCATTACTCATGTCATCGTAAATTTAGTTTACGAGTGTTCAAATTCGCGTAACCGTATTGGTTCAGGAGCGAATTCATGCATTGTTATCAGGGACATTTCATACGGACTAGAAATAGTCTGCACATCATCATTAGGGCACTTGCATACTATTCCACTCGTAGGATAACTAAATTTATACTTTTGGTATAATTAACGATTTACGTATGTTTATTTTTGAATAAACGCTAATACGCGAACTATAAATGTGTCTAACATGTCCGACACTCTCGACTATGATCCCAATATATTTTTATACTCATTTCTATAATATAAAAACTATAATATTAATTTACCCGGTATGTTGGAAATTTATTTATTACGTATCGTACGTTTAACTTAATAACGACGGTTTTCACCAAAATTAAACAATAATTACCCAAACTCTCCGTACTTGTACCCGACATATTTTTACAATTTTTACGACTTTATTACGTCCCAAATAACTTCAATAAAATTTATTTCTAACAAACCCGGTACCCTATTAAACCTAAAACTAACTTAACTAAATAATACTAACACTAACCTTTTAATTAAACCCAAGACAAACCCCCCCCCCCCCCTTTTTCCTCCTTTAGGACCGGCCAACCCCCCCCCCCCCCCCCCCCAAGGTCCTAATACATTGCAACTACACCAACCCTCTTAATTACTCACCAAACTATTGTCTCTTAGTATATATTAAACTTTTTTTCACTCATTTATCACAAAATCATTTTTTACAAGGCAAGCAAACTCTTTTCTCTCATTTCTCTTAAGGGTGGATCGAACTAGGGTGTTCAAGGAGCAAGGAGAACAAATTTTACAAGATCTTGTCATAAACTTGTTTATATAATCATCCTTGTTAGAGTTTTGAAATAAAAACTCAAGGATTAGTAGGTTTTTCATCATCTAAACTCTCTAAACCATCAAGTAAGTAAACAAACTCATTTTTATGATTTTTACAAGTTATTATTATGTTTATATACTTTTCTTACAAGATCTCATACATGCATTAACTTATACCACTCCATTTTTGTACATATGTAACTTTCAAGCCCTAGAAATGGACACATAAGAAACCCTTGTTAGACCTAGTGGATTGATGATGTTTAAGGACCCATGACACCCTAAGAAGGTGTATGGTAGGATTAGATTAGCTTTGTGGTGTTTGAAAGTGGTTTGATGGAGGATGGAACTAGTTTGGAGACTTGAAAATGGTTTTTGAAACTTTTGATATACCTACTGTCCCTATTTTAATTTCGTAGGAAAATCAGTAGATGGTGACTAAGTTTTGACCAAAGATTTAGAAAATACATTCAAAAACGAAACTTTAGGCGAAAGAACGGATTAAAACGAGCTTATAACGAAGGAGATATGATTTTTGCAAATTTAACGACGAAAACTATTTTTGTAAAAACTGCTTGCTGTTTGGCAGATTTCGCCGTGCAATTAGAGGTATTAAACGTAACCTAGAGGAGCCGAGTTATCAAAAATACACTAGTATATACAAAGACGAATCCGTGGACATAAAGAACAAGGAAAACGAGCCTAAAACGACCAAGTTATACCCATTTTAACGTCGTCAAAACTATATATATATATAGTCACAAATAAAAATAATAACGTACGTACTAAACGGTATATTTTCTAGAAAATATTACTAAGGACTATTTTCTTATCAAATGAATACGTATGACCTAAGAGAATACTTATACGACTTAACGACGTATTTCAAGGTTTTCAATACAAGGAACTTAACGCTAACACTTTCTTACGAGATAACACGACAAGTTATATACTCCTATATATGGATTTATTTTCCTAAGTATGGAAACTATTTTACTATGACGATAACTAGTATTTCTAAATTACGAGTGGTATAGGTATCATGTGCATGTGCATTCACTACATTACGGCTTGATCTTAATTAGATCGCGATTATTCATTTAGGTTGCGGCTAGTGTACGCGCCTCATTGTCCCGACTACTCTTACATCATTGTACCATCTTTGTACCATCACTTCAAGGTGAGTTTCATAGCCCCGTTTTAAATTCTATATTTTGATTTCAAATCCCACGGGGGAGAATACATTGCATTACTTATTTTCGTGTACATGCCTAAGTATAAAATTCATACATTGCTTAAGTTGCCTTATTTACCACGTCTTGACAAGTCCCCTTTATTATTTCATGAACCGTTAATTAAGTTCCAAGCGAGTGTGAGTGAATAGATCTATTGAGGGTGACTCCTCCATCTGTGTTTGGGTTGCTCCAACAGTATTACAGATGCATTTCATATCTTTATTATTAGAGTGTCTGGTTAACACTCATTGTGGCCAAGTAACGTCTAGCTTCGGGGTCATGAGCTTAAGAGCCAATGTATATATTTTTCCGGACATCCTATTTCTTGACTTTACTTATGGCATATGTACACTAGATTTTACTTATAAACCTATGATTATTCACCAACTTTATGTTGACCGTTTTTCGCAATGTATTTCTCAGGTAACTAAGGCATATTCTCATGGCATTGCATGGAGTCACTTTGTGTAACAAGGATGATATGGCTCATTCGGACTTTCTTGCACTTATGTTCAAATGTCGTTTGATTGTACTAAACTTGTTTCCGTAAACTTTTCCAACTTTTGGGACCTATGTCTTTATAACTCTGATTATATTTTGAATGAATCAAACGACGAATTTTAAAACGACACTTTAGGTCGTTCAATATTTCCTTGCTTGTGTGCTATGATCCGTTACACCCTCAGGTATTCCATTCCGCTGCCATTCAGGTATTTTGGGGGTGTGACAGATTGGTACCAGAGCTACGGTTATAGCGAACTAGGTTGCATCATGGACCCTAGACTATAACCACACCATCATAGCATATCATCATTTCATCATAAGTGCATATTTACTTATTTCAGGTGATTTCATTGTTACGAGTTATTTATTTATATTTCACCTTGATTATCACAGAGACATGTCTTCGAATCCCAACACTGTCGTACTTTACACTATATCAGACTCTGATGATGAGGGCTCTGTGTCCTCCACTGCTGTTTCACCACTTGTTTCTCCTACACCTGAGTTGCCACTTTTGGCGTCAGATGATGATACTGAGCCTTTCGAGGAGGAGGAGACGGCTCCTACTCCCCATGTCCATCCTACTGTACCTACTGACATACCATCATCTCCTACTACTACTACTATCCATTCAGAGCCGAGACTTATGTTTCCTAGGGATAAGACTATCCAGACTGCTAGGAAGAGAGTTCGTTATGCTACATCTACTTATAGGAGTCTCCCTAGTCCTACTGTGCCTACACCACCACCACCAGCCATACCCACTACCACTCCTATAGCTACCTCACTCTTGCCGCTCAGGAAGCGCGCAAGGCTTACCACTCCAGATTCACCTATTACCGAGACTGCTGACCTTTCACCACCACCAGTGTACCACATAGGTGAGAGTTCTAGAGCGGCTGCAGCTAGGGATCCTACAGCCGTTACACTAGAGGATCAGTTTGATGCTCAGCAGGAGCAAGTTGATAGCTTGGGGTATAGAGTTGATGAGATTATCACCACTCGACTTGAGACTGTCGAGGAGCAGGTTGAGGATTTGATTCAGGGTAGGGTTAGTATTGATGTGTCTTACCATGGAATCGAGGCACGACAGTTGAGGCACCAGGAGGAGATTGAGCTACTTAGGGATGAGTTACCTGAGATTCGAGATAGAGCTCAGGCGACACAGGAGACCCAGTGGGAGCAGGTAGACCAGTTGACATTGCTTCGAGAGAGGGTAGTTGTTTTGGAGCGTAGGGATGCTTCTTCTCAGTTACGACTTGAGCATCTTGAGGAGATCGTGGTTGCGATGGATCGTGAGATTCGCCGCTTGAGGGGAGAGCCTGGACCATCTAGAGCACCGGGAGGAGCCTAGACGTAGACTGGTATTATATTAGCTTGTATTATTTTCCTAGTCCCGGGGTGTGGGACATAGTTCAAGAACTTGTAGTCTTTTGGTTGTTGTACAAACAAATATATCAAGTGCGACTCTACTATGTTGGAAATGTTGTGCTATATATTATATCGGTCCATGTAGGCCGAAATTTTCATGTATTATATTCATGTGTTGTGATTATATTTATGATGTTTCGTGGTTGCTCTTTATTATTATCGTATTTATACAGGTTGTGGTTGTATATATACATGTCGTGGTTGTATCTAGACAGATTGTGGTTGTATTCGTACATGTCGTGGTTGTATTTATACTTGTTGTGGTTGTATATTTATACATGTTGTGGGTGTATATCTTTGGTTCGATGACTATTTCTATTATGATTTCTCTCATGGTTATTTCCATTGTGATTTATCAGAAATATGGCACCAAGGAAGAGTAAGACTGCACCAGAAACCCCCACTATGACTCAAGCCGCTATCCGCAAGTTGGTCAGGGATAGTATTGCAGAAGCTCTGGAGGTTGAGAGAGCTGAGGTTGCTGCTAGGGCTGCTGAGACTGCTTCTAATACAGGAACAGTTGAACCAACCGCTACTAAGCGGGAATGTACATGGAAAGATTTCAAGATTAGTGATCCTATCAAGTTTAAGGGCACTGAAGGAGCGGTTGCTTTGATCCGCTGGTTTGAAAAGACTGAGAATGTATTTCTCATGTGCGGATGCCCGGATGTCAGCAAGGTAAAATTTGCTACAGGTATGCTTCTTGATGACGCTATGTCTTGGTGGAATTCGTATGCTCAGCCGATTGGCATGGAGAATGCTTACAAGCTCACTTGGGAGGAATTCAAGAAACTGATGTCTAAGAAGTTTTGCCCTCGTACTGAGATACAGAAATTGGAAACAGAATTCTATGGGCTTGTAACTAAAGGTGATGACGTCGAGACCTACTTTAGGAGGTTTCAGGAGTTGGCTGCACTATGTCCAACTATGGTTCCCGATGATGAGAAAAAGATGGAAAACTTTGTTGGTGGATTGCCCGAAAGTGTTCGAGGAGATGTGATTTCTTTTGACCCTCAATCAATGGAAGAGGCTATTCGTATAACTCAGAAACTCATGGTTCAAGTGGTAAAAGGAAAATCTACTGTCAACAACAATAACCGTTCAAACAACACCAACTACAACAACACTCGAAACAACAACAACTATAACAACAATCGGAACCGCAACTATCCCAATAACCGAAACAACAATCCAAACAATAATAACAACAACAAGAGAAGGTTTGATTACAACCAAGGTGGTAATGCTGTTCAGCCGCCACCTAAGAGGCAAGAAGTGGCAAAGGCCTATGCTGCGGGACCGACTGATAGGAAAGGTTACACTGGTAACCTACCTAAATGTGAAAGGTGTCAGAAGCATCATAACCCAGGTCGTTGTCCAGATTTGTGTGGCAATTGCAAGAAGCTTGGTCACCACATCAAAGATTGTAGACTTCCAATCGTGGGTGACAATCAGAAACCACCAGTAACATGTTATGGTTGCGGAGAAATTGGACACTTTAAGAGTGATTGTCCAAAGAAGGGGAAGAATCAAGGAACTGGAAATCAAGATGGAAGGGCTCGAGGAAGAGCTTATGTTATGGGAGGAGACGATGTCAAAGAAGACCCGAATGTTGTTGCGGGTACGTTCCTCGTTAATAATCGTTATGCATCCATTTTATTTGATTCAGGAGCGGATAGAAGTTTTGTTTCTATTGCATTTTCACCTTTACTTAACATAGAACCGACCCCATTAGACATTTCCTATATCGTTGAATTAGCCGATGGGTCTTTAGTTAACACCAACACCATTGTTCGTGGTTGCACTATAAATTTCCTAAACCATCCATTCAATATAGACCTTATGCCCGTAGAACTTGGAAGTTTCGACGTTGTTATCGGCATGGATTGGTTATCTCGGCATCGAGCGAGAATTATTTGTGATGAGAAAGTTGTTCACCTTCCTTTTAACGGTGAAACTTTGGTTGTTCGCGGAGAGCGAAGTGGAACTAGACTCAGTATTATATCGTGCATTAAAACCGAGAAGTACATAAAGAAAGGTTGTTATGCATTCTTGGCTCACATCACGGATAAGAAGTCGGATGAGAAACGACTTGAAGATGTGCCGATTGTTAAGGAATTTCAAGAGGTTTTTCCGGAAGAATTGCCAGGACTTCCGCCTACACGCCAAGTTGAGTTTCAAATTGAATTAGTGCCAGGAGCTGCACCGATTGCGCGAGCACCGTATAGACTTGCACCTTCGGAAATGCAAGAATTGTCGAATCAACTACAAGAACTTTTGGACAAAGGATTCATTAGACCGAGTTCCTCGCTTTGGGGAGCGCCGGTTTTGTTTGTGAAGAAGAAGGACGGAACTTTCAGAATGTGCATCGACTATCGTGAGCTGAACAAGTTAACGGTGAAGAACCGTTATCCACTCCCCAGAATCGACGACTTGTTCGACCAGTTACAAGGTTCTAGTTTTTATTCCAAGATTGATTTAAGATCCGGTTACCATCAACTTAAGGTTCGGGAAGAGGATATCTCGAAGACGGCATTTAGAACACGCTATGGTCATTATGAGTTTCAAGTGATGCCTTTTGGATTAACTAACGCACCTGCGGTATTTATGGATCTCATGAATAGGGTGTGCAAACCGTATCTTGATAAGTTTGTGATCGTATTCATTGACGATGTCTTGATTTATTCCAAGAGTAAGGAAGATCACGAAGAACATCTCAGAACAATCCTGGAACTACTCAAGAAGGAGCAATTGTATGCCAAATTTTCTAAGTGTGATTTTTGGATACGAAGAGTTCAATTTCTTGGCCATGTTATTGATAGCCAAGGATTACAAGTCGACCCGGCAAAGATCGAGGCAGTTAAGGATTGGGCTACGCCCAAGTTTCCTATGGAAATTCGTCAATTCCTAGGACTTGCCGGATATTACAGCAGATTTATCGAAGGGTTTTCTAAGATAGCGAAGTCATTGACAAAGCTGACACAAAAGAATGAAAAGTACGAGTGGGGAGAAAAACAAGAGTCCGCATTTCAATTACTGAAACAAAAGCTTTGTAGCGCACCGATTTTGTCACTACCTGAAGGTATTGAGAACTTTGTGGTATATTGCGATGCTTCGCATCAAGGACTTGGAGCTGTGCTAATGCAAAACGAGAAGGTGATAGCTTATGCATCTAGGCAGCTTAAGATACACGAGAAGAATTACACTACGCACGACTTGGAGTTGGGTGCGGTAGTTTTTGCACTCAAGATTTGGAGACACTACCTTTATGGTACTAAGTGTGTAATTTTTACCGACCACAAGAGCTTACAGCATATACTTGATCAGAAGGAACTCAACATGAGACAACGTCGTTGGCTAGAATTGTTGAGTGATTACGATTGTGAAATCCGATATCACCCAGGAAAAGCGAATGTTGTAGCAGATGCACTTAGCCGAAAAGAACGACTCAAACCTTTGAGAGTTAGGTCGTTGGGAATGACTATCATTTCGCCACTACCATCAAAAATTTTAGAAGCTCATATTGAGGCTCTCAAAGAAGAAAACCGACCACATGAGAAAATTTATGGTATGCCAGAAAGCGATAATGGCTTTGTAAAGAGATCAGACGGAGTGTTATGCTTCAAGGACCGAAGTTGGATACCACTCTATGGTGGAGTGCGAGAATTGATTATGCATGAATCACACAAGTCGAAGTACTCTATTCATCCAGGTTCTGATAAGATGTATCAGGATCTCAAAAAGCTTTATTGGTGGCCGAACATGAAAGCAGAAATAGCTACGTACGTCAGCAAATGTCTTACTTGTGCTAAAGTGAAAGCCGAGTACCAGAAACCGTCAGGGTTACTTCAACAGCCAGAAATTCCACAATGGAAGTGGGAATGTATTGCTATGGACTTTGTCACTAAACTTCCAAAGACGTCAGGAGGTTTCGATGCTATTTGGGTAATCATTGATCGACTTACCAAATCAGCACATTTCATACCCATTAGAGAGACTTATTCTATGGAACAACTTGCTAGACTTTATGTCAAGGAAATCGTCTCAAGACACGGTGCACCAGTTTCCATCATTTCCGACAGAGATAGTCGTTTTACTTCAAACTTTTGGCGGTCATTGCAAGATTCTTTTGGATCTAAGTTAGACATGAGCACTGCTTACCATCCTCAGACCGATGGTCAGAGCGAGAGAACTATTCAGACACTTGAGGACATGCTTAGAGCATGTGTGATTGACTTTGGAAATGGTTGGGCTAACCATTTGCCGTTGATCGAATTTTCCTACAACAACAGCTACCATTCGAGCATTAAGGCTGCACCATTCGAGGCACTTTATGGTCGTAAGTGTCGATCTCCAGTTTGTTGGGCCGAAGTCGGTGAAGTACAATGTACTGGCCCGGAGATGGTACAAGAAACAACAGAAAAGATAATTCAGATTCGAGAGAGACTCGAAACTGCTAGAAGTCGACAGAAAAGCTACGCAGATGTTCGACGCAAACCATTGGAATTCCAGATCGGAGACAAAGTCATGTTGAAAGTCTCGCCTTGGAAGGGCGTGATACGATTTGGAAAACGCGGGAAATTGAACCCGAGATACATTGGACCATTCAAGATCCTGGAGAGGATTGGTCCGGTTGCTTACAAGCTTGAACTTCCATCAGAACTTAGCAACGTACACAACACGTTTCATGTTTCGAACCTCAAGAAATGTCTATCGGACGAGTCTGCCATTATACCATTAGAAGAAATACAACTCGATGACAAGCTTAACTTTGTGGAAGAACCAGTTGAAATAATGGATCGCGAGATCAAACAGTTGAAACAAAGTCGAATTCCGATCGTGAAGGTTCGTTGGAATTCTCGAAGAGGACCCGAGTTTACTTGGGAACGAGAAGACCAAATGCGACGCAAGTATCCACAACTTTTCACCGAGCCTAGTACCGAGACCAACACTAACTGAATTCAGGGACTGAATTCCTTTTTGGATGGGCGACTGTCACAACCCACAATTTCAGGTCATTTTTCCAAACTTCGACATTCTACTATTCACAAATTACTATTCATCGTTTTACTATTCATCATTTTTGAGGTCAATTTGACATTCCGAGACACATTCAGAAATTTTACTATTCACTTGACACTATTCATTCCGAGAGGAAACCACTATTCACGTGCATTACTCATGTCATCGTAAATTTAGTTTACGAGTGTTCAAATTCGCGTAACCGTATTGGTTCAGGAGCGAATTCATGCATTGTTATCAGGGACATTTCATACGGACTAGAAATAGTCTGCACATCATCATTAGGGCACTTGCATACTATTCCACTCGTAGGATAACTAAATTTATACTTTTGGTATAATTAACGATTTACGTATGTTTATTTTTGAATAAACGCTAATACGCGAACTATAAATGTGTCTAACATGTCCGACACTCCCGACTATGATCCCAATATATTTTTATACTCATTTCTATAATATAAAAACTATAATATTAATTTACCCGGTATGTTGGAAATTTATTTATTACGTATCGTACGTTTAACTTAATAACGACGGTTTTCACCAAAATTAAACAATAATTACCCAAACTCTCCGTACTTGTACCAGACATATTTTTACAATTTTTACGACTTTATTACGTCCCGAATAACTTCAATAAAATTTATTTCTAACAAACCCGGTACCCTATTAAACCTAAAACTAACTTAACTACATAATACTAACACTAACCTTTTAATTAAACCCAAGACAACCCCCCCCCCCCTTTTTCCTCCTTTAGGACCGGCCAACCCCCCCCCCCCCCCCCCAAGGTCCTAATACATTGCAACTACACCAACCCTCTTAATTACTCACCAAACTATTGTCTCTTAGTATATATTAAACTTTTTTTCACTCATTTATCACAAAATCATTTTTTACAAGGCAAGCAAACTCTTTTCTCTCATTTCTCTTAAGGGTGGATTGAACTAGGGTGTTCAAGGAGCAAGGAGAACAAATTTTACAAGATCTTCTCATAAACTTGTTTATATAATCATCCTTGTTAGAGTTTTGAAATAAAAACTCAAGGATTAGTAGGTTTTTCATCATCTAAACTCTCTAAACCATCAAGTAAGTAAACAAACTCATTTTTATGATTTTTACAAGTTATTATTATGTTTATATACTTTTCTTACAAGATCTCATACATGCATTAACTTATACCACTCCATTTTTGTACATATGTAACTTTCAAGCCCTAGAAATGGACACATAAGAAACCCTTGTTAGACCTAGTGGATTGATGATGTTTAAGGACCCATGACACCCTAAGAAGGTGTATGGTAGGATTAGATTAGCTTTGTGGTGTTTGAAAGTGGTTTGATGGAGGATGGAACTAGTTTGGAGACTTGAAAATGGTTTTTGAAACTTTTGATATACCTACTGTCCCTATTTTAATTTCGTGGGAAAATCAGTAGATGGTGACTAAGTTTTGACCAAAGATTTAGAAAATACATTCAAAAACGAAACTTTAGGCGAAAGAACGGATTAAAACGAGCTTATAACGAAGGAGATATGATTTTTGCAAATTTAACGACGAAAACTATTTTTGTAAAAACTGCTTGCTGTTTGGCAGATTTCGCCATGCAATTAGAGGTATTAAACGTAACCTAGAGGAGCCGAGTTATCAAAAATACACTAGTATATACAAAGACGAATCCGTGGACATAAAGAACAAGGAAAACGAGCCTAAAACGACCAAGTTATACCCATTTTAACGTCGTCAAAACTATATATATATATATATATAGTCACAAATAAAAATAATAGCGTACGTACTAAACGGTATATTTTCTAGAAAATATTACTAAGGACTATTTTCTTATCAAATGAATACGTATGACCTAAGAGAATACTTATACGACTTAACGACGTATTTCAAGGTTTTCAATACAAGGAACTTAACGCTAACACTTTCTTACGAGATAACACGACAAGTTATATACTCCTATATATGGATTTATTTTCCTAAGTATGGAAACTATTTTACTATGACGATAACTAGTATTTCTAAATTACGAGTGGTATAGGTATCATGTGCATGTGCATTCACTACATTACGGCTTGATCTTAATTAGATCGCGATTATTCATTTAGGTTGCGGCTAGTGTACGCGCCTCATTGTCCCGACTACTCTTACATCATTGTACCATCTTTGTACCATCACTTCGAGGTGAGTTTCATAGCCCCGTTTTAAATTCTATATTTTGATTTCAAATCCCACGGGGGAGAATACATTGCATTACTTATTTTCGTGTACATGCCTAAGTATAAAATTCATACATTGCTTAAGTTGCCTTATTTACCACGTCTTGACAAGTCCCCTTTATTATTTCATGAACCGTTAATTAATTTCCAAGCGAGTGTGAGTGAATAGATCTATTGAGGGTGACTCCTCCATCTGTGTTTGGGTTGCTCCAACAGTATTACAGATGCATTTCATATCTTTATTATTAGAGTGTCTGGTAAACACTCATTGAGGCCAAGTAACGTCTAGCTTCGGGGTCATGAGCTTAAGAGCCAATGTATATATTTTTCCGGACATCCTATTTCTTGACTTTACTTATGGCATATGTACACTAGATTTTACTTATAAACCTATGATTATTCACCAACTTTATGTTGACCGTTTTTTGCAATGTATTTCTCAGGTAACTAAGGCATATTCTCATGGCATTGCATGGAGTCACTTTGTGTAACAAGGATGATATGGCTCATTCGGACTTTCTTGCACTTATGTTCAAATGTCGTTTGATTGTACTAAACTTGTTTCCGTAAACTTTTCCAACTTTTGGGACCTATGTCTTTATAACTCTGATTATATTTTGAATGAATCAAACGACGAATTTTAAAACGACACTTTAGGTCGTTCAATATTTCCTTGCTTGTGTGCTATGATCCGTTACACCCTCAGGTATTCCATTCCGCTGCCATTCAGGTATTTTGGGGGTGTGACACTATTGGTGTCCCCTCTCTTACAGGGGATGGGTTTTCTAATGAATCTATCCGAGTTGAATATGAATGGAGGCCTCCTAGGTGCATTTCATGTAAGATTTTTGGGCACATCCATGAGAATTGTCCTAAAAAAGAAATTACTCCTCCAGTTGTTACTACTCATAATGAGGTTCCTCTTGCTGCTATGCTTGCTAATGATGGTTTCCAAAAGGTGAGTCGTAAGAAGAGAAAAGGTAAAGGTCAGTCTGGTTTAGGGAGTCAGGTTGGTACGTCTGTTAAGCAGACTATCAAGTATGAGCCTAAGAAGGCTCCTAGTGAACCCAAGAAGGGAGCTACTTATAATGTGCCTACTTCGTCATCTAAGTTGAAGTCTAAAGGTCCCTCCTCTAATGGAGGTGAAGTGTCTACATCCAATCCTTATGTTGCTCTAGCTACTGAAGTAGATGGTGATGATGATTGTGTGGATAACGTGTATGATGAATCAGCTAATTTACTCCCTAACTTTGCAATAGGTGGAAGTTCATCTTTCACGGATGCTGCCGGTTAGCTTTGATTAGTTTCTGTTTCTTATTCTAGGTTCTTCTTGATTCTAGAGTTGTCAAGAGCTTTTGGCATGTCATAAGCTCTAGGTAGTTTGTTTATCAAGCTGTTTTAGCTTGAGGTTAATGTGGTACTTCAGCCACATTCCATTTGTACTTTAACGTTTTGGTTTTAATACATTTACCAGGGTGCAGGATTACTCCCCTTTACCCAAAAAAATTACAAGGTCTTTAACCATGAACGAACCCACTTGAGTGCCTGAAATATAGAAGGGGCCAAACTATTTTTGGTTAAGAAACATAAATGGCTAATTATCTAAAAAGTATCAAAGTTGACACTTTTTTCTTTTGTATGCATTCAACTTTTAATTTTTCTATTATATGCAAATTCTTTCTTTTTTTCTTATTGTATGCATCTGACTTTCTTAATTTTCATATTGTATGCATATATCTGACGTGGCATAATTTAATCAAGAGTTAATTACATAAATTTACATGAATCGTCCCTATAGCTCTAAAAAATTACACCTTTCATCCTTGAGTTAATTACATAATCATCCCTGTGGCTCTAAAAATTTACACCAATCGTCCTTGTGGCCATTCGTCCTTGAGTTAATTACATAAATCATCCTCGTTGCTCTCAAAATTTACACCAATCGTATTTGTGGCTAGAAATAATTAAAATTGCACATAGGCGAGGCTCGAACTCGGGTCTGCTGCCTTACAAACAAACCACTTACCATTGGACCAAGCGTCTAGTGGTGTTGTACATTCTTTCTTTTATCATTATCTTCTTATTGATCGATAAAAACTTGCAACGCGGGTTACATTTTTATACGTGATCGAGTTGCAAATTTTTATACGTGATATATATAAAGATTTGCAACTTGGTCCATATTTTTATACGTGATCGACTAGCAAATTTTTATATGTGGTCGATAAAAGGTTGCAACTCGGGCCACATTTTTATACTTGATCGAGTTGCAAATTTTTTTACGTGATCGATATACAAATGTGGGCCGAGTTGCAAAATATTTTATGAAGCCCTGAGGATCACGTATACGGATCCTCAGGGCTTCATAAAAACGTATACGTCATCAATCACGTTTTTGCTTCAATAAAAATGTATACGGATCCCGGGGCTTTATAAAAACGTATACGTGATCGATCATGTTTTTGCTTTGATAAAATGTAAACGTGATCGATACTCTCGAGGCTTCATAAAAACGTATCCGTGATCGATCACGTTTTTGCTTCGGTAAAAACGTATACGTGATTGATCACATTTTTGCTTCGATAAAAATGTATACGTGATCTGGCCACATTTTGCATCAATAAAAACGTTTTTGGTGTTATATATTTATAAAAGTTTGCAAACAATTTTTTTTTATAAAATGAACCCATAGAAATGTGAAAAGAGATTTTTTTTTTTTTTTTTTTTTTTTTTTTTTTTTTTTTTTTTTTTAAATTGTTTTGTACTTCGATAAAAAAATTTTGCTTCGATAAAAAATTGCAACTGGATCACGTATAAAAATGTGGTCCGAGTTGCAAATTTTTATCGATCACACATAAAAATTACAACTCGATCACGTATAAAAATGTACCCTGGGTTGCAAATTATTATTGATCAAGTGTAAAAATGTGTATGTGATCGTTAAAAACTTCATCGAAGCAAAAAATGATCGATCACATATACGGACCTCGGAGCTTTATAAAAACGTATACGTGATTGATCAAAAGATTGGATAAAAATGTGAAACAAAAATAATCATCCAAAAAGATCGAATAAAATGATTAAAGAATGAGTGTATAACACCACTGGACGCTTGGTCCAATGATAAGTTGTTCGTTTGTAAGGCAGCAAACCTGAGTTCGAGCCTTGCCTATGTGCAATTTTAATTATTTCTAGCCACAAGGACGACTCGTGTAAATTTTTAGAGCCACGAGGACGATTTATGTAATTAACTCAAGGACGAATTGCCACAAGAACGATTGGTGTAAATTTTTAGAGCCACAGGGACGATTTATGTAATTAACTCAAGGACGAATTGTGTAATTTTTTTAGAGCCACAGGGACTATTTATGTAAATTTATGTAATCTTACTCATTTATAAATGATTTAGGATGTTCTAAATATAGTAGTCTTAAAATTTTAAGGCCAAAAACATTTCTATAAAAAGGAAGTTACTTTCGCTAAGCATAAAAATTTAGCATACACATAATTCGTGTCTTAAATTCTCATACTTGTAACGTCCTCCAATATTGATGTAACAACCTATTAAAAACTTGTAACATCCCATTAAAATCAAGCCTTGCTCCAACCTTAAGTATATATACTGCATATGAGCCTATCACACACCAAACACATAAAAAAACACACAGAACTCACTGACATGTTCTCTCAGTCTCTCGGCTCACTTACTTTCGCCACCACCGTCATCGTCGCCACCACAAGACCCCTCCACCACCGGACCCCCCTGAAAAACATTTACTCGCCATAAAAATAGTCATCAGGTACCCGTCACCGCATTGTGTGAGTACCATTCTAGTTAACTCTTGATTAACTCATGTCACGAAAGATATCTATACTACTTATAAAGCATATTGCACATTCTCTCCTATTAATTTTTTAAGATTTACACATTTAGATTTTAAGTAAATACACCTATCAAAGCACTATGTACAATTATCTTTTGCACAACTACACACATAACGTCATTAATACCATTAATGTAATCATTAAAGCACCCCTTAAGTAAAAAATACAAATTATTAAACACATTGTACAAACCAACCATGCATCACAAACTGATTTTCAATAGTCTCAGCTTTTTCATCTTCGACTTATTGATTCAGTCGTCCTAGAAAATGTTGTTCCAGCTCCACTTCTTTTCTTTGCTGACTTTTATGATTTGTGATTGTGTATGGATGCCACAAGCCCACAACATATTCTTCATTTATTGTTTTTGTTTATTCTAAATGAAACAATCCATCATGTTCTCTATAGAACCGTAGAAATCGCAAGCTACGTTATGCTTTGTTCATTACAAGAATATTTAACTATATAATCTCAGCTTTTGCATCATTCCAAAACCCTTCACTGATCTTTGGAGAAAAAAAAACTCGAGACCACCTACCTGGTTCGCGAGTCACAAACAAGATTCAAACGAGTTGTTGTTCTTCCTTTTCGTGGGCCAAAGATAAGAAATACAAGGGTGCTTATTGTGTTTGTATTTCGATTTGAAGACAAGAAACGAGAATCACCAAAGACGAGTTTGTATTTGTCGTTTGGAGTAGAGAACGCAGGGATTATGGTGGCTCGGATTTTCGATGTTAAAGTTTAGTGAAGATGAGATTGTGACTTTTGTGAGTTTATTAGATTAAAATGAGCGAAAGGAGATAAGAGGTGGCTGGTGAATAAGAGAAGTAGGGCAACATTTGTCTTATATCATTTTAGGATTAATTGTAATAGTTGGGTCGGGTATTAATGTTTGTTAAGATAAAATTTATATTGGGCCGAGTACTAACAAAGAAATAAAGTGGGCTTACTTACAGTTTTAAGTTTTGACCGAGTATTACGAGTTGCGTTGGGTATTAGCCAAATCATTTTTTGAATTGTCAATTATTGTTTAGGTTACGATTATATGTTAGTACACTAATATTTTTATATGAAATAGTATGCAATTGCTTAAAGATATTACAACAATTTTTTTTCTATAAAGTTATAATCACGGTAAACATATAATAACAATAAAATTGTTTGCCAACAATTTTAATTTCAGGGTACCCGCCGCCGCAACGCGTGGATACCCTGCTAGTATGTATACAATAAGAAAATTAAGAAAGTCAGTACAATAGGAAAATTCAAAAAAAAAAAAAAAAAAAAAAAAAAAAAAAAAAAAAAAAAATTGCTAGAAAATTAAAAGTTAGATGTCTACAAAACGAAAAAGTGTTAACTTTGATAACTTTTTAGATAATTAGCCCAAATATAAATTCTTCACAAGAAGTAACTAGTTGGCACTTATAAAACTTTTGTGCTATTTTAATTTTCTATGATGCGTTCTAAAAAAACATTTCCACAGGATGAATTGCAAGTTGCCTTTAACCTTTCTTTTGTTACAAACAAAATCATGTAAAAGTTTATTATGAATCAAAACATGTCATTTAATTTCCATATAACAAAAGGAACGGTTCCCCTCTTTATGTCAACATCCATACACAAAAAGTTAACAGCATCGAATCAAAATTTATGTGCAAACCATACAAATATGTATTCTTATTTAAAGTCAAGCACTAAGACACAACTGTTAAGTAACTAATAAAGAAACGAAAAATATAAAACAATTAAATGAAAAGTACCTGAATTTTCTAAGAAAATATGCTTTACGTAGTTGAGAGCGACAGTGAAGAAATAAAAAAAGAATTTCGTTGAAATTCAAGAAAAGATATACATATTACACAATATAAACACTTGATACTGGACCGGGCTTAATATTGGGCTCCATACCCATTAACATATTATACTATCTAATATTGGGCACCATCTTCTTTTGTTTGCCATGCATTTTTCCTTTTTACTGATTTACAGTACCTATATTATCACGTTACGATTAAATAGAATTTAAAAACCACCATTCTTTTCAAAGGTTATATGGATCATGTGCATGGCAGCATGGGGATTGGGAAAGCCGTTAATGTCACAAGTTTCTATGCACTTACATTGTTATTCTTTTCTCGTAACAGAAATTTAGATATCCAAGTTGCAATATGAATATGAAACACGACTAAGATTTCCTTATGTTCATGATATATAATTTTAACTTCTTAGTACAGTAGATTATTGAACATTTACAACTTCATTTTATCAATGGCCGTAATCAAACTAAGCCTACATTATACTAATGTACATCTCCATAATCAACACTTCACCAACACTATGATCCCGACTAATTTGAGTTCGAGGTTCCTAAGAAATGCTCGATCGTTTCCATTGACATGCACATTATCAACTACTAGTGAACCAATAGACGCAAAAATTAGCACCATACGTGAAAAATGGAAGAAGATTCACGGTCAAGACAATTGGGTTGGTATGGCTGACACTATGGATCCACTCTTACGTTCCGAGCTGATTCGTTATGGAGAAATGGCTGAAGCATGTTACGAAGCCTTTGATAGCGACCCATATTCAAAGTATTGTGGAAGTTGTAAGGTTCCACCCAAGACCTTTTTCCAAGATCTTGGGATGAATCATCATAAGGGATACGAGATCACAAGCTATATTTACTCAAGCAACACGAGTAATCTGATTCCTAAATTTTTCACAAAGTACATACGGCCAAATGGGCCATGGAATCCAATGGTGAATTGGATGGGCTATGCTGCAGTTTCAAATGATGAAACCACTGCACGTTTGGGACGACGAGACATCATCATAGCATGGCGTGGGACTGTCACGAACTTGGAATGGATAATGGATCTCATGGACTTCCTGAAGCCTGTTTCGGCTCAAAAGTTGGCTAGCGAAGACCCAAACATCAAAGTCATGGCCGGGTTTCTGCATATTTATACAGATAAAGATCAAAGCTGCAAGTATTCAAAGTTCTCCGCCCGTGAACAAGTACTACCTTTACACTGTTTATATTATTCACATTATCATTCTTATAAACTTTGTGTCACAGTATTTATCATTATGATTAACGAATGAGATTGGTCAGCTAAATAACCAATTTATAAATATGGATTTATAATTCATATATTAGTATATAGTTTAACTTATTATTGTAACTCTACCCACAGCTGTTGGCTGAATTAACGAGACTAGCGAAGATATATGGGCCAAAAGAGGAGGAAATTAGCATCACGATAACTGGTCATAGTTTGGGGAGTGCGCTCGCAATTTTAAGTGCTTATGACATAGCAGAATCCAATCTGGATAAACTAGACAACATGCAAAAATTCCATATATCGATATTCTCATTTTCTGGACCAAGGGTTGGCAACACAAGGTTTCGAAAGAGAGTGGAAGAGTTAGGAATAAAAATGCTGAGAGTCTTCAACATCCATGATAAGGTGCCAAATGTGTCGGGGCTTCTTTTGAATGAACACACATCGCCTTTTGTTAGAAACTTGGCTGATTGGGTAGCATGGTTCTACTCACACATCGGGGAGAAAATTGGTTTGGATCACACAAGGTCTTCCTTTGTCAAAGAAAGCTTAGATGTGGGTTCGGCACACAACTTGGAGCTTATCTTGCATCTGTTAGATGGGTATAAACTCTTCTTTTAGTTAACAAATTTTAAAGTATCATATAGTTTACTGCTATATATGACCAAATAGTCTGATGGAGTGATGGTTAACCGGTTAAAATGGGCCTGTGTTAAAACATGACCTTTTATAGAACATGTTAAAATGAGCAAGATCGGGTTGTTTTATTTTGTTTTACTTCAATATGCAATGGTACTGTTGCATTAAAATTTTGAACATTGGTTACAAGAACCTATAATTAGGATGTAAATTTAATATGCAGTTGATTTAGAGTTCATACGACTTTCAACTCTGTTATCTAGGTTCATCTTTTCCCTTATTTTGCATTGCTTGATTAAGATCAAGCAAAACTAACTCTGACTCATCTATGAATAAGTAGATCACACTTATTATGTACCAAATAATTTTATCTAAAAGGTCAACAAACTTTTGCAGGTACTATGATGAAAGGGCTAAATGCTGGATTCCAGGTGGAAGGGACAAAGCATTGATGAACAAGGGAGGTGACATTCTGAAGGAAGAACATTTGATACCACCGAAATGGAGACAAATCGAGAACAAAGGACTTCTAAAGGACAAGCACGGGGAATGGAAGTTGCCCGAACGGAGAGGCATTGAGGATCGTCTACGAGCTGAAGAAGTTGAGCTACATCTTCGAATGTTAGGTCTAGCCTAGCTGATAGACGAGCATAGAGGCGGAGACAGGAGGGGGCAGGGTGGGCACGTGTTAGCGAAAAAACTGTAATGTAAAATTTTAAAAATATTTGGCTATTTTTGTAATTTACCCCTTAAGAAAGAGATTTGTAGTTTAGTTTTTAAAAATTATCAAAATTTGCCCTATTAATTAACATAACTTTCTAGCTTCGATTT
Organism: Artemisia argyi; assembly: GCA_030686995.1. NCBI lineage: Eukaryota > Viridiplantae > Streptophyta > Magnoliopsida > Asterales > Asteraceae > Artemisia > Artemisia argyi. The sequence continues at coordinate 14,446,245 of CM060697.1, read as the reverse complement.
GATTAAAAAAGTAGAATTATGTATTTTCAAAACCCAACATCAATAAATAAACCATTTATCCATTGTGTGTAAGAAATTGCAGCCTTGTTCAAAGCCCAGCCCAGCATGAATTTCTTTCGAGCTGTGCAGATTTGGTACACAACTAAACGGCCTGTTTTTATTTGTTAAATCATCTTCTATTATGAGTTATGATTCATCACATAATCAGCAGTCATATTTGCATAAATTCAGGTGCAAGTGTTTTTATTCATGAACAACTTTGGTAAATGTGGTTTTAAATTAGCTATTCAACTATTAAAAATATAGTATATATCATTGTGATTAAAAGGATTAAATGTTATGTTATTTGATATTTAACTAGAGTATATAACATTTGTACTTGGTTTTTTTAGAACTTGTGGTACATAATTCAACACAATGTCAATTATTAGCATCAACAAGCAAAACTGTTTTCATTTTTCCAGTTTTTGTTGCATCTAGAGTTGTTTGATAACCCATGTCACACCAATATATCCTAAGTTGTTAATAACATATAAATGCAATATATATGGCTTATCAGTTATCATTTCCAAATTTTGAGAAAAATGTTATTCCTATTCCTAAAATTAGGAAACAAAAATGGTAATGATATACACACATAGTATTTTACTTTGCACACATTGAATTAATGAATAAAACAAAAAATGATTTTTCTAACTTGTGTCATAGGAGCACAAGTTAAGCACACTAAAAATATTGGAACCCTACAGAAAAGGACATTGGAATCCACAGAAAAGTACAGTTTATGTGGATCCTATGTCATTTTCTGTGAGGTCCCGGTGTCTTTTAGTGTGCTTAACTTGTGCCCCTAGAGCACAAGTTAAACAAACCCGACAAAAAAAATACTTCATATAATTTTATGTGTGCAAAATAAAATTACATTTGTACAATAATTTCCCGACAAAAATACATAGGCCACTAGGAGTAACAGAACGCCATAACTCAACAATCAACCATAATTCGATAGTCAACCTTAAACAAATGAAGTTAAAAAACTCATAACGACGCTAAGTTAACGACCTAATTAGACGAATTGCCTCACGTACAAATGATGTAGTTACAACAAATGCAAAATCATAGTATTTCTTCTTCTCGAGGACCAGATCAGTAATTTGGTAAGACCGTAAGAGTAGGGGTGGGAATCGAGTCGTGCTTGGATTGACCTATTTGGATCCGCGGGTTAGCGGGTTATTATAACCTCTACTCAAATACGGCTCATTTACTAATCGCGTTAAAAAATTCAATCATAACTCAGACCTGCATAAAACATGTAAGTGTGTAACCCGTTTAACCTGTTTAAGTAACTAAGTCAAGCGGCGAATAAAGTTGATGGTTTGTCTATTTAACTAATTTAAAAACAAAACATATATAAGGATCTAAAAATTGATTAAAAACCCATATAAATATCTATACGACAATTTCAATGATATGTAAGTTATAATTATAATTCACTCATATTAAGTACATAACAAAATACATTTTATCCACATATATCATAGAGATGAGATCAATATAGAACTCATATTTGCCAAAGAACCAATCAACCAATCATAGCCACCTATTTTTATTTTTTACATTAAAAAAAAAAAAAAAAAAAAAAAAAAAAAACCATATCTTGCAAATAGTAAATCTTAAAGTTACAAAAAAATACAGAATTAAATCATCTTTCTATAGATATGCATTGTTATATACTTCCGACGATTTTTTTTTCGACGATTTTTTTTTTCTTTTTTTAATTTCCGCACAAAAAAATCATATATGATTCGTAAAAATCACATATGATTTGATTTTTACAAATCACATATGATTCTTATGAATCATATATGATTTGTAAAAATCATATACTACTATGATTCATAAAAAAATCATATATGATTTGATTTTAACAAATCATATATGATTTTTACAAATCATATATGTTATTTCTGGGCGGAAATTGTGAAAAAAAAAAGTTCATCAAAAAAATAATTCGTCGAAAGTATATAATAATGCATGTTTATAGAAATATAATTTAATTCTCGTCGCGATAGTATTTTTTTCGCGTAACGATTTACGGTTTGCTAGATATTTAATTTAAAAAAAAGTGAAAGTTTATTTTTTTTTATTTTAATAAAAAAAATTAGTGGATAAGATTGCTTGATTTGTTTTATGGTAAAAGTTGTTTCTACACGGAATTTTTTTTGCATATATCATAAAACCCAAGTTATATATTTTATTTTCAAAGATGTGGTTGACCAGTTAACCCAAACACGACCCATTTATTAAACGGGTTAGACAAGTTGACAAGTTTTCGACCCAAATCTTTTTATCATCGACCTAAATCTCGAGTAGTTTCTCGTGTCATATCCATATTTGAAACAATAACCATAATCAACATATATATATATATATATATATATATATATATATATATATATATATATATATATATATATATATATATATATATATATATATATATATATATATATATATATTGAACGGCATCCATAATCAACATATATAACCAACAATTTAACATTAAAAAAATCTTATTGTATTACCTCTTGTTGTTGTCGTAATTCAGCTTCTGACCCTGATTTACTTCTGCCACTTTGATGGATTATAATTCCAATTTCATTTGTTGCAAATCAAATTAAAAAGGAACTGATTTGATTTGGGGTAAAACAGCGGTCTTGTTTGTTTCACGGTGTGTGTGTTTTTCATTGATTGTGGCTCTTTGATCTAATGTGTGTCTGGTGAGGAGGTGTTGGTGAGGAGGTCACGAGGTCGAGAAGGTTGAGAGGAGGTCGAGTGGAGAATGACTAACTGTGGTTAACAGAAGAAGTCGCGCCATTTTTATTTGTAAAAGAAGGACGAGCCGTCTATATAGGGGAAATAGAAAAAAATTTGGTCGGTTTGGGTAATTAACCCTATATATATATATATATATATATATATATATATATATATATATATATATATATATATATATATATATATATATATATATATATAGCCATTTTTATTTGTAAAAGAAGGATGAGCCGTCTATATAGGGGAAATAGAAAAAAATTTGGTTGGTTTGGGTAATTAACCCTATATATATATATATATATATATATATATATATATATATATATATATATATATATATATATACTAGCTTCAAGACCCGCCCGATGGGCGGATAAAAAATGAAGGCATACAAAAAATAAGACAACTGACAAAAACATTGAAAACATTGATTCATTCGACATGGACAAAGGTAACCATTATCAAATGGCATGACTTCGACAATAATGAAACTTTTTTTGAATGACAATGTACTCAAGACTTCATTAATCATACATTTCACTTGAGGATTGTTTTTTACAACTCACTTATTTTACGCATTTCCATCTACTATCAAACCACTTACCTAACTTCTACATGATCATAGCTATAACCATTTTCCACATTTTCGCTATAAAGTATACACACATAATCACTAAAAAACAACAAGCGTAGCTTTATCTCTTAACGTTAACTTATGCAAATTAAACATAGAAAGTCAAACTTTGACAAAACTGTACATGAAAGTGTCATACCCATCTTTAAGATTCCTCTTAAAAGTATGAAAAAACTTAGAAATCTCTGCCAAGGCAATTTCGGTCTCAGGTCGGGACCTGACCGAACATCATAACAACTCTCCACAACAAAATGCGTAGCTTTATCTTTTCAATTCAACTTAGCATATAACTTGTCACTATTGTCTTTCTCTATTGAATATTGATAGGGAAGACCAAGGTATTGATCCACCACCATATGGTTAGATATATGCTTCCATGCTGGTTTGACAAGTGCTATGCATAATGGCCATGTTCTCTTTCGATATAACCTGTAAAATGACAACTGCTCACAATATTCTCCTTGATTATAATGCATATAAATCACGCCCTAGCACACATTGGTCACTCATCAGAACTAAATGTATATTGTACGAACTAATGGTGTCTAGGGAATAAGCATCCAAACACATAACCTAATATATGTACTTGCAGGCTATTTAGACGTACGTTCTGCGTCATATATATATATATATATATATATATATATATATATATATATATATATATATATATATATATATATATATATATATATATATATAGACAAGCGTTCAAATGAGAAGTCTATTTTTTGTGAGAACGCGAGAAGAGATTTGGACCGTAGGATCAAGTCAATATGATTTTGGGCGGAATGACATTTTTGTAAATATTGGACGAAATTTTTAGGGGTCTAAGTGTATTATCCTCATTTGCTACCACACCCCTAAATTATCTCGTTTTTCTCTCTTTACTTCTATCACAGACAATAAACACACGCAGTTCTCCATATCATATCACAAAACCCAGTGCTCCATCACCAGCGATCACCACCATCACTACCATCACCACGATCACCACCATCCCCACTGATCACCACCATTCACCTGGTTAACCACCATTCACCTGGTTAACAACCATCACCATGATAATCATCACCAATCACACCGATCAATAATCACGATGATAATCATCATCAAAAACGAAAAATCCTCCCAATTATTGAAGAAGAAGATCGACTTCGATCAGCTCATGCCTTACACTGTCCATCCTGGTGCTGGGTTTTGCAAATTGAAATGTTATTTTGTTGAAATTAGTCCGTAAAAAGGTCAAATTCTCATACTTTCATCACTCAAATCTAAGTGTCCAGTGCTAAATTTGTGAATTGCTTGTAATATGAGTTAGTTTATATGTTTTTTAGTTATGTTGATGAATAATTTGGATGACTTTGTAGAAGCTGATGATGATATAGATCCATATGAGCTTGTCTTTAGCCGGTGGTTTGTTATTGCACACCAAGTGTTTGATAAAATGCCTAGCTATTTTTTACATGTGAAATACAATTCACGCCACCAAACTCGATAGTTGAGTGTCATTAGGTTTAGATATAGATTTAGATGAATATGTCTTTCAAGATTTAATATTTAATTTTCACATGTGAGCAAGTTGTTCGAATTTAATTTTCAAGTCGAATTTAATTTTGTCAATGCATACTAGGTGCTTGCTGAAATGCTAGAAGACCTTGAAATGCTAATTGTTGTATTGTCACTACATCAGCTGAGGCAAATAGTTATTTCTTCACATGTGAAGAAATTTGCTTATAACTCGATTTGTGTCGATTGCTTGAAATAAGGTATTGATATTTTAGAGTCTTTAAATAAGGTTTCAAATACCTTCACATGCGAAGAAATTAGGTATTCAATACTTTCACATGTGAAGAAATTAGGTATTGAATACCTTCACATGTGAAGAAATTAGGTATTTAATACCTTCACATTTGAAGAGATTAGGCATGGAATACTTTCACATATGAAGAAATTAGGTATTTGATGAAATGTGTAGTTTTTCTTCACATGTGCAAATTTTTTAATGCCTAGTAGGTGTTTGATGAAATGTTTAGTTTTTCTTCACACGTGCAAATTTTTTAATGACTAGTAGGTGTTTGATGAAATGTGTAGTTTTTCTTCACATGTGCAAAATTTTTAATGCCCATTAGGTATTTGATGAAATGTGTAGTTTTTCTTCACATGTGCAAATTTTTTAATGCCCAGTAGGTGTTTGATGAAATGTATAGTTTTTCTTCACATGTGCAAATTTTTTAATGCCTATTAATGAAATGTGTAGTTTTTCTTCACATGTGCAAATTTTTTAATGCCCATTAGGTATTTGATGAAATGTGTAGTTTTTCTTCACAGGTGCAAATTTTTTAATGCCCATTAGGTAATGGGTCTGGTTGCGATCCTGCTACGGATCATTTGTTTGTGAGTTCGCCTGTTTGTGCACATTTCTTGCGGGCCTATTCTGATCATTATTTGCCTTATGTACCTATGGCTGCACTGCAACATCAGCATCAGTAGTAGTAACAGATGATGGTTGCTGGTCTTGGTGGTGGTCGTGAGCAGTTGCAGGCGCGATATGGGCAAATGGGTCATTTTGGGTCGCCCAGAAATGGACAAATTGAGCATTCGTTTTTGAGTAGGCAGAATAGTAGTATTCAGCAGGGCAGGTGCAGGTGCAAGGGGCTCAGAGGGTTGGGATGACACCTGTGAATAATTCGGTTGTGTCGTCTTATGGGGAGGAGGTTGAGGGTGCTAATGGTCGAAAGGTTCTGACTTTATTTCCGACCGGAGATGATTGACTTTGGGTAATTCTTTATTTTTTTGAGAATTTGGTTTAGTATGTGAATTTGGTGATTTTAGTTCTTCATCGTAATTGTGAAACTTGAGTTATATGTTAATGTAATTTGTTGTATGCAAATTAGTGTTAATTTTGGTGTTTTAGGTTACTTATAATGAAAAGATAACAAAAAAAGGTTCTAGTCACTTCATTTTGATGTGAATGTTGAAAACATATAATCGTATGAAATTGACCATTGGTTATCATAATGTAAGATCTAGTGATTTTGATTGTTTGGGGAATTAAACTATTCAATAGAGTGATATAGATGGTTTTCGGGATTGCTTATTACTGCGTATGCGTCTTTGAGAGACAGTGCTTGAATTTTCTTTTGCTGTACAAAAACAGAATTGTCAGATGTATGAATGCTTGTCAATTTTTGGCTATTTATGGACATACGAGATACAATATTCAGAATCAGATAATCAGTTTGAATATTAGCAACTCCAAACTAAATATTCTAGATTATCATAATCATTTGCTTCACTCTCCATCCAAGCACTTAAAATTTGACTATCTCAGTGTATGAAATTGCAATTGTCAGATATGTAGTTGTAATAAGCAATCCAAAACAATCCCTTAATAAGAAAAGAGTAGTGTCTTTATCTTATGATTAAGAAAGCTAATTAAGTAATTTTTTTTCTATGATCTGTTGTGTGAAAGGTTTGCATCAAACTAGTTACTTGATCCCTAGAATCTCTTTATCCAAGATGAGATAATTATTAATCATTTGTCTTAGAATTGACTTGGGCATAATTGATGATAGGGGTGATGGTGAAGGCAAATTCTGATATATTGAACTCGAGCATGATGACTAGCAACAAAGAGAATAATTTGCTTATTTTCACAAGTACTACAAGAACTGAGCAATGGTAAATTTCATACAAATTGCTTGGTAGATTATGTTTCTATTCTGCAAGCCTTATACTTCTTTTATAATCTAGTTTAGCTGTGTAGAGATCAGTTCGGGTTTGTTGTAAATTGTGGGTTTCTGATATATTTTACAACTTAAATGTTTGTGGGATCGTTTCAGGAAACAGTAAACATAACCTTAGTTTGATAAGGTCTACATTCACAATCCGTTGTTCTTATATAAAAGTAAGTTAAATCCCAATTGTTTTATCTAAAGAGTTTTCTGGTACCATGATTGAGGTTGTTATTGGTGTAGTATTCGAAGTTCATTTACCATAAGCTAAATACGTTGCAACCTAGCCCGTCAGGCTTGACTAGCGGTTATGTGTTAAATGTAAGAAAAAGTTTCAAAATCTATCCTTGTTAGGTGCTATCAGTTTTATGAAGAGCCAGGCCCTGAAATTAATGTAGGTCTTATGGAGGCGTTGCTTTTCGTTAACTCCAGCGTTCTTCTTACTCCCTCCCAATCTTAGACTTTGTTTTCGAAAGTGAAAAACTTTTTATGCATGCCATCTTTATGAGTTGTTGATAATTACTTGGTTCAAATTTTCATTATTCGCTACTGATATGGCACAATAACAGAACAGTCACAACTTTAAACACCATTAATTATCATTTTGACATGTACTTTTCTTAAGCATTGAATTTTTGTTTCATGATATTAAGATTTGGAACTTTTTGTTTCTTATTAAAGCTATAACTCCTTCTACATGATATGGTTCAAGATTATAAATTTGTCATTATTCGCTTATTAGAACTTTTTGTTTCTTGTTAAAACTATAACTCCTTCTACATGATATAGTTCAAGATTATAAATTTGTCATTATTGAAGTTTATCAGACATTTACTAAAGATGAGATATCAGATGATCTTGATAAAATCATCGCTGCCCAGAGAAGCTTGTTGCGTATCATGGTAACAAACATAAACTATTCTTTCCGCTTTTTTCGTGGTTTCTTTTAATTACAATATAACGTAGATAGTGTTTACAGGTGTATGTACATTGTTGATTAGGTTATTTCTGGTTTGTGGTTCGTAATCAGAGGGTACTCCCAGTCGCATCAGTATGTGTTTCAGATTCCTGTTGAGGTGTGGAATCGTTGTAACCAACTCAGATTCCCGTTGAGGATCGGGTGGTCTACTGGTCACATACTGACATCATAGTCACCCTTAGTGGTGCAAGATGGTGAAGCCTCATTTGATTCATGTCTGATGAAGTACAGACTACTCTAGCACTTCTTTACATAACTTCAACACGTTTGAAAATTTAACATTTTAATGCTTTATTAGTTATTACCTGATAGTAGCTGCTAACATATCCCTGATCTTGGTACAAGTTATTCATCCTCCAATGTCTTACCCGTTGGTTACAGTGTACAGAGTCATGGGCGTAGCTCGTATCATCTGATGATCTACCTAAAGCTGTGGTTATGACCCTTGATCTGATGAGCTCATCCGATCAGCAGTATGGACTTTCACCCAATACACCAAGTTTTGCTTCTCGGTTAGTTTCTATATACTAAGAGCTTAACATTTTCTCTAGGGGTAGTTTATGTGTTCATGAATGTAAGTTTGTTTGTCACCTGTTTTGATATGCGTTGGCGAAATTTCAGTTAGAACAAACAATGGAGAAATCATGATTTGGGACTTGCGTAGGAGGGAGAGGCTTGCTCAGAAAATTTCCAAGGTTTATGATATTGGTTCCTATTCAGTGAAGCAGCGTTTCAGGTGAGTCTGAACGTAAACTTAAGTCAGAGTCTAGAAATGACGAGTCCAATAAAAGTGTATTAAATATATGGAACACAAAAGGTAGGACGGTTTCTGGTCAAAGGCCTGGTCTTGCAAACCAAGATAGTCAAATTGGCTCGCTCGACAGTGGAAGGAGGAAACTTGCAGTGAAAAAGAGGTCAACGGGAGAAGAAACAAGCTCTCCTGCTAGAGGGAAGAAGATCAGTGGGCCATTATCAGATACCAGGAGTTGTAGTTCCGGTCCAAGGCACTCAAGAATTTTGGCCCCATGTTCCGATTATTCATCAGTAAGCACCCGAAGGCCTGTCAATGTGCATGGAAATAAGCCATCTCCAGTTCAGTCTACTCGTGTTACTCCTGATATGTCAGCAGCTACTATCAATGTGCATGGAAATAAGCCATATCCAAAGGCCTGTCAATGTGCATGGAAATGCAATTGTAAATGTAATTTACTAATTTATATTGACATGTACCTTTTCTTTTCTTTTTATCAAATTGAACGGTGATTGATGTTGTTGTTGTTTTTTTTTTCATTGTTTTGCAGGTACTACTGGCACTTGAGAGGATTGATCAAGACTAGGGGCTAACATTTGAGGTAATTGGTCATTTCCTTCAAAGTAATTGTGTCCAAGTTTCCCATTATTATTGATAGAGGGAGGGAAAATGAGTGGGATGGGCGGGTTCCAGTTATAAAGATTTCTATATAGTAGAAAGATCAAATAGTGTGACAACCGGCAGTTTAGGGAGCTATTTTTAAAACCCGCATTACAATTTAAGTTCGTTTATAATTTTTAATTGAAATTTTCATTTCACAACGAACTTGTAAGACCTATTTTATGGATATTTTAATTAATGACGTTATGGAATTCGTGAATTATGTTCATAATTCATTTCTGATTATACGATCGGTGATGTATATTTGAATTCTCACTTGGTACTACGTTGACTTTGGCACTAGGATTTCCTAACGACAATTTTATGATTCGTCTTAACGAGTCCGATATATATTTTAATTAATTACGAGAGGTTCTCGTGTGATATGGAAGTTTTAAAATAAGTTCGGGTTCGGGCCACATGTTTTTACAATAACCCGCGTTACCCGCTCCACCGTAATAATATTATTATTATTACTATTATTATTATTATTATTATTATTATTACTAATATTAACTTTTAAAAAAAAAAATAATAAAAAGTTATAATAGGTGTGTTTTGGGTCCGGTTCTACACACAACACCACCACACCTCACTCACCATTTTCACTTCTCTCTCTCATCTCATCATCTTCCCCATCTTTCTAACCCTAGCCGCCGCCCTCTTCGGCCGGCCACCACCGTCACACCGCCACTCCCACACCAAAAATAACACCACCACTTTAACCCTCTCGTCGAGATCTTTCTTTTGAGCTATAACACGCGCCCTAACTCCCACATTAACACCAAATCCGAATCAAATAATCACAAGTTCATCACCACTTTCTTGTTATTTCTTGAGTACTCTTCGATTTAGGATTGTTTTGGAAGGTAGGTCGAGTTTTAACTCGATTCATTGGTTCGAATAGTGACCAAGGGTCACGAGTTGATGAGAATCAAGTGGGTTTTCATTTAAAAACGCAACATGTTTATGGGTTTTGGTTGAAAACACGTTTTCTACAAAGTTTGGTATCCGGGTTCATGGTTGGGTCGTGGTTGACTTGGAACCGAGAGCAAAGCCCTCGGCTTATTGTTTTTGTTGGTTCGAAGCCTCGTATGGCTTTGGTTCTTGGTGATGTTTGATCGATTGATTGTTGTCGAGGGTGTGGTGAACCTCGACCCGATGCTAGCCGAGACCGTGTGGTCTCGGGGTTCTTTTCTTTGTGCTCTTTGGCCATACCGAGACCTCAAGGGGATTCTCGTTGAAGTGTGGTTCGAGCCTTTGGCTCGTATGGTAATGTGGTTCGACTCTTTGAGTCGCGGCTTTTAGCCGAGTACCATTTTGGTTACCGAATTGACCTTTGGGTCGTATGGAGTATATGATTTCTTGGTTGGCCCTTGTGAACTATATGGTTCTTGTGATGTTTGGTTCGAGTCTAAATGACTCGCGGTTCGGAGCCGAGACTCAAGTGAGTCGAGGGCTCGGGTCGGCTTGGTAAACCGACCCACATAGTAACTTGGTTAATGTTATTATTTGTATAATGGTGAACTTATTTAATTGTTGTTGTGGTATTTATTTTCTCGGCCGTATATATATGGGTCGATTTGGATACGGTTTTTGGTGTTGAGAAGTTGTTGTCGATTGGAAAGTGATTGGGGGACCGATTGTGAGACGGTCGTTAGATTGATGGAGATAGGTTAGTCGGGTGCCGTAGTCGGACCCTATTGTTGTAGCCCGTGGTTTGAGATTGTGATTGGACGGAGATTCGTTATTTATGACTTATGCTTATTATTGGACTTGGACAATGAGCCGAGAGTCATGACTCGGACATATGACCATTTCGTATAACTCAATAACTATTAAAAATTGGAAACGAGAATAATAAAACTCGTAATAATAATTATTGATAATATGAACGTTTATATGAAAGTATGTACGTGAATAACGTATATATAACTATATAAACGCGTATATTAATAATAATAATAATCACGAGTCGTATTATAAATAATACGATTAGATATATATTAGGCTACGAAAGTGGCGTAATATTATTAAACGTATTATTATTATAAAAATTGTGTTATAAAACGGGAAACTCCCGATAATTATGAAACGTTTAATAAAATGTCGTTTTGGACATATAACGGATAAACTTATTGAGTTAGGCGAAGTTGTCGTCATGCGGGTCCAGGTAAGTTACTATTTGTGACGTTCGTGTTGTCACGGATATATGACGACTAATATAGACGTTTTCTATAATTAAATAACCACTTAACCGTAAGGTTGAGCCGGGTTATTTAGCTATATGAAACGAACATATTAGTGGGCATCGTATCCTACGACGTCCATAAGTTGTAGTATATGTAAAGTGTAATAGATTGCGAGTGTATATATCGGGAAATCTGGCCAATTTGACGATATATACGAGGAATTTATTAAACTATGATATATACTATATAGTAATTATGTGCTATGTGCTTTATATGCGCTTTAAATTGGGTGTAATCTTGGAACGGTATATTACGTAAATAAATATGAGGATTATCAAATCGACGGATTTGGTAAACTTTGGCGATTTATTTAAATGATATATTGAGCTAATATTAGATCTATAGTTTATTTTATCTTTCTATGTGCGATCTTGTTGGTTTGTTTTGAGTCGACCCACCACCCGTATGGATACCAAACGCAAATACACCAAACTAATACGAAATGGATTTTCGGTAATAAAACGGATTCTCGTCCGGGTTTGGGAATATTATATATTTGAGGAAATGATTTCTGAAAGAGTTAATATTGTTATGTCGTGCCAAGTCCGTAGTTGCTGTTTCGTGAGTTATCATACATCTTATTTCTACCTACCTCGTCTTGCTATTTTCTGGACTTGAGGTGAGTCATAGCCCCACTTTTCCTCTTGAACTATGTTTTCAATACTTGGGGTGAGAAACGTGCAAATTGTTTTATGTGGACTATTATCGCTTTTACTTTTCAAAACTTGCTATGCTCATGGAACTAGGAAGATTTGTCAACCTTAGTCACATAGTGAATTATCGCGTGTAGACTAGTTATGGTTAGACGAATATTATAACAACCTTAGTCACATAGTGAACCATCGCGTGTGGACTAGATTTGGTTAGATGAGTTACATCAACCCTAGACACATAGTGAACCATCGCGTGTGGACTAAATAATGGTTGGATTACGAGATTGGCTTATTTGAGGATTTTGGATACTATAGTGTGCACCTATAGGTTATTAATACTTCGGAGGTTATCCGAGTATTTATTGGTATTGCGGGGGTTACCCGAATATCTATGTTATTACGGAAGGGTATCCGTGTGTTATGTTGAGAGCGGAGGGTATCCGCAGGCTTTTAGCGAATCCTTAGTCTAGCTAGCAAGCGTTTTGCGTATATGTCCACTATATTATTAGTTGAATTTAAACCTATGATCTCACCAGCGAAAGCTGACTTTTAGCACGTTTTCTCAGGTAATTAAGTGATGAGGTGCATGCTTGGATTGGAAGGCTTGGCTAAGGCTCTCGGTTCATGGATCTATTTTTCTAAACTCTGATGATTGAATTTGGACCTATTGTTATTTTATTTTGGGCCTGACTATGAATGATGTTGGGATAAATGTAAACCTTAAAACCCCGTTTTGGTTGTGTTTTTATTATGTTTACTTTATCTCGTTCTATATTGTCTTGTGTTGGATACCAATCCCCGTAACACCCCGAAAGCTTGTTGAGTCTTCCGCTGTATCAAATTTTGGGGGTGTTACAGATTGGTATCAGAGCCAAGGTTATAGAGAACTAGGTAAATAAACGCCTAAACTATAACCGTATTTTTATAGAAAATGATCCTTGACCACGGCCCGCCAGCCTGCCAAGCCGAAGCATCTTCTATTATTTGAGGTATTATGAGATATTTGAGATGATTTGAGGTTTATGGATTTTAGTAATAAGATGGCGTTCTCGAGGATTTATATGGTCTACATGTTTTATAAACATTTTAGTAATGCGGTGTTTGAAATTCTTTTATTGAGATTATATATGGAATTATTTGATGAGTATGTTTGGTATGGTATTATGAGCTGTGATTTAAGTTGTTTTGAAACACTTACACCTACCCTACGCCGTTGTCACAGACTATGGCCTCCCATATGCCCGATGTCGTCGAGGACATTCTTACTGCACCGGTTTTACCTGCACAGTTCACTATGGCATCTGATGACCCTTACCAGATGGCCATGACTTCAGCTACTGTATCACAGGCAGCTTCTACTTCAGCACTACCTGCTGCATCTACGCAGGGACCCTCATCTTCTTTAGGGCTCCCTGGTACATCGAGGCGGCTTACTCTTCATCAGGCTTTGGCTCGTGTGGCACCACGCTTTGCCCACCGAGCTACGGCACGTATGTCGGTACGCCCTACTCCATCACCTTTACAGATTGATGCTCATTCTCTTCTGTCTGAGGCGCCGCCCACATCACTGCGTCGTCGTCCTAGATCACCTACTACATCTTCACATGGTTCACCTAGTAGGAGACGACGAGTGATGAGGTACTCTTCCGATGAGGAGGAGGAGGAGTACGAGGGTGAGGATGAGGCTGATGACCCTGAGCGGGAGGATGACCCTCAGGAGGCTGAGCATGGTGATGATGATGACCCTGAGGAGGAGGATGACCCTCAGGAGGATGAAATGCCTGATGATGATGATGATGTGTTAGCACCACCAGCTCAGGCTGAGGAGCCCGGTTAACCTGTACACCCGATTGAGCCTGATTCACCTGATCATCCGTTCTTGTTTGAGTTGCCACCTGGTAGTCCCGTTGAGTCGGATGCATCATCTGAGATTTCTGCTGAGCATGCAGAGTTGGGTGAGATTGGCAGGTTGTGGGCTCGGATTACTGAGCTTAGTGACAGAGTTGCACGTGTATCTGATCGACTTGAGCGAGTTATTGGGGAGTTTTTAGCAGATTTGAGAGTTGATTTGACTGTCGCTGTGGGCAAGACTACTGAGCTGAGGAGAGTTATGATGGATGTCCACGAGCATATCGATAGTTTGCAGCGAGGATTTGTTACTGCTCGTGAGGCCGACCGCAAGCTTTGGCAAAGGAATGCCGAGCTAGAGAAGGAGGTGGCTGACCTCAAGAGAGACCGAGACACCCATAGCGTGGAGTTAGGATCGTTATGGAGGGATCTTGATGGCTTGAGGCAGGAGTTGAGGATTCTCCGTCAGCCACGTGGCTAGTTGTTTGAGTTATATTATTTTGTTGCTTTCTTAGCCGAGGAGTGTTCGGTTAGAAAAGCTAGTTATCATATTTTGATGTATTTTGTACGGTATTCGTCTCTTTTGGAACGATTAGTATGTTTTGTGTTATCCGTTAGTTGGAACGATGTTAGATCGCTATTGTATGGTTGATGGTTATTAGTATATGGTATTATGTGATTTTGGGTGTTATGGAAATTGAGTCCTTATTCGCTTATTTGTTGTTACGTGGTGTGTTGTTACTATTCTTTCCCTGACTTGATTTCGTTGAGATGTTTTGTTGAGCATATCGATAAGTTCTATTGGAGACTCATGAACTTGTGTGATGTTACAGATCAATGGCACCCCGTCGAAACCCTGTTAGGTCTACCAGGACTGGTCCTGCTGTGACTACTCCTGCTCGCCGAGGTCGTCGACCTACTCGAAATGTTGAAACCCCTACTCCTGACAACCTGGACACTACTAACCGCAACAACAGGAATCAAAATGTTGATATTCAGGGAGACAATGATCATGTTCCACTTAATGCACCTACTGTGGATCAAGCAATGATCAACCAACTCGTGGAGCAAAGAGTTGCTGAACTACTAGCTGAGTCAAATCATTCCAACAATTCTGCTGGAACTTTTCCACCTGTTCGTGCTAATGGATGTCAATACAAGAAATTCAAGATTTGTGGACCCATTGAGTTTGGTGGAACTGAAGGAGTGGTTTACTTAGTCAGATGGATCGAGAAGACTGAGTCAGTGTTTAATGTCAGTGGTTGTGCGGAGAATGCGAAGGTAAAGTTTGCTTCTTTTACTTTCAAGGATGAAGCTTTGACTTGGTGGAACAACTACCAAAATGCAGTTGGGAGTGATGTAGCTTATGCCATGACTTGGGAGCAATTCAAGTCTTTGCTGATTCAGACTTATTGCCCAAGGAATGAGGTCAAGAAGCTAGAGATTGAGTTTTGGAACCACAAGGTTAAAGGTAATGATATGGCGACTTACAATCGTCGTTACCAGGAGTTAGCCTTGTTGTGCCCTGATATGGTGAAAACTGAGACTCAAAAGATTGAAAGGTATACTGATGGATTGCCTGTAGCTACGAGGAATGATGTAATTTCTGCTAGGCCTGCAAACATCCATGAGGCAATCACAATTGCTCAACAACTTATGGATTCGTTGGAATTAGAAGAAGCTGATAAGGAGAAGAATGGAAAGAGAAAGAGAGACCGTCACTCTAAGAGTAATGATCACCGAAGCAAGAGACAAGCTAAGGCTTATGCTATTGGGAATGGAGATAAGAAGAATCAGAACGGTGATGCACCCAAGTGTGATCGTTGCCACCAGCATCATAATGGAAGGTGTAGTGTGAAATGCCAGAATTGCTCAAGGAAAGGACACACAGCTAGGGACTGTAGAGCTCGACCTCTTACTATGGTTCAAGCTGCTCCTAAAATGAGAAACAAGGCAGATGTCACCTGTTATGGGTGTGGAAAGAAGGGACACTATAGGAATGAGTGTAGAGAATCGCGGAACCGTGGAAATCAAGGCCCGGGTGGTAATGGGTACAATTATGGAAACCGTGGAACTGGAGGAAATCGTGGACGACAAGATAATGGGGACCAACGTGTGGAAGCTGGAGCTGCTCAGGGAAGAGTGTATGCACTCGGGAACGAGAGAGGAAAAGATCCGAACGTTGTTACTGGTACGTTCCTTCTCAATAATCGTTATGCTTCCATACTATTTGATACTGGTGCCGATAGGAGTTTTGTGTCCACTACATTTGCGCCCTTACTAGAGAAACCCCCGATGGCCTTAGGAATTGGATATGATATTGAGTTAGCTAATGGAAACATAGAAAGGATAAATACCATCATTCGCGGTTATACGTTAAATTTCTTGAACCACCCTTTCAACATAGATCTTCTACCCGTCACGTTAGGAAGTTTTGATGTAATCATTGGTATGGATTGGTTGTCGAAGTATCGTGCTCACATACTTTGCGACGAGAAGATCGTGCGTGTACCATACGGAAAGGAAGTCCTAAATATATTAGGAGACCGAAAGGATTCTAGGAGCCCATCCCGATTAGCAGTGATTTCGTGCACTAAGTTACCGAAGCTAATGGAGAAGGGATGTTATCTTTTCTTAGCTCAAATTTCTGAGAAGGGAGAGACGAAGAAAAAGGAAAGGTGCATTGGAGATGTGCCTATAGTTCGTGATTTTCCTGATGTGTTTCCCGATGATTTGCCGGGAATCCCGCCGACTAGACAAGTGGAGTTTCAGATTGAGTTGATACCTGGTGCTGCACCTGTAGCACGAGCGCCTTATCGTCTTGCACCTACCGAACTAGAAGAGTTGTCGAAACAATTGGCGGAGTTAGCCGAAAAAGGATTCATAAGACCAAGTTCTTCACCTTGGGGAGCCCCAGTCTTATTCGTGAAGAAGAAGGATGGATCGTTTCGTATGTGTATTGATTATAGGGAGTTGAATAAGTTAACGGTGAAGAATCGATACCCGTTACCTAGGATCGATGACTTGTTGGATCAACTTCAAGGATCGAGTGTGTATTCGAAGATCGATTTGAGATCGGGATATCATCAACTTCGAGTTCGCGAGGAAGATATTCCGAAAACGGCTTTCAGAACCCGTTACGGGCATTACGAGTTTCAGGTGATGCCGTTTGGGTTGACTAACGCACCAGCAATATTCATGGATCTCATGAATCGTGTGTGTAAGCCTTACTTGGATAAGTTCGTGATTGTATTCATCGATGACATTCTGATTTATTCAAAGAGTGAGAAAGAGCATGAGGAGCATCTAAGACTCATTTTGGAATTGCTCAGGAAGGATAAACTTTATGCCAAGTTTTCGAAATGCGAATTTTGGATTCCGATAGTACAATTTTTGGGTCATGTGATTGACAGACAAGGAGTCCACGTGGATCCTGCAAAAATTGAGGCGATAAAAGATTGGGCTGCACCTACAACCCCAACCGAAGTTCGTCAATTTTTGGGCTTAGCTGGTTATTACCGAAGATTCATCGAGGGATTTTCGAAGATAGCTAAACCATTGACCAAATTGACTCAAAAGAGTGTTACGTATGAATGGGGAGATAAAGAAGAGGAAGCGTTTCAATTGCTTAAGAAAATGTTGTGTAGTGCTCCTATCTTAGCGTTACCAGAAGGTAACGAGGATTTCGTCGTCTATTGTGACGCCTCACATAAAGGTTTAGGAGCCGTGTTAATGCAACGAGAGAAAGTGATAGCTTATGCTTCCCGACAGCTCAAAAAGCATGAGAAAAACTACACTACCCATGATTTGGAGCTAGGTGCTGTAGTTTTTGCTTTAAGAATATGGAGACATTACTTGTACGGAACCAAGTGTGTTGTATTTACTGACCACAAAAGTCTACAACACATCTTGAATCAAAAAGAGCTCAACATGAGACAGCGACGTTGGATTGAGTTGCTAAGCGATTATGATTGTGAAATTCGCTACCACCCTGGTAAAGCAAACGTTGTTGCTGATGCTCTTAGTCGAAAGGAAAGAGTACCGCCATTACGAGTTAGGTCATTAGGAATGACTATCGTATCGCCATTACCGTCTCAAATACTTGAAGCTCAAACGGAAGCGTTGAAGGCAGAAAATAGACCTGCCGAGAATATATTTGGGATGGCTGATAATGAGAATGGATTTGTTAAGCGTTCTGATGGATTATTATGTTTTGGAGATCGGATTTGGGTACCTTTATATGGAGAAATTTGGGAATTGATTATGCATGAGTCGCATAAGTCAAGGTACTCCATTCATCCTGGTTCCGATAAAATGTACCAGGATCTTAAGAAGTTCTATTGGTGGCCAAATATGAAGGCAGATATAGCATCGTACGTTAGTAAGTGCTTGACATGTGCAAAGGTTAAGGCTGAACACCAGAGACCGTCAGGATTACTAAAGCAACCAGAACTTCCAGTCTGGAAATGGGAGCGGATTACTATGGACTTCATTACCAAATTACCGAGAACAACTAGCGGTTGTGACGCTATCTGGGTAATTGTGGATCGTCTGACAAAGTCTGCTCATTTCTTAGCTATTAGTGAAGATGATAGTGTAGATAAGCTTGCGAGGTTATATGTGAAGGAAATTATTTCGCGTCATGGAGTCCCGATATCTATTATTTCGGATCGTGATAGTCGTTTTACGTCAGCTTTGTGGCGATCACTTCAAACGGCTTTGGGGACGAGGCTTGATATGAGTACTGCATATCATCCCCAAACCGATGGTCAAAGTGAGAGGACCATTCAGACGTTAGAGGATATGCTTCGTGCATGCATCATAGACTTTGGTAAAGGCTGGGAGAAGTATTTACCCCTTGCGGAATTCTCCTATAATAACAGCTACCACACAAGTCTTAAAGCTGCACCATTCGAAGCTTTGTATGGCAGAAAGTGTCGTTCGCCTATTGGTTGGGCAGAAGTTGGAGATAGTCAACTTACAGGCCCTGAGCTTATTTTGGAAACTACAGAGAAAGTAACTCAGATTCGTGATCGGTTGCAAGCAGCTAGAGATAGGCAGAAGAGCTATGCCGATCAGAGACGTAAACCTTTAGAGTTCCAGGTTGGAGACAAAGTAATGCTGAAAGTCTCGCCTTGGAAAGGTGTAATACGTTTCGGGAAACGTGGTAAACTCAACCCACGCTACATTGGACCATTCTTGATTCTAGAAAGAATTGGGCCCGTGGCTTATAGGTTGGAATTACCATCCGAACTGAGCAAAGTTCACGACGTGTTTCACGTGAGTAATCTGAAGAAATGTCTTTCTGATGAAATGCCCGTCATTCCAATGAGGGACATTCGTGTTGATGAGAAACTGAATTTCGTGGAGGAACCGATTGAGATTTTAGATCGTGAAGTTAAACGACTCAAGAGGAGTCGCATTCCGCTCGTCAAGGTTCGTCGGAATTCCCGACATGGACCAGAATTTACGTGGGAACGTGAGGACGAGTTCAGGAAGAGATATCCGAAGCTTTTCACTTCGTAGATAAATTTTTCCGAGTGAAACCCGGGACGGGTTTCCTTCTGAGATGGGGAGGATGTGACAACCGGCAGTTTAGGGAGCTATTTTTAAAACCCGCATTACAATTTAAGTTCGTTTATAATTTTTAATTGAAATTTTCATTTCACAACGAACTTGTAAGACCTATTTTATGGATATTTTAATTAATGACGTTATGGAATTCGTGAATTATGTTCATAATTCATTTCTGATTATACGATCGGTGATGTATATTTGAATTCTCACTTGGTACTACGTTGACTTTGGCACTAGGATTTCCTAACGACAATTTTATGATTCGTCTTAACGAGTCCGATATATATTTTAATTAATTACGAGAGGTTCTCGTGTGATATGGAAGTTTTAAAATAAGTTCGGGTTCGGGCCACATGTTTTTACAATAACCCGCGTTACCCGCTCCACCGTAATAATAATATTATTATTACTATTATTATTATTATTATTATTATTATTATTATTACTAGTATTAACTTTTTAAAAAAAAAAATAATAAAAAGTTATAATAGGTGTGTTTTGGGTCCGGTTCTACACACAACAACACCACACCTCACTCACCATTTTCACTTCTCTCTCTCATCTCATCATCTTCCCCATCTTTCTAACCCTAGCCGCCGCCCTCTTCGGCCGGCCACCACCGTCACACCGCCACTCCCACACCAAAAATAACACCACCACTTTAACCCTCTCGTCGAGATCTTTCTTTTGAGCTATAACACGCGCCCTAACTCCCACATTAACACCAAATCCGAATCAAATAATCACAAGTTCATCACCACTTTCTTGTTATTTCTTGAGTACTCTTCGATTTAGGATTGTTTTGGAAGGTAGGTCGAGTTTTAACTCGATTCATTGGTTCGAATAGTGACCAAGGGTCACGAGTTGATGAGAATCAAGTGGGTTTTCATTTAAAAACGCAACATGTTTATGGGTTTTGGTTGAAAACACGTTTTCTACAAAGTTTGGTATCCGGGTTCATGGTTGGGTCGTGGTTGACTTGGAACCGAGAGCAAAGCCCTCGGCTTATTGTTTTTGTTGGTTCGAAGCCTCGTATGGCTTTGGTTCTTGGTGATGTTTGATCGATTGATTGTTGTCGAGGGTGTGGTAAACCTCGACCCGATGCTAGCCGAGACCGTGTGGTCTCGGGGTTCTTTTCTTTGTGCTCTTTGGCCATACCGAGACCTCAAGGGGATTCTCGTTGAAGTGTGGTTCGAGCCTTTGGCTCGTATGGTAATGTGGTTCGACTCTTTGAGTCGCGGCTTTTAGCCGAGTACCATTTTGGTTACCGAATTGACCTTTGGGTCGTATGGAGTATATGATTTCTTGGTTGGCCCTTGTGAACTATATGGTTCTTGTGATGTTTGGTTCAAGTCTAAATGACTCGCGGTTCGGAGCCGAGACTCAAGTGAGTCGAGGGCTCGGGTCGGCTTGGTAAACCGACCCACATAGTAACTTGGTTAATGTTATTATTTGTATAATGGTGAACTTATTTAATTGTTGTTGTGGTATTTATTTTCTCGGCCGTATATATATGGGTCGATTTGGATATGGTTTTTGGTGTTGAGAAGTTGTTGTCGATTGGAAAGTGATTGGGGGACCGATTGTGAGACGGTCGTTAGATTGACGGAGATAGATTAGTCGGGTGCCGTAGTCGGACCCTATTGTTGTAGCCCGTGGTTTGAGATTGTGATTGGACGGAGATTCGTTATTTATGACTTATGCTTATTATTGGACTTGGACAATGAGCCGAGAGTCATGACTCGGACATATGACCATTTCGTATAACTCAATAACTATTAAAAATTGGAAACGAGAATAATAAAACTCGTAATAATAATTATTGATAATATGAACGTTTATATGAAAGTATGTACGTGAATAACGTATATATAACTATATAAACGCGTATATTAATAATAATAATAATCACGAGTCGTATTATAATTAATACGATTAGATATATATTAGGCTACGAAAGTGGCGTAATATTATTAAACGTATTATTATTATAAAAATTGTGTTATAAAACGGGAAACTCCCGATAATTATGAAACGTTTAATAAAATGTCGTTTTGGACATATAACGGATAAACTTATTGAGTTAGGCGAAGTTGTCATCATGCGGGTCTAGGTAAGTTACTATTTGTGACGTTCGTGTTGTCACGGATATATGACGACTAATATAGACGTTTTCTATAATTAAATAACCACTTAACCGTAAGGTTGAGCCGGGTTATTTAGCTATATGATACGAACATATTAGTGGGCATCGTATCCTACGACGCCCATAAGTTGTAGTATATGTAAAGTGTAATAGATTGCGAGTGTATATATCGGGAAATCTGGCCAATTTGACGATATATACGAGGAATTTATTAAACTATGATATATACTATATAGTAATTATGTGCTATGTGCTTTATATGCGCTTTAGATTGGGTGTAATCTTAGAACGGTATATTACGTAAATAAATATGAGGATTATCAAATCGACGGATTTGGTAAACTTTGGCGATTTATTTAAATGATATATTGAGCTAATATTAGATCTATAGTTTATTTTATCTTTCTATGTGCGATCTTGTTGGTTTGTTTTGAGTCAACCCACCACCCGTATGGATACCAAACGCAAATACACCAAACTAATACGAAATGGATTTTCGGTAATAAAACGGATTCTCGTCCGGGTTTGGGAATATTATATATTTGAGGAAATGATTTCTGAAAGAGTTAATATTGTTAGGTCGTGCCAAGTCCGTAGTTGCTGTTTCGTGAGTTATCATACATCTTATTTCTACCTACCTCGTCTTGCTATTTTCTGGACTTGAGGTGAGTCATAGCCCCACTTTTCCTCTTGAACTATGTTTTCAATACTTGGGGTGAGAAACGTGCAAATTGTTTTATGTGGACTATTATCGCTTTTACTTTTCAAAACTTGCTATGCTCATGGAACTAGGAAGATTTGTCAACCTTAGTCACATAGTGAATTATCGCGTGTAGACTAGTTATGGTTAGACGAATATTATAACAACCTTAGTCACATAGTGAACCATCGCGTGTGGACTAGATTTGGTTAGATGAGTTACATCAACCCTAGTCACATAGTGAACCATCGCGTGTGGACTAAATAATGGTTGGATTACGAGATTGGCTTATTTGAGGATTTTGGATACTATAGTGTGCACCTATAGGTTATTAATACTTCGGAGGTTATCCGAGTATTTATTGGTATTGCGGGGGTTACCCGAATATCTATGTTATTACGGAAGGGTATCCGTGTGTTATGTTGAGAGCGGAGGGTATCCGCAGGCTTTTAGCGAATCCTTAGTCTAGCTAGCAAGCGTTTTGCGTATATGTCCACTATATTATTAGTTGAATTTAAACCTATGATCTCACCAGCGAAAGCTGACTTTTAGCACGTTTTCTCAGGTAATTAAGTGATGAGGTGCATGCTTGGATTGGAAGGCTTGGCTAAGGCTCTCGGTTCATGGATCTATTTTTCTAAACTCTGATGATTGAATTTGGACCTATTGTTATTTTATTTTGGGCCTGACTCTGAATGATGTTGGGATAAATGTAAACCTTAAAACCCCGTTTTGGTTGTGTTTTTATTATGTTTACTTTATCTCGTTCTATATTGTCTTGTGTTGGATACCAATCCCCGTAACACCCCGAAAGCTTGTTGAGTCTTCCGCTGTATCAAATTTTGGGGGTGTTACAAATAGCCAGGAATTTTCTATAAGTTTCATACACTTGAGAGTGACGGGATGGTCCTATCACTCTTAGAATTATGTAACCCATTTTAGAATAAGCAGAATAGATAGTGATAAGCACTTTAAATATGCAAATATGCAATCCCAGATATCGTATAGACAAATAAGCAATCCCAGATATCGTATAGACAATTCAATGGCTTTGCCATACATTTTTATGGATAGTTTAATTTCATATAATACAAGCCCATAAGGACCAGATCTATACTCAGGATAATGAGAAAAAGGTAGTGAAGACAAATTAAACTGTTTCAAACAAAATTTACAAGGGACTCTAGGCATTGATTTGCGTTACCTTGCATCTCAACCGATCAAAGTTGCGAGGATGAGATCCACTCATCCATCTAAAATTCTAAATGATCCAACCCGGAATGAGCGCCTTCTTTTGTAAACAGAATAATAGTTTCTTGACACGAATACTACATTATTTTTTACTTCTTTCTCAACGACATACCTGCAATATTTGCATAGCAGAATTTAGGTCAAGGTAACTTCAAATAATGACAGCTTTTCTATTAAATAATTGATAAATAATTTTAGTTTGTCTTTGCTTTTAAGAATCATATATGTTTTATGGATATAGTATCCCAACGATATGTTGTTGTACATTTGCAGGTTGTAGGATTGGATTTGGTGGATGATGAGAGAAAACCTGAAAGACGCCCTACAAAGCACATGCCAACACCGTCACAGTGGACCAATATATTCAACCCCGCCTTCTCATACTATGTATACTATTGATATGCCAACCTCTATACCCTAAACAAGGCAAGTAACCTTATGCACAAATTTACGTGCAATCCACATGTTTTTAGGGTTTTACTGTCAAATACATGCTAATCGAAAGATTATGAGTTCTGAGTATGTTGATGTTGTGTCACAGCTTCGTGAATCAAAAGGCATGAATACCATCATATTCTGTCCTCATTATGGCAAGGTATGTATTGCAGACCCCTTTAAACTCTTTTTTAGTATTATTGATTGTTGACTTTCCTTTAAGAGTTATGTATTGTTCAGGCTGGCGACATTGATCATCTTGCTGCTGCATTTCTTACAACTCATAACATTGCACACGGGATCAATCTAAGGAAGTCTCCTGTACTATGTTGCACAGGTAACATAAAAAAGTCGATTGTGTTCTGGTACCTTTTCATTTTGGTGTCTTAATTTGAAGTATATTTGCATAGGAGAAAATTGCAAGTGATCGTGATCAAGATGGGATTGATGATTACAGGAAAGAGGAACAGTGATCAAGGGTAAACCACTTGCTCAACACCTCAACCTATTGACGATCTTTTCGTAGTTTAAATTCCCTCATCGCCTCCTCAATCCCATTCACTTTTTCTTCTTTCAGGTTCATATATATGAGATTATAGGAAGAGGAACACTGATCAAGGGTACACCATTGGTTCAACCTTTCGACGATCTTTTCAAACTCCATCATCTCCTCAATCTCATTCTCTCTTTTCTTTTTCAAGTTTGTATATATCTTAAAATGGGCAGGCATGGTAATCTCAAATAAACATTCTTATTCACATGTCGAGTTTACTGTTTTTGGGGTTCGTGATCCACATGTTGAGTTAATCTCAAACAACCATTTATTCACAGCTATACTAGCATGCAACCCTTCAGATCTCAAGCACCCTGACAAACTGACTCCGTTTCTTGGATTTCCCTAGGTTTGGTATATGTTGGTTCCTGCAATTATTTTTGCACTCATGGACCGAAGTGAGTCAGACTTGGGGGAGCCACTCACCTGACTACTGCCTCTTGGTTTGGGTCTTCTGTACCTTGGAAAACAGGTAAAAGGAAAACGCATATGGTTTGTAATTCTTTTAGCATTCAAAATAGATTTATATGCAATCATTAGATGAATTTTTGAGTTTTTGTTGAAGATTTGTTTTGAAATTTATTTTTGAATAACAGGATTGCATAGAGGCTACTGCTAAGGTTTCCAAGACATTCAATGAAAAGATCAGAAAGTATTGTGATAAGACCCTGTTATCTTGCGCCTATGCTGGAACAGAAGATGTTTTAAAGTTAATTTAATGACAAGGTAGAGGTGGCAGTTTTGACCCATTTACCTATGAATGGGTTAATCTCAGTTCTCAAACCCGTGATATGGAACACTTGTTTCTTGAACTTCCTTTGTTGGAAACTAAACTGTGCGAGTACCTCGACAAAATGTCAGTGGAAGGCTCATGGAGTGAGAAGGCCAGTAACACCACAAATGCTTGGCTTAAAGAAGGATTGAGGCATCACTGTATTACAAGAGATCTAAAATGGGGTGTTCGTTTCCCCTTTGAGAAATTTAAAGATGAGGTCTAAAGAAATTCCTTGTATTTCTGATTTACTCTTTTTCCTCACCTAGTAAGATGACAATTCTTAGCAACATAAGTGGCATTTTTAAGCCAATATATATCATGTCTTTTGCTGTTTAACGTTTTCTTATCATGGTTCTGCTATCACGCATATTTTGTAGGTTTTATTTTAATGGTTTGAAACACCTATCGGATAGGTTTTCAAGATTGCTTAAAAGGATGTTGGAATTTTCTTTATGAGCATTTGTTTGGGAAAACATGTTAGGTCACCATTTAGTAAACACAAGCACAATAAAGATAGAAATGAGATGAGAATGAGAATGGGATGATTATGAGAAATTAGAGAATATGAATTGCAAGAGTTTCCTTAATGTTTCAAATAACCAACCAAGTATTACATAGACCTAAGCCATCTATTTATAGGGAAGGAGCTAGGGCAACACTCCCTCTCCTTCCTTTCATCATTTTCGTGGGCTTTTAGGGCCCATGGACCATATGACATAAGCCTAGTAAACTTGAAACAATAACATAAATGTAAACAACTAATAACTTAAGCAACCTATTATTACAAATGACCGAGACTTCACAAAATAGTAAAACTTTGGTTCTAACAATCTCCCCCTAAGGGTCGGTCATCATGGTTGCTTGACGTCTTCGTCTTAATCTTTGACATTCATAGCTTTAGACGTCTTCAGAAATGATTAGAATGATAATGGATATACTTTGCTCTTTGTCTTAGTTCTTTGATGATGTTGTAGTGATTGCGTTACGAAGTAATCTGCCATTCGTCACTCCTGCGTCTGTGGTGGTTGAGCTCCATTCCAACATACTCATACATCTTCGGATTTAGACTTTCACGTACAAGAAGTTCCTTATCGTACATTGAGATCTTTAGTCTTTAAACTTTGTAGATTCTTCTTAATTGTTGTAGAATCTTTCTTTGAACTTTGTGTTGCTAAGATCTTTGGGGAGCATTCTTTGACTTCAAGATGTATGTATGAGCATGTTGGAATCTACCATCATGGAAGTGAGGTACCTGCGAGTAGACAGTTAGCAATAAAACAACTGGTACTTACGGATAAGGAATTAGAGCTCGTCAACAGCATATTGTGAAGACTCCTTCTAATCCTTATCCAGGCCGTTCCCATATCAGATACTCCCGAAGGAGCTTACGAGACCTACTAAGTAGCTCAATGACTGGGTGAGTCGCTGGGGATCACTCCACGACTGTAGACCGCTATGGAACCACCGCAAACACTAAGCGTAACCCTTGTGGGGTTACCGAAGTGACCTGCTGTCAGGGCTGTTTGATGTTGACCCTGGCAGGATTTCCGTTCAATCATTGAGAAATACTTACGTAATCCTCTCATAAACGTTCTCGGCAGATTGCTAAGATCTGCGAAGGACTCGATAGTTTACAACTGATGCCCATTGATGTAGAACACCAGTTGTAGAAATACTAAGTGTTCCTAAGAGATCTTTGATGTATCTCAAGGCTCTAGACTCTATAAGTGCACACCTAGGTTTCCTATGCGGAGACTGGGGAGGTGTCTCCTACTTCAATATCAACCGTCTCTAAGAGATAGGTCGATAGGTTACGCGGGTTCCCCGTGAGAATGAAACAAGTCCTTTTAAGAGAACTTGAGTGGTTAAGAAGGTTTAGTGCATTGCGTCACTGGGTCCATGACGACTTTGTCTTCAATACCGGTGTTGTCTTCTGCAACAACCAGTAGCATACGTATTGAACCCGGTGTCTGCCCTAAGGTTGAACATATGGAGGGCTATTTCTTTTCACCCTTTTCTTTACTTTTCTTTTTAATTCTTCAACTCCTTCTTTCCCTTTCATTCTTTTCTCCTTTTTCGTATCATACCTAAGGACTCCTAATTCTAACTATGGGAGATGTCCTTGGGTAGATCCCTCCGGCTCTGGCGGATCATAGGACGGATATTCCTATCTTAATCACCTTATAACTCCGACAGTAGCCAAGAAACCTTTGATTGAAAAATCTCTCAAAGTGTTTGTGATAATCAAATATTTTGGTTAACACTTTGAGAGTTTTGTGTATACTCTTGAAGGGCTCCCCCTGCACATGTGCTCATAAGTATTTAATAAATTTGCACATGCGGGAGGAGCAAGCACTTTTGAATTGATCCACTTTCCGTGAACAAGACCGATTCGAGACACGCTTACATCACTAGTTAAACTAGCTTGAAGTTATTACCCGGCCTGATCAAGTTCACAGAAAGTTTCTCGAGACGGTACATTTCTACTAAGACATATCCTTTTCGAGACATGCTTACGTGGTTAGTTAAAGAGATGCATTGTCAGCTTTTAGGTGACAACTAGCTCTAGTAACTAACTTGATGTTATTACCCGTCGAGGATAAGTCCTTTCGATGTTACTAACTTGTATTATCTCGTCAATTCCTGGGTCAATACTGAGTCTAGCTCGCACATGATACAACTTAAAGCTTTGACTTCGTGTATTTTAATCACTTTTTCATTTT
Organism: Artemisia argyi; assembly: GCA_030686995.1. Lineage (NCBI taxonomy): Eukaryota > Viridiplantae > Streptophyta > Magnoliopsida > Asterales > Asteraceae > Artemisia > Artemisia argyi. The sequence goes on along the minus strand of CM060697.1, from coordinate 14,417,736 downwards.
CTCCCCCTCAAAAATAGCATATAAAATGGTGTTTTTGACAAACATTAAGATTAAAATATGCCTTTTGAGTCTTACGGGGAGATTCACCAAGAACTTTTGATTTAGAGTAAAGTATTTTGTTTTGACAAGTGCTCCCCCTCAACAAGTGATTAGGTCTTATTGAGGTGAAATACTTGTCCTTTTGAGCAGAATTATGAAAAATCATAAATGTTTGATTAATTCTACTCAAAAGTAAGAAGCCTTCGCTCCTTATTTTAGGATTGAGGCACTGAAGCGTACCTCAGGGTCCTTTCTTTACAAGTTCGGGTTGTGCACTGTAATGCGTGCACAAGCCAATATGAAAAATCATTCAATCAAATGAAATAATCAAATGTACCAAGTTACTCTTCGTCAGGAAGTGGAGCATCAAAGTCAGTGAACTTGGGTTCAGGTCTTTCGAAGTTTCTGACAGGAAACGATGGTCTGACGCCGATGTAGCATTCCAGTCGTCTGATCTGTTCCCGTCGAAATAACCTTTCCTCAATCTTTAAGACAAAATTACGAACTTGTCTTCTCGTGCTGGATTTCCATCTCGGTTGTTCCCCCTTAGCTATCTTTCGTCGATCATCATTCAACCTTTTGACCAGCCCATCACGAACAGATTTGAGTGTAACATCACAGAATTTGTGCACCTCATCAAATCTTATGAAACTTTGTAGTTGTTTGCTGTTGATGTAGGTGAAACCAAAAGGATCTTGGTTGAGGGAAAACTGTGACGTTTGATAAATTCCATCAAACGTGAATTGCGGCTTTGTCAAATTTATCTTCTGTTGATAACTTTCCACACCCAGTTGAAGATCTTCCACCCTTTCTTGAACTATTAGTCGTCGGATGTAGAGAAGTAGTGATGCCATAAAGTTGTACTGGACATCTCTGTCGAAACCCCGCATTCTTCCTTTCACCTTTTCGAGATACATATCTTCGATGTCATTCAGATTAAGGTCAGGAAAGTCTGCTTCGGAGAACTTGTACTTCTTTTCATCTTGTCGTTTAACAACAATTTCATGCATGAATTTGTAGTTAAATCGTTGCGACTCGTGGATCTCCAAGATGGCGATGATCTTAGATTTATGCTTCACATTTTCCAAAGATTTCTCTCCCAATCTGCTAGTATAACCGAGACGACGACGTTCTGGCCAGTGTTGAATGCCGTGTAGGGCATCTCTGTCGTAAGCTACGATGGAGTTGCTGAAAACACGAGTTGTTTCTTCGATGGTAGGAATTTCGTATCTGGCGGCTGGTACGGAGATTGTGAGTGATGAAGCATATTTCTTCTTGGTATTCACTTGGGTGAGTTTGATATTTTGAAGATCTTTGTTGAAAAAATAGCTGTAGGGTAACTTGGGCTTATCTGGAAATCCTGTCAAAGGTAATGGTTTTGTCCAGTCAGTGAAGTAAGGTTTTTCATGGTTCTTGGAACTGAAATCGATATTCATTTCAGGATTTAGCCAGTCAAATTCGGCAGACATTGCACTGGCTATATTCTGCAAATGAAATTCGTATTCAACTTTGTTTCCAGATCTTTTCTTGAGAAAATCTTGTGCGTCCTTATTGATTCTTCTTAGCTCCGTCTTTGTAAGTTTGTTGATATGAAGATCCTTCATGATAACTTGGGTGAACTGTAGAGTATTGCCCGGAAGGGGTTCTTCATCTTCTAGAGGAGGTTGTGCCTGAACCATGTCTGTCAACCAGTCATTAAGAGGAGTATCGTCATTGTCGAGCCATGTATGACGTCTTTTCTTCTTGGGTTTCTTAGACTTAGATGTAGCATCTTTGTCTTTAGCTTTGGACGGTGACGATGGTCCAGCCTGAGAATCATGAGTAGGTGGAGCACGGTAATCGGTGTCAAGTTGATCCTGGAAGTCATCAGTGTGTTCCATGAAAATTTCTTCATCTTCAGTTTGACCTTTACCAGTAGTTGAGGGTTGTTGTTGATTTCCAGGAGGAGTGGAGTCCTTTTGTAGTTGTAGAGAGGATGAGGGACCTGTTCCAGACTTAGGTTTCTTGCCTTTGGAGTTTGGGTCAGGATCGTCATCTTTTCTTGTCCGTTTTCGGGTTCCAACAGCATCTTTGCATGACTCCTTTGACATGTAAGCCACCATAGCATCATACAGGGCTTTTTCTTCAGCTGTCTGTGTGGTTTTGGTGGCAAGGTTGTCGAAGAGTTTGACGAGCATATCATTGAAGGACAATTCTGGGACGGTTGGAGCCACAGTAGAAGATTTTGCGGTGTGAAGCGTGAATGGTGTAGTAGACAACATTTTCCTTGTAACACTTCTAATTCTGTGATCCAAGTTGTCATTGATTGGTTTGAGAAGGTTTGCTACCTCAGGAGTGATCATCTCAACTAGATTTTCAGTGAGAAAATCATGTGTTGCAGTTCTGATAAATCCTTCGTAATCAGATTTCAAGAACTTTTTGATCAGCTGCGTTGACTCCTGGAAGTTCTCAACTTGTTTGGTAAGATTGGTAACCATGTCGGTAAGTTTGTTCACTTGCTCCTGAAGATCAACTGGTTGTTTTGGTTCATTGATCGAATGTTGTTTAGATGTGGTTTCAGAAGGTGTGGGAGATGAGTGCTCTGGTGATGATTCTGACGACGACTCGTTGTGTGAGTTTGAAGAAGAGGCGGGAGGAGTCGGATCCTTTGGTGGAGAGTCTTGAGGAGGTGGAGGTTGTGCTGAGGAAGTCTGCTGAGAGGATGACTTGAGAAATATGTTGGTGTCGAACGCGTTCTTCTCTTCGTTTTCCTTTCTACGACGTTCCTCTGCTTCCTCTGCTTCTCGTGCAAGAAACTCTGGAGTAATGAGGTATTCATGTTCCTGATCCGTAGCTATGTTCTCTTGGCCGCCAACATTCTCCTCTACGTTAGCAGTCTCTGTCATATTGACATCTCCAGTTTTGTCAGTGTCTTTAATGGTGTCATCTGGCTGTGGGGCTGATTCTAACGTTGTGGACACAACTGGAGGATTCATGCTGCTAGTAGCTCCTTCATGTTCCGACTGATCGATAGGTGGTGGAGTTAAAGGTTGAGACATGAGTCGGCTTTCGAGAGTTGCTTTCCTTTGTTCTTTCCTGAGTCGCTTTTCTTCAGCTTGAGTGTCGACAACTATACTCTTCAGTTTGCGTTTATCGACCAAAGGTTCAACGATTGGTTCGTCTTCATCATCATTAGGCTCATTAATAGTGATTCCTTTTCTTTTCCTTGTCTCTTCTTCATAGGTTTCAAGACTTTGTTGTATTGCGATCTCTGTTGCAGGAAATACTTCTTCAGGTGCTCTGTATCTCAGTTCATAGTCTGGTTCTTCTTCTTCAGATTCGGTATAGAACTCGCATTCGGTGTCAGACGGTGGAGGTGTAGGTTCATCACGAAGAATGTACTCTGGAGTTACTTTCTTCTTTGGCTTGGTAGCAGGTTTGGGTTTGGATGTAGGTTTAGGTGTGGTTGAAGTCTTGGGTTTTGACATTGGAGCAGCCTTAGATCTAGTATGAGGTGATCCAGTGGTGCTTGTAGTACTTCCAGACTTTACCCCTCCTTTGCTTCGAGTCTTTATTGTGGCTTCTTCCTGTTCCCCTTTGTAAGCTAGATCATACAACTTGAAGTTCGCCCTTTTCTTAATACTGTCATCCAGAAGGTATTCGGGAATCCTCATTCCTTTGATCTTGGTTGAGGAAGTGGTCGATTTGATGAATGAGATGTTGAAGTCGTCCTCAAAGAGGTGCTTCGGCTCATTAGGATCAGCCATCCTCTTGATGAATTCTGGAGAGCTTTTGCAGAGATGTTCTATTAGAAGCTTGGTGAATCTTGTGAATGGTATCATAGTCTTCACACGTTCGGTCTGAATACTGTGGACTATATCATTCATGATAGGAACTGCAAAATCAATCGGTGTCAGAGTCACCATTCCCCAAAATGTTTGCAGGTGTTCGAGCCTTGGATGTTCATGACCACTTTTCCTTCCAGATATAGATCTTACCACCAACAGACAGAATGTTCTCCAAGGCTGAGGGATATACTTGGCATTAAATTGGGAAATCTTGACTAGCGGTACATCATCATCAACCTCATATCCTAATTCAATGAAGAAATCAAGTAGATCCAGGTCAGGTAGTACAGGAGCAAATTCGTTGTCAGTTTGTGGCATGAGAAGGGCGGTTCTAAGAACGTCATGATCTATAGTGTATTCTTGGCTATCCAATGTGACAGTGAAAGACTCATCATCCAAGTAAGCCTGAGCAGTAAGCCAGAATTGATGAAGGTAGAACAGCGGAACTGAAGTAGAACAGGTGAGTAGAGGTTTGCATGGATGTGCAAGTAGGATATCTTTCACAATCATGCACGATTTCTATGTGATATTCAATTTGTTGAAGTCCACTCGGGGATTGTTATTGCCAATCGTGACATTGTAGTTCTCGGGAGTGATGTCATCCAAGGTGAGCAGTGGAAGACTTTGTTCAGTGACGTTCTCATTGTGTTCAGCCATGTTTATCTGAAAAGCATTATCATAAACCAAACATCCAAATTTGTTACGTGTTAGCACAGTTTTGAGTTTGGATACAGATATCTACTTGAGACAGTTAAACACAAATGTATCATTTAGTTATGAGTGAAGTGCCACATAATGCATACTTGAAGAATCATCGTTCAGTTACAATCACGAATTCAACTATACAATGTAATGATTCGCAAATAAGTATGATTGAAACACACATTCATAGTTACTTCACATTACATAACAACAATGAACAACATGACAAGGCCTAAACAAGTTTTTGAAAAATTGTAACAAATCCTTTTTATCGCAAACTTGTATAGAAAGATTTCGAAAAATGTTACAAAGCCTTTTATCGCAAACTTGTAAAAGAAGATTTCGAGAAAAAAAAATGTTACAAAGATTTTTATCGCAAACTTGTAAAAGAAGATTTCGAAAATGTTACAAAGATTTTTATCGAGAAAATGAATTATCGAGAAAAATCCTTGTCTGTCAACTTTATCGAGAAAATGAATTATCGAGAAACATTTTCGAAAACATCAATTCCGATAAAACTTTTTCGAGAACCTAGTGATTTCGAAATTTATTGTTCAAAAGAGTAATTTCGAAAAATAATTTTGAAAAATACTGAGTTTGAACAAAAAATTATCGAGAACCATGAGTTTCTCGATAAGTTTTATAGATTGCGATAAATCTGATTTTCTCGAAAAACATTCTTATACAAGAATCTTTCGAATTTGAAGTTTAACGTACATTTCTTTAGCAAAGATCTTTTCAATGATTCAGGCCTGTCACCAATATAGAGAAACACCACTTAGATAATTCAATGCACACGTTTAAACAAAGATCTCGATAATATTTCAAGATCAACTTTTTTGAAAAATGTATCAAGTATGAGATTAATGAGCAAGAGTGGTTCTAGCATATCACAAGCATAAGTGTAGACATGTAAGAACAGCATTCAACACATTGGACTCTGTTAGATCGAAGTATATCAAAATCGTGGCATAGTTAACTTATCGAGAACCAACTATCAATGGAGTAGATTCATAACATCAATACACATTTGCATACTTGGGACCTTGGAAACTAATCCCACCAATAAAATAAAGCATACAAACACAGAATCTTATAAACCCTAATCGACCCAACATCAAGATTTCGAGAATCAAGCAAACATGAATGGAATTGAGATAAAATGATATAGTTAGTTTAGTGACACTAAATGTAACAAAACCCTATCAAGAAATCAGTTACCAAACCATGAATTTGCAGATTTCGAAATCGCTAAACCCTAGATATCGAAATCGATTTTGCAAGAAATTTAGCCGTTGGATTTGCAATTAAATGAAAACCTATGTTTGTAATGCCCTAAAGATTACTTAGGAACTTACAATTAGATGATCAAACTCGTGGATATCTTGAATGAATAAGGGCCGTAGGTTTGATAAAAGGGTTTAAGGGGTTTTGACTTTTGTAATATGTGTGTTATACGGTTTGTATGTTTTATTATTTTTTTTTTGAAATTTTAAGTTTTGTCACTTATGGCCCCTAGACTTTTAGTTATACTAACATGTGTCCTAAAGTTAATTGGCAATCATGAGTAACATCACGATATACTTCCGTAAGCATCACTTATGAAGTCCTTACTAAAGGGATGAGACAAAGGAATGATAAAGAACGTCCACACACTCCGAAGTACCGTAAATTACGAGAAACATGCAAGTATACCAATTAAAATTGGTAAAAGATTTAAGCGTGACTCCCCCTCAACATTTGTAAGATAAGAACAAAGTGTTGAAATGAAGCGATATACTTGCATTTTTTTTTTTTTTTTTTTTTTTGCAAGGTGAAAATGACCAAAATATTTTTTGAGTTTTTGATTGGTTTTATATTTTTGTTTTTTTTTTGTTTTTGAAAAAATATTTACAAGGATAGTTATGATGTTTGACGATCAATTGTGTTTTAAAAACTTTTTCAGATCCTCTGGAGTCAAACATCGCATACCAATTTGGTGAACTAAACTAGCAAACCTTGAGGGTGCCAAGGATTTGGTAAGTAAGTCCGCCAATTGGTACTCAGTTCCAACAAAATAAAGCTCAACTGTACCCTTTTCCACATGCTCTTTGATGAAGTGATATCGGAGATCGATGTGTTTGGATTTGCAATGATGTACAGTGTTGCAGGAGATAGCAATTGCACTCTTTGAATCACAGTAGATAGGAATCCTGTTGAATAGGTAGCCATAATCCTTAAGTTGTGATCTCATCCAGATGACTTGAGCACAACAAGCAGACATGGCTACGTATTCAGATTCTGTAGACGACAGTGAAGTGCAGTCCTGCTTCTTAGATTGCCATGACACAAGTTTGTCTCCGAGAAATTGTAATCCACCAGATGTACTTTTGCGTGTGTCTAAACATCCTGCATGGTCAGCATCTGAAAACGCAATTAGTTCAAAGCCAGAATCCTTCGGATACCAGATCCCCAAGTTAATGGTTCCCTTTATGTATCGAAGGATTCTCTTGACCTCACTGAGGTGTTTTTCAGTTGGTCTGGACTGATAGCGAGAGCACATGTAGACAGCAAAAACTATATCAGGTCTACTAGCTGTGAGATACATGAGGGACCCAATCATACTTCGGTATTTGGTAGGGTCAACTGGAGTCCCATGTAAATCAGCATCTAGTTTTGTGGTATAGCCCATTGGTGTATTATAAGTATCACAAGACATCATTCCATGTTTCTTCAAAATTTCAAGAGCATATTTAGACTGATTTATAAAAATTCCACGGGGTGATTGATGAACTTGAAGTCCTAGAAAGAACGAAAGTTCACCCATCATGGACATTTCAAAATTATCTTTCATTAATTTTGCAAAATCATTAGAGTAACTTCTTTTTGTTGAGGCAAAAATGATGTCATCGACATATATTTGAACAAAAAGTAAGTCCTCCCCGTAGGTTTTTGTAAACAGTGTTGGATCCACCGATCCTTTAGAAAATTTATTGGCCAGTAAGAAAGTGGACAGTTTGTCATACCACGCCCGTGGGGCTTGCTTGAGTCCGTAGAGTGCCTTTTTGAGTCGGTAAACGTGATTAGGACGCTCAGGATCAACGAAGCCTTCAGATTGACTAACATAAACTTCTTCACGGAGTTCTCCATTAAGAAATGCTGTTTTGACATCCATTTGGAAGACTACCATGTTCCTGTGTGCAGCATATGCCAAAAAGATCCGAACAGCTTCATGTCTAGCCACTGGAGTAAAGGATTCAGCAAAATCAAGACCTTCCAGTTGAGAGTATCCTTTCGCTACCAAACGTGATTTGTTGCGTATGACAGTTCCTTCAGCATCAAGCTTATTCTTCCATATCCATTTTAACCCAATGACAAAGACTCCGTCAGGTCTTTCAACTAATTCCCAGACTTCTAATCTTATGAATTGCTGAAATTCCTCTTGCATAGATTCAATCCAGTTGTCATAAGTCATTGCATCTTTAATGTTCTTGGGTTCTTCATGACAAACTGTGAGTGCGTAGATGCAAGTTTCTCCATCTGTGTGAAGTCGTTGTCTTGTCATAACAGGTGCATCTGGATGGCCAATAATATGAACTAGTGGATGGTCTCGGGTCCATTTGTGTGTTGAAGGGTTTAGCTGATAAGTATCTCGCATGTTAGCAGGATCCAAATTACGTGTTGACGACTCAGCTATATCAGGAACTGTAGTAGCTGGTGCAAACGGATTAAAGAACGCATCAGGATCATGCTCTGCGGGTTGTGGAACTGATAGTGGTGTTGGATCTTCAGCTGGATGGCGGGAGTTAGAACCAGTTTGTTCTGCTGTAGATGGTGATACAATTGGAGGACCGTCTCTCTCAACACTTGTTGTAGTTTGTTGAGGTAAGTCTGGTACTTGAATGTTATCAGGTTGAGCAGCGGAATTTGGTGAGACCTCATTAGGACGGTATTCAATTGTGTCATCAAATAGTGGAGCAAACAAGGTTTCTAATTCTTTGCGGTTGAGTGGCAATGGTTCAGTTGAAGATGCCGGAGAGTTAAGACGGTTGAATTCGGGTCCTAAGCTGTGTTGCTCAGAAGCCATCTGTGTGAGTTCATCAAAATTAGCATGAATTGTTTCTTGAATCTCTCTTGTTCGACGATTCCATATCCGAAAACCTTTGGAATTTTCACAATATCTAATGAACACTCCGATGTCAGCCTTAGCTTTGAGTTTACCTAAATCATCATGATCATTTTTCGGATAGCAAAGTGCTCCGAATACATGAAAGTAATCGATGTTCGGTTTCCTTTTGTGAACAATTTGATATGGTGTTTTGCGATGGCGTTTTGTGATCATGCAACGGTTTTGGGTATAACATGCGGTTGAAACAGCTTCTGCCCACAAGTAATCTGGTAATTGAGCATTAATCAACATAGTTCTAGCAGCTTCCACTAACGTCCTGTTGCGTCTTTCAACCACACCATTCTGTTCTGGGCTTCTAGGAATAGATGTTTGATGTTCAATTCCCACTTTCTCATAATAAGACCGAAGAGTCTGATTCTTGAATTCAGTTCCATTGTCAGTTCTGACTATTCGCACCGTGTTTCGTAACTGAATTTGAATTTTAGTGAGAAAGGTGATGATCATAGAAGGAGCCTGATCTTTACTTCGTAAGAAATAAACCCAAGTCCATCTGGAGAAGTCATCTACAATTACAAGAATGCAGCATTTACCGTTGATGCTTTGAACACGCATCGGTCCACACAAATCCATATGAAGTAGTTGTAGAACATGATTCGTACTTTGCTCAGGTTTTGAAGGAAAATGAGCACGAGTACTTTTTCCTTGTTCACATGATGGACATAAGTGATCTTTGGTAAAACGAAATCTTGGAAATCCATCGACAAGTTTATAACAAGCAAGGTCAGTCATGGTTCTGAAATTCAAGTGCGAAAGACGTTTGTGCCATAACCAAGATTTAGTTGATTCTGCTTTGGAGAGAAGACATATCGGAGATGTTGCAATCATATCTGACATTGAAATAGTATAAAGATTGGAGCCACGTGAGCCAGACATGAGATCGTTTCTTTGTAAGTCACGAACAAAGCAAGTTTTCTCACGAAATGCAACTTCTAGATCCCCATCACAGAATTGACCAACAGAGAAAAGGTTGTGCCCAAGGCCTTCCACATAATAAACACGGCTGATTTCGATGTTCCCACTTACAAAGTCACCATACCCCATGATTAGAGCGTAATGATCATTCCCGAATCTGACAGTACCAATGAACTTTGAGACAAAGTTTTTCAACAGTTTGAGATTGCCTGTCATATGTCGGGTGCATCCGCTATCAACAATCCAGAGAACGATCTGAACTACCTGCATCACAAGAAGAGGACACAGATGGAACAGAAGTAAGGGTGGAACCCAAAGATAGTGCGGGTTCCTGTTGGTTAGACACACATGTATTCAACAGTTTAGGAATCCATTTAAATTCTGGTTTGTATTGTAACCAACGTTGCCAGTTCCAACTAGTTTTTGCCTTCTTAATGTTAAATGCATTAGTCGTTGGCTCATTCCTAGGTTTGTTCTCGGCACCTATGGGGGTAACTGCAACATCATTAGAAACCGTAGAGGACGGCTTTCCTAAGGTAGACTTAGAGGCAATAGTGGGCCTAGAAGGAATGCGTGTCCTACGTTTCTTATGACGATTGAGAATAGAATTAGCTATACATTTAGTATGATCACCAGATGATACGCTTTTACGACAAAACACACATGATGCATTAATATTGAAAACATTCAAAGGTTCATCATTCGTTACATTTAGATTTTGATTACAATTTGCTAGACTAGAATCTAAATCTGATGCAACATGAGTCTTATTCAAGGTCCTAAGTTGATCTTCTACTTCTTGGGCTGCTAGTTGTCCTTTCTTACGTTGCAAGATCCTATTCTTCTTTTTACTTTTTCGCTTGGGTTTGCTAACGCTAGTAGTGGAGACTAGTCCTGTAGAAGTGGAGGTATCAACATTAGTATTAAGAACAACCTTTCCTTTTTCCGTTTTGTCTAATTTATACATTCCTGGTGCTATCACCGTGGTGTCAACCATCTTTCCTTTTTGAAGTAGCCTAACTTTCTCTTTTAAATCGATGATGATGTGATTTTTATCCTGAATTTCAGACTCGAGTAAACCATTGCAATATTTGATGTCATCGCGGTTTTGTTGCCATTCGGCGTTTTCAATTTTTAAGTCCGCAATTTCTTTCTCATATTTGAGACACAAACTTTTGAAAGACTCAGTGTTTTTGCAAAGCTGACAAGAGTTAGAAACATTTTGACTTTGAAGTTTCAATTCCTTATTAAGACTCTGAGCTTGACACCAATCAAGCTTTTGTTTGAGTTGAAAAATTTGTTTTGAAAACTGTTTTGTCACATCATCATTCTTTTTCCTCAGATTGTCATTCTCATGTTTCAGTGTCTCAATTTCCACATTCAACAAGTTATTATCAACACAAAGATCATCCATAAGCATAGAAGTACCAGATTTATAGAGATCATTCATGATAACAGACAAAATATCAGCGCAGAGAACTTGTTCCAAGAGTCGATCAGCATCATTTTTGAAAACACTAGTTTTATGCTTTTGGACCAAAATCTCATTTTCAGTAGCGTTGAAAACGTTTATCATATTTTTGACCTCCTTTTAAAGTTCCTGATCCCAACGTGTAGCACATAGACGGAGGTGTTGAACAATTGGCTTCATTTGTTTTTGAAAAATATCTCTCTTTTCTCGCTCGTAAGCGGATTGAAAAGTTTCAATTTTTATTTCAGAATTACGTTCAATTGTTTCCTCCAAAATTTCGATGTCTTCCATAAAGGTTTTGAAATAATTTAAGACACGACAAGTTTTTGGTAAAGGTGTAAGTTCACCGGATGATGGTAACGGACCATTAATTTGTGCTACAGTTTGGACAGGAGCCGCATTGTGAGATGAAACATATGACTCTTCGATAAACCATGATTTCTCAGGTAAATCTTTTTGAGTAACAAACTTAATTGGAGCTTTTGAATAGTCATATGGTGTCCAATATTGAACATTACTCATTTTTGACCGACTCTCGTCTTCAAGTTCTTCTTCTTCCTCAGTATCAAAAACAACAGCACGCACAATCGTATTATCCATCAAACAATCCATACTGTAAATTTTTGGAATATCTTTGAATGCCGTGTGAAGAAACATTGAATTGTAATCACCAAGTGCAAATCGTTTATCGGGTCTCGGTTTTAAAGTAAATTTCTGAATTGTTGTGACAGAGTTCCCGTGTTTGTAAACAATGTTACAAAATTCTTTGAGTTGTTTCTCAAGATCAACAATATCACCGAGTAAATCATCGATGTATTTTCTTTTTTCGTATTTTGTGTTCACAAAAATCTTTTTGACAACTTGACAATTCTGTTTCTGTTTTTGAAAGTTCTGTTTGAAGATGTTTAACTTGCATTTTCAATTCACACTTTTCACTTTCAAGTTTCGAAATCAACTTTCCGTTTGACTCAATTAAATCATGCATTTTGCGTTGAAGATCTTGTTCTTTGTTGTAAGAATCGTGAAAAGCTTTTTCAAAACTTTTTGCATTTTTAATCTTGTCTTCTTGATTTGAAAGCTGAATTTTATAACACTCAATATCTCTTGAAAGTGATGCATTTTGTTCTTTTAAAGCTTTATTAGTTTCGTTGCATTTAATGATTTGCAATTGTTGAGCATCCAGTTGTTTAGATAACAATATTAGGTCAGGGTCTGGATCAAATGATGGTTCATGTTGTTCTAAATTATCATGTTCATCATTCTCAATAGGATCATCAAATGAAACAACTGTGTCATTATCGAATATGACAACTGTGCTTATTTGTTCATCTTTTTGAGATGATGAAGGTGATTTAGATGGAACAACTTGCGCCATATCTGATTCATAAGCAGAAGGTGAGACTATTTCATTAATAAAGCATTCATTGAGGTCATGTACCTGAGACAAGCCGTCAGTGTCATACACTGGACCTGAATCATTGAGCTTAAGTTCCTGCATGTTGGCCATAAGCATCACAGCTGCATTAGCTTCCAGATCTTCCATGTCATCATCATTGTTCACATTTGCCATGAAGTTGTTATCTTGTTCAGGGAAATGTCCGTCTTTTTCATCTTGAAGAGCCATGAGTAATGCCTGCTTGTGAAACTTACTACCGCGAGTTCTCGGTTTGGGACATGCTGTAGCTATATGACCTTGCTCATTACAATTGTAGCACCAAACTGCATTCCCTGAGTTGGAGTTCCTTGTTGCAACTGAGTCAGACCTTTGTTGAGAAGATCCTGAGTTGTTCCTGAACCCCGTATTGTTACTAAACCTCTGATCATTCCCATAATTTCCTGAAGAACTTCCGGAACCAAATCGACCATAATTACGATTCTCAATTTCCACTCTTCCATTATGGACAACAGCTTGATTCCTTGTATTAGAGGATGTACGTTGACGGTTGTTTGTTTTGTTGGTGAATTTGCTGAAAGCACGAGCAATAAGAGCAAGTCCCTGATTCAACGTATTAAAGTCATCATTGTCATCCTCATTGGAGTTGGAGTAGTACACAGCATCATTGTTGTTTAACGGAACAAGTTGAGTAGAAGCATTCTGTAGAGATGAATCATAAGGGACCAGTTGGTTCGAGGTGGAAGAATGTGGATAACTGAAGTAGTTCTGCTCTTGAACATATGCATGATTTGACATTGGTGGTGGAGCGTAGGGAGACTGAGCTACGAGAGCCAAAGAATTTGGTGTAGAAGTTGGTGTGTATCCTCCTCGTAGAGCTCGATCTTTTTCCACTTCAGGTTCATGGTGTTTCAGAAAATCATACAACAAACCATATGGAGCATCATGCAGATTCTTTGTTTGACGAACAAATGTCACATATTTGTGCCAATCAGGGCCAAGACTACCAACAAATTTGGAGTTCACAGCGATCCTTGGTACTGTGATTTTGTGACGTTCCAGATCATTGACGACATTTGTGAAACGATGATAGTAGGATTCAAGTGACTCTCCAGGTTCAATTGTGATGTCAGTGTATTCCATGTATAGCTTGGATTCCATGTCATCTTTGTTCAATTGAGTGCCTTCCATAAGGAGATGAACATGTTCCCACATAGCTTTGGCTGTTTTCTGAGCATCGACACTTCGATAGATCGGATTAGGTATACCTTGAAGTATATAAGCCATTGCATACTGATCAGCTTCACGATGTAGTTTCTGTTCTTCAGTGAGTGCAGATTTTGGAAGGGGTCTATCACCAGGAGGACGTGGAGGATCAGTATGTGGATCACCAGCTTCAAATCTAGTTGGCCACTCAAATGGTCCTTCAAGTATCACTTGCTTTAAGAATTTCCCATGAGGTTTCTTTAGCTCAACAAATCGTAAGAATCGACTTAACCATTGAACATAGTTCCCAGGTGTAAGCATTGGAGGTGTTTCAAGTGATCCTGCCTCATGTCGGGATTGTTGAGTTGTAATAACTTCACACATTCTGTCAAACCAGTGAGGTTGTTTGGAGGAAAGCTGAGTGTTTTGTTGTGGCACTTGATATGTTTGTTGTTGAGGAATGATCTGATGTTGTTGCATCATAAGGTAATGATGTAGTGGATTGTATGTTTGTTTTTGAGACGGTTGTTGATTCATTTGGTGCGGAAGGTATTGTTGTTGCTGATACTGCTGATGTTGATGTTGCTGATACTGCTGATTTTGAGATTGCTGAATATGAGGGAAGTAATGATTAGGTGGTTGAGACATCTTCGAACACTTGTGTAGAAATGGATCTTGTAGAAAGTGTAGAAATAACCAAGTATCGAAAACTTTGCACAACTTCGGATTGCGAAACCTTGATCAACAGGGATTGCGAAAGTTTGAATTCCAATGATTGCGAAACTTTTCAATTCCAATGATTGCGAAACTTTTTGGTTTTCGAAAAAACTTGAAATTGCGAAAAAGTCAAGGTTTGCGAAACTTTAGTTTTTCGAGAAACTTGAAATTGCGAAAAAATCAAGGTTTGCGAAAAATAGAATTTCGAAACTTTTCAGGTTTTCGAAAACGTTTGCGATAAGGATTGCGATAACGTTTGCGATAACGAGAAAAAAAAAAGACAATTTTCGAAATTATACAATTTCGAAAAACTTTCCCAAATGTCGAAGTACTTAACTTTCTTATACAAGAAAGAAAATACCGAGTCCACACAAACGAAGTCGAGGTAGTGCACTAAGAGAAGATCTCGATGACTTGTAAATTTTTTGTTTTTCAAAGAAAGCAATCCTAAAACTTGTTTTTATTTCAAGATTCTTGTACTTTTAGGTGTAAAATGAAGAGATCTTTAAGAAAGTTGAAAACTTTAAGAACTTTTCAAATTTTATAAAAAATTGCGAAAAATAGTACAAAAACCTAGTCGAATTTTATAAGGAAAAATGTGAACTTTTTTGTTTGTGTTGATTTGTAGCACAAGTTTGTAAGCAAATATGTGATAAAAACCAAGAAACAAGCAAGAAAGTACAATAATTTCTTAAAAATTCGAAATGAAAAACAAGTTTAAGAACAAACTTAATGAAAAAACAAAAGCTACACCTTCATATGGCGAATGATACCACTTGTTAGGTCACCATTTAGTAAACACAAGCACAATAAAGATAGAAATGAGATGAGAATGAGAATGGGATGATTATGAGAAATTAGAGAATATGAATTGCAAGAGTTTCCTTAATGTTTCAAATAACCAACCAAGTATTACATAGACCTAAGCCATCTATTTTTAGGGAAGGAGCTAGGGCAACACTCCCTCTCCTTCCTTTCATCATTTTCGTGGGCTTTTAGGGCCCATGGACCATATGACATAAGCCTAGTAAACTTGAAACAATAACATAAATGTAAACAACTAATAACTTAAGCAACCTATTATTACAAATGACCGAGACTTCACAAAATAGTAAAACTTTGGTTCTAACAAAACATCGTGAAGGCGCGAGCAACCTGACAACTTTGTTCACTAGTAAATACACATACATTTTTACAGGAGAGTATAGATACATTCTTCAGTTAGTAAACCATCTATATGAGATACATTGTTGTGAAATTTAAATTTATTTAATTTGTGTATTTGTACTGCAATATGGATTCTGTTTGGTTTGTGTAACAAACTTCTAAAAGAACATGAAAGAACATTGGATTGCACCTGATGTTGTAGACAATTACTATTTGAATTTGTTGAATTGGGGAAGCAACAATATTAATGCTCAAATATTGCTCTGGGAGACAGTGTATCTATTGGAAGTTGTTGATGGTAATAATCAGAAGTTGTGACGGTTGAAAAAATTTCTTTCACACATGAAGAAAAAAAGTATATACTAATGTATAAATATACATGTTATTTACTAGTAAAGAAAGTTTTTATATGTATTTACTAGTGAAGAAAGTTTATTCACACGCGAAGAAAAATGTATATATACTCATGTATAAATGTATGCATATATACCAGAAGAAATTTATTCACATGCAAAGAAAAAAGTATATGCGTATGTATAAATGTACGTAAAAGTGTATGCTCATGTATAAAGTACAATTACTTACTAGAGTTTATTCACACGCGAAGAAAAAGTATATGCTCATGTATAAATATATATATGTGTATTACTAGTGAAGAAAAGTTTAGTCACACGCGAAGAAAAAAGTATATGCTCATTTATAAATGTACATGTATTTAATAGTGAAGAAAGTTTATTCACACGCGAATAAAAAAAAGTACATGCTTATGTATAGACATATGTGTATTTACTTTTGAAGAAAGTATATTCACACGCGAAGAAAAAAAGTACGTGCTCATGCTTAAACGTATTATATTTTATGTACCAAACAACTTTAAAAAAAATCGATAAATTTAAAAAAAAAATGAATTTCGAAAAATTTTCATATGTGACGGAAAAAATTTCACATGTGAAGAAAAAAATTTCGAAAACAAAAAATTCGAAAAAAAAATTCAAAAAAATTTTCGCGAAAAAATATTTTCACATGTGAAAATTGAAAATTTTCACAGGTGATTTTTTTTTCATATGTGAAATTATTTTTACATGTGAAAATTGAAAATTTTCACATGTGAATTTGTGAATTTTTTTCACATGTGAATTTGCGAATTTTTTTTTCACATGTGAAAATTGAAAATTTTCACATGTGACGAAAAAAAAATTCGAAAAAAAAGTTTTGGAGAAAAAAAATTTTAATTTTTTTTTCACTTGTGAAGAAAAAAAATTCGAAAATTTTTTTGCGAAAAAATATTTTCACATGTGAAAATTGAAAATTTTCATAAGTGAATTTTTTTTTTTCACATGTGAAAATTATTTTTACATGTGAAAATTGAAAATTTTCACTTGTGAATTTGTGAATTTTTTTCACATGTGAATTTACGAAATTTTTTTTCACATGTGAAAATTGAAAAATTTTCACATGTGACGAAAAAAAAGTTTTGGAGAAAAAAAATTCAAATTTGTTTTTCACATGTGAAGAAAAAAATTTCGAAAAATTTTCGCGAAAAAATATTTTCACATGTGAAAATTGAAAATTTTGACAAGTGAATTTGTTTTTCACATGTGAAAATTATTTTTACATGTGAAAATTGAAAATTTTCACATGTGAATTTGTGAATTTTTTTCACATGTGAATTTGCGAAAAAAATTTTCACATGTGAAAATTGAAAATTTTCACATTTGACAGAAAAAAAAATTCGAAAAAAAGTTTTGGAGAAAAAAAATTCAAAATTTTTTTTCACATGTGAAGAAAAAAATTTCGAAAACAAAAAATTCGAAAATATTTTCACATGTGAAAATTGAAAATTTTCACAAGTGAATTTTTCTTTTCACATGTGAAAATTATTTTTACATGTGAAAATTGAAAATTTAAATTAATGGAGTAAGCAAACTTCTTCCAAATTAATGGAGCAATTACAAAATATAAAATGATAATTTATTTTGAAACAACACTGAAGGAAATCAGTAAATCCTTAATAGCCCATAAAAATGGAACTGCTATTTGATCCCACAAACAGGATTAAATCAGTAAGAAGCTGAAGGGGGAACATGTCAAATGGGTCAAAAAGGTTGGAAGTAACCCAAAGTTGATTCTACATGTGTAAGACAGTGTGATCAGTTAGCATTATCGAGTGATCAAGAACCAATAGACATCCCCACTCGGGTTCCTAGGAATACCTCATAAATCGTCATTAGCCCTATCCTGAAGGACTTGCTTGGCTGCATTGCGTTTCTAGGCCATATTACTAAAGACCAAAGCAACCCGACTACTAGAAAGACCAAAGGAAGCACATAGTACACTCAGCAGTAAAACAGCAGCTGCGGCTAGTAATGATGGTGGGTGCTTTAGCATGACAAATTCCAGAAGTGACATGTCGATCAAGTAGATTGACAACATCTCCAACTATACATTCACAAACATAATATTCATCAAAATAATGAAACATTTCACTGTTGAGGATGCCTGTCGTATTTGATCAAAATAATAACATACATAGTTGGGTACGAGAGATTAAATTGAAGTGTATTCACCATCTCCTTTTCCTGTAAACATCGAGTGAAAACATACAGTCAATACCAGTACCAGATGATAATCTATATTAAGAAAACCAGAAAATCTATCAAATCTTGTTTTTCTTAGTTATACCATCATCAGAATTTCATCTCTAGTGTACGCCTTGTCAGATATGACAATACCTTATTTCTTCACATGTGAAGGTATTTGACATCTCCAACTGGGGACTCATTTGTTTCATGCTTATGTGAGTTGTCTGCTATATTTGAGCACAGTCAAAGTAAATACAAAGATTACAAAACTATAAACAGGAATGTATTAAGTTACGTGCTCTTATCATAAAAATACATATTTAGGATATCATGAGGAGCTCAACTCTAAAACATGAGCTGAAAAACTATACAGAACATCAATATTGTGCTGTATACAAGTGTACGTTGGTCGCTCAAGTGTACATTTTTCCTTGGTCTAAAGCCTACTGTGAACACGAAATGCAACAAGTTATACTCAGCTATAGCTTCTTTTCAAAAAATTCATTTCTGAAAAAAATACTATTAAGAATGCATAGAGGTCTAAATTACACGAACAAGTATTTTTGTAAGGATATAAGGGGCAGGACTAGCAACGGCAAGACTGATGGCGGGTCCTTGGGTTATCCAATCATACTTAGAACACTTAAATTTCACAGGCAGACATAGATGATAATCTCTAGTAGTTCCCACTACCATCATCAATGACATTTAATGAAAATGTATGGCAGGGGGTAAATGACTTTTTCCCAGTTTATTTTGAATTTAACATTCAAAACTAACATCTTTAGAACAAAAATTGCTGTTTATATACCTAATGCCGAGGATGAACTTGGACTTTTCTGAAACACATCAGTCCAAGGAAATACAGTATCTTTCTTACTGTTGCGTTGAGATAATGCATCAACACGACCTGTCTGCATAAGAATCAATCTCATTGTTAACTTCAGCACCAAATTCAAAAAAATGAAAAAGAAATATAGAGGACACCCATGGAAAACAATCGCCTACCTTACCGGAGTAAGAGTTGTTCACCGCCTCTTCATCAATGAATGGTATCTTCAATAAGGAAGCAATCTACAAAATTTAAAAAGAAAAAAACACTTTCAAGCATATGGAATGGACTTAAAAACACAGAACTGGAGATGACTTAGTCACTCACAGTGTCATAAGCTTTCTCCCTCTCCACATGTTGAGCTGTTGTAACTTGAGAATTGAGCATCTGTCAAGTTCATCGGTAAAACCAATGATTAATTCTAAATATTTTTAGCTAAAAGTGTAAAACAGTTAGCAACATTTGAGATTGCAGTTTATACTCTATGTTAATCTTATGCGGTACTCCCACTGTCCTAAAACAGATGTCCACTAGAGAAAAGGCACACAGTTTTAGTTAAAATGCAATTATTACATCGTTTAATAGCGTCTAGAGTACGCACAGCTTTAAACAAACAATTAACGCAATTTTTGTGATTGGATGTAACTATGGTTAGATTAGCGAGACTTAGTTAACTGTTTTGGAAGTAAACATATGTTTGGGGACAAACTTAAGTGGAACTTGGACATTTACGGACGATCGAGTATATGTAGTTAGTCATATACAAGAAACCAAGGCCTCGAGGATATGGCATAACTACTAGTTCATGCAGAGTGTTACCCTAACATGTTATGAAATTTTTGAATTATAAGTTCCACCCTTACAAGGATTTGTCTATAATGTCATACATTCAAGGATAAGTGTATATCTCTACTTATGCTCACGAATTCCGACATAGATCAAAAAATGGTTCCTCTATTCTGATGCAAGGGACCTTTCTATTTACACATGTTTTGCTTATGCAAATGACTAGTGTAAGCTGTGATTTTGAGAATAAACTGATCATCAAGCTATATGAAGGTGGTTTAAGCAGAATTTAACTGTAATTAAGCATCACTAATAAGCAATTAATCATGAAAAGTAAAGTAAGACAGGAAGTAAAGGGGAAGCTTTTTACTACTTGAAAATGAAATTACAAAATAAAACAGAAAATAGCAATACAATAAATTTAAGCTAAAAATTTACTCTAACCTAAATTATACTACTCCTAAGTCCTAAATCCTAATTTTCTAATTTCCTACTTCTAACCTAGTCATAAGGGGTATCAATTCTTGAAATATGGCTGATGTTTGTGTGTCATGGTCTGGTCAATTCTAGCATGACCAGAACTTAATCCAGGTAAAGAACATCATATTTGAGTATTTTGACTCAACTCACCCATGGGACTGAGAGTACCCTCTGATTCTATTGACCATGAAGAGGAAACATAAGCATAGTTAGCAATTACTGTAAATTTTTGAGTTTTGGTTCGGTCTAGCAATTCATTTGAGAGCTGAAACTGATGTTTAATTTTCACGCCCGAAAATATGGTAAACCAAACATCTCGATAACTTATTACCATTACCTGTACTTGAAGAGGTTGTTGAGGACAAACAAGTTCATTCCATCTCACATGAAGGTCTAGGTACCTCACCTGTTGTAACCGAGAAAAGGGTTGTTAATAACAAGTAAATGTGGCAAATTCTACCCATTTAGTTATAGATGGATCAATTTAGGTTGACCAGCTAAAAAAGAAAACACGTAACTAGAAAGTCACCAAAATATGTATTATTGATGCAAACAAACTCCTAAATGGTTTTAATAGAAAAAATATGTACATACTTAAAAGATTACAACTATATAATTGTATTTGACACACTGCATTTACATAGTAAGCTTGAACAAATTGAAAACGTGCTTCAGGTCAACCAAGCCATACAGAATGTACCCTTCTATTACCTAACCCGTATTGAATTATTACCCACCTGCCCAATTTTCCACCTCTTTTACATGCGTCAAAATACCATACAAAATGTACCCTTTTATTACCTGACCCTTATTGTATTTTACTTAACCGCCCATTTTTCCACATCTTTACATGCTTCAAAATATTTCAAACTAGACAAAGAAGTTTAATAACATCACAAAAGCAACCTTTTATTTAATCTTACCTGAAGAGCAAGTCGCGATGCAGTCTTACTCATGTCTACTGCAGCTCGCCAGATACACTGTCTGCTTCTTTTAGGAACCTCAAGACCATCAATATATTGCACAATGTTTATTATTGCACAACCACCTGATTTGACAAATGAAAAATAAGTAAAAAGATCAGTTAAACCATATAACATGGTTTGCTTGAAGAAAGTAGCTAAAGATTGTTTAAAGTGGTTTCAATTTAGCCTGTCATGCTTAAGCATCTTCTGTGGTAAAACCCTTTCTGGAATATGTGCTTAGAAAGCAAACCACCTCGCCACCATGCAATGTCGGATGATGAATATTTCCCATCTGTTTCTGTAATTTCAGATATTACTGCAGGTGATGGTTTCCGACCACGTTTACCCGGTCCACGTTTTTTAGTTAACCCCACCACAGTTTTAGCATTTTGGGTGGCTTGATTTTCAACACCTATATCATCTACAAGCCTAATCCAATCCGCTGAAAAAGCAATCTCACGAATGCATCTCTCAAACTACATAGAAACAAAATAGCATATCAATGAGAAAATTACATACATGTAGAATAATAATAAGCATTTGCACTAACTTCACTCTTGTTTTAAAAAATATGTTCCTATTTGAAAGAGTCTAGAATAGCATGAAATCAAAATCAACAATCTCAGCATCCCAATTTTGGAAATAACAGACATCCAGCCATTCCCGCGATGTCAATGTTTTTAGTTAAATAATGTAACATATATGGAACACCTCTGCTTGGAAAAATGTTGTGAGTAATAGAAGGCACATAAATTCATTTGATAACCAGGTATCTTCTAGGAAAATGGATAAAGTGATTGACTTGTCTGAACTCTGAAATGATCTAATAAACTAATATTCTATACTTCTCAACCAAATTCTGCAAACTCAAAACGGAGATAAAAGAAAAAAAAACCTTACTTCAAGCAAGAAGGCCTTTATTTCCTTCAAAGTTGTAGCTTCCTCAACTAGTTTGCGCCACTGATTTCTATAATTTCCAGTTACAAAAGGCCCAACAGTGAGACCACGCAAACTCTCTTCCATGAACAGAACATAAGTTGCAATAGAAGCAAAGACTACCCTCCACATTTTTTGAGGGCTGCATAGTGCTGAGTATCTTTGCAGCACTTTTAATGGCGTTTGAGAAAGCTGAATTTAGATAGCACCCTCGTCTGCTATTAATATTGGCTTGGCAAGCAACACACCAACCACATCTTTCCCTTGGAACTTCAAAAAGTTTCCGTTCGTAATTCGGCCAATAGAGACGTTTAGCAGAAAGCGCAAATGCTTTTGCTTGAAGTGTGTAATTAGTAGACATAAACTTCCTATGGTTGATTGAAGATTCCGCTGGGATAGATGGCTTTTCTTCTGATGATAGAATAGCTAAACTAGCAGCAGTTGAAGCAGCAAAATCCCCATGGGAGCATGAATTTACGTATGCTTGTGCTTTAAAAGATGAGCCGTTGTACAACCACCCACCACCAGCCCATCCACCAAATAGTAAAGTAGCTTGTTTCGTATAATAAGCCAAGTTGCTTTCATTATTGCAGTTTCCATTCTCAGAAATGCATACAGCAGATTCCTTCACACTTAAATTGCCACTCAAACTTTAAAAGCAGTAGATATACCTATGTCGGATGTCCTAATATCTAGCTTTCAGATGGTTTTTCTATATATGATTACAGAAAAAGATATAAAGTGTAAGGTAAGAAGCAATATCAGATTGTGATAGAATACAAAGTCCTATAGTTCAGTGAAGCAACATATTTCTCAAACGCATAAAAAGACCAAGAAATCACATGTCATACAGGGAAACTGAGCAAAGACTTAAATAATAATAAAAAAATCGCTAATCTCAATATTCTTCACAAGTGCAAATACTTTTAATATACTTAAATAATCAAAAAAATCGCTAATCTCAATATTCTCACAAGTGCAGATACTTTTAATATACTTAAATAATCAAAAAAATCGCTAATCTCAATATTCTTCACAAGTGCAGATACTTTTAACATACTTAAATAATAAAAAAATCGCTAATCTCAATATTCTTCACAAGTGCAGATACTTTTAATATACTTAAATAATCAAAAAAATCGCTAATCTCAATATTCTTCACAAGTGTAGATACTTTTAATATACTTAAATAATTAAAAAAATCGCTAATCTCAATATTCTTCACAAGTGCAGATACTTTTAATATACTTAAATAATAAAAAAAATAGCTAATCTCAATATTCTTCACAAGTGCACATACTTTTAACATACTTAAATAATAAAAAAAAATTGCTAATCTCAATATTCTTCACAAGTGCAGATACTTTTAACATACTTAAATAATCAAAAAAATGGCTAATCTCAATATTCTTCACAAGTGCAGATACTTTTAACATACTTAAATAATAAAAAAAATCGCTAATCTCAATATTCTTCACAAGTGCACATACTTTTAACGTACTTAAATAATAAAAAAAATTGCTAATCTCAATATTCTTCACAAGTGCAGATACTTTTAATATACTTAAATAATCAAAAAAATTGCTAATTCTACAATTAACTTTTATAAATAAAATAAAATAACAGTTACTTGAAATTTATGTGTAATATAAGCTTCAAAAGCTCGTCTTTTTCATTAATATCAGCTTCAATTGATTGAATTCCGATCGTAGACAGTTGTGACGGCCATAATTACGGTGGTGATTTGCGGTGGTTTGAACAGCGGCGACAAGTGGCAGGAGGTTACCGGAATCTCAACAACCACCGGTTCATAAAAGCAAGAAATCAAAATTAGGTCACGAGGTTCAAAAAATTAAATCTACTGTTGTGAATGATGATGATATTGAGATGATGATGAAGGAGAGTGGTGGTGTGGTGGTGAAGAAGATGAATGGGTGGTGTAGTGGTGGTTTGAACGGCGGCGGTTATGATCGGAGATTGTTGAAGGATGTCATAATCAGAGAGAATTAATAGTTTTCACCTGCAATTGTGTGAGATGTGTGTGTTTTTTATACTATATATTAGGGTGTCAAAATGGTAATTACAAAAATACTCAGGTGTTGTATATAGTTAGTGCAAAATATGATTTAATCTTAGCCATTTGATCTAAAAAAAGGAGGGATTAGATGGATGGCTAGGATCTCTTCTCGCGTTCTAAAAAAATTAGATTTCTCACATGAATGGCCCCCTATATATATATATATATATATATATATATATATATATATATATATATATAACATTCATATGATAAGCTGAAATAGAAGGGATAAATTGGTGTTTTGATGTACTTCAAATCACAATAATAAGCTGATCAGTTACAAATGCAATGCCACACATCTTTTCTGATCAATGTAAATGGTAGTAATCGACAAACTATATAATGTATATGGATGCTAGATTCAAGGTATTCAAAGTGGTTAAAAATCATATAATAAGCTCTCAATTAACGACATGAACTTTGTGTTAATTGTTTCGTAAAATAATGGTGGAAGAGTCTATTTTACGATTAAGGCAAGTCAAAACACTGTCATTTTGGTTGTAGATCGAGCCGGTTAACCGTAATCATGTTCATGTTCATTAAAAAAAACTCCCACATATAGTCATTTCGCTTACTTTTTCAAATTCATATTTTTGTGCTTGCACATGAATCCCATTGTTTCACGCAACAATTTCATCAGTGTGACTGTCGAACAATATTTTTAAAAGTACCCAGTTTGACCGCAAAGTTCAAAGTGTAAGACTTTTCCAGATTATAACAAAATCATTTGATATTAATTTATTCAAGCTTTTGCACATACCTTGTAGGACCGTCACCATCAAGAGGAGAAACAAAATCAACATAATGTGTTGTGCCCCAATATAAATTCACATGTACTTGCAGCATTTTCCTTCACACCAAGAGAATTTCCACAGAGCATAGTCAACACAAATTATAAAAAATATAACTTCCAAGCCATTGAACTATAGAAATATTTTATAAAGCAAAAACGTGTAGTAACATAATGTTGCTATTTCCATTTCTTTTCGTACAGAATAATTATATTAGTAGTGCTAATATAACTTCCTAGTCATTGGACTTCATAGAAATATCTTAAAAAGCAAAGATGGGTGCAATTACTTGCTTACTGTGACTCTCTATGTTCGCAACTAAGGGCTTAGCTGTTTATACTTATTATAAGTGCATATTAGCTTCCATTAGAGTGAATAACCAGACAAGTATATGCTAATCTTAGCAGTTAGAATATGTAATCCAAACATTAGTTTATCTAACATTATCTAAAAGAGTTCCAACAGAGTCTCCAAATGCAGCATATTTGGCTCTACAAAATATGATTTTGTGAAATTAAAAAAAAAAAATAATTAATCAAAGTATTAACAAAATCTTGAAATTAAATTATACATTATAAACTTAAAAGGTTGTACTAAATTCTTACCAAACCACATGACCACACTTATTTTTTCCCACATCATTAATCTGCAAAAAGTCATGAATGTAACTTTGTACCGCCACATGAATTTAATACTTCAAATCATTTCTTATATAAACATATAACTGAAAAAAGTACACAAAAGTCCTAACAGATAGATTCTAGATATGTCACCTAACACCCAACTTAAGTCTACCCCATTTCTACCTATTACTCAGCCACCCAACTCGACCACTTTATTACATACATTAAGTTTGGAATAGTGGCATTTCAAGAGATACGCATGAAATAATTTCTGAGTTTCATCTTTTCACATAAAAAGATTAGTCAAATTATATTTTAATCTTCCAATCCTTAAATCAAAAAAAATTTTCAAACATTTTGGTGGCTAAATTATTTGATTATCCCATTTTTCAACTCTAAAAATCAAACACACATCCAAAAGACCATGCCCAAATCCAGGAACAACCATGATAACTACTAAAAAACTTAAGGCGCGAGAGTTTCTAAAATACCTGATCAATTCCACGTATCTTCAAAAGACCATGCCCAAATCCAGGAACAACCTACAATTTAGTATAAATTACACACGACCATGATTATCATTTCACTCTTAATCACCTTGCTTTTAAAATTTATAAATGATAATGCTGTTGCATATCAAAAAATGAAGTCTTATTACATTACCTTGTACTATTCAAGATGTTTCATACCTAGTTCTTAATTTGGTCGTTGGTTATGTTCTATCCATACTCATGTATCACAGACTTGATCCATAGCAGAACTCCCTGTATAAGAAAAAAACAATTAATTGGTTCATTAATATGATAAACTTCTAGTGCTAACATATTGATTCAAATAATCTACTTTCATCTTAGTGAAGTAAGAAGTACTTACAATTTGTACATCATAAATTCAGGTATTCACACGACAATTCTCAATAACATCACAATATAATTCCTACCATACACCATAGCTTTTATATGTTCTTCTCTCAATCAACATGAAAGAATATTACAATTATGAGGCACAATCATTATAAAATTATCGCTCAATATGAGAAGTTCCAATAAGATACAACGACAACTTCATACCCGAGTAACGGCTCTGTCTAACCCAAGTTTTGGATGGACGGGCATCAGGTGTAAAATGTGATGTTGCACCCGGTCAATGTTAACGCTCTGCTCTAACGACCGCAATTTATTTTCGTGAATGGAAATTATGTTGCAATATGCTCTCTGACAATGCTGATGCGGCTGTCAAAAATAAAGAGAATGAGTCGGCCTGTACATTCTAAAAGCCAATGTTGCAGAAATATCGTTCACGTAGGTGTCGTCAAAGTAGTAATAAACAACCTGAAAAAGGAGTGTTTGTGCTTATTTTTGTTACGGCAGCATAAGCATTTGGCCTAAAGAGTATATAGAAGTGGATTTAATTTGTTACCAAAAGTTGTGGCCACGCGGCAATCCTTGATCATACATGCCTTAAACTCGTCATCTGCTATGCCTGTTAAATAAGCCAAAATGTGATTTCAATTCACGTTGTTAATAAGTACTACCAGCATTAGTTGTTTATATCTTTAGCTATTGGACGAGTGCTATGCATAATGGCCATGTTCTCTTTCGATATAACCTGTAATGCTTACGTGCAAGTATTTGCATCAACAATCATAAGAAATAAATAGAGCGAAGAGTTCCCGATATCAAATGATCATGACAAATAGTGATAATTACAAAATTGAAAAAGCATATAGATATTGAGAAAGAGAAGAGCTTGAAAAGCTATCACCTTTGAGTAACATCTACAAATTGCTAGAGGTCGATTACAATCCTATAAAGAATGCACCAGAAGGCCTATTTTCTGTACCAAAGTTAATACATAGCACATATATTAGACCTGCACTCAAAGGAATGTGACATCACTATCTCTGTTTCTTATTACTTAATAATTTTTAGTCAATGTTACAGTGCTGCATTCCAAATAAAAAATAATAATAAATAAATAAATAAATAAATAAATAAATACACTACCTCCAATCTATTTTGTTGTCATTTTGTTGGCTGTCATTGTTCTCATAAGAAAGTTCTTAGTAATATACTGATATTGCATGAACTTTGATATAATTATCAATACAAAACAATTTAAGAAGTTGATGTGGTTGGTATACTAAAGAACCCATTTTGATAGCCAAAACAAACAACCAAACAATCCATTTTAGGTAGCTAAAACACCACAACAAACAACCTGTTTTGACAACAAAAATCACTAACCAAGCAGCTCATATTGACAACTAAAACACCGTTTTGAAGCACATCAAAAATAATATCTTTGACAACGTTATAACTGATTTTATATTCTAATGATTAAACAACAAAAGTAAGTGTCAAATCTAGTTCAATTATAAACCTTTGAATTTTAATATTCTTTTCTTTCGGAAATTTCATCAAACACTTGGTGATTGATGTGCTAATTAGAAACCATGTTTTAAATTTATAGAAACAAGAATTACCGGTTAACTAGGAACACATTCGGACAAGTATACCCTAGTCAATTGTAGTATAGTAGTGGTAAGTCAAGTTCGTCCCAAGAGACTTGGTTACACTCAAGTGTCATTTGTTTGTTTAAGCAAGTAACAAGTTGGTGGTTATGATTGTCACAGATGAAACCACAAGAAAAATAATAAGATAACATCACACAAAAAACATTAATTGTATCCAAACATCTGTTTATCACAAGTCATCATAATATCCAAACCAGTATTCAAAACAAAACCAAATTGTATTCAACCAAACATAAGTCTTCAACCAACATAGTAATCATAAGCATCATGAAATATAAAAGTAACAAGGTTAACCCAAAGTATGAATTACAATAGGTAAAGGTGAAAGATTATAGCAACCTTCAAGCCTCCAATCAACGTAACAAAGTTTACCCAAAGTATGAATTACAATAGGCATAGGTGAAAGATTTATAGCAACTTTCAAGCCTCCAATCAACTACAACATCTAACCAAACTAGAGAATCGCT
Organism: Artemisia argyi; assembly: GCA_030686995.1. Classification (NCBI taxonomy): domain Eukaryota; kingdom Viridiplantae; phylum Streptophyta; class Magnoliopsida; order Asterales; family Asteraceae; genus Artemisia; species Artemisia argyi. The sequence goes on along the minus strand of CM060697.1, from coordinate 14,389,056 downwards.
CCAATATTAAGTGATACGTCCTCCATGAACTGTAGAGGTTTGTGGTCTTTTGGGTGAGATAAGGTGGTGACAAATCTTCCTTTATGGTAGAGGATAGAAATGCACACTTTGTTTTGGTGGAAATTCATCCTCAAAGGTGGAGGCTCGAATTGCACACTGAAAACTAAGGCTAGGCACTCCTATATGTAGTAGAAATCAACCTTAGCCTCCAAGCAAGTTTCTTGGGCACTAAGTGTCATAAAGTAGCAGTAAATGGAGTTATTAGGGACATATGATCGGACTTGGGGCATAATGGCACCTTAATTGAGCATTAAAAATAACTTGGGGAGGTCAGATTGGTCCATCCGATCGGATACGGGGCCATGCCGATCGGATGGATGAGACATTTAGCTCTAACCGAATCGGTTGGGCTCCATCCGATTGGATGGATCCTCCTGGGCAGAAATGATAAAGACCGAAGTTGTAGATCTTTCTCTTAGCTTTCTGTGGCCGCTTGAATCACCTAAATCAGAGTCCGTATGCTCAAGATATGGCTAAAATAGTGAAGGTGTGTTAGGAACAACGAGTCTTCCATTATTTCTTCGTTTTAGCTTCTTTCCTTCATTTCACTTCTCGTTTTCCTTCTTGTGCTTTATTCTTGAGTCCTTGGAGTGACAATCTTCATGACTTTATCTTCTCGAATATACTCCAAGAGCCTTTCATTTGTCGGGAATTCCTTCGTACATTCATAAATCTTCGTTTTTGTTCATTTCTTCATCTTTTTCTTGGTTTTCTTCGTCATGAACCTAAAATAGAGAATATAATTCATTAAGTACCATAAGTTCATAAAAGTGACCAAAATATATGCATAAAATCCACAATAACGCTCCTAAAAACATGTTAATTTTGAGCGTTATCAGTGATCCATTCATCAAGCACCTCTTATCACAAACATGGTTACTCGTATCAAACACCAGCTAACTAAATATACATTTTCGGAAAAGACGATTGCTCGGGTTCTCTAATCTCAACAAAATTTCAAGCCTAGAACCCTAACTAAACCAATTTAAATAAAATAAACAAAAAAATTGCAGATCAATCAATAAAAACAAACTCTTAATTCCATATAATACATAAAAAGTTAGAAATACGATTATGAGGAAGTTATAGTAACTCTTAACTAACTGAAAAAACATACGAATTGAAAACCTAATTCAATTAATACAAACTCTTAACTAATTATTGATTCGTTAAACCATAGGATGAGAACTTACCTCCATTTAGATGATGAATATCTTTAAATACACGAAATCAATCCTAATTTCAAGAAAAAATAAGAGTTAATGAAAACCCCAAAATTAATGAAAGTAAAAAAAAAGAAAAAAAAAATCAAAATATAAATTTTAGCAGTCAATTATCTGATCTTGAAAAATTATAATCTTGTGTTGGTATCTTTAAGGTTATCTGGATCATTGTATGCGTTTGTGAGGGATACATTGTTTCTGCAATTGTATGATCGAGTTGTGGAGTAGAAAGGCCCAATCGGAATTGAAATCATAGATTTGAAAAACGGAATTGAAATCAAAATGATCAATGATTTTGTGTGTGGTTTATGGCCGCGTTTGCTATGTGTGTGATTTGCAGTGGGTGTTTTATTTTGTGAATGGATTAACTCCTTATTTCATGGGATTTTGTTTTGAATATTTCTGAACTGAATTGATTTCAAAATGTTTTGAAAACTTTCTAATAGTAGATAATATACACGTGTCATTTTTTTATGATTTTGGGAGGATTTTTTGCCTCTAAAAATAGCAATCACACTTGTGTTTTATATAGGTTGGGATATATATATATATATATATATATATATATATATATATATATATATATATATATATATATATATATATATATATATATATTCAAATAACTCAAAAGTACATAAGTCTAAATCATTGTGTACAACAGTTAACATGTAATTTTTCTAGTTACTTCCATAATCCTTGTATTTCTTCATTCTTCCACAAAATGCTTCATCTTTTCCTCGTTCGGATGTCCAGTTGCAAAAGACGGCCCAGTAAAAAATTGTAGATGTGGTTGAAGAACGCACAACATATCCATAAAATAAACCGAGAAAGCTCAAACACTTATGATATCATGTGTGATATCACAGGTGATATCCATTGTGATATCACATGTGATATCAACTGTGATATCATCGTATCACCGGTGATAGCACATGTCATATCACAGGTTCCTCCATCACCAACACTGATTCAACAAATAGAAGGAAGCCGACACACTTGTGATATTACAAAATAAAAAGTAATAAGAACTTGCAAGTTATCAAAATGGATATCAACGGAGATATCTTTTGATTTTCATGTGGTAGGTTATAAGTTGTTGAAAATAGCAAAAAAAAATGATATTCAAAACTCGTTTGATGTGTTTTGTTTATCTGATTGCTTCCCATTAAAGTTGTACTAGTTGTGATTTTTTAAGTTGATGATAATTTAAAATGCTACTTAGTTAAACTATATTATATGACATGCACTTTTCTAGTTACTTCCATAATCCTTGTATTTATTCGTTCTTCCACAAAATGCTTCATCTCTTCCTCGTTCAGATGTTCGGTTGTAGAAAACGGCCTAGTCAAAAATTGCAATTGTGGTTGAAGAAAGCACAACATATCTATAAAATAAACTGAAGAAGCTCAAATACTTGTTATATCACAGGTGATATCACCGGTGATATCCTATGTGACATCACATGTGATATCAACTGTGATATCACCGGTGATAACACTTGTCATATCACCGATGATAGCACATGCATGTCTTATCACAGGTTCCTCCATCACCACCAATAAATGAAAGCCGACACACTTGTAATATTGCCAAAACATAAGAAAACGAACAAAAAAGTATGAAAGCATAAAAAAACACGGCTGAAAACGGATTGAATAATAAACGAAAACGTATGAAAACAAACGAAAACGTAAGAAAATGGATGAAAATGGGCAAAAAACGGACGAAAACGTATGAAAGCGTAAAAACACATCTGAAAACGGACCAAACCGTATGAAAAATAGACGAAAATGAAAGAAAACATATGAAAACGGACGAAAATGTATGAAAACGGACAAAAACGAACTAAAATGGAAGAAAACAGACGAAACGTATGACAACGGACGTAAACAGGCGAAAACGCAAGAAAACGGATGAAAACGAATGAAAACGGACGAATACATATGAAAACAGACAAAAACGTTTTAAAACAGACGAGAACGTCTAAAAATAGACGAAAATGTAAAAAGCGGACGAAAACGTATGAAACGTGCAAAAACGTCTGAAAACAGATGAAAATGTATATAAACATATGAAAATGGATGAAAACGTTTGAAAACGGGAAAATGTATGAAAACGAAAAAAAAGTGAATTAGGAAAAAAAAGTGAAATAGAAAAAAGACAATAAAAAAAGAAAAGGAAAAGAAATAAAAAAAGACAAAAAAAAAAAAAAAAAAAAAAAAAAAAAAAAAAAAAACAGAGTTGGAAAAAAAGCAAAAAAAAATAAAAAACCTCAATTGGAAAAAAAAAAAAAAAAAAAGCCCAAAAAAAAGAATAGAAATAGAATAATAAGAAATAAAAAAGACAAAGAAAAAAGAAAAAAAAATGGACTTAGGTTTTTATATTTAATCTTAGGTTAATCCCTACTATTAGATCAAACTAGATGGATGGTGGGGATTTGTCCCTTGGTATGTACCAAAATAAGAGTATGTGATGAGTGTCTAAATACTCATCATTTTATACCAATCTGAACTGCCAAAACATACAAAAATACTCAAATATGTATCAAAATACTTAAAATATCTTAAAGGTGTGTTTTATATATTTCAAATGCAAAATATGCAAAAACAGATGAAAAACGTACAAAGTTTGCATAATTAGCAGTTTCAGTCCCTCAAGTTTCATAAATTGTCAAAACTAGTCCCTGGTTATTCTAAAAACATGAAAAAGTCATCAAAGGTCCTTTTTAATCATAAAGTTACATATTTAGTCCTTTGGTGCAAAGTTTCATAAAATTACAAGTTTAGTCCCTCAACTTTGGAAATTGACAGAAAAGGTCCCTGGGATGTAAAAACTTTGAGAAATTCAATTTTGGTCCTTGTACTAATAATCTTTTGCAGGAATGGTCCTTTGGTGCAAAGTTTCAGAAAATTACAAGTTTAGTCCCTGTACTTTGGAAATTGACATAAATGATCCCTGGGATGTTAAAAACTTTGAGAAAAGCAATTTTGGTCCTTGTACTAATAATCTTTTGCAGGAATGGTCCTTGGGTGATAAGTTTGGTGAATTTACATGATTGGTCCCTGAAGTTTCACAGTTTGGCAAAACAGGTCCCTCAAAGTTTTAAACTTGACAGTTTCAGTCCCTGGGTGTTCAAAATGGGAAAATTATCATTAAGGGTCCTAGGGAATTCATAATTTTCACTATTAGTCCCTGGATTAAAAGTTTGGAGAAATTACATAATCAGTCCCTGAAGTTTGGTGAATTGTCAGTTTTAGTCCCCGGGTATTTAAAAAATTAAAAATATCAAAAATGCCCTGGTACTATTCACATGTGATAATTTAGACCCTTATTTAAACTATGGGAATGTCACAATTTCAGACCCTCAACTTTTCACTAATTACAAAATTGGTCCTTGTAATTTCAATAAAACCAAACGGATCCTAAAGTTATATATAAACCAAACAAACTAATCCAACACTAATCCAAAGCCCATCCCCACTACCCATTTCCCTGGCCCATCTACACAACCAGCCCACCCCCTTGGTCAACCCGGTCAAACCCACAAACAAAACCACCCTTATACTGCCTTCCCTCCCAAACCATACCACCACCACCGCTGCTACCAAAACCACCTTCCACCTCATCACCCACCTTTCCACCTCACACCTCCACCTCCATAACACTCCAACAACCATTTAATGCCTTAAAACCCGCTCCAAGTAATCTACAGTACCCTGGGGAGACTTTGGCGCCAAGAAATGATTTAAACGGTGAGGATTAATCAGACATCATCAAGGGTTGGAAATTGGTGGGAAATACCCCAGTGGGTCCCACATGCTCAGAAAATAGCTACAAAAGGGAATTGAAGCAGTGGTGAAGATGTATTAGATTAGGTTTAGATTAATTAAGTCGTAGGTAATTTAGTTTGCTCTTTCAGTTGTAATTTCCATTAAAAACACTTGTACTCAGTTAATTCATGTATTTTAATCTTTCTGCATAATCAATTTCAAGCTTCAGTTACTATTCCCGTTAATGCCATTTTCATTAAGTTTCAAAAATCTTAAATAGTTATCTGTTGTTGTTAGTTGTTGTTGAGGGTATTCATAAGCTTATATAAGCTCTGACAAGGCATTATTAAGTCTTAGAAAACCTTGATTGTCAGTTTAGATCATACTTGCAATAAATACCAAAAATTCCAATAAATAAATAGAAAATAAAAAATAGAAGGAAGAAAGGAAGATGGACTGAGCAAGGTTTGATTCTGGATTGATTGGGTAATAGAAACCTTGTGGAAGGTTGTTAGGGTGATTCTTGTTCATGGCTCTGTGTCTCTCAGATTGTCTTCATTTGTAAGCAAAAAGCTATTTCTTGGCATAATTTATTTCTGTTGTTCCTTGTGTGTAATTTAGGTTCATATAGTTTAATTAATACTTGCTTAATGTGTTTAAAGCTTAATATCAGTAATCATAGTTTAAAAATTCATAGTTGTAGTGTAAAACTTAGTATATAGGGGTGTTTGGTTTTATTGATTACACACTGAGTTTGTTGGTTTCTGTGGTTAGGTTTGATTGATACATAATCCAGTATGCATAAGTTGTTCATTTGAATCAATATTTACCTAAGTCTTGTGTAGAAAGTCAAAACCAAACCACAAATTCCACTTAACTGTCCACTGTGTGGACAGTGGAGTCTCAAACTTCCCTCACTTGATCACAATTCACATATTTAGCTTATTTTAGGTCTATCATAACTTAATATAACTAATTTGGTCAGTAGGAATCACTAGAATCTCAAAATAGTCAAAGTACCAAGTTTCTTACAAAAGTCAAAAAGTTTCATTCTCAGATTTTTCCAAAACATGGGAGAATTGTTTTGAATTTTGTAGAAGGATTTAGGAGTTAAAACTTGTTCATAATCCTAGCCTACCACCTCAACTAGTAATTCCCATCTTCATTAGATTTTTAGGATTTTTATTGTGGGCCCCACTCACCCTCTAAGTCAGCTGCAGGGAGATAACCTCCCCTGTGCAGCAGATCAGTCAGCCATCACCACCACTTTGGTGGTGATTTGTGGCCAACTTTGTTGATATAAATAATTGATTGACTAAAAACATTATTCATATCTTCCGATATCTCTATGTTTTGATAATCACAAAACTTAAACTAATCAAACCAAAGATCATGACGTAAACACGTATTTAGTAATAAATAATCACTTTCACCAACTAATCACTTAAGGTATGAATAAACAAAGTGCTTAGTGCAATTTATGATCAAAGGGGCATTTAATTAACTAATACAAAGTTTATTTAATTATATAATCTTATTATATATTTTTGAAAAACACTTTTGGTAATAAGGAAAAATGTTTTAATCATACTAAATATATGATTTCAAATATTTAACCAAAATCAGTTAGTTTTTCACCAAATAAACTTTCCCCACTAAAAGACAAAGTTTCTGACCGTTTCAGCTGGGCGGCCCCCTTAATTATAAAGGGCGGTCCCCTTAAATTTAAGGGGACCGGCCATGATTTAAGGGGACCGGCCACGCTCCTCTGTCAGAAACTTTTGCCTATAAATACCACCTTAAACCTGGATTTTTTCCTCACCTTTTTGCACTAAAACTTTCTGTTCTAGATCTTCATTTCAATCCTAAAAATCCTTTGATCATTCATTTCATAAGCCTTTGTTTCCAAGTGATCCAAAGCCTCATTCTTTCAAGTGCAAAGAGAAGAATACTTCTATTAGAAGTATTACAACTTAGTATCATCTTGCTATCTAAGTTGTTTATTTATAATTTGTTGTAAATCCTTTATACTTTGGTGAATAAGGTGTATGTATTAGTTATCTAGATTTAGTTGAAGAATCTAGAATTGTTGATTAGTGTGAAGTGTAACTTGAAGTGAAGAAGAAGGGTTAGATAGTAGTGGTGATAGGAGATTGTAGCAATAGGATCTTGTAGTGAAGAAATTAAGGATCTCTAGTGGAGAAGACTAGAAGACATTTGTAGATTGAAGTTGTGAAGACATTAGTGGCTTGAAGGTGTCAAGACATTAGTGCATTGAAGTTGTGAAGACATTAGTGGCTTGAAGGTGTCAAGACACTAGTGCATTGAAGTTGTGAAGATATTAGTGACTTGAAGGTGTCAAGACATTAGTACTTTGAAGGTGTGAAGAGAATAGAAGATTGGTGTGAAGAAAATAGAAGATTGGTGTGTAGAAGATTGGTGTGAAGAAGGTGTGTTGAAGTTGTGATTGTGGTGTGATATTCTTGTGGTGTGTTATTTGGTGTGTACGGTTTTCTCCGCCATAAAGGAGGTTTTTGATCTAGTGAAGAAAACTCTCGAGTAGGTGACTCGGGGAGTGGAGTAGGGCAAGGAAGGTGTCCTTGTAGCCGAACCACTATAAATCCTTTGTGTCTCGGTTTGATCTTTCCATCTCTCACTCTTTGATTTATTACTTACTTGCATTTCACACATAGTCATAATTGATAGTATTGTGCATATGTTGATTTCACATAAAGATCAAACTAAAATTCATTCATAAAACTAATCTTACAAAAACCAACCTAGTACATATAATTATATCTATACACTACTACACATATATATGCTTACATAAAATATATGAAATTGTATATTCTTTCCAAACATTATACATAAGCATTGTATATATAAAACCTTTAATAAATCTTGTATTTATACTTTTGTAGTTAAGTGTTTTGAAATTGTACATTATACATAAGTAGTATTTATACAAAATCATAAATTAACTAGTATATATATTTATGTATTAAAGTGATTTGAAAGTTTTATCTTAGAAACTATCTTTTATAAAATAAGCAAAACGAAAAAGACGTAAAACTATTCAACCCCCCCTTCTAGTTTTCCACAATTGGTATCAGAGCAAGGTCTAGCAAGATTTTTAAAATAGACTGTATTTTAAAACTTGTAACGATCTATGGAATTTGAAAAATATTTAGAAGGGGAATTTATGCAACAACCACCATTATTTGAAAACTTACTTTCAAACATTGTTGAATAAAACTAAAAACATTTTGTTTAAAACATTATTATTTTCTCACATATGTCATAAACTTATGTGAAAATGACATCCACAATCTAATCAAATCATTTCATGAGAATCATGGTTTGCCCATATGGATCTTGTTTGTAACAAGTCTTGAAGTTCATATAATCATATCTTCCCACTTGTTTATCATAAACAATCTTAAATTTGTTTGCACTAATCCTACTTACCATTATCTTCATATAGTTGCATACTTAACTAGTTTGCTTTATTGCTTCCTTAGTTACCAAACTTAATTGAAATATTAGTAGATAACATGATTATTAGGAATTAATTGTTCACTCTAATCATTTCTATGATATTCTCTACATTCATGAATAGTATGCTCTATATAGCCTCAAGAGTTGAACTTACTTGAATCCAAATCCAAAAACACAACCTTTTTGAAAATTTTCTGCCAAAAACCCATTTCTGGCATTCTGGGAATCACCAGATGGGCGGCCCCCTTAAATCATAAGGGCGGCCCCCTTAAATTTAAGGGGACCGGCCTCCATTTAAGGGGACCGGCCATCTGATGGTCGGGGATACTGTTTTCTTTATCACTTTTTGACCCATTTCAACATATACTTCCCAAAATTCACAAACATATTTTGTCCCATACTATCCCTCAAATTTTCCTTCCTAAACCACATTTTTCATACACTATAAATACTCTCCTCCCACCATTAATGCCATCACACCCAAACATGTCATCTTCCAACAACCAAAAACCAAAGATTTCAAGAACCGCAAGGATCTCCGTCAAACCCGTTTGGAGGAGGAAACTTGATTCTTGTCATAACCCTTGTGATGTTGTTTCAAGTCAACCAACAACTCAACCTCAAACCCACTCAAATGAGTCATCCCACAACCTATCTTCCACTAATACCCTCATTAATGCTTCCACTTTTGATGAGCATGCTCAATCCCAAAACAACAATCCCAACATCTCAATCAACACTTCACATATTGCTCATTCAACAAAGACATCATCCACTCATGAAGAACATCTTCCACCCATATCATGTTTTCATGATTACCCAAGCTCAAACATGTCTCCACCACCTAGAGTACCACCACCACTTCCTACTACCTCACATGCCACTCCCATGTTGCATGTTCAAACTTTCACCCAAGACAACTATCAAGCTCCACCACCATCACCTTCCTCCGAACACTTGAAGTTCGTTGAGGAGCTAAAAGAGGCACATGAGCTTAGTGCTCTTTTAGCATTACATCTTGCTCAACGCAATTTGGATCCACCACAATCAAGCTCACCATCATCACCACATAACAAAAACCAACTTGAGAAGCATGTTAACAATTGCCCTTGTTGCATCTTCCTTCAACAACAAACTATTGCTTTGAATGAGCACTTCATTTGGATTGAGTATCTTCTTACTAGATCTCAACAAACTCCATCACTTGAACAACATCACAATCCTCAACCAACAAACTCCACTTCAAATCCACCACCTCCAAGCTCTACAAACTCACCAACACCCATGGAACCAAGAGTTTACCTCCACTAAACCACCAAGCATTTGATATGCTTATGTTTTCTCATTTTCAAATAAAACTCCTCAACCATTTTGGGATTCAAGAAAGTTTGGTGACACTCCTTGTTGGCACTATAGGATGTTCTATGTTATTTAGAATTCTATTTGTATTGCCTTTGTAACAATTATTATGGGTTGACATAATCATTTCTCTATTATTGAATGGTTTAATATATGTTTCTTATTCCCTTGTGCCATGATTATTACTTGTTAATATTATGCTATATGTATTTGCTTGTGCCATGCTTGTGCTTCTAATATTTTTCTTGCAAGAATTACTTTCTCGAAACCTTGGTGCCCTCAAACGAGGGGGAGCATACATCAAGGGGGAGTTTTCTACCCGTTTAAACTTCTCTCACGAAGCTTATTCGGCCTAACCTTTTTGATTCTACAAAAAGGGGGAGAAGTGAATGTAAACTTACTAAATACTTGTCTAAATATTAATTTTTGGATTTAATAAGTTTAGGTTTTGTAATCATCAAAAAGGGGGAGATTGTTGATATAAATAATTGATTGACTAAAAACATTATTCATATCTTCCGATATCTCTATGTTTTGATAATCACAAAACTTAAACTAATCAAACCAAAGATCATGACGTAAACACGTATTTAGTAATAAATAATCACTTTCACCAACTAATCACTTAAGGTATGAATAAACAAAGTGCTTAGTGCAATTTATGATCAAAGGGGTATTTAATTAACTAATACAAAGTTTATTTAATTATATAATCTTATTATATATTTTTGAAAAACACTTTTGGTAATAAGGAAAAATGTTTTAATCATACTAAATATATGATTTCAAATATTTAACCAAAATCAGTTAATTTTTCACCAAATAAACTTTCCCCACTAAAAGACAAAGTTTCTGGCCGTTTCAGCTGGGCGGCCCCCTTAATTATAAAGGGCGGTCCCCTTAAATTTAAGGGGACCGGCCATGATTTAAGGGGACCGGCCACGCTCCTCTGTCAGAAACTTTTGCCTATAAATACCACCTTAAACCTGGATTTTTTCCTCACCTTTTTGCACTAAAACTTTCTGTTCTAGATCTTCATTTCAATCCTAAAAATCCTTTGATCATTCATTTCATAAGCCTTTGTTTCCAAGTGATCCAAAGCCTCATTCTTTCAAGTGCAAAGAGAAGAATACTTCTATTAGAAGTATTACAACTTAGTATCATCTTGCTATCTAAGTTGTTTATTTATAATTTGTTGTAAATCCTTTATACTTTGGTGAATAAGGTGTATGTATTAGTTATCTAGATTTAGTTGAAGAATCTAGAATTGTTGATTAGTGTGAAGTGTAACTTGAAGTGAAGAAGAAGGGTTAGATAGTAGTGGTGATAGGAGATTGTAGCAATAGGATCTTGTAGTGAAGAAATTAAGGATCTCTAGTGGAGAAGACTAGAAGACATTTGTAGATTGAAGTTGTGAAGACATTAGTGGCTTGAAGGTGTCAAGACATTAGTGCATTGAAGTTGTGAAGACATTAGTGGCTTGAAGGTGTCAAGACACTAGTGCATTGAAGTTGTGAAGATATTAGTGACTTGAAGGTGTCAAGACATTAGTACTTTGAAGGTGTGAAGAGAATAGAAGATTGGTGTGAAGAAAATAGAAGATTGGTGTGTAGAAGATTGGTGTGAAGAAGGTGTGTTGAAGTTGTGATTGTGGTGTGATATTCTTGTGGTGTGTTATTTGGTGTGTACGGTTTTCTCCGCCATAAAGGAGGTTTTTGATCTAGTGAAGAAAACTCTCGAGTAGGTGACTCGGGGAGTGGAGTAGGGCAAGGAAGGTGTCCTTGTAGCCGAACCACTATAAATCCTTTGTGTCTCGGTTTGATCTTTCCATCTCTCACTCTTTGATTTATTACTTACTTGCATTTCACACATAGTCATAATTGATAGTATTGTGCATATGTTGATTTCACATAAAGATCAAACTAAAATTCATTCATAAAACTAATCTTACAAAAACCAACCTAGTACATATAATTATATCTATACACTACTACACATATATATGCTTACATAAAATATATGAAATTGTATATTCTTTCCAAACATTATACATAAGCATTGTATATATAAAACCTTTAATAAATCTTGTATTTATACTTTTGTAGTTAAGTGTTTTGAAATTGTACATTATACATAAGTAGTATTTATACAAAATCATAAATTAACTAGTATATATATTTATGTATTAAAGTGATTTGAAAGTTTTATCTTAGAAACTATCTTTTATAAAATAAGCAAAACGAAAAAGACGTAAAACTATTCAACCCCCCCTTCTAGTTTTCCACAAACTTAGTGGGCCCCACACCTCCTAAATAGGTTTTCCCAACCCCCCTCCTAGTAGGCTATTAGGTTTGACCATAAGTTTGACCTGAGTCACTGTGGACCCCACCTAGAAATACCCTTGAACTTTGTCCCATTCTGTGTTATTTTTCAGTTTTTGGATTAGCTTATTTGGCTTAATAGCTTATCTACTGAGCTTATTTAGCTAAATTTAGCTTTGACAAGTCCAAATAACTTATTAGGATCAGAATTAATCAAGGTGGGTCCCACATAAGCTCTTTTGAGCTTATTTCCATTTTCAGTCAACAAAAGTCAACTATGGAAGCAATAAGCTTCCACAGTGCTTATTAATAAGTTCTAAAATTATTGTTTTTACAAAAGTTAGTTATTTTTAAGTATAAAATAGATTTGTAAAAGAAAAATCCAGAAAAGACCATATAAAAATAAGTGATAGTTTCTATTTAATTTAATTTAATTTTAATTTTCATTTTTATATTTTTATTAAGTAATCTGTATTTTTATATTTTTATTAATTTCCTTATATATTAAAGTATTTTTAATAATTTTCTTAGATTTTTATTTTGTAATTTAGTATTTATTATAATTAATAATAGTTTTATTAATAATTAATCAATAAATAAGTTTTTAATAGCATAATTAATTTTTATATAGCAACACCTAGTTTTTATATTTTTTTATAGCTTTTATAAGTTATAAAATAGTTTTATAAATTTTTTCATAATTTTCTAAGTTAGTTTAATATTATTTGTAATTTAAAATAGTTTAATTAGTATAATTAATATAAATAGTTTTTAATTAATAGAAAATTCATAAAAAGACAGAAACATTTATTTTTATTTTTTATACTTTCTTCAAGTTCTATTTTAGGTTTAGAAAATATTTTTATAAGTTTTTAGTTTAATTTGTAGTATTTATAATTTTTAGTTTGATATAAATTAGTTTTAATTAAATAGTTAATTAGTTTTTAATTAAATAATTAATAATAAATAATATAATAATCTAAAAAATAGTTTTCTTTTTAATTTAATTTTATTTTAAGTTTAAGTTTATAGAATCTTCATTTTTAACCCTTGTAGTTTATTTTTCCTTAAAACTCACCTTTTTCTCAGTACGCAGTCGCGTCTGATTTTAAATTGGTGTTCGTTTTAACGTTTTAGATACCTAGATTTCACGTAATCATTAAGATAGTTTATTTAAGTCATTTTAAGTTATAAAACCCTAGAATAATCACACACACACATTTATACCATTCCCTGTTCAGATTCACTCGATTACAGATTCGTTTATAATAAAACATTGCACACCTCGTTGGGACATTACGACCCGGGAAAACACTGTATTTCACGGAAGCATTCGCCTTGGACTGTTTGACTATTACAGTTGGCCATTCACAAGTGGCTGATCAATAATTATCTGACCGTTTGAGGCGAATCAGTATGCATTTGAATTTTTCTCATAGTATAGTTTAACTTATTATTGTAACTCTACCACAGCTGTTGGCTGAATTGACGAGACTAGCAAAAATATATGGGCAAAAAAAGGAGGAAATTAGCATCACGATAACTGGTCAAAGTTTGGGGAGTGCTATCGCAATTTTAAGTGCTTATGACATAGCAAAATCCAATCTGGATAAACTAGACAACATGCAAAAATTCCATATATCGGTATTCTCATTTTTTGGACCAAGGGTTGGCAAAACAAGGTTTCGAAAGAGAGTGGAAGAGTTAGGAATAAAAGTGCTGAGAGTCTTCAACATCCATGATAAGGTGCCAAACATGCTGGGGCTTCTTTTGAATGAACACACATCACCTCTTGTTAGAAACTTGGGTGATTGGGTAGCATGGTTCTACTCACACATTGGGGAGAAAATTGGTTTGGATCACACAAGGTCTTCCTTTGTCAAAGAAAGCTTATTATACGCCTTTGGATAACTATCTTTTATTTATTCGTATGTGAGTCATTATCTAGGAAATTATCTTTTATTTTGTAAGTTTATCTTGTATCGACTTGTGATACAAGTTAGGTTTTATTCGGTATTTATATACCGCGTCATTCATTAATGAAATGTATGATTTGTCTGTTAAAAATATCTCTAGTTTTCTTCTCTAATATTCTTAAGGAGCTCGCCCCGAAGTGGTGCCCTATCTCGATACAACCCCTAATCGGGTCGTATCAATTGGTGCTTTCCTTGAGAGTCATCGTTGAGAGGGCTACCAAATTAGGGTTCCAATTTTTTAAAGTACTATTCATCGATCACTATTCATCAGCACTGTTCATCGGGCGGGGGGGGGGGGGGGGGGGGGACTGTTCATCGGGGGTACTATTTACCGTACTGTTCATCGGTATTGTTCATCAGGGAAATTTTTTTTGTTCTTCGAGTTACTGTTCATGGCATCGGACAGCAGCGATCAAGACGCTCTATCTATGCTTTTACAAACAGGTACGGTGGCCCAATATCAGAGTGAGTTTGAGATACTTATAAATCGAGTAACAGGGATCTCGGAAAACTTACTTAAATCGCTTTATATCTCTGGACTTAAACCGGCTCTACAATGTGCACTCTTAAGGTCAAACCCCAGAACTTTAGGCGAAGCTTTTTCATTGGCTCGTGCAACGGAAGCACGCTTCGCATACCTACAACTTTGGGAACTGTTGAGGTTGAATCCTACAACTTTGGAAGAAGCCTTACCCTTGGACCGTATAACAGAAGCACGTTTTGAAGATCAACGGTCATGTTCTTTCAGTAACAAAGCGAGTAGTAGCAACAGCGGATCGCAAACCCAGAAACCTACAACCGTTGCTAAACTACCTTTGTTGCCAACGCCACCTAAAACTACTATTGAACCACCTCCACTGGAAACCGCTAAGAGAAAGAAAAGAGATGAGGTGCCTCTCGTGTGGATGAAATCAAAGTTTTATGTTGTCATTCAAATTGGGCAGAATAAAGTTGTATATGGCAGGCTGAATTTGGACACCAGTCATGTAAATTATATACAACCTTGGCAACGCTTTTTGATGCACTTTATACCGTTTTCTTATAATCCAAAAGAGGGTGAACTACAAGTGAAGGTGTGGGATCCTGAAACTACATGAGGCGAGATTTTGAAGCAACACCTTGAGGACAAGGTGATTTCCGAAGGAGTGGGGAATGATACTCCTTTGGATAACTATCTTTTATTTAGTCGTATGTGAATTATCTTATATTTTCTGAGTTTATCTTGTATCGACTTCTGATACAAGTCAGGGTTTATTCGGTTTTTATATACCGCGTCATTCATTAATTAAAGGTATGATTTGTCTAGAAAAAATATCTCTGGTTTTCTTCTCTAATATTCTTAAGGAGCTCGCGCCCGCTTGAAGTGGTGCCCTATCCCGATACAACCCCAAATCGGGTCGTATCAGCTTAGATGCGGGCTCGGCACATAACTTGGAGCTTCTCTTGCATCTGTTAGATGGGTATAAACACTTCTTTTAGTTAACAATTTTTAAAGTATCATATAATTTATTGCTATATATGGCCAATTGGCCTGATGGAGTGATGGTTAACTAGTTAAAACAGGCCTGTGTTAAACCATGACCTTTTATACATGTTAAAATGAGCAAGATCGGGTTGTTTTATTTTGTTTTACTTCAATATGCAATGGTACTGTTGCAATAAATTTTGAACATTGGTTACAAGAAACCTATAATTAGGATGTAAATTAATTGATATGCATTTGATTTAGAGTTCATACGACTTTCAACTCAATTATCTGGGTTCATCTTTTCCTTTATTTTGCATTACTTGATTTCTTTAAGATCAAGCAAAACTAACTCCGGCTCATCTATGAATAAGTAGATCACACTTATTATGTACCAAATAATTTTATCTAAAAGGTCAACAAACTTTTGTAGGTACTATGATGAAAGGGCTAAATGCTGGATTCGAGGTGGAAGGGACAAAGCATTGACGAACAAGGGAGGTGACATTCTGAAGGAAAAACATTTGATACCACCGAAATGGAGACAAATCGAGAACAAAGGACTTGTAAAGGACATGCACGGGGAATGGAAGTTGCCCCGAACGGAGAGGCATTGAGGATCGTCTACGACCTGAAGAAGTTGAGCTACATCTTCGAATGTTAGGTCTAGCCTAGCTTATAGACGAGCATAGAGGCGGAGACAGGCAGGGTGGGCACGTGTTAGCGGAAAAATTGTAGTGTAAATTTTTAAAAATATTTGGCTATTTTATAATTTACCCCCTAAGAAAAAGATTTGTAGTTTAGTTTTTAAAATTTATCAAAGTTTGCCCATTAACCATAACTTTCTAGCTTCGATTTGCTTAGAAAAGTAGAATTCAGCGTATCGGATGTATTTTCAAAACCCAGCATCAATAAATAAACCATTTATCCATTGTGTGTAAGAAATTGCAGCCTTGTTCAAAGCCCAGTCCAGCATGAATTTCTTTCGAGCTGTGCAGAACTGCAGATTTGGTACACAACTAAACGGCCTGTTTATATTTGTTAAATCATCTTCTATTATGAGTTATGATTCATCACATAATCAGCAGTCATATTTGCATAAATTCAGTTGCAAGTTTTTTTTTTTTTTTTTTTTTTTTTTTTTTTTTTTTTTTTTTTATTATTATTATTAATCTTGAACTTTGGTAAATGTGTTTTTACATTAGCTATTCAACTATTAAAAATTGAGTAAACTGCACCGTTCGTCCTTGTGGTTTGCGTTGACCGACAAGTTTCGTCCTTTGACCGAAAAAAATACACCATCCGTCCTTAAATGCGAAACGTTATCTACCGTTGGTCCCTCACTTTAACGAGACCCACTAAAATAGTGTATATCATTTTGATTAAAGATTAAAAATGTTATGTTATTTGATATTTAACTAGCTAAAGTATATAACATTTGTACTTTGTTTTTTTTAGAATTTGTGTCATATAATTCAACACAATGTCAATTATTAGCATCAACAAGCAAAACTGTTTTCATTTTTTCAGTTTTTGTTGCATCTAGAGTTGTTTGATAACCAATAATGTCACACCAATCCTAAGTTGTTAATAAACATATAAATGCAATGTATATGGCTTATCACTTCCAAATTTGGAGAAAAAAGTGATTCCTAAAATTAGGAAACAAAAAAACATAGGGCCACCAAAAGTAATAGTAGAAAAACATAAGGAGGGATTAAAATCAATTTAAAGGAGTATTAAGACTGGGCGCACCAAGGAGGTTGGCGACCCGGTCGGCTTCGGTCGTCGTTGATATGGCATGAAAGATCGCGGTCGGTCAGCAATGGATGATCTGATGGTTTAAGTCGTCTGCTAGACCGAAATCATCCCACAGACAAACAACAATATGTGTATCTTAATTAAACAAAAAAGAATCTTTATGGGCTTTTTTTTTCTTGTAGTGTAGGTCGTTTTAGTGTGGTAAAAAGTCGTTTGTAGATCGTTGGAGAGAGAAAGCTGATGTGGCATGCAAAATGAAATTCGTTGGTAGTCAATGGTATACATAATTGAATTCAAGTTATTAGGCCACTCAACAGTCAACCTTAAACAAATGGAAGTTTAAAAAAAAATCATAACGATGCTAACAAAACTAAGGGCTTTTTTGTTTAATTTTTTAATTAAGTCATGTTTAATTAAGAGATGACTTAATGCATTAGGGCCTGTTTGTTTAATTTTTTTATTAAGTCATGTTAATTATCAGATGACTTAATGTAGACAACATCAGTTTTATTGCTTAATATTTTTAGTAATCTTTCTCTATTAAGTCACAAACAAACAGTTTTCATATGGCTTAATTAATTCAGTTTTTTTTCATATTAAGTCGAAATCAAACACCCCTAAGTTAATGGGAATGATGTAGTTACAAGAAATGGTAAATGAAATTTGTAATTCTGGAGGACCAGATGAGTAATTTAGTATATTACAGGGACCGTTGTTGTAAATTCCATTATTCTGTCACGAACATATACTAAACCCCAGAGAGCTTTACCAAATTTCAAAACCCCCAACTTTAATAATCATCAAGAGGGAGGAGATAATAATCAAAAGCCAAGATGAGTACCATGAAGTTTTGCCGTGAATGGTAATCTTTTAATTTAATTTTGGTGTTTTTATTTAGTGTTTGATGAAATTGAATATGTTTTGGTGCAGCAACAACATATTGTACCCAAAAGAAGATAAAGAACAGAAGATCCTTCTCTATGCTTGCAGAAACTGTGAACACCAGGTTTTTTACCTTTTTTTTTTTTTTTTTTTTTTTTTTTTTTTTTTTTTTTTTTTTAGGGTTTATGCAATCGTTATTGATATGGGTTTTTGTTGGTTTTCTTTAAAATATCAAAATGCATAACCAGTTTACTACTTTAACAATTATTTTACTTGCTAAGTACTAATTATAAACTGTTGTTACAAACTTAACTTCGATTAGTGGGTTCAGGTGATGTGAGTGTGACTAGTTGATGTAGGAGTTTGTGGACTGTCATTGATTACTTACTTGAAAATACCAACATAAAGATGTAGGCATTCCAAGAGAAATTCTTACTCGATTCATCTATGTTGTGAGGGAGCGTCGTAGATGATGGGCCAACCAGCTCCCGTTTACTTGAATCCCGATTGGGAAGTTTGAACACCAACCTCCTTTTGGGTTCTTTTACCTTTTAAATGCCCATTTTCTTCATTATCAGATGAAACTTCGGTTTCTGCACTTCCAGCTTCTGTTTCTTGCTCACTTTGGGACGAGTTGCCTTCTACAACATCCTCTTCTCCATATGAGGCTTTTCCACTTATTAGTGAGGGAAAACTTAGGGCATTGCGCGCAGCCGCTCTCCTTGGTCTTGAAGCCTTTGACCGAGACGACTTCTTCATAGAGGGCTTTTTTACCAAATCTTGAATTTCTGCTTAGATCCTCTCTCAAAGAACTCTCTTCAGTATCCAAATTCCTTCTCTTTACACGTCTTCAAGAAGAATTCGTCAAGTCAGCCTGAAAATAGTGAAAACGTTTAAGACCTGTAACATGACAACACATAATTTCTGATTTTGTCACTACACCTATGAGATTCACTTCAAATTTAATTATTTGAAGTATTTAAGACCCGAAAATCAATCTGTATCATCACAACACAGTTGAAAGGTTTCGAGAACAATTTTTTTTGGACTTGGATCGTTTTAACTACGTTTTGTGTAACTTAGATGGAATTAGTACCGAATTTGAAGTCCATTGACCAAACCAGAAATGAAGAAAAAAGTGTATGTATCTTCCAAGTTAACAACTGCTGAATAAGCATATTCAAAATTCAAGTCGATGTCTTCAATTCTTAGACCAAACATTTAAAGTTGTCAGGGATACTCTCTCCAAGGTTGTACACATCATATCAAATTTGAAGCTGAAAATAGTTCTTCTGGCCATAAGACATCAAAATGCACCACATATATACTTACTTCTGCCTTTATCTTTTTCGTCTTAGACTTTCGGGAGGTGTCATCATGAGAAATTTGATTCTTACTGTCTCCCTCGCTACATTCAATGCTAGCAGAAGCATTGCAACTCAAACTTCCTTGTTCTCCTGCAGAATGACACTCCTCTGTCACATTATATTCGGAATCATTGTCATTACTATGTACTTCTATTTCTCATTCCCAGTCCATGGCGTCTTGAAATTTGGGTAGTGGGTCCATCAAAATATCCAAGTCAGCAATTGGAGGCACTTGGTATTCTTGATCAACATGGTACGAACCAATTCGATTATGAGATAAAAGAACAATGAGGATAGAGTAATCGACGTTCGAGAGGTCGAATCCAATTAACACTAAATCAATAAACCACAATATTATTCAGCTTAATAAAATTACAACCCTAATCATCTTTATATAATAACCTTATTCTTGTAAAACAAGTCACCTCATAATCTTTACCTAAATAAAACATATCTGGTAAATTAATAAAACTATTTTAATACTTATAGAATAATCATTCCATAATTAATTTTCCGAGGATCGTATCACAACAAGACTAATGTCGGTTCCTACAGCAAATCTCATTGAAGATTGCCTCCACTCAAACCCCAGAGATCCTAACCGTCTTTCCTGGTACAGGCTTTGGTATGGCTCAGGGTACGGAATCATCCCTACAGAAATTCCAAATTTCAAATTTAAATGTTTAGAGTTGATTACAAGAACTATATTACTACAATAATGATCAAAGTTTTCTGACAAATTTGGGAGGAAGTTGTATGCGTTTAAATATACTGTATGTAACTATCGCCCGTTTACACTGTATTGATTCTTTTTAAATTCACCCCGGCAGAGATAAAACATTTTAGCTAGAATAGTGTGACCCGAGAGTATCAAGGCTCCTATGTTTTGTGAGGCTTAGGGAGGGAGTAACTAGAAGTGGCCAAATAGGTAGATTGAGCATATTGTGTTAAGGGGTCAAAGGCAAGGTGTCAAACTGTCATGGCTAATAACTTCTAATTGCTGCTAGTGAAAACGGGTTGGGCTGAACCACCAACATGCTTGTGTGTTTTTTCTTGATTTTTGTAAATAACTAGTTTCATAGATTGGATATCCATTATCAAAATAAAGATGTAGGCATTTACACCTATCTCAACTTTGAACCCATTTGACTCCTTTCATTCTCAATTTGATCATTTGACCTGTTGGAGATAAAATAAGAAACAAAAAACCCATTTTTAGGAGTATAGGTCAAAAAACCCACCCACCCTATGAGTAACCTTCAGAATATCAAAACAGATAAATATTAAAGGATGGTCACGTCAAATCTTCCATTCTTCCTATGACCAAACGTGAATCACAAAGGAGATCTTGCATATTCCTTCGATAGGGAGCTAGTTGAGTTTCCTGGGTAAGTTAAAAAACTCAACATTAGGAACAGCATGAAAGATTTGTAAGTACAGTATCCCATTATGGTACTATTTCCTTATAGTAAAATTTTAATACATAAAGTCGACTTTCAGTTTGTTAAAAGCTAATCAATCCTTTGTATAGTCCTTGGTCGAAGCTCGAGGTCTAACCACTAGTAACCTGAATTTCCTATCGTTTGATTTGATAATTAGTGGACTATGTCATACGGTCATACCTAATTAGCAGTTTCAATAACTGGGCGAATTTAAACAGTCATAAAAATACACTAGCATCATAATTTGGTTACTATAATCCTATAATAAAACCTGAACACTACACTAATCTTAAGATAATGATAGCTAAAAGAAGAAACTAATTTTGTTCCAATTGATGCATCATTACAAACACAAACAATATGAGTTATAAACTTATAACACAACTGTTTTTATGATTTAAGTACAGCACCCTGTGTACTAAACTACTGATTAAATAACTATCATTGTTTATTTCTTAATGCCCCTATAGTGTTTTTTGAAAATCAGAAGGTCTTGATAGGATATTATATAAAAAAAATTGAATTTATCTAAAAACAATAAACTAACAGAAAAAACTTTCCTGATCGATTACATTTCCATGTGCATCTTGGATGAGGGGCCTGTAATCTCCAAGAAAAAACTGTCGATATGCTTATATAGTGTCAGTTACTAGCATTGTCATGCAAAGACTATATCTTTCTGGTGACTTGTGATTTATTATACATGTCAATCAAGATTTTTTATTGTTTTTTATTCTATACCTGATCATTACTTGTCATCATTTTGCGCCTCTCCTTGGCCAGTGCTTAATATATACAATTGACCAACCTCATCAGAAAGTACGATGGATGTCCCGTCCCTGTTAACATAGAAGATTAGGAATAACAAAAATAGGCAAGTGGTTTATAGACATCTGTTAGATGTTAGATATTTGTAATATATCAGCATACAGGCAAAACAAATAACTATGTCCATCTAATGTAACTACAACTTTCCCACGATAGTTGTTGTGGGTTTCTTTAGGGGTGTTTGCATAATAATGAGAATCACTCAATCACATAATCAGTTGTAATAAAAAATGTTTCGGTAGGTAGAGTTTCAGTGTGCATCTAGCTTTCTGGTTTCAAAGATGTAATAATCACTTCCTACGGTGTCTGAGTGTTAAGCAGATTATGATTGTTAATGAAGGTAATAGATAAAAAGGAGGTAAAGAAATAATTTTTAGACGGGTTAATAGACAAAGATGTCACTAAACTTTCCAAAAAAGTGCGCTGAAGGTAACTAACTTTCATTTTGTTATAGGAAGAATATTGTTCTACAATTTCAGTGTTATATTAAAACTCCATGTAGCGGTTTAGGAGGTTTTATGCATTTAAATATACGTCAAATAACTTTTGCTGTTTTAGCTGCTCGACCCATTTTGTAAATTGGTTGATAAGGACCTTATTTATATTTCTGAATGGTAATTAATATCACCTTCAATATCACACAGGAGGTTGCAGAAAACAATTGTGTCTACAGAAACGAGATACATCATGCTGCTGGGGAGCGAACACAAGTTCTTCAGGATGTTGCAGCTGATCCAACTCTTCCGCGAACAAAAGCAGTTCGTTGTGCTCAGTGTGGTCATGGAGAAGCTGTTTTTTTCCAGGTAAGTGTTTTCTCTTTATCAAATATAATTCATTTGCATAATAATCACATGACACCCTTTTATGGTACTTTGATTTAGTGGTGGCCAATTTCAACCCATTTATATAAAATGGAGTAGTATTCAGATCATTAGATCTTAGAGCCGGCAAGTTATATGGATTAGGTTGAACTCATAATAAAACCTTTAGTATGTATCTAACAACTTCAGCCTCCTGGATCGTCACGTTTAGACTTTTTCAGGTTTTGTTTATTGTAGTTTATGTAGAAAGTATAAAGTGGACAATAAGTGTTTAGGGTTTCGCATTTTGGCACGTATAAAACATGCCTTAAGTAAATGAAGTCTTCTGGAACTGATACTGTTTTTATTTGTTAGGCAACTGCTAGAGGGGAAGAAGGTATGACCTTGTTTTTCGTTTGCTGCAACCCCAACTGTGGTCATCGATGGAGGGACTGAGAGCTCATTGAATCGTGCACCCAAGTCAAGGACTGGAACTTTTAATATTTCTTTGGAACCAAACTTTGTAACTCTTAACTGAAACCTCTCGACATGTGGATGCTAGTGATCAAATAGGGTAGATGGAAACTTGTGAGATTTCTAACTGCAATCTTGACTTTGAAATCGAGTTGATAAATTGGTTTGTTTTAAGATTTAGTTTTGCTTTGAAAGTTTGATATGTGGGTTTAGCATGCAAGACCAAACTTAAATTTCCAAAATTTTTAAATCTTGTCTAAGCACCAGACCAAGCAGTGTCTGATGTAGTTCCAAAGGTTAGTGCAAAAACTATGATTTTAGAGATGGAAAAATGTCAGCATAATATGTGCTAGAATAATTTGTAATATGTTTTACACTTAAGTGCTAACATATCTCTCAGCTATAAGGACTCGTATACTAACCATTATCAAGATTCACTATTGACGCCGATTCATATAGCGATATCTTGTGGTTGGGTCATTTCAATATTTATACACTTGCGAATACATACGAATATGGTCTCAACAAATACTCATCCATGATGAGGACATATTTACTCTCAATAAATATAACCAATCTTTCATATTGGTCTTGGTTCAATCTTATTCTCATAAGCCGATCGATTATGCAAAGTTTAGAATTCCTGAAGGTACTCTAATCTTTGAGTAAGATTATTATAACCAATCTTTCATATTGGTCTTGGTTCAATCTTATTCTCATAAGCCGATCGATTATGCAAAGTTTAGAATACCTCTGTAGGTACTCTAAACTTTGAGTAAGATTATTATAACCAATCTTATTACAATTATATATTTAGACGCAACAAAAAGGTATAGTGATGGGATATTTATAAAAAGAAGTATGAGTGCGTTAACCGTATGAAACCCGTAGTCTCTCCCAAACCAACACATAAGTGTCAAATCCTTCATTGACAGGGACGGAACCAGGGGTTCCCGCGGGGTCTCAAGACATCTATGGATTTTTTCGATGTAGTGTTAATTTTTTATAAATGCATCCGATTCATCGAAATGTGTTTTTATATTATGGTTCAAAAAAATTTGTGCACCCGATAATTCCGTCACTGTTCATTGATAAAGCTTGATACTATGGACAACTCTGTCACTATAAATTAATTTTCTTGTAGTGTGAGGTCATTTTAGATGCCGACACTTTGAAAGATCTAAGCCACTGTTC
This sequence comes from Artemisia argyi, assembly GCA_030686995.1. NCBI lineage: Eukaryota > Viridiplantae > Streptophyta > Magnoliopsida > Asterales > Asteraceae > Artemisia > Artemisia argyi. The sequence goes on along the minus strand of CM060697.1, from coordinate 14,364,630 downwards.
GAAAAAGAGATATTTTGGACTGTTTAAACAGCCATACTTTACTATAAATCCATAGTTCCATACCTTATATTCCCTTAAAGAATAGATTTAAATAATGCAATATCATGTCGACAGTCGATTAGTTATGAATGAATAACTAAACTTTACAAATCTGCACATGGACATTGCAACAAGTAGCAAGATTCGTAGGTAAATTTGCATATTTTTAGATCCACAAACAAGGTGTGAATAGGCGGGAGCACTCTGACTCCGGGTGTCTTTTGGCACCCGCCATTGTTCACTATACAAGGAATAGCTGCGGCAACTCTCCTAGCCAGTGGGGTACCAACTGGAGTGAGCAAGGGCCGAGACTCGAACTCTTGAACCTTTTATCTACAAAATCTCTCCAGTGAGTCAATGAGTTTTTTGGAGATGAGTACCAACTAAGCAAAAGACAGTTTGCAGATTTTTTTAATACATTTACCCGTTTTGGAAGGCCTTGAATGTGAGTCAAGTGGATATAAAGCAATTTCCCACTTTGTCAAATATTATGACTTCAACAAAGTCAAAAGTATTGTATGCCCACTAGAATACCAAATCCACTACAAAGACAACGAATCAACATGCACTAACTGAAATACAGGTATGAATCCAGAATCCCCACAAATTGTACGTCCAACTTCTACATGTCAAAATAATCCAGTTAGGGCGTTATAACTTATGAAGGAAAACTATATATATAATAATAATAATTAAAAAAAAAATTAGGGATAAAAAATTGGTTTTGTATAACAAGTCCATGAGGTTTCCACATAGAACCAATGCGTAAATCTATAGATTACAGCCTTGAGTAAGATTGGCATATAATGTGAAGATGTATATATATACTTTGGTCGTAAAAACGTAAAAACCATATTAAACAAGGGCCTCAAAAATTACATGTAAATGGATGTATGCAACACTTTAGGCAAACCACATTTACACGGGCCTTATTAGACACAACGCGTTTTGTGGTCTACTGCGAGTAGAGTTCTCAAGAACTACACAGTTAAGCGTGCTCATGTGAGAGTATCACTGGTATAAGTAACCTGCCGGAAATCTCACACGAGGGCAACAAAAGCAAAGCCCTGAGCCATCAGGGCAAGGCGGACAATATTATGTACCAGTAGGCGGGATGTACAATGTAAGCGGTCACACGTAGATCTCGATGCAAACATCAATTGAAATGTGTAAGGTTTACGTTGAATGAGTTAGCAACAAGGAGAGTGATTTTCAGTTTTGAACATTATAAAATTAACCAAGATTCAAAGCTCCTACACTTGACCAAGTCATCAGAAGGTTGATATTTATTAATGTTGTTACTTGTTAACGTTGAAACACTTCTTAGTTTTATTAACAATCTTTTATGTAGTATTTGTCCCTCAAGATGGGTGATAGTGAAAATAAAATTGGTTTATAAATGCAGGCTCTACAAATGTTGATGGAAAGGGTTGGTGTAATCTACTGTACGTATATATAATTAATGAGCTATATTACAACCACAAAAAATTTTAAAAAAATACATTCACAAAATGAGGTGTTAATTCAATCAAAGCATAACACCTCATTTTTGTAAATATTTTTTGTAAACATTTTGTGATTGTACTATAGCTCTTAATAAATATAGCATTTTGAAGAATAACATGCTACATTAAACAGTTGATCATCTCTTGAGGATCATGCATATTAGTAGAGGTGAATAAGAAACCGAAAACTGGTATCTCAAAAAATCAGCTTAGGGAAACCGAACCGCCAGTTTAGAAACCAGTTTGCATTGTTTGTTGTCAACCGGTTTAACCAAATCGGTTCTGGGTAAAACCGGTTTAAACCGAACCGGTTCTTGGTTTAAACCGGTTTTCTCTCTCAAAACCAGTTTCAAACCGGGCCTGTTTTACGCAAAACCTGTTTTTGACTATTTGACTAAAACTGAAACCGGTTCGGTTTAAAAAAAAAAAACGAAATGTGCACCTCTACTTAGTATTGTTTAGGGTAAATTGCAAATTTAGTCGCTAAACTTGTCCAAATGCACAAAAAAGACACCGAGAGAAAAACTTGTGCAAAAACGATATTAATGTTTCATTTTTTTGCAAAAAATCCTCCAAAAGCGACTTTTTGCTGACGCCCGTTATTTTCATCGTTAAGTGACACGTCATTGAGGGTATTATTGTTATTTCGTTGTTCATTTTGAGCCAAACTTTTGGTATAAATGTGACATGACCTCAATGGCTAAATTTGCAAAGTTAGTTTTCATGTTTGTATATTAAACTGTCAAAGTCTTCAGTCATTACACACTCACTCACAAACACAAACAGAAACACATACACCCTTAACCAAAAAATTATCATTCCCTTAACCAGTAACATCTCGCTGTCTTGATCTCGTGATTGCCTGTAACTCATTTGTCATATCGGAAATGATGTTATTCCATTACCAACGAGAGGTTGAGGAAGACATTCATCATGCACAAGAATTGATGAGTAGGTGCCAAAAGCTTTCCAATATGATCGGTATTAGGGGGACCTGATTGCTGAGCTCTAAAACTTAAGGGGCTCGAGAGTTGCAAGGTTCAATGTGATCAAGCTTAGGAAGATTCAGACAGCTGACATGAGAAAGATGAGGGGGTTGATGAGGATGCTTAGGCAAACTAACGACAACATTGTTTCCAAGATTGAGTTTGCTGTGAGGTAAACGTACATGTGAAGGGGCTGGTTGTTGGAGGCTGCGAATGTAGGTAGTAGAGGGTTGGGCACTTGTGGTTTCTTTTGTCCTTTTTGGTGCCCCTGTTGAATGTAGATGTAGGTGTAGATGTAGATAGGGGTTGTGGTTTCCCCTATCGCAAGGCTGTAAATGTATGGTTCATGAATGGAAGGGGTCGTTTGATCCCAATTTTCTTGATATACAGTGTCCGATTCATATCACAAACACAAACATTAAATTGACAAAATTCTAACCATAATACAACAAACATAAACTCGTAAATGCTATTAATCGAAGCATATAACAGAAACACAAAACAACAATTATGCATGAGAAATTGGATGCAATAACAGAGTATTGATAGGAGTCAAGCATCACTAAACATTTAACCCATATGTAATACTTCAAGTTACATAATATCGTTCTGCATGTACCAAAAAGATGAACCCATCACAATACCTCTACACACCCTTTGGTGTATCCAAAACAGAGGTAATATAGTTCAAGTTACATTAGTCAAATTACATACGTAATATACAACCAAATTAAAACTGTTTTTGTTTCTACACATTACATAATCCCAAAAGATGAAATGAGGTTAATATAATATGCAATGCAATGTATCTAAAAAAATTTCTAAACACATTCAGTGAACCAACACCTGTTGTCGTCTTCATAGAACCACCCTCTCTAATGACAATACCAGCCGATTTGTTCCTGATAACAATATCATCCTCATCAACCATTGTTCCTTTTCCCTTATCCACAGACCTTTTAACCCTCTTTTTATGCTTCCCGAATTCAACATCAACATCATCCACAACCCTAAAAGGTTTTGAAGTACTAGTCCTAAAAGGAGTTGAAGTACTAGAGCACCGCAAGCTAGCATCTTTGATGAGTGTGTAAATACTCATCATTTTTACCTAATCTGAGCTGCCAAAACACCCAAAAACACTCAAATATGCATCATAATACTGAAAATATCCCAGGAATGTGTTTTATATGTTTCAGATGCAAAATAATCAAAAACAAATGAAAAATGAACAAAGTTTACATAATTGGCAGCTTTAGTCCCTCAACTTTCAAAAGTTTTCAAAACTAGTCCCTGGTTATTCTAAAAACATGAAAAAGTCACCAAAGGTCCTTTTTGAATCACAAATTACATGTTTAGTCATTTGGTGTAAAGTTTCACAAAATTACAAGTTTAGTCCCTCAACTTTGCAAAATTGACAAAAGTGGTCCCTGGGATGCAAAAACTTTGAGAAAAATGAATTTTTGTCCTTGAGCTACTCATCTTTGGCAGAAATGGTCCTTGGTTGGAAAGTTTGGTGAAATTACAAGATTGGTCCCTGAAGTTTCAAGTTTGGCTGAAATGGTCCCTGGAATTTCAAAAGTGGAAAAAGTCAACAAAGGTCCTCACATTATTTATCCTTGGCAAGAATGGCCCCTTTGATAAGTTTGAAATGATGTCAAACTCAGCCTTTCAAAAATTCAGATTTTCCACTTTTAGTCCTTGGGCTAAATAACCTTATAAAACCAAACGGACCTAAGTATTATCAAAACCAAATCCAATCCACCAAATAAACACAGCCCAACACCCCTTCCCCAAGCCCATCTCCCATAAGCCCATTCCCTTTTTAAACTGTTCCAAATAATAATAAGAGGGTCAACGTTTGACCACCCCTCGGTCAAACCCAGCCAAACACACCATCCCTCACCTATAACACCCCCAATTCAATGATGCAGCGGAATTCAACTTGGGTATTACTCGACGGCACAACAGTCATAATAATAGAAAACGAACTCTAATTGAGTCGTTTTAAAAGATTTATCATTCAAATTATATAAATATCAGAGATTACAAAATGAGGTCCCAGATGGTTCCCTGTTTACAAATTAAATTAGATGAGTTTTCGAATGATAATAAAATTTATAGCCCTCTTGAATATCCGTGCCCTTCCGTGCCATCCTTGATCATCATGGACCTGAAATACATGCTTAAAAGGTCAACACAAAGGTTGAGTGATATTCATAGAGTTTGTTTAATGGTTGAACACAATATGTTGGTAGTATGAGTTAATTAGACTCATGCTCATGGTTGGAAAACAAAACAGTTATTATTATCACACTAAGCTTATGACACCAAAACGTTAACGTGTACCAATATCAATCGGCGGAGTTATCCCGGTAGGTACTTTGCCGTCATACCTATGTTTCAAATATTAATGCATTTGTTTGAACTTAGTCAACACAAATGGGATTCGTCAATCCCAATAGGCCTATTCACGCTCACTCGCAAGTAACCCTCGCAAGTGATTAAATGGTTCATAATAAGGGATCTTGGATTGGCAAGGATGGTACTTAGTGATAATAAAACAATCAGGCAAGCATACAATTGAAAAGCATTGTGTTCGGTTGAAAAATAATAGCATGTATTCCCCCCAAGGGTTTGTAAAACAATTAAGTAATGGAAAGTGGGACTATGAACTCACCTTAAGTTATATAGCAAGTAGTGAATGTGATGGTCGAATCGCGAAGGTTTCTATGAGCAACCTATAATAGAATGTTGCGACTTAGGATTGGAGTAAAGAATATGAAGAATTGCCTATATATGTCTTGCATTTAGTCCATGATGTAGTACTTAGTATAGTGTAAGTCTTTGAAAAGAAATGGTTTATGAAACATGTATAGTTTATATATCGCTTACTACCATTCGGGTCGACATAATTCAGAGGTCATGTAGTAAACGTTCGAGGAGCCAGGACACTTTAATTCGTAAATCCACAACTCATCTCGACGGCTTACTTAATGAACCCCTCACATGAAGCTCCCTAGTGTTGTAGTATTTGATAAAAATATATAAGTTTTTGATCCGAAAAGTTACATGTCCAAATAATTGAATAAACTTAGGAAAGTTTACTTTTAAATGAAGATTGTTATTACAATGAGTTTCTTGAGTCTAGTATGAATATTGCTTGTAAAGTCTCATTGTCATTGGATGGAGTAGATCTAAATTGGTTGATTATGTTATGACTAACACTTTAGTTCATGTTTCGGCTTAGAAAGCCATAAGGTCTTTAGCCGTGGCCTTTCCGTGGCTTTGGTCGTTGTTACTATGAGTTTGAGACTCAACCTTGGCCTTAGCCATGGTTGTGGTCTTGGCTTTAGGTCATTAGACCTCTTGGTTTCAATTAACCATAACTATTACATGGTCATTTGGTATAAAAATGGGCTGTTAAGAATTTGAAGAAAACTATCACTCGTAAAGCATTTTCAGGGCTCGAGCTTCTTTAATCCTGAATGAAAACGTCGTTCCAGACAACTTTCGTGTTTTAACTTTTTGATGAATCGGACCAGAAGTGCCACTTTCAAAAAGGTCAGAATGCTAACAGGTTGTGTTTGGCAGTTTTGGTGTTTTGGTTTCGCTAACTTCTTATGGCCATAACTTTTGACTCGTGTACTCGTATTAGGTGGTTCAAATTGCTTTGTTTTCCTTGTTAAGTCCTCTTTAACAGTAGGTAAGTGTCCAATATCATAGTTATACTATTTTGGTCGTGGTTCTCCATAAAAGTCACTAGTTTTCTTGTTTAATTAACATAAGTTAACATATATATACCAATACTTGTTTTACCAATTTTTATACATCATGAACATAATAACAAGACAATATATAGTATGAATGAAATATAAATAGCATGAAAATGATATTTAACAAGAAAGTATGTTAGGGTTTCCTTACAACTTTAGGCTTTCTAAAAGAAAGGAAGTGACTAGTAAGGATAGGACTTTGATTGACAAGCTTCTCTTCACTTTAGCAATCCTTCTACTCTTGTATTCTTGAAGGATTTGTGATGAAGATTCAGGTGACTTGAGTGGATCTAAACTCAAGAGAATCACCAAGAGTTTCAAAGGATTTGATGTAGTTACTTTGTAGCTTGTAACTAGTATTTGGATCAATCAAAACTTAACAAGAGCTTTGGAATTGATAAGGATCTTGTGTTTCTTGAATAATACTTGAAGTAAACTAGCAAAAGAAAGTTTGTGTGTGTTCTTGCACGTTGGAAATGAAGAGGGGAGGATGGGGTATTTATATGGTCTTGAGGAGGTTAGTTTGGATGACTTTTCAAAGCCTTAGAACTTAAGTAAAACACATGGAATGATCTTAGAAGTACAAGGCACAAGATCAAGACACCAAGGTGATGAATCCCCTCCCTATAGTCGGCCAAAACACATAGGATAAGATGACTTGGTCATCTTTGGTATTATCCTACTTACGGAGTGAGTTTTGGTTTCGTTAATCGCTAACCGTAAATAGTTAAGCCACAAAACGTAAAACCGGGTATCGTAAAAATGTGAAACTTGAAAGAATGACTAAACTTGTCAATATACTCCATAATAAAATATAAAATGAGTGGTAGATTCCATTGGGGTGCTCAAACCCTGCTAAAACTGGAAACACGGGTCTAAAACGCGTAATACGTAAAACGTACGAATATTGTGTAAAATTGAGAAAAGTTAAATGTTACTTTTCTAATATGCTAATAATGATTTAAAATGACTTATAATGTCTAGACTGGACTCAGTCTAGTGTTGGTTGGTATTTTAATGTCTTTAAGACATAAAACCGTAAGCCTAAAAATCAAGGAATGATTTATAAAATCAAGGAATGATTTTTGGTCAAAGGAGGAGGGAAAAATATGTTGAATTTTTCCAAAAATGTGAAAACTCAAATCGTCTTAGAAACGCGGTGCAGGTATAGGCTAAGGTTACGGCTAAGTAAAAGCGCTTAAAAATGTAAATTTCTGTTTCTCACGGTCGAGGGTTTATTTGGTCACATTTTTCTTAGTCATGATTAATTCTCAAATAAATCATGAGTGTATCAAACATTTATTTGATGCGGGAAAAATTAACGCGGTTGAGTTTCGTTGTGCGTAGGATTTTTGAATGACGTTTTAACCTAAAACGTGTAGTTCCTTAATAACTTTCGCGAAAATGATCTGATGAGTGTCAAACTTTTATTTTGCCATGAAAATGATTTATCACACGAGAATATGAAATAAAAATTAAATTTCGGAAAATGAATAGTGAAAAGTGAATAGTAAAAATGAATAGTGAAATTTTCAGGAATAGAAGTTAACTTGAAAATGCGAATTGTTACAGTCTCTACCCCTTACGGGAACTTCGTTCCGAAGTTCTATGTGTGTTATATGTTGGAGTGGTGTCGATGAAGAGGTGTGGTTACTTATGAGGACTAGAGTCTGGGATTACCAGTGATGTAGTTTGATTTGTCTTAGAATACGGTGTGTCAATAGAGATTGATAACATAGTTGAATATCAGTAGAGATCCATATAATAGTCGAATATCAAAGGAAATTGATATAGCAGTCGAATATTAATAGAAATTGATATAGTAGTTGTACATAAATTGATATAGTTGAATATCAAATAGAAATTGATATAGTTGTCAAGTATCAATAGCAATTGATATAGTAGTTGAACAAAAATAGCAATTGACATAGGAATCCAATAAATGGAAATTGATATAGTAGTCGAATATCATTGGAAATTGGGATAGTAGTTGCAATCATAGTCTAGTAGGTAATCTGTTGTTGTACCTAGTGTTTATTGACTTCATACTTATGTTGTTTCGGATACAAATAAGCCCACTTGTTTATAATTCTTTATTTACATAGAGAGGCATCCCAAACAATGTAAATTGGGGAATATAAACTTATGGTTTGGTGATTTACAATTTCTTTATTTAAATGAAAAAACATCCCAATCCATTCAAATAATTACAAATCATCCTACTTTAGAATTCCCAACACAACATTCATACTTAGCCGGTGAGTTACATGGTAGTGTATTACGAGATGATACTGGTGTTCCAAAAGTACAAGATGAATATTCAATCTTGTAAAGCTGATGAGGGTGCTTGTGGTGTAACTAAGGATGATTTGAGCTTTAAAAGTGAATCAAGATCTGTTAATGAGCTTGTGGTTACAATGGTTGTGAAGATAATGATGTGATATGTTGATGAACAAAAGTGTCTAGTGTATGCTTAACATTAATATTGGTAGAGATGTCAAGTTTGCTTTAAAATTTAAGAGATTTTAAAGGTTTATGACGGAATGGTTTCCTTTAGGACCTAAACAGGCTAGTACTTCTATGGGATAAAGAGAAGAATTGATAACTATCCCAAGATAGTAGTTCGGATTATCTTATAAATGAAAACTTTCAAGAATGAAATTAGATAGTACAAATATGTTGTTAAGATTTTGCTGAGTGGTAAGGCACTATCGTGTCTCTAAATCGTTTTAAAGTATTTTGGTGGTTTATTGAGTTCAAGTAGGAAATTAATCTGAACATAACCCTAGTACAACTATTCTCAGTATTTGAAAATTTTAAGTCGAACATAGTTAGTCAGACTATGTTTCACTGTCCCTAGGTTAAATATAGGTGACTAGTCTATATTTAGCCGAGGTTCGATAAAATTTCAAATACCTAAATTAGGTATACTTGTGATATGTCTGTTGCTTTTGGGAAACTGTCCACTAAACAAAGGCGATGTCAAACCATTCAGTTGCAAGTCCTGCCCATACAATACTTGCTCCTTTTTATTTTCCCGCCAAAACACGTGGCAGCCTGTGGGGGCATCTCAGTCATCCAATAGACCATATTTTTTTATGGGAAATGCTCAAAGGGTGTTCACAAACCCTAATCAAGAAGTATAAATAGAAGGGAAGCATCAAGGGAGAAGTATTAGCATAACTTAATTTAATTTATGTCTTATAATTAATTTTCAAGTTTTTAGTATAAGATTTAGCTTTCAAGTGTTGTATTTCATGTTTTTAGTGTAATTTAAACTCTTTCCAATAATATAAATCAAGTTTCAGTTCAAATCTCAGTGTGTGCAATTTCCATTTTATTTCAAAAATCTTAATCAGCTTAATGGTAGTTTATAGCTATTACTCTGGACTCAGTTAGATCACTTAAGCTCCCAGAAAGCTCTTAGAAGCTTTTAGATACTGTAAAACTCATGTTAGAATCAAAAAGCAAAAATCACAAAAAAATACAAAAAAAATTAGGGAAAAATAAAAAATTGAAGAAGATGGTGGAGATAGCTGGAACACAATGAATCTTGGATGGCTGTGGGTTAGTGAATCTATGGGGATTCTAAAGGAAAGGTTTATGGTTCTTGGTTCTTGGTTCTGGCTTGGATTGCACCTTGTAAGCTCATTTTTTCATTTTGGCATTTCACTATATGATTGCTTAATTATTGTTATTATCTGTGTTTCTAAGCATCTTGTAGTTCACTGCATCATATTAGAACCATTTGGATTTGTCTCACACCTTAAATCAGTATAAAACTTTAAAAATATCACCATATAAGTCTGTTAAGGTGTGTTTGGATCTGAGAGTTTGCCTTAGCTCAGCTGTGTTTCTGTGGTTCAATTCTGTTATAACGTATCACATTAGGGTAATAGTAGATAGTTCAGGCCTAAAATCAAGTGCTCACTTACAAAAATAGTCAAAATCACTTTGAATCACTCATAGAAAATCACAGTGTGGAATTTAGTGTGGCATAAGCCTCAAATCAATTCATAAATAGGTAACCTAGATCATTTGAGTCTTATTATAGCTTATCATACCTTATTCAGTCCTTAGATTAAGCTCAAAGTTCATAAAAGTCAACTAGTAGTTAAAATTAAAAAGTCAAAAATACTTGTAGTTAAGAAAACTCACTTTTGGTGAGAATTTTTGTGAATTTTACACTTGGAATTGGAACTTGAAATTCTCATAGGTTATAGTATCCCACTTAAGCTACAATAATCAAGAAACAACTTATTTTTGTGATTTTGTGTGTGGACCCCACACTTGCTCAAAGTGAGCTGTAGGGCAAGTGCATGCCCTGTGCACAGGTTTTTCACCCAAGTTCATAAGCTCTTATCTGGCTTATCTGTGGACCCCAGTACACAACCTTAGGCTTTTTAGGGAGCTTACTAGTTCAGCTTATTGGATTAGTGCTTATTTTGGACTCTAGCCCTTTTGCCCCTAGCTTATTTGATCCATCTTTGTGGCCTGTCTCAGAAAACATACACTGAGTGGCTCAGTGTTTGACCACAAGTTCCAAGCACCATCCAGTGCTTAATAATAAGCCATAAGCCTAGCTTATTGGCTTATTCCAGAGTTGACCAGTCCACCTTCAAGGTTCAAGGTTTACTTTGGACCTCCCTTGACTTCTGTGAACCCCACAGAGGTCCAAAACCCCTTTGTTTGGCCAGTTTTGGCCTAGTGTTTTGGTTAAGTGCTTATTGGTTCATTACAGCTTATCCATAGTGCTTATTTGTGTCCATTTGCTTATTTCAAGTTGTTATTCATCTTTTTATGCTTATTTGTTCATTTCAAAGCTTTTTCAAAAGTACACAAATCCTAATAAGTTATTTTAGTCAACTGTTAAGCACAAGGGGGTGCACATAGCTTATTAATAAGCTATAATAAAAAAGTTTTCATAAAAGTTGCTCATTTTTAGCTTATAATCATCTGTCAAAAAGAAAAACCAACAAAAACCAAATTTAAAAATAGTGATAGCTTCTATTTAATAGGATTTATCTTTTTAATTTTTCTTTTCAGCTTATTAATAAGCACTTCATCATTTTTATATTTTTCTTAATTTTCTTTTACCTAAAAGTATTTTCAGAAATTTTCTTAGATTTTTCTCTTTTAATTTAGTAATTACTAGAACTAATATTAGTTTAATTAAATAATTAAGTAATATTAGTAGTTAAATATTTTTATAAATTTTTAGTTAAAAACAGTACCTTTTTATATTTTTCCTAGGTTTTATAAATCATTTAGTATTTTTAGAAAATAGTTTCTTAATTTCTACTGTTCATTTTCTAATTTTCTTAATTAATTTATTTAAATTAGAAATTAATTAATATATAAATAAATAATTAGTAAAATAGTCTAAAAATAATCTTTATAACTTTTTTATAATTTTTTAGAATTACTGAGATGGTTAATTAGATTTTTAAATTTTTCTATAATTTTCTAGTCATTTTTAGTATTATTAGTAATTTAAAATAGTTTAAATAGTTTAATTAATATAATTAGTATTTAATTAATAAAAAACCTACAAAAAGACAAAAATACATATTTTTAATTTTTAATTTTATTTTAAGTCATTTTAGAATTTTAGAAAATAATTTTGCAATTTCCTAGTTAAAATTTCTATTATTAAGTTTTTAAGTTAATTAGTTTTAATTAAATAGTTAAATAGTTTTTAATTTAAATAATTAATATTAAATAATAAAATAATCAAAAAAAATAATTTTCTTTTTAATTTAATTCTATTTTATAATTAAGTTTGTAAAATTTTCATTTGCACCCCCTGCAGTTTAAAATTGTTTAAATCTCACATTTTTCCCTGTTTGTAAACAATTCTGATTTCTGATTTGTGTTTGTGTAATCATATCTGTGTATCTGTTATTGTTCATATTGTTTCAACTGTCCAAATACCAAGTAATCAGTAGCATAATCACTTCCAAATCATCTTTGGTTACTGTCCTCAGTGCCACTCATTCCCATAAACGTTTTCAAACACCATTTCAATCTCGTCGGGACATAACGACCCGGGGAAACTCTATACTATCCACAGAGCATTGACTCTAGGCAGTCTGACTTTGTTGACCAATTCACTTGGTCAATATTATCTGACGGTTTAGGCTCAATCAAAATTTGGCGCCGCTGCCGGGGAGGTTGTTGCGTGTTTTAAAAACGTTTTAAGTTTAGTGGTTTTAAAAACTCTATACTATCCACAGAGCATTGACTCTAGGCAGTCTGACTTTGTTGACCAATTCACTTGGTCAATATTATCTGACGATTTAGGCTCAATCAAAATTTGGCGCCGCTGCCGGGGAGGTTGTTGCGTGTTTTAAAAACGTTTTAAGTTTAGTGGTTTTAAAAACCCTCCCTGTACAAATTTCACCACTTTTGTTAAAAAATTTTGTAAAAATCTCAATAAATTCAAAAAGTTCATTAACACTTTTCCTGAAGTGTTAACAAACACCAAAAAAATCAAAAACAACAAAACAAATCGTGAAGTTAAATTACTTCGGTTTCTTTAAGATTACAACCTACACAGGTGGAAAACGGAAGTTTTAACATTAAATTGCGAACTGAAGAGAGATCCATTCTTCTCTCCCGCCACCCTGCGAGTAATTTTAAAGAGATCAATTTCGGTTAACGAATCGATACCAAAAATATTTCCAAGAGTTTTTTGCACACACACACCCCAAAAAGCCCAAAAACAATTTTTCTGTTAATAAATACATAAAATCTTACCACCGCAAACCAAGGCAGAACACCTACCAACTGGGGGTGTGGACATAATAAGTTCCCAAACATAAGATTAAAACTTGCTATTGTATCCCTGTGAGTGGTGTACCTTTTTCAAAGAAGCCATTCACTTGTGATTATTGGTTTAAGTTCCCTGTTGTTTTGCCTCAAATTTGTTTTGAAAAAAACTGTTTTTAGTGCATGCGCACTCGTTCACAAACAAAGCGTAAAAATCAGAAAAACATACCCGAGCTACGTACTGTTATTGAAGAACCAAAAACAGAAATGGACGACGGGCCACCACCACCACCCCCTGACCCTCCCAAGGATGAGCCAGCTCCCGATCTCCGAACGATGGAGGAGTTGTGTCAGCCTACCATGCAAGGGAGGGGTGGACCTATTGCACCACTCACTATTGAGGCTACGGACTTTGGCCTCAAGCACCACATGATCCAACAAGTCCAGAATTCGTGTCATTTTCGCGGATTACCGGGTGACGATGCTAACAAGCATCTTGACAAATTTTTGACCGTTACTCAAAGCATGAAACAAAATGGCGTCACCGAAGACGGCCTTCGTTTGTATCTCTTCCCCTATTCTCTCACTCATCATGCTACTGCCTGGTTCGATCGTCTTCCTAAGAATTCGATTCACACTTTTGATGAGATGGTTACCAAATTCTTGGCTAAATACTTTCCACCATCCATGGTAACTAAATTGAGAAATGATATCAGCAACTTCAGACAGCATCCTGAAGAGTCCTTATTTGAGGCATGGGAACGCTATAAGCTTGCAATTGATCGATGTCCAAATCACAATATGCTTCTTGTCACCATTATAGATACCTTCTACAATGGTTTGACACTTCGTCATCGTGACACCATCAATGCTGCTGCTGGGGGCACCTTTATGAAAGGGACCCCCGAAGAGTGTTATGATCTGATCGAAAACATGACTGCCTATCACAATTTCTGGGATTCCTCAGTCGAGAGGAATGACTCGTCATGTATATCTGTCACTCCAGCAAACAATGATATAGCTGTCCTTGCTAAAAAAAACTTGATGATTTGTCCACTGAAGTCCTACGTATACATCAGTCTAGTGAAAATCATCACATCAAAGTTGTCAACCCAAGTTGTGAAACTTGTGGTGGTCCTCACCCGTACACTGAGTGTCCAGCCTCCGGTGGCTTCACTCCTGAGAATGTGTACGCAGCTCAAGGTTCCCATAATACGGGAGGTAATTCCTACCAACCACAAGGGGACCGTAATCTGTTGAGCTATCGTTCTAATAACTACCTTGGACAACCCGGGTTTAATCAGTCTCAGAATCAGAACCAAAACCGGAATCAAAATTTTAATCAAAACCGAATGAACCAAGGTTTTCAAAACCAAGGGAATTTCCATTTCGGTCATAATCAGGCTTTTCAAAACCAAGGAAATTTTAACCATAATCAAGGTCATGGTAATTTTAATCAGGGTAATAATTTCCAACAGGGTAATTTTCACCAAGGAAACAATTTTCAGGGTCATAATAATCAGAATCAAGGGAATTTTCAAAACAACCGTGCTAAAAATGTTCCTAATCAAAATCAAGCCATTGTTCCAACTGGACTATCATCCGATGAGTTGTTGAAACAGTTTATGAAATCCTAAGAAGAAATGAATAAATTGTTGGTCAGCCAGATTTCTGAACTTAAGAAAGTCTTTAAATGATCGACCCCGGCTCAGGTACACTACCGAGCAACACGATCACTAACTCGAGGGGCGATGTTAAGGCGATCACGACCCGAAGTGGAGTTTCTTATAAAGGACCCACGGTTCCGTGTACCTCTTCTCCTGCTCAGGTAGAGGAACGTGAAACTGAGGACTCAACGGATACGGTACTTCCTACTAATAACGGAGGTACCACTGACATCCCTCCTCCAGTTGTCCCGGTCCCGACCCGCAAAACTGGGGTCGTATTTGAACCTCCTGAGACCTCTGTTGAAAATTCAAAACAAAACCCGAAACCATCAATTCCATATCCATCACGTTTACAAGATCAAAAGCTCCGTGAAAAAGCAAATCATCAAATGGAATTTTTTTTCCAAATCTTTCAAGATCTCCATTTTGATATCAGCTTCGCGGATGCTATCCTCTTAATGCCTAAATTTGCATCCACAATCAAAAATCTGTTAAATAACAAAGAAAAACTGTTCGAGATGGCAAAAACTCCCCTAAATGAAAACTACTCTGCGGTTTTGTTGAAACAGCTTCCCGAGAAGCTGGGAGATCCCGGGAAATTTCTCATTCCATGTATATTCCCGGGAATGGTTGAATGCTTTGCCTTGGCCGATCTTGGTGCCAGCATCAACCTAATGCCTTACTCAGTATGGAAGAAACTCTCTCTTCCATAACTCACTTCCACCTGCATGACTCTCGAGCTTGCAGACCGTTCGATATCTCGTCCCCTCGGTATTGCCGAGGATGTATTTGTCAAAGTGGGAAAGTTCCATTTTCCGGTAGATTTCGTGATTGTTGATTTCGATGCAGACCCAAGGGTTCCCCTCATTCTTGGATGGGGGTTCCTCAGAACGGGTCGTGCTCTGATCGATGTTTTTGATGAGGAAATCACGTTACGTGTTGGTTCCGAAGCCATAACCTTCAATCTAGATCAAACCTCGAGATACTCCTCGAATTATGATTCCAAATCTGTTAACCGCATCGATGTCATCGATGTTGCTACAGAGGAGTACTCTCAAGAAATTCTTGGTTTCGATGATGATTCTTCGAGTGGCAATCCCACTCCCTCCTCTCATCCCATCATTGCTAATTCTACTCCTTCCCTCACTCCGTTTGAGGGGAGTGACTTCGTCTTGGAGGAAAATTAGGCCTTTCTCCGAAGTGACTCAATTCCCGAAGGAATTGATAACCAGGAGATTGACCCGGACAGGGATATACTTCTCCTTGAGAAGCTGCTCAATCAAGATCCCTCCCACCCTCCCCGTTCTTTCACAATCACTTCATAAGGAGGAAATCAAAACTGTTGAGAAAACTAAAGATTTCCCCGTGGTTGAGCTTAAGGACTTACCTCCCCTTCTTGAATATGCATTCATAGAGGGTAATGATAAATTACCCGTCATTATTGCAAAAGATTTAAAAAATGAGGAGAAAGCTGCTCTCATAAAGGTTTTGAAATCACACAAACAAGCAATTGCTTGGAAACTCTCCGACATCAAGGGTATCAACCCTGAATTCTGTACCCACAAAATCCTAATGGAGGATGATTTCAAACCAGCAGTCTAACAACAGAGACGGGTTAACCCCAAAATACATGAAGTTATTAAACAAGAAGTTCTCAAACTTTTGGATGTCGGGTTAATTTACCCCATCTCTGACAGTCCTTGGGTTAGCCCAATTCATTGCGTTCCAAAAAAAGGGTGGCATAACTGTTGTCACAAACGAAGAAAACGAGTTGATTCCAACTCGGCTGGTTACAGGATGGCAAGTATGTATTGACTATCGTAAGTTAAATGATGCCACCCGTAAAGACCATTTTCCTCTGCCCTTTATGGATCAAATGCTTGAGAGATTAGCGGGGAATGAATACTACTGTTTCCTCGATGGTTTCTCGGGTTACTTCCAAATCTAGTTGATCCACAGGATCAAGAGAAAACTACCTTCACATGCCCTTACGGAACTTTTGCCTATCGACGTATGCCTTTCGGCTTATGTAATGCTCCAGGCACGTTCCAGAGGTGCATGATGTCAATATTTTCCGACATGATCGGGAAAACCATGGAGTGGTTATGGATGACTTTTCAGTCATCGGGGATTCATTCCAGTATTGTCTCTCCCACTTGGAAAATATGCTTAAACGTTGTGAAGACACAAACTTGTGTCTCAACTGGGAGAAGAGCCATTTTATGGTTAAAGAGGGCATTGTCCTCGGCCATAAAATTTCAAAAAACGGGATCGAGGTTGACAGAGCCAAAGTTGATGTCATAGCTAAATTACCTCATCCCACTACCGTCAAGGGTATTAGGAGCTTTTTGGGTCACGTCGGCTTCTATCGTAGGTTTATCCAAGATTTCTCCAAAATCGTCCGGCCTATGACTCATCTCCTCGAGAAGGATGCTCCATTTATCTTCTCACCTGAGTGCATCGAAGCTTTTGAAACCTTGAAGAAAAAGCTTACTGAGGCACCGATTTTTGTTGCCCCCGATTAGGACCTACCTTTTGAGCTTATGTGCGATGACAGTGATTTTGCCATAGGTGCGGTCTTGGGGCAACGAAAAGCAAAATACTTTCAGCCTATACACTACGCAAGCAAAACTATTACCGAGGCTCAGAGTCATTACACCACCACTGAAAAAGAGCTATTAGCCGTGGTGTATGCCTTTGAAAAGTTCCGGCCATATTTGATACTGACCAAATGCATAGTGTATATGGATCACTCAGCTTTGAAGTACCTCTTTGCAGAACAAGATGCAAAGCCGAGACTACTCCGTTGGGTTCTCCTCCTCCAAGAATTTGATATCATTATCCGTGATAAAAAAGGAGCTGAGAACCTTGCTGCTGATCATCTCTCACGATTAGAAAACCCTCACCAGGATGTGTCCGAGAAACAGGAAATTAATGAAACATTTCCTCTCGAGACACTCAATGTGGTTTCTTTTCATGGTGACTCTTCTACCCCATGGTTTGCTGACTTTGCAAACTACCATGCGGGTAACTTCATTGTGAAGGGGATGTCGTCCCAACAGAAAAACAAATTCTTTAAAGACGTTAAACATTACTTCTGGGACGACCCCTATCTGTTCAAAATCTGTGCCGATCAAGTCATCAGGCGATGTGTTTACGGACAGGAAGCCAATGATATTCTCAAGGCTTGCCATGCTGGGCCCACCAGGGGCCACCATAGTCCTACCTACACCGCCAAAAAGGTGTTTGACTCTGGTTTTTATTGGCCCACGATTTATAAGGATGCCCACGAATTAGTCAAAGCTTGTGATGCTTGTCAGCGTCACGGGAATATTTCACAAAAGAACGAAATGCCACAAAATGCCATTCAAGTTTGTGAAATCTTTGACGTCTGGGGCATTGATTTTATGGGGCCATTCCCATCTTCTCGTGGAAACAAGTACATACTCGTGGCTGTCGACTATTTGTCAAAATGGGTTGAGGCAAAAGCCTTACCCACCAACGATGCCCGAGTTGTTGTGAAATTCCCCGTGCCATCATTAGTGATCGCGGTACACACTTTTGCAATGATCAATTCGCAAAAGTCATGCTTAAGTACAGTGTCACTCACCATCTTTCTATCGCGTATCACCCACAAACAAGTGGGCAAGTGGAAGTTTCCAACCGTGGTATTAAACGGATTCTAGAAAGGACCGTAGGTGAAAACCGTGCCTCCTGGTCGGATAAACTAAATGATGCATTATGGGCCTTCCGTACAGCTTACAAAACACCCATCGGGTGTACTCCTTACAAACTTATATACATGAAGGCGTGTCATTTACCGATCGAGCTCGAGCACAAAGCCTATTGGGCCTTGAAACATGCAAACTACGACCTTCATAAAGCGGGTGATCACCATAAAGTTCAACTCAATGAATTAACGGAACTTCGTGATCAAGCCTACGAGAACTCTTTGATCTACAAAGAAAAGACAAAGAAGATACATGACTCCAAGATTAAGAACCGCGTTTTCAACGTTGGTGACAGAGTCCTTCTTTTCAATTCAAGGTTAAAGATCTTCTCGGGGAAATTAAAAACCCGATGGACTGGACCATTCACTGTTGCAAAAGTATACCCATACGAGACCGTTGAGTTATCTCAACCCGACGGTCCTAACTTCAAAGTGAATGATCATCGTCTTAAGCACTATTTTGGAGAGGACATACCATCTATGGTTGTCCCGGATCTCCAAACTTTCCCCATGGACAAATAAATTCGGGGATCGAGTCAAGCTAGTGACTCGGTGAACAAAAATTAGCAAAACATGGGTTTTCACCCATATCTCTGATTTCTTTCTCTTTTCTATCAAACTAGTGTGGGGGAGTTCCCCATGCTGTTGTATATAAAGTAAACTCTTAAAAAAAATGCTATTCCCACACTTGCCCAAGTTTCAAAATTTCAAACCCAAGTTTTTCAAAATATCGGCATAATGGCCGGTACTTTGAATATTGAGGGCAATATTCAGTTCTAGTATGGGCGAGGAAAATTCTGGCGAATTTTATCACATTTTTACCTTATAAGTGCCATAATACCCCCTGTTTTAGCTAAAAAAAAATTTTTTAGGGGAAGTGCTTCGCACTAAACACAACAAATGGTAATCAGTCCACCATGTCTAAATCACACAAGGACTGGTTAATCCAGGAGCAAACGACTCTTGGTAAAGATATCTCAAAACCGTTGATGGCTGACAATTTGCCAAAAATTGTATGGGATCCAGCTCACCATATCCTTAATCGTGAAGAGTTGGCTAGTCCAGAAGCAAACGGCTTTTGGTAAAGACAAATCAAATCTGTTTACAGCTGATGGTTTGCTCAAAATCATATGGTTATCGGTGTACCATAGTTCTTACTTGAACTGAAACATTTGGCTACTCTAGAAGTAATGGCTTTTGGTAAAGAGACTTCAAATCCATTAAAGTTTCTCGAAAGATTGCTAGGGACTAGCAATGTTATAGTGTGGGGGATTGATGAGTGTGTAAATACTCATCATTTTTACCTAATCTGAGCTGCCAAAACATCCAAAAATACTCAAATATGCATCATAATACTGAAAATATCACAGGAATGTGTTTTATATGTTTCAGATACAAAGTAATCAAAAACAAATGAAAAATAAACAAAGTTTGCAGAATTGGCAGTTTCAGTCCCTCAACTTTCAAAAGTTGTCAAAACTAGTCCCTGGTTATTCTAAAAACATGAAAAAGTCACCAAAGGTCCTTTTTGAATCACAAATTACATGTTTAGTCCTTTGGTGTAAAGTTTCATAAAATTACAAGTTTAGTCCCTCAACTTTGCAAAATTGACAAAAATGGTCCCTGGGATGTAAAAACTTTGAGAAAAATGAATTTTTGTCCTTGTGCTACTCATCTTTGGCAGAAATGGTCCTTGGTTGGAAAGTTTGGTGAAATTACAAGATTGGTCTCTAAAGTTTCAAGTTTGGCAGAAATGGTCCCTGGAATTTCAAAAGTGGAAAAAGTCAACAAAGGTCCTCACATTATTTATCCTTGGCAAGAATGGCCCCTTTGTTAAGTTTGAAATGATATCAAACTCAGCCCTTCAAAAATTCAGATTTTACACTTTTAGTCCTTGGGCTAAATAACCTTATAAAACCAAACGGACCTAAGTATTATCAAAACCAAATCCAATCCACCAAATAAACACATCCCAACACCCCTTCCCCAAGCCTATCTCCCATAAGCCCATTCCCTTTTCAAACCCAGTCAAACACACCATCCTTCACCCCTTTCCCCCCCAACTTGCAACCTGCAACCATCACCTCACCACCCCATCATATCCACCGCCCAAACCACTCACCTCACCACTCTCACTTAACAAAACAAACGTATTTAATGCCACCACCCCCTTGCCATATAACAGAGCAATTTGCTCCTTTTTATTTTCCAGCCAAAACACGTGGCAGCCTGTAGGGGCATCTCAGTCATCCAATGGACCATATTTTTGATGGGAAATGCTCAGAGGGAGTTCACAAACCCTAATCATCAAGTATAAATAGAAGGGAAGCATCAAGGGAGAAGTATTCATAACTTAGTTTAATTTATGTCGTATAATTAATTTTCAAGTTTTTAGTATAAGATTTAGCTTTCAAGTGTTGTATTTCATGTTTTCAGTGTAATTTAAACTCTTTCCAATAATATAAATCAAGTTTCAGTTCAAATCTCAGTGTGTGCAATTTCCATTTTATTTCAAAAATCTTAATCAGCTTAATGGTAGTTTATAGCTATTACTCTGGACTCAGTTAGATCACTTAAGCTCTCAGAAAGCTCTTAGAAGCTTTTAGATACTGTAAAACTCAGGTTAGAATCAAAAAACAAAAACCACAAAAAAAATACAAAAAAAATCAATAAAAAATAAAAAATTGAAGAAGATGGTGAAGATAGCTGGAACACAGTGAATCTTGGATGTCTGTGGGTTAGTGAATCTGTGGGGATTCTATAGGAAAGGTTTATGGTTCTTGGTTCTTGGTTCTGGCTTGGATTGCACCTTGTAAGCTCATTTTTTTATTTTGGCATTTCACTATATGATTGCTTAATTATTGTTATTATCTGTGTTTCTAAGCATCTTGTAGTTCACTGCATCATATTAGAACCATTTGGATTTTTCGCACACCTTAAATCAGTATAAAACTTTGAAAATATCTCCATATAAGTCTGTTAAGGTGTGTTTGGATCTGAGAGTTTGCCTTAGCTCAGCTGTGTTTCTGTGGTTCAATTCTGTTATAACATTAAGGTAATAGTAGATAGTTCAAGCCTAAAATCAAGTGCTCACTTACAAAAATAGTCAAAATCACTTTGAATCACTCATAGTGAATCACTGTGTGGAATTTAGTGTGGCATAAGACTCAAATCAATTCATAAATAGGTAACCTAGCTCATTTTAGTCTTATTATAGCTTATCATACCTTATTCAGTCCTTAGATTAAGCTCAAAGTTCATAAAAGTCAACTAGTAGTTAAAATCAAAAAGTCAAAAATACTTGTAGTTCAGAAAACTCACTTTTGGTGAGAATTTTTGTGAATTTTACACTTGGAATTGGAACTTGAAATTCTCAGAGGTTATAGTATCCCACTTAAGCTACAATAATCTAGAAACAGCTTAATGAGGCGAAAAATGAACCACTTTTAGGGGGTCATTTAAGCCCGGAATGGAATTTATTTGATCAAATATTACCCTAAATCGTTCCTTTTGTTATTTTAGGTACTTTGGGAGTGAATTCTGGAAAAGGAAGCAATTCGGACGTTTTTGGAGCATAAAAGTGAAGAAAACGCCAAAGACTTAATTTTCCATGCTGAGAACAGTACCTGACGGCGTCAAGAGGAAGACCCTGACGGCGTCAAGAGTTAAAGTGGTGACGACCCAGTGCAAACCTGACGGCATCACAACAAGGGCGTCAAGACCAAATTTTGTGACTGCATGCATAAGGAGAATACATGACGGAGTCAGACCCAGATCTAGGCAGTCCGAGGAACTATTTGGCGGCGAGATGACGGCGTCAGACATTTGTTCTTGACGCCGTCACCTATCAAACTCTATATATAGTTTTCTATTTTTCATTCATAATGTAGGAACTTGTGTGGAGAAACTAGGGCCGAAATTTGTAAACCCTAGCTCATATTTTATAGTGTTTTCAAGGGTTTTCACCCCTTGAATCCTTCCATGTGCTATTAAGATAAGTCTTCTCTTAATTCAATCAATATGTCTATGTGTTGGTTGATTATATCTTTTACTTGTCTTGATTTCAACATGTTAGGCTAGATCTATCTTGTGTTTGCTTGGATCTAATGAAACCTAGATGTTAATTATGTGTTGATTACTTGTTTATGGTTGTATTGGATGAATGATTTCAATGTTAGGCTTAAGAAAACTGGCAGATCTCCATTGAGTAACATGCTTGAACGTCTTAGGAAACATGAACCGATGTGTACTAGGTTTTATTGGTTGTATTTAATGCATGAGCAAATTCTAGTGATCCCATGTTAGGAGCTTCTTAGCCGGCTCGACATAGGAGTGAAGTAGGCACTCATAGAATTGGGGAAGTAAGTACGCCACCCCATGAATGGTATTAAGGAATACAATCCGTCATCCACACAACTATAACAAGTAATTAACGTGGAAAAGATATCTAGGGAGTAGTGAAATCTAAGTAAACACATTTCTCCCACATATTGCTCACAACTTTAGTTTAATAAAGTTTATTTTCATTTTTAGTATTTTATTTTGATTGCATCTTAGTATTGGGTTAGTTGACTAGCAACTAATTCCGACAAACTCCTTCAAAACCGAGATTTTTAATTGCTTTCATAAAAAATATAAAAATACAAAAAGAATCATCCCTCATCTCTAGACCTAGTCTTTAGGTTTTTTAATCCTAGCGACACTATTCCTAGCTGAACGATCAATCCCTCGGAACTTGTCACTATACTATACTACATCGATCAGGTACACTGCCTGGTGGGGGTTGTAAGCTTCTCAAGATCCCTTGAGAGGTAAAGCCTGGTGCAATCCCTACGCATCAAGTTTTTGGCGCCGCAGCCTGGAGAATAGTTATTGTCTAGGTTAGAATTTCTTTTTATTAGGTCTACTTGCTAGATTCCTTTCTAGTAAGATTTTATTTTTATTTTTAGGTTTTCTTTAGTCTATCTTTTTCTTTGTGTGTTTGTTCGTAATTCTCATTGACTATTCCGTTCACCATTATGGGGAACGCGAATCCACCATACTACCGACCACAAAATTCACCCACTCCTAATGACATCTTGATGTTTAAACAACATGAAGATGAACCTATCTATGATGCATGGGCTCGTTTTAAATATTTACTCCGAAAAGTCCCTCATCATAATTTCGATCTGTGGTCCCAAATTGAAATATTTTACCATCGTGTCGACCACTATACCAAAATGGACATTGGCCATGCCCCAGATGGGGACCTTTGGGGATTAAGTGTTAATGAAGCATGAGAAACCATAGAGAATTGTGCCAAACTTTCCAAAAAAATGGACAACCCAACAAACGTTGTTATGGATCAATTGATAGCAAGTTTAAGGGAACAAGCAAGAAGATTGTTTGGGGAAAAGCGTATAGATGAGATAACTGGGTGCACGAAGTGGTTTGATTTCACTACAATACAAGCTGAACACATTGGTAACCTTGATGTGATGGAGGATTTAGCTGAACATGATCACATTGATCAAAAAGACCTAGGTTTTATGATGGATGATGATGAATCTCAAGAAACAGATGGTGAATCTTTTGGGCAATTTGTATATAGTAGTCATAATATTGAGGATGATCCGTATGATTCGGACATAGAAGTTGAGATGCCTAGAAAAGCACGTGAGATACTTGGGAAGATGTTAGGGTTAGATTGTAATAAAACACATGTTGAGGATATAGGTGATCTTGACACAAGGAATGATGAAGTAAATAACATGAGCTCACTAAGTACCCCACAAGTCCTACCATCATTTGAGGCACACACACCGCCCATGACTTACCCGAAAGAAGTAGAAGAGACTATAAGAACCCCAATTGAGGTAGAACCCTTGGACCAAGCACAACTAGAGAATATAGGTTTTAACACTTATAGTGATGACCTTTCTTTTACTTCTAGGGAAGTTCCTAGTTTTGATGAACCAGAGCCTCAACCAAAACCATTACCTAATCTTCCATCCTTGGATGTGAATTTAGGAATTGAGATAGGTTCCGATCCACCCATCAAACCATATAGTCCGGGTAGTCTTAGGATAAAGATAGTGGACTCTAAGCCTTGTAGAGAGGAAGCCAATATAGGAGTGGAAAATGACCTTGTTAGGTCACCATTTTATAAACACAAGTATGATTTAGAAAGAAATAAGATGAGAAATGAGATTGGTTGATTATGAGACAATATGAAAGGTGAAAGTGCAAGAGTTTCCTTAAGATAATCAAATAACCAACAAATGAAATGTTTACATAAGCCTTTTATTTATAAGGGAGGAGTTAGGGCAACACTCCCTTCCTCCCTTATCCTTAATTTCGTGGGCTTTAAGGCCTTATGGGCTTTTACATGTTGCCTATTAACTTAAACAATAATGATAAATAATACTTAAGCAACCTATTACAAAATGTAATGACCGAGACTTGACTAAATACTAAAGTATGATCCCAACAATCTCCCCCTAAGGGTCGGTCATCACGGTTGCTTTACGTCTTCATCTTAGTCGTTGACTTGTGACATGTAAAACTCTAGACGTCTTCAAAATGAGTGAATGATAATGAAAGTACTTTGCCCTTTGTCTTTGTTCTTTGGTGATGATGTCGTGAATAAGTCATGAAGTTGTCTGCCGTTCGTCACTCCTGCGTCTGTGGTGGTTGTCCGCTATTCCAACATACTCATACATCTTTGGACTTTGACTTTTACGAGCAAGAAGTTCCTTTTCATGCATTGAGATCTTTGTCATTATACTTTGTAGATTCTTCTTATTGGTGTAGAATCTTTCTTGGAACTTTGTGTTGCTAAGATCTTTGGGGGAGCTATCTTTTGCTTCAAGATGTATGTATGAGCATGTTGGAATATACCATCATGGAAATGAGGTACCTGCGAGTAAACAATTAGCAATAAAACAACCGGTACTTACAGATAAGGAATTAGAGCTCATCAACAGCATAGTGTGAAGACTCCTTCTAATCCTTATCCAGGCCGTTCCCATATCAGATACTCCCGAAGGAGCTTACGAGACCTACTCAGTAGCTCAATGACTGGGTGAGTCGCTGGGGATCACTCCACGACTGTAGACCGAGATGGAACCACCGCAAACACTAAGCGTAACCCTTGTGGGGTTATCGAAGTGACCTGCTGTCAGGGCTGTTTGATGTTGACCCTGGCAGGATTTCCGTTCAATCATTGAGAAATACTTACGTAATCCTCTCATAAACGTTCTCGGCAGATTGCTAAGATCTGCGAAGGACTCGATAGTTTACAACTGATGCCCATTGATGTAGAACACCAGTTGTAGAAATACTAAGTGTTCCTAAGAGATCTTTGATGTATCTCATGGCTCTAGACTCTATGAGTGCACACCTAG
Organism: Artemisia argyi; assembly: GCA_030686995.1. Taxonomy (NCBI): domain Eukaryota; kingdom Viridiplantae; phylum Streptophyta; class Magnoliopsida; order Asterales; family Asteraceae; genus Artemisia; species Artemisia argyi. The sequence continues at coordinate 14,338,771 of CM060697.1, read as the reverse complement.
GTTTCCTATGCGGAGACTGGGGATGAGTCTCCTGCTTCAATATCAACCGTCTCTAAGAGATGGGTCGATAGGTTACGCAGGTTCCCCGTGAGAATGAAACAAGCTCTTTTAAGAGAACTTGAGTGGTTAAGAAGGTTTAGTGCATTGCGTCACTGGGTCCATGACGGCTTAATCTTCAATACCGGTGTTGTCTTTTGCAACAGCCAGTAGCATACGTATTGAACCCGGTGTCTGCCCTAAGGTTGAACATATGGAGGGCTATTTCTTTTCACCCTTTTCTTTACTTTTCTTTTTAATTCTTCAACTCCTTCTTTCCCTTTCATTTTTTCTCCTTTTTTTTTCGTATCATACCTAAGGACTTCTACTTCTAACTATTGGTGATGTCCTTGGGTAGATCCCTCCGGCTCTGGCGGATCATAGGACGGTTATTCCTATCTTAATCACCTTATAACTCCGACAGTAGCCAAGAAACCTTTGATTGAAAATCTCTCAAAGTGTTTGTAATAATCAAATATTTTGGTTAACACTTTGAGAGTTTTGTGTACACTTTTGAAGGGCTCCCCCTGCACATGTGCTCATAAGTATTTAATAAATCTGCACATGCGGGAGGAGCAAGCACTTTTGAATTGATCCACTTTCCGTGAACAAGACCGATTCGAGACACGCTTACATCACTAGTTAGACTAGCTTGAAGTTATTACCCGGCCTGATCAAGTTCACAGGAAGCTTCTCGAGACGGTACATTTCTACTAAGACATATCCTTTTCGAGACACGCTTACGTGGTTAGTTAGAGAGATGCATTGTCAGCTTTTAGGTGACAACTAGCTCTAGTAACTAACTTGATGTTATTACCCGTCGAGGATACGTCCTTTCGATGTTACTAACTTGTATTATCTCGTTAATTCCTGGGTCAATACTGAGTCTAGCTCGCACATGATACAACTTAAAGCTTTGACTTCGTATATTTTAATCACTTTTTCATTTTCTCCCCCTCAAAAATAGCATATAAAATGGTGTTTTTGACAAACTTTTATATTAAAATATGCCTTTTGAGTCTTACGGGGAGATTCACTAAGAACTTTTGATTTTGAGCAAAGTATTTTGTTTTGACAAGTGCTCCCCCTCAACAAGTGATCAGGTCTTATTGAGGTGAAATACTTGTCCTTTTGAGCAGAATTATGAAAAAATTATAAATGTTTAATTAATTCTACTCAAAAGTAAGAAGCCTTCGCTCCTTATATTTTAGGATTGAGGCACTGATGCGTACCTCATGGTCCTTTCTTTACAAGTACGGGTTGTGCACTGTAATGCGTGCACAAGCCATTAAGAAGTAAATTATTGACAAGTTAAATCAAATTCTTACAATGATCTACCAATCAGGTCTCTGAAATGTCAACACCGGAAACTTCTGTCTGCCTCCCACATAACTTTCCAACCGTCGAAACTGATCCCTGCGCTTCAATCTGTTCTCAATCCTTAAGATGAATCTGCGAGCATCCCTGGCTTCATTGGTGTTCCACCTTTTGGATTTCCCCAGTTCTATGTCATTGATTCTGCCTTTGATCCCATCTCTGACGAACTTCAGGGTTTCATCACAGAACTTATGAATCTCTTCATAACCCATAAAGCAGTTGCGACCGTTAATACTGCAGTAGGTGAACCCAAATGGACGTCTGATCAGGGAGTATTGAGGTAGATGTTGAAGGTCGGGGATGTCAAACAGGTTTGGTTTGGTGAGATTGAGCTTCTTCTGATAACTTTCTACTCCCAACTGAAGATCTTCAACTCTTTCTCTTATGACAATCTACCTGATGAAGATTAGAAGAGCTTGGATAAAGGCAAGCTGCATCTCTTTAGGCAAGCCACAGAGTTTTCCTTGAACTTTGAGCAGGTACATGTCTTCAATGTCGTTGAGACGTAGTCGTGGAAAGTCAGACTCGGAAATATCGTACTCCTTTTCATCAAGTCTTTTCAGTGTGATTTTGCTGAGGAAGGGGTACCCAAAGAAAGTGACAGTCGAGATGAATTGAATGGAGACTATCTTCAGATCACTTTCTACATCACCCATCGTCTGATTAAGTCTGCTGCTTCGATAGTACTGTGCCCGGTTGTTTGGCCAATGATGTATGCCGTAAAGAGCATTCCGGTCATATTCAACAATTTTGTCAACGAATAATGCTGAAGCTTCTTCTTCGATGGCATTGTTGAGATATCGAGCTGCAGGGAGAAAGGCGAGTGAGGTAACGTACTTCTTCTCAATCTTGCTACCAAGTTTCAGAAATTCCAAGTCTGTGTTGTAGAAGAACTTGTATGGGATCTTTGGTTCCTTAGGCTTCCCAATCATCGGTAGTGGTTTGGACCAGTCAGTAATGTAAGGTGCGGTTTTCTTTGTGACCGGATCGACATATGATTCAGGATTGATCCAGTCAATATTGCTTGACATAGCTCGAGCAATATTTTCCAGATGGTATTCAAGCTCGATTGAGTTAGCAGACCTATCTTTCAGAAGATTGAAAGCATCATTCTTGATTCTTCGCAGCTCTTTCTTATTCATCTTTTTCATCTTAAACCTTTGCTGAATCATTTGAGCATATTCCACCGTTCGACCATCTTGAGGTTCATGATTGTCTTCCAGTGGTGGTTGCGAATTGATCATCTTCTCAAACCAGGAGTATTCGGCACTGTTGTCTTGATCTAGCCAGCTAAGGACTGTTTTAGGTTTCTTTGGTTTGGTGCCTTTAGATGAGGTGTCTGGTGTGGGTTGATGATGCTTTCCTTTCTTATCTTTCTTCTTCTTCTTAGGAGTCGGTTCTGGAACTACATCTGGCTGAGGAATGTCGTCACCACCGGTGTATACAAAGTGGTCATGTGCTTTGGGAGCAGAACCTGATGCCTTCGGTTGTTGTGAGGAAGTTGTTGTTGTTGGAGGGATTACCGGTGTTTTGAACTGAGATGAGGGTCCTTCGGCTTGTTTTTGTTTCTTTGCCTGAGAATTCGGATCCCTGTCTTCATCATCTCTTTGACGTTTCAGCTTATCGGCCTCTGTGCTGCAAGACTCTTTGTTCATTTTGTCTGTCAGTGCTTCCAGGACTTTTGCTTCTTCAGGAGTCAAGGTGAACTTGTTTGCAAGCTTTTCTAGGAGTTGAGCTTCCAAATCATCTAGAGAAAGTCCTGGTAGAGGAGCAGTAGACTTGTCGGCACGAAGAGTAATTGTTGTTGATCGGATTACTTTCTTGACTGCTTGCTCTGCGAACTTGGTGAGTTCGTCTCTCATGGGTGCCAGCAGATCTTTCAACTCAGCAACTAAGTGTTGTGCCATGTATTCTTGTGCTTGAGCTGCTAGAGCGGCTTCCATGTTTTCTTGTACATCTTTAGCTAAGAAAGTATCAACTTTGTCTTGTAGCTCTTGGACGTTCGAGTTCAGCTTCGTCAATTCAGCAACTTGGGTTACAAGTGTTGCAACCTGATCTTCTAGTCTGCTTCTCTTCTTATCATGTACTCTCTTGAAAGCTGACTTGAGTAACTTTGATGCAGCAGAGGCTTTGGTGCTAGGTTTCTTGATAGATTTGTCTTGTGTTGATTCAGATGCAGGAGGAGATGACTGTGTAGATTCAATGATGTTGGTAGTGTCTTTGTTTTCTCTTTTCTGTGGTTCGGGTTGTACAACTTCCTTGACTTTGGCTGCTTCTTCTTTCAACCTTTGTGCTTCAGCTTCGGCTTTAAGCTTTAGTACTTCAGCAAGCCTGGCTTCTTCAGCCTTTTTCAGTTGTTCTTCAGCCAGCTTGGCTGCCTCCTCTGCTTTCCTGCTCTCTTCCATTCTGATTGTTTCTTCCAGTTTGGTTTGAGCAATCTCTTCCAGCCTAGCCTCTTCTGCTTCTTGTTTTCTTTTCAGTTCCTCTTCCTGAGCCCTTTCTCTGAGCTCCATTTCTTCCATAGACATAAGCCTTGGAGCATCAGTATCCATGGGATCTTCCTCTTCGTCCTCTCCCATAGTCATTTCAATGTTGGTGGGAGATACTAAGGGATTATCATAGGCAACTAAGTCTGTATAGATCCCTGTGGTAGGCTCAGGAATGCTGCTTGAACCACCAGCTTCGGTGGTCTGAGAGAACACTGGAGGTGGTGGTAGATTAGCATTGAATGTATCAATACGGCTGTGGAGGAGACCTAAGTTGAGAGCCCTTTCATTTTCTTCTTCGACAGAAGGGCCTTCAGGCTTTTGTACAGCTGTAACCGGTTCCTTCATCTTTTCTCTTCTAATCCTTTCCTCTTCCAGCATCGTCTGTGCTTTGGTGAAAGGTCTTTGATTGAGATATGCTGGGTAAACAGCATTATCAGCAAACTCATTAATGTTAGTTTCCCAATCTTCGAACGTCAAATCCTTATCGGCAATTTCATCAAGATTGACTTTCTTGGTGATATTGGCATAGGCTTCACTGTAAATAGGACCTTCGTCGGATTCGGTTTGTTCAGAGTCAGCAGGTTTTGGGGAAGGTTGTGATGAGGGAAACCACCCAGGTTCAGCAGTTGGTTTCTTTGCAGGAATTCTGATCTTAAGTGATCCCCTTTTCTTAGGTTTGGTCTTGATAGAACTTTCTGAGCTGCCAGATTTGCTACCTTTCTTTTCTTTCTTCTGCTTGTATGACGGTAGAACAACTTTGTCCAAGAACCCAACTTTATCTGCTTCAAGAGCTTGAAGGTAGTACTTGTAGTTATTGCATTCTTGAACCTTCTTAGTCAGAAGGCAATCAGGAAGTTTCTTTCCTTGTTTCCTTGTACTAGTATCCATTCTCTTGATGACCTTAAGTGTGTCCTCATTCTTGTATGTGTGCTGAAACTCATCATTCAGTCTTTGAGGTATGTCATCATATTCATGGATGAAGCTTGCAATGAGAAGCTTGGTGAAACAGACGAATGGAATATTGGTTGTCTTGTGTTGTATGTGCCACACAATGTCTTCCCAGATAATGCTGGCATAATCAACATTCTTGACATTAGAAATAGCCCAAAACAGCTTGAGATGTTGGAGCTTAGGGTGTTCATGGCCTGTGTCTCTGCCTGATAGTGACTTGGCAATGATGATGTAGAGAGTTCTCCAAGGCTGTGGAAGAAATCTGATATTGACCTTAGAGTGCCTAGTCATTACCTCTTCAGACTCATCATACCCAATATCTCTCAGCCATTCTATCAATTCTTCTTCACTGGGAACTTGGTCATATTCTTCATTAGGTTCAAGTTCGGGAAGTCCAAGAGCACTACGGAGAAGATCCTTGTCGACCGTGACTTGTCTCATGTGAAGCATACAAGTAAAGGATTCTTCAAGGAGGTCCAAGTGGAGTGTGTGCCAAAACTGATGTATGTAGAAGCATGCCACTGCAGCAGATTTGGTGAGTAGAACTTTGCACGGGTGATAGATAAGAGCATCTACCGCAACAAGGCAAGAAGACTCATTGCATGTAATTTTGTTGAAGTTGACTCTCAGATTGTTCTTTCCTATCTTTCTGGAGTAGTTCTCAGGAAAGGTGTCTTCCCATGCACGTATGGGTTCAGGTTCAGGTCTATAAGGAATGTCATTGTGTTCTACCATCTGGTTTGATCATAAACAATCACAAACATAGCAATGATATACTTTGTTAGCACAAACATTCAAGTACTAGATTATGAACACATTATTGATTGATCAGTGGGTGTTTGTGTGTGAAAAACTTTTGTTATATGACAAACTTATGTTTTAATCACATGAAAGAAACTTATAACACTTAGGTTACAACATGAGTTCATCACTACAAGAGATTACACATTGGAAAATTTCCTAACACTTAGAAAATTTTGGATTTTGACAAGTTTACGCGTAAGTGGGTGTCATTACGCGTAACCTGACTTAAGCGTAAGATTAGAAGTAATGCGTAAGTGCAAAAGCTACGCGTAAGTTAGAATGTTACGCGTAAGGAGAATCTTATGCGTAAGATCAATTCTATACGTAAGATAAATCTTAGGCGTAGGAATTGAAACTTACGCGTAGGATTACCCTTAAGCGTAAATATGTAACTTATGCGTAGGTAATGACTTATGCGTAAGTTCTAGACTTATGCGCAAGGTCAGAACTTATGCGTAAAGTCACATTTATGCGTAAACCATGTCTAATCCAAGACACAGTTTGTCCACGTGTCGAATCTTACGCGTAAGATTCAATCTTACGCGTAGATGAACAATTAACGCGTAAAGTTGCCTTTTTCCAGAAAATTTCACCTTTCGTAATAAGAGTAATTTGATTCCTGAAAGGTTAACACACAACCACTGATCAATTATAACACACTTAATTACCCAATATTACGCGTAAACATGCATATGACTAAGATATGCGTAAACTCGTATGAACATTCAATTTCAATCACAATCAAACATGAATCTGGGTATGTTTAAGCATGGGGCAAATGATTCTATCAACCTAAGGATCATATGGACCAGGTTACAACAAGTTTTATCCACACAATCAAACAATCATAGCTGCTAGTGTCATTCGAACCCTAAACCTTTGATTCAAGAACAAAACATGATTAAGATGCGATTAAACCATGACAACATGATCCTAAGACTACAAGAACATTATCCCCATCATTAATTATCATCCTAACGTCTAAAATCAAGATCCCCCAAATCACACGTATGAACCCTAATATCAAATTCGATCGATTAGTGTATCTGGGTGTGATTGGGGTTAAGAGACATGTTTATAATCATCCAAGAACCATTTCCCACTAACAAAATCAATCATAACACAACTAATTTCTGGGTTCTGATTTTACGCACAACTCAAAAGATAAATTAATCGATTGTGATTGATTGAGCCGTTGGATTGTTATAAAATTAAAAACCTTTGTTATAAATCATGATCAAAACATAATCACACTTACAGATTTGAAGATTGGTACTCAGATTATTCAGATGATTTTGGGTCATTGATGATGGTTGTTGAGGGTAGTAAATGTTTTTGCAGAAAAAGTAAATGTGTGTGGTCAAAATTGGTTTTGACTAGGGTTAATACAAGTTATGCACATTGACGTTATTAGTCCCTTAACCTAACAAAACATTTAAACCAAGGCCTAATCACATTAACACATGTAGCTTTCGTTTATTTAACACCAAGACATAATAAGAACAACTTGTCGTACTCCCCCTTGACCTTAGATCATAGTAAAATTAATTGGTTTTGGTCGAGGAGAGTAACCCGAAATACTTTTTGAATCAACACTTTTATAAAGAAAAATGTATTTATTTTTTGGTAAAATGCAAGTATAAAAGACAAAATAATTTTTGAGAAATTAAAAAAAAAACGTTACTTTTCCTCCCCCTCAACACTTGTTTTAAATAATTGAAGACATTTCTTAAAATAGTGTTGAAAGAGGTGGTTTATACTTGCATTTTTTTTTTTTTTTTTTTTGAAAGAAAATATTTACAAGGATAGTTATGATGTTTGACGATCAATTGTGTTTTAAAAACTTTTCCAGATCCTCTGGAGTCAAACATCGCATACCAATTTGGTGAACTAGACTAGCAAACCTTGATGGTGCTAAAGATTTGGTAAGTAAGTCCGCCAATTGGTACTCAGTTCCAACAAAATAAAGCTCAACTGTACCCTTTTCCACATGCTCTTTGATGAAGTGATATCGGAGATCGATGTGTTTGGATTTGCAATGATGTACAGTGTTGCAGGAGATAGCAATTGCACTCTTTGAATCACAGTAGATAGGAATCCTGTTGAATAGGGAGCCATAATCCATAAGTTGTGATCTCATCCAGATGACTTGAGCACAACAAGCAGACATGGCTACGTATTCAGATTCTGTAGACGACAGTGAAGTGCAGTCCTGCTTCTTAGATTGCCATGACACAAGTTTGTCTTCGAGAAATTGTAATCCGCCAGATGTACTTTTGCGTGTGTCTAAACATCCTGCATGGTCAGCATCTGAAAACGCAATTAGTTCAAAGCCAGAATCCTTCGGATACCAGATTCCCAAGTTAATGGTTCCCTTTATGTATCGAAGGATTCTTTTGACCTCACTGAGGTGTTTTTCAGTTGGTTTAGACTGATAGCGAGAGCACATGTAGACAGCAAATACTATATCAGGTCTACTAGCTGTGAGATACATGAGGGACCCAATCATACTTCGGTATTTGGTAGGGTCAACTGGAGTCCCATGTAAATCAGCATCTAGTTTTGTGGTATAGCCCATTGGTGTATTATAAGTATCACAAGACATCATTCCATGTTTCTTCAAAATTTCAAGAGCATATTTAGACTGATTTATAAAAATTCCACGGGGTGATTGATGAACTTGGAGTCCTAGAAAGAACGAAAGTTCACCCATCATGGACATTTCAAAATTATCTTTCATTAATTTTGCAAAATCATTAGAGTAACTTCTTTTTGTTGAGGCAAAAATGATGTCATCGACATATATTTGAACAACAAGTAAGTCCTCCCCGTAGGTTTTTGTAAATAATGTTAGATCCACCGATCCTTTAGAAAATTTATTGGCCAGTAAGAAAGTGGATAGTTTGTCATACCACGCCCGTGGGGCTTGCTTGAGTCCGTAGAGTGCCTTTTTGAGTCGGTAAACGTGATTAGGACGCTCAGGATCAGCGAAGCCTTCAGGTTGACTAACATAAACTTCTTCACGGAGTTCTCCATTAAGAAATGCTGTTTTGACATCCATTTGGTAAACCACCATGTTCCTGTGTGCAGCATAGGCCAAAAAGATTCGAACAACTTCATGTCTAGCCACTGGAGTAAAGGATTCAGCAAAATCAAGTCCTTCCAGTTGAGAATATCCTTTCGCTACCAGACGTGATTTGTTACGTATGACAGTCCCTTCAGCATCAAGCTTATTCTTCCAGATCCATTTTAACCCGATGACAAAGACTCCGTCAGGTCTTTCAACTAATTCCCAGACTTCTAATCGTATGAAATGTTGAAATTCCTCTTGCATAGATTCAATCCAGTTGTCATAAGTCATTGCTTCTTTGATGTTCTTAGGTTCTTCGTGACAAACTGTGAGTGCATAGATACAAGTTTCTCCATCTGTGTGAAGTCGTTGTCTTGTCATAACAGGTGCATCTGGATGGCCAATAATATGAACTAGTGGATGGTCTCGAGTCCATTTGTGTGTTGAAGGGTGTAGTTGATAAGTATCTCGCATGTTAGCAGGATCCAAATTGCGTGTTGACGACTCAGCTATATCAGGAACTGAAGGAGCCGATGCAAACGGATTAAAGAACGCATCAGGATCATGTTCTGCGGTTTGTGGAACTGATAGAGGTGATGGATCTTCAGCTGGATGGCGAGAAGTAGAACCAGTTTGTTCTGCTGTAGATGGTGATACAATTGGAGGACCGTCTCTCTCAACACTTGTAGTAGTTTGTTGAGGTGAGTCTGGTACTGGAATGTTATCAGGTTGAGCAGCGGAATTAGGTGAGACCTCAGTAGGACGGTATTCAATTGTGTCATCAAATAGTGGAGCAAACAAGGTTTCTAATTCTTTGCGGTTGAGTGGTAATGGTTCAGCTGAAGATGCTGGAGAGTTAAGACGGTTGAATTCGGGTCCTAAGCTGTGTTGCTCAGAAGCCATCTGTGTGAGTTCATCAAAATTAACGTGAATTGTTTCTTGAATTTCTCTTGTTCGACGATTCCTTATCCGAAAACCTTTGGAATTTTCACAATATCCAACGAACACTCCGATGTCAGCCTTTGCTTTAAGTTTACCTAAATCATCACGATCATTCTTCGGATAACAAAGTGCTCCAAATACATGAAAGTAATCGATGTTCGGTTTTCTTTTGTGAACAATTTGATAAGGTGTTTTGCGATGACGTTTTGTGATCATGCAACGGTTTTGGGTATAACATGCGGTTGAAACAGCTTCTGCCCACAAGTAATCTGGTAATTGAGCATTAATCAACATAGTTCTAGCAGCTTCCACTAACGTCCTGTTGCGTCTTTCAACAACTCCATTCTGTTCTGGGCTTCTAGGAATAGATGTTTGATGTTCAATTCCCACTTTCTCATAATAAGACCTAAGTGTCTGATTTTTGAATTCAGTTCCATTGTCAGTTCTGACTATTCGGACCGTGTTTCGTAACTGAACTTGAATTTTAGTGAGAAAGGTGATGATCATTGAAGGAGCCTGATCTTTACTTCGTAGAAAATAAACCCAAGTCCATCTGGAATAATCATCCACAATTACAAGAATGTAGCGTTTACCGTTGATACTTTGAACACGCATCGGTCCACACAAATCCATATGAAGCAGTTGCAGAACATGATTCGTACTGTGTTCAAGTTTAGAAGGGAAATGAGCATGAGTACTTTTTCCTTGTTCACAGGCTGAACATAAGTGATCTTTGGTAAAACGGAATCTTGGAAATCCATCAACAAGTTTATAACGAGCAAGGTCCGTCATGGTTTTGAAATTCAAGTGCGAAAGACGTTTGTGCCATAACCAAGATTTAGTTGACTCTGCTTTGGAGAGAAGACATATCGGAGATGTTGCAATCATATCTGACATTGATATTGTATAAAGATTGGAGCCACGTGAGCCAGACATAAGATCGTTTCCTTGTAAGTCACGAACAAAGCAAGTTTTCTCACGAAATGCAACTTCTAGATCCCCATCACAGAATTGACCAACAGAGAAAAGGTTGTGTCCAAGGCCTTCCACATAGTAAACACGGCTGATTTCGATGTTCCCGCTGATATAGTCACCATATCCCATGATTAGAGCGTAATGATCATTCCCGAATCTGACAGTACCAATAAACTTTGAGACAAAGTTGTGTAACAGTTTGAGATTGCCTGTCATATGTCGGGTGCATCCGCTATCAACAATCCAGAGAACAATCTGTACTACCTGCATCACAAGAAGAAGACACAGATGGAACAGAAGTAAGGGTGGAACCCAAAGAATGTGTGGGTTCCTGTTGGTTAGAAGCACATGTTTTCAACAATTTGGGAATCCATTTAAAGTCTGGTTTGTGTTGTAACCAACGTTGCCAATTCCAACTAGTTCTTGCTTTCTTAATGTTATATGCACTAGTGGGTGGCTGATTCCTAAATTTGTTCTCGGCACCTATGGGGGTAACTTCAGCATCATTAGAGACCGTAGAAGACGGCTTTCCTAAGTTAGACTTAGAGGCAATAATGGGCCTATAAGGAATGCGTGTCCTACGTTTCTTATGACGATTGAGAAGAGAATTAGCTAAACATTTTGTATGATCACCAGATGATACGCTTTTACGACAAAACACACAAGATGCATTAATATTCAAAACATTCAAAGGTTCATCATTCGTTACATTTAGATTTTGATTACAATTTGCCAGATTAGAATCTAAATCTGATGCAACATGAGTGTTATTCAAGTTCCTAAGTTAGTATTCTACTTCTTCAGCTTCTAGGTGTCCTCTCTTACGTTGCGAGATCCTATTCTTCTTTTTACTTTTTCGCTTGGGTCTGCTAACGCTAGTAGTGGAGACTAGTCCTGTAGAAGTGGAGTTATCAACATTAGTGTTTTGAACAACCTTTCCTTTATCAGTTTTGTCTACATGATACATTCCTGGTGCTATTACTGTGGTGTCAACAAACTTTCCTTTTTGGAGTATCTTAATTTTCTCTTTTAAATCAATGATGATGTGATTCTTATCCTGAATATTTGACTCAAGTATGCCATTGCAATGTTTAATGTCAATGTGGTTTTGTAGAAATGCGTCATTTTCAATTTTTAAATCCGCAATTTCTTGCTCGTATTTGAGACACAAACTTTTGAAAGACTCATTGTTTTTGCAAAGCTGACAAGAGGTTGAAAGATTTTGTTTTTGAAGTTCCAATTCTCGTTCAATACTTTGAGCTTGACACCAATCAATCCTCTGTTTGAGTAGACAAATTTCTTTTGAAAATTGTTTTGTCACATCATCATTTTTAATTCTCAACTTATCATTTTCCTGTTTGAGTGTCTCAATTTCTTCATTCAACAAATTATTATCAACACAAAGATCATCCATAAGCATAGAAGTACCAGATTTATAGAGATCATTCATGATAACAGACAAAATATCAGCATTGAGAACTTGTTCCAAGAGTCGATCAACATCATTTTTGAAAACTCTAGTTCTTTGCTTTTGAATCAAAAATTCATTTTCAGTTTCATTGAAAACGTTTATCATATGTTTGACCTCCTTTTGAAGTTCCTGATCCCAACGTGTAGCACATAGACGGAGGTGTTGAACAATTGGCTTCATTTGTTTTTGAAAAATATCTCTCTTTTCTCGCTCGTAAGCGGATTGAAAAGTTTCAATTTTTATTTCAGAATTACGTTCAATTGTTTCCTCCAAAATTTCGATGTCTTCCATAAAAGTTTTGAAATAATTTAAGACACGAACACTTTTTGGTAAGGGTGAAAGTTCACCGGATGATGGTAAAGGACCATTTATTTGTGCTACAGTTTGGGCAGGGGCTGCATTAGAAGATGAAACATATGACTCTTCGATAAACCATGATTTCTCAGGTAAGTCTTTTTGAGTAACAAATTTAATTGGAGCTTTTGAATAGTCATATGGTGTCCAATATTGAACATTACTCATTTTTGACCGACTCTCGTCTTCAAGTTCTTCTTCTTCCTCAGTATCAAAAACAACAGCACGCACAATCGTATCATCAAGCAAATAATCCATACTGTAAATTTTAGGAATTTCTTTGAATGCTGTGTGAAGAAACATTGAATTGTAATCGCCAAGTGCAAATCCTGTACCGGGTCTCGGTTTTAAAGTAAATTTCTAAATTGTTGTGACAGAGTTCCCGTGTTTGTAAACAATGTTACGAAATTCTTTGAGTTGGTTTTCAAGATCAACAATATCACCGAGTAAGTCATCTATATACTTCCTTTTTCGTATTTTATGTTCACAAAAATCTTTTTGACAACTTGACAATTCTGTTTCTGTTTTAGAAAGTTCTGTTTGAAGACGTTCAACTTGCATTTTCAATTCACACTTTTCACTTTCAAGTTTCGAAATCAACTTTCCGTTTGACTCAATTAAATCTTGCATTTTGCGTTGAAGATCTTGTTCTTTATTGTAAGACTCTTGAAAAGCATTTTCAAAACTTTTTGCATTTTTAATCTTTTCTTCCTGATTTGAAAGTTGAATTTTATAACATTCAATATCTCTTGCAAGTGACGCATTTTGTTCTTTTAAAACTTTATTTATTTCGTTGCATTTTATTATTTACAATTGTTGAGCATCCAGTTGTTTAGATAACAATATGAGGTCAGGGTCTGGATCAAATGATGGTTCATGTTGTTCTAAATGATCATTTTTATCATTCTCAATAGGATCATCAAATGAAACAACTGTGTCATCATCAAATATGACAACTGTGCTTATTTGTTCATCTGTTTGAGAGGATGAAGATGATTTAGATGGAACAACTTGCGCCATATCTGATTCAGAAGCAGAGGGTGAGATTATATCATTTATAAAGCATGCATTGAAGTCATGTACCTGAGACAAGCCGTCAGTGTCATACACTAGACCTGAATCATTAAGCTTAAGTTCCTGCATGTTGGCCATAAGCATCACAGCTGCATTAGCTTCTAGATCTTCCATGTCATCATCATTGTGCTCATTTGCCATGAAGTTGTTGTCTTGTTCAGGGAAATGTCCATCCTTTTCATCTTGAAGAGCCATGAGTAATGCCTGCTTGTGAAACTTACTCCCCCGAGTTCTAGGTTTAGGACATGCAGTCGCTATATGACCTTGTTCATTACAGTTATAACACCACACTGCATTCCCTGAGTTGGAGTTCCTTGTTGCAACTGGTTCAGACCTTTGTTGAGAAGATCCTGAGTTGTTGTTGAACCCTCCATTGTTACTAAACCTCTGACCATTCCCATAATTTCCTGAAGAACTTCCTGAACCAGATCGACCATAGTTACGATTCTGAATTTCCACTCTTCCATCATTGACAATAGCTTGATTTCTTGTGTTAGAAGATGAACGTTGACGGTTGTTTGTTTTGTTGGAGAATTTGCTAAAAGCACGAGCAATAAGAGCAAGTCCCTGATTCAACGTATTAAAGTCATCATCGTCATCGTCATTGGAGTTGGAGTAGTACACAGCATCATTGTTGTTTAACGGAACAAGTTGAGTAGAAGCATTCTGTAGAGATGAATCATAAGGGACCATTTGGTTCGAGGTGGAAGATTGTGGATAACTGAAGTAGTTCTGCTCTTGAACATATGCATGATTAGACATTGGTGGTGGAGCGTAGGAAGACTGAGCTACGAGAGCCAAAGAATTTGGTGTAGAAGTTGGTGTGTATCCTCCTCGTAGAGCTCGATCTTTTTCCACTTCAGGTTCATGGTGTTTCAGAAAATCATACAACAAACCATATGGAGCATCATGCAAATTCTTTGTTTGACGAACAAATGTCACATATTTATGCCAATCAGGGCCAAGACTACCAACAAATTTGGAGTTCACAACGATCCTTGGTACTGTGATTTTGTGACGTTCCAGATCATTGACCACATTTGTGAAACGATGATAGTAGGATTCAAGTGACTCTCCAGGTTCAATTGTGATGTCAGTGTATTCCATGTAAAGCTTGGATTCCATGTCATCTTTGTTCAATTGAGTGCCTTCCATAAGGAGATGAATGTGTTCCCACATAGCTTTGGCTGTTTTCTGAGCATCGACACTTCGATAGATCGGATTAGGTATACCTTGAAGTATATAAGCCATTGCATACTGATCAGCTTTACGATGTAGTTTCTGTTCTTCAGTGAGTGCAGATTCTGGAAGGGGTCTATCACCAGGAGGACGTGGAGGATCAGCATGTGGATCACCAGCTTCAAATCTAGTTGGCCACTCAAATGGTCCTTCAAGTATCACTTGCTTCAAGAATTTCCCATGAGGTTTCTTTAGCTCAACAAATCGTAAGAATCGACTTGACCATTGAACATAGTTCCCAGGTGTAAGCATTGGAGGTGTTTCAAGTGATCCTGCCTCATGTCGGGATTGTTGAGTTGTAATAACTTCACACATTCTGTCAAACCAGTGAGGTTGTTTGGAGGAAAACTGAGTGGTTTGTTGTGGCACTTGATATGATTGTTGTTGAGGAATGATCTGATGTTGTTGCATCATTAGGTAATGATGTAATGGATTGTATGTTTGTTTTTGAGAAGGTTGTTGATTCATATGGTGCGGGAGGTATTGTTGTTGTTGATACTGCTGATGTTGAGGTTGCTGAGACTGCTGATGTAGAGGTTGCTGAATATGAGGGAAGTAATGATTAGGTGGTTGAGACATCGTAGAACACTTGTGTAGAAATGGATCTTTGTAGAAGATTGAAATGTACGTTCCTTTGAGTAAGTTCCAAAATCTTTGGGGTAAGTTCAATTCTTACGCGTAACTTAATCTTACGCGTAAACTTTAGGTTATGCGTAAAGAGTAGGTTATGCGTAAACTAATAGTTTATGCGTAAGTTTTCTCTTTACGCGTAAGCTTAGGCTTATGCGTAAGTTTAGACTTATGCGTAAGGTTTAAACAACCAAACAAATCTTTCAAACTTATCCAAGCTTGAAAGATATCCGTAGTCGAAGTATTCCACTAACTTATCCAAGCTAGGGAAGTACTGAGTCACCGTTACACGAGGAGAAGATCGTTGATGAAGCTTAAACGTAGATTCTGGCAAATTACGCGTAAATCAGACTTACGCGTAGGATCTAACTTAAGCGTAGGTTTAAGGCGTAGATGAGCAAGTTACGCGTAGGATCAGGGTTTTAACCACAGTTACGCGTAGGAAAAGGGTTTAGACCTATTTTACGCGTAAGAAAAGGGTTTAGACCAAAATTTAAGCGTAAACCGACCAAAAAACACTGTAGACAGCTGGAATTAGTACTTTTTTTCGACCAACTTACGCGTAAAACGTACTGTTCATCCAAAAAATGACTTTTTGATGAAAAAATAGCCTAAAAACCTATCAAAGATCAATACTTTATGCAATATCTAAGCTTCTAAACACTATATTAACCTTAAAACTTATCCAAGCTTTAAGATTTGAGTGTAAGAAACCAAGAAAAAAGCAAAAAAGATGAAGAAATATGATGAAACCCCACGTAGACAATAAGAACAACACTTCAATCTCTATTAGGCGAATGATACCACTTGTTAGGTCACCATTTTATAAACACAAGTATGATTTAGAAAGAAATAAGATGAGAAATGAGATTGGTTGATTATGAGACAATATGAAAGGTGAAAGTGCAAGAGTTTCCTTAAGATAATCAAATAACCAACAAATGAAATGTTTACATAAGCCTTTTATTTATAAGGGAGGAGTTAGGGCAACACTCCCTTCCTCCCTTATCCTTAATTTCGTGGGCTTTAAGGCCTTATGGGCTTTTACATGTTGCCCATTAACTTAAACAATAATGATAAATAATACTTAAGCAACCTATTACAAAATGTAAAGACCGAGACTTGACTAAATACTAAAGTATGATCCCAACAGACCTTACATGCTTACATCACCCATTTATGACTGATCACAAGAAATATTATGGGTTTAAACCGGGTTTATTAGGTCAAGATGGATCCCCAACTAGTAATCTCTTGAAGTTGATTGAAAATGATCCCTTTCTAGAAGAAAATCTTAATCCACCCATTAACCCGATTGAATTACGTAAGGTTATGATGATAGGAGCACAACCCTTTGAGCATATGATTCATCCACCACTCTTTCCTCACATGACATATTTCCACCCTAAGGGTGTGTATCGCTACTTCCACCCACACTTAATCCTAAGTGTAGGGAAAACCTCCCCTATTTCCGTTAAATAAGAGTAGAGTCAGGCTCGTGACTCGAACAAAAACAAGCGCTTCTTGGGAGGCAACCCATGTTTTGTGTGATTTTTATTTTGTTTGTTTGTTATTTGCTTTCGTATGCATGCTTTATTTTTATTGTTGGAAGATCATGTTTCTAAACTAAATAGTGGAAATACATTACTTTGTTGTTTGGCTTAGTCTTAACTTCACCCAAAGGTATTTTTGCAAAAGATAAGTGTAAGGGGAAACCCCAAATATGTTTTTAAGAAACAAAACTGATCATGATTCTCCACAATATTAAGTGAACATGTATATTCGTATTTGTTAGAGTCAAATGCTTGTATCGAGTCATAATGAAGTTTTGCAGGATTTTCCAGGAAGTAGGACCAAGTTTTTCCAGAAATTTTCCGGAAACTTAACATAAGAATTTCTGCAGGTCACTTCTGACGGCGTCACGAGTTTACTCTTGACGGCGTCACGTGTAAAAATCTGGAAATTTTACCAGTTTTGTTTTTCTAACGGAGTCTTAAAGTTTTTGTTGAATTACTAGTTTTATAATCTCCAGGAAATCTGCAAACGTCATTCCACAAGCATTATATCTTATTTTGTTTTCTAGGATTTATTAGCATATGTAGATTGCCGCCGATTTTATGCAAGGTTGCCTTGTCTGTTTTCTCAGGTTTTACAGGTTATGTATGACAAGAAGATGATTTATTATTCTGGAAGGGAAGCTTTGATTTTTCATTTTCTTGGAGGAAGATCTAACCTGGCCACCTTATTATCCATACCGAGCGAATCAGGGGAGTATTTGATTTCATTCTTTTTACTTATTTCACTTTTACATTGGGGACAATGTTCATCTTAAGTGTAAGGGGAGGGTAAAATGATGATACCTTACAAATACACTTTCGCTTGAGTTTGTTTGTTTGATAGTAGATGTGTAATAAAACTATGAGAAATACTTGTTAGTGCAATTTTAGCGCTAAATTTAAAATTTTTTACAACATTTAGGAGTGAAACTTTAGCCATAACAAGCGTCTCATGGATAGGAGATTGTATGACTAGCACAAAACCGTACTATTCAGAAAAATTTTCCACCCAAATATATGTGAGGTTCGCCTTTAGATTTGATAGGAAAAGCATTTACTATTAGTGCTTATGAGTGTACCGATAGCATTTAGATTATAGAACTTGCGTTAGTGATGCATCCCGAGACCGCTAGTGAGACTACATTCGTGTAGTAGGATTTACTAC
Source organism: Artemisia argyi (assembly GCA_030686995.1). Classification (NCBI taxonomy): domain Eukaryota; kingdom Viridiplantae; phylum Streptophyta; class Magnoliopsida; order Asterales; family Asteraceae; genus Artemisia; species Artemisia argyi. Next base: position 14,320,638 of record CM060697.1, on the reverse strand, counting down.
ATGATAAGAGGCATTAGGATCACCCTTGTGTTAAACCCGTATTATAATTACTTGACCATTTAAGTCATATTACTTGGCTAGTTAAGTCAATTAATTTTTCCCACACCCTTCGTTGTACTCATTTTTAGTACACGAAACCCCTAGTATACCCCTCCGAGCCTATCTTTTCATTTCTAACTTTAAGCATTTTACTTAAAGGAAGAATTTGTTACACCCCACTTAAATGTACACCCAAATCGCCTTAGCCTTCCGTGTATTCACTTATTTTTAGTGCATTATTGTTATTTGTTAAACCCTAAGTTAATTATCTAATTGATTACATGGTTGCTAAGTCGAGTCATATCCTTGTACATATTATTTTGGGACGATTGGGACTCATGGGTAAAGTACTTATTTTATGGAGTAATGGGGAAGAACATCGTTTATTACCCCCATATGTGCGTTAATCTTAAAAGTACTCCAATTGTTTTGATTTTCTTAATTCGAGTCATTAGATTAGTTTATTGTAAAGATTCAAGTGTAAGGGGAATATTCATTCCCTATGATGTATTATTTTGGATGGTAGGGTAAGAGTGTATGCAAATATATATATATATATATATATATATATATATATATATATATATATATATATATATATATATATATATATATATATATATATATAAAAAGAAAAGAAAAAAACATACGGACTACCATCCTTTTTTATTCTATGTTCATTTTATGTTTTCGTTATTTTTCATTTATTAGCTTAAGTCGAGTCGAGTCTTGGCTTAGCAACGCCATTTTGTACATGTAATTAACCAAGATTGTTAACTCGCCACCAGTAAAGACTGCCTATATCCAACAAAACCGTGTATTCCATATCCCTACACCTAACGTTACAACCCTTTAAAAAGACCTCTTTGATAGTTTATCCTAGGTGCTTACGCCATGTGGTGGAGGTTTGATCCTTTCCCAAGCCTATGGTAATCTATTTTGCTATGACAGGTAGTGAGAGATATTTTCTGTTTCCATATTGTGATATATACTTTATTACACCCGAGAGATGTGAGTATCTAAACACTATTTGTGAGGTGCTAGTGTATGACCTCCGTGCTTGTCTTTGGTCTTTAGTGGAACGATTATTTGTTGTAATTACTTTTATATTAGTGTTAAGTGACCCCTAACTTGTATTTTGATTAGTGTTAGGGGGTCATTTAAGCCCAGAATTGAATTTATTTGATCAAATATTACCCTAAATCGTTCCTTTTGTGATTTTAGGTACTTTGGGAGTGAATTCTGGAAAAGGAAGCAATTCGGACGTTTTTGGAGCATAAAAGTGAAGAAAGCGCCAAAGACTTAATTTTCCATGCTGAGAACAGTACCTGACGGCGTCAAGAGGAAGACCCTGACGGCGTCAAGAGTAAAAGTGGTGACGACCCAGTGCAAACCTGACGGCGTCACAACAAGGGCGTCAAGACTAAATTTTGTGACGACCTGCATAAGGAGAATACATGACGGCGTCAGACCCAGATCTAGGCAGTCCGAGGAACTATTTGGCGGCGAGATGACGGCGTCAGACATTTGTTCTTGACGTCGTCACCTATCAAACTCTATATATAGTTTTCTATTTTTCATTCATAAGGGAGGAACTTGTGAGGAGAAACTAGGGCCGAACTTTGTAAACCCTAGCTCATATTTTACAGTGTTTTCAAGGGTTTTCACCCCTTGAATCCTTCCATGTGCTATTGAGATAAGTCTTCTCTTAATTCAATCAATATGTCTATGTGTTGGTTGATTATATGTTTTACTTGTCTTGATTTCAACATGTTAGGCTAGATCTATCTTGTGTTTGCTTGGATCTAATGAAACCTAGATGTTAATTATGTGTTGATTACTTGTTTATGGTTGTATTGGATGAATGATTTCAATGTTAGGCTTAAGAAAACTGGCAGATCTCCATTGTGTAACATGCTTGAACGTCTTAGAAAACATGAACCGATGTGTACTAGGTTTTATTGGTTGTATTTAATGCATGAGCAAATTCTAGTGATCCGATGTTAGGAGCTTCTTAGCCGGCTCGACATAGGAGTGAAGTAGGCGCTCATAGAATTGGGGAAGTAAGTACGCCACCCCATGAATCGTATTAAGGAATACAATCCGTCATCCACGCAAGTATAACAAGTAATTAACGTGTAAAAGATATCTAGGGAGTAGTGAAATCTAAGTAAACACATTTCTCCCACATATTGCTCACAACTTTAGTTTAATATAGTTTATTTTCATTTTTAGTATTTTATTTTGATTGCATCTTAGTATTGGATTAGTTGACTAGCAACTAATTCCGCCAAACTCCTTCAAAACCGATATTTTTAATTGCTTTCATAAAATATATATAAATATAAAAAGAATCATCCCTCATCTCTAGACCTAGTCTTTAGGTTTTCTAATCCTAGCGACACTATTCCTAGCTGAACGATCAATCCCCCGGTACTTGTCACTATACTATACTACATCGATCAGGTACACTGCCTGGTGGGGGTTGTAAGCTTCTCAAGATCCCTTGAGAGGTAAAGCCTGGTGCAATCCCTACGCATCACAGCTTATTTTTGTGATTTTATGTGTGGACCCCACACTTGCTCAAAGTGAGCTGCAGGGCAAGTGCATGCCCTGTGCACAGGTTTTTCACCCAAGTTCATAAGCTCTTATCTGGCTTATCTGTGGACCCCAGTACACAACCATGGGCTTTTTAGGGAGCTTACTAGTTCAGTTTATTGGATTAGTGCTTATTTTGGACTCTAGCCCTTTTGCCCCTAGCTTATTTGATCCATCTTTGTGGCCTGTCTCAGAAACATACGCTGAGTGGCTCAGTGTTTGACTACAAGTTCCAAGCACCACCCAGAGCTCAATATTAAGCCATAAGCCTAGATTATTGGCTTATTCCAGAGTTGACCAGTCCACCTTCAAGGTTCAAGGTTTACTTTGGACATCCCTTGACTTCCGTGGACCCCACAGAGGTCCAAAACCCCTTTGTTTGGCCTGTTTTGGCCTAGTGTTTTGGTTAAGTGCTTATTGGTTCATTACAGCTTATCCACAGTGCTTATTTGTGTCCATTTGCTTATTTCAAGTTGTTATTCATCTTTTTATGCTTATTTGTTCATTTCAAAGCTTTTTCAAAAGTACACAAATAGTAATAAGCTATTTTAGTGAACTGTTAAGCACAAGGGGGTGCACATAGCTTATTAATAAGCTATAACAAAAGTGTTTTCATAAAAGTTTCTCATTTTTAGCTTATAATCATCTGCAAAAAGAAAAACCAACAAAAACCAAATTTAAAAATAGTGATAGCTTCTATTTAATAGGATTTATCTTTTTAATTTTTCTTTTCAGCTTATTAATAAGCACTTCATCATTTTTATATTTTTCTTAATTTTCTTTTACCTTAAAGTATTTTCAGTAATTTTCTTAGATTTTTCTCTTTTAATTTAGTAATTATTAGAATTAATATTAGTTTAATTAAATAATTAAGTAATATTAGTAGTTAAATAGTTTTGCAAATTTTTAGTTAAAAACAATACCTTTTTATATTTTTCCTAGGTTTTATAAATCATTTAGTATTTTTAGAAAATAGTTTCTTATTTTCTACTGTTCATTTTCTAATTTTCTTAATTAATTTAGTTAAATTAGAGATTAATTAATATATAAATAAATAATTTGTAAAATAGTCTAAGAATAATTTTTATAAGTTTTTTATAATTTTTTAGGATTCCTGAGATGGTTAATTAGATTTATAAATTTTTCTATAATTTTCTAGTCATTTTTAGTATTATTAGTATTTTAAAATAGTTTAATTAATATAATTAGTATTTAATTAATAAAAAATCTACAAAAAGACGAAAATACATATTTTTAATTTTTAATTTTATTTTAAGTCATTTTAGAATTTTAGAAAATAATTTTGCAATTTCCTAGTTAAAATTTGTATTATTAAGTTTTTAAGTTAATTAGTTTTAATTAAATAGTTAAATAGTTTTTAATTTAAATAATTAATATTGAATAATAAAATAATCAAAAAAAATAATTTTCTTTTTAATTTAATTCTATTTTATAATTAAGTTTGTAAAATTTTCATTTGAACCCCCTGTAGTTTAAAATTGTTTAAATCTCACCTTTTTCCCTGTCTGTAAACAATTCTGATTTCTGATTTGTGTTTGTGTAATCATATCTATGTAACTGTTATTGTTCTTATTGTTTCAACTGTCCAAATACCAAGTAATCAGTAGCATAATCACTTCCAAATCATCTTTGGTTACTGTCCTCAGTGCCACTCATTCCAATAAACGTTTTCAAACACCATTTCAATCTCGTCGGGACATAACGACCCAGGGAAACTCTATACTATCCACGGAGCATTGACTCTAGGCAGTCTGACTTTGTTGACCAATTCACTTGGTCAATATTATCTGACGGTTTAGGCTCAATCAATCTTCTTCTACCCATCCGACAACCTCCTCACATTCACCCTCTGAATCAATGTTTTTTAAATAGTATTGAGATAACATCTGTTTTTTGTGAGCAACAAACAAATCTATAAAACCAGCCCGACAGCCTAGCTCTAACATTGTATGCACATCATTGTCATTGAGAATCAACTTCAAATCTTCTTCTAATGATTTGCCAGGCAAAAAAAACAAAAAAAACAAAAAAAACAAAAAAAAAAAAAAAAAAAAAAGTGCCCATTTTTCTCCCTTAATGCGTGATAACATATCATCCAGACCAATACTAAAGATATGTCTATCAGAGACAAATGCACAAAGTGTAGAAATATTCCCTTGTACATACCTCAATGGACTAAATTCAAAGAATCCATTATTGTGCATGCTGAACACAATTTCATCCTCATAAGCAATTAAACCTGCCACCGTTTAAATTTAAACGTCAATAGTCAAGACATCAATCCTACTTATTCAAGATGCAAACCTATTGATTATGCATCTTAAATAGTTGTAGTTTAGCTAATAAGTCAATGTGAAGACTTGGTTAGTATAGCAGTACAACTGCTATGCCAAACACTCTCACTTATCATATTCTAACAGCCACCTTAGAACCATAATACTCTGTTTATCCTAAACCTACAAATCAGGGCACTCAATTATGCCACTCAAAGGGGATGCATATAAAAGTCTATCAAAAATATCATAGCATTCAACATAAGCAAATTAAAAATGAAACCTAAATGAAGTATAATACATTAACATACCAAGATCCGTATGTAACAATTCGCAATTTCAGGTTAATTACTATTCCCGAAAAATTTCCCGAAAAATTACTATTCCCGACAAATTAAAAGTTTGACACTCATCAGATCATTTTCGCGAAAGTTATTAAGGAACTAAACGTTTTAGGGTAAAACGTCATTCAAAAATTCTACGCACAACGAAACTCGACCGCGTTAATTTTCCCCGCATCAGAAAAATGTTTGATACACTCATGATTTATTTGAGAATTAATCACGACTGAGAAAAAGGTGACCAAATAAACCTCGGCCGTGAAAAACAGGAATTTTCGTTTTTAAGCACTTTTACTCAGCCGTAACCTTAGCCTATACCTGCACCCCGTTTTTAAGCCGATTTGAGTTTTCACATTTTTGGAATAAGTCAACATATTTTTCCCTCCTCCTTTGACCAAAAATCATTCCTTGATTTTTAGGCTTACGGTTTTATGTCTAAAAGACATTAAATACCAACCGACACTAGACTGAGCCCAGTCTAGACATTATAAGTCATTTTAAATCATTATTATCACATTAGAAAAGTAACTTTTACTTTTCTCAATTTTACACAATAGTCGTACATTTTACGTATTACGCGTTTTAGACCCGTGTTTTCAGTTTTAGCAGGGTTTTAACAAGCCAACTCACTCCCCCTTATCCATCTTGAACCGCCATAGGGGGGGGGGGGGAGTCACCTCTCATGTGGCTTGATCTCAAGCTTAAGGTCTTAAGATGTTTACATGTGTTCAACTTGGTCTCTAAGGTTTGACAAGTCAAGATTGTAACCTCCTCAAGCTCCTATAAAAGCCCCTCCTCTTCTCTTCTTTGTACGCCACACATCACACACATAAACACCATAACCTTAGCTCATTTACTTCCAATTTCATGCAAGTATCAAGTGCTACAACAACATAGAAACTCTAGTTTGGTTTTGATTCATCAAACTACTTCCAAACCCTAGAAACTTTGGTGATTTCTCTTGAGTTTGAATCTACTCAAGTCACCTCAACTTTCATCATCTCTCTTTCAAGAATACAAGGGTAGAAAGATTGCATGAAGTGAAGTAGGGTGAAGCTTAAGTCTATCAAAGTCCTTACCTTATATGTTAACTTCCTTTCTTAATTGAAAGCCAAAAGTTGTAAGCAAAACCCTAACATACTACTTGTTAAATATCATATTCATGCTATTTACATATCATTCATGCTATATTTTGTCTTGTGATCATGTCCATGATGTATAAAAATGGGTAAAACAAGTTATTGTAAATGATTGTTAATTTAAGTTATTTAAACAAGTAAACTAGTGACTTTCTTGGTGAAATCTGATCAAAATGGTATAATTATGATATTGGACCATTACATATTGTAGTAGAGGACTTAACAAGGAAACCTTAGCAACTTGAACCACTTAAAATGAGTACATGAGTAAAAAGTTATGACCATTTGAAGTTACCAAAACTTTGCGGCAAAAACTGCCTAAATACCTTCTGTGACAGAGCATAAAACACGCAAAAAGAGGCCCTTCTGGTCCGTTTCACGAAAAAGTTAAAGCACGAAAGTTGTCCGGAATCACGTTTTCTTCAAAAACTCAGGAGCACGTATCCAGAAAACCAATAACGAATGAGATTTTCTTCAATTTCTTAACAGCTATTTTATATACTCAAAATAACTATATTATATTTATGGTTATATATAACCAAGAGGTCTAATGACCTAAATTCAAGACCACAACCATGGCTAAAGCCAAGGTTGAGTCTCAAGTCCATGGTAACAACAACCAAGGTCACGGCAAAGCCATGGCTAAAGACCATATAAACATACCAAGGCGAAAACATGAGCTAACGACCATATAAACTTACCAAGGCAAATATATGAATTAGAGAGTTAGCGATAACTTAAACATGCAATTTGGATCTACTCCATCTAAAGAACCATGAGATCTTACAAGTAATTGTCATACAAGATTTAAGAAACTCATCCTAATAACAATCTTCATGTAAAAGTAAACTTTCCTAAGTTTATTCAAGTACTTGGACATGTAACTTTTTGGATCAAACTTATATATTTTTATCAAACACTACAATAGTAGGGAGCCTCATGTGAGGAGTTCATTAAGTAATCCGTCGAGATGAGTTGTGAATTTACGAATTAAAGTGTCCTGACTCCTCGAACGTTTACTACATGACTTCTGAATTATGGCGGCCCGAACGGTAGTAAACGATATATATAAACTATACATGTTTCACGAGCCATTTCTTTGCAAAGACTTACACTATACTAAGTACCACATCATGGACTAAATGCAAGACATATATAGGCAATTCTTCATATTCTTTACTCCAATCCTAAGTCGCAACATCCTATTATAGGTTTCTCGTAGATACCTTCGCTATTCGACCATCATATTCACTACTTGCTACATAACTTCAGGTGAGTCATAACCCCTGCTCTTTTAATTGTTTTATCAACTCTTTGGGGGAGAATACATGCTCGTTTTTACATAAATGCAATGCTTGTTTTACTTGAACATGCTACTTGTTTACTTAAACACAAATTACCTTACTCAATGTTTGTGCTTTACTCAAACGCTTTATGTGTTTACATGTTACATACTTCATTATCATCATTATTTATATGGCGTCATTGTAAAGATTGTTTATATAACGGTATTGCTACATTTATCTTTGAATCTAGATACAAGTATTACTTTTGTTCACATAAACCAGATCATATTTGGCAGTGGCTTGTAAACACACAGGTTACAAGTCTTGTATGGGCGGGGCTTGGAACTGAGTGGATTTACAATGCCTTTGCTGGGAAATCATCATTCAAATGTTTTACATTACATTTTGTCACTAAACTCTATGAACTCACCAACCTCGTGTTGACACTTTGGCATGTGTTTTCAGGTTCATAATGAACAAGGATGGCACGGAAGGGGCACGGAGATTCAAGAGGGCTATAAATTTTATTATCATTCAAAAACTCATTTAATGTAATTTGTAAACATGGAACCATCTGGGACCTCATTTTGTAATCTATGATATTTATATAATTTGAATGATAAATCTTTTAAAACGACTCAATTAGAGTTCGTTTTCTATCATTGTGACTATTGTGCCATCGGTAACACCCAGTTTGAATTCCGCTGCATCCATGAATTGGGGGTGTTACAGATTGGTACCAGAGCCATGGTTATAGAGAAACGGGTCTAATGGAGACCTAAACTATAACTACACTAACAAGCAAAAATATTTTATATCCTTCCGCTCTCCGTGTCTTCCATCCTCCAGACGATTATTGACTTATTAAGCATTTTATATTACACAAAAATAATTGCATATTGATATATGTACCCTTAGCACATTTGAGCATTTTCCTGTAAGCATGTTATGCTACACAAACATATTAGTATATTGTTATATACCCATTTTGAGCATTTTCCCGTAGACATTTTTATGCTACACAAACATAATTGCATATTGATATATGTACCCTTAACATAATTGAGCATTTCCCCGTAAGCATTTTATACTACATGAACATATTAGTATATTGATATATACACACTTGTCACATTTTGAGCACTTCCCATAAACATTGAATTGTTTTAACATAGTAATTCTTCTCATAGAAATCATGTGCGTACCCACTTCTCCCGGTTATGTGCACACTCTACCTAATAACTTCCAAGTCTTACCACCCTCACCCGAGTTCGGATTTGACTTCGTGAATGCCTTCGCTTCTGATGACGAAGAAGAACCTTTCGAAGATTCAACCGACGAAGAAGAGGAGGAACCAATGCCAACTAATTTTGCGTCAAATACTTCTAATTATTTTGAACAAAATTGGGTTGAGGCAGACTCCGAGGAGGATAATGAGTATGAATATGTACTAGCGCCATTACCACCACCACTATCACTTCCCTTTGATATCCCTACATGTGATGAATTGGATCACTCATTATGGATCGTATCACGACCACCATTGATCCAACAAGAAAGTCAGCATGGAAACTACAGCCTCTCAAACTTCATCGACTCGTACCTCTATGACACACTAAACCAAGAAGTTGCCGATCAATCAGAGCTACTCGGACCTTCTAACCTGCAATAGACTAGTGTGATGATACTAGTTGTCTTTTGTACTACTAAACTGAATAGACTCAGTTAGTAAACTCTGTAGAATCCATGTAATAGCTAACAGTAGTTGTAAAACGTTGTAATTACTAAACTGAAAGTATCAGTTAGTAGATTTTGAAGAAACTTGTAATAAGTTTCAATCTTGTAATCAATCAACGTTTTATGAATAAAACTCTTGCTTTATGCTATCATGTGTTATGATTCAAACCTCCAACGTAATTATTCTATCATTTCCCCATCAAAAATCATGCTTATTTCACAACTTTCTACTCACCAACTATTTTGAACACTACGTCAATTTCCCCCGATTATCTTACTCTCCATTTCCAAAGATGAGTATGAATATTCATTTCGTACTTTTGGAACACCAATATCATCTCATAATACACTACCTTGTAACTCACCGGCTAAGTATGAATGTTGTGTTGGGAATTCTTAAGTAGGATGATTTGTAATTATTTGAATGGATTGGGATGCCTTTTCATTTAAATAAAGAAATTGTAAATCACCGAACCATAAGTTTATATTCCTCTATTTACATTGTTTGGGATGCCTCTCTATGTAAATAAAGAATTATAAACAAGTGGGCTTATTTGTATCCGAAATAACATAAATATGAAGTCAACCTACACTACATTGCTCGGGTATGGCATGATACCTACACTACATGGCTCGGGTATGGCATGATACCTACACTACATTGCTCGGGTATGGCATGATACCTACACTACATTGCTCGGGTATGGCATGATACCTACATTATATTCGCCACAAGAAACCTACATTATATTCGCCACAAGAAATCCTATCTTTTCACCGACATCGCTTCAACCCATGACATAAACTGAACTTCGGGACGAAGTTCCCGTAAGGGGTAGAGACTGTAACAATTCGCAATTTCAGGATAATTACTATTCCCGAAAAATTTCACTATTCATTTTTACTATTCACTTTTACTATTCATTTTCCCGAAATTTGATTTTTATTTCATATTCTCGTGTGATAAATCATTTCCATGACAAATTAAAAGTTTGACACTCATCAGATCATTTTCGCGAAAGTTATTAAGGAACTAAACGTTTTAGAGTAAAACGTCATTCAAAAATTCTACGCACAACGAAACTCGACCGCGTTAATTTTCCCCGCATCAGAAAAATGTTTGATACACTCATGATTTATTTGAGAATTAATCATGATTGAGAAAAATGTGACCAAATAAACCTTGGCCGTGAAAAACAGGAATTTTCGTTTTTAAGCACTTTTACTCAGCCGTAACCTTAGCCTATACCTGCACCGCGTTTCTAAGACGATTTGAGTTTTCACATTTTTGGAATAAGTCAACATATTTTTCCCTCCTCCTTTGACCAAAAATCATTCCTTGATTTTATAAATCATTCCTTGATTTTTAGGCTTACGGTTTTATGTCTAAAAGACATTAAATACCAACCGACACTAGACTGAGCCCAGTCTAGACATTATAAGTCATTTTAAATCATTATTATCACATTAGAAAAGTAACATTTTACTTTTCTCAATTTTACACAATATTCGTACATTTTACGTATTACATGTTTTAGACCCGCGTTTCTAGTTTTAGCAGGGTTTTAACACCCCAATGGAACCTACCACTCATTTTATATTTTATTATGGAGTATATTGACATGTTTAACCATACTTTCAAGTTCCACATTTTTACGATACCCGGTTTTACGTTTTGAGTCTTAATCATTTACGGTTAGCATTTTACGGAGTCAAAACTATCAATATAACTAGGATAATATCATCACAAGCCAACTCACTCCCCCTTATCCATCTTGAACCGCCATAGGGGGGGGAGTCACCTCTCATGTGGCTTGATCTCAAGCTTAAGGTCTTAAGATGTTTACATGTGTTCAACTTGGTCTCCAAGGTTTGACAAGTCAAGATTGTAACCTCCTCAAGCTCCTATAAAAGTCCCTCCTCTTCTCTTCTTTGTACGCCACACATCACACACATAAACACCATAACCTTAGCTCATTTACTTCCAATTTCATGCAAGTATCAAGTGCTACAACAACATAGAAACTCTAGTTTGGTTTTAATTCATCAAACTACTTCCAAACCCTAGAAACTTTGGTGATTTCTCTTGAGTTTGAATCTACTCAAGTCACCTCAACTTTCATCATCTCTCTTTCAAGAATACAAGGGTAGAAAGATTGCATGAAGTGAAGTAGGGTGAACCTTAAGTCTATCAAAGTCCTTACCTTACATGTTAACTTCCTTTCTTAATTGAAAGCCAAAAGTTGTAAGCAAAACCCTAACATACTACTTGTTAAATATCATATTCATGCTATTTACATATCATTCATGCTATATTTTGTCTTGTGATCATGTCCATGATGTATAAAAATGGGTAAAACAAGTTATTGTAAATGATTGTTAATTTAAGTTATTTAAACAAGTAAACTAATGACTTTCTTGGTGAAATCTGATCAAAATGGTATAATTATGATATTGGACCATTACATATTGTAGTAGAGGACTTAACAAGGAAACCATAGCAACTTGAACCACTTAAAATGAGTACATGAGTAAAAAGTTATGACCATTTGAAGTTACCAAAACTTTGCGGCAAAAACTGCCTAAATACCTTCTGTGACAGAATATAAAACACGCAAAAAGAGGCTCTTCTGGTCCGTTTCACGAAAAAGTTAAAGCACGAAAGTTGTCCGGAATCACGTTTTCTTCAAAAACTCAGGAGCACGTATCCAGAAAACCAATAACGAATGAGATTTTCTTCAGTTTCTTAACAGCTATTTTATATACTCAAAATAACTATATTATAGTTATGGTTATATATAACCAAGAGGTCTAATGACCTAAATTCAAGACCACAACCATGGCTAAAGCCAAGGTTGAGTCTCAAGTCCATGGTAACAACAACCAAGGTCACGTCAAAGCCATGGCTAAAGACCATATAAACATACCAAGGCGAAAACATGAGCTAACGACCATATAAACATACCAAGGCGAAAACATGAGCTAACGACCATATAAACTTACCAAGGCAAATACATGAATTAGAGAGTTTGCGATAACTTAAACATGCAATTTGGATCTACTCCATCTAAAGAACCATGAGATCTTACAAGTAATTGTCATACAAGATTTAAGAAACTCATCCTAATAACAATCTTCATGTAAAAGTAAACTTTCTAAGTTTATTCAAGTACTTGGACATGTAACTTTTCGGATCAAACTTATATATTTTTATCAAACACTACAATAGTAGGGAGCCTCATGTGAGGAGTTCATTAAGTAAGCCGTCGAGATGAGTTGTGGATTTACGAATTAAAGTGTCCTGGCTCCTCGAACGTTTACTACATGACTTCTGAATTATGTCGGCCCGAACGGTAGTAAACGATATATATAAACTATACATGTTTCATGAGCCATTTCTTTGCATAGACTTACACTATACTAAGTACCACATCATGGACTAAATGCAAGACATATATAGACAATTCTTCATATTCTTTACTCCAATCCTAAGTCGCAACATCCTATTATAGGTTTCTCGTAGAAACCTTCGCTATTCGACCATCATATTCACTACTTGCTACATAACTTAAGGTGAGTCATAGCCCCTGCTCTTTTAATTGTTTTATCAACTCTTTGGGGGAGAATACATGCTCGTTTTTACATAAATGCAATACTTGTTTTACTTGAACTACTTGTTTACTTAAACACAAATTACCTTACTCAATGTTTGTGGTTTACTCAAACGCTTTATGAGTTTACATGTTACATACTTCATTATCATCATTACTTATATGGCATCATTGTAAAGATTGTTTATATAACGGTATTGCTACATTTATCTTTGAATCTAGATACAAGTATTACTTTTGTTCACATAAACCAGATCATATTTGGCAGTGGGTTGTAAACACACAGGTTACAAGTCTTGTATGGGCGGGGCTTGGAACTGAGTGGATTTACGATGCCTTTGCTGGGAAATCATCATTCAAATGTTTTTCATTACATTTTGTCACTAAACTCTATGAACTCACCAACCTCGTGTTGACACTTTAGCATGTATTTTCAGGTTCATAATGAACAAGGATGGCACGGAAGGGGCACGGATATTCAAGAGGGCTATAAATTTTATTATCATTCAAAAACTCATTTAATGTAATTTGTAAACATGGAACCATCTGGGACCTCATTTTGTAATCTCTGATATTTATATAATTTGAATGATAAATCTTTTAAAACGACTCAATTAGAGTTTGTTTTCTATCATTGTGACTATTGTGCCGTCGAGTAACACCCAGTTTGAATTCCGCTGCATCCATGAATTGGGGGTGTTACACCGTATACTCTTCCTTCCCCTTCCTCTTCCTCCCAGTCCCAACAGGCCTCCCCCCCCCCCCCTCATTTTTTTTTGTTATTGTACTAGGATTATGACTCCCCTCCTTCTTTTTGCCACTCCCAACAGGCCTTCCCTCTTCCTTTTTGGTGATATTGTACTCGGATTATCGTTTGGTACAGAAAAAGTTACTTTTTTCTGGACTTTCCCCTCCATCTTTTTGTCCCTGCAACTACCTCATTGGAGCAACCGCTACTACTTCCAAGGGTAGGAATAGATATCACACCACTACCACTCATATTTGATTCGTTGTAGGTTTTGTTCCACATCCATTGAAGAATAACTTCTATCATCTCCTTCCCTATGTTTGCATACGAACCATACTTGGCAATTACTTCATCACCAAATGTATCCAAAACTTCCTCAAAGACTTCATCATTTAATAAAACTTTCCCCCACGACTTTTTGTATGATTCCTCCCCCCAATCAACAAAGACTTTCCCTTATCATTATTCGCCATAGCTGGGTTTCGTTGTTCCGATTTTTGATTTTTTTTAAAGCTAGGGTTTGACGGTTGATTATCTTAATTTCTGAAATGAAGTTAAATGGGGTTGTTTTGGGCAGTTAATGTTTTCTGAAAAAGCGTAATCTAGTTGCTTTAATGAAGTTTACTTATATTTGCAAATATAGTCCTTGAAGTATAATTGGCGGGAGGCAAAATGAACAATGAAATAACGATAATACCCTCAATGACGTGACACTTAACGAGGAAAATAACGGGCGTCAGTAAAAAGTCGCTCTCGATGGCTTTTTTGCAAAAAAGTAAAACATTAATATCATTTTTGCAAACTTTTTCTCTCAGTGTATTTTTTGCGCATTTGAACAAGTTACTAAATTTGCAATTTACCCTATTGTTTATCAAGTCAAGCCTATGTTTTGAAACAACTTTGTGATTATTTCTACCAAGAATACAAGAGGTACAAGAGGTACCCCCATAAATTCACAGGGGATGCTAAGTCTTGTCAAGCCAAAATTAAGGGGACGCTTGGTTCAAATCAAGGAATGTCAATAACAAAGATAATAGGAATGCTAAGGAAAGCAATGCCATAACCCCATTTTGTTGAGTAATGATTGATTACCATGTTTTGAGTAATGCTCCATTCAATTATATTAAATCAAGCATAATTATTGATTATGTTTCTCATTCCTTACCCTTTAATATCACCAACCAAGCATGCGTTAAATATGTTTCGAAACTTTGTGATTATTATTTCTACCAAAAATACAAGAAGGTACAAGAGGTACCCACATAAATTCACATGGGATGCTAAGTCTTGTTTGGAAGTTAGAGCAATGAACGATGGTGATTAGGTTAAGAGGTGAGAGTGAATATTGAGCGTTCGATGAAGTAAACAAAGTGTTGGAATAAATTCCATATGGGCGGCTGAAGTTGTCTAACGCTTGTCCCCTAAATGTAGGAGCAGTTGCCTCAAAGCTGCTGCTTTTGCTTCCGACAATCTTACCTTGCCTTTGTCCTCCTTTCACTCCCTTCTTTCCTCCACTTTTTATTGAGTCTATTTTTCTTAGAAAAAACTTTAGTTATTATACAAACTAAAATTTGCAAAATTCCTGTTTAATGATATACGTGCAAAACGTTTGGCCAAAAGTCAAGTGAAAACTATTCTCTAAGGGATAGATACCTTTATCTCTTAGAAAATGACTTGTACTGATTTGTGTTTCACATGAATCATTTATGCAAAAATAGACATATACTTACTTGATTTATGCCAAAATAGACCATGCTATGTCATTTATGCCAAAATAGACATATACTTACTTGATTTATGCCAAAATAGACATATATACTTAGGGTGTGTTTGGTAAAAATAGTAGTAGCAGCCACAGCTCATAGCTCACCACTCACAGCTTCTTAAAGAAGCATTGGAAAGATGAGTATTCTTAAAAAATCACAAAACTCACAGCTCCTTTGTCAAACGAACAATAAAAATCAAAAAACTTATTGCTCACCGCTTATCTTCCCAAAAAGATCCGCTCCAAACATAGCCTTACTCTAATATATGAGTCGCTCGCGAAAAATTCAGGATTGGAGCAGTACAATAAAAGTGGAACAAGTTGAGCCTAATCGAGCTTGAGCTCGAGCTTAAGTTTGAGGCTCATTTAATAATTGAGCTCGAGCCTAAACAAGCTCACAATCTCGAGCCTTGTATTTATATAAAGATCAATTAGTCTCATGAGCTCTCATGAGCCAAAACAAGCCTTAGAAATATATAAGTATAATTATGCATAAATGAACTCAAAATAAATAAACGAGTTCGAAACTAGTGTGTGTTTAATATGCCGGATTTGATTTGTGTTTTATTTCCTTTAACGCATGATACAAATGAGTCGAACTCGAGCTTGTGAAACTTATCACGAGCCGAGCTCGAGCTCTGACAGTCTCATCTCGTCTCGTTAATTTCCACCCATGCTAATATCTACATATTGCTTTAAATTGAATCTGCAGTTCCACAAAATACTGTGATTCTTAATTTATACTTAAAATTTTCATTTATAAATGATAACATGGAATTTTATAACTTGGAATGTTATTTTTAACTAAAAGAATCTTAATAATGAGAGATTTATTATTAGTAAGTTTTAGGTGAGGAAAAAGTAAACAACTTTAAAAAACAGTTATCTAACATCCTGCCCCACCAAAAAAACATAAAATACTTGCCCCAACCCTACCACACACCCCCTCTTGTTATTTCTTGCATTCACACTTCATATAGTATATAAATATACCAGCCTATGTAACATTGCTAATTACAAAAACTCTCTCAAGAAAAGAAACCAAAGTGCTTATACAGATTTGAGAAAGAAAGCTTAAAAAGTGGAGTAGCAAAATGAATATGGAAGATGGTTTGAGTCTTACACTGGGATTGCCTGGAAGAGTTGAATCTGATAAAGAACCAAACATGTCATGCTTCAAGAACAGCAACAACAACAAAAGATCTCAGCCTGAAACCAACGATGCCAGAAGCGAAACCAATGGAAGCTCTGCAGCCAAAGAAGCTGGCATGGACAGTGCACCTGCAGCAAAGTAAGTCATATATAGTTCATATGATTAAATGTAACTTGACTCTAAAGTAACTTTTTTTATTAATGGGTTTTTTGTTGTTTATGTAATGGCAGATCACAAGTGGTTGGATGGCCACCAGTGAGGAACTATAGGAAGAACAATATTCAAGCGAAAAAGATGGAAAGTGAAAGTGGGATGTATGTGAAAGTTAGCATGGATGGTGCACCTTATCTTAGGAAGATTGACTTGAAGGTTTACAAAGGTTACTCAGAGCTCCTTAAAGCTTTGGAGAATATGTTTAAACTCACAATTGGTGTGTATTCTGAGAGAGATGGTTATAAGGGATCTGAATATGCACCTACTTATGAAGACAAAGATGGTGATTGGATGCTTGTTGGTGATGTTCCATGGGAGTAAGTCCTTTTTTCATTTCATATATACATATATTAATGATATGATATAAACAGTATGCTTATGAATGTTTATGATGTGATATGCAGAATGTTTATGGTATCTTGCAAGAGAATGAGAATCATGAAAGGATCTGAAGCAAAAGGGTTGGGATGCAATGTATGAGGATTGTCAAAGATTATGATGATATCTCAAGTATAGCATGGAGTGGAAGAGAAGAAATCGATCTTTCAGCTTGTGTTCTTCAAGAATTATTTTCATGTTTTGAATATGTCATCTGTATCAATGAACTTTGACAGGTCAATCTATAGGATTTACCAAAAACTAAGTCAATCTATAGTATGATTATATATAGTTTTGCTTCTGTAAATTTGTGGCAGCAGGAATATCAGTGATGTTTTTTGAGGTTCTTTGATGTTCTAAGTCTTGATTATTGTAATGATTTTTGAATTTGATTAAAAGTTTTATATAAATGAATGATTCCAACGCAAGTATATTCAAAAACATGTATAGATTATATTTATTGATTTCCTAGCATACCAAATTGTTATATTAGATAACTACTCAATCTGGATATCATATTCTCGGCAAGAATGATGATCAAATTCTGACAACGACAACGCCTACAGATCGATTCATTCATGTTTTCAACATCTTGCAACAAATCAAGGACCACAATGGTTAGTAATTTGAGTCCATAAATATCTTAAACAGAAAGGTTGCATAGCTTTGTTAGCAAGTATATGAATCTCAATCATTATGCTGAAAGACAATTCATCAAATTTGTGACAGAACATAATATCATTTAATCTATAAGGCGTAGAAATGAATCACTTGTGGTTGAACTGTAAGAAAAAGTATAATCAAATTCAACTACCAATAATGGGGTCAGTACAGATCATAAGGGAACAGGGGAGGAAGGGGGCATAAATGAATTATTAAAGGGTGCCCCATAAAAGGTCAAATCTCCAGCAAATAAGATATCTTCCTAACATGTTATGTCGGATATCAACTCATACACATCAGTGGCACCAAAGGCCCATGGTAAATCCTTTAAGAACTATACATACACCTAACTTTGTTCAGCAATGTGAATCATTTTTCATTTTGGGACTTTGGTAGTCGACAAATCGATGTTGAATTCTATTAAACTTAACGGGTCCTGCAAAGGTGATTATAGCAATGATGACAGTTACATAGTTGTAAATAACAACAGGTCATGGTTATTTACAAATAGCAGGCCCTGCAGAAGTGCCATTTTAACAGTACATCTTTTTCCTAATAAAATTAGCAAAATAATAGAAATTCACATGGCACATGAAGCCATTGATAGTCAATGTCATCACGGGTGCAGCTGAATAGAGGCTGGCAATTGGTATCTGTATGCATTAACTGTTGAAAATTGTTTCTACCGAATATTCCTATATACATTAATTGAATAGGAACGCTAATCAACTTGTTCCCTTGCCAAAATTGTGAAAGATTCCAACTATATTGCTTCATGTGGATGTAATATAACTTAAGTTATTAACGCAATTAAGATGTCCCTAAAAGTAAACGTGTCGGCTTATTATTCGACTAATTAAAAGATAATCCTAATAATTATGCTAGCTGATTGGTGGGCATGAAATACCCTAGAACTAACTTTAAAAATAAGACAGATTATAATATTGACCACCTTACACCTTTATTTATGCTTTGTAGATATTTTTCTAATGTAAAGTCATAATACAAGTTGTAAAGGATAATCCTTTTGGAGCCCTGTGCTATTAAGAAAAGATCTGCGATTAATTTTTTTAACTTAAAAGATGGGATTTATAATTTTCTATCAAGTTTCACTTTACTTGGTCTTTAAATTTTCTAAAGGCAATTTAAGTTTTCAATGTTTAACTTATTTAAACAAGACACAGGTTCAGTGAATTTCAAGGGCTAAGCACATGTTTAAGATGTGTTTACCAAAGTAAATAGTACATTGGTTTGCACTTTGGCAAACATTTAGACAGAAAGTAACCCACAGTATCTCATTTAAGATACGGAAAATCAATTTTATCTGTTTGCCAAGAAGTAAACATCATTTTAGTTAATCTAACTCTCACTTGGTACCCATTAGGGGACCTTATAGTTCTTAGTCCCTCGTGTGCTTCGACTTTCGAGGTTGGTGAAGTGTATATAGATAGTACTACCATTCAGGAACTTGGTAAATAAAAGTTTTGACTCTTTAATCTATGAATGGGTCGATTCAGGAAATGTTTTATTGCTAATGAGGAAATTCAAAAATAGTTCCGGACAACAATATAGTTCAAAGTTGCACAAACTATTTTTAGTGCCTAAAAAATCCGTTTTTTCATTCAATTTAAAAAAGTTACTAGTAGATTATTTTTGTTAGAGTGAATTTTGGAATCATATTCGACACGCTGATACAGAACTTGGACAAAAAGTATATTGGGTCAACCCGACCCGTGGGTGCCAATATGTATAAAAGTGATATATTTTGACCCAAACTCATTTAACATGTTGCCAACCCAAACAAACCAGTCCCCAATATTGTTTTTAAACCAATGTAGAAGATATAAACATTCCAGGAAGCTAGTAAGATCAGATAATTTAAGCTCTAACTTTAACCAAAATGAGTTGCATAATTCATCTTCTCACATATACAGGTTACTAACAGCTAAGCTTTTTTCCATAAGTAAGATTGTTAAATCGAAAAAGAAAAATAATAGAATTCCCTAAATTTAGTTTTTGTCATGGTATTATATGAAAGGATAACCAAACCAAGGCTACTATCAATCCCTACCCTATTGTGGGAGGGAAAGGGGGCCCTTAAGTCCAGAATGATCGTAAACCATGTGTTGGTGGGACTTATACATTCACCTATCGTTATCTTATCTCAAAACCAGGGATACGTTCAAACACTAATTTAAAGCAAATCTAAATCTTCACCAAATCTTGATTTACCTAGCTTCTGCCTGCACAAATTGTTAAATAAGTTGGTAATATTATATGATTCTGTGTGTTGTCAAGGATATTCTGTGGGCTGATTTACACTTAAAAAATAAACAAAGAGGACGAAAAAAGTTGAATACTTCATAGGAAGAAAACAAGATAAGTATGGAAGAAACACGATGATGCTTTTTAAGCATGTATCAGCAGATTGTGTTTGGCATGAGAAGAGTAGTTTAAGCTAGAAATGAGAAACTGCATTTTTTAAATATGAGGACATTTTTATGGCTGCTCTTCTAACTAAACCGTTGCAGTGTAATAATAACAAAATCTTCTTAGTATCTTTTTTTCTTATTAGTTTACCTTTATCAATAATACAGCTCCCTTAGCCATTCATAAACATACTTAACATCATTCATCCGCATTCTTCTTTTATATATTTTAAGAAATTTGTCTTACTATGTGCTTTAATTATTTAAAGACACACGCACAAACAAACAAACATATATAGTAATATTAGCAGTTAACAAAAGTTTATAGACATATATGGCATATTCAGATTATTTTAGTTTTAGTGTGTAATTATGATTTTTGGTCACATTATGTTTTGATATATAATATTGTTCTTTGATAGTTCGCAAATGGACTTACTTTGTTTAATAGGTGAAATATTTAATAGTAACATGATTACTGATATAACCAAATCATAATTTGAGATTTCTACAATTAGCAAGTCCTAAATGCAAACAGACAGATGCGTACTTGAACATATATATAGATACATGCATACACACATAATGCACATTGTATGTCTATGTATGTGTGTAACTATGTTGATATATAAGAGATATTATGTATGCACAAATCTGTATAGGAAGAAGTTAAACCATGTTGGATTAATCACGCATGAATTAAAATGCTAGCCAAGAGACCTTCACTCACCTAAAAAAGCGCTGGAACAACCGCAAATGCTCTCCAACATTATCTGTAGAAGCAAAACAGATATACATATACATTAATATTGACAGCACAAGTATGTCAAAAGATGGATGCCCAATTGCCATGTATTACGTATCCATATCCTTGTTACTTAGCTTATATCACAAGACTAAAAAACGATGTTACATCTTCTATTAAATTTTACGTCTTTCTTAAAATTCACTGGAGTAGGTTTCATAGGCTGGTGACTAAATACTTCACTGACTTTGATCCGTAAAGTAATTACAAAGGCAATATCAAATTTGCCTATATACCAAGAAAATTCTAGTAAAATAAAGCATCGAAATTGTTCTAAACTAGTGACCTTCCACAGGCCGGGGAATGAAGAGGTGAATGACAATAGGAATACGTGTTGGTCATAGGATAAACTTAAAATTGAGGTTAGGGTTATAATGATTGTGCTTTAGTTTTTGATGAGATTAATAAACTCATTATCACTTAAAAAACTCAAGTAAGATGTAATTTTATTTACCATTTAAAATAGTTATAGCGGATTTTTTATCTGAAGTTTCCATGGTCACATTATTACATTATTAAAAACTTAGTTGCCATCCTCCAAGGGAACTGAACATAGTAACTTTTTTAGTCCAAATCTACTAGTCTTATGCTGGGATTCAGGGAAGGTTCGTTTGACTAAATTTCGAAAAGTATCTCTGACTAATGGGGAGGGAATTTTACGAAGATTGATACTAGGCCTTTCTGGATTGAACCAATGATCCTTTCTTACATCCAAACAATTGCTTTGGAGGTGGTCAAATTTCTGCTCCTACCTTGAAAGAAGAATGGCAGCACTCCCTCCCGTGTCTCGACAATAGGTACCACATACTACATCATTGTGAAGTTCAAGAGATATGTTCTTTCACAATATACCTCCCAGCACATTTCAAGAAATAAAAAAAGAGTGCCGATAGAAAGTAGAGGCTCCGAATATTACAAATGGTGAAACTAAGAATAAAAAGAAGCTTGAATTATGGTCCATATTATGTTAGAACTGTTTAAAAAAAATAAAAAATAAAATAAATAAAAAAAAAAATAAAATAAAAAAACACTTGTGCCAACTGCAATGAGATACATAATAATGAACTCTGCAGAACCTAAGTAAATCAATATTGCTTATCAGCTACACATGACCAAAGTCTAAAATTTTAAATTATTACTATAACTACATGAACGAAAATTTTAAAAAATGACTATGTTAATATATAGATTCTACCTCATAGTTAAAGCATAGAAGAATCAACACAAAAATGATCAAGAAGTAATCAATAGATATGAGTTATGGTCCTTCTGCTGATTGATCTAGACCTATAATAAGGAAACAATATAATGATTAGATCATATGGGTAAGATATTCATTCTGAGCTATGGACTATATCAAAATCAGCATATCAAGCATCATGTTAATATTAAGCAAGCCCACACAAACTAATAATCAGTAGTTATCTGTTGGACAGTGACATTGGGCAGCAACTTTTATAAGATATCTGGCACATCATATGAGTGCTTACTTACCATCTTAGCAAATGCAGCCTCCTCTCACCAAAAAAAAAAAAATAGTCCGACATCCATTTTATCGACTAGTATAAATCAAAGGGAAAGAAATTTAATGTTGGACAGCCATTTCTATTCCTCAAGCTTCATATTTTCTCGAAGTAAATCCAATATAAAATGTATGCTACCAGAATTTAGATGGAAAAAATCTCCCATGACAAACTCATGCACCACAGAGTCTAATTCAATCCAACTGGAACCTCTATTCTTCCTCACCCAATTCTGCCTCATCATTGCTCTCACTTTAGAAACATTTTTCCATTGTCCTAAAGCAGCATATATATTTGACAAAAGAATGTAGTTTCCTGAATTATCAGGATCAATCCTAAATAATTCAGCTGCTGCAACTTCAGCAAGCTCAATGTTACAACGAACACTACAAGCTGCAAGCAATGAACTCCAAACAGCTGCAGTTGGTGCCACCTTCATGCTACATATTAGGTTATAAGCATCATGAAGGCGCCCAGCACGGCCTAGAAGGTCAATCATACATGCATAGTGCTTATCTATTGGTTGAATTCCATATTCATCCGTCATCTCTTTGAAATACCTCCGCCCCTCAGTGATAAGACCTCCATGATTACAAGCACTCAGAACACCAATAAACGTTGCTGAATCAGGTTTCAAATGATTTCTTTTCATTTCTTCAAATAATGAAATAGCCTCTTGGCCCATCCCATGATTTGCATAGGCTGCAATCATAGTACTGTAACAAAATAAGTCTTTTCCAAAAGTCATTTCAAATAGCTGCCTAGCTTTTTCAAGGTTGCCACATTTTGCGTACATATCAACCAAGCTAGTGGACATGTGTAAATTGGAAAGAAGACCGGGACCCAAATAGTCACTGATGGCTGACTCGGCCGCGTCTAACACACCTAACTGGGAACAAGCCGAAATGACTCCCAATATAAAGGTTTCATCTGGTTTAATACACTGCTTTTTAAAGGATTCTAGCAACTCTAAAGCAGTCTGCGGCTCTCCGTTTTTAGCATAACCTGCAATCAATGTAGACCAAGAAATTAAATTCTTCTCAGGCATCTGATCAAATAAAAGCTTCGCATCAGTCACATTTCCAGATTTCATGTAACCATCGATCATCATTGTCCAAGAAGCCACATTCTTACTTAGCATCTTGTCAAAATAGTTTCTTGCAGATTCAAGATTCCCCGTTTTACAGCAACCAGAGATGATCAAATTCCATGATCCGACATCACGGTAAGGCATCATTTCAAAAATACATATCGCAGCATTAATATCCCCTGAGTCTACATAACCGGAAAGCATGACATTCCACGAAGCCGTGTCTTTGACAGGCATTGCGTCAAATAGAGCACGTGCCTCTGTCATGTCACCAACCCTCACATACCCGCAAATAATACTAGTCCACGAAATCACATTCCTATCAGGCATCCTACTGAATAAATCACGCGCAATATCAATTCTACCATTATTACAATACCCAAATATCATCGAATTCCACGACACTATATCCTTTTCATGAATCTCGTCAAACACACATCTAGCCAAGTCCGTTTTCTCACATCTCATAAAAAAATCAATCATAGAATTTTGCACCATCACGTCAAAATAAAACCCGCATTTCAAAACAAAACCATAAACGGCCTTCCCGTCTCTAACTCTAGCTTCTCTAGCCAAACCCTTAAGCACCGCAGTTATAGTAAAATTCACCGGCACAACTGAATCTCGAAGCATTCTACGAAAAAGCAACAACCCATCTGAATAAAGTTTGTTTTCGACATGCCCGTGAATCATGGATGTCCATAAGAAGACATTTGGTTGGGGGATTTTATCAAACACCTTGTGTGCATCTTGAGGCGACCCGAAACGAAAGTAGAGACGGATAATCTTGTTGAGCACGATATCGGACGATGAAAATGTACCGTTTACGACAAGGTGAGAATGGAATGATTTTAAGGATTTAAGGGTTTGACAGTTATTGAGAAAATTTAAAACAGAGGATTTCATTTCATGGCGCCAAAAGTATATATAATGGTTTTGATTTTCTTTTATGAAATACTATTTGGAAACTTATAAAACTTTTTATAATGATTATATATAAATCAATTAACACAATGTTTTCAAGTTTCGTTTTCGTTAACACTAGTTATAATGCCCGTGCACGCACGGGGTTTTTTCTATTTTTTTCGTAGAATATATTTTTATTTATTTAAAAAAAAGATCCTTTAATTTCTGTTTTTTTTTCTTTTTTTTTTAATATTTTAATTATTTTTGACTAACACACACAAGATAAGAAGTACAAAAAGTACAAAAGGACACAAAAAAAATATATTTTATAGATTCTTGAGTACATTTTTATGGGTACTTCGTACTTTTTGTGTATCTTTTGTACTTCTTATCTTGTGCCCTAGGGCACAAGATAGAAAAACCATATATATATATATATATATATATATATATATATATATATATATATATATATATATATATATATATATGTGTGTGTGTGTGTGTGTGTGTGTGTGTGTGTGTGTGATTTGTATGTTTGGCTAAAACTATGTTCATCGCATTTTGTTGTAATAAATCCATATCGAGAGCTTTCTATTTTTTTGTTGCAATTGAGATTTATTTTTTAACCAAAAAGAGCACGTTTTTATTGTGATAATCTAAACTAAAAGTTTGTAATTATACTTTAGCTTGAGATAGTAGTTTAGTTTAGCTTCTTTTTGTTTTAGTTTAGTTGGGTTTGAATTAATTGAATATGTTATTCTTTTCATATTCGCTCATTTTCATATTTAGTCATCTTTATATCTCTTTCCTTTACATACATATTTGACTATCTGTAAATCTGTGTCCTTTTATCCATCGATCTTCATTCCAACCACAACTCAATCTTTGTAAATCTATCCAACATATTCTTTCCATCTTGTTTCCTTTTTTTAATTTTCGAATCTTGCAATTGCGACGTATTTTTGTTATTTCTTTTCTTTTATTTTATCTTTTTTTTTCCTTGTTTTATTCTTAAAGTTTATAATAATAACCTCAAAGGGTAATATGGTAAACTCCGTCAATTTTTCTTTACTACTTTTAGCGGTGGACAAACCAAAAAATAAACGTGAATAATAAATTTGAGACGGAGAGAGAGTGTGATTTACTAAACAATCCTAGGTGATTATGATTGAATGGTAGTTTTCATAAAAACAGATAAATTTATTAAGCTCGAAGAGTTATCTTGATGGAGGTTTAGTGATTTTGAAGATTGGTGGAAAAAGTTTGTCATTGCTCAAAAGCATGTTAGAATATATGTTTTTAGTATTAGTTTTAAGGGTATGTTTGGCAAAAGTAACTGTTGTTGCTGGAACCGGAGATGGAGATGGGTTGTTTGTGATTGCTTAGGTTTGTTTTTTCAATACAATCATCTTTTTAGGTTGTTCTATCGGGATTTTTTTTTCAATGATAAATAAACTCTTTTTCCGTTTATTAAAAGACTAATAACGCAAGTATTTTGGGGTTTTCAGCTTGTTCAAAAGAATTAACCAATAAAACCTCTAGGTGCAGTGCATTTCTAATTTTTCCATGACCTTTTTAATATTATAAAGATAATAACCAAATATCAGTGTTTCTCGTATATGCTTAGTGGTAGATTTAGCATTATTTATTCGATATGCATGCGCTTATAACTCAACATACGATCAATTACAATATAGCTCCACAAAATAACAATTATGCAAGACAATCAAGTTGTACCAGTTATGTACTCCTTCTCTATTGTTGATTCTTATGGAAAAACATACTATTGGTGTGATGCACTAATTGTCATTGAATGCTAAAAGTTGGTTAAAAAATAACAATGTTAAAAAGTTGGTTAAAAAATAATCACTTTGTAAACAGAATTATAGATAACTCCTGGATGCTGAATTCGGCTATTTCCCTACTTGCTTGAAAGATCATAATTAACGTATTTTTGGCAGCGGTTTATCCCTTTACTTCATACTTCAAAGGAAACAATTTTATTAAGTGTACTTCAAAGGCAGTGGTTTATCCGAACGGTAAACATAACCTGGAATGCGAGTAATAAATTAAATCACTTACTCTAGAACTGTTGTCTTTATAGTTAATATACATTCACATATTGAGCATTTATATTACTAACCTTCCATATCCATCATCATCGATAGGCTAAGCATAATCAACCGGGGGATTAAAGGGACCCTTTAATTATGAAGTGTCTGATTCAAGTTTTGTTCATCTCCAGTGAGCTGCACTTAGTGATTAAAAAAAACAGCTTAAAAAGAGAAGTAATAATCCCAAAAATTTATGGCTAACTTTGTGAAGTCAAAAAGTGAACACAACTCATATACATCATTATTTGCACCTGCATTTCCAAGCACATGATTCCATGTAAAGTCCATGGGCTTGAAATTTAATCGAGTGGGGATTACCCATCTTCACTTCTTTAGCCATGATCTTTATAAAACTAATTTTCTTCTGATAAAGTCTAAGTAACAATTAAGGTACGAACTCTATCTCACACCACCACCGTTAAGTGTCATTTAACTACACAAACAATAAACCTTCGTCAAGCTATTATACCAAGATTGTTTTTAACATAATGATTAGGTTTTATGCAGATGAACTTGCTTTATGTCAGCTACTGTAATTCTTGACTTTGCCCATTTAACCCCAAAAAATAAATTAGAACCTAAAATCTACCCGTTTACCCATTAATGGCTCGAGTTTGCTACCTGTATCTTATAGACCTTCTGAAAAAACTAAAGTTAAAACAACATACCCGAGGTAGAATGATCTTTCATACGTCCATGTAAGGAAGTGAGTGTAATATAAACACCACGTTTATCATGCTCTACCCATCGAGTATCACCAGGAAACTTGTCATCTTTACTTATGCCGCTACCATTTCTTGTTTTTCATTACCCTACTTTTTTTCGGGCCCAAACAGCAGTTCACAAGAGGTTTGATCAATTCAATATGATGGTGTTGACCATTAGGCTGCTCGACCAAAGCATTTAATATGACATCACAGATGGAAGATTAGAGCCCAAAAATTGAAGGGCAGTCCCTCTGTAGCTCCCATTGGCCAGAGGCTGTCAGAACATCATATATTATTTTCAAAAATATCGATGTGTACGTCATTCTGCTCTTTTAACATTAATAAATAAAATAAAGTACAAAAACTATGTTATATTGTCTGGATCGGTGTAATTTGAATCGGCATTCAGGGAATAAACAATGCACTTGGGCATATTGGCCAACACATTCATTACCATCTGCAATGCTGGTGAATAAAAGTGCACCTGAACAGTCCAAACATGAGGAAACTACTAAAAACTACTTATTGGAACTCATAAACATAAAAAGTTCTTTGAACAACAAACAAACTACGAACCAATGCAGTAGCAAGTTAAGAATCAGGTGGATAACAATACCATAGCGTTTACAACGAAAAAGATATCTGCAAACATTATAATTAAAATTATAATTATAAAAAAGACATCTACAATAAAATATAAAGCGCAGAACCTAGTCTCCATACCCCAAGTTATTTGTTTGAACTCCATATATTAATTACTACCAAGTCTTGATCTAAATTGTTCCCAAAAAATAAAGGGCCATGGAGATATAAACACTATATACAGATTGAAGCATCAACCATGTTTCGACCCTTTTACCATACTTATAATTAGTTGTGTCTATTCATTATGATCTTAACTGTCTATAGGATATGGAAATAATTGTAAAACAATGACGATTTTACCCCTTCAAATCCGTCTCTATTTACCCTGGTTACTGCCCGTCATATTGTTGCACAGATTACAACCAATAATAAGATCAAAACTGGCAATACATTTTATCAGTTTTTCAAGTTTGTGCGGGTCTGATTTTTGAACATCAACCAAGTGGACAAGATTGTCCTTTTGATCCGTTTGTTGCCACCAGCTCCTCATGATATCTCTGTTGGCCTCTCAAATTTCGACCGAGACAACATTTTTAAAGCAATTCTGAGCATGTGGATTCTGAGCATGTGGAGAGCAACCTCAGCAACACCAATGCCCGAGAAGAGAGAGAGAACATTCATACCGTTCGGATATATATCTACAGAGAGATGATATGCCTGTATCGACCTGGGATGTTTATGTGGATTGCTATGTTTAGAAGAAACACATGTAGCTATCACAGTATCACTAAATCGTATGGTGGAAGTTTAAGGAAGGAATGTGGGTTACTGTAATTTATGTTTTTTTAACCTCACACAACAATTTGACTCCTATACTTATGAATGGCTGAGATTGGGCTGTCTTCTGATTCAATATGGCTGTAAATTACGTCTTTATCTAACAATTTAACACCAACAACTTATTACAGTTTGCTACAAACCTTCCATGGTCATTGAAGTGTTCTTGAATGTTTTTACCCTTCATAATGTTCATACATTTTTTAATTGACATTATCTTTAGATTTCAATATTAACCTAATTATTAGCTTGTGGGGCTGTAGAAGTCAAAGGTACATTAGTTTGTTTTCTGGAACAAAGCGGTGTATATATAAACAAACTGGGGAAAAATTGAAATTAACATAAGAAAATAAGAAATTTTTACCTGAAATGAGTTACCATGGGATTTATATATGTCCGTCCTACTTATACCCCCACCCATGGTATGATTTCTGGGAAACCTCAATAACATTTCAACCTCATCTGGTTCTAAAGTAACAACCTTTTTTTCCCTACCCAAAGTAAATTCCATCTTCGGCATTCCTTAAAAAACAGACTTCTTCACATGGTCAGGTGGGTTGTCCCCACATTCCTCTAGAGCCTTCCATATCCTCTGTCGATTTTGGACTTCCATAAGATGTTTTGAAGAAGTTTGAGGTTTGTACGCTTATCCCATTCTGGCCACCATTCCTTTGTTATAGGGAATGCCTGGTGTATAGTGCGAGGACGAAATGGAAGAAGCGGGAATCTGTTGTTTATTGGTAAATTGTTTAGATATCCCCGCTTTTCTTGAAGTTACACACAGAAGTACTTGGAATCAACAAACTCGGGAGCTATTTCATAGAGGAATCGAGAAATTTGTTTCCCAATCTCCTTTCATAGCCAAAGTGACATTTTCATGATAAAAGAATGGTGGTCCGATGGCTGCTTCCAGAAATGTTCTGTAAGTCACCATTAAAGTTTGATCCTACCGAAAATAACATCGAATGTAGGTTATGAAGTATTTTGATCCAATACCCGTTTGATCCAATGACTTGTATTAAAGACGACCTATTATGATCCAATACCCGTTTCAACACATGACATGACCATAAGGACTTGAGAAATACCTCCCACTTCATAACCTACTATAATCAATTACCTATTGTACACGATAAACACACAAACACTTACGTGTAATACATCACCTATACATGGGAAATTTAGGCCTCCACCAATATTTCCAAGTTTCACTTCAATCCATAACATGCTATAATGAATCAATCGGTACGACGGTACCTTAATATTAAAGAAACAGACCTGGGAGTGTAGAGCACCAACACCAGCTCATTTTTCCCCCCTTAAAACAACCGTAGAGCACCAACACCAGCTCATTTTTCCCCCCTTAAAACATCCGATACCTTAATATTCTTAGGAGTAAAGGATGCAGGACTTCTTTAAATCTTACTGATTTTGCTAATATTTATTCATACGCTCTACCTTAAAGTGCTAATGTTTTTTTATTTATTCATGTTACACAACGGTATAGGGGTTCTTGACGGTGTTGTTTGAGATTGCTTATTAATATTACTTGTAAGGGATAAGCAGTTCAAAATAGAATCACAAACAACATATTTGTTAGCACTTTACTACGCAATCCAAACCAACCTCTTTATAAGTAAGAGTTTCAGCAAGCAATTCGAAAAAACCACATCAAAATTATAGAATTTAGAGATTAAAAAAAAGAAAAAAAAGAAAACGTGTCCAAGAGGCTTTCCTGGACCATGTTACCACAAACATGTTGTTTTGACCAACCCTTTAACCAAGTAATACCTTCCTAGTCTCTATTGCACGGCCAACAACCCGTGTCGCGGCTGCCAAAAGACAAACCTCTGAATCTTAGCCCTTCATTGTATATCTAATTTGTGAGGTGTTATGATTGCTTATAAAATTGTGTAAACCTTTTGAAGTAAGTAATGCACACAAAGAATGTTGGGTTTGAAACTGCTGCTGAGTTAAACTGCTGCTAAGTGAAACTGCTGCTAGTAGTAATGATTCTGCTGCTATTGTCAAAGTGCTGCTGAGGATAAATGCTGCTGACAGAATCTGCTGCTAATGGGATAAGGATGTATACGGTTTAGATAAATATAGAATAGATTGTGTAAATATTATGTTTATCTAGAATATACTTATCTTGTAGAGAAAGGTATTGTAAACCTAGTAGGACTCCTTGGTCTATAAAAGGAGGATCCTAGGGTTAGTTTATGTGTGCGTTATTATTCACTTCAAGGTTGTAAAACCCTAGCATTGTTGAGTGCTCGTATTAATAATATTGAAGTGTTGAAAGAGAATCATAATTCTTCTTAAGTTAAGCTTTTATATTCCGCGTATTAGCTTAAGTATTTGTTCAAGTTAACTTCTATATAAGATCGTTTAAGCTCAACTGGGATCAACAAGTGGTATCAGAGCTTGTGATCTAGAAGTTATTAACAAGAAGATTTTGTTTCTTAAAAGTTTGTTGTTCCTAATCTACTGCTACGATGGGTGATGAAACTCATATGGTGACTGCTTCAAGGGTACCCATGCTGAATCCTGCTGAGTATGAGCTTTGGAAGAGAAGGATCAGACAATACATTCGCATGATTGACTTCAATATGTGGAATGTTATTGTTAATGGTGATTCTGCACATGAGAAGAGTGCTGATGGTAAGGAGATACCAATCAAATCTGCTGAAGCTAATGCAGCTAGGAAGATGGAAATCAAAGCACACAGTATTCTCTTAATGGGAATACCTAATGAATTTCAAATGGACTTTGATGACTGTGAATCAGGAAAAGAATTGATGGATGCTGTTGAATTCAGGTTCGGAGGGAATGATGCTACTAAGAAGTCAAGGAAAAACATGCTGAAGCATCAGTTTGAAAATTTTACTTCTGAAAGTGGAGAGAAGATTATTGGGACATACAACAGGCTGAACCAACTTGTTAGCCATCTAAAGCTTGTTGGTTATGTGGTTCCACAAGAAGATGTAAATCTAAAATTTCTTAGAAGTCTTGCACCTGAATGGAGTATGCACACAGTTGTTTGGAGGAATAAGCCTGATTTTGCAACTATGAAGTTGGAGAGCCTCTACAACAACTTGAGAGTGTATGAAGCAGAATTGTCTACCTCTTCTACTTCATCCTCTGGTACTCAAAATCTTGCCTTTGTATCCTCTAAAGGAAAAGAACCTCAATCTTCTGCTCATTCTACTGCTTATGGAGTCTCTGCTGCTGATGGATCTGCTGCCAGTTCAAATGATAAGATCTCTACTAGTGATATTGCTTTGTGTGCATTCTTGGCTGAGCTCACAACTACAATAAGATCACATGTCTTAAATCAAGATTTGGATTACATTGATCCTGATGATCTTGAAGAAATTGATCTTAAATGGCAAATGGCTATGTTAACTTTGAGGGCAAGAAAGTTCTTGAAAAAGACTGGAAAAGAAGTCAAGTATAAAGCCAAAGATAGTCCAGGCTTTGAAAAATCAAAGATAGAATGCTACAACTGCAATAGGAAGGGACACTTTGCTAGAGAATGTAGAGCTCTAAAGAAGAATGTTGATGCTGCAAAGAAAGTTTCTGAAGAATCAAAGACTACTGCACTAGTGTCTTGTGATGGACTGGGAGATTATGATTGGAGTGATATGGCTGAAGAAGAACCAAACTTCTCTTTGGTAGTTGTTGATCAACCCAAGGTGCAGAACTTTGCACTTATGGCCTATGGTTCATCATCAGGCTCTGACTCTGAGGTATCTAATGATTCAGACTTATCTATGTGTTCTTTTAAATCTTGTGCTGACACTATAGAAGAACTTAAGTCTAGGAATGAGAGCTTAAATAAAGAAATTGAACACCTAAAACTTGATAACTTAGGTTACAAAGTAGGTATTCAAAATGTTGAAAGAAGATTAGAATATCTTAAAGAGTGTGAGAAGGAATATGTAGAACAACTTAATCTCAGAGATATAGAAATTTTTAAGAAAAACAGTGAAGTAGAAGTTCTTAAAAATAAGTTGGTAGAAGCAGAAAAAGAAAAAGAGGAAGCTCTTGCTGAAAAAGATAAACATGTAGTAAGAGTACAAAAACAACAATATGCTTCTGATTTGGTTCATAAATCTATAGAGAATAAATTGATGAGAAAAGGTAGTGGAATTGGGTATAATGAAGTGGCTCCTCCAGCCAAAAGCGCTTTTGCTCCACCAGGAAAAGAACTATCTTTCATTAGTGAGCTAAGTATTGAAAAACCTGTAGGTGAATGCAGTACAAGTAAAAATGAAACACCTAAGGTTGAGGATAGAAAATTTCCAGAAGCACCAATTATTGAGGATTGGTATTCTGATACTGACAGTGATGAGGAACAGGTTAAACAAATACAAAATGTGAAAAAGGAAGAAATTCCTGCCAAGGTTAAACCTACAATTGAACAAGTTAAGTTTGTTAAACCTGTGTTAGGAAATAACTTCTCTAGGAAAATGGTAGAATACAATGAGATACCTAGAGAACAGATGGAAAGGTTCAATAATAAGCCTAGGGGTAACCAGAGAAACTTCAATAACCTAGTTTCAAACAGATTAGGTAATCAGTTTCAATTACAAAATAAGGCTTGTTATAAGTGTGGTAGCTTTGACCACTTGATTGTTAGATGTCCTGAACACCAAAAGCCTGTTTGGAATCAATACACTAGGGTGAATCATAAATATGTAACTAAACAAACTCACCCACATCCTAATAGAAACATGGTTCCAAGAGCTGTTTTGTTGAGATCTGGTGCTACTAGATCTATTTATGCTGCTAAATCAACTGGTGTTTTCAAATCAACAACTAGTTCTTCTACTGGCTCTACTGCTAGTAAGCATTCTGCTGCCAGTATGCACTCTGCTGCTAGCAAGCAATCTGCTGCTAGTACAAAACTTTCTACTTCTGGGCCAAAAGTTTTAACAAATACAGTTGTTGGTAATCACTTTTATGCTGTTAAGGCCTCAGCTTGCTGGACTTGGAAACCAAAAACAAATGGTTCAAATTCTGTTTCCAAGGATAGTAGTGCATCAAGTGATTTAAAGAAATTTGATTATGTTGATGCACAGGGCAGATCCAAGTCAGTAATGGCTTGGGTCGTCAAGAGGAACTAATGTCTTTATTTTTCATGTGCAGGTCAATCTACTGGATGAGCTTAAGGATATGGTTATTGTTGACAGTGGATGTTCTGGTCACATGACAGGAGATGAGTCTCAACTTGAAGACTTTGAGGCTTTTGATGGTGGTTATGTTGCTTTTGGGAATGATCCAAAAGGTGGAAAGATTGCTGGAATAGGAACCCTAAAGACTGGAAATTTGGACTTTGAGAAGGTGTTTCTTGTGAAAGGACTCAAGTTTAATCTTTTTAGTGTCTCACAAATGTGTGACAAAAAGAACTTTGTTCTTTTTACAGACACTGAGTGTATGATCCTTTCTCCTGACTATCAATTGCCAGATGACAAATCTGTACTTTTGAAGGTCCCTAGAAAAGAGAATATATACAGTGACCATATTAAGAACATTGTTCCTAAGAGGACTTTGACTTGTCTAATTGCAAAATCCACTGTTGATGAGTCCAAATTATGGCATAGAAGATTGGGACATCTGAACTACAAGACCATGAACAAACTGGTAAAAGGAAATCTGGTCAGAGGAATGCCTACAAAGACTTTTGAAAATTGTGAAATTTGTGTTGCATGTCAAAAGGGTAAACAACACAGAGTTTCATTCAAGTCTAAGACTGTGAACACAAATACTGAGCCACTACATCTATTGCATATGGACTTATTTGGGCCTGTATTTGTCAAAAGCTTGAACAAGAAGTCATATTGTCTTGTTGTCACTGATGATTTTAGCAGGTTTACTTGGGTATTCTTTCTTGCTACAAAAGATGAAACTCCAGAAATACTCAAGGCATTTATTACAAGAGTTGAAAACCTGTACAATCACAAGGTGAAAATTATCAGATGTGACAATGGTACTGAGTTCAAGAATAGTGTGATGAATCAATTCTGTGTGGGGAAAGGAATTCTAAGACAGTATAGTGTAGCAAGAACTCCACAACAGAATGGTGTTGCAGAAAGAAGAAACAGGACACTTATTGAGGCTGCAAGAACTATGTTATCTGATTCAAAACTACCTATTCCTTTTTGGGCTGAAGCTGTGAACACTGCATGCTTTGTGCAGAACAGAAGTAAGGTAGTCAAGCCTCACAATAAGACTCCATATGAGTTATTTCATGGAAAGAAGCCACTGATTGATTTTCTCAAACCATTTGGATGTCCTGTTACAATTTTAAACACTAAAGATCAGTTAGGCAAATTTGATGAAAAAGCTGATGAAGGAAATTTGGTTGGTTACTCTATGATTAGTAAAGCTTTCAGAGTATACAATAAGAGGACCAAACATGTAGAGGAGACTTTGCATATTAAGTTTTCTGAGAACACATCTAATCCTGAAGGAAAAGGACCAGAATGGCTATTTAATGTGGATATGCTTACCAAGACAATGAACTATGTACCAGTTATTGCTAGTGTTGACAAGCCACAAGAAGAGTTTCTCTTGTTTGAGAAACTTAAGGTTGGTCCTACTATACTACCCTCTCAGACTGATCTAGGCCCTAAAGATGATGTGGTTACTCAAGAGAAAACTAAGGAAACTGAAGATGATGTTGAAATTCCTATTGAAGCAGAAAAAGAAACAAGTGTGGATCCCAAAATAGTTGATGATGTCTCTCCTTCAAAGACAGAAGACTCTGCTGCTGACTCAACAGACTCTACTGCTAGGCCAAAAGTTACAACTACTGCTCCACCACATTCTGCTTCCAAGCCTACTAACTCTACTGCTACTTCAGAGTTTCCTCATTTGGACTCTCAGGGCAGACCCATTGTTGATTCATTTTACCCTGATGATCCAAATATGCCTCCTCTTGAGAATATTTACTATGACACAGATGATGATGTTCTTGATGGTCAGTTATTTGGAGCTTCTGCAGATCTTACTAACTTGGAACTCAATATTCCTGTTAGTCCCACAACCACCACAAGAGTACACAAGGATCATCCTAAAGATCAAATTTTAAGTGATCCACAATCATCTATTCAAACTAGGCAGATGACTAAAGCCTTGAAAGATCTTCAACATCAAAGTTTCTTTGCCAGATCTCTGCATCAAAGAAATAGTCATAAAGATCTTCAAAATTGCCTGTTTGCATGTTTTCTTTCTTAAATTGAACCCAAAAACACTTACAAAGCCTTACAAGAAGCAAGTTGGGTGGAAGCAATGCAAGATGAGCTTTTACAATTTAAGCTGCAAGAAGTTTGGACCTTGGTTGATCTGCCCAATGGAAAAAGAGTGATTGGCACTAAATGGGTTTTCAGATGCAAAAGAGATGAGAGAGGAATTGTCATAAGAAATAAAGCAAGGTTAGTAGCACAGGGATATACACAACAAGAAGGTCTTGATTATGATGAAATATTTGCTCCAGTGGCAAGAATAGAAGCAATTAGATTATTCTTGGCTTATGCTTCATACAAAGATTTTGTAGTGTATCAAATGGATGTAAAAAGTGCCTTTCTGTATGGGACCATTACAGAAGAGGTTTATGTGTCTCAACCACCAGGCTTTGAAGACCCTGATCATCCTGACAAAGTTTACAAGGTAAATAGAGCAATGTATGGCTTACATCAAGCTCCTAGAGCTTGGTATGACATGTTGTCAACATACTTGCTAGAATCTGGGTTTAGCAGAGGAAAGATTGATAAAACTCTGTTTCTCAAAAGACAAAAGGATGATATTTTGCTGGTTCAAATTTATGTTGATGACATCATCTTTGGGTCAACAAACAAAGCTATGTGTGTCAGTTTTGAGAAGCTTATGAAGGACAAGTTTGCTATGAGTTCAATGGGAGAACTCACCTTCTTCTTAGGTCTGCAAGTTACACAGAAAGAAAATGGTATATTTATCAGTCAGGATAAGTATGTCAATGATATTTTGAAGAAGTTTGGATTTGAAGATGCTAAACCTGCCAAGACTACCATGGAAACCAATAAACCATTGCTGAAGGATGAATATGGAAAGGAAGTGGATATACACTTGTACAGGTCTATGATTGGATCATTGATGTATCTTACAACATCAAGGCCTGATATCATGTTTGCTGTGTGTGCCTGTGCAAGATTTCAAGTGTGTCCCAAAGAATCACATCTCAATGCAGTGAAGAGAATTTTTAGATATCTGAGGCATCAACCAAAATTGGGCCTTTGGTATCCTAAGGATTCACCATTTGATTTGGTCTCCTACTCAGATAGTGACTATGCTGGAGCTTCTTTGGATAGAAAGTCTACAACAGGGGGTTGTCAATTTCTAGGAAGCAGATTGGTGTCATGGCAATGTAAGAAGCAAACTGTGGTGGCTAATTCTACAACTGAGGCTGAGTATGTGGCTGCTTCAAGTTGCTGTGGACAAGTTCTTTGGATGCAGAATCAATTATTAGATTATGGGTACAATTTCATGAATACCAAAATTCATATTGATAACAACAACACACTTTGCATTATTAAAAATCCTGTTTTTCATTCTAAAACAAAACACATTGAGATAAGACATCACTTTATCAGGGATTGCTATGAAAAGAAGTTGATCCAAATTGTTAAAATTCATACTGATAACAATGTTGCTGATCTTCTCACTAAACATTTTGATGTGGGGAGGTTTCAATTTTTAATTGCAAACATTGGTATGATAAATCTTTGAAAAACTTATCTCTTTGTTTTTGTACAAGTGTGTAAAAGGCATTGTGCTGCTTGTTACTCTGCTGCTTATCATATGTTTATGATGGAATGTACTATGCTGCTATTTCTAACTCTACTGCTAGTACATATGTTTGTTTGCTTTGTGGTATTTTGTCTAATATTGTGCAGGAATAAGTCTTGATGCTGATTTGCAAAGCACAATATTTAGATAACAAAAAGAAGCACACTTGATATTCATTAAAATCAGAAGTCTATACATCATAAGAGATTACAAAAACAACTTCTGAAACTATTACAGTGTGCAAGAACATCAGATGACTACAACCTACAATCACTATTTTCTAGGGCATGGCAGTCCAAGAACAATCTTTCTTTCTTTTGGAAGAGGAGAGTTTGTCTTTCTTGTCCTCTTTGCCTTGTTGGATTTCTTTGGTCGTGGCCTTGATGACTGAGGCCTCTCAGGAGTGGAAGGTGGTTGATTTGGAGGCTCATCCTCATCTGAAGAAGTGTAGATAAATGGGGAAACAAGCTCTCTTGGGGATGGTTGTCTGACAGGTATCCAAGCTGTATCCTCTGATGACTCTGAAAATGATGGAGGTTGTGGGGACATCACAGCTTTACCCCTGGAAGTGCTGGGGGTTTGATTCAAGTTGAGGAGATCTTTGAACACCGGAAGATCATGTGTTCTCTTCCTTGCTTGCTCCTTGGTTCTACAACCGTCATGAGGAGGACGGAATGGTGGTACATACGTTTCAAATGGGCTCTCATCTTCAGATGATGAATCAGAAGAGATATTGATAATTTCGGGGTTTGATTTCATGATTATTTGATTTGATTGGAGATACGTGAAGATTTGATTTGGTTGATTGGCGTTTTGATTGCAATTAGGGTTTGATTGTGATAAATTAGGGAAAAGATTTGGTCCGTTTTTATAGGGGTTACGGTTAATTCTCACATTAATTGCTGAGGATCTTTGACTTTTTGACCAAGGTTGTTTAGTCAACTCTACTGCTGAATTATTTCACTCTGCTGCTAGTTATATGACTCTGCTGCTGGTGTTATTGTGCTGCTACGGTTGAAAGTGTGAGGGTGGTATGTGTAACTTCCTAAATCAGTTTAAAACCTAATTGCTCTTTCAAATTGGTTTTCTCACATCACACCCTAATACCTTATTTCTCTCAAAGTCAATAATTCCCAATTTCCCTAAACCCTAATTCATGGAGTCCGTTCGTACCTAGGCAAAGCAACACAACAGTGTAGTGGTTCTTGATGCTGAATCAATTAATGAAGAACTCACAGACATGGTAAAATTTTTGAATGCTACTTCTCTTAAGTATGCACTCACTGTGAATCCTACTATATTTGTTTCCCACATCAAACAGTTTTGGCTTACTGCACGTATCAAAACTTTCAATGGGGAAAAACATGTCAGTGCTTTAGTAGATGGGCAAAAGGTTCGTGTAACTGAATCATCCATAAGAGAAACTCTTCTCTTAAATGATGAAACAGAGACCACTTGTCTTGCTAATTCTGCTATTTTTTCTGGGCTAAAAGAATTGGGATATGAGGGGAAACATACAAATTTAAAATTTCAAAAATCTCTCCTCTGTCCTCAATACAAGTTTTTGATACATCTTCTTCTTCATTGTTTGAGTCCTAAAACTTCTGGATGGCATGAGTTTAGTACTACTATTGCTTCTGCAATGGTATGCTTAAGCAAAGGTCACCCATTTAATTTTTCAAGAATGATTTTGGAAGGAATGTTTCAAACTATTAAAGAGTCTGGTTCATATTTGCTTTATCCAAGGTTTATCCAACTCTTTGTTTTAAAACAGCTTACAATGTTTAGAGGCCATGTTTCTACCTATGATGCACCTAAATTGGTTTCTAAAACTTTTACTTTCTTGGTTAAACATGGAAAAGGTTTCTCAGGCAAAAACACAAATCTTACACCTTCTATGGTGCAACTTGTGCAAAACAATCAGGGTGAAGGATCAGGAAATCCCACTGAACCCCATCACACACCCAATTTTTCTGCATTTGCTACACAACCTAAAATACTCTATATCCGTAGGAACACCAAAAAGAACACTGATCTTCCTCAGGATAGTGTTAGTATGGCTGTACCAGATGAGGCTGTCCTAGGTGATGAAGAGGACATGTTGGCAAGGGCTGTCACTACTGCTTCTAGCTTAGCAGCAGAGCAGGATAGTGATAACATAAATAAGACCCAAACCAAGGCAACATCTAGAGAAAAGGATTCTTATGAGTCTGATTCTCAGGATGGTAACCCTAGCCAAATGGAAAACATAGGGGGCTCAGATGATCAAACTAGGTTTGATACTGAGTTTTTGTCCCACGATTCACCTCTCGGACCAGGTCACACAGGTCGAAGTGATGAGGACAGGCCAGTGACTCATGAATTGACGGATCCACTTGTACATGATGACAATGTCAGTGATTCACCTCTCGGACCAGGTAATACAGGTCGAAGTGATGAGACTACAATGCAACTTATAAAGGAATTGACGGCTACTTGTACCGATTTGGGGTTGAAGTGTAAGTCTTTGGAAGAGCAGGTTCTTAATCTATCTGATGTTGTTGCTGGTCAAGACAAGATCATCATCAAAATGCGAAAACAGATTAAGAGCTTCAAGAAATCAAGATCTTTAACCTCCTTGAAAAGATTGAAGAAAGTGGGGACTAATCAAGTTGTTAGTTCTTCTGAAGTCTCTACTCACATGGAAGATGATGCTTCCAAACAGGGGAGGAATAAAGAGGCAATGGGTTCAGGGGAGGCAAATGTTGAGATAGCTGATGGTACTCTGGGTTTTAATGATGGATTGGTTTCAGGGGAGGCTCAAGTGATTGGTGATATGGTTATTGAAAGTCCTCAGGATGCTGGAGACTTTGTTGTTGCTGATAAATCAGGGAATGAGGTTGTTATGGAAGAGGTGGTTGCTACACAAGACAAGGTGATAGAACAACTCACAACTTTGGAGCCTGAGCAATTAGTAAAGGCAACAGGGTTGATGGGTGACACATTGATGAAGCTGGGAGATAGTCTTGACTCTGTTGCTCAAGAATCTACTGCTAAGGAAATAACTAATTCTGCTGCTAGTGGATCTGCTGATGCACAAGACTCTGCTGCTGGGTCTGGTGACAATGCTGCTGCTGAAGCTATGGTTTTGCTGAGCAAGAAGACTACCCCATCACCAACTCCTTCACTATCACAACCAACTACAACAACAATCAAATCATCAGCACCTAGAAAACCTGAAAAAGGGATTGTGATTAAAAAACCTGCTGCTCAACAAAAGAAGACTATTACTGCTTCTTCTACTGATAAAGGAAAGGGCAAGCAAATTGAAACCCCAAGGATTATGTATAAAGGGATTGATTTTACTGATGTACCTTTTGATTCTTGGCCTAAGCCATTGCAAGTTGAACATGATGAAGCTGCTGCTATTAAAGCACAAGAGTTGTATAATTTGGAAGATCAACAGCTGGCTGAGAAGGAGGCTGAGGGCTTAAGAAGGTATGATGAATGGGCTGAAGAAAAGATCAGAATTGCTGCTGATATTGAACTAAACAAGCTAATCAAGATTGAAGAAAATGAAGTTCCAACTTTTAATGTGCAATCTTGGTATAGTGACTTTACTTCTCAGAAGAGAAAAGAAAATGCTGCTGCTAGAAGAAAGATTAAGGTATTCAAAGGTCCAACTGTTAAACAGCAAAGGAAAGAATATGAAAGGTATCTAAAGAATATGGGTGGATGGACATTGGTGCAGTTGAAAGCTTATTCTGATAAAGAAGTTTTTGATTTGTATCAACAAACAAAGAAGAGAACAGATACTTTTTATGCTATGGGATGTGCTGAGGATTTGGAACAAATTGCTCAGATGAACAAGAAGTTGGTACCTGAAAAGATAGCTGAAGCAGAGCAAATTCAAGAAGCTAATGTTGTTGAACAGCTTGAGAGTGATGCAGCAAAGACTACTTCTTCTGTGCAAGGTGATAAGAGAAAAGGTGTTATTTATAAATCAGTTGCAAAGAAGAAGAGAAAGATTGGAGAAGGAAGCAGTTCTATGCCTGAAGGAGATATGTTTCAACATGATCTTGATCATATTCCTTCTGAACATCTTAAAGAAAAATTGAAGGAGTATACTGT
This sequence comes from Artemisia argyi, assembly GCA_030686995.1. Lineage (NCBI taxonomy): Eukaryota > Viridiplantae > Streptophyta > Magnoliopsida > Asterales > Asteraceae > Artemisia > Artemisia argyi. Next base: position 14,278,732 of record CM060697.1, on the reverse strand, counting down.
GGTTGGCAAAATGGAAGATCCTGAAGTTGTTGATGCTAAACCATTAGGAGTCAAATATCCTATTGTCAAAGTAACTACAGGATATGATACTAATATTGGAGTATTTCATGATGTCCAGAGATCTGATGGTAAGTCTTACAGATTTCTTAGATTTCAACAGATGCTGCATTACTTTGATAGAGAGGATGTTGAAGACTTGTGGAAGTTATACAAGGCAAAGTTTGGAGCTAAGAAATTTGATGGTAAAAAGTATGAGATAGATCAAATTGATCATATCTTAACTTCTTCTGATAATGTTATGTGGAGAGCTCTTAAACTTATGTTTGAACCTTCAATGGATGATTCTGAATGGACAGGGATAGCTGATTACAAGGTAAAAAGATGGAGACTCTTTCAAGATTCTGGAGTTCATATGTTAACTATTGGACCAATTACCTTGTATATGCTAGCTGAAATGGATTATCCAGTGGTAAGATACTGGAAAATTGTCAATCAGATGGTTAATAGTGATAGACCACTTAAGCTGCAGAAAGACTATGATTCTGATGATCAAGCATTCAATTTGTTGTCAAAGTATAAGAAGATATTTGATCAGATGAATTCTAAAGGTTTGAAGTGTTTGGAAGCATCCTCCAAGTGATTCATTGAGCTTAGAAGAAACTTACTTATTTAGAAATAAATAATAAGTTTAGGGGAGGATTGTTGGGTTTGAAACTGCTGCTGAGTTAAACTGCTGCTAAGTGAAACTGCTGCTAGTAGTAATGATTCTGCTGCTATTGTCAAAGTGCTGCTGAGGATAAATGCTGCTGACAGAATCTGCTGCTAATGGGATAAGGATGTATACGGTTTAGATAAATATAGAATAGATTGTGTAAATATTATGTTTATCTAGAATATACTTATCTTGTAGAGAAAGGTATTGTAAACCTAGTAGGACTCCTTGGTCTATAAAAGGAGGATCCTAGGGTTAGTTTATGTGTGCGTTATTATTCACTTCAAGGTTGTAAAACCCTAGCATTGTTGAGTGCTCGTATTAATAATATTGAAGTGTTGAAAGAGAATCATAATTCTTCTTAAGTTAAGCTTTTATATTCCGCGTATTAGCTTAAGTATTTGTTCAAGTTAACTTCTATATAAGATCGTTTAAGCTCAACTGGGATCAACAAAGAAAACAGTATTTAATCCATAAAGCAATAACCTTTAACATAACATATGAACACCCAATAATTCCAATCAACATATGATATCCAATAATTCTAATCAACTATTAAAATTGACAATGAATAACACAAAAAGTTAATGAAAAGAGTGATTTATTAAAAACCCTGAAAATATACTTTTACCCATTTATATGTCTCCTCCACTAAACTAATTGTGTCGTAATTTTGTTTGATTCATATATCATTCATCCGGCAGTTGATGATTAATGTAGAAACAACTGAATAATTTATTAAGGAACTATAGAAAAATCAGAAGCATTAAATCATTATAACTGAAAAAATTAAATTAAAGATGATCCAAAAATCTTACCGAATTGGATTGATTAGGAGTCGATATTGTTAGAAGTGATAGTTTTTATGGATGAATTAATCGCGTGTTTTGTTGGTGTAGCGTGTTTTATACTTAGGCTGATGATTAATTCTTTTTACTCACATTAGACCCTTAAGTTTTCAAAATCACGTCCGTATTTTTGTAAGTTTTTTTTGTTTCGTTTTTGACACATATATTTTTGTGTACTTTTTTTTCCTCTGGATTTTATAAATACGTTTTTCTAATGATCATGGCCAAATAAAGAAATAATTAAGGTTTTCTTATAAAAAATCTTTAAAAAAAATAAATAATAATAACTAAATTATTACTTAATAAGGAATGATTTGATTTTTTTGAAATGAAAAGTCCCCACTAGGGGTTTTATTTTATTAGAAAAAAGATTTAAGCCAGAAAAGAAAAACCAAATACAGAAAAAACAATAGTGATTTAGTTGATTTTGAAATAAACTATTTCCATAAAATTGAGTTGAAGATATTTGCTTATATTTCTTTAATTTATTTTAGTTGATTTTGAAGTATTATCTAAAAATTGAGATATTTACTTTTTCTTTAAGTTTTTAGTTGATTTTGAATTTTTTTTAAATTGAGCTGAAAATACTTATTATTTTTTTAAATGTTTATACGAGCATAAAGCTTTTATTCTATTCTAGTTTATTATAAAGTACAATATGCTTTCTATAAAAGTTACTATAAATTTTATTTTAAGCCGGTATAATTTAAGGTCCTATTAGGATTGTAATTGTAATCGTAATATAATACAAACTGAGCTGTAGTTTTAAAAAATTAAAAAAATAATAACAATAACAGTTAAGTCCTACAATTTTTAAAAAGTTACTTAAACAACTACAACTTATTAAAAAACATAAAATCTCAATCAAATTAAAATTAATAAATTATAAATTATAAACTTATAATAAAAATTAACCTTGAACTCTTCCTTGTCAAATTCTGGCGCAAAATTGCACTCTTCCTCTTCATCAGATTGTTGTTATTGTACTTATTATTACCATCAGATTTCTTAAACCTGTAGCATCAGCATCGATTGATGTTGATAATGCCAATGAATTGTCAAAAGAAAATTGTTGTACGACCTCTGAAGCCGAGGGGTTTGAGTGTGAGAGGATGTATATAAAGGAAGATGTTGATCACTTGGAGAGATTCAAATAAAAAAGTTTGATTCGAATGTTCTCTTGACGCGTTAAAATCTAGAACCAGTGCATTTAAAACTTGACTAATTATAAACTAATTAAAAGTATACTTATACCAACATGACATTGAAAAACAAAAGTCATGTACAAGTAACTTTCGAGAGTATGTAACTATAACAAAAACATAACAACCCATAAAACATCATTAGGCAAAAGTTGCAATTAAAAAGTTAAAAACAATAAATTTTGAGAAATATATTCGGTATTAATGCAACAATATTTGATTTGTGAACAATCTTAAGACAATACATATTCGGTATTAATAAATGATCAAAAATTTAAGTCAAAACCCCGTGCGTGCACGGACATTATAACTTGTATTTAATAAGATATAACGGCAGTTTTACAACTTAGAAGAAAAGAAAACGGTGAAGCAGAAGGCTGAATGCTATTTGATAACATTGTTTGTGATCACGGGAAATAAGTTTCGAATTGAAAAGGCATTTAACAAATAAAAGATCATCTTTTTTTTCTCTTCATAAATTTGATCAGGTAATATTTTTCCATACTCATTATTTTTGCTTTTGTAGAATATTAGATAATTTGCCCTCTATTTTGTCATCTTGCGTCGTTCACAATTGTCAGGTGCCCAAAATAAGAAACGAAAAAAAATTCAACAAGAATTAGAGCGACCTCAACACGGTTCTATGGATGGGTATGTAGTTAGAACGAAAAAAATAATAATAATGTTGAAGAAAATAATGACGAGGTTAACGTTAATATAGATAATGAAAATCATATAAATAATGAAAACCTAGAAAATGATAAGGTTAACGTTGATGCTGATAATGAAAATCCTAAAAACAATGAAAATCTAGAAACTAATGAGGTTAATGTTATCGAGGATGATGAAAATCCTAATAATGAAATTCACGAAAGTCCTCAAGATTGTTATGTTGACGGAGTTAACCACAATATTTTTGACGTAAGAGTTTGGGATGGTTTAGATTCAAATACTAAAGAGTTATTTGTAAGCAAAGAGGTTGTTAGAGAAACTAATATAAACCTATAAATTATCCAAAAGATAAACTTGGAGAAAGACCTTGGATATCCATTCAAATCATGGACTTTACAAAGAAAATGGATATGTTTCCGAATGTTTTATTTGCATACAAGATATTATTAACTATTCCGGTCACGGTAGCATATGCTGAAAAAAGCTTTTCAAACTTAAAGATATCGAAGTCTTATATGCGGAGCACAATGAGTTAAGAGAGGCTCAATGATACGCCCCGAGCTTTATGTCATGTTACATTTATTTAGGATATGTGTTTGTGTCGTATTAGGAAACTGTCATTGTTTATATATATCTTTATGTTTGGCTTGTTTTACAAGCTAGGGTTATTCGGTTATATATATACCGAATCATTATTATGAATAATTCAATCAAGTTTTAAGATCAATAATTCTCTAGTTCTTCTCTTCTATTTCTTAAGGAGCTCGCACACGCTTGAAGTAGTGCCTTATCCCGATACAACCCCTAACCGGGTCGTATCAATTGGCGCTTTCATTGAGAGGGTTTACAATTAGGGTTCCAATTAAAAAAAAAAAAGTTACTGTTCATCGACCACTGTTCATCGCGGGTACTATTCATCAGAGAAGGAAAAAAAATTTGAGTTATTAATCGCTTGAGTATTATTCATGGCATCCGGCAGCAGCAATCGGGACGTAGAATACGCACTCTCTAAGCTCTTGCAAATGGGTACGGTGGCTGAATATCAGAGTGAGTTTGTGGTACTTGCAAATCAAATAACATGGATCTCTGAATCTTTAATTACATCATTTTATATCTCCGGACTTAAACTGAAGTTACAAATAGAACTGTTGAGGGCAAGGCCTACAACTTTAGCAGAAGCCTTTTCCTTAGCTCATATAGTTGATGCTCGTTTTGAGACAATTGAAGAGAAGGAGAAAGAGCATATAATTGAAAAGAAATCAGATACCATTCTATCATTACAAAGTGAATTCGTTTCACCTGAGATTAAAAGGTCGTTAGATGCTGATGAATATATTGGTGTTGATGCGGTTAGTAACGCGATAGATGATGTTTTCGATATTGGTGAGAGTAATGAAGTTCATAGCAAGTTTGAAGAATTTTCAGAAAATAAGAAAAGTATAGAAGAGATTGTTGTGGGTGGTCGTGAATTTGATGGTCGTTTGGGCGAAATAAATTTGAATTTAAGCGAGGAATTAGCAGACTCTCAATCTGCATATTTTTCGTATCACCTTGAGGGCAAGGTGATTTTTGAAGGAGTGAGGAGTGTTATAGCATGGGTAGCGGAAGGTGGAAGAATTATGTTGTGTTATGTCCAAGGTAGTGGAAGGCGGAAGAGAACTATGGGAGTGGAAGATAGGACTAAGATATGGGATCCCGGAATCAAGAGAAATTTTTCAAGACCACACCTTGAGGACAAGGTGATTTCGAAGGAGTGGGGAATGATACGCCCCGAGCTTTATGTCATGTTACATTTATTTTGGATATGTGTTTGTATCGTATTAGGAAACTGTCATTGTTTAGATATATCTTTATGTTTGGCTTGTTTTACAAGCTAGGGTTATTCGGTTATATATACCGAATCATTATTATGAATAATTCAATCAAGTTTTAAGATCAATAATTCTCTAGTTCTTCTCTTCTATTTCTTAAGGAGTTCGCACACGCTTGAAGTGGTGTCTTATCCCGATACAACCCCTAACCGGGTCTTATCACTCAACGGGTTAGCGATTGTGAGTATTGAAAGTAGCTTTTTAGTAAATATCGACTATGACAAGATAATTGATGTTTTTGCTTCAAGAAACGCACAAATACATCGATTTAGATGATCAATGTCGTCGAACTGTATTCGGAGTTTATCTCCTCATATTGTATCGTTTTATTTAATGAATAAATATCGGTGTGGGGATGAGCCGCCTGGCTTGACCAAGTTCCAAACCCCCTAAAAATATGTTGTTTGTTTACAAGGGGCATATTCGCTCGGCTCGCCCAGGGCATCCGAAATCTCATGACCGGCCCTGGTGACAGGGTGACTGACAGCGGATACCTGGCACCAGAATATGCTATGTGGGGTCACGTGTCATTTAAGACTGATGTCTAAGTTTTGGTGTTTTGGTGCTGGAAACTGTAAAGCGTGTTCGTAAATCTGTAAGTATGACTAAATTCTGTGATGGTAGAATTGTGTATGTGACTTTGCGTGATCTATTTTCCAAATGTAATCACATTCCTACCTTTTCAAATCAATCACATGCAGCATAGAGTTCGCATGGATTTAAGGGATACCCTAACAGGACGGGGCCTACCCCTCCTATGGCAAACCCTCCCTATATATAGAAGTTGCTTTATGCAGCTTTTGTCCCCCCCCCCCCCCCCCCACTTTTTTTTTTTTTTTTTTTTTTGGTGTTTAGTCCAGGTCCAAGTCATTTTTTTTTGTCTTTTTTTTGTCCAAATTATCCACATGTAAGTCTTTCTTTTTTTGTTAAGTCTTTTTTTTTTTTTTTTTTTTTTTTTTTTTTTCCACAAGCAGTTTTTGCACACAGTCTAGGTAAGTAATTTTTCTTCCCCAAGTGCACACAAGTAGATTGCAAAGGCTCAGATTTATATCATCATTGCCGATTTAGAAAACCATTTGCACAAGTGATAAAAAAAGTGTTAGGCTCGGATATGAAGGTTGCAAAGTGATAAAAATATCACTTTGCCATGCCATTCGGTTTTAAAAACCATTCGTCATCGCCTTTTTTTTTTCCAAGTGCATACAAGCAGTTTTTGCACACAACCATGTCCAGGTCCTAGTCATTTTTCTTTCCCAAGTGCACACAAGCAGATTGCACACAATCATGCACAAGGGCTCAGATTTATATCATCATTGCCATATCATATTGCACACAAGTGAAACAGATTGCACCCAAGTGCACAGATTTGCCCCCAAGTGCACAGATTGCACACAAGTCGTCCAAGTCATTTTTCTTTCCCAAGTGCACACAAATGAAACAGATTGCACCCAAACCAGGTGAAACACAAGTTTCATATTCCACACATGTTACACAATGCAAGTACTAAGATTCTGCAAGTACTAAGATTCACTGCAAGTACTCACAAGAAAGCAAGTCTCACCACAAGGCTCACAAGAAAGCAAGTCTCACCACAAGAACAAACTGCAGAAACTCACAAGAAAGCAAGTCTCACCATAAGGCTCCATTATAAACAAGCCTCACAAAGAAGCAGATTGCACAAGTGAAAGCACAAACAATTATTTGCTCTCAATCAATATCACAACAATAACAAACACCACAAAGAAGCAGATTGCACAAGTGAAAGCAACAGGGTGGGGTTATAAAGACGGAGGCTATTTGGTTAGATTAACAGGGGCTGCAGATTACACACAAGTGAACACAACAAAGATCTTAGGCTGCCGAAATGTCAAATTCACCATTTTACACAGAAGAGGTAACATTAGGCTCAGATATATATTATCGCAACATAAGCAAGTTTATCATATTTGGCTGCAACTTCAAAGGTTGCAAAAAAAAAAATTACTTTTTTGCCGTCCATTCGGTAATGCCACGCCAAAATCAAAACATTTTTTTTTTAAATCATCATCGCCTTATATCAGTTTTTTTTAAAACAAACTGCTTATCAAATTTCAAAAGCAAACAGCTTAAACAAAGTTTGAAATAACAAACTGCTTATCAAGCATATAAGCAGTTTTATAAGCAGTTTCATCACAAACTGCTTATCAAGCATATTAGAACCACAAAAGGACTACTGCCACCCTACCCACCATAGACCCGGTTAAACTAACCAACCTCACCCCCGTCTTTATAACCCTCCCCCTAAAACTAGGGAGGGTTTGCCAAATATGGGGGTAGACCCCGTCCGGTTAGGGGCTAATCATATATCACATACCTGTGGACTATGGGGGTAGGCCATAGCAGGTTTTCATACCACTCAAAGGTGGCAGATCAAGGAGTTAACCTACCCACAGCCACAGGTTTTCATACCACTCAATAGAACCACAAAAGGACCACCAACCATCACCACAGAACCACCTACATCATAACATATCCAGATCAATTAGGGTTTCATAAAAATTGGGGGTTTTTTAAATTAATTAGTAAATCTTTCAATTAACATAGGTTAATTGAAATATTTCAAGTTAATTTAAAAAACCCCCAAAATTACCATACCCTAAATTTTTAGATCTAATTAGGGTTTCGTAAAAAATTGGGGTTTTTTTAAATTAATCAGTAAATCTTTCAATTAACAAACGTTAATTGAAAGATTACTCGTTAATTTTTAAAACCCCTAATTTTTTTACGAAACCCTAATTAGATCTATTTTTTACGAAACCCTAACTTTTTACGAATCCCTAATTAAAACCCCCAATTTTTTTTCAAAACCCTAATTTATAAAAATTAGGCGTTTCATAAAATTTATATAGATCTGTTAAATTTAACCACAAATCTTTCAATTAACAAACGTTAATTGAAATATATCAATCAATTTTTGAAAAACCCCCAATTTTTTTATGAAACCCTAATTTTTGAAACCCAGAATCAGATAACACGTAGCACTTACCATCAAATCCATCACATATCACATACCACATCACCTTCAAAACCCCCAATTTTTTTATGAAACCCTAATTTTTCAAACACAGAATCACGTATCTCACACACACACGCTATCTTTCTATCTCATAACGTTTTTTAAACCAGAATCAAGCTGTTGATTGTGGTTTTTAGATCTAAAATGTTTTTAGATCTAAAAATAGAGAGAGAAACAGAGAGAATGGGGATTATGATAAAGAGAGAAACAGATAGCGTGTGTGTGTGTTTTAGGTGGGTGGGTGGGTGGGTGATAATAGCGTGTGTGTGTGTGTGTGACAGCTGTCCCACAGCTGTAACCATTATATTTTTTTTTCTTTTAAAATGTTGTAAAAGTAAATTTGTAAAAAATTATGTTTGTAAAAAGTTTGTAAAAATAAATTTGTAAAGTTTGTAAAAATAAAGTTTGTAAAGTTTGTAAAAGTTTGTAAAAGTTTGTAAAAAATTATGTAAAAAAGGATGTTAAAATAAAGTGTAAAAGTAATTTGTAAATAAAAGTTTTAAATGTAAAAATGTAAAAGTTGTAAAAAATTATGTAAATATGTAAAAATGTTAAATATATATATATATATATATATATATATATATATATATATATATATATATATATATATATATATATATGTTAGAAAAGATATTATGTATTTTCAGGTTTTCGATTCTCACGAGCAAATGACTGAGTGGGTGCAAAATATAGCCCGGGGGCTCGGTTTTCTAGTTGTTAAAAATAGAACCAGATCACTGTTCGGTCAGATGAACGAGATCAATTACAGGTGTACAAAGGGTGCGAAGTATACACCTCGAGGTATAGGAAAGAGGAAAACCAAAACAGTTAAAACCGAATGCCCATTCAGATTAGTAGCGAGATATCATCGAACAACGAATTATTGGGTTTTAAGGGTGAAAGATGATACGCATAATCATGATATGCTAGAGTCGTTGCATGGTGTTCCATTTGCAATGCGACTACAGAATGATGAGTTGGGGTTAGTCGACGAATTGACACAATGTAACCTACGACAATAACTATTCCCCAGGCTGCGGCGCCAAAAACTTGATACGTGGGAATCGCACCAGGCTTTACCTCTCAAGGGATCTTGAGAAGCTTACAACCCCCACCAGGCAGTGTACCTGATCGTTGTAGTATAGTATAGTGACAGGTACCGGGGGATTGATTGTTATGCCACATCACTCTCCCACTTTCTCCTTCACTCACTCACTTTTTGTTGGCATCACACCCCTCACCCTTCACTCACTTCTTTTATGCTCCAACGGTCAAATAATTAAAGCGAGTAACGTATACTTTTCTTCGATTTCCAGGTAAACCTCCCCGCTCCATTGCCTTGCCGTGCGGTAGGAGAGCACCGACGGCGGTGTTCCCGCACGGGAGCCACTCCTCACCGTGCATCCCCGCATGCATTGCCAATCCCCTTATCCCTCCACTTCTTATCTAGGTCACTTAAGCCCCACTTATTCACTTTATCTCAGCTTTCACATCTTCTCACATCTATGTTGTCAAGTGCCAACCATAACCCGCCGTTGTTATTCCTTCAGGATCCTTGCTAGTCACCTCCCACCAGAAATCAGTCGCATCCTCACCAACCAACCTCACTCCTGAATTTCAGCCTCTTTATCCATCAATAAGATACTTTTATTTTGTAATATGCTAAATTTAATAATCAATTTCAGGTGTTCATGGGTCGATTTAGTGTTTTGGCGGATTTTAGGTATTAGCTAGGGTTCATGTAAACTTAAATCTGTATCAACTTGGTACGTGCATTCTGCTGAAATTGATGCTCTTTACAAAGTAGTTTCCTATAATATATTCTCATTACATGCATAATTTATAGTATTACGGAGTACATGTTTTTGTTGCAAGAATATTGATTGCTTGTTTGTTTAAGGTTTAAAAGTGCATAGTTAGTACATTTTTTGAAGCTTGTATTTATTCAAGTTTCTAATAAGGTGATTAGTATTTTAGTTTGGCTAAATTTTTTAATTTTTTGATTGTGTAAGTACTTCAGTAAGAAAATTTGGATTGGTAACATGGGTCTGGCTGGGACTGTGTGTTTCGCTTGTTTTAAATTAAATGTTTATGTGTTGTAAGCGAAGTAGTACTCATGACTCATGATATTTCTTTAAACATTTGGTTTACTTGTTGATTTGTGTCTATATAATTATGTACCTGGTATTCTAGCTAGTTTGATAGCTAAAATATTTATCTTTAATGAACTTTGCCACTACAGGAGCCAAGTAGCCAATATGATATTGGTATTCAAAACCTTTGAGAATGTTAATATTGGGTACAATGGGTTGAAATGAATCAAAATGGTTTTAATTATGAATTACATGTATATTTCTTAAATGCTGTTAATATTCATATTTGCAGGTACAATAGCTGCAACTCTGCAAGAAATGTTGAGGAGCACCAAGCCCCAACGTGAGTTAGGAGGTGACACTGTTTGTTTCAGAATTCATATATTATGCTAATAAGTAAGTTGAAATTGACTGTAATTGTTGAAATGAGTTATATTATGTTGAAGCATGTCACAAGGGGTCTGAATGTGTTTCAGTTTAAGACGTGTAAGTACTTACTCCAGTAGATAGAAATTTGGCGTAAGAAATTTGGCATTTGAACCAGCTATTTGCTGTCCAAAATAGGTTGTTTAGGACCTGTTTTTGCTATCACAAATGGTGTGTTTCCTTGTGCTATTTTCTGTCACAAATAGGCGCTTATGCTTGTGCTTATGTCTTAAAGATACCTATGGATCATATAGGGTATATAGCTTTTGCATTAGTAGAATCACATAGAAGTGGTCACCAGTTCAGATTTATAGAGAATACAGCGTGATCTAATCTGAGAGATAGCTATGAATCAAAGCGTGAATTAGAGCTGACTTTTCTGGACTGAACAATATGATTATGTTGTGATTCTACTATGTGTAGCAAATATTAAATTTGATTACACTACATGAATTTGTAAAGCATGGAATTGAGATTGCTGATAGTTATAAGTTTTCCTAAATATGATCTTTGGTTTATCCATGAATTTACCCTGTGCTATGGCAACATATTTATGCTCATATTTAGGCTCAGATATTGTAACATGTCATCAAACGTAGAGAAAAGAGTTTATTTACCAGATTCTTCCGATGGAAGCCGTTGGATTGATATGGACGAAATCTCACATATACGTGGGAGAGTCTCGTCAGCGTATAGAACCAATGGAATATCAAGGCCAGCATCTGGTGCTATTTGCTTTTTCATCATGGAGATGATCTGGTAATTTTTCAAATATAATTAAGGGCAAATTCCCAAATCAGGACAATTATTTTTCGGGTTTATTTATTCAATACAAACCCAACCCCATTTCCCAATTTGGTCAAGTGCGATCGTGCAATCCCATTACCTTTATTACACGTGTCCCAGACAAAACCACCTTACCAATCATTTGCAGCCCACCCCACTAGCACTTGTCCCCCACGTGGCCTTTGACTTAATTTTTGAATGTACGATTTTTGATCGTGCGATCGTGCGAATTTCGGCTGCCCATGTGCAATATTTCTTGGAAAAGACCAAAAATCTTTCCAAAAGATTTTATATTAGTGATTTGACTTGACATCTTTTTTTTAAATATTACTATTTTAATTATTTCTTCTTCAAATCCACACACAGAAAAACATCAACCGGGTCATTTTTTAGCTTCGCACATTTCGATTTGCATAGAAGATTGATGAACCGAGACTGAACTTAAAACACCCATTGAACTCATACTTTGAAATGGTAAGTTTTTCTCTTAATTTTATTTGTTTTTGTTTATTTGTTGTTACCCCATTTGAAATTGTTTATGGAGAAAAACCTTAGGAGACATAGTTGTCGAAATAATGTATGTATTATTCGTATTGTTATATGACAGTTGGAAGCCTACTATTTTAGAGTTGTGTCATATTAAGCTGGTAAACTAGTCCCTTATTAATCAAAGTTTGGTCACATGGGTGTGAGATTGCAGTTTTCCTTTAAACACGTTATCTTTTGAGAGACTAATTCATGGAATTTTAATTCAATGGTCCGGAGAACTTATTGGATTGTTGCGAGCGGAATGAGTGGGGCACACTATAATAAGGCAAAACAATGTGTGGTGAATAACTAAGATGAATGTATAGTGAAAGTCGGATAGGAGGTTGTTGTCTGCAGAAGTTGTATTTGTTTGGAAAAAGAGAGTTAAAAGAAACATAGTGACTTATACATAGATGAAAATGGTTTTGGTATCATAGTTAGCAAAATAATACTTCCCGCGTGGGCATTGTTGAATTAAGGGAATGCTATAGTATTAGTAATTGTTATGTGTGTAATAGGGCGTTTGGATTAGCTTATTTAGCCGTTAGTATCTGTAATGTGATTGCAAATGTTAAGCGCGTTAGTAGGCATAATCTAATTCATATATCCTTTTAACGTAGGTCCTTCTATAGTGTCGGTAGACCCAAAATGGTCTTGTGTTAATGTTTGAAATGATGGGACCTAGAAATGAGTAGGAACGAGTGAGAGGCTAAGTTTCATAAAAAGTGTTAAAGATGAGAGGTAAGTTTTTTATGGAAAAATATGAGGTTTAGAAATGAGTATGAACGAGTGAGAGGCGTAGTACATGCTACTGGTAGGCGTGTAGTAAAAAAACAATTTATGGGTTTTAAATTTTTTTTTAACAAATTATATTTTCATATAATAAAGATTTTTCACCGAGGTTTATTGTTATAAGTGGACAAAACACATTATAAAACAATATTGGTTTATTTCGCACATTCGCACATCTGGGAATTAATTTCAGTTCCACTTTACCTCCAATTTCCCTCCAAAAAATTTCCCGCTTTAATTTACCTCCAAAAAATTTCCCGCTTTAATTTCCATCCATATATTTCCCGCTTATATTTCCCTCCAAAATTTCCCCCCTTATATTTCCCTCCAAGAATATCCCGCTTAAATTTCCCTCCAAAATTTTCCCTCCTAACACATTTTTTTTGTTTATTTATTTATGGAAACAATGTACATTCGCACATCTGAAAATTAAATACATTTTTACTTTTACACCATCCGCACATTTATTACAGTGGTACTTTTAATTAATTTTTAAACAAACACACATTTATTACAATGGTACATTTAATTAAATTCTATAACACTTTTTTTTTTTTTTTTTTAATTTAAGGGTTTTGTAGTAAAAAGTTATATAATAGCCTTAATTGAGCGGTGTTGCCGTACGATTAAGTTTTTTTTAATTTATACAAGAACCAATAGCCTTAATTGACATGTACTTTTAATTAATTGTCGATCCTAAAAGATACAATCCAATTATTAAGTCGCACAGTCGCACAAATGCAACATTAATATTTCCCGCCAAAACTTTCCCACAAAAAACTTCCCTCCATAACTTTCCCGCCCAAATTATTGCGCAAAAAAAAAACATTATTTATACCTAAAGTCATTACATACAATTTAAACAAACAAAAGACACACTATATATGCCTCAACTTTCTACTGAATTCATCGTATTGGGGATACTAACACGGGTGCCACCAAAGGCTGTTGGTCGCTGCAGATGTGTTTGTAAGGCATGGAATGAATTACTCTCAGGAAATGCCTTTGTAAGGGAACATTGTTCTCGCTCGGCAATTCCATCTAATCAGAAAGTTCTCGTAATTGAACACCAAACCTCCTCAATTCATCCAATCAACTTTGAAACCCATGATTAAGAGCCGGGCACTAGCGTCACCATTCCTTTTGATCATCGATCATATGATAATCGATTCAATGTCGTGAAAATTCTATCACATTTGAATGGCTTATTGTGTGTTTGCAATGATTTCACATCCGATTTGTTCCTTTGGAACCCACTCACAACCTCTTTCAAACGCTTACCACCCCCATATTCCAACGACTTCTATAAAGATAAACTTGATGCAGTTGGTCTGTACACTGACACGCATGATGATTTCAAAGTCTTGTATATAAGGCGTAGGAATGCTACGCTTGCGGTCAATGTGTATTCTAAGAGGTACGAATCCTGGAGAAACATACCTCTCACACTACCAGCTGAGTATCTAACCACCCGTTTCTGTTGGTCATCTGGTACTTTATGTGGTGGTAATCTTTATTTCACTATTAGCGAGTCAGTTGTTGGAGGTATCAATTTCATGATATCTTTTGATGTAAATACAGAGCAATTTCAGATGATGAACATTCCACCGATTCCTAACCATGGAATCGTTTATATTCTTTTAGTGGACGCACAAGATGATCTAGTGATGTTTGCTGCCACTGGATTTCGTGAGATGACAATTGACATGTTGACCCTTCAACAATGTACATGGTACCACATCCACTCATTTCCTCCAATATCACTCGATACATGGTGCTCGATAACACATTATGTGACAAACGGAAATAAGTGGTTTGTGATGGCAAAATTTTAGAAGATTTTTGAAATCGATACTGGTTTGATGTGGTTTGGCCGTTTTTATCCCGTTACTTCTTTTCTGTGTTCAAGTGGTGCGTTGTTTACGGAGACCCTTGTTTCACCTAGTATCTAGGATATCTAATGTTTTAATGGAACTCAAGATAAAGCTAGAATGGTATAAGACTCCTCAAAAGAAAACAACTCAATCAGCTGGACCTTGCGACGAGATGGGCAATCTTAGTTTGAAGTAATTCCGCTATTAAGTTTATGATTTTTAATTATCTATGTTTTTATGAAATTTAGTATGTTTAGACTATATTAGGTTTTTACTTCAATTTCGTATGTTTACGTTGTATTAGTAGACTTTATAAGTTTTATTAAAGTTGTATTAATAGACTTTCTAAGTTTTATTAAAGTTGTTGTATTTTTACTTAAAGTTTATGTAGTTTAAGGGTTTTATGTTATGGGCCAATTTCGTTTGTTTTTAGCCATTTATTTTGTATTATGAACTATCTTGTTAATGCCATGTTCATTGTTATTTCTTGTACGTGCATATACAACAAAAAATTTGCCTAAACCAACCTACACAAACAAATGACAAATAGACGTACTACATTCATATACATACATTAATTGTTTACAAAAGATGTAGGCTGGCTACGCAACCTAAACTGCCTACGCAACATAAACTGTTATGCAACCAAAAAAATCTCGGGTTTTAAGGATTGGGCGGAATTAGTTGCTAGTCAACTAACCCAATACTAAAGATACAATCAAAATAAAATACTAGAAATGAAAATAAACTAAATTAACTAAGGTTGTGAGCAATAAGTGGAGAAGTTGTGTTTACTTAGGTTTCACTACTCCCTAGATATCTTTTACACGTTAAATACTTGTTATAGTTGCGTGGATGACGGATTGTATTCCTTAATACCATTCATGGGGTGGCGCACTTAATTCCCCAATCCTATGAGTGCCTACTTCACTCCTATGTTGAGCCGGCTAAGAAGCTCCTAACATTGGATCATTAGAATTTACTCATGCATTAAATACAACCAATAAAACCTAGTGCACGTCAGTTCATGTTTCCTAAGACGTTCAAGCATGTTACCATTTGGAGATCTGCCAGTTTTCTTAAGCCTAACATCGAAATCATTCATCCAATACAACCATAAACAAGTAATCAACACATAATTAACATCTAGGTTTCATTAGATCTAAGCAAACACAAGATAGATCTAGCCTAGCATGATGGAATTAAGACAAGAACAAGATATAGACAACCAACACATAGACATATTGATTGAATAAAAGAATACTTATCTCAATTACACATGGAAGGGTTCAAGGGCTGAGAACCCTTGAAAAACCTGTAAAATTCGTACTAAGTTCGGCCTTAGGGTTTCTCCAAAACTTCTCTCTTTTATGAATGAAAATTAGAAAACTATATATAGGAAATTGAGGCTGACGGCGTCAAGACCAAATTGGTGACGCCGTCATCTCGCCGCCAAAAGAATTCTCGGACTGCCTTGATCTACTTCTGACGCCGTCACGTTATAACTTTTTCCAGGCCGTCACGTATTTTACTCTTGACACTCTACCTTGTAACGCCTTCAATTCGGTATTGAGCCATCATGAAAATTACTCTTGACGCCGTCAGGATTTTCTTTTTGACGCCGTCACCTACTGTTCCCAGCAAGGAAAATTAAGACTTTGGCGTTTTCTTCACTTTTATGCTCCAAAAACATCCGAATTGCTTCCTTTTCCAGATTTCTCTCCCAAAGTACCTAAAATCACAAAAGGAACGATTTAGGGCAATATTTGATCAAATAAATTCCAATTCCGGCTTAAATGACCCCTTAAAAGTGGTTCATTTTCGCCTCATCAACGACCTATAATGGGTTTGGTCCCTTGACCAATTTTTCTGTTAGTTTGACCGTTAAGTTGATGTGCACATGGGATGGTAATTTTGTCATTTTACATACTTACTACACAAATTTATTTAAATATTTTTTATTCTCTCTTTTCTTTTTTAACCACCACACTGTAGAAATCGACAACCTACAACCTGATTACTAGTACGGAATGAACCCGATCATTGAAGACAAACACACACCAACAACTTTTGTATCGCCAGAAAAGTAATATTGAGCACAAGGTAATATCCCTAATCGAACCTTGATTAGTTATTGAAAGAATGCGTACAAACCTCTCCCCCCCCCCCCCCTCACATCCTTTTATAGAGATGAGGGGGAAGGTAAAACCGACTCGAATATGGACTCATAGTCGGCTGTTACAATGACACGGGTTGGGCTTGGGACACAAGCCAACCAAACCGACTCCTACTTGACTAAGATAAGTTTAAGCTTAACACTCTAACCCCTAGACTTAGTTATAAGCTAATATGAAGACTAATTACATAACAATTTCCACCTTAGGCTTCATATTAGCCTATACCGACCTTCAACAACTCCAACCAATGTTGTAACTTCCGTCCAGGTACCACCTTCGTCAAAGCATCCACAGCATTGTGTTCAGTACCCACCTTCAGAACTTCAACCGTCTTTACTTCCAAGACCTCTCTGATAAAGTGGTAACGCACATTGATGTGCTTAGTCCTTTCATGAAAAACATGATTCCGCGATAAGTGAATCGCGCCCTGATTATCACAATTAACTGCCACAGTGTTAAGCTCCACACCCAACTCTTCCAAGCGTCCCCTTAGCCAAATAGCTTCCTTCACAGCCTCCGTAAGAGCCATATACTCTGCCTCTGTAGTTGAAAGAGCCACCACGTGTTGTAGTGTTGCCTTCCAGCTTACAACACATCCCTGTACTAAAAACGCGTAACCTGTGATTGACCTGCCTTTATCTGGATCCTTTGCGTAGTCTGAATCAACAAAACCTGTTACGTCCACATGGTTGCTACGATCTATCCCATACACCAAACCTACGTTTGCAGTACCCCGCAAATATTTCAAAATCCACTTCACTGCTTCACAATGCTTTTTACCTGGATTCGCCAAATATGTGCTAACTACAGTTACTGCATACGCTATGTCTGGACTTGTGCATACCATCAAGTACATTAAGCTCCCAACCGCATTTGCATATGGCACCCTACTCATCCTTTCAACATCACAATCCCTAACCGGACAATCCTTCAACGACAGCTTGAAGTGCCCACCCAATGGCATCTTAACCGATTTCCCATTGTCTATTCTATAATTATTTAAAATCTTAGAAACGTACCCTGATTGAAACACCCTCAGAATCTTGCGACTCCGATCCCTGATGATCTCCATACCAAGAATCTTCTTTGCTTCCCCGAGCTCTTTCATGTCAAACTCCTTTTTAAGCAAAGACTTGATAGACCCAATCTCAGCCTTGCTTTTACAAGCAATCAACATATCGTCTACATATAACAGTAGATAGATATACTCACCTGGTGCATAACTCCTGTAATATACGCAGCTGTCGTAACTGCTACACTTGAACCCGTTGCTCAGCATGTACTCATCAAACCTCTTATACCATTGCCTAGGTGACTGCTTCAAACCATAAAGGAAATTCTTTAACAAACATACCTTGTTACCTTGTTCATAACCCGGTGGCTGCCTCATGTAGATCACTTCTTCAAGATTCCCATGTAAAAATGCCGCCTTTACATCAAGCTGCTCTAGCTCATAATCTCTACACGCAGTCAATGCAAGTATAACCCGAATAGATGTGTGTCGAACTACCGGCGAAAATACTTCATTATAGTCAATACCTGCCCTTTGAGTGAATCCACGAGCCACCAACCTCGCCTTGTGCCTAGGCTTTTGAACACCTTCAATCCCTTTCTTTATTTTGAACAGCCATTTGCAGCTCACCAGCTTTTGCCCAGCTGGATGATCCACTAACTTATAGGTCTCATTCTTCTTCAGAGAATCCACATCTTCATCCATTGTAGCTTTCTACTTATATCTATCTTTACAAGTAACTGCCTCCTGGTATGTCAATGGTTCATGAGTGTAATACACCGTAAAATCCCAGGTCATTTATTAATGCTAATTATCAACATTATTCTTAACTAAGCCATTTTTGCGGGCTAATTTGAAATTTTTTACATGAGACACTATTTGTTTGAACACCCGATTGTTTTGAACACCGTTGGTTTAACACCCGATTATGCTTTGTCACCCGATATCACCCGAATGTCACTCTTGGATGTCACCCAATGAGGTTAAACACCGGTAACTCCCACTTGCGACCCGACACCCAAATTGAACACCGAGGAATTATTAATAAATATATAGACTTATATATATATATATATATATATATATATATATATATATATATATATATATATTAACTGTCACGATTATTATTACTATATATATATATATATATATATATATATATATATATATATATACGAGAATATATATATATATATATATATATATATATATATATATATATATATATATATATATATATATATATATACACCGTTTGAATAATTAAGGTTTTCACGAACCGACACCGACACCGATATCGAGACCAATATCACAATTTTACGAACACCGACACCCCTCTATTTTTGGGCCGAGTACACCCGAAGCCCGCACGGTTTCTTTACTCTTATTCCTCTTGGGCCGAAACACTCACAAGCCCACATGTTTTCTTATTTCGTTTGGGCCGAGACTACTCACAAGCCCACCTCCACAAAATCTTTATTTCACTTGGGCTGTACGTTTCTTTCCAAGATGTTTTCTTTTTCCCTGGCGTAGTATACCACACGAAGCAAACATCAACTCCTTTTACATTTGAATTTTACACATGCTTGTTGCTTGGTTCCCTCAAACACGACACAACTTTACCACCCTCTCTTTGTCCATGCTAACACTCGACAATGAGCCACCACCAAAGCCGTCAAACCCACGGTCCATAGCTTTATACGCCAAGAGAATTGTTACCCAAAGGGTCGAATGTCCCATGTTCCCCAACACATAAACCACATGAGCCTAATCTTATTTGTTTAATACCCTACAAACCTAAACTATACATAAACTAATCCAAAGTCAACCCTCTTTTGCCTCCTTCTACCCCAACTCGACTTGACATAAGAGCTATGACAAGGGACATGGTTGCTTACCCTCGAATGACAACAAGAAAACATGTCTCCCATGAGCAAACCCTCAACTACCCATGCCACCCCTATAAAAGCCACATTTAATGACTTTTCCTCACAAACTCACAAACTCTCAACAAAGAAAATCACTACACTCTCTTGTTACTACTATCGAATCTTAGAGGGAGAATGAGGAGGACTTGGGAACGGAAAAAGGAAGTGTTGGGCTATAACAAGTTTAATTAAGGTTTTGGGACGAAGAGGAGCTCACGAATCTAGTTGTTTTCTTGCTCTCACCTCGTACACAAGGACTCTCCACCACCATTTGGTGTTGTAAGTCGTTACTCACCTTTTTCCGTTTCATATGATTGTTTCATGCATACCACGTTACTTATCACTCGACACACACCGTTTTCTAAGTATAAAACTTTTATCACAATTATGACTATATCATCCACGCACCTCGACACCCTTAGGAAAAGGGCTCGCCATTTGTTATTTAGGCGTACTATATACATATTTTCTTCGACACACTAATTCTTTGGCTCACACTTAATCGAACCAACGAAACATGCAAACCCTACACGGTTTTATACCACGAAAACAAGACCAAAACCAAGTCCTAGTCGAACACCATTTTTAAACAAACTATAACCATTTTGGGCCTCGAACCGGGCTAAAAAGTCCAATACATTTTCGTATGAAATTTTCGGATTTGAACAAGGATTTTTGAAATGATAATTAAATTTATAAAAACTAGTTTTTATAAATTTAGAAGGATAAAAGTGATAACTTTTATAAAAACAAAACTTAACTTTTCAAAAACTAAGAATTTGGACTATTTTTGCAAACGTTCCACGTTAAGGGATTAAAGGTGTTAAAATTACAAACTTTCGGACCACTTGTAAAACTGTCGACTTTAATTAAGAACGAGGGGTAGAAACTGTAATTTGGCCAAAGTATAAGTAATAAATTGTAAAAGCTATGCCAAGGACTAAAATGTAATTATTTTTGACCAAAGGGTAAAAAGTGTAACTTTAATAAAGCTAATGGTTAAATATGACAAGGTATTTTATAATTAATTAATTGGTTTAAATTGATTTTATATATATATAAATGTGTATATATTTTGGTAACTTTACAATATATATAACTTTACTAAAAATATTTAATTATAAATATTTTTAAACAACATTACTTTCACAAACGAGTTAATATTTATCGAACACCGGTTCGTGACACGATACAAATAACTACGTGAAGTTATTTTGGAATATATTAAAACACCCGAACGGATATCACCGCACACGAGACATATCACAGGTCATTTACGACACGAATCTAAAACACCGATTACAATATATTTATAGGTCGCAAGTCGGAGGAACTTCATTGCTTATCATAGCAATACACCATCACTTTGAGCACCGTTGTGATTACGCACCTTTCAGGTGAGTTCATGGTCCCACATTTTTAATTGTTTTTAAACCCCGTGGGGAGATACATGCTATAAATCGAACACAAGTATTTTTCTGTATGCTGTTATCACCTGATATTGCCTAAGTTGACACCCGTGCTACAAGTCCCTCATATCACGAACCTTAATCACTTGCGAGTGAGCGCGAATACAGTTGATAGATCTATTGGAATGGCAGCCCACCTCTGTCAAGGTGATCACTTGGCAGGAGGTGTGCTATATTCGAGGTATTATGGAAATTTGGCACATTTCCTGTCACCGAGGGCCCCTTGTCGTTTACATCCGCTGTGGTGTAGATGATTGTTATTATCTTTATGATATGTCAAATCGATGTTAAGGCTTGCGTTTCGTGAGGCTTAGGAGCAATATTACACCCGATTTAGTCAAGACCTGTCTATCTTGGCTTGTTTATTTCAAATGCTTGACTTGTGTTCACACTATTACTATTTAAACTACTATGGATTCACTCAACCTTTGTGTTGACTTTTTAAGCATGTTTATCTTAGGAAATTAGCAAGCATGGCGGCACGGAGCTGGCAAAGGGCATAGGACCTCCCTTTTGATTTCAATAATTATATCATTCTTTACAAACTCATCACCACTTTTGTGAAACAATTAACATTTTGGAAAAATGTTTGTAACTCTGAATATTTGAGTTTTCATGGAATGATATTGACAATCCTTTGAATTGTTTTCTATGAGTATGACTGTGTACTAAACTGTAATGACCCCGATTAGACTTCCGCTACTTAATCAAATTTCGGGGTGTTACAATGAGTATCTTCTTCCTCTGCTGCAGCAAACGCGTAAGCAGCCATATTACTTTCATCTCGAAACCTCAAAGGTTTCGTTCTTGTCCTTGGTTCTCTATCCTGAACCAACTGATAATCTGTGAGATCCAGTGTTTGATCATGATCCTGATCCCCCGCATCTTCATCATCGCCATCTTCCTGGCCATCAATCAGATCTTCCTCAAGCGAATGATTATTTAACCTCTGCAGTTCCACCTCAACCTGTAATTCCTCAACAGACTTATCAGTACCTGCACCAGAATCCTTCAACGTGTCTTTGTACATGACACTTTCATTGAAGACCACGTTCGTGCTAGTGACTATTTTAGGTGATTCATTATCAAGTCTATATAGCCTATACCCCTTCACACCTTTAGGATACCCCAAAAGAATGCATTTTACCGCTCTCGGCTCGAGCTTACCTTGTTTAACGTGTGAATATGCGACACAGCCAAAAATCCTCAACATCCCATAATCACTTGGATGTCCCGACCACATCTCCATAGGTGTCTTTTTCTCAATCGCTGTCGATGGTGACCTATTTATAAGATATGCGGCCGTAC
Organism: Artemisia argyi; assembly: GCA_030686995.1. NCBI lineage: Eukaryota > Viridiplantae > Streptophyta > Magnoliopsida > Asterales > Asteraceae > Artemisia > Artemisia argyi. The sequence goes on along the minus strand of CM060697.1, from coordinate 14,255,973 downwards.
ATGTCGCTTCCGCCCAGAAGGTCTTGGGAAATCCAGACTGAATTAATAAACAGTATACCTTATCCATGAGAGTTCTATTCATCCGTTCTGCTAATCCATTCTGATGCGGCGTCCTGGCAACTGTCAAATGTCTAGCAATCCCACTCTCAGTGCATAGCTGCTCAAATTCCCGGTTATAGAACTCATGACCATTATCTGTCCTTAGCTTCTTAACCGTCCTCCCAGTCTGATTCTCTACTAACTGCATCCACTCTTTGAACTTTCCAAATGCTTCATGTTTGAACCTGATAATATAAACCCATACCCTCCTGGAATAATCATCAACAATAGATAAGAAGTACCTCTTACCTCCCAATGATTCCACCTGAGATGGACCCCATAAGTCTGAATGAACATAGTCTATCACTCCCTAAGTAGTATGCCTTCCTACACCGAAACTGACTCGATGTGACTTTCCCAGAACACAATTCTCACAAAAATTGAGCTTACCTAGACTCTTCTTTCCAAACAGCTCCTGCTTTTCTAGCACCTGAAGTCCCGCCTCACTGATATGTCCCAGTCTTTTATGCCAAACCTGCGCAAGACTGTCTTTTTCTTCAACACTAGTATTAAGCTCACCCGCCACTGCATGGCCATCTAAAGAGTATACGCAATTATCCCTTCGGGTTCCAGATAAAATAACCTTAGAACCATTAATCACCTTGATTTTGCTCGACTGCATTTTTACGGTATAGCCTTCTTTTTCAAGAGTTCCCAGCGATATCAAGTTTCTTTTCAATTCAGGAATATACCTGACATTGTTTAATACAAAACTTGACCCATCTTTCAGTTGTAGCCTGACTTGCCAATACCTCTGATCTTGCACTCCCTGTTGTCACCCAACAGTACCCTGCCCCCATCGCATTCCAGAAAATCAAAAAATATATTTGACCTGGGTGTCATGTGTTATAAACCTCCTGAATCCATAATCCAATCCAATAAGGCTTCTGCACTCATCACCATCATCACCTCAGAACCGTCATAAATCGAACCACTGAAGCTTGACTGATCATCTTTCTTGACAGAACCATTTGACTTCTTGCGATTATTCTTCGGACAGTTTCTCTTCAAGTGCTCCTCAGATTGGAAAATATAGCACTTGAGTCTTCCACCTCAAGACTTCAATCTTGACTTTCCCCTAGACTGATGCGAATTCCTGCGATCAGTTCTTCCCCTCACATATAACCCTTCACCATCATCCCCCTTCGCCTAAGATCTTTCTTTGATTTCCTTTGAATTCAGTGTGGCCATCACATCCTCCAAAGTCAAAGCTTCCCGTCCATAAAGCAAGGTATCCACAAAGTGTTCGTATGATGCTGGTAAAGAAGTGAGTAATAATAAAGCAAGATCTTCATCCTCGAATTTTACCTCAATATTTGCTAAATCAAGAACGATTTTGTTGAACTCATCTATATGCTCGGAAATCGTACGTCCAGCCGGCATGTAGAATGTATACAACTTCTTTTTTAGGTACAACTTATTGGCCAAGGACTTTGTCATGTATAAAGTCTCAAGCTTTGTCCAAACCCCCGCTGCAGTCGTCTCCCCGATAACCTCTCTCAGAACTTTGTTACCTAAACACAAAATCATGGCACTGTGAGCTTTCTTGTTTAGCTCAGCTTTCGCTGTAGCATCCATATTCGCGAGTAAAACCTCCAGAGCTGCATCACATCCATGCTGGATTAATAAAGCACGCATCTTGACTCTCCATAACCCGAAATCACCAGTTCCATCAAATTTCTCGATCTCAAACTTGGCTCCGGTCATTCTTTATCCATTCGTTGATTTGCTAAACCTTGTGATAAACCCTCACAATCACAAAACAACAAAGTCCCTTGTGCAATACCCTTCAAATTATATAAATCCTTATTGAATAATAATAATAATAATAATAATAATAATAATAATAATAATAATAATAATAATAATAATAATAATAATAATAATAATAATAATAATAATAATAATAATAATAATAATAATAATAATATACCTTACTATATTATTATTCAACAACAATAATAATAATATACTCTCCTTATAAGTACTATTATTATGTAAACAATTTGAAGTAACAACTTGAACCTGTTATCTATCTAAACGTTGACCTTTTATCTTTTATAAAAAAAATCTCTTCTTCTTCCTTTGTACGCCGTCAACAAGAGAAACCAGATCCAAAAAACCAATCTTTGTCGATCTAAAAAACCAACAAACCCTTATCTGTCGATCGATCCTCCTACTGCTCCTTCTTGTTGTTCTAAACCGAAACCCTTCTCACGATCGAACCTAGTAACCAGCGAACCCTCGAACCGAGCTCTGATACCACTTGTAGGAATCGACAACCTATAACTTGATTACTAGTACGGAATGAACCCGATCGTTGAAGATAAACACACACCAACAGCTTTTGTATCGACAGAAAAGTAATATTGAGTACAAAGGTAATATCCCTAATCGAACCTTGATTAGTTATTGAAAGAATGCATACAAACCCCTCCCCCCCACCTCCTTTTATAGAGATGAGGGGAAGGTAAAACCGACTCCAATATGGACTCATAGTCGGCTGTTACAATGACACGGGTAGGGCTTGGGACACAAGCCAACCAAACCGACTCCTACTTGACAAAGATAAGTTTAAGCTTAACACTCTAACCCCTAGACTTAGTTATAAGCTAATATGAAGACTAATTACATAACACACACCTACAACCACAAAACACCACCGCTTGCAGCCACCACCTGCAAAGGTTGTAAAAATTGCTAGGCGCTAGTGAGGCGGTCGGGTAGGACCTAGCGATTAATCGGTTAGGCGGGGATTAATCGGATTGGAATTTTTATGCACAAAATTGTAATTTTAAATATTATATTATATTATATGTATGCAATAAACATAATGCATCAAAGTTCAAATATTTCAAGTGTTCAAATATAAACATAATACATAATTCTTCAAAGTTTAAAGTCAAACATAGATATTACTCAATTTGTTAACTATTTTTAAGCGATTTTGTTGACCGAATTTTAAGCAATTTTGTCTGATTAATCGGTTGTTGATCGATTTTTAAGCGATCTTTGACCAAAACGATTAAATAGGTCGATTATGATAAACAAGGAACTTAGTGAGTGATCAGCCATTATGCAGGGATTAATCGGCCGCATGGACCGATTTTTACAACAGAGCCTGCAACCACGAAACGCAGCTACCATCCGACGCCATGATTCGCAAACAACACTTTCTTCAAAATCTCTTTATTGTAAAAGTGAGTTTTGTAATTTCAAAGATATATTTTTTTTTCTTCTAAAGAGATGGTATTTGACTTGGATTATTTGATGTGAATTTTAATTTTAGGGTTTAGAAGTGGACTTTATTGTAAGAAAACATTTTCGAAGTGGAATTTTATTTTGGGTTTTTGGTATTTTTTTTTGGTGTTTTCTAATTCAATACCAGAGTACAAGTAGGCCGATTGGTTTATTTTTTTTTTTTTTATGGTTTTGTGTTGTTTTTTTTTTTTTTTGTTATTGGATAACGGATTTTTTCTTTAAAGATTGATATGGATTATTTATTTATTTATTATTATTATTATTATTATTATTATTATTATTATTATTATTATTATTATTATTATTATTTACAGTTGCTCATGAGAAAAGAAAAAAGAAAAAAATAATAATAAAATAAAATAAAATAAAAACTTTGGAAGTATGAAAAAAAGGAAATACAAGACCTGCTCTTTTGTATGGTGAAAAGGTTAATGGAATACAAAGTTTTTGTTAATGTTTCTGTATGTAGGCTTTAATTAGAATTTAGTACCTTGAATGACATTGTTGCTGTATTGATGATATCTTGTTAGTTGTGTGATTAATATTCTTGAGATAATTTCAAGAAGAAGATTGAAAAAGTAATGGTGTTTTCTAAATATATGGTTTAGATCTTTGTGTATGAGTGGGTTTTGACAGAAACAATGGAGAATGTGATGATTGAAGAAGAAGATGAGGGTATATTTGTCATTTCAACCCACTAAACAAGTAATTCACAGTCAAACTAACAGAAAAATTGGTCAAGGGACCAAACCCGTTATGAGTTGCAACCACAGGGACCAGATCCGTTAAAGAAAAGTAAAAGGACTATATCCATTAAACCCGACAGACCACATGGACCATTTATGAAATTAACTCTAGAATAAAGGTTAATGCCATATGAGATGGGCATTTTGCCAAACCCATGAAACACACAATGTGTGAAAATGACTATAGTATAAAGGCTAGTGCTTGTTACTCATCAATGTAAACCAGGTTAAAACATGATTCTTTTACATGGAAATGCATCACAGCTCGGAATTTGTCAGAATCTATACAATCATGGGTTCCTATGGATGTTAACTATTAACGTTGTATGTAATAAGATCTCATTTATTTTATTAAGACCCAAGTCAAACAACTACATGTTTTGGAAGATTAATTAGTTAGCAAAGAAGTTCAGCTCTAATCCAGACTTTGGACTTAAATGCTAATATAATTTTCCCGACCTCTACCAATAATAAATGATGATCCCAGTTCCTAATGTTGATATTCAATGCTCTACAACAAGATAAAACCGATGTAAAATAAACTGCCAATCAGTCCCAAATGAAACATGTATTGTCATTAGAACATCAAAATGTTAATCATATAAATATTTTTCATCAAGAGGATCAATTACCTCAAAAGAGAAATATGGCAAATTCACAGACACTGCAAAGCAAGTTTACCACTCGTATTTGCAAAGCTAAAAGCTAATCTATTGGAACTTCAAGGGGAAAAAATATATCAATATTTTAAAACAATTTCTCATACCATAAAACCAAAGTTATAGGAGAACGAGTAGTTAGCGAAAACCCAAATGAGTGAGATCCTCCGTAAGTCCATATGTACAACAAATCACTACCTATAAGTCCACAACAACTGCAAAACACTTGAAAATTTACAAAAAGGTATGAAACCTCCAACAAAATACAGTAATATTTTGCAACTATCACCCTAAAACCATTCAATATGTTTCCCACTGAACTTTAGTTTGTCAATCTAACTCATGCTCTGTGTTCTGTTCTTTCAACGCCATAGAATCACCACCTTTGTAAACCAACAACAACTCCTCACCATAATCTCGGTTCTTCAATACATACTTCTCCAAGAACTCAGCTTCCAGCAACCACGTCACATTAGAAAACTTAGGCCGTTTCTTCAATAACTTTTTCTCCATCATAACATTCAAAACATTATACCTCGGAATCACTCTCTCATCCAAACTAAGCATCAAAACAGTCGGCCTACGAACCAACAACTCCTTCTCAAACCCAACCACATTCATAAAAAATTCAATCCCACTTCTCAACTTCCCACCTGATGTCCTAAACAACCCCGACGCCTTTCTAAACATCCCCAAAACCTCACCTTCACTAAACCCAAACAACTCAACTTTCCTCCGAAAACTCTCCTCACTCAAACAACTCAACGTATACAACCCATGAAAAAACATCCTCGAATCAATCCTAAACCTAATCTCCAACAACCTCGACACAAGCTTCCTAACTTCCAATTCCCCCATAAGGCCATAATCAACAACCTAGGCAGCCTAGTCATAACCGTAACCAACTGCGACCCCACAATCCCACATTCCTCAAAAAACACAAAATTCCCCTTCACTCGCTCAGCCGGACACTTAACATCAACCCAATTACACCGAACCAACAACCTAACCCAGTTCACATTTTTACCATTTCCTTGAAAACCCATTAATCTTTTGACAATATCTAAACAGGGCACCAATCTTTTTTCGAAATGGTCCGATAAATAAGTCGGGTTTTTCGATATAAAACTGGTCAACTCTTGGTCAACCAAGCCTAATTTTTTTTAAAAAATGAGTTTTGGCTTAAGGGTATTTTCCACATCAATGAATAGGATTTGAGGGGATTGGTTAACCCATTTTTGGATGATGGAAAATGTGAAATTTTGGGTTTTGAGAAATGTGATGACGTGTTGAGGGTTGATGTTTGGGGTTGAGTATTTGTTGTAGAAAGTGGTGGCACGTGTGAGTGGGAAGTTGAGGGTTTTGGTTAGGTAGGTGATGATGGATTGTTTTGTGTTTGCTTGTTGTGTGAGTGTGTGGATGTGTTTGAATATGGTTGACATTTTTGGGTGTGTTGCAGAAACAGGGTTTAGGGTTTTGATTAGAGGAAAGGGACAGCAGACGTGGAAGCCGGTGGGCCATGGTCCGGATAAAATTTTCTTTCTCAATTTCTTTTCGACCAATCAGCATTACATCATCTTCACATTAGCATCCCATCAGGGCTTTCTTATCGATTTTGGGGGTTCGGTGCGAAATCACAAATGAGGCCCCCATAATCCAAGTCATTCACTCTTTTTGTATGTGGACCAAAGTTTATCTTCTATTTTTTGTATATAACCCGGTTTAACTTTGATAATATTTAACAAACACACTAAAAATTCAAAACGTTTATCTATAAAACTATAAATATTAATAAATGTATACTCAATTGGGGGCCCCTTACAAAGGGGGGCCTGATGCGATTGCACCACTTGCACATGCTAATCGCCGCCATACCATCCCATTCACCATCTTTGTAACCATTGTTTTGAAACCCGGGTTGACCCGGCCTGGTTAATTGGTTCGACAGGTTCTGACAAAAAAAAAGGTCAAAAAAGACCTGCGTTTTTAAAACCAGGTTAACCGGTTAGACCCGCTGGATTTTGAGTGACCCGGGTCAACCTGGTTCTTGAAACCCGGCCGGGTTACGTTTTTTCAAATTTTTTTTAATAAAAACCCGGGTTGACCCGAATGATAATCTCATCGATATTAGGAGAAATGCATTCAAAGTCGAAAACAAGTGATTACCAAATCCGAGTAAAAAAAACTATAGGTTGATAAACATTGCATAAAATTTACTCCCATATGATGTTCGGCGAAGTTAAATTTTGAGCGTGAAAAGTATATGTTAAATGAAAAAAGTGATTAGTGGTTAAATTATTCTAGATAAAAGTGGTAGGATAGTAGCTATAAGTGATTTAAGATCAAATGAGAAGAAAAGTTAACACGAGATAATGAGAAGAAACTATAGATGCATCTCGCTTTAAAATTCTCTATGTTATTTAGAATATGTAACTAAATATTATTGTTATTCTTTTTATTTTAGTTTTTACTGTTTTTCCTTTCATATTTCTATAAAAAAAAAAAAAAAAAAAAAAAAAAAAAAAAAAAAAAAGGAATTTTTGATAGATGGAACATGCTTTTTATCATTTTCACCAAATAAACAAACCAACCAAACCTTGTGAAACAGCAGGAGTGACTCTCTCTACTGGAAATGGCAACCAAGAAGATGATGATAATGTGCCTCTCAAAATCTGCTCTCAACTCTTTCTTCAAATTTAATTTGAGAGGTAATTTCTTATTCACCAACTCTTTCCTTCAAACCCCTTTTTCATATTTCCATTTTGGTTTAGGATTCGGTCCTCTTAACACATTTTTAGCTTCCTTAATTCCCTCTAATTCCTTTTCTTCTTCTTCTTCTTCAAATAATGATGATTATAAACATCATCCTCAATCTATTTATCAAAAAGTAGCCAACTTGGATGATGCTTTCAACCTGTTCGATCAAATGACACAAACACGACCTTTGCCTTCTGTTGTCAAGTTTACTCAACTTTTGCAATCTGTTACCAAAATGAAACATTTTTCTCATTCACTTGACATGTTTAAGCAAATGTGTGCTCTTCGTGTTCCTGTTGATAAGTTTACAATGAGTGTTGCAATCAAGTGTTATTGTCAGTTGTATCGCACCAATGACGGTTTTGCCGTCCTAGGCTATTGTTTTAGGCGATCTATTGTACTCGATGTCTTAATATTTAATGCGCTTCTAGATGGATTGGTCCATGAAGATAGGATTCTTGAGGCTGAGATTTTCTTCAAAAAATTGATTAAAGATAAACTTTGTGAACCCAATGTAGTCACGTACTCCACAATGATTAAAGGGCTTTGTAAAATCGGGAATAACGTTATTGCCATTCAATTGCTTAGGCTAATGGTTGAAAGAGGTTGCAGACCTAATGTTGTTGCATATAGCACCATCATTGACAGTCTTTGCAAAGATAAAATGATTGATGATGCTTTCAAACTCTTCAAAGAAATGGTTTTCCAAAAAGGCATCTCACCCGATGTCATCACTTACAGCTCTTTGATTGATGGCCTTTGTAGTTTAGGTCGTTGGGATGAAGCCTCTAAGATGCTTCAAGAAATGTTAGATGTTGGGATCTCTCCAAATGTGCAAACCTATAATATATTAGTTGATGCATTTTGTAAAGAAGGTAAGGTTAAAGAAGCTCAGAATGTTATTGACATCATGATTAAAAAAGGTAGTGTTCCAGACATAGTGACATACAACACACTTATAGATGGTTACTGTTTGCGTGGTGAAATGAGCAAAGCAAAGACCATTTTTGATTCAATGGTGTTTAGAGGTCTTGTCCCTAATGTTGTTTCATACAATATTTTACTGAATGGGTATTGCAAGAGTTTGAAAATAGATGAGGCTATGGATCTCTTTAATGAAATAACCAGAAAAGGTTTGAAACACAATGTAGTCACTTACAATACCATGATACAAGGATTGTTTCAGGTTGGTCGATGTGGAGATGCACGGAAACTCTTTGATGAGATGCATGGAAAAGGTCAAATGTCGGATCAACTGACTTATGGAATTATTCTAGAGGGTCTTTGTAACAACCATCTGATAGAAGAGGCGTTATCTTTGTTTCATTTAATGGGTGATAGCAAGCTAAATACAGATATTGTTGTGTACAATATCCTGATTGATGGTGCTAGCAAATGTGGGAAGTTTGATATTGCAAGGCTTCTTTTCCAGGATCTAACTGATAAAGGATTGCGTCCTAATGTTCGAACATTTAATGAGATGATTAGTGGGCTGTGTAGGGAAGGTCTGGTGGGTGATGCAAAACACTTGTTTCTTATAATGGAAGCGAGTGGTTGCCCCCCTAATAATGTTACTTACAATGTTCTTCTCCAAGGATACCTGAAGAACCAATACTATGAGGATTTAGAGATTCTTTTACATGAAATGGATGGAAGACGTTACTCACTTGATGCTACGACTTTATCATTGTTCTTAGATCAAATCGCAACAGGTTTGTTAGATAACACTTTACTTGATTTGATTGGTAAGCTTGTGCCTAAGGAGTTGGTGGGTGCGTCCGGTTTTTCTACTTAAATAGTGGTCTGGGTGGAAAACCGAGAAACGGGTCGTGGGTTGAAGTTATATTGTGGGTGGAGAAATGTAGAGTGTACCTACAAAATGTAGGAAAATATGAAATCAGTACTAAATTTCACTTGACTTCTTGTGTTTGGCTATCTGTAATTGCTATTTTAATAAATTCACAACTGTTATGTGTTTGTATTTCTGTAGTCGAAGTGACGTTTCTAATTTTATGGATTCTAGTTGTTGACATCTTCCTTTTACTTCTTGAGACATGTTTTTTCGCACTTGATCGATTTTATTGTGATTTTAAGAGTTTGATATGGACGTGAATATCATAGCACCTTCATAAGTCTTCGTTTGTAAAAGTAGCCATGTATAAGAAATGAAAACTAAATTATTCAAATATTTCTGCACCGGATCTGCTCACAGGATCACCATATTTCTTTTGTTTTTATTTTCACTTTCAACTGTGAGACATGTAGTGCGCAATAGTTTGCAAGAGTCCTGCACAAAAAGAAGTTAAAACTATGGTATTTGAGTTGTATTTCGGCGGTTCATGTGTGCAGAATGACTGCTCGTTTCGGGCCTTGTCGGGGCTGGTTTTGGTCAGCTGAGGGCACCGCAGATAACTGCATCAGTTTCTGTTCCTCACTATGTACATGTACTTTACTGCATATCATATGAGTAAAAATGAATATAATTGAATGCAATACAGGTGTATATGATAATACAACATATTTGAGTGCATATAATTGGTTCAAATGTTTCAGTATGTCAATTCAAATATTTTTGTACATGTACATGATAATTTAGATGATGGCATGAAAAGATTGATTTATATTTTACTAAATGTTTCGAGCTTAAGTTTTGGTTATCGAGTCGACTTCCAACTTGAGAATAATTTTCTTGATTACAACCATACTTTGAAGGAAAATATCGAACACAATGAAACATAACCGTCATGATGTTGTTACATTAGTATTAAAAGCATGGCGTCGATGATGATTGCGAGCAAATTATCTTTAGAAAACATTAAATTTGTTTTTTCATATAATGAGTTTAACATCTTTACGTTTTTAAAGTCTAATTACGTAAATGTTCTTTTATAGTATCATTTTACACATTATAGTTACAACTACAATTAATTTATCAAACATTTTTATAAACCAAAAAGTTACAGCTTGTAGCTCTCAATAAAAGTTATCAAACCAATTTATATATAACAATTTGGAGCTAACTTTTGCCAAACATACATGATGATGAATCTTTCAAAATCAGCCAATTTTAATGTTTTCTCCAAATTTACCGGTAATATCGCAACTAACTCTTTCCTTATTGTTCAAAATGAACTGCTCAAAACCAGCTTTGGCAAATTGTTTGGTTTGATAGGTCTTGAGTTCAAATAATGTTTGGTGCAAATGATCCGGTTTGAGCTTGTGAGGCAATGAGGTCAACTCCACAAATTAGTCAGCAAAAAAATTAAAAAACCACACTTATTAATAAAAACATGGCAACAAAAATCAAATATTAGTCATTTTGTTACCATTTCTACTCATTCTCGTTTTACGCCACTCGAAATAAACATACCATACAACACATTTAAATAAGCCTTTCAATCGGTGGTCACCACCACAATTCACCAAAACGTTTGTACAAGTCGTATCAATGTTTACATGTGGTGTTTGAGGTTTCAAACATGACATCTTATATACTAAAAGCTTAAGTAGCCTTATAAATGTAAGTGGTCATAATAAATGGCTCATGAATTAAAAGTGAAATGTGGATGATTCATGTGTTAGTACATTGATTTAATAGTCATGAATAAGCATAAGTACATAGGAGATGAAGTGTTTAGTGCTATGAATGCATAAATTAAACAAACCAATTAGTGGTTAGTCTTTTTACCTTCCCATCCATGAGTTACAAATATTTTATCAACTATATTATGTGTCAAAAATCACACACAACAAACCACAACTTCCTCCACACCGCGTGCACATTGGGCTACAACTTATTATGATGGTAAAGTAAGCATCATATCATCTTACTTATTTAGCATATTGATTTATATTGTTTCATGTAAATTTCACGTGTGTTTTGTGTGTGTAACAATGTAGGACATAAAGATGGCGCTTAGGAGGTTTGGTAGTAACACCATCTTCTCTAATGGTTTAAGAGATCCTACACATCGTTGTTTTATTAATTAAGTGAAACATGCACGGACATTTTTACTTTGATCGAAAATGCAATATATTGATTAATTGTATTTAAGTTACTAACGATCAACTATATCTAATTGTTTTTTGTAGCACGTCAAGAATCATTAAAGAAAAAGATCGAGAAGTCACAAAAGTTATATCAAGAACAAAACATGCAAAAGGCTAACGAACAACAACGACAAAGACAACAACAACAAGAACAACAACAAAAACAAGAACAACGCCACGGCCATCGGTGAAATGAATACTTAACATTCATATTAATTGTACGTTACAAATTAAACATACAATATTTTACTTCATATAATACTAACAGGCTAATACTATTGATTCGTTAATAAGTAAGTTTCTTGAAAATAATGTGACGAACATTCAATTTTTAATCAATAATTATTACTACACTTTGTTGGTGCATTTTAATATTTGTGCTCTTAATGTAGTTTTTTGTCTTGCGATGTGTTAATATCACTATGAAGATTAATTGATTATCTTAATATGATTTTAGTTTCATTTGTAGAATAACAAACAAATTTTGGCAAAATGAAATTGTTATATTAGTTATTAAGAGTAGAAAAATTATATGTTGAGATTGATGTCTTCAAATATATTTATATATGCAATATGCTACAAATTAAATATACTGACAATATTGGACCTATTTTCGCAACAATAAAAAAAATATTGAAACTTAAATGGTTTTTGTGGATAAAATAAAGTTCGAGTAACTAAGCATAGTAATTTGGAGTTACCGTATTTGATATGATAAACTAAAAGGATAATTCATTGCTACTAGTTAGATCTCAAAATATAGAGAATATCACTTTGTTATCATTTTATATAAGGGTTACATTTATTTTGAAAGAACCGTATGCATTTAACCTCCCTTTGACATTTAGCATGTAACTTATACATATTAAAAAATTACATGTGAAGAGACTCTTTTAAATGTAGCATCTTGAAAAAAGTCTCTTCACATATACTATTTTAATGTCAATAAACTATTTAAATGTGTGTCATGCTTAGAAAAAGTGTGATAACATTACAACTTAGATATATAATGACGAAAATAAGTCAAAGATTACGCTATGAACAAATTATATACAGCCCATGTAATGACGAAAATTAGTGTTGACCAATACACTAATGAACATTTAGATTAAGCCCGTGTGCATCGCACGGGTATGAATGACTCGGTCTAAATATAAAAGTCACCAAACAACTAATTAAACTCATTGATAAACTCATGCAATGCTTACAAAAGTTGTGATACCATCACAACTTACAAACCTAATGACGAAAATAAATACCACACATTACACTATAACCAATTAGATAGAGCACGTGTGCAACGCACGGGTCTAAATGACTAGTTAGTACACCTAATCTTATAGCATAAAATGAGCATTAAATGTTTTTCGTTTATTTCAATATTTTAATGATTTTCCGCGGTTACGATTCTTAATTTTAAATGAAGAGGTAGAGTGTGAGTATATGTTTTGGTTGGTGAAATATATTGGTAAACAAATAGGGGGAGCCCGCTGCGTTGCAACGGATATAAATTTTTAATTGTTTTATGATAATTTTATTCAGTTTATATATATATATATATATATATATATATATATATATATATATATATATATATATATATTATTTGGAATTTCGTGTATTTTATTTATTTATTTATCTTTTTATTTTTTATTTTTTCTTTTTATTTTTATTATTTTTTTTGACATTTGGTGGTTATCTTTTTAAAATGTTATAAAGGATGATTTTTTTTTTTTTTTTTTTTTTTTTTTTTTTTTTTTTTACCTACATTGTAGTTGGGGATAACGTTTTAATGTTACAAAAGGGTTTTCACTTAAAATTTCAGGGGTTCAAGAGAGAAATATTTCAAATGGATGGGATAAAATAAGTTATTAGTAAAATTAAATAAAGGACGTTTTCTTGATTGTCTTTAACAAATCAAAAGCCTGGATATATATTGCCTCTATATTAAAATGTTACAGATAAGAAAATCAATTATCTTTGTCAAACTTGGTGGGCCAAATATTGCGTAAGAGGTCAAGTATCAAAGAAGGCCAAAAATAGCACAGCCAAACAACCTAGCAAAAAAACAATTTTTTATGACTCGTTCTTCAATAGGCGCCTTATAATATACATAGGGAACGAGTGACAGTAACCCGCCACGTTGCGGCGAGGCATTTACAAAAGGTAGTTGTTATATTACTTAAGCTGGGCAATAAAAAATCATGCATGTGTCAACACATAAAAAATCATGCATGTGTCAACACAAAAGGTAGTTGTTGGGTATTCATTTTTTTTTTATGGCTATTCATGTCAAAAAAAAAAAAAAAAAAAAAGGCAGCACCAGCTGCAAGAAAAGTAACGAAGCAACTATGTGTAGCTAATATAAACGCACATTTGAACCAAAGAACGATCATTCGTATACAAGAGATGAGATCAATATAGATCTCATATTTGCCATAGAACCAATGAACCAATCATAGTCATCCATTTTTATTTTCTATATTTTTTTTTAAATAAAATATCTTGCAAATGGCAAATCGTCGTCAAGCTACAAAAAAAAAAAAAAAAAAAAAAAAAAAAAAAAAAAACATCGCGACGAGAATTAAGGGTGCGCTTGGTTCAAAATGGGGAATGGGAAAGGGAAAGGCAAAGGGAATGCAAAGGAATAAAATGAAGATTATCATTATCTTTGATGGTGCTTGGTTTAAGAAAAACACATTAACCTCCAAGGTGGTGGTGGTGGCGACTGGTGGTGGTGGTGGTGGCTAGTAGTGCTGGTGATGGCGGCTGGTGGTGGTGGTGGTGGCTGCTGCTGCTGGTGGTGGTAGTGGTAGCTGCTGGTGGTGGTGGTTACTGGTGGTGGTGGCTAGTGTTGGTGGTGGTGGCTGGTGGTGGTGGTGGTGGCTGTTAATGGTGGTGGTTGGTGGTGGTGGTGGCTGGTGGTGGTGGTGGCTACTGGTGGTGGTGGTGGTGGTGGTGGCTGGTGGTGATGGTGGCTGATGGTGGTGGTGGTGGTGGTGGCTGCTAGTGGTGGGGTGTAGCTAGTGGTAGCTGGTGGTGGTGGCTGGTGGTGATGGCGGCTGGTGGTGGTGGCTGGTGGTGGTGGTGGCTGGTGGTGGTGGTGGTGGTGGTGGTGGCTAGTGGTGGTGGTTACTAATGGTGGTGGCTGGTGGTGGTGGTGGTGGCTACTGCTGGTGGTGGTTGCTGCTGGTGGGTAATCATTACCATACCTCCCAATTTACTGGGTAATGCCCCATTACCCCATACTAAACAATGATTGCATTCCCTAGTCATAAACAAGCATGTTTAATCATTACCTTTCCCATTCCTCACCCCCCATTACCCCCAACCAAGCACCCCTTTAAATCATCTTTCTATAGATATGCATTGTTATATACTTTCGACGAATTTTTTTTTTCGACGAATTTAAAAAAAAAAAAAATTCCGCAAAAAAAAATCATATATGATTTGTAAAAATCATATATGATTCGTAAGAATCATATATGATTTGATTTTAACGAATCATATATGATTTTTTTGGGCGAAAAATTTGAAAAAAAAAAGTTCGTCGAAAGTATATAACAATGCATATCTATAGATTGATAATTTAATTCTTGTCGCGATGGTATTTTTTTGTAGCTTGACGATTTACGGTTTGCGAGATATTTAAGTTTTAATAAAAGGGTGGAAGTTTTTTTTTTGTTTTTTTTTTTTTTTTTTTTTTTAAAGAAATAAATGACTAAAATTGCTTGATGGATTCTATGGTAAAAGTTGAATATATAAAGAGTTTTTGCCTCGTATACAATGTGTACACCTAAAGAGTCACATCACATGCAGCAACATTTTGGTCAAATCCAGCAGGGAAAAAAAAAGGCAGTAGAAAAGCTAACCACTAAAACAACATGCAAGGTAAGCTAGGTACAGCTTCTGAATCGAAAAAATATCACGAAAGCAAAATATATGGCTGTCGTACAAAAAAAAAAAAAAACGTAGCTCAGATCTGGAATACCTATAGTGAAAGTTGGTTGTTAGATTCTGGAAGGAAATCCAGACTATGAGAATACGTAACGTTAAGCGGAGAAGTAGTAGCCAACAATATGGGCCGACATTGAAATGTGGGTTATGGCACTGGGCTTCTTATGGCCTAATGATGGGTTCAACTTTTATTATTATTTTAATCTTCTTGGAACCTGGTCCATTAAGAAATGTAATATAGAGATAATACATACAAAGAAAAATTGAATGTTTTTAAAATTTGAATTTGTTAACATATATTTGTAAAGTAGATGGTGAAAGGTAATCTTAAAAATGATGTTTTATAAAAAGGCTTTTAGATGACAACCAAAAGGTGTTTAGTCTAGCTGTGTTCATATGAAAGGTATGTTTCAAACCAAAAGGCTATGACTGTTTAGCTTGCTAAGTCATAGTGGACTTTTCTATGTTGAGTTGTTGACATCTGCTTTTGTATATATTGATCATGCACCTAATACTTGTAATGAATATTTTACAAAAACGTTCTTTCTGTTTATCGAAAATTAAACTTAGTATTAGTGATATGAAGGCGTAAAGTTGTTGGACGTCATATTTTGTTTTGAAACAATAAGCTCCCAACTACAAAAAGCTTTGTTTGGTAATAGATAGTAGAAGCTTTTAATTTTGCTAACTAGCCCCAAATTAACGCTGGTGACTGGTGAGACAAGCGTTAGAAAATTTTGAAAAGCGTTTTTGGTGGAAAATTACATTTATACCTTTAATTATCAACAAAGTGGCGGTCGTTCTATTCTTTGCATTGCTGTTTCATTTGTCTTTTATATTGTCATGAAATGAGAAATGTCAAATAATGTAGCGTGTTAATAGTTATCAAATCTTCAACAATTTAATTCTTTCAAATGTTTCATTATGTCAATTCAAATATTTTTGTACACGTATATGATAATTTAGATTATAGCATGAAAAGATTGATTTATATTTTACTAAATGTTTCGAGCTCAAGTTTTGTTTATCGAGTCGATTTCCAACTTGAGAATAATTTTCTTGATTACAACCATACTTTGAAGGAAAATATCGAACACAATGAAACATAACCGTCATGATGTTGTTACATTAGTATTAAAAGCATGGCGTCGATGATGACTGCGAGCAAATTATCTTTAAAAAACATTAAATTTGTTTTTTCATATAATGAGTTTAACATCTTTACGTTCTTAAAGTCTAATCACAAAAATGTTCATTTATAGTATCATTTTACACATTATAGTTATAACTACAATTAATTTATCTCATTTTTATAAACCAAAAAGCTACAGCTTGTAACTCCCACAAATTAGTCAGCAAAAAAAATTAAAAACCACACTTATTAAAAAAAACATGGCAACAAAAATCAAATATTAGTCATTTTGTTACCATTTTTACTCACTCTCGTTTTACGTCTAAAAATTTGTCCACCAATCAAGTTGTCCTTGGTTCGAGACATGTGTGAAATTTATTGTGTATGAAGTATTTAAATTAGAAAGAGGACATGAACCAATAGTGGTGAATCGACCATGATGATGAATCGATCAAAATCATTTACTGTAAATGTTTTCTCCAATTTCAAAGGTAATATCTCTTTGTGAACCTGATGTGGTTATGTACTCCACAATGATTAAAGGACTTTGTAAGATCGGGAATAACATTATTGCCATTCAATTGCTTAGGCTAATGGATGAAAGAGGTTTCAGACCTAATGTTGTTGCATATAGCACCATCATTGACGGTCTTTGCAAAGACAAAATGATTGATGATGCTTTCAAACTCTTCAATGAAATGGTTTTCAAAAAAGGCATCTCACTCAATGTCATCACTTACAGCTCTTTAATTGATGGCCTTTGTAGTTTAGGTCGTTGGGATGAGGCTTCTAAGATGCTACAAGAAATGTCGGATATTGGGATCTCTCCAAATGTGCAAACCTTTACTATATTAGTTGATGCATTTTGTAAAGAAGGTAAAGTAGACGATGCAGAGGATGTTATCAACATCATGCTTGATAGAGGTATTGTTCCAGACACAGTGACATACAATGCACTTATAGATGGTTACTGTTTGCGTGGTGAAATGAGCAAAGCAAAGACAATTTTTGATTCAATGGTCTTTAGAGACCTTGTCCCTGATATTTTTACATATAACAGTTTATTGAATAGATATTGCAAGAGTTCGAAGATAGATGAGGCTATGTATATGTTTCATGAAATTGCTAAAAAAGGTCTAGAACCTAATGTAGTTACTTACAACACCATGATACAAGGATTGTTTCAGGTTGGTCGATGTGGAGATGCATGGAAACTCTTTGATGAGATGCATGGAAAAGGTCAAATGTCGGATCAATTGACTTATGGAATTATACTAGAGGGTCTTTGTAACAACCATCAGATAGAAGAGGCATTATCTTTGTTTCATTTAATGGGTGATAGCAAGCTAAATAAAGATATTGTTGTGTACACTATATTGATTGATGGTGATAGCAAATGTGGGAAGTTTGATATTGCAAGGCTTCTTTTCCAAGATCTAACCAAAATGGGTTTGAATCGTGATGTTCAAACATATAATGTGATGATTAGTGGATTGTGCGGGGAAGGTTTTTTCATGGATGCAAAACAGTTGTTTCTTAAAATGGAAGAGAGTGGTTGTCCGCCAGATAAGGTTACTTGCAATGTTCTTCTCCAAGGATATCTAAGGAGTAAATACTTTGATGATGTAGAGATGCTTTTACATGATATGGATGAGAGAGGTTACCTTCTTGATGTTTCAACAATGTATCTGCTAATTGATTCAATAGCAGCTCGATCAGTGGATATAACTATGTTTAAGTTGATTCGTAAGCTTGTACTGAAAGAATTGATGGGCGCTCCCTGTTTTTCTGCTTAGACAACACTAGGTGGATTCGAGTTCTTTTCTTGTAGGAAAAACAAGACTGTACCTGCAAAATGTGGAAGTAGGAACTGGTATTAAATGTCATTTAGGATTCATCTGGTTGGTCATCTGACATTTTAAGTATGTGGTAGTCGAATGATTTTTTTGTACCCTTCCAAAACAAGTGTTTAGTAGACAACATGGAGTAAACTTGCATTTATAAACCTGTTTTCATTTTAAACACCCACCACTTTGGGGCAAATTACAAGATATATACTAGTTGATAGAAACCAATTATAACATCACCAGCAGCACTTATTTACTTTACTTTTGTCCACTATGTTGTAAAATTACAAGTCACGATATGAATAAAAACAACTTTCACTGATTTGGTAATTGTTGCCAATGTTTTCAAGGGTAGTTTTCTCCTATTTAACAAATCTTTTATAAATAGTTAGTATGAACTGTTATTAAGGTCTAGTCTATTGATTAACTACGAGTATTAGGTATTTCCTAACTGATGATGTGACCACCTCGGGCTATACATTAAGAGAGTCGTCGAGTCAGGAATGCTAAATGAACTTAATCGAACATGACAATTTGACAAGTCCTTTTGAAACAGGCTTAAGGGTGTTTTGAACGAGGCTTTAGGGGCTTATTTGAGCTTAAGCTGCTAAAATAAGCTTGTTTATAAAATAGCTTTGTTTGTCACACAGGCTTATAGAACATTTTATAAGCCATAAGTCTCCATCAGGACAAGTCAATTAAAACGGGGTTATGTGGGCTTATAATTAGTTAAATTACTTAGATACCTTTCAAAAAATTAAAAATTAAATCTTTTAATAAATTAATACAATTGGGGTAATAAAACATTAAATATATGACAGAAATTACCTTTTCGCATGAACAAAGATGGAAAACGACAATCAATTCTTGGTATTTAATGCGGGGGACAAATAGGTTCGTCAAATTATTTATTTATTTATTTTTATCTTGAAAGAGGTGTTCTAGTGAGTGATGTGAGATTTAATATGAAAAAGTTGTGTACTTGAATAATATAAAAGGTACAAGTTTTTTTTTGGTAAAGTTAGGGAGTGTGGTTCAGTGATGCAAGCATGTATTTGTGGTACGAGGAAAAAGGCGGGATTCCAACCTGGCATATGTTATCACAAGTGAAACCGGGTACCAGTTGGGAGGGTGAGATTTTACCCACAAAAGAAGGAAAAAAAATAAAAATAAATAAAACTCAAAAGCAAATTTTTTTGTTTAATACCCTAAAAAACAAATGATGGCAAATATGATATATATATATATATATATATATATATATATATATATATATATATATATATATATATATATATATATATATATATATATACTAGCTTCAAGACCCGCCCGATGGGCGGGCTAGCTCTATAATTGCATTTTAATTAATATTAGATGATTAATTTTTGAATTTGACTATCTCAAAAAACCATAACAAATACGTAATGAATTACACAATTACATAAGCATGCCTATAAACCTTAGATTCACTTCTTTCAACCAATCCATTATAATCAAGGCCATGAATCCGCTAGACATATGTAATAAGTGTATCAGTTAACACAACACCCTACAGACCTATGACTAAAGTCAAAGCATGTATAATCACAACTGGCATGAGCACCAACAGGAAGAATCATAAACTCATGCATTGCAAGCTTGTTACATACGTGTGAACCTCAATTGATCAAATTAAATGCAGGTACACGTAGCACCAAGGTCTAAGAATAACTGAACGGGATCAAATTTTAGGTTGTGACCTACCTAATCTATCATTGACAAGTTTTAAGGGTGTGTGTATTCTTCGTAAACCATCAAGAATAACGGTAAATATGTTAAAACACAAAAATTGCACTATTAACATTTGGCTTTAGTCATTAGAATAAATTAGGCTACACAAATTTAGGTAAGAAATATTATGAATAAAAATTTATTAACTAACATGTTTATCTCTGTAAATAAAAATGTTAAAAAATGCCACCGGTGGTCATTTTTGTGGCCCATACACTTCCAAACAATCTCCACGTCTCAAACTTTTATTAGCTTCAAAAACCCAAATATCTTCCGCTTTAATGTATCTGCACATATAAAAAACTTGTTTTACAACCTTAGTCCATTTTCACTACATCATTTTCCACCATAGTGATCTATTTCTAAAATCCGCCATGTTAAAACACGTAAAATAGCATAACCTAAGATCGGAATTACCATCCAAATATCCAGAGCGGCCAAAAAGAATTTAGGGAAATCACATAATCTCCATTGAGAAAATGTGACCATTATGAAGTCTGAACCACTTCGGAGCTAAGCACTTATAATAGTTCCCCTTTTAACATGTTCTGTGGTTATTGCCACAATATCGAGAAAAACAAATCCAAGCCATAATCAGCTAGCCTGTATGAAAAAAGATTTTGATTGTGCAACTATACATAACTGGGCCGGAAATTGGAGACTATAGGGGGAACCAAAACCGGGCCATAACATGGGGCTATTAATTTAAGTGCATTCTCTTGCCTAAAGTGTCGTGTTATGAGGGCAACGACAACCGACCTATGAAGAATGACAGTTTGGTCCGGGTCTTAATGCGTGTGAAACATAAAAGAAGCCATAAAGGTTCAATGAAAATTTTATCTACCTTTCAAGGTCAAAGTAATTATGAAATTAAAGATAACTAACATGGAAGCAATATAAATCAAATCATTTTTGAGAAACTGCACATTAATATGAATGGGCAAGGTTTTTATGTACCTTTCTAAGAACTCTTGTGCATAAACAAATACATCAGCAACCAAACACCCCTTTAGTCGCCAACCACCAAACACCCCTTTAGACAGCAGCACCCAATCATCCTTTTAGATAGCAGCAACTAAATACATGTGTAGACAGCAACAACCAAACACCCTTTTAGACATCAGCGGTAAAAAATCCTTAGACAACAACAACCAGTCAAAACCTTTAGACAGAAGCAACTAAACACACCTTTAGATAGCAGCAACCAAATACCCCTTTAGACAAAAACCAAACATATTTCATATATAATCTGTCATCTTGTAATACGAAATTGCCTGTCAACACTTAAACCACCACACCTAAGTATTCAACGTAGGTCAAAAGTTGATGTGGATAATAACTTTGCTTTTACCTTAAATAATCAGTTCTATTGGCAGTTACATGAAATTATAATTTGATCCTTGAATAATAAAATAAACATGAGAATAATTTATTTGTAGTGTTAAATAGAGGAATCCATTGCAAGCTTTGTTCTACTACTGATGCCTTGGGAATACTGTATATCAATGATGCGAAGTTTACCGGATTGAAAACAAAAAAAGTAGAATATATACAATATAATATAAAAGTATTTAGTCCTCTTATTTTGGTCAGACGCATGATAAACACATTTAGAACTTTGCACAAAAAAAAGAACTTGTTCAGACCTATGTGATTGTAGAGAATGGACATGCTATTTCTTAATTCAAATAACATAGGTACTTTGTGAAATAAAAAGCAAATTAGAAAATTACATGTCCCAGTTTAGGAACTTTCGAACACGATATAGGCCTCCACAGTCCCATGGTTCATCAATTATTATACTCTTGGATGGTATACTATCTTTGCTATGGCCTGCTACATGTTTATGACATGCATTTAACTAAAAGAAAGTGCTCCTTATATAAAAAAATAAAATAAACATAAATAAATAAATAAATAAAATAAAAATTGGATGATTTGATAGGCATACCATATTATCATTTTTGTTCTCTTCTAGATACCACTGTTCAAGCAACATAAGACAGATTTTAATAATACATTGGCTAAGAAGCAGCCTAATTTTGCCACATTTACGTAACAAGAAGATTACAAAGCATTGGTCACCACAGTTAGATAAAACAGCATAACCGAAGCAAAATTTTGATTAGAACAATCATGTCATGTACATGTAACTATATAAAGGGAAAGAAGATGTGTTTCCATTACAACAGATCATATCAAACATATCATGGGGGTGTTTGGGATGCTGGTCTTCAAGTGCTTATTTGCTTAAATATAAGCAAGTACCAAGCTGGTTATTTTAGTTGCTTATTTTAATGAAAAATAATTCATTAAGTAGTTATTGGACGACCACCAAAAATAGGGAGTGGAGTTAGAATCAGTTATAAACGAAGATGACTTACAGAAAATGTCGTATCTGAAAGTAGTGGTTTTGGAAGAGCTGAGGAGACACCCACCTCGCCATTTCTAATGGGTGAGTGAAATGAATAACGTTCAAACGGCCCTAAAAGACTTTTCTGTTCCAACAAACCCTGAAACAGGTTATGTCCAAACAGCCCATATTGCACACTAAACCTATTTATGGCAAACGCCATACAAAAAAGAAATGGTTTTTACCCATTACACTACTTCAATATAAGCATTGTGCTTCTATCTATACTAAACTTTTTTGTATGATAATTCTTTACATCGTATTTTCAGCAATAGAAAAATTGTGTTGCTTTGATATATGTAAGAGAAAATTATCACCTCATGCAACCACGTTGTAGAGTCTCAGATTTTTTTCAAATTATATTAGAAATGTACATCCATGTCCTATTGAAAATCTACTTAAACTTGATTTTTCTATAAGGTAGTGGTATGCTTATGATTCAAAAGTCGATTAAGAAAACAAATCTATAAACAAATAGCTACCAAAATTGGTTACTCCAAGCTTTGCGTTGTGGTCTCCTTCAGCCTCGACACACGATCGCCGACCAATAGCAACAATTGAAAGAGTTACAATCGCATTTTCCTGAAATCATAGATTAATTTATGTTAAGGACATAAGTGATATAATAAGTCTGGGGGCTTGTGTAAACTTTCAATGTTGTACTATGCACACATATAAATATATAATCATTAAAAAACCATATGTGAGTTGTAGATATCCTTGTATATTTTAACAGGTCTAACTTTCTGGCTTTTTTATTACCTTTTTGACCCATTATGTATCAAACATTTTCTGACTTGACCCATTAATATATAAACCAATGGTTGCTACTACTGCAGTGCATACAAACAAAGGTGTTAAAAGTAGCATACCTCACCTGATATTTTAGATCTAGATGTGATAGCTTCCAAATTTAACATACTTGCGGCTTGGTTCGGTGATTCAAGCCCATCGCCAATTGTGACTCCTGGCTGCCAAAATTCTGAATCATGTATACCTTGCCACCTACCCTATAGAGGCACCAATAGAAATCATATTACGTCATTATATTGTCATCAACAAAGTACAATTATCCATCTGTCATTGTTTCGGTACCACTAACTATCTAATTATATGTATTGGATTATCATATATATACTTTCTAAAAGCACATCCACACACCCCCTAAATCATGTAACAAAACATATACTGAATGAACATTACCAAAGTTTGAAAGGAAACTGTTTTAAAAAATGGCCGTGATCTAACGGCCAAGTAATCATGAACTTTATACTGTGACAATGCTATTTTTACACTTTATCAAATATTACTTTAAATTTTTATATGAAATTGTGTTAAAGACACGCACTTTTCCACCATTCCCATGCATAGATACATTTGGATTGTGGTGTGTCCCATATGCCTCCGAACATCGAACCAATTGCATCCCACAACCTATTAGGTTGCTGTCATAGCACCAGATTGTTAATACTTGAAGTCGCCTTCTTTCATTATACCACCTTGATTGTATCCCTGGCCACCACCACATTTATCATACCCTTTCTTGGTCTCGTTTTCAATAGAAAATCAAAGATTGGTAACATCTTTAATGTTGTGACTGCTGATCTTGCAACAACCTGTCATGCTTCCGTTATTTGTACTTTCAAACCTTCACCTGACGCGTATCAAAGTTAAACAATACGATCTGGAATATGTTTGCAAGTATACATAAATGTTCCTGTATCATATCATACCTACCTTTCTTGCATATTCACATACACTTTTCATACTATCAGGCATAATCCCACTTTCTAATTCACCTTCAAAGCAATGAAAACCAAAAATCAAAAGTTTTGGTGCAGGACCGATTTCACTACAGTAACAGTGTTTTGAACATCATCTTCTATAAATAAACCTATAACACTCAAAGTACAACTTACCCACCCTATCAAAACATAATAACCATATAAGATTCAAAATCATACTGTGTCATAATTTTTTCCATTGTACACCTAAAATCAAATTGAAAAATTATGACTTTCTAACATCATGATGTCATAATAGAACATATAATTATAACATTATTATTGAATCGCATTAAACGCAGGTCACAATCATATCTTCTATGAACCCTAATCTCATATATGAAAAATGTATGTTAAACAAAGTAGTTTATGAAGATAATAACTCATTCGAGGACTTCATTGAGAACTAATTTAGTATCCATAGTTTTTTTTTTACCAACAGTTAAGTTAAGAGCTCAGCTAGAATATAAAGAGCAATTTTAATCAAAACCAACACTAATAGTTTCTGAACATGTAGATGGATTAAAGATTAATAGAGAAAAAAAATGAGCATTTTATCAAACACATAATGTGCATTAACAAAGTACCATAGAGTTGTTGTTCTTCTTTGTTAAAAATCTCCAATCAATCATATCATAGCGTAACCATTATTATTTCTACATGTATATCCGCTTAATCAATATATACAGAAACATGTTGATTTCATAAATTAAAACAATAGTCAAAATTCATAATTGTATATATAACTAATCCATAAATAATTAATCATTATACAACAAAATTGATTGTCAAACCTAATTGGATTCGGTCATAACAAAAATTAGGAGAATACCTCCGATTGGTAGATGATATAGCCGGATCTGTATGTGTTTATTCGAATCCCTATCAAAAAAAATTCGAAAATAGTTTTGATGGATGTGTCAATGATTTCTCTGTGTGTTTTCAAATTTGTTAAGGAGAATAAAACCACATCTTGATTCATAAATTAAATATATTTGCATCCTAATTTTAGCTCCACTTTTTTCTCCCGTATTTGTTGAAAAAACTTGCAATATAGAAGGTTGCTACACCTGGTTCTTATAAAGACACGTAACAAAATAACCTCAAAAACATATGACAACATGCCTAGGAAAGAATTAAACATGTCATTGCCAAATACTGATTGCAAACGCAAAATAGAATTCATGTGACCTTACTTAACGTCTCATTTTCTTCCGTTATTTTTTTTAAGGGTTTTTAGTTATGATTTAAGTTTCCTTATTTAAAGGGTTTTTAGTTATGATTTTGTTTCAGCCTAATCTTGAATGAATTGGTCAAGCTTTCTATTAGTAGTGAGGTTTCCAGGTGTCATTCTTTTAGAATTTTGGGAGAATTTTTGCCTCTAAAAATAGCAATCACACTTGTTCTATATATAGGTTGAGATATATATATATATATATATATATATATATATATATATATATATATATATATATATATATATATATATATATATATATTGTCACTCCCCGCCACGGCGGAAACGCGCGGGTGTAACTTCATGGATATCATCACAACACCTGGTGTCTATATAGAGAACAACTACATGCACATAATTAGAGCAATGTTCAAACACAAAGTGTTGTAACAATACCCCAAAATAAAATAACCAAAACAAAACATAAATCCAAACATAGAGGATAAATCACTTCCAATGCAACTAAGGTCTCGTCTATCCACATCCTTCTATCTTATCCTTAGAAAGCTCACCTGAAAATGATGCTTAAAACGTCAACATAATGTTGGTGAGATTCATAGGTTTAAGACTCAACACGCAAGGCAACCGAATTTACTGTGATTATAAAATATAGCTGGACAAATAAATTATAGTTATCATATTCCTACATGCATTTGCAAGTTAATATCCACACATAAAGGCAACAACACTCATAAGGCAACCATTGGGTGGAACGTGCCCACCGATCCAAAGTAGTACCCATCAATATGCCATCAATTAGGTCGCATGCGCGAGCAACAGGGTAAGCACCCTCCCAATTGAATCCCAAAAATATATCATCAATTAGGTCGCTATCCCAATTGAATCCCAAAACATTCACACAAGCAAATAATCACACATAGCATACATACAATAACATTATAAGTCCAAGCTATTTAATACCACACACATAATCACAGTAAACCAAAACATTTAAGACAAGCATTATTCCCATCCCAAGTTTAAAACAAAGTAAAAATATGGGACTATGAACTCACCTTAAACTCCGCAGCTCCACAAAACAATACACAATCTATAATACACAAAAATAATCCACATTACACAAGGTCAAGCTAAAAGCTACAACCCATGTAATACACATATGATGGATGTCTAAGACTCATATGACCCACCATGGATCTCCTAGACACCATACTAACCACCACCATAACCTAACACTCACTAAATCCCTTGCACTCTAAAACTCAGAAAACGCAGAATTTTTGAGTACATTCACTCACATAAAATCACGACAAATAAAGCTCAACAACTCACACAAAAAATTTAACATGGTCTCTCATAAGCATAGAAGCTAATCCCAGAAGGCCATGGACCAATAACACACACAAGTACTCACAAGAAATTCAAACTTGACAACTACTCAAATTCGGATCTAAACGCACACCAAAAAGTTTTGATTTTTAATAATTACTTCCACAAGTTTTTATCGCGAATCCTCTTCGTGGTAGTCTAATATAACCTAAAACTTAACTATTTCAGAAGACCAAGTCAAAACACCACTTTTACAACCACATGCCACCCTCAAACTTTTACCCAAAATCTGTCCCGGTTTGACAGCTTTGACACCTTAACAAAGAAAAATCAAAAGACCGACTTCCCGACCTCAAAATTGATCGTGGCTAGACTTTTTGGAAAGCTCTTTCATTATACTACAATTTAGACTTAAAATTCATGACTTAACTTATCACCATCTGTTATATACACTCACATCTTTACAGCCTTATAAATCTGTCCAAAACCCTAACTCAATAACTAGCATGTTTTACGCTCAATTCTCTTCACCAATCATCATAATATCTTTATTAATTGCTCCCAACATGTTTTAATTAATTAAATTACAGAAGTTTACAAACTCTAGATCCATCATAATTAGTATTACATGAATCCATTTAATAATTACACAATTAAGTTAATACAAGTATCGAAAATTATACCTTGTTCTTGATTATTGCACCCAAATTACAAACCCTAATTTTTCTTCTTCTTTTCTCTCTTGGATCGACTCTAATTTGCTGGAAAAACGTTTTAGGGGTGTTTGGTTTGGTATATATATTAATTAGGGATAATCCTTGGGCCTAAGAGTCATATTTGGACTCAAATTGGGTTTCCTTTTTCCCCCTTATCCCTTAAATCCGAATTTTTACATATATAAAATATATATTTTTATTTTTTTATCAAATTAATTTATTACACTCAAAACCTCATAATTTTCATATTTTATGTATTCCCATAACAAAACCTAACATCTTACGCGATAAACCTCAACTTTTACGACAGCCGGAAAATATTCATTTTCAAAATAAAGTTTCCAAAAATAGAATTTCACACTCTTTTTGAAATATAACTCATAAAAACAAATCCCACGTAACTTACTAACGCTCAATTACTTGAACGAAGCCTCGTTACACAAAAACACCAAAACTACGCAAGTCATTTCTACACCACAAAGGTGATCAAAATGACTTTTCCCAAATTCCAAACTTTCCAAATCACAATAAAACCACTTACGCAAAGGGATTTAGTGCTAAAACTCACCCATATCACTCATATATCACTTCAAACACCTAATACACACCAAACAAACGTCAACCGAGTCAAGACTATCAGTCAAACTGACCTGCCAAAACCACGGTTGTTATATATATATATATATATATATATATATATATATATATATATATATATATATATATATATATATATATATATATATATATATATATATATATAATCATTTGCCCAATTATCTTTAGAGAACATTAAATTTGTTTTTTCAAATAATGTTTGGTGCAAATGATCCAGTTTGAGCTTGTGAGGCAATGAGCTCAACTACCACAAATTACTCAGCAAGAAAATTAAAAAACCACACTTATTAAAAAAAACATGGCAACAAAAATCAAATATTAGTCATTTTGTTACCATTTTTACTCATTCTCGTTTTACGTCTAAAAAAATTGTCCACCAATCAAGTTGTTTCGAGACATATGTGAAATTTATTGTGTATGAAGTATTTAAATCAGAAATAGGACATGAACCAATAGTGGTGAATTGACCATGATGATGAATCGCTCAAAATCATTTACTGTAAATGCTTTCTCCAATTTCAAAGGTAATATCTCTTTCCTTAAAACCCCTTTTTCATATTCCCAATTAGGTTTAAGATTCTGTCCTCACAACACATTTTTATCTTCCCAAATTCACTCCAATTCTTCTTCTTTTTCAAATGTTGATGTTAATACTCCATCTAAGTTTCAAAAAGTTGCCAATTTGGATGATGCTCTGAACCTGTTCGATCAAATGTCTCAGAGACGGCCTTTTCCTTCGATTATTAAGTTTAATCAGTTGTTGCAATCCCTTACCAAAATGAAACATTTTTCACATTCACTTGATCTTTTCAAGAAAATGTGTGCCCTTGGTGTTCCTGTTGATAAGTTTACAATGAGTGTTGCCATCAAGTGTTGTTGTCAGTTGTATCGCACCAATGACGCTTTTATAGTCCTAGGCTTTTGTTTTAGGCGGCATATTGTACCAAATGACTTCATACTTAATGCACTTCTAGATGGACTGGTCCATGAAGATAGGATTCTTGAGGCTGAGATGTTTTTCAAGAAATTGATTAAAGATAAACTTTGTGAACCTGATGTAGTCACTTACAGCACCATGATTAAAGGGCTTTGCAAGGTTGGTAATAATGTTATTGCCATTCAATTGCTAAGGCTAATGGATGAAAGAGGTTGCAGACCTAATGTTGTTGCATATAGCACCATCATTGACAGTCTTTGCAAAGACAAAATGATTGATGATGCTTTCAAGCTTTTCAAAGAAATGGTTTTCAAAAAAGGCATCTCACCCAATGTCATTACTTACAGCTCTTTGATTGATGGCCTTTGTAGTTCAGGTCGTTGGGAGGAAGCCTCTAAGATGCTTCAAGAAATGGTGGATGTTGCGATCTCTCCAAATGTGCAAACCTTTAGTATATTAGTTGATGCATTATGTAAAGAAGGTAAAGTAGAAGAAGCTGAGGAAGTTATTGACATCATGATTCAAAAAGGTATTGTTCCAAACATAGTGACATACAATGCACTTATAGATGGTTACAGTTTGCATGGTGAAATGAGCAAAGCAAATACAATTTTTGATTCATTGGTGTTTAGAGGTCTTGTCCCTAATGTTGTTTCATACAATATTTTACTGAATGGGTATTGCAAGAGTTTGAGAATTGATGAGGCGATTATAACGCCCGTGCACGCACGGGGTTTCTTCTAAAATTTCTGTGCACGGGGTTTCTTCTAAAATTTCCGTTATTGAATTTTTCTGTATTTAAAAACAAACAACTTTTTTTTTTCTTATTATTATTATTATTATTATTTTTTATGATTTTTTTTTTGTCTGAATTATTGTTCTTAATTTTCGTTTATGATTATGTTTGATGTGCGTGGCAAGAGTTCATAGATAGTTTTTGCATAGACATCAAGACAGTTTCTTCTAAAATTTCCGTGCACGGGGTTTATTCTAAAATTTCCGTTATTGAATTTTTTTGTATTTAAAAACAAATAACTTTTTTTTTTCTTATTATTATTATTTTTTATGATTTTTTTTTGTCTGAATTATTGTTCTTAATTTTCGCTTATGATTATGTTTGATGTGCATGGCAAGAGTTCATAGATAGTTTTTGCATAGACATCAAGACATGGTTATCTTTATGTACAAACTTTAGCAATCACATGTTGTGTTTGTGTATCGATAATTTAAAAAAATTCATATTTTATTCTTATGCTGGAATATTAATGGTTATGTTACCATGTCACCGATTTAAGTTCAACTATTGTTCATCTGGTGGAACCTTTTTTAATCGTGCGAGTTTTAACGATAATACTTTTATAGATTACTTATCTTAATGTAAATTAATCACAAAACATAACATCGTTTGCAGACTTCTCATCATGGTATCACCAAGCTTTAATGACCACTAATATTTATTTTCCAAGGAACTACTAATGACCATTTCTAGACGCCGCAAAAGTATATTTCCGTTCCACTCATACAGAATGGAGGTTCCTTATCCGACTACAAAAAAAAGAAGGTTTTATTACTTTTCACCGTAAATAAATGCAACATAGTTTCTTTAAAAAATAGAATGTTTTTTGTTATATGCTTACTCCGTAGACAAATTTACCAACAAACTGTACAAAACACTTGTATTCTTTTTATCTTGAAAATCATATAAGGCTATAAGGTCCATAACCTATTAGACAATACTTCATGGTATCAGTATTTCATATGGTTTGCTCTTGTGGTACCATTGATCCACAAACCTGGACCTGCATTAAGGCAAAGTAAATCAGTTCTTTTATGATTCCAGTTTTGACTAAATATTGAACCTTTTTAACACCCTTTTGTTCCTTTGAAGTGCACTATATATGATTATCAAGTTAAAGCTAAAGATCAGTAGGTTTCACTAATAAAATCAAAGCCTGCAATAAAATAAAAGATTTCGTGTCCGTTTAGCCAGTAGCCCGTTTGCACCCGTGGCCCATGCCCGTCTGGCCCACGCGTTTTGCCACCTCTAGCAAGGAGTGAAAGCTGAAGAATAACGGGTTCATCAGTTGCATAAATTCCCCATTACATAATGAACACAAACTTCATATCACATTATGTATTTGCGCCAAGGAATCTTCTACAAAAATGAAGGTTCCAACTCTTTTGGTATGTTTATTAAAGTTACCCAAAATATTAATGTATATTGACGCGTATCATATGGTATATGCAATTATTGAGGAATCTTGATTTGCATCCCTATACGTAAGCTCTGATCCTACACATTCATTTAAACAAAACAGGGCTCTTATTGCAACCAGAAACTTGGAAAAATGGTAATCGAAAACTGCCCCCTAAGAATTTTTTCCATTTTGATGGCATTGAAAAAAAAAATTAGACAAACTTAAATCCATGAACTCAAGATCAAAGGTCATAGTTGAGTTGATAATTTTGTACTTGATAATTTTGGAACAAAAAAAGTTTTTGAGGTTAACCCAAACCATCCCGACCCCTACAAAATTAGATGTTTTGAGTCATTGTTTAAGTGTCCCGTTGGTCATTCATTGAGATATCACCATTTATAACCAATTCTTATTATAGAGCTTATTTTAAAATAATTTATAGCAGCCACCAATGCTACAATCAAACTCATACATGTATATTTACATATAATAAGAATACATAGGAATCATGATTTTGAATTCGAAGACAAAGCAATAAAAGTGGTACCTTTACTGTCTTCACCTCAAAATGCCAATGCATTGTTTAGCATTAACAAAAACATGCTCATCTTCTATTGTTAAGCCTACCAATGTACAAAGCGATTTACATTTATGTAAAAAGGAGGATAGTACTCTTGAGTGACCTATAAGAAGCTGGTCAATAAACAATAACACCCTTCGCAAGTTGTAACTGCTTATTAAACAGTTAAAATAATCAGATAATTAAGTAGCTTGACATAAAATATTCCTAACCCACTTATTCAAAACTGTATATACTCAACCTCCAATGATTTACATACCTAGTAGGTGTTTAGCTAAGCTTATACCATTGTTTGGTTCTACATCACAAACATATAAACATAGGACAAATCAAAAAGCACCACATAAAATCGGAATACAAACGTATACTCATATTAAGAGGATAACATCTAACCTTCTTAATTCCAGTTGATGATCTTTCAACAAACGGTTTACATCAATTGTATCCCCGTTGATGATCTTTCAACAAAGATTCCCAAACAGCCGTCTCGTTTTAACAATGGTTATGAGATGGGAAAACCGAATATGATGATCGAGATTTTTTAAGGTTAAAAATTCAACATACGGAATGAGTTTTTGAGATGGGAAAACCGAATTTAATTTGATATTTTATGGTTTCTTATTTTATGTTTATCCATCTGGTTTTTAACAATAACAAACGAATATGATTTTTTTGAGATTTTTTTATGGTTGAATAAGATCTATGGTTCTATCATTTGTTGGTGATGAGTGATGACTGATGACTATGCCATGTTTTTTTTTGTAAATTACACTTCTCATCCACCACTATAAGAAAATAGCATAGAGCTCCTTGTGTATTTTCACTCTTTTTGTACATGTGAGGTAAAAAACGTTTTTTCAACTTTTTTTAGACAAATTAGGAAATAACTAAGCTTAACTTTAAAAAAATAATAACAATAATCATAAAAATAAAAAAAATTATTACCTAATAAGGAATGATTTGATTTTTTTGAAATGTAAAAGTCCCCACTAGGGGTTTTATTTTATTAGGGAAAAGATACGAGCATAAAGCTTTTATTCTATTCTAGTTTATTATAAAGTACAATATGCTTTCTATAAATTTTATAGCACCCTAGTTTTTTAATTAACATTTTTGGATTATATCTAAAGTTTGTAAAAAAAAATAATAATAAAAAATAGGGTTTTTCTAACATGTGCCCTATGGCACATGTTAAGCACACAAAAAGTACTATGGGACCCACGAAAAAGGACATACAAAAGTACAATTGTCTGTACTTTTGCGTGAGTCCATGAGTACTTTTATGTACTTTTTGTTGTGCTTAACATGTGCCCTAGGGCACATGTTAGAAAAACCCTTAAAAATAAATAAATAAATAAATAAAATTTATATATTGCACAAGGGCCGAAAATAAAACATGAATTACGATCAAGGACCAAGTACGCAAATGGTGATAGTCAAAGGGTTAAAGACGTACAAAAGTATGATGTTTCAAGGATTTGGAATTAATTACATCAACCAAGGTCTCGCGATTTATGTTTTATAAAAACTAGACGAGTACCCGTGCATAGCAACGGGATTTTCTAGCGTCAAACAACTATAGTTGTGATATTGTGCTAAGTGTTACGTGTACTGTTTAAACATAAAACGTGAAAATATCAAAGTATAATTGTAAAAAGTTATAACGTGCGATAATTCAACTCAAACAATAATTCTTAGCATGTATCAAAGAACATATAAAAACATGTATTGAAACTGAAAATAAAACATTACATCAATTATGAGATAAATAACAATGCACGTTAGTCGTCACATACTTATAACCTTTTTTAATTCCACATCTTCCATCGATGTACAACTTTCGTTAAAGCCCAGTTTGCGTCAATCTGTGTATGCATTTTATTTAAAAAAAATTATAAGATTTTAAAACTTACAAAAGTAACAAAATTTTCAAATTTGAACTAATTTATATTATCACCTAACATAAATTTAGGTAGCATAGTTTAATCAATTTAACAAAAAACTTTTATCAACTAACAAAAATTTATGTAGCATACTTTACACATTTTGACATTTTTTTTATTTTTATTTTAACAATCTATACACTAAATATATAGAAATTTACACAAACATACTTTACACGTCTTATATACAATTTGGGGTGTCAGTAGGGTCGGGTTGACCTGACCCGAACCCGAAACCTAGCCCGATAAAGCTTATCGGGTCGGGTTAAATCGGGTTAAAAAATCTTTTCTGGTTGTTTTGACCCGAACCCGATAGCGTTGTCGGGTCGGATTAGGGTCAGATAATAAATATTCTCGGGTTATCGGGTCAACCCGATAAGACCCGATAGTGCACATGTTTATGTATGAATTAAACATCTGAATGTTTATATATGGAATTATGATGAGGCGAAAAATGATCCGTTTTTAGGGGGTCATTTAAGCCCGAATCCGACTTTATTTGATCAAATATTGCCCTAAATCGTTCCTTTTGTAATTTTAGGTGTTTGGAGAGTGAATTCTGGAAAAGAAGCTATTTTGGATGTTTTTGGAGCATAAAAGTGAAGAAAACGGCTAAGTACCAAATTTGCATGCTGAAAATACAAGGTGACGGCGTCAAGACCAACATCTTGACGGCGTCAGACATGAAGAATTAAACTCCGAAGGTGGTGACGGCGTCAGAAGGACTCGTGACGGCGTCAAAGTGGCAAAATTAATATACCGTGGGTGGTGACGGCGTCACATAGGCCGTCATAAGTGGATCAAGGCCGTCCGAGGAAGTATATGGCGGCGAGGTGACGGCGTCAGAAGTTACTCTTGACGCCGTCAGACTGTTTTTCCTATATATAGTTTTCTAGTTTTTTCATTAAAAGAGGAGAAGTTTTGGTGAAACCCTAAAGACGATTTTGGTGCCTCTTTTACAGGTTTTTCAAGGGTTCCAAACCCTTGAGACCTTGTATTGTAATTGAGATAAGTGTACTTTCAATTCAATCAATATGTCTATGTGTTGGTTGTTTATATCTTGTTCTTGTCTCAATTCCATTATGCTAGGCTAGATCTCTCTTGTGTTTGCTTAGATCTAATGAAACCTAGATGTTGATTATGTGTTGATTACTTGTCTATTCTTGTTTTGAATGAATGATTTATATGTTAGGCTTAAGAAAACTGGCAGATCTCCAAATGGTAACATGCTTGAACGTCTTAAGAAACATGAACCGAGGCGTACTAGGTCTTTATTGGTTGTATTTAATGCATGAGCCACTGTTTACAATCCCTATAGTTGTGCTGGGTCATGGTGTAGGAGGAGATAAGAGCTCATAGAGTTGGGGAGTTATGTATGCCACCCCACGAATGGTATTAAGGAATACAATCCGTCATTCATACAAGTGTAACAAGTAATTAACATGTAAAAGATATCTAGGGAGTAGTGAAGTCTAAGTAAA
Source organism: Artemisia argyi (assembly GCA_030686995.1). Lineage (NCBI taxonomy): Eukaryota > Viridiplantae > Streptophyta > Magnoliopsida > Asterales > Asteraceae > Artemisia > Artemisia argyi. Next base: position 14,220,495 of record CM060697.1, on the reverse strand, counting down.
CACAATTTCTCCAACCACTGCTCACAACTTTAGTATAATTTAGTTTAATTTCATTTTTATTATTTTATTTTGATTGCATCTTAGCTTTGGGTTAGTTGAATAGCAACTAATTCCGCCCACTCCTTCAAAACCCGAGATTTTACTTGCTTTCATAAAAATATAAAAATACAAAAATAATCATCTCTCACCACTAGAACTATTAATTACGTTTTTCTAATCCTAGCGACACTATTCCTAAGCTGAACGATCAATCCCCCGGTACTTGTCACTATACTATACTACAACGATCAGGTACACTGCCTGGTGGGGGTTGTAAGCTTCTCGAGATCCCTCGAGAGGTAAATCAAGGTGCGATTCCCACGCATCAAGTTTTTGGCGCCGCAGCCCGAGGAATAGTTATTGTCTAGGTTAGGATTTCTTTTTATTAGGTCTACTTGCTAGATTCCTTTCTAGTAAGATTTTATTTTTATTTTCTAGGTTTTCTTTAGTCTATCTTTTTCTTTGTGTGTTTGTTCGTAATTTCCATTGACTCTTCCGTTCACGATTATGGAGTACGCGAATCCACCATACCACCAACCACAAAGGCCATTCTACCCTATTGACATCTCGAATTTCAAACAATATCGAGATGAACCCATATATGATGCATGGACTCGTTTTAAAATTTTACTTCGAAAATTCCCTCATCATAGTTTCTCTTTAGCATCCCTAACCGAAACCTTTTACTATCGTGTCAGCCGATGTGACCAAATGTGCATTGATGATTTTGCCAATGGGGGCCCTAGGGATTTAAGTGATGAAGAAGCATGGGATACCATAGAAAACTGTGCCCAATATTATTATAGAGTAGACAACCCAACAAACAACATCACAAATCAATCAAAAACAAGTTTGAAGGAGCAAACAGGAAGCTTGTCTGGGGATGATTACTCAGGGATACCTGTGTGGATGTCACCTAAAGCCATAGTACAAAACAAACACATAGGTGACCTTGATGTGATGGAGGATGTAGCCGAACATGATCACATTGATCAAAAAGACCCAGGTTTTATGATCGATGATGAAGAATCTCAAGAAACAGATGATGAATCTTTTGGGCAATTTGTATATAGTAGTCATAATATTGAGGATGATCCTTATGATTCGGATATAGAGGTTGAGATGCCTAAAGAAGCACTTGAGATACTTGGGAAAATGTTAGGGTTAGATTATAATAAAAGACATGTTGAGGATATTGGTGATCCTGACACAAGGAATGATGAAGTAGAAAATCTAAGCCCACCAAGTACCCCACAAGTCCTAGCATCATCTGAGGCACACACACCGCCCGTGACTTATTCGGATGAAGTAGAAGAGACTATAGGAACCCCAATTGAGGTAGAACCCTTGGACCAAACACAACTAGAGGATATAGGTTTGAATACTTATAATGATAACCTTACTCTTAGTTCTAGGGAAGTTCCTAGTTTTGATGAACCGGAGCCTCAACCAAAACCGTTACCTAATCTTCCATCCTTGGATGAAAATTTAGGAATTGAAATAGGTTCCGATCCACCCATCAAACCATATAGTCCGGGTAGTCTTAGGACAAAGGTAGTGGACTCTAAGCCTTGTAGAGAGGAAGCCAATATAGGAGTGGAAAATGACCTTACATGCTTACATCACCCATTCATGATTGATCACAAAACACATTATGGGTTTAAACCGGGTTTATTAGGTCAAGATGGATCCCCAACTAGTAGTCTCTTGAAGATGATAGAAAATGATCCCTTTCTAGGAGAAAATCTTAATCCACCCATTAACCCGATTGAATTTGGTAAGGTTATGATGATAGGAGCACAACCCTTTGAGCATATAATTCATCTACCACTCTTTCCTCACGTGGCATATTTCCACCCTAAGGGTGTGTATCGCTACTTCCACCCGCACTTAATCCTAAGTGTAGGGAAAACCTCCCCTATTTCCGTTAACTAAGGGTAGAGTCAGGCTCGTGACTCGAACAAAAACAAGCGCTTATTGGGAGGCAACCCAAGCTTTATTTATTTATTTGTTTGTTTGTTTGTTTATTTGATTTCATTTGCTTCCATATGCATGCTTTATTTTTATTGTTGGCAGATCATGTTTCTTAATTAAAAAGTGGAAATACTTTATTATGTTGTTTGGCCTAGTCTTAACTTCAACCTAAAGGTATTTTTGCAAAAGATAAGTGTAAGGGGAAACCCCAAATATGTTTTTAAGAAACAAACCGATCATGATTCTCCACAATATTAAATGAACATGTATATTCGTATTTGTTAGAGTCAAATGCTTGTATTGAGTCATAATGAAGTTTTGCAGGATTTTCCAGGAAGTAGGACAAAGTTTTTCCAGAAATTTTCCGGAAACTTAACATAAGAATTTCTGCAGGTCCATTCTGACGGCGTCAGGGCATTGCTCTTGACGGCGTCAGGAGTTAAAATCTGGAAATTTTACCGGTTTTGTTTTTCTAACGGAGTCTTATGGTTTTTGTGAATTATTGAGTTTTATAATCTCCAGGAAATCTGCAAACTTCATTCCACAAGCATTATATCTTACTTTGTTTTCTAGGATTTAGTAACTTATATAGGATGCCGCCGATTTTACGCGAGGTTGCCTTGTCTACTTTTGTCAGGATTTACAGGTTATTTGTGACAAGAAGATGATTTATATTCTGGAAGGGAAGCTTTGATTGTTCGTTTTCTTGGAAGAAGATTTAACCTGGCCAACCTAAAATCCATACCGAGCGAATCAGGGGAGTATTTGATTTCATTCTTTTTACTTTTTAACTTTTACATTCTTTACTTGAACATTGGGGACAATGTTCATCTTAAGTGTAAGGGGAGGGTAAAAAGATGATACCTTACATATGCACTTTCGCTTGAGTTTGTTTTGTTTGATAGTAGATGAGTAATAAAACTACGAGAAATACTTGTTAGTGTAATTTTAGCGCCAAATTTAAAATTTTTTACAACATTTAGGAGTGAAACTTTAGCCATAGCAAGCGTCTCATGGATAGGAGATTGTATGACTAGCACATAACCGTATATTCAGAAAAATTTTCCACCCAAAAATGTGAGGTTCGCCTTTAGATTTGATAGGAAAAGCATTTATTATTGGTGCTTATGAGTGTACCGGTAGCATTTAGATTCTAGAACTTGCGTTAGTGATGCATCCCGAGACCGCTAGTGAGACTACATTCGTGTGGTAGGATTTACTACATGATAAGAGGCATTAGGATCACCCTTGTGTTAAACCCGTATTACAATTACTTGACCATTTAAGTCATATTACTTGGCTAGTTAAGTCAACTAATTTTTCCCACACCCTTAGCGTTGTACTCATTTTTAGTACACGAAACCCCTAGTACACCCCACCGAGCCTATCTTTTCGTTTCTAACTTTAAGCATTTTACTTAAAGGAAGAATTTGTTACACCCCACTTAAATGTACACCCAAATCGCCTTAGCCTTCCGTGTATGCGCTCATTTTTAGTGCATTATTGTTATTTGTTAAACCCTAAGTTAACTTTCTAATTGATTACATGGTTGCTAAGTCGAGTCATATCCTTGTACATATTGTTTTGGGACGATTGGGACTCATGGGTAAGTACTTATTTTATGGAGTAATGGGGAAGAACATCACTTATTACCCCCGTATGTACGTTAATCTTAAAAGTGCTCCAAGTGTTTTGATTTTCTTAATTCGAGTTATTAGATTAGTTAATTGTAAAATATGTAAAGATTCAAGTGTAAGGGGAATACTCAAACCCCTATGATGTATTATTTTGGATGGTAGGGTAAGAGTGTATGAAAAAAAAAAATAGAAAAAGAAAAAAAAATAGAAAAGAGAAAGAGAAAAAACATACGGACTACCATCCCGTTTTCATTCTATGTTTATTTTATATTTTTGTTATTTTTCATTTATTAGCTTAAGTCGAGTCTAGTCTTGGCTTAGCAACGCCATATTGTACATGTAATTAACTAAGATTGTTAACTCGCCACCAGTAAAACTCCCTTTATCCAACAAAACCGTGTAATTCATATCCCTACACCTAACGTTATAACCCTTTAAAAGACCTCTTTGATAGTTTATCCTAGGTGCTTACGCTATGTGGTGGAGGTTTGATCCTTTCCCAAGCCTATGGTAATCTATTTTGCTATGACAGGTAGTGAGAGATATCTTCCATTTCCATAATGTTATATTACTTTATTACACCCGAGAGATGTGAGTATCTAAACACTATTTGTGAGGTGCTTGTGTATGACCTCCGTGCTTGTCTATTGGTCTTTAGTGGAACGATTATTTGTTGTAATTACTTTTATATTAGTGTTAAATGACCCCTAACTTGTCTTTTGAGTAGAATAAAAGCTCATTTGCATGAGGACAAGCAAATCTCAAGTGTAAGGGTATATGATGAGGCGAAAAATGATCCATTTTTAGGGGGTCATTTAAGCCCGAATCCGACTTTATTTGATCAAATATTGCCCTAAATCGTTCCTTTTGTGATTTTAGGTGTTTGGAGGGTGAATTCTGGAAAAGAAGCTATTTTGGACGTTTTTGGAGCATAAAAGTGAAGAAAACGGCTAAGTACCAAATTTGCATGCTGAAAATACAAGGTAACGGCGTCAAGACCAACATCTTGACGGCGTCAGACATGAAGAATTAAACTCCGAAGGTGGTGACGGCGTCAGAAGGACTCGTGACGGCGTCAAAGTGGCAAAATTAATATACCGTGGGTGGTGACGGCGTCACATAGGCCGTCATAAGTGGATCAAGGCCGTCCGAGGAAGTATATGGCGGCGAGGTGACGGCGTCAGAAGTTACTCTTGATGCCGTCAGACTGTTTTTCCTATATATAGTTTTCTAGTTTTTTCATTAAAAGAGGAGAAGTTTTGGTGAAACCCTAAAGACGATTTTGGTGCCTCTTTTACAGGTTTTTCAAGGGTTCCAAACCCTTGAGACCTTGTATTGTAATTGAGATAAGTGTACTTTCAATTCAATCAATATGTCTATGTGTTGGTTGTTTATATCTTGTTCTTGTCTCAATTCCATTATGCTAGGCTAGATCTCTCTTGTGTTTGCTTAGATCTAATGAAACCTAGATGTTGATTATGTGTTGATTACTTGTCTATTCTTGTTTTGAATGAATGATTTATATGTTAGGCTTAAGAAAACTGGCAGATCTCCAAATGGTAACATGCTTGAACGTCTTAAGAAACATGAACCGAGGCGTACTAGGTCTTTATTGGTTGTATTTAATGCATGAGCCACTGTTTACAATCCCTATAGTTGTGCTGGGTCATGGTGTAGGAGGAGATAAGAGCTCATAGAGTTGGGGAGTTATGTATGCCACCCCACGAATAGTATTAAGGAATACAATCCGTCATTCATACAAGTGTAACAAGTAATTAACATGTAAAAGATATCTAGGGAGTAGTGAAGTCTAAGTAAACACAATTTCTCCAACCACTGCTCACAACTTTAGTATAATTTAGTTTAATTTCATTTTTATTATTTTATTTTGATTGCATCTTAGCTTTGGGTTAGTTGAATAGCAACTAATTCCGCTTACTCCTTCAAAACCCGAGATTTTACTTGCTTTCATAAAAATATAAAAATACAAAAATAATCATCTCTCACCTCTAGAACTATTAATTAGGTTTTTCTAATCCTAGCGACACTATTCCTAAGCTGAACGATCAATCCCCCGGTACTTGTCACTATACTATACTACAACGATCAGGTACACTGCCTGGTGGGGGTTGTAAGCTTCTCGAGATCCCTCGAGAGGTAAAGCAAGGTGCGATTCCCACGCATCAAATTATTACTTTGTGGTGATGTTTGTAACTTACATGTACTGTTCTTGAGGTGTACTCTTTATCTTGTTGTTTTGGAACAGTTAGATAAGCGATCGTAGAAAGTATTAAACACGGTTAGTATTGTTGGTTAGTATTGTTGTTTTATTGACATTATACTTACAGGGAGTTATACAGCCTTACATGTATATCTTATATCATGAATATAAGATGTGCAAGATATGATGTCAAGTTTATTTTACAAACTATCAAACAAGTCTTTTAAATCACTGTATTTATTTAAATGTAGAAAAAATGCTAATCATTGTAGTACTTATACTCTCATGCAAATTAAGTACTTAATGTAACTTTGGAAACACTTGATGCTTATTATTGTAATAAGACTGCAGTTGCAAATATGCAATGGAGGTTTGTAGTGTCAACATCTTTAAAACTTATATTAATTAATCTGGTGCATTCATTGACTTTTGTACCCGACAACCTGAATCATCCGACCCGAATCCAACCCGATAACCTGATTCTTAATCGGGTCGGGTTGCGGGTCACTCTAAAAAACTCAAAACCCGATTCAACCCGACCCGATAGCCCCGATTACCTGACCCGAAACACTCCTTAATTTTCACATTCATTCTACCATAATATACCTACAATTTTATTAACAAAACCAACAAAATGATAAAAAGATAACCAACACTATTTACAAAAAAAATTTACACAGCCTCTATCTATACTATCTATAAAGGAAAAATGGTCAAAGTGGAAAAGTGGAAAAGTGAAAAGTCAAGAAATGTGAAATGTTGAAAAAATTTATTAAAAGAAATTATGAAATGTAATTAATACTCTAATTAAAACACCCCATTACTTAAAAGTACAATGATTTATACACATTGTACAACCAATTAAAACAATTAATACAAATCACAAACCGGGTTGACCCGGGACGCTTCAAACCTGACGGGTTGAACCGGTTTAATTTGACCCATTTTCGACCTAACCTAGCAAGCTGACCCGGTTTAAATCGACCAAATTTTCGACCGGAACGGTTCAGCCAGTTGAACCACCCGGGTCGAACCGGGTTTCAGAACATTATGTTTAATTCCCAAATCTTCAAACTTTTATTATTTTTCATTTATAACCAATTAAAAGAATTAATACAAATCACAAACCGGGTAGACCGGGACGCTTCAAACCCGACGGGTTGAACCGGTTTAATCTGACCCATTTTCGACCCAACCTAGCAAGTTGACCCGGTTTAAATCGACCAATTTTTCGACCGGATTTCATAACATTATGTTTAATTCCCAAATCTTCAAACTTTTATTATTTTTCATTTATAACCTATAAACTTTTTTTATCAATAAACTATCTGTCGCTATAAAATCCCGTTGCTATGCACGGGTACTCGTCTAGTTATAACAAATATACCAACAGATTTTAAAATGAACTATACACTGACGCCGGCGGCGAAATATGGATTCCGGCAGAGGCGGCGTTAGCAGCAACACATATGATAATTCCGGCGATGGTACCTATGAACTTGTACGGTACCTATGAACTTGTACGGCTTGGCGGCTCCAGCAAATCCTACAAAAGCTTTTTTTGTTAAAAAAAAAAACTTATACAAACTCAGATCTGTAACGAAAACGTATGGATCTAAAAAAACTTGAAAACTGGAAGTGCTTCGTGTCGGGAGTGCTTATTTCAGCAGCAACTGAGTATTCCGTCAACAGAGGCGGCGGCGGCTGGACTGAAAAAAAGACAAAAAGACAATCGTTATAAAACTCAGGTATAAAAAAAATATAGATACATACAAATAATCCTGTACTTGAAAAACCTTTCTGTTATGGTGGGTTTGAGGCATGGTGGTGGCGGCTGTGACGTAGTGGTGTTGGTGGTCTACGGCTGTAACGTGATGGGTGCAGGGTGGTGTTTTTGGTGTTGGCGGCTGTAACTTGGTGGCGACAGGTTGTGATTGGATTGTGATGTAATTTTGTTGTTGATGGATGAGAACTTTTTATAACAATGGAATTACAAAGTTTGTTTCATAAGTTTCATAAGAATCAATTTTGAGTTGTGTTTTCAAGAGTTGACATAAATATTGTGTATTAATGTCTTACCAAATTATGGTATTAAATTCCATTCTGTATTAGTGCTTGCCGAAATTAGTTTTAAGGTTACAATAGTTTATATTGTGTATTAAGGCCTTCCTAAATTAGTTTTCACCAATCACATGTGCAGGGGCAAAATCGGGATTGACCGAAAGTTCAGTTTTTCACAATTCCACAATTCACCTTTGACCATTTCTCTTTTATAAGTAGTAAAGATAATACAACTATAAATATTTACTTATTTATTTATTCAGTTGCATTTTTTAGAAAAGTTCAATACGAAACAATATTTATCTAAAGAACAAATGGTTAAATATCCACCATTCAATCCTTTTAGATCTGATGGTGTAGATTAATCTTTATTAAAAGATGAAAGGGCTTTTTAGTAATTATCCAATTTCACTTAACATCCACCCTTTCCGCACTCATACACTCACAATTGTTTTTCTCTCTCATCAAAATTCTTATCTTCATCATATCTAAACTCCCAAATTCAATAATAACAACTTCTCAAATTCAAAATTTGCATTATATTAATGTTTCGATCTGTTTTTTAATTGTTAAATTTGTATATGAACACACACAAAAACATGTTCACTGTGTGAAAAGTTTGATTCTGTTATAAACACACACACAAAAACATATTCACTGTGAGAAAAGTTTGATTATGTTATGAGAACACACACACAAAAAACACATTCACTGTGTGAAAAGTTTGATTGATATGTGCAAATTCACATATATAAATGTCAACGTTTATGTTATGATCGCACACATTTACACGTTTAGTGTGTGTATAATGTGTTATTAATTTGATTGATATGTGCAAATTCACATATATAAACGTCAACGTCAGCTTTTATTAGTCCTCCACCAAGTATTGATTGATTTAGGGTTGATTTGCATATTAATTATTTTACTGGTTAGTCATCTTTTATTTACTTCACAAATTTTAACTCAATTAGTGTTTGGTTATATGATCGTTGTGTTTTGATTGCTTTGCTTTTTTAACATCCTGTACTGGAAAATGTTGCCACAACTTGTAAATCTTATGTTATATCAGTTAGCAACTTTTGCAGTAGTTAATGCAAAGTTTTTGTACGATGGTGATTTGTATTGTGATTTTATTCGAGGATATGATATTATTTATTGGGTGGTGTTGAATCCCGTGGGATTTTTTTACGAATCCCGTGGGATTTTTCTGTACGAAAATTTTGAAAAAATAATTCGTTTTTTACGAATCCCGTGGGATTTTTTAATGAATCTCATAAGATTTTTCTGGACGGAAATTTTGAAAAAAAAGTTTGTCATTTTACGAATCTGTGTGATTTTTTTACGAATCCCGTGGGATTTTTTTTAGGAATCCCGTGGGATTTTTCTGGACGAAAATTTTGAAAAATAAGTTCGTCATTTTACGAATCCCATGGGATTTTTCTGGACGAAAATCTTGAAAAAAAAATCGTCTTTTTACGAATCCCGTGGGATTTTCTAGACGGAAATTTTGAAAAAAAAATCGTCTTTTTACGAATCCCATGGGATTTTTTTACGAATCCCGTAGGATTTTTCTGGACGGAAATTTTGAAAAAAAAAATCGTCGAAAGTATATAACAATATATATCTATAGAAAGATGATTTAATTATCGTCGCGATGGTGTATTTTTAGTAGCTTGAAGAATTATCGTTTGCAAAATATGTTGTTTTTTAAAATGACAATCTTGCCCTCCCTTTGTTATTTTTTGGTTTGATCTTAGCTATTAGATGAAATGTGGATGGATGGTTTAGATTAGATTACTTGTTTTTTAAATGATACATGTTTTGAATAGATCTCATCTCATCTGATAATAAGTTACTCTAGTAACCATATCTAAAGCCATAAAAGCTGTATAATCAGTACTTGAACATATTTTTTTTGAAACACATGTATAGAAGATTAAGATAAGATATATAAAGATTAGAGTGACTTCCAACTAAACCCACGTTCATATCTGTACTACTTATAAAGAGTTTAAGACCCTCTCTCTTATTAATTATTTTAAGATTTTCTAAATTAAATTTTAAGTAAATACTACTTATAAAACATAGTTTACAAGTACTTAAAGTACACATAAAACTAAAAAATCACAATTCATCTAATACAATTCATACATTATTAAAAACACCATTCACCCAAAACTACAATCATTTAAGCAAAATGTACATTATAATTAAGCTTCCACCCCTTCATCAAAAAATACACTATTAATACAATTAATAAACTATTAAAAACACCCATTTACAAAAAAAAAATACAACTTTTTAACCAAAATATACAATATAATTAAGCTTCCAAAATATTAAGCTTCCGAAACAAAAATATGAGATCCAACAACCCAAAACAATAATTCGAAATATTCATCGCCGCAAATTTTATTACAGGGTACTCGCCGTCGCATCACGCGGGTACCCTGGTAGTTACTTGGTCAAGGCATATACTCGGTCAACAAGTGCAACCTCTAAATCCCGAGTTAGTCGAATGAACAGTTAGCAAACCGGCATATAACAACTTCCCTTGTACAACTCTCATCATAAGTAACGAAGTAACAACACAAATATATATATATATAACTGATATAACATAAGATTTACAGATGAGATGAGATCTATTCAAAACATGTATCATTTAAAAAACAAGTAATCTAATCTAAACCATCCATCCACATTTCATCTAATAGCTAAGATCAAACCAAAAAATAACAAAGGGAGGGCAAGATTGTCATTTTAAAAAACAACATATTTTGCAAACGATAATTCTTCAAGCTACTAAAAATACACCATCGCGACGATAATTAAATCATCTTTCTATAGATATATATTGTTATATACTTTCGACGATTTTTTTTTTCAAAATTTCCGTCCAGAAAAATCCTACGGGATTCGTAAAAAAATCCCATGGGATTCGTAAAAAGACGATTTTTTTTTCAAAATTTCCGTCTAGAAAATCCCACGGGATTCGTAAAAAGACGATTTTTTTTTCAAGATTTTCGTCCAGAAAAATCCCATGGGATTCGTAAAATGACGAACTTATTTTTCAAAATTTTCGTCCAGAAAAATCCCACGGGATTCCTAAAAAAAATCCCACGGGATTCGTAAAAAAATCACACAGATTCGTAAAATGACAAACTTTTTTTTCAAAATTTCCGTCCAGAAAAATCTTATGAGATTCATTAAAAAATCCCACGGGATTCGTAAAAAACGAATTATTTTTTCAAAATTTTCGTACAGAAAAATCCCACGGGATTCGTAAAAAAATCCCACGGGATTCAACACCACCCAATAAATAATATCATATCCTCGAATAAAATCACAATACAAATCACCATCGTACAAAAACTTTGCATTAACTACTGCAAAAGTTGCTAACTGATATAACTGATATAACATATGTTGTTTTTTAAAATGACAATCTTGCCCTCCCTTTGTTATTTTTTGGTTTGATCTTAGCTATTAGATGAAATGTGGATGGATGGTTTAGATTAGATTACTTGTTTTTTAAATGATACATGTTTTGAATAGATCTCATCTCATCTGATAATAAGTTACTCTAGTAACCATATCTAAAGCCATAAAAGCTGTATAATCAGTACTTGAACATATTTTTTTTGAAACACATGTATAGAAGATTAAGATAAGATATATAAAGATTAGAGTGACTTCCAACTAAACCCACGTTCATATCTGTACTACTTATAAAGAGTTTAAGACCCTCTCTCTTATTAATTATTTTAAGATTTTCTAAATTAAATTTTAAGTAAATACTACTTATAAAACATAGTTTACAAGTACTTAAAGTACACATAAAACTAAAAAATCACAATTCATCTAATACAATTCATACATTATTAAAAACACCATTCACCCAAAACTACAATCATTTAAGCAAAATGTACATTATAATTAAGCTTTCACCCCTTCATCAAAAAATACACTATTAATACAATTAATAAACTATTAAAAACACCCATTTACAAAAAAAAAAATACAACTTTTTAACCAAAATATACAATATAATTAAGCTTCCAAAATATTAAGCTTCCGAAACAAAAATATGAGATCCAACAACCCAAAACAATAATTCGAAATATTCATCGCCGCAAATTTTATTACAGGGTACTCGCCGTCGCATCACGCGGGTACCCTGGTAGTTACTTGGTCAAGGCATATACTCGGTCAACAAGTGCAACCTCTAAATCCCGAGTTAGTCGAATGAACAGTTAGCAAACCGGCATATAACAACTTCCCTTGTACAACTCTCATCATAAGTAACGAAGTAACAACACAAATATATATATATATATATATATATATATATATATATATATATATATATATATATATATATATATATATATATATATATATATATATATATATGTATATAACTGCACCACCAAAATTCGTATGCCAAAAGTTGGGTGTTGGAGATCGACTAGCGTAAGTGTTGATACAAAAGTTGGGCGTTCCTGGTTATGGGCTCTTGCTCTCGTATCAATTCGCTTCTTAGTACTTGTTACCTGCGCGCTAAGAAAATAAACAACACCGTTAGGCTTATCGAGGGATTGTCTCCCCCGATTAGACTCCGGAGTGAGAGTAAGTAATCGATTTTAGGGTTCTCGTTAAGAGTTAGGGTTTTGTATCTCGTACCTTTGAATGAGAGATGTCATTCCTTATATAGGGGCTGAAACCGTGTAGGTTTCTTGTTCCTTACTCTTCGCACTCGTAGTGCTTATCCAGGGTAAGGATATCTATTCCATGAATAAATGATCCTTATCGCATACCCGGTTAAGTTTGGTTGGGCTTTGGGCTTCGTGAGCCCAAGTCATGTTTATTATGGCCCGTTATTCATTGTGATAGCCCACTCGTGGTGGGTTTGGGCCAAGTAATGTTTATCATTTGGGCTCATGGCCCAAATATAGACTATACGTCATCATGTCCCCCCAGTCTAGTGTGCGTGGCTCGTAGCCGCGGATACTAGACTAATATTATCAGCGGTAAGCGTAGCGGGAAAACATTGAAATATTGCCGCCCATTTAAGGTGCAATGCACCTAGTCATAGGTATTTCAAACGTATACCTCGAAAAATGGGGGTGGTGTCCACGTGGCCCTCGTAAGTCGGGAAAAAGTGTATGTACCCGTTCGGTTCCAGCCACACGTTATTGTTAGTGGGATCCACGTGGACATGATCTAGGGTTAATTACCCCCTATATAAGAGTCACCGCCCCATTTTTTACGATCACACAGTAAAACACACACACCATCATTCGCTTTTCTTGAAATCTTTTTGCAAAGAAAACTCTCATTTTCGTAGGTAATTTCTGTGCGTTTTACTCGTTAATAGATACAAATGGTTGCTCAATTAGAGGACTTTCGCACTGCGATGACGATTGAGGACGTCACCGAGTTCTCGTCCGATTATTTTATTCCTTTGGACGTGCGTCCAGAGGCTCCAGACGTAGACGCGTGTATAGCTGATTTCCCCGAAGGGAAAATAGGGCTATACACAAAATTCTTTGAGTACACGAATTACCGCGTACCAATTTCTATCTTTCTGAGCGTCTTGCTCAACCACTATAGCCTCCACATCTCCCAGCTGAACTGTATAGGTGCGGCTAAGGTGTCGAATTTTGAAGTAAACTGCCGTTTACTTGCGATAAAACCTACCATACCCCTCTTCCGCTCATTTTACCACACGACGTGGTCAAATGGGTGGGTATCTTTTGCGAAGCGCCCGGGGGCGCTTCAATGTTATACTGAGAAAGTAGACTCCCTCAGACATTGGAGGGAACATTTTTTCTGGGTTGATGATGTGGTCTTTCCATCGCCCTACGAGTTTTATACTTATAATACATTGCCAAGGGATGGGCGCCCCGCACCCGGTTCCTATAGGCTGATTGATGCGCAGACTCTTGATGCCAACCGCCTGACCATTAACCCTTATCCGGAGGCGTTTTTGCTTCACATGGGGTTGAGTCGCAATTATTACGGCGCTGCGGATGAGGTGCCAACTTTTATTAGTGAGGATAGCCGGGGTGGGTGTTCATCCCTTCTACTTCAAATTCTGTAAGTATTTCTTCGTATACACATCTTTACTTGACTAATCTCTTCTTCGTTGTTGTTTTGTTAATGTGCGCATAGATGGATCTGTTCGCCGTCGTTAAGCTGGATAAACCGAAGCAGGTGACCATAGGTGTGCGCCCCCTGAGAGAGGGTAAGCAGCCAATGCTGGAGGCGACTGAGGGTCGGTTGACCGTGCTGCCGGATATTGCCCCAGAGAATACACCACCGCTCCAGGTGACCCCTGTACAGAGCGTGGCGCCGGAGGAGGTGGTGCAAGAGGAGGAGGTGGCGCGTGCTCAGTCTTCTGACAGCGTAGAGATCCTAAAGCCCGAGGAGGTGCTGAAGGAAGAAGTGGCACAGAACATGAAGCACAAGGGAGAGGCTGGGACCAGTGGTACCAGGAAGAGACGACGCTATATCATTAGTGATGCGGATTCATCTGCGGAGGAGAAGACATCCGCTCCCAGTGCGGATAAAAAGGATGCTGAAGTCTCTCCGTCTTTGTAAGTGTCTGCGTCTTTATTTTTCTCAAATGTTACTTGTCGCGATATTTATTAACTGTTTGTATTTTTTGTAGGGATAATGCTGCGAAGAACGACGGGGTCTTTGTTGACGAGGTTTCCTCTCCGCAGAATGAAAACAGGGAGGGGAAAGCCCAGGTAGGTGAGGCGCAGCCGTTGATAGATGAGCTGGCCGCGACTGCTGCGCGCCAGGCTGAGCTGGTGGCTCAGTTGAGGGAGAAGTATGCTGGGGAGAGCAGCACTCTCGCCCAGAAGGATGAGGAGCTGGCGAGACTTCGCGGGTGTATGCGGAGAAGATCACCCACGAGAAGTTATCGGCCATGGCCGAGGTGGAGAAGGCACGTGGTGAACTGCATCACTATAAGTCCGACCTAACTTGGGCCGTGCGCTTCTTGGAGGAGAAGAAGGTGGAGCACTTTGCTAGCATTGCCAAGTTTAGGGAGGACATGCTGAAGATCATCTAGATGCAGGAAGATAAACTGCGTGGCCTGAGCATTGAGTATGACGAGGAATTATATCCTCATTTGATGTCGACCATTGCTGAGCGCAGGTATTCCTCTTGTACTCTTCTTCTTCCTAATAACTTTGTTTCCATGCTTTTTACTTACACAAATTGTTTTTGTTAATGTAGGTGGTTGATTAGCCATGGGCTGCGCCTGGCAGCTATGGGCGTGATGGAATCCCAAGAGGTATTGAATGCTTTCGGGAAGGTGGTGCACTGTGCGATGGCGCGTGGGAGGTCACAGGCTATGGAGGATCTCCATGAGGCCAAGTTGCTGAAGAAGGACTTGGCGGACCTCCCTGGGTATAGTGCTACTGCTTATGATGAGTTGATGCAGGCTATGGCGGGGTTGAAGGTGCTCGAGCTGCCGCACATTGGGAGGTTGGAGCGCGACCAGGACGACCCCATAGATGTACTTATGGCGGGGTTGACCTTACAGCGCCATCTTGGAGAAAATGGGGAAGGTCAATCAGATTACTATCTGAAACCTGATGTGTCGCAGCTGCAGATTCCTGTGTTCGCACGGCCTCGCGACATCCTCAAACCCTTCGCTCTTGAGAGGGAAATTCCCTTGAAAGAGGTTTTGGAGCGTCACGAGCAGAGGGCTGCTGTGAAGAAGGGCATTAAGGGTAAGGCAGTGATGTGTGGCATTGGCGCTGCACACATCCCCAGGTCGGATGGTGTGCCTGTGAGTGTTCCGACCGTATCTATGCAGGATGCTTTAACTTTGAGGAAGCTGCAGGAGGCGGGGAGTTCTGCTGCCGCGGAGGAGAGCCCTGAGCATCGTCATAGCATATAGGCCTTTTTGTACCTTGCCTTGTAATTTTTGTGAATAAGTTATGAATAAGATACTTTTTTAAGTTCGTGACTTAAGATATACTTACATTGTTTGCCAGAAATTATTTAACCAAGTGTTTTAAGTGCGTGACTTTAAGAGATACTTGCATTGTTTGCGAAGTTTTTGTATTTGACCAAGTGTTTTGGCTCGTTATTTGCTAAGCTTGTACGGTGTACTTAATATATGCACACCCGTCGTGGGATGTGCGTGTGGAACTTACTTCGACGTCTCAAAAGTAAGGCGCTTAGCAAGGATGCGTGATCCAATGTTGATGGGTTTGCAACTCTCTTACTCAACGAGTAAATTAGTAGGTGAACTCATCCTTTATGCCTGCGTGGGTCTTTAATTGGTGCATGCACGCCATGTAGGCAGTAAAAATATAAGATAACAATATTGACATATATTAGTATGTATGCAATAAAGTAAAGTACGCTATCGAGTTAGCTAGAAACCATAACATTTTATTGATACTTGCAAGTTTTTTGAAAAAACAATTCCTAGGAAAGAAAAGAAAAACAAACACTTATTGGGCACCTCGTAGGGTGCAAATGTGTCTGTGTAATGGCCGTAGCCTAAAAGTAGCATCTTTTTAGATTGCAGATGTTCCAAGTGCGCGCTAGGTCGTGACCTTCCATGTCGCGCAGTCTGTATGCGCCGTTGCCAAGCGCATCTGTGACCTTGTAAGGTCCTTCCCATTTTGGTCCGAGCTTGCCTGTGTCTTCTGTGTGGCTCGCGTCATTGGTGCGGTAAACAAAGTCTCCCGGTCTAAATGAAGTGTGTTTGACCTTTGCATCATAATACTTCTTCATTTTTCCCTTAGCCTTTGCTTTGCGTATAGCTGCGCGTTCAAGCCTTTCTTCCAGTAAATCTAAATCTATGCGCCGTTCCTCGTCGTTTGTTGTGACGTTGATCTCTGCTGTGCGTATAGTAGGCATTCCTATCTCAGCTGGTATGACGGCTTCTGTTCCATAGACTAGGGAGAATGGCGTGTCGCCAGTACTGGCTTTGATTGTTGTGCGGTGCACCCATAAGACGTGCGAGAGCTCGTCCACCCACCTTCCTTTATGTCTGTCGAGGCGTGCTTTTATTCCTTCGCCTAGGCTGCGGTTTGCGCGCTCAACTAGGCCATTGGTTTGTGGGTGTTTTACTGAAGCGAAGTGTTGCGTGATGTTCAATTGCGCGCACCAATCTTTGAATGGGTTATCACAGAATTGTTTTTCGTTGTCTGATATGATCTCTCCTGGTAGTCCGAAGCGACAGACAATGTTGTCCCAGACAAAGCGTTTGACTTGGTTTCCCGTGATGCTCACCACCGCTTTCGCTTCAATCCACTTCGTAAAGTAGTCTATGGCTACGATGAGGAACTTTACTCCTCCTGCTGCTACAGGAAATGGTCCTGCGATATCAATGCCCCATTTATAAAATGGTCATGGTGAGGTAATAGGTGTTAGCTCCTGTTGTGGTCGGCGCGGAATTGGCCTATGTATTTGACAATTGCTGCACTTCTTTATCAGATTGCGTGCGTCGCGATGCATAGTTGGCCAATAATACCCTAACCTTAGAGTGCTTGCCACCACAGATCGTGGCCCTGAGTGCATACTACAAGATCCCGCGTGGATTTATCTGAGTACGTAGTCTGCTTGAAGAGGTCCAACACATCTGAGCCAGGGTTGTAAGAAAGAGCGTCGGTAGAGTATGTTGTTTCGTAGTTCAAACCGTTGCGCTGTGCGCCGCACTCTTCGAGCGTCCTTATGATCTTGTGGTAAGATTCCCTTGCTGATGAAGTCGATGATAGGCGTTATCCATGTAGGATCTTGTTCTTCTATCACTGTGGATATCTCCATTTCTAAGATTGACTTGTTTTTTAGGGTTTATACCAATACCTGTTTTGATAGGTGCACAAAGCTTGTGGATGCGATCTTGCTGAGTGCGTCTGCCTTCCGGTTATCTCCTCTAGGCACCTGTTTTATTGTGAACCTGTCAAAGTTTTTGATTAAGGATTTTGTCTTTTCCAGGTATTGGACCATGTGTTCATCCTTGGCTTCATATTCGCCTAGCACGTGGTTAGCGACTAGCCGCGAATCTACGTTTGCTTCTAGGTTACGTACACCCATTTGGATTGCGATGCGTAGTCTGGCTAGCAATGCTTCGTATTCGGCCTCATTCTTTGTGGCTGTGAATTCAAAGTGTAGCGCATAGGTGAATTCCATACCTTCTGGATTTGTAAGAATAAGACCTACGCCTGATCCATCTACACATAAGGACCCATCTGTGAACAGAATCCAGGGTTCCTGTAGATCTGTTTTAGATGCAGATGTCGGGCTGTCGCTATCTGGCTTCTCTACGATGAAATCGGCTAGTACTTGTCCTTTGATTGCAGTGCGCGGTCTATATGAGATGTTGTACTCATTTAACAGTACACTCCACTTCTGTAAGCGTCCTGATGCGTCAGGCTTAGAGATAACTTGTTTAATTGGCTGATCAGTGATTACAGCTATTGGGTGTGCTTGAAAGTATCTGCGCAGCCTTTTGGCTGCGAATACTAGAGCTAAGACCAGCTTTTCCATAGCACTGTAGTTAGTCTCTGTTTTCTTCAGGGCTTTGCTTACAAAGTATATGGGTGTCTGGACGGAATTCCTATCTGTCAATAGCACTGCGCTAACTGCTCCATGAGTTGCTGATAAGTACATGATTAATTCTTCCCCTGGTCGTGGTGCGACAAGTTTGGGAAGAGATGCCAGATGGTGTTTAAGTTGTTGGAAAGCTTCCTCCGCTTCTGTAGTCCAGCGAAAGTCTCCTTTTTTGGTACACTTCGTGAGTGTTTTAAAGAGAGGAAGGGATTTGTCTGCTGACTTAGATAAGAAACGGTTTAGCCCTGCTAACTTTCCATTCAATGACTGGACTTCTTTGAGTGTGCGCGGTGAGGGGAGACCAATAACAGCCTTTGTTTTTTCTGGACAAGGCTTGATTCCATCGGGTTCTATCAAGTATCCAAGGAACATGCCCTCGGTTGCGCCAAAGGTGCACTTCTTGGGATTTAACTTCATGTTTATTCGCCCCAATGTTCTGAATGTCTCCTCGATGTCGCGCACCAATTCATCCTCTGTGTGACTTTTGATGACAAGGTCGTCAACGTAGACCTCCAAGTTGCGGCCTACTTGTTTTTCAAAAGCTGTGTCCACCAGTCGTTGGTATGTCGCGCCTGCGTTCTTCAAGCCAAAAGGCATTTTTGTGGAGCAGTACACTCCTTGACTGGTGTGGAAAGCTGTTTTTTCTTCATCTTCAACTGCCATCTGGATTTGATGATACCCTTTATATGCATCTAGGAAGCATTTGAAAGGGTATCCACACAGGGATTCTACCTTCCAGTCTATCTCTGGCAGTGGATAGCAGTCTTGTGGACATGCTTTGTTGAGATCTGTGAAGTCCACACACATTCTCCAACTGCCATCGCTCTTCTTTACCATAACTGGGTTAGAAAGCCAGTCATGGTAGTATACTTCGCGCATGATGCCTGCGTCTACGAGTTTATGTACTTCTTCCAGAATAGCCTTTGCGCGATCTGGGGCCTGGCCGCGCTTCTTTTGTCGTATTGGAGGATATCCTTGTCGGATTTGTAGTTTATGCTCTGTGATAGAGCGCGGTACTCCAGTCATATGTTTTGGTTCCCATGCAAAGATGTCTAGGTTCTTTTGCAAGAGTGCGCATACGGCTGCTTTACCTTTGTCAGATAAAGATCCCCCTATCGAAACTTGTTGTTCCGGGTAATCGGGATGAATATCGACTTTTAGATTTGGCGTTTTCTCTGTGCGCTGTTCTGGAATAGTCTCTGCTTCGGTTGTTACCGCATTGCATTCTCTTGGTGGTATTGTTGTGTTATAGAGAGTGACAACTCCTCCTTCCACTGGAAACTTAAGCATTCTGTGCGCTGTGGATGGTACAACGCGCATGGATGATATTCCCGGTCTCCCAATGATACCATTGTATGGTGAAGGGGATTTTATTACCATAAAGTTTATCCATGTTGCGGTCGAGTGTTGTTCATCTCCTACGACCACCAACAAGCGTAACTGCCCCATGGGCCAGATCTTTTCTCCTGTGAATCCTGTTAATGATGTTCTTGCTGGTATCAATTGACTTTGGATTTCAGGTCGCAGTCTTTTGAAACAGTGCTCGTACAGGATATCTGCGGATGCTCCTCCGTCAATGTACATGCGGTGGATATCATGTCCTCCCGTATGTATTTCAATGGTTAGAGGCTCCACGACTGCGTTGTCCGCAGCTAGAGTAGGGAAAGATATCTCTTTTTCTGGAGAGAATTTTTGGCTGACTTTTTGCTTTATCTTGCATTGCCATGATTGTATCATGTATATGGTATCAGCTTTCTCCTTGGGGGGCTCTTTCTTACCTCCGCCCCTTTGTTTGTCTTTCCCTTCTTTGATATTTTTTACAAGGTGGTCCATTCTGCCTTCTCTTACTAACTTTTCAATTAGTTGTTTTAGCTGGACGCACTCATTAGTTGTATGGACTTTTTGACCATGGTACTCGCAGTATCCGTTTCCTATGTGCTTTTCTTCTGCAGTGCGCATTGGTGGCGGTTTTGGGAAGTTTGCGCCCTCTGTTACAAATATTTCCCTTGGGGTTATTGTAAGAGGGGTGTATTTGTCATTGTCCCTTCCATTGCGGTAATTCCTGCTGCGGTTGTTATTCTGATCATTGGATTGTCTCCGAGGCTGCTCTTGCTGCCTATAGTTCGAATAACCCTTTTTACTATCCGCAGCGACTGCTTCTCCTTGTATAAAGGATCTAGTACGCTTTGTTAGCTCATCAAAAGTTTGTGGAACTTTGTCGTTTAGCTTTCGGATGAGTTCTGGGTTATTAATCCCATTCATGAACCCTGAAATTTTTAAGATTTCAGGACACGCTTTAACTTGTATGCACTCATCCTTGAAGCGTTCCATGAAAGCGCTGGTTGATTCTCCTTGGCGCTGTTTCACTCTTGCTAGCTCAACGGGATTTTTAGCGCACTTCTTTCTCTAGGTGAAGTTGAGGCGGAATGCTTTTCGTAATTCCTCGAATCCACCGATACTCCTACGTGGGAGTTTGCTAAACCATGTGCGCGCCTTCCCTACTAACGTAGAATTGAACATGTGGCACCACACTGGCTGTGGCCAGTTTTCAATGGTGGCGGCTGATTCGAAAATTTTTAGGTGATCATCCGGATCACCTGTTCCATCATATGTTTTTACATTAGCAGGCATGCGCCTACGTTTGCGATCTGAGTAATCACTGATGCGCCGTGTAAACGCGTCAACTTTCTGGCGACGCCATGGGAGAGACATATCTTCGTTCTCTTCCTCGCGACGCCTTCCTCTTGACTTCCAGTGTCCTGTTTCTCTATCCTCGTTATCATTGGAGTCACTGGAAGAAGGGTAGTCCCTTCTTCGGCGTTTGCGCCGACTTCTTTCAGAGGAAGAGCTTGAGGGATCTCTGCTTGGGGATCTTCTTCTTCCCAGTCTGTCTTGGATCCTCTTACTTCCAGGTTTGGAGGATCCTTGGCTCGGTGAATGTTGAGGTCCCAATCGGTCGTGTACCCCGCGACTACCAAGTCTGGAGTGAACATTAGTGCGCCTCTCGCTGTCTTCCGAGTATTGTGACTCAGATGTCGTACCTAGCCTATCATGGATAGTGGTACGTTCTGCGCGTCTTCTTTGTGGTTGGCGCAGAGGTGATGGTTCGCGTTCAGGACCAAAATTCAATCGAGCCTATAGACCCGTACTTGCCCTTCTTCTGGCTTCTTCCTGCATGAGGGCGGTCAAGGTTTCATAGTTTTGGGATACAAAGTTTCCCAAAGTGAGATTGGGTGCGTCCTCAGCTGTTGCAAGGGTGTCCGTCTCCGTATTCAGTACCTTATCTCGGTTAGGCGCATCTGGTGGTACAGTGTTGTTCACTGCAGGAATGGTTTGATGAGGAGTGGTGAAAAGAGTGCGCTGAAGTTCATCAGCGCTTGGGACCACTGGGATGATTTGGGTAGTCCTTACTGGTAGTTCTACCTCTGGAAGAGGTTGGGTTGTTCCTGCCTCTTGGTGGCCAGGTGCACTGGTTGTCCCAGCAACCTGTCTAGAGATTGGATCTTGTTGATTCCTCCTCTGATGGTCACGTTTTTCCGATTGCGGGGTCCGCTGACCTGAATTCTTATTCTTTGTCATCCTAGTCTTTAGTTCTTAGTAGGGTCCCACGGATGGCGCCACTTGTTGATACAAAAGTTGGGCGTTCCTGGTTATGGGCTCTTGCTCTCGTATCAATTCGCTTCTTAGTACTTGTTACCTGCGCGCTAAGAAAATAAACAACACCGTTAGGCTTATCGAGGGATTGTCTCCCCCGATTAGACTCCGGCGTGAGAGTAAGTAATCAATTTTAGGGTTCTCGTTAAGAGTTAGGGTTTTGTATCTCGTACCTTTGAATGAGAGATGTCATTCCTTATATAGGGGCTGAAACCGTGTAGGTTTCTTGCTCCTTACTCTTCGCACTCGTAGTGCTTATCCAGGGTAAGGATATCTATTCCATGAATAAATGATCCTTATCGCATACCCGGTTAAGTTTGGTTGGGCTTTGGGCTTCGTGAGCCCAAGTCGTGTTTATTATGGCCCGTTATTCATTATGATAGCCCACTCGTGGTGGGTTTGGGCCAAGTAATGTTTATCATTTGGGCTCATGGCCCAAATATAGACTATACGTCATCAGTAAGCCAAGGGTTCACGGCTTATACTATTAGCACCAGGAGTATGAGTTCGGTTCGGGTTTTGGGTTTCGATTGTAGCTCGTTGAATCTGGGTGTTTGTGTTCATACTTGTGTTAATGTTCAGTTCGATCTATCGTTTTGTCTAGAGGTGTATATATATATATATATATATATATATATATATATATATATATATATATATATATATATATATATATATATATATATATATATATATATATATATATATATATATATATATGTGTGTGTGTGTGTGTGTGGAAAACTAGAATGGGGGTTGAATAGTTTACCGATTAAAATCTTTTTAACTTGTTAAGTTAGCTTTGAAACTTTCCGTTTTGATCAAAGATATATACACAAACACAATATATAACATGCAAGTAAATGAAAGAAACGATCAAACCACAACACGAGTATTTATCATGGTTCGGCTACAAGGACTCTTTTTCCTTGCCCTACGTCCACGCCCCGAGTATCCAACTCGAGAGTTACTTTCCCTAGTCAACAAGCTCCATTCACCGGCGGAGAAAACCTTACACGTCGCTTATACTTTTACCGACACAAAGCTAGATGTCGAGTTCTTTACCAAGGGTACAACCACTCCCGTTAGTTCTTTACAAGGGTACAACTACTCCCGATACACTTTGTATTTTGAGGACTAAAATACTAACCGATCACTACTGAAAATACACAATCAAATGAAGTGTAAACTACACAAGTCTACACAATGCTAAGCTAACAAGTCTTGCAACGTTGTGTTGAATACTTGTTACTTTTAGTAAGCTCGTGAATCTCTTTGCTACAAAAAGAAACTTCACATATGAAATGTTAAAAGGTTAGATGAAAGAATGAATGTGTGTGTAAAATATGATGTCAAGTGATGAGCCAAAATTCAACTTGTGGCTCAATATTTATAGCCAAACCTTCTGCAGGTCTGGCGGATCAGGCGGACCCCTCAAAAGGGTTCCGCCCGTGTACCTCCAGGGTACCGCCGGGCTTGCAGTTGGTTTTGCAATAAATCTTGCAAACCAAACCAAGTCACATCTCATTACTCTTGCAAACCAAACAATGTCACATCACATAATATCAAGTCAAACACTAAACTTGCAAGCAACATCTAAGTAAGTCAAACACATTTCTTTCCATAAATGTATAATGACAAAACTTGCCATAAATGTGATGTGACAATTCTATTTTTAGAAAATAAGAAGTGTTGTGTTTTATGAAATGTAAAATGTAGCAAAAGTCTAGTTTATGCAAGTCTTTAAAACTAAGATTATGTTTTACTTAGAAACTAAAGTTTACATTTGTCATTAACAAAACTTAGCGAAGATCGTAAAATATAAATAACGTTTTTAGGCGATATTTGTATTAACAATCTCCCCCTTTTTGTTGATGACAAAACATAAACTTTGTTTTTAAGTAACTCACAAAATCTTGGCTTTTAAGACTTAAAAAAAATTAATATTAAACTTGTTTTACTTAAGTTATGAAAATCATATTAAGTTTTGAAAGTTTAATATATTTCTCCCCCTTTTTGTCGAAACAAAAAGTAGAGCAGTGAAGCGGAAAAACGCACTTGCTCCCCCTTGCTTGTTACTCCCCCTAAAAGGAGTGCCAAAGTGAGAAACATGGATTTTGGATCCTAAAAAAAATGGTTAGTTGGTGATATATATATAAAGCCAAGTTTGTAGTTACCACACACATTGCAACCACAATTCAAATGATCAACCAACAATGCACGAAAGTAAGTAGAAAGAAATAGCATTCCAAGTAAAATTTTTGACTTTGAAAAGTCAAAGGACATGAAATGGGTAATATTCTTCTACTTCTAAAAACTTAAAAACTAACCAAGAAAGAAAAATAAAAGCCTAGTTTCCTAAATTGGGGCAAACGGCCTTCAAATGGTTGTCTAGGATTTGTTTGGGTAGGAAAGAGCATCCAAACGTTCTATGACGTGTTGGAATGCAAACCGGGTTTCTTCTTGGAGTTGGTGAAGCAACGTTTTGATGCTTGCACCCATTTTCTCACAATTTGAGCAAACATGGGGATGAGTGGGTGGAAATGGGTGGGTTTTGGTTTCTTGGTTTGAGGGTTGGTTGGTTTGTGGTTCTTGGGTGGATGATGGGTTTGGTATTGAATCAAGCAAGGTGGTTTGAAATTCCATTGCTTGATGGAGGTGGTTTTCAACCATGTTTTGTATATCCTCATATGAGGGAAAGAAAGACTCAAAGTTTTGAGCTTAAGAGTATGGTGGAGTTGGGTGATCATGGTTTTCAAAGTTTGGTTCTCCATAAAGAGGACCATGGATGTCATTGTAGATGGGGTGAAACAACAATGGTTTGGGTTGATGGTATACTTGTTGTGGTGGTTGGGTGAGGTTAAAATGCTCATTTTGGTCAAGAATTGACTTTGGTGAAAAAGGTGGTGGTTGTGAAGATCTTGGTGGAAGATCATTAAGATCTTGGACAAAAGGGTGTGGTGATGTGGGAGGAGACCCAAATAACTCCTTAGGTTCCATTTTGGGTAATGGTGATGGTGATGAAGTTTTGGATGGTTGGGTTGGAGCACTTGGTGGACTTGGGTCAATGGGTGATTTAGTAGGTGGTGGAGTGAGCTCATTGGGTTCATTTGGTGATGGTGATGGCGATGCAAGGTTCAAAAAGTGTTCATTTTTTATAGGTGATGTGAATTCATCTGAAGACGAGGAGGTTAGGTTAATGGGTTGATTAGACAGTAGTGGTTTAACACTTATCCGGGTGGTTTTCCGGATGGGTCTTGATGGTTGAGAGCTGATTGTTGACTTAGTCATGGTGAAAAATGGTTTAGAAGTTTCAGAAATTGTGGTGAAGAAGGTGTGATTTGATAGTGTTTAGGATGGCTTAATTTATAGTGTTGAAGGATTATGGAAAGGAGTGTTTGGATTTGATGTTAGTCCATACAAAAATGGAGGTTTCTAATGATTTGGAAAACTAATTGTGGGTTGTCAAATCATGGAAGTCAATCCAATGAAAATGGTGAAGTGAGAAGACAAGTTTTGCACTAAATGCTTAGTGGTTTTGGTGGATTTGTGGTAGTATAAATCTCAGGGATTTCAAGGATCCCTTAAAAGGGTTTCTTCCTTTATGTGTGAGGGGTCCTTGAGGTTGTTATGGCAAATTTTGAATTTTGGCGGGAATTGGTTTGGGTTAAGTTTATGGAAGAAGGAGTACCCTATTATGCTAAACACATTGCAAGAAATGGGTTTCTACCTAAAAGGATTGGATTTTGGTGTTTGGATGTTGAATTGTGAAAATGAAAACAAAAATTCTGCAGGTTGCTGGCGGCACCCTCAGAATACACAGGCGGAAGCCATTTGAGGGTGCTGCCTGGTCCGTTGGGCCATTTCTGGAATTCCCAGAAATTGCACTGGCGGAACCCAATTTTGGGTACCGCCAGATCCGCCAGAGCTTCAGAAAATGGCAGTCCGCGTTTTTGACCCGCGAGACGATTTTCAAAATTTTCGAAAACTCCTAAAATTCAAAAGATAAGGAATTTCTGGTTGGGCAATGCAAAAAGTAGACATGTAAACACACATTTCATAAGACTTTGACCTTGAGGTCGAGAATTTCACTATACTTAGTGAAAATATCATAAACTTGAAAATTTGACAACTTGCTAAGAGTTGTCTACCTGGATCAAAGTTAGATACTACATGTTCCAAATTGTATCAAACATTGTACTAACACACAAATACATCACAAATATTGTTTAAACGACCAAATTTGTTCAAATACCACCTAATGCCAAACACTCCTACACACCCGCACTCATTGACGATCAATCTTGTTCTTGAGCTTTCCAAGGAATCTTCCAAGATTCTTGAACATCCCCTTTGTTTGCTTGAACTCTTCCGACTCATTAGGAATATCCGGAAGTTAGGATAGGTATTCGAGAGGTGGGAGCCTAGAGTTTGGCAAATTGTCATCTTCACTCATTGAGGAAGATGAAGATGAGGTAGGAGGATAAGGACGTTTTCCTTGGGCCTTGTAGACTCTCTTATCACTAAGTGGAACAAAGGTGTGTGGAATAAGAGTGTAGTCAAGACGAAGACCATTTGGAGTTGGTGGAATGGGTGAGATGAACCTAAAGAGACGGGTCAAGAGCATTCCATATGGCATAGCCGTTGTGCCATGCACGGGAATGTCAGCCATTCTCTTGGCCATGTAGTAGGCAAGGTTGAAGGGTTGCCTAACGGACAAGGAGTAGAGCATGTAGCAAAGGCAAAGGTTGATATGGTCACGGTTCCCTATTGTGCTAATGACATTGGCTCTAAGGACTTCCTCCCATTTCTTGAATTGGGGCTTGAGTTCGTTCATTTCCATTCCATATGGGTCCTTATCGACCTCATTCCTCGAACGGGTTCTCCTAGTGGTGGTGGTCCTAACAAAGAGGTGGTCACGGAGTACGTCTTTTGAGACAAGGGGTGTGTCATAAGGGTGGATACGGTCTTGGAGGTTGTCAAGAGTTGAGAGGGAGTGCAAGTCGGAATAGAGGCAAGTACCACGGTTTGGGACACCTAGGATTTGAGCAAACTCCTCAAGAGTGAAGGAGTATTGATGACCGCTAACCCTAAAGTTGATAGACATATGACCATAGTCATCCGTGGAGAGGACGGAGGATGCATAGAACTCTAGAATGAACCTAGGACAAATAGGCTCGTCGATATTCAAAAGACACTCAAAGTTGATTGTGGCAAAATCGGCGTAAAGGTTTGTGCCTTCTAGGAAAGACGGTGTGGAAAACTAGAAGGGGGGGTTGAATAGTTTTACGTCGTTTTAATTGTTATAAAACAAATTGTTTAAAAGTTTTCGTTGATTTATAAAATATAGATTCGATGGTATATGAAATCTAGTTATACACAATATGAACAACACTAAGTATATATACTATGAAGCAATAATTATGTAAGTAATGAAATAAGTAAAAGATGGAAAGATCAAACCGAGAGACAAGCGATTTATAGTGGTTCGGCTACAAGGCACCTTCCTTGCCCTACTCCACTCCCCGAGCACCTAACTCGAGAGTTTTCTTCACTATATCAACAAGCTCCCTTATGGCGGAGAAAACCGTACACACCAATATACACACCAATATACACACCAATCTACACACCAATCTACACACCAATCTTCACACCAATCTTCACACCAATCTTCTTCACACCTAGCTTTTACACACCAATCTTCTACACACCTTCTTCTACACACCAATCTTCACAACTATCCTACTTCACTACTAATCAACTTCTACTATCTACACAACTATTCTCTAACAAATATTCACAACTAATCACACTATGAAATAATAATCAATGATGATGCACAAACAACTTAGATGTGGAGATCACAACTAGTTGTAATACTTCTTGTCTTGAGGGATAGAAGTATTCTTCTCTTGCACTTGAATGGATTATGTATGGATCACTTTGAAACAAAGATTTAAGAATGTATGATCAAAGGATTTATAGATTGGAAATGGAGATCTAGAACAGAAAGTTCTGGAGTGCAAAAGGTGGAGAAAAAATCCAGGTTTAAGGTGGTATTTATAGGCAAACGTTTCTGACAGAGGAGCGTGGCCGGTCCCCTTAAAGCATGGCCGGCCCCCTTAAAATTAAGGGGGCCGCCCCTTATAATTAAGGGGGCCGCCCAACTGTAACGGCCAGAAACTTTGTCTTTTAGTGGGGAAAGTTTATTTGGTGAAAAACTAACTGATTTTGGTTAAATATTTGAAATCATATATTTAGTATGATTAAAACATTTTTCCTTATTACCAAAAGTGTTTTTCAAAAATATATAATAAGATTATATAATTAAATAAACTTTGTATTAGTTAATTAAATACCCCTTTGATCATACATTGCACTAAACACTTTGTTTATTCATACCTTAAGTGATTTGGATGTAAAGAGAAATATTAATCACCAAATACTTGTTTATGTCATAAGTTTTAGTTCTTTGAGGTTATATTTTGTAATGATCAAAACATAGAGATATTGATAAAAACTTAATAATGTTTTTAAGGCATTATTTATGTCAACAATCTCCCCCTTTTTGATTATTACAAAACCTTAAACTCAAAAGATTTAAAACTTGTTATTAGACAAGTATTATAGAGTTTACCATTTCTCTTCTCCCCCTTTTTGTAAAATCAAAAAGGTTAGGCCGAATAATCTTCGTGAAAGAAGTTTAAACGGGTAGAGAACTCCCCCTTGATGTATGCTCCCCCTCGTTTGAGAGCACAAAGGGAACGAGCAATTGGAATCTTGGCTACAAAAATATTTTGAAGAGAGCAACACACATATATATGCAAAAGCAACAATTATGCAAATAAAAATAGATTCATTCAAGCATGATAGAAATAATTAGCATAACAACATTCAATATGCTTGTAGCATATTGATTACACTAAAACAAAAGAAAAGATATAGTCCTATATTGCCTAAGAGAGCACTTGGACTTGCTTGCAACCCATGGTTGATTTGTTTTATTTGCTTGAAGGAAAATAAAAGCATGGAGCTTAGATATTTGATTGAGGTGGATATGGGGTGTTGCATGGAGCGGAAGAAGTGGATCTCACGATGTTGTATCGTGTTAAGGGTGGTATTGGATGATTACGAGTGAGAAGATATTCAATCCAAGAAATATCTTCACTCAAGTAGAGGATTTGTTTTTGAAGGAATATGCAACAAGGGCAAAAGTGAGTGTGATTTGTAACTTGATCTAAGTTAAGAGAGTGGGGAAGGCAATTTGCATAGGGTGATGATGGAGGTAGCCCTTTGTTGCGTTGTGCAAGATGCATAGCAAGGAGATCACTAAGATCATGGATTTGGTTTATTTCATCACGGAACCTTTGTTTTTCCGTGGCAATGTGGAGGGGATCATAGGTTTGGTATGGATGAGTTGGGTTTGAGTAGTTGGAATTGTAGTTTGATGGTTCATCAAACTTGCATGGATCATTATAAGTTGTTGGAGGTTGAGAGGTGTAGTTTGGCTTGAAGGAAGATGTTTGGCCAATGTTGTATGGTTTGTAAAGTGGATCAAATGAATGCCTTTGTTGGTTTGATGCAAAGTTTGGGAAATAAGAGGTTGGTGGTGAGGAATGATTTCCAACTACATTTGTGATGATAGATTTGTTTCGAGGACTTTTTCGTCGCCAAACGGGTTTTTCCGTCATCCTTGCTAGCCTTGAGGCTTTTGATTTTGGTTTGTTTGGAGAGTTCATGATGGGATGAATGGAGAGCTTTGAGGATTGTGGATATTTATAGTGTAAGATTTGTGTGTTTGAGGATGGATAAAGTTTGTTTGGAGGATTAGGACAAAATGTGTTGGTGAAAAATGGGAAATGTAGGTTGAAATGGGCTAAAAAGCAGAAAAGATTCTGTAAACTCGACCATCAGATGGCCGGTCCCCTTAATTAGGGGGCGGTCCCCTTAAAATTAAGGGGGCCGCCTTACATAATTAAGGGGGCCGCCCATCTGGTGATTTCCAGATTGCCAGAATTGGGTTTTTGGCAGAAAATTTGCAGAAAGGTTGTGTTTTTGGACTTGGATTCAAGCAAGTTCAATTCCTTTAGGCAATATAGCATCTAATCTAATCAAGATATAGCATACATGCAAAAACACATAAGCAAAGGAGCAAATAATCAACACATAATAAGCAATAGGAGGTAAACAAATGCAAGCACACTTAATCTTCCTAAGGCACCTATCTTAGATTGAACGCAAGGATCTTAGTGAGTGGAAAAACTAGTGATGGATCAAGATGACACCATTATTAGTGAATTTGTTCTAGTGAGTGTCTATATGCAACAAATGTGGAGTTGTGATTGTTTCGACTCCTAGAAGCAAAAAGAAATAGCGATCCTAAGAAACAATCCAAATAATCTCCTTGATTCAATTTTTGCTCGATCATGAGTGTCAAAGACATATATTAGATTATATACCTTGACAATTTATGTGAGAGTTTATGCATGATTTTGAAATATAATGTTTTCTTTAGAATTAGTCAACAATGCAAGGAAAATGGTTTTCATGGGGTTCCTAGATTGTGAGAATAATTTTTAGAGAAAATTGATTGAGTTTTAAAAAAATTTATGCAAAGAAAATAAATTTTCCCAATCTTTAGTTTTGTGCGAAATAGATTCCTAGACTCAGAAAAGATGAAATGGGAGAAAAATAAATTTCATGCAAGTATTAATTTGAAATATTTCAATATAATTTAGTCAACTTGTTCCATCATTCCTAATCCTAAACGCAAGTGGTTGAATAATTCACGCTTAAGGGGTTTTGTGAATATATCCGCAATGTTATCTTCCGATGCAACCTTTTCTATAGATATATTTCCTTTTTGTACATTATCCCTAAGAAAATGGTGACGTATTTCTATGTGTTTAGTCCTAGAGTGTTGCACCGGATTTTTACTTAAATCTATCGCACCTTTGTTATCGCACATAATGGGGACATTTTCTAACCTAATGCCATAGTCTATGAGAGCTTGTTTCATCCATAGTGCTTGTTGACATGCCTTTCCGGCGCTTACATATTCGGCTTCGGTGGTAGAAATAGCAAGAGCGGTTTGCTTCTTCGAAAACCAAGACGTTAGACAACATCCCATAAACGTGCAAATACCGCTAGTGCTCTTTCTATCTACGTAGTCTCCCGCATGATCCGAATCCGCATATACAATGGTTTCTATGCCGGATTCCTTAGGATACCATAATCCTAAGTGTATAGTGCCTTTAATGTATCGGAAGATACGCTTAACCGCTTCTAGGTGAGAGGTTTTGGGATCCTCTTGAAAACGGGCACAAAGGCAGACACTAAACATGATATCGGGTCTACTTGCCGTCAAGTATAGTAAACTACCTATCATTCCTCTATACTTGGAGTTATCTACGGACTCACCTTCATCGTCCTTTGTGAGCTTTACCTCCGTAGACATGGGTGTTTTTATGGGTTTTGAGTCTTCTAGGCCAAATTTCTTAAGCATTTCCTTAATGTACTTAGATTGGTTAAAGAATATTCCATCTTCTAATTGTTTTATTTGTAATCCTAGGAAGAAGTTAAGTTCACCCATCATACTCATCTCAAACTCATCATGCATGATTTTGGCAAATTCATCACACATGTCTTGACAAGTCGATCCAAATATAATGTCATCAACATATATTTGAACAATGATGAGATTTGGGTCTTTCCTTTTAGTGAAAAGAGTGTTATCTACCATTCCCATGGAATAATCATGTTTAATAAGAAAAGCTTTTAATCGATCATACCAAGCTTTGGGAGCTTGTTTGAGTCCATACAAAGCTTTCTTTAACTTATAAACATAATCAGGTTTTGCGAAGTCAATGAATCCTGGAGGTTGTGCCACATATACCTCCTCATTGATAAAACCGTTAAGGAATGCACTTTTCACATCCATTTGGAATAACTTAAAATCTAGGGTGCAAACATAGGCAAGTAATATCCTAATCGATTCTAGTCTAGCTACGGGGGCATAAGTTTCATCATAATCAATTCCTTCTTGTTGATTATAACCTTGGGCAACTAACCTAGCTTTATTCCTAGTAACTATTCCATTCTCGTCTAACTTATTTCTATATACCCATTTGGTTCCTATGATGGTCATATCCTTTGGATTTGGGACTAGTTCCCAAACATCATTTGCCTTAAATTGATTTAATTCTTCTTGCATAGCTATAATCCAACTTTCATCCTTTAAAGCCTCACTAATATTCTTAGGTTCTATTGCTGAGAGGAAACAAAAGAAGTTGTTTTTATCTTGGGCTTGTGACCTAAGGGTTCTTTGGTTAAGATGTCCTATTATATTATCTAAAGGATGTGATCTAGATTCTTTAATATTAACGATTTCGTTATTTTCTAAGTGAGTTTCTTCATTGTCATTTCCTATGGGTTTTGTTTTACTAACCTCAATAGCTTCTTCTTCGACTAAATTATCATCTTCTAAAGGTAGCGTTTTAGAAGGTGGTGGTGTTTCATCAAATGTTACATTTAGTGATTCCTCTACTTTCATTGAGTGTTTGTTAAGTATTATATATGCTTTACTATTTTGTGAGTATCCTAAAAATATTCCTTCATATGACTTTGGATCAAACTTAGTGAGGTAGTCCTTAGTGTTTAAGATATAGCATTTACTTCCAAATACTCTAAAGTAGCTTAAGTTAGGTTTTCTATTTCTTAATAACTCATAAGGAGTTTTTCCTAGAATTCTTCTAATTGATACCCTATTTAGAATATAAGTCGATGTATCTACGGCGTGACACCAAAATTTTTGTGGAATGGATTGTTCATTTAACATAGTTCTACTCATTTCTTGTAGTGACCTATTTTTTCTTTCTACTACCCCATTTGATTGAGGAGTACGAGGAGCGGAGAAATTATGAGATATTCCATTTAACTCACAATATTTTCCGAATTGTACTTCGTTATCAAATTCCCTTCCATGGTCCGTCCTAATGGCAACTATTGAGCATCCTAACTTATTTTGAATCATTTTGCTAAATATTTCGAATTTTTCAAAGGCTTGGGTTTTGTCACTTAAAAACCTAGTCCACGTGTATCGTGAGTAGTCATCTACTATTACTAAGGTATACTTGTTTCCTCCATAGCTCCGCACAGCGGATGGACCAAAAAGATCCATATGTAATAATTCTAGGCACCTAGTAGTGGATACTATATTCTTAGCTTTGTGGCTAGCATGAGCTTGTTTTCCAACTTTACATGCATCACAAAAATGTTTGTCATATTTTAGATTAGGCAAGTTTCTAACTAATTCCTTAGAGGCCAAAGATTGTATTTGTTGCATGTTAGCATGTCCTAATCTCCTATGCCACAATGTGGAGTTTTCGTCTAGGGTCGTTAGGCATATCCTATCTTCAGGTTTTTTTCCTAGTTTCATAACATATACACCTCCTTTCCTAATACCTCTACCTATAATTTTTCCATTCTTAATTATTTCGCTATCTTCTTCGGAAAAGATAACTTTACATTTATTATCGCATATTTGGCCTACACTAAGTAAGTTATATGTTAAATTATTAACATGTTCAACATTTTCAATAGTAAGTGAGTCTTGAGAAATCGTACCTTTGCCAATAATTTTTCCACGCAAGTCACTACCAAAGATAACGTTACCTCCGTTGTATGCCTTATATGTAGAGAATAGCTTTCGGTTCCCTGTCATGTGCCTTGAGCATCCACTATCCTTGATCCATTCGTCAGGCTCCAAGTCAATTCCAAGGCATATTTCGTCGGTTGCTTTTGCCATGAAACACTTTTCTTCTCTTGGTTTTTCCACTTCTTCTTTGTCACTATCACTCCATGTTCTACTAACAAATGCACCTTGATTATCATAACTCGGCGGCTTTAGACATTCACCAACGAGATGATTTGGACTTCCACATCTAAAGCATTTTCTTTTCACGTAATTGTCACTTCTATTTCTTTGGAACGATTTTCTATCGTCATGTGATGATCTAGTGAATCTTCCTCGTCTCTTGAAGAATTTCTTGAATTCTCTTACGGCCATTGCATATTCTTCGTCTTCACTTTCGTCACTTGAATCATCATCATCACTAGGTTCCTTTTTGGCTTTTAGAGCAATGGATTTGATTTGTTCTTTCTTGATTTTGACCGTTTCCGAATCTCTTCTTATGATTTCTTCATGAACCTTCAAGTTGCCAATTAGTTCATCTAGTGATAACGTCATCAAGTTCTTTGATTCTTCAATTGCCGTGACCTTAGCTCGCCATTTTGGATGCAATGCCCTAAGAAATTTCCTAACACAATTTTTACTAGAAAATGTCTCATCAAGTGCTTTTAAACTTGTGATGATAGTGTTAAACTTAGTAAAAGCATTATCAATTGATTCCTCTTCTGGAATCGTAAATTGTTCATATTGTTGTACAAGAAGATCTATTTTATTGTCTTTGACTTGGCTATTACCTTGGTGAGTGATTAGTAAAGAATCCCAAATTTCTTTTGCGGTTTTACACATAAAAATTCTTTCATATTCTTTGCGTGGTAACGCATTATAAATAACCATTTTAGCCTCATTATTTTTTGCTAGTTTCTTTTTCAAATCATCATTTTGTTTTTCAAAAGCTACAATTTCATCCATTTTAGTTTCAACATTATATTGAATAGGGGGAAAATCACCAAAGGTAATAATATGCCAAAGATCAAGATCTTTTGATTTCACATACGTTTCGAATCTATTTTTCCAATATAAAAATCCATCACTTTCAAATAGTGGTGGTCTTTGCATAGATTGCCCTTCTAAATATTTTAAAGATTCCATAGATCGTTACAAGTTTTAAAATACAATATATTTTAAAATTCTTGCTAGACGTGGCTCTTGATACCAATTGTGGAAAACTAGAAGGGGGGGTTGAATAGTTTTACGTCGTTTTAATTGTTATAAAACAAATTGTTTAAAAGTTTTCGTTGATTTATAAAATATAGATTCGATGGTATATGAAATCTAGTTATACACAATATGAACAACACTAAGTATATATACTATGAAACAATAATTATGTAAGTAATGAAATAAGTAAAAGATGGAAAGATCAAACCGAGAGACAAGCGATTTATAGTGGTTCGGCTACAAGGCACCTTCCTTGCCCTACTCCACTCCCCGAGCACCTAACTCGAGAGTTTTCTTCACTATATCAACAAGCTCCCTTATGGCGGAGAAAACCGTATACACCAATATACACACCAATATACACACCAATCTACACACCAATCTACACACCAATCTTCACACCAATCTTCACACCAATCTTCTTCACACCTAGCTTTTACACACCAATCTTCTACACACCTTCTTCTACACACCAATCTTCACAACTATCCTACTTCACTACTAATCAACTTCTACTATCTACACAACTATTCTCTAACAAATATTCACAACTAATCACACTATGAAATAATAATCAATGATGATGCACAAACAACTTAGATGTGGAGATCACAACTAGTTGTAATACTTCTTGTCTTGAGGGATAGAAGTATTCTTCTCTTGCACTTGAATGGATTATGTATGGATCACTTTGAAACAAAGATTTAAGAATGTATGATCAAAGGATTTATAGATTGGAAATGGAGATCTAGAACAGAAAGTTCTGGAGTGCAAAAGGTGGAGAAAAAATCCAGGTTTAAGGTGGTATTTATAGGCAAACGTTTCTGACAGAGGAGCGTGGCCGGTCCCCTTAAAGCATGGCCGGCCCCCTTAAAATTAAGGGGGCCGCCCCTTATAATTAAGGGGGCCGCCCAACTGTAACGGCCAGAAACTTTGTCTTTTAGTGGGGAAAGTTTATTTGGTGAAAAACTAACTGATTTTGGTTAAATATTTGAAATCATATATTTAGTATGATTAAAACATTTTTCCTTATTACCAAAAGTGTTTTTCAAAAATATATAATAAGATTATATAATTAAATAAACTTTGTATTAGTTAATTAAATACCCCTTTGATCATACATTGCACTAAACACTTTGTTTATTCATACCTTAAGTGATTTGGATGTAAAGAGAAATATTAATCACCAAATACTTGTTTATGTCATAAGTTTTAGTTCTTTGAGGTTATATTTTGTAATGATCAAAACATAGAGATATTGATAAAAACTTAATAATGTTTTTAAGGCATTATTTATGTCAACAGACGGGTCAATGGTTCTACCCTCATGGACATAGTGTTTTTCTAGGGCTTTGAAAATGTTTACTTGGTTTGGGGTAAGGCCTTTGGTTTTGTGGTGTTTTGGTAGGTACTTAATGGTGTCCTTGTGGTCGTAGTGGGTTAGAGGAGGCATGATGATTCCTAGAACAACAAAATTTCACATTTTAGTTTACGTAAACCACTATTATAATATGGATGTTCTAGTGTGTGCCTATATGAAAACAATGTGGAGGTGCGGTTATCTTGACTCATTTTGATGCTTCAAAATCGTTTTATGCAAGTTTTGTTATAAAACAAAAGATAACCCAAACGCTCCTAGTTCAATGTAGCTTCGTTTGAATGTACTCGAAAATACATATTGGTTATGTATTCCCTTTAGCATTCAAGAGACATTATGCAAGTGATGTTTTAAACATAACGTTTTGATTTTGTATTCTCAATGTGAGACGAAAAAATATTTGTCCTACTTGTGAGAAATTTTTAGAAGGATTTGACATGGGGTGTTTTAGCAAACATGTTTATACTAATTAAAGATGCAATTCCTAACTATGGGAAACATGATTAGTTTTATTAAACACCTAATTCTTATGCATGAGTTTTTCAAGTTAATGCATAACCCAAGTTTTTGTTTTTGTGCAAGAAATAGAATTCCTAGACTCAGATCAGGATTGTAATCATGTTTAGAATACTTACAATGATGATTGAATTGCAATGTAATTGGATGGAAGACCAAGAATTCGTAGGTATGGATGGATGGTAAAGTGAATAGTAGCAGTTTGGAAGTGGTGGTATGAGATAATGGGTGTTTGGTTTAATATAAACTACGGCGGACCCCTGAAATGGGTTCCGCCCGTTGTGTCTGAGGGTTCCGCCGACCCTGCTGAGAAAAAGAGTTATGGATTTGTTTTGATTTTTGTGATTTTTGTCTAATGTTCAGAACTACAATGTAGGTTCCATGAGTCCTAAGCCTAGCCTAAGAAGGTTAAAAGGTTCACGTTTAAGGGGTTTTGTGAGAATGTCGGCTATGTTGTCTTCGGAAGAAACTTTCTCAATTGAGATATTTCCTTTTTGAATGTTGTCACGAAGGAAATGATGACAGATTTCAATATGTTTGGTACGAGCATGTTGAACTGGGTTTTTGCTAAGATCAATGGCACCTTTGTTGTCACAAAGAATTGTGATGTCGTTGAGTTGAATTCCGTAGTCGACAAGAGCTTGCTTCATCCAAAGAGCTTGTTGACATGCCTTTCCGGCCGAAACGTACCCGGCTTCCGTTGTTGAGATAGCAAGAGCCGTTTGCTTCTTAGAGAACCATGAGGTGAGACAATGTCCAACAAAAGTACAAATACCACTTGTGCTTTTTCTATCAACATAGTCACCGGCATGATCCGAGTCGGCATACACTATGGTGTCTATTCCCGCTCCTTTGGGATACCATAAACCTAAATGTGTAGTGCCCTTAATATACCTAAAAATCCTTTTAACGGCTTCGAGATGGGTAGTTTTAGGATCTTCTTGAAAACGAGCACATAGACAAACACTAAACATAATGTCGGGTCTACTAGCCGTTAGGTAAAGTAGACTACCAATCATACCTCTATATTTTGTGCTATCTACGGATTCACTTTCCTCATCCTTGGTAAGTTTAGTTTCCGTGGACATGGGAGTTTTGATAGGTTTCGAATCTTCTAGTCCAAATTTCTTAAGCATGTCCTTAATATATTTAGATTGGTTAAAGAAGATATCATCTTCTAGTTGTTTGATTTGGAGTCCTAGGAAAAAGTTGAGTTCTCCCATCATACTCATTTCAAACTCATCATGCATGATTTTTGAAAAATCCACACATAATTCTTGACAAGTTGATCCGAATATAATGTCATCAACATAGATTTGGAGTATGATAATATGTGAATCTTTCTTCTTAGTGAAGAGAGTATTATCAACTAAGCCCATGGTATACTTATGGTCAACTAGGAATGTTTTAAGTCGACCATACCATGCTTTTGGAGCTTGCTTAAGTCCGTAAAGAGCCTTTTTAAGTTTGTAAACATGATTTGTTTTTTCAAAATCGATGAAGCCCGGTGGTTGAGCAACATACACTTCTTCATTAATGACTCCGTTTAGAAATGCACTTTTGACGTCCATTTGAAAAAGTTTAAAATTTTGTGCACATGCATATGCAAGTAAGATTCTAATTGACTCGAGCCTAGCAACTGGAGCAAAATTTTCATCGTAGTCAATGCCTTCTTGTTGGTTATATCCTTGTGCAACTAGCCTAGCTTTGTTTCTAGACACAATTCCATTTTCATCCATTTTATTACGAAATACCCATTTTGTTCCAATTATAGTTTGACTATTTGGTTGAGGAACTAATGTCCATACATCATTCCTAACAAATTGGTTTAACTCTTCTTGCATTTCAATTACCCAAGACTCATCTTTAATGGCTTCATTAATATTTTTAGGTTCAATGGTTGACACGAAACAAAAATAGTTGCTTTCATTTTGAACTTTTGACCTTAGTGTTCCTTCGTTAATGTTGCCAATGACACCATCTAATGGATGACTTTTAGATTCTTTGACATTGACAAGTTCTTTGTTAAATAGTTCATCTTCTTTGTCATCACTTAAAATTTCTTGATTTTCTATTGCTGGGCTTTCAACTAAGTCATCATCTACCAAAGGTGATGTCTTAGAGGGAGGTGGACTCTCGTCAAATGTTACGTTCAACGATTCCTCGACTCTTAAGGTTTCTTTGTTCAAAACAATGTATGCTTTACTATTTTGTGAATATCCAAGAAATACACCTTCATAAGACTTTGGGTCAAATTTGGTGAGATAATCCTTGGTGTTAAGAATGAAATATTCACTCCCAAACACTCTAAAGTATCCTAATGTAGGCTTTTTACCTTTATATAGTTCATAAGGAGTTTTATTCAAAAATGGTCTAATTAAGACTCGATTTAAAATGTATGTTGATGTGTCAACGGCATTACACCAAAACTTTTGTGGAATGTTTTGTTCATTAAGCATTGTTCTACTCATCTCTTGCAATGTCCGGTTTTTACGTTCTACTACACCATTAGATTGAGGAGTACGTGGAGCCGAAAAGTTATGAGTTATACCATTATTATCATAAAAGTTTCCAAATTGAACTTCATTATCAAATTCACGACCGTGATCCGTTCTAATAGACACAATATTAGACCCTACTTGATTTTGAATTTTCTTACTTAGAATCTCAAATTTATCAAAAGCTTCATTTTTACTTTTCAAAAATTTTGTCCAAGTATATCTTGAGTAATCATCAACTATGACCAAAGTGTAGAAGTTGCCTCCATAACTTTGTATAGCGGATGGACCAAATAAATCCATATGCAAAAGTTCTAGACACCTAGATGTAGAAACCAAATTTTTAGCCTTATGGCTATTATGGACTTGTTTACCGACTTTGCAAGCATCACAAAAGTGTTGGTCATATTTCAACTTAGGTAGGTTTCGAACTAAGTCTTTGGAGGAGAGGTTTTGGATTAGTCTCATGTTAGCATGTCCTAAACGTCTATGCCATAAAGTTGAAGATTCATCTAATGAAGTAAGACAAAGTTTGTCTCTAGATGTTGGATCCATCTTCATGACATATACGTTGTTCTTAAGGACACCTTTGGCTATGGTTATACCATCTTTAAGTATTTTACTTCCGTTTTCACTAAAAAGAACATTATACTTATTACGACAAAGTTGACTAATACTAAGGAGATTAAAACCTAAGTTATCAACATGAGCTACATCATCAATAAAAAGGGAGTCATGAGAGATTGTACCTTTTCCGATGATTTTGCTCTTAGCGTTACTACCAAACGTACCATTACCTCCGTCACATTTGTGATAAGAAGTGAAGAGGCTTTTGTTACCCGTCATGTGCCTTGAACAACCGCTATCTTTAATCCATTCATCCGGTTCCAAACAAACTTTGAGGCACACCTATTTTATGGAAAACACTCAAACATTTGGTCCCCAATTTCTCATGGGTCCATTTTGGTTAAGCATGCCATTAATTTGTTCCAAGTATGAAAATAGAGCATAAGGGTTCCATGGCATGTGGTTTGGAGTTTGGTAATGTCTAGGAGTGTTTTGGTTCCAAACATGTTGGTAGTTTGGTCGAGCGTTGAAGTTGCTCTTTGGAAAGGGGCGTTTGGGAATTGGAGACTTAGGTCTTGGTTGAGTAGTTTTAGCTCTAAATTCATTTTTACTAAATCCTACTCCAGTTTTAAACACAGGTTTTGTTCCATTTTTGTATGTAACTTTAACAAATTTTGAACGATCTGAAGTGGATGGAGTTACTGCTGCAGCAGACCTGGCGGAACCTTCGGGACCAACGGGCGGAACCCTAAATTGGGTTCCGCCTGATCCGCAGACTGCTGTAGCAATTTTATTTGTTTCTTGAGCAATCTTTTCTTGCTTCATTTGACCCTTTGAAGTTTCTATTTTCGTAAATCCTAGTCCTGTTTTATCAAAGGGTGACTTTTGAAGTTTCATAATTTCATCAGCACAAGAAATGCTCTTATCGAACTTCTTAAACTTTGTGGTTTGTTTTATTAGATCATTTTGAGTAATTTTGAGTTTCTCAACTTCTAGTTTAAGTTCTTCACATGATTTTCAAGGTGTGTCAATACCTTTACTCTTTTCTAATCTCTTAGCCTTTTCTTTTAACTCATAAACTTCATTTTCTAAAAACTCCTTTTTAGTTTTCAAAAATTTATTTTTGTTTATGATTTTTAAGCTCAATTCACAAAGTTTGTTATATTCTTTTTGTAAAGTGTCATCATCAATAGAGGAGTAAGATGAGTCGGATAATACCTCATTTGAGTTGTGAGCCGTGAGAGCGATATCGTCATTCTTTTGCTCATCGTCATCTCCTTCATAGTCACTCCAAGCACCACCCACAAAAGCTTGTTGAGGTTTGCTCTTGGGTGGTTTTGGACATTCTCCTACAAGATGACTTGTGTCTCCACACCTATAGCATTTTCTTTCAACCTTTCCTTTCCTATCATCACGATCTTTTCGGAAAGTTTTCTTGTCATCTTTAGGTTGCCTTACAAACTTTCCTCTTCTACGAAAGAACTTCTTGAAGTCTCTAACGGCCATATCATATTCCTCATCATCACTATCCGAAGTAGATTCTTCATCATCACTTGATTGGACTCTAGCTTTCAAGGCAATGGACTTAACTTTTTCTTTCTTGCCTCTAACTAGTTCCGAATCATTTTCCATTACCATTTCGTGAACTTTGAGGTTTCCAATTAGCTCATCAAGTGACATGCTTGAAAGATCTTTGGATTCTTCAATTGCCGTCACTTTTGCTCTCCACTTCGGATGGAGTGCTCTAAGAAATTTCCTGACAAAGTTCTTACTACAAAAAGATTCGTCAAGTGCTTTAAGTGAAGTAATAATAGTATTAAACCTAGCAAAAGCATTATCAATAATTTCATCTTCGGAAATAACAAATTGTTCATATTGTTGAACAAGAAGATCAATTTTGTTATCTTTAACTTGTGAGTTTCCTTGATAAGTGACAATTAAAGATTACCAAATATCTTTGGCGGTTTTATACAAAAAGACTCTTTCATATTCTTTCTTAGGCAAAGCGTTGTAAAGCATCATTTTAGCTTCATTATTTTTACCAATTAATTTTTTTGATCATCATCTTTGATGTTAGTAACTACGTTATCACCATCAATAATTATATACCACAAATCTATATCTTTAGATTTCACGTAAGTTTCAAAACGGTTTTTCTAATATATAAAACCATTTGCTTCAAAGAGTGGTGGTCTTTGCATAGATTGCCCTTCTTTGCAATTTTCAAAATCCATGGATCGTTTCAAGTTTTAAAACACAATATATTTTAAAAGCTTGAGTAACGTAGCTCTTGATGCCAATTGTGGAAAACTAGAAGGGGGATTGAATAGTTTACCGATTAAAATCTTTTTAACTTGTTAAGTTAGCTTTGAAACTTTCCATTTTGATCAAAGATATATACACAAACACAATATATAACATGCAAGTAAATGAAAGAAATGATCAAACCACAACACGAGTATTTATCGTGGTTCGGCTACAAGGACTCTTTTTCTTTGCCCTACGTACACGCCTTGAGTATCCAACTCGAGAGTTACTTTCACTAATCAACAAGCTCCTTTCACCGGCGGAGAAAACCTTACACGTCGCTTATACTTTTACCGACACAAAGCTAGATGTCGAGTTCTTTACCAAGGGTACAACCACTCCCGTTAGTTCTTTACAAGGGTACAACTACTCCCGATACACTTTGTATTTTGAGGACTAAAATACTAACCGATCACTACTGAAAATACACAATCAAATGAAGTGTAAACTACACAAGTCTACACAATGCTAAGCTAACAAGTCTTGCAACGTTGTGTTGAATACTTGTTACTTTTAGTAAGCTCGTGAATCTCTTTGCTACAAAAAGAAACTTCACATATGAAATGTTAAAAGGTTAGATGAAAGAATGAATGTGTGTGTAAAATATGATGTCAAGTGATGAGCCAAAATTCAACTTGTGGCTCAATATTTATAGCCAAACCTTCTGCAGGTCTGGCGGATCAGGCGGACCCCTCAAAAGGGTTCCGCCCGTGTACCTCCAGGGTACCGCCGGGCTTGCAGTTGGTTTTGCAATAAATCTTGCAAACCAAACCAAGTCACATCTCATTACTCTTGCAAACCAAACAATGTCACATCACATAATATCAAGTCAAACACTAAACTTGCAAGCAACATCTAAGTAAGTCAAACACATTTCTTTCCATAAATGTATAATGACAAAACTTGCCATAAATGTGATGTGACAATTCTATTTTTAGAAAATAAGAAGTGTTGTGTTTTATGAAATGTAAAATATAGCAAAAGTCTAGTTTATGCAAGTCTTTAAAACTAAGATTATGTTTTACTTAGAAACTAAAGTTTACATTTGTCATTAACAAAACTTAGCGAAGATCGTAAAATAT
This sequence comes from Artemisia argyi, assembly GCA_030686995.1. NCBI lineage: Eukaryota > Viridiplantae > Streptophyta > Magnoliopsida > Asterales > Asteraceae > Artemisia > Artemisia argyi. The sequence continues at coordinate 14,177,058 of CM060697.1, read as the reverse complement.
AAATAACGTTTTTAGGCGATATTTGTATTAACAATCTCCCCCTTTTTGTTGATGACAAAACATAAACTTTGTTTTTAAGTAACTCACAAAATCTTGGCTTTTAAGACTTAAAAAAAATTAATATTAAACTTGTTTTACTTAAGTTATGAAAATCATATTAAGTTTTGAAAGTTTAATATATTTCTCCCCCTTTTTGTCGAAACAAAAAGTAGAGCAGTGAAGCGGAAAAACGCACTTGCTCCCCCTTGCTTGTTACTCCCCCTAAAAGGAGTGCCAAAGTGAGAAACATGGATTTTGGATCCTAAAAAAATGGTTAGTTGGTGATATATATATAAAGCCAAGTTTGTAGTTACCACACACATTGCAACCACAATTCAAATGATCAACCAACAATGCACGAAAGTAAGTAGAAAGAAATAGCATTCCAAGTAAAATTTTTGACTTTGAAAAGTCAAAGGACATGAAATGGGTAATATTCTTCTACTTCTAAAAACTTAAAAACTAACCAAGAAAGAAAAATAAAAGCCTAGTTTCCTAAATTGGGGCAAACGGCCTTCAAATGGTTGTCTAGGATTTGTTTGGGTAGGAAAGAGCATCCAAACGTTCTATGACGTGTTGGAATGCAAACCGGGTTTCTTCTTGGAGTTGGTGAAGCAACGTTTTGATGCTTGCACCCATTTTCTCACAATTTGAGCAAACATGGGGATGAGTGGGTGGAAATGGGTGGGTTTTGGTTTCTTGGTTTGAGGGTTGGTTGGTTTGTGGTTCTTGGGTGGATGATGGGTTTGGTATTGAATCAAGCAAGGTGGTTTGAAATTCCATTGCTTGATGGAGGTGGTTTTCAACCATGTTTTGTATATCCTCATATGAGGGAAAGAAAGACTCAAAGTTTTGAGCTTAAGAGTATGGTGGAGTTGGGTGATCATGGTTTTCAAAGTTTGGTTCTCCATAAAGAGGACCATGGATGTCATTGTAGATGGGGTGAAACAACAATGGTTTGGGTTGATGGTATACTTGTTGTGGTGGTTGGGTGAGGTTAAAATGCTCATTTTGGTCAAGAATTGACTTTGGTGAAAAAGGTGGTGGTTGTGAAGATCTTGGTGGAAGATCATTAAGATCTTGGACAAAAGGGTGTGGTGATGTGGGAGGAGACCCAAATAACTCCTTAGGTTCCATTTTGGGTAATGGTGATGGTGATGAAGTTTTGGATGGTTGGGTTGGAGCACTTGGTGGACTTGGGTCAATGGGTGATTTAGTAGGTGGTGGAGTGAGCTCATTGGGTTCATTTGGTGATGGTGATGGCGATGCAAGGTTCAAAAAGTGTTCATTTTTTATAGGTGATGTGAATTCATCTGAAGACGAGGAGGTTAGGTTAATGGGTTGATTAGACAGTAGTGGTTTAACACTTATCCGGGCGGTTTTCCGGATGGGTCTTGATGGTTGAGAGCTGATTGTTGACTTAGTCATGGTGAAAAATGGTTTAGAAGTTTCAGAAATTGTGGTGAAGAAGGTGTGATTTGATAGTGTTTAGGATGGCTTAATTTATAGTGTTGAAGGATTATGGAAAGGAGTGTTTGGATTTGATGTTAGTCCATACAAAAATGGAGGTTTCTAATGATTTGGAAAACTAATTGTGGGTTGTCAAATCATGGAAGTCAATCCAATGAAAATGGTGAAGTGAGAAGACAAGTTTTGCACTAAATGCTTAGTGGTTTTGGTGGATTTGTGGTAGTATAAATCTCAGGGATTTCAAGGATCCCTTAAAAGGGTTTCTTCCTTTATGTGTGAGGGGTCCTTGAGGTTGTTATGGCAAATTTTGAATTTTGGCGGGAATTGGTTTGGGTTAAGTTTATGGAAGAAGGAGTACCCTATTATGCTAAACACATTGCAAGAAATGGGTTTCTACCTAAAAGGATTGGATTTTGGTGTTTGGATGTTGAATTGTGAAAATGAAAACAAAAATTCTGCAGGTTGCTGGCGGCACCCTCAGAATACACAGGCGGAAGCCATTTGAGGGTGCTGCCTGGTCCGTTGGGCCATTTCTGGAATTCCCAGAAATTGCACTGGCGGAACCCAATTTTGGGTACCGCCAGATCCGCCAGAGCTTCAGAAAATGGCAGTCCGCATTTTTGACCCGCGAGACGATTTTCAAAATTTTCGAAAACTCCTAAAATTCAAAAGATAAGGAATTTCTGGTTGGGCAATGCAAAAAGTAGACATGTAAACACACATTTCATAAGACTTTGACCTTGAGGTCGAGAATTTCACTATACTTAGTGAAAATATCATAAACTTGAAAATTTGACAACTTGCTAAGAGTTGTCTACCTGGATCAAAGTTAGATACTACATGTTCCAAATTGTATCAAACATTGTACTAACACACAAATACATCACAAATATTGTTTAAACGACCAAATTTGTTCAAATACCACCTAATGCCAAACACTCCTACACACCCGCACTCATTGACGATCAATCTTGTTCTTGAGCTTTCCAAGGAATCTTCCAAGATTCTTGAACATCCCCTTTGTTTGCTTGAACTCTTCCGACTCATTAGGAATATCCGGAAGTTAGGATAGGTATTCGAGAGGTGGGAGCCTAGAGTTTGGCAAATTGTCATCTTCACTCATTGAGGAAGATGAAGATGAGGTAGGAGGATAAGGACGTTTTCCTTGGGCCTTGTAGACTCTCTTATCACTAAGTGGAACAAAGGTGTGTGGAATAAGAGTGTAGTCAAGACGAAGACCATTTGGAGTTGGTGGAATGGGTGAGATGAACCTAAAGAGACGGGTCAAGAGCATTCCATATGGCATAGCCGTTGTGCCATGCACGGGAATGTCAGCCATTCTCTTGGCCATGTAGTAGGCAAGGTTGAAGGGTTGCCTAACGGACAAGGAGTAGAGCATGTAGCAAAGGCAAAGGTTGATATGGTCACGGTTCCCTATTGTGCTAATGACATTGGCTCTAAGGACTTCCTCCCATTTCTTGAATTGGGGCTTGAGTTCGTTCATTTCCATTCCATATGGGTCCTTATCGACCTCATTCCTCGAACGGGTTCTCCTAGTGGTGGTGGTCCTAACAAAGAGGTGGTCACGGAGTACGTCTTTTGAGACAAGGGGTGTGTCATAAGGGTGGATACGGTCTTGGAGGTTGTCAAGAGTTGAGAGGGAGTGCAAGTCGGAATAGAGGCAAGTACCACGGTTTGGGACACCTAGGATTTGAGCAAACTCCTCAAGAGTGAAGGAGTATTGATGACCGCTAACCCTAAAGTTGATAGACATATGACCATAGTCATCCGTGGAGAGGACGGAGGATGCATAGAACTCTAGAATGAACCTAGGACAAATAGGCTCGTCGATATTCAAAAGACACTCAAAGTTGATTGTGGCAAAATCGGCGTAAAGGTTTGTGCCTTCTAGGAAAGACGGTGTGGAAAACTAGAAGGGGGGGTTGAATAGTTTTACGTCGTTTTAATTGTTATAAAACAAATTGTTTAAAAGTTTTCGTTGATTTATAAAATATAGATTCGATGGTATATGAAATCTAGTTATACACAATATGAACAACACTAAGTATATATACTATGAAGCAATAATTATGTAAGTAATGAAATAAGTAAAAGATGGAAAGATCAAACCGAGAGACAAGCGATTTATAGTGGTTCGGCTACAAGGCACCTTCCTTGCCCTACTCCACTCCCCGAGCACCTAACTCGAGAGTTTTCTTCACTATATCAACAAGCTCCCTTATGGCGGAGAAAACCGTACACACCAATATACACACCAATATACACACCAATCTACACACCAATCTACACACCAATCTTCACACCAATCTTCACACCAATCTTCTTCACACCTAGCTTTTACACACCAATCTTCTACACACCTTCTTCTACACACCAATCTTCACAACTATCCTACTTCACTACTAATCAACTTCTACTATCTACACAACTATTCTCTAACAAATATTCACAACTAATCACACTATGAAATAATAATCAATGATGATGCACAAACAACTTAGATGTGGAGATCACAACTAGTTGTAATACTTCTTGTCTTGAGGGATAGAAGTATTCTTCTCTTGCACTTGAATGGATTATGTATGGATCACTTTGAAACAAAGATTTAAGAATGTATGATCAAAGGATTTATAGATTGGAAATGGAGATCTAGAACAGAAAGTTCTGGAGTGCAAAAGGTGGAGAAAAAATCCAGGTTTAAGGTGGTATTTATAGGCAAACGTTTCTGACAGAGGAGCGTGGCCGGTCCCCTTAAAGCATGGCCGGCCCCCTTAAAATTAAGGGGGCCGCCCCTTATAATTAAGGGGGCCGCCCAACTGTAACGGCCAGAAACTTTGTCTTTTAGTGGGGAAAGTTTATTTGGTGAAAAACTAACTGATTTTGGTTAAATATTTGAAATCATATATTTAGTATGATTAAAACATTTTTCCTTATTACCAAAAGTGTTTTTCAAAAATATATAATAAGATTATATAATTAAATAAACTTTGTATTAGTTAATTAAATACCCCTTTGATCATACAAGAGTAAAATCTAGTTCAGCTAAATTAAGTAAACATGTATAAACTATAAAAAGCACATGTGGTACACTGAATAAGCCAATAAGCCACAATAAGCCCTTGCTTATTGTGGACTGAGACAGAAAATGGGACAAAGATCAAGGTTGATTTCAGGTGGGGTCCACTTGGTACTAGGTCAAACTAAGGGTCAACACTAAGAGCCTGGTAGGAGGGGGTTCAAAGATACAAGGTTGGAGGTGTAGGGCCCACTGTAGTGGTCAGAAAACCACCACCAAGTGGTGGTGTTGGGTGAAGTCGGCAGATGCAGAGGAGATAACCTTCCCTGCAAGTAACTTTGAGGGTGAGTGGGACCCAGGAGAAAATTCCTAAAAATGTGACAACTATGGGAAACTGAAATAGAGGTGGGATACTATGATCCCAAGAAATTTCAGAACCTAAAACCTAATACACAATTCTACAAAAATCCCACAAGATTTGAGATTTTCTACAAAAGCACAATTTGACTTTTTGTAATACTTAACTAAGTTGACTAATTTGGATTTCTAACACTTCTAACTGATTAATTAAGTTATATTAGACTGAAATAAAACTTAATTAAGTGAAATTAACTACTTTTGAGATGATATGATAGTTCTTGGAAACCAACTGTGTAACAGTTGGCTATAACCAAATTTTGTGAGTGATTTTGACTTTCTAATGAACACACACAAGTTTATATGGTTTGTCTGACCAAGTAAGACCTAGTATGACATAAAGCAAGCAAAAACAACAACTCAAACAACTTATAACACAGATAAACAGCTTGATCCAAACACACCTTTAAATTTATCAATTTATGATTTTCAAAGCTAATGGTGAATTTAAACCACAACACTGATTTCTAACACTATATTATGATGTTCTAAGATCAATTTAACACAAATAACCAGTTTTAAACACCTAAGACCTAGGAATCACAAATATACTATTATGACTGTGAAGATTAAATAACTAGCAACTACGGAATTTAATACACAAGCTAATAATTTTACTCTACAATATAACTAACAAATAACACAGGAACCTAAAATTACCAAGATCTAAGCTAATTAAGTACTCAAACAGTAAAATGGTAAAAATGGATATAAAGGCAAACAACTGAAATAAGCTGAGGATTAGTAAACCAAGGATCATTCACACTTCCTAAAGCCTCCCATAAGGCACTAGTACCATGTCCAATCCAAATCACACCCTGCTTCTTGCTTCCACTTCCTTGAACACTAATTTTTATTTTTTATTTATTTATTTGGAATTTTTGATAATTATTGTAAGTATGATCTAAACTGAATAACACAACTCAGAAACTTAAGAAAACTTATAGTTGGACTTAAATGAACTGGATAGATAAGGTTTTAACAATGTTTAACAAACTTAAGCAAATTTGTCAATTTTGCTAAAAAATGCCACAACTGAAATTAACTAACAAGACTTGAATTAAAGATCAAATAAAGTTTACAATACATGAAATGAGCTGAGTTTTACTGACTGAAATGAAAATTACAATTGAAATTGGAAAGTTACACTACCTACGATTACATTAAACTAAAGCTACACTAATATCCCCTCCCTTCTGCTTCTCTTTTCTTTATATTGGACTTCTAGGGTTTGTGGGACCCACTGGACCATTTCCCACCATAAATTAGAGCCCTTGGATCTCTGTAACACATCTCATCCGTTTAAATATTTTTTCGCGCCAAAAATCCTCCACGTGGCTAGGGGCAATTTGAGAGTAATAAGTAACCTTGGTGTGTAGTGCTAGTAGAGGGGGACAAGAAAGTGAGTTTTGGTAAAGTTTGGAGTGAGGTCCAAGCAAAAATAGGAAAATTGAGGTAACAGTGGAAGGTTTATAGTGGGAATGCATTAAGGGATTGTAGGCTGAATTATGAGGTGGAAGGTGATGGTAGGGAGAGTAGGTAACAGCTGGGTGTGTAGGTGGAAGGGATTGCAGAGGCCATGTGGGGGGTGAGGTGGAAAAAGATGAACAGTAGGGCGGTTTGGTTGTTTTTTTCACTGCAGGGTTGACCCCGTTTTATTATAAACGGGGTGGGTTTGTTTTGGTGTTGGGCTGGGGATCACATGGGCCTAGGAATAAGAAAAAAGGTGGGCTTGGGTGGTATTTAGTTTGTGGATTGGATTTGGTTTAGTTTGTAGTTTATTAAGGATCCGTTTGGTTTAAGTAACATAAGGACCAATTTTGTAATTTGTTCAAAGTTGGGGGGGCTGATTATACCACTTTCCCAAAGTTCTCATAAGGACCTATGTTGCCATAAATGAATAGTACAAGGGGTATGTTTGATATTTTTCACTTTTTAAATACCCGGGGACTATTTTTGCCAAACTATGAAACTTCAGGGACCAAATGTGTAACTTCTTCAAAACTTTCACCCAGGAATCAAATTTGACAACTTGTGACTTTCCAAGGACAAAAGTTGACTTTTTATCCAAAATATTTCACCAGGGACCAATTCTGCCATTATTTGAAAGTCTAAGGACGAAACATGTAATTTTGTGAAACGTTACACCAATCCTGTAATTACTCCAAACTTTTCACCCAAGGACCATTCCTGCAAAAGATTAGTAGCACAAGGACCAAAATTGATTTTCTCAAAGTTTTTAACATCTTAGGGACCATTTATGTCAATTTCCAAAGTATAGGGACTAAACTTGTAATTTTATGAAACTTTGCACCAAAGGACTAAATATGTAACTTTATGATTAAAAAGGACCTTTGATGACTTTTTCATGTTTTTAGAATAACCAGGGACTAGTTTTGATAACTTTTGAAACTTGAGGGACTGAAACTGCCAATTATGCAAACTTTGTACGTTTTTCATCTGTTTTTGATTATTTTGCATTTGAAACATATAAAACACACTTCTAAGATATTTTCAGTATTTTGATGCATATTTGAGTGTTTTTGGATGTTTTGGCAGCTCAGATTGGTATAAAATGATGAGTATTTAGACACTCATCAATCCCCCACACTAAAACATTGCTAGTCCCTAGCAATCTTTTGAGAAAATCTTAATGGATTTGAAACTCTTTACCAAAAGCCATCACTTCTGGAGTAGCCAGATGTAAGAACTGTGGTACATCTGATAACCGTGTGATTTTGAGCAAACCACCACCTGTCAACGGATTTGATTTGTCTTTACCAAAAGTCGTTTACTTCTGGACTAGCCAACTCTTGATGGAATAGTCAACATCTTGGTGAGCTGATTACCAATTATGGTTTTTCCACTGCCTTTACCACAAGCCATAATCTTGCGGGCTAGCCAACTCATTTGCTTTTGAGGATATGGGGAGTTGAGGTACCATACAATTTTGGGCAAATTGCAAGCCATAAACGGATTTGAGATATCTTTACCAAGAACCTTTTGCTCCTGGATTAGCCAATCCTTATGTGGGTTAGACATGGCGGACTGATAACCATTTATTGCGTCCTAAGTGAGAAAAATTTTTAAAATTTGGGCTAAAAATGGGGGTTCTTGATGGAACATGTGTTTAAATTCGTTAGAATAACGAATCTCCCCCAACACTTAGAACTGAATATTGTCCTCAATATTCAAAGTATCGGGTGTTAAACCAACACTTAGAACGTAAGAAGAAAAATACTCCATAGCCTTTATTTAATTTTATGTACATTTTTTTTATAGAGAGGATATATACATATATATAACATGTGGGGCATTTCCCCCACACTTAGGGTGAAAACCCTAAGTACATGCTACTGTTTTTGATTACCGAGTCGCTAGCTTGACTCGGCCTTGAATTAAATTGTCCATGAGGAAGCTACTATTTTTGTTTACCGAGTCGCTAGCTTGACTCGACCCCGAATTTATTTGTTCATGGGGAAGTATGATGTGGACGGAACAATCTGCACCGGACTTTCATTCAAGAGGTTTGAATAAACATTTGAAGTACGTGAAAGTTCCACACCGATGAGATAAGTACCCGGCTCAAAATTTATAAATGAGAATGCCGGGGTCAAAGATAATGTCCTCACTCCCGAAAGAGTGAAGAACAGGAGAAGCCATGGGATATATGAAGAAAAGAAAGAAAGTCATAATGAAAATCATGACTAACTCCTCATCTTCAATAGGAGAATTCATTGTTTCATGAATCTCCTCTTTTAAGCTCGTTTGATCAAGACATATTATGGGTATGTCTAGATCAAAATAAAAGTTATCATACTCCGGTGGAGATATGATATGAGTGAGTTCAACGGAGAACTCCTCAAAGGTGAATGATTCGTATTCGGGATTGATTTGAGTGAGTTCATTGGGGAACTCCTCAAAAGTAAATGATTCATAAACGGGAAGAGAATTATAAGAATGAGAAGTGGTGATACCACTTATCTTCTCTTCCGTTTGATCAAAATGGAACGTTTGCAATTCCGGATTAGAATCATTGATCAAAACCTCACTATCCTTGACGGGGATAGGAGATGAAATAGGCTTTTCATTAAAAGCCTCGATTCTAGAAATGAGAAGATTAGCATTTAATAATGTAAGACGAAGAGCTTCGTCTTGGATTATTTCTTCATCATTCTCTTCTTCTGAGTTGACAAGCTCAGAAGGTAATTCCCCCACATAACTTATGTCTCCACAAGATAAAGAATAGTTCTCATCAGAATCAGAGAACATCTCAATATGATCATTTGGGAAGACAAGAGGGGGAGGGATATCACACATATGATCAAGAATTCCCTGTGACTCACTTGGGATTGAGACAAGGTTCTCAACACTAGACTTTATGAATTCGTCCGATTCCTTTTGAGGAACAGTGTCAACATGCTCGTCCCCCATGCTCAGAGAGTGAGTGGGAACCTCGGGTGTGATAACATCATACTGAGGGAGTTGAGAAGGACTAGCATACATGGATTTTATAATTTCCATTTGTTCTGCTACTAGTAATTCTCCCATACTCTTTTCTCCCTGTATATCCATGGAAGGAGTCTCAACTGATGAACTTGATGAGGTATCATCACTTTCATCATCCTCATCGAGAAGAGCAGCATTTTGAAATTTGGTACGTGTTATAGATGCTTGTTTTAAGAATAGTAATTCTTCCATGCTTCTTTCGTCTCTAGCTGCATGTTCTTCTGCAAGTAATTTCGCGATAGATTTATCACGAGAATATGGAATGAGTGGAGACTGTGGGGGTGTGGATGTGTCAAAACCGGATGTATCAGAACTAGAACAATGTTCAGGTTTATAATACGGTTGACATTTGAAATCATCATGAGGACCCCCACAATGTACACAAGAAAAACTTGGTGCATTGTGAAATGAAATATTAGCCAACTCCTCCTTAAGGTCTTTAAGTTTCTCAAGAACCTCTAGACAAAGGTCTTGCTGGTATTAAGGAGTTGCTTGGTTTATTTGGTACTGTGGAGGTGGGTCTTGAAATGAATAGTCGTAATTGTTACAAGGAAATGAATTCCCTGTTTGACAATCTGAGCTAAAGTGAGGACCTCCACAGTACTCACAACAGTTGAACTGATGTGGCTGTGAGTCGTATGTGTTTGAGTCATAATTGTTATCAGGAACCTGCTCATAGACAAGCGTGCTTCCTAATTGACAATCAGAACTGTAGTGTGAACCACCACAGTACTCACAACAGTTAAACTGCTGAGTCTCATGGTGTGAAAGCTGGTGGAATGAATCAGTCATGTCAGGGTAGGAATAGGGATTCTGGTTATAGACAGACCCGTTTCCTGACTCTACCATGCCACAACTGGGGCAATTACCACCATTATAAGGACTACCACACCACTGACAGACAAGAATGTGAGAATGAGACATAGAAAGAATCAAAGGGTTTAGGGGGTGAGAAATGAAGAATCAAATAGGTAGGAGTGTAAAGGTGAATATTTTTGGTATTTTTGAAAATTTTTGTAGTATTAATAAGAAGGAAAATATTTTTGGGTTTTTGTGTTCGTTGAAAACTAATTGTAAAAAGTTTTCGGGAACAGTTTTGTTTTTATATGATAATAATATGAACAAGGATGGATAAATATACAATGAGCGTGTATTCAGATTCACTAATATGCAAAATCGTTTAGAATAAGCGCACAACCTCCCCGGCAGCGGCGCCAAATTTTGATTGGGTCTAAACTAGTCAACCTTTATTAGTCAACCACTTGTGAATGGTCAACCATAAAAGTCAAACTAATCAAGCAAATGCTTCCGTGGAATACAGTGTTTCCCCGGGTCGTAATGTCCCAACGAGGTTGTGATGGTATAAAAACGAATCTGTGATCGGTGATTATGAACAGGGATATGAATAAAGTGTGTGTGAGTGATTACACTAGGGTTTTATAAAACAAAATAACTTAGATAAACTATTTTAACGATTACGTAAAAGCCAGATATTTAAAAACTTTTAATAACTAAAAACGCGTACGTTTAATTTAATTCTACGTAAACGTACGAAACAAAAACAATTTTAACTAAAGTAGTAATTTGCATACCTTAGGGGCTTAAATGCAAATTAAATAAACTTAAAATATTTATTTTATAATTACTAATTATTTAATTAATTATTATTATTTAATAACTATTATTAATTATTTAATAATTAACTAATAAATAGGAAAATGTAAAATAAGTCTAGAAATATAAAATTAAAATTTATAAAAGTATAAAATATTATAAAACTAATTTTAAAAATAAAATTATATTTTTCTTACTATTTATCAAATTATTATTAATTTATAACTATTTAATTATTATTTAACTAATTATATTGATTTAAATTATTATAAATACTAAAAATACTTAGATAATTATGAAAAATTTTATATATCTAATTAACCATCACAGGAATCCTAAATAATTATAAAAAGTTTATTTTATGTATTTTTAAACTAATTTACTAATTATTATTTTATTTATTTATTAATTACCAATTAAACTATTTAAATTATAAAAACTAGTAAATGAACAGTAAAAATTACAAGAAAATTTCTAAAATTATATTATGACATATAAATGCTAGGAAAAATATAAAAACTAGGTGTTGCTTTGTAAAAACTAATTATGCTATTTAAAACTTAATTATTGATTAATTATTAATAAAACTAATATTAATTCTAGTAAATATCAAATGATAATATAAAAATCTAATAAAATTAATAAAAATACTTTAATATAAAAGGAAATTAATAAAAATATAAAAATACAACTTACTTAATAAAAATCTAAAAATGAAAATGAAAATTAAATTATATTAAATAGAAACTATCACTTATTTTTATGTTGGTTTTTTTGGATTTTTCTTTTACCAACCTACTTTATACCTAAAAATGACTAACTTTTGTAAAAACAATATTTTTATAACTTAAAAATAAGCATCGTGAGACCTTAATAGCTTCACAGTTGACTTTGTTTGACCAAACAAAGAAATGAGCTAAAATTGACTTATGTGGAGTCCACAAGAGTAAAATCTAGTTCAGCTAAATTAAGTAAACATGTATAAACTATAAAAAGCACATGTGGTACACTGAATAAGCCAATAAGCCACAATAAGCCCTTGCTTATTCTGGACTGAGACAGAAAATGGGACAAAGATCAAGGCTGATTTCAGGTGGGGTCCACTGGGTACTAGGTCAAACTAAGGGTCAACACTAAGAGCCTGGTAGGAGGGGGTTCAAAGATACAAGGTTGGAGGTGTGGGGCCCACTGTGGTGGTCAGAAAACCACCACCAAGTGGTGGTGTTGGGTGAAGTCTGCTGATGCAGGGGAGATAACCTTCCCTGCAAGTAACTTTGAGGGTGAGTGGGACCCAGGAGAAAATTCCTAAAAATGTGAAAACTATGGGAAACTGAAATAGAGGTGGGAGACTATGATCCCAAGAAATTTCAGAACCTAAAACCTAATACACAATTCTACAAAAATCCCACAAGATTTGAGATTTTCTGCAAAAGCACAATTTGACTTTTTGTAATACTTAACTAAGTTGACTAATTTGGATTTCTAACACTTCTAACTGATTAATTAAGTTATATTAGACTGAAATAAAACTTAATTAAGTGAAATTAACTACTTTTGAGATGATATGATAGTTCTTGGAAACCAACTGTGTAACAGTTGGCTATAACCAAATTTTGTGAGTGATTTTGACTTTCTAATGAACACACACAAGTTTATATGGTTTGTCTGACCAAGTAAGACCTAGTATGACATAAAGCAAGCAAAAACAACAACTCAAACAACTTATAACACAGATAAACAGCTTGATCCAAATACACCTTTAAATTTATCAATTTATGATTTTCAAAGCTAATGGTGAATTTAAACCACAACACTGATTTCTAACACTATATTATGATGTTCTAAGATCAATTTAACATAAATAACCAGTTTTAAACACCCAAGACCTAGGAATCACAAATATACTATTATGACTGTGAAAATTAAATAACTAGCAACTATGGAATTTAATACACAAGCTAACAATTTTACTCTACAATATAACTAACAAATAACACAGGAACCTAAAATTACCAAGATCTAAGCTAATTAAGTACTCAAATAGTAAAATGGTAAAAATGGATATAAAGGCTTACAACTGAAATAAGCTGAGGATTAGTAAACCAAGGATCATTCACACTTCCTAAAGCCTCCCATAAGGCACTAATACCATGTCCAATCCAAATCACACCCTGCTTCTTGCTTCCACTTCCTTGAACACTAATTTTTATTTTTTATTTACTTATTTGGAATTTTTGATAATTATTGTAAGTATGATCTAAACTGAATAACACAACTCAGAAACTTAAGAAAACTTATAGTTGGACTTAAATGAACTGGATAGATCAGGTTTTAACAATGTTTAACAAACTTAAGCAAATTTGTCAATTTTGCTAAAAAATGCCACAACTGAAATTAACTAACAAGACTTGAATTAAAGATCAAATAAAGTTTACAATACATGAAATGAGCTGAGTTTTACTGACTGAAATGAAAATTACAATTGAAATTGGAAAGTTACACTACCTACGATTACATTAAACTAAAGCTACACAAATATCCCCTCCCTTCTGCTTCTCTTTTCTTTATATTGGACTTCTAAGGTTTGTGGGACCCACTGGACCATTTCCCACCATAAATTAGAGCCGTTGGATCTCTGTAACACATCTCATCCGTTTAAATATTTTTTCGCGCCAAAAATCCTCCACGTGGCTAGGGGCAGTTTGAGAGTAATTAAGTAACCTTGGTGTGTAGTGCTAGTGGAGGGGGACAAGAAAGTGAGTTTTGGTAAAGTTTGGAGTGAGGTCCAAGCAAAAATAGGAAAATTGAGGTAACAGTGGAAGGTTTATAGTGGGAATGCATTAAGGGATTGTAGGCTGAATTGTGAGGTGGAAGGTGATGGTGGGGAGAGTAGGTAACAGCTGGGGGTGTAGGTGGAAGGGATTGCAGAGGCCATGTGGAGGGTGAGGTGGTAGAAGATGAACAGTAGGGCGGTTTGGTTGTTTGTTTGACTGCAGGGTTGACCCCGTTTTATTATAAACGGGGTGGGTTTGTTTTGGTGTTGGGCTGGGGATCACATGGGCCTAGGAATAAGAAAAAGGGTGGGCTTGGGTGGTATTTAGTTTGTGGATTGGATTTGATGTGGTTTGTAGTTTATTAAGGATCCGTTTGGTTTAAGTAACATAAGGACCAATTTTGTAATTTGTTCAAAGTTGGGGGACTGATTATACCACTTTCCCAAAGTTCTCATAAGGACCTATGTTGCCATAAATGAATAGTACAAGGGGTATGTTTGATATTTTTCACTTTTTAAATACCTGGGGACTATTTTTGCCAAACTATGAAACTTCAGGGACCAAATGTGTAACTTCTTCAAAACTTTCACCCAGGAATCAAATTTGACAACTTGTGACTTTCCAAGGACAAAAGTTGACTTTTTATCCAAAATATTTCACCAGGGACCAATTCTGCCATTATTTGAAAGTCCAGGTACCAAACATGTAATTTTGTGAAACTTTACACCAATCCTGTAATTACTCCAAACTTTTCACCCAAGGACCATTCCTGCAAAATATTAGTAGCACAAGGACCAAAATTGATTTTCTCAAAGATTTTAACATCCCAGGGATCATTTATGTCAATTTCCAAAGTATAGGGACTAAACTTGTAATTTTATGAAACTTTGCACCAAAGGACTAAATATGTAACTTTATGATTAAAAAGGACCTTTGATGACTTTTTCATGTTTTTAGAATAACCAGGGACTAGTTTTGATAACTTTTGAAACTTGAGGGATTGAAACTGCCAATTATGCAAACTTTGGACGTTTTTGATCTGTTTTTGATTATTTTGCATTTGAAACATATAAAACACACTTCTAAGATATTTTCAGTATTTTGATGCATATTTGAGTATTTTTGGATGTTTTGGCAGCTCAGATTGGTATAAAATGATGAGTATTTAGACACTCATCAGTAGCAAAAGTCTAGTTTATGCAAGTCTTTAAAACTATGATTATCTTTTACTTAGAAACTAAAGTTTACATTTGTCATTAACAAAACTTAGCGAAGATCATAAAATATAAATAACGTTTTTAGGCGATATTTGTATTAACAATATATATATATATATATATATATATATATATATATATATATATATATATATATATATATATATATATATATATATATATATATATATATATATATATATATATATATATATATATATATATATAGGGTGGGTTATTATAAAAAGTTTGTTATAATAAAAAAGGTAGGAAGCCCTCCCAACCGTCGGATCAAAACCATCAAGATTAAAAGGGGCGTTGGCACTTTTGTAATTACTGAAAAATCAAGGGCAATGCTATAACTTTATAAACCACATAACTTGTACCAAGAAAACTACGATCATTCGTTTCATTTCACCCCAAACAAATCTCTCTCTAAAAAAATTGTTGATATAAATAAATGACTAAAAACGTTATTCATATCCTTCGATATCTCTATGTTTTGATAATCACAAAACGAAAACTCATCAAACCAAAGATCATGACGTAAATAAGTATTTAGTAGTAACTACTCACTTTCACCATCTAATCACTTAAGGTATGAATAAACAAAGTGTCTAATGCATTATAAGATCAAAGGAACATTTTTATTAATCACTAGATTTTTATAAAATGTCACAAAACATTTTATATCTTTTATAAAACATTTTTGGAATTAAAAGAATATGTTTAAATCATTACAAATATATGAATTCAAATTTTCAACAAAAAATGGCAAATCTAATCTAGAAAAATTTTCTTCACAAAAGGACAAAGCTGGGCAACGTTCAGGAGGGCGACCCCCTTAATTAACTAGGCGGCCCCCTTAATAATTAAGGGGACCGGCACGCTCCTGATCCCCCCCAGTTGTCCCTTTAAATATTGGTTCATTCCACTATTTTTTCTCACCTTTTTGCACTCTAAACTTTCTGATTCAAACCTCCATTTCTATCCGCTAAAATCCTTTGAACATATATACATTAATCTTTATTTCAAAGTGATTCAAGCCTCAACACTCAAGTGCAAAGAGAAGAATACTTCTATCAATTAAGAATAGAAGTATTACAACTTAGTATCATCTTGCTATCTAAGTTGTTTGTTCATTTCATCTTGTTAATCATTTATACTTTGGTGAATAAGGTGAATACATTGGTTAGCTAGACTTAGATATAGGATCTAGAATTGTTGATAGTGTAAAGTGGTACTAGAAGTGAAGAAGTAGAAGAGCATAGAATTAGTGATAGGAGATATAAGAAGTAGTAGCATATTGAAATAGTGGTTAGTAGTGACGAAGTTGAAGGCTTTAAGTTGTGAAGACATAAAAGACTAGGAGGTATGAAGACTTGGAAGCTTTGAAGCATAGAAGATATAGAAGCTTTTAAAGTAGAAGAATCATTGTAGTGGTATATAGATAAAGGTCCTCAAGTAGAGAGATAGAAGTATTGAAGTTGTGAAGACTTAGAAGCTTAGAAGTTGTGAAGTAGCAAAAACCCTTGAAGTTGTGAATAGATAGAAGTTGTGAAGGCGTGAAGAAGTATAGAAGACGTGAAAGGGTGTGAAGAAGTTATGGTGTGATTGTAGTTGTGAGATTGGTTCTAGCTATGATTAGAACTCGACATTTAGCTTAGTTTCGTTAATCGGTGTAAGCCTAGGTGTGTACGGTTTTCTCCACCATAAGGGAGGTTATTGACTTAGTGAAGAAAACTCTCGAGCTCGGTGCTCGGGGAGTGGAGTAGGGCAAGGAAGGTGTCCATGTAGCCGAACCACTATAAATCCTTTGTCTCTCGGTTTGATCTTTCCATCTCTCACTCTTTGCTTACTTACTTATTAGCATTTCGTATATAGTTATAATTGCTTGTGTTGTGCATATATTGATTTCACATAAAGATCAAACTAGGTTTCATTCACAACATTAATTTTATATAAACAAACCATAAGGATATATACATATTAAAACACATATACATATATAAATATAAATATATAGTTAAGTGCGATATATGAAATTATAATTTCTACTCAACATTCTATATAAGTAGTGTTTATACGATAAGTGTGAACAAACTAGTATCTATACTTTTGCATCAAAGGTTTTTGTAATTTACATCTATTCTTAGAAGCAAACTTTTATAAAATGAAAAAGACGTAAAACCATTCAACCCCCTACTAGTTTTCCACAAAAACACACAACGATTCTTCATATCTTGTTTCTGCATCAACGATTCATCAACAATCCTATCATTGATTCATCGTCAACACAACCGTCTCCATAAACGATTGTTACTACATCGATTTATTAGGGTTTGAATCAGAATTCAAAAACTTAGATGAATCAACGATGGTGAAGACGAACCTACCAAATCTTGCACCACTGATGCGTGGAATTGCGCCCTCGCAAAAGGTTTTACTTCTCAAGAGATCTTGAGAAGCTTGCAATACCTACCAAGCAGTGTACCTGACCGTTGTAGTATAGTGTAGTGGCAAGTACAGGGGGATTGATCGTTTAACTCAAAGAATAGTGTTCGCTAGGGTTAAAACTCAATTAAACTAGGTCTAGAGATGAGGGATGATTCTTTTTGTATTTTTATATTTTAAGGAAAGCAAGTAAAAATCTTGGGTTTTGAAGGAGTGGGCGAAATTAGTTGCTAATCAACTAACCCAAGTAACTACAGATGCAATCAAAATAAAATAAAATGAACTTAAAGTAAATGTGGTGAAAACTATAATAAGAGAAAATGTGTTTACTTAGATTTCACTACTCCCTATCTATCTTTTACCGTTTGATTAGTTTGTTACAATTGCATGGACGATGGTTTATATTCCTTAATACCATTCGTAGGGCCGTGTACGATCCTCCCTAACTCTATAAGCTTCTACCTCTTCCTATGTCGAGCCAACTACTAGCTCCTAACATGGCCTCATTAGTAGTTACCTATGCATTAAATATAACCAATATATCGTAGTACACCTCCGATCATGTTTCTTAAGACGTTCAAGCAAGTTACCAATTGGAAGTCTGCCAGTTTTCTTAAGCCTAACATCGAAATCATTCATCCACAACAATTATAAACAAACAACCAACCAATAATCAATATCTAAGTTTCATTACATCTAAGCAAACACAAGGAAAGCCTAGCCTAGCATGTTAAAGAAAAGACAAGCATAAGATATAATCAAACAACACATAGACATATTGAATGATTGTTGGAAAACTTATCTTCAATTAAGCATGGATGAAACAAGGGTTTGAAACCCTCAAAAATGCAGTAAAATTCGTTTAGGGTTTTCTCCCTTCAAAGTTGCACACAATGAATGAAAACTAGAAAAGTATATATAGATTTTACACTCTGACGGCGTCAAGAGTAGGGTTTGACGCCGTCAACTCACCGCCAAAATAATACTCATATTGCCTAGATCCACTTCTGATATCGTCATGTGTAAACTTGGTCTTGGCCATCACATGCAAATTACAATTGACGGCCTTGGTGACGCCATCATGTACAATTCTCCAAAAACCTCTCTGGCGCGTGACGTGTAACTTGATTTATCCATCTCTTTGTCAAAGAGTGACGCCGTCACTAGCAATCCTTGACGCCGTTAGGTACAATTTTCAGCATGATTTTAAGACTTTGTCGTTTTCTTCACCTTTTCACTCCAAAAATGTCCAAAATGCTTCCTTTTGCAAATTTCCTGTCAAAAGTACCTAAAATGACAAAAGGAACGATTTAGGGCAATATCTGATCAAATAATCTCGACTTTGGCCTTAAATGACCCCCCAAAAGCGGTACACTTTTCGTCTCATCAAATACCCTTACACTTGAGATTTTCTTGTCCTTAAGCAAATGCGCTTTTATTCTAATCAAAATACAAATTAGGGATCATTTAACACTAATATAAAAGTAATTGCAACAAATAATCATTCGACTTCAACCAAAAACAAGCACGAAAATTATACACTAGCACCTCACAAATAGTGTTTACATACTCACATCTCTCGGGTGTAATAAAGTAGATATATGTAACACCCTGTGCCCGCTTACTTTGAAAACTTTGACTTTTTACGCGGAAACGCTTGAACTAAAACTGACCTGCTGTTACTCTTTCATAAACTAACCAAAATCAGTACACAATCAGACCTTGGGGATATTTTTAGATGAAAATAGACTCAATCACCTTCGCAACGATAGGTGGCACGACCCGTGACGACTTACGGATTAAAAGATATGAATTTTTGAAAACTGCAAAAAATCTGCACAGTGTGCCCGGAAAATCTGGACATCTTGTTGTCCCGAAATCACTTTCAAAATCCCCGGCCGGAAACCCGACTTCCCGAACTCGAAACTTAACCAAACTTTCCAGATTTATTTGGTATATGAATGGGCTCATTTTCATGCAAAAACATTTATCTTACGATACCCCGAAGGGGTACTTTACGACGGGTTATGCAAATAACCCTTTTTGACCCATTTCGCAACAAACCACTTATATCACTTTCGTTTTACACCAAACTTTCCAGAAATCAATCATTTAACATATCAAACATGTTCCAATAACACTTGATCCGTTTACTACTCAAAATGGGTATGTTTACACTTAAACCAAACGCCCCTTTAACTTTACTCAAAAACACATAAACCTATCAAATGACTACCAAATTGTCATACAACTCTTGACATACACTTTGCCATACGGCTGCCCTTTAACAACCCATAAAAGACTAACGGGGGTACAAACTTGACACTTGAGCTCGAGATACTACCTAGCTCCTACTATCTTACCAAATCCTTCTACACTTCGCATATAAGCAAGTCTTAACTCATACTCCAAACCGTAGAATCTCCATAATATATGAACCTACAAAACATGGTTAGACAACTAAACCATAAGCTTTCGCTTAGTAAGTAACCCGACATAAAACATATATCATACACATATTAGCACATAAGCATCATGATCACTTACTTCAATCCATAACATTCACTATGCCACATTCATTACTCAATCCATATGCTACACTATCACAATCATAATACACATATGGATAACATACATATAACATATGTTTTAGTACAAGTTACTTACCTTCATTCCAAGCTAGCTATCAATATACCAAATCACCATCAACAACATCACTATTCATCATCATCATCATCATCATCATCATCCTTCATCATTACCAAACCTAGTAGCATAACAATCAATAATCATAAACAAAGGTTTATACAAAACCCACCATAACTTACTCATCATCCTTTCTATATCATCATATGATCATATCTTGATCATATGATGAAATCCCCAATTACTCCATATGAACCCTAATTTAATATTCATAAATTAACTCAAGATAATGATTACTTACTTGCATAGAATCATTACTAGGGCTTTATCTCTTGAATTGGGAGTCTAATTCTTTCATCAAAAGATCATATGTTAAGCCTTCCCTCTCTTCTCTATTGCTCTATGTCGACACACAAGAACACACCACACTTTCCTGGAACATGTTAGAATGTCTGGGAATTCCTTCACATATAAGCCACCTCAACTTTGGCCTAATGACATTATTAGTCCCTTAGGTCATGTAACCATTCATCCTTAGTACTAGAACAAGTTGGTTCTAGTGCTAGTTTGAGGTTTTGGCAAGAATAGTCCCTGCAGACTAGAACAAGTTGGTTCTAGTACTAGAACAAGTTGGTTCTAGTACCAGTTTGGGATTCTGTCAACTCAGGTCCCTCAAGTTCTTATCCCTCTTACTTATGACACATAATACTTCTAAAACCAAATTATGAAATACTATGACTGTCGGGTTTGACCACATCACGACATTTGTTGACTAACCAACCACGTAAGGCTCTTAGTCCATTACATCTAGGGTGGGGTCCAAGAACCCGGGAAACGGGTCTAACAATTCTATCCCCCTTATTTAGATTTCGTCCCCGAAATCTCTCGTCTTTTGCTATCCAAAACTGAATCACAACATATACATGTCTCATAATTTCAAAATCCTTAGTCATTACATTGCAACGATCTAAGTGATCTTACAATTCCAAGCTTCTATATCACAATCATAACTCATAATAGACTATAAGCAATACTACTCATCACAAGCTTATCTAAAATTTCCAACAATGACGATTTGTCATCCAGGAACATCTACTATTTGACTTTCCATAAGTCAAACTTCAACACTATCATCACTTCATTCGCAAATGCACTAACATGACCTTAAGTCATATACCGGCCAAAATTACACTTTACACAATATCAACACTTATCTACTTCCAAATACCGGTAACTAATCTCGCAATATATACATAGTACCATATAAACGACACTTCCAAAACCAAATCTACGCATTACTAAAGCAATCCTCTTGTTAAATCGTGGGAATTCCACCCATCATCTTATCAACTTAAAGCAAAAACTCATTCTAGGCATCTATCTTAAGGTTCATATAGGACCTTAACGCCACTACAAGCTTTTATATCTAATCTCTTTTTATAACGTCTAACTTGTTTTAGTTTTCACTTTCTCATATCTCTACCCGCATTCATGTCATATCGGCTACACATAAGCCCACTCATTTATAACTCTTTACTTACATAAAAAGGCGTCCCAATCTATGCAAGTAAGGAATTATAAACTTATGGTTCGGCGATTTACAATTTCTGTATTTAAACGAAGAGGCGTCCTAATCCATTTAAATAAGGAGATTATAAATCCTCCTACTCATGTACTTCCGACACAACAATTATACTTACTTTACTTTCCTTCTTTTCTAGCCTTGGATCCAATCTCACTAACTATTCATCCATGTCATAAAGACAAGCTGGCTATCTCGAAGGATACCATAATATCCATGCCCTTGCGGCAAGCTGGGCCACCCCGAAGGATGCCATAACTATCATCCATGCCATAAGGCAAGCTGTACAACCATGCCATGAAAGGCAAGCTAAGCTATCCCAAAGGATACTTTCATACATGCCAAGAATATAGGCAAACCATGCCGGCGAAGGCAAGCTAACAACCATGCCATGAAAGGCAAGCTAACAACCATGCCATGAAAGCAAGCTAGGCCATCTCAAAGGATGCCAAAACACATGCCGCGAAGGCAAGCTAACAACCATGCCATGAAAGGCAAGCTAGGCCATCTCAAAGGATGCCAAAACACATGCCGCGAAGGCAAGCTAACAACCATGCCATGAAAGCAAGCTAGGCCATTTCAAAGGATGCCAAAACACATGCCGCGAAGGCAAGCTAACAACCATGCCATGAAAGGCAAGCTAGGCCATCTCAAATGATGCCAAAACACATGCCGCGAAGGCAAGCTAGGCCATCTCGAAGGATGCCGAAAACACATGCCATAAAGGCAAGCTGGGCTATCCTGAAGGATACCAAAACTAGAGAATTGGATCCAAGCTATATCTAACTTATCATCTTTACTCACTTTATCTTTCATGTACTTTTATCATTAAGTACATGCTATCACTTCAAAACTTCTCATTGCCTTGAGCAATTTCAACATTCGCTACCACGTTTACATTCATCTAGACAAGTTGCTATATTACACTTGTTAAATTATGTTTGCATTCTCACAATGCTACTTATCATTTATCCGTCAACCCCAAGTTGACTCATACATTCACTATGTGGCATCTCTATTTTAGACAAGTTCTATATGATGCTTGTCCATTTACAGTTTACACATTCTCTATGTGTCCTTACCACACACTTTTACTATTATCCGTCAACCCTTGTTGACCATGTTCACAACTCATACTATCACTTCATTTAGTCTACTCAACTTTACTCATATAAGCCTTACATAGGCTTATTCTATAACATTTCCATTAATCTCATCACATACTATCCAATATATAAACATGACTATAATCATGTTTTACGATTCTTCTAGCGCACTTCATATCACTTATGAATTCTAGCGCAATCTATGTCTCATTCATCACTTCTACTCATCACGCTTAACCATTTACTTACTAACACATTTTACTTATCATGTTTTATATATAACATGATCTCGTCACATCTTAACCGTATACTTTTACTTTTCTTATTTTAATTAAGCGTGTAAGACTTATGCTTCAAGCATCTATTCATTATTACGTCTAATCATTCATGTCTCACGAAATATGCATTCCAATGCATCTATCTCAACTCATACACATCTATGAATCGTGCTCTCAAGCACATCACATAAAACTTAGACATATAATAAACTACTACCATAGACTTAACACCACATAAACAATACCACTTAACACTTAAAATAATAACACTTAACACTTATCCAAAAAGTGTTTCAACATTCATAACCAAAATCAAAAGATATAGTCTATGGCTCATATACCATAATGCACAATCAATCTATGTCTAAGCATCAACATTCTAACTAGCCGCAAGCGCTAGTCTACCTTATAACTAAGGCATCATACAACTTTCAATTCACTTACTAGCCCATCTCTAACACTTAGCATTCCTACTCACATTCCATTACTATAACTCTATCATACATTCACATAATCACAATATAATCATAGGCACCAACCAAGGTGCACGGCTAACAAAATCATTCAAACAATTCAAGTCCTCCATGGACGTAAATCTCTAAACATCAACACTATACACGCATCGATCACTTATCATTTACTTTCTGCATTTCTTACACTTAAATTCAACGCAACTACAAGTGGTTTAAGTCTAGGCAACCTAAAGGAAACCTAATTCACTTAAACCGAAGCTCTGATACCAATTTGTAACACCCCGTGCCCGCTTACTTTGAAAACTTTGACTTTTTACGCGGAAACGTGATGAGGCGAAAAATGATCCGTTTTTAGGGGGTCATTTAAGCTCGAATCCGACTTTATTTGATCAAATATTGCCCTAAATCGTTCCTTTTGTGATTTTAGGTGTTTGGAGAGTGAATTCTGGAAAAGAAGCCATTTTGGACGTTTTTGGAGCATAAAAGTGAAGAAAATGGCAAAGTATCAATTTTCCATGCTGAAAGCACTTGGTGACGGCGTCAAGAGTTACACCATGACGGCGTCAGATAGCAAGAATAAAATACCGTAGGTGGTGACGGCGTCAGAAGTCATCCTGACGGCGTCAAAGTCCCAAGAATAAAATACCGTAGGTGGTGACGGCGTCACACAGGCCGTCATAAGGAGATCAAGGCCGTCCGAGGAAGAATTTGGCGGCGAGGTGACGGCGTCATATGGTTGTCTTGACGCCGTCAGCCCAGTTTTCCTATATATAGTTTTTTAGTTTTTTCATTAAAAAGAGGAGAAGTTTTGGTGAAACCCTAAAGACGAATTTGGTGTATCTTTTACAGGTTTTCAAGGGTTCCAAACCCTTGATACCTTGCATTGTAATTGAGATAAGTGTTCTTCTAATTCAATCAATATGTCTATGTGTTGGTTGTTTATATCTTGTTCTTGTCTCAATTCCATTATGCTAGGCTAGATCTCTTTTGTGTTTGCTTAGATCTAATGAAACCTAGATGTTGATTATGTGTTGATTACTTGTCTATTCTTGTCTTGGATGAATGATTTTATATGTTAGGCTTAAGAAAACTGGCAGATCTCCAAATGGTAACATGCTTGAACGTCTTAAGAAACATGAACCGAGGCGTACTAGGTCTTTATTGGTTGTATTTAATGCATGAGCCACTGTTTACAATCCCTATAGTTGTGCTGGGTCATGGTGTAGGAGGAGATAAGAGCTCATAGAGTTGGGGAGTTATGTATGCCACCCCACAAATGGTATTAAGGAATACAATCCGTCATCCATACAAGTATAACAAGTAATTAACGTGTAAAAGATATCTAGGGAGTAGTGAAGTCTAAGTAAACACAATTTCTCCAATTACTGCTCACAACCTTAGTTTAATTTAGTTTAATTTCATTTTCAGTATTTTAATTTGATTATATATTAGTTTTGGGTTAGTTGAATAGCAACTAATTCCGCCCACTCTTCCAAAACCCGAGATTTTATTTGCTTTTATAAAAATATAAAAATACAAAAATAATCATCCCTCACCTCTAGAACTAGTAATTAGGTTTTCTAACCCTAGCGACACTATTCCTAAGCTGAACGATCAATCCCCCGGTACTTGTCACTATACTATACTACAACGATCAGGTACACTGCCTGGTGGGGGTTGTAAGCTTCTCGAGATCCCTCGAGAGGTAAAGCCTGTTGCGATTCCCACGCATCAAGTTTTTGGCGCCGCAGCCCGGGGAATAGTTATTGTCTAGGTTAGGATTTCTTTTTATTAGGTCTACTTGCTAGATTCCTTTCTAGTAAGATTTTATTTTTATTTTTTAGGTTTTCTTTAGTCTATCTTATTTCTTCGTGCCTTTGTTCGTAACTCTTTACCATCCGACATCATGGAAGGTGGTAACATCTTTGAACCCATCATCCCACCACAACAAAACCCACCATTAGAACCCCTTAGGCCCCGAACCTTAGGAGAGTATTCCCGACCTAGCCACCAAGGCTACCGAAACACCATTGAGCTCACTGGAGACAATGTGACCCCCTTGCGATCCGACACCATCCGGTTGGTGCAAAGCGGATGTGCATTCCATGGACTTCGTTCCGAAGATCCAAACCAACACCTTAAGGACTTCCTCAAAATCGTAGATTCCATAGACCTAGGTGTTGAAACTAGAGAGACTACCCGTTTACGCCTATTCCAATTCTCTCTACGGGATCAAGCTAGTCAATGGCTTGAGCGTTTACCCGCGGGATCCATCACCACATGAGATGATCTCACCACTCGTTTTCTTGCTCAATTTTTCCCACCGGGGAGAACTACTAAGCTTAGGAATGACATCTTGATGTTCCAACAACATCAAAATGAATCTCTTTATGAAGCATGGACTCGTTTCAAGGACTTACTCCAAAAAGTCCCTCATCATGGCATAGATCTTTGGCTCCAAGTCAAAATCTTCTATGACCATATCGACATCTCCACGAGGCGAACCATTGACCAATCGGCCGGTGGTAAGCTACGTGATCTTAGTGCAGAACAATCATGGGAACTCATAGAAGATCTTGCTCTCTATGACAACGAAAGTTGGAATGATCCCCGTGATTTGAACAAAACGGTCAAGGCAATATCTTTGCCTTCGAACAATTCTAGCACTCCCGACCGTAGGATCATGGAACTTGAGGACCAAGTCAAGTTTCTCATGAAATCTTACGAAGCTCCGAAGCATTCAAGCCAAGTGAACAAAATCACTTCTTCATGCGAATTATGTAGTGGTCCCCATGACACTCGTGATTGTGTGGAACTCCCCGGAACAGCTTTTGCGGACTACGCATCCACGCGTACCGACGAAGCGGGAGATAAGTGGTACACTTTCAATCCCGAGCCAAACACATACGGTGATTCATACAACCCCTCATGGAAAAATCACCCAAACCTTAGGTGGAAACAAAATCAACCCAATTCTTCCAATCCGCCTAATCGTTTCCAACCAAACGGTCCACCATCCAACCGTACTTTCAACAACAATCCTTCTAACAACTATGGTAGTACCAACAATCTTGAAGGATTGATGTCAAAATTCATGGCATCTCAAGAAGCCCGCATAGCTTGGTTCGAAACCGAATTCAACCAACAACAAACGGAGATGACCAACAAGATTGACAACTTGTTGAAAGCCCTCAACAACCAAACATTAATCACACCTAGGAAGGACACTAGGGACACCAATAGTGGAATCCAAATTAAGGACCCCTCATCATCCAAACATGTCCACTTTGTCAATGTTGTCACCATTAAGCCGATAGATAAGGAGATAGAGGAGAGTGACAAGGATGAAGTTAGAGTAGAAGCCGATAGTGAGGATGAGAGTAGGGAAGTTGAGGTTAATAAGGATGAGGAATTGGAAGAGGTAGAACCTATAGAGGAATACTTTGATAAGTTGCCAACCGAGGAAGAACGGGAATACCATAAGGATTTATTCGATAGTCCCGAGAAAACATATATTTTTGGCGACCCCCTGATCAAAATGGGAGACCCCTCTAACATTAACATCCCATGTAATATCGGGCACATGCATATATGGAAAGCTTACATCGACCCTAGATCCCCCGTGAACATCATGACTAGAACTTATTACAATTGGGTGATGAAGAAGCAACTCAATTTTAGGATAATGCCCGGTAAAAGTTGGATAAGTAATTTTGCAGGAAGAGTTAAGGGAGTACATGTGATTATAGGGAATCTCACCTATGAGATTGATTTTATGATAGTGGAAGACACTCGTCCGGTGATTGATGCTTGCCTAAGCCAAATAATATTCGGGAAACCATTTGTTGAGGCCACTAGGATGAGTTATGATCTGACTTTAGGGATAGTTAGGTTCAAGAAAGATAATGATGAGGTTGCTTATCAAATGCCCTACAAGATCGAACAATACCGCCTTCTCTCTAATTTCGAATAGGAACATAAGCAAGCGGCTTATTATAGGAATGATTTGGATAGACGTAGAGGAGTAGAGTATGTTAGAAATAGGATGCTTGGTTTCTACAAAGAGTGCTTGCAACTAGGTCCGGAATACAAAACTGGTTTAGAAGACGACCTAGAGAGTGGAACCAATGATGAGATCACGTAGTAACCCATGACTTTGAGTCTAGCTACAAGACTCGTAAATAAAGAAAAACGCTTCTTGGGAGGCAACCCATGTTTTGTGTGATTTTATTTGTTTGATAGTTATTTGCTTCCGTATACATGTTTTATTTTTTTTTATTTTTATTGTTGGATGATCATGTTTCTCAATTGAAATGTGAAAGTACTTTATTATGTTGTTTGGCCTAGTCTTAACTTCAACCTAAAGGTATTTTTGCAAAAGATAAGTGTAAGGGGAAACCCCAAATATGTTTTTAAGAAACAAACCGATCATGATTGTCCACAATATTAAATGAACATGTATATTCGTATTTGTTAGAGTCAAATGCTTGTATTGAGTCATAATGAAGTTTTGCAGGATTTTCCAGGAAGTAGGACCAAGTTTTTCCAGAAATTTTCCGGAAACTTAACATAAGAATTTCTGCAGGTCCATTCTGACGGCGTCAGAGTATTACTCTTGACGGCGTCAGGAGTTAAAATCTAGAAATTTTACCGGTTTTGTTTTTCTAACGGAGTCTTATGGTTTTTGTGAATTATTAAGTTTTATAATCTCTAGGAAATCTGCAAACTTCATTCCACAAGCATTATATCTTACTTTGTTTTCTAGGATTTAGTAACTTATATAGGATGCCGCCGATTTTACGCGAGGTTGTCTTGTCTATTGTTGTCAGGATTTACAGGTTATTTTTGACAAGAAGATGATTTATATTCTGGAAGGGAAGCTTTGATTGTTCGTTTTCTTGGAGGAAGATCTAACCTGGCCAACCTATAATCCATACCGAGCGAATCAGGGGAGTATTTGATTTCATTCTCTTTACTTCTTAACTTTTACATTCTTTACTTGAACATTGGGGACAATGTTCATCTTAAGTGTAAGGGGAGGGTAAAAAGATGATACCTTACATATGCACTTTTGCTTGAGTTTGTTTTGTTTGATAGTAGATGTGTAATAAAACTATGAGAAATACTTGTTAGTGTACTTTTAGCGCCAAATTTAAAATTTTTTACAACATTTAGGAGTGAAACTTTAGCCATAGCAAGCGTCTCATGGATAGGAGGTTGTATGACTAGCACATGACCGTATATTCAGAAAAAATTTTCACCCAAAAATGTGAGGTTCGCCTTTAGATTTGATAGGAAAAGCATTCATTATTAGTGCTTATGAGTGTACCGGTAGCATTTAGATTCTAGAACTTGCGTTAGTGATGCATCCTGAGACCGCTAGTGAGACTACATTCGTGTGGTAGGATTTACTACATGATAAGAGGCATTAGGATCACCCTTGTGTTAAACCCGTATTATAATTACTTGACCATTTAAGTCATATTACTTGGCTAGTTAAGTCAAATAATTTTTCCCACACCCTTAGCGTTGTACTCATTTTTAGTACACGAAACCCCTAGTACACCCCTCCGAGCCTATCTTTTCGTTTCTAACTTTAAGCATCTTACTTAAAGGAAGAATTTGTTACACCCCACTTAAATGTACACCCAAATCGCCTTAGTCTTCCGTGTATGCGCTCATTTTTAGTGCATTATTGTTATTTGTTAAACCCTAAGTTAACTATCTAATTGATTACATGGTTGCTAAGTCGAGTCATATCCTTGTACATATTGTTTTGGGACGATTGGGACTCATGGGTAAGTACTTATTTTATGAAGTAATGGGGAAGAACATCATATTATTACCCCCATATGTACGTTAATCTTAAAAGTGCTCCAAGTGTTTTGATTTTCTTAATTCGAGTCATTAGAATAGTTGAATGTAAAGTATGTAAAGATTCAAGTGTAAGGGGAATGCTCATACCCCTATGATGTATTATTTTGGATGGTAGGGTAAGAGTGTATGCAAAAAAAAAAAAAAAAAAAAAAAAAAAAAAAAAAAAAAAATCGAAAAAAAAAAAAAAAAAAAATAGAAAAGAAAAAGAGAAAAAACATACGGACTACCATCCCGTTTCATTCTATGTTCATTTTATGTTTTTGTTATTTTTCATTTATTAGCTTAAGTCGAGTCTAGTCTTGGCTTAGTAACGCCATATTGTACATGTAATTAACTAAGATTGTTAACTCGCCACCAGTAAAACTTCCTTTATCCAACAAAACCGTGTAATTCATATCCCTATACCTAACATTACAACCCTTTAAAAGACCTCTTTGATAGTTTATCCTAGGTGCTTACGCCATGTGGTGGAGGTTTGATCATTTCCCAAGCCTATGGAAATCTATTTTGCTATGACAGGTAGTGAGAGATATCTTCCATTTCCATAATGTTATATTACTTTATTACACCCGAGAGATGTGAGTATCTAAACACTATTTGTGAGGTGCTTGTGTATGACCTCCGTGCTTGTCTATTGGTCTTTAGTGGAACGATTATTTGTTGTAATTACTTTTATATTAGTGTTAAATGACCCCAAACTTGTCTTTTGAGTAGAATAAAAGCGCATTTGCTTGAGGACAAGCAAATCTCAAGTGTAAGGGTATATGATGAGGCGAAAAATGATCCGTTTTTAGGGGGTCATTTAAGCCCGAATCCGACTTTATTTGATCAAATATTGCCCTAAATCGTTCCTTTTGTGATTTTAGGTGTTTGGAGAGTGAATTCTGGAAAAGAAGCCATTTTGGACGTTTTTGGAGCATAAAAGTGAAGAAAACGGCAAAGTATCAATTTTCCATGCTGAAAGCACTTGGTGACAGCGTCAAGAGTTACACCATGACGGCGTCAGATAGCAAGAATAAAATACCGTAGGTGGTGACGGCGTCAGAAGTCATCCTGACGGCGTCAAAGTCCCAAGAATAAAATACCGTAGGTGGTGACGGCGTCACACAGGCCGTCATAAGGAGATCAAGGCCGTCCGAGGAAGAATTTGGCGGCGAGGTGACGGCGTCATATGGTTGTCTTGACGCCGTCAGCCCAGTTTTCCTATATATAGTTTTCTAGTTTTTTCATTAAAAAGAGGAGAAGTTTTGGTGAAACCCTAAAGACGAATTTGGTGTATCTTTTACAGGTTTTCAAGGGTTCCAAACCCTTGATACCTTGCATTGTAATTGAGATAAGTGTTCTTCTAATTCAATCAATATGTCTATGTGTTGGTTGTTTATATCTTGTTCTTGTCTCAATTCCATTATGCTAAGCTAGATCTCTTTTGTGTTTGCTTAGATCTAATGAAACCTAGATGTTGATTATGTGTTGATTACTTGTCTATTCTTGTCTTGGATGAATGATTTTATATGTTAGGCTTAAGAAAACTGGCAGATCTCCAAATGGTAACATGCTTGAACGTCTTAAGAAACATGAACCGAGGCATACTAGGTCTTTATTGGTTGTATTTAATGCATGAGCCACTGTTTACAATCCCTATAGTTGTGCTGGGTCATGGTGTAGGAGGAGATAAGAGCTCATAGAGTTGGGGAGTTATGTATGCCACCCCACGAATGGTATTAAGGAATACAATCCGTCATCCATACAAGTATAACAAGTAATTAACGTGTAAAAGATATCTAGGGAGTAGTGAAGTCTAAGTAAACACAATTTCTCCAATTACTGCTCACAACCTTAGTTTAATTTAGTTTAATTTCATTTTCAGTATTTTAATTTGATTATATATTAGTTTTGGGTTAGTTGAATAGCAACTAATTCCGCCCACTCTTCCAAAACCCGAGATTTTATTTGCTTTTATAAAAATATAAAAATACAAAAATTATCATCCCTCACCTCTAGAACTAGTAATTAGGTTTTCTAACCCTAGCGACACTATTCCTAAGCTGAACGATCAATCCCCCGGTACTTGTCACTATACTATACTACAACGATCAGGTACACTGCCTGGTGGGGGTTGTAAGCTTCTCGAGATCCCTCGAGAGGTAAAGCCTGTTGCGATTCCCACGCATCAAGTTTTTGGCGCCGCAGCCCGGGGAATAGTTATTGTCTAGGTTAGGATTTCTTTTTATTAGGTCTACTTGCTAGATTCCTTTCTAGTAAGATTTTATTTTTATTTTTTAGGTTTTCTTTAGTCTATCTTATTTCTTCGTGCCTTTGTTCGTAACTCTTTACCATCCGACATCATGGAAGGTGGTAACATCTTTGAACCCATCATCCCACCACAACAAAACCCACCATTAGAACCCCTTAGGCCCCGAACCTTAGGAGAGTATTCCTGACCTAGCCACCAAGGCTACCGAAACACCATTGAGCTCACCGGAGACAATGTGACCCCCTTGCGATCCGACACCATCCGGTTGGTGCAAAGCGGATGTGCATTCCATGGACTTCGTTCCGAAGATCCAAACCAACACCTTAAGGACTTCATCAAAATCGTAGATTCCATAGACCTAGGTGTTAAAACTAGAGAGACTACCCGTTTACGCCTATTCCAATTCTCTCTACGGGATCAAGCTAGTCAATGGCTTGAGCGTTTACCCGCGGGATCCATCACTACATGGGATGATCTCACCACTCGTTTCCTTGCTCAATTTTTCCCACCGGGGAGAACTACTAAGCTTAGGAATGACATCTTGATGTTCCAACAACATCAAAATGAATCTCTTTATGAAGCATGGACTCGTTTCAAGGAATTACTCCAAAAAGTCCCTCATCATGGCATAGATCTTTGGCTCCAAGTCCAAATCTTCTATGACCATATCGACATCTCCACGAGGCGAACCATTGACCAATCGGCCGGTGGTAAGCTACGTGATCCCCGTGATTTGAACAAAACGGTCAAGGCAATATCTTTGCCTTCGAACAATTCTAGCACTCCCGACCGTAGGATCATGGAACTTGAGGACCAAGTCAAGTTTCTCATGAAATCTTACGAAGCTCCGAAGCATTCAAGCCAAGTGAACAAAATCACTTCTTCATGCGAATTATGTAGTGGTCCCCATGACACTCGTGATTGTGTGGAACTCCCCGGAACAGCTTTTGCGGACTACGCATCCACGCGTACCGACGAAGCGGGAGATAAGTGGTACACTTTCAATCCCGAGCCAAACACATACGGTGATTCATACAACCCCTCATGGAAAAATCACCCAAACCTTAGGTGGAAACAAAATCAACCCAATTCTTCCAATCCGCCTAATCGTTTCCAACCAAACGGTCCACCATCCAACCGTATTTTCAACAACAATCCTTCTAACAACTATGGTAGTACCAACAATCTTGAAGGATTGATGTCAAAATTCATGGCATCTCAAGAAGCCCGCATAGCTAGGTTCGAAACCGAATTCAACCAACAACAAACGGAGATGACCAACAAGATTGACAACTTGTTGAAA
The DNA here is from genome assembly GCA_030686995.1 of Artemisia argyi. NCBI lineage: Eukaryota > Viridiplantae > Streptophyta > Magnoliopsida > Asterales > Asteraceae > Artemisia > Artemisia argyi. The sequence continues at coordinate 14,144,008 of CM060697.1, read as the reverse complement.
GCCCTCAACAACCAAACATTAATCACACCTAGGAAGGACACTAGGGACACCAATAGTGGAATCCAAATTAAGGACCCCTCATCATCCAAACATGTCCACTTTGTCAATGTTGTCACCATTAAGCTGATAGATAAGGAGATAGAGGAGAGTGACAAGGATGAAGTTAGAGTAGAAGCCGATAGTGAGGATGAGAGTAGGGAAGTTGAGGTTAATAAGGATGAGGAATTGGAAGAGGTAGAACCTATAGAGGAATACTTTGATAAGTTGCCAACCGAGGAAGAACGGGAATACCATAAGGATTTATTCGATAGTCCCGAGAAAACATATATTTTTGGCGACCCCCTGATCAAAATGGGAGACCCCTCTAACATTAACATCCTATGTAATATCGGGCACATGCATATATGGAAAGCTTACATCGACCCTAGATCCCCCGTGAACATCATGACTAGAACTTATTACAATTGGGTGATGAAGAAGCAACTCAATTTTAGGATAATGCCCGGTAAAAGTTGGATAAGTAATTTTGTAGGAAGAGTTAAGGGAGTACATGTGATTATAGGGAATCTCACCTATGAGATTGATTTTATGATAGTGGAAGACACTCGTCCGGTGATTGATGCTTGCCTAAGCCAAATAATATTTGGGAAACCATTTGTTGAGGCCACTAGGATGAGTTATGATCCGACTTTAGGGATAGTTAGGTTCAAGAAAGATAATGATGAGGTTGCTTATCAAATGCCCTACAAGATCGAACAATACCGCCTTCTCTCTAATTTCGAAAAGGAACATAAGCAAGCGGCTTATTATAGGAATGAGGAGGATAGACGTAGAGGAGTAGAGTATGTTAGAAATAGGATGCTTGGTTTCTACAAAGAGTGCTTGCAACTAGGTCCGAAATACAAAACTGGTTTAGAAGACGACCTAGAGAGTGGAACCAATGATGAGATCACGTAGTAACCCATGACTTTGAGTCTAGCTACAAGACTCGTAAATAAAGAAAAGCGCTTCTTGGGAGGCAACCCATGTTTTGTGTGATTTTATTTGTTTGATAGTTATTTGCTTCCGTATGCATGTTTTATTTATTTTTTTTTTTTTATTGTTGGATGATCATGTTTCTCAATTGAAATGTGGAAGTACTTTATTATGTTGTTTGACCTAGTCTTAACTTCAACCTAAAGGTATTTTTGCAAAAGATAAGTGTAAGGGGAAACCCCAAATATGTTTTTAAGAAACAAACCGATCATGATTGTCCACAATATTAAATGAACATGTATATTCGTATTTGTTAGAGTCAAATGCTTGTATTGAGTCATAATGAAGTTTTGCAGGATTTTCCAGGAAGTAGGACCAAGTTTTTCCAGAAATTTTCCGGAAACTTAACATAAGAATTTCTGCAGGTCCATTCTGACGGCGTCAGAGGTTTACTCTTGACGGCGTCAGGAGTTAAAATCTGGAAATTTTACCGGTTTTGTTTTTCTAACGGAGTCTTATGGTTTTTGTGAATTATTAAGTTTTATAATCTCCAGGAAATCTGCAAACTTCATTCCACAAGCATTATATCTTACTTTGTTTTCTAGGAATTAGTAACTTATATAGGATGCCGCCGATTTTACGCGAGGTTGTCTTGTCTATTTTTGTCAGGATTTACAGGTTATGTTCGACAAGGAGATGATTTATATTCTGGAAGGGAAGCTTTGATTGTTCATTTTCTTGGAGGAAGATCTAATCTGGCCACCTTATTATCCATACCGAGCGAATCAGGGGAGTATTTGATTTCATTCTCTTTACTTTTTCACTTTTACATTCTTTACTTGAACATTGGGGACAATGTTCATCTTAAGTGTAAGGGGAGGGTAAAAAGATGATGCCTTACATATGCACTTTCGCTTGAGTTTGTTTTGTTTAATGGTAGATGTGTTATAAAACTATGAGAAATACTTGTTAGTGTAATTTTAGCGCCAAATTTAAATTTTTTTACAACATTTAGGAGTGAAACTTTAGCCACAGCAAGCGTCTCATGGATAGAAGATTGTATGACTAGCACATAACCGTACTTTCAGAAAAATTTTCCACCCAAATATGTGAGGTTCGCCATTAGATTTGATAGGAAAAGCATTTACTATTAGTGCTTATGAGTGTACTGGTTCGCCTTTCCAGATTTATTTGGTATATGAACGGGCTCATTTTCATGCAAAAACATTTATCTTACGGTACCCCGAAGGGGTACTTTACGACGGGTTATGCAAATAACCCGTTTTGACCCATTTCGCAACAAACCACTTATATCACTTTCGTTTTACACCAAACTTTCCAGAAATCAATCATTTAACATATCAAACATGTTCCAATAACACTTGATCCGTTTACTACTCAAAATGGGTATGTTTACACTTAAACCAAACGCCCCTTTAACTTTACTCAAAAACACATAAACCTATCAAATGACTACCAAATTGTCATACAACTATTGACATACACTTTGCCATACAGCTGCCCTTTAACAACCCATAAAAGACTAATGGGGGTACAAACTTGACACTTGAGCTCGGTATACTACCTAGCTCCTACTATCTTACCAAATCCTTCTACACTTCGCATATAAGCAAGTCTTAACTCATACTCCAAACCGTAGAATCTCCATAATATATGAACCTACAAAACATGATTAGACAACTAAACCATAAGCTTTCGCTTAGTAAGTAACCCGACATAAAACATATATCATACACATATTAGCACATAAGCATCATGATCACTTACTTCAATCCATAACATTCACTATACCACATAGTCTTCATTCGTTACTCAATCCATATGCTACACTATCACAATCATAATACACATATGGATAACATACATATAACATATGTTTTAGTACAAGTTACTTACCTTCAATCCAAGCTAGCTATCAATATACCAAATCACCATCAACAACATCACTATTCATCATCATCATCATCATCATCCTTCATCATTACCAAACCTAGTAGCATAACAATCAATAATCATAAACAAAGGTTTATACAAAACCCACCATAACTTACTCATCATCCTTTCTATATCATCATATGATCATATCTTGATCATATGATGAAATCCCCAATTACTCCATATGAACCCTAATTTAGTATTCATAAATTAACTCAAGATAGTGATTACTTACTTGCATAGAATCATTGCTAGGGCTTTATCTCTTGAATTGGGAGTCTAATTCTTTCATCAAAAGATCATATGTTAAGCCTTCCCTCTCTTCTCTATTGCTCTATGTCGACACACAAGAACACACCACACTTTCCTGGAACATTTTAGAATGTCTGGGAATTCCTTCACATATAAGCCACCACAACTTTGGCTTAATGACATTATTAGTCCCTTAGGTCATGTAACCATTCATCCTTAGTACTAGAACAAGTTGGTTCTAGTGCTAGTTTGAGGTTTTGGCAAGAATAGTCCCTGCAGACTAGAACAAGTTGGTTCTAATACTAGAACAAGTTGGTTCTAGTACCAGTTTGGGATTCTGTCAACTCAGGTCCCTCAAGTTCTTCTCCCTCTTACTTATGACACATAATACTTCTAAAACCACATTATGAAATACTATGACTATCGGGTTTGACCACATCACGACATTTGTTGACTAACCAACCACGTAAGGCTCTTAGTCCATTACATCTAGGGTGGGATCCAAGAACCCGGGAAACGGGTCTAACAATATCACAATATGGAAATGGAAAACATCTCTCACTACCTGTCATAGCAAATAGATTACCATAGGCTTTGGAAATGATCAAACCTTCACCACTTGGCGTAAGTACCTAGGATAAACTATCAAAGAGGTCTTTTAAAGGGTTATAACGTGAGGTGTAGGGATATAATAAACACGGTTTTGTTGGATAAAGGCAATATTTACTGGTGGCGAGTTAATCATCTTGGTCAATTACATGTACAATGTGGCGTTGCTAAGACAAGACTCGACTCGACTTAAGCTAATAAAAAACTAATCAAAACATAAAACAAACATAAAATGAAACGGGATGGTAGTCCGTATGTTTTTTTTTTCTCTTTTACTTTTCTATTTTTTTTTCTTTTTCTTGAATTTTTTTTTTTTTTTTTTTTTTTTTTTTTTACATACACTCTTGCCCTACCTTCCAAAATAATACATCATAGAGGAGTTGCATTCCCCTTACACTTGAACTTTTACATACTTTACAATCAACTATTCTAATAACTCGAATTAAGATAATCAAAACACTTTGAGTACTTTTTAAGATTAACTCACATATGGGGGTAATATATGATGTTCTTTCCCATTACTCCATAACAATAGTACTTTACCCATGAATCCCAATCGTCCTAAAACAATATGTACAAGATATGACTCGACTTAGCAACTATGTAATCAATTAGACAATAAACTAAGGGTTTAAACAAATAACAATAATGCACTAAAGATGAGTGCATACACGGAAGGTTAAGGCGATTTGGGTGTACATTTGGGGTGGATTGTAAACAAATTCTTTCTTTAAGTAAAAATGCTTAAAGTTAGAAACGAAAAGATAGGCTCGGAGGGGTGTACTAGGGGTATCGTGTACTAAAAATGGGTACAATACAAAGGTGTGGGAAAATTAATTGAGTTTACTAGTCAAGTGTATTGACTTTATTAGTCAAGTAATTATGATACGGGTTTAACACAAGGATTATCCTAATACCTCTTATCATGTAGTAAATCCTAACTACACGAATGTAGTCTCACTAGCGGTCTCGGGATGCATCACTAACGCAAGTTCTAGAATCTAAGTACTACCAGTACACTCATAAGCACTAATAATGAATGCTTTTCCTAACAAATCTAAAGGCGAACCTCACATATTTGGGTGGAAATGTTTTTTGAGTGGTACGGTTTTTGTGCTAGTCATACAACTCCTATCCATGAGACGCTCATTAAGGCAAAAGCTTCACTCCTAAATGTTGTAAAAAATTTTAAATTTGGTGCTAAAATTGCCCGCACAAGTATTTCTCTTAGTTTTATTACACACCTACTATTAAACAAACAAACTCAAGTGCAATTGCATTCTCTAAGGTATCATCATTTACCCCCCCCCCCCCCCCCCCCTTTTCACTTAGGCTAAAAATTGTCCCCAGTGTTCAATAAAAAGGATGTAAAAGTAATGAAAGTAAAAGAATGAGACAAATACTCCCCTGATTCGTTCGGTGTGGATAAATGGATAACATGGTTAAATCCTCCTCCAAGAAAATGAACGTAGAAAGCTTCCCTTCAGAAATATAAATCATCTTCTTGTCCAATATAACCCGTTAAACTTGAGAAAACAATCAAGGCAAACCTCGCGTAAAATCGGTGGCAATCTATATATATAAGGATATAATGCTTGTAGAATGAATGTTTGCAGATTTCCTGGAGTTTATAAAACTAAAGAATTAACAAAAACTTTAAGACTCCGGTAGAAAAACAAAACTTGCAAAATTTTTCAGAATTTTTACACCTGACGCCGTCAGGTTATGATCCTGACGCGTCAAAGTGTTCTGACAGAGATCTTATGTTAATCCGGAAAATTTCTGGAAAAACTCATGTCTTAATTCCTGAAATTCCTGCAAAACATCATTATGACTCGATACAAGCATTTGACTCAAACAAATACTAATATACATGTTCATTTAATATTGTTGTGGTTCATGTTCAATTCCGTTCTTAAAAACAAATTTAGAGCTCCCTTACACTTAGCTTTTGTGAAATACCTTTATATGTAATCAAGACGAAGTTAAAGACAAAATAAAGCATTTTCACAATGTACTTTGAAACATGAGCCACAAACAATAAAAATAAACACGCATACGGAAACAAATAAAATCAAACAATCAAACAAATAAACAAATAAATAAAAGAAGTTTGGGTTGCCTCCCAAGAAGCGCTTGTTTTTGTTCGAGTCACGAGTCTGACTCTACCTTTATTTCACGAATAAAGGTGAGGTTATCCCTACACTTAGGATTAAATGTGGGTGATAGTAGCGATACACACTATTTCGGTGGAAGTATGCCTTGTGAGGAAAAAGTGATGGATGGATTATATGCTCAAAGATGTGTGCTCCTATCATCATAACCTTACCTAATTCAACTGGGTTAATGGGTGGATTAAGATTTTCTCCTAGAAAGGGATCATTTTCTATCAACTTCGAGAGACTCCTAGTTGGGGATCCATCTTGACCTAATAAACACGGTTTAAACCCACAATGTTTCTTTTGATCAATCATAAATGGGTGATGTAAGCATGTAAGTTCATGGTTCACTCCTATGTCAGCTTCTACTACACAAGGTTTAGAGTCTACAACCTTTATCCCAAGACTACCCGGACTATATGGTTTGATGGGTGGATCGGGACCTTTTTCAATTCCTAAATTTTCATCCAAGGATGGAAGATTAGGTAACGGATTTGGTTGAGGCTCCGGTTCATCAAAACTAGGAACTTCCTTAGAACTAAGAGAAAGGTTGTGACTACAAGTATTCAAACCTATTTCATCTAGTTGTGTTTGGTCCAAGGGCTCTACCTCTATTGGGGCTCCTATAGTCTTTTCTACTTCTTCCGGGTAAGTCACGGGTGGTGTATGTGCCTTAAATGATGGTGGGAGTTGTGAGGTACTTTGTAGGTTTGTGTTATTTACCACATCCTTCCTTATCTCAATATCACCTATATCCTCATCATGTGTTTTAGTAGAATCTAACCCAAACATGTTCCTAAGTAACTCAAATCCTTCTCTAGCCATTTCAAGTTCTAAGTCTTATTCATAAGAATCTTCCTCAATAACTTGATTACAATGTTCAATTTTCCTAAAGGATTCATCATGTGTTCCTTGAGATTCAAAGTCATTGATCATAAAACCTAGGTCTTTTTGCTCAATATGATCATGCTCGGCTAAATCCTCCTTAATTGTTTCCTTAAGTTGTGATGTATACAAACCCATCAATTCATTGAACTCATGGTTCACGGTTAGGAGGCTTTCCTCAAAAATTTTCAAAAGGGTCTTACTAAAAGGAATTGATCCTAACAAGGATTGTTTAATATAGGCCACACACGCGCATAACTCATCAAACCTATCAAACTTTACACCCATCTCATCTTGTATATATCTAAGATCACTTAAAAATTCATTGGAGCAACAGGAAGCAAATCTATCCGAGTAAACTAATTGTTCCTCTATTGTTAGAAAAAGATAGACTAAAGAAATCCTATGAAATAAAAATAACAACTCATCTCTAATTTCTGCAAGAACATAGTATAAGAAACTTAAGTAATGCAAGAAACATGGTTATCCATTCACATCTATGTAGCTGTAAAAATTTCTATACAAACCACAATAACTCAAGTGAAAAGAATTTATATATTTACCTGCCGGTACCTCAAGATCAAGTACATGCCAACAAACATAAGAATATGGTACAAAGATGATCACCTGCTGGTACCTCAAGATCTGTAAATGCGACATACTCATTTTCCAAAGTTTGTTTGTCCTTGTCTGAATTTTGTGGTGAGAAATGGCATGTCTACCAACCATATACCCAGCAAGCCTTGTATCAGTGATTTCATCGACATTATCCTGCATCAAACCAATTTCATTTCTTATAATATAACTATGTGAAAAAGAATGCTTAAACGCCAATAGTATATGTAACCTTCAAATACAGAGTACATCTAATCTGGAGATAAGTGGATCACTCAATGTAGTATTTTGTGAGAAGTTCATCTCCCGGCTATATTTGCGAATATTGACTGAGAATTAAAGAAATGCATATTAAGTTTGTCTAATCATGTAATATGAGAGATGTATAGAATTAAAATTTACAAAACATCTATTATATTTCTAATCCCTTTTTAGTTATGTTACTACTTCATTGTTTGGTGAAGCAGATTATGGCAGTAACTATCATAATTTACTTATTTTCTAGGCAATCCAATTTAAGGTACTCGTAACTAATCTCCGACTTGACCAGCTATATAGGATCATTATTTAAACAAATACATGTTGCATTTTATATGTGCAAGGCATACCATACATATACCAAATACGCTAATTAGCTTGATAACATGTGTCTTAACCGACCTACGTACTCCTATAGCATAAGTAGATAAGATCATTTTGTCATTTTATCAAACAATTGGTGATCAATCAAAACACATGCATACAATGTATCATGTTACTACTTAGTTTATAGTTCGATAATTTATGGTGTGCACAATAAAAATTTTTCATCCATCCACCACTTTGTACATATAGAAAAGGAATGTCAAAGGTGTAGTTGCACCTATCGTATGTGATTGTCTACACCCTTGCTCGAGCATTTGAACATCTTATATTATGACCATGTTGAAACATTCACACATGTATAAGCTTTTTGATATTATACATATCTTTCAACAGAAACTAAAAGAATCAGATGTACAAATATATATTGAAACTAAATAACTACTGATATTATATGTGAACGAATGGCGAAAAAGCCGATTTATGGAGCAATATCATTGTTGAATGCGTCTGGAAAGCGGATTATAATTTACTTTCTTATTTGACGCATACAATTATAGGATTAGCAATTCCAGACAACCCCTTTTTAACCAATTACAAATATGCAATCCCAAACAACATCTTAATTATCATCAAAAACATGAACATTAACATCACCTTGGTTAACATAGAAACATGTAATTTGAAAAAAAAACATCAATTCAAAAAAACCTCTAATTGATAGTACCACGAATCAGGCATCAATTATCACAATAAAAACTATCAATTCGAAAAAACCTCAAATTCAAAAAACCCTAAAATTCAAATTCGAAAATTGGTCAATTGATACAATTAATACACAATATAACAAATTCAACATGTAAAAACATACCACATGTAGGATCTTTGATGCTGAATTAAAAAACAAATAAAAAATCCGAATGGAATCAACCCACACCATTATGAATCACAAACCACACAATAGGTTTCTAATTATCATGTGAGTTTTTGGAGTTTTTAGGGTTTGTGTTTGGTGGGTTTTCCGAAATTTTGATTTAGAGTAAACTACAAATATGGTCCCTGTGGTTTGGGTTGACCATCACTCTTGGTCCTTTGACTTTTTTTTTATCACTCACAGCCACCAACTCTGAAACTCTCTTCACTAATGGTCCTCTGACCAAACGTCTGTTTGGTCAAGACGTTAACTTTACAAAACGTGCAAAATGGTGAGGGTATTTTTGTCCATTCATGTTTGCACCTCCTCTCTCCAACGTTTCTTTTTCTTTCCCAATGCCACTAACCCTATATTTAATTTAAAAAAAAAAAAAACTCATTTCTTTATTTCTCACATAAACCCTAAAAACTTATTTCTCACCAAGAGTGATGGCAGTGGTTAGATGCCATTGTCGAAGAGTTGCTATTGTTAAAACATCTTGGACGAATGTTAACCCAGGCCGTCGGTTTTACTCTTGCCCGATTCCAGTAAGTTTGTGTATGATTGAATTAATTGAATTAAACTAACCCAAATCTAATAATTGTTGCTGTAATGTTGTTTAACAGGATTCAAACTGTAGATGGATTGATTGGTATGACCCCCCCTATGTGTAATCTTTCTCTTGATATCATACCAGGTTTATTAAGGTCGAGGAACAATCTTGAACGAGCCATAATTGAAGCCCAAAATGGTCGTGCAAAAATGAAGAAGTATCTAATTTGGTCTTGGATCTTGTTTGTTGTCCTATTTGCTATCAAGTAGGAAATGTATGAAGTTGGGTCTTTTGTTTATGTTTGAACTAAGTGTTTGGTTATAATGTTAAGTTTAGATCTTTAACAGTGTAGCAAGTTGTATTTTGGCATTGATGATGAATGAAATGAAGCAGTTTTAACTTAACAGAAACAAGTACCATTTCATTACATAGATGCATTTTGATTACATAGATAGATACATTCATAGATGCATATTACATTCAATAGATAATGTCATACATTTTTAACAAAAGACAGTGGTGGGAATACTTCAAGTGACATCAACAGCTACCCCATGGTTCTTTTCCCTTTTGCTTTGGTTGCATTTGTTGTAAAAGGTTTGATCCCAAACCTTTTTTCTTTGATTGCTGCAATAGTATCCTTGTTTGGAAGCCCCAACACTTGAATCCTTTTACCATTGATTGAAAGAGATTGATTGGCAACATGCTTAGATTGTGCAGGAGGATTGACACACTTTGAAACCTTTTTGCAAGCCATATCAGTTGTACCCTTTTTTGAGACACTTTGATATTCTTCAGATGAGGTTGAATGATAGCTAGAGACATAGCTAGAAATAGAGTTGGAATCAGTGGAGTTTGAGTTTGATGCATCAACCATTGACCAAGGTGGAGGAGGCATTAACTCAACAGAAGATGTTGAACTTGAATCTGATGAAATGTCAATGATTTCAGGCTTAGAACTCATGACAGAAGTTAGGATTAAAGTTTAGAATTTGATTGTATGTAAGTTGTTTATGTTGATTGTATTGATGCTAATATAAAGGCAATTGAAAGTAAATGCAATTGAATGCTAGGTTGTTGTATTAACTTAAGTGGTTGAAAAGATGAGTTTGACTTTTTAAATTTGACCAAAACAAACATAAATCAGTGTAATCTTTGTACAGGAGGTTTAATGTGGATTTTATGGTGTAAAAATCTACCCAAAATAGGCTAACTTGAGAAGAAAACATGCAACACATTCTCACATGAACAAGGTGAATGTTAAACCAAATTCAGACACAAATGAATTCCACTAAAGTCAAACCATTAAAAACTCAACCATATCCAGTTTAGACCCAATGCTTTACTGTCAAAACAAGATGTTGTAGGAAAACACAATGTTGCAGGAAAACACAATGTATCAGGGAAAATTTGCTGTCAATAGCAGCTATTAACTATTAGATTAGAAAAGTCATAAACATAAGTCAAATTGTCTTAAACAACCAAGCATTAAGGTGCATGCAAGCAACCAGTGACATAAACATAAAAAACACCAAAATAAAATATTGTTTATGGTGCATACAAGCAACCATTTTGACATTTTCACAATCTAAAAATAACATTAACCAAGGTTAATCACTTTCTTCCTTGGTTTTTTCTTCTTGGAACCTGGGACATCCACTGCAATACCCTTTCCCTTGTTGACATTACTTCCACATGCACCAGTTGCAACATTTGGTTCACTTCTTTGACTTGCACCAGCTGCAGCATTTGGCCCACTTCTTTGACTTGCACCAGCTGCAACATTTGGCCCACTTCTTTGACTTGTACCAGCTGCAACACCAGCTGTATTGCTTCCACTAGCACCAACATTTGACCTTTTCTTGTTAATCTTTTCAACTCTTGGACCTGTGCAACTCCTAGAATTGTGACCCTGACATCCACACTTGTCACAAGTAACTGTCCTACCCTTTCTTGAAAGCCTGTTGTTCTTCACCATGCTATCTGATTTTTCCAAGTTTGACTTCCTTCTCTGCTTCCTTGGCCTACCTGGTTGAGGCTTGTGCACTGGTGGAATGATTGTAGATGGAACATCACACCTAGGCCACATTTTTGGTCCCTTTATTGGCATAATCTTGAATGAATAAACTTGCTTCCATGTTTCTAGCCTGTAGCAAGGATGGACCCATGTCTCTGGTAACCCTGTTTCTTGCCTGTTTTGTACCATGTTCCAGTTTGCAGCCACTGCATGTTTGCATGGTAGCCCTGTTAATTCCCACCTCCTACAAGAACAAGTTCTCTGTACAACATCTACAACACACTGATCTCCCCAAGGACCAGTCACCTGGTAGTGTACACCTCCATTCCATTGAACTGTGTACTTGGAAGCCTCTTTCTTGATATGATCAAACAATTTTTCTGCAGTGGGTGTGAGAGGACCACTAGAACTAGCTATCACTTTATTCACTGTCATAGTCCTCCTCATGAGATATTCCCTTATGTATTCTAGTGTTCCTATGATAGGCCTGTCCCTTCCATCAACTAGTTTTCCATTAAAAACCTCACACATGTTGTTCAACAATACATCTGACTTTGCCCTTCCTGTTAAAATATTTGTAATTGGTTACTATATACATAAGCTTATCATCTAAACAACATGATATAAACATCTTTGTACCTGAAAAATGGGATCTGGCCCATTGTTGTGGAGGAATCTTGACTAACCAATCATAGCATGGCTTACTGAAAGCCTTTAACTCCTCCATTGCTATTTGAAAGTATGGCACAGTTGTAGCAGTAGCAGCTTTCCAAAGAAGTTCCTTGTATGCCTCTCCATTCCAGGTTTGTTTCATGTTTTCATGGATATGTCTAAGACAATATCTATGCTCAGCACATGGATACAATTTGGAGATTGCAGGTATAAGACCCTGTGATATTGAGAGTACAACTTAATATCTATGCTTTACTCTAATTAATATACAATTAAATAATGATAGCAACTTAAACTACAATTATAATGATAAATTAAATAATGAAATGTACCTTTTGACGATCAATGATAAAAGTGAAGTTAGAGTTTCTGTAAAGATCAAGATCATCTCCAAGGCAAGTCAGAAACCATTTCCAAGACTGAAGGTTCTCTGTTTCAACTATCCCATAAGCCAATGGGTAGATACCATTGTTTGGGTCAATGCCTACAGCAGTTAAGAGTTGCCCTGGAAAAGGTCCTTTCATGAAGGCTCCATCTAAACCCAAGATGTCTCTCATACCTGCCTTGAAACCTTCCTTACAAGGCCCCAAACAGACATAAATCCTTTCAAACTTTCTAACCTCTGAACATTCCTCTTCTCTAGCACATTGGATCTTCACAGTTGTGTTTGGATTAGTTTGCATCAACTCCAAACAATAATTTCTCAGCATTGCGTATTGCTTTGTGTAATCACCCCTCAATTGTTTGCTAGCTTGTGCCTTAGCCCTATATGCTTTAATTTGAGAAACTGAAACCTCGTGTGTTTTCTGTAATTGATCTTGAAGAGCTCGTATAGGTATATCTGGGTTTTTTTCAATTTGATCTACTATATCTTGTGCAAAAAACCTTGAAGTGGCATACAAGATGTCTCTAGATTGAAGACAATGGTGGTCAGCATCATATGTTTTAGTCCTCCATGTTTCTGTGCCTTTGACTTTTGACACATGTAATACCCATGGGCATTTATTTCCATCTACTTTCCTGCAATTAGGTTTTCCTCCTTTAATAAACTTTATCTGATCAGTAGTCATCTTATCCTTTGTAGCCTTTTTTGTTGACCCAGAAGGTTGAGTAGGCCCAGCTGCTACACTTGGCCCAACACTAGGCCCAACTTGTTCCTTTTCACCTGCACTAGGCCCAGAAGTTTCAACTGAAGGAAACTGACCAAAACAATGTGCTCTGACTCTTTCTTTATCATTCTTCACTATTTTAATTTCCCTTCTAGTTTCAATTGAGTGCCTTTTAATCAACTGTTTAACTTCTGCTGCACTACCAAAATCTTGGCCAACATAGAAGTAGGTTTTGTAAATCCTACCGTCACTATTACTCTTTGATTGTTTCCTTAATTGCTTGAGTTTAATCCTCCTAGCCCTTTCAAAGTCATCTTCATTCTCAGACCCACTTATAAACTCATCATTGTCAAACACATCATCAATATCAATATCACCATCTTGTACCCCATTGTCACTATCACAACCATGAAACTCTGCTTCCAAATCCACATTCAATCTGAAATTATCCATGTCCACATCAACATCTTCTATATCGTTGTCTCTATCTACAATGTACTCAGAATCATCACTGTCATTATTATCAGACACATCAGCAACAATATCATAATCTGTCCCATCATTCTCAGACCCAGAACCATCAACCTCACTCTCTGTTTCAACCCTAACCTCATTGTCTATTTCAACCCTAACCTCAGACTCTGTTTCTACCCTAACCCCAGACTCTGTTTCTAGCCTAACCTCAGTCTCTGTTTCTACCCTAACCTCATCATTTGTAACTGGTGGAAGAATTTCATCTAGGCCATCAAAAGGATTGAACTCATCATCACCCAAGTAAGGGTCATAAGATGAGTAAAATTCATTCACAAACTGACTAGGAACATTAGTGGTTTGAGAATGTAACTCATTATCAACACCACTCCCTTGACCCTGTTCTTGTATCCTAACTTGACTAGAATCACCAATTTCAGGTGGTATGTCTTTAGCAACACAACTACCACTACCTTGACCCTGCTCTGGTATCCTAACTTCACTAGAGTCACCAATTTCAGGTTATATGTCTTTAGCAACACAAGTACCACTACCTTTACCCTGTTCTTGTATCCTAACTTGACTAGTGTCACCTGTTAGACAATTTCAGTAGCAACAACACTAATCTGAGTTTGGGAGGGTATTTCAACAGCAACACAACCACTTGATTGCCCCTGTTCTTGTACTAAACCTTTTCTATTGTTAAGATCATTCCTAAGTCTCTTAATCACTCCAGTAGTTGTTTCTTTTGGTACATCTTCTTCTATTTCCTCTATAACACACCTCTTTTTTCTTATTAGGTGAAACTAACAATGCATAGTAGATATCACGGTTGGTCCTTCCATGTTCAATATAAACATTCAACAACTTGTGACCTAACCTAACATACTTACACATGTTAAGGACATCTCCATCAGAAGCTAAAGGTTGTAGCCCATTGTCCAAACTCTCAGATGGTATAAGAAAGTGATAAAACATAACTGAGTGACCATCATTACCTAACTCTTCCACCATAGCATCCATTTCGTGAACAGAGAACTCATCCACATCTACTATATCAACAAAGCCCGAGTAACCACCTTCGTATGTTCTATCTGGTCTATCAGTGAACCTCCCACCATAATGAACCTTGATTGAAAACAAATCAGGTTCATTTGCTGTAAACAAATTAAAGAAAATCAAATTAAGGTTTTCCACTCAAACCATGCAATAACAACCATTAAATTAAAATCGATACATACCATATACTTCGTGAACATCAAAATCATCTTTTGATTGCCGTATACTCCACATTTTTGTTCCAACCATTGTAGCATTGAAGAAGAATTTAGATCAAAATTAGGTTATGTTGATTTGGGAGATTTGTTTATGTGAGAGAAAAACTAGAGGGAAAATGAGACGACGGGTATTAAATGCCTGCATATGTAGAGGCTCAATGCAAACATGAATGGACAAAAATACCCTCACCATTTTGCACGTTTTGTAAAGTTAACGTCTTGACCAAACGGACGTTTGGTCAGAGGACCATTAGTGAAGAGAGTTTCAGAGTTGGTGGCTGTGAGTGATAAAAAAAAAGTCAAAGGACCAAGAGTGATGGTCAACCCAAACCACAGGGACCATATTTGTAGTTTACTCTTTGATTTATGTTCCACGGATCTGTTATTGTTTTTTACATTTCGATTGATGTAGGGCGGATCTGTTATTGTTTTTAACTTTTCCGGTTAGGGTTTGAGGGAGAGGGAGAGGGAGGGAGAAAGGGAGTTGTGTGTGTGTTTTGTTTGCTGTGAAATGTTGAAAATGAAGGTCGGATTAGGAGTTTCGCCCAAAAATTGGTGAACATAATCTACGGTCACAAAAAATCAGAGGTTTACACGAGTCAATTGATTAGTATTTTTGAGGGAGAAATAGTAGGACAACCTTGTATTATATATAGGAGGTAGATTTTGAATCAGCTTTGTTAAGAAAAAACTATTTGGAAAGTCATGAGATTGTTATCCTAAATGTGGTGGTAGCTAACTCACTAGACTTCTTATCCACACATTCACTTAACATGCTAGCCGAGGAAATGCTAAAAGGATGTTATTGGTTATAACTTGTACAAAAGAGTCACTCCAAATGGTTAAAGCTTCGGATGACTAGAATTGTTTTTTGGGTGTTACGTTTATTCGAAACAGGAGGAACCACACACTTTGGCCAATTGGGAAGAAAAAGAGATTTTTAGGACACACAAAGAGCTATCTTTCATAAACAAATCACTTGTTGGCATTCTTCGTCCAGCTCCTTGAAAAGTTGAGTCGGATTCAATCGACGCTCCTTGGAAACTGCTTGCTAAGGATATGTCGTGCTCTAGATGACCGGATCAATTAGTCAATTCTCAAATTAGACCGTTTGGCCATTAACGGCGTTTGTTAGATTGCTTACGCCTTTCAGTAAAAAAACCTTGAGTTTGAACATGATGATACGAATCTACGAATATTGCCCACCCGAAAAGTCTCCTCAAATTGTTGAATCAAGGCCGAAGGGAATTTTTGTCAGACTTTCTTTCTTCCGAAATGTCGGTTGTAACCACCTTCCCTGAACCACACATGGCTTTCAGTCGGAACATATCAGTAACATCACTAAGATTGTTGTTACTTACTTTGGAGATTGTGTGAAAAGGTTGAGGCACTTGTGAAATCACATTTCCTACTTGAATTAGAAAAACAATTTTCAATGCTCAAGGCAACTGCTTATGCAGTAAAGGTCCTCAAAAAGAAGCTAAGAAGAAGTCTCATCAGGTTTTTAGAAGCTGAGAAAGTCCCAACCGCTTCTAAAAACCTGACAAAACTTTTTGTAATCTTCTTTTTTAGGACACTTACCGCATAACTAACTGCCTTGGACATTGAAGTAAAGTGGTGCGTCTTCATATTGTTTGTCAAATTCAAGTAGGAACTGTGATTTCACATTAGCCTTAACCTTGTCCAATCTCCAAAGTAATTAACCACAATCAGAGAGATGTTAGCGATATGTTCCGACTGGAAGCCATGTGTAGTTCAGGGAAGGTGGTTACAACCGACATTTCGGAAGAAAGAAAGTCTAACGAAAACTCCCTTCAGCCTTGATTCAACAATTTAAGGAGACTTTTCGGGTGGGCAATATTCGTATCATCATGTTTAAAAAGCTCAAGGTTTTTTCAATGAAATGCGGAATCAGTCTAACAAATGTCGCTAATGACCGAACGGTCTAGTTTGAGAATAGACTCGTTGATCCGGTCATCTAGAGCACGACATATCCTTGGCAAGAAGTTGCCGAGGATCATCGATTGAATCCGACATATCCCGTTTACAAACCTCAACACTATAGGAACTCTAGCATCTTGTAGTTCCTCTCCAAGACCATATACTTTTGATATGGACATATGGATCATAAAATTTTGGATATCGTTATCTCCAAGTACAACGACTGAAGGTCGTGGGATTCCAGGCCATCGGTTTTTATGAAGGTTTTTGACTCAAGTAAATGAGAAAGAAAGGGTTAAGTTTGAAATGATTGACAAAAATGTACTAGTAACAAGTTAAGTGTGTGCTATTTATACACAATGAGCTTCACTAGTTCTTTCTAAATCAATGAATTGTGTCATCAGCTGATTGGCTAGTGTTTACTCAATCGGATTGACAAATTTTGATGAAGGAATATACTAAATGGATGGCTGATATGTATTTTTCATGTGCTGATTGGTGCAGTGACCAGTCACCATCTGCAATGAATTTTTTGGATTATTCTTAAAATAGTTATCCGGGTTTAGAGTGTTGTAGAATGAGCAAAAGCTTCTTTTTGTTTATTTTTCAATGTCATAATCCTCTCTTTGGTATGTACAGTATTAATAGGCCCATAATAATATCTGCTAACAGTAATAATAAAATGATGACTAGATTAAAGTGAAAACATGATCTGCTAATTGGTAACTTACGTGTGCAACCCAAATGGTAACTTGATCAATTAGTGAAACGAAAGAATCTTTATTTTGTGTATTTTTGTAAAATATAAATAAAGTTTAAACTACACACATTTTTTTAGAAGAGTTATTTTACATATCAAACTTTTCTTACATACCAAGGTACTCATCTCTACAATTCATTTAAAAAGAAATTAATTTTTCCTACATACCAAGGTACTCATCTCTACAATTCATTTAAAAAGAAATCAATTGTTGAGATTAAAATTATTTTAATATTTCACATATTTTTTATAATTTAAATATCTCTTAAACTGTTAATCGTTAAGCGAAAATAATTACACCATTGCGACGAACATTTAATTATCTTTTTATAGACGGGCATTTTGATATACTTTCGACCAAAATTTTTTTTTTCGTTTTTTCATGTTTTTTTTTTGTTACCGAAAAAATCACATGTGATATACATATATCACATGTGATATTAGTGTAATATCACATGTGATATGTAATATCACATGTGATTTTTTTGGTAAAAAAAAAAAAAAAAAAAAAAAAAAAAAAAAAAAAAGTGAAAAAATCAAAAAAAAATTTGTTGTCGAAAGTATATCAAAGTGCCTATCTATAGAAAGATAATTAAATGCTCGTCGTAACGGTTATATTTTTTTTCGCTTAACAATTAACGATTTGAAAGATATTAATATTTGAAAAAAATGATAAACGTATGTTTTTTAAATTGTTTGTGATTAATATTATCTATTAGATTAAATAAATATGTAGGATAAAGATTAGTCCCTATTATGTAAAAAAAAGTTTTGTCCTCAAATCATCTTAAATCTATTTTTTTATATTTATAAAATTGAAATAACGTGCGTACTATAAAACCCGGCCAAGCATTCATAAATACAACCCGGCCAAGCATTCATAGAACACCGAAGACGTTTAGAGTTTGGTTTTACACCAAACCAGACTCGTTTAGGTGGACTATTCAGTTTTTCTAGTAGTGATGTTATGCGATTGTCAAAATGCAAATAGTGTTGCTTCACACACAAAGTGCGTGAAACAAAACATGATACATATAAAAAGACAAACATTACAAAAACTGTAGAAAGATTTATTTTTGCAAATCAGGGACACAACAGCATAATCCTCCTTCCTCACAAGCTTCATCGTCGGGTCTACAAATTCCATGACCCGGCCCGCTGTCCTTCGCACATATTGCTTGACAATCTGTCTGAAGGCAACACACTGTGGTACATTTTATTTCATCTCCTATATTCAAAGAATTAGCATTAGAATCATCGAGCAGCCTTAAAAATTGATTATGAAAAGTAAAATGATATGATAAAATTCTCTACCTGGTGTGCGAATTGCATGAGTTGAAAAAGATGAAGCAATTATCAAAACCATAAGAAGAACAACAAATTTTCCAGATGCCATCTTATGATTTTTTATAAGTTTCTTTTAATCAAATTTGTACTTCAGAAAAGTTGCAGTAAATGATGTATACACGATGTCTACCTCTATATGACTATATATAGTATCAATAAGAATGAACATAATATTAGTATATGGAGCATGGGTAAGGATCCAGTGAGAAGAAAACTTAAAATGAGAAGGATGAGAAATAACTATAACCACACATTTGAGATGGATCGACTTGATTAAGATGCATCTCTATTCATTTAGATGCATCCAAATTAGTTCCGAAAAGTAATTTGAAGTGAAAACAATGCAAAGTAGTACTAACAACAAATTTGACCAGCAGAGGTCGAAAAATGTATAGGATTTGTCTAACTTGATGAAATGCATATAATATATGCATATGCATCTAATTTTTTACTAGAAAATATATTATGGTGCATCTAAAAGATTATGGATGCATGTAATTTAAGTCGATGCATCTTAAATGTGTGGTTATAGTTATTTCTCATCCTTCTCATTTTAAGTTTTCTTCTCATTTGATCCTAAGTCTATCGGGTATATGTATACTATCTTATAATGTAGGACATATATATATTTAAAAGTTTTAAAATATTTAAGTCCAAAAATATTTATTTAATAGGATAGATGCATACACATATAATTAAAAGCCTAAAAATTTAAGTTTTTAAAAAAATCTGTGTTGTTACAAGTATAGCTTTCAGCCCTTCAATGCTTGTAATCTTTTAAGACTTACAAGAAAAGAAGCATAGTGTACACCACTTTAATGCATATAATTTTTAGACTTAAAAAACAAGAAGCATAATATACACCAATTTAATGCACATATTAAAAAATAAGAAATAAAACACCACATTAATGCTATTTAATGTTGTTAATTAATTGACTGGTCAATAAATACAATTAATATAGTTATTAAAATACCCCTTACATAAAAATGCAAATTATCAAGCATATTATACAACCAAATTAAACACAATTCCTACATTAAATGTCATTAATACAAATAATAAGGTATTTGCTAAATACACCAATATGATTATTCAACCATTGACTTTTTTACAAAGGTTAGGGAGAATAAAGGAGTCCATATGCACTCATTAAATATGCATAAAATAGTACTCACTCAATGTGCATAAAGTACTATTTGGAGTAAATAAATTTGGATATTTTGGAGTAAATAAATTTGGATACCACTTAACATTAAACTCTTATTTATTGAATAAATAATACAATATTTATGAGTGAACAAGTAATATAATATTTATTCAAAATAAAAAGTTAAAAAATACAATATAAAAATGTTACATTGAAAATAAATAATTAAAAATACATATAAAGGACGTTACATAATTATTTTGTTAGGTCAATATTTTCCGGAATGCGATAATAATATTCGTGAAACACATCTTGACGACTAACTTATGTGTCCTTCCATCAAGATGCATTCCCACTTTTATATGTAATCCAAAGTGGATGAGTTACCGGTAATGGACAACCTTCGCGTAGTGTCGTTTTGATATAATGGTTAACATTCACATAAACAATCACAATTGTCTCATGTGGTTCCGATTGTGGTGGACTCGACCAAAGCGGAAAACTCGTAGTGCAGCCTCCGGCATTTCCTCCATGAGTTAGACTTATAACAATTCTTTTATATGCTGAGGCAATAACCAAACCCGTGTTTGGCATTTCCATCCACTTTCCAGCTTTTTTACGGTCTCATAAATTTTTTTATAACCTATCGTTCAAAATATATACTTGTATTTCTGTTGGTTAAGATCTAACTCTTGCACCAAATCAGACCGAATACGACGCCACTGATCTTGATAGAGACCGAGAGCGACAGCGACAGATCGAAATCCGCAATTTCCATCACCTATGACATCTTGTAAATCTGTAACATAAGGATGGAAAATCTGTGGAAGTTGTTTCAAAAATCTTTCCGGAACGCGTTCCGAAACACGTTTAATGGACGATTGGCTCACATATGAACTATGACTCGAAGGTTCCTGGTTTAAGTCCAGGAACACGTCACGTGCACGTGTTTCATAGTTCAAGCATGAACTATGTCTTGGTGGTTCCTCATTTAAGTCTACCCCGAAAAACTTGGTTGAATGACTACTTTTACTAGGAACTTGAATTTTTGGATCAGCACACTTCTTTTTTTGTTGTTTCTTGCTTGGTCGTCCACGTGTATTTTTTTTAACCGCAGGTTCTTTAATTAGAAGTGCACTTGGATTGCTTTACAACCTAGCTTTCTTAAGAAACTCATTTTTCCTGCATTTGACTGCTTGTTAAAATTTTATTTAAAAATGTGTAAGTCATCATCACATTGAATATCTTCATCTTCCAAGGGGTTTGACCATGAAATATCTAGTGTCCTCCAAAAGATATTAATTGACTCCAAGGGGATATACTCACCTGCAATAAAACATTAAAAATTGTTGTTAATATTTTTTGAAAAACCAAGACCTCAAAAAGTTAATCAAATAACAACAGTTATATATGCTGACCTGAAAATAAGTATGCTGACAGTACGCAAGCACATGGTAGCCCACAACTCTTACGAACTTGACAACCACACATTGAGTATTCGAACTAAAGATCATTCAATTGATGAACTTCTCCTAAAATCATATCAAGGGCTTCATTTGAAACAAAACCCCGTAATAAGCTGTGTTTCTTATGTTTTAAGTATCTTTTTAACTTAGCGTGTTGACTCTCGACTCTATTTGTTGTGCGATTGTTTGTCTTATAGGTAGCATCTATTATCACCACTTGTGAGAATGTACGCCATATATTAAAGGATGTCAGGTGAACAAAAAACAGAGCATCCAACTGATGCGTAACATCATTTGTCGAAAAATCATGAACATAACCATTAGAGTGTAAAAGAGACATAAGAACTTGCGTTGAAATTTTCATAACTAATTTTCCTTTTATTTATTGAAAATAAATAAACCAAAATATATAGAAGAATTCCCACATTAAAATAGTGTGTAATGTTTTACCTACATCTTTGAGTGTTTTCCAACTCTTCCGGCCTTGCGAATTTTAGCTTGTGCATTATATATATCTTTGATTGTTAACACATTATCCTTATTTCATGCCTTTATTATTGACAATATGTCATGTGGCTCCACATTTTTCTTTGTCAAATCTTCAACCAATTGATATTCTTCATTAGACAATCGTCTTGCATATAGATGCCCCTCCATATTTCGTGTAGGAGAATGATTATGTTCTTCACATATCACACTCATCAACCAACCATCATGCATACTTAAATACTTTCCTACCAACTGGAATGGACAATTAATCTTTTTAGTAACAGACTTTTTACTTGTTTCTTTCAGTTTATCTTCACCTCCACGATCACACATAAGCGTGACTTCATAGAAAAAACCACTTTCGTTCGTGTATGATTTTTGAGTTACAATAACGTAACCAAGAGAGCGTGCTTTAGCTTGCGCCCAACATTTTAACTTTTCACGAGACTTAAACACCTAAAATTAAATTAGTTTTTGTTAATGAAAATGTTCACTTTTAAATGAATAGCATAAAGTTAAAAATTATTGTCTATGACATAAAAAAAGTGTACCTCACGAGTAAAAAATGGTGATGTCTCCACAAAAAAAATCATCACTTTCACCTGGGTTGTTGTTTCCATTAAAAAACGACATTCTTTATATATGCAAAACAAAAAACGCTCCTGCAATAAAATATAAATAATAGTTAAATTCATATATGATAACACTAATAGGTATAATACTAAAACAAAAAAATAATAATAAAAAGTCAATGGCTCCAAAAAAATATAAAATGCCCGGACCCATTTTTTTCACACACACATTACATTTTTTCACACATACTCTCTCACACACTTCACATTTTTTTCTCTCACCAAAAACCACCATATAACCACCACAACCCACACCAACCGAACACCCCAGCCATCTAACGCCCCCACCATCAAACCCCGACGCCGTTTTCCAAACCAAACCCCCCACCCTAGCCATCAAACACCGCAGATGTCATAAATAAACCCTCGGTGCCAACCCCACCTGCGACAACATCCTCTCGTAGGGGTTGTTGGTTTGCCGTTTGGGGTGATGCATCGGACCTGCAACAAACCCCGCAGATGTCATGAAAAAACCCTCGATGCAACAGCAACCTCTCGTTGTCATCAGCAGTCCCTCGTGTAGGTGTTTGGATTCGTTTTGTGAACGAATCGAACTGTTTAGGTTTGAGTTGTTACTCAAGATTTACGCGGCTTGATTTTCATGGGGTGTTTGGGAGTTGAAGACCTCATTTTCGTGGGTTGTTAGGCTACTTGATTTAGGCTGCTTATTTTTGTGTTTGGATTTGGGTTGTTACTCAAAATATAAATATAGTTACCATTCGTAATTACCTTGTAAAGTTGTAATATTGAATGCTATTCTTGGAGAAATCTTAATACATCTAATACTGATACTCGTATTCTGGATTGGCTTTAGTTAGTAATTTATATACTTAATTACATCAGATTATAATTATTATTAAATGTAGGAAGTTATTCGTTAGAAAGTTGTGGTTAAATTTTGTTATTTTCAAAAAACAGTAAATTAGGATCTGCTTTTCAAAAGATAGTAAAGTTAGAACAGCTTTTTTTATTTTTGATAAAAGAAGTGTCATTTCTAACACGTTGACTGAATTAATTGATGTACTTGTTAGAAGTACTAAAAAGTGGTTTGGAGAACTACGAATTACAAATTCCAATACATTGACTTTTTGACCAAAAAAATCTTGGTGAGTTTAGTAGAACCCAATAATAAAGCACATTATATAAATATTCAAGCCCGAACGGGTAACAGGCCAAACGGACTTTATCTCGAATGGGTGCGGGCCAAACGGGCTCGAGCCCGAATGGGCACGAGCTAAATTAAATTCTTGATATCCGTAAATTAATTGTTAAAAAAAAACATAATAAACTAAAATAAACGATTCACCGGAAAATTTTATTTCAGGGTACCTGCCGCTGCAACGCGCGGGTACCCTGCTAGTTGATTATTGATTGATTGATATCACACTCTTAATGACATTAAAAACGAATCGGGTAAAGATATTTGGTAACCTTTCTTCTTATATATTTAAGTTGGTGCTTTGAATTTTCCTAAATATATACTAGTAGGATATCCGCGCAATGCAGTGACGGGTACCATGTAATAAAATTTTCGGCGATGAATATCTTTTAATTTTTTGTTTTTTGTTACAACAACTTTATAGATTATGAAAATTTTATATTTAAGTAACTTTAACCATGTTGGTTTTTTAAGTTGCGTATGTTATGTTTTAAGTGCTTGGGTTATTGGATTTTAACAATAGATCATTAATAGCTTGTTTATATTGTACCATGTGATAAAATGGTTGTGTTTTTTTAGCAAGGGGTGATTTAAAAAGAAATACAGGTGTTTAATATACATGGCTGTGCATAAATTAATTATGCATAAAGTTTTAATATGTGTATTTACTTAAAATCTATATTAGTAAGTCTTAAAAATTTAATAAAAGAGAGGCTTTAATCTCTATTATAAGATAGTATAGATAATTTATTTAAATTTTAACAACTAATGTTTTATTAATTAAAACTTTTTTTTTTCTTTTTTTTACAAGACACAGTGTTTTTAGACAAATTTTTTGTGTGGATGAAATTTGGATATGTATGACTAAAGTATTTCAATTTTGACTTTTATTTGCTAACAGGATGACACAATTTTGTCATGTAGGCAAAATGATGCACTTATTGGTCCAATTCAATTTCTCACCTACATTTTTCACTTTATGAAAATCTCTTACTACCTTCGTCACATATTAAGTGTCCACTTTCATAATGGACAAACTTTTAGGAGATTCTACTAACTAAACCAATCAAATATTACTTTTACCTACTAAACTCTCATCTTATTGGTTGAAATGTACAAGTGGACATTTAATTTGAGATATCTAAAGATTCCATTATGAACACTTAATATGGGACGGAGGAAGTATTATATAAGAGATTGTTTTCAATTGGGTTTCAAAATATTGAGATTTATCATGTGAAATGTTAAAGATTATGTCTTGTAATATGATTGAGAGTGTTTGTATAAGTTTAATTAGATAGCTTCTTAGCTTATTTAGTCAAGGGAATTGTAATGGAATCTGACTGAATTGTAATTAACCGTAATCTGTCAAGTTAATCGTATTCGTTACCTGAATTAGTTGTAATGTTATTGAATTGTAAAGAGTGGTAATTCTAATTCAAAGTAACAATAGTAACAATAATAATAATAATTTATAAATACTGATACTTTAAGTTATAAAATTCTAAATTACAATGTAATTCAATATTTTGCATCTAATTTATGTAATCTGAATTCCCTCACTTGATGTAACTGGAGTGATTGAATTACAAATACATTGTAAACCAAACAACATACGTAATGTAATTTGGATAAATGGCCTACGTAATATAATCAAATTACAATTAAATCAAATTATGCCATATTACAATGATAAGAGCATCTCCATTATTAACACTAAACTTTTACACTAAAATAGTGTTAAAATAACATCTTTATAGGATATTTTTGCATTAAATAAAATGTGCTACAACGTATAACACTAAATATCTTCACTAAACACTTTTATCTAGTTTTAATTGTATGTTAACACAAAATATAGAAAAAAGAAAATAGTTGCAATATCATATATTAATATTAAACTCATTGTAATCGTATCGATTAAAGACTTGTACATATATAGTTTAATAAATTAGTTTTTATTTATTTCTATTTAAATATCAAAAGTTTAACAAATGTATAAAAGTTTACTTAAAGTGAATAGTATTAGTCATATAAATAGTGTTGCACTATATATATTGTTTTACTATTTATTGATTTAAATTAGTGCAAAAATTAAGTCTAGTGCTAAAATGTTGGCCCAAAAGTGATAAAATAAAGCTAAAATGGTTAATTTTTTGGGTTTTTTATGGTTCAGTAAATGGCCCATTATAGTATTGTTATGAGCCCAACAAGAAAAAAATAAATAAATAAATAAATAAATGAAGAACAGTTGCATCATCAATTTGTGTCTAGTCTTAAAATTTATCATCATCGTATAATCCAGTATTGTTAGTATTAACATTTCAGGTTTGTGTTTCTTTCTACTTTTTATATCTTTGTTGTATATTGCAACTGAATATATAACCCATGTTTTTTAACTGTAAATTGTAATTTATGGTGGATTCTATTGGAGGGGTTTTTGGGAATAGTTGAATTAAAGGGGTGTTGAATTAGGCCTACTCAGTTTTTGTTGTTGTTGTTGTTGTTGTTCTTGCCCATAAGTAAATACTTTTGAATTTTGACAAATAAAGTGAGTATTAAAGATGTATGTAGACTGTAGAGAATGGTAATCGGAAAAGGCCTATGTAGAGGGGGAAAGAAAGTATTATAGTGTGAAAGCTATCAGAACACCAATTCAATGTGGTTATCTATGCTGTTTTTTGGTTATCTAGCACCTGTAACTTTTAACCTTTTTTTTTCAGCAATTGAATGGCGTTATATTCTGGTTCGATGACCAGCTTTACAGGTTCCTCCTCACTACTATCTTTGCGTACAATGTCACACAATATTATTTAAAAAATAATAAAAGAGTACCAAAGACTTGATGTAACTGCTAAATATGAAAAAAAAAAAAAAAAATGTTGAAAACACCTACAGAAAGAAGCATTGACACACATGCCTGCTGTGTGGTTAGAGTTTCATCACTAGTGGTATATCTGGCCAGCTGATTTTAATAGATTACCCATTTTGATATATCTGGCAGCCCACTTTACTTACATTTTTTCTGTAAACCTGTAATGCTGTGCATCCATCTATTGCTTGACGTCGGACATTTCATTAACTTCAGTAATCACACATTTTATATAACAAGTTTTACAGATCTCCGTGGTCAGTGGCGAAGCTTGGATTTTGTAAGTGGGGGGTCGGAATCTAAATTTTTTTTTTCCTAAGGCTATATTTCAGGTATACCGAAATTTTTGGGGGGTCGAAACCGAATATACCGAAATTTTTCTACACGAAAACTATATACCCCCTACATCGCAAAAAAAATTTCGGGGGGTCGGGCGCCCCCCCCCCCCCCGGCCCCTATGAAGCTTCGCCCCTGTCCGTGGTGTCTTTTCCAAAAATTCTGTATACCTCAGAACCAGAAGTAATTTGCAATGCCTGTTCCATTTTGTGCACCATAAGTTCATTTATTTCGTACCTATAACTAACTTTAATCGGTCCTGAAGCCTTTACTGAAGAATTGTCTTAGGGAGTGTTTGGTTCGCGAAACTTAGATGACAGGATTTCAAATAATATGACGTTTTAAATTCTGAAGGGTTTTAGATCCTCTATTTTGAAATACCCTTGTGTGTTTGGTTGACGGAAAGTTATAAAATTTAAAATTTTGGTATATATTGACCAAACTATCCTTGTTGATTAATTTTTATTTGTTTTGTATAAAACCTGTTAGAATTAAACAACTAAAGATACATTCAGATATAGTACGAAACCTAAACAAAAGTAAACACAAACGTAGCAGCGAATCAAGATAATTTCTAGTAGCATCAAGACCCAAACAGAAGTGACCACCAAAATCAACTAGTAATAAAAATATTACTGATGCTTAATATGGTATATACCTTTCTTGGTGGAATGAGAAGTGTGGAGAAATTGATGATGAAGAAGCACAAGAGCAATAGCGGTGATGGTATTTAAGGAGAAAGAGATACGTTTTCCTTATTTTTGAGGGCATTTTAGTCCAAATGTGCATATGAAGCTTCGGTTTTAAAGTCCCTTGGCTTTCGAAAGGTTTTAAATACCCTCCATTCAGAGTGCTTCCCAGCATTTTAAATTCTTAGATGGGACCAACCAAACACGCTTAACATGGAATTCTAATTTCAGATACCATAAAATTCCTCCAAATACGGTGAACCAAACAGTCCGTTAGAGTTAATCTTTTCCTATTTGGGACTTTTTGCTTGCAAATATCATCAATTAATTTACTGAACTGTAATAAGAACCAAACATACAATTTGGTTGATTAGAAATCAATTAATCATTATGATCAAGAACCTTAGTGAAATTGATTGAGCAATACATAGCATGAACACAGATACAAGTGTCGTGAATCAATCAGCAAAATAATTGCTTTAGAACTACCCACTCGCACTGCTACATTCGTAATATTTATCTCTCTGTATATGTGTGTGGATCATACCAAGACTTACTCTTCCGCTCTGGAACAGGTACAAGTTTACCCAACCAACTATTGCCCATTCAGAAGTTGAATGCAAAGACATCAATAAATTACCAAAGAAGCCACCTGACGTACAGAAAGGTATATAGGTAACTGTGTTTTCTTCTGTTATGGCCAAGTTTAGTCAATATCATTTGTTGATACATATATTTTGGATGATTGTATTTGAAGATTTCTAAAACACGACATCAGTCTTTTCTTCGAGAAGGTTATGGTGCCAAATATGCTATTTCAGCAGGAGGAAGAAACCATGATCTTAGTTTACATAATGGTGGGAACGAACCTTTTTGGTTAGAACCTACACAGGGCTTTATCAGGTAACACTTTGTTTCCGTAATTCTTAATTTCTTACTCTTCCTTCTCAATAAGTACCAAAAAACTTGATTTCAAACGTCAAAGATATTTCCTTTTCCTATTCAAAATGTATAGGGGTTTGCTTACACGTTGATAACATATATCGTTGAATGTATGGTACTACTACAAAGTTTAATATAGCGGGAAAAAAAATAGGTTTTTCTAACATGTGCCCTTAGGCACATGTTAATAAGTGGGGTCATGTGTCCTTTTAGCTCAGGGATCCACAAATAGGACACACTAAAATGTTTTTTTATTTAAAAAATGACAAAAAGTTATAAAAAAAGGACACAATGGCCCACTTCTTAACATGTGCCTAAGGGCACATGTTAGAAAAACCCAAAAAAAAAATCATCACTCCTGTGATATGACCATGACATTTGACTTCAAAAGTCAAATAAGTTTATTTTGTATTCAAAAGATAAATCAGAACATAAAACTTTTGATAAATGATTAAAGGAATCAATTTCAGGAGTGTAAAGTCTTTATTTGCCTTTCTTGCGGAGCAGCCTAGCCCGCTGAAGTACATAGAGTGGCCAGGTTTCCAAAATACGGTTAGTTTTTATAATGTGCATTGTGCACACGTGCTTTTTTCTATTATGGTCTTTTATCTTATCCACACGTAAGTTTACTAGAAGTTAAGAGAGGTTATTTTATGCCCGTCACCTGTGTAAGGAATTTGTACACACATCTCATTATTCAAGAACCATGAGTAGATGTTCTTTGCCATTGACATTGCAGAAAGAGAAAAGTTACATTGTTGGGTTTTTTTGGATAACTAGTTATCGCAGATACGACACTAATCTCTTACACAGATGAAATATGTCTTTTGGTTTTGGATCAAACCTGTTTCTGTTGAAAATTGAAATTGATGAACCAAATGCTTATGGGTTAAAGACAAATAATGTTGTATGCATTGGACCCATGTATATTGCAATGTCTAATGTAGTTTGAGTAAAATGTTTGCTTATTTGTTTCCAAATAGATAAACGACAAAAAAAATTGTTTTGTGGATTTGTGTCAAAGTCTGGAAGGCCATCAAATAAGTTAAATGATGATAACTGTCAAGTAGTAGATTCTAGTTTAATTTTTATGGATTGGTTGGTCTCTGATTTGGTAATCTTTTCCCAACAGGTTTAATGAGCCAGGTAAAAAAATAGATAAGGAAACCCGGTATAAGAATTGTCAATACATTAATTTGAATGCATGTAAACCTCCAAAATTGTTTTTTAATCAAGTTGGATTATTTTTCTGAATACTATACTCAATAATTGGAAGCTCTTAAGAATGTTAAAAAAGAGCTTGTGGGTCATCATATCTACAGCGTACAGAAAGTTACCCGTTAGGCAGTGTCCATTTTGCTACCTCTAGGTAGAGCATATGCATGTGACAGTTGGATTGTGTATTTCTCTTGCATATTTTTGACACTCAGAGATGGCTCTTTGGGTTGCAGCAAACCATTGATTCTAACCCAGCCATTCTGTGTGCAGGTGAAGACTGCTACCCTAACTCTTGTTCTTGTGGCAATGCTTATTGTTGTGTTATCCTCTGTTGAGTCTGGTCTCTGGTATTTGGTTGCCTTGATTCTGAGGAAACCCGCATGATCATGCTGCAATTTGGGATCAAATTCTTGGTGATTTTAATCCAAGGCCACAACCGCACACACAGCCGTTTGTTTATCCTGCTGATAATGATATATTCTATTAGGTACGCATAGACATGTATTGCAACATAAATTTGTGGAGGTTAGAGCATAGAACAAGTGAGGCTATTGGCTGCATGGCTAAATGTAATGTACATGATTTAATACAAGTTGTGAAAATCTTGTGAGGGGAATGATGTGTGCACTAATTAGAATAAACAAGTGGTGTTTCTTATTGGTTCACCATACAGGTTTTCAAGTGCGTGGTTGGTTCACCATACAGGTTTTCAAGTGCGTGGTTGGTTCACTGGATCCATACCTTCCATTTTGTTTTCTTTATTGACCAGCATACTTTTATCAAGCTTTGCATTTCTCATGTGGATTATATGGTTTTGATGTGGTAAATGAATGAAACAAAACAATGGCACGGTAAATGCACGTTTGCTTATTTAGAATACCAATTCTCTGGTCGCCAACGACATATGTACTTGCATTTTACTGAGTGTTTGTATTGTGCAAACACGAATGTACTTACAGTGGAACCCTTACTACTTTATGATAAAGGTAATCCTAGTTTGCCCATACCCTAATCTACGTAGACTACAAAGATATCTGACGTAAACGATAGACATAGCAAGGAAACTACTTATACATTATACTTATTATTAATTCACATCGGTCGCGACGTCGTTTTTTTCGTGGGTTTCCCGCCAAAAAAAGTGGGCTCCTTTAGCCTGGTGGCTTTAGTCCATTTGCTCCTGCTTTTGTCCAAGTCCACATTTATTACTACGTATATGATCAGATAAACCTAGAAACATAAATCCGGACAAACCTAGAACGCTCCACAAATCTCTACTGTTGCTGATGATGATCGAAGGATGTGGCAGGTTCATTAGTTCTTATCAATCGTAGCTTAAAGATGGAGATGAAAGGGATAAATATTGCAAAGAAGAGTATTATAAATCGTATGTTTCAGACTAGTTATTTCAGGTTAGTTATCAGTTTTAGGTTTTTGATTTTGATCAATTTTGGGTTTTGTTATAATTAGGGTTCTGTTATAAAATTTGGGGGTTTTGTCGAATGATGATTTGTGGCTCCAAAGGAAGACAAGCTCTAAGTGAATGATGATTTGTGATAAGTGCTCAAACACTCATCATTTTTACCTATTCTGAGCCGCCAAAACATCTAAAAACACTCAAAATTGCATCAAAATAATGAAAATATCACAGGAATGTGTTTTATATGTTTCAGATGCAAAATAATCAAAAACAGATAAAAAATAAACAAAGTTTGCATAATTGGCAGTTTCAGTCCCTCATCTTTCAAAAGTTGTCAAAACTAGCCCCTTGTTATTCTAAAAACTTGAAAAAGTCACCAAAGGTCCTTTTAAATCACAAAATTTCATATTTAGTCATTTGGTACAAAATTTCACAAAATTGCAAGTTTAGTCCCTGAACTTAGAAAATTGACAAAATGGTCCCTGGATATTAAAACTTTGAGAAAAACAAATTTTGTCCTTGTACTTCTCATTTATGGCAGGAATGGTCCTTGGGAGAAAAGTTTGGTGTAATTACAAATTTGGTCCCTGAAGTTTTAAGGATTGGCAGATTTAGTCCCTGAGGTGTAAAAAATGGAAAAGTCAACTATAGTCCTTGTACTATTCAAATATATCATGAAAGACCCTTTGGAACACTTTGGGAAATTTACAAACCAACCCCCTCAAAATTTAGAAAATTACACTTTAGGTCCTTGTGATAAACATTTACACCAAACGGA
Organism: Artemisia argyi; assembly: GCA_030686995.1. Classification (NCBI taxonomy): domain Eukaryota; kingdom Viridiplantae; phylum Streptophyta; class Magnoliopsida; order Asterales; family Asteraceae; genus Artemisia; species Artemisia argyi. The sequence continues at coordinate 14,111,764 of CM060697.1, read as the reverse complement.
TTCCTTTGTTATTATTAGCCCAAGACAAGACCAAATCTAAACCACAAATAAAACACATCCAGCCCACACCCTACCCTAAGCCCAAAAACCTCAAAGCCCGTTTCCTTTTATAATAAAAACAGGGTCAACGCCTGTTTGACCCTCCCCTTACCTCCAAAACCACCCTCTGCCATTACCACTGGTATTTCTCACCACCACTTGCCTATCCACCATAGCCTTATCCCTTCCCAATTCCACACCCCAAGAAGCAATCACATCACCCCCCTATGGCTACCTTCACAGACCCAATTGGTAAAATCCAATTTTCCCGCCAAATCAAATTTAAGGGTCAAGATCACTTCAAGCTAATCCAATGGCTCCAATTTGATGGGAAAGAAAGAGAAAACCTCCTTGGTCCTTATAAGTGAAGCAAAAATAGAGAAAGAAGGGTAGTAGTTAACAGTAGTTAGGAGTAGTTTATTAGTTAAAATTTGATGTCAAATTAATGTTTTAATTCTCAATTTCAGTTTGTAAGCTTGTATTTCAGTTATGGTGATGATGTAATATTAATCCTAGTTAATAGAAAATCCAAGTTCACTTGTTTCAATTCATGTATGCCAAATTTCCTCAACTTTTCACTTAAGGTCCATATTTCATAAAAGCTCTTGTTTACTGTCCAAACAAGCTCACCTGAGCTTATTATTAAGTTTTATATAAGTTCCATTAGTCTTAAACACGTATTATTCAAAATTCCAAAAATCCTCAAAAATAGAAAATAAATCAGTAAAAATAAAAAAATAAAAAAATAAATCAAAAACAAGAAGAGAAGAACAAGGAGCAAGGTAAATTAAGGATGGCCATGGTTTAGTGCCTCAGGGGAGGTTTTAGGACAGGATTGTGTACCTTGGTTCTTGGTTTTAAAGCTTACAGGACCATTTGTAAGCATTGTCTTATTTCTAGCATTCTACCGTAGCATAGCTTGCAACTGCTTATACTTATGCTTAATTGTGTATTATGAGTTCATTTTTTTATATTAGAGTTGAAAAATTGCTTGAGTTGTGCCTTACATGCTTCTTGTTAAATTTTCAGTTTGCTATCTCATTTATTTTGATAAAATTGCATTGTTGTGTTCTAGTGGTTAGTTGCTGGTTTTAATTGTTCATTTAGCTTTTAATATAGGTAAGTAACTTAGTTTATTCCTTAAGTTGGCAAATTTGGGTCTAAATCTACATATCATAGTGAAACAGTTAGTATAAAAGGTGTTTGGCTCAGAAGATTTTGGAGTGTTCTAGTGAATGTTTCTTCTGATCTTTGTTTGTAATATCTTATATTAGGTCCTTATAACATGTTTATGGTCAAAAATCCAGGCCTCATTTGTTTAAAAGTCAAATTGCTCTTCAATCTGTCCTAACAGTTTCACTGATTGGATTTTTGGGTTCTTGATCGTCATTGTCAGCTTCATACTTGTTAAGCTTGCTTTATCTAGGTCCTTTGTAGCTTGAAATTTCATGTTTAGTTAGTAGAAGCTAATCAAAAGTTCATGAAAGTCAAATAAGTAGTTTTAGCAAAAAGTCAAATTACCACTTTGTGCAGAATTGCAAATCTTGCAAGAATTTTAGGGATTTTTGTATTGAGATTCAAGCTTTGTGCTTTTTAGTAATCATAGTCCCTTAGCTAAACTTCAAAGTTCCACTTTCAATTTATTTTTGCAAATTTTTTTGTGCATCCCACAACTGCCCAAAGTCTGCTGCAGGGGGCATCACCTCCCCTGTGCATCAGATCACCACACCACCACCTCTTTGGTGGCTCTTCCTGGCCTCCACAGTGGGACCCACACCCCCTCCTTGGTTCATTGGATTCACCTCCTAGCCACCTTCAAGGTTGGAGCAATTTTTGAGCTTCAAGCTCACTGGGACCCACCTAGAACCTCCCTAATAGTTTGTCCCATTTCTGAGTTGAATTTGGTTTAGCTAAGTGCTTATTGTGGCTTATTTGCTTATTCTGTGAGTTTCTTTGCTTGAATATTACTTAACCATGTCCAAATAACTTAATTGAACCAGAATCACCCTTTGTGGACTCCACATAAGCTCATTTGAGCATAATCTCTTGTTGGTCAAAGAAAGTCAAACTGTGGTGCAAATAAGCATCCACAGTGCTTATTTTTGATTTCCAAAAAAGTTGTCTTCACAAAAGTTTCATGTGTTTAGGTATAAAATAGTTTAGAAAAAGAAAATCCATAAAAAACCAAATTTAAATTAAGTGATAGTTTCTATTTAATATTAATTATCTTTTTAATTTTCCTTTTTAGCTTTTTATTAACTAACTTGCATTTTTATATTTTTCTTAATTTTTTTTATATTAAAGTATTTTTAGAAATTTTTCCAGAATTTTATATTGTATTTTGGTATTAATTAGATTTAATATTAGATTTAGTAATAATTAATTAATAATTAATTTTTAAATAGTAAAATTAGTTTTTATAAAGTAGCACCTAGGTTTTATATTTTTCCTAGCCTTTATATAATATAATATAATATTAGGAATTTTTCTAGAATTTTTACTGTTCATCTTTTAGTTTTTATAATTTAATTAGTTATTAATTAATATTTAGAATAATAATTAGTAAATTAGTTTAAAAATAAGTTTTATAAACTTTTTATAATTTTTTAGGATTCCTGTAATGGTTAATTAGTTTTATAAATTTTCTCATAATTTTCTAAGTCATTTAGGTATTATTAGTAATTAAAAAGTAGATTTAAATTAGTTTTTATTAATTATTAAATAGTTTAATTAGTTTTTAATAAATAATAAATAATAAAAAAATCCGAAAAATAGTTTTATTTTTAATTTCATTTTCTTTTAATTTTAAGTTTGTAAAAGTTTCATTTTCACCCCCTGTAGTTTATTTTCCTTAAAACTCACCTTTTTCTCAGCACGCAATCGTGTCTGATTTTAATTCGGTTTACGTTTGTACATTTCTGTTTCCCGTGATTGTTAATACTATTATTCCTAATCCTTCCAGTAGTGTAAACAAATCCAAATCTTTATCTGGTTACTTCCGATTCAATTCACCCGATAACAAATTCGTTTTTATACCATCCACACCTCGTCGGGACATAACGACCCGGGGAAACCACTATACTATCCACGGAGAATTAGAACTCAGCTGTCTTTGACTTGTTGACCTTGGTCAATAATATCTGACCGTTCGGAACCATTCAAAATTTTGGCGCCGCTGCCAGGGAGGTTGTGCGCGTATTCTAAACGGTTTTGCAGATTAGTGAATCTGGATATACACTCATTGTATATTTACCATCCTTTGCTCCTATTTTCTTATTATAAAAACAAAACTGTTCCCGAAAACATTTTAAAATCAGTTTTCAACGAACACAAAAAAAAAAAAAAAATCCAAAAACATTTTCTTTCTTATTTGTACAAAATTTTTATTCAAAAACCCAAAAATATTCATCTTTACCCTCCTACCCTTTTGATTCTTCATTTCTTACCCTCCAAAACCATTTGATTCTTTCTATGTCTCATCCACACTTTCTTGATTGTCAATGGTGTGGTGGTCCTTATAATGGTGGTAATTGCCCCAGTTGTGTCATGGTAGATTCGGGAAACGGGTCTGTCTATAACCAGAATCCATATTTCTACCATAACACGACTGATTCATTCCATCAGCTACCACACCATGAGACTCAGCAGTTTTACTGTTGTGAGTATTGTGGTGTGATGAGGCGAAAAATGGTCCTTTTTAGGGGGTCATTTAAGCCCGAATCCGAATTTATTTGATCAAATATTGCCCTAAATCGTTCCTTTTGTGATTTTAGGTACTTTGGGAGAGAAATCTGGAAAAGGAAGCAATTCGGACGTTTTTGGAGCATAAAAGTGAAGAAAACGCCAAAGTCTTAATTTTCCATGCTGGGAACAGTAGGTAACGGCGTCAAGAGCAAAACCTTGACGGCGTCAAGAGCAATTTTCCATGACGGTCCAGTAGAGATTTGACGGCGTCACGTAGGAAGGGCGTCAAGAGTAAAAGAGTCATGACGGCCTGGAAACATATAAGTCTTGACGGCGTCAGAAGTAGATCTAGGCAGTCCGAGAAGAGTTTTGGCGGCGAGGTGACGGCGTCACAAGATTACTCTTGACGCCGTCAAACCCATTTTTTTATATATAGTTTTCTAATTTTTCACATTTAAGGAGAGAAGTTTTGGAGAAACCCTAAGTACGATTTTGGTGCAACTTTTACAGGTTTTTCAAGGGTTCCAAACCCTTGATACCTTGCATTGTAATTGAGATAAGTGTTCTTCTAATTCAATCAATATGTCTATGTGTTGGTTGTCTATATCTTGTTCTTGTCTCAATTCCATTATGCTAGGCTAGATCTCTTTTGTGTTTGCTTAGATCTAATGAAACCTAGATATTGATTATGTGTTGATTACTTGTTTATTCTTGTCTTGGATGAATGATTTATATGTTAGGCTTAAGAAAACTGGCAGATCTCCAAATGGTAACATGCTTGAACGTCTTAAGAAACATGAACCGAGGCGTACTAGGTCTTTATTGGTTGTATTTAATGCATGAGCCACTGTTTACAATCCCTATAGTTGTGCTGGGCATGGTGTAGGAGGAGATAAGAGCTCATAGAATTGGGGAGTTATGTATGCCACCCCATGAATGGTATTAAGGAATACGATCCGTCATCCATGCAATTATAACAAGTAATTAACATGTAAAAGATATCTAGGGAGTAGTGAAATCTAGGTAAACACATTTTCTCCAATTACTGCTCACAACCTTAGTATAATTAGTTTATTTTTATTTTTTAGTATTTTATTTTGATTGCATCTTAGTATTGGGTTAGTTGAATAGCAACTAATTCCGCCCACTCTTCCAAAACCCGAGATTTTTACTTGCTTTCCATAAAATATAAAAACACAAAAATAATCATCCCTCACCTTTAGAACTAGTATTTAGGCTTTCTAATCCTAGCGACACTATTCCTAAGCAGAACGATCAATCCCCCGGTACTTGTCACTATACTATACTACAACGATCAGGTACACTGCCTGGTGGGGGTTGTAAGCTTCTCGAGATCCCTCGAGAGGTAAAGCCTGTTGCGATTCCCATGCATCAAGTTTTTGGCGCCGCAGCCCGGGGAATAGTTATTGTCTAGGTTAGAATCTCTTTTTATTAGGTCTACTTGCTAGATTCCTTTCTAGTAAGATTTTATTTTTATTTTTAGGTTTTCTTTAGTCTATCTTATTTCTTCGTGCCTTTGTCCGTAACTCTTTACCATCCGACATCATGGAAGGTGGTATCATCTTTGAACCCGTCATCCCACCACAACAAAACCCACCATTAGAACCCCTTAGGCCCCGAACCTTAGGAGAGTATTCCCGACCTAGCCACCAAGGCTACCGAAACACCATTGAGCTCACTGGAGCCAATGTGACCCCCTTGCGATCCGACACCATCCGGTTGGTGCAAAGCGGATGTGCATTCCATGGACTTCGTTCCGAAGATCCAAACCAACATCTTAAGGACTTTCTCAAAATCGTAGACTCCATAGACCTAGATGTTGAAACTAGAGAGACTACCCGTTTACGCCTATTCCAATTCTGTCTACGGGATCAAGCTAGTCAATGGCTTGAGCGTTTACCCGCGGGATCCATCACCACATGGGATGATCTCACCACTCGTTTCCTTGCTCAATTTTTCCCACCGGGGAGAACTACTAAGCTTAGAAATGACATCTTGATGTTCCAACAACGTCAAAATGAATCTCTTTATGAAGCATGGACTCGTTTCAAGGACTTACTCCAAAAAGTCCCTCATCATGGCATAGATCTTTGGCTCCAAGTCCAAATTTTTTATGACCATATCGACATCTCCACTAGGCGAGCCATTGACCAATCGGCCGGTGGTAAGCTACGTGATCTTAGTGCGGAACAATCATGGGAACTCATAGAAGATCTTGCTCTCTATGACAACGAAAGTTGGAATGATCCCCGTGATTTGAACAAAACGGTCAAGGCAATATCTTTGCCTTCGAACAATTCTAGCACTCCCGACCGTAGAATCATGGAACTTGAGGACCAAGTCAAGTTTCTCATGAAATCTTACGAAGCTCCGAAGCCTTCAAGCCAAGTGAACAAATTCACTTCTTTATGCGAATTATGTAGTGGTCCCCATGACACTCGTGATTGTGTGGAACTCCCCGGAACAGCTTTTGCAGACTACGCATCCACGCGTACCGACGAAGCGGGAGATAAGTGGTACACTTTCAAGCCCGAGCCAAACACTTACGGTGATTCATACAACCCCTCTTGGAAAAATCACCCAAACCTTAGGTGGAAACAAAATCAACCCAATTCTTCCAACCCGCCTAATCGTTACCAACCAAACGGTCCACCATCCAACCGTACTTTCTACAACAATCCTTCTAACAACTATGGTAGTACCAACAATCTTGAAGGATTGATGTCAAAGTTCATGGCATCTCAAGAAGCTCGCATAGCTAGGTTTGAAACCGAATTCAACCAACAACAAACAGAGATGACCAACAAGATTGACAACTTGTTGAAAGCCCTCAACAACCAAGCGTTAATCACACCTAGGAAAGATACTAGGGACACCAATAGTGGAATCCAAATTAAGGATCCCTCATCATCCAAACATGTCCACTTTGTCAATGTTGTCACCATTAAGCCGATAGATAGGGAGATAAAAGAGAGTGACAAGGATGAAGTTAGAGTAGAGGCCGAGATTAAGGATGAGAGTAGGGAAGTTAAGGTTAACAAGGAAGAGGAGTTAGAGGAGGTAGAGCCTATAGAAAAATACTTTGATAAGTTGCCCACCGAGGAAGAACGGGAGTACCATAAGGATCTATTCGATAGTCCCGAGAGACCATATATCTTCGGCACACCCCTTATCAAAATAGGAGACCCCTCTAACATTAACATCCCATGCAATATCGGGCACATGCATATATGGAAAGCTTACATCGACCCTAGATCACCCGTTAACATCATGACTAGGACTTATTACAATTGGGTAATGAAGAAGCAACTTAATTTTAGGATGATGCCCAACAAGAATCTGATAAGTAATTTTGCGGGAAGGGTGAAGGGATTACATGTGATTATAGGGAATCTCACCTATGAAATCGATTTTATGATAGTGGAAGACATTCGTCCGGTGATAGATGCTTACCTAAGCCAAATAGTATTCGGAAAACCATTTGTTAAAGCCACTAGGATGAGTTATGATCTGACTTTAGGGATAGTTAGATTTAAGGAAGAGAACGATGAGGTTGCCTATCAAATGCCCTACAAGATTGAACAATACCGCCTTCTCTCTAATTTTGAAAAAGAACACAAGCAAGCGGCTTATTATAGGAATTAGGAGGATAGACGTAGAGGAGTAGAATATGTAAAGAATAGGATGCTTGGTTTCTATAAAGAATGTTTATGACTAGGTCCGGAATACAAAACTGGTTTAGAAGACGACCTAGAGAGTGGAACCAATGATGAAATCACGTAGTAACCCATGACCTTGAGTCTAGCTACAAGACTCGTAAATAAAGAAAAGCGCTTCTTGGGAGGCAACCCATGTTTTGTGTGATTTTATTTGTTTGATTGTTATTTGTTTCCATATGCATGTTGTATTTTTATTGTTGGTAGATCATGTTTCTAAACTAAATGAGTGGAAATACTTTACTTTGTTGTTTTGGCCTAGTCTTAACTCCACCTAGAAGTATTTTTGCAAAAGATAAGTGTAAGGGGAAACCCTAAATATGTTTTTAAGAAACAAACCGATCATGATTCTCCACAATATTAAATGAGCATGTATATTCGTATTTGTTAGAGTCAAATGCTTGTATTGAGTCATAATGAAGTTTTGCAGGATTTTCCAGGAAGTAGGACCAAGTTTTTCCAGAAATTTTCCGGAAACTTAACATAAGAATTTCTGCAGGTCCATTCTGGCGGCGTCAGAGTTTTACTCTTGACGGCGTCAGGAGTTAAAATCTGGAAATTTTACCGGTTTTGTTTTTCTAACGGAGTCTTATGGTTTTTGTGAATTATTAAGTTTTATAATCTCCAGGAGATCTGCAAACTTCATTCCACAAGCATTATATCTTATCTTGTTTTCTAGGATTTAGAAACTTATATAGGATGCCGCCGATTTTACGCGAGGTTGTCTTGTCTATTTTGTCAGGTTTTACAGGTTATGTATGACAAGGAGATGATTTATATTCTGGAAGGGAAGCTTTGATTGTTCATTTTCTTGGAGGAAGATTTAACCTGGCCATCCTATTATCCATACCGAGCGAATCAGGGGAGTATTTGATTTCATTCTCTTTACTTTTTCACTTTTACATTCTTTACTTGAACATTGGGGACAATGTTCATCTTAAGTGTAAGGGGAGGGTAAAAAGATGATACCTTACATATGCACTTTCGCTTGAGTTTGTTTTGTTTGATGGTAGATGTGTAATAAAACTATGAAAAATACTTGTTAGTGCAATTTTAGCGCCAAATTTAAATTTTTTTACAACATTTAGGAGTGAAACTTTAGCCATAGCAAGCGTCTCATGGATAGGAGATTGTATGACTAGCACATAACCGTATATTCAGAAAAATTTTCCACCCAAATATGTGAGGTTCGCCTTTAGATTTGATAGGAAAAGCATTTACTATTAGTGCTTATGAGTGTACCGATAGCATTTAGATTCTAGAACTTGCGTTAGTGATGCATCCCGAGACCGCTAGTGAGACTACATTCGTGTAGTAGGATTTACTACATGATAAGAGGCATTAGGATCACCCTTGTGTTAAACCCGTATTAAAATTACTTGACCATTTAAGTCATATTACTTGGCTAGTTAAGTCAACTAATTTTTCCCACACCCTTAGCGTTGTACTCATTTTTAGTACACGATACCCCTAGTACACCCCTCCGAGCCTATCTTTTCGTTTCTAACTTTAAGCATCTTACTTAAAGGAAGAATTTGTTACACCCCACTTAAATGTACACCCAAATCGCCTTAGCCTTCCGTATATGCGCTCATTTTTAGTGCATTATTGTTATTTGTTAAACCCTAAGTTAACTTTCTAATTGATTACATGGTTGCTAAGTCGAGTCATATCCTTGTACATATTGTTTTGGGAGGATTGGGACTCATGGGTAAGTACTTATTTTATGGAGTAATGGGGAAGAACATCATTTATTACCCCCATATGTGCGTTAATCTTAAAAGTGCTCCAAGTGTTTTGATTTTCTTAATTCGAGTCATTAGATTAGTTTATTGTAAAGTATGTAAAGATTCAAGTGTAAGGGGAATGTTCATCCCCTATGATGTATTATTTTGGATGGTAGGGTAAGAGTGTATGCATAAAAAAATAAAAAAAATAAAAAATAAAATAAAATAAAATCGAAAAAAAAAGAAAAAAAAGGAAAAAGAGAAAAAACATACGGACTACCATCCCTTTTCATTCTATGTTCATTTTATGTTTTTGTTATTTTCCATTTATTAGCTTAAGTCGAGTCTAGTCTTGGCTTAGCAACGCCACATTGTACATGTAATTAACCAAGATTGTTAACTCGCCACTAGTAAAACTTCCTTTATCCAACAAAACCGTGTATTTCATATCCCTACACCTAACGTTACAACCCTTTAAAAGACCTCTTTGATAGTTTATCCTAGGTGCTTATGCCATGTGGTGGAGGTTTGATCCTTTCCCAAGCCTATGGTAATCTATTTTTCTATGACAGGTAGTGAGAGATATCTTCCGTTTCCATATTCTAATTTATACTTTATTACACCCGAGAGATGTGAGTATCTAAACACTATTTGTGAGGTGCTTGTGTATGACCTCCGTGCTTGTCTATTGGTCTCTAGTGGAACGATTATTTGTTGTAATTACTTTTATATTAGTGTTAAATGACCCCTAACTTGTATTTTGACTAGAATAAAAGCGCATTTGCTTGAGGACAAGCAAATCTCAAGTGTAAGGGTATATGATGAGGCGAAAAATGGTCCGTTTTTAGGGGGTCATTTAAGCCCGAATCCGAATTTATTTGATCAAATATTGCCCTAAATCGTTCCTTTTGTGATTTTAGGTACTTTGGGAGAGAAATCTGGAAAAGGAAGCAATTCGGACATTTTTGGAGCATAAAAGTGAAGAAAACGCCAAAGTCTTAATTTTCCATGCTGGGAACAGTAGGTGACGGCGTCAAAAGCAAAACCTTGATGGCGTCAAGAGCAATTTTCCATGATGGTCCAGTAGAGATTTGACGGCGTCACGTAGGAAGGGCGTCAAGAGTAAAAGAGTCATGACGGACTGGAAACATATAAGTCTTGACGGCGTCAGAAGTAGATCTAGGCAGTCCAAGAAGAGTTTTGGCGGCGAGGTGACGGCGTCACAAGATTACTCTTGACGCCGTCAAACCCATTTTTTTATATATAGTTTTCTAATTTTTCATATTTAAGGAGAGAAGTTTTGGAGAAACCCTAAGTACGATTTTGGTGCAACTTTTACAGGTTTTTCAAGGGTTCCAAACCCTTGATACCTTGCATTGTAATTGAGATAAGTGTTCTTCTAATTCAATCAATATGTCTATGTGTTGGTTGTCTATATCTTGTTCTTGTCTCAATTCCATTATGCTAGGCTAGATCTCTTTTGTGTTTGCTTAGATCTAATGAAACCTAGATATTGATTATGTGTTGATTACTTGTTTATTCTTGTCTTGGATGAATGATTTATATGTTAGGCTTAAGAAAACTGGCAGATCTCCAAATGGTAACATGCTTGAACGTCTTAAGAAACATGAACCGAGGCGTACTAGGTCTTTATTGGTTGTATTTAATGCATGAGCCACTGTTTACAATCCCTATAGTTGTGCTGGGCATGGTGTAGGAGGAGATAAGAGCTCATAGAATTGGGGAGTTATGTATGCCACCCCATGAATGGTATTAAGGAATACGATCCGTCATCCATGCAATTATAACAAGTAATTAACATGTAAAAGATATCTAGGGAGTAGTGAAATCTAGGTAAACACATTTTCTCCAATTACTGCTCACAACCTTAGTATAATTAGTTTATTTTTATTTTTTAGTATTTTATTTTGATTGCATCTTAGTATTGGGTTAGTTGAATAGCAACTAATTCCGCCCACTCTTCCAAAACCTGAGATTTTTACTTGCTTTCCATAAAATATAAAAACACAAAAATAATCATCCCTCACCTTTAGAACTAGTATTTAGGCTTTCTAATCCTAGCGACACTATTCCTAAGCTGAACGATCAATCCCCCGGTACTTGTCACTATACTATACTACAACGATCAGGTACACTGCCTGGTGGGGGTTGTAAGCTTCTCGAGATCCCTCGAGAGGTAAAGCCTGTTGCGATTCCCACGCATCATGGTGGTTCACACTATAGTTCTGATTGTCAATCGGGAAACATGCTTGTCTATGAGCAGTTTCCTGATAACAATTATGACTACAGCACATATGACTCACAGCCGCATCAGTTCAACTGTTGTGAGTACTGTGGAGGTCCACACTTTAGCTTTGATTGTCAAACAAGGAATCCATTTCCTTGTAACAATTTTGGCTCTTCGTATCAAGACCAACCTCCACAGTATCAAATGATCCAAGCAACTCCTCAAATCCAGCAAGACTTTTTAGAGGTTCTTGAGAAACTTAAAGAACTTAAGGAGGAGTTAGCTAATATTTCACTTCGCCATACTCCAAGTTCTTCTTGTGCATATTGTGGGGGTCCTCATGATGATTTTCAATGTCAACCTTCCGGTTTTGACACATCCACACCCCCACAATTTCCACTCATTCCAAATTCTCGTGGGAAAACTATGGCAGAATTACTTGCTGAAGAACGAGAATCTGGAAAAAGCATGGAAGAATTATTGGCTGAGCAACGAGCAGCTAAAATACGTGCCAATATTCGCAATACTGCTCTATTTGTTGACTATGATGACAGTGATGATGATGAAGATAACATTGTTATTATTCACAAAGATTCATCAAGATCATCAGTTGATATCCCAGCAGTTGAGATTCCATCTCAAACAACTGCTATCACACCCGAAGTTCACACTCACTCTCTAAACATGGGGGATGAGCATCTTAGCACTGTTCCTAAAAAGGAATCTGACGAATTCATAAAATCTAGTGCTGAGGACCTTATCCCAATCCCAAGAGAGTCACAGGGAACTTCTGATCATATGTGTGATTTACCTTCCCCTCTTGAGTGTCCAAAAGCCCAATTTGAGATTTTCTCCGATTGTAGCGAAGATTGTGCATCTTATGGAGACATCGAGTATGTTGAGGCATCAATTCCACATTCTGATGCTGATCATCTTCTTGAGGAAATCACCAATATCAATTCACTTCCAATAGGAAGTGATGATGGTCTCCTTAACTCCGAAGCCGAAATTGAAAGTCTCTTAAATCATGATCTGTCACTCACTTCTGATCCCAACAGTCCAATAGAGAATGTTAATCTCTTTGTTCCCGAAACTTTCAAAACTACTCTCTCCAATCCTCTTTTTGAATTCGATTCTGAATTCACTTTGATTTCTAGCAATCCAATCTTTGATGAGGAGAGAGATGAGTCAATAATGGAACAAGAGTTCACAGATTCACATCATGTGAACGATTCTCTTCATGAGGAGTTCTCCGGTGAACTCACTCATATCATGACTCCTCCAGAGTATGATAGCCCGGGGGGAGATGCACCCAATCATGAGGATTTGCAAATTTCTACCCTCCCACCCGGGATGTTTTCAAACCCAACGAGCTTAACCCTTGAAATCCAAATTCAGGCTAATGAGCCTGCTCTCGAGGAATAAGATCTTATCATGATTTTCATCATGGTTTTCTTCCTTTTCTTCACCTATAGGGTGACTTCTCCTGTTCTTCACTCCTTCGGGAATGAAGACATTATCTTTGACCCCGGCATTTCCATGTATCATTCTTTTGAGCCAGGGTCTGTATATCTCATTGGTGTGGAACTTTCACGTGCTTCAAATGTTTATCCAAACATCTTGAATGAAAGTCCGATGGAGATTGTTTCTTCCACATCATGCTTCCCCAAGAACCAATGAATTCGGGGTCGAGTCAAGCTAGCGACTCGGTAAACAAAAACAGTAGCATGTACTTAGGGTTTTCACCCTAAGTGTGGGGGAGTTACCTCTGCTGTGGTTACAAATAAAGTGAAAAACAAATTTGTGTTTCCACATTTAGCTTGTAATGTTGCCCTTTTTACGTTCAAAGAGTCGGCATAATAGCCAGGACTTTGAATATTGAGGACAATATTCATTCTAAGTGTGTGTGTGGGGGGGGGGGGGTATTCTAGCGAATTTTATCACATTTTACTATCTAGTACCCCTGTTTTTGGCCAAAATAAAAAAAAAATTCACTTGAGCTTCAAAATTTTTGTGGTTATCAGTCCGCCATGTCTAAACGACAAAAGGATTGGCTAATCCAGGAGTAAACGACTCTTGGTAAAGATATCTCAAATCCGTTGATGGCTTGCAATTTGCCCAAAATTGTATGGTATATCAACTCGCCATATCCAAAAAAGTGAATGAGTTGGCTAGCCCGCAAGATTATGGCTTGTGGTAAAGGCAGTGGAAAAACCATAATTGGTAATTAGCTCACCAAGATGTTGACTTTGTCCATCAAGAGTTGGCTAGTCCAGAAGCAAACGGATTTTGGTAAAGACTAATCAAATCCGTTGACAGCTGGTCGTTTGCTCAAAATCACATGGTTATCAAGTGGACCATAGTTTTTACTTGAACTGATACATTTGGCTACTCCAGAAGTAATGGCTTTTGTAGGACCGTAGAACAACCTAAATCACTATTGAATCAAGCCTAGATCTAGAGAGAGAAAGTAAGTAGAGAGAGAGAGTGGATGGGATCTCCTAGTGTGTGTAAATGAAATACAATGTTATTACCTAAGAGAACCAACCTCTCAAATGAGGTTTACAATAGTATTTATAGTTGAAGTCTAGGGCTTCTCTAATCTTTGACCTTATTACATAACTAGCCCTTAGACTTTATAAAATCATGAAAACTACACATAAACTTCATCATAATGATATTCTAAAGCAACCTATTACTACACATTAATGACCGACACTTTTTATAAATAAAAATACGATTCTAACAATCTCCCCCTAAGTGTTGGTCATTGAGGTTGCGCGACGTCATCATCTTTGTCTTTAAACTTTATCATTCATAGATCTTGACGTCTTTAAAAATCACTAGATGAATCATAGTTCCAGTTCATCATGCTTCATTGTTGTTGAAGTGATCCGATGATGTCATCTGTCTTTCGTCACTTCTGTGTTTATGGTGGTTGTCTGCCATTCCAACATGCTCATACGTCTTAAGTCTTTGTGATACATGCATTTGTTGTTTCCGTTCTTTCACTTAGATCTTTGTCACTTTACTTTGTAGATTCTTTTTTTGGCGTAGAATCTTTCTTTGACTATTGCTATCCTTTGATCTTTGTGAGAACTTTCCTTTGACTTTGTGATGCATGTATGAGCATGTGGAATCTTTCGCCATGGAGATGATGTATAGCTGCAGGTAAACAGTTAGCAATAAACAACCGGTACTTACAGATAAGGAATTAGAGATCGTCAACAGCATAGTGTGAAGACTCCTTCTAACCCTTACCATGGCCGTTCCCATATCAGATACTCCCGAAAGAGCTTACGAGACCTACTAAGTAGCTCAATGACTGGGTGAGTCGCTGGGGATCACTCCACGACTGTAGACCGTTTGAAACCACCACGAACACTAAGCGTAACCCATAAAGAATTACCGAAGTGACCTGCTGTCAGGGCTGCTTGATGTTGACCCTGGCAGGAATTTCCATTCAATCATTGAGAATCACAAAAGTGAATCCTCTCATAAATGTTCTGGCAGATTGCTAAGATCTGCGTAGGACTCTTAAGTTTACATCTGGCGTCCTTAATGATGAACAACCAGTGTAGAAATATCATGTGTTCCTATGAGATCTTTTGATGAATCTCGGGGCTCTAGACTCGATAAGTGCACATTTGGTTTCCTATGCGGAGATTAGGGAGAGGTCTCCTGCTTCAATATCAACCATCTCTAAGAGACAGGTCGATAGATTACACCGGTTCCCCGTGAGAATGAAACAAGCTCTTTTAAGAGAACTTGAGTGGCTAGAAGGTTTAGTGCAGTGCGTCACTGGGTCCATGACGTCTTTATCTTCAATACCGGTGTCACCTTAGTAACAACCAGTAGCATATGAATTGAACCCGGTGTCTGCCCTAAGGTTGAACATATGGAGGGCTATTTCTTTTCACCCTTTTTCATAACTTTTCTTTTTAATTCTTCAACCCCTTCTTTCTCCTTTCTCATTTTCTCCTTTTTTCAATCATACCTAAGGACTTCTAATTCTAATCTACTGGAATTGTCCTTGGGTAGATCCCTCCGGCTCTGGCGGATCATAGGGCGGTTTTCCCTAACCTTAGTTACCTTATAACTCCATGAATCCTATAATTGCCATGAAACCTTTGATTGAAAATCTCTCAAAGTGTTTATGAATATAAACACATTTTTGTTGACACTTTGAGAGTTTTTGTTTCTTATGATGGACTCCCCCTTCACATGTGCTCATGAATTTTTTAAGAAATTTGCACATGCGTGAGGAGTTTGCACTTTTTGAATTGATTCACTTTCAGTGAACATGACCGATTCGAGACACGCTTACATCACTAGTTAGACTAGCTTGAAGTTATTACCCGTCCTGGTCAAGTCCAAAGAAAGTCTCTCGATACGATACATTCTACTCAGACAAGTCCTATTCGAGACACGCTTACATCACTAGTTAGACTAGCTTGAAATTATTACCCGTTCAGGACAAGTCTTTTCGATTACTGACATTATAAGCTTCGTCAATTCATTGGTACATTCTGAGTCGAGCTCTTCTGAGATTCAGTCACAAGCTTTAAACATCTTTGATCACATTTTAATCATGTCTTCTCCCCCTCAAAAATAGCATATCGTGATATTTTTGATATCAACTGATTAAGAAAAAGCTTTTTGGAGAGATAGACAGATTTCATTTTGCATGAATTCGGAACATTTTGTTTTTGTACTCCCCCATAATGATAACACATTTTAAAATCAATTAAGGGTTTAGAGGGAGTTTTCTTGAGCACTAATTTTGAGAGATTATGAAAAATCTTTTGAACAATCTTTAAAAAGTGCTTCAAGAAATATGTTTGAAAACGAGTTTATGTTTGAAATCCTTTTAGTTTGTTTAGACTCGAACTTTTTGAAAAAGATTTCATCCTTGAAAATACGAGTCCTTGATTTGAAAATAATCAGAAGTCATCATTCGGGTCCGGGTTTCGTACTGAAGTTTACGAAAGCCATAGTGAAGAAACTTTTGAGAAACGACATGTTTTAGAAAAACGTTAAAAAGAACTCCCGTTCAAGCATCTGTACATGTCCGTATCATTGTTGAATGACATTTCTAGAAACATACAGAATATTGATTTATACGAGAGACATGTCGTGAGAAGAATATTTTTGGATTTTTTGATTTTATATTGTTTTTGTATTTTTTGAAATTTTATATTTTTGTATTTTGTTTTTGTTGGTTTTTCAAATTTTGTATTTTGTTTTTTTTTCAAAAATATTTACAGCGAAGCGATTTTGAAAACATTTTTCAAGAAGATTCGAGAAGACGTTCTAGCTCCTCAGGAGTTAGGCTTCGCATGCCAATTCGTCGAACTAAATAGTCAAACCTTTCTTTTGGAAGGGCTTTAGTAAATAGATCGGCGAGTTGGTAATCAGTCTTAACGAAAAATAATTCAACAGTACCCTCTTCCACGTGTTCTTTGATGAAATGGTAGCGGACTTTGATATGCTTCGTCTTAGAGTGATGTACGGGATTGCGCGAGATGGCTATGGCACTTTTTGAGTCACAATACATAGGTATTCTGTCAAAAGTAAAGCCATAATCTGTGAGCTGTGTCCTCATCCAAAGAACTTGGGCACAACACGCAGATAGAGACACATACTCGGCTTCGGCGGTTGATAGCGCAGTACAATCCTATTTCTTTGACGACCAGCTTACTAGCTTTTCACACAAAAATTGTGCACCACCTGATGTACTTTTTGCTATAACTTGATCTCCTGCATGGTCGGCATCTGAAAAGGCTGTTAGATTAAACCCCGAATCCTTCGGATACCAAAGTCCCATGTTAATGGTTCTTCGTAGGTACCGAAAGATCCTTTTAACCTCTTTGAGGTGAAGTTCGGTAGGCTTTGCCTGAAACCGTGCTAACAAACAAACAGCAAATTGAATAACGGGTCGGCTAGCAGTTAAGTACATGAGAGAACCGATCATGCTCCGATATTTTTTCGGATCGACGGGTTTCCCAAACAAATCAGCATCAAATTTTGGTGTAGTGACCATTGGTGTACCAACAGAATCACAATTTTCCATTCCATGTTTTTTCAAAATCTCTATTGTATATTTAGCTTGATTAATAAAAATACCACGAGGGGATTGATGTATTTGTAAACCAAGAAAGAATTTTAGTTCCCCCATCATGGACATTTCAAATTTGCTTTTCATGAGATTTTCAAAATGTTTTGAATGGTTAGGATTGGTTGATCCAAAAATTATGGCGTCCACGTAAATTTGAACGATCAAAATGTCATCTTTGAATTTTTTGATAAACAAGGTGTCATCAACCGTTCCTTTTGTGAAATTGTTTTTGAGCAAGAAAGATGATAGTTCGTCATACCACGCTCTTGGAGCTTGTTTTAAACCATAAATGGCTTTCTTAAGCTTGTAGACGTAGTCTGGATGATCTTTGTCGATGAATCCCTCTGGCTGACTCACATACACTTCTTCTTTCAGAGTTCCATTCAAGAAAGCTGTCTTAATGTCCATCTGATAGACTGTGATGTTTTTGTGAGCTGCATAGGCTAAGAAAATCCGGACTGCTGCAAGTCTAGCTACAGGCGCGAATGATTCTTCAAAATCTATCCCTTCTTCTTGTGGATATCCTTTAGCCACGAGACGAGCTGTGTTACGAATTGCAGTCATTTCCTCATCCAGTTTGTTCTTCCACAACCACTTGAGATCAAGAACGCGTTTATCAAGTGGTCGTTCAACTAGTTCCTAACTATCATGTAACAGGTATTGAAGAAGTTCATCCTGCATCGCTTCTATCCAAGGGTATTCTGCCATTGCTTCCCGAATGTTCTTTGGTTCTTTGAGGCTGATTGAGCAAATATAAATGCACAATTCGAGATCGGTGGCAAGTTGTCTCCTCGTCTGAACTGGCTTTGAAGGTTCACCAATAACATGTTCTATTGGATGGTCTTTTGTCCATTGAAATGTAGAAGGGTACCTTGGGTTTAACTTATGTGTGTTAGACGGTTCTTGTAACCTTGAAGAAGATTCAGCAGAGTCTGTTGCAAATGGGTTTTCAAATACTTCTTCTCCTTCTTCTAACGCAACATCGTTTGAATTATTTGTTGGTTCTTCTTGAAAATTTGTGTTTTGATTTTGCTCATCAACTCTTGGTAGTTCAGTTTCAAGTACTGGAGTGGCTTGAGTAGATGTAGATGATGTTGAGGTAGTTGGTGCTTCAGCTTCGATTGTTGTAGATGCATCCAGTGGTGGTGGTAGTGGTTGATGGTTTTGAGCGGGTGCAGCGGAATGTTGTGGAGATGCATTTATCGAAGTTCCACCATAATATTCATCAAACATTACCTCGAAGAAATTTTCCAGTTCTTGTTCTGAAGGTTTATCCGTGTTTGTTGACTGAGCTCCTTGAGGCACGAGTCCTGAACTGATGTGTCCAGAAGTCTGACTATTTGGTGCGGGTCCTAATCTGGTTTGATTAGAAGCCATTGGATTAAGCGCGGGTTCTATAGCGTATCTCTCAGAAGCCATTTGTGAAATCTCGTCAAACTTCACATTCATCGTCTCCATTATCTTTTTCGTTCTTCTATTATACACCCTGAATGCCCTCGAGTTTTCTGAATATCCAATGAAGATTCCAATATCACCCTTAGCTTTTAACTTCCCTAGATCTTCTCTATCATTCGTCGGATAGCACAAAGCGCCAAACACGTGAATGTAAGAGATGTCAGGTTTCCGGTTGTTCACTAGCTCATATGGGGTTTTATTGAATCTTGGATGTACTAGGGATCGGTTTTGAGTAAAACAAGCAGTGGCTACAGCATCAGCCCATAAGAATAGAGGTGCACTAGAAAAGATTAGCATTGTGCGAGCAGCTTCCACAAGAGTTCGGTTTCTTCTTTCAACTACCCCATTCTGCTGTGGAGTTCTAACAACTGATGTTTGGTGAGTGATTCCAACATCTTCAAAATAGGTTCTTAACTCCTGATTTGTGAATTCTGTGCCATTATCTGTTCTTACAATCCTTACTGGAGCTTGAAGTAGAACTTGAATACGCTTCAGAAAGGTGATGATGATGCCTGGTGCTTCGTCTTTTGATCTCAAAAACTTTACCCAAGTATATCTTGAATAATCATCAACAATAACGAGAATATACTTCTTCCCATTAATGCTTTCAACTCTCATTGGGCCACATAAGTCCATGTGCAACAAATGTAACCTTGCTTCCGAACTAGGTACGGTTTTGGGTTTATATGATGCTCTTTTGCTTTTTCCTTGTTCGCATGATGGACAAAGATGATCCTTGGTGTATTTGAACTTAGGAAGTCCGGTGACGATGTTGTCTTTGGCTAACTTGTTGATGGTGTCGAAATTGAGATGGGATAATCTTCTATGCCACAGCCAGGACTTAGTTTCGGTTGCCCTTGTCATAAGACAAATTGGTGATATAGAAGCCATTTGGTTGATGTCGATAGCATACAAGTTTGTACCACGATTACCAGTTAAGAGATCATCACCAACCAAATTTCTTATGAAAACCGTGTTTCTCCTGAATGCAACTTCTAAATCTGCATCACAAAACTGCCCAACTGAAAACAACTTGTGTCCCAACCCTTTGACGTAGTAAACTCGAGTGATCAAAAAATTCCCAAACTGAAGATCTCCATAACCCTGAATAGCTGCTACATGATCATTTCCAAAGCGTACAGTTCCCATGAATTTCCAGATGAAATTGATCAGCAGCTTTAAATTCCCGGTCATGTGCTTGGAGCAACCCGAGTCGACGATCCAAAGACATATTTCGATAACCTGCCAATAACAGAAGAATTTGTATTTGGAAACCGATTTGAATTTGGTTCCATGGGGTTAGAGGTACAAGCAAAATCACACTCATAGACAGTTGCAGCTTGTTTAGCTTGAACTATTTCTAATTTGCCATCCTTGAGTATAAATTCTCTACCCTTTGGAATCCAAACACAATGCTTAAGATAGTTCCTAGGTGTGCGACTATTAGTGGTGTTCCTAATTCTTTTAATTAGGTTTCCAACAAACCTAGATTTTGCACTAGGACCTTTCGAAACGCTCTTCTGTTCAGGCGTACCATTCACATTCTTAGAAACACATTCATCATGAACATCATTAATTAAACATTTCTTGCATATCAAACAAACAGAGTCATTACATGCATTAGAACCAGTACTTTCAACATTACATTCAGATGAAATATGTCTCTTATTAGAAAGCGATAAATTCCTAGGGTGTTCTTCTACTTCTTCCACTTTATTCTTGCAACTACTCTTAGAGACAGGCGAGACTCTATTGTTCCTTGTATTGCTCCTAGGCTTTAGTCTGCTGCTCCTAGAGGTGCTGTCTAATCCTGTTGAAGTTGAGGCACACGCATTAGGATTTATATTGTTGTCCTTTTTAGCAACACTAGAATCTTTAGAATTATCCTTTTTGCCCTCATAAGTCTTAGATGTGGAGGCAGAGGCATTAGTGGGACTAATCCTAAAAAGGCCAGGTGCTAGAACTTTTGGTGTTTCGACAACCGCTTTTCCTATATCAACAATCTTTTCATTGTCACTTTTCTTGGGCAAGGGTGTTGGAGTGACTGGTTTTGTCAAATCCTTTTTCTCATCGACTTTTGGAGCAAACCGTGAAATAGACATTTTTGGTTTTTGAACCATATTTGGAACATTTGGTTTCTCCGAAGTCGATGGTTTTGCAAACTTAGTTTCCTCACCCTTCCTTTTTTGACTTTCAAGCTGAGCCCTCAAAAGATCATTTTGCTCTTTCATATTCTTGAAAGCACGCTCATACGACAGTTTGTCATACTTGCATTCTTCCTTTTTTCGATCAAGTTGTTTAAAACATGACACATTTTCTTTTTCAAGCTTTATAAGAGCATTTTCATATTTTGAAACAATTTCGGAGGTCTCAGCTCTCAGTCTTTCATCGTCTTGAACAGAGTATGTTTGTAAAATGATGGACATAATGTCAGTGGTCATAACAGCTTCGAAGAGAGAATCATTTAGGTTTTCCAAAACATTCATGTTTTCACGAGTATCATTAGCTTCGTTTACCAGGGATTTGTGATCCTTGACAAAGTCGGCTATTTCTTTTAAGAAAGCTTTTTCAAAATGGATTACCCTCGCACTGATGTTATTCAGTGGGATAGTAATTTCGTTTTCAAAAACTTTTTTCTGCTCAATATGAAAACTGGAATGCCAGTTGTTAATATCGATTGTAGTTTTAGAAGCAACAATGTTTTGAAGTTCTTGAATTCTCTTTTTAACGTCATCCAGAATGTTTCTAGCCTCACTTGTATTAAAAGTGTTGTTAGAAGACATTTGTTCCATTTTTGAAAGAGATTTTGAAACAATTACTTTCTTAGAAAACATTTTTGAGAATGGTCATTTTATGGAAAACACATATGGTTCTTTTTGTGGAACAAAAGTAATTCCCGAAAGTTTGTTCAATTTGTTGTAATCAATGGGTTTCAAATCCTTTTGTTTCATTTTAGAAATGCTCTCTTCGACATGTTCTATCGTTTGCACAGAATCCCGAACGACGGGAGGATCATGTTTAGTGTAAAGCACATTACCATTATACAAAACATTCTGTTCTTGCTGAGCTTTCTTGAGATTACTGGGGGTGTTGTTACCAAGAGCCACTTTATGTTTCGTATGGTAAACCGGATTAGTTTGATTTGAAATCATTTTCATTGTTTGACTTGACTGACCCGACTTAACCACTAATTCTTCTAAATGAGCAATCATGTGTTCTGACTCTACGATTTCGGCCAAAAGTTTGTCTTCTTTCTTTGCAAAATCCTTTTTCAACTCATCCCTTTCTTTTTCAAGATTGGTATAAACTGTTTTTTGTTTAGAAAGTTGGTTTTGTAAATCAGAAATTTCCGCGTTTAAAGCTTTTATCTTCTTGAAAGAATTAACATCAAGTGTATCAAACTTGAGTTGCAATTGTTTTTCCATTGAAACGGAATTTTGATAACCAGTTTCTAATTCAAACAATCTTTTGTGATGAAATTCAAAAGCTTTAGCGTTTTCCTTGTAACTCTTAAGCTCAGCGGTCAATTTAGCATTCGCGGCCTTAACATCGCGATTGACCTTTTTCACTTTTTCGATTTCAATACCACAGTTATTTAATAATGATTCAAATAAAGCACGTGTTTCCTCATCATTCACAGCATGCTGTGAAACGAAGCCTCCATTATGATTCACATCTGGAGTCGCTGAAGGAGTATTGCTACTACTTGGCGTGTCCAGGAATGTATCATAAGTGGGTGCTTGCTTCACAAAATGCTGTTCCTCACAAGGAGACATATCAAATATATCATTATTGTGACATGGGTGGAAATTTGATACTTCAGAAGGTGCATTGGTGTCATAAACAGGAAGTGTATTAGAATCCGTGTCATACTTAGCTTCCTGAAGATTCGCCATGAATATGCAGTTCGCATCGATATCCTCTCTATCTTCCATGTCATCCATAAGAGCCATAAAATCATTCTCCTCTGCGTTTAACTGAAATCCTGCCTCATTCTTTTGTGCCAACAGCACTGCCTTCTGCAAGTACGCTGAGTCTCTTTTGTTCGGCTTAGTAGGACAGTTCCTTGCCATATGACCTACACCCTGGCAGTTGAAACACTTTACCGGATTACCCTGATTCATATTTCCCAAATTCCCAACTACTGGAGCTGCAACATTTCTATTCTGATTACCCATTCCCTGATTACCAACATTCTGACCCCTCTGATTTCCAACAAACTGACCCAACTGATTCCCTGCATACTGACCATACTGATTCCCTGCAAACTGACCTGCATTCTGCATATTCTGATATCCCTGTTGATTCCCATAAACTCCAACCATTTGGCCTTCATTGCCCATATTGAAACTCGGCTGAGCAAACTGCTTGTTGCGAGTGTTCGATGAGATCCTTTGGTTGTTGTTTGTTGGTGTAGAATAACGTCCTTGGAATGCCTTTGACAGAAAAGCAAACGCTTGGGACAATGCTGCAGTAGCTTCATCATTGTCAGTGAATTCTGGTTCTTGGAATTGTGGGTGTTGCTGTTGTGGAATAACTTGTTGTTGTTGTGGGTAGAACTGTTGTTGGTAGACCGGTGTTGGTTGTAGAATGCATGATGGTTGCATGTAGTTGTGAGTGGAAGATGATGATGGTTGTTGAGTGTTCACTGGTAAAGGTGTTGGTGTATTAGCAATTAATGCGAGAGGATCATGATTCTTAGCCAATCTTTCTTTCCTTACTTCATTAGCCTCAGCTTGATTTTTCTTCAAAAAGTCATAGAGTTGATCATAATTCACCTTATGTAAGTCCTTTGTTTGATTGACAATTGTAACATAACGACCCCATTCTTCTGGAAGGTTATTGATGAATTTGATGTTTGTTGCAATTGGTCGAGGTGTCAACTTGTTTCTGATTAACTCATTCATCAAAGTGCAAAACCTGGTGTAGTATGATTCAATTTGTTCACCTTTGGTGGATGTGAAATTCTCCCATTCAGTAAGAAGTTTGTTCTCAACGTCTTGTTGTCCAATCTCTGTTCCATGACATATCCTTCTAACACGTTCCCACATATCATGAGCAGTTTCACAGCTGTCGACCGTAGCAAAGATCTCCCGTGGTAATCCAAGTTGGATTAAATGCATTGCCATATCATCTGCAGCGATCTGCTTCTTGTCTTCCTCTGTGTAATCTGCTTCTGTTTGTTCACGCACGAATGGTTGAGTAGGAGGTGTTTCATTTGGATTACCTTCAATTTGAACTTGTCTTGGCTTGAATGGACCATTTGTAATGGAGTTGATCATTAATTTACCATCAGGCTTTGTTTTGATGTAACGAAGCATGCGGCTTGTCCATGGAAGATATCCACCTTTTTCAAGCATTGGAGGTCGGTTTTCGGCACCGGCAGCATGAATGTCTTGTTGAGTTGCCATGATTTGAATTCAAAGTGAAACGTTGTTCTGAGGATCTTTTGAAAGATAACAAAGGTTGTTGTTGAAGATTAGATGTTTTGGTGAAGATGAAAGTTCGTTCTCGGTTGATCTGATTGATTTCGTAATTTCCCGCCAAAAATTGAGTATGAAAATTTTCCTCGCCCAAATTTGAAAATCACTAAGAAATACAATTCTAAGGTTACCCGAAAAATTTGAGATTTGAAAATTTTTTCGCCAAATTTTACCAAAAATTTTTGAATTTTGGCCAAAAAATTTGAATTTCAGGCCAAAATTTTCAACCTTGTACCAAAATTTAAATCTCGCGTAAAAATTTTACCGATTTTTTTTTTTTTTTTTTTTTTTTTTTTTTTTTTTTTTTTTTTTTTTTGCTAACTCGATAGGATTGTAACGTGGGCAAACTCGGTAACCAAGAACATTTCAAACTCGATAAGCTCTTAAAAAGTTTCAAACTCAGTAAGTGTTGTACTCAAACTCGATAAGTTCACAAAATTTGGACAGAGTTTTCCCCTAACTTGATAAATGATAAACCTAACTCGATAAACGATTAGGTAATATAGGCTAACTCGCCAAACTTAACTCGATAAGCAACACGTAACTCGATAGGTCTTGTGACACCTAACTCGATAGAACCTCAAATACCCCTAACTCGATAGAACCTAAAATACCCCTAACTCGATAGAACCTCTAACTCGATATACCCCTAACTCGATATACACCCCTAACTCGATAAGTTTTTGCACCTAACTCGAAAAACTTTTCTAACTCGATAATTTAAGCACCTAACTCGATAGTTTAAGCACCTAACTTGAAGAAAAAAAATTTCAAACTCGAAATTTTGCACCTAACTCGAAAACAACCTGATGAACAGTAACCGAATCAAAAATCACTTTTATACCATGTTTTTTTTTTTTTTTTTTTTTTTTTTTTTTTTTTTTTTTTTTTTTACCAAATCAAACCTAAAACAACCTATATTATCCCTAGGCGATTGATACCACTTGTAGGACCGTAGAACAACCTATTTCACATATGAATCAAGCCTAAACCTAGAGAGAGAAAGTAAGTAGAGAGAGAGAGAGAGTGGGAACTCTAGTGTGTGGAATAATAACCTTGATATCACTAATAGAATCACTAAGAGAACCAACCTCTCAAATGAGGTTTACAAGAGTATTTATAGTTGAAGTCTAGGGCTTCTCTAATCTTTGACCTTATTACATAACTAGCCCTTAGACTTTATAAAATCATGAAAACTACACACAAACTTCATCATAATGATATTCTAAAGCAACCTATTACTACACATTAATGACCGACACTTTTTATAAATAAAAATACGATTCTAACAGCTTTTGGTAAAGAGTTTCAAATCCATTAAGTTTTTCTCAAAAGATTGCTAGGGACTAGCAATGTTTTAGTGTGGGGGATTGATGAGTGCTCAAACACTCATCATTTTTACCTATTCTGAGCTGCCAAAACATCTAAAAACACTCAAAATTGCATCAAAATAATGAAAATACCCCAAGAATGTGTTTTATATGTTTCAGATGCAAAATAATCAAAAACAGATAAAAAATAAACAAAGTTTGCATAATTGACAGTTTCAGTCCCTCATCTTTCAAAAGTTGTCAAAACTAGTCCCTGGTTATTCTAAAAACTTGAAAAAGTCACCAAAGGTCCTTTTAAATCACAAAATTTCATATTTAGTCCTTTGGTATAAAATTTCAGAAAATTGCAAGTTTAGTCCCTGAACTTTAAAAATTGACAAAAATGGTCCCTGGGATATTAAAACTT
Source organism: Artemisia argyi (assembly GCA_030686995.1). NCBI lineage: Eukaryota > Viridiplantae > Streptophyta > Magnoliopsida > Asterales > Asteraceae > Artemisia > Artemisia argyi. Next base: position 14,085,536 of record CM060697.1, on the reverse strand, counting down.
TGAGAAAAACAAATTTTGTCCTTGTACTTCTCATTTATGGCTGGAATGGTCCTTTGGAGAAAAGTTTGGTGTAATTACAAATTTGGTCCCTAAAGTTTTAAGGATTGGCAGATTTAGTCCCTGAGGTGTAAAAAATGGAAAAGTCAACTATAGTCCTTGTACTATTCAAATATATCATGAAAGACCCTTTGGAACACTTTGGGAAATTTACAAACCAGCCCCCTCAAAATTTAGAAAATTACACTTTAGGTCCTTGTGATAAACATTTACACCAAACGGATTCCTTTGTTATTATTAGCCCAAGACAAAACCAAATCCAAACCACAAATAAAACACATCCAGCTCACACCCTACCCTAAGCCCAAAAACCTCAAAGCCCGTTTCCTTTTATAATAAAAACAGGGTCAACGCCTGTTTGACCTTCCCCTTACCTCCAAAACCACCCTCTGCCATTACCACTGGTATTTCTCACCACCACTTGCCTATCCACCATAGCCTTATCCCTTCCCAATTCCACACCCCAAGAAGCAATCACATCACCCCCCTATGGCTACCTTCACAGACCCAATTGGTAAAATCCAATTTTCCCGCCAAATCAAATTTAAGGGTCAAGATCACTTCAAGCTAATCCAATGGCTCCAATTTGATGGGAAAGAAAGAGAAAACCTCCCTGGTCCTTATAAGTGAAGCAAAAACAGAGAAAGAAGGGTAGTAGTTAACAGTAGTTAGGAGTAGTTTATTAGTTAAAATTTGATGTCAAATTAATGTTTTAATTCTCAATTTCAGTTTGTAAGCTTGTATTTCAGTTATGGTGATGATGTAATATTAATCCTAGTTAATAGAAAATTCAAGTTCACTTGTTTCAATTCATGTATGCCAAATTTCCTCAACTTTTCACTTAAGGTCCATATTTCATAAAAGCTCTTGTTTACTGTCCAAACAAGCTCACCTGAGCTTATTATTAAGTTTTATATAAGTTCCATTAGTCTTAAACACGTATTATTCAAAATTCCAAAAATCCTCAAAAATAGAAAATAAATCAGTAAAAATAAAAAAATAAAAAAATAAATCAAAAACAAGAAGAGAAGAGCAAGGAGCAAGGTAAATTAAGGATGGCCATGGTTTAGTGCCTCAGGGGAGGTTTTAGGACAGGATTGTGTACCTTGGTTCTTGGTTTTAAAGCTTACAGGACCATTTGTAAGCATTGTCTTATTTCTAGCATTCTACTGTAGCATAGCTTGCAACTGCTTATACTTATGCTTAATTGTGTATTATGAGTTCATTTTTTTATATTAGAGTTGAAAAATTGCTTGAGTTGTGCCTTACATGCTTCTTGTTAAATTTTCAGTTTGCTATCTCATTTATTTTGATAAAATTGCATTGTTGTGTTCTAGTGGTTAGTTGCTGGTTTTAATTGTTCATTTAGCTTTTAATATAGGTAAGTAACTTAGTTTATTCCTTAAGTTGACAAATTTGGGTCTAAATCTACATATCATAGTGAAACAGTTAGTATAAAAGGTGTTTGGCTCAGAAGGTTTTAGAGTGTTCTAGTGAATGTTTCTTCTGATCTTTGTTTGTAATATCTTATATTAGGTCCTTATAACATGTTTATGGTCAAAAATCCAGGCCTCATTTGTTTAAAAGTCAAATTGCTCTTCAATCTGTGCTAACAGTTTCACTGATTGGATTTTTGGGTTCTTGATCATCATTGTCAGCTTTATACTTGTTAAGCTTGCTTTATCTAGGTCCTTTGTAGCTTGAAATTTCATGTTTAGTTAGTAGAAGCTAATCAAAAGTTCATGAAAGTCAAATAAGTAGTTTTAGCAAAAAGTCAAATTACCACTTTGTGCAGAATTGCAAATCTTGCAAGAATTTTAGGGATTTTTGTATTGAGATTCAAGCTTTGTGCTTTTTAGGAATCATAGTCCCTTACCTAAACTTCAAAGTTCCACTTTCAATTTATTTTTGCAAATTTTTTGTGCATCCCACAACTGCCCAAAGTCTGCTGCAGGGGGCATCACCTCCCCTGTGCAGCAGATCACCACACCACCACCTCTTTGGTGGCTCTTCCTGGCCTCCACAGTGGGACCCACACCCCCCTCCTTGGTTCATTGGATTCACCTCCTAGCCACCTTCAAGGTTGGAGCAATTTTTGAGCTTCAATCTCACTGGGATCCACCTAGAACCTCCCTAATAGTTTGTCCCATTTCTGAGTTGAATTTGGTTTAGCTAAGTGCTTATTGTGGCTTATTTGCTTATTCTGTGAGTTTCTTTGCTTGAATCTTACTTAACCATGTCCAAATAACTTAATTGAACCAGAATCACCCTTTGTGGATGATGAGGCGAAAAATTAACCGTTTTTAGGGGGTCATTTAAGCCCGGAATTGAATTTATTTGATCAAATATTACCCTAAATCGTTCCTTTTGTGATTTTAGGTACTTTGGGAGTGAATTCTGGAAAAGGAAGCAATTCGGACGTTTTTGGAGCATAAAAGTGAAGAAAACGCCAAAGACTTAGTTTTCCATGCTGAGAATAGTACCTGACGGCGTCAAGAGGAAGACCCTGACGACGTCAGGAGTAAAATCCATGACGACCCAGTGCAATCCTGACGGCGTCACAACAAGGGTGTCAAGAGTTAAATTGGTGACGGCTTGCATAAGGTGTACACATGACGGCGTCAGACCCAGATCTAGGCAGTCCGAGGAACTATTTGGCGGCGAGATGACGGCGTCACCTACTAAACTCTATATATAGTTTTCTATTTTTCTTTCATTGATGAGGAACTTGTGTGGAGAAAACTAGGGCCAAACTTTGTAAACACTAGGTCATATTTTATAGTACTTTCAAGGGTTTTCACCCCTTGAATCCTTTCATGTTCAATTGAGATAAGTCTTCTCTTAATTCAATCGATATGTCTATGTGTTGGTTGATTATATCTTGTGCTTGTCTTGATTTCAACATGCTAGGCTAGATTTATCTTGTGTTTGCTTAGATCTAATGAAACCTAGATGTTAATTATGTGTTGATTACTTGTTTATGGTTGTATTGGATGAATGATTTCAATGTTAGGCTTAAGAAAACTGGCAGATCTCCATTGTGTAACATGCTTGAACGTCTTAGGAAACATGAACCGATGTGTACTAGGTTTTATTGGTTGTATTTAATGCATGAGTAAATTCTAATGATCCCAAGTTAGGAGCTTCTTAGCCGGCTCGACATAGGAGTGAAGTAGGCATTCATAGGATTGGGGAAGTAAGTACGCCACCCCATGAATGGTATTAAGGAATATAATCCGTCATCCACGCAACTATAACAAGTAATTAACGTGTAAAAGATATCTAGGGAGTTGTGAAATCTAAGTAAACACAATTCTCCCACATATAGCTCACAACTTTAGTTTAATATAGTTTATTTTCATTTTTAGTATTTTATTTTGATTGCATCGTAGTATTGGGTTAGTTGACTAGCAACTAATTCCGCCCAACTCCTTCAAACCCGATATTTTTATTTGCTTTCTAAAAAATATAAAAATACAAAAAGAATCATCCCTCATCTCTAGACCTAGTCTTTAGGTTTTCTAATCCTAGCAACACTATTCCTAGCTGAACGATCAATCCCCCGGTACTTGTCATTATGCTATACTACATCGATCAGGTACACTGCCTGGTGGGGGTTGTAAGCTTCTCGAGATCCCTAGAGAGGTAAAGCCTGGTGCAATTCCTACGCATCAAGTTTTTGGCGCCGCAGCCCGGGGAATAGTTATTGTCTAGGTTAGAATCTCTTTTATTAGGTCTACTTGCTAGATTCCTTTCTAGTAAGATTTTATTTTTATTTTTAGGATTTCTCTAGTCTATCTTTTTCTTCGTGCCTTTGTTAGTAAATTAAATTCATTGACTATTCTGTTGACCATTATAGAAAACGCGAATCCACCCCTTTCCCCTAGAGAAGTGGCTTTGTTACGTGAGCAAATTGAGAATGAGATTAGGGAACTTAGGGAGCTTAATAGGTTGATTAAGGTTGAGCTCAACCATGCATTTAGTGACCTAGCGACCGCCTTGTATTCAAATGAGGACCTAGGGCCTAATGATTTTGTGAATATTGTTGAGGAACTTGAGGAAGGGGAAATAGATCCGAAGCTAAATGATTATTTTAATCTATACCCCACTAAGGAGGAGATTGCATATTATAATAATCTTATTGATAACCCTCGATCTCCTTTTACTAGAATCGAACCTAAGATAAAGAGAGGCGACCCTAAGAATGCTAAGATACCATGTATGATTGGGTATAGACACGTTAACAATGCTTACATTGACTTTAAGTCCCCAATCAACATTATGTCCTCGAGTGTTTATAATGATATAGTGAAAACAAGACTTGAACCTAGAAGAGATCCCAAATACCCCGGTGGAGTTTGTAACTTTGTCGGGAGAGTTAAAGGTCTACATGTCTTTGTTGGGAATTTCACTTATATCGCCGACTTTATGATTGTTGAAGATCTTGCTAATGTTATTGATTGTCGGTTATCCAATGTTGTGTTTGGTAAACCATTTGTTGAAGAGTCCAAGTTAGAATATGATGAGATAGAAGGGACAATCCGATTTGCAAGTAACACCTATAGGATCATTTATAGGATGCCTAATAGAATGAAAGAATTTCGTTTTGTGCCCCGACTTAACTTGGATAATATTGGTGCTTTTGAGGACATCAATGAAGAAGATAAGAAAAAGGGCATGGATTATGTATGGGAAAAGAAGAGTCTTTTCTACAAAGATTGCTTGACTCTAGGACCAAAGTATAAAGTTGATAAGGAATTTGCCCATAGGATTATAGGAGCGATTGAGAAAAAGGTGATTGGTTTCTACAAAGAACATTTACAATCAGAAAATGAAACCAACGATGAGGTCACGTAGTAACCCATGACCTTGAGTCTAGCTACAAGACTCGTAAATAAAGAAAAGCGCTTCTTGGGAGGCAACCCATGTTTTGTGTGATTTTTATTTTGTTTATTTGTTATTTGCTTCCGTATGCATGCTTTATTTTTATTGTTGGTAGATCATGTTTCAAAACTAAAATAGTGAAAATACTCTATTTTGTTGTTTGGCCTAGTCTTAACTTCACCCAAAGGTATTTTTGCAAAAGATAAGTGTAAGGGGAAACCCCAAATATGTTTTTTAAGAAACAAAACCGATCATGATTCTCCACAATATTAAGTGAACATGTATATTCGTATTTGTTAGAGTCAAATGCTTATATCGAGTCATAATGATGTCTTGCAGGATTTTCCAGGAAGTAGGACCAAGTTTTTCCAGAAATTTTCCAGAAACTTAACATAAGAATTTCTGCAGGTCACTTCTGACGGCGTCACGAGTTTACTCTTGACGGCGTCACGTGTAAAAATCTTGAAATTTTACCAGTTTTGTTTTTCTAACGGAGTCTTAAAGTTTTTGTTGAATTATTAGTTTTATAATCTCCAGGAAATCTGCAAACATCATTCCACAAGCATTATATCTTCTTTTGTTTTCTAGGTTTTATTAGCATATGTAGATTGCCGCTGATTTTATGCGAGGTTGCCTTGTTTATTTTCTCAGGTTTTACAGGTTATATATGACAAGAAGATGATTTATTTTTCTGGAAGGGAAGCTTTGATTGTTCATTTTCTTGGAGGAAGATCTAACCTGGCCACCTTATTATCCATACCGAGCCAATCAGGGGAGTATTTGATTTCATTTGTTTTACTTATTTCACTTTTACATTCTTTACTTGAACATTGGGGACAATGTTCATCCTAAGTGTAAGGGGAGGGTAAAATGATGATACCTTACAAATACACTTTCGCTTGAGTTTGTATGTTTGATAGTAGATGTGTAATAAAACTATGAGAAATACTTGTTAGTGCAATTTTAGCGCCAAAATTTAATTTTTTTTACAACATTTAGGAGTGAAACTTTAGCCATAACAAGCGTCTCATGGATAGGAGATTGTATGACTAGCACAAAACCGTACTATTCAGAAAAATTTTTCACCCAAATATGTGAGGTTCGCCTTTAGATTTGATAGGAAAAACATTTACTATTAGTGCTTATGAGTGTACCGGTAGCATTTAGATTCTAGAACTTGCGTTAGTGATGCATCCCGAGACCGCTAGTGAGACTACATTCGTGTAGTAGGATTTACTACATGATAAGAGGCATTAGGATCACCCTTGTGTTAAACCCATATCATAATTACTTGACCATTTAAGTCATATTACTTGGCTAGTTAAGTCAATTAATTTTTCCCACAGCTTAGCGTTGTACTCATTTTTAGTACACGAAACCCCTAGTACACCCCTCCGAGCCTATCTTTTCATTTCTAACTTTAAGCATCTTACTTAAAGGAAGAATTTGTTACACCCCACTTAAATGTACAACCAAATCGCCTTAGCCTTCCGTGTATGCACTCATCTTTAGTGCATTATTGTTATTTGTTAAACCCTAAGTTAATTATCTAATTGATTACATGGTTGCTAAGTCGAGTCATATCCTTGTACATATTGTTTTGGGACGATTGAGACTCATGGGTAAAGTACTTATTTTATGGAGTAATGGGGAAGAACATCATTTATTACCCCCATATGTGCGTTAATCTTAAAAGTACTCCAAGTGTTTTGATTATCTTAATTCGAGTCATTAGATTAGTTTATTGTAAAGTATGTAAAAATTAAGTGTAAGGGGAATGTTCATCCCCTATGATGTATTATTTTGGATGGTAGGGTAAGAGTGTATGCAAAAAAAAAAAAAAAAAAAAAAAAAATCGAAAAAAAATCAAGAAAAAGAAAAGAAAAAAAAAAATAGAAAAAGAAAATAGAAAAAACATACGGACTACCATCCTGTTTTATTCTATGTTTGTTTTAAGTTTTTGTTATTTTGATTTATTAGCTTAAGTCGAGTCTAGTCTTGGCTTAGCAACGCCATATTGTACATGTAATTAACCAAGATTGTTAACTCGCCACCAGTAAAGACTGCCTATATCCAACAAAATCGTGTATTCCATATCCCTACACCTAACATTACAACCCTTTTAAAAGACCTCTTTGATAATTTATCCTAGGTGCTTACGCCATGTGGTGGAGGTTTGATCCTTTCCCAAGCCTATGGTAATCTATTTTGCTATGACAGGTAGTGAGAGATATTTTCCGTTTCCATATTGTGATATTACTTTATTACACCCGAGAGATATGAGTATCTAAACACTATTTGTGAGGTGCTAGTATATGACCTCCGTGCTTGTCTTTAGTCTTTAGTGGAGCGATTATTTGTTGTAATTACTTTTATATTAGTGTTAAATGACCCCTAACTTGTATTTTGACTAGAATAAAAGCGCATTTACTTGAGGACAAGCAAATCTCAAGTGTAAGGGTATATGATGAGGCAAAAAATGAACCGTTTTTAGGGAGTCATTTAAGCCCGGAATTGAATTTATTTGATCAAATATTACCCTAAATCGTTCCTTTTGTGATTTTAGGTACTTTGGGAGTGAATTCTGGAAAAGGAAGCAATTCGGACGTTTTTAGAGCATAAAAGTGAAGAAAAAGCCAAAGACTTAATTTTCTATGCTGAGAACAGTACCTGACGGCGTCAAGAGGAAGACCCTGATGGCGTCAGGAGTAAAATCCATGACGACCCAGTGCAATCCTGACGGCGTCACAACAAGGGCGTCAAGAGTTAAATTGGTGACGGCGTGCATAAGGTGTACATATGACAGCGTCAGACCCAGATCTAGGCAGTCCGAGGAACTATTTGGCGGTGAGATGATGGCGTCAGACATTTGTTATTGACGCCGTCACCTACTAAACTCTATATATAGTTTTCTATTTTTCATTCATTGAGGAGGAACTTGTGTGGAGAAAACTAGGGCCGAACTTTGTAAACACTAGGTCATATTTTACAGTACTTTCAAGGGTTTTCACCCCTTGAATCCTTTCATGTTCAATTGAGATAAGTCTTCTCTTAATTCAATCGATATGTGTATGTGTTGGTTGATTATATCTTGTGCTTGTCTTGATTTCAACATGCTAGGCTAGATTTATCTTGTGTTTGCTTAGATCTAATGAAACCTAGATGTTAATTATGTGTTGATTACTTGTTTATGGTTGTATTGGATGAATGATTTCAATGTTAGGCTTAAGAAAACTGGCAGATCTCCATTGTGTAACATGCTTGAACGTCTTAGGAAACATGAACCGATGTGTACTAGGTTTTATTGGTTGTATTTAATGCATGAGTAAATTCTAATGATCCCATGTTAGGAGCTTCTTAGCCGGCTCGACATAGGAGTGAAGTAGGCACTCATAGGATTGGGGAAGTAAGTACGCTACCCCATGAATGGTATTAAGGAATACAATCCGTCATCCACTCAACTATAATAAGTAATTAACGTGTAAAAGATATCTAGGGAGTAGTGAAATCTAAGTAAACACAATTCTCCCACATATTGCTCACTACTTTAGTTTAATATAGTTTATTTTCATTTTTAGTATTTTATTTTGATTGCATCGTAGTATTGTGTTAGTTGACTAGCAACTAATTCCGCCCAACTCCTTCAAACCCGAGATTTTTATTTGCTTTCTAAAAAATATAAAAATACAAAAAGAATCATCCCTCATCTCTAGACCTAGTCTTTAGGTTTTCTAATCCTAGCGACACTATTCCCAGCTGAACGATCAATCCCCCGGTACTTGTCATTATACTATACTACATCGATCAGGTACACTGCCTGGTGGGGGTTGTAAGCTTCTCGAGATCCCTCGAGAGGTAAAGCCTGGTGCAATTCCTACGCATCAGTGGACCCCACATAAGCTCATTTGAGCATAATCTCTTGTTGGTCAAAGAAAATCAAACTGTGGTGCAAATAAGCATCCACAGTGCTTATTTTTGATTTCCAAAAAAGTTGTCTTCACAAAAGTTTCATGTTTTTAGGTATAAAATAGTTTAGAAAAAGAAAATCCAGAAAAAACCAATTTTAAATTAAGTGTTAGTTTCTATTTAATATTAATTATCTTTTTAATTTTCCCTTTTAGCTTTTTTTTAAGTAACTTGCATTTTTATATTTTTCTTAATTATGTTTTATATTAAAGTATTTTTAGAAATTTTTCCAGAATTTTATATTGTCTTTTGGTATTAATTAGATTTAATATTAGATTTAGTAATAATTAATTAATAATTAAGTTTTAAATAGCAAAATTAGTTTTTATAAAGTAGAACCTAGTTTTTATATTTTCCTAGCCTTTATATAATATAATATAATTTTAGGAATTTTTCTAGAATTTCTACTGTTCATCTTTTAGTTTTTATAATTTAGTTAGTTTAATTAGTTATTAATTAACATTTAGAATAATAATTATTAAATTAGTTAAAAAAAAAGTTTTATAAACTTTTTATAATTTTTTAGGATTCCTGTAATGGTTAATTAGTTTTATAAATTTTCTCATAATTTTCTAAGTCATTTAGGTATTATTAGTAATTAAAAAGTAGATTTAAAATAGTTTTTATTAATTATTAAATAGTTAAATTAGTTTTTAATTAATAATAAATAATAAAATAATCCAAAAAATTGTTTTCTTTTTAATTTCATTTTCTTTTAATTTTAAGTTTGTGAAAGTTTCATTTTCACCCCTGTAGTTTATTTTCCTTAAAACTCACCTTTTTCTCAGCACGCAATCGTGTCTGATTTTAATTCGGTTTACGTTTGTACATTTCTGTTTCCCGTGATTGTTAATACTATTATTCCTAATCCTTCCAGTAGTGTAAACAAATCAAAATCTTTATCTGGTTACTTCCCATTCAATTCACCCGATCACAAATCCGTTTTTATACCATCCACACCTCGTCGGGTCATAACGACCCGGGGAAACCACTATACTATCCACAGAGAATTGGAACTGAGCTGTCTTTGACTTGTTGACCTTGGTCAATAATATCTGACTGTTCGGAACCAATCAATTTGTCGAATGCTAAGGTTTTAAATGATAAGGGGAAGTCCAGGATTGGATTGTTTTCGAATGGAAAGTTAGTGGATTATGATTATAATTCAGATAGATTTATCTAATATCCGCACACAAGAGAGGTACTAAAAATGGTTTCTTAGCACCAACAATTACAGACAACAATTATAGATATACATATTTGTAGCCGTTTTCAGATTCTTATAGCCTTTTATTGTGAATGTATGCTTCTTCGTTAATCTAGCTATAGATAATACTATTGACCATCGAATTACGGACAAGTGACACCTAGCTGTTTTTAAAATTGCATTTAGAAAGAACCTATCAATGTGTTCAAGGTATATATGGAATTTATTGTAGTACTAATTACCATTTTTTTATGTTTGTTTTTTTTTATATATGGAATTTTTTAAAATTACTTGAATTTTATGTTTGTTTTTCTTTATTCTTTAGCTTTTTGTAGGCAATGAGCTGATGCTGGATTATTCATATTCAAACGTTTATAGCGAGTCACATGGCTGGCAGAATATTCAAGAGGTAAATACCTACAAGCCACTCAGCTATGGGTAACTAAAACTAACGAACGATGGTGAGTAAAAACGAGTCATCTTTTTGATACGCAGGATTGCGCCCTCGCAACAGGTTTTACCTCTCAAGGGATCTTGAGAAGCTTGTAATCCCCGCCAGACAGTGTACCTGATCGTTGTAGTATAGTATAGTGACAAGTACCGGGGGATTGATCGTTCATCTCAGGAATAGTGTTCGCTAGGATTAGAAAGCCTACTAAACTAGGTCTAAAAGTGAGGGATGATTCTTTTTGTATTTTGTATTTTATGAAAGCAAGTAAAATCTCGGGTTTTGAAGGAGTGGGCGGAATTAGTTGCTAGTCCACTAACCCAAATAACTAAAGATGCAATCAAAATAAAATAAAAATAAATAAAATAAACTAATGTAATTATGTGGTGAAAACAATAATAAGAGAAGATGTGTTTACTTAGATTTTTTTATTCTCCCTAGATATCTTTTACCGGTTGATTAACTTGTTACAATTGCATGGATGATGGGTTATATTCCTTAATATTAGTCGTAGGGCCGTGTACAATATTCCCTAACTCTATAAGCTCCTACTTCACTTCTATGTCGAGCCGACTAAAAGCTCCTAACATGGGATCACTAGAATTCACTTATGTATTAAATACAACCAAAAATCGTAGTACACCTCCAATCATGTTTCTTAAGACGTTCAAGTAAGTTACCAATGGAAGTCAGTCAGTTTTCTTAAGCTTAACATCGAATACAATCATCCACAACAATTATAAACAAACCATCAACCAATAATCAACATCTAGGTTTCACTACATCTAAGCAAACACAATAAAAACCTAGCCTAGCATGTTAAAAGAAAGATAAGCATAAGATAGAATTACACAACACATAGACATATCGTATGATTATTGGAAAACTTATCTTCAATTAAGCATGGATGTAACAAGGGCTGAAACCGTTATTTTTACAGAAAATTCGCCTAGGGTTTAAGCTCTCCAAAGTTCTCCTAATGTTCCACCCTTTTACAATGAAAAATTGGAAAAATATATATAGATAAAACATCTTGACGGCGTCACGTTGTAGACTCTGACGCCGTCAACTCGCCGCCAAATTAAGGATCGTATTGCCGAGATCCAATCTTGACGCTGTCAAGAAGGAATTAAGCTCTGGGCCGTCATGTACATTTTGACCCTGACGACCTTGGTGACACCGTCAGGTCAATTGCATTAAAAATGTTCTGGGCCGTCATGTGTATTTTCCACTTCCACCTCTTTTGCAAAGCTTGACGCCGTCATGTGTGAAGTCTTGACGTCGTCAGGTACTGTTCCCAGCAAGGATTATGTGACTTTGCCGTTTTCTTTGCTTTTATGCTCCAAAAATGTCCAAAATGCTTCCTTTTCCAGATTTCTTCTCAAAAGTACCTAAAATGACAAAAGGAACGATTTAGGGCAGTAATTGATCAAATAATCACGAATTCGAGCTTAAATGACCCCTTAAAAGCGGTACACTTTTCGCCTTATCAAATACCCTTACACTTGAGATTTGCTTGTCCTCAAGCAAATGCACTTTTATTCTAATCAAAATATAAGTTAGGGGTCATTTAACACTAATATAAAAGTAATTACAACAAATAATCGTTCCACTAAAAACCAAAAACAAGCACGGAGGTCATACACTAGCACATCACAAATAGTGTTTAGATACTCACATCTCTCGGGTGTAATAAAGTATATATCACAATATGGAAATGGAAAACATCTCTCACTCCCTGCCATAGCAAATAGCTTACCATATGCTTGGGAAAGGATCAAACCTCCACCACTTGGCGTAAGCACCTAGGATAAACTATCAAAGAGGTCTTTTTAAAGGGTTATAACGTTAGGTGTAGGGATATGGAAAACACGGTTTTGTTGGATAAATGCAATATTTACTGGTGGCGAGTTAATCATCTTGGTTAATTACATGTACAATATGGCTTTGCTAAGCCAAGACTCGACTCGACTTAAGCTAATCAAAATCTAAAAAACTATGAAACAAACATAAAATGAAACGGGATGGTAGTCCGTTTTTTTTTTTATTTTTTATTTTTTTTTTATTTATTTTTTTTTTGTGCATACACTCTTACCCTACCATCCAAAATAATACATCATAGGGAAAATTGCATTCCCCTTACACTTGAATTTTTACATACTTTACAATAAACTACTCTAATGACTCGAATCAAGATAATCAAAACACTTGGAGTACTTTTTAAATATTAACGCACATACGGGGGTAATTGATGCGTGGGAATCGCAACAGGCTTTACCTCTCGAGGGATCTCGAGAAGCTTACAACCCCCACCAGGCAGTGTACCTGATCGTTGTAGTATAGTATAGTGACAAGTACCGGGGGATTGATCGTTCAGCATAGGAATAGTGTCGCTAGGATTAGAAAGCCTAAATACTAGTTCTAAAGGTGAGGGATGATTATTTTTTGTGTTTTTATATTTTATGGAAAACAAGTAAAAATCTCGGGTTTTGGAAGAGTGGGCGGAATTAGTTGCTATTCAACTAACCCAAAACTAAGATGCAATCAAAATAAAATACTAAAAATGAAAATAAACTAATTATACTAAGGTTGTGAGCAGTAATTGGAGAAACTGTGTTTACTTAGATTTCACTACTCCCTAGATATCTTTTACATGTTAATTACTTGTTATAATTGCATGGATGACGGATCGTATTCCTTAATACCATTCATGGGGTGGCATACATAACTCCCCAATTCTATGAGCTCTTATCTCCTCCTACACCATGCCCAGCACAACTATAGGGATTGTAAACAATGGCTCATGCATTAAATACAACCAATAAAGACCTAGTACACCTCGGTTCATGTTTCTTAAGACGTTCAAGCATGTTACCATTTGGAGATCTGCCAGTTTTCTTAAGCCTAACATATAAATCATTCATCCAAGACAAGAATAAACAAGTAATCAACACATAATCAATATCTAGGTTTCATTAGATCTAAGCAAACACAAAAGAGATCTAGCCTAGCATAATGGAATTGAGACAAGAACAAGATATAGACAACCAACATATAGACATATTGATTGAATTAGAAGAACACTTATCTCAATTACAATGCAAGGTATCAAGGGTTTGGAACCCTTGAAAAACCTGTAAAAGTTGCACCAAAATCGTAATTAGGGTTTCTCCAAAACTTCCCTCCTTTAAATGTGAAAAATTAGAAAACTATATATAGAAAAATGGGTTTGACGGCGTCAAGACAAACAATGTGACGCCATCACCTCGCCGCCAAAACTCTTCTCGAACTGCCTAGATCTACTTCTGACGCCGTCAAGACTTATATGTTTCCAGGCCGTCATGACTCTTTTACTCTTGACGCCCTTCCTATGTGACGCCGTCAAATCTTCTCTGGATCGTCATGGATTTTCATGAAATTTGCTCTTGACGCCGTCAAGGTTTTGCTCTTGACGCCGTCACCTACTGTTCCCAGCATGGAAAATTAAGACTTTGGCGTTTTCTTCACTTTTATGCTCCAAAAACGTCCGAATTGCTTCCTTTTCCAGATTTCTCTCCCAAAGTACCTAAAATCACAAAAGGAACGATTTAGGGCATTATTTGATCAAATAAATTCGGATTCGGGCTTAAATGACCCCCTAAAAACGGATCATTTTTCGCCTCATCATATACACTTACACTTGAGATTTGCTTGTCCTCAAGCAAATGCGCTTTTATTCTACTCAAAAGACAAGTTAGGGGTCATTTAACACTAATATAAAAGTAATTACAACAAGTAATCGTTCCACTAAAGACCAATAGACAAGCACGGAGGTCATATACAAGCACCTCACAAATAGTGTTTAGATACTCACATCTCTCGGGTGTAATAAAGTATAAATTACAATATGGAAATGGAAGATATCTCTCACTACCTGTCATAGCAAAATAGATTACCATAGGCTTGGGAAAGGATCAAACCTCCACCACATGGCGTAAGCACCTAGGATAAACTATCAAAGAGGTCTTTTAAAGGGTTGTAACGTTAGGTGTAGGGATATGAAATACACGGTTTTGTTGGATAAAGGAAGTTTTACTGGTGGCGAGTTAACAATCTTGGTTAATTACATGTACAATATGGCGTTGCTAAGCCAAGACTAGACTCGACTTAAGCTAATAAATGAGAAATAACAAAAACATAAAATGAACATAGAATGAAAAGGGATGGTAGTCCGTATTTTTTTTTCTTTTTTTTTTTTTTTTTTTTTTTTTTTTTTTTTTTTTTTTGCATACACTCTTACCCTACCATCCAAAATAATACATCATAGGGGATGAACATTCCCCTTGCACTTGAATCTTTACATACTTTACAATAAACTAATCTAATGACTCGAATTAAGAAAATCAAAACACTTGGAGCACTTTTAAGATTAACGCACATATGGGGGTAATAAATGATGTTCTTCCCCATTACTCCATAAAATAAGTACTTACCCATGAGTCCCAATCGTCCCAAAACAATATGTACAAGGATATGACTCGACTTAGCAACCATGTAATCAATTAGAAAGTTAACTTAGGGTTTAACAAATAACAATAATGCACTAAAAATGAGCGCATACACGGAAGGCTAAGGCGATTTGGGTGTACATTTAAGTGGGGTGTAACAAATTCTTCCTTTAAGTAAAATGCTTAAAGTTAGAAACGAAAAGATAGGCTCGGAGGGGTGTACTAGGGGTATCGTGTACTAAAAATGAGTACAACGCTAAGGGTGTGAAAAAATTAGTTGACTTAACTAGCCAAGTAATATGACTTAAATGGTCAAGTAATTATAATACGGGTTTAACACACGGGTGATCCTAATGCCTTTTATCATGTAGTAAATCCTACTACACGAATGTAGTCTCACTAGCGGTCTCGGGATGCATCACTAACGCAAGTTCTAGAATCTAAATGCTACCGGTACACTCATAAGCACTAATAGTAAATGCTTTTCCTATCAAATCTAAAGGCGAACCTCACATATTTGGGTGGAAAATTTTTCTGAATATACGGTTATGTGCTAGTCATACAATCTCCTATCCATGAGACGCTTGCTATGGCTAAAGTTTCACTCCTAAATGTTGTAAAAAATTTTAAATTTGGCGCTAAAATTACACTAACAAGTATTTCTCATAGTTTTATTACACATCTACCATCAAACAAAACAAACTCAAGCGAAAGTGCATATGTAAGGTATCATCTTTTTACCCTCCCCTTACACTTAAGATGAACATTGTCCCCAATGTTCAAGTAAAGAATGTAAAAGTGAAAAAGTAAAGAGAATGAAATCAAATACTCCCCTGATTCGCTCGGTATGGATAATAGGATGGCCAGGTTAAATCTTCCTCCAAGAAAATGAACAATCAAAGCTTCCCTTCCAGAATATAAATCATCTCCTTGTCATACATAACCTGTAAAACCTGACAAAACAGACAAGACAACCTCGCGTAAAATCGGCGGCATCCTATATAAGTTTCTAAATCCTAGAAAACAAGATAAGATATAATGCTTGTGGAATGAAGTTTGCAGATCCCCTGGAGATTATAAAACTTAATAATTCACAAAAACCATAAGACTCCGTTAGAAAAACAAAACCGGTAAAATTTTCAGATTTTAACTCCTGACGCCGTCAGAATGGACCTGCAGAAATTCTTATGTTAAGTTTCCGGAAAATTTCTGGAAAAACTTGGTCTTACTTCCTGGAAAATCCTGCAAAACTTCATTATGACTCAATACAAGCATTTGACTCTAACAAATACGAATATACATGCTCATTTAATATTGTGCAGAATCATGATCGGTTTGTTTCTTAAAAACATATTTGGGGTTTCCTCTTATACTTATCTTTTGCAAAAATACTTCTAGGTGGAGTTAAGACTAGGCCAAAACAACAAAGTAAAGTATTTCCACTCATTTAGTTTAGAAACATGATCTACCAACAATAAAAATACAACATGCATACGGAAGCAAATAACAATCAAACAAATAAAATCACACAAAACATGGGTTGCTTCCCAAGAAGCGCTTTTCTTTATTTACGAGTCTTGTAGCTAGACTCAAGGTCATGGGTTACTACGTGACTTCATCATTGGTTCCACTCTCTGATTGCAAATATTCTTTGTAGAAATCAATCCCCTTTTTCTCAACCGCCCCCATAATCTTTTGGGCAAATTCTTCATCGACCTTGTACCTTGGTCCAAGGGCCAAGCAATCTTTGTAATAAAGACTCCTTTTCTCCCATACATAATCCATGCCCTTTTTCTTATCCTTCTCATCAATATCCTCAAAAGCACCAACGTTGTCCTTATCAAAACGAGATATAAAGCGAAATTCGTTCATCCTATTAGGCATCCTATAAGTGATACTATCGGTGCTACTTGCAAATCGGATCGTACCTTCTACCTCATCATATTCCAACTTAGACTCTTCAACAAATGGTTTGCCAAACACAACATTGGATAATCGACAATCAATAATATTAGCAAGATCCTCCACAATCATAAAGTCGGTGACAAAAGTGAAATTACCATCAAAGACACGTAAACCTTAAACTCTCCCGACAAAGTTACAAACTCCACCGGGGTACTTGGGATCCCTTCTAGGTTCAAGTCTTGTTTTCACTATATCATTATAAACAGTTGAGGACATAATGTTGATTGGAGATTTAAAGTCAATGTAAGCATTGCTAATGTGCCTATATCCAATCATACATGGTATCTTAGCATTCTTAGGATCGCCCCTCTTGATCTTAGGTTCAATTATGGTGAAAGGAGATCGCGGGTTATCAATAAGATTATTATAATATGCAATCTCCTCCTTAGTGGGGTATAGATTAAAGTAATCATTAAGCTTCGGATCTATTTCCTCCTCTTCTAGTCCCTCAACAACATTCACAAAGTCCTTAGGCCCTAGGTCTTTATTTGAATACAAGGCGGTTGCTAGGTCACTAAATGCATGTTCGAGTTCAACCTTAATCAACCTATTAAGCTCTCTAAGCTCCCTAATCTCACTCTCAATTTGTTCACGTAACACAACCACTTCTCTAGGGGAAAGGGGTGGATTCGCGTTTTCCATAATGGTCAACGAAATGGTCAATGAGTTTAATTTACTAACAAAGGCACAAAGAAAGAGATAGACTAAAGAAAACCTAAAAATAAAAATAAAATCTTACTAGAAAGGAATCTAGCAAGTAGACCTAATAAAAAGAAATTCTAACCTAGACAATAACTATTCCCCGGGCTGCGGCGCCAAAAACTTGATGCGTGGGAATCGCAACAGGCTTTACCTCTCGAGGGATCTCGAGAAGCTTACAACCCCCACCAGGCAGTGTACCTGATCGTTGTAGTATAGTATAGTGACAAGTACCGAGGGATTGATCGTTCAGCTTAGGAATAGTGTCGCTAGGATTAGAAAGCCTAAATACTAGTTCTAAAGGTGAGGGATGATTATTTTTTATGTTTTTATATTTTATGGAAATCAAGTAAAAATCTCGGGTTTTGGAAGAGTGGGCGGAATTAGTTGCTATTCAACTAACCCAAAACTAAGATGCAATCAAAATAAAATACTAAAAATGAAAATAAACTAATTATACTAAGGTTGTGAGCAGTAATTGGAGAAAATGTGTTTACTTAGATTTCACTACTCCCTAGATATCTTTTACATGTTAATTACTTGTTATAATTGCATGGATGACGGATCGTATTCCTTAATACCATTCATGGGGTGGCATACATAACTCCCCAATTCTATGAGCTCTTATCTCCTCCTACACCATGCCCAGCACAACTATAGGGATTGTAAACAGTGGCTCATGCATTAAATACAACCAATAAAGACCTAGTACGCCTCGGTTCATGTTTCTTAAGACGTTCAAGCATGTTACCATTTGGAGATCTGCCAGTTTTCTTAAGCCTAACATATAAATCATTCATCCAAGACAAGAATAAACAAGTAATCAACACATAATCAATATCTAGGTTTCATTAGATCTAAGCAAACACAAAAGAGATCTAGCCTAGCATAATGGAATTGAGACAAGAACAAGATATAGACAACCAACACATAGACATATTGATTGAATTAGAAGAACGCTTATCTCAATTACAATGCAAGGTATCAAGGGTTTGGAACCCTTGAAAAACCTGTAAAAGTTGCACCAAAATCGTACTTAGGGTTTCTCCAAAACTTCCCTCCTTTAAATGTGAAAAATTAGAAAACTATATATAGAAAAATGGGTTTGACGGCGTCAAGACTAACAATGTGACGCCGTCACCTCGCCGCCAAAACTCTTCTCGGACTGCCTAGATCCATTTCTGACGCCGTCAAGACTTATATGTTTCCAGGCCGTCATGACTCTTTTACTCTTGACGCCCTTCCTATATGACGCCGTCAAATCTTCTCTTGATCGTCATGGATTTTCATGAAATTTGCTCTTGACGCCGTCAAGGTTTTGCTCTTGACGCCGTCACCTACTGTTCCCAGCATGGAAAATTAAGACTTTGGCGTTTTCTTCACTTTTATGCTCCAAAAACGTCCGAATTGCTTCCTTTTCCAGATTTCTCTCCCAAAGTACCTAAAATCACAAAAGGAACGATTTAGGGCAACATTTGATCAAATAAATTCGGATTCGGGCTTAAATGACCCCCTAAAAACGGATCATTTTTCGCCTCATCAGTAATATATGATGTTCTTCCCCATTACTCCAGATTACTAGTACTTTGCCCATGAGTCCCAATCGTCCCAAAACAATATGTACAAGATATGACTCGACTTAGCAACCATGTAATCAATTAGATAATTAACTAAGGGTTTAAACATGTAACAATAATGCACTAAATATGAGTGCATACAACGAAGGCTAAGGCGATTTGGTTGAACATTTGGGGTGGATTGTAAACAAATTCTTCCTTTAAGTAAGATGCTTAAATTTAGAAACGAAAAGATAGGCTCGGGGGGGGGGGTGTACTAGGGGTTTCGTGTACTAAAAATGAGTACAACGCTAAGGTGTGGGAAAATTAATTGACATCGCTAGTCAAGTAATATGACTTAAAAGGTCAAGTAATTATGATACGGGTTTAAACACAAGGGTGATCCTAATGCCTCTTATCATGCAGTAAATCCTAACCACACGAATGTAGTCCCACTAGCGGTCTCGGGATGTATCACTAACGCAAGTTCTAGAATCTAAATACTACCGGTACACTCGTAAGCACTAATAATGAAGGCTTTTCCTATCAAATCTAAAGGTGAACCTCACATATTTGGGTGAAATTTTTTTTAAGTGGTACGGTTTTCTGCTAGTCATACAACTCCTATCCATGAGACGCTTGTTAAGGCTAAAGTTTCACTCCTAAATGTTGTAAAAAATTTTAAATTTGGCGCTAAAATTGCCCTAGCAAGTATTTCTCTTAGTTTTATTACACACCTACTATCGAACAAACAAACTCAAGTGCAATTGTATCCTATAAGGTATCATCATTTATCCTCCCCTTACACTTAGGATGAACATTGTCCCCAATGTTCAATTAAAGGATGTAAAAGTAAAGCAGGTAAAAGAATGAAAACAAATACTCCCCTGATTTGTTCGGTGTGGATAGTGTGTCAACAAGGTTATATCTTCCTCCAAGAAAATGAACTTTGAAAGCTTCCATCCAGAAATATAAATCATCTTTTTGTCATATATAACATGTTAAACCTGAGAAAACAACCAAGGCAAACCTCGTGTAAAATCGGCAGCAATCTATATATACTAAAAAATCCTAGAAAACAAATTAAGATATGCTGCTTGTGGAATGAATGTTTGCAGATTTCCTGTAGTTTATAAAACTAAAGAATCAACAAAAACTTTAAGACTCCGGTTTAAACAAAACTCGCAAAATTTTTCAAAATTTTAGTACCTGTCCACGTCAGGTTGTAACTCCTGACGCCGTCAGAATGTTCCTGGAAAAATCTTATGTTAAGTTTCTGGAAAATTTCTGGAAAAATTTATGCCTTATTTCCTGGAAAATCCTGCAAAACATCATTATGACTCGATACAAGCATTTGACTCTAACAAATACTAATATACATGCTCATTTAATATTGTAGTGAATCATGCTCATTTTCGTTCTTATAAACAAATTTGGATTTCCCTTACACTTAGCTTTTGCAAAATACCTTTATATGTAACTAAGATGAAGTTAAAAACAAAATAAAGCATTTTCACAATTTACTTTGAAACATGATTTACCAACGATAAAAATACAACACGCATACGGAAACAAATAAAATCAAACAAATAAAAACACACAAAACATGGGTTGCCTCCCAAGAAGCGCTTTTCTTTATTAACGAGTCTTGTAGCTAGACTCAAGGTCATGGGCTACCATGTATCGCTTATGCTCACATATCCAAGTGTGAGCCATCTAATAGTTGCCTCATCTTTCTTATAGTTATCAATTAGGTCTAAACATCCGCGATAATACCTTTTATTCTTTTCATGAGGATATTTAAGCCCTTTCCTTTTATCATTCTCACTTAGCATATCGAGGGGTGGATACCTATTACATTTCTCAATAGAAAAATCCTTGAACCTAGGGTGTGCAGGGGGCATTTGGTAAACAAAATCTTTATCCCCATCCGAGAATGTAATTAACCCTTCCATAAGTTTTTCATCTAGGTTGGTTAACCTTTTGAAGGGTTTTCCAAACACAACTTGGGTTAAGTTACTATCGATAAATTCTCCCAGATTCTCCATAACCATAAAGTCAACCAGATAAATAAAGCTTCCTACAAACACATGCAATGTTATTGCCCTAGCAACAATATTATCTCCTTTTTATTCTAACTCATCTACCACAATTTTATTGTATTCACTACGCGAGATTATGTTCATTGGTAGAGATGAGTTAAGATAGGCATCAAAGCTCCTAAATACGATCTTACAATGAAACTGCATATTAAATGAGCTATCATTCTCAATCCTTGTTCTAGGGTCGACATACCTAAGAGGTTTCATCTCATCTTCCATCCTATCCTCATTAATTACATCACCATCATCTAGGTCCTCATCGGAGTCCGAATAGTAAAAAGGATTAGCCCTATGGTCATTATCATGGTCAGACTCCTCCATCTCAGAATTATTGTCAAAGTGATGGTCAGGCGAGAGGTTAGGTGGGTTCTCATTTTCTCCTAAAGAGATTGGGGCGGGTAGTTGGAAAATCCTCGACGAAAAACACGAACAACAGGAATCAAACGATCATTGCTATTGTTATCCATTGAGATAGTTTACGAACAAAGGAACAAAGAAATGAGATAGACTAAAGAAAACCTAAAAATAAAAAATAAAAATCTTACTAGAAAGGAATCTAGCAAGTAGACCTAATAAAAAGAAATTCTAACCTAGACTATAACTATTCCCCGGGCTGTGGTGCCAAAAACTTGATACGCGGGATTGCGCCCTCGCAACAGGTTTTACCTCTCAAGGGATCTTGAGAAGCTTGCAATCCCCGCCAGGCAGTCTACCTGATCGTTGTAGTATAGTATAGTGACAAGTACCGGGGGATTGATCGTTCAACTCAGGAATAGTGTCCGCTAGGATTAGAAAGCCTACTAAACTAGGTCTAAAGGTGAGGGATGATTCATTTTGTATTTTTGTATTTTATGAAAGCAAGTAAAATCTCGGGTTTTGAAGGAGTGGGCGGAATTAGTTGCTAGTCAACTAACCCAAATAAGTAAAGATGCAATCAAAATAAAATAAAAATAAATGAAATAAACTAATGTAATTATGTGGTGAAAACAATAATAAGAGAAGATGTGTTTACTTAGATTTCATTACTCCCTAGATATCTTTTACCGGTTGATTAGCTTGTTACAATTGCATGGATGACGGGTTATATTCCTTAATATTAGTCGTAGGGCCGTGTACAATATTCCCTAACTCTATAAGCTCCTACTTCACTCCTATGTCGAGCCGACTAAAAGCTCCTAACATGGGATCACTAGAATTCACTTATGCATTAAACATTGCGTTTTTGCGCGTATCAAATTAATATACAAGGTAGACGTGAGTGGAATTCACTAATCAACCTTTAGGAAAAGGAAGACTTGCGAAAACTCGTGAATACAATATATATATGTGATACCGGGTAAGTGATTACCCGGGTCGTGTCCCAACGAGGTGTGAATGGGCAATATCGTGAGAGATTTGAGATTAAAATGCTTGTAAGGATGTTGAGAGATTATTTGGCATTGTGGAATTACGACAAATTGCAAATAACGTACGAAAAATAAAATAAACGCAACTAAACTAGGAATACAAACAAGGAATGAAAATTAAAACTGAAAAACTACTTAAAATCCTACGGGAATGATAATAGGAAACTAGGGAAACCCTAAACATAATCTAAATTTAAAAACGCGAAATTGAATTAAAGAAAACGCGAGCGCGCAAAAGAAAACGTGAATTTTAAGCTACGCTAATTCTACGGGGGTAAAAATGATTTTTCTACATTCCTAATAATAAAATAAAATTTTGAAAAAAAGAAATATATATATATATATATATATATATATATATATATATATATATATATATATATATATATATATATATATATATATTTTTTTTTTTACTTTTTAATTTTTTTAATATGAATTAAATACTAAAATAATAAAATAAGTCCTAGAAAAATAGTAAAACAATTTGGAAAAATACGAAAGTTTTTAGGAAATTCTATTATTCTAAAAAGAAGCTAGGAAAAATACTAGGATGGTGGAAACTAATTCTAATAAGCTAGTAATAAGCACATATAAGCTGACAAATTAAAATAAGAAAAACTAGTAGTACTCTAAATAACAAATAAAACACACAATTACAACTAACAAGTCCTAGCACAGTTGGTTATTGGTGTTGCGTTGTCTGTTCAGTCCCAGAGGTCACAGGTTAGAGTCCTGTGCACCTCCATTTTTTTAGAAAACATTTTTTTTTTCAAAACTTTTTGCGCAAACTGATTTAAAACATGAAAACCAACAACTTTTATAACTGTGATGATTTCTCAATCTTGGTAAATAAGCAGTTGCAAGGGACAATAGACAGCAGTTGGCTAAAAGGCTTAAACTAAGGGAATTTTGGAAACTAAAAGCTGATCCAAAAGCTGAGCTAATGGGGAACAACGCTAAGGGGACCTACGGGGATCCTAAGTAAGCTAAAGGGACAGAATAAGCAGTCTACAAACACCTAAATGTACAATCTAATCAATCGTAAACTATGGCTGCAAATGGTAAACAATGGGCTGATGGGGCATTTTTGGCACCCCGCACAAGCTGCGAAAAAAATTCTAAAAATAAATTAAAATTACGAGCTTGTTAACAAGCTGACAAAGAAGTACTATGACGATTTTTAGGTCGAATGAGCAAGGAACGAGCGGATTAAAAATGCGAGTTTGAGGCTGTTTGGGACACCATGCTGCTGCATCAGTGGTACAAAATGGGTAGAAATAAGCTACCACAAAAGCTGTCATAATCTGGATAAGCTCAACTAAATGAAATATACCCTACAAACTATTAGTACAACCAAATTCAGAACATAAATCAAACATAAATCTTGCTAAAATTTAAATAAAAAAAAAAGTATAGTAAGACAGACGTGCGACTGCAGCAGTTAAAGTAGTGGGTTAAAAGTGGTCTTTTGACCCACTAAAGTCAATTACCAGGTTATGAAGTTAAGTTAACATAAGATGACTCAATCTAAAGCATACACTTCTACTTAAAGGGCCTAATACTAGAGTATACCTAAGCTCGTTATCTTAATCAGTTATAACTAAAAATTTCAAGAAAATTAACTAAATGAACTTTAATAACGCCAGAAAATGGTTGAAACTAATCTAAAGCTACAATTAGTACTAAAAGAAAGCTGATTGGAATTCACGTTTTGGTTAAATCAACTTAAGAGCTGGAAAAATAACATACTACCAAACACCCCTGAACTCCCTGTTGGGATTTTTCATTTGAAACATAGCTTCCTTATGCCAAGGTTTTGAACAAGCTAAATAAGTGAATCACTACAAATGACAGAAAATAAAAGGTTACAGTTGACATCAGCAGTTTAGGTAAGTAAATAGGCAAAACAATTTTTATTTTTATTTATTTTTTTTTGGTATTTTTCAAAGTTTTTGAGAATTCTGATGAAAGTAAACTGCAAACTTTAAATTGAAACTGAAAAGCATTTTAGAACTAAGCAAAACAGATACAACTTGGTAAAGTGGAGTTAAACTAAAACCAAATAACTACAGTAGCGTAGGAATAAACAATACATAAGCAGAAATTAAGCAGTAAAATAAGTGATAAGTAACAATTAAGTGAAAGCTTTTCTAAACTTGCATTGAATTTAAAAAAAAGGTACACAAGACTTAAGATAAAACTAAGAAATGCTGAAAATTAAACTAAACCCTAATTATGACTATCAACTACTGCCCATAAGAGCTACAATCATGTTCTTTTTATACTAGTACTGTCCTAGGGATTCAACTCTGTCCTTTGTTCACTTTTGCCCTTGTGTTTGTTGTGTGCGGGAAAACAGCTTATGAACCCAATTGTGCTTCTTTGCATCCAATTCCCCCTTGGATCTCATTGGAATGATATCAACCCTTGGTGTGATTTGGCGCCCAAATGGAGGTGAGGATTGATGACCTGTCATGGCAATCCCATGAATGGTTTGGTATCTCGTGACTTTTCCCTTAGAGGAGGTGATATGGGGAAAGGTGAGTGGGAGCTTTTGAGGGTGCAGGGTGAGTATTGCAGAAAAAAGGATGGGAGAGGAAGATGGTGATTTGTTTGGTGGTTAATGGGGGAGTCAGGGAAGAAGCAGGTGAGGTGTTTGACTGGTTGTGGGGGTCAAAGTAGGTTTAGGATACGTTTTATTAATAAACGTAAAAAAGGGTTTAGATTGGGCTTGGTTTATTGTAAATGTGGGGTTTTGCTTGGTTTTGGGCCCAAGGGGTTATAAGGTGTATGGACTGGATTATGTTTATGATAGAGGGTAGGTTTGTTGGATTAAGTTATTAGGTTTAGTGTTTAGTAAACAAGAGCCCAAGGACTAAATGTGTACTTGCTGATTTTTTCAAGGACCAAACCTGTCATTTACCCACACTATCATCAATGGTTAAATTTGCCAAGTCTTAAGTTCCCAAGGGTCTTTTGAACATTTTTCTCCAAAGTAAAATTCCCGGGGACCAAAATTGCCACCTTTGAGACTTGAGGGACCAAAATCGCCAAACTCTTAAAACTTCCTTCAGGGACCAGAAATGTGATCATATGATTCATGGTGGACTTTTTTTTGACTTTTCTTCATAAAAACTCTCCAAGGACCATTTCTGACAATCTTTGAAAGTATAGGGATCAATCATGCCAAGTGTGAAATTCTGAGGACTAAACTTGTACATTTTTGAAAGTTTTTTACCCAAAGATCATTTTTGACTTCTTTTGACTTTTAAGAAACTTGGGTTGACTTTTCATTTGAAATAAACACTTAGGGACTAGTTTTGACAACTTTTGAAAACTGAGGGACTGAAACTGCCAATTTTACAAACTTTGTTCGTTTTTCGTTTGTTTTCGATCATTTTGCATTTGAAACATACAAAACATGATCTTTGGGATATTTTCATTATTTTGATGCATTCTTGAGTGTTTTCACGTGTTTTGGCAGTTAAAATACGGTAAAAATGATGAGTATTTACACACTCATCAACCTCCGATCATGTTTCTTAAGACGTTCAAGCAAGTTACCAATGGAAGTCTGCCAGTTTTCTTAAGCCTAACATCGAATACAATCATCCACATCAATTATAAACAAACCATCAACCAATAATCAACATCTAGGTTTCACTACATCTAAGCAAACACAATAAAAACCTAGCCTAACATGTTAAAAGAAAGATAAGCATAAGATAGAATCACACAACACATAGACATATCGTATGATTATTGGAAAACTTATCTTCAATTAAGCATGGATGTAACAAGGGTTGAAACCCTTATTTTTATAGAAAATTCGTCTAGGGTTTAAGCTCTCCAAAGTTCTCCTAATGTTCCACCCTTTTATAATGAAAAATTGGAAAAATATTTATAGATAAAACATCTTGACGGCGTCACGTTGTAGACTCTGACGCCGTCAACTCGCCACCAAATTAAGGATCGTATTGCCTAGATCCTTTCTTGACGCTGTCAAGAAGGAATTAAGCTCTGGGCCGTCATGTACATTTTGACCCTGACGGCCTTGGTGACGCCGTCAGGTCAATTGCACTAAAAATGTTCTAGGCCGTCATGTGTATTTTCCACTTCCACATCTTTTTCCAAGCTTGACGCTGTCATGTGTGAAGTCTTGACGTCGTTAGGTACTGTTCCCAGCAAGGATTTTGAGACTTTGCCGTTTTCTTCGCTTTTATGCTCCAAAAATGTCCAAAATGCTTCATTTTCTAAAATGATAAAATGAACGATTTAAGGCAGTAATTGATCAAATAATCACGAATTCGGGCTTAAATGACCCCTTAAAAGTGGTACACTTTTCGCCTTATCACTTTTGCTTTTCGGTTCTCTTTAGGTAGATCAGACTATAGTATTATATGTTACTCTCATTCTTAGTTCTTACAAGTGGTGGAAACTTTGACGGATCGTTTGCTCAAGGGTGTTGTAGTTTAGTAATCATAACAATAATAAATTAAACAAGTAAACATCAAAGCATGCAGCGGAAGTAAAGAATCATAATACTTGTATTAATTAACCAAATTTAAATGATATGCGTACCTTGGTACTTTCTAGCCAAACAAGAAATCAAATAACAAGAACGAGTAAAACCCTAACAAGGGTTTAGGCAATCGACTTTAGGGCAAGTCGAAAAGGGAAAATAAGCTAACAAAAGTATGTTAGATCTTCGCTCTTGTACACACGTATTAGTAGTGTTTCAATGTGAAAAGCTAGGTTCTTCATCACAATAATCCGAACACAATGTTTAGAAGATCGCGTAGGAACCCTAGAAGGGTGTAGTTGATCAACTAAAATAGAATGGTTTGAGCTTAGAATTCTAGTAGGAACCCTAGAAGGGTGTAGTTCGATTAACTAGGCCTAAGAGAAGAGAAGAAGAAGATTGTGATTGCAAGTGAATCAAGGAATGAATGAATGAATACAAGGGGTCTTGTATTTATACAATTCACAATCTTGGAGCACAAGACAACAACCCTAAACCCCTATGGGTTGGGTTTTCAGCCGATCCATAGCCCAAAGGTCCAAACCGGATCCATCTTCGCTACTATTTACAAGTTAGCCCGTTTTTCTTTCGCCTAACGCTCATTAGTCAATTTTCCGTTAATTACTAATGACCGTTATGTGTTTTATTTGTGAAATTAATAATTATTCATAACTTCATATAATAATTATCAATCATTGAAACTCATACGTAATGTGTGCAATCCCGAAGTCTCGTGTTCGAATCCGGACATACTACATTAATTTTTATCCGTAAAAACTAACAGCTCCCACTCCGATATATATTAATGTAATAATGACATTGGTTAGTCTATCATAACACCTCAATGTCCCCAGAATGACCATGAGTTTGGTTTCCTGGAAAAACCTTTTGATGAATCATCATCATACTTATCATTTTGCTTCTAATACCATGTTAATATGGATATGGATCTAAGTCATTCCATAATTAACTGTGTTGTTTCTCGCTATTTATGATCGATCAAGATTACTAATTCATCTGAACGTATTCTAGATAGACCTTGGGCATGGCCATGCAAACATCTTGTCAACCCTACGAGGGGCCCGACAGTATTATACTTCAAAACAAATTTGAAGGAAACAAATTATGTATTGACAACAAGCATAACCCATGAACTTTGCATCACCTCTGAAAATAGCCCTTATAGCTACTAGTTACGGATAACGTTAGACTACCTTACAGAAAATGAGCTACATCCACAATAGTTATCTGGTATCTCAAGTCTGAGGATAAATATTCATGATTTACTTTAATGACAACATCCATAAGTATAAGCATGTAATTGGGATCTGTCCTATATTCAATTTATTCATTCTATTGAATATCATGTGAATTTGGCATGTCCTACGCATCAATATACTTTAAGTATATTATACCAAAACTCAGATTTGTCTTAATTCAATGATATTCCCATATCATTGATTGACAACGGACTATTTAGAATAACATAACATAAGTTATATATGGATTAAACATGCAAATATGGGATATTATTAATGAAAACAAATGTACTCAGTACTTTAATTCATTATTAAATAATAATTGCTTAACATCCCTTATCCAAATACTAAATAGATCAATGCATGAAAATTCTAGTTAATGAATTTTGTCTTAAGTAATAACAATCATACTTGTTGATAATTATGCCTCAAGTAATGACAATCATACTTGTTGACAAGGCATTATTCAACTAATTTTGATCTATCGGAATTTTGAAAATGCTTATTTCAAGAATTCAATTAGCGAAGTTCTTATGTATGTGCATTCAAGTAATTTGATATAACCACATAATGAATCATAAAGTGTGTGTGGCCTCCTCAACATTCAATTTATGATAATTAAACTTTCAAACATTTTAAAATTTAAAGTATTCTTATTGTTTAATGTATAATTCAACTATGCTTTTAGCATAACTAGTACACATGGCTATTAACAAGGATGAAATCCTTCCATGACTAGTATTGAGTGTCATCTCAATTTTATTAGCATCATTGTATGCAAACAACAGTATGCTATTTTTCGTAACCTTTAATGTGTAATGTTTTATGCCTTCTAAACTTCCAAGTTTATAGGCTATGACAATTGACAAATTGTTCATCTATAGAATCCAAAAGTTGTTCCAGGCTGAGGATGTGATTCTATATCCAAATATATTCTTTTAGAATATTCATTACACAACTTATCTAATATCTTTCAATTAGATATCAATGTTGTCAAATCATCTTTTATTAAAGCATGATATAACAACAACATGATGTACATGAAAAATTCTTGTGTCAACTTAAATTTTATTCATGTAGTACATATCCATTTAAACTTTCTAAATGATATATCATGTTCTACAAGATTCATTTACCGCACATGTTTACATCAGTAAACATATATTCAAGGTTGTATGTTTTACTTATTAAATCTTCCAAGTAAAGTTTCATTCCAAGTTATGACTTAACATTTACTTATATAGAATGTTACTTCCTATATGTTATACAACATATATGATTTAAGTAAGTAAACATAATACTCGCACTAGCTTTCAGAATTATTTAGGAGTTATCTTATTTTAAATTATAAATAAAAAACATGGATTTAATATTTAAACATAAGACTTATCTCCTTGATGCATGCATTTATCCATACTTGGATTCTTGCATTTTGTATACTTTCAAAGATTACATGAATTAATAAAACTCTTAATTACTTATCGTCCTCGCTTAAGTAATTATACAAGAAAGAGTTTTATAATCCATTATCAAATTTCATATTCATAAAAATGAGTATGACAATTACCATCTTTGTATCTTTATTGTGCTTAGGAAAGAGTATTGAATCATATTTAATTACTTAAGTATGATTAATAATCTTGTCATAAGACATGCATTAAAATATGTATAGAATTTCATACATATGATTTATAACACAAAGATTTAAACCTCTAGGGTTTTTCTTCTCTTGAAGAAACTCATCTTCATTAAGATAAACCAAGTTTTCAAAGTTGACTTATCTTTATGGACATCATCTTAACATTCATAGTATGAGGAATTTACCATAACTCAATATTTAGTAAACGCATCATTATGATTAACAGGCTTACTTTGATCCTGTAATTCATATTTCTCAGTATATCAATCAAATATCTGAGACATCCCAACGGATCTATGAATGAGAATTTCATCATATTGAGGTTTAACATTTACATGTCTAGCCTCATCATGATTTTCACTAGTGTAGTTTTAGAAGATTATGTATTTTGTAATTTGATCTTTCAAGATCTGAACAAAACTCCCACTTTCCTTTTGTAATTTATCTATAAATACTTTAACAAGTTGAGCAACACTTAATCGTTCTCTTTTGGGATACTACAAAAACATTTTACAATTCCTGACTCTTGTTTGTTAAACTACTTATTAACAAAATCAGGACTTCATTTTAAGACTTTAATGTGATTCATCACATTCCATAATTTATGGTGTCTTATTTAATCTTCTAGGTTAGAGACTTATTGAGTATATTCAATCCATACCCATTTTCTAACCTTGATAACTTTTGGAAGAAAAGAAGTCATATTTATCTTTTAATCAAACGATATAACAAGAGTTTGATTTTTCCTAGCTGAACACACCACCAACTTGTGATGTTTCATTAGAACTAATATTGTAAAACAAACTAAGAATATGTAAGATAAACTTATACTCCTTTTGGCTTACCTATTTACCAACTAAGTCAACTTAATGGTATAATAGAATTTCCAAGCCAATTACATGCTATATAACATATGTACTTTTTAAACAAGTCACTTCATGTTCATGTCTTAAAAAGACATAAACTGTTATATTCCAACTATACGTTATTAGTCATTGATCAATTCAACGATTTCTTGTTTAAAACATAACAAGTTAACGTCTTACTTTATTATAAGTCTTGTAATAGTTAAAAGACTTCATGTTTATAAGAAGATATAAACATATATAACTAAAGTATTTGTGAACACCACCATTTGGTTTCAATAGTTATTTCAAGTTAACTTACTACTCCATTTGTTTATGTCATTTTATGAATTATCCAACTTTAAGAAACTGCAAACTCACATAATTCCATCACATCAGTTGATCTGCTAGTAATGAAATCATGTAGTTTACCCTTCCATTGCAATCTAGCCAGGTTACACCCTGATGTAAATTGTAACTTCAAATGTTTCTTTTAATTTGAATATCATAAGACATAAAAGTAGTCTTTGTTATAATGTTGACACATGTTCTACATAAGATAATCTTGCACATTAAATGTATAAGTCCTATTAGAACATATATCTCTTACCTTGCAATTAAGAGAATCCTATAATCATAATTCTATGTATTGTTCCTTTGCACACAATAAACAATTCTCCCACTTGTGCATGGAACAATATCATGTAGTATATAAACAACACAACATACGTTTATTTATGTGAGTCAATATGATTTGTGTCAGAAAATAACAAGTAGATGTAGGACTACTTTGTCTTGTCAGGAAACGCACATGGCTATCCTAAAAACATGAGTGTCTACAATTGGAAAGTAATTATCTTGAAGATAATCTGGGCTACTACACAACAATTAAAGCTTGTAGTTCTCACTGAATTTATAGAACATAACAATAACTCCATATTCAGTAACACAATACAACACTCCCACTGGATTTGAAAACATTGTAAGTGTTTCATAACCAGTGAAAACAATTTATTTGCTTTTACTTTCCTACACTTTTTGAAAAAAAACACATACGTAATAATTACTCGGGTTCTAAAATGTGTATTCTACTATGTATATGATGGATTATCCATTAATGAAATTAACTTGAAGAATTTTGACATGCAGCTTCTTCCTTAATAGGCCTACTATCCCCATAATGGTATGTAGCACCTTTAAAGCACAACAACTAGATAAAAATGCTAGCTTGCCTTTTACTAATTTTCGGTAATCTGTCTAGCTTCTAATAACTAATATTTCCATTTAACCAAATGTCATGTTTGTTATAGAAGAATTCATTCACCAAATTAGGGTAATGAAATTTCTATGGAAAATAAGATGTGCAATATTCTTAAGTATTAAAGATTGCTATGAGTTATATATTAGAATGTAGACAATTCTAATGTTCCTACCATACCTTTCTCAATCATGAAAAGGAATAGGATTGAGTCTTATTCTTCTCTCATGGAAAATAGACTTTGTGTCTTTTCAGTAAAATTTTCTCAATCAAACACTATGTTTGAAAGCAGAATTAGATCAATTTACCAATTTAAGACCAAACCACGTTTACGGTTTTAGAATTACAAAATTCAATTTTAGTATTTTCGATAATAAAATTTTCAAAAAAATTAAATACCCATGGTTCATAATCATATAACCATTTAATTTTCACTAAAAAACTAGGATCCAAATTGACATTGGTTCATCACATCAGTTGATCTGCTAGTGATGACGGTATTCAATAAGGTACGAGTCGAGCCTCAATTGCCAATATTCAATTGCAATTCCTAGAAAGGATGGGATTTACATATTTGTCAACCGCAGTTGCAATGTAAGCATGTTTTTATCCCCATCTTATGCCTTGAGTAATCAGATCTCACTATCAACTCAATTAAGTTAACCAACTTAAGAAACTGCAAACTTACATAATTCCATCACATCAGTTCATCTGCTAGTAATGAAATCATGTAATTTGCCCTTCCATTGTAATCTAGCCAGGTTACGCCCTGACGTAAACTACAACTTTAGGTGCTTCCGTTTCATTGGATGGCATATAACTTAAATTTAAGGGTATATGGTTTTGATGTGTGTAATCAAAATTATGTACAAAGATGTCATGCATTCATTTTTGTAACATAAGGTTTTCATGTAAAAACTTTTACTCATTAGTTTCTTTACTGAGCAAAATCAACAAAATTTTAATTGAGACGTTGAGAAACTTACAACTTTGCCTTAAGATGCTTCATACGTATATGGTTGTTAGGTGAGTCTAATTTGATGCACAAGCGAGCGCAGAAACAGAGGTGGTCCGAAGATCCTTAAAAACCCGTTTCCACTTATACCCACCACACAGTTTGTCATAATTAGCTCCGCCTTCCGACCCTTTTAGTATAGTTGCATCCATCAATCCAAAGTTCATGATTTTTTAAAGCTCAAAACTTAATTTCACCAATATTAAGTCAAGTTTATAATTTTATTTCAAAAATTACCCTTTTGATTACTATCATGTCACAAACACATATAAACAAATAGCAATTTAATAAAAAAGTAAACGACTTAAATAATGAACATGCAAAATAAATCAATAACACACATAATTGATTTATAAATAGCGATTTATGGGGTCTTCCCCAATTTTATAATTAATTAAATTTTAGTAATTAAACAAGTCTTTACAATTTTATTACTAAAACCCTAATTAATTAAATCAAATCGCATAATATTCATCAATAACCAAAATCATCATCATCATCCATAACAAAACATGCATAGATTTGTCATGGATTCCCACATTGCACTGATTATAACAATAATAAAGCCTTAGGATCGCATATCAATGATAGCATATAACAAATATCCATCAATTTTCACATAAAACATTACATGCATCCTACGGTTTCTATAAGTTTTATAAAATCAAAACCTAATAACTAAAAGATCGCGTAGGAACCCTAGAAGGGTGTAGTTGATCAACTAAACAAGAATGGTTTGAGCTTAGAAATCTAGTAGGAACTCTAGAAAGGTGTAGTTCGATTAACTAGGCTCAAGAGAAGAGAAGAAGAAGATTGTGATTGCAAGTGAATCAAGGAATGAATAAATGAATACAAGGGGTCTTGTATTTACACAATTCACAATCTTGGAGCACAAGACAACAACCCTAAACCTATATGGGTTGGATTTTTGGCCGATCCATAGCCCAAAGGTCCAAACCGGATCCATCTTGGCTACTATTTACAAGTTAGCCCTTCTTCTTTCGCCTGACGCCCATTAGTCAATTTTTTGTTAATTACTAATGACCGTTATGTGTTTTATTTGTGAAATTAATAATTATTCATAACTTCATATAATAATTATCAATCATTGAAACTCATACGTAATGTGTGCAATCCCGAAGTCTCGTGTTCTAATCCGGACTTACTACATTAATTTTTATCCGTAAAAACTAACAAAGGGGACCTACAGATTGCCAGCATTATACCTGGTGGGCACTGACATGATAGCACCTGCAGAAACTAGGTTCGGAACCGGCAATCAGGTTGGCACAGTTTTTTTAATGTCTATTTGTAATTTCAAGATATTATATTGAACTTGAAGTTGTTTCGTTTTAATATCAACACAGATTTAAACCTACCAGTGTTCACCATCATTCTTTGGTGCGTTGCTTCCGGCTCGCTTCTTTCCCAATATAGAAGGAAAAAGACAAGGAATGCTGAGGATTTTGAAGAACCTCAGTGCATAGTTGTGAGTTTGTGTTTTCTTTACATCCTATAGGTTTTAGAGTTTCTTTGCATTTGGTTATTGATATTATGATATATCTACTGCTGCTGAATTCTTTGGGTTATTGACTTTTTTATTGTTAATTTTGCTTTCAGACGTAGAACAAGGCGAGCATCGTTGGTTTGCAGGATAAAGGTTTGAATGAACTACTAAGAAGCTGCTATTTTATTATGTCTATCCATGTGCACTAATAAAAGTAGTCAGTAGTGATATCATTAAAATTATGTTTTACTTCCCAATTTCTCATGTCATTAGATAAAGCTACAATTTTTTTAGTAATGTTTGTTCTTTTAGGTAAAGCTGCAATTCTTGAGGTGGAAGTTTTCAGTTATGACAAATAGAATGGTGAACCACTATGCATGAACAGGTATATAATCCTTACGTGATTGATAGAGGTGGCAATTGCAACCAAATTAATAGTTCAATGTTTCAATTAGGGTTATATATTCTCTGACAGATCAAATGGGTATACTTAGCTAAAAAGAAAATGGGACAAAGGGGTGGAAGTTTCTCTAACTAATATTTTACCCGTTTCACCCGTGACCCAAACCATTGATTTTGCCACCTCTAATGATTAATGTAGAACATAAGCATGTATGGGTGCAATTTTTTTGACACGATTAGTCTTACTCAACAGGTCAAGTAAAAGAAATTTAACCGTTTATTTCCTTCGCACAGGGAAATGTGGCGTTAGTAGCAAGAGGAGATTCAGGTATTGGAAGGTTAGTTTTTTTAACACTTTGCTAAGGTTGGTATTTCCCTTATAATTTTTGGAGGTGGGGC
Source organism: Artemisia argyi (assembly GCA_030686995.1). Classification (NCBI taxonomy): domain Eukaryota; kingdom Viridiplantae; phylum Streptophyta; class Magnoliopsida; order Asterales; family Asteraceae; genus Artemisia; species Artemisia argyi. The sequence goes on along the minus strand of CM060697.1, from coordinate 14,049,910 downwards.
AACTTGTGATGATACAAAATGGTTTTTGGGCTATCTGTGCATGTTCAGATCCATGCTTCTATGATTGGTAGGGGTTGACCAAAGAGCCAAACCGTAAATATTATCTATAATGTTAATGATAAAACACGATTAAGAACAAAATATGAGATTTAGCATGCAAGATTAGATGCTTATTAGATACCGTAAACATTAAAAAAAAAAAGTGGTTGTTTGTCAAAGTACTAATTTCTAATATTAAAAAGCAATGTCATTTTCAGATGAGTTGTTGACAACTTTCAAGAGGAGGAACTGCTAGAACTTAAAGTGTACAACCAAGGTATGACAAAGACTGAACTCTGCAACAAATGCCAACAAACTGGAGCATGCCCATACGTATATCACTATCATACTTATTCAAGAGTAACGATACTTGAGCTTTGTTCACCCGTTATGGCACTATAGCTGTATCATCAAATACGATCGGGGTTCCAATGGCTCAAGGGGACGGAATTTTTGAACATGTTATTGAGTCTCATCACCGATAAGTTGTCACAGCGTTTGCCGTGTCAATGTATGTTAAACTATAAATTTGCATGTATATGGATACTTGCTTTATGAATATGTTACTGCCAACTGACATTAGCTATGAAGGTAATAACATTTATAGTACATAGGACACTGGCAACATCATACTGATAAGCGCTTTAGTTAGTAACAAATAGTGAAAATTGCCTATATTGTTGTCTTACGCACGTCTATTATTTTGACCCACTTATGTGTTATGTAGAACTTGCAATGTACATGTTCATAGTTATTGACTTTTAGTGATAGTCACTTTTACTGACTTTTAGAAGTGGCAATGTAAACGTCTATTATTTTAACCCACTTTTAGTGATAATCGATAATTTCAAATGCAGGAATTTTAGAAGTGGGAGTAGACCTTCATTGTTTCAAAAACAGAATCGAGCAAAAATGGGAGGATCATGTTTGTGATCCTGGTGGAAAGTGGACTATGACTTTTCCTAAGTCAAAATCTGACACATCTTGGCTCTAGACGGTACTTTGCATATTCCATTCTTCTGTCGTTGCAAGTCTTATAATACTCCATCCGTTCACTCTAACCTTTCTTCTTATGTGAAAGTTGCTAGCAATGATTGCAGAAAAGTTTGATCATGGGGATGAAATATGCGGGGCAGTTGTAAACAATGGAAGGAATTACTTGATTACAACGACATCATAGGATTCATATTCCATGTAAGTATGTCTGTCTTCGAGCATTGTTTATGTAATCTGTGTGAGGTCAATTGATTTCGACTCATATTTAACATCATATATATTAGGAGAATGCTAACAAACTTGACAGAGGTGCCAAAAATAAATACACAGCATGAGACATTGTATGTTTCTAGAAGACAACCTGAATGCATGCTTGAGATGTTGGGTAGGAAATCAAATGAATGCTAGAAGTTTATTTTTGCATTGCCTCCATTGCTATTGAAGGTTTATTTTTGCATGCATAAGTAAATGTTGAAACCAACATATTTGAAACTGATTAACTTGATATACTTGATATACTTGGAATCTGCACCATTTATCCATGTGCTATTTATCCACAAACGACTATATTGATATACTTGCATGTTTTAATGTTACCTTAATATAAGTAGATCCATTTATCCATGTATGCTTCTTGCTGTAGCATGCTGTTACTTAAAAAGATTATCATTAACACACAGCTTAAAGTTTATAATTTTGGTCTTATTTTGGATGTTTATCCATGTGTCTTATTTATGCAAAATCGACTAGGCCAAAAAACAGGCCCGCCCGTAACGCGGCGGACCGTTGCCATTCTCGTTCTTATATATATATATATATATATATATATATATATATATATATATATATATATATATATATATATATATATAATGCAACATCATGCTTATGGAAATTTGCCACTGCCATTATTGAATACTATTTTCGAGCTTCTTTTTGGGCCAAACTTTGGGTTACTATGTTTCATACTTCTTTTTGGGCCTGAATTTGATCCACACAAGATAAGCAACTAGAACTGTGCTAAGAAAAAAAGAAACAAGTAAATCCAAAAACAAAAAACTAAGCACAAAAAAATAACCAAAAATCCCGGAAGCCTATAGGCGATTATATATCGTCAAATGACCAATTGCATAAAACGATGCCCCGCCACAACGCGGCGGCCCGGCGTCCATCTCGTTTATTTAAAACATACACCACGAATTATTTATTAGCAACCAAATATTAGTATAGTAGTGGTATTAGTACTAGTCCATTATTATTATGTCTTATGTTTTTAGCCCAGCCCATTAAGGGTTTTGTAACTTTCTGTGATGTACGATTATGTATTGGAGGAATGCATGAAATCGATTAAGGGGAACTTACCAAAACTAATATGGGTATCACAGCCTTACGATTATTCCACCTAAACCCTAAATTTGTTTTTCTCATCCATCCCGACAGCCTTCCTGCTGTCACTTCTTTGCCTAGCATTTGGCATTCTTTGCGTTGCTTTGCTTCCTTCTTCTCATAGCATCATGACGGGAGATAATATACCACCAAATCCCCCAAACAACCGATTGATAATGCCTATTCAATCACTAGCATCAAGGCATGTATCGCCTCACCACTTGATCTAGACAAACTAAATTACAACTCATGGAGCAATCTTTTTAAACGGTTTTGCAAGATCTATGATGTGCATCATCATCTTGAAGAATCGGTATCTACAAGCACCGCACCATCCGATCCATATCATCAAACCAACGACTCACTTATCATCATGTGGACGCGTTCCACCATCTCCCAAAGTTGGTTGATATGGCCATAAATGACACCACCATGGCTCACACGCAGGGCCGTCCCATGAAATTTGGGTGCCCTGTTCAGCTACAAAAAATTGGGCCCCTTAAACGCAAATACTTTAAATACTAGTATAAAAATTCATAACATTGAAAAGTTGAAACATGTGAGAACGACATTAAAAAAAAAAATAGTGAAGCACTTTAACAAATAGCTATAAATAGTGGAACTTATTTTTTGAAAAATGCACTTCTCCTCGCATTTTTTGAAGAAAAGTTGTTAATTAAAGCTTCATAATCAACGCTCTCCAATAGTCCGTTCTCGATTGCTATTAATGCGAATCCATTAAGTCTCTCTTGTGACACTGTGGACCTCAAGTAAGACTTCAGCAATATCAGTTTTGAGAAACTTCTTTCTGCTGGTGCCACGGTTACCGGGATCGTGAGCAATACTCTATATGCTATCATTGCATTAGGAAAAACGTTTTGTTCTTTAAGAAAATTCAGAATATCAGAAGGTCCAAGATATTTGTTAGGCAAATATTTGTTAAGTAACCTCAAATCCACAAAAAGATCCTTTGCGTCAACATCAGATTGTTCATTATTCTTGAGTGCAGCTTCAAGATGAGCACAATGGGACTTAAGAGTGTTGTCATCAAAGGAATTCAACTTGCCAAAAGTGAATAAAAAGCCAAAAACTTTTTTATACTCTTTGTATTGCTTGAATCATATTCTTAGAGAAACAAGTGCTCGATCAACAATGTACAGGAAATATTCAACCTTAAATGACTCTTCAACGGAATATGAAGTATCTTGATCCACAGAATTCTCATTAAATTGTCTTTTTCTACGAATTACGCACTTTTGACGAAATACTGGATCAATATCCATTTCAATAGCAATTTCCTTAGCAACATTAATCGTTTTATCGAAACCCATGTCTCTAAATTCCTCAAAGAATGAAATTAGCCCTTCAATTTCTTTAATAGCAACATCTATAAGCATATCATCAGATTGTAACTTCTTGCTCACCAAATTTACGGATGATAATATGTCAAACCAAATGACGGTTGATACTAAAAACTCAAAATCGCCAAACTCATTTGTTGCTAAAGATTTTGACTTGCTTTTTGTAACACCCCCAAAATACTGCAGCGGAAGACTGTGTCACTGGAGTGCTACTTCATAATACAAAGTACAAGTTATAGAAAACGAACTCTAAATGAGACGTTTTGAAAAGTTACCATTCGATTAAAGAATTCAAAGTTACAAACATGAGATTCCAAAGTATGATACATAAATGTATACAAAATATTTTGAATGGTAAATGATAAAAGCGTAAGTCTTCAGAATATGCAGCTTGACTCTAAGTTCCACGCACTAGCTATCGCCTTACTAACCTGAGATAAACATGCTAAAGTGTCAACACAATGGTTGGTGAGTTCATAGAGTTTGTCTTAAAATAGTTGAAAAGCCTTAAAAGAATGTTCACACAGCAAAGGCATCGTGAATCCACTCAGTTGCAAGTCCCGCCATAAGAGACTTGCAACCTGTGTGTCCACAACCCACTGCTAAAAGATAGTTTATACAATGCACCGGATTATATTCACCCAAGGTCAAGAATAGACACAAGGGCGGGGGCATCTTCCCAAATAGTACTACGACATCCAAGGTCAAGCATAGACACTAGGGTAGGGGAATCTTCCCATGAGTACTACCAATACCTCTCCGACAGAATAGAGTATTATGTATGCACGTAAATACGAATCTTGTATTTAAATTAAGCAAGTATAGTGTTCGGGCCGACATAATTCAGAAGTCATGGAGTAAACGTTCGAGGAGCCAGGACACTTTAACTCGTAAATCCACAACTCGTCTCGACGGCTTACTCAATGAACTCCTCACATGAGGCTCCCTACTATTGTAGTACTTGATAACACACACACACACACACACACACACATATATATATATATATATATATATATATATATAAGCTTTTTGATCTTTAAAAGTTATATGGTCTTTAGCCGTGGCTTTGCCGTGACCTTGGTCATTGTTACCATGGTCTTGAGACTCAACCTTGGCTTTAGCCATGGTTGTGGTCTCGGCTTTAGGTCATTAGACCTCTTGGTCTCATCTAATTATAACAATTATATAGTTACTTTGGTCTAAAAATGGGCTGTTAAGAATTTGAAGAAAATTATCACTCAGAAAGTATTTTCAGGTCTCGAGCTTCTTTGTTCCTGAACGAAAACGTCGTTCCGGACAACTTTCGTGTTTTAACTTTTTGATGAATCGGACCAGAAGTGGGACTTTCAAATTCAAAATTTGATCAGAATGCTATTTAGGCAGTTTTGCCGTTTTGGTTTCGCTAACTTCAAATGGTCATAACTTTTGACTCGTGTACTCGTTTTAGGTGATTCAAATTACTATGTTTTCCTTTTGAAGTCCTCTTTAACAGTAAGTAAATGTCAAATATCATAGTTATACTATTTTGGTCGTGGTTCTCCATAAAAATCACTAGTTTGCTTGTTTACTTGTCATAAGTTAACATATGTATACCAATACTTGTTTTATCCATTTTTAAACATCATGAACACAATAACAAGAACATATATAGCATGAAAAGAACACAAAGAGCATGAAAATGATATTGAGCAAGAAAGTGTATAAGGGTTTCTTACAACTTTTGGCTTTCACTTAAGAAAGGAAGTCAAGTATAGAACTAGGACACTAAACCTAATCTTGTAAACCCTTCACCATAACTCTTGTAACCCTTGCTAGCCTTGATCTAACCTTTGTGAAAACCATTTAACTTCAGCCCTAGTAACCTTGTGTAGCTCCTAAATCAACCATGGAATCACCAAACAAACTTGAGAACTAGGTAGAGAATACTAAGACCTTGAACTCTTATGTGTAACTTATAGTTTGAAGATCAAAGGATCATGGTGCTAGGAATTAATGGTGTGGCATTTTGGTGATGAAAAGATGAAGGTATGAGCTTGCTTTTTATAGGAAGATGAGGAGGTTAGGAAGGTGTCTAGGAAGGTGCCTTAAGGAGGTTAGTTTTTAGGATATTTAGGAGGCTTACTTAGGAAGTTTTACACATGTTTGCTACCTAAAGTCCTCAAGACTTATCACAAGCCAACAAGGCTTGTGATACACGTTCATATGGGATAAGGGGTGACTAGATGAGTAGTCATGGTCTTATCTAAGTTACGAAGTGAGTTTTGGTCCCCGTAATCGCTAACAGTAAGTCGTTAAGTCACGAAACGTAAAACCGGGTATCCTAAAAATATGAAACTTATAAATATGCTAGAACTTATCAATATACTCCATAATAAAATATAAAATGAGTGGTAGGTTCTATCGGGTGCTAAAATCCTGCTAAAAACTAGAAACACGGGTCTAAAACGCGTAATTCGCGTAAAACGCTGAACTGGAAAACGTAAAATTCCGAAACTTTTGGAATTGTCCTAAAATGAGAGAAAATCATATTTCTATTGTTTATAATGTTTTATGGACATATCGGGATGCTAGAAGGACGTTTAAACCTAAAAGTAAATCTCGGACACGGCTTTGTGATTTTTGCAGAAATGATCCGACGAGCGTCAAACTCTCGGATTATCGTTAAAATAGTTTAACTTACGAGAATATGAAATAAAAATTTCTGAGATGAATAGTGAAAAGTGAATAGTAAAAAGTGAATAGTGAAATTTTCGGGAATAAAAGTTAACCTGAAATTGCGAATTGTTACACTTTTGATTTTAGAGTCATTATCATTTTCAGCAACTTGAAGTAAAGCTTCTTTTATTTCTAAAAGCTGAAATCTAATAGCTTTTACACTCTCAACACGACTTTCCCAACGGGTTATGGACAATGACTTGAGAGTTAACCCTTTAACATTATTGATTGAGCCTAAACAGTCAGATAGTATTGACCAAGGAAATTGGTCAACAAAGTCAAACAGTCTAATGTCAATGCTCCATGGATAGTATAGTGTTTCCCCAGGTCGTTATGTCCCGACGAGATTGAAATGGTGTTTAGAAACGTTTGTGGGAATGAGTGGTACTGAGGACAGTAACCAATAAAGATTTAGAATTGATTATATTACTGATTACTTGGTATTTAAGCAAATGAAACAGTATTAACAATCACAGAATCACAGATATGAACAAACGTAAACAAATTAACAATCAGAAATGTTTACAGACAGAGAAAAAGGTGAGTTTTTAAACAATTTACAACTACAGGGGGTGCAAATGAAAATTTTACAAACTTAATATTAAAAGAAAATTTAATTAAAAAGAAAATTATTTTTTTGATTATTTTATTATTTAATATTAATTATTTAAATAAAAACTATTTAATTATTTAATTTAAACTATTTAACTAAAAAGCTTTATAATACAAATTTAAACTAGAAAATTGCAAAATTAATTTCTAAAATTCTAAAATGACTTAAAATAAATTTAGAAACTAAAATATATATTTTTGTCTTTTTGTGGATTTTATATTAATTAAATACTAATATTATTAATTAAACTAATTAAACTAATTTAAATTATTAAAAATAGCTAAATGACTTAGAAAATTTTGAGAAAATTTATAAAACTAATTAACCATCTCAGGAATCCTAAAAAATTATAAAAAGTTTATAAAAATTATTTTTAGACTATTTTACTAAATACTTACTTATTTATTAATTAATATCTAATTTAACTAAATTAATTAAGAAAAATAGAAAATGAATAGTGGTAATTAAGAAACTATTTTCTAAAAATACTTAATGATTTATAAAACCTAGGAAAAATATAAAAAGGTACTGTTGTCAATTAAAAATTTATAAAACTATTTAATATACTAATATTACTTATTTATTAATTAAATTAATATTAATTCTAATAAATACTAAATTAAAAGAGAAAAATCTAAAAAAATTACTGAAAATACTTTAATATGAAAGAAAATTAAGAAAAATATAAAAATGATGAAGTGCTTAATAATAAGCTGAAAAGAAAAATTAAATAGATAAATCCTATTAAATAGAAGCTATCACTAATTTTAAATTTGGTTTTTCTGGATTTTTCTTTTTGACAACTGATTATTAACTAAAAACAAACAACTTTTATGAAGGGACTTGTGTTGTAGCTTAGTAATAAGCTGTGTGCACCCCCAAGTGCTTAATAGTGTATGTTTTAGCTTATTAGGACTTGTGGTTGTTTGAAAAAGCTAAGTTTAAGCTATCAAATGATCAATCAAGATAAAACAGATGGAAACAAACTTGAAATAAGCAAATAGAATCAAAATAAGCATAGGAATAAGCTGTTGCAAGCAAATAAGCACTAGACTAAACACAAGACCAAAACAGGCCTTACACAAGGACTTTTGGACTACTGTGGGGTCCACAGAAGTGAAGGGAGGTCCAAACTAAACTCTGACCTTTGAAGTTGACCTGGTCAACAACAAAATAAGCCAATAAGCTGAGCTTATGGCTTATTATAGGACACTTGGTGATCCCTTGAACTTGGGTCCAAACTCTGAGTGAGTCAGTATAGGTTGTGTGGCCAGGGTACAAAGGTGGGTCAAAAAATGCTATGTTCTAATAATCTAGGGTCCAAACTAAGCCTAGGTCTAAGTAGATGGGCTAATAAGCTCTCTGAAAAGCCAAAGAACCAGGAGTGGGGTCCACTAATGAACCCTTGAGTAGCTTATGAAAAAGGGCTACGTATACTGAGTGTTCAATGTACACAGTCAAAATGCTCAAACAAAAAGCTATGAGCAGCCCTACCTAATAAGCTACAAAGTTAAAAACAAGCTATGATTGTTAGGTCACCATTTTGTAAACACAAGTATAATAACAATAGAAATGAGATGAGAAATGAGATTTGGGTGATTATATGAATAAGAGAAATATAAGTGCAAGAGTTTCCTTAAGAAATCAAATAACCAACCAAGTTTACAAATGACCTAAGGCTTCTATATATAGGGAAGGAGCTAGGGCAACACTCTCTCTCCTTCCTTTCATCATTTTCGTGGGCTTTGAGGCCCATGGGTTACATACCTTAAGCCTTGTAAACTTAATACATTTAGTAAATGAAAGTAAATAATAGTTAAGCAACCTAACATTATTACAAATGACCGAGACTTGATAAAATAGTGAAAACTATGATCCCAACAATCTCCCCCTAAGGGTCGGTCATCACGGTTGCTTGACGTCTTCATCTTTGTCGTTGACTTGTGACATGTTAAACTCTAGACGTCTTCAAAAATTGTTTGAATGATAGTGAATGTACTTTGCTCTTTGTCTTTGTTCTTTGGTGATGATGTAGTGATTGTGTCACGAAGTAGTATGCCATTCGTCACTCCTGCGTCTGTGGTGGTTGTCCGCCATTCCAACATACTCATACATCTTTGGACTTAGACTTTCACGTACAAGAAGTTCCTTTTTCATCCATTGAGATCTTTGTCTTTATGCTTTGTAGATTCTTCTTATTGTCGTAGAATCTTTCTTGGAACTTTGTGTTGCTAAGATCTTTGGGGGAGCTATCATTTGCTTCAAGATGTATGTATGAGCATGTTGGAATCTACCATCATGGAAGTGAGGTACCTGCGAGTAAACAGTTAGCAATAAATAACCGGTACTTACAGATAAGGAATTAGAGCTCATCAACAGCATATTGTGAAGACTCCTTCTAATCCTTATCCAGGCCGTTCCCATATCAGATACTCCCGAAGGAGCTTACTAGACCTACTAAGTAGCTCAATGACTGGGTGAGTCGCTGGGGATCACTCCACGACTGTAGACCATAATGGAACCACCGCAAACACTAGCGTAACCCTTGTGAGGTTACCGAAGTGACCTGCTGTCAGGGCTGTTTGACGTTGACCCTGGCAGGATTTCCGTTCAATCATTGAGAAATACTTACGTAATCCTCTCATAAACGTTCTCGGCAGATTGCTAAGATCTGCGAAGGACTCGATAGTTTACAACTGATGCCCATTGATGTAGAACACAGTTGTAGAAATACTAAGTGTTCCTAAGAGATCTTTGATGTATCTCAAGGCTCTAGACTCTATAAGTGCACTCCTAGGTTTCCTATGCGGAGACTAGGGAGGGGTCTCCTGCTTCAATATCAACCATCTTTAAGAGATAAGTCGATAGATTACATCGGTTCCCCGTGAGAATGAAACATGCTCTTTTAAGAGAACTTGAGTGGTTAAGAAGGTTTAGTGCATTGCGTCACTGGGTCCATGTCGACTTAATCTTCAATACCGGTGTTGTCTTTACAACAGCCAGTAGCATATGAATTGAACCCGGTGTCTGCCCTAAGGTTGAATCACATGGAGGGCTATTTCTTTTCACCCTTTTCATTACTTTTTTTTTTTTAATTCTTCAAACCCTTCTTTCTCCTTTCATTCTTTACTCCTTTTTTCGTATCATACCTAAGGACTTCTAGTTCTAACTATTGGTGATGTCCTTGGGTAGATCCCTCCGGCTTAGGCGGATCATAGGACGGTTATTTCCTAACCTTAGTCACCTTATAACTCCATGACTATCCTATAATTGTCATTGAAACCTTTGAAAAATCTCTCAAAGTGTTTGTGTTTATCAAACATTTTGTTTAACACTTTGAGAGTTTTATGTTTTCTTATGAAGGGCTCCCCCTTCACATGTGCTCATATGTATTTAATAAATTTGCACATGCGGGAGGAGCGAGCACTTTTTGAATTGATCCACTTTCAGTGAACAAGACCGATTCGAGACACGCTTACATCACTAGTTAGACTAGCTTGAAGTTATTACCCGGCCTGGTCAAGTCCACAGAAAGTTTCTCGAAATGGTACATTTCTACTAAGACAAATCCTTTTCGAGACACGCTTACGTGCCTAGTTAAAGAGTTCCATTGTCAGCTTTTAGGTGACAACTAGCTCTAGTAACTAACTTGATGTTATTACCCGTCGAGGAAAAGTCTTTTCGATTTTACTAACTTTTATTGTCTCGTCAATTCCTGGGTCAATACTGAGTCTAGCTCGCACATGATACAACTTTTAAGCTTTGACTTCGTATATTTTAATCACTTTTTCATTTTCTCCCCTTCAAAAATAGCATATAAAATGATGTTTTTGACAAACTTTTAGATTAAAATATGCCTTTTGAGTCTTACGGGGAGATTCACCAAGAACTTTTGATTTAGAGCAAAGTATTTTGTTTTGACAAGTGCTCCCCCTAAACAAGTGATTCGGTTTTATTGAGGTGAAATACTTGTCCTTTTGAGCAGAATTATGAAAAAATCATAAATGTTTGATTAATTCTACTCAAAAGTAAGAAGCCTTCGCTCCTTATATTTAGGATTGAGGCACTGATGCGTACCTCAGGGTCCTTTCTTTACAAGTTCGGGTTGTGCACTGTAATGCGTGCACAAGCCATAATGAAAATAATTCAATCAAATGAAACAATTGATAGTGAAAAGAATAACCAAATGTACCAAGTTAATCTTCGTCAGGAAGTGGAGCATCAAAGTCAGTGAACTTGGGTTCTGGTCTTTCGAAGAGTCTGATAGGAAACGATGGTCTGACACCGATATAGCTTTCCAGTCGTCTGATATGTTCCAGTCGAAATAACCTTTCTTCAATCTTTAAGACAAAGTTACGAACTTGTCTTCTTGTGCTGGATTTCCATCTTGGTTGTTCCCCCTTAGCTAACTTTCGGCGATCATCATTCAACCTTTTGACCAGCCCATCACGAACAGATTTGAGTGTAACATCACAGAATTTGTGTACCTCATCGAACCTCATGAAACTTTGTAGCTTTTTTGCTGTTGATGTAGGTGAAACCAAAAGGATCTTGGTTGAGAGTAAACTGTGATGTTTGATAGATTCCATCAAATGTGAATTGCGGCTTTGTCAAATTGATCTTCTGTTGGTAACTTTCCACTCCAAGCTAAAGATCTTCCACTCTTTCTTGAACTATCAATCGTCGGATGTAAAGAAGTAGTGATGCCATGAAGTTGTACTGTACATCTCTATCGAATCCACGCATTTTTCCTTGAACCTTTTCGAGATACATGTCTTCGATGTCATTGAGATTGAGGTCTGGAAAGTCTGCTTCGGAGAACTTGTACTTCTTTTCATCTTGTCATTTAACAACAATTTCACGCATGAATATGTAGTTAAACCGTTGCGACTCTTGAATCTCCAAGATGGCGATGATCTTCGATTTTTGCTTCACATTTTCCAACGATTTCTCTTCTAATCTACTAGTATAACCGAGACGACGACGTTCTGGCCAGTGTTGAATGCCGTGTAGAGCATCTCTGTCGTAAGCTACGATGGAGTTGCTGAAAACGCGAGTAGTTTCTTCAATGGCAGGAATTTCGTATCTTGCGGCAGGTACTGAGATTGTGAGTGAGGAAGCATATTTCTTCTTGGGTTTCTCTTGGGTGAGTTGGATGTTATGAAGATCTTTGTTGAAGAAGTAGCTGTAGGGTAACTTGGGTTTATCTGGAAACCCTGTCAATGGTAATGGTTTTGTCCAGTCAGTGAAGTAAGGCTTTTCATGGTTCTTGGAACTGAGGTCGATATTCATTTCAGGATTTAGCCAGTCAAACTCGGCAGACATTGCACTGGCTATATTCTGCAAATGAAATTCGTATTCCACTTTGTTTCCAGATCTTTTCTTGAGGAATTCTTGTGCATCCCTATTGATTCTTCTGAGCTCCGTCTTTGTAAGTTTGTTGATCTGAAGATCCTTCATTATGACTTGGGTGAACTGTAGAGTGTTACCGGGAAGGGGTTCTTCTTCTTTGAGAGGAGGTTGAGCTTGAACCATTTCTGTCAACCAGTCATTCTGTGGAGTATCATCATTGTCGAGCCATGAATGTCGTCTTTTCTTCTTAGATTTCTTAGACTTAGATGTAGCATCTTTGTCTTTAGCTTTGGATGGTGACGATGGTCCAGCATGAGAATCTGAAATAGGTGGAGCACGGTAATCGGTGTCAGGTTGACCCTGGTAGTCATCTGTAGGTTCCATGAAAGTTTCTTCCTCTTCAGTTTGACCTTGACCGGTAGCTGAGGGGTGTTGTTGATTTCCAGGAGGAGTGGAGTCCTTTCATGGTTGTAGAGAAGATGAAGGACCGGTTCCAGACTTAGGTTTCTTGCCTTTTGAGTTTGGGTCAGGGTCGTCATTTTTTCTTGACCTTTTCAGGGTTCCAGCTGCTTCTTTGCATGACTCTTTGGATATGTAAGCCACCATAGCATCATAAAGTGCTTTTTATTCAGCAGTCTGTGTGGTTTTAGAGGCAACACTGTCGAAGAGTTTGGCAAGCATATCATTGAAGGATAATTCAGGGACGGTTGGAGCAACAGTAGAAGCTTTTGCAGTGTGAAGTGTGAATGGTGTAGTTGACAACATTTTTCTCGTGACACTTCTTATTCTGTGATCAAAGTTGTCCTTGATTGCTTCGAGAAGGTTTGCTACTTCAGGAGTGATCATATCAACTAGATTTTCGGAGAGAAAATCATGTGTGGCAGTCCTGATAAATCCTGTGTAATCAGAGTTCAAGAACTTATCGATCAGCTGCTTTGACTCCTGGAAGTCTTCAACTTGTTTGGTAAGACTGGTAACCATGTTGGTAAGTTGGTTGACTTGCTCCTGAAGATCAACTGGTTGTTTCGGTTCATTGATTGAATGCTGTTTTGATGCGGTTTCAGAAGGTGTGGGAGATGAATGCTCAGGTGATGATTCGGATGACAACTGGTTGTGTGAGTTTGAAGAAGAAGCAGGAGGAGTCGGATCCTTTGGTGGAGAGTCTTGAGGAGGTGGAGGTTTTGCTGAGGAAGTCTGCTGAGAAGATGACTTAAGGAATATGTTGGTGTCGAACGCGTTCTTCTCTTCATTTTCTTTTCTACGACGTTCCTCTGCTTCCTCTGCTTCACGTGCAAGAAATTCTGGAGTAATGAGGTATTCATGTTCCTGATCCGTAGCTATGTTCTCTTGTCCGCCAACATTCTCCTCTATATTTGCAGTCTCAGTCATATTGACATCTCCTGTTTTGTCTGTATCTTTAACGGTGTCATCAGGCTGTGGAGCTGATTCTAACGTAGTGGATACAACGGGAGGAATCATGCTGCTAGTAGCTCCTTCATGTTCCGACTGATCGATAGGTGGTGGAGTTAAAGGTTGAGACATAAGTCGGCTTTCAAGAGTTGCTTTCCTTTGTTCTTTCCGAAGTCGCTTTTCTTCAGCTCGAGTGTCGACAACTATACTTTTCAGTTTGCGTTTATCGACCAAAGGTTCAACGACTGGTTCGTCTTCAGCATCATCATTAGGCTCTTGAATAGTGATCCCTTTTCTTTTCCTTGTCTTTTCTTCATATGTTTCAAGACTTTGTTGTATTGCGATCTCAGTTGCATGGAATCTTTCTTCAGGTGCTCTTACTCTCAGTTCATAATCTGGTTCTTCTTCTTCAGATTCCGTGTCGAACTCGGATTCGGTGTCAGAAGGTGGAGGTGTAGGTTCATCATGAAGAGTGTACTCAGGAGTTACCTTCTGTTTTGGCTTGGTTGCAGGTTTAGGTTTGGATGTAGGTTTAGGTTTGGTGGAAGTCTTGGGTTTTGACTTAGGAGCAGCCTTAGATCTAGTATGAGGTGAGCCAGTGGTGCTTGTAGTACTCCCAGACTTTACACCGCCTTTGCTACGAGTCTGAATAGTAGCTTCTTCCTGTACCCCTTTGTAAGCATTATCATACAGCTTGTAGTTCAGACTTTTCTTGATTTTATCATCAAGAAGGTATTCGGGAAGCCTCATTCCTTTGATCTTGGTAGAGGAAGTGGTCGTCTTGATGAATGAGGTGGTGAAATCTTCCTCGAAGAGGTGTTTCGGCTCATTAGGATCAGTCATCCTATTGATGAATTCTGGAGTGTCTTTGCAGAGATGTTCTATGAGAAGCTTGGTGAATCTTGTGAATGGTATCATAGTCTTCACACATTCGGTTTGAATACTGTGGACTATATCATTCATGATAGGAACTGCAAAGTCCATAGTTGTCAGAGTCACAATTCCCCAGAATGTTTGCAAATGTTCAAGCCTAGGATGTTCATGACCACTTTTTCTTCCTGATATCGATCTTACAACCAACAGACAGAATGTTCTCCAAGGCTGAGGGATATTCTTGGCATTGAATCGGGAAAGCTTGACTAGCGGTACGTCATCATCAACCTCATATCCTAACTCAATGAAGAAGTCAAGAAGATCCAGTTCAGGTAGTATAGGAGCAAATTCGTTGTCAGTTTGAGGCAGGAGAAGGGCTGTACGAAGAACGTCGTGATCTACAGTGTAGACTTGGCGATCCAATGTAACAGTAAAAGATTCATCATCCAAGTTAGCCTTAGCCGTAAGCCAGAACTGATGAAGGTAGAACAGAGGAACTGAAGTAGAACAGATGAGCAGATGTTTGCATGGATGTGCAAGTAGAATATCTTTGACAATCATGCACGAGTTCTCAGTAATTTTCAATTTGTCGAAATCAACTCGTGGATTGTTGTTGCCAATCGTGACATTGTAGTTATCGGGAGTGATGTCATCCATGGTGAGTAGTGGTTGACCTTGTTCAGTGACGTTCTCATTGTGTTCAGCCATGTTAATCTGAAAAGCATCATCATAAACTAAACATCCAAATTTGTTACTTGTTAGCAATGATTTGAGTTTGTTTTGTAGATAAATACTTGAATCAGTTAAGCACGAATGAAAAACTTAGTAGTGTGTGATGTGACGAATTATGAACATATATATGGCATTGATCATTTAGAATCACAAAATCAATCATACAATGCAAAGTCTTATATCTAAGCACAATTGATATCCACTATTCATTGTTACATCACATTATACAACAACTAAGAATCACAACAAAGTCACATGTATGCAAAATGACAAGGCCATTATGAGATTTCGAAAACAATATAAAACACTCTTATCGCAAACATGTATTAAGAAAGAATCTCGAAAATGTTACTAAGTATGTTTTCGATAAATATTTTATCGAGAATATGCTTATTAGTAAGATTTTCGAGATCATTCCTTATACATGATTGCGAAAGATTTCATGTTTTCGAAAAAATCAATACTCGATAAACCTTTTCGCAATCATACTTTGACCTAGTGTTTTCGAAATCTATGTTCAAAGAGCATTTTCAAAATTAATATTTTCGAAAAAAACTGAGTTTTGAACAAAAATTATCGAAATCATGAGTCAGAGAATAATTTCGAAAAGTTTTACTAAGATTGCGAAAAATTGAGTTCTCGAAAAAAAATTCTTATACAAGAATCATTCGAATTTGAAGTCTATCGTACGTTTCTTTTGCGATAATATGATCCAATGATTCACGCCTGTCATAAAGATTGATAAACACCAATTAGACATCACCAATATGCACGTTGACTAAGATCTCGATAATTATCAAGAACAAGTTTTCGAAAATATTTCAATTTTGAGTCTAATGAGAATCGATGGTACAAGCATATCACAAACAAGTGTAAAAGGCTAATTATGACAGCATACAACTCATATAGACTCAGATAGATAAAAACTCATTATGAACGAAGCATACAAGTATATCGAGAACCAAGCACCAATGGTGTAGATCAACAAAATTAATCTAACTTGTATACTTGTGACCATAGAAACATATCCCACCAATAAAACAAAGCAAGCAAACACAGAATCAAAAAAATCTCAAATCGAACCAAAACCTAGTTTTCGTGAATCAAGCAAACATGAGTGGAAGTAAGATAAAATGATATTGTTAGTTTAGTGACAATAAATGTAACAAAACCCTATCAAGAAATCAGATACCAAGCCATGATTTTGCAGATTTCGAAATCGCAAACCCTAGATATCTAAATCGGTTTTCCAAGAAATTTAGCCGTTGGATTTACAATTAAACGAAAACCTATGTTTGTAATACCCTAAAGATCACTAAGGAACTTACAGATTGAAGATCTCTAAAGTGGATTGCTCGTTTGAATATGGTCCGTAGATCTCGAAAGGGGTTTTAGGGGTTTAGATATTGTGATGTTTTGAAAAAGAACGGTTTGTTTGTTTTTGTAATTTTGAAACTTTTGAATTTTAGTCACTTTTGGTCCCTAAACTTTTGATATACTTTATTGAGTCCTAAAGTTAAATGGCAAACATGTGCAACATAAAGATATACTCCTAACCGCCATTGTAAACGAAATTTTAATCGAGATGAGACGAGGGAATGAACTTAATACTTCCACATTATCCTAAGAACCGCATCATATAGAAAATATGCAAGTATATCAATTGGAGAAAAAATGTGAGGCATTTTGAGCTTATCTCCCCCTCAACATTTGTAAACAAAAAAAATGACACAATGTTGAAGAGAAGTGATATACTTGCATTTTTTTTTTATTTTTTAATAGAAAAATGAAAAATCTTTTTGTGTTTTGATTGGTTTATATTTAAGAAAAATATTAACAAGGATAGTTTTGATGTTTGACGATCAGTTGTGTTTTAAAAACTTTTCCAGATCCTCTGGAGTCAAACATCGCATACCAATTTGGTGAACTAGACTAGCAAACCTTGATGGTGCTAAGGATTTGGTGAGTAAGTCCGCCAATTGGTACTCAGTCCCGACAAAATAAAGTTCAACGGTACCCTTTTCCACATGCTCTTTGATGAAGTGATATCGGAGATCGATGTGTTTGGATTTGCAATGATGTACTGTGTTGCAGGAGATAGCAATTGCACTTTTGGAATCATAGTAGATAGGAATCTTGTTGAATAGGTAGCCATAGTCCTTAAGTTGTGATCTCATCCAGATGACTTGAGCATAACATGCAGACATGGCTACATATTCAGATTCTGTTGACGACAGTGATGTGCAGTCCTGCTTCTTTGATTGCCATGACACAAGTTTGTCTCCGAGAAATTGTAATCCACCAGATGTACTTTTGCGTGTGTCTAAACATCCTGCATGGTCAACATCTGAAAAAGCAATTAGTTCAAAACCAGAATCCTTCGGATACCAGATTCCCAAGTTAATGGTTCCCTTTATGTATCGAAGGATTCTTTTGACCTCACTGAGGTGTTTTTCAGTTGGTTTAGACTGATAGCGAGAGCACATGTAGACAGCAAACACTATATCAGGTCTACTAGCTGTGAGATACATGAGGGACCCAATCATACTTCGGTATTTGGTAGGGTCAACAGGAGTCCCATGTAAATCAGCATCTAGCTTTGTGGTATAGCCCATTGGTGTATTATAAGTATCACAAGACATCATTCCATGTTTCTTTAAAATTTCAAGAGCATATTTGGACTGATTTATAAAAATTCCACGGGGTGATTGATGAACTTGTAGTCCTAGAAAGAACGAAAGTTCACCCATCATGGACATTTCAAAATTATCTTTCATTAATTTTGCAAAATCATTAGAGTAACTTCTTTTTGTTGAGGCAAAAATAATGTCATCGACATATATTTGAACAATAAGTAAGTCCTCCCCGTAGGTTTTAGTAAATAGTGTTGGATCCACCGATCCTTTAGAAAATTTATTGGCCAGCAAGAAAGTGGACAGTTTGTCATACCATGCCCGTGGGGCTTGCTTAAGTCCGTAGAGTGCCTTTTTGAGTCGGTAAACGTGATTAGGACGCTCAGGATCAACGAAGCCGTCAGGTTGGCTCACATACACTTCTTCACAGAGTTCTCCATTAAGAAATGCAGTTTTCACATCCATCTGGTAAACAACCATGTTCCTGTGTGCAGCATAGGCCAAGAAGATCCGAACAGCTTCATGTCTAGCCACTGGAGCAAAGGATTCAGCAAAATCAAGTCCTTCTAGTTGGGAGTATCCTTTCGCTACCAGACGTGATTTGTTACGTATGACAGTCCCTTCTGCATCAAGCTTATTCTTCCAGATCCATTTTAACCCGATGACAAAGACTCCGTCAGGTCTTTCAACTAATTCCCAGACTTCTAATCTTATGAATTGCTGAAATTCCTCTTTCATAGATTCAAACCAGTTGTCATAAGTCATTGCTTCTTTAATGTTCTTAGGTTCTTCGTGACAAACTGTGAGTGCATAGATACAAGTTTCTCCATCAGTGTGAAGTCGTTGTCTTGTCATTACAGGTGCGTCTGGATGGCCAATAATATGAACTAGTGGATGGTCTCAAGTCCATTTGTGTGTTGAAGGGTGTAGTTGATAAGTATCTCGCATGTTAGCAGGATCCAAATTGCGTGTTGACGACTCAGCTAAATCAGGAACTGTAGGAGCCGGTGCAAACGGGTTAAAGAACGCATCAGGATCATGCTCTGCGGGTTGTGGAACTGATTGTGGTGTTGGATCTTCAGCTGGATGGTGGGAAGTAGAAACAGTTTGTTCTACTGTAGATGGTGATACAATTGGAGGACCGTCTCTCGCAACACTTGTAGTTGTTTGTTGAGGTGAGTCTGGTACTGGAATGTTATCAGGTTGAGCAGCGGAATTAGGTGAGACCTCAGTAGGACGGTATTCAATTGTGTCATCAAATAGTGGAGCAAACAAGGTTTCTAATTCTTTACGGTTGAGTGGCAATGGTTCAGCCAAAGATTCCGGAGAGTTAAGACGGTTGAATTTGGGTCCTAAGCTGTGTTGCTCAGAAGCCATTTGTGTGAGTTCATCAAAATTAGCGTGAATGGTTTCTTGAATTTCTCTTGTACGACGATTCCATATCCGAAAACCTTTGGAATTTTCACAGTATCCAACGAACACTCCGATGTCAGCCTTTGCTTTAAGTTTGCCTAAATCATCACGATCACTTTTTGGATAACAAAGTGCTCCAAATACATGAAAGTAATCGATGTTCGGTTTCCTTTTGTGAACAATTTGATAAGGTGTTTTGCGATGGCGTTTTGTGATCATGCAACGGTTTTGGGTATAACAAGCAGTTGAAACAGCTTCCGCCCACAAGTAATCTGGTAATTGAGCATTAATTAACATAGTTCTAGCAGTTTCCACTAACGTCCTGTTGCATCTTTCAACAACTCCATTCTGTTCTGGGCTTCTAGGAATAGATGTTTGATGTTCAATTCCCACTTTCTCGAAGTATGACCGAAGTGTCTGATTCTTAAATTCAGTTCCATTGTCAGTTCTGACGATTCGTACCGTATTGCGTAGCTGAACCTGAATTTTAGTGAGAAAGGTGATGATCATTGAAGGAACTTGATCTTTACTTCGTAGAAAATAAACCCAAGTCCATCTGGAATAATCATCCACAATTACAAGAATGTAGCGTTTACCGTTGATACTTTGAACACGCATCGGTCCACACAAATCCATATGAAGCAGTTGCAGAACATGATTCGTACTATGCTCAGGTTTATTTGGAAAATGAGCACGAGTACTTTTTCCTTGTTCACAGGCTGGACATAAGTGATCTTTGGTAAAGCGGAATCTTGGAAATCCATCAACAAGTTTGTAACGAGCAAGGTCAGTCATTGTTTTGAAATTCAAGTGCGAAAGACGTTTGTGCCATAACCAAGATTTAGTTGATTCTGCTTTGGAGAGAAGACATATCGGAGATGTTGCAATCATATCTGACATTGATATTGTATAAAGATTGGAGCCACGTGAGCCAGACATTAGATCGTTTCCTTGTAAGTCACGAACAAAGCAAGTTTTCTCACGAAATGCAACTTCTAGATCCCCATCGCAGAATTGACCAACAGAGAAAAGGTTGTGTCCAAGGCCTTCCACATAATATATACGACTTATTTCAATGTTCCCGCTGATATAGTCACCATATCCCATGATTAGAGCGTAATGATCATTCCCGAATCTGACAGTACCAATAAACTTTGAAACAAAGTTGTGTAACAGTTTGATATTGCCTGTCATATGTCGGGTGCATCCGCTATCAACAATCCAGAGAACGATCTGTACCACCTGCATCACAAGAAGAAGACACAGATAGAACAGAAGTAAGGGTGGAACCCAAAGACAGTGCAGGTTCCTGTTGGTTAAAAACACATGTATTCAACAATTTAGGAATCCATTTAAAGTCTGGTTTGTATTGTAACCAACGTTGCCAGTTCCAACTAGTTTTTCTTTCTTAATATTAAATGCACTAGTAGTTGGCTCATTCCTAGATTTGTTCTCGGCACCTATGGGGGTAACTTCAACTTCATTAGAAACCGTAGAAGACGGCTTTCCTAAATTAGACTTAGAGGCAGTAGTGGGCCTAGAAGGAATGTGTGTCCTACGTTTCTTATGACGATTGAGAAGAGAATTAGCTAAACATATTGTATGATCACCAGATGATACGCTTTTACGACAAAACACACAAGATGCATTAATATTCAAAACATTCAAAGGTTCATCATTCGTTACATTTAGATTTTGATTACAATTTGCCAGATTAGAATCTAAATCTGATGCAACATGAGTTTTATTCAAATTCCTAAGTTGATCTTCTACTTCTTGAGCTTCTAGTTGTCCTCTCTTACGTTGCATGATCCTATTCTTCTTTTTACTTTTTCGCTTGGGTCTGCTAACGCTATTAGTGGAGACTAGTCCTGTAGAAGTGGAGTTATCAACATTAGTGTTTTGAATGACATTTTCTTTAGCAGTTTTGTTCAATTGATACATTCCTGGTGCTATCACCGTGGTGTCAACCATTTTTCCTTTTTGAAGTAGCTTAATTTTCTCTTTCAAATCGATGATGATGTGATTTTTGTCCTGAATTTCAGACTCAAGTAAACCATTGCAATATCTGATGTCATCGCGGTTTTGTTGCCAGTCGGCGTTTTCGATTTTTAAATCCGCAATTTCTTTCTTGTATCGGAGACACAGATTTTTTAAAGACTCGTAGTTTTTGCAAATCTGACAAGAGTTTGAAACATTTTGACTTTGAAACTTCAATTCCATTTCAAGACTTTGAGCTTGACACCATTCAAGCCTTTGTTTGAGTTGACAAATTTCTTTTGAAAATTGTTTTGTCACATCATCATTTTTAATTCTCAGCTTATCATTTTCCAGTTTAAGTGTCTCAATTTCCCCATTCAACAAGTTATTATCAACACAAAGATCATCCATAAGCATAGAAGTACCAGAATTATAGAGATCATTCATGATAACAGACAAAATATCAGCATTGAGAACTTGTTCCAAGAGTCGATCAGCATCTTTTTGTAAAACTCGATTTCTTTGCTTTTGAGCCAAAATTTCATTTTCAGTTGAGTTGAAAACGTTTATCATATTGTTGACCTCGTTTTGAAGTTCCTGATCCCAACGTGTAGCACAGAGACGAAGGTGTTTGACAATTAGCAGCATTTGTTTTTGAAAAATATCTCTCTTTTCTCGCTCGTAAGCGGATTGAAAAGTTTCAACTTTTATTTCAGAATTGCGTGCAATTGTTTCCTCCAAAATTTCGATGTCTTCCATAAAAGTTTTGTAATAGTTTAAGACACGACAACTTTTTGGTAAAGGTGTAAGTTCACCGGATGATGGTAAACGACCATTTATTTGTGCTACAGTTTGGACAGGGGCCGCATTAGAGGATGAAACATATGACTCTTCGACAAACCATGATTTCTCAGATAATTCTTTTTGAGTAACAAAAGATTTAGAAAGAGGTGGAGCTTTTGAATAGTCATATGGTGTCCAATATTGAACATAACTCATTTTTGATCGACTCTCGTCTTCAAGTTCTTCTTCTTCCTCAGTATCAAAAACAACAGCACGCACAATTGTATTATCAAACATGTGATCTATACTGTAAATCTTAGGATTTTCTTTGAATGCTGTGTGAAGAAACATTTATTTGAAATCGCAAAGTGCAAATCCTTTATCGGGTCTCGGTTTTAAAGCAAATTTCTTAATTGTTGTGACAGAGTTCCCGTGTTTGTAAACAATGTGACGAAATTATTTGAGTTGTTTTTCAAGATCAACAATATCACCGAGTAAGTCATCTATATACTTCCTTTTTCGTATTTTATGTTCACAAAAATCCTTTTTACAATTTGACACTTCTGTTTCTGTTTTTGAAAGTACTGTTTGAAGACGTTCAACTTGCATTTTCAATTCACACTTTTCACTTTCGAGTTTCGAAATCAACTTTCCATTTGACTCAATTAAATCTTGCATTTTGCGTTGAAGATCTTGTTCTTTGTTGTAAGAATCTTGAAACGCTTTTTCAAAACTTTTTGCATTTTTAATCTTGTCTTCCTGATTTGAAAGCTGAATTTTATAACACTCAATATCTCTTGCAAGTGACGCATTTTGTTCTTTTAAAACTTTATTTTTCTCGTTGCATTTTATAATTTGCAATTGTTGAGCATCCAGTTGTTTAGATAACAATATTAGGTCAGGGTCTGGATCAAATGATGGTTCATGTTGTTCTAAATGATCATGTTTATCATTCTCAATAGGATCATCAAATGAAACAACTGTGTCATCATCAAATATGACAACTGTGCTTATTTGTTCATCTGTTTGAGAAGATGAAGATGATTTAGATGGAACAACTTGCGCCATATCTGATTCATAGGCAGAAG
The DNA here is from genome assembly GCA_030686995.1 of Artemisia argyi. Lineage (NCBI taxonomy): Eukaryota > Viridiplantae > Streptophyta > Magnoliopsida > Asterales > Asteraceae > Artemisia > Artemisia argyi. The sequence goes on along the minus strand of CM060697.1, from coordinate 14,026,533 downwards.
GTGAAACTATATCATTAATAAAGCATGCATTGAGGTCATGTACCTGAGACAAGCCGTCAGTGTCATACACTGGACCTGAATCATTAAGCTTAAGTTCTTGCATGTTGGCCATAAGCATCACAGCTGCATTGGCTTCTAGATCTTCCATGTCATCATCATTGTACACATTTGCCATGAAGTTGTTATCTTGTTCAGGGAAATGTCCATCTTTTTCATCTTGAAGAGCCATGAGTAATGCCTGCTTGTGAAACTTACTACCCCGAGTTCTCGGTTTGGGACATGCTGTCGCTATATGACCTTGTTAATTACAGTTATAGCACCACACTGCATTCCCTGAGTTGGAGTTCCTAGTTGCAACTGGTTCAGACCTTTGCTGAGAAGACCCTGAGTTGTTCTTGAACCCCGCATTGTTACTAAACCTCTGACCATTCCCAAAGTTTCCTGAAGAACTTCCTGAACCAGATCGACCATAGCTACGATTCTGAATTTCCACTCTTCCATCATTGACAACAGCTTGATTCCTTGTGTTAGAAGATGAACATTGACGGTTGTTTGTCTTGTTGGAGAATTTGCTAAAAGCACGAGCAATAAGAGCAAGTCCCTGATTCAACGTGATAAAGTCATCATCGTCATCGTCATTGGAATTTGAGTAATATACTGCATCATTGTTGTTTAATGGAACAAGTTGAGTAGAAGCATTCTGTGGAGATGAATCATAAGGGACCATTTGGTTCGAGGTGGAAGACTGTGGATAACTGAAGTAGTTCTGCTCTTGAACATATGCATGATTAGACATTGGTGGTGGAGCATAAGGAGATTGAGCTACGAGAGCCAAAGAATTTGGTGTTGGTGTTGGTGTGTATCCTCCTCGTAGAGCTCGATCTTTTTCAACTTCAGGTTCATGGTGTTTTAGAAAATCATACAACAAACCATATGGAGCATCATGAAGATTTTTTGTTTGACGAACAAATGTCACATATTTATGCCAATCTGGACCAAGACTACCGACGAATTTGGAGTTCACTGCTATCCTCGGTACTGTGATTTTGTGACGTTCCAGATCATTGACCACATTTGTGAAACGATGATAGTAGGATTCAAGTGACTCTCCTGGTTCAATTGTGATGTCTGTGTATTCCATGTAGAGTTTAGATTCCATATCATCTTTGTTCAATTGAGTGCCTTCCATAAGGAGATGAACATGTTCCCACATAGCTTTGGCTGTTTTCTGAGCATCAACACTTCGATAAATTGGATTAGGTATTCCTTGAAGTATATAAGCCATTGCATACTCATCATCTTCACGATGTAATTTCTGTTCTTCTGTGAGTCCAGATTCTGGAAGAGGTCTATCACCAGGGGGCGTGGAGGATCAGCATTTGGATCACCAACGTCAAATCTTGTTGGCCACTTAAATGGTCCTTCAAGTATCACTTGTTTCAAGAATTTCCCATGAGGTTTCTTTAGTTCAAGAAATCGTAAGAATCGACTTGACCATTGAACATAGTTCCTAGGTGTTAGCATCGGAGGTGTTTCAAGTGATCCTGCCTCATGTCGGGATTGTTGAGTTGTAATAACTTCACACATTCTGTCAAACCAGTGAGGTTGTTTGGAGGAAAACTGAGTGTTTTGTTGTGGCATTAGATATGGTTGTTGTTGAGGAATGATTTGATGTTGTTGCATCATTAGGTAATGATGTAGTGGATTAAACGGTTGTTTTTGAACGTGTGATTGTGAAGGTTGTTGATACGGTTGTTGCTGATGGTATTGTTGTTGCTGATACTGCTGATGTTGTTGTTGCTGAGAATGAGGGAAGTAGTAATTAGGTGGTTGAGACATCTTAGAACACTTGTGTAATAATGGATCTTGTAGAAGGTATAGGTTTAGCCAAATCTCGAAAACTTTGCTCAACTTCGGATTGCGAAAGTTGTCTTCAACTGTGATTGCGAAAAACAGTGATTGCGAAATTTGGGATTTCGAAAATACTGAGATTGCGAAACAAATCAAGTTCTCGAAACTTAAGGGATTTTCGAAACTTAAGAAATTTTCGAAAAAACTAAGTGATGGTTGTGATTTCTAAACTTATACAAGTTTGTGAAAGAATTGTGATTTCGAAAAAATTGATGTTTTCGAAAAACACAAAGTCACGAGCACTTTTTCGAAATTATACAATTTCGAAAGTAAACCAAATGTCGAAGTACTTTTCTTTCTTATACAAGAGAGAAGAGACTGAGTACACGATCCGTAAGTCGATTAGAAGCACTTGCTTGTGATTTCGAAACTTTGGTCAAATGTATGATTTCGAAAATTGGCAGATTTTGTTTTTCAAAGAAAGCAATCCAAAAACTCGTTTTTATTTCAAGATACTTGTACTTTTATGTGTAAAATGAAGAGATCTTTAAGAAAGTTGAAAACTTTAAGAACTTTACCAAAATTTTAAAATTGCGAAAATAAGTACAAGACCCCTAAATCGAATTTTTGAGAAAAGTTTGGAACTTTTATGTTTGTTTTGATTTGTGGCACAAGTTTGTAAGCAAATATGTGATAAAAAACCAAAAACAAGCAAAAAAGTACGAAAAGTTTAACAAAAAATCGATTAAAAAACAAGTTAAAGAAACGAAATCAATGAAAAACAAAAGCTACACCTTCATATGGCGAATGATACCACTTGTTAGGTCACCATTTTGTAAACACAAGTATAATAACAATAGAAATGAGATGAGAAATGAGATTTGGGTGATTATATGAATAAGAGAAATATAAGTGCAAGAGTTTCCTTAAGAAATCAAATAACCAACCAAGTTTACAAATGACCTAAGGCTTCTATATATAGGGAAGGAGCTAGGGCAACACTCCCTCTCCTTCCTTTCATCATTTTCGTGGGCTTTGAGGCCCATGGGTTACATACCTTAAGCCTAGTAAACTTAATACATTTAGTAAATGAAAGTAAATAATAGTTAAGCAACCTAACATTATTACAAATGACCGAGACTTGATAAAATAGTGAAAACTATGATCCCAACAATGATCTTGAAAGATCAGCTGATTGGCTTTCCAAAAAGCCAAGGTTCTTATGGTGAGGCCCACTAATGAGCACAGGGGAGTCCTTGGAAAATTGGTCAAAACCTGAGGCATAGGGCATGTACTTGCCCTGCAGCTCCAAATTAGCTTTTGCACAAGCTTAAATAAAAATCACAAAAATAAGCTGACTATGTGATTTGAAAGATTAGCTGATAAACAATGACTTGTGAAAAGCTCAGGGTCCAAATCTAAGCACAAAAATCAAAACAAATCTCCCAATTTTTGGATTTCTGCCAAAGCATACAATTTTGACTTTTTGAATAACCTTGAAACCTTGACTTTTGTGAGTTTTGATCTAGATTTTAGGACTGATTGTGATCATATAAGCTGTATTAAGGCCAAAATAAGCTACACCACTCACTTGTGAATGGAAATGGGGCATAAGCCACTCTAAATCCAACACAGAGGGATAATTAGGCCAATGTCTATGTAATTTTGACTTTTTGTAAAACAACGGCAAGTTTTTAAGGTTTACTTGTCCTAATATGAACTAGATAAGCATGTGCCAAGCAGAAGTGATTAACAAATCACCTCTAACCACAGTGAACCAGTAAGATCCAAACACCCCTTTAACAAGCTAATCCAAAGATTTTTAAAGCTAGATGATGATTAATCCTATTCTAATGAATCATAAGAGCATAATAAGCTATGATAAGCTAAAATAAGCTGAGTAACACAACAAAGAACTACAAATATCTACAAATCACTAAATAAGCAAAAATTATACTAAAACTTGGAAATTGGAAATGAAACAAAGAAACCTTCACCACTAGCTATACTAGGGCTTCTTGAGGCTGCTACAAGCTCCTAGCTTGTAAAAAATCTAGGTAAAAGTCCTTCTTGCCATATCCATTACTGGCAACTTCCTTAAGCTTCCAGTCAAATGCAAAGGTACCCTGTGGTATTTTTGTTTCTGATTTTTTTTATGTTTATTTATAGATTTAAACAACCTAAGTGAGCTTATGAAATAGTAAAACCAAGCTTAGAACATTGTTAAAGAAAAGAAAAAAAAATTTCATATTAAATTGCAAAGACTGAATTAGAACTGAAATGATTGGAATTCTTATTAAAGAAAGATCAAATTACATTAATAAGACAGATTACAAGTTATTTGAAGTAAATTTAACAACTAAGGACTGAGGTTACACTATTTCGACATAAAAACTTTAACTATGTGACTATGTCTTCTTCTCCTTGCATCTTCTTTCTTTTATAGTTGAGTTTTTGAGTTCCTTGGGTCCCACTTGATCAATCCCAGCCTTAATATGAGCCATTGGATGACTTTTGAGCAATCTTGGCCTTTGGATTATTTTGGCGCCAAAAAGGAAAAATGCAATTTGCTCTGTTTATATGGCAAGGGGTGGTGGCATTAAATGCTGAGGTGAGGGATGGAGTGTAGTGGATTGGGCGGTTTTAATGGGATGGTGATGGTGGGGGTCTGAGGTGATGGTGCAAGTTGGTGGGGGAGAGGGAAGGGGGGGGGGGGGTGATGGTTTGACCTTGTTTGACCGAGGGTCAAAGTTTGACCCTGGGGAATTATTTAAAATGGGTTTAGGGGGATTTGGACTTGGGATTGGGCTTTGGGTGTTTGTGGATCAGGGTGTTGGATTGGGATTGGTGTTGGGCTTGGGTAATAACAATAAAGGGTCCGGTTTGGTTTTATTAGTGAAATACCACAAGGACCAAAAGTGTAATTTAGCCGAAAGTTTAGGGACATGGTTTGCCAATTTCCCAAAGTTGTTTCAAGGTTTATTTCTGCCAAGTTTCCATAGTCCAAGGTCCAATGTTGATTTTTCCAATTTTTGAATTTCCAAAGACTAAATCTGTCAACTTTGTAAACTCCAGGGACCAAACATGTAATTTCACCAAAATTTTCTCCCAAGGACCATTCCTGCCAAAGATGAGTAGCACAAGGACAAAAATTGATTTTTTCAAAGTTTTTAAATCCCAGTGACCATTTTTGTCAATTTTGCAAAGTGCAGGGACTAAACTTGTAATTTTATGAAACTTTACACCAAAGGACTAAATATGTTTATTTGTGATTTTAAAAGGACCTTTGGTGAATTTTCTTCCAAAATAAATGCTCAGGGACTAGATTTGACAAGTTTTGAAAGTTAAGGGACTGAAACTGCCAATTATGCAAACTTTGTTCATTATTCATCTGTTTTTAAACATTTTGCATCTGAAACATATAAAACACAATCCTGGGATATTTTTAGTATTTTGATGCATATTTGAGTGTTTTTGGATGTTTTGGCAGTTCAGATGAGACAAAAATGATGAGTATTTACACACTCATCAATTATCTTTCAAAATTAACCCCCTCTTGGAAGAATTGGAAAACATAGTGTAAATACGTTGTATAACTCCAAAAAAGTCCATAGCTTTACCGCAAGATCTAGCGTTGTCACACAATGTCAGATTAAGGCTATAGAAACCACATGGAGTATAAAAAGCTCTAGGATTTATATCTAAAAATTTCTTTTATACTCCCCGATGCTTTCCTTTCATATTAGATCAATTATCATAGCCCTAACCACGCACATAGTCAATATCAAGATCTAGAGACTTTAGTTCATCATGTGTAACATCAAAAAGTCCTTGACCAGTCGTATCATCTACATTTAAAAATCCTAAAAAGGATTCCTCAACTGTAACACATGTGGATGCCACATTTACATACCTCAATATCAAAGACATTTGTTCTTGATGACTTGTATCAGGGGTACAATCGAGTATCACAGAGAAATACTTTGCTTGCTTTATTTTTTGAATAATTTGTGATCTAATTCCACAGGTAAGTAATTGTATTAACTCATTTTGTATAGTATGCCCAAGATAATGAACATGAATTTCATCACTCGTGATACGACGAACATGTTCTTTGATAACTGGATAAAACTTTTCCAACATTTCAATCAAACCCAAAAAATTTCCATTGTTATCAACATGCAGTTTCTCATTTGTACCACGGAATGCTAAATTGTGTTTAGCAAGAAATTTCACAACTAAAATTATTCTCAGCAGAACTTTCATCCAGTGATCACTTTCTTTCTCAAATTGTTCATGTACCACTGTATCAATTGTTTCATTCTTTTTCAGTCTACTATGCATGTCAAACCAAGTGGCCATGTTTGTGATATGTTCTAAACCAACTTCATGCTCTTTAAGTCTTGTACTAAGATGTGCCCAATCCGAGAAACCCTCATTAACTAATGAACCTTTTGCAACACCTTTTCCAAATATTTTACAGCGAAAAAAAAACTCTATCAAGCTCTTTGGAATACACTAGCCATTCTGATGAGGCGAAAAATGATCCGTTTTTAGGGGGTCATTTAAGCCGGAATTTGAATTTATTTGATCAAATATTGCCCTAAATCGTTCCTTTTGTGATTTTAGGTACTTTGGGAGTGAATTCTGGAAAAGGAAGCCTTTTGGACGTTTTTGGAGCATAAAAGTGAAGAAAACGGAAAAGTCTTAATTTTCCTTGCTGGGAACAGTACCTGACGGCGTCAAGAGCAATTTTGGTGACAGCCCAGTGAAAACGTGACGGCGTCAAATCAAGGCCGTCAAGAGTAAAAGTGGTGACGGCCCAGAACAACAATACACATGACGGCGTCAGATCTGGATCTAGGCAGTCCGAGAATATTTTTGGCGGCGGGTTGACGGCGTCAGAACTTTCTTCTTGACGCCGTCACCTTAGTAAATCTAGATATAGTCTTTGTAATTTTCATTCTAAAGAGAGGAGAATTTTAGGGTCGACTTGAATAAACCCTAGCTCGTTTGTAACAGTATTTTTAAGGGTTTTCACCCCTTGAAACCCTTCATGTTCAATTGAGATAAGTATCCTTTCAATTCATTCAATATGTCTATGTGTTGTTTGAATATATCTTATGCTTGTCTTAATTTTAACATGCTAGGCTAGATCTCTTGTGTGTTTGCTTAGATGTAATGAAACCTAGATGTTGATTATAGGTTGATTGCTTGTTTATAGTTGTAATGGATGAATGATTTCGATTTTAGGCTTAAGAAAACTGGCAGACTTCCATTGTGCGACATGCTTGAACGTCTTAAGAAACATGAACCAATGCGTACTAAGGTTTTTATGGTTGTATTTAATGCATGAGCGAATTCTAGTGATCCCATGTTAGGAGCTTCTTGCAGGCTCGACATAGGAGTGAAGTAGGAGCTTATAGAGTTGGGGAAGTACGTACGCCACCCCACGATTGGTATTAAGGAATATAACCCGTCATCCACGCAACTGTAACAATCAATTAACCTGTAAAAGATATCTATGGAGTAGTGAAATCTAAGTAAACACAATTCTCCCATCTATTGTTCACACTATATTAGTAATTAGCTTTATTTTCATTTTTGTCATTTTATTTTGATTGCATCTTAGTTATTGGGTTAGTTGACTAGCAACTAATTCCGCCCACTCCTCTAAAACCCAAGATTTTTAATTGCTTTCATAAAAATATAAAAATACAAAAAGAATCATCCCTCACCTCTAGACCTAGTTTTTAGGCTTTCTAATCCTAGCGACTCTATTCCTGAGTTGAACGATCAATTCCCCGGTACTTGTCACTATACTATACTACAACGATCAGGTACACTGCCTGGTGGGGGTTGTAAGCTTCTCGAGATCCCTCGAGAGGTAAATCCTGGTGCAATTACCATGCATCACATTCTCTAATCACACTTTTCATTATTTGGTAGAACTCTAGTAATGAAAGTGGCAGAAAATCGTCGAGAAAATTTATCCTTAGGACCTTTGTAAAAAGAATTATCTCCTTTAGGACCTTCTACTAAAGCTTTAATCATGTCAGAACTAAGACCATCCCACTTTCGTGGATCGAATATATTAACATGATGAACATTAGCATTAGGATTATCAACATTCACATTGTCCGCATTAATCTCATCAGGCCATCATCACCGTGCATACTCTCAGTGGTAGTATCATCAATGTCATCACTATCAACACTAACATCACCACTATGAACACCACCCGTATTGTCAACATTAGTATCATTAAGTTCATCATCCTTAACATTGTCATCACTAATACCACCAACATTCATATTATCACCATCAACATTGTCATCAATAAGATCTTGATTATCAGAAGCATCTCGTGGCTCTATTTGAACAAACTTATGCATACTTCCATATTGTCTCTTATTGCTTTCTTCAGTTCTTTGTTTTTTCAAATGCTTTTTAGATCCATAATCTTGTTTCCTTAAAGTTTTAGGAGGCATAATTTTTCTGAAAATATATAAGTAAAAGGCCACAAGATAACTAAGTAGCTAAACTATAGTGCTTTAAACTTAAAGTAATCACATACAAAAAAATATATATAAATTGCCTAATTTTTTTTAACAAATAAATTGCCTAATTGGTTCTATCATATGTGCTAATTAAATAATTTATGTATTCAATTAGGGTATTTGTGCCTGCCTCAAAAGTTACCAACATCTATTGTATATATATTTAATCCAAAATCCCAACTACTAGAGTACTAGGCTTAGCTATAGTTAATATTCAATAATAAATATCTAATAAAGATAAACAAAAGCATAAAAGAATAAGAAAAAAAAGAAAAAAAAAATTACTTGGTCAAAAGTTTTTATAGATGAGTGGATGAGATGATGTCGCAAGATACCAGTGATGTTGACGCTTTGCAAATTCCAATGTATATAAATCGAACAAAGACTGCTCTGTATTATTTAATTAATATGATTGTTGACTTGTTGGACAAGACATATTTGTGCTAGACTTGCTGGGCCTATACTTAATATATACAAAAAATGGTGCCCTTATATTATATTGGGCCATGTTCATTGCACATGTTGAACACCCTTATATCCGGGCCTGCTCACACGGTTTAGAAAGGACTTTGGGATCTATTTCATGACAATAAGGTAGGCCGCATTATCCAACTAGATAATGAGACACGTAACATGGTGACTGGAACTTTGTCTATTACAGTACTTTCAAGCGATCAAGTCAAAGGCCGATCGCCTTGCTAATCTCGGCTCCACGGTAAGTGATTTGAGTCTTGTCACTTATGCCATTAATGGTCTTCGTGCTAAGTTTCCTGAACTTGTTCGCATCATTCGTCATAAGGAACCTCTACCTACGTTTAATCAAGTGTGGTCTATGGTTCTTTTAGAAGAAAGTGATATGGCACAACTCACCAATGCTCTCTCGTCCACTCACCTTTTACCTTGTCATCACAAACAGTCTTTGTCGCCACAAACACCAATACCCCAAAGCCTGGGACTATGCAAAACTCGGGAGTTGAACTATGGCGAAATTTTTAGCATGGATCATGTACTTACGGTTCTTGCTGTGAGTTTGCTCATGGCTCTAATGATTCCAAGGCTCGTTCGTCTAACACCAGTGCGAGCTCCAATAGCAAACCACCCGGGTCCTACACTCCTCTTGTTTGACAGGTTCAGCTTAGACCAACTTACACTCTTCAACACTCCCCGATAAGCTTAAACTTGGAAAACATTTAACAAACCAAGAGCTACACAAAATTTGTTATGGTCATTAATAGAAAGCCCTTTGGTAAATAAGTCTTGCTATGTTATCCTCAAACTTCACTTTAACTGATTTCAAAATTCATGCTGCAATTTTTTCTCTTAGAAAATATAAGTCGATTTCAAAATGCTTGCTTCTTTCATGAAAAACTTGATTTGCAAAAATTTGAATAGCAAAGTTATCACAACTCATTTCCATAGGTAAACTACATTTACCTGTAGATCAATTAAAAAATTTAAAATCCACATCACCTCACAACAAACATTACACATAACTCTGTATTCAGCCTTAGTAGAGAATCTAGAACTACAGCTTGTTTCTTACTTATCCAAGAAACAAGACTACTTCCCATAAACACAGAATACCCAGTAATAGACCTTCTTGTAACCTTGCATTTTGCCTAGTCAGAGTCCACATAGACTCTCAATCATTATTATCACACCTATTAAAGGTAATTTCCAGACCAGGTTCTTTTTTAAGATACCTCAGACCCTGAAAGCCAATCTCATATGAGACTTCATAGGATTATGCATGACTTGACTTAAACAATGCACTGCATATGATATGTCAGGTCTTGTCATACTCAAGTAGATCAACTTTCCTACTAATTTTTGATAGTTTGTTATTCCAGTTAAAAGTTCATCATCACCATATTTTGATACAACCTTTTTATTATCTGGGTTAACTTCAATAGGAGTGCTGAAAGGTTTACAACCTAACATTCCAAATTCAGACAACTTTAACTTTCCAAATCCTTTATAAAAAAATTTGTTCCCAAAAACTGTTTGAATTTGTTAATCTCATCAAGATTATTCTCAGTTATAATAATATCATCAACATATATGAGTAAAATTAAAACAACACCCTTGTCATTTTTAATGAACAATGAGAAATCATTCAAACTTTGAACAAAACCATTATCAGTTAGCACAAAAGTTAATTTCTCATTCCATTTCCTAGGTACCTGTTTAATCCATATAATGATTTAACCAATTTGCAAACTCTTTTATCATTTTTTATCAGAAAACCCTTCAGGTATAGTCATGTATGCATCTTCCTCTAATTCACCATACAAGAAAGCATTATTAATATCAAGTTGAAACAATGGCCAATGATTATTAACATCTATACTTAAAATGCATCTTAAAGTCACAATTTTCACAACATGAGAGAAAGTCTCTCATAATCAAATCCTTTTATTTGATTATATCTTTGGCTACCAACCTAGCCTTAAACCTTTCTACCTCACCATTAGCCTTATACTTAACCTTAAAAATCCACTTATACCCAATAGCTTTTCTGTTATAAGGTAAATCAGTAATAACCCAAGTTCCATTTCTCTTTAATGCTTCTATTTCTTGATTCATAGCTTCTACCCATCTGCTGTCTTTGACAACTTCAGCATAGGTAGAAGGTTCATGTATTTTATTGAGGCTAGCAGTAAATACAAAATTATCCAGACTTAAGTTTGAGTAATCAACAACTTTGTCAATACCATATTTAACAATCTTATTAAGTACATAATCTTTGTATTTAGATGGTAATGTAGTCATTCTACTTGTCCTCCTAACAATTTGACCTATTGCTTGTTCAGGTGATTCAAATATCTGACCAAACACATCAATGTCTTCACCCTCATATTTATAATTATTTTCATTTATATTAGTACTCTGTATACCCTCTAAAACAATAGTTTCAGTTTCAAACTCTTTAGTTCTAGTGTCCTTCCTACAAGAAGTACTACCAAGGACATTAGTAGTATCTGTATAAGCAGTATCTACTGTATGAGTCTGCATTTTACCTTTGTCTCTAGCAGCTTCATCTACAGTGCTGACACTAGTGTTTGGAGTACTATTATTAGGTGCATACTTGTTACTACTATCTGCACTATCTCCCTTATCATCATAGGGTTCATCAGACCTAAGGCTGCTATCATTTTCTTGATCAAAAAAGTTTAAATCATTTATACAATCTTCTTCAAACACAAAATCTTTATTAAAAGAACTAATTTTTAAAGGAAACCTAGTTTCATAAAACTTAACATCTCTTAAAAAACAATTTTCTTTTGATCAAGATTGAACAGTTCATAACATTTCTTTTATCAAAAGCGCATCTAACAACAACACACATATCAGACCTAGAACCAAACTTATCAAACTCATTTCAAATAGTTGAAAAACATAAGTAGCCAAAACACCATAAATGTAGGAGACTAGGTTCAGTTTTATACACCAATTCATAAGGACTTTTGACAGACAACACAGCAGTAGACAACCTGTTAATTAAGTAAGTTGTAGTTAGAACAGATTCAGTCCACATGTTTAAAGGTAAGCCCCCTTGAAACATGAGGGCTCTAGCAGTATTTAACATATGTTTACGCTTTCGTTCTACTACACCATTCTGCTTAGGTGTGTAAGAACAAGTAGTTTGATGAAGAATACCATTATTTAACAAAAAACTTTCAAACTTTTTATTTATAAATTATGTACCATTATAACTTCTAAAATTTTTGATAGTTTTTTCAAACTGATTCTTATTCAAATTATAAAAACCAACAATGTGATCAAAAACTTCACTTTTATTCTTCATTAAAAGCACCTAGACAACCCTAGTGTAGCATCAACAATAGTAAGAAAGAACCTAAAACCATCCCTACTGGTCACTTTCTATGGACCCCAGACATCTAAATGAATAAAATCACCCAAATTATTAGATTTATGTTTAATTGATGGTAATGGTTCTCTAGTTTGCTTAGCTTTATGACAAATTTCACATGGTCCAGAACTAGATTGATTAAGGTCCTTAATTTTATTCTTTAAAACAATCAGAACTTGGTCTGAGGGATGACCAAGCCAATTGTGCCAAATATAATTTGACGAAAAACAACTTTTTATGTTACTGCTATTCACGCTCTTACCTTCATCAAAAAATAAAGGCCTCCTCTCTCACTTCCAGTCCCTATCAGGAACTTTTAGTTAAATCCTGAATTTTACACATTTTATCATGAAAACTGAAAACAACATTATTATCTCTTGAAAGCTTATGAACAGAAAACAAACTAACATGATTACCAGGAACTACCAACACGTCTTTTATTATCAAATTATTTCCTAGTTTATAACTTCAATCTGTTTAACCTGAGCAACAGTCCCATTAGGATGCGCTATAGTTAGATTTAAATGAATTACATCTATTATATCAAAAAGAAATTTAGCACAAAAAGTGATGTGTTGACCAGCTCCTAGATTAATAATTCATCCAATATAAGTACTATATGTACTTATATCATAATTAAAATTAAAAAATCTGCAAGTAAAGAAACTTATGACACAATTAGAGGTAACTACAGTACCTGCAACACTAGCATGAACCTTGCTAGTATCACCTGTACCACTAAGTAAAGCCATCCGTCTTTGATATTGATCACTGCAGTGATCAGACTTATTGTTATCCACTCTAGAAACATTATTAGTAGTATTTGACTCACATTTAAAACCTAGTGGATATCCTACAAACTCAAAACATCTTTCAATTGTGTGACCAGTCATATTACAGTGTTTGTAGACCAGGTTGGATACCCTGCAAAACCTTCTAGAACTATTATTGTTCCTATTAGAAGTCCAGTTATTATTAATGGGCCTGGCTGCAAAGACAGTAGGTCCAGATTTAACACTTTTAGTAGCAATATGACTATTTCTGTTAGATTCATCTCTAGCCAAAGTAGCAAAAGCATACTTAACATGAGGTAATGGATCAGTGATAAGAATCAAACTTCTAAAAAAACTAAACATATCATCAAGCCCCATAAGAAATTTCGTTAGCCTAAGAAGGTCAAAATGCTTTTGCAACTTTGGGGTACTATCACAAGAACATGTAGGCAGATCAACAAGTGAGTCAAACTGCCTCCACAAAGTACTAAACTCATGATAGTATTCAGGTAAGGTCACACCAGATTGAGTCAAAGTATGGATTTTATGATGAAAGTTATAAATCACAGAATCATCTTGTTTATTATAAGTTTCTTCTAACTCATCTCAGACATTTTTAGCATTTTTAGAGAAAATTTGGCTCTTATAAAGATCTTGTGACATACTGATATAGAGTCTAAAAACCATGACAAAACAACAGAGTTACACCTATCATACTAACTGTGATAAGAAACATCAGTCTCACCCCTAACACATTTTCTAGAAATAAATTCAAGTTTATTCCTAGTATGTAAAGGTAACTGCACATCAGCAACAGACCAGACTTTATAGTTCTCAGTGCCTTCAAGCTTGAAAACAATCAGCTAAGAACCAATGTCTTGAGGGTGTAAATATAAAGGGTCATAAATTTCCAATTTTATTTCACTACTACTACATGAGGATTTGTCTTAGTCTTATCTTTTTCTGATTCAACCATTTTAACAACTTATAAAAATCAAGACAACAAGAAGAATAAAAAACAGATTACACACAAACACATAGCAATAACCAAACAGATAGCACGCAAACATAGATCAACAACCAATTAATAATAAACCAAACCACTAGATGACTCCTCATGCATAGATAAACCTCAAATATCAAAACCAACGCCACAAATAACAAATCCCTTAACCTAACCCTTCCATCAATTCTAGAAAACCTAGAGAGAGTGTAAGTGTTATTATAGTGCACGCAAGCTTCCAAAACAGTAATACCAAACCACAAAGAGATTAAGAAGTTCTCAATCAACCAATAGCATAGCAGAAACACTTGGCAAACATACAAAACAAAAAGGATTAAAATCAAGAAGTATGTCAACATAAATCTGACCAACTCTGAATAAAAACCCTAATTCTTGAAAAACTAATTAATTGCTTTAAAACTTTTGTATAGAGCAATCTGGCCCTGATACCATGTAAAAACATATAAACCAAAGGTCTAAAACAACACAACTTTGAATATGAACCCAACCAACCTCCCTTTGGTTCACTTTATTATTTATAACAACCAAAAGACTTGGCAAGAATCTTTACAATACCAACGAAATTAAAGAAAATTACTCAAACAAGGGTTTCTAATCTAAAACTGAACAACTAAGAAAGAAAACTAATACAACTTTTCACACATAATAATGAGAAAGTTGTGTGTGAAAACTCCTTATATAACATGTAGAACCATGGGGGGGATACGGTCTCTTCAGCTTTTTGGGTGTTTAAAAAACTTTAAGCCTCAAGAGTACCAAGTGGTTTACACAACAACAACTACAATCACAATCACAACTAAAGTATATAAAGTAAGTTGTAGAGACACCATGATATATACTGGTTCAGGATAGGGGTTTTATACCATCTGTACATCCATTTGAGAATCCGTGACACTATACTATTCACTAAGTATAATCCTTTCGGTGGACTACAAACCGTTACAACTTCACTCCACCGATATGCACAAAGATCGGTGCTCACTAAGAAGAGCTACTCTTCAACGGTATTCTGCCCTCGGAAACCACCCTCAAGGACTCGTGATTCGACTTAACAACAAAGACCACTAAGACTACAAAGACGTCCCAATGGAAGTATCAAATCCCAACCAGATCCCCAATGATCTAGGCTTGGTCACCTCGATACAAGACTTCCCTCACAACCAAATCGAATGAATAAATGTTTGATTGTTCAATCAAGTCCTAACCTAACCTAAAGACTTGATTCTAGTAGAAAGGGTATAGATAAGAAGACCCTCGACACAATCACAAGAGTGGATTAGGTTTTTATGATTCTTCCCTTGCAAGGAGATGTGTTCTTTCACTTGATGTTTATGTGATAGATTCAGAACAGAAGATAGAATTAGAGGATTGACAGAAGAGAAATTAGAGAGAAAGAATAATGGCAAGGGGTGAGGAATACAAGCTCCAAGGTGGGGTATTTATAGGCCAAGACCCAAAATGAGAAAAAGCATACAAAGTCTGGCGTGTTGCTGACGTGTCAGAGCACCAGCGATGCGCCAGGATGTCTGGTCTTTTCTCTTTTGGGTTTTGGTCTTTTAAATACCCAACCTTGCTAAACCCCCAATTGTACATTTAGACCTTTACATTATTCATCCTCATGGTCTACCAACTCAAATAGCCATTTTGTAAAAATGATTTGTGAAGTGTTTAAGTGAAACCAATTATCAAAGAGAGAAGGGTAGAAGGAATAATTGGATAGGGGTAGTTTGGGTATTCTTTACATGGTATAGAAAAGAGAGAAATAATATGCCATAAGATATTCCTTTGCTTGGAAAGGAAGTGTGTAAGTTAGAGATAGAGAGAGGGAATAATATGAATTTGAAATTTAAATTATGTGAGAGGGAAGTGAGAGAGTGAGGTTGGGTTGAGAAGAAACCATGGTTGGGTTAGATGAGGTGTATGGTTGGGTTAAGAAGAGAATATTCCAAGAATATGCTAAACTTGGAGAGGATGGTGAGATGAAGGGTTGAGATGAGTTTGAGGTGAGTTGGAATGATGTGATAGGGAGGAGCCTTGGTTTGGATTTCAAATTTGAATTTGAATGTTGGAGTGTGAGAGAGGAGAAGAGATAAGGTTGAGTTGGCATGGATGTGATGGGGAGCCTAAGAGAGGATTCAAATATGAAATGAGAGAGTGCGGGAGGTTGTATATGAGAGAGTGATTTGTATGTGTGTAAGGGTGAGGTGAGGTTGATAAGATGGGGAGCCTATCTTTTGGATTCAAATTTTGAATTGTCCATGTGCTTGAAATGAGAAGGAGTGGGTTGGAAGGATAAGGTGGTTTGTGAGGAAGGTTTATTTGTATTTGAAATAAAGGGTTGGATGAAGAAGATGATGAGGTGGTGAAATCCTAGTGGTTGGGTTGGAGTGTGGTAAAGAGAATGTTTGGAAGATTTGATGTAGGAATGCAGGGGACAAGAAGTACATGCAAGTAAAAGGAATATTAGGGAATGTTGGGGATATGATTTGGGAGGAATTTGAAATGGTCGGAGAATTAGTTTGGTGTAGAGATTAATCAAAGGATTGATTAAGGCTAAATCTTTTTGTCATTAGTGAAGAAAAGATTTGACAAAGATGATTATGGTTTATGTGATGGATGAAAAAATCAAAGGTTACTTATAGTTTCAAGTAGCTCAACGTCGAGTATTCATAATCTCATAATACGTAAATTTCCACGACTCGACGTAATCAATAATCATCTTGATGCAAACATGCTAATTGCTTTGCATCATTGTAACGCATATCCCATAACAGGAAATGATACGTGTGAGAAACTAGAAGAGGGGGGTTGTAGAATACTAACTATGTTGGAAACATGATTATATTTGTGAGTTGTGTGGCGTTGGTGAAGTGAGGAGGAGAGGAAGAGAGGAACCTTGAGAGAAAATGAAATATTAGATTGAGATTAAATGAAGGTCCAACCCTCTCCACATGTGGAGAGGGGTATTTATACTTACAACATAAACGCCACACCCGGGCTGTGGATCAGGCATACAGTGGGTAAAGACCCGTCCTTCTTCCACGGTGTTACTTAAACTAAAACTAATTAACTAATAAATAAACTAACTACGATCTAACTTCATGCTATTACAATCATCAGGTGACCGAGACTTTTACAGGAATATTTGTATTCCTAACAATCTCCCCCTAAGCGAGGTCACCTTTGAAATTAAGATCATTGGTCTTTAAGCATTCTTTAGTCTTTGTAGCTCGTAGGATCTGATTCTTCACTTTTCTACACACTTTGTACTTCAAGCAAGCGAACTTATGATTTGAATTCTTTTGTGATATATGATCTTTGAGCTTCCAATGAGATCATCAGCCAAAGTAAATCTCCAAGCTCATCCATGGTTGTATTGCCTTCATGTGATGTAGTGACTTAAGGACCATCATGCTCACACCCTTCTGTATCTGGAGACTTAGCATTAGAGTTGTGGATCAAGAGACTTTTTCATCAGAGTTGCGGAAACGTTGTTGGTAGTCTCTCAACATTTGTTGTAGCAAGTCTCTCATCTTCATTGATAGTGTGGAGGATGTGTGAGCATGAGGTATGGATTGACCCGATTCAGCTGGAAGTTGGAGCCATCAACGCCATCTTTATATGTGTCCCTGAAATAAAACAGTTAGCAATAAAGATGGAGAACGAACATGGCTTTGTCATTCGTTCTGCAAGGACAGACTACCCTCCGGTTTTATGAAAACCGACCTGTGATCAGGTAGAGTCTCTTTTAAAGACGACTCTCCTTGACAGGACATTCCAGCTTGTAGTAATGAATTTTCCAAAGAATCCACTTTGGAATCTTCATACTTAGCATGTTCTCATACCGGAACGTCTCAAAGCAGACAGCACGGTAGAGTGAATCGGTGAATTGACATTCACTGATTGATGAGAAATTGATTTATAGAACTTACTCGCGTGTCATGTGATAAACATTTTGAGACACGACGAGAGTTTTAAGCTTTGAATCACATTTCCATCAAAAATACTTTTGTTTGAAATATTGTACACAATCAATGTGCTCGAAAATTAGTTTGTGAGCACACTGAAAGGGCTTTTGCAAAAGTATCCGTCAATCCATATCCTGGAACAAGTTTGATTCAATTTTGAATCGAACCATTGTTGCTTTCCAGTTGTCACTTGATCATTGATCCAAGGTGGATCTCACATGTCACCTACCAAAAGCTTGAGTGATGTTCGCTCTAGAAGGATTTCCATCCTCATTGTGAATATTTACATATCACTCGGATGTTCTGGCAATACCACAAGGATAATGCGTAGGACTCTAAATATTGTATCTCATTTTCCACATAGTGTGAAACAATAAGCATATTTGGAAATGTGTCCTAACTAGATTTATGGATGATCTCTTTGGCTCTAGACTCAATAGTGCATTTTGATCCGCTCCTGGAGACTGGGGAGGCGTCTCCTGTTTTAGGTATCAACATAGCTCGCAATGAGCGGTCGATACATTGTACAGGGTTCCCCGTGAGAATGAAACAAGCTCTTTTAAGAGAACTTGAGTGGTTAGGAAGTTTAGTGTAGTGCATCACTGGGTCCATGACGTCTTGTCTTCAATACTAGCGTTACCTTAGTAACCACTAGTAGATTATGAATTGAACCCGGTTTCTGCCCTAAGGTTGAATATATGGAGGGCTATTTCTTTTCACCCTTTCTCATTTCATTTCTTTTTCATTCTTCAACCCCTTCAGTGCTTACCGAGACTTCACCACTAGAGCCTTGTTGGGTTTGTTCCAGTCCTAGCTCTATCTCAGTCCGCACTCTTCCCTTTCTCACTTTTCTCCTTTTTTCCTAATCATTCCTAAGGACTTCTAATCTTTCTAGAGGATTGTCCCTGGGAAGATCCTTCCGGTTCTGGTGGATCATGGGAACTTATACCTAACCTTAACCATCCTTATAACTCCATGCATAAAGATAAATGGTCGGTCTTAGGTATTACTTCCACAAACGCCTTTGCTCCCCCTCAATATGTGCATCGATATACGAAAGAGTTTAGCACATATGTGGGAGCCTATTATTGAGTCCAAAAGATCATGTTTGATATCAGATTTCATATTTAAATCACATTCTCTCCCCCGATCAAAAATTTCAAATCTTTTGAGATTTTGGATCTCAATTGATTTAAATAATTTAGAAAACGTTTAGGAGAGAAATGCGCTTAATTTTTAATGTTTTCTGATAAAAGGAACTTTTTCTTGCTCCCCCTCAAACTGTGAGGGAGGTTGTTATGTGTCAGATTTGAAGAGTTTGCAAAAGATTCGAAGTTTTAACAAAAACTCTTTGAAAATTGACTCATTCTGTCACATAACCATCACAAATCGTATTGTTGTTTTTGTATAAAGTGGGGATTTTTGAAGATACATAAAATTTTGAAAATCATTCTCCCCCTCAATCAATGACGGATGTTTAAAACATAAATATGTTATGTCATTGGTTGAGTGAAAATTTTTAACAAAGATTTAGATTCAATTTGATTTTCAATTAAAATCTCATGGTACCACCAAGTTTTGTACAAATACTTTTCGGAAAAATCATAGAAGGGAAAGTATTTGGAGATAAAAAGAAGACTTCTCTTCTTTATCAAGAAATAATGCACTGAAACGTACATTAGATCGAGGAAACATGGATATAAAGTAATCCATGCCCAGGTGAACTTCACCCGATAAAAGGAACAACCGTATTTTTGGTGACGTATTTTCCCCATTTTGAAAAACGGGTTGCTATCTGAAGTAATAGCAAGCCATGATTTTGAAGCCCGGGTTGTAGTCTGAAATGACTACAAGCCATAGTTAAGAATGTTTTGAGATACGACATGTTTTTGAAAAGAACTTTATTTGAAACCGAAAAACTCTTGCTCAAGCATATGTATGATTCCGTGTCATTATTGAATGACATTTCTAGAAACATACATAATATTGATTATACAAGAGACATGTCGTGAGAATATTATTTTTGAATTTTTGCAGTTTTTCAGATTTTTATGGGATTTTTGTAATTTTATATTTTTCTATTTTCTTTTTGTGTTAATATTATATACAAAGGATATGTGAAGCAACCCCTTTACTCCTCTTGATCTTCCTAAAGACAAATGAGATCCTCAGGCGTGAGACTCTTCATACCAAGGCGTGGGAGAATGAAGTGAAATCGGTCCCTAGAAAGTGCTTTGGTGAAGATATCAGCTAGCTGGAACTCAGTCCTCACGAAGTAAAGTTCCACAATTCCTTTCTCAACTTGCTCCCTAATGAAGTGATGTCGAATGTCAATGTGCTTAGTCCTTGAATGTTGGACATTGTTGCAGCAGAGTGTAATTGCACTTTTGTTGTCACAGTACATGGGAATCTTGTTGCATATGAAGCCATAGTCTGAAAGTTGAGATCGCATCCATAAGATCTGAGCACAGCACGATGACATGGCAATGTATTCAGCTTCAGTGGAGGAGATAGATGTACTCATTTGTTTCTTTGACGACCAACTAACTAGTTTATTCCCCAAAAACTGTACACCCCCAGATGTACTGCGACGAGTGTCTTGACATCCCGCATGATCAGCATCAGAATATGCTGTGAGAGCCATAGAAGTTTCCTTAGGGTACCAAAGGCCCATGTGGATTGTTCCTTTAAGGTATCGAAAGACTCTCTTGACAGCTTCCAGATGTTTCTTGGTGGGTTTGGATTGATACCGAGCACATATGCAAACTGCAAATAGAAGGTCTGGTCTGCTAGAGGTAAGATACATTAAGGAGCCAATCATGCTTCGATACATGGTTTGTTCGACCGGAATTCCCACATCATCTTCATCTAGTTTCAATCTTTCAATCATAGGAGTATCAACTGAATCACATGAGTCGAATCCAAATTTCTTCAAAATTTCATTGGCGTATTTGGATTGATTGATGAAGATGCCATTGGGATTTTGAGAAATTTGCAATCCTAGAAAGAAGGACATTTGACCCATCATAGACATTTGGAATTCGAAACTCATCTCTTGGGAGAAACGATCACATTCTGTGGGATCAGAGGAGGCAAAGATGATGTCATCAACATAGATTCGTACATGAAGAAGGTTTTTGCCCGTTTTTCTGGTAAAGAGTGTAGGATCAACAACGCCTTTGGAAAATTTGTTAGCCAGAAGAAATTTAGACAAGGTGTCGTACCATGCCCTAGGTGCTTGCTTAAGCCCATAGAGAGCCTTCTTTAACTGATACACATGATTAGGGCGTTCTGGATCCACAAAACCTTCGGGTTGAGATACATACACCACCTCTTTTAGATCGCCATTTAAGAATGCAGTCTTGACATCCATTTGATAAACCACCATGTTTTGACTTGCAGCATTTGCGAGAAATATTCTTATGGCTTCAATTCTAGCAACAGGTGCGAAGGATTCTTCAAAGTCTATACCTTCTTCTTGTCAATATCCTTTTGCCACAAGCCTAGCTTTGTTTTTCAATACATCTCCATGCTCATCAAGTTTAACCTTGAATATCCATTTGAGAGCAATGATCATAGCACAATCGGGAGGTGGTACTAATTCCCACACATCCAATCGGTCAAACTCATGAATCTCGTCTACCATTGCAGTGAACCATGAGTGTTTAGACATTGCATCCTTGATGTTTTTTGGTTCAGCTTTAGAGAGGATAGAATTGAAGAAGCACCACAATGCATCGGTTGCAAGTTGCTTGCGGGTAGATACTGGACGCGAAGGGTTTCCAATAATGTTGTCTATAGGATGATCATTGGTCCATTTTCTAAGGTATTCATGGGGTTGAGAATAGGGAACTGAGGTAGCCGTGTAAGATTCGTCGGAGGATGTTACATCATTTGACGATTCAGGGGCAAAGATGTTAACAAATGTCTCATTGTCAGGTGGAGCAAAAGGATTTACTTCAGATGTATTATCTACAGTTGTCGCTCGCTGTACAGGTGAAGGTTGGACATTATAAGTGGTAACCGATTGACTGATGGTGGGGGCTTCAGGATCCCATGACAACGAAGTGGATGGACCGTTATTATCAACTTGAATATTCACCACCGCAGCTGGTGGTTGAACCACTATAGCTTCAGGAGCATTCATCTGTTGAGGTTCAAAGTATTCATCAAACATTGGGACAAACAGTTTCTTCCAATCTTCACTTGTAGGAGGTACAAAAGGAGCAGCAGGAGTGGGATTCTGTACAAGCCTGGAACTAATTGGTCCAGGAGACAAAAGATTAGGTACGGGTCCAGAACTTGATTGTCCAGGAACTGGTTGCTCAGTCAGCTCATCGAAAGTAACGTGGATCATTTCCATTATGTCTCTGGTACGTTTGTTGTAGATTCGGTACCCCTTTCGCTCTAGAGCATAGCCAACGAAGAAACCAATGTCGGCCTTGGCCTTGAGTTTTCCAAGGTCTTCACTGTCATTAGTTGGATAGCAAAGTGCACCAAAAACTCAAAGAAACGAAAGATCGGGTTTTCTGCCATGAACCAGTTCATAGGGAGTCTTGCAGTGGAGAGGATATATCAAGGATCGGTTCTGTGTGTAACATGCGGTGGCAATTGCCTCAGCCCAAAGAAACATAGGAGCTTTGGAGAAGATGAGCATAGTCCTTGCAGCTTCAACTAAGGTGCGATTACGTCTTTCAACAACTCCATTTTGTTGAGGAGTACGTGGAATGCTCTTTTGATGACTGATGCCGACACCTTCATAAAATTGAGTAAGTTGGTTGTTCACAAACTCCGTTCCATTATCAGTACGAATGAATCTAACTGTTTTGTTGAGGTGAACTTGCAACATCTTGATGAGTTTGATGATGGTTTCCGGAGCTTCATCTTTTGATCGTAGAAACTTTACCCACGTGAATCGAGAGTAATCATCAACAATAACCAGCACATATTTCTTTCCATTGATACTTTGAATCCTCATTGGTCCACAAAGATCCATGTGAAGAGTATGAAGAACTTCCATGATTGAATTGACAGTCTTGGGTTTATGGGTGTGCTTTTTGCTCTTGCCCATTTGACAGGCGGAACACAAATGGTCTTTTTCATACTTAAGTCTGGGCAAGCCTCGAACAAGATCCTTACGTGTAAGTTCATTGATGGTACCGAAGTTCAAATGGTTTAAGCGACGATGCCACAACCATGATTTGTTCTTGGAGGCTTTAGAGAGCAGGCAAATTGGAGAGGACCGTAGCATGTCTTTCGATGGAGATGGTATAAAGATTAGTGCCCCGACTCCCCTTGAGAAGATCAACACCATCTAATTCTCAAACAAAACAGGTGTGCTTTCTGAAAGCAACTTCGAGATCTGAATCACAGAATTGACCAACAGAAAATAGATTGTGCCCAAGTCCTTCCACGTAGTAAACTTTGGATATCACACTGTCTCCAAAGACGTAAACACCATAACCCATTATAGATCCAAAATGGTCATTCCCAAATCTAACCGTACCAATAAACTTTTCCACGAAATTCTTGAGCCGCGAGCGATCTCCAGTCATATGTTTTGAGCAGCCTGAGTCCAAATACCAAAGGACGATTTGTACGACCTGCATTTGAAACCAGACAATCGTGGATAACTGAAAAAGCTAGAGCCCCACAAACATTTGGGGTCCGTTTGGTTAGCACACACAAATATTGGATTATCATATGTTACAGATATCTCACTGGAATGTTCACATTTTGATGCACTAGAACTAGGAGTGGTACTAAGTGCTTCTATTGGGAACAGTCTACCAGTAGGTCTCCACTTCCTAATAGGCACAACTTTGGAGTTAGTGATCCTAGTCATTGGGCACTTTTCCCTTAGAGTGAATTTCCTTCCAGTAGGTTTCCATTGATAACCAACATTAGTGAACACTTTTCCTGTTTTATTCCATACTTGTTTTACCCGTTTAACACTTGAGACATTCATAACTAGAGATTTCATAGTGGATTTAAGAAAGGACACAACACAAGCATCATGATTACCATAAAATAAGCATTTGTTACAAGTCTTACAAATAGCACCAGAATTCGAATTAATTACATCATTGTTAACACAAATGTTTGAATCAACTCGATTCCTTTCACTATGCATAACTTTATTGTTCCTCGATGATTCTTCTACTTCCTTCATAAGTGTACTCTTAGCCGGCAAAGTCCTATCATTCTTTGTATTGCACTTAGGCTGTGACTTGCTAGCATTAGATACACCTTTTACTCCTGTAGAAGCAATGACGGGAACATTAGTCTGATTAGTTGCTACTTGTTTACCGGTGATCATGATGGTGGATTGTGACATGGTTTGGGAAAATCAAATGTAACATGTTTGTTGCCACTGTTAGGGTGCAATGCAAATGTCCTATCCGACTTGTTATCATTCTTGGGGCATGATCCTATAGCATATTCTAATAATTCCTGGGCTCTATTAGTGAGGAAGCAAGCACCAATAATAACATCATCAAGTGGTTTAGATATCCTCTCATCTTCAATGGTTTCTCTAAGTATGGCCAGACAATCCTTAAGATTTCTAAGATAGTTGTTATGAACTAACTTATTGTTCCTAAGGGGAAGAGAGACATTCACAGCATCGCACGCATATTTCTTACAAGCATGTACATTGGAAATTGCATGATCACATGAAACGACGGGCATTTTACCCTTCACCATAGTCTTTAGATTCTCAATTTCATTTAACAAAGAAGTGACTCTTTCATTGTTTTGGTCACGTGTTATTTTAATAGACTCAAACAATTCTTTGTAACGTTGTTTAGCGTTAGACATTTCAGCACGAAGCCACTCATTTTCATGTTGTAATTCATTGATAATGCCCAGTTTCTGAAAGTTTTGAGAATCTATCGACTTCTGGTAATTGGTATTGGTCACATCGCTTTTGTTCGATTTTAATTGTGCAATTTGGACCTTCAATTTCCGAATCGTGTTTGAGTGAGCTTGAATTACTTCATCCTTTTTGGCTAATTCAAAACATGTGTCAAACTCAAGAGTATCCGAAGATGTCTTGTCATTTGATATTTTTATGCTTTCTTCTAGATGTTGATATTTTAATTGTAGGTTCAGATTATCAACTTCTAGTTTTGAGAAATTCCTGACCATGTTATCATGGTCGTCGTTTTGAATTTTTTCAGTAAGTTTGTAATTCTCCCCCTCAAGCTCAATTACACGATTCTGGAAGACATTCAAAGTAACCGACATTTCATGAAATTGTCGAGCAGATAATGCTGAGTCGGTAACAGTATAAAATACATCTTTTGCGCAATTTGCAATCAAATTTTCATTCATGATGAGAATGTTTTTCCTGTCAATTTCACTGTATTTAAGATCAATAGCTAATTGGTTACCCTCACTTTCCACTTCATCAAAAACCTTTTTCATTTGAGTCACATCATCATTAATGGTGTTTTTAAGGCCCTCAAAATGTTCTTTGAGAAGTTTAAAAAATGGCATAACTTCAGTTAGGTAACACTGTTTTGTTTGCTCAAAACCCCTTTCCTCTTCTATAATCCCTGTAGGTGTAATTCTTATTTTACAGGTTTTCTCAAAGTCATTGAACAATTGACCTAGAACATACAACCCAATTAGAGTGTTACACTGTGTGGGAAGAGTGAATGGTACGAGGTGCCTAGGTGTGTTCAGGGGGTAAATGGTTGGGTCAGCAATTCTAAACATAGTGCGTGTGTTACCTACAACTCTTTCAGCTTGCATTTTCTCAATGTCTATGTTCCAAAACACTTTGTCAGGAAGAATTCTCTTTTGAGGAACAAAAATGGCAGAGTGATTGTCATTCGCATAGTCATAGTGAAACACAATATTCTTAGCAATGCATTTAGGATCCTTTAATCGTTCAGCAAGTTTTACCCTAGTTCTATCCTCCGCCTCATTAATGTGGTCATAGGATCGCGTATCAGGAGGGGCATGGTTAGGTTCAAGCATAGTGTTTGCATCATATAATGCAGGTTGTGCACCTAAACCAATTCTAAGGTATCTTGCTTTGGACTTGGAGGCATCCTGTTCACTAAATTCATCACTTAGTTTCCTATGGTTTTGCATCATTTGAGTAGATTGAATGGTTTGGCCCTGTGTGTACAACTTATCTTCCAATTTATTTTTCTACATTTTGAGTTTTGAGAAATCATTTAGAAGTTTAGTTTCTTTATCTTTGAATTCGAGTTTGATTGAATTCAAACCCTTTTGAAACTCTTGTTTTTGTTTGACGGTTTGATCCAATTGATTTTTTAAAGAAACTAGTTCCCTTTTCAATGTTTCTTGTTTGGAATTGTTTTCAGATATGTAAGTATGCAGTTGCCATTCCATTTTCTGCTCACGTTCATTTAGCTCAAACTTTTCACGCTGCTCATAAATAATCACTTGATCCTTAAGGGTGTTAATTCTAGTAATTAAAGAATCATCAGGGTTGTATATTGTGTGCTCATGTACCTCATGTTCACTAGAGTCAATAGACGGCATGTCACTTGGTACAACTGGCGGTCAATAGACGGCATGTCACTTATTACCCATATCAGTGACTGTTAGCATTAAAAATATTTATATAGAAGTGATGGTCATTCTCATATTGTAACTTTGTGTCGTTTGTTAAGTTTAGTAATAGTTTAGTCATTGGGCCTTGGACTTGGTAAGCTAATATGTTATGAGTTAGTTTATGTAAGCCTTGTTATTTTATCATGTATCCAAGTCCAAGCCCAAGCCCATAGAAAAGCCTTTGTATGGAACTATAAAAGGCACCTTACCTCTCATTTGTAAGGTGTGCTTGTGTGTGTATTGTGTGTGTTTTTAATAAAAGTTATCTTCATCTCTTATCTCTATTTCATACAAGTTAACGCCACACATATTATACCAAGTCACCATCTTTACTTCATCTAGTGCTTATATTTGTGTTAAAGTTGATATATCTAAGGTCCTACAAGTGGTATCAATCGCCTAACAATGATTTAGGAGTGTTTTTTATCAAGTTTTTGTTAAAAAGTTACACTTTTCATTCATTTTGTGTACTTTTTCTTCAAAAAGTTTTGATCTTTAAGTGTTTTAGTGTTAAAGTTGTTGTTTTTCTTGAAGCTTTAGTGATTCTAAGTGTTTTGGGAAAGATTTGATCAAAAGAATCAAGTGTTAAAAGTGTTTTTGGTTGAAAAAATCGGATTTTTCAAGCTTTCTGGTCTCCTTACGCGTAACTTGGGTGAATAGTACGATTTCTTAGCTATCTACAGTACTTTCTGTCCTTTCTACGCATAAAAAGTACTGTTTACGCGTAAGTTTGAGGTCAAAACCCTTTTCCTACGCGTAACTTTAGTCAAAACCCTCTTTCTACGCTTAACTTGGAAGTCTACGCCTAATTCCTACGCCTAAGTCCTACACTGAAGTCAAATCCTACGCAGAAGTCGCCTTTTCTACGCAGAAGTTCATATCTTACGCATAAGAGTTAATCTTACGCGTAAGTTGCTGGAATCTACGCATAAGTTTCATCAAAGGTTTTCTCTTCGTGCTACGGTGACTCAGTACTTCCCTCACTTGGATAAGTTTGTGGAATACTTCGACACGGGATATCTTTCAAGCTTGGATAAGTTTGAGAGATCAATTTGGTTGAAAAAAACCTTACGCGTAACATTCTACGCATAAACTCTAAGTTTACGCGTAAAATCAAAGTCTACGCATAAACAATATTGTTTACGCATAAATTTAGATCTTACACATAACTTAAAGGTTACGCATAACATCTTACGCGTAAGATTATTCAAGGTTTACGCGTAAAATCAAGCTTTACGCGTAAGTTTTTGACTTTTTGACAACCAAACTTCAAACGGCCATAACTTTTGAACCGTAACTCCGTTTTCGACGAATCAGCTGTCAAAACGACCGCGAGACCGAGAAGAAGGACACGTTGAATAATCTAAAGATCATTCAAGCCAAGCTTCGAGGCCCAAATCCACTCCGAACGGAAGTTACTGAGGTTTTAAGGTTCCAGATCAAATTTTTCACCATAAAAACTTGCATCAACTTACACTAAACACAACTCCTACTTCGTTGGAACGATCCAAGAATCAACTTTATCAATCTACACTTCATCAATGGCAACTCAGCAAGACATTCATGCTGCCGGTGCAGAAAACCGACCTCCTATGCTTGAAAAAGGTGGATATCTCCCATGGACAAGCCGCATGCTTCGTTACATCAAAACAAAGCCTGATGGTAAATTAATGATCAACTCCATTACAAATGGTCCATTCAAGCCAAGACAAGTTCAAATTGAAGGTAATCCAAATACAACACCTCCTACTCAACCATTCGTGCGTGAACAAACAGAAGCAGATTACACAGAGGAAGACAAGAAGCAGATCGCCGCTGATGATATGGCAATGCATTTAATCCAACTTGGATTACCACGGGAGATCTTTGCTGCGGTCGACAGTTGTGAAACTGCTTATGCTATGTGGGAACGTGTTAGAAGGATTTGTCATGGAACAGAGATTGGACAACAAGACGTTGAGAACAAACTTCTTACTGAATGGGAGAACTTTACATCCACTAAAGGTGAACAGATTGAATCTTACTACACAAGGTTTTGCACTTTGATGAATGAGTTAATCAGAAACAAGTTGACACCTCGAACAATTGCAACAAACATCAAATTCATCAATAACCTTCCAGAAGAATGGGGTCGTTATGGTACAATTGTCAATCAAACAAAGGATTTACATAAGGTGAGTTATGATCAACTCTATGACTTTTTGAAGCAAAACTAAGCTGAGGCTAATGAAGTAAGGAAAGAAAGATTGGCAAAGAATCATGATCCTCTCGCATTAATTGCTACTACACCAACACCGCTACCAGTGAACACACAACAACAATCATCATCTTCCACTCACAACTACATGCAACCATCATACATTCAACAACCAACACCGATCTACCAACAACAGTTCTACCCACAGCAACAACAACATATTATTCCACAACAGCAATACCAACAATTCCAAGAACCAGAATTCACTGAAAATGATGAAGCTACTGCAGCATTGACCCAAGCGTTTGCTTTTCTGTCAAAGGCATTCCAAGGACGCTATTCTACACCAACAAACAACAACCAAAGGATTTCATCGAACACTCGCAATAAGCAGATTGCTCAGCCGAGTTTCAATATGGGCAATGGAGGCCAAATGGTTGGAGTTTATGGGAATCAGCAAGGATATGCTACTGGAATTAACATGGGGAATCAGAATATGCTGAATGCAGGGAATCAGAATGCAGCAAATCAGTATGGTCAGTATGCAGGGAATCAGTTGGGTTAGTTTGTTGGAAATCAAAGGGGTCAGAATATTGGTAATCAGGCAATGGGTAATCAGAATAGAAATGTTGCAGCTCTAGTGTAACACCCCCAAAATACCGCAGCGGAAGACTGTGTCACAGGGGTGCTACTTCATAATACAAAGTACAAGGTATAGAAAACGAACTCTAAATGAGACGTTTTGAAAAGTTACCATTCGATTAATGAATTCAAAGTTACAAACATGAGATTCCAAAGTATGATACATAAATGTATACAAAATGTTGAATGGTAAATGATAAAAGCGTAAGTCTTCAGAATATGCAGCTTGACTCTAAGTTCCATGCACTAGCTATCGCCTTACTAACCTGAGATAAACATGCTAAAGTGTCAACACAATGGTTGGTGAGTTCATAGAGTTTGTCTTAAAACAGTTGAAAAGCCTTAAAGAATGATCACACAGCAAAGGCATTGAGAATCCACTCAGTTACAAGTCCCGCCATAAGAGACTTGTAACCTGTGTGTTCACAACCCACTGCTAACATATAGTATAATAAAGACATGTATAAGTTCATCAAGACAATTAAGCAATTAGTAGTGAGTCTCTACTTCATCTCCGAAGACCTCACTTTTATGATGTATCCAACATTCGCAAATGTTAGGATGTATCAAAGACAACTGGGAGCCAATTCCCTAAAGACAACTGGGAGCCACTTCCCAAAGACAACTGGGAGTCAATTCCCAAAGACAACTACTAGTCAATAAATAGAATAACGCAATTAAGTATAACGCAGTCATGTATGTAAGCAATCAAGTATAACACAGTCAAGTATAGACGTTTTAAGTATTTGTACAAGTAAGCAAGTAGTTGAGCATGTATCCCCCCCAAAGAGTTAAGACAAGTACGAAAAGAGTAGGGGCTATGACTCACCTTAAGTCTATGTAATGAGAAATGAAAGTCGAATCGCGAAAGTCTCTAAGAGCAGCCTATAATAGAACGTTGCGACTTAGGTTTGGAGTAACGTCTAAGAATACGAAAAATTGCCTATATATGTCTTGCATAATGTTCATGATGTAGTACTTAGTATATAGCGTAAGTCTTTGAATATAAATGGTCTATGAAACATGTATAGGTTGTAAATCTCTTACTACCGTTCGGGCCGACATAATTCAGAAGTCATGGAGTAAACGTTCGAGGAGCCAGGACACTTTAACTCGTAAATCCACAACTCATCTCGACGGCTTACTCAATGAACTCCTCACATGAGGCTCCCTACTATTGTAGTATTTGATAACATATATATAAGCTTTTTGATCTTTAATAGTTATATGGTCTTTAGCCGTGGCTTTGCCGTGACCTTGGTCATTGTTAGCATGGTCTTAAGACTCAACCTTGGCTTTAGCCATGGTTGTGGTCTTGGCTTTAGGTCATTAGACCTCTTGGTCTTAGTAAAACATAACTATTATATTGTAACTTTGGTCTAAAATGGGCTGTTAAGAATTTGAAGAAATTTATCACTCAGAAAGCGTTTTTAGGGTTCGAGCTTCTTTGTTCCTGAACGAAAACGTCGTTCCGGACAACTTTCGTGTTTTAACTTTTTGATGAATCGGACCAGAAGTGGGACTTTCAAAATCATAATTTGATCAGAATGCTATTTAGGCAGATTTGCCGTTTTGGTTTCGCTAACTTCAAATGGTCATAACTTTTGACTCGTATACTCGTTTTGGGTGATTCAAATTGCTATGTTTTCCTTGTTAAGTCCTCTTTAACAGTAAGTAAGTGTCAAATATCAAAGTTATACTATTGTGGTCGTGGTTTTCCATAAAAATCACTAGTTTGCTTGTTTACTTGTCATAAGTTAACATATGTATACCAATACTCGTTTTATCCATTTTTAAACATCATGAACACAATACAAAGACCATATATAGTATGAAAGAAACATAATAAGCATGAAATGATATTGAGCAAGAAAGTGTATAAGGGTTTGCTTACAACTTTTGGCTTTCTAAAGAAAGGAAGTCAAGTATAGAACTAGGACACTAAACCTAAGCTTGTAAACCCTTCACCATAACTCTTGTAACCCTTGCTAGCCTTGATATAACCCTTGTGAAAATCATTTAACTTCAGCCCTAGTAACCTTGTGTAGCTCCTAATTCAACCATGGAATCACCAAACAAACTTAAGAACTAGGTAGAGAATACTAAGACCTTGAACTTTGGTATGTAATTTGTAACTTGAAGATCAAAGATGATGAAGCTATGGAATTATGTTGGGAAGTTTTAAATGGTGATGAAAAGAATGAAGAGATGAGTTTCCTTTTATAGTGCAAGTGAGGAGGTTAGCTAGTACTTACTTGTGGTTAAAATTGGAACACATGAAGTATAATGAACTAATGGTTAAAAACTAAACACATCTATGCATACTTGGTTGTTCTTAGACCACATACTTTCCTAGGCTTATTATCAAGCCACCAAGGCCACCATATACACGTTCATGGACAAGGGGAAGGGACTAGGTGGATGAATCTTGGCCTTATATAAGTTACGTAGTGAGTTTTGGTCCCGTTAATCGCTAACCGTAAGTTGTTAAGTCACGAAACGTAAAACCGGGTATCCTAAAAATATGAAACTTATAAATATGGTTAAACATGTCAATATAGTCCATAATAAAATATAAAATGAGTTGTAGGTTCTATCGGGTGCGAAAACCCTGCTAAAAACTGGAAACACGGGTCTAAAACGCGCAATTCGCGTAAAACGCTGAACTGAAAAACGTAAAATTCCGAAACTTTTGGAATTGTCCTAAAATGAGAGAAAATCATATTTCTATTGTTTATAATGTTTTATGGACATATCGGGATGCTAGAAGGACGTTTAAACCTAAAAGTAAATCTCGGACACGGCTTTGTGATTTTTGCAGAAATGATCCGACGAGCGTCAAACTCTCGGATTATCGTTAAAATAGTTTAACTTACGAGAATATGAAATAAAAATTTCTGAGATGAATAGTGAAAAGTGAATAGTAAAAAGTGAATAGTAAAAGTGAATAGTGAAATTTTCGGGAATAAAAGTTAACCTGAAATTACGAATTGTTACAGTCTCTACCCCTTAAGGAGAACTTCGCCCCGAAGTTCTGTTGATGTTAACTACTTACGGTGTGTCTAAGAGAATTCGGGATCTCTAATATAGTTGTGTTCACTCTGATTCGTCTAAGGTTCTGGTTAAGGAGTTGTATCGGCTACAATTAAGCCCACTTATTTATAACACATTACTTACATAAAGAAGCGTCCAAATTTATGTAAGTAAGGTCTCATAAACTTATGGTTCGGTGATTTACAATTTCTTTATTTAACTGAAGAGGCGTCCCAATCCATTTAAATAAGGAGATTCTAAAACATCCTACATAAGAATTTCCGACACAAAATCCGCCTTCTGAGGCCGATAGTAAGATAATCAAGTCATCAAATCCTTAAAGCTAAGCAATAATATTATTTAACTCAAATCTTGTGTCTAATCAAACAAGAACTGTCACAAGATCAAGTTAACTAATTAGTTATTACTGAGCTCCATGTTTTTAATGACTCGACGAATCTCTGGGGCTCCTTATAATACTAAAGTCACATCATCTAATAGCATGGAACTAAGCAAACCTCTAACCAAAAAGCATATGTGTATGTATTGTGTGTAAGGCAAATAAAGAGGAAGGTCCCAACGTATATAGCAGTTATAGTCTAGGCACTAAATGCAACCTAGTTCTCTATAACCAAGGCTCTGGTACCAATCTGTAACACCCCCAAAATACCGCAGCGGAAGACTGTGTCACAGGGGTGCTACTTCATAATACAAAGTACAAGGTATAGAAAACGAACTCTAAATGAGACGTTTTGAAAAGTTACCATTCGATTAATGAATTCAAAGTTACAAACATGAGATTCCAAAGTATGATACATAAATGTATACAAAATGTTGAATGGTAAATGATAAAAGCGTAAGTCTTCAGAATATGCAGCTTGACTCTAAGTTCCATGCACTAGCTATCGCCTTACTAACCTGAGATAAACATGCTAAAGTGTCAACACAATGGTTGGTGAGTTCATAGAGTTTGTCTTAAAACAGTTGAAAAGCCTTAAAGAATGATCACACAGCAAAGGCATTGAGAATCCACTCAGTTACAAGTCCCGCCATAAGAGACTTGTAACCTGTGTGTTCACAACCCACTGCTAACATATAGTATAATAAAGACATGTATAAGTTCATCAAGACAATTAAGCAATTAGTAGTGAGTCTCTACTTCATCTCCGAAGACCTCACTTTTATGATGTATCCAACATTCGCAAATGTTAGGATGTATCAAAGACAACTGGGAGCCAATTCCCTAAAGACAACTGGGAGCCACTTCCCAAAGATAAAAGACAGTCATGTATGTATTAGATCAAGTATAATGCCATCAAGTATAAGACAATCAAGTATGTAAGCAATCAAGTATAACACAGTCAAGTATAGACGTTTTAAGTATTTGTACAAGTAAGCAAGTAGTTGAGCATGTATCCCCCCCAAAGAGTTAAGACAAGTACGAAAAGAGTAGGGGCTATGACTCACCTTAAGTCTATGTAATGAGAAATGAAAGTCGAATCGCGAAAGTCTCTAAGAGCAGCCTATAATAGAACGTTGCGACTTAGGTTTGGAGTAACGTCTAAGAATACGAAAAATTGCCTATATATGTCTTGCATAATGTTCATGATGTAGTACTTAGTATATAGCGTAAGTCTTTGAATATAAATGGTCTATGAAACATGTATAGGTTGTAAATCTCTTACTACCGTTCGGGCCGACATAATTCAGAAGTCATGGAGTAAACGTTCGAGGAGCCAGGACACTTTAACTCGTAAATCCACAACTCATCTCGACGGCTTACTCAATGAACTCCTCACATGAGGCTCCCTACTATTGTAGTATTTGATAACATATATATAAGCTTTTTGATCTTTAATAGTTATATGGTCTTTAGCCGTGGCTTTGCCGTGACCTTGGTCATTGTTAGCATGGTCTTAAGACTCAACCTTGGCTTTAGCCATGGTTGTGGTCTTGGCTTTAGGTCATTAGACCTCTTGGTCTTAGTAAAACATAACTATTATATTGTAACTTTGGTCTAAAATGGGCTGTTAAGAATTTGAAGAAATTTATCACTCAGAAAGCGTTTTTAGGGTTCGAGCTTCTTTGTTCCTGAACGAAAACGTCGTTCCGGACAACTTTCGTGTTTTAACTTTTTGATGAATCGGACCAGAAGTGGGACTTTCAAAATCATAATTTGATCAGAATGCTATTTAGGCAGATTTGCCGTTTTGGTTTCGCTAACTTCAAATGGTCATAACTTTTGACTCGTATACTCGTTTTGGGTGATTCAAATTGCTATGTTTTCCTTGTTAAGTCCTCTTTAACAGTAAGTAAGTATCAAATATCAAAGTTATACTATTGTGGTCGTGGTTTTCCATAAAAATCACTAGTTTGCTTGTTTACTTGTCATAAGTTAACATATGTATACCAATACTCGTTTTATCCATTTTTAAACATCATGAACACAATACAAAGACCATATATAGTATGAAAGAAACATAATAAGCATGAAATGATATTGAGCAAGAAAGTGTATAAGGGTTTGCTTACAACTTTTGGCTTTCTAAAGAAAGGAAGTCAAGTATAGAACTAGGACACTAAACCTAAGCTTGTAAACCCTTCACCATAACTCTTGTAACCCTTGCTAGCCTTGATATAACCCTTGTGAAAATCATTTAACTTCAGCCCTAGTAACCTTGTGTAGCTCCTAATTCAACCATGGAATCACCAAACAAACTTAAGAACTAGGTAGAGAATACTAAGACCTTGAACTTTGGTATGTAATTTGTAACTTGAAGATCAAAGATGATGAAGCTATGGAATTATGTTGGGAAGTTTTAAATGGTGATGAAAAGAATGAAGAGATGAGTTTCCTTTTATAGTGCAAGTGAGGAGGTTAGCTAGTACTTACTTGTGGTTAAAATTGGAACACATGAAGTATAATGAACTAATGGTTAAAAACTAAACACATCTATGCATACTTGGTTGTTCTTAGACCACATACTTTCCTAGGCTTATTATCAAGCCACCAAGGCCACCATATACACGTTCATGGACAAGGGGAAGGGACTAGGTGGATGAATCTTGGCCTTATATAAGTTACGTAGTGAGTTTTGGTCCCGTTAATCGCTAACCGTAAGTTGTTAAGTCACGAAACGTAAAACCGGGTATCCTAAAAATATGAAACTTATAAATATGGTTAAACATGTCAATATAGTCCATAATAAAATATAAAATGAGTTGTAGGTTCTATCGGGTGCGAAAACCCTGCTAAAAACTGGAAACACGGGTCTAAAACGCGCAATTCGCGTAAAACGCTGAACTGAAAAACGTAAAATTCCGAAACTTTTGGAATTGTCCTAAAATGAGAGAAAATCATATTTCTATTGTTTATAATGTTTTATGGACATATCGGGATGCTAGAAGGACGTTTAAACCTAAAAGTAAATCTCGGACACGGCTTTGTGATTTTTGCAGAAATGATCCGACGAGCGTCAAACTCTCGGATTATCGTTAAAATAGTTTAACTTACGAGAATATGAAATAAAAATTTCTGAGATGAATAGTGAAAAGTGAATAGTAAAAAGTGAATAGTAAAAGTGAATAGTGAAATTTTCGGGAATAAAAGTTAACCTGAAATTACGAATTGTTACATCTAGTAGTTGGGAATTTGGGAAATGTGAATCAGGGTAATCCTGTAAAGTGTTTCAACTGTCAGGGTGTAGGTCATATGGCAAGGAACTGTCCTACTAAGCCGAACAAGAAAGATCTAGCGTACTTGCAGAAAGCAGTGATGTTGGCACAAAAGGCAGAGGCAGGATTTCAGTTGAATGCCGAGGAGAATGATTTTATGGCTCTTATGGATGACATGGAAGATAGAGAGGATATCGATGCGAACTGCATATTCATGGCGAATCTTCAGGAAGCTAAGTATGACACGGATTCTGATACACTTCCTGTTTATGACACCAATGCACCATCTGAGGTATCCAACTTCAACACATGTCACAATAATGATATATTTGATATGTCTCCTCATGAGGAACAGCATTCTGAGAAGCTAGCACCCACTTATGATACATACCTGGACACACCAAGTAGTAGCAATACTCCTTCAGCAACTCCAGATGTGAATCATAATGGAGGCTTCGTTTCACAGCATGCTGAGAATGATGAGGAAACACGTGCTTTGTTTGAATCATTATTGAATAATTGTCGTATTGAAATTGAGAATGTGAAAAAGGTCAATCGCGATGTTAAGGCCGCGAATGTTAAATTGACCGCTGAGCTTGAGAGTTACAAAGAAAACGTTAAAGCTTTTGAATTTCATAACAAAAGATTGTCTGAATTAGAAACTGGTTATCAAAATTCCGTTTCAAGGGAAAAACAATTGCAACTCAAGTTTGATACACTTGATGTTAATTCTTTCAAGAAGATAAAAGCTTTAAACGCGGAAATTTCTGATTTGCAAAACCAACTTTCTAAACAAAAATCAGCTTATACCAATCTTGAAAAAAAAAGGGACGAGTTAAAAAAGGACTTTGCAAAGAAAGAAGACAAACTTTTGGCCAAAATCGTAGAGTCAGAACACATGATTGCTCATTTAGAAGAATTGGTGGTTAAGTCGGGTCAGTCAAGTCAAACAATGAAAATGATTTCAAATCAAACTAATCCGGTTTACCATACGAAACATAAAGTGGCTCTTGGTAACAACACCCCCAGTAATCTCAAGAAAGCTCAGCAAGAACAGAATGTTTTGTATAATGGTAATATGATTTACACCAAACATGATCCTCCCGTCGTTCGGGATTCTGTGCAAACGATTGAACATGTCGAAGAGAGCATTACTAAAATGAAACAAAAGGATTTGAAACCCATTGATTACAACAAATTGAACAAACTTTCGGGAATTACTTTTGTTCCACAAAAAGAACCATCGGTGTTTTCCATAAAACGACCATTCTCAAAAATGTTTTCTAAGAAAGTAATTGTTTCCAAATCTCTTTCAAAAATGGAACAAATTTCTTCTAACAACACTTTTAATACAAGTGAGGCTAGAGAAATTTTGGATGACGTTAAAAAGAGAATTCAAGAACTTCAAAATATTGTTGCTTCTAAAACTACAATCGATATTAACAACTGGCATTCCAGTTTTCATATTGAGCATAAAAAAGTTTTTGAAAACGAAATTACTATCCCACTGAATAACATCAGTGCGAGGGTAATTCATTTTGAACGTGCTTTCTTAAAAGAAACGGCCGACTTTGTCAAGGACCACAAATCCCTGGTAAACGAAACTAACGAAACTCGTGAAAACATGAATGTTTTGGAAAACCTAAATGATTCTCTCTTCGAAGCTGTTATGACCACTGACATTATGTCCATCATTTTACAAACATATTCTGTTCAAGACGATGAAAGACTGAGAGCTGAGACCTCCGAAATTGTTTCAAAATATGAAAATGCTCTTATAAAGCTTGAAAAAGAAAATGTGTCATATTTTAAACAACTTGATCGAAAAAAGGAAGAATGCAAGTATGACAAATTGTCGTATGAGCGTGCCTTAAAGAACATGAAAGAGCAAAATGATCTTTTGAGGGCTCAGCTTGAAAGTCAAAAAGGAAAGGGTGAGGAAACTAAGTTTGCAAAACCATTGACTTCGGAGAAACCAAATGTTTCAAACACGGTTCAAAAACCAAAAATGTCAATTTCACGGTTTGCTCCAAAAGTCGATGAGAAAAAGGATTTGACAAAACCAGTCACTCCAACACCCTTGCCCATGAAAAGTGATAATGAAAAAATTGTTGATAAAGGAAAAGCGGTTGTCGAAACACCAAAAGTGATAGCACCTGGCCTTTTTAGGATTAGTCCCACTAATGCGTCTGCCTCCACTTCTAAGACAAATGCGTGCAAAAAGGATAATTCTAAAGAGTCTAATGATCCTAAAAAGGACAACAATATAAATCCTAACGCGTGTGCCTTACCTTCTACAGGATTAGAAAGCACCTCTAGGAGCAGCAGACTAAAGCCTAGGAGCAATACAAGGAACAATAGAGTCTCGCCTATTTCTAAGAGTAGTTGCAAGAATAAAGCTGAAGAAGTAGAAGAACACCCTAGGAATTTATCGCTTTGTAATAAGAGACATGTTTCATCTGAATGTAATGTCACAAGTACTGTTTCTAATGCATGTAATGACTCTGTTTGTTTAATATGCAAGAAATGTTTAATTAATGATGTTCATGATGAATGTGTTTCTAAGAAGGTGAATGTTATGCCTAAACAGAAGTATGTTCCAAAGGGAACTAGTGCCAGATCAAGATCTATAGAAAGATTAGTTGCACGCTTTAGGTCTACCACTAGTAGTCGAATGCCTAGGAACTACCTTAAGCTTTGTATGTGGATACCAACGGGTAGAGAGTTCACTCTTAAGGACGGCAAATTAGAAATAACTCAAGCTAAACAAGTAGCAACTGTCCATGAGTGTGATTCTGCTTTTACTCCTAACCCCATGGAACCCAATTCAACACGGTTTCCAAATACAAACTCTTCTGTTCTTGGCAGGTTATCGAAATATGTCTTTGGATCGTCGACTCGGGTTGCTCCAAGCACATGACCGGGAACTTAAAGCTGCTGATCAATTTCATATGGAAATTCATGGGAACTGTACGCTTTGGAAATGATCATGTAGCAGCTATCCTGGGTTTTGGAGATCTTCAGTTTGGGAATTTTTTGATCACTCGAGTTTACTATGTCGAAGGGTTGGGACACAACTTGTTTTCAGTTGGGCAGTTTTGTGATGCAGATTTAGAAGTTGCATTCAGGAGAAACACGGTTTTTACTAGAAATTTGGTTGGTGGTGATCTCTTAACTGGTAATCGTGGTACAAACTTGTATGCCATCGACATCAACCAAATGGCTTCTACATCACCAATTTGTCTTATGACAAGGGCAACCGAAACTAAGTCCTGGCTGTGGCATAGACGTTTATCCCATCTCAATTTCGACACCATCAACAAGTTAGCCAAAGACAACATCGTCACCGGACTTCCTAAGTTCAAATACACCAAGGAACACCTATGTCCATCATGCGAACAAGGAAAAAGTAAAAGAGCATCATATAAACCCAAAACCGTACCTAGTTCGGAAGCAAGGTTACATATGTTGCACATGGACTTATGTGGCCCAATGAGAGTTGAAATCATTAATGGGAAGAAGTATATTCTTGTTATTGTTGATGATTATTCAAGATATACTTGGGTAAAGTTTTTGAGATCAAAAGACGAAGCACCAGGCATCATCATCACCTTTCTGAAGCGTATTCAAGTTCTACTTCAAGCTCCAGTAAGGATTATAAGAACAGATAATGGCACAGAATTCACAAATCAGGAGTTAAGAACTTACCTCGAAGATGTTGGAATTACACATCAAACATCAGTTGTTAGAACTCCACAGCAGAATGGGGTAGTTGAAAGAAGAAACCGAACTCTTGTGGAAGCTGCTCGCACAATGCTGATTTTTTCTAGTGCACCACTATTCTTATGGGCTGATGCTGTAGCCACTGCTTGTTTTACTCAAAACCGATCCCTAGTCCATCCGAGATTCAATAAAACCCCATATGAGCTAGTGAACAACCGTAAACCTGACATCTCTTACCTTCACGTGTTTGGCGCTTTGTGCTATCCGACGAATGACAGAGAAGATCTAGGGAAGTTAAAAGCTAAGGGTGATATTGGAATCTTCATTGGATATTCAGAAAACTCGAGGGCATTCAGGGTGTATAATAGAAGAACGAAAAAGATAATGGAGACGATGAATGTGAAGTTTGACGAGATTTCACAAATGGCTTCTGAGAGATACGCTCTAGAACCCGCGCTTAATCCGAAGGCTTCTAATCAAAACGGATTAGGACCCGCACCAAACCTGCAGACTTCTGGACACATCAGTTCAGGACTCGTACCTCAAGGAGCTCAGTCAACAAACACGGATAAACCTTCAGAACAAGAACTGGAAAATTTCTTCGAGTTAATGTTTGATGAATATTATGGTGGAACTTCGACAAATGCATCTCCACAACATTCCGCTGCACCCGCTCAAAACCATCAACCACCACCACCACAAGATGCATCCACAACAATCGAAGCTGAAGCACCAACTACATCAACATCATCTACATCTACTCAAGCACCTCCAGTACTTGAAACTGTTCTACCAAGCGTTGATGAGCAAAACCAAAACACAAATTTTCAAGAAGAACCAACAAATAATTCAAACGATGTTACGTTAGAAGAAGGAGAAGAAGTATTTGAAAACCCGTTTGCAACAGACTCTGCTAAATCTTCTTCAAGGTTATAAGAACCATCTAACACACATTCGTTACACCCAAGGTACCCTTCTACGTTTCAATGGACAAAAGACCATCCAATAGAACATGTTATTGGTGAACCTTCAAAGCCAGTTCAGACAAGGAGACAACTTGCCACCGATCTCGAATTGTGCATCTACGTGTGTTCAATCAGCCTCAAAGAACCAAAGAACATTCGGGAAGCAATGGCAGAAAACCCTTGGATTGAAGCGATGCAGGAGGAATTTCTTCAATACCTGTTACATGACAATTGGGAACTTGTTGAACGACCACTTGATAAACGAGTTCTTGATCTCAAGTGGTTGTGGAAGAACAAACTGGATGAGGAAATGACTGTTATTCGCAACAAAGCTCGTCTCGTGGCTAAAGGTTATCCACAAGAAGAAGGGATAGATTTCGAGGAATCATTCGCGCCTGTAGCTAGACTTGAAGCAGTCCGGATTTTCTTAGCCTATGCAGCTCACAAAAACATCACAGTCTATCAGATGGACATTAAGACTGCATTCTTGAATGGAACTCTGAAAGAAGAAGTGTATGTGAGTCAGCCAGAGGGATTCATAGACAAAGATCATCCAGACTACGTCTACAAGCTTAAGAAAGCAATTTATGGTCTAAAACAAGCTCCAAGAGCGTGGTATGACGAACTATCATCTTTCTTGCTTAAAAAAAATTTCACCAAAGGAACGGTTGATGACACCTTGTTTATCAAAAAATTCAAAGATGACATTTTGATCGTTCAAATTTACGTGGACGACATTATTTTTGGATCAACCAATCCTAACCATTCAAAACATTTTGAAAATCTCATGAAAAGCAAATTTGAAATGTCCATGATGGGGGAACTAAAATTCTTTCTTGGTTTACAAATACATCAATCCCCTCGTGGCATTTTTATCAATCAAGCTAAATATACGATAGAGATTTTGAACAAACATGGAATGGAAAATTGTGATTCTGTTGGTACACCAATGGTCACTTCACCAAAAATAGGTGCTGATTTGTTTGGGAAACCCATCGATCCGAAGAAATATCAGAGCATGATCGGTTCTCTCATGTACCTAACTGCTAGCCGACCCGATATTCAATTTGTTGTTTGTTTATTAGCACGGTTTCAGGCAAAGCCTACCGAACTTCACCTCAAAGAGGTTAAACGGATCTTTTGGTACCTACGAAGCACCATTAATATGGGACTTTGGTATCCGAAGGATTCGGGGTTTAATCTAACAGCATTTTCAGATGCAGACCATGCTGGTGATCAAGTTACAGCAAAAAGTACATCAGGTGGAGCACAATTTTTGGGTGAAAAGCTTGTAAGCTGGTCGTCAAAGAAACAGGATTGTACTGCGCTATCAACTGCCGAAGCCGAGTATGTGTCTCTATCTGCGTGTTGTGCCCAAGTTCTTTGGATGAGGACACAACTCACAGATTATGGCTTTACTTTCGACAGAATACCTATGTATTGTGACTCAAAAAGTGCCATAGCCATCTCGTGCAATCCCGTACATCACTCTAAGACGAAGCATATCAAAGTCCGCTACCATTTCATCAAAGAACACGTGGAAGAGGGTACTGTTGAATTATTTTTCGTTAAGACTGATTACCAACTCGCCGGTCTATTTACTAAAGCCCTTCCAAAAGAAAGGTTTGACTATTTAGTTCAACGAATTGGCATGCGAAGCCTAACTCCTGAGGAGCTAGAACGTCTTCTCGAATCTCCTTGAAAAATATTTTCAAAATCGCTTCGCTGTAAATATTTTTGAAAAACAAAATACAAAATTTGAAAAACCAACAAAAACAAAATACAAAAATATAAAATTTTCAAAAAATACAAAAACAATATAAAATCAAAAAAAATCCAAAAATATTCTTCTCACGACATGTCTCTCGTATAAATCAATATTCTGTACGTTTCTAGAAATGTCATTCAACAATGATACGGATATGTACAGATGCTTGAGCGGGAGTTCTATTTAAATGTTTTTCTAAAACATGTCGTCTCTCAAAATTTTCTTCACTATGGCTTTCGTATACATCAGTACGAAACCCGGACTTCAACGATGACTTCTGATTATTTTCAAATCAAGGACTCGTACTTTCAATGACGAAATCTTTTTCAAAAAGTTCGAGTCTAAAGAAACGAAAAAGATTTCAAGCATAAACTCGTTTTCAAACAGAATTCTTGAGCACTTTTTCAAGATTGTTCAAAAGATTTCTAAAAATCTCTCAAAATTAGTGCTCAAGATAACTCCCTCAAAAACCTTAAGTAATTTTAAATATGCTATCATTAAGGGGGAGTATAAACAACTAAAATGTTCCGATTTCATGCAAAATTAAATCTGTCTTTCTCTCCAAAAAGCTTTTTATTAATCAGTTGATATCAAAAATATCATGTTATGCTATTTTTGAGGGGGAGAAGACATGATTAAAATGTGATCAAAGATATTTAAAGATTGTGGTTGAATCTCAGAAGAGCTCGACTCAGATAGTACCAATGAATTGACGAAGCTTAAAATGTCAGTAATCGAAAAGACTTGTCCTGGACGGGTAATAATTTCAAGCTAGTCCAACTAGTGATGTAAGCGTGTCTCGAATAGGACTTGTCTGATAGAATGTACCGTATCGAGAGACTTTCTTTGGACTTGACCAGGACGGGTAATAACTTCAAGCTAGTTTAACTAGTGATGTAAGCGTGTCTCGAATCGGTCATGTTCGCTGAAAGTGGATCAATTCAAAAAGTGCAAACTCCTCACGCATGTGCAAATTTCTAAAAAATTCATGAGCACATGTGAAGGGGGAGTCCTTCAAAAGAAATGCAAAACTCTCAAAGTGGTAACAACAATGTGTTTTATTATCATAAACACTTTGAGAGATTTTCAAATGAATGCTTTTATGGCAATTATAGGATTCATGGAGTTATAAGGTGACTAAGGTTAGGGAAAACCGTCCTATGATCCGCCAGAGCCGGAGGGATCTACCCAAGGACAATTCCAATAGATTAGAATTAGAAGTCCTTAGGTATGATTGAAAAAAGGAGAAAATGAGAAAGGAGAAAGAAGGGGTTGAAGAATTAAAAAGAAAAGTTATGAAAAAGGGTGAAAAGAAATAGCCCTCCAAATGTTCAACCTTAGGGCAGACACCGGGTACAATTCGTATGCTACTGGTTGTTACTAAGGTGACACCGGTATTGAAG
Organism: Artemisia argyi; assembly: GCA_030686995.1. Taxonomy (NCBI): domain Eukaryota; kingdom Viridiplantae; phylum Streptophyta; class Magnoliopsida; order Asterales; family Asteraceae; genus Artemisia; species Artemisia argyi. The sequence goes on along the minus strand of CM060697.1, from coordinate 13,982,485 downwards.
ACAAAGACGTCATGGACCCAGTGACGCACTGCACTAAACCTTCTTAACCACTCAAGTTCTCTTAAAAGATCTTGTTTCATTCTCACGGGGAACCAGCATAATCTATCGACCTGTCTCTTAGAGATGGTTGATATTGAAGCAGGAGACCTCTCCCTAATCTCCGCATAGGAAACCAAATGTGCACTTATTGAGTCTAGAGCCCCGAGATTCATCAAAAGATCTCATAGGAACACATGATATTTCTACACTGGTTGTTCATCATTAAGGACGCCAGATGTAAACTTAAGAGTCCTACGCAGATCTTAGCAATCTGCCAGAACATTTATGAGAGGATTCACTTTGTGATTCTCAATGATTGAATGGAAATTCCTGCCAGGGTCAACATCAAGCAGCCCTAACAGTAGGTCACTTCGGTAATTCTTTATGGGTTACGCTTAGTGTTCATGGTGGTTTCAAACGGTCTACAGTCGTGGAGTGATCCCCAGCGACTCACCCAGTCATTGAGCTACTAAGTAGGTCTTGTAAGCTCTCTCGAGAGTATCTGACATGGGAACGGCCTTGGTAGGGGTTAGAAGGAGTCTTCACACTATGCCGTTGACGATCTCTAATTCTTATCTGTAAGTACCGGATGTTTTATTGCTAACTGTTTATATGCAGGGACACTTCATCTCCATGGCGACAGATTCCACATGCTCATACATGCATCTCGAAGTCAAAAGAAAGTTCTCGCAAAGATCAAAGCAAAGAAAGGTTCAAAGAAAGATTCTACGCAATGTGAAAGAATCTACAGAAGTAAAGTGACAAAGATCTGTGTGAAAGAACGGAAACTACATATGCATGTATCACAAAGACTGAAGATGTATGAGCATGTTGGAATGGCAAACAACCACCACAGACGCAGAAGTGACGAAAGGCAGATAATCCCACATCGCAAAGGAACAAAGAACGATGAAAAATCAGTTATCAAAGATCATAAAGCATGAAGGAACAGAGACTAAAGACTATTCTACAACGACACACAAAGTTAAAGACAAAGAACACGGAAGACCCACTCACGTGGAGCATCATTCGAATGACCACCCCTTAGGGGGAGATTGTTAGCATTAAAAATATTTATATAGAAGTGATGATCATTCTCATATTGTAACTTTGTGTCGTTTGTTAAGTTTAGTAATAGTTTAGTCATTGGGCCTTGGACTTGGTAAGCTAATATGTTATGAGTTAGTTTATGTAAGCCTTGTTATTTTATCATGTATCCAAGTCCAAGCCCAAGCCCATAGAAAAGCCTTTGTATGGAACTATAAAAGGCACCTTACCTCTCATTTGTAAGGTGTGCTTGTGTGTGTATTGTGTGTGTTTTTAATAAAAGTTCTCTTCATCTTATTACTCTATTTCTCTCATTAACGCCACACATATATTGCATCAAGTCACCATCTTTACTTCATCTAGTGCTTATATTTGTGATAAAGTTGATATATCTAAGGTCCTACAGTGACGTTTGTGTTGACAATATTTTTGAGTTGTACCGAGTCACATGCCCCCTGTACAGTTGTAGGATTATTCAGATCATGATTAGGAGATGTTGGTACCTTAGAGATAGCAGATGTGATGGATGAATCAGGATGCTGTGAAGAGGATGCAGCTGCAGACAGATTAGCCATGAAAATGGTTTGAGCAGTAGGTTCGTCATCTACGTCTGAGTCAAATGCATCACAATCTTCAACTTGAAAGATGTTCGGGTCATTAAGAGCCATATCCTGAACAAGCTGATCATCCACATCAGCATCAAAGGTGTTCCCATCATTACCAGCCAGAAAGAGCAGAGCTTCTTCATCCAACACCGTCCCATTTTCTTGTGCCTGCATCAGCAACATCTTGTCCTTGAAGTACTCAGAGTTTTGAGGACGTTTTGGAAGAGTGCAATTCCTAGCTATATGGCCCAACCCTCTGCAGTTATAGCATTTAGGCTGCTTAGTTTGTGCTTGAAGAGCATTCCCAACTCTGTACTGCCCATTATCTCTACCAGCATTTCTTTGGTTGAAGTTCTGTCTTCCCTGCACATTCTGCACCACCACACGACCATCCTCAATGACTGCCTGATTACGTGGATTAGATGAGATCCTAAGTTGGTTGTTAGTAGATGGAAGTGCAGCCCTGTACTGTTGGACCAGTAGAGAAACTTGGTTGGAGAGATTATCAATCATCATGTCAGTGTGAGAATACCCAGAATCAAGTTGTGTATTCAAAGCAGATGGTAAGGCAGTTGATGATTGACTATTAGTTGGGGGAGACCTGGAGGATGGTTGTGATGGTTGAGATTGATCATTTGAGGTTTGGTTAGGTTGTTGAACATTAGAAACAAAAGCAAGAGATTCATTTGTTGCTGACGGATTGAGCTTTTCTTGCATTAGCCGATCATAAGCAGCATGTTTCTCATGTTGTTGGAGATATGCATAGAGTTGTTCATGATTGGTATGCCTGAGACCTTTGTTGAGCTTAACAGCTGTGACAAACCTATCCCATTCTGGTGCCATGTTATTCACGAATTTGGAATTAAGCTGTATATTGGGCATTATCATCTTGATGGCTCTCATATCATTGACCAACTTGTGAAATCTGACGTAATAGTCAGTGATGCTTTTACCTGGGTTCATTTTGAAATGCTCAAATTCATCGTATAGCTGAGACTCACGATCTTCTTTAGTTAACTCAGACCCTGCAAGAAGCATTTTGACATTATCCCAGACCGCCTTGGCTTCAGTGTTGTAGTTGATAAGTTTGTAGACATCTTTGGGAAGCCCTTGAATGACGATATTCGATGCTCTGATGTTGGCATCATAACGTTTCTTTTCTTCATCAGACAGCTCATTGTAAGTGCGAGGTCTATCAGGACCAATTACGGCCGGTTGTTGATCAGTTGCTACGACCGTGTCTCCTGCAGTACCCATTTGAAAGGGTCCCTCATCGATGGATTTCAAGATGTTGACCCCATTTTCCTTACCCAGACAATAAAGACGAATCCTTTGTGCCCGTGATTCATAGTCAGTTCTGTCCAACATCGGAGGTCGGGTGTCGGACCGAGCAGCTTGAAATTCATCAGAAGATGTCGACATCACAAAATAGAAACAACCAAACCACAAAGTAGGAGATACTCGCAATGTAGTGTACTAGTCGCAGGAAAGTTTAACCGCAACTTGACCTAACCGCAGAGATAGTAAACCGCAGACAAGTAAACCACAGTAAACACTAATCGCGGGACACTAACCGCAGAAAGTACCAAACCGCAGAAAAATCCTAACCGCAGAATGATCCAGTCGCAACCTGAGTAAATCGCAAACCAAGGACACTAACCGCAGAAAGTACCAAACCGCAGAAAACTCCCAACCGCAGAATAGTTAAACGCAATTGACTAACCGCAGACAACTAATCGCAGTGACAATGGTCCAAAACTGTCACTATCCTTGCGTTTTGTTTGTATTCCCAAAATAGTAATTGCAGTCAAACTAACCACAGATTTTAGAAACTAAACACAACGAAGCAATGGAACAGTAGACTTAACCGCAAGATAGAAATTCGCCCAAAATCACCTCCAAACTTCAAATGGATTAAGGAAATGGTAACACAAACTAAACCACAATGTTCTACAAACACTAATGAACATAAAAGTACATCACTAACATGTATAACAACACTAGAGAAGATCAAACAAAGAGTTTTTACAAGAAAGTTACACCAAACTCACAAAACCACACAAAATACCATCAAATTCGATTCTACAAGGTCCTAAGATGAAACTTTGGCTCTTGATACCAATTGTAGAATACTAACTATGTTGGAAACATGATTATACTTGTGAGTTGTGTGGCGTTGGTGAAGTAAGGAGGAGAGGAAGAGAGGAACCTTGAGAGAAAAATGAAATATTAGATTGAGATTAAGTGAAGGTCCAACCCTCTCCACATGTGGAGAAGGGTATTTATACTTACAACATAAACGCCCACACCCGGGCTGTGGATCAGGCATACAGTGGGTAAAGACCCGTCCTTCTTCCACGGTGTTACTTAAACTAAAACTAATTAACTAATAAATAAACTAACTACGAGCTAACTTCATGCTATTACAATCATCAGGTGACCGATACTTTTACAGGAATATTTGTATTCCTAACAGGGGTTGAATAGTTTACCGACTTTTTGGCTAGTTATAAAAGTTTACTTTGTGAAAAACTTTGATTCGTATGTAGATGAAGTCAACCAACACCAATATGAACTCAACCTTAAGCTAACAATAATAAGCAATAGAGATAAATAAAGAGATAAAGATGAAAAGATCAAACCGAGACAAGTGATTTATAGTGGTTAGGTCACGAAGCGCTTCTTCGCCCTAGTACCCAACTCGAGAGTTATAAACACTATGTCAACAACCTCCCTTCAGGCGGAGAAAACCGTACAACGTCGCTTGCGTTATTTCTGACACTAAGCTAGATGTTGAGTACTAATCTTAGCTAGTACCAATCTACCACGATTCACTTGATCCAAACTTCTCAAACGATCTACCCGATCCTAACCTTTCACAAGATCAATACGATCCTAACACAATCTACACAATCCTTACAATTAACTCAATCTACCTTGATCCACTTGATCAACACACACACTCACTAGCTACAAGAGATCCCCAAGATCTCAACACGATCACAATGATCCACACAAGATAGCAAATACAAGATTACAACACTTGATGTATATCAAGATACAATCAAGCAAACAATAGGTAATGCAAGTGCACTACTCAATAACTCTAACACTTTGTGTCTTCTTGACACCTTGTGTTCTTCTCTTGACTAGTAGAGGAATGTAGGTGATCTTTGGTTGTCACTGTTTAAAAAAAATAAAACTAACTAATGATCTAATAAGTATATCTAGAAAAGAAGGGATGGAATGCAGAAAGTTTTGTGTGAAAAAGGATAGCCAAAAACTGGGAAGTGATGTGGTATTTATAGGAAATGAAAATCTGACCGTTACAGGAGGACGGTACCACTAAATAGCACACGGTACCACTAAATTTAGTGGTACCGTGCCAGATAAAAACACTCCCTTTTTTGTTTTTAGTGATGAAAGTTTATTTGGGGAAGTTTGGAGTTAATTAGGGGGGAAAATAGCTGTTAATCAATTTTGAAATCATTTTCCCAAATAAAACATTTATTTAAAATTCAAAAATAATATGTAGAATGTATTTTTGAAAAGAATGTTTTATCACCTCACAATTTTAGAGTTTAAAACATAAATTCACTTCTTAGATCATTTGTCAAGTAATCACTTTGCTTATTCATACCTAGAGTGATTTGCGTATAAATCGGGTATTTCGATTAAAAACTTGTTTACGTTAATTTTGACGTAAAATTCTTTCACATTTTGTTGTCATCAAAACATAGAGGTATCGAAAGATGGGAATAACGTTTTTAGACATTATTTGCATTAACAATGCGTTTAAGCAAAGGGACCTTTGACTTAGTTTGACCAATAAGGGAGTAAACCCGTTACGTGATTAGAAAAGACGTAAACACGGATTATGGTCATATGAATACTTTCACTTGATGTTACCTGAAATATATAAGTCCCCTAGGTTAAGAAATCCTTGGCTAGAGGCGTTTATCAAAATACTTGAGTTGGCATTTTGCCAAAAACGGGAGGTTGTAAATTTGGATCCCTCTAATTCTAAAACTAGTTTCGAGTGTTCCCAATGAAGCACATAACATATTCATACATGTATTTAAAGATTCACATTTGTCGGGTAAGGGGAAAATAGACTTTCAAAAACCGTGACGAACCAAGACAGAACCTGGCGCGCTGCTGGCGTGTCGGAGCGCCGGTAGCATGCCAGACCTAGACCTTGGGACGTTTGGTTTTTGGTTAACATTTGTGATTTTATGTGTTGCGAAGGTTTATTTGTCAAACATGAGGAGACCTAATCAATGTTGCCCCAACATAGCAGTTACATGACACTTTGCAGATTAGTCCCTATTAACTTGCAGCTTGATAATTGAAATCTTTAAATATTACATCTTTAATTCTTGAAGAATAAAGCGGGTACACTTTCAACTCCAACTATCACTTAATGACATTCAGACTCATGTGTTTGACAGGTTCAGCTTACACTTGCTTACACTCTTTAACGTACTCTAAATACTATGCTCAAATTTACTAGTAATGCAATCTAAACATTTGTATAGGTTAGTTACAAATTATTCGTGTATATATATACTTTCACATGTTTTTCATAATTCGTGTAACACTTCACTTTCACCAAAGTGTTACACGAATTATGAAAAACATGTGAAGTATTTAGAGTACATAATTCGTGTAACACTTTGGAGAAAGTGAAGTATTTACTAGTATTACATGTTTTGGGCTAGAATCAACGAAAAAGTGAAGAAAAATCTGGAAATCGGCATGTTACAAATTCTGTCAAATAAGGAGATCTAACGGCGTCACAAGCTACAATGTGACGCCGTCACTTGAAACTGAAGATGGATTTTTGGCTCAGAATTAACAAGCGACGCCTCAGATCAATCTGAAGACATTATAACCTGACGGGGTCAAGTGTAATTGAAGACCAAGATTTCATACAAAGTCAATAAGAGATGGCCCGGAACATTTACAAAGGGACGGCGTCAAGACATCACATGATGGCGTCAGACATCCTAAGCGACGTCGTCACAACGACAACTTGCACAAGACAAAACCCTAATTGGAGGCGAGCTGACGACGTCACAACTGTAAATCTATATATACTTTCACATGTTTTTCATAATTCGTGTAACACTTTGGAGAGGCATAACCTAGACGATTTTAGCAGCTTTTGTGAGGTTTTATAGCCCTTGAACTTCATGTTTCAATAAAGATAAGTTATCACTTTAATTATTCGATATGTCTATGTATTGTTGATTATTTGTTTATCTTTTCTTTGCTTTAACATGCTAGCTTAAGTTAATTAGTGTTTGCTTAGATTTAATGAAACCTAGTTATTGATAGTTGATTTTTCGCCTCTTGTTTAATTGATTGCCTCGCGTTAGGATAAGAAAACTGGCTAAGTTCTTATTTGTATTAGCTTGAACGTCTTATAAAACGCAACCATAGAGTGCACTATTGGTTTTCCTCGTTGTACTTTTTGCATGAATTGCGGCTTGTAGATCCTAGAAAACTTAATAAACTTTAAGGGATTTAGAGGAGACTAATGTTCATAGAGTTGAGGAGTTCGGCACCTCCCCACGACCAATATTAACGAATACAATGCTTCAATTAAAACAAGGGCATGACAATTCGACAAATCAGTAGGAGATAACTAGAGAGTAAGGATGTCTAAGTAAACAATGCTTTTCCTATCATAAAAGTTACCACCAAATTTATTTTTCTTGTTATTAGTTTAATTTTATTTTATTAATAGTTTTAGGTTAGTTAATATTAGTAACTAATTTCGTCCACTCTTTCAAATCCGAGATTTTTACTTGCTTTCAGAAAAATATAAAATTAAAAAAGAATCATCTTTTACCTCTAAACCTATCTCGACATACATTTTGACATAACGACACTATTCCCCTAGAGAACGATCAATCCCCCGAGACTTACCTATACTACACTACAACGGTTAGGTACACTGCTTAAAGGATTGTAAAACTTCCTGCGAGGGTTCGCAATTCTCACATTAATGTGTTTTTTATTTGTGTTCATAAGTGTGTGTATTTTGATCTAAGAAAGAGTGAAAGTTAATATATAAGTCAAGATTTCGTTGCAACTTATGTCCTTGGAACAGTAACTAACGAGAATTTATAACGATCGCTAGGTCGAGGGACACAATTTGCAGCGAAATATCCACAATAGTGACATAATTTGTACTACGTAAAAAATATGTTTTCAATGACATAACTTGCGAAATTTGGTATTCTCGGAGACATTTTTAGCAGTTTACTCTTTTTAAAAAGTTTTGAATTTGGTTTACTTCACAAGCTTGGACATGGGACTTTTAAATCTTCAGACTTTTCCCAGTTTACCTTTTCCAAATGCCACGTGTCCTTTATTTAGAAAAAGTTGAAACGCGAAAAGAAACGTAGGTGGACTGAAAATGAGTCCCTATTTAAAACGCGGAAAAGTCTTGCACCCTAAGTTACAAATATCTTTTTTTTGTGTTCTTAAAACCAACGTAGAACAAAAGGAATGAGTAAGATATCATGCATTTCCGATCGTCCACGAATGGACGAATTCAACGAAGCAGCAGCCAGCATTTCGGTCCTGCCAGAGGGCTGCATATCAGACATACTATCTTTTTTTACTTCACCTCGCGACGCCTCTCGAGCTGCTGCCATTTCTAAAACTTTTAACATAGCAGCAGATTCTGACGTTGTTTGGGAGCAGTTTCTCCCACCAGATTATCGTCAAGTCATTGCCAGGGCGGTTTCTCCTGTTAACGTTTTCCAAACTAAAAAGGAATTGTATATGTACTTATCTGAGTCGCATGTACTTCTTGATCGTGGCACGTTGGTTAGTTATTTTATTTATAATTCTTTGATAATGTTTTGTTTTGATGTTGAATGCATGTGTTGCTAGATCTTTATGTATTGATTGATTGTATGAACTGAAGTATAGAGGTTTTGTGAAAAGTCAACTATAGATATGTAAAAAGTTTTTGTAAGGAAAACTGGGAGGATCAATTTGAGAGCTAGGTAATTAACTTATATGTATGATAGTCATGTAAGTATTTATAATTCGTTCGGGTTTGAGAGGGAGGGTTCTACTGGCGATCCACACCACACTGCTTCTAGCAGTGCCTTCCCCAAGTCCCCACTTTGAGGGTTTGATTCCCGCTAAAGGGAATGCTTATTGATAGCTAACCGGCCCCACTTGCAAGTGGTGTCCTTGCAGGGAATCACTCGAGTGAAGACTTCGGTGCCCTTGAATGAGTTTTGTGATATTGTTCTTGATACAAACCTTTTGTGATTCTTGAAGGTTAAGGATGATGATGTGTGGAAATTTTCTAACGTGAGTCAAATGGTTTTTGGTGTTAATGAAATATTGAAATTAGCAAAATATTTTTAAAATTAGAGATCGGGAAATCAGCAAACCACTAAAAAATAATTAATCAACTCGAGAATGTGGCAGGACAGAATTATATGGTTGAACACAATGACACCATGATTAGTTCACTCAGTTGAATGAATTTTATGTCTTTGACGAATCGGTAGGTAGAAGCCCCTTTGTATTTTGATGCCCAATTTGAAATGCAAGGGTGCGTTTAGTTGCAGGAAGGTTTTCTTAATTTTCTTTTTGTAGTTTTCTTGAGAATGGAGTAACTCTTCTTTCTCCCGGAAACCTTTTAAAAACTAAAGAACTCTAAATTCAAGTTCCCTAAATCATAGTTATAATAGGAGAAAACATGTTGCTTTCTGTTTCAATAGAGAAATTCCGAAAAAAAACTTATTTTGAACACGTTTTCTGTTTTCTATGTGTTTCTTAGAAAATTTTTATGGGAAACTTCTCATTTTCCAACAACTAAACACACTGACCTGAAGAACTATAAAATTAAGATCTAAGTTTGCTAATATATGATATGATCTTACATTATATCATTTATAGGGCTTCAAGCTAGATAAGGATAGTGGCAAAAAATGCTATATGTTGGGGGCAAAGGACCTATCAATCACCTGGCATGATGACACTCGTTACTGGAAAAGGGGACACGTGCCCGAATCAAGGTCTCTCTCTTTTTCTCTTTTCTAGAATGTTAGCTTTTTGTCTAAAATGATCTAAGTAAAGATTAGTTACATATTTTACCATTGCTTTAGGTTTGCCGAGGTGGCAATACTTAGAGTGGTATGGTGGCTTGACATCTGCGGCGTAATACCAAGTGTGATACTGTCACCAAAGAGTACGTATGTGGCATATCTTGTGTTTCAAATTACTAGGGATTCAGTGGGACTTGATGCGCTGCGTGCAAAAACAATTGTCAGTTTTGGTGGGATAATAAACGAGACCTCTAATGTTTATCTTAAACAACCACGGGCATATGCACATGATGAGCCACCGACACATGCCACTCCTACTACGAGAAAGGACGGTTGGATGGAGATCGAGTTGGGTGAATTCTACCGCAATGATGGAGATGAAGGTGAAGTTGTGATGAGGTTTCAGGAGCATAATAACATGATAAGTAAAGAAGGTCTTATTGTGGAGGGAATTGAGCTTCGGCCTAAATAGTCCTTTTAAATAAATTGTTGTGGATAAAATTGAGACTTATAGACAATATTGGTTTGTACAATATATCATGATGTTCTGTTTGGTGTCCTCTATATTTTCCATGAAAAGAACTTCAAATAAGCCTCTATGACGCATAATATTAGACATCCATTTTTTCGATTAGTAAGGTGTGTATTGAGTCCCGTGGCGTAAAGTTAGTACAACTCTTCACCGTACAGGTAGCACTTTCAACCCATTCATATGATAACAGGTGAATTCATGCTGTGTTTGGTTGATAAGGAGTCAAATGGGTCGAATATGAAATGCAGGTGAAGATGAAATGGGTCAAACATTCAAAATTTATTTATATTATTTTATAAGCTGTATGCTGTAAGCTGTTAACTGTAAGCTGTAAGCTGTAAACTGCAAAGCTGTTAACATGAGCTACAAGCTGTATATTTTTTTCAATAAAAGTGTTTGGTAAGTTAGCTGTTAAATGTAAATGTAAGATGTAAAATGAGATAAAAAGACATATCTATAATTGTAAACAAATGTTTGGAGGGTATATCAGTAATTTAAAGTTTTAACAGCTCCAAGATATTTAAAAAGCTTCATGAATCAGCTTTTCATTTAGGAGCTATTTGTTTGAAATAAAAGCTTGAAGTTAATGTATCCAAACAGAGCTATTTATTTTAAAGGAGATTATTTTTTAACAAAAAGCTAAGAGCTCCCCCAAAAAGCTCCTACCAAACAGGCCCTTAGTATCATTTTTAATCACATCTAACATATTAGCTGTCTATAACATCCAGTAAAGTATTTGAGGCTTGACGAAACATGCCATGGAGATTCTGACCCACACATTAACTTCGCCAGTCTTGACCCATTACGCAACCCACCCATTTAGTTGACTAAATGTTTACCGGCCTAATTTGTCAATACTTAATACGTGATGTGTTAAAGCAACAACGCGACACTAGTATGTTACTATTATTTCTTTTTCTATTTTGCCTTCTTTGAGCCTTTTCTATATATTTTAAAACACTGGGAGTGAAGCTGTATTTCTTAACAATTACTGAAAATTATATATTGAATTCAGTTGCACATGGAAGTCCTTGCATAGCTAATTGACAGAATTAAGCAACTAGAAAGATCATTAAATGGGGAGTGCCTAGATTCCCCTCCCCCTAATTTATATATTTTCTGACGTCTTATATTCATTTTCAAGTAATCTGATTTACATCATTGGGGTTAAGATTTATAAAAATTTCAACTGAAGCGATGTGATCAGCAAGGAACTTAATATAAGAGTCACGCAGTCAAGCAGCATGGTTGGCATATTTCAGATATCGATTACGGAGTATGTAACTTAGTAAAAGGATAGCAGTATTGCTTCTCTTTAAGTAGAATTCTTATCATACACTTACATGCAGGGTATGTAGCCTTAATATACAGCAAACTAGATATTGTAAGCCCATGCATTAAGCATCTTCTATATATCATAGATGTTCCAAGTTTCTAACTAAAAACTTAAGTTGCTAACTTTAGTATTATTTGAGTGCCATTGGAGTAGTTGTTTACATGGCTCCACTGATATATCAAAAATTGCAAATATATGTACGAAATGGAAATATAAATGATCGGCCTCCATCTTCTGTGTGCGATTAATAGTACAAATGTATGTAGGAATAGAGGAGGTTTCCATTCTTCAAGCTCATTTATTATTCGAATGGATTAGTATACCGATGCTACCAAAATCCGCATGGTCGTCAAGGTGATGACTTGGCCATCTAACTCGCTTTGACCTTGACTTTCGGGTCTTCGGCAACAATGTTGAAAAGACAAAGAAAGACCGATAGAGAGGTCCCCGGGCTGAGCCTGGAATTAATGGGGCTAGATTATTATGGGGTTTTATGGGGCTAGATTATTAATCTAGGCACCGAGAGCGCTGACCGGATGTATGACATCATTTAGAAAGGTAGAAATATTTGCGTAAATGGGGGAATGGTATCTCGTACAATATTACGGTTGGACTATTTTTAGTTTGTGGGAGAATAGTTTTTCGGGTGACGATTCCCTGGTGAGTTTGACTAACATTTGTGGGAGAATAGTGTTAGAGAGTTATATTGGCCCATATCATGTCTTATATAATGTGATGTAACCGAACATTAGACATCATTCAATACATACGGTTCTATTATTCTACAAATAGTTGTTACCCTATTAGCCTCTCAATTCAGGTAAAGGTTACGTAACGCATATTTGAATTCGATCTTTGGACAGTTTTGACTAGCCATTTTATTGTAAGGTACCCGCATAACACCGTGTATATTTTTTGAAGGATAATTTATGAGTTATTTACATCTATGCATGCATACCTATTAGAAAACCTATTATCTACCATTTCTCTGTGAACTATGATAAGTAGCCTCGAAATGTCGTTAAAAAAAAAAAAAAAAAAAAAAAAAAAAAAAAAAAAAAAAACTCTTGGTCTCTTCCTCTTGCGTATGCACACTTAAATTTTCACACAAACATTCTACAAATAGAATTTAGTCCACTACAAGCAAAAACATTTTTAAGGACGGGTTTTTTTAGTGAGACATTGTCGTCACTAAATTTTGATGCCCAACTTTTTCAACACAAAATTTAGTCAAACGTAAAAGTAGGGCATGCACAAATTCAGGACGACATTGTCGTCACCAAATATTTATCCTAATTTAATTATTTTTATTTTATTAAAAAATCTAATAAAAATAAATAATCTTTTAAAATAAATATTGAGTTTCATGATGACAATGTCATCACCAAATATTTATCCTAATTTAAATATATTTATTTTATTAAAAAAAAAAACCTTTTAATAAGAATAAATAATTGAGTTTTAGTGACGACATTTTCATCACCAATTATTTATAATAATTTAATTATTTTTATTTTATTAAAAAACTTTTTAATAAGAATAAATAATGATTTTTAAATTAAATATTATGTTTAGTGACGACATTATCGTCGTCAATTATTTATCATAATTTAGTTATTTTTATTTTAAAAAAAAAAAAGGCTTTTTAATAAGATTAAATAATGATTTTTAAAATAAATATTAAGTTTAGTAATGATAATGTCGTCACTAATTATTTATCCTTATTTAATTTTAAAAAGAATAAATTGATTTTGGTAGTTAAAATTTACACTTTACTATTTATCAAATTATTTTAGTAGTTAAAGTATGTTTATGTTGTAACCAATTCCACATAAACCTAATACCTCGCCCATTTCACAAGCCAGTGAAAACTATAAAAACCCGTCTTAATGGCTTGGTCGATCGTATGGTACACCAATACCCCGACCATTTCACAAGCCATATAAGTTGTAAAGAGTAAATGTATTCTCAAAGACGAACATCGTCCTATTTTCATATTTCAGAAAACAAATACTTTAAAATACATACGAATAACTAAAACATACGTTTAACATATCATGTATATCAATATCATCTCGACTTCACTAATGTAGGACATTGAGTCTTATGTGGGTAGGAAGTAACCGACTAACGCCAATAGAATCTGAGTCAGTTGAAAGGATACTCAGGTACCCATTGAATTACACTCAGACAGATGGGCTTAGCCTTGGATAAAGGTTGCATTCTTTAAAAATGTAAAACCCAAAATTTTTGTAAAATGAAATTTGTAACTTTTATAATTTTGAGGACCAAGTATAAACTAGATAAATTATTTTGGGGCTATTGTATTATTATGACGTAGATATAGTTGATTATGATACACGCCTTTTAAATTTTAAAGAAAATGTAGTTTAAGTGGTCAATGAGATAGAATCCCGATCCCTTGCAAAGAGGAAAAAAAAATAAAAAGTCTAAAAAGACTTGTGGTGATGCCACGTGTCCCCCCTTTTTTTTCACCCGAAGAACATTGATGTAATTTCACTTTCTCCGGCTTTTTTCTCATCTTTCCCTCTTTATCTTTCTCTTATCTGCTATTCTTTCTTTTTTTGATCTCTTTGATTTCTATCATTTTTCCAACCATATATAAACAAATTTTACACAATGATATCCATTCAATTCATTCATTCATTCAATTTCACATTTTTTTCATTCTTTTATTTGTTCATATTGCGAATAAACCCTAAATTTATGAAATTTAGGCCTTTTTTGCTCTTAATTCATATTCGTTTAATTGAATTGTTAATTGTTCTTTAAATCGTGTTAATTGTCCATATTGGCTTCGAATTAGCCGTCCGATTGCTTAATTGGAAGATAATTATGGTTTTAAGCATTCAATTGGTCAATTGGAAGAGAATTGGGGTTTTTGAGCATTCAATCGATCAATTGGAAGAGAATTAGGGTTTTAACCGTTTAATTGGTTAATTGGAAGAGAATTAAGGTTTTTATCTGTTCAAATTTGGGGATTTTCATCGTCAAATCAGTTTCTGATGGCTCAAAGTGATACTCATGTGTTTAATCAAGGTAATTTCATTTTTTGTTATACATTCATCAGTCAGTTATGTTTTGTTAGGTTCATCAATTAGTTGATGAATAACTTGTTAGATTATATTAGAATAAGGTTCATTGGTTTTGTGGATTCATTAGAATAAGTTGTTAGAATATATTAGAATGAGGTTCAGCAGTTATTGCTTGTTATCATGGTTTAATTAGAGGTTGCGGATTCGTTAGAATAACTTGTTAAAATATATTAGAATGAGGTTCAGCAGTTTTGCTTGTTATCATGGTTTAATTAGTTGGATGCGGATTCATTAGAATAACTTGTTAGAATATATAAGAATAAGGTTCATCAGTGGTTGCTTGTTATCATGGTTTAATTAGTAGGACGCGGATTCATTAGAATAACTTGTTAGAATACATTAGAATGAGGTTCGTCAGTGGTTGCTTGTTATCATGGTTTAGTTAATAGGATGCGGATTCATTAGAATAACTTGTTAGAATACATTAGAATGAGGTTCATCAGTGGTTGCTTGCTATCAATTGTATTTGTTCTGTTTTATGTGCTTTTTGGTTCATCATTTATTTGTGCTTATATATTATGCCAATTATTTGTGTTATGTGTTTAGGTTTATCAATTTATTTGTCCTGTATTATGTGCTTTTTGTGTCATCAATTTATTTGTCTTGTGTTATGTGTTTTGTGTTCATCATTTTATTTGTCTTTGTGTTATGTGTTATGTGTTTTGGTTCATCATTTTATTTGTCTTTCTGTTATGTGTTTTGTGTTCTGGTTCATCATTTTTTCTCCTGAGTTATGTGTTATGTGTTTTTGGTTCATCAGTTATTGATTGTATATATTTTTTACACATAATGATTATGAACCTGTTCCATATTTTGTTGGTATTGTTTCTGAGGAAGCGGGTGAGAAGTTATGGATTCCTGATATTCTTGATGGTGAGAAGCTGGCTTATGGTACGATGTATCATTCTCTGGAGCAAGCTTATGAGTATTACAAAGATTATGCAAAAAGAGCTTGTTTTAAGGTTCATCAAATTTAACTTATAAAAGTACTTGGTTCATCAAATTTTACTTATAAAATTTTACTTAAGAGATGTTCATCAAATTTTTTCAGGTTCATCAAATTTTATTTATAAAAGTTCTTGGTTTATCAAATTTTACTTATCAAAGTAATGAGATGTCCTCAGTAGCTTATAAAAGTTCTCGGTTCATCAAATTTTACTTATAAAAGTTATTGGTTCATCAAATTTTACTTATAAAAGTTTTTTTTTCATAATTATCAATTTTACTTAAAAAAAGTTGTTTTTTTATATTGATCAAAGTAACTTTTTTCAGGTTCATCAAATATTATTTAGGTTCATTAATTTTATTTAACATATCAAACTGATAATTCTGTTAACCTAAAATAACTTGACCATACCAACCAACCAAAATAACTTGTTATGAACTTAAAAAACTAATATTTATACTTCCTTTTTTTCAGGTCTTGTGTAAACCAGCTGAAGAATTTTATCAGTGTACATGCAAACGTTTTGAGTCATATGGGTTGTTATGTCATCATATCTTTTATGTTATCAAATTTATTATTAAGAATTTTATTAGGAACAAGAATTGTTAGTCATTCAAGCCACAGGTGACAGTCCTGATATGATCTTGTGTGAGATATTCAGATCAGTTGAGTATTGTGTGAATCGTTATTCAAATGATCCTGAGCTGCTACAAAAGTTTAGAGATCATCAGGTTCGGTTAATAGCAAAGGCAGATGATGATGTTCCTTTACCAAAAAAGACTAATAAACGAGACATGATTGCTTCTATTCTTGGCGTGTCGCAACCGGAGAGACCGTTGTAAATGTTCCAAAGCAGGTTAGTTCTTATTTTTATCAGATGTTAATCTATTTATGCTCTTTTTTGTTATCTAGGTTATTTGATGAACATATTAGATTTATGCACTTTAGTTATATTCTTGTTAGTTGATGAACATATAAAATTTATGCACTTTAGATATCATAATTTCATCAGTTATCATACGTTCAGCGACAATTAAATCCATTATGTTCTTAATTGACATATTGTGATCCATCATCAACGTCTTGATAAAAACATTCATTGAGGAACGTCTTAACTAAGAAAGTCTACAACGTTAACCATTCTATCAACGTTTTCACAAAACCTCTTGAATGAGAAGCATTCATCATCCCTAGGCTTAGTCAAAGACTCATAAGACATAAAACCTTAGTTTTGAACATTAGGATAAAACCACAAAAATCAAGACAATTCCTTTTGAATTTTCCCTGCAGCTCCCACGGTACCCTCAGACCATACGGGCGGAACCCTATTTTTGGTTCCGCCTGGTCCGCCAAAGCCACAGAATGTTTTATTCTTAATTTCAAAACCAAACACCCTCTTAACTTAATCATTCACTTTCAAGCAGCCATCACCCTCTCAAAAACACATAACCACACGAAATTTAGGGCTTTCAATCCAATCTCTTCAAATCCAACTAACTTTGTAAGTGTTCCAATTACAATTGCATTTTTGATTCAAGTATAACATTCTTATTTACATTCATTAACTAGAATCTTAGGGTTTATGCATAAAACTTCTTGATTCATGAAAAACTTGGTGGCTAGCCAATCATGTCTTCCATTAGTTAAAGAATTGTATCTCTTTTGTTGTTACTTAGATTTGCCAAACACACCAAGTGCATTGTCTTTCAAAAATTTGCAATCCAAGACTAGAACATGATTCATCACCACATTGTTAAAACAAATGAAAAACATCATTAAAACATCACTTGCATACTATCTCTTGAATGCTAAAGGGGATACATAACTAATATGTATTTTCGGGTACATTCAATCGAAGACACATTCAATTAGGAGAGTGTTGGTTATCTTTTATTTTTATAACAAAACTTGCAAGACAAAACAATTTGGGAATCAAAATGAGTCAAGATAACCAAGTCTCCACATTGTTTGCATATAGGAATATATTAGGACATCCACATTGCTAAAAGTCATTAACATATAATTTTGTGTTTTCTAGGAATCAACATGCCTCACGCAAATAGATCCGATCACAAGGAAACCCTTAAGTACATGCCCAAATACCATATGACCAAAGGTCTCAACAATGTTCAAGTAGAAACCTTTAAGGCACTAGAAAAACGTTATGTTCACGAAGGTAGAACCATTGATCCATCCTTTCTAGAAGGAACATCCATTCGCCAAAACTTTGCCGCAATCAACTTTGATTGTCTCCTTGATATAGATGAGCCAATTTGTCTTAGGTTCATCTTAGAATTCTATGCAACTGTAAACCTTTCCACAAGTGTTGTTGGTAAGATATCATTAAACTTCACAACCAATCAAATATCACATGACATAGATTTAAAAGACTTAGCTATCATTCTTGGTGTCCCAAATGAGGGAACTTGCCTCTACACGGATAAGTGGCCCATTTCAAGTCTTGATTCTATTGAGCGTTTTTATCCATACGACAACCCTCTAATTAGTAAGGAAACAATTAAGGAACATCTCTTTGTTAGAACCTCTACCACAAGAAAGAATCGTTCAGGGAATATTGTGGATAAGGATCCTTTTGGTATGGAGCTCAATGAGCTTAAACCACAATTTAAGAAGTGGGAAGAAATTCTTAGAGCTAACGTCATAAGTACCATACGAAATAGAGATCATATCAACACATGTCTTTGCTACATGCTCTATAGCATTTCCACCGGTCAACCATTCAACTTAGCTTACCACCTAGCCAAAAGAATGGCCGACATATCCTTAGTTGGAACAACCGCTCTTCCGTATGGAATGCTTCTTACTCGCCTCTTTAGAGCAATCTCACCCATTTCTCCTAACGAAAATGGAATGCGCCTTGACTATTCTCTCGTTCCTCACATTTTCGTTCCTCTAAGTGATAAACGAGTTTTCAAGGGTAAGGACAAACGTACTCGCTCACCTACACCATCATCATCATCATCCAACATGAGCGAGGATGATAAACTTCCTAACTCTAAGTTACCTCCTTTAGAATACCTTCAAGCACTTCCCGTCATTGACAATGCATCCGAAGAGTTCAAGCAAACCAAAGGAATGTTCAAATGCTTTGGAAGGTACCTAAGCAAGCTCAATAAGAAGATAGACCGGTTGTGAGAAGATTAAGGAGTGTTTGGCTTATGATTGTTTTAGAACCTTGTATGTGTTAAACTACGTGATTTGTATTGTTTTTCACTTTCATGTTTCAGTATGTTTGTTGGATTATGTTTGTATGAGCTTTTATCCATAATGACAATGATTGAGGTATTTGTTAAGTTTTTATGCTTATGGCAATTCTTACTAAGTATAGTGAAATCCTCGACCTCAAGGTCAAAGTCTTATGATATGTATGTTTACGTGTCTAATTTTTGCATTGCCTAACCAGAAATGAATTATCTTTTTGAGTTTAGGAGTTTTCAAAAATTTTGAAAATCGTCTCGCGGGTCAAAATCGCGGACTGCCTATTTTTTCAGCCCTGGCAGATCTGACGGTACCCAAAATTGGGTTCCGCCAGTGTATTTTCTGGGAAACCCAGAATTAGCCCAACGGACCAGACGGTACCCTCAAATGGGTTCCGCTTGTGTACCTCGAGGGTTCCGCCAGACACCTGCAGAAAATTTGTCATTTTTCTTGAGTCCAAAACTTGTAAGGTGTCAAAACCATTATCCTAAGTGAGAAACATCTTCCATTAACTCCAATAACCATATTAGAACAACTCTCACTCCCTAAAACAATTAGGAAGCCACTTCCCTCCAAAAATTCAAATTCAACCATAACCAACCCAAGGAACCCTTTTAAAGGATCCTTCAAACCATTGAAACATTTTCAACCAAATCACATCCCATTATCACAAAGCATTGAGTGCATATGTTGATCTTTCACTCCATCTTATTCCATTGGATTAACATGCAATGATTTGACATGTTCATGAAAACTTTGTAAATCATTTGAAACCTCAATCTTTGAGTGGTAGAACATCAAATCCAAACACCTATTTCAATATCTCCTCCACCCTATAAATTTGAAAGTTTTGCAACCATTCAACTCACACCATCACCATTAAAAATTCTTCTCTCAAAACATTAAAACCACACCTTTGAAATGACTAAATCCAACACATCATCCGAGTCATCAAAATCCTTCTCAAAAACCACTAGGATTAGTGTTAAACCTTGTTGCTTCAACAAAACCGTCAAGTCAAGCTCATCTTCTTCAAGTGATGCTTCTCTTAACATTTCTTCACCTATCCAAGATTTCCTTAATCTCACTACCTCAACACTATCCCCAACACATCGTAATACCAATATAATCACCTTTCAATATTTGCTTAATCTTGATACTCCAACACCCTCTCCAACACATTGCTACACAAACATAGCCACCATTCCTTCACCTACTAGACCTTCATGTGATTCAACATCACCTTCTCAACAAGCTCAACCTCCAAACCTTCATAATAAGATTGACACTCATTTAAACCACCTTCATGCCTTCAAACGTATGGTTGACTCTCAAATCAACCATATTATGGTTTTACAAACAGCATTACATTCAACAAATGAAGGAAGCAAAAACACCACTCAACCATCCACCTTTGCTCCTTCAAGTTTAAACCATCCACCACCAACAAATCAAACCTCTCTTCCGCCAAACTTTCCCCGCCATGGTTGCGGACATTGCGAAAGAACCGCTCATATTAGTGAAGGGTGTCGAGGGGAAATTCGTGAGCTATCCGAAGAAATGAGGTTTATACTAAATCACATTTTGGATCTTCTACAATCCTTGTCTCACACACCTCAACCTTAGAGTCTCCAAAATGAAACAAAACCGTTTCTTTTGGAAAAAGTTTCCCATTTAAACCAACAAACCAAAACTGTGTCATCCTTTCAACCTTCAAAATAAAGCCCGCTACAACCTCCAACACACATTTTCATCCTTAAACAAACTTCTCCTTGTTTTTGGAAAATGTTTCTCATTAAGGAAAATGATGATTTCCTTGTAGCTTTTCATGATCTTAGTTTATTTTTAGTTTTTCTTAATTTTTAGAAGTAGGATGGTGTCATCAAAATTTCTTGTCTTTGACTTTTTAAGAGTCAAAATTTTACATGAAATGAATTTCATTCTACTACAAGGTTTGCATTGTTTGTTTACCATTTGGGTATGATGAGTGAACTATTCCTCGCCATGCTAGCATACATATATCTTGTGTGTTAGAAACTAACTTTTTTTTTTTTGTGTAGGATCATTATCCATGTTTTCCTTTCTTGATACTCCATTTAGGGGAGAAATATTCAAGGGGGAGCATGAGTATGACATTATTCCGCTCCACAACTCTTAGTTGTGTTTTACACATGAAATGCTTTCATAACTTGTCGTGTGTGACAACTAACCTTTTTCTTGTAGGTTCAAAATCCATATCTCCTCTCTTGGCACTCCATTTAGGGGGAGTATCGTCCAAGGGGGACCAAGTGCTTACTTCTGCTTCGCTACTCTTTTTTTTTGTTTCGATAAAAAGGGGGAGAAATTATATAAACTTGTGCTTATCACCTCATCTTTGCAAAAACAAGTTTTTATAATAACTTTATAAGACTTAACACTAAAACTAGTGACTTACTTAAAAATAAAGTTTATGTTTTGTCATCAACAAAAAGGGGGAGATTGTTAATACAAATATCGCCTAAAACGTTATTTATATTTTACGATCTTTGCTAAGATTTGTTAATGACAAAGTATGAACTTTAGCTATAAGTAAATCATCACTTTAAGTGTTTAAGTCTTGTTTAACTAAGGTTTACATTTCCTTTTAAACAAAACATTGTTTTTATTTCTTAAATTAGAAAGTATCTTGTCACATCACATTTATTTCTTAAAATAGTAATGTCACATCACATTTAAGGCAAGCTTTGTCAATATACATTTATGGTAAGAAAGAGTGTTTGACTAACCATATGTTTGCTTGCAAGACTTGTGTTTGACTAGGTATAATGAGATGTGACCTTGTTTGGTTTGGAAGATTTTTTGTAAAACCAACTATAGCCCTGACGGAACCCTGGGGGTACACGGGCGGAACCCATCTGAGGGTTTCGCCTGATCCGCCAGACCTGCAGAATGGTTTGCTATAAATACCAAACCATTTGTTAGTTTTGGGTCACCTATTTAGGGCATATTTTCACATACTCTCTCAACTAACTCAGTAACATTTGACTTGTGTGATTCTCTTATGTAGCAAGGGACTTCACAAGTTCATTCAAGAAGTTACAAGCTTCAACTCTAAAGTTGTATGTCTTGTTAGCTTGGTCATGTATAAGCTTTGGTAGTTTATACCTCATTTGTGTCATGTATGTAGAAGTGAATGGTTAGTATTTTAGGCCTCAAAATACGTAGTGTGTTGGGAGTTGTTGTAACCTTGTAAAAGAACTAACGGGAGTGGTTGTACCCTTGGTAAAGAACTCGACATCTAGCTTAGTGTCGGTAAAAGTGTAAGCGACGATGGGAGTGGTTGTACCCGTGTAAAAGAACTCGACATCTAGCTTAGTGTCAGTAAAAGTGTAAGCGACGTTGTAAAGGTTTTCTCCGCCGGTGAAAGGAGCTTGTTGATTAGTGCTTATAACTCTCGAGTTGGAAACTCGGGGCGTGGATGTAGGGCAAGGAAAAAGAGTCCTTGTAGCCGAACAACGATAAACGATCGTGTTGTGGTTTGATCGTTTCTTTCTTTATCTTTGCTTATTACATGTTGTCGTTTAGTTAGAATAGCTAATCACATATAAAGCTTTTCAAAGAATTAAACAAGTAAAGTTGTGTTTATATCTTTAAACAAATGCAAAGCTTTTCAAAGAACTAAACAAGCAAAGTTAGGATCATCACAAGTAAAGCTTTTCAAAGTATGAAACAAGTAAAGTTAGAATAGTTACTCACATGAAAAGCTTCTCAAAGAATCAAACATATAACGTTGTGTTTAGATCTTTAAGCAAACGTAAAGTTTTTAAAGGATATTCGGTAAACTATTCAACCCCCCTTCTAGTTTTCCACAGGCATTATTGTCATTTTAGTACTTGTCCCAAATAAAAAAATGGTGCACACGGATGGTTTGATTATTTTAATGGGTTTAACCCTAAACCCGATCCAATGTCTGTTTTATTAGTATAAAACACAAGTTAAAACCCTAAGAAAAATCATATCCCCAAATTTAATCCTTTGATCCCACTTTAATCCTCATCATTTAAAATGCAAACTTGGTACATTAGAGCAGATGGGGAAAACTTTGATGAAGATGTTTATGGTAATAGCACTCAATACCTTTGAACCCATTGTTTCATTTTTAGTATATAATCCATTTATTGTAAAATTATGTCATATGAAGTATCTAATAAGTGTTTTGAATATTTAATAGGTACGTATAAGAATTTGTTTTCAATGAAGCTCCATTATGGTAGAAGGTTCACTGAGTGTCCAAACAGGAAGTATGTTGAAGGTGGGGTTACCTTTGTGGACATGATTGACATGCAACAATTTAACATTGATTTGTTATACTCAATATTGAACTCCTCAGGCTATGATTGTAGTGGAAATTTGTACTTTCACTATAAGATACCATTAAAAGGGTTAGATAAATTCTTGAAGCCTTTGGTTAATGAGTCTGATTGTGAAGGAATGTTAGAATATGTCCCTAACCATAAGACTATGTATGTTTATGTTGAGAATGGGCATACCACAATAGGAACTGTCAATGATGATGAAGAAGAGAGTGATGGTGAGCAAGAGAGTGATGGTGAGGAACAGAGTGATGGTGAGGAAGACAGTGAGACTGATGAGGAAGAGGATTTAGTTGAGGATGAAGAACATATGGTTGATGAAGTAGATGTGAACATGACAGGATTCAATTTTGAAGTAGATGGTGAGGGTGAGTTGATTGACACCATTAAACTCAATGTTAGTTTAACTGAAAATGATTTGCATGAAGTAGATTTTGAGTCTTGCCCAAGTGATGATGAAAATGACAATGCTAGAACACAGGGACTTAGGAAATTAAGAAAGGGTATTAAGAACAGTTTCTCTATTGGTAAAGAGTTTGCAAATCAACAAGAAGCAAAGGATAGGATTAGAGCTTATGCAGTTGAGGCAAGAAGGAACATAGAATTTAAGAAAATGATAAGCTAAGGTTAAGGGTGATTTGTAAAGGTGTGGTACCAAGTGTGAACAACAAATATGCTTTTGTTGACAAAGTGCAAAGTCAAACAGACCATAAATCTATCAAGGGCAAGGAGGTAATTGTACATACAGAAAATGACAAAGTTGAATGTCCTTGGCTTTTGTATATCTCTAAAGGGGATAAGGGTAAGTGGGTTGTTAAAACCTTTAATGATGAGCATAAATGCTTACAATCCAGGAAAATTAAACATTGCACCTCCACTTTCCTTTCCAAACACATCACAGATATCATAACCAATAACCCTGAGATCCCAATTTTAGCTGTGCAAGAACAGATGCAGAAAAAATTTCATGTAGGGGTTTCTAGGACAAAAGCTTTTAGGGCTAAAGCAAAAGCACAAAAGATTATGAAAGGAGATGCTCAAAACTAGTATGCTTTACTTAGGGATTATGTAATTGAGTTACAGAGGTGCAACCCAGATACCACTGTTAAAATTGATGTCTACATGGAAGAAGATCCAGAAATAAATACAAGAATTTTTAGAAGGATCTATGTCTGTTTGGGTGCTCTAAAAAAGGGGTTTAAAGCTAGTGGTAGAGAGTTGTTAGGTTTGGATGGAGCATTCATGAGGGGTCAATATCAGGGACAACTACTTACAGCTGTTGGAGTGGATGCAAATAATGGGATATACCCTGTTGCTTATGGTATTGTGGAATCTGAATCACAACACTCTTGGACTTGGTTCTTAAATTGCGTAGGTGATGATTTAGACTTATACAGCAACTCACATTTTACTTTCATCACAGACAAGCAAAAGGTACAATTCACATTTCACATTTCATAGTTAACATTGATGTATTTACTTTTATAAAAATGACCATTGATTTGTTTATTCATAGTTAACATTGATGTATTTACTTTTATAGGGTCTGTTACCTGCAATAGCAAAGTTATTTCCATCTGCTGAGCATAGGTACTGTGTGAGGCACATAAATGAGAACATGAACCTGACATGGAAAGGAGGTGAGTTCAAGGACATGTTGTGGAAGTGTGCAACTGCATTGACTGTGGTTGAGTTTGAAAGAGGTATGCAAGAGTTGAAAGGATACAACAAGAAAGCATATGAGTATTTGAACAAAATTGCACCACAACATTGGAGTAGAAGTCACTTTTCTGGTTAGTACATTTAACTTATTTTTCATTTTTTAAGTAGATTAAAACCTGGTCATGTACATTTAACTTAACTTACAATGTTAAATTAGGGAGGGCTCATTGTGACCTGTTAATCAACAATATCTGTGAGGTCTTCAATAGACAGGTTTTAGATGCTAGGGATAGTCCTATTATTACTGCCCTTGAATATGTGAGAGAATATCTAATGAAGAGGATAATAATTGTCCAAAAAGTTGCAGCCAAATGTGAAGGACCCCTTACCCCTGCTGCTACAAAGATTTTTAAGTTCAAAAAAGATGCTACATCACAATGTACTGTGGATTGGAATGGAGCAGATCTTTTCCAAGTTAAGGGTTCATGGGGTGAACAAACTGTGGTAAACTTGAAGCAAAAAGTGTGTACCTGTAGGAAGTGGGAAGTATCAGGAATCCCATGCAAGCATGCTATTGCTTGCATCTATGATATGGCAGATAATAATATGGATGTGGGAATTCCTGAAGACTGGGTACATGATTCATACAAGTTGAAGACATGGATTGAGGTTTATTCTCACAAGGTGAATCCAGTTAATGGGCCACAATTTTGGAAAAAGTTTGAATGTGCAACCACTTTGCTTCCACCCAAAGTGGTTCCACAGATTGGAAGACCATCAAAAAAGAGAAAGAAAAGCAAAGGTGAAATTGAAATGGTTAAAGATGGGAAGTTGACAAGAAAAGGTAAGCAGGTAAGGTGTAGTATGTGCAAAATGACAGGACACAACAAAAGGAGCTGCCCTGCAAACAAAGGTGGAAGAAGTCAATCTTCAAAGACACATGCAAAGGGTAACAAGTCTGCTTCACAACCAAGTCAATCTGCAAAGGCACCTACTAATGTTGTATCAAGTCAAGCTTCACAACCAACTGAAACTTCAACTGGGCCAAGAGTTAAAAGAACCAAACACACTGCTAGCAGGTTAACTCCAGAAAAACAAGCCAATACAGGACTGTGCAAAGAACTTTGGCTAATATTATCTTGAATCACTATGTTATCATGTTTATTTTAAGACTTCATCTAAGACTGTGTTTCTAGACTTTGGTTATATTTTGTGTTTTGCATCTATGGTATGCAGTGTGATGCTTTTTAAGACACTGAATGTTTGAATTTGCTTTATCAATGTTTGACTTTGGCTTTTACTATATGTTATGTCATTTTCTATACTGCTAGTGTTGAAATGTTGTGAACTATTTTGGGCACATTTTAATTGCTTTTGTTCCCAAGTTAACTACTTTTGGCAAATGCCAGTGTTAATGTTTTTTTGGCAAATGTGATTGATTTTGGTCCCTGTGAGAATGCTTTTGGCAAATGCCAATGTGGTGAATGTATTTTGGCAAACATCAACTGCTAAACAAATACCTTTTGAGACAATAATATATAACCATAAAAGGATTTCATTACTTAACTGACTTTCAATACAAAACACAAAATCAATTGACCATTACATTTATCTTGGTCAATTCATAAGTTCAGTTATATCACCAAAAGCATACAACTTACAATTTGGGGACAACATCGAAATCGACGTCCAGGGTTTATATTAGTCCATGAAGTACGTACAATTGTTGGGTTACCACAAAAACAATTCATTGGTTTAGGGGCAAAATAATCTAGGGTTTATGTGTGTGTGTGTGTGTGTGTGAAGTTGTGTTAGATTATTTGAGGGAAAATGACGTTGGGGGTGGTCTAATAAACATCTGAGATTGGGACCACTAGCAAAAAGACAATAATACCCTTTGTGTTATCATGTAAGTCCCAACATAACGGGATGAGACTAACCTAGTTAGAAGCCAGGGACTAAAGTGAAACCCAAACTTGCTCATAGGGAGGCCGCCTGCAATTTCCATATACCAGGGACTTGTGGTTGCTAAGAAGGCAAAGTTGGCTGAGAAGACTGCTTGTGTAATTACTTAGTTATCTTTTAGATAAATAAATGTGAAGTTTGGTTGATAAGAATTTTTTTTTTCTTTTCCTTTTTTCTTCTTTTTTTTTTTTTTTTTTTTTTTTTTTTTTTTTTTGATAATCATCAATAACTTTTTATTTTTCTGTTAGACAAAATAAATGTGAAGTTTGTTTGTTAAGAATGCCATTTTTTTTCTTTTTTTATAATGATCAAATTTATTGTTAGGTTCATCAGTTTACTTTTAAAATTGAGATAAAAGTTCTTTTTACAGGTTCATCAATTTTATTTAAAAGATGATCATCAAATTGACCAAAGTTCTTTTCAAGTTCATAAAAATTTTACTTATGATTTTTATTTTTATTTTTTATTTTTATTATTATTTTATTTAATGATCAATTTTGTTCAGGTTCATCAAATTGATCAAAGTTCTTTTAAAGTTGATCAAATTTAACTTATAAAAGTTCTTGGTTCATCAAATTTTACTACTGGAAACTATTTTAACCATACCAAGCAAGTAAACTATTCCAAACATTCGTAAATTATATTAGATTACTACTGCAAACTATTTAACCATAACAAACTATTAGATCAGATTGTTCACTTCTTTTTTAGAAGGGCGCTAGCTTCCTTTTCGAAATACTCACTGGCACGATCCGCAATATTCTTTGCTAACATGTTCAGGAGCATTCTCTTATCCTTCAGAGATAAACGTTGATATTCTTCAACCTTGCTCTCCACTATAGGTCTGTTATCACTATAGTCGGACAACAGAATTTTTGTCAGGTACTTCTTTCTCAAGTCTTCTATTTGTTTGTTTTGTTCTTTTCCTTCTGGTACAAACCCAGCATCAAAGTCCTTGTTTCCTAAATACGTTTCCATGTGCCTCATGGCAAAATTTCCACAATCAATATAATTGTTCTTGGTTCGCCATGGCATTTTCACATTATCTACTTTGTAATCGTTCAGTGCTTTGTAATGTGGATACCCATTTTCTTTCAAGAAACTTAAAAAGAGATATCTCTGTAATAACAAGTTGAAAACAATGAGCTTCAATTTAACTACATTGATGAACATACATTTAATATACATAAAATTCTTACCAAATGAACCAGCTTTTTCTGATATCAATTTTTGATTGATTGTTTGTGATCCATGTTGTCAAGAATATGGATTTGAGGATCTTTCAAGTTGAAACAGACGACATGGTAGTGATCTTCAGCGAGCATCATTGGGAAAAGCACCTGTTAAACACAGTGTTAAAATTTACAATTACCTATAAGTTCATCAGTTTTTTTATCTCATACAAAACTAGTAAAATAAAAGTGCTTACTAGGTCAACGTCTTTGATAGATTAAAAACTGATGAACCTCATTCTAATATATTCTAACAAGTTATTCTATCAAATTTGCAACCTACTAAGTAAATCATGATAACAACCAATAACTGTTGAACCTCATTCTAATATATTCTAACAACTTATTCTATCGAATTTGCAACCTACTAAGTAAACCATGATAACAACCAATAACTGTTGTGTAACAATTCGCATTTTCAGGATAATTACTATTCCCGGAAAATTTCACTATTCAGTTTTTACTATTCACTTTTTACTATTCACTTTTACTATTCACATCCAAAATTTTTATTTCATATTCTCGTAAGTTAAACTATTTTAATGATAATCCGAAAATTTCACACTCGTCGGATCATTTCTGCAAAAATCACGAAGCCGTGTCCGAGATTTACTTTTAGGTTTAAACGTCATTCCAGCATCCCGATATGTCCATAAAACACTATAAACAATAGAAATATGATTTTCTCTCATTTTACGACAATTCCAAAAGTTTTGGAATTTTACGTTTTCCAGTTCAGCGTTTTACGCGAATTACGCGTTTTAGACCCGCGTTTTCAGTTTTAACAGCGTTTAAGCAACCCGATAGAACTTATCACTTATTAAATATGCTAAGATAGGTTATATTAATAAGTTCTAACATATTTATAAGTTTCATATTTTTAGGATACCCGATTTTAAGTTTCATGACTTAACCACTTACCATTAGCGATTACCGGGACCAAAACTCACTCCGTAAGCTAGATAATACCAAGTTTATGTATCTAGTCACTCCCCCATCATTATGGCCGACCTAAGGGGTGATTCACCATGCCTTGGTGGCTTGAGATAAGTCTTGAACTTTTGGAATACAAGTATGTGTCCAAACTTCTCATGTAAGCTTCCTAAATATCCTAATATTTGCACCTCCTCAAAGGAAACTTCCTAACACTTTCCTAGCACCTCCTCAAGGCCCTATATAACCCTCCTCATCCTCTCTTGGTCGTTCATAACCTCACACACACAAACACACTCCTAATTTTCCCTCTACTTCAAGTTTTATTCAAGAATCAAGTGTTATATCAACACATAAACCCTAGTTTGGTTTTGATTCATCAAACTACTTCAAATCCTTTTGAAACTCTTGGTGATTCTCTTGAGTTTAGATCCACTCAAGTCACCTAAACTCTCATCACAAATCCTTCAAGAATACAAGAGTAGAAGGATTGCTAAAGTGAAGAGAAGCTTGTCAATCAAAGTTCTATCCTTACTAGTTACTTCCTTTCTTGTAGAAAGCCAAAAGTTGTAAGCAAAACCCTAACATACTTCTTGTTAAATATCATATTCATGCTATTTACATATCATTCATGCTATATTTTGTCTTGTGATCATGTCCATGATGTATAAAAATGAGTAAAACAAGTATTGGTATACATATGTTAACTTATGTTATTTAAACAAGTAAACTAGTGACTTTCTTGGTATAATCTGATCAAAATGGTAAAATTATGATATTGGATCATTACATATTGTAGTAGAGGACCTAACAAGGAAACCATAGCAATTTGAACCACCTAAAACGAGTATACGAGTCAAAAGTTATGGCCAAAAGAAGTTAGCGAAACCAAAACGCCGGATCTGCCAAAATAGCATTCTGATCAAAATCCGTATTTTTTCGAGGCCCTTCTGGTCCGATTCATCAAAAAGTTAAAACACGAAAGTTGTCCGGAATCACGTTTTCGTTCAGGAATAAAGAAGCTCGAGCCCTGAAAACGCTTTCCGAGTGATAATTTTCTTCAAAATCTTAACAGCCCATTTTAGACCAAAGTCACTATATTATAGTTATGATTTATTAAGACCAAGAGGTCTTATGACCTATACTCAAGACCACCACCATGGCTAGAGCCAAGGTTGAAGTCTCATGACTATGGAACAAGGACCAAAGGTCATGGCAAGGCCATGACTAAATGACCATACAAGCTTACTTAGGCGTAAACATGAAACAAGGAATTGGCGATAACTTGAACAAACAATTTGGATCTACTTCACCTAAAAGGAACCATGAGATATTACAAAGAAAAATGGCCATACAAGACTTATGAAACTTACCCTAATAACAATCTTCATGTAATACTAAATTTTCCTATGTTTACTCAAATATCGGACATGTAACTTTTCGGATCGAAACTTATATCTATATATTTTATCAACTACTACAATAGTAGGGAGCCTCATGTGAGGAGTTCATTATGTAAGCCGTCGAGATGAGTTGTGGATTTACGAATTAAAGTGTCCTGGCTCCTCGAACGCTTACTAACATGACTTCTGAATTATGTCGGCCCGAACGGTAGTAAACGATATACAAAACATACATGTTTCATGAATCTTTTCTTTCAAAGACTTACACTATACATCATACAACATCATGGACTAAATTCAAGATATATATATAGGCACTACTTCATATTCTTTACTCCGATCCTAAGTTACAACAATTATTCTAGGTTGCTCGTAGAAGTTCTTACGGCATATCCATCATTCTCATTATACATCATCCAACTCAAGGTGAGTTCGTAGCCCCACTTTCTATTGTTTAACTATTTTACAAACCCATGGGGGAAATACATGCTATTATTTTTCTACTCGAACACAATGCTTTCTAATGTATGCTTCACGACTATGTTTTATTGTCACTAAGTAACGATTGCCATGTTCGAAGTCCCTATATCATGAACCATTAGTCACTACCTTTAGTGAGCGCGAATATTGTGAATAGATCTATTGGGATTGACGGATCCCATTTGTGTTGAACAACGATGAGTTCACACAAATGCACTATATTTGAGATTTAGCGGTATAATGGCAAAAGTACCTTGATAGGGCTTCTATAATGCCAATTTTGTTGGTTCGATGTTAATGTTTTGGTTGCATGAGCTTAGTGAAATAAATAACGATTTTGTTTTCTAACTATGAGTGTGAGTCTATAACTCACACTACGATTATTGTGTTCAAACGATTTAACTAAACTCTACGAATTCCACTCAACCTTTGTGTTGACCTCTCAAGCATGTATTTCAGGTTCATGACGATCAAGGATGGCACGGAAGGACACGGATACTCAAGAGAGCTATAAATTTTATTATCATTCAAAAACTCATTTAATGTAAATTGTAAACATGGAACCATTTGGGACCTCATTTTGTAATCTCTGATATTTATACAATTTGAATGATAAATCTTTTAAAACGACTCAATTGGAGTTCGTTTTCTATTATTGTGACTATTGTGCTGTCAAGTAACACCCAGTTTGAATTCCGCTGCATCCATGAATTGGGGGTGTTACAGATTAGTACCAGAGCCATGGTTATAGAGAAACGGGTCTAATTGAGACCTAAACTATAACTACAATTACAAGCAAAAACATTTTATAGCCTTCCGCTCTCCGTGTCTTCCATCCTCCAGACGATTATGGACTTATTAAGCATTTTATGCTACATGAACATATAAGTATATTTATATATACATTCGAGTTATTTTCAATCATTTTATCTAAACATATCTACACATGCCTATTCTATGGCATTTCGACACAACCACATTCTCCCAACCATGTTCCTACTCCAACATTTTATATCCAAGACATTGTAACTAATTACAATGGTCTTTTCTATTTCCCGGACATTGTATGACACAATGGTCTTAATCATTTCTCAAATGTTTTGAGTCACACAATGGTCTAATCTACTTCCGAGACATTGTGATTTGTGCAATGGTCTCTGGAATTATTCCACCACCTCATCAACATCATTTCATATGATATCAAAAACCCATCACAATCTATCGATTTCCAAACAAGAAATATGAGATTTTTAAAGGACAAACAAATCCATCACCTACAAAAGCTAAAGTTCAGCTCTACATTCATCAAAGTTTTCTTATGAAACCTTCATTATTAAAAGTTCGTGATCCTGGCCAAGTATGTTCTATTTTAGAACTACTTAAAAACTTCCTTTCCATACGTACCTACCCTTACTATCTTCTATTCAATGGAATATGAAAACATACGTTACAAGTCTTGTATGGACGGGACTTGCAACTTAAGGGTTTGACGTCGCCTTTATTTAGTGGACAGTTTTCCGAAAGCAACGGACATATCAAAAGTATACCTAATTTAGGTATTTGAAAATTTTATCGAACCTTGGCTAAATATAGACTAGTCACCTATATTTAACCAAGGGACAGTGGAATATAGTCTGACTAACTATATTCGACTTAAAATTTTCAAATACTGAGAATAGTTGTGCTAGGGTTATGTTCAGATTGATTTCCTACTTGAACTCGATAAACCACCAGAATTCTTTAAAACGATCTAGAGACACGATAGTGTTTTACCACTCAGCGAAATCTTAACACCTTATTTGTACTACCTAATTTCATTCTTGAAAGTTTTCATTTATGAGATAATCCGAACTACTATCTTGGGATAGTTTTCAATTCTTCTCTTCATCCCGTAGAAGTACTATCCTATTTAGGTCCTAAAGATACCACTCCATCATAAACCTTTAAAATCTCTTAAGATTTTCAAAACAAACTCAACATCTCTACCAATATTAACATTAAGCATACACTACACACTTTTGTTCGTCAACATATCACATCATTATCTTCACAACCGTTGAAACCACAAGCTCATTAACAGATCTTGATGCATTTTTTAAAGCTCAAATCATCCTTAGCTACACCACCCTCATCAGCTTTACAAGATTGAATATTCATTTTGTACTTTTGGAACACCAGTATCATCTCGTAATACCCTACCTTGTGACTCACCGACTAAGTATGAATGTTGTGTAGGATGATTTGTAATTATTTGAATGGATTGGGAAGCCTTTTCATTTAAATAAAGACATTGTAAATCACCAAACCATCAGTTTATATTTCCTTATTTACATTGTTTGGGATGCCTCTCTATGTAAATAAAGAATTATAAACAAGTGGGCTTATTTGTATCCGAAATAACATAAGTATGAAGTCAATAAACACTAGGTACAACAACCGATTACCTACTAGGCTATGATTGCAACTACTATCTCAATTCCTATTAATATTCGACTGCTATATCAATTTCCTTTGATATTCGACTATTACCATACCTTTCCTACATAAAAGTAAGCCTCACCCTACACCATACACTGAAATGACAAATCAAACTACATCACCGGTAATCCCATACTCTAGTCCTCATAAGTAACCACACCTCTTCATCGACACGACTCCAACATATGACACACATAGAACTTCGGGACAAAGTTCCCCGTAAGGGGTAGAGACTGTAACAATTCGCATTTTCAGGATAATTACTATTCCCGGAAATTTTCACTATTCACTTTTTACTATTCACTTTTACTATTCACATCCAAAATTTTTATTTCATATTCTCGTAAGTTAAACTATTTTAATGATAATCCGAGAATTTCACACTCGTCGGATCATTTCAGCAAAAATCACGAAGCCGTGTCCGAGATTTACTTTTAGGTTTAAACGTCATTCCAGCATCCCGATATGTCCATAAAACACTATAAACAATAGAAATATGATTTTCTCTCATTTTACGACAATTCCAAAAGTTTTGGAATTTTACGTTTTCTAGTTCAGCGTTTTACGCGAATTACGCGTTTTAGACCCGCGTTTTCAGTTTTAACAGCGTTTAAGCAACCCGATAGAACTTATCACTTATTAAATATGCTAAGATAGGTTATATTAATAAGTTCTAACATATTTATAAGTTTCATATTTTTAGGATACCCGATTTTAAGTTTCATGACTTAACCACTTACCATTAGCGATTACCGGGACCAAAACTCACTCCGTAAGCTAGATAATACCAAGTTTATGTATCTAGTCACTCCCCCATCATTATGGCCGACCTAAGGGGTGATTCACCATGCCTTGGTGGCTTGAGATAAGTCTTGAACTTTTGGAATACAAGTATGTGTCCAAACTTCTCATGTAAGCTTCCTAAATATCCTAATATTTGCACCTCCTCAAAGGAAACTTCCTAACACTTTCCTAGCACCTCCTCAAGGCCCTATATAACCCTCCTCATCCTCTCTTGGTCGTTCATAACCTCACACACACAAACACACTCCTAATTTTCCCTCTACTTCAAGTTTTATTCAAGAATCAAGTGTTATATCAACACATAAACCCTAGTTTGGTTTTGATTCATCAAACTACTTCAAATCCTTTTGAAACTCTTGGTGATTCTCTTGAGTTTAGATCCACTCAAGTCACCTAAACTCTCATCACAAATCCTTCAAGAATACAAGAGTAGAAGGATTGCTAAAGTGAAGAGAAGCTTGTCAATCAAAGTTCTATCCTTACTAGTTACTTCCTTTCTTGTAGAAAGCCAAAAGTTGTAAGCAAAACCCTAACATACTTCTTGTTAAATATCATATTCATGCTATTTACATATCATTCATGCTATATTTTGTCTTGTGATCATGTCCATGATGTATAAAAATGAGTAAAACAAGTATTGGTATACATATGTTAACTTATGTTATTTAAACAAGTAAACTAGTGACTTTCTTGGTATAATCTGATCAAAATGGTAAAATTATGATATTGGATCATTACATATTGTAGTAGAGGACCTAACAAGGAAACCATAGCAATTTGAACCACCTAAAACGAGTATACGAGTCAAAAGTTATGGCCAAAAGAAGTTAGCGAAACCAAAACGCCGAATCTGCCAAAATAGCATTCTGATCAAAATCCGTATTTTTTCGAGGCCCTTCTGGTCCGATTCATCAAAAAGTTAAAACACGAAAGTTGTCCGGAATCACGTTTTCGTTCAGGAACAAAGAAGCTCGAGCCCTGAAAACGCTTTCCGAGTGATAATTTTCTTCAAAATCTTAACAGCCCATTTTAGACCAAAGTCACTATATTATAGTTATGATTTATTAAGACCAAGAGGTCTTATGACCTATACTCAAGACCACCACCATGGCTAGAGCCAAGGTTGAAGTCTCATGACTATGGAACAAGGACCAAAGGTCATGGCAAGGCCATGACTAAATGACCATACAAGCTTACTTAGGCGTAAACATGAAACAAGGAATTGGCGATAACTTGAACAAACAATTTGGATCTACTTCACTTAAAAGGAACCATGAGATATTACAAAGAAAAATGGTCATACAAGACTTATGAAACTTACCCTAATAACAATCTTCATGTAATACTAAACTTTCCTAAGTTTACTCAAATATCGGACATGTAACTTTTCGGATCGAAACTTATATCTATATATTTTATCAACTACTACAATAGTAGGGAGCCTCGTGTGAGGAGTTCATTATGTAAGCCGTCGAGATGAGTTGTGGATTTACGAATTAAAGTGTCCTGGCTCCTCGAACGCTTACTAACATGACTTCTGAATTATGTCGGCCCAAACGGTAGTAAACGATATACAAAACATACATGTTTCATGAATCTTTTCTTTCAAAGACTTACACTATACATCATACAACATCATGGACTAAATTCAAGATATATATATAGGCACTACTTCATATTCTTTACTCCGATCCTAAGTTACAACAATTATTCTAGGTTGCTCGTAGAAGTTCTTACGGCATATCCATCATTCTCATTATACATCATCCAACTCAAGGTGAGTTCGTAGCCCCACTTTCTATTGTTTAACTATTTTACAAACCCATGGGGGAAATACATGCTATTATTTTTCTACTCGAACACAATGCTTTCTAATGTATGCTTCACGACTATGTTTTATTGTCACTAAGTAACGATTGCCATGTTCGAAGTCCCTATATCATGAACCATTAGTCACTACCTTTAGTGAGCGCGAATATTGTGAATAGATCTATTGGGATTGACGGATCCCATTTGTGTTGAACAACGATGAGTTCACACAAATGCACTATATTTGAGATTTAGCGGTATAATGGCAAAAGTACCTTGATAGGGCTTCTATAATGCCAATTTTGTTGGTTCGATGTTAATGTTTTGGTTGCATGAGCTTAGTGAAATAAATAATGATTTTATTTTCTAACTATGAGTGTGAGTCTATAACTCACACTACGATTATTGTGTTCAAACGATTTAACTAAACTCTACGAATTCCACTCAACCTTTGTGTTGACCTCTCAAGCATGTATTTCAGGTTCATGACGATCAAGGATGGCACGGAAGGACACGGATACTCAAGAGAGCTATAAATTTTATTATCATTCAAAAACTCATTTAATGTAAATTGTAAACATGGAACCATTTGGGACCTCATTTTGTAATCTCTGATATTTATACAATTTGAATGATAAATCTTTTAAAACGACTCAATTGGAGTTCGTTTTCTATTATTGTGACTATTGTGCTGTCAAGTAACACCCAGTTTGAATTCCGCTGCATCCATGAATTGGGGGTGTTACAGATTAGTACCAGAGCCATGGTTATAGAGAAACGGGTCTAATTGAGACCTAAACTATAACTACAATTACAAGCAAAAACATTTTATAGCCTTCCGCTCTCCGTGTCTTCCATCCTCCAGACGATTATGGACTTATTAAGCATTTTATGCTACATGAACATATAAGTATATTTATATATAC
This sequence comes from Artemisia argyi, assembly GCA_030686995.1. Taxonomy (NCBI): domain Eukaryota; kingdom Viridiplantae; phylum Streptophyta; class Magnoliopsida; order Asterales; family Asteraceae; genus Artemisia; species Artemisia argyi. The sequence goes on along the minus strand of CM060697.1, from coordinate 13,945,517 downwards.
ATTCGAGTTATTTTCAATCATTTTATCTAAACATATCTACACATGCCTATTCTATGGCATTTCGACACAACCACATTCTCCCAACCATGTTCCTACTCCAACATTTTATATCCAAGACATTGTAACTAATTACAATGGTCTTTTCTATTTCCCGGACATTGTATGACACAATGGTCTTAATCATTTCTCAAATGTTTTGAGTCACACAATGGTCTAATCTACTTCCGAGACATTGTGATTTGTGCAATGGTCTCTGGAATTATTCCACCACCTCATCAACATCATTTCATATGATATCAAAAACCCATCACAATCTATCGATTTCCAAACAAGAAATATGAGATTTTTAAAGGACAAACAAATCCATCACCTACAAAAGCTAAAGTTCAGCTCTACATTCATCAAAGTTTTCTTATGAAACCTTCATTATTAAAAGTTCGTGATCCTGGCCAAGTATGTTCTATTTTAGAACTACTTAAAAACTTCCTTTCCATACGTACCTACCCTTACTATCTTCTATTCAATGGAATATGAAAACATATGTTACAAGTCTTGTATGGACGGGACTTGCAACTTAAGGGTTTGACGTCGCCTTTATTTAGTGGACAGTTTCCCGAAAGCAACGGACATATCAAAAGTATACCTAATTTAGGTATTTGAAAATTTTATCGAACCTTGGCTAAATATAGACTAGTCACCTATATTTAACCAAGGGACAGTGGAACATAGTCTGACTAACTATATTCGACTTAAAATTTTCAAATACTGAGAATAGTTGTGCTAGGGTTATGTTCAGATTGATTTCCTACTTGAATTCGATAAACCACCAGAATTCTTTAAAACGATCTAGAGACACGATAGTGTTTTACCACTCAGCGAAATCTTAACACCTTATTTGTACTACCTAATTTCATTCTTGAAAGTTTTCATTTATGAGATAATCCGAACTACTATCTTGGGATAGTTTTCAATTCTTCTCTTCATCCCGTAGAAGTACTATCCTATTTAGGTCCTAAAGATACCACTCCATCATAAACCTTTAAAATCTCTTAAGATTTTCAAAACAAACTCAACATCTCTACCAATATTAACATTAAGCATACACTACACACTTTTGTTCGTCAACATATCACATCATTATCTTCACAACCGTTGAAACCACAAGCTCATTAACAGATCTTGATGCATTTTTTAAAGCTCAAATCATCCTTAGCTACACCACCCTCATCAGCTTTACAAGATTGAATATTCATTTTGTACTTTTGGAACACCAGTATCATCTCGTAATACCCTACCTTGTGACTCACCGACTAAGTATGAATGTTGTGTAGGATGATTTGTAATTATTTGAATGGATTGGGAAGCCTTTTCATTTAAATAAAGACATTGTAAATCACCAAACCATCAGTTTATATTTCCTTATTTACATTGTTTGGGATGCCTCTCTATGTAAATAAAGAATTATAAACAAGTGGGCTTATTTGTATCCGAAATAACATAAGTATGAAGTCAATAAACACTAGGTACAACAACCGATTACCTACTAGGCTATGATTGCAACTACTATCTCAATTCCTATTAATATTCGACTGCTATATCAATTTCCTTTGATATTCGACTATTACCATACCTTTCCTACATAAAAGTAAGCCTCACCCTACACCATACACTGAAATGACAAATCAAACTACATCACCGGTAATCCCATACTCTAGTCCTCATAAGTAACCACACCTCTTCATCGACACGACTCCAACATATGACACACATAGAACTTCGGGACAAAGTTCCCCGTAAGGGGTAGAGACTGTAACAATTCGCATTTTCAGGATAATTACTATTCCCGGAAATTTTCACTATTCACTTTTTACTATTCACTTTTACTATTCACATCCAAAATTTTTATTTCATATTCTCGTAAGTTAAACTATTTTAATGATAATCCGAGAATTTCACACTCGTCGGATCATTTCAGCAAAAATCACGAAGCCGTGTCCGAGATTTACTTTTAGGTTTAAACGTCATTCCAGCATCCCGATATGTCCATAAAACACTATAAACAATAGAAATATGATTTTCTCTCATTTTACGACAATTCCAAAAGTTTTGGAATTTTACGTTTTCCAGTTCAGCGTTTTACGCGAATTACGCGTTTTAGACCCGCGTTTTCAGTTTTAACAGCGTTTAAGCAACCCGATAGAACTTATCACTTATTAAATATGCTAAGATAGGTTATATTAATAAGTTCTAACATATTTATAAGTTTCATATTTTTAGGATACCCGATTTTAAGTTTCATGACTTAACCACTTACCATTAGCGATTACCGGGACCAAAACTCACTCCGTAAGCTAGATAATACCAAGTTTATGTATCTAGTCACTCCCCCATCATTATGGCCGACCTAAGGGGTGATTCACCATGCCTTGGTGGCTTGAGATAAGTCTTGAACTTTTGGAATACAAGTATGTGTCCAAACTTCTCATGTAAGCTTCCTAAATATCCTAATATTTGCACCTCCTCAAAGGAAACTTCCTAACACTTTCCTAGCACCTCCTCAAGGCCCTATATAACCCTCCTCATCCTCTCTTGGTCGTTCATAACCTCACACACACAAACACACTCCTAATTTTCCCTCTACTTCAAGTTTTATTCAAGAATCAAGTGTTATATCAACACATAAACCCTAGTTTGGTTTTGATTCATCAAACTACTTCAAATCCTTTTGAAACTCTTGGTGATTCTCTTGAGTTTAGATCCACTCAAGTCACCTAAACTCTCATCACAAATCCTTCAAGAATACAAGAGTAGAAGGATTGCTAAAGTGAAGAGAAGCTTGTCAATCAAAGTTCTATCCTTACTAGTTACTTCCTTTCTTGTAGAAAGCCAAAAGTTGTAAGCAAAACCCTAACATACTTCTTGTTAAATATCATATTCATGCTATTTACATATCATTCATGCTATATTTTGTCTTGTGATCATGTCCATGATGTATAAAAATGAGTAAAACAAGTATTGGTATACATATGTTAACTTATGTTATTTAAACAAGTAAACTAGTGACTTTCTTGGTATAATCTGATCAAAATGGTAAAATTATGATATTGGATCATTACATATTGTAGTAGAGGACCTAACAAGGAAACCATAGCAATTTGAACCACCTAAAACGAGTATACGAGTCAAAAGTTATGGCCAAAAGAAGTTAGCGAAACCAAAACGCCGAATATGCCAAAATAGCATTCTGATCAAAATCCGTATTTTTTCGAGGCCCTTCTGGTCCGATTCATCAAAAAGTTAAAACACGAAAGTTGTCCGGAATCACGTTTTCGTTCAGGAACAAAGAAGCTCGAGCCCTGAAAACGCTTTCCGAATGATAATTTTCTTCAAAATCTTAACAGCCCATTTTAGACCAAAGTCACTATATTGTGTTCAAACGATTTAACTAAACTCTACGAATTCCACTCAACCTTTGTGTTGACCTCTCAAGCATGTATTTCAGGTTCATGACGATCAAGGATGGCACGGAAAGACACGGATACTCAAGAGGGCTATAAATTTTATTATCATTCAAAAACTCATTTAATGTAAATTGTAAACATGGAACCATTTGGGACCTCATTTTGTAATCTCTGATATTTATACAATTTGAATGATAAATCTTTTAAAACGACTCAATTGGAGTTCGTTTTCTATTATTGTGACTATTGTGCTGTCAAGTAACACTCAGTTTGAATTCCGCTGCATCCATGAATTGGGGGTGTTACATGTTGAACCTTATTCTAATCTATTCGAACAAGTTATTCTATCGAATCCGCAAGCTACTAAGTAAACCATGATCCAAGCAATAACTGATGAACCTCATTCTAATGTATTCTAACAAGTTATTCTATCAAATCCGCAAGCTACTAAGTAAACCATGATCCAAGCAATAACTGATGAACCTCATTCTAATGTATTCTAACAAGTTATTCTATCGAATCCGCAAGCTACTAAGTAAACCATTATCCAAGCAATAACTGCTGAACCTTATTCTAATGTATTCTAACAAGTTATTATATCAAATCCGCAAGCTACTAAGTAAACCATGATCCAAGCAATAACTGATGAACCTTATTCTAATCTATTCTAACAAGTTATTATATCGAATCCTCAAGCTACTAAGTAAACCATGATCCAAGCAATAACTGATGAACCTTATTCTAATGTATTCTAACAAGTTATTATATCGAATCTGCAAGCTACTAAGTAAACCATGATCCAAGCAATAACTGATGAACCTTATTCTAATCAATTCTAACTAATAATTAGCATGAATTAGAAAAACAATAACTGATGAATGAAAAACTGAATAACATATTTTCAATGCCAAAAAATATACCTTTAAGAGCTGGTCGGTCTTCGAACCGTTTCGATCTCCTTTCTTCTAACAAAAAAAAATTAAACTCATTTTATACAAAAATAAACTAAACTATAAACTGATAAAAAAAAAAAAATCCTTATTCTTACTTCGAACCGTTTTCATTTCTTCATCATTTTCATTTGTTTTTTTTATTCTTTAGTAGTCTAGGACTTCTTCCAGGATCTAAAAATACGCAAGCAAAAATTAAAATTAAATCAAAATTAAATAAAAATTAAAACAAAATATAAATCAAAATTAAAACATAAATGATAAACTTACCAGTTGGATTCATCTTTTAGACCTTATTTTTATGTGTTTTAATCGATTAGATTTGATTTGAATATGAAACCCTAAAATTTGATTGGAGAGAGAGAGAGAGAGAGAGAGAGAGAGAGAGAGAGAGAAATGAATGTGTGTGAAGAATGGAGGGAAGTTGGTATACGAGGGTTTGTTTGTAAAATTACGTTTCTAACCTTTTATTAGTAGTACCGTATTTTTTTCCCATTTAAATACCAACCGTAGATCTATTTTTGGCCAAACATTAGAATGATCGGACGGCTTAAAATCCTTTTTAGACTTTTTATTTTTTATCCCCTTTCTAGGGGATCGCACCTCCAATGAGATATGTGTTACTGAATTCTCAAAATAGTCGGGATCTTTACGAGTTTTTGGGTCCAAGTCATTCTTAAATATAACAACCCCTTCGCATGTCATACACAACCATAAAACCCTATAGCGAGACTGAGCGGCAAAAAGGGAGGAACGTAGAATTATCTTTCAGTTGTTGTCACGTTTTAATCACCACAGAAGGTAACATTCTAATATGATTCTGACTTATGTTGTGCATAATGCGTTATAGTAGATTGGTTGAGATTTATGTGCCTTAAGCAAAACACACGCAATCAGTTTTATAAGCACTTTAGTTTTATGAACTGAATAATTGATAGTCTTTACATGTTTCTGTTCTACACGATAGACACTCTCGTTTGTGAAATAATGGTTCAAACTTTACAAATGATAGTTATATTTGATATTGCGTTACAAATTGATATTTGAAAAGGATTATAGGCTTATGGTCTCATGTAATCGTGGGGTAGGAAACACCACCAAAGGAAGAAAGGAATTAGGATTTATGTGATTTACTATCTACTGCTAACATGTTAATTACGATGTATGGACCAAGTTAAGATTGAATATATTGACTAAAGGGTTATGGAGCTATTTGAGATTGTTAAGTATACATTAGTATATAGCCAAATAAATAAAAGATGTGGATACTTGTTGCTTGTTCCTAATTTGAGAGACTCATTGGTTTAAATTAAGTTGTTGATATAGTTGAATCGAATAAGAATATGTGATAATTAAATAGCACTTATGTGGTACTTGAACACATTGCATGATCGTTTTATAAATTGAGTTGTTATTGAAGTATTGTTTGAAACTATATGTAATATTTTGTACGTGAAAACTATGATTTATCACTATGCCTTTGGCTGACGCAAAACTCTTTTAAAATTTTTGCAACCCAGATAAGCCGCTTTAGGAATCAAGAGATTGATTGAGACTGAGTAAGAGTAGACGCTTCCGCTGATACAAGGTAAGTAAGAGGGTTTAACGCTCCAAAAAGGCGGGGTGTTACAAAAACACTCTTTCTAGATATACACTTTTGGTATATCGCTTGTCTGTTTTAAAGTCTTTGTTCCCTGATGGAATAACTTTGCTTTGTATCTATAGTGGGGTTGGAGGGGCACAAATCATCTTTAAACGATACGTTAAAGGCTGTTGTTTCAATTGAACCTTTAGAACCAAATCGAAAGATATTAAGGCAGTGGTGGAAGAACTTGGATCAGACTAGGGAGTTGGTTCACATAGCAACTTTACAAAAATTGTCAAGTAGTAAAGCTTGGGAGTCTAATCGACAAGTTTGGAGTAACTATGGTGTCTGCAGCATAAAACGAGAGTTATGCAAGTTTGGACTTCTCAATCTTTTACGAGTTTGTTCGTGTTCTGCAATGTGTTTGGAGTGCAACATAAACCATATACCTAAAGTGTTTCTGTTTAATTAAACAACAACAATAACACATTAAACAACAATAGAATAATAACACATTAAACAACAACAACAACAACAACAACAACAACAACAACAACAACAACGAGACATTAAACAACAACAACAACTACTCCATACGAAGATTTTTCATGTCATCTAAAAGCTCACGGAGTATTGCACCCGACTGACATACGTGGTCTTTGAGATTTCTTTCCAATTCCAGTGATGCCTTCAACATCTTTATTTTTGTCTCCAACATCTTTATTCTTGTTTCTAGCATGTTTATTGTAAGATCTTTGACCTTGCAGTTTGAGCACTGTGTTGGTTCGGATCCAGAAGAACCTTGAGATGTTGAAGAAGAGCTTATACCGAATTGGCGATCAAAAACATCCTTCCACATAAAATATCGACATCCATAATCACTTGTTCATGGCTGTTACATAGCAAGGAAATCATAAGAATTGTATTTTTAATAACCAAATTATTTATATATTTAGGTAAATAGGAAACGTATGATTGTTCACCGTTGAATGAGGACATTAATAATAAGGTCTACCGTAGGTATCGGGCTGACAAGATTTTCTTTTCACTATATCTCCTATTCAACAAGAACACATAAAAGGATTATTTCGCTCCATTTGAGTTATGAAGTTAAAGTAAGGATAAGCGGTTGTGAGGTTGATGTGAGGATAAGAGGGTCTCAAGTTGTTTTTATAGTAAAAGATGAGAGAGGGAAAGTTTAGCGGGAAAGTTTGGAGCCAAACGTTTAGCGGGAAAACCTCGCGCCAAATGAAAAATGAAATCGAAAAGTCTAGAAAAGCCAAACTTGGACTTTCACTTATTTAAATCATTTATATTTAATTAAATCATTATAACTAATTTAAATAAGTTTTTAATCATTTAATCCTTTATATAATTTTTAATTAATTTACATTATTTTTAAAAATCATCTATAAATTATTTATAAGAGATAAATAGTTAAATTTAAATTATTTTGGTTATTTAATCTTTATAAAAGTATATATATTTTAAGTTTTGTGACTACAATGTCGGCACGAATTTTTTTCCATAAAGTTTTAGTTATTTAATCTTTATTAAAAAAAATTACATTTAGTGACGACAATGTCATCACTAATTAGTTTTATACACATTTAGTGACGACATTAATTTATTATAAATTAATTTCAGAAAGTCCCATGTTTGGAACTTCATTTTGAATGTTTTGTCTCATTTAGGATATAGATGCGTATAATTGGTTTACTATTTGAGAGAAATTCGATATTGTTTCCCATTACTCCTACGAATATGTCTTTAATACACATATTTGGGGAATTGAAGGGACATGCTGCCGATTTTTTTTTCAAATAGTAAATCAGTTATACGCATTCATATATGAGACGAAACATTCAAAGGGTGGGTTAGGATTGTCTTCCATAGTTGTACTAAGTAAACAAAACAGTTCATAATTACGTCTTTCCAGGTTTGAATACGTTTATGTGCGTATATATTTATTTATGTGTTTATGTGTGTATTTATTTGAGTGTGTTTCTTTACATATGCTTATTTATTACATCATTACAACGCAGTTATGACAATTTAGAAGAGTTGGAGTAATAAATCCAATCGTAATTTCGATGCTTTTTTAACTTGTCTTTGGGCATTCAAGGAGAATTTTAAGCAATTTTTGGACCCCATCTCCCGATTGATTCAATGCCCATGCAAGAACTGTGGCAACTCAGTATTGGTTTCAATCGACACTCTTTGGTGGCACATATCTCAAAACGGGTTTGACCTAACTTATACCACTTGGACATATCACGGTGAAAAGCTTCCTCCGCCACCTCCACCAGTAGTACACAACATACCACAACCACCTTCATCTAAATACACTGACACGGCTGTGTTCTTCCATGATATTAGTGCGAATAATGACCCAACTCTACCAACTCAAACAACGGGTTCTCAACCAACTCAAACAACAGGTCCTAGCATTAATAACGAGATCGAAATGTACTTGCTAAGTCCAACAAGAAGTTATACCCAGATTATGATATGACTACATTGGACTTTACGTCAGAGTTTTCGCACATAAAGGTCTTTTGTAAAATAATGGATGTCGGGTTTGTCAAGATTCTAACTTTTCTTCGAAAGGCATTTCCCCCTAGTAAAGGATTCAAAATCCCGGCGTCATAATATGAAATCAAGAAGACATACAAAAAGATTGGGTTGGGATACGAATCGATCCATGCTTGCATAAATGATTGTTTTTTTTTTATTATTATTATTTTGGGGATCTGATGAGAACAAAAAATTGGATCATTGTCCGGTCTGCAAAGCGAGTAGATGGAAAGACCTCAAAACAAAATGGAATAAAGTTGCCAAAAAGGTGTTGCATTACTTTATGTTGAAACCTAGACTACAATGTATGTTCAACTCGCAACACGCCGCAAAGTGGATGACTTGGCATGCTACTAGAAAGTCTTAAGGAAAACGGTAAGATGAATCACTCGGATGATGGTAAAGCATGGAAATATTTTGACATAATAAATCCTCGGTTTTCAAAAGACCATAGAAACGTCCGATTTGGGTTGGCTGTGGATGGTTTCAATCCATTTGGCAACATGATTCAAACTTAAAGCATGTAGTCGGTCATATTGACAACATATAACACATCCCCATGGATGTGTATGAAAGAGACTTCTTTAATATTGACGATGTTAATTCCCGGCCCTAAATCACCTGCAAAGGACATTGATATTTTCTTGCAGCCTTTGATTGTTGAACTGAAAGATTTATGGAAAGGAGTCTGGATGAAAGACGCTTCTACGGGTACTTATTTCAAAATGAAAGTGGCGGTTTTATGGACAATTAATGACTTTCCTGCTCAAAGCAGTTTGTCTGGGTGGGTCGGGAAATGCTACTACGCATGTCCCTTGTGTAATAAGGATACTACAACGCTTCTTGTAAAGGGGAAAATCGCCTATTGTTGTTATAGAAGATGGTTACACATGAGTCATCCAATGAGGAAGAAAAAGAAAGAATTCCATTGTAAAATTGAAAAGGGATTTCCTCCTAAAAGCTTTACCAATTTTGAAATCGAACAACAAATTAGTAAAGTCTTTAAATGTGCCCCAGGAAAATGATGCGTGGGAATTGCACCAGGCTTTACCTCTCGAGGGATCTCGAGAAGCTTACAACCCCCACCAGGCAGTGTACCTGATCGTTGTAGTATAGTATAGTGACAACTACCGGGTGATTGATCGTTCAACTCAGGAATAGTGTCGCTAGGATTAGAAAACCTAAAAACTAGGTCTAGAGGTGAGGGATGATTCTTTTTGTATTTTTTTTTTTTTTTATGAAAGTAAGTAAAAATCTCGGTTTTTAGAGGAGTGGGCGGAATTAGTTGCTAGTCAACTAACCCAATAACTACAAATGCAATCAAAATAAAATAACAGAAATGTAAATAAACTAAATTAAACTAGTGGTGTGAACAATATATGGGAGAATTGTGTTTACTTAGATTTCACTACTCCCTAGATATCTTTTACAGGTTAATTACTTGTTACAGTTGCGTGGATGACGGGTTATATTCCTTAATACCATTCATGGGGTGGCGTACTTACTTCCCCAATTCTATAAGCTCCTACTTCACTCCTATGTCGAGCCTGCAAGAAGCTCCTAATATGGGATCACTAGAATTCGCTCATGCATTAAATATAACCATAAAAACCTAGTACACATCGGTTCATATTTCTTAAGACGTTCAAGCAAGTTACACAATGGAGATCTGCCAGTTTTCTTAAGCCTAACATTGAAATCATTCATCCATTACAACTATAAACAAGCAATCAACCTATAAACAACATCTAGTTTTCATTACATCTAAGCAAACACACAAAAGATCTAGCCTAGCATGTTAAAATCAAGACAAGCGTAAGATATATTCAAACAACACATAGACATATTGAATGAATTGAAATGATACTTATCTCAATTGAACATGAAGGGTTTCAAGGGGTGAAAACCCTTGAAAATACTGTTACAAAAGAACTAGGGTTTATTAGGTTCGACCCTAAAATTCTCCACACAAGTTCCACCTCTAATGAATGAAAATTAGAAAAGTATATATAGATTTCATCAGGTGACGGCGTCAAGAGGAAAGTTCTGACGCCGTCATCTCGCCGCCAATAAAATTCTCGGACTGCCTAGATCCAGATCTGACGCCGTCATGTGTATTTCTGCTCTGGGCCGTCACCACTTTTACTCTTGACGCCCTTCTTCTGACGCCGTCACGTTTTCTCTGGGCCGTCATCCATTTTGCTCCTGACGCCGTCACCAAATCCTTCTTGACGCCGTCAGGTACTGTTCCCAGCAAGGAAAATCAAGACTTTGCCGTTTTCTTCACTTTTATGATCCAAAAACGTTCAAAATGCTTCCTTTTCCAGAATTCACTCCCAAAGTACCTAAAATCACAAAAGGAACAATTTAGGGCAATATTTGATCAAATAAATTCGAATTCCAGCTTAAATGACCCCCTTAAATGACCCCCTAAAAATGGATCATTTTTCGCCTCATCAGGAAACATCCATCTACTCTTTAAAAAATGATCAAAACATCGAATTGAACTGGACTAAACGTTCTATTTTCCACGAGCTTGAGAATTTTGCCCACTCTTGCTCTAAAACCCAATTTAGATGCCATGCACATCGAAAAGAATGCGCTTGAAAGTTTGCGGGGTACCTTGTTAATGAACGAAAAATACAAAAACACGCTTAAGGCAAGGCATGACCTGAAAGCTTTGGGAGTTCGACGGGAGTTATGGTTCGTTGATAAAGGACATGGGAAGTTCGATAAGCCTCATCCAAAGTACTCTTTCACACCTGAAAACAGAAAACTTTTTTGTAAATTCATCAGAGGAGTTAGACTACCTGATGGATTTGCAACCAACTTCAAGAAAAAGTGACCGCTGATGATAAAAACATAATAGGCATGAAGTCTCACGACTTTCATATAATGATGCAATGGTTACTTCCTTATGGAGTTCAACAGTACTTGCCGCCAAACATTTCACTCCAATAAGCTCTGCTTATTCCTTAAGCAGATTTGTGCTCGAAATTGGATGAAGCAAGACATGGAGAAAGCTAAAGCAAAACTGATCAATATTATGTCTAATTTAGAGCAAATATTTCCTCGTGCTTTTTTTGACTTAATGATTCATTTGGTTATACATTTACCCGAAGAGGCTATTCAAGGTGGCCCTGTTTACTACAGGTGGATGTATCCATTTGAAAGATATATGAAGAAACTAAAAAATTATTTTTGAAATAAAGCCAAGCCTGAAGGTTCTATAGCGGAGGGTTATGTTGCAGAAGAAGCATTAACTTTCTGTTCGCGCTATCTTAAGGGTATCGAGATGAGATTTAATCGTCCTGACAGAAATGATGACGGGCTTAATCCAACTAATCAATTTTAGGTGTTCTAGTCAGTATGCAAACCAATGGGTAAAGCGGTACATACTACGACGAATACATAAGTTATGCAAAGTTGTATGGTTTGTACCTAACAACATTACTGAAATTGACGCAGACATCCTAGCGACAAAAAGTATGTTTCTTCCTTATTGTTGTTGTTGTTATTTTTTTGATGACTTATTATAATATCATGAACATTTACAGTAAATTTCCTAACAATAACGTGGAAACAGAATTTCCCTGCTGGTTTGATCACCAGATAAACGCATTATATATATTACCCTGTAGTCCAGAGTTATTGCTCATCTAAATCCATTTGTATCTCTTTCGTATGTGAAAAACGACCCAAGTTGTAGTCCAAATTTACTCTCTTTGGCTTGTGGACCTTCACCGAGTGCAACCACATACACCTCTTGCATAGTTAACGGTGTCAAGTTTATAATACACGAGGACGATGTATGTCATACCTAGGGGTGTTAATCGGGTCGGGTTGGTCGGGTTCGGGTCAAACGGGTCGCGTCCTAGTTGGGTCGAGACTAAAAATAACATACTTGAACTCAACCCTACTTAAGGTCGGGTTCGGTTCAACTCGGGTAGGGTCGGATCAGGTCGGGTCAAGTCGGGTTCGGGTTCGTTCCATTTACGAAATCATAAGTTTGTGACTTTAATTTTTTTTTTTTTTGAACTATGACTTTATTCGTCTATTACTAAATATTGAAATATATGTTCATGACTAGTCCAATTTGTGACTTTATATGTGTAATACTAAGTACTAAAATATATTACAAGTTTACGAGATTGCACATCTTTTGCATATAAAGTCGAAAAAGAAATATTAAATCTAGCTTTAATTTAATTGGTTTTAGTAAATTGCAAATAAAATAGAAGAAAGAGTACTGACATAAATCAAAATTAAATAACGAAAACAATATTGAAAAAAGTTACTAAAAAAATAAAATAAATAAAAAAAAACCCCGGGTTAGTTGGGTTGACCCGAACCCGAATAGGAAAAGTAATTGAACCTGATACCCGACCCTAGTTAGTACACAAAAGATCTAGGTTTCATTACATCTAAGCAAACACACAAAAGATCTAGCCTAACATGTTAAAATCAAGACAAGCGTAAGATATATTCAAACAACACATAGACATATTGAATGAATTGAAATGATACTTATCTCAATTGAACATGAAGGGTTTCAAGGGGTGAAAACCCTTGAAAATACTGTTACAAACGAACTAGGTTTTATTAGGTTCGACCCTAAAATTCTCCACACAAGTTCCACCTCTAATGAATGAAAATTAGAAAAGTATATATAGATTTCATCAGGTGACGGCGTCAAGAGGAAAGTTCTGACGCCGTCATCTCGCCGCCAATAAAATTCTTGGACTGCCTAGATCCAGATCTGACGCCGTCATGTGTATTTCTGCTCTGGGCCGTCACCACTTTTACTCTTGACGCCCTTCTTCTGACGCCGTCACGTTTTCTCTGGGCCGTCATCCATTTTGCTCCTGACGCCGTCACTAAATCCTTCTTGACGCCGCCAGGTACTGTTCCCAGCAAGGAAAATCAAGACTTTGCCATTTTCTTCACTTTTATGCTCAAAAAACGTCACAAATGCTTCTTTTTCCAGAATTCACTCCTAAAGTACCTAAAATCACAAAAGGAATGATTTAGGGCAATATTTAATCAAATAAATTCGAATTCCGGCTTAAATGACCCCCTAAAAACGGATCATTTTTCGCCTCATCATATACCCAGCAAGGAAAATCAAGACTTTGCCGTTTTCTTCACTTTTATGCTCCAAAAACGTCCAAAATGCTTCCTTTTCCAGAATTCACTCGCAAAGTACCTAAAATCACAAAAGGAACGATTTAAGGCAATATTTGATCAAATAAATTCGAATTCTGGCTTAAATGACCCCCTAAAAACGGATCATTTTTCGCCTCATCATATACCCTTACACTTGAGATTTTCTTGTCCTCAAGCGAATGCGCTTTTATTCTAATCAAAATACAAGTTAGAGGTCATTTAAAACTAATATAAAAGTAATTACAACAAATAATCGTTCAACTATAGACCAAAGACAAGCACGGAGGTCATATACTAGCACCTCACAAATAGTATTTAGATACTCACATCTCTCGGGTGTAATAAAGTATATATCACAAAATGGAAATGGAAAACATCTCTCACTACCTGTCATAGCAAAATAGATTACCATAGGCTTGGGAAAGGGTCAAACCTCCACCACATGGCGTAAGCACCTAGGATAAACTATCAAAGAGGTCTTTTAAAGGGTTGTAACGTTAGGTGTAGGGATATGGAATACACGGTTTTGTTGGATATAGGCAATCTTTACTGGTGGCGAGTTAATCATCTTGGTTAATTACATGTACAATATGGCGTTGCTAAGCCAAGACTAGACTCGACTTAAGCTAATAAATGAAAAATAACAAAAATATAAAATAAACATATAATAAAATGGGATGGTAGTCCGTATGTTTTTTTTTTTTTTTTTTTTTTTTTTTTTTTTTTTTTTTATTTTATTTTTTTTGCATACACTCTTACCCTACCATCCAAAATAATACATCATAGCGAATGAAAATTCCCCTTACACTTGAATTTTTACATACTTTACAATAAACTAATCTAATGACTCGAATTAAGATAATCAAAACACTTGGAGTACTTTTAAGATTAACGTACATATGGGGGTAATAATATGATGTTCTTCCCCATTACTCCATAACATTAGTACTTTACCCATGAGTCCCAATCGTCCCAAAATAATATGTACAAGGATATGACTCGACTTAGCAACCATGTAATCAATTAGATAATTAACTGAGGGTTTAAACAAATAACAATAATGCACTAAAGATGAGTGCATACACGGAAGGCTAAGGCGATTTGGGTGTACATTTAAGTGGGGTGTAACAAATTCTTCCTTTAAGTAAGATGCTTAGAGTTAGAAACGAAAAGATAGGCTCGGAGGGGTGTTGTAACAATTCGCAATTTCAGGTTAATTACTATTCCCGGAAAAATTACTATTCACTTTTACTATTCATGTTACTATTCATTTTTACTATTCATTTCTTTCTGAAATTTTCCCGAAAGTTGATTTTTATTTCATATTCTCGAGTGATAAATCATTTCCATGGCAAATTAAATGTTTGACATTCATCAGATCATTTTCGTGAAAGTTATTAAGGAATTACACGACAATACACGTTTTAGGGTAAAACGGCAATCAGAAATTCTACGCACAACGAAATTCAGTCGCGTTAATTTTCCCCGTATCAGAAAAATGTTTGACACACTCATGATTTATTTGAGAATAAATCATGACTGAGAAAAATCATGACCAAAATAAACTTCGGCCGTGAAAAACTGGAATTTTCAGTTTTTAGCGTTTTTACTCAGCCGTAACCCTAGCCTATACCTGCACCGCATTTCTAAGATGATTTGAGCTTTCAACTTATTAAAATAAGTCAACATATTTTTCCCTCCTCCATTGACCAAAAATCATCCCTTGATGTTATAAGTCATTTCGTGATTTTTAGGCTTACGGTTTGATGTCTAAAAGACATTTAATACCAACCGACACTGGACTGAGCCCAGTCTAGACATTATAAGCCATTTTAAATCATTTATAACATATTAGAAAAGTAACATTTTACTTTTCTCAATTTTACGCAATATTCGTACATTTTACGTATTACGCGTTTGAGACCCGTGTTTCCAGTTTTTAGCAAGGTTTACCACCCAAATGACACCTACCACTCATTTTATATTTTATTATGGGACATATGGACATGTTTAACAATACTTTCAAGTTTCATAATTTTACAACACCCGGTTTTACGTTTTAAGGCCTAATCAGTTACAGTTGGCATTTCCCGGAGTCAAGTTTCATCCAAATAACCTAGGATAATACCAAGCCAAGCCAACTCACCCCCTTATCCCTTGTGAACCGCCATAAGGGGCGGGGGAGTCATCCCTTGTGTGGCTTGATCCTAGGCAAGGTTGGCTTAGATGTGTTACATGTGTTGAAGCTTGTTTAGAAAGCTTTGACTAGTCATGAAATGTAACCTCCTCATTGAGCTATAAAAGCCCCTCCCCTCCCCTTTGATGCCGTGCACCTCCAACACCATAACCACTCTCACTTAGCTTCATTTCCTTCTAATTTCTTGCAAGGTTCAAGTGCTTCTTCAAGTAGAAACCCTAGTTTGATCATAAGTTACCAAAAATCTTCCAAACCCTAGAATACTTGGTGATTTCTCTTGAGTTTAAATCCACTCAATTCACCTCAACTTTCATTACATCTCTTTCAAGAATACCAAGGGTAGAAAGGTTGCATGAAGTGAAAAAGGGTTGAAGCAAGTCTATCAAAGTCCATTTCCTTACTTGTTACTCCTTTCTTTAATTAGAAAGCCAAAAGTTGTAAGCCAAAACCTAACATGCTTCTTGTTAATTTCTCATGTTCATATCATTTACATGTTATTCTTGCTATATTATGTGTTGTATTTATGTCCATGATGTATAAAAATGAGTAAAAGATGTTGTTATAATAGATTGTTAAAACAAGTTACTAAAACAAGTAAAGTAGTGACTTTCTTGGTAAGACCTGATCAAAATGGTAAAAATTTGTTATTGGATTATTACATATTACAGTAGAGGACTTAACAAGGAAACCATAGCAACTTGAACCACCTAAAACGAGTATACGAGTCAAAAGTTACGCCCATTTGAAGTTACCAAAGATTTCCGGCAAAACTGCCTAAAAGTTTCTGTGACAGAACCTAAAACACGAAAAAAGAGGCCTTTCTGGTCCGATTCATGAAAAAGTTAAAACACGAAAGTTGTCCGGAATCACGTTTTCATTTAGGAATAAAGAGGCTCGAGCCTTGAAAACGCCTTCTGAGTGAGATATTTCTCAGTTTCTTAACAGCTAATTACATATATACAAGTCACTATATATTGGTTATACTTTAAAAGGAACAAGAGGTCTTATGACCTATAAACAAGACCACCACCATGGCTAGAGCTAAGGTTGAGTCTCATGACCTTGGAACAAGGACCAAAGGTCATGGCTAGGCCATGACGAAATGACCATACCGACTTACATAGGCGTAAACATGAAACAATGAATTAGGCGATAACTTGAACAAGCAATTTGGATCTACTTCACTTAAAAGGAAACCATGAGATTTTACCAAGAGAACATGGTCATTCAAGACTTATGAAGCTACCCCTAATAACAATCTTCATGTACAAATAAACTTTCCTAAGTTTATACAAATATCGGACATGTAATCTTCGGATCAAAACCTATATCTATATATTTTATCAACTACTACAATAGTAGGGAGCCTCATGTGAGGAGTTCATTATGTAAGCCGTCGAGATGAGTTGTGGATTTACGAGTTAAAGTGTTCTGGCTCCTCGAACGCTTACTAACATGACTTCTGAATTATGTCGGCCCGAACGGTAGTAAACGATATACAAAACATACATGTTCATAAATCTTTTCTTTCAAAGACTTACAATATACATCATACCACATCATGGACTATAATGCAAGATATATATATAGGCACTCCGTTATATTCTTTACTCAAATCCTAAGTCGCAACATTCTATTATAGGTTGCTCGTAGAAACCTACACGATCAAACCATCACCTTCATTTCTTGCTATCCTACTTAAGGTGAGTTCATAGCCCCACTTTACATTACTTCAATGTTTTACAAACCCTTGGGGGGAATACATGCTACTTTTAAACCGAACACAATACTTTGAAACTGTATGCTGCCTGATTGTTTTATTATTACTAAGTACCTACCTTGCCAATCCTAGGCCCCTATCATGAACCATTTAATCACTTGTATTAGTGAGCGCGAGTATTGTGAATAGGCCTATTGGGATTGACGAATCCCATTTGTTTGAGCAGATTAGTTCAACAAATGCACTATATTTGAACATTAAGTATGACGGCAAAGTACTTACCGGGGCAACATAACCGCCGATTGATATTGGTACCCGTTAACGTATTGGTTGCATGAGCTTAGTATATAATAATAACTGTTTTGTTTTCTAACATGAGTATGAGTCTAATTAACTCTTACTACCAACATATTGTGTTCAACCGTTAAACAAACTCTATGAACTTCACTCAACCTTTGTGTTGACCTCTTAAGCATGTATTTCAGGTCCATGATAATCAAGAATGGAGCGGGAAGGGCACGTACCGAAGGAAGAAGGCTATAAACTATTATGTCATTCGATAAAAACATCATAGACTTTATATTGATGTGTTTTGAAACAATGGAACCTTTTGGGACCTTACTATGTAAACTCTGATATATTTGAATAATATGAATGACAACTCTTTTTATTACGACTCGGCTAGAGATCGTTTTCTATTATTATGACTGTTGTGCCGTCGAGTAACACCCAAGTTGAATTCCGCTGCATCATGAATTGGGGGTGTTACAGATTGGTACCAGAGCCATGGTTATAGAGAAACGGGTCTAAGTGAGACCTAAACTATAACTACAATTACAAGCAAAAACATTTTTATAGCCTTCCGCTCTTCGTGCCTTCCATCCTCCAGAAGATTATGGACTTATTACACATGTTATGCTACATGAACATATTTGTATATTGTCATATGCACATTTCCTTAGTTTGAGCATTTTCCATAAGCATTTGATTTATTTTTGACATCGAAATACTAATTGTAGACATCATGTCCGCACCTCTATCTCCCGATCATCTTCCTGCTATGCCTGAGTATTTACCAATTCTTCCCGGACCTAATGATCCTTACTTTGAGGCAATTGATTACGACGATGAGGAAGAACCTTATGAGGATCTAGACAATGAAATAGATTCGGACGAAGATCCTGAAATGGATATGGACATAAACATCGATGAGTACGAAGAGGATCCCGAAATGGATGTTGACATCGAAGGCATCGATGAGGAAGCGGAGGAACAAATAGTGGTGTCACATCTATCACCATTAACATCTCCACCTCCCGCTTCACCAATTTCATCCGAATCTAACCGTACCACTCCAGCTCAAGTTCCGAAATCTACTTACCAAACCGGCGGAACATCTACATCTACACATATGTTCGTGAACTCAGCTCAATACGAAATCTACTCTTTGAAACAAGCTCTCAACCTAACCCAACTCAAAGTTCAAAGTATGGCAAGTCAAATGTACGACTATATATCCAAGGTAAATTCTGCCAGAATGGATGCCATGAATGCTCGAGACGACCTATATTGGTTTAAGCTTGACATGAGCTACGTGAAGAGTGACTCGACTCATGTTGGGGAAGTAGTCTTAAATCCTTTGACTGGCTTGGATAACGTCAAGGATAGACTCACTTTGGTTGAGAGGGCCTAAGAACAGGATGCGGTACAAATTCATAAACTACTTCACCGCCTAAATACCGCTGAAATCCGGTTAGATGTTGCAAACTTTGATAGGTATCAACTTAAGAATGATTTGTGTGGAATGCAAACTCAAATGAGTTCCATACAACAAAGGCTATACCAAAAGGAGGTCAAAGAATACCATCCAAACGAAAGTGTAGATGTGTTAGCAACACGCGAAAATAATAATCCGACCGGACCACAACAACCTCCCAACCGACGTTAGACTAGTGTTATAATACTAGTTAGCTTTTGTACAACGTTGTAATTACTAACTGAAAGTATCAGTTAGTAAGTTTTGAATGAACTTGTAATAAGTTCGATTTTGTAATCAACGTTATATGAATAAAACTCTTGTTTTATATACTATCATGTGTTATGTTTTTAAGTTTCAAACATTATTATCCTATCATTCTTATCAAAAATTGTGCTCATCTCACAACTCTCTAATTACAACGTATCTTTTGAACAATAGAATCATGGCGCCAAAGAAAAAGACACCACCAACGATGACGCAAGCTGCCATCCGCAAACTGGTAAAGGACAGTGTCAATGCAGCACTTGTCACAGAACGAGCAGCCGTAGCTGCAGCAGCTGCCGAAGCCATCACAGCTGCTGGTGCTGCTGATGCTGCAGCAGCCGCCGAAGCCGCCACTGCTGCGGAAGCTGCTATAGCTGCAGAGGCTGCCAGGATGGCCAGTCTTAACCTTGGAGGACCGAACTCAACTACCCCTCCAGTGACCAATGTTACTACAGTACCAAAGGGTTGCTCGTTCATTTCCTACTTGAAATGTGAACCCATCAAATTCAAGGGTACTGAAGGGGCTGTAGGTTTGACCCGTTGGTTCGAAAAGGCGGAGTCAGTATTCTTAGTCAGTAAATGTACTGAGGGAGACAAAGTTCAGTATGCCACGAGTACTTTGTTGAATGAGGCATTGTCCTGGTGGAACTCAATTGCTCAACCGATGGGCATTGAGAATGCCTACAAAATTACTTGGACTAATTTGAAAGAAATGATGATCAAGGAATACTGTCCACGCAGTGAGATGCAAAAGTTGGAAGTTGAATTCTGGGATCATACGGTTAAGGGAAATGATATCATGACCTACAACCGTAGATTCCAGGAATTGAGGATACTTTGTCCAACAATGGTTTCCACAAAGGAAAAATTGTTGGAAAGGTATATATGGGGACTTCCATCAAGCATACAGGGGAATGTGACTTCGGCAAATCCCAAGGAACTTGATGAAGCCATGCGGATGTCCCGCAGTCTCATGGACCAAGTGGTACGAATGACAGAAACCCGCAAGCAAAACAACCCCAACAACACCAACAACACCAACAATGCCAACAACAGCAATACCAATAATCCCAACAACTCCAACTACCATAACAATAGCAACAACAAGAACAACAACAACAAGCGACCATGGGATGGTAACCGTGGAAATAACAACAACAACAACAACAACCAAACCCAAAACAACAACCATCACAATCAACAGAACAAGAGACAGGAAGCCGCGACGGCTTATGTTGCTGCACCAGCTGGTGGTAAGTACGTTGGTAATCTACCACAATGTACCAAGTGCAACTACCATCATGAAGGTCCTTGCCCGGCCAAATGCCACAAGTGCCAAAAGCCCGGACATCTTGCCAAGGATTGTAGAGGCAAGGGTATAGCTACTAGGGCTAACACACAGCCCATAGTTACATGTTTTGGGTGTGGGGAAAGGGGACACTACAAGAACAATTGTCCTCAAAACCAAGGACCCCAAGGCGGAGGTGCTCGTGGTAGAGCCTATGTCATGGGAAAAGAAGAACCACACCAGGACCCGAACGTGGTTACCGGTACGTTCTTACTCAATAATATTCCTGTTAAAGTCTTATTCGATTCTGGTGCTGATATGAGCTTTATATCTACTAGAATTGCGCCTTTACTTAATATTCCATCAATCACTTTAACTACTAGTTATAGTATTGAGCTAGCTACCGGTGACTTAGTAAATACCAATACCGTAATCCCAAACTGTACCCTTAATCTCTTAGACCACCCCTTTAACATCAATCTTATGCCAATCGAACTCGGAAGTTTTGATGTTGTTATTGGCATGGATTGGTTGTCTAAACATCAAGCTAACATAATTTGTGGTGAAAGAGTTGTGCACATTCCATGTGACAATGAAACTTTGATCATTCGTGGTGATCAAAGTGGAACTCGAATAAACATCATCTCATGTATCAAAACCATGAAGTACATTGAGAAAGGATGTTATGCTTTCTTAGCCCACGTAACAGAAAAGAAATCCGATGAAAAACGTCTCGAAGATGTTCCTATTGCCCGTGAGTTTCCTGGAGTCTTTCCAGAAGACTTACCCGGACTACCACCAAATCGTCAAATAGAGTTCAGAATTGATTTAATACCAGGAGCGGCGCCAGTTGCCCGCGCACCATACCGGTTAGCACCTTCAGAGATGCAAGAGCTATCAAATCAATTACAAGAACTTTCGGACAAGGGATTTATTCGACCCAGTTCCTCACCTTGGGGAGCTCCAGTTTTGTTCGTGAAAAAGAAAGACGGGTCATTACGAATGTGTATTGACTACCGTGAACTAAACAAGCTAACCATAAAGAACCGATACCCACTACCAAGAATTGATGACTTATTCGATCAATTGCAAGGTTCAACCTATTACTCAAAAATTGACCTACGATCAGGTTACCACCAAGTTAGAGTTCGTGATGAAGACATTCCAAAAACAGCCTTTAGGACACGATATGGTCACCATGAATTCCAAGTGATGCCATTTGGGTTAACAAATGCACCGGCAGTATTCATGGATCTCATGAATCGGGTGTGTAAACCATATTTGGACAAATTCGTGATCGTATTCATAGACGACATTCTCATATATTCCAAAAACGAAGAGGAACACAAAGAACACCTGAGAACAATTTTAGGACTACTCAAGGAAGAGAAATTGTATGCAAAGTTTTCCAAATGTGAATTTTGGATTCAATCAGTACAATTCCTTGGGCATGTGATTGACAAGACCGGTTTACATGTCGATCCCGCTAAAATTGAAGCTATCAAAAATTGGCCAACACCTACCACACCTACGGAAATTCGTCAATTTCTGGGTTTAGCCGGGTATTACCGAAGGTTTATTGAAGGATTTTCCTCAATAGCAAAGTCTTTGACTAAGCTAACTCAGAAAGACAAGAAATATGTGTGGGATGAAAACGAAGAAAAAGCTTTCCAAACCCTTAAACAAAAACTTTGTAGTGCTCCTATCCTAGCATTGCCAGATGGGATAGAAGATTTTGTAGTCTATTGTGATGCATCGTACCAAGGTTTAGGTGCTGTGTTGATGCAACGTGATAAGGTCATGGCTTATGCATCAAGACAACTCAAGGTTCATGAAGAAAATTACACCACTCATGACTTAGAGTTAGGAGCCGTAGTCTTTGCACTAAAAATCTGGAGGCACTATCTATACGGTACTAGATGTACTGTGTACACCGATCATAAAAGTCTGCAACACATTTTAAACCAAAAAGAACTAAACATGAGACAACGTCGTTGGTTGGAATTACTGAGTGATTATGACTGCGACATTCGTTATCACCCAGGAAAGGCAAACGTAGTAGCTGACGCCCTGAGCCGAAAGGAACGGGTTAAACCACTACGAGTCCGAGCCTTAGTTTTAACCATAAATTCAAACTTTCCTACTCAAATCCTTCACGCTCAAACTGAGGCGGTGAAACAAGAAGATATCCAAAAGGAAAAGTTGGATGGCATGATACAGAAGAAATTCGAAACCCGTTCAGATGGAACTCTATGCTTCCAAGGTCGAAGTTGGTTACCACTTTATGGTGGCCTACGAGACTTGATCATGCATGAATCACACAAGTCTAAATACTCCATACATCCAGGATCTGATAAGATGTATCATGATCTTAAAATACTCTATTTGTGGCCGAACATGAAAGTCGACATTGCAACATATGTTAGCAAATGTCTTACCTGCTCCAAAGTAAAAGCCGAACATCAAAAACCATCCGGTCCATTGCAACAACCAGAGATTCCTACTTGGAAATGGGAAAGAATTACTATGGACTTCATTACCAAGCTCCCAAAGACATCAAGCGGTTATGACTCCATCTGGGTCATAGTTGATCGTCTCACAAAATCTGCACACTTTATACCAATCAAAGAGACTTACAAAATGGAACAACTAACCCGACTGTACGTCAAAGAAATAGTCTCAAGACATGGTGCACCAATATCCATCATATCCGACAGAGATGGTAGATTTACTTCCAATTTCTGGCAGTCACTCCAAGACGCCTTTGGAACAAATCTAGACATGAGTACAGCATATCATCCTCAGACCGATGGTCAGAGTGAACGAACCATCCAAACACTTGAAGACATGCTTCGAGCTTGTATAATAGACTTTGGAAAAGGATGGGATACTCATTTACCATTAGTCGAATTTTCCTACAACAACAGCTATCATACAAGTATTAAAGTTGCTCCATTTGAAGCACTTTACGGTCGAAAGTGTCGTTCACCTGCTTGTTGGGCTGAAGTGGGAGAAGTTCAACTCACTGGACCAGAACTCATCCGTGAAACAACAGATAAGATTGTACAAATCAGAAGTCGATTACAAGCCGCAAGAGATCGACAGAAAAGTTATGCCGACACACGACGCAGACCCCTAGAATTCCAAGTCGGAGATAGGGTTATGCTAAAGGTATCGCTTTGGAAAGGCTTGATACGATTCGGTAAACGAGGAAAACTAAACCCAAGATACATCGGACCATTCAAAATCCTAGCCAGGGTTGGCCCTGTGGCGTACAGACTTGAGCTTCCATCAGAACTCAGTAGTGTACATCCCACTTTCCATGTATCTAACTTAAAGAAATGCTTGTCGAATGAATCACTCGTGATTCCACTCGATGAAATTCAACTCAATGACGATCTTCAATTTATTGAGGAACCCGTAGAAATCATGGACCGAGAGGTCAAACAACTCAAGCAAAGCCGTATTCCAATTGTCAAAGTTCCTTGGAACTCACGACGTGGTCCTGAATACACATGGGAACGAGAGGACCAGATACGTAAGAAATACCCACATCTTTTTACCAACGAAACTTCTACTCCTAACGCAAATTGATCTCCGGGACGGAGCTCTCGTATGGGGTGGAGACTGTAACAATTCGCAATTTCAGGTTAATTACTATTCCCGGAAAAATTACTATTCACTTTTACTATTCATGTTACTATTCATTTTTACTATTCATTTCTTTCTGAAATTTTCCCGAAAGTTGATTTTTATTTCATATTCTCGAGTGATAAATCATTTCCATGGCAAATTAAATGTTTGACATTCGTCAGATCATTTTCGTGAAAGTTATTAAGGAATTACACGACAATACACGTTTTAGGGTAAAACGGCAATCAGAAATTCTACGCACAACGAAATTCAGTCGCGTTAATTTTCCCCGTATCAGAAAAATGTTTGACACACTCATGATTTATTTGAGAATAAATCATGACTGAGAAAAATCATGACTAAAATAAACTTCGGCCGTGAAAAACTGGAATTTTCAGTTTTTAGCATTTTTACTCAGCCGTAACCCTAGCCTATACCTGCACCGCATTTCTAAGATGATTTGAGCTTTCAACTTATTAAAATAAGTCAACATATTTTTCCCTCCTCCATTGACCAAAAATCATCCCTTGATGTTATAAGTCATTTCGTGATTTTTAGGCTTATGGTTTGATGTCTAAAAGACATTTAATACCAACCGACACTGGACTGAGCCCAGTCTAGACATTATAAGCCATTTTAAATCATTTATAACATATTAGAAAAGTAACATTTTACTTTTCTCAATTTTACGCAATATTCGTACATTTTACGTATTACGCGTTTGAGACCCGTGTTTCCAGTTTTTAGCAGGGTTTACCACCCAAATGACACCTACCACTCATTTTATATTTTATTATGGGACATATGGACATGTTTAACAATACTTTCAAGTTTCATAATTTTACAACACCCGGTTTTACGTTTTAAGGCCTAATCAGTTACGGTTGGCATTTCCCGGAGTCAAGTTTCATCCAAATAACCTAGGATAATACCAAGCCAAGCCAACTCACCCCCTTATCCCTTGTGAACCGCCATAAGGGGGGGGGAGTCATCCCTTGTGTGGCTTGATCCTAGGCAAGGTTGGCTTAGATGTGTTACATGTGTTGAAGCTTGTTTAGAAAGCTTTGACTAGTCATGAAATGTAACCTCCTCATTGAGCTATAAAAGCCCCTCCCCTCCCCTTTGATGCCGTGCACCTCCAACACCATAACCACTCTCACTTAGCTTCATTTCCTTCTTATTTCTTGCAAGGTTCAAGTGCTTCTTCAAGTAGAAACCCTAGTTTGATCATAAGTTACCAAAAATCTTCCAAACCCTAGAATACTTGGTGATTTCTCTTGAGTTTAAATCCACTCAATTCACCTCAACTTTCATTACATCTCTTTCAAGAATACCAAGGGTAGAAAGGCTGCATGAAGTGAAAAAGGGTTGAAGCAAGTCTATCAAAGTCCATTTCCTTACTTGTTACTCCTTTCTTTAATTAGTAAGCCAAAAGTTGTAAGCCAAAACCTAACATGCTTCTTGTTAATTTCTCATGTTCATATCATTTACATGTTATTCTTGCTATATTATGTGTTGTATTTATGTCCATGATGTATAAAAATGAGTAAAAGATGTTGTTATAATAGATTGTTAAAACAAGTTACTAAAACAAGTAAAGTAGTGACTTTCTTGGTAAGACCTGATCAAAATGGTAAAAATTTGTTATTGGATTATTACATATTACAGTAGAGGACTTAACAAGGAAACCATAGCAACTTGAACCACCTAAAACGAGTATACGAGTCAAAAGTTACGCCCATTTGAAGTTACCAAAGATTTCCGGCAAAACTGCCTAAAAGTTTCTGTGACAGAACCTAAAACACGCAAAAAGAGGCCTTTCTGCTCCGATTCATGAAAAAGTTAAAACACGAAAGTTGTCCGAAATCACGTTTTCATTCAGGAACAAAGAGGCTCGAGCCTTGAAAACGCCTTCTGAGTGAGATATTTCTCAGTTTCTTAACAGCTAATTACATATATACAAGTCACTATATATTGGTTATACTTTAAAAGGAACAAGAGGTCTTATGACCTATAAACAAGACCACCACCATGGCTAGAGCTAAGGTTGAGTCTCATGACCTTGGAACAAGGACCAAAGGTCATGGCTAGGCCATGACGAAATGACCATACCGACTTACATAGGCGTAAACATGAAACAATGAATTAGGCGATAACTTGAACAAGCAATTTGGATCTACTTCACTTAAAAGGAAACCATGAGATTTTACCAAGAGAACATGGTCATTCAAGACTTATGAAGCTACCCCTAATAACAATCTTCATGTACAAATAAACTTTCCTAAGTTTATACAAATATCGGACATGTAATCTTCGGATCAAAACCTATATCTATATATTTTATCAACTACTACAATAGTAGGGAGCCTCATGTGAGGAGTTCATTATGTAAGCCGTCGAGATGAGTTGTGGATTTACGAGTTAAAGTGTTCTGGCTCCTCGAACGCTTACTAACATGACTTCTGAATTATGTCAGCCCGAACGGTAGTAAACGATATACAAAACATACATGTTCATAAATCTTTTCTTTCAAAGACTTACAATATACATCATACCACATCATGGACTATAATGCAAGATATATATATAGGCACTCCGTTATATTCTTTACTCAAATCCTAAGTCGCAACATTCTATTATAGGTTGCTCGTAGAAACCTACACGATCAAACCATCACCTTCATTTCTTGCTATCCTACTTAAGGTGAGTTCATAGCCCCACTTTACATTACTTCAATGTTTTACAAACCCTTGGGGGGAATACATGCTACTTTTAAACCGAACACAATACTTTGAAACTGTATGCTGCCTGATTATTTTATTATTACTAAGTACCTACCTTGCCAATCCTAGGCCCCTATCATGAACCATTTAATCACTTGTATTAGTGAGCGCGAGTATTGTGAATAGGCCTATTGGGATTGACGAATCCCATTTGTTTGAGCAGATTAGTTCAACAAATGCACTATATTTGAACATTAAGTATGCCGGCAAAGTACTTACCGGGGCAACATAACCGCCGATTGATATTGGTACCCGTTAACGTATTGGTTGCATGAGCTTAGTATATAATAATAACTGTTTTGTTTTCTAACATGAGTATGAGTCTAATTAACTCTTACTACCAACATATTGTGTTCAACCGTTAAACAAACTCTATGAACTTCACTCAACCTTTGTGTTGACCTCTTAAGCATGTATTTCAGGTCCATGATAATCAAGAATGGAGCGGGAAGGGCACGTACCGAAGGAAGAAGGCTATAAACTATTATGTCATTCGATAAAAACATCATAGACTTTATATTGATGTGTTTTGAAACAATGGAACCTTTTGGGACCTTACTATGTAAACTCTGATATATTTGAATAATATGAATGACAACTCTTTTTATTACGACTCGGTTAGAGATCGTTTTCTATTATTATGACTGTTGTGCCGTCGAGTAACACCCAAGTTGAATTCCGCTGCATCATGAATTGGGGGTGTTACAGGTGTACTAGGGGTTTCGTGTACTAAAAATGAGTACAACGCTAAGGTGTGGGAAAAATTAATTGACTTAGCTAGCCAAGTAATATGACTTAAATGGTTAAGTAATTATGATACGGGTTTAACACAAGGGTGATCCTAATGCCTCTTATCATGTAGTAAATCCTACTACACGAATGTAGTCTCACTAGCGGTCTCGGGATGCATCACTAACGCAAGTTCTAGAATCTAAATGCTACCGGTACACTTATAAGCACTAATAGTAAATGCTTTTCCTATCAAATCTAAAGGTGAACCTCACATATTTGGGTGGAAAATTTTTCTGAATGATTCGGTTTTTTGCTAGTCATACGACTCCTATCCATGAGACGCTTGCTAAGGCTAAAGTTTCACTCCTAGATGTTGTAAAAAATTTTAAATTTGGCGCTAAAATTACACTAACAAGTATTTCTCATAGTTTTATTACACACCTACCATCAAACAAAAAAACTCAAGCGAAAGTGTATACTATAAGGTATCATCATTTTACCCTCCCCTTACACTTAGGATGAACATTGTCCCCAATGTTCAATTACAAAATGTAAAAGTGAAATAGGTAAAAGAATGAAATCAAATACTCCCCTGATTCGCTCGGTATGGATAGTATGGTAACAAGGTTAGATCTTCCTCCAAGAAAATGAACAATCAAAGCTTCCCTTCCAGAATTTAAATCATCTTCTTGTCAAACATAACATGTTAAACCTGAGAAAACAAACAAGGCAACCTCGCGTAAAATCGGCGGCAATCTATATATGATAATAAATCCTAGAAAACAAAGTAAGATATAATGCTTGTAGAATGATGTTTGCAGATTTCCGGGAGATTGTAAAACTAAAGATTCGACAAAAACTTTAAGACTCTGTTAGAAAAACAAAACTAGCAAAATTTCCAGATTTTTACACGTGACGCCATCAGGAATTTCTTCCTGACACCGTCAGAAGTGACCTGCAGAAATCCTTATGTTAAGTTTCCGGAAAATTTCTGGAAAAACTTAGTCCTACTTCCTGGAAAATCCTGCAAAACATCATTATGACTCGATACAAGCATTTGACTCTAACAAATACGAATATACATGTTCATTTAATATTGTGGAGAATCATGATTGAGTTTGTTTCTTAAAAACATATTTGGGGTTTCCCCTTACACTTATCTTTTGCGAAATACCTTTGGATGAAGTTAAGACTAAGCCAAACGACAAAATAAAGTATTTTCACCATTTTATTTTGAAACATGATCTACCAACAATAAAAATAAAGCATGCATACGGAAACAAATAACAATCAAACAAAATAAAAATCACACAAATCATGGGTTGCCTCCAAAGAAGCACTTTTCTTTATTTACGAGTCTTGTAGCTAGACTCAAGGTCATGGGTTACTACGTGACCTCATAGTCGGATTCACTCTCTAGGTCATCTCCTATACCAGTTTGGTATTCCGGACCTAGTTGCAAGCATTCTTTGTAGAAACCAAGTATCCTATTCATCACATACTCTACTCCTCTACGTCTATCCTCATCATTCCTATAGTAAACCGCTTGTTTGTGTTCTTTTTCTATGTTCGATAAGAGGCGGTATTATTCAATCTTATAGGGCATTTGGTAGGCAATCTCATCATTCTCTTCCTTAAATCTAACTATCCCTAAGGTCGGATCATAACTCATCTTAGTGGCCTCAACGAATGGTTTTCCGACGAGTGTCTTCCACTATCATAAAATTGATCTCATAAGTGAAATTTCCGACAATCACATGCAATCCTTTCACTCTACCTACAAAATTACTTATCAAATTCTTACTGGGCATCATCCTATAACCAAGTTGTTTCTTCATTACCCAATTATAATAAATCCTAGTCATGATGTTTATAGGAGACCTAGGATCTATATAAGCTTTCCAAACATGCATATGCCCAATGTTGCATGGTATGTTGATGTTAGAGGAGTCTCCCATTTTGATAAGGGGTGAACCAAGGATATATGGTGTCTCGGGATCATCTAATAAATCCTTGTGATATTCCCGTTCTTCCTTGGTGGGCAACTTATCAAAGTACTCTTCTACGTTTTTTACTTCCTCTAACTTTTCTCCCTTATTAACCTCAACTTCCTTAATTTCATCCCTAGTCTCGGTTTCTATTCCAACTTCATCCTTGTCACTTTCTTCTATATCCTTATCTATTGGCTTAATGGTGACAACATTGACAAAGTGGACGTGTTTGGATGACGAGGGGTCCTTAGTTTGGATTCCGCTATTTGCGTCCCTAGTGTCCTTCCTAGGTGTAGTTAACGCTTGGTTGTTGAGGGCTTTCAACAAGTTGTCAATCTTATTGTCATCTCCGTTTGTTGTTGATTGAATTCGGTTTCAAACTTAGCTATGCGAGCTTCTTGAGATGCCATAAACTTGGATATCAATCCTTCAAGATTGTTGGTACTACCATAGTTGTTAGAAGGATTGTGGTTGAAAGTACGGTTGGAGGGTGAACCGTTTGGTTGGAAACGATTAGGCGGATTGGAGTAATTGTTTTGGTTTTGTTTCCACCTAAGGTTTGGGTGATTTTTACAAGAAGGGTTGTAGGAATCACCGTAAGGGTTTGGCTCAGGTTTGAAAGTGTACCACTTATCTCCCGCTTTGTCGGTACGCGAGAACGCGTAGTCCGCAAAAGCTGTTCCGGGGAGTTCCACGCAATCACGAGTGTCATGGGGACCACTACATAATTCGCATGAAGAAGATTTTATTCACTTGGCTTGAAGGCTTAGGAGCTTCGTAAGATTTCATGAGAAACTTGACTTGGTCCTCAAGTTCCATGATCCTACGGTCGGGAGTGCTAGAATTGTTCGAAGGCAAGGATATTGCCTTGACCGTTTTGTTCAAATCACGGGGATCATTCCAACTTTCGTTGTCATAGAGAGCAAGATCTTCTATGAGTTCCCATGATTCTTCCCCACTTAGATCACGTAGCTTACCACCGGCCGATTGGTCAATGGTTCGCCTTGTGGAGAGATCGATATGGTCATAGAAGATTTGGACTTTGAGCCAAAGATCTATGCCATAATGAGGGACTTTTTAGAGTAAGTCCTTGAAACGAGTCCATGCTTCATATAGAGTTTCACCTTGACGTTGTTGGAACATCAAGATATCATTTCTAAGCTTAGTAGTTCTCCCTGGTGGGAAAATTTGAGCAAGGAAATGAGTAGTGAGATCATCCCATGAGGTGATGGATCCCGCGGGTAAACGTTCAAGCCATTGACTAGCTTGATCACGTAGAGAGAATTGGAATAGGCGTAATCGGGTCGACTCTCTAGTTGTAACATCAAGGTCTATAGAATCTACGATTTTAAGGAAGTCCTTGAGATGTTGATTAGGATCTTCGGAACGAAGTCCATGGAATGCACATCCGCTTTGCACCAACCGGATGGTGTCAGATCGCAAGGGAGACACATTGGCTCCTTGGGTGAGCTCAATAGTGTTTCGATAGCCTTGGTGGCTAGGTCGAAAATACTCTCCTAGGGTTCGGGGCCTAAGAGGTTGGTTAGCTAGTGGTGGGTTTTCTGGGTGGTTTTGTTGTGGTGGGTTCAAAGATGTTACCACCTTCCATGATGTCGGATGGTAAAGATTACGAACAAAAACACGAAGAAATAAGATAGACTAAAGAAAACCTAAAAATAAAAATAAAATCTTACTAGAAAGGAATCTAGCAATTAGACCTAATAAAAAGAAATTCTAACCTAGACAATAACTATTCCCCGGGCTGCAGCGCCAAAAACTTGATGCGTGGGAATTGCACCAGGCTTTACCTCTCGAGGGATCTCGAGAAGCTTACAACCCCTACCAGGCAGTGTACCTGATCGTTGTAGTATAGTATAGTGACAAGTACCGGGGGATTGATCGTTCAACTCAAGAATAGTGTCGCTAGGATTAGAAAACCTAAAAACTAGGTCTAGAGGTGAGGGATAATTCTTTTTGTATTTTTTTTTTTTTTTTTTTTTTATGAAAGCAAGTAAAAATCTCGGTTTTTGGAGGAGTGGGCGGAATTAGTTGCTAGTCAACTAACCCAATAACTACAAATGCAATCAAAATAAAATAACAGAAATGTAAATAAACTAAATTAAACTAGTGGTGTGAACAATATATGGGAGAATTGTGTTTACTTAGATTTCACTACTCCCTAGATATCTTTTACAGGTTAATTACTTGTTACAGTTGCATGGATGACGGGTTATATTCCTTAATACCATTCATGGGGTGGCGTACTTACTTCCCCAATTCTATAAGATCCTACTTCACTCCTATGTCGAGCCTGCAAGAAGCTCCTAACATGGGATCACTAGAATTCGCTCATGCTACCTAGTACACATCGGTTCATGTTTCTTAAGATGTTCAAGCAAGGTACACAATGGAGATCTGTCAATTTTCTTAAGTCTAACATTGAAATCATTCATCCATTACAACTATAAACAAGCAATCAACCTATAAACAACATCTAGGTTTCATTACATCTAAGCAAACACACAAAAGATCTAGCCTAGCATGTTAAAATCAAGACAAGCGTAAGATATATTCAAACAACACATAGACATATTGAATGAATTGAAAGGATACTTATCTCAATTGAACATGAAGGGTTTCAAGGGGTGAAAACCCTTGAAAATACTGTTACAAACGAACTAGGGTTTATTAGGTTCGACCCAAAAATTCTCCACACAAGTTCCACCTCTAATGAATGAAAATTAGAAAAGTATATATAGATTTCATGAGGTGACGACGTCAAGAGGAAAGTTCTGACGCCGTCATCTCACCGCCAATAAAATTCTCGGACTGCCTAGATCCAGATCTGACGCCGTCATGTGTATTTCTGCTCTGGGCCGTCACCACTTTTACTCTTGACGCCCTTCTTCTGACGCCGTCACGTTTTCTATGGGCCGTCATCCATTTTGCTCCTGACGCCATCACCAAATCCTTCTTGACGCCGTCAGGTACTGTTCCCAGCAAGGAAAATCAAGACTTTACCGTTTTCTTCACTTTTATGCTCCAAAAACGTTCAAAATGCTTCCTTTTCCAGAATTCACTCCCAAAGTACCTAAAATCACAAAAGGAACAATTTAGGGCAATATTTGATCAAATAAATTCGAATTCCGGCTTAAATAACCCCCTTAAATGACCCCCTAAAAACGGATCATTTTTCGCCTCATCGGAAAACATCCATCTACTCTTTAAAAAATGATCAAAACATCAAATTGAACTGGACTAAATGTTCTATTTTCCACGAGCTTGAGTATTTTGCCCACTCTTGCTCTAAAACACAATTTAGATGCCATGCACATCGTAAAGAATACGCTTGAAAGTTTGCGGGGTACCTTGTTAATGAACGAAAAATACAAAAACACGCTTAAGGCAAGGCATGACCTGAAAGCTTTGGGAGTTCGACGGGAGTTATGGTTCGTTGATAAAGGACATGGGAAGTTCGATAAGCCTCATCCAAAGTACTCTTTCACACCTGAAGACATAAAACTTTTTTGTAAATTCATCAGAGGAGTTAGACTACCTGATGGATTTGGATCCAACTTCAAGAAAAAGTGACCGCTAATGATAAAAACATAATAGGCATGAAGTCTCACGACTGTCATATAATGATGCAATGGTTACTTCCTTATGGAGTTCAACAATACTTGCCGCCAAACATTTCACTCCAATAAGCTCTGCTTATTCCTTAAGCAGATTTGTGCTCGAAATTGGATGAAGCAAGACATGGAGAAAGCTAAAGCAAAACTGATCAATATTATGTCTAATTTAGAGAAAATATTTCCTTGTGCTTTTTTTGACTTAATGATTCATTTGGTTATACATTTACCCGAAGAGGCTATTCAAGGTGGCCCTGTTTACTACAGGTGGATGTATTCATTTGAAAGATATATGAAGAAACTAAAAAATTATTTTTGAAATAAAGCCAAGCCTGAAGGTTCTATAGCGGAGGGTTATGTTGCAGAAGAAGCATTAACTTTTTGTTCGCGCTATCTTAAGGGTATCGAGACGAGATTTAATCGTCCTGACAGAAATGATGACGGGCTTAATCCAACTAATCAATTTTAGGTGTTCTAGTCAGTATGCAAACCAATGGGTAAAGCGGTACATACTACGACGAATACATAAGTTATGCAAAGTTGTATGGTTTGTACCTAACAACATTACTGAAATCGACGCAGACATCATAGCGACAAAAAGTATGTTTCTTCCTTATTGTTGTTGTTATTTTTTCGATGACTTATTATAATATCATGAACATTTACAGTAAATTTCCTAACAATAACGTGGAAACAGAATTTCCCTGCTGGTTTGATCACCAGATAAAAGCATTATATATATTACCCTGTAGTCCAGAGTTATTGCTCATCTAAATCCATTTGTATCTCTTTCGTATGTGAAAAACGACCCAAGTTGTAGTCCAAATTTACTCTCTTTGGCTTGTGGACCTTCACCGAGTGCAACCACATACACCTCTTGCATAGTTAACGGTGTCAAGTTTATGATACACGAGGACGATGTACGATATACCTAGGGGTGTTAATCGGGTCGGGTTGGTCGGGTTCGGGTCAAACGGGTCGCGTCCTAGTTGGGTCGAGACTAAAAATAACATACTTGAACTCAACCCTACTTAAGGTCGGGTTCGGTTCAACTCGGGTCGGGTCAAATCGGGTCGGATCAGGTCGGGTCAATTCGGGTTCGTTCCATTTACGAAATCATAAGTTTGTGACTTTATTTTTTTTTTTTTTTTGACTTTATTCGTCTATTACTAAATATTGAAATATATGTTCATGACTAGTCCGATTTGTGACTTTATATGTGTAATACTAAGTACTGAAATATATTACAAGTTTACGAGATTGCACATCTTTTGCATATAAAGTCGAAAAAGAAATATTAAATCTAGCTTTAATTTAATTGGTTTTAGTAAATTGCAAATAAAATAGAAGAAAGAGTACTGACATAAATCAAAATTAAATAACGAAAACAATATTGAAAAAAGTTACTAAAAAAAAAAAAACCCCGGGTTAGTTGGGTTGACCCGAACCCGAATAGGAAAAGTAATTGAACCTGATACCCGACCCTAGTTAGTACTCGGGTTAATCGGGTTGACCCGATTGACCCGAGTTAGATTTTGGACCCGAGTAACCCGACCCGATTATTCTTATTCAGGTTTAGGTTTAGGTTTAGGTTTAGGTTTAGGTTTGGGTCTGGGTTGGGTCGGGATTTATGACACCCCTAGTCATACCACTCAAAGCAGCGGAGTTTCATCACCCGGACCTAATGGAGATATGTATTATGGTCAGCTGTAAGAAATTCTGGAGCTCACTTATATCGGCAACCGCAAGGTTGTGTTGTTCCGATGTAAATGGTTCAACACCACTAACCCTAGTAACCCTTCCGCACGCACCAGACGTTGTTACATTGACCGGGGCAAAAAGCATATTTTGACTGATATTGATGCTTTTAGAAATTAACAGTACATTCTTGCAACACAAGTCTTCTACCTTGAAGACCCGGCTAGACGACCACATCACTGGAAAGTCGTTGAAGATGTTCATCATACCGGGATTTGGTAGAGTCCGATTAAGATGTTATACATGACAGCAGTTCATCAGATGTTATACTGTCTGTTGGTTTATATGATTTGGAGTATACGAATTTAAGTATAAATGATGGGATCAACGGAAGTGGACGCCCTGCCAGATGATAATGAAGATGATGCTGATTTTATTAATGATGAAGATAATGTAGTTGCTCATGTCCTTGGAGATGATGATGGATGAAGAAGATGATGATGCGTCTAATGATGAATTTGGCCCCAATCGTGTTGATGTTTTATCTAGCGATGATTCTAGTATTGAGAGATAAATTGTAATTTGCAAAATAAAGTGTGCTTTTAATTATATATATATATATATATATATATATATATATATATATATATACATTTAAAGAAATGCAACAAAATTGTAACACGAATGAAATCGTTATTATATGTTTAAATGTGTATATTTATATGAATGTCTATATGTGTATTAATTGGTCCACGAAATTGTATGTTCTTGTACTTGTATTTTTACAGATGGCGTGTTTAGCTCTGAGATCACACGGTGGGGATGCGGGTGGTAATCCACCTGATAGGCCCAGGCAATTACCGAGCCAGTACGAAGGTAAGAAATTGTGGTTTTTTTATTTTTAAAAAACTGAATTTGATTACTTGTATTTTCATGGCTCAATAACTTGTATTTGTAGGTTCGGCCCTACAGGCGAGACGACAAATCAGACCTTAAGCAGGGGTATTAGACAGAATCTAGAACGCCCTTTAACAATTGGCTTTGAATATAAGGATCAACAAACCGTCCTATCTGTCGCCGACTATGCAAAGCACTTGAATAGTCTTATCAGGGAACTAATCAAGAAACTTCCCCTTGCTTGCGACTTGGAACAAATTCCCCCGGCAGCTACAGTGCATATAATTCCCACACTCGAGGTCTTGTTTATTTAATTTCTATTTTTATCGTTGTCGACTGTTTAGATATGTCCGTTATATTTAAATTGTGTGTTTATTTAAATGTGTATATTTTTATTTGTAGGGCTATTTCAACCTCCGGGAACACCTTACTAACCAGACCGAAATTGTCATTGGGAAGAATGCTAAATCAACAAATCGGAAGAATGGTGAACAATGGGCTGCATCAACAAATGAGGAAATCATTTCGTGGGCATAAAAACAAGATCAAGAGTAAGTGGTTTGATACAAAGGAGTCACCCGAGGAGGCAAGGTGGGAGCCGCCGCCGGCGAATCAGTGGAACAGAAGCTGAGAGGAATGGGAGCAGCTGGTCGACTGATGGGCCAAACCGCGTCGGATGGCTAGAGCTGCGAAAATGACGAGAACAGAGCAAAAACAAGGTCAAGACCCATCAAGGCTCGAAATCATTCACTCAAGGGCGTCATGAGTTTGTTAAGTTACTAGATTCATATAAATGGCTCACTTAGCAGCCCTTAACCATCTTAATCGAGACTTAAACACCAATAAGACATCTGGTGATTAAACTTACGGAAGCCGAAATAGTTGACGCTAACCTGTTTAATTGCTCTCGTGTGTTAAAAAAACAAAAACAAAAAAATAGCATTTGAATTTATAAGATCAACATGTTCTGAATTTGGATACGATACGAGTGATGGTAACTTCCTGAAAATCCATATTATTATTGGTTGAAAAATTCAACTATGATCACATAGAGTGCTTTAAGAGCCAAGCTCAGCCCCAAGCTCAAACTCATCTCGATAAATATACGTCCATAGAAATCAAGCAATACAACCACTACTTTTCAAGCTTGTCAAGTCAAAGCACAACCCAAGAGCCCACCATTCCTTCCAGTAGCTTCACTCACACAAGCTCAACCTCAGCCTGGTTAAACATTCGCGCACGGTTTCATATGTCACGCAACAGCAACAGCAACAAAGAGAACTAAATGTCAGACATACACTACTTTGTACCATTCTTTCTCTTCAATTTAAACTTGTTTCAATTCCAAAAACAGCTCAAGAGTTCTAACGACTAAAAAGGCTTCAATTTCTAGTGTATGTCACCTTCCTCCGCGGGGATCTTTTGATAAACAACCGATTAAGTCAATTATGTCTGTATTCTACATAAAAGGATATAATGGTTACAAGAACAAATGGGTTCTAAGTAAAATGCTTGGTAAATTTACCGGTATTACCAACAGAGATGGTGAGAAACACCAGTCACGAGCCTATGTACTCTCATGAACCTAAGTTGTTGGTCAATACACCCTGTGACTTCTCTTGCATATCATAAAACTCTCTCTGGTATTGAAAGCTCATTTCTGTCTTTCAGCAGCCTGCAAAAGACGTTAAAAGAAATGAATTAGCATAATTACAAATACTATGGTAGCTCGTTATGTAATCTGGAACATAAATAGGGTCGAATGAGAATGGGTACAAGTGTATAGCATTTTATTACCATTATTGATTAAACAGTGGGTTTAAATAATAAGACATAGCAGAAGATAAACATAATATCCAACAGTAATACGAGATCTACAGAAATCTGAAATCCACTTGAACTTTAAACAGCAAATATGAAGAAATTACTAGAAGCAACAACATGAGAAAATACAAAGGCATATCCATATTGTTAATTCTTAGACGACATAAGCAACACAGTGGAAGAAGAAATTTATTGAGGGGGGCATCATGAACCTAACATAGAAATTTTAACAGAACAAAGGCATGTGTTTGTAACTTGAGAATCCGTCCTTTTCTGCCAAGTATGGTGAAATCTCCCTCTTATTGGGTTTTGTCAAACCCATTCCTTAACAAACATATTCAATCAATCCCATGCGCATTCCTTCATTACTAATCCCTTAAACAATACAAACCCTACGCTAATGCTAATTAGAACTTTAGAGAAATTAATCCAAATAGTTTCACTCAATTTTAGTCTTTACCCATTTCTGTCTTTTTTGTGAGCACCCAAAACAATGGAACACTGAATTGCAAGAGACAATGCATTTCTGTTACATTGTTAAAACAATTAAGGATTTTATCAGTTCATTTTCCAGTAAATAAAGATGAGGCCCACACAAAGAATGGGAACATAATATGATACAAACCCATCACATACTAGGTCGTATCAAGCCACAAGCTAGGTGTAGAACTCACTCCAAAAAGCTAGCTCAAAGGAGGAGGGGACACCTAAACTTTATAAACCACCAACCAAATAATTGTTAGGATCCCACAAGCTAGGTTTAGAACTCACTCCAAAAAGCTAGCTTCATGTTTTCTATCTAGTATATGCGTGTGTTAACAAAGAGTGTGTATTCATATCAACTATTTTATTAATACGACTAACTAGTTAGTTCATTATAAAATCTAATTCAATCCCCCATCCCCCCCCCCCCCCCCAAAGAAAAAAATAAAATAAAAAAAAAAATAAAAATAAAAATTAAAAAAAAAACGCCCCTGGTTCAAAGTGGTTTTACTGATCTAAAGTTGTAAATACTGCTAGAGAGCAAGATTGAACTTAGGACGTTCAAGTCTATAGATATATTCAGTTTTCTTCTGGACTCGCACATTCTTATGGCTTGCTTAAGTTGAAGGTTGCTATTCTCTATATAACAATTGCATTGTACAAATTCTGCCAGCATCCCAATAATGTCTTTGCAACTTCTATGGGAAGTCTTTTAGCAGAACAAGATTGCAACTTCAATAACGTCAGCAGTCCTTTACCCATGGGTAGGGGTGTGATTGTCTACATCTTGCCTCCCCCATTCCCCACTCTGGCTAGTTTGGGTATTGTAGTTGTAATAAGCCTAGGAATAAGTTTAATAGCACTAATATGATACTTAAGTCAATCTAAAAAATTATGATTTATGCAGCAACTTACGACTTGACCCCCTTGCAAGCTAGACTAAGCTTTTAATATATCTAATCAGCCATTAAGCACTATAAGCAAAAATAGTCACACGTGCACCTCAAGGAACTTTTGTAACCTAGCTCTATATGCATAAATGCAATGAGTAACGAATGTACCAATAAAACGTTTTGAGTGATACCATGTTAAATAGGGCCAAAAGATATTGGTATCTCTAACAAATACATGTATCCCTTTATAGTTCATCATGAAAATCACAGAACATCCTCTCATGACCCCACCATGGCAGATCTCTATTCCCTACACGCACCAACATATCTTATGTGGTACATGATATCTTACAAATACCACATACGAATTTGTCAGTGCATTAGACAATATTTTGTTACATGCAAAAAAACTTTCTATTATTGGTGCACAATATTGTTAGAAAGCAAAAGAATAGAACATAGCAACCGAGATTTTTTATTATCTAATAAAATTATGCAAATTTCAAAGGTTTAGTTGATAGGAACAATCAATTACAACTCTTTTTCATGACAACTAAACACCATAAAGTACGAGTAACTCACAAGGAACTTTCTGCCTATACTTAAGCTATCGAAAAAGTTTAGTTATAACTAACAAGAATAAAGAGATTTAAGTGCACGTCATACCTTTTGAAGCTTTTGCAGGACTGAATCTTCAAATGCCTGATATCTAGCACCAACAAGTTCTTCATTCACAAGCGGACCTTCAGATTTCACAGGCTCTCGGGCTGTAGGGAAAGCTGTAGAAGTTTCTGGTTGAACGAGTACAACTAGCAATGGATTCGAAAAATCTCCACACACAGCTCTAGTCGCAGCAACCTGCAATAAAACAAAACCCATGGTAAACGCAGTTCAAGAAGATACTTGATATAGCATGACTCAAATTATATTTACAAAAAACTTACAGCTGCTTCTCTAGTAGCCATGACGATAACCGCTGATCCTTTTTTCTTTTTATTCTTAATTACCACATCTTTGACCTCACCAAATGCTTCAAATATCTCCTTTAGACTCTGCGCCGTATACTCGAAACCAGCATTCTCCCACGAAGCTCTAAGCATCTTATCCATATCTTCCACATTAGCACGTCCACCCGCGCTACTCCTTTCACCACTTACAGATTCCTTCTTCAAAGGCGTAGACGCTTCAGCTGAATTAAAATTCATTTTATTGGCATGCATTTTACGGATTCTATCAACTTCTTCTTTAAATTTCTTAGCAATAATCTCCTCTTCACTTCTAGCTTTAGCAGTCGTATCAAAACCATAAAAAGAAGCCCGCTCTCTTTCATCAAGATCAGACATCATTCTCCTACGCTTGGAGTCATGTTGCATTTCGCGTTGACGTTTCTGCTGTTTTGCTCGAAGCAGATCATCAAAAAGTTTCCTACCCTTTTCATCCTTAAGAATCTGATATGACGTCTGCAGCTTTTGAAAATTGGCAGGTGCATTTTGGTCATCGGGTCTCTTGTCCGGATGCAATTCCAGAGCCTTTAAGCGGTACGCTTTTGTTATTTCTTTTTCTGTAAGTTTGGATCCTTCTTCGCCAGATGGCAATCCAAGGACCAAATAATGATCGATGTCAGCATCCATATCTTCGTTCTACCTTCTAAAACAATAAGTAAACAAACAAGTTAGTAAGCGTCATGATCAATAAGCTCATAATCTTACAAATTTTTATAAGATGAAAGGTAAAAACGACAAAAATGTATTTTGTAATTTTCCTTGATAAATTAGAAAGTAAAAAATTTCAATTATGTAAAGAATTATCACATTTGAACATGATGTCCGTTTTCCTTATTTTGTAAGATACAAAAGGTGTTTGCTTAAACTTATTCTGGGGGCTTACGAGCTTATATAGTTTGGACTTATGTTTCATAAGCCTATTATTTTCGGCTTATTTTGAAACTTATATAAGAATGAAAAAAGCCGGAAAAAGTTGGTTTATAGCTGAAATCGCATAAGCCCAAAAGTAAGCTTAAACAAACACTCCCAAATATGTTTCCTTAAACTAAAATCAATCCCAAACCCCCAATTGTAAAACTGATTTGCTGTATAAAATCAATCCCTGAAAGAAGTATCACATTTGTGTGTTTAATAGGAACAAATTTTGATTAATAAACATTAAAGAATTTTGTAACAAGTTACATACATTACGAGCTAATTATCCCTAAAAGTAAATACACGAGTCACTTGGCAAGGCAAAGACCGGAACCTTCCTAAACGGGTAAATGGGATGAGGTTTTTCCTATTCATGTTACACGGAAAGGGCAAGTCTTTGACTCTATCTAACCGAGGTATCCCCGTGATCATTTCCGATCCTTTCTCTGGCTACCCCCAAATATGTACCTAGTGA
Organism: Artemisia argyi; assembly: GCA_030686995.1. Lineage (NCBI taxonomy): Eukaryota > Viridiplantae > Streptophyta > Magnoliopsida > Asterales > Asteraceae > Artemisia > Artemisia argyi. The sequence continues at coordinate 13,903,590 of CM060697.1, read as the reverse complement.
GGTTTGAAGTTTGAACCCTATACCTCTTGTTAGGAGGTTAGGTGCCTTACCACAAAGACCAAACCTTGCTAGTCTATCCCATATTCTGTGAGTGCACTAGAAGTTTCTCCAACCAAATTAATAATTGAGTCCATACATCGTCTCTTACAGTTGTATCGTCACCACCTCCCTACTATAAGATTCGAATTAATAATATCACTGCTTCGCAACCGAACCTAACTGACCCAACCGATTATAGACAATTATATGACCTAAAACTAATCTACAATAAAGGGCATGCTTCCATATTCATAAATTTACAAACTTTAGTACAGAAAAACCTATAATTTAACATTATAAGCACAGTCTTTATATATTCTGCTAATAATATATATAAATTTATATCATAAAGAGATGAAAAAAAAAATCAAAATGAAGGTGTCAGCCGGGGACCTCTATAAAGTCATTATTAAAAGTAACAAGATTCTTCAGCGTGTTTCAATTCAACTTTTTCCCTACTAAATACACCAACCGCCTAATCTTCCTATAGTGTGTACTAAATGATCCTATTAAATAAACCAAACAAGCTAATCTTCATATCGTGTGTACCAAGTGCCTGATGCCACGTTAGCAATAATACACACAATAGAAAAATTAGTCACTTGGTGTATTTAATGAGAAAAGTTAGCAAGTGACCCGACCCGCTTATAAACAAATACTACTCCACATAATAACGGTATTCTTCCAAATTCATAATTCTATAAATTTTAGGGCTGCAACCTATAATTTAACAAAGCTGTACCTAGTGTGGTTTCAACCCTGAACCTCTTGTGACCCTGAACACAAACATGCATCATAGGGACTTAGAATAAGGTATAGTTCCACGATGACGTATTTCATAGACAGGCAAAAAGAGTTATAGCTTTCGTTGCCAAATTGAAAGGCAACCAATGCACAAAAATCATGGTAAAAATCACCACCTCAGGTGAGAAAGGAGGTTTGTTGCCTTACCACTAGGATAGTTGGGGATGGCTAAACTTCACCCATTACAATCTTCAAATAAAATTAGCCAACTTGAGACAGGTTAAACACTAGCCTCTAAGCCACCTCAACTCAACCTAAAGTCAACAAGGTGAGACGAAACCAACAAACAAAAGTTTGACCCGAGTTGCAGACTTTGAAAACAGATTTCAGGAACACTAATCTCTACAAAATGCATATACCTAGGGTAGAAAAAGGGTATTTTTGTCATTATGTTTTCAACAAATCTTGCCCTTCCCTTCCCCTCCTAATCATACCTAAACTGGGTGGAAACTTTTCGGAGGAAATACAGTTACACTTCCCCTACCCTTCATCCTAAAAGAATCTTGAATGTGAAAACACGGTTTTTATTTGTTTCAATCACTTTCTCTCCCTTGATAAAACTCAAGACCATAGTGTAAGTCTACACTACATAAAGTAAACGAATACGCCCCAAAAACTTAAGCTTACTACTACGTACCCTGGCCTTCTTGAGCAAACCATGATTACCTACGGTATTCTAAGACAGAACTTAGACTAACTTTTTACAATTTCTAAGCATGGAAAATGGGTTAGCGAAGGAAAAACTCAAGCGCCATCATGATACATTTTTAACAGCCATACACTCTTAAATTTTGGAGTCCGAAACCACAATCTTTCACCACACAACTATTCTACGACATCAACAAAAAAGCATACAACCAAAAACGGTCCATAGTCCATAGACACAAAAAGTAAACGCACATGTTAGTATGTTACTAGCACGGAAAATGCTCAACCTTCCTATCTATACTACTTATAAAGAGTGAACGCCTTTTCTTGAAATCTTGAATCTTGAAAACTTAAATTAATGTAGTTCGCCTAAATTACCCCTAAGTATCCCTTAATACACCTTAAGCTTGATCAATTCTAAACCTGACAATTTTTCAAAAACACGCACTATACTAATTTTTTAAAAAACACACGCTTTGCATCAAAGGTGGAACTAGAATCACGATTTCGCAAGTATAATTATTTGACGCATTCTTACATCACAGTCCATAGTTGAGTAATAATTTATATATTAGCAGTAACAAATAGTCTACCTGGTAAAGGCTATTCATAAATTTACAAATATTAGTAATAATTTATTATTCTTTATATATAATAATACAGAACTTATATATTAGCAGAAACAAGATGGGATAATAAAGCATTGAGATTAAAAGGAATTTACCTGATGATCGTATGTGTAAATTCAAGCCCTAATTTTGATTTTGCTACGAAAATATTGGGGCCGCAAGGTTTTATGTTGTTTTGTAAAATATTATTGGAGCGTGATAATCAATAATGAGATATTGTAATGGGGCCGCAAGGTTTTTTTTTTTTTTTTTTAGTTGCACAAATGATAGAAGATGAAATATTTCATAGGTGGGTCACTCGGTAGGGAAACCGATCGGAAAATCAAAACCCGAACCGGTTGGGTCGGGTTCGGGGCGGGTTGATGGGTTTGAATGTGGGTTTGGGTATTGATAAATTTATTTAGCCGGGTACGGGTTCGGTGACAGGTTCTGATAATACTCGTCCGATTACCCGTACCCGTATCCGTATCCGTTTACCCGAATCCGTACCCGCTTTATATAATTTTTATTAATTAAATATATATACATGTAGTTTGATATTATATATAATTTTTTATATAAGTATCTTGACTATATAACACATCTGGATTTTGTACATGAATTATTCAAAGCGTTAAATCATTTGACATGATATTTGTTTTCTTTAACATTTAAACATTTAAAAAAAAATATAAGGGTGTTTTACTTTGTTTTGTTGGGGGATTCAATGTGACTTAATCTTTATACCTCACATTTTGTCCAAAAAATATTCAACTGGGGATAACCGATACCCATGAGGAAACCCGAAAACCCGTTAGATAATATTAAACGGGTACCGAGCGGGTAATGGGGCTGGTACGGGTGTGGATATTATAAACGGGTACGGATACGGGTTCATTAAAACCCGCACCGAACCCGACCCGTTGCCATCCCTAACGCAGTCTTATCGGGTTAATCTTTGACAGTTTCCGACTTTTTCTTAACCACCCCAAATATATGCATCTAATGAAGTTTAATCCTTTGATTTCTTGTGAGAGAATCTAGACCTTACCACTAGGTCGATTACTCATATCATACATGAAGTACTCAAGTAGTCAAATATACGTCTTTACTTATTCACTATTGTACCCAAAATAGGTTGTTAGGGCTTCCACAATGACAATGCTCCACCGTGGAAGGTGTAAAAAGTGTTCCGACCCGAATTCGGGTCGGGTTCGGGTTCCGAGTTAATTTGGGACAATACTCGTTAATTTTGATTGCCTTCTTGTAAAAAGAGTTACTATATATGTTCGGTTAAATCTTTTCGAAGCTTGTGATATGTTGTGTGATCACAAAGTTGAGAATTCCTTTGTATTTGATATCGTATTTCTTGTGTTGGCCCTCGATGAACACGTATTGGAGGATCTACATCATCCGACCAATCACTAATCGAATTTTGCTCATCCTCTACAATCATATTGTGCAATATGATGCATGCATGCATTATATCCTTTATGTTTTTAATATGCCAAGATCTTGCTCAACCTCCTACCATTCATAGTTATTACCTCAACTACTCAAACATATATTTATTCAAACATTACATTCATAGTTATTTAAACTTTTGAATGTTGCCTTCATAGTTATTTATTACTCCAACAAATCATAGATAATACTCCAATCTCCAACCTCTAACAATTCATATATATTACTCCAACTATTCACATTTATTTACTCTCCAACGTCAATTTTACTAGTTCAACTACTCAAACATTTATTTACTACAAAGTCTTATTAGTCTCAACCAAAATTCAGTCAAAATATTCACTAGTACAAAAAGTTCTATTGGTCACGCATGGTCGATTTTGAAATGTCACATTGTAACATTTATACGTGACTAAATGTACCAGAGTAAAATGAACAGCCACACTTGATCCGACTTGTGTGACCATTTCGGAATTCTATTGTCACACATTTGAATATTTATGTGACTAGAGGTAACTGGAAAAAAAATTTTGGATTATTTAGTCACTTTTAATTCGTGACGTGTGACAGATACAAATGAGCTCGAAACATTAGTCACACTATAGATATACATATGTGACAAATATATGTCACACAATTTAAAAGTGTGACCAAAATAGATATATGGTCACATGAGGTAATTGTGTATGTGGCTAGATTATATAGTCAAGTTTGTCACACATTATTTAAACGTGACTGCTATTCTTTGCTGAATATTTAGCCACATAACGTTTGAAATGTGTGACAACGGAAAAGTAAGTTTGAAGCGTTAGTCACGAAATGCGTTTAAGAGTGACAAATATATGCCACACACTTGAAGAGTGTGACCAAATGTCATATATGGTCACACAAAACCATAGAAACATGATTAAGTGTAACGAAAATTTGATACATATGGTCACGTAAGTTAATATGTGTGTCTAAAGTTTAGTGTGTGTTTGTTTGCCAAATCCTAATGGGTATTATATGTGACTAATACATTCAAAATAGTCACATTGTGAAATATTCATGTGACTATTATTTATAGCAAAATGTGAAGTCAGTTATCATTAACCTTGATATTAGTCACATTGAGTTTTTGTGTGACTAAATTAAAGATGCTATATATATGGTCACATGAAATATTTATTTAGGTGGCTAAATCATAGTGTCATATTTTGTCACACATTATTTAAATGTAGTCACAATTCAATACATATGTTCACACATTTCTGATAACTTATGTATACGTACTCTATCTAGGTAGTTTGAGTCTAATTTGATATTCACTGCATGAATTGAGTTCAGACTATTAGTCATGACTCGTCATTTGCCCCATTACAATGCTCCTAGTTATACTTAGAATTGTTAAGTATATTTAGATGTTGGGATGATTGTGCATATGTTATGGCTTGTATTTTCTTTGTTTCTAGACTAACATTTTGCAGGAAAAGCAAAGAAAAAGTTGTTTGGATTGGAATATGGGTGAATGCTAGTAACTCCGAACTTAATGCTGCTAAGGCATAACTTAATGCTGCTAGGCAGAGCTTAATGCTGCTAGCTCGTTAGTGCCCTCACGTGCGTTGCACGTCAGGGTATTTTCGTCACTTCACTGTTCCCGCTATAACACATTAACACACTTCAGCTACCTCCCTTTCACGAAAATCGACGAGGATATTTTTTGCAAATAACAAAACTAATTCGTGTTTAACACAACAAAATCACACTCACATAAACTCTCTATCTTCTTTCAACCTAATATCTCAAACAATACAGTCGGTGCTTAGCAGTCGTGATTCTTCAAAAAACACACGTACCAGGTAACCACATTTACTGATTTTTACTTCATTCAAATGGCATTTTGCATTGTTTTATAACCTTATTCGTTAATGCAGTAACCATGTTTGGTAATCAATTTATTTGCGATGTGGACAATCCTTATGTTTTGGATGAGTTTGTAAGTTAACACCATTATTGACAAGCTGTTATTTCTCTAAGAAACTAGTTTAATTACTCCTTCACATAATTATAGTCAACTTTTGACTTTTGAAGTCTTTAGTTTTCAACTTTGACCTTAAATATTTTTATTTGTGTTATATATTACTTGATGCAAAATATATGAATGGATTAAGTTTTGAATGTATTTTCCATTGGTATAATTTTTATCAATTATTATATAACACAAATAAAAATATATAAGGTCAAATTTGCCAAATGAAGACTTAAAAAGTCACACATTAAGTGTCCACTATGACTTTTTCAAGTCTTTTTTCTTCAACTTTGACTTCAAATTTTTTTGTCCGTGTTATATAGTACTTGATGCAAGATATACGAATGGATTAAGTTTTTAGTTGTGTTTTCATTTGTATACTTTATTTTCATATACAGAAACTGCATAATGATTATGTTCTAGGAGGTTCCTATACTGGCAATGGTTTTATTTTCTTAGTTAACTGTGGGGGGTTTAGATGGAAATTCACAATTTAAGTGCGTTGTTGAGGGAGCAAGGTGGAATGATTTTGTCATTCACAACATCTCCTGTTCTGCTGTTGAGTACATACATTTTGTTGAAGAGGGTGAGGATGTGTTTTATGTAACTTGCTATAGTGAGAATGGGTTGGAGTTTCACAATTATGAACCCGAGAGTGCCCCATTTTGGAGATGTTTAGTGCCTGTGACAGACACATCTCTGCTTATGCAGTCGTTGGAGGAAGACTTTCTGAGATATCTGGATGGTCCAACCCCTACTGATTCGGCCGTGGTTTTCACTAACACGACTAACTACAATGTTAGGGTGGCCAGTCATCATCTAAATGGTCGATACGTCCACTCCTTCTTATATGGCGGTGGTTGGGTGACACTCGCTCGAGACTTGAATTTGAAGGCTGGTCAGTGGATGGTTTTTACTCAGGTTTACCCGGGCCAGGAATTTAATGTGATGTTGTTTGAACCTGATGGAGGAGCCATCACAACTGTGGAGACATACATCACCAATATTGCCATGAATGCCTTGTGTCACCAACCACATGACTATGGTATTTTTTCCTTTATTAGCTTTAACTACATCAAGTATATGATATCTTTGTAACATTTTGGATTATCTATAACTTACTCATTTTGTAATATTAAATTCAGATTTTGAAGCCCGACGGATGAACTGGATGTGCAGATGGTCGTTTCACACTGTCCACGACCAAGAAGATAGGGCATTCTACCGACCACTGACTGCATGCTTCTGGAGAAATGGACAACTAGTAAGTGTCTTGAAAACTTTGATAATTTGTCAAATAGTAATTATGCTACAATTTCAATGAGATTACAAACTAAACAACTATCAATCTATAGCAGTTGTAACTTTGTACATTTTGTAACAGACTATACCATCAAAAAGGAATTTGATTAATAGACCTAATACATGGGCCTAATCATGGACCTAATGCTTAAAATACTTGTACAGTGTATGCACTGTACAAGTATTTTAAGCATTAGGTCCATGATTAGGCCCATGTATTAGGTCCCCCTATCAAGGTTCCATCAAAAATTGTGCACAAGTACAACTTGTATGGGTACTCTGTCGCTGTTGTGAAGTACCAAATGATACAGAAAGTGTTCCATGTATGTGAGAGAACAGTGGTGGTACCTGGTCGAGGGAAGGTGATGTGTGGGAATCGCACCTTGCTTTACCTCTCGAGGGATCTCAAGAAGCTTACAACCCCCACCAGGCAGTGTACCTGATCGTTGTAGTATAGTATAGTGACAAGTACCGGGGGATTGATCGTTCAGCTTAGGAATAGTGTCGCTAGGATTAGAAAACCTAATTAATAGTTCTAGAGGTGAAAGATGATTATTTTTGTATTTTTATATTTTTATGAAAGCAAGTAAAATCTCGGGTTTTGAAGGAGTGGCCGGAATTAGTTGCTATTCAACTAACCCAAAGCTAAGATGCAATCAAAATAAAATAATAAAAATGAAATTAAACTAAATTATACTAAGGTTGTGAGCAGTGGTTGGAGAAATTGTGTTTACTTAGACTTCATTACTCCCTAGATATCTTTTACATGTTAATTACTTGTTACACTTGTATGAATGACGGATTGTATTCCTTAATACCATTCGTGGGGTGGCATACATAACTCCCCAACTCTATGAGCTCTTATCTCCTCCTACACCATGACCCAGCACAACTATAGGGATTGTAAACAGTGGCTCATGCATTAAATACAACCAATAAAGACCTAGTGCACCTCGGTTCATGTTTCTTAAGACGTTCAAGCATGTTACCATTTGGAGATCTGCCAGTTTTCTTAAGCCTAACATATAAATCATTCATTCAAAACAAGAATAGACAAGTAATCAACACATAATCAACATCTAGGTTTCATTAGATCTAAGCAAACACAAGAGAGATCTAGCCTAGCATAGTAGAATTGAGACAAGAACAAGAGATAAACAACCAACACATAGACATATTGATTGAATTGAAAGTACACTTATCTCAATTACAATGCAAGGTCTCAAGGGTTTGGAACCCTTGAAAAACCTGTAAAAGAGGCACCAAAATCGTCTTTAGGGTTTCACCAAAACTTCTCCTTTTTAATGAAAAAACTAGAAAACTATATATAGGAAAAACAGTTTGACGGCGTCAAGAGTAACTTCTGACGCCGTCACCTCGCCGCCATATACTTCCTCGGACGGCCTAGATCCACTTATGACGGCCTATGTGACGCCGTCACCACCCACGGTATATTATTTTAGCTACTTTGACGCCGTCACGAGTCCGTCTGACGCCGTCACCACCTTTGATATTTAATTCTTCATGTCTGACGCCGTCAAGCTGATGGTCTTGACGCCGTCACCTTGTATTTTCAGCATGCAAATTTGGTACTTAGCCGTTTTCTTCACTTTTATGCTCCAAAAACGTCCAAAATAGCTTCTTTTCCATAATTCACTCTCCAAACACCTAAAATCACAAAAGGAACGATTTAGGGCAATATTTGATCAAATAAAGTCGGATTCGGGCTTAAATGACCCCCTAAAAACGGATCATTTTTCGCCTCATCAGAAGGTGAGGAGGAAGGTGTTTATTGTTTCATGCTCTGGTTTCAGGGAGTTGAGACAGGAAGCCGACTTTGGTGCAGCTGCAAGGGTCCGCTTCTTTTTCACAGATGACACAAATTGGTCCCAAAGAGTCTTAATGTTTGATGTGTGTTGATGGTTTGATGGTTGTTGATGGTTTTATGTTTGTTGATGGGGGAAACAATGTTTGAAAGTTTTTGTAAGTTGGATAAACTTTTTTGTAAGTATCTGATGTATGATAAACAAAATGGGTTTGTCACTAGACAATGCCACAATGGTATGTAATTAGCTAATGTAGGATGAACCATATGGGTTTATCCGTAGACAATGTTATGTAGTAAACTATGTAGGTTGACATTATTGTACGAAAGCGGCTTATACGGCCTTATAACTAGTTAATTGGGGATTTAAACCCTTAAGTGTAAATGTTACCAATCCACCCCGGCACTCTCATATCTAGCAGTACAAACCCACCTGCAATAACGTTTTCTTAGCAACAGAAACTTTTGATTTTGATAACTTTTGATTAACATGATACAAAATATATCCCAAGTTCTTGTTAATGAACACAACAATCATAATATTGTAACAATTAAGTGTAAATGTTACCAATCCACCCCTGCACTCTCATATCTAGCAGTACAAACCCACCTGCAATAACATTTTCTTAGCAGCAGAAACCTCTGATTTTGATAACTTTTGATTAACATGATACAAAATATATCCCAAGTTCTTGTTAATGAACACAACAATCAAAATATTGTAACAATTAATGAGAAAATTTAGCAATGACAAAGTACGGGAATTAAAATTAAACATATTCCATTAATACTTGAAATGAAAAATTACAAAATACTGGTAACAAAAGGTACACATTCTTAAATTTTACTAATCTAAAAGGATTACAACATGTTTATTCATAAAGTCAAATAAAGTAGTACAAAAGGATTACAATGTTTATTCAAATTACTTCCTAACTCAACTAATACATTTTCTTTTTACCCTTCCCTTTTTAACAAACTTTAGGCATTTTTGGTTCCCATGGTTTTATAGCCTTGTCTTCACAAGTCTTAGCATTGAGCAGGCCTAGCACCTGAACCCTCTCATAAAAAAGCTCTTTGGCAGTCTTTTTTGGAGTTTTAACCTTCTTAGCATCTTCCTTTTTGTGCCTGATCCAGAATGTCCCTTTGGAAAGTAGTCTGCCCATGTATTTGGAGGACCTTCAGAACTACTTGATATGTGAAATGAACTTGAGTCACTGCTGTCAATTTTAATGATTTCTGTAAAAAAATAAAAAAATATAAAAAGGGGTTAAACTAGGATTTGTGATTTGAGATACACATGGAAACGAGTATAAAAAGGGATATGGGAAAACCAAACTACCTACGTTTAATGCAGGAAAGGATTGATGTTTCCCACTGGTGGCTTGAATCTTTTCAACATCTTCGGGCCAATCATGATCCATTGGGACGAACGTTTGCCATGGATCAATGCTTATATATAACTCTTGACAAAACTATATACATATTAGTCGCCAACAAAGACTAGTCACAATGGAACATGATTGACTTGAAGAAATCTGCAAAATTTCATGATTGACCTGATCCAAATATCCCTTTGAAAAGTAGTCTGACCATGGATTTGCTGAAAAAAAAAATAAAAAATATATTAAAATTTTAAAAAATATAGTGTAAATGAAATAAAAGATAATGTTGCAATTCAGGGTGTGTTTGAAACAACCTTTGTTCTTGGAACTCCAATGTCCACATTATCTGGTGGATGGTTCGTTTTAGATCATAAAAAATAATAGAATGCAATAAACTAACATACGTAACCCTTCTAACTTCCCACTACTGCTCCTTTTGTCGTTTCAACTCCCTTTGAGCAAAGGACTGCACCAGCCGCATTGCTAGATTGTTGAAAAACAAAAGAAACAGTATGGGAAGTTAGAATGGAAAGGTATGTTGAAATTCCAGACTCAAAGTAATACGAACAATCTACAAATGTTGAGTAAAGAATAGAGTCTAAGTAACATCACTCATCTTGAATGCGATAATGGAGTGTGGCATGTCATGAACAGTACACACTATATCATTATTGCATTGATCAGGACAGATCTATCTAACGTTGCAGTACTGTCTAATAACCACACAAACGGTAGTAAACGTTTTCCAAATTAAGCAATGGAACCATCTACAATGCTATATAGAGCGCCCTAATCATTGAGCTTTAAGTTATTAGAAAACAGATTCTTACTATCATTTATATTGCTCCCTTAGATGTGACGAACATACATATTAATTATGTAGATTCTACGACATTAGAGAGCTAATTGTGCATGAATGAAATCATATAAAATTTATATTAACAATGCAATGAACTACCATCCTTTCTACCCTAGCCTACAACAACATATTATTCAGCCTTGAATCTCTAACCTACCAACATGCTGGAAGATGAAGACGCTAAATTCAAGCATCGAACCTACAAATTATACTTGATAATTGTTTCTGTATTTTGGCAAAGAGCAAAGATGAATCATCGATGGATGAAACACCAGAACAAGTTTATGTTCATACTTGAAAGTGGTGTCTTTGCATCCATCGATGATACTTCTTCCATCTTTGATACTTGGATATTTTAGCCTAACTATTCGCACACACATCCGTCACTTTTCTTCTTTATTCTCTCAATACAAATGCAACATAATTCTTATACCAGATAGTCAACCTAATCCTAAGATAAAATAAGCTAATCCAAGCAAACCTTAATATCTCTTTTGCTCTAATTATTCGCAAAAACAACACAGCATGTTCTTCCTTATTCTATCAATACAAATGAAACGCAATTCTTATAACAGATAATCAACCTAAGCCTAAGAATAAATAGCTCTAAGGGGGTATTTGGATTATATTACTTAATTTGTGATCTTATCAGCTTTTCGAGATTCGGGATCAAAACCCTAGATCCGAGTGAGTTGCAACTGTGAGTGTGAGAGAGAAAGAGAGGATTATGTTCAAGTGTTCAAAGTGTGTTTGATAAGAAAGAGAGGATCAAAACCCTAGATCCGAGTGAGTTGCAACTGTGAGTGTGAGAGAGAAAGAGAGGATTATGTTCAAGTGTGCGAAGTGTGTTTGATAAGAAAGAGAGGATCAAAACCCTAGATCCGAGTGAAGTGTGTTTGAAACCCGGTTCGACTCAGGTGGTTCAACCGGTTGAACCGTTCCGGGTGAAAAATGAGTCGATTTAAACCTGGTCAACTTGCTAGGTTGGGTCGAAAACGGGTCAAATTAAACTGGTCAACCCGCCGGGTTTGAAGAGTCCCGGGTCAACCCGGTTTGTGTTTATTTGGTTGTACTTAATTTGATAGATCTGTTTTTAATTGGTTGTACAATGTGAATAAATCATTGTACTTTTAAGTAATGGATAATGTTTTGAAACCCGGTTCGACCCGGGTGGTTCAACTGGTTGAACCGTTCCTGTCGAAAAATGGGTCGATTTAAACTGGGCCAACTTGCTAGGTTTTGGGTCGAAAATGGGTCAAATTAAACCAGTTCAACCCGTCGGGTTTGAAGCGCCCCGGGTTAACCCTGTATGTGATTTGTATTAATTGTTTTAATTGGTTGTATTTAATTTGGTAGATACATTTTTAATTGGTTGTAAAAACCGAAACCAAATGCTTGGTTTGTCGGTTTCTCGGGTTATACAAATTTACAAATTATTATATATCATAAACACAAAATTATTATATATCATAGTTTTGTAATATCATTTTCTTAAGATCCTATGGTCAAGATCGAGATCCTATAAGATCTTAAGCTTTCAAAGATCCTATGTAAGATCCGAATCATTTTTGCTTTGTAGTATCGTAAAATCGTAGTGGTGGGCCCCTCGATATGAAAGATTCATACCTTACTCTTTTGAGGTATATAGAGTATGGAGGATTTCTATTATTCATTACCATAGTTGTGGGCCATCTCATATTAAACAAACAGATCTACCAAATTACTTAAAAGTATAATGATTTATTCACATTGTACAACCAATTAAAAACAGATCTACCAAATTAAATACAACCAATTAAAACACAAACCGGGTTGACCCGGGACGCTTCAAACCAGACAGGTTGATCCGGTTTAATTTGACCAATTTCCGACCCAACCTAGCAAGTTGACCCAGTTTAAATCGACCCATTTTTCGACCGGAACGGTTCAACCGGTTGAACCACCCGGGTCGAACCGGGTTTCAAAACATTATCCATTACTTAAAAGTACAATGATTTATTCACATTGTACAACCAATTAAAAACAGATCTATCAAATTAAGTACAACCAAATAAACACAAACCGGGTTGACCCGGGACTCTTCAAACCCGGCGGATTGACCCAGTTTAATTTGACCCGTTTTTGACCCAACCTAGCAAGTTGACCAGGTTTAAATCGACTCATTTTTCACCCGGAACGGTTCAACCGGTTGAATCACCCGAGTCGAACCGGGTTTCAAAACATTATGTTTAATTCCCAAATCTTCAAACTTTTATTATTTTTCATTTATAACCTATAATTTTTTTTATCAATAAACTATCTACCGCTATAAAAAAATCTCGTTGCTATGAAAAAATTGTACAAAAATGTACGAAAACGTAATAAACGTTTCATAACGTTTTAATACAGAGGAAAACATTCAGAAAAGCTAAGAACATATGAAAACGAGCGAAAGTTGCCGAAAACATTCAAAATGGATGAAATCGGTCGAAAAGGGTCGCAATCGGTCGTAGTCGGACTAAAACGGTCTAAATCCGTCGAAATCTGCCGAAAATTGTCAACGTCGGTCGAAAACTAGCGACATCAATCAAAATCGATTGAAAACGGTCAAAAAGGGATGAAAAACGTTACAAACGGATGAAAACGTTAAAAAAAATACAAAACGTATAAAATGTTGTATAGTATTTGTCTTAGTTTACAAAATCCAATGCACATAACCCATGACCCATGTTAATTACCCATTGTTGATCACCAATCATGTATTGGTCGATAACATATATGACATGTCACTACAACCCAATATTAATGCACATGACCCGTTACCCATGTTAATTACCCCATGATCAACAGTCATGGATGTGACGACCAGTGATAACCTAATGCATATGACCCATATTATGTCAAATACCCATTATTGAATGTGACCAATGATAACCTAATGCATATGACCCATGACCCATGTGAATTATAGCCATTATCACCGGTCATGAATGAACTCGGTTTGAGCTTGATCACTCGAAAAGCTCGGTTTATTTGTAAAGGTGTGTTGTCTTACACAAATTAAAATTGAAATATAATCGCTCGTTTTTTGCTTACAAGGATCGGGTTCCCATACGATCTTAAGCTTTCAAAGATCTTGCATAAGATCTGGATCGTTTTTGCTTTGCAGTATCGTAAAATGGTAAGATCCTAAGATCAGGATCGCGATCCTGACAACCACGCTCGATACATTTATAATTAACTATTTACACTTAGTACGCTTACATACAATATATATATATATATATATATATATATATATATATATATATATATATATATATATATATATATATATATATATATATATATATATAACATATGCTATATCACTTGCAAGCTCGAAAACTCAACAATAACTCGAGTCGAACTTTTATAAGGTCGGCCCATTTCCGCCTCTTATAAAAGCAAAAAATTAAGATACTTCATGTGTTAAATTTGTATGTAATATTTTACATGTCCCCTCACTTAATTGCCTAAAATAAAATTTCCCTTTTAACTTTTCCAAAGAGCCCGCCTAATTTTTTTCCCCAAATTTAAATTGCCCCTCCACTTAATTTCATTGAATCTGCCAATGTTTTTCAATACTCCATCCCAAATATATATCCACTAAAACTAGATCTGGTCTTCTTCTATCTCCTCAACACTCTCCTCACCAAAACACACACACACACACACACACACACACAGTGTGCGCAAGTCTGGTGATGCTAGGACAGGTGTAGGAACAATACGAGAGATTTATAGGGTCACCTGGTAAGGTTTTAAATGTAAACTTATAATATTTCATGTCTAAAATCTTACCATGTCTTTTTAATTCTCTCATGTAGCATAAATGTTTCGATTCCTGGATTTGGGGTTTCAATTACAATGGCGGTGATGGTTGCGACTGATAATATATGGCGGTGGCGGTATTCAGCTCACTATTACAAATAAAAGGTGCAGAATCGATTGTAAGAAAGCCAAAAATCAGAAAAAGACCAAGATCTGACTATCAAAAAATATAGCTGTTTCTAATCAAGTAATTACGTTGGTCTATTTGATTTTTTCAGTTTATCTTTTCCATTTTTAGTTGGGTGGTTGGGACAAAGTTACTTGTACCTTTGTAATCCATTCCTAGAGTTTAATCTATACCTTATTTTACATAATCAGGGCTATCAGTTTTGGACTCAAAACGACAATAAAGGTTACTTTGAGATCAAGAAGGTCCGCCCGGGTCAGTATAATTTATATGCTTGGGTTCCTGGGTTCCTGGGTACATCGGTGATTATATGCTTGGGTTCCTGTTTCTTTACAGCACCTTACTATTTTTTTTTCATATGCTCATAGTTAGAGGTAGCAAAATAGCTAGGCAGGTTAGGTAATGTAGTTCAAAACTTCAAATTTTGGTAGGGTGGGAGTCAGGTTGGATTGGCCCAATGGTGATACACTTATACGTCCAAAGACTCCGAACTTTGTGATTTTGTTTTTAAATAGTTAATGTCAAATATATACAACTCTTTAAATATACATTAGATATAGTAAGTTTTATACCATATAAAATCTACTTCAGATGAAAATACATTGGATCTGAAAAAAGTAAGAGCACAGGTAATTGATCTTTTTTTTATGTGTTTTGCCCTCTTTTACTTTCACTTTATTCGAGGAAAAAATCATAGACCTTGTTTGTGCAGATAGTTGAACCAGTGGCGCATCAAGTGACTCAAAACCACCAAAGCAGATAGTTGAATAAGTGGCGAATCAAGCGGCTCAAAACCACCAAAACAGCATATAGTTGAACTAGTGGCGCCTCACAAACTAGATGCACATGACAAAAGAGAAGGCAATAGTGTCTCTATGTCAAATGTCAAGAAATAGATGCACCCGTCAACAATATATGTAACCACATACATTTTAGAGAGGAAGGTTTTCTAGCATCTAATCAAGAACTTTATTCTGGTATGCTCATCTACTTCTGTCATGTTGTTTGCTTTGACATGTTCTAGTTCTGCTCTCATCCTGATGTGGTTATTGTTGATATGCAGCAGCCTACATTTTCAAGGCTTTTATATCCAGATGATGAGATTAGATCAATGGAGAAAAACTTGTAAGTTTAACTGCAAGTTTTATTATTATGTTCATTGTTTTGGATTAAAAGTTTTTATGATGTTGTTTGAATTACTGCTGCTCATGTTTGTGTTAATATTGCTTAGATGGATTTAGTATTGCTCATGAACTTCAAAGAAAATGTGCTAAGTATTTACTACTGCTAGTACAAAAGTTACTACTGCTAGTGACAGTTGGTACTGCTCAGAGATCAAGACGGCTCGAAGTTGCTAGCTAGTTGCTTCTGGAAAAGATTATAGATACTTATTAGGAAACTATTGTAATCCGACTAGGACTCCTTGGTGTATAAAAGGATGGCCAATTTTATATTTGGTTCAGTTATATACATTCCAATTTTATTGTATTTGAATTTGTTTTGATATATATTGATCTTTTAAATGTGACTAAAAGACGCATATAGTCACACTTTTGGTCACTGTTTTCTTAATTCGTTGTGTGACTAAATATTACAAAAGGCCACACAAACATAAAATTCATGTGATCATTGGATGATCAATATTCACACAAAATACACATTTGTTCACTTTAAACAGCATATGGTCACACTTATTAACACTTTTGGCCACTGATTGTGTGGAAAACTAGAAGGGGGGTTGAATAGTTTTACGTCCTTTTAAATTTATAAAAACAAGTTTGTTTTAAAAACTTCGATTCTAGTTTATGTGATCTCAATACTTGCACTATATGAACAATTATATAGTAACTAACTAACTAAGCTAATATAGTATAGGTAAATAAGTAAGTAATGAAAAGAGTTGGAGAGATCAAACCACAACACAAGGATTTATAGTGGTTCGGCTACAAGGTCACCTTCCTTGTTCATACTCCACTCCCCGAGTCAACTACTCGAGAGTTTTCTTCACTATGTCAACAAACTCCCTTATGGCGGAGAAAACCTTACACACCAATTTACACAACACAACTACGTCACAACTTGATCACAACTTCTACACAACTTCCTCACACCTATTTACTTCACACCTATCTTCTTCACACCTATCTTCTTCACTTCAATCTACTTCACACCTATCTTCATCACAACTACACTACTTCACTACTAATCAACTTTTACTTCCTACACAACTTCTATTTCCTCTAAACTACTTATTACAAACACAACACAACTTCACAAATCATATATATACACTATGCACAACTACTCTTCAATACTTCTTGAACTTAGTTGTAGAAGGAGTGTTCTTCTTTTGCACTTTGGATGAGGATGGATGAGAAGGGATTGAATCACTTGAAACAAGGGTTAATATACTAATGATCAAAGGGTTTTGGAGGATGTTTAGAGAGTTTGAGATCTGAAAATTTTGTGCAAAAGGTAGGTCAAAATTCCAGAATTAAGGTGGTATTTATAGGAGAAAAATTCTGACAATTTCTGACACAGGAGCCTGGCCGGTCCCCTTAAATCATGGTCGGCCCCCTTAAAATTAAGGGGACTGCCCCTTATAATTAAGGGGGCCGCCCAGCTGTAACGGCCAGAAAACTTGTCTTTTAGTGGGGAAAGTTTATTTGGTGAAAAACTAACTGATTTTGGTTAAAAATTTGAAATCATATATTTAGTATGATTAAAACATTTTTCTTTATTACCAAAAGTGTTTTTCAAAAATATATAATATGTTTATATAATTAAATAAACTTTGTATTAGTTAATTAAATACCCCTTTGATCATGAGATGTATTAAGCACTTGTTTATCCATACCTTAAGTGATTAAGTTGGATATAATGCTATAAACTAGTTTAATACTTGTTTACGTAGTAATCTTTCGTTTGATGATTTTATATTTTGTGATCGTCAAAACATAGAGGTATTAAAAAATATAAATAACGTTTTTATGCATTATTTATGTCAACAATCTCCCCCTTTTTGATGATTACAAAAGTTAAACTCATTAAGCGAAAATTATTATATATATACAAGTATTATTGTGAGTTTATATCAATTCTCCCCCTTTTTGTTAGCATCAAAAAAGTTATCCCGATTAGTAGCTCCCCCTTGAAGTATACTCCCCCTCGTTTTGAGGTCATAATCGAGATATGGAATGCTTGCAAAAATATTTAGAACAAACAATATATATATATATATATATATATATATATATATATATATATATATATATATATATATATATATATATATATATATATATATATATATATATATATGCATGCAACAATTATATATAAAGATAAGGCAAGCAATATAATCATGAAAGAAAACACTTCATTAAAGAGATAAAAACACAAACATTATACATTCAAGATGTATGATCAATACAACAATGCAACTAATACAACTAGTAACCCAAAACTCTAATAGAAATTGTTAATATAAATATCGTCTAAAAACGTTATTTATATTTTACGATATTTGCTAAGTTTTATTAATGACAAAGTATGAATTTTAGCTAAGAGTAAATCATCACTTTAAGTGTTTAAGTCTTATTTAACTAAGATTTACATTTCCTTTTAAACAAAACATTATTTTTATTTCTTAAATTAGAAAGTGTCTTGTCACATCACATTTATTACTTTAAATAGAAATATCACATCACATTTATGGTAAGTTTGTCATTATACATTTATGAAAAGAAAGTGTGTTTGACTAACCATAAGTTTTCTTGTGTAAGTTGTGTTTGACTAGTGTTTATGTGATGTGACCTTGTTTCAAACAAAAGTAAAGCTTTTCAAAGAACTAAACAAGCAAAGTTAGGATCATCACAAGCAAAACTTTTCAAAGTATGAAACAAGTAAAGTTAGAATTGTTATTCACATGAAAAGCTTTTCAAAGAATCAAACATATAACGTTGTGTTTATATCTTTAAGCAAACGTAAAGTTTTTAAAGGATATTCAAGCTAAAAAGGATTTAAAAAGCGGTAAAGTATTCAACCCCCTTCTAGTTTTCCACAATTGGCATCAGGAACTACGTTACTCAAGATCTTTAA
The DNA here is from genome assembly GCA_030686995.1 of Artemisia argyi. Lineage (NCBI taxonomy): Eukaryota > Viridiplantae > Streptophyta > Magnoliopsida > Asterales > Asteraceae > Artemisia > Artemisia argyi. The sequence continues at coordinate 13,884,568 of CM060697.1, read as the reverse complement.
AATAGAATGTATTTTAAAACTTGGACCGATCCATGGATTTTGAAAATCTCAAAGAAGGGCAACCTATTCAAAACCCACCGCTATTTGAAAAAAGAAAACTTACTTGAATGGAAAAGTAATTTTGAAAACTATGTGAAATCAATTGATCAAGATCTTTGGCATATTATTTCTTTTGGTGATTTCAATCCAAAGAAAACAAGTTTTTGAAAACCAAGATAACTATCTTAAACTTGATAAAAATACTAAAGCTAAAACAATGATTTATAAAGCTTTAGTACCAAATATGAAAGAATGTATTTTTGTCAAACGGCTAATGATATTTGGAAAAATATGTTAAACTTTCATCAAGAAATATGTCAAGTCAAAGATGATCAATTTGATCTCACATATGAATTAGAAGTCTTAGAAATATAAATAGATAGACATTTAGTTGAGATAAATACATGTACTACTAGTTTAAATGTTTTAAATGAAGGTGTAAGTGAAGATGATTACTCATGTCAAGCTCGTAGTGGACTTGCTTGCGATTCATGAAATAACACGGATGAAGATGAAGCCAACCATCTGGTTTGTGATTCTAAACTAGATAAAACATCAAGCAAGGTACACTTTGAAACCAAACACTTTTGCTTTGACAAATTTATCCTAGAGTTTTCTAAACTAGAAAATGAGTCTAAACGTTTATGCAACATGGACCTAAAAATTATCTTCAAGAACGAGTCTTCAAAATCTTTTAAGAATATCTTTGAAAAGGAAATCTTGTTAGAAGATAAAATGTCTAGAATTGAGAGTAATGTTGAAATTGATCTAGAATGTAAATTGTGTCTAGATTACAAACATAAGATTAAAATGCAAAATGAGAAAGGAAAAATATTAGTTAAATTTGATGAAAGCTCAAAATCTCTTGAAAGATTGTTGAGGAGTCAAAGGTTGTTTAAAGATAAAACCGGATTAGGATTTAACTCAAAAGGACCATTAACTAATAAAACAAAGCAAGTAAAATTTGTCAAACCTAGAAGAGAGATTTAGAGATAATTCAATCTCTAATAGAAACTCATGATAAAAGAATTAAGATTATCATGATCAATGCTTTTATATGATTGTCTAACCTTCTTGAATATATGAGTAATTGAGTTTCAAAGCATGTCGTCAAAGAAAGATTTTACGTGTTGTGTTTATCCTCTTGATAGCATCTCTATGCAATTTAAAAGGTACGCATTACTTCAACTTGACTTTGATTGTCTCTTGTTTCTAGCATTATGTGTTGGAATATGTGTTATTAGTAATACTCTAAAAGTGTTTACTTGCTATTAGTAGTAACTAAGATTAGATTCTACGAAACAAGGAATTTGGTCATTAGTACTAGTAGGAGATATAAGGTGCTTTGGTTCTTTAACCATCAAGAGATAAACACGAGAAACTCTTGAGTGAGTCTCACTCAACTCTTGCTTACAAGTAAGCTAACTAAGAATTTCCTTAGTGTTAAAATGTCTAACACTTTTGTGATGCTTGCAAAACAAACATTTGTTAAATAACATTCTCAAACACCATACTTTGAGTCTTAAATTGTGTTTTTCTTCGATCACTCCTTTATGATAATCTCACATAAAACACACAAGGTGAAATAAATCACATTAGCATACATTAGAATGTGTGGAAGAAAATGAGTTTTCAACATCTAGGATTTACACATCAATTGTGACACTTAGTCTTATGATGTTGTACCTCTTGGACTTTTTCAAAACAAGTAGAGTTCATAGTGTCTTAAGTAAGAAAACCCAAAGAGTCGAGGAGTCGTTGAATTTAACATTTAACGAGTAATCTCCTGCTTCTAAGATATCATCTTTGGTAGATGATGACTTAGTCGAAAGTCCAATGATGACAAGACAAGAATGTTGTGTAAAACATTAAGAATAAAAGTACAAAATAACATCTTCTCACCTTGAGTCAAATATTGAATCAAGCAAAATTGACATAAGTTATAAAACTTGATTTATAGGTCATAGTTGTGTCTAAACAAATTCAACAAAAAACAGTTTTTGGAATTTAGAGTAAAACAACTAGGGAAACGTAATAGATGTTTCGAAGTAATCATGTGATTATAAGTGTCAATATTTGAAAGTCGTTTTGATAATAAAAGCAAGGGATTTTAACTTAAAGACATTCCTAGTTAATCTCTTGTTCTCAATGGTTAAGTTATTGATGACTTATCAAGAATGAGATTAGTAAATCCGTAGGTAAAACTAAACGTAGAGAAATGTTCGGAAGACTACTTGTTCTCATAACAATTAGATCCAACATTATGTTTAGTGTTTGTCTATATGCTCATTTTAAAGAAGAGCCTTAAAAAACTCTTTAGTTAAGCTTGTTTGGATACATCGTAAGGTACTACACAACTAAGATTATGGTATCCCAAAAGAACGGGAATAGAAACCATAGTGTATGCCAAATGGAATTATGGCGGTAATAAGTTGATAAGAAAAGCACAAGTGGTACTTGCACTTTTATACCTACTTACCCAATGATTCTCCAAAACGCGTGAGGTTCTCTAATTAAGTATCGGATGGAGAAGCACATCAACAAGCTCTGCTTGAACAAGCAAATACGTATCAACAACGGAATTCTTTTATCAACATTGTTATCTCTTCAACAAAGGAAGCATCGACTTCAGCGACAATTCAATCCATTATGTTTTTAATTGACATATTGTGATCCATCATCATCGTCTTGATAAAAATGTTCATTGAGGAACATCTTAACTAAGAAAGTCGTCTACGTTAACCATTCTTTCAACGTTTTCAAAAAACCTCTTGAATGAGAAGCATTCATCATCCCTAGGCTTAGTCAAGGACTCATAAGACCTAAAACCTTAGTTTTGAACATTAGGATAAAACCACAAAAATCAAGACAATCCCTTTTGAATTTCTCCCTGCAGTTCCCACGGAACCCTCAGACCATACGGGCGGAACCCTCCCTTTGGTTCCGCCTGGTCCGCCAAATCTGCAGGATGTTTTATTTTTAATTTCAAAACCAAACACCTCTTTACTCACAACTCCAACTTACCATCAGCCCATAAGATTCACAAAATGAGCAAAACTTCAAGCATCTTCCTCATAACCTTTCATCACTCAAACCTCAAAACAACCAATGTGAAATGAGAAACCGAGTTAACCTTTGTCCTATCAATATCGAGTCATCCACCATTTCCACGCCCTCAAAGAAACCAAGAGTTAATATCATCTTCAACAATAACTCCACCGAGTCATCTTCACAAGAAGATTCCACAATGTAACCAAACAAGTGTGTCATCCCCACTATAACCTAACCTATTAAGATTAAACCACCTTTCATGATACATAAACCTATGTTCACCCTTGTGTCGCTCTTTGAAACAAAGGGCAATTGTCATATCCATACTCTCATCAACATATTTGTCTATGTCGTCAAAAGTCAAGTGAATTTCATTATGAAATGCGTCTCTTCTAGCAAGTGAAAAACACAAAGAAGATATCCAAGCTTTAAGTGTTGTCAAGCAATCACCACCTCATTTCACATATCCACTCTCGGTCGTCAACCATACTTTACCACCGTTCACCACATTGTTAAAACAAATGAAAAACGTCATTGAAACATCACTTGCATTATAAAACGTTTTTAAGCATCAAAATGAGTCAAGCTAAGCGCGCCTCCACATTGTTTTCATATAGGCACACACTAGAACATACACATTACAATAGTCGTTTACTTAGACTAAAATGTGAAATTTTGATTTTCTAGGAATCATCATGCCTCCTCTAACTCACTGCGACCACAAGGACACCATCAAGTACCTACCCAAACACCACAAAACCAAAGGTCTTACTCAAACTCAAATCGTTATCTTCAAAGCCTTAGAAAAACGATATGTCGATAAGGGTAGAACCATTGATCCATCCTTCTTAGAAGGTACAAACCTCTACACGGAATTTGCCACAATCAACTTTGAGTGTCTCTTAGAAATCGACGAGCCTATTAGTTCTAGGTTCATTTTAAAATTCTATACATCCGTCACCCTCTCCAAGGATGAGTATGGTTGCATGTCTATTAACTTTAGGGCTAGTAGTCATCAATACTCCTTCACTCTCGAGGAGTTTGCTCAAATCCTAGGTGTCCCAAACCATGATACTTGCATCTACTCCAACTTGCACTCCCTCTCAACTCTTGACACACTCTTTGACCGCATCCATCCCTATGATACCCCTCTTGTGTCCAAAGATGAACTTCGTGACCACCTCTTCATTAGGACCACCAACACTAGGAGAACTAGAACCGGAAATGAGGTCATCAGGGACCCATATGGAATGGAATTCAATGAACTCAAGCCCCAATTCAAGAAATGGGAAGAACTCCTTAGAGCCAATGTAATTAGCACCATAGGAAACCGGGATCACATCAATATTTGCCTTTGCTACATGCTCTACTCCTTGTCCGTTAAGAAACCCTTCAACCTTGCCTACTACATGACCAAGAGAATGACCGACATTCCCATGCAAGGCACAACGTCTATGTCGTATGGAATGCTCTTAACCCATCTCTTTAGGTTCATCTCTCCTATTCCATCAACTCCTAGAGGTCTTCACCTAGACTACTCTCTCATACCACACGCTTTTGTCCCACTAAGTGATAGGAGAATCTTCAAAGCGCAAGGTAAACATTTTCCAACTTTAGGATTTTCCCAACTCTAGGCTCCCACATCTAGAATACATTTCCCAACTTTTGGACATTCCAAATGAGTCAGCGGAGTTCAAGCAAACAAAGGGGATGTTCAAATACATCGAGAGATTTCTTGGAAAGCTCAAGAAGAAGATTGACCGTCTATGAGAGCGGGTGTGTAGGAGTGTTTGGCACTAGGTGCTATTTGAACAATTTGGTCGTTTAAACATTACGTGTTATGTATTTGTGTGTTGGTAAGATATTTGGTACTATTTGGAACTTGTAGGAACTAACAATGATGCAGAAAGACAACATTTGGCATGTTGTCAAATTTTCATGTTTATGATAATTTCACTAAGTATAGTGAAATTCGCTAGCCCCCTGTCAAAGTCCAATCGTATGCATCTTTACAAGTCCAATTTTTGCATTTCCTAACCAGATATGAATTATATTTTTGTTTTTAGAAGTTTTCGAAAAATTTGAAAATAGTATCGAGGATCAAAAATGCGGACTGCCAAGTTTTTCAGGTCTGGCGGATCTGGCGGCACCCAAAAATGGGTTCCGCTAGTGTATTTTCTGGGGAATCCAGAAATGGCCCAACAGACCAGCCGGAACCCTCAGGAGGGTTCCACCTGTGTTGTCTCAGGGTTCCGCCAGTCACCTGCAGAAAATTTTTATCATTTTTCTTAAGTTCAAAACTTGTAAAGTGTCAAACCATTATCTTTAGTGAGAAACATCTTCCCTTAACTCCAATAACCATATTAGGACAACTCTCACTCACTAAAACAATTAGGAAGTCACTTCCCGCCAAAAGTTCAAATTCAAACATAACTGATTGGTTTGAAAAACACAATATCAATTATAGTATAGTATTACTCAAGAGATCCGCAAAGAAATACGGATAACCCGAGGTCGTAGTCCGTGTGAAGGATGAATGGAATTTCGAATTCCCGATTCGTGAAACGTGTCGTGAAAGTGGTAAAAAGTGATTTGAATGAGATTACACTAATGAAATAGTAAATAAAGCACAAATAATCAACTAAACATGTAATTCAAGTAAAGCAACTAGAAACGCAACGTAGAAACGAAAAACGTAAGCTAAAACGGAAAATAAACGTTAACGTATGAAATAAAACGCGACTTTTAAGCTACGCTACTCCTACGGACTTGGAAATAATTTTCAAAAATTAAAAATGAAAAAAGAAAATTTTGAGAAAGAGAAAAATATTTTTTTTGACTTTTTATTTATTTTTTTATGAATTAAAAACTATTTTAACTAATTAAAAATTAAAAGAAAATGCAAATAAATTGAGAAAAATGCAAAATAAATTTCTAAAATTCTAAAATAACTAAAAATAATTTTCTAATATCTTTTTGGATTTTTCTGGGGTTTTTCTGATTTTTTTTGTATTTTTTAGTAATTAAAAAGTTATTAAAAATGATTAAAATTGAAAATTAAATAGAAAAAATGGCAAATCAACTTAGAAAAATCTGGAAATTTCAGGGAAATTCTAAAATAATATTCTAAACCTAGGAAAATTATAAAATTTGAAAAATAAGCACTAGAAGTGCTGATTAGACCAAAACTGCTTATTGAAAAGTGCTTATTTATAAGCAAATCTTGACAAAATTGACCCAAACTTATACCAAGTGCTTTTTATACTTAAATGAACTCAGATAAACAGAGATTAACCAGAATGAAGCTCAGATACACAGGAATGGGCACAAATAGATCAAATAAGCTCAAATGGAATAAGCAATAAGCTGAAACATATAAGCAAATGCCAAGAACCATTAGAAACAGGTACACTATGTATAAATGAGCTCAGAGGAACAATAAAATCAAACTTATAATGACTACAACCAATTTGCAGCCCTATTTATGAAATCAGATACTAGGTGGAACTACCAACTTGAGAAGCTAAATAAGCTGAGAAGATAAGCTGAGAATAGCAAACTTATGGGTGAAAACTACTGACTAGCTACCAGAGATCACAAATCAAACTTGAAAATAGATCCTAGGTCCAATCTCAAACAGCTAACTTCAAGCAATTTATTAGATAAGCAAATGAATTCCAAACCTCAAAATTCTTTTTGAAACTTGTTTACTTACTTCCAAACTTCACAAAAATGCTTTTCAAAAGTATTTTGAATCACAGATGAGGACTATGCAAGCTTATGAAATTCTGACCAAAACAGGTAACCAAGAACTATTTGACTTTTTGATGAACACAAAACTTTGACTAAACTGATTTTTGATTCTACTTTACTAACTACTGAAGTGATTAGAAGCTAATTAGTGATTCAATTAAGCTATTAGTAATTATACTACACCTCCTTAAAAGCTTATCTCTCCTAAAACCACTAAGTGCTAACTGATATGAAATTTAGAAATGGATTTGACTTTTTAAAGTTATAACCTACTGCTTTTATGTAATACTAACTCTAATTTCAACCTAAGTGACTAATTAAAACTCACAGCAACCTCTGAATATGACCTAATACTAGCAAACAATTATGATCCAAACACCCTTACATGTGATAACTCTAACTGTCAATACTCAAAACCTACGCAGATCCAAACCAAAGCAAACTAAACCTCAACCTACTCAACTACTGATGCAATAAATCAAACTCAATTCAGCAAACCAAGATCAAACACTAACACAGACGCATAAATCCAAAACTAAAACAGACAATGAAACAGTTATCCTACACTTATGCAAACTACTAATATAAAAATTAACCAACTAGAATAAGCTAAATTAAGACGATGAAAACTGAAAATGAACAAAAACAAGCAGTTAAAACAGATCAATACTAGAAACTTAAGTGATGCAAATATAAGATTGAAAATAAAAAATGAGACTTACGATAACCCCTCAGCCAAACAGAAGGGCTCTCCCACACAGCCTATCTTTAGATAGGCTAACTGCTTCCTTTGTTAGCTACCTTTTGTTCCAATAATAAGCTGCTTATCTTAATAAGCTTACACAGTTTGACCAGAGTTGACTATTTAAGGTTTTGAGAAAATTGAGTATTTGGTGCCAAACAAAGTATCACACAAGCTATAAGGAGCTTATATGAAACTGAATAAACAAATAAAAAGCTTATTGAAGCTTTTGTAAATAAGTACTTTGTATATATATATATATATTTTTTTTATTATTTATTTTATTTATTTTTATTTTTTTTATATGTAAACTTTGAATAACAGTAAGTAAATAAGCTGAAAAGTAATACTGAATTAAGAAGAAATAATAAAAGAAAAACAATAAGCTAAAACAGATTATCTAAATAAGCAGTTTAATAAAGTAAAGTAAATTGCATAGAAAGGAAATAAGAAAGCTTAAATTTCATTAATAAAAATTCATTACAAAGAAAAAATAACAGCATTACATTAATAAAAATGGCACACCTAAATGACTAGGGGGAGGGGGTATTTATACACGAATGGGAGCTGCTAGGGTTGAGGAGCCTTCTGGAAATGTGTTTCTTTGGTGCAATATCATCCCTTGATCTCTCCTTGGTCCCCAATCCATTCCTCTTAGCCGTTAGATTAATTATTGTGATGTGATGTATCCTCGTGATGCATTCCTATTGGTCCACGCGTCCAAAACATTCCCTGACACTAGCTGTCATTCCCTGCTCCTTCTAGAAGCTTATAATCATGAGGTAATTATGGGTAAGTGGGGTAATTGAGAGGGTGAGGGAGTTAGGGTTCATGGAACATTAACTATGATGGGAATTGGGGGTAATTTTAGGCGCGGGTATTTGGGGGTTTTATTTATTTTAAGTATTGACCGTGTTTTTAATGGGTTGACCGGGTATAAGAAGTGGACTGGGTAAGGGTAGAGTGGGGTGTTGGGCTTTGATGACTTGGGCTTGTGGGATTTATGGGTTAAGGTATAGTAAAAGGAGATGATCCGGTTATATATTTTGGTTTAGGAGTAGTAAAATCAACAAGGACCAACTTTGTAATTCTGCATTCCATAGGGACCATTTCTGTAATTTATCCAAAGTTTCTTCCAAGGGTGTTTTATGTCATATCTGATTTCTTGGAGGACTGACTTTGACTTATCTTCAAAATTTCATTAAAGGACCTTATTTGCCAGAATCAGAAACTGCAGGGACTTAAATTGCCAATCTCTCCGAACTTTATCCAGGGACCAAATTTGTAACTTTGACAAATCTCTGAGGTTGAATTTGACTTTTTAAGCTTGGACTTTGATCATTTGACTTCCCCGGCTCCGGCTTTTGACCTTTTTCATTCTCGTGCTCGTTTTTGTCGGTTTTCCTTTGTTTTTGTCCATTTTTCTCACATCCGTACCTGCACATACACAAATACAAAAGCATGCATTCTCTTGGCATTTTTGGTTAGTATTTGGTGTTTTTGGTCTGAATTAAGGTCTAAAAAGGATGAGTGATTAAGCACTCATCAATAACTAACCCAAGGAACCCTTTTAAAGGATCCTTCAAACCATTGGAACATTTTCAACCAAATCACATCCCATGATCACAAAGCATTGAGTGCATATGTTGGTCTTTCACTCCACCCTATTTCATTAGATTGACATCAAATGATGCGACAAGTTCATGAAAATCATTTGATACCTCAATCTTTGAATGGTAGAACATCAAATCCAAACACCCCTTCCCACAATTCTTTTTAAGTTTGATCACTTTAGAATACCCCAAAACTCACACCAACACCATTACTTCACTCAATCTCAAAACTCTTGCAAACCAAAGATTTGAGATGACTTAATCAAACACCTCATCCGAATCATCAAGCTAAAACCACTAGGATTAGTGTTAAACCTTGTTGCTTCAACAAAACCATCAAATCAAGCTCATCACTTGACATTTCTTCACCTATCCAAAACTTCCTTAACCTTACTACCTCAACATCATATTCAATACCTTGCAACATCAACATGACCACTATTCAAGATTTCCTCAATCTTGCTACTCCAACATCCTCTCCCAAACATGGCAATACAAACATATACACTTTTCAACCATCAAAAACTTTTTAAACCATCGATCACCAACACTCACACCAATGAAACTTTTCCATACATCACCAACATCACCACATCCACTATTGGAAACTTTTGAAAACCTATCACCTAAACCATCAAGCCCTCCATCATTTGTCACTTTTTGACACCATTGCCGAAACGGAAACCCAACAACAACCAATATTTCAACCAAATGAGTCATTGGATGATGCACCTCATCCACCGTCAAGAGTTTGGCTTACCATTATGCTAGACCCTAAACTTTTTTTTGATCAAGGTCATATACACCTACAATCATTTGTGTTTCACCCCATTTACAAAAACCTTCATGGTAATCCTTCCGAAAAACCAAGCTTCCATCACTTTGTTCAACGACAACAACCACAAGAACCTGTCTAACACTTTGAATCTCTATTTTCTTCGTATAAGAAAATAGAAGCATCCCAATGATCTTTCACCAAGACCAACAAAACCACCACCTTTCACAAATGAATAACCAAGGTCATTGCTTGACCAAAATGAGTCTTTTGACCACAACCAAACACCACAACAAGAATATCACCACCCAAAACCATTGTTGTCTCACCTTATCTACAAAGACATCCATGATCATCTAAACAATGAAATGAGGTTTATCCTAAACCACATTGTGGAACGTCTCAAGTTTAGAGTTTTCAAAATGATACAAAATCGTTTCTTTTGGAAAATGTTGCTCATTAAAACCAACAAACCAAGTTTAGAGCACCAACACCACCTCAAGTTTAGAGTCTCCAAAATGAAACTAAACCGTTTCTTTTGGAAAATGTTTCACCATTTAAAGCAACAAACCAAAACCGTGTCACCTCCACAACATTCAAAACAAAACCTGCTACACCCTCCAACACACATTTTCATCCTTAAACAACCTTAGCCTTGTTTTTAGAAAATGTTTCTCATTAAGGAAAATGATGGTTTCCTTGTAGCTTTTTATGTTCTTATTTTATTTTTAGTTTTCCTTTATTTTTAGAAGTAGAATGGTGTCATCCAAACTTCTTGTCTTTGACTCTTTAAGAGTCAAAATTTTACATGGAATGAATTTCATTCTACTACAAGGTGTGCATTGTTTGTTGACCATTTAGGTATAATAAGTGAACTATACCTTGCTATGGTAGCATACATATATCTTGTGTTTTAGAAACTAACCTTTCTTTTTGTAGGATCATTATCCATGTTTTCCTTCCTTGATACTCCATTTAGGGGAGTAATATTCAAGGGGGAGCATGAGTGTTGCATTATTCCACTTCACAACTCTTAGTTGTGTTCTAGACATGAAATGCTTTCATGACTTGTCTTGTGCGGCAACTAACCTTTTTCTTGGAGGTTAAAAATCCATGTCTCCTCTCTTGGCACTCCATTTAGAGGGAGTATTATCCAAGGGGGAGCAAGTGCTTACTTCCGCTTCGCTACTCTTCTTTTTGTTTTGACAAAAAGGGGGAGAATTTATATGTAAACTTGTTTCAATTTTTTTTTTTTTTTTTTTGCATATCACATCATCTTAGCAAAAACAAGTTTTTATACTAACTTTATAAGACTTAACACTAAAACTAGTGACTTACTTATAAATAAAGTTTATGTTTTGTCATCAACAAAAAAGGGGAGATTGTTAATACAAATATCGCCTAAACACGTTATTTATATTTTACGATCTTTGCTAAGTTTTGTTAATGACAAAGTATGAACTTTAGCTAAGAGTAAATCATCACTTTAAGTGTTTAAGTCTTGTTTAACTAAGATTTACATTTCCTTTTAAACAAAACATTGTTTTTATTTCTTAAATTAGAAAGTTTCTTGTCACATCACATTTATTTCTTTAAATAGAAATATCACATCACATTTATGGTAAGTTTGTCATTATACATTTATGGAAAGAAAGTGTGTTTGACTAATCATAAGTTTTCTTGTGCAAGTTGTGTTTGACTAGTGTTTATGTGATGTGACCTTGTTTGGTTTGGAAGATTTATTGCAAAACCAACTGCAGCCCTGACGGACCCCTGGGGATACACGGGCAGATCCCTTCTGAGGGGTCCGGCGTATCCGCCAGGCCTGCAGAAGGCTTTGCTATAAATACCAAGCCACAAGTTGATTTTTGGCTTATCACTTAGAGTCATATTTTACACATATTCTCTCATTATACTCAGTAGCTACTAACTTGTGTGATTCTCTTATGTAGCAAAAGAGTTCACATATTCATCTAAGAAGTTACAAGTTTCAACTCTAAGTTGCAAGACTTGTTAGCTTTGTTGTGTATAGACTTTGGTAGTTTATACTTCATGTGTATCTTGTATAGAAGTGATCGGTTAGTATTTTAGGCCTCAAAATACGTAGTGTGTCGGGAGTTGTTGTACCCTTGTAAAAGAACTAACGGGAGTGGTTGTACCCTTGGTAAAGAACTCGACATGTAGCTTAGTGTCGGTAAAAGTGTAAGCGACGATTGGAGTGGTTGTACCCGTGTAAAAGAACTCGACATCTAGCTTAGTGTCGGTAAAAGTATAAGCGACGTTGTAAAGGTTTTGTCCGCCGGTGAAAGGAGCTTGTTGATTAGTGCTTATAACTCTCGAGTTGGAAACTCGGGGCGTGGATGTAGGGCAAGGAAAAAGAGTCCTTGTAGCCAAACCACGATAAACAATCGTGTTGTGGTTTGATCATTTCTTTCTTTATCTTTGCTTATTACATGTTGTCTTTTAGTTAGAATTGCTTGTCACATATAAAGCTTTTCAAAGAATTAAACAAGTAAAGTTGTGTTTATATCTTCAAACAAAAGTAAAGCTTTTCAAAGAACTAAACAAGCAAAGTTAGGATCATCACAAGCAAAGCTTTTCAAAGTATGAAACAAGTAAAGTTAGAATTGTTATTCACATGAAAAGCTTTTCAAAGAATCAAACATATAACGTTGTGTTTATATCTTTAAGCAAACGTAAAGTTTTTAAAGGATATTCAAGCTAAAAAGGATTTAAAAAGCGGTAAACTATTCAACCCCCTTCTAGTTTTCCACAGAAATGTTTTTCCTAGAGCTTGTCATCAAAATGGTTTAAATAAAGTTATTCTCAATCATGAGTCATGCTTAATTTGAGAGGAGTATAGTTGTAGGTGGAGATGATGGAGTTGATGGAGGTGGGGTTGTGGTGGTGGAGGAGTGGATGTTGTTGGTTGAGGTTGAGGAATCAAGCTTTCAATGTATGAAAACATGTAACGGATTTCATCTCTTAATCCAAAGATGATGGTGCGGTTATGGATGCAACAAAGACAAGTATCACCATGAGCTTCAAGTAAGCTCCATGGGATGGGATTGTAGGTAGGTGGATTGAGTGGTGAGGGTGAGAATTGTGCATCAAGAGGTGTGATGGGTGATAATGAAAGTGTTATGTCTAAGGTTGCATTTTCAAGAGGTGATGGTGGTGGAGTTTTTGGTGGAGGTGATAGGTGAGTGTTGATGTAGTCATTGATGGATGATGATGATGGTATGGAAGAGGTGGAGGTTCCATGTGTTGATGGTGTTTTGGATGGTACATTTGGAGCACTAGGAGATGAGCATTGAGGTGGTGGTGATGGAGTGGTATTGTCTTCATTTGTGAGATCAATAAAGAGTTGTTTTGGTGGAATGATAATAAGTTTTTGTTTCTTGGCATTGTTGGAGGTGGTGGTTTTTGGTGATGACATGATGGATTTGTTGAGGTTGATGATGATGAGGAAGTGTGGATGAAGGTGAAATGGGTTATATAGTATGAAATCATGATTAGAAATGGTATTAATTTGAAATTGCATTGTTAGATTCCAAAATCAGTTTAGTTTTTAAGGGAAATGGTAGCAGGGGCTAGCAAAAGAGATCACAAGTTGCAGAAGAAAACAGTGTAAAAACTGTTCCAGATGGCCGGTCCCCTTAAATGGAGGCCGGTCCCTTTATATTTAAGGGGGCCGCCCCTTATGAATTAAGGGGGCCGCCCATCTGACGACCCAGAAATCAAAATTTTTTAAATTTTTCTGGAAAAATGTTATATTCTGTTTTGATTTTGCAGCAAGCTCTATTTGAACATTTCACATTTGTTTTGGTCTATTAGAAAGCATATATGTATGTGTGTGTATATATATATATATATATATATATATATATATATATATATATATATATATATATATATATATATATATATATATATATATATATATACAAGCATAGATTAAAATCAAGTATAAACACATGCATACATGTAGAGCAAATAATAATAAGGAGTAAATGGCAATATGGTTCAAATATGTCTAGAAGCAAAGCAACAAATAGCACATAAGTAACATATTACAAAGAGTTTAAGAAGAAAAATAAAGCCAATTTCATAGACAACATCACTACTATTTCTTTCCCAGCAACCCATCAGCAGCAGTGGTAAGTGACTATAAGTCCTCCTCATCGTCATCCCTTGGAAAAGAGAATGAAACAAGAATGCTAGGACGATTAGGTTTAAACTTACGGGTTTTATGAATTTGATGAAGAACGAGAGGTCGGAGGGTTGGATAGATAGATTGATAGATACTATCATCGAGATCGGGATAGTTTTCAATGACATGCTTGTGGAGACGAGTGAGAAACATACCATACGGAACAATAGCTTTAGGATTTGCTCTTACACATTCAATACGTTTGATAAAGAAGTAAGCCAAATTGTAAGGTTGCTCGGCAACAATACAATACAACATATGAACAAGACAAGCCGGGAGATGGTCTGAGTGTTCTTCGGAACCAAACGCATTCTCTCGAACTAGTTCTTCCCAATACTCCATGTCGGGCATTAATTCTTTACGAAGAATTTGATTTTTAGGATTTGAGACATGTTTGGGTATGATGCTTTGAGTGGAAGTTTCACATTCCAACCCGAGCATTTGACGAATATCTTCGGGGGATGGAATTTCGGAGATATAAGGACCATGAGTAGGACGAGAACGTTGGAGAGCGCAAAGATCCCATTCATTTGTGAATACGGATTGACCGGAAAAAGGAATTTGAAGGATTTGACCAAATTGTGCAAGAGTGACAGTAATAAATTCATGTTGGATCATGAATGAAATGAAGATGGAACCAAAGTCATCGGTTTGAATCGTGACTTGGCTATAGAAGTCAAGAATGAAGCGAGGAATGATGGGTTCATTAATTTGGAAGAGACATTCAAAATGGATATTGGTGAATGAGCTTTCGATGAAAGCGGATTGATAGTAAGCTTGATCTACGACTCGACCTTCATGAATGTTTCTATCTTCTATTTGACGATAGATACGTGCAATGGAGGGAGAGGTAGTGGGAAGTTGAGAAACTTTGGGAATGTAGTTTTTGGTTAAGGAAATATCTTCGATAGTTCCTTTTCGCATTTTCATCTAAACACAACAACAATACAAAAGACCAAAATAAATATAAAGAAAAAAAATTGTATATATTTTTAAGACTTATGTTGGAACGTAAACATACTTCGACGATAATCCTAGGAAGTAGTTTACCATGTTCCTTAATATTATCCTTAACTCGTTCTAGATATATTTTACGATGTTTAGTAAGTGGTTGTGGACAAATCCAAACGCCCTTTTAAACATCTTAATATATCATGAAATTTACTAGATTTACATTAGATTGTAAAACTAGCCATTTCTTACGAGTTTCTTATGCATATAATTTGTTTTCGAAAAAGGATGGTTTATGTTTTGACTCAAAAATATCATTATTCGTACTAAACCAAACGCTTCCTTAACTAAATACTTACACTACAATTATATATATATATATATATATATATATATATATATATATATATATATATATATATATATATATATATATATATATATATATAGTGCGACTTTCTTACGAGAACCATTTTATCTGCGAGAACTGAGAGAACCACCAAAAACATACATGCACGCCTTCAATAATTGTATTTTTGCACATATGTTCTAAAAACGACATATATGTTTTAAAAAAAACATAGTTGTTCTAAAGAATTTGATAAGAAATTGGAAATACAATATTTTTCTTTGAATGTGTGCATGTATGTTCTTATAAGGCGTGCAACGACAATATTGCAGCCGTGTGTAAGGTTTTTGTGAAAATAGAGGATTAGTTTATAATTATATTGAAGAACATAGGCGGATACTTATGATTATTGATGATTTGCATGTATTTTTATTTTATTTTAAAAGGCGTGCATGTATGTTTTTGGTGGTTCTCTCAATTTTCGCAGATAAGATGGTTCTCGTAAGAAAGTCTCCCTATATATATATATATATATATATATATATATATATATATATATATATATATATATATATATATGAATTATATATCTTGACAAGTCCGAATTAAAAGTTTTAGGTATATAATCTTGACAATGTTTTATAAAAATTATAACGACTTAAATTTGACATTATTTGGACATAATCCAAACACCCACTTATCGTGTATAAAAATATTTTTGCTTGGTCGAAAAATATAGTTTCATGTTTTACAAGTTATGGAAGTATAATGTGATTAATTTTAACAAGTTTTCAAAGCATTATTCAACAATGTGTTTATCAAAAATTTTGAAAAGGAGTGTATGAAATTTTTCAAAAATTTTCGACAAGAGGGTTTATAATTACTAGTTTCTAGTGTTAATTAATCATCCTAATCCTAAGGGAAGCATTTAGTTATGGAGATTTTAGACCCAATTCGAAAGAAATGATGAGTTTGAAAAAATTAATAAAACATGCATAATCTTGAGTATGACCAAATTATATGAATTAGATGAAATGTGTTATGAAAAACTTACAATACGTAATGGTGATTGTGTTAGATGAATTTGCCCTTTGCGAATTAACCCGAATTATGAGATTTGGAAGTGGTTTTTAGGTGTTTTTGAGGTTTGGGATTTGTCACAGCAGTAGCAGAGGAAGGAATGTTTGAAAAAGTGGAGTGTTTGGCAAAAGAAACAAGAGGAAAATCGGATTGAAGCTATTAGATGGCCGCCCCCCTTAAACACTAAGGGGGCCGCCCTTCATTTGGCTGCCGGTCCCCTTAAACATTAAGGGGGCCGCCCTCCAAAATTTTTATTTTTTGTGTTTTGGTTTCTGGAACGAACAAGAAAAATATTTATATATATATATATATATATATATATATATATATATATATATATATATATATATATATTAGTTTTATATTTAATCAAAAATACGTTGGAGAGTATTCGCACGAAAGGGATTGCTTGACATTTTTACTTGACATTTCGTCAATTAAATTTTCTTGATCATTTTGGATGAAATTCATCAAGTTGTCAAGTGGACGAGAGAGTTGTGGAAGGTTTATATATATATATATATATATATATATATATATATATATATATATATATATATATATATATATATATATATATATATATATATAGTATGGGTTTATAAGACGAGATTATAGGAAGGAGACGTATGCAACGGAAACCGGGAGTTTGTTTCATCCATAGATTTTTCGACTCATCTCTCTACATCAGCATGAGTGTTGTTGAACATTAAAGTTCAATAAGGCAAATGGGGGAAAGAAAGGGTTCGTAAACAAACAATTTCTAGTTCTAGAAAATCAACAAATGAATTTTCTAGGTTATATGATCCTAGATGTAACTAAGTATATATATGTATATATATTTAGATATAGTATAATTAGATAAGTGTGTGTATATATATATATATATATATATATATATATATATATATATATATATATATATATAAACTAGAGGAAACAATGAGCCAAACAAAATCACATAACAACTAGATACTAAACTAAGCATGCATTTCTTGACAAGAAAATAAAAGGAAATGTGTACCTTTCGTCTTCAATGCGTTTATCTTCAAAGTCTTCAAGAGATAGTCCGAACAGGAAGTGACATTAAAAGTTTCCATGTTTGAATGGCGAATATTTTTACGTTGATCCCCATTTTCTTATTTGACCAAAGTTATTTGATCCGAACATGATTTGTATTTGACTTGGGTGCATATATGGTGGAAACATTCCCCACGGATTGAAGTTCCACATTTGTTGATTATTGTTAAAGTTTCGTCTATTTTGGTTTGCTCTTGGTTGAGGTGTTTTAAGTCTAGGATAAGAATTATTTGGTTTCCTAGGTGGTGGAGTTTTAGATCTTGTTTTAGGTTTAGACGATCCTACTTCGGTTTTTAAAGATGGTTTATAAAACGGTTTTATTTCTTCATTACTAGAGAGAGGTATTTTCTTATCATTTATGAGTATATACTTAGGATTAGATTTTGAAGGTTTTAATTCCTTGAGTTCACTTTCAAATTTAACATTTTTAATTTCACTTGTTGAAGCTTCGGTTGAGTTAAATCCTAAACCGGTTTTATTTCCGGATACTCTTTGAATACTTGTAATTTTACCAAGTAAGTTACTACTATTTTCAAATTTATCAAGTTTGCAAATTTCTTCCCTAAGTTTGTTCTTTTCACTTTTAAGCTCTTGGCATGATTTACATTCTTCAACAATTTCTTTACCTTTTTCAAGTTGATGTATTTTAATTTTTAGTTCTAGTACTTCATTTTCTAGTTGGTTGTTTATGTATTTTAGTGATTTATTTTTAGCCATCACTTGTTGTCCTAGTTTGCATAATCTATTGTATTCGCTATCTAAATCTTTTTCATCTAATGATAAATTTTCATCACTAAAGTATTCGGTTTCGGAACATACCTCACTTGATGTCTTAGCCATGAGACACTTTTCTTCCTTTGTTGTTACTTTCTCATCTTCATCGCTATCACTCCAAGCTCCTCCAACAAATGCTCTTTGATTTTGATCTCTTATCATCATTGGACATTTTCCAATGAGGTGATTCGGATCACCACACTTGAAACATTTTCTCTCATTCTTGCTATACTTGTCATCATTATTCTTTTGAGGTGCTCTCCTTTCATCGTGTGGTTGTCTAACGAATCTTCCTCGCCTTTTGAAAAATTTCTTGAAATCTCTTACGGTCATGACATATTCTTCGTCATCGCTTTCGGAAGATGAGCTATCTTCGTTGTTGGATTCCTTTCTAGCTTTCAAGGCGATTGACTTGCTTTGCTCTCGTTTTCCTTTAACCATTTCGGAGTCCTTCTTTATAATTGCTTCGTAGACTTTCAAATTTTCAATTAATTCATCAAGTTGTAACGTTAACAAATTCTTTGATTCTTCAATAGCCGTCACTTTAGCTCGCCATTTTGGGTGAAGAGCCCTAAGAAACTTCCTAACAAAATTCTTACTAGAAAAATTCTCATCAAGTGCTTTTAAACTTGTGATGATAGTGTTAAATCTAGCGAAAGTATTATCAATTGATTCTTCTTCCGGAATCGTGAATTGCTCATATTGTTGAACAAGTAGATCTATTTTATTTTTTTTTGACTTGATTATTACCTTGGTGAGTTATTAATAAAGAGTTCCAAATTTCTTTTGCGGTTTCACACATAAAGATCCTTTCGTACTCTTTACGTGGTAGCGCATTATAAATAACCATTTTTGCTTCATTATTTTTAGCAAGTTTTCTTTTTAAATCATCATTTTGTTTTCCAAAAGGTACGATTTCATCTTTCTTTGTTTCGGGGTTATTTTGAATAGGTAAAAAATCACCATTGGTAATGATATGCCAAAGATCTAGATCTTTTGATTTCACATAAGTTTCGAATCGATTTTTTCAATATAAAAATCCATCACTTTCAAATAGTGGTGGTCTTTGCATAGAATGCCCTTCTAAAAATTTTTCAGATTCCATAGATCGTTACAAGTTTTAAAATACAATATATTTTAAAGATCTTGCAAGACGTGGCTCCTGATACCAATTGTGGAAAACTAAAAGGGGGGGGGGGGGGTTGAATAGTTTTACGTCCTTTTAAATTTATAAAAACAAGTTTGTTTTAAAAACTTCGATTCTAGTTTATGTGATCTCAATACTTGCACTATATGAACAATTATATAGTAATAAACTAACTAAGCTAATATAGTATAGGTAAATAAGTAAGTAATGAAAAGATTTGGAGAGATCAAACCACAACACAAGGATTTATAGTGGTTCGGCTACAAGGTCACCTTCCTTGTTCTTACTCCACTCCCCGAGTCACCTACTCGAGAGTTTTCTTCACTATGTCAACAAACTCCCTTATGGCGGAGAAAACCTTACACACCAATTTACACAACACAACTACGTCACAACTTGATCACAACTTCTACACAACTTCTTAACACCTATCTTCTTCACACCTATCTTCTTCACTTCAATCTGCTTCACACCTATCTTCTTCACAACTACACTACTTCACTACTAATCAACTTCTACTTCCTACACAACTTCTATTTCCTCTAAACTACTTATTACAAACACAACACAACTTCACAAATAATATATATACACTATGCACAACTACTCTTCAATACTTCTTGAACTTAGTTGTAGAAGGAGTGTTCTTCTTTTGCACTTTGGATGAGGATGGATGATAAAGGATTGAATCACTTGAAACAAGGGTTAATATACTAATGATAAAAGGGTTTTGGAGGATGTTTAGAGAATTTGAGATCTGAAAATTTCGTGCAAAAGGTAGGTCAAAATTCCAGAATTAAGGTGGTATTTATAGGAGAAAAATTATGACAATTTCTGACACAGGAGCCTGGCCGGTCCCCTTAAATCATGGCCGACCCCTTAAAATTAAGGGGACCGCCCCTTATAGTTAAGGGGGCCGCCCAGCTGTAACGGCCAGAAAACTTGTCTTTTAGTGGGGAAAGTTTATTTGGTGAAAAACTAACTGAATTTGGTTAAAAATTTGAAATCATATATTTAGTATGATTAAAACATTTTTCTTTATTACCAAAAGTGTTTTTCAAAAATATATAATATGTTTATATAATTAAATAAACTTTGTATTAGTTAATTAAATACCCCTTTGATCATGAGATGTATTAAGCACTTGTTTATCCATACCTTAAGTGATTAAGTTGGATATAATGCTATAAACTAGTTTAATACTTGTTTACGTAGTAATCTTTCGTTTGATGATTTTATATTTTGTGATCGTCAAAACATAGAGGTATTGAAAAATATAAATAACGTTTTTATGCATTATTTATGTCAACAATCTCCTCCTTTTTGATAATTACAAAATCTAAACTCATTAAGCGAAAATTATTATATATATGCAAGTATTATTGTGAGTTTATATCAATTCTCCCCCTTTTTGTTAGCATCAAAAAGGTTATCCCGATTATATAGTAGCTCCCCCTTGATGTATACTCCCCCACGTTTTGAGGTCATAATCGAGATATGGAATACTTGCAAAAATATTTAGAACAAACAATATATATATGCATGCAACAATTATATATAAAGATAAGGCAAGCAATATAATCATGAAAGAAAACACTTCATTAAAGAGATAAAAACACAAACATTATACATTCAAGATGTATGATCAATACAACAATGCAACTAATACAACAGTAACCCAAAACTCTAATAGAAATGTTTTTCCTAGAGCTTGTCATCAAAATGGTTTAAATAAAGTTATTCTCAATCATGTGTCATGTTTAATTTGAGAGGAGTATAGTTGTAGGTGGAGATGATGGAGTTGATGGAGGTGGGGTTGTGGTGGATGTTGGTGGTGGAGGAGTGGATGTTGTTGGTTGAGGTTGAGGAATCAAGCTTTCAATGTATGAAAACATGTAACGGATTTCATCTCTTAATCCAAAGATGATGGTGCGGTTATGGATGCAACAAAGACAAGTATCACCATGAGCTTCAAGTAAGCTCCATGGGATGGGATTGTAGGTAGGTGGATTGAGTGGTCATTGGATGATCTATAGTCACACAAAATACACATTTCTTCACTTTAAACAGCATACGACCACACTTATTAACACTTTTGGCCACTGTTTCCTAAATTGTATGTGACTATATACCCAAAACAAACATGCTTTGTGTGACTAAATATTACAAAAGGTCACACAAACATAAAATTCATGTGGCCATTGGGTGATCAATAGTCACACAAAATACACATTTCTTTACTTTAAACAGCATATGGTCACACTTATTAACACTTTTGGCCACTGTTTCCTAAATTGTATGTGACTATATACCCAAAACAAACATGCTTTGTGTGACTAAATATTACAAAAGGCCACACAAACATAAAATTCACGTGGCCATTGAATGATCAATAGTCACACAAAATACACATTTCTTCACTTTAAACAGAGCATATGGTCACACTTATTCACACTTTTGGCCACTTTGTGTTAAATTGTATGTGACTAACTCAAAAAAAATAACACCCATTGTGTGACTAAATCATCACAAACGTCACATTTATTGTATATTCATGTGGTCGTTGGATTATCAATAGTCACACAAAATACACATTTACTTGAATATATCATCTCAAATGTCACATATATTATATATTTATGTGGCCAAAGGACGAACAATAGTAACTCTCAAAAAACATTCGTGTGATTATAAGGTGTTTACGGTCACTGATAATGACTAATTCAACAAAATTTGTGCCTAATTTGTCACACATATTCGGGGTTTTGGTCACTCTTTTTCGATGGAAAAGGCCACGAACTCAACAATGTGACCATATACCACCTACGGTGGCGGGACTTTTAGTGACACACAACGAAAAAAACGTGTGTGACTATAGGCATATCATCACACATTTTTGGCGTGACTAATACAACTTTTTGTACCAGTGATTATTACTGACAAAAATTATGAATCTCAATCCTTCTAACCCAAATTATTTCACTAGTTTGATGACTTCTCAAGATCTTGAAAATCCAAATAATTAGCCACATAATAATCCATATCCAAATAATATGTACCCAAATAATATGTACCTAAATCATATGTGCCCAAACCCTCCGTACCCCAACCCTCCGTACCCCAACCCTCCATACCCAAATCATTTATACCGAAACATCCATATATACATCCAACTATAAACGAAAATACCACTTATTAATAAAAAGTTGAAAGGTACAGAAAAACAAATTGTCAAAGGAAGAGGATTTAGTGTTAGCGAGAGTTTGGTTTCACGTTTCAGAAGATAGCATTACTGGCAAGTCTTAACGCGAGAAAGATTGTTGGCGACGAATTCACGAATACTATGAAAGTAACAACACTTCAGGCATTACAAGAACTCTTACTAAAGTCAAGGGCCATTGTCATTACATGAATCCACTTGTTGCATTCAATAATCAATATTTAGTATTAAAAAGCCAAAAAGTTTAGTGGATGGTCCGAGGAAGATTTCAGAAGTGGCACTCAAGATAAATATAAAGCCATTTATGGCTCTGGTTTCAGACACGAATATTTAAACATGAACCGAAATGGATACTTTGGAACACAACATCTAAGACATCTAGAGTTTCATGTGATTCACAAAATCCTATAAACCTGGATGATATTGAAGATATAGTATGCCCCACAGGTACAAACTAGACAACAAAGATTTTTGGTGGGTTGTGGGTTGGGTGACGCACGGCACAAGGAGCCAAAGGGGAGGAGGGAAAACAATTTTTGAATTTATTTGGTGTATTGTATGTATAGTTTGAGATAAAATGCAAAAGTGGTTAGTCGGTTAGGTGTTTTTGAGCACACGTTCGTAAAATAAAATTTTGTAAGCGTTTTTATGAAAATATTATGAAAACAAGTTTATTGACACTGTAATGTATTTGCAAACTATAGCTAGTTTGATGTCGGTACGTGTTCGGGCTCGTTTTTCACAGTAAACGAGATAATTTTTCGTTTTTGAGTTAAATAGTCCGCAAATGTTAGAAAAGTTCAATATTTCAAGTTTTCTGTTAAAATAAATAGTCGGAAAATTTACCGTTTGTCACATCGGGAACGATCATTCGTTGTCCTATCAGCACTATTACTGAAGAACCGAAAGTCAAGGTCGAAATGAGTCGGACGGTAAACCAAGCACCTTGACAGTAGAACACATAAACACTATAACTCACATGCGTTACAGTATCTTCACTCATATGAATTGGAGGACTTAATGGGATAACCAATAAATATACAAAACCAACCCACATATGAAATTTAGATATGTAAAGACATTAATAAATGGAACCTTCCAACAAGACAATAACACATGGAACATATAAAATGTTAGCACATGGGATTCGAATCTCGTTAGAGAGCTTAAAAAATATGATACGTAGAAAAAGGAAATCACACACTTCTCATTCTTTACCTCTCTCTATATATTCTTCTCCATGCATTACTATGAATATAGTAGTTTGACTACGAGAAACATACTCCAACAAACTATACTTTTGCTAAACAACAGTTACTCGACTCCACTTAGGAAATGTGGCGTAAAACCACATATATAATATAAGTTACGAACAAGGAATCACCACCAGAGAAACTATACTCTAATACACACCATCACATTCTCATGAAATACGTAGAGATAAGTATCTTATTTAAATAATTCATCTATTCTCAGAAATGATGTTAGGTGCACGGAACATGATCACGGTGCATAGGTCATATACCGAAGCCCGTAATCTGGACCTGTGATTCTACACTTTCATCACTCAGCTCAGATTGTGTGACACTAATAATTTCTCACGATGAATTAAATTTCTTTCAAGGTCATTAAATTTCTTTGAAGTTGAACTCATACACCCAGGGTTATTACCAAGAATCTGAATGCTGTCAAATTGTAACAACACGTTAATATATCTCTACCAACTCGACACCATGCAGCACAATCACTCATTCCTGTAAAACCCTTACTTTGTAGGCCCAAGAAATGTAGTGTTTATATTAATCCCATTGTCAAAACTTAAATTTGGCTATGTTTAATTGAGATTACATAAATTATATGAAACAGTATTAATGTACAACATATTATGAGGGTAGAATTCCCCCTCAAAATTACCTAAAAATCTAATGTGACAAAATCACTATACAATCTACAATGCAAATGGGACGAGCTTCCAAAGGATTGACTAGCGTTGATCAGTCACCGATCCTTGGTTAGTTGTCTCATGAAACTTTGGGACCTCGGCTGGTACAGGGTTAATTAGAGACTGAATCAGAAAGCATCACTAGTGCTTGACTTTGACCACCACCATTCTCATTTTGGTGTGCAGGCTCATCCTCAGGGACCGCTTCTGGTAAAGCCACGTACGATAAGCGATACATTTGCTCATGTGTTAGTCCTGGACAGAACCCCTATGACACATATTACATAAGTGTTAATTTCAACCCATTTAATTACATCAAAGTATAGTTGGATTAAATTTTATTGCTAATGGGTCATACGTGTAAACTAATAAAGTTCAGTTAACCAGGAAACGCGTCAAAATGAGTTAATGATTTCATGGCATAATATGTTTACAAACTCCTAAGTTCTCTTATCCAAAAAAAAAATAAAAAAATGATGATTTTTAGCAAGTGCTTTTCTAAACAACATAACCAGCATTTAAGTCATTTACAAAAATCAAATACAGTAAAAAATTGAAGTATCTATTCTGTAGTCTAATCCAATACAGTAAAAAATTGAAGTATCTTTTCTGTAGTCTAATCCAATAATCAATTTCTTTTTATCTACATACAAGATAAGTCTTGTCATCTGACATTCAAAGTCAAAGTTGACAAGGAGCATGAAATGTTTATACTGACCTGAACTGAAGTTACCTGAACTGAAAAGGAGGCAAGATTGAAGCCTTCAGGGGTGAAGCCATATCTTTTCCAGACACTAAAGAAAGCAGTATGTGTTCGAATAGCAAGATCAATATCTCCAGCTAGAACCTTCCCTTCCCATGAGTTAGATTAGTCAGTTTAAAGTATGCAGAAATTATTATATTACCTTTTCTTCAAAATAAAAAATAATAATAATAATAATAAGGATGAATAAATATTATTACCTGAAGACCTGGCCAGAATGCCTGCAGACTATTAAATAATGGCCAAACCAGCGCAGCAGAATTCATGTTTACTTCTACATACCTACACACCTTCTAAAATGTTGTCATTCTGTATAAATAAAAAGATTAATAAACTGGAAGATAAGAAAAAACTGAACAAATGAAGTATGAATCTAATCGAGACGAATAATTTACCAAGGATCATGAAAAAGATATTGCATAGCTGCCCCGTAAGCTTCTTGGAAGATATTCAGATACTCTTCATCTCCAAATAATATATATGCCTGTCGATGGAAAAAACAAACAGAATGAAAAGAGATGAAGGTAAATCGTGGAATGATGGATACACCTTTGTTTCTATGAAAGCGATTTTTTCTCATGATTTTGCATTTTATAATTAACAAACCTTCAGAAGATATTCATAGAAAGAATCAATACTTGTTCCTATTCCTGCATCCTGTAAGAAACAGAAGCAAGTTTCTACTGCATATGATAGACAATAAGAGTAGAGAGTCTACAATAATCGAGCAAGTGAATCAATTGCTTATTGTAAGAATAATAAAACAATAGAAGAATGTGAAACTTATTATTATATATGAACAAGTTTGTGTATTATTAACATGTTCAGTTACAAGTTTGCCTTTTTTTGGGAAAATTTTGACATGAAAAACACATTATATTGACCACTATAAACACCTCTACACGCATCGCAAGTATGATATTCTAAAAATGATATATCTCCTAATAACATGCCTAAATTTTTTGCAAATGACACTTTTCAGGAGTTCATTAGAATGTGAGCAAGTAGGCTATCTTTTTACTCCTATGAATTAATGTTGGGGCATTAGGAGGATTTGTAGGCATGTTATTAGGAGAATATATAATAACTCTTTTCATAACAATCAGCTTTGGGGAAATGGGGGGAGGTGCGTAACCTTTTGTGTCCATTCACCCGTAAAAACATGAATATGAGCACCAACTAAATTTATCCTGGAACGTCGAGCCCATATTCCACGAACTGCATTCTTAGTAACCTGCTCAAAAACTACGCAAATATATTAGAGAATTGAGCTTTATTTTATAACCCTCATCCTCCTCCATGTGATCAGAATTGAGCGGAAATTTGTAATATATCTTGAAATAGGCACATTTATGTAAATTTAATTTTATGATTAACTAAACAAACTGCTTTCAACTTGAAATTTGGAGAGATCAGTGGACATAAGACACTTGGTCAGAATAAACTTACTAGGATCATTCGTTAAGCGGCTAAGCACCCCGAATTCCAATGTCAAAGTACCGCCACCAGCAGTGGATGTTATCCAAATGAACCAAAGTTGTAAGGTCAGTATCTACTATAGAGCTTCCAAAGATAAGAAAACTTAAAAAGAGAATAACCATAAAAGAGTTGTAATTTTTAATCTTCTAATAAGAACTAGTCCTTAGGAAGGCATTTCATGCTTTTTCAAAAGATAAAATTATGTTACACGCGGTATTAATAAAGAAAATTTCAG
Organism: Artemisia argyi; assembly: GCA_030686995.1. Classification (NCBI taxonomy): domain Eukaryota; kingdom Viridiplantae; phylum Streptophyta; class Magnoliopsida; order Asterales; family Asteraceae; genus Artemisia; species Artemisia argyi. Next base: position 13,857,362 of record CM060697.1, on the reverse strand, counting down.
ATAATACTCAAGGTTGTGACAAAATGTGGGCCTTACCTTACTTTCAAGTTCGTCAACTCCATGCAACAAATTAACAGATCCAAATGGAATTACTGCAGAAGATAGCTTATAAGGATCATAAAAGTATAATCATTTTATGTGTAAATGTTTAAACCACGGTGCACTTAATACACCAGAAATATCAAATTTCAATATTTGTTCCCTACAAGAAAATCTAATCTAACACATCATTATCTCTGCCCAAAATGGAAGAGCTTTCAACCAATAAAGTTATGAAAACATATTTTTAGGTATTGCGTGTTAGCTTCTACGGTTTCATCAAACTTGTCACTGTAGATGCAAACGCAGTCATAGTAAATATCGTTGACTTGCATTGAGGAACTCGATTATGAATTCAAGGTCTTATTCATCAAAAATACCATCAATATCGCTTCAAAAAGGTAATCGTTCATCATATCAACTCAAATTTAAGATTATAGTGATGTAATGGATATTACAAACTGATGAATATAATAACAGAGACAAAAAGTTTTTCTAAAGATGCTCAACTGTTTAGCAGAATCTGGAAATTATGAGTACATATATTCTGAAGAGGGAACATACCTGTTGGGGTGTCAAATGCAGGTAATAATCTACGGGCTAAGTCCTCAGAAAGGTGAAGAAGTTCGTCATCATATGAAGGAATACGCATACCCTGTGATCGTTTGATTCATAAGCAATCTGGTGTAGTTAAGCTAAGACATGCTACACTAATAACACAAAGGGACATCTAGCAAGTACAGTAATAAAGATATACGCACACACGTGCATATGTGTGTGTGAGGGTGTGGCGTGTATTGTATAGTACTAAATTAATGATGATAAATAGTGCATTAATGTAAAACAAGGAGTTAAGAAAAGGTAGTGAGAAACAAATACCGTAGAATAATCGCTTGCAATGAGATGAGCCGAAAGCAAACCACCAAGGATCCGGATTGTAGTTTCAAACAAAGATACTGTATTGTTCTGAAAAAATAATTACAAAAAGCTTCAACTTTAATTCAACACAAATTCAAAATCCCAAATATAATATATTCACGTCACGTCGAATGTTAGCAAATCTGCATGACTAATAAAGACTAGATTCCATTCTAATTCTAAACATATCTATGCTTTATTGTATGGACGAAAATGCCAATAAAAGAGAGTAAGCATACTTACAATATCAAATCTGACATTTTTACTAATCCATTCTACAGAAGAAGTGAAGCGCTCCTTGTCGCCAAGCAAAGCCAAGGTGTCTAAGGAGTCGATCTGCTCTGGTGGAAACATCATGAGCATATTTTTTATTGAAAAAAGATTGTGAATACAAAAAAGGGGAGATGAGACGTTACCAATGTTAGGGCATAGCCACCAAGCGTGTCTTCTCCTTGACAGGATAGAGGTTTTAGCTCATTGCGTGGAAAAGCATGATCCATATATCCGTCAAATGCATGATAGAACATTCCACTAACCTACATCACAAGACGGCATTCGATATGTTTTAAAAGTTATTTTCTGAAGTCGCAATAATAATAAGTTTCTAGAATTTGGATGGCGAGATTAAATTTATGATTATGTTACTATAATCTATCTTTGGTTCATTTACTTCCTTAAATAACAAGAAGATGTCAAAAACTGAACACCATCAAAAGTGATTATTACAATTTCGAACAGCATTAGCGCATACCAACACTATCTTGTACAAACTACTACTATTGCAGCAAGTTTCCACACACCCAGCGAGATTGATACCATTTGAAACACCATTTCCTCCATTATTAGGTGCTGGGGATTGCTTACTTTTTTAGCAGATAAGCAGTTTAGCGCGTATGGATATTCCAAAATGCTTCTGCTTATCGACTTATTTTAAATAAGCAGTCTTAAAAAAAAAAAACGACTTTCTCCCATCATATCTAACCTAAAATATTATTTTCTTATTAGCTAACATTTTATATTTATCCATAACACAATTAGAAGATAAATACAAAAAATATAGATAAGATGCAATTAATAATAGGATTAAAAATTTTAAATAATTATCTTTAATAAAAAAAAGCTATAATTAAACATCATAAATAAGACAAAACAAAAATTAAATTATTTGTTTTTTAATAAATAAAAATATATGATTCAAAAAATTTTAAAAAACCCGCGCTGCGCGGGCATTATAACTAGTTTTGATTAATGATGATCAACACGTGATGGAATTGTGAAAAACTTTTGTAATTTTCTATCATTTGGTTTCTAGGAGAATATACCATGACGATTCTAACGTACATATCAAACATGTACTACGCAGTATAATTTAGAGAAAATAAATAAATAGACAAACGAACAAGAACTTATCCGGCATAAGTATATTACATAAGGCCGGCTAATTTGTACCATTACCAAATCACCATGTAGGACACATGTATATGAACGAATTAGTTTAAATCAAATGTATAAAAAATGAATATAAGTTATTAGAGATTTGTTCGGTAAATGAATCTTTCGATGCATGTATGAATTACAAAATAAGGATTACAAGTGAATAACACTGTATTAGGCTAGTATGGTAAAATCACATGATAGACTTGTTCCATGAAATGTTACATTTTTACAGGAACTGTGAGCAGTTACAAAGAAGAGTTGACTAGTCCACAACAATTCACTACAAAAAAATAGTTGATTCCTAACACTTTTATTTTCACACTTTTTAAAAGTGTGTAAAATTTTATTACTTTATTAATACTTAAGAATGTGTAAAAATTGATTACATTAATAAGTGTGAAAAAAATTGTCAAGCAATAGATGTTCCTCATTCATAATTGAGTAAAAAAAAATTCACACTTTTAAGTGTGAAGAATTAAAAGATTTCTCCACACTTTTATTTGTAATACCTAAATTCTTCACACTTTGAGTAGGTGTGGAGATTTTAATTCTCCACACTTTGAGCAAGTGTAGAGAATTTGGGTGTTACAAAATAACCTCCACACATATAAGTGTGGACATTTTTTAGATTTCTCCACACTTAAAAGTGTGAACTTTTTTACACATTATTAAGTATTAATAAACTAATTAAATTTTACACACTTTTTAAAAGTGTGAACATTAAGTGTGAAAAAATGAACTTTTTTTTGTAGTGATTGTTTGATTAAGTTACGTCATAATGATGATGGGTATGTTTGGCGCAGAACCTTTTAGGACCTCAAGCAAAATAAATAAGCTTCTTCAAAATATTATTTTCTTTTGGCAGACAATGCTTAAAAAACGGGTGGAAGCTTATTTTTAGTCACTATAAAACGTGAGATCGTCTAAATCACATATGGTTTTAAGTTTTGTGATATTTCATTAATATGTGAATTCATAGAATTTTCAAATCAGTAGAATCAATCTAAATGGCCAAGTTACCAAATAGGTTATCAGGTCAAACAAAGAAAATTGTGATCTCAAAGGAACTCTACTCAAATGATAAGAAAAGCTTCTATATGTAGCTAATTTGAGGCCATTTTACCTACTAGTGGCCCACATTAGACTAGCTTTAACAGACCAGTATAAATAGAACACATGATATCTGAACTGAAAGAAAAAAAAAATAGTAGAGTGGAAAGTAAGATCATGGAACCAAAGGATACAAGCTTTGGAGTTTCACTTGTGGTTCCAAGTGTGCAAGAGCTAGTTAAGGAACCCTTAACTAGAGTTCCACCCAGATATATCCGCCTTGATCAAGACCCTCCAGTCATATCATCCTCATTGTCTTCGAATCCTGAAATACCTATCATTGATATGAAACGATTATTGTCTCTGGATTCAGTTGATTCTGAATTGGAAAAGCTACACCTTGCTTGTAGAGACTGGGGCTTTTTTCAGGTACTTGTATATATAGTTCCAGATATACTGTGGTATTTTTAGATAAATGGATGTTATGAGGAAGTTTATAATTTAGGATTTAATTATTGTAGCTGATAAATCACGAGGTGAGTAGTTCATTAATAGAGAAAGTAAAGGAAGAAACACAAGAATTCTTCAAGCTGCCATTAGACGAGAAAAAAAAGTTCTCGCAGAAGCCAGGAGATTTTCAAGGATTTGGACAATTATTCGTGGTGTCTGAAGAACAAAAGCTTGATTGGGCTGATGTCTTTTCCATGATCACCCTCCCTTCCCATCTTCGAAAGCCACACTTGCTACCTAAACTGCCTCAACCGTTCAGGTCATCTTTCTCTGTGTGTTTAATTAAGTATTTAATTTGACATATATATTGTGTATCTGTAAATTAAACTGAATCAGGTAGTTTCAACTTGCGGTTCAACCGCTTTGAGCTCAAATTCAATTACCATTCTTAGTTTCTAATCTCGACTACTTTATAAAAAAGATCATTGTAAATGAACTCAAATCCTTTAGCTCACTTAAGCTTGTAGAAAACTGTGACCTATTTAATTTAGTAGAAGAAAGATATATATAAACGTTGTGTGAATCTGATGAACTGTTTTTAGAAAGTGCGTATTAATGCTCTTACTCTTATGAAACACCCAGAGATACCATAGAAGAATACTCAAAAGAAGTTGAGAAGGTTGCATTAAGAACTCTAATGTTCATTTCTAAAGCTTTGAAGATGGAGGTTGAAGAGATGAAATCATTGTTCAACGATGGACTGCAAATAATAAGGATAAATTACTATCCACCATGTCCACAACCCGAACAAGTCATTGGTCTTACCCCTCACTCTGATGGTGGTGGGATCACATTACTTCTCCAAGTGAACCAAGTAGAAGGTCTCGAAATAAAAAAGGATGGCAATTGGCTTCCGGTTACGCCACACCCAAATGCTTTCATTGTTAATATTGGAGACATCATGGAGGTCAGTTTTTTCATAATCATCATATGCATGATAGTCTTAACAATTCCTTAATATCAAGTGTGATAATAGCTAGGTTTGCTTGAGTTGACTATATTTAAAAAGATTTTATAAAGGGACTAATGGATCACAGAGTTAAAGGGTACAAACTAAAAGTAATAAAGTTTTGTTAACTTTCAGATGGTTACAAATGGAGAATATAGAAGCATTGAGCATAGAGCCGTTGTGAATGCTAATAAAGAGAGGCTATCCATCGCGGCATTCGTAACCCCAAATGTGGATGGGAATATAGGACCTGCAACAAGCCTCATCACTCCCGAGAAACCGCCAAGATTTAGAAGCGTGCCTCTTTCTGATTACTTGAAGAATAGACTCTCAAAGAAACTTGACGTCAAAAGCAACATTGAGCAGTACTATATATGATGCTTATGTACTCGTCATAAGTTTCTGCATTATGTTTTTAGCTGCTTATTGTATTAAAGACAATGTATGGTGTACTAGGTTGGGTAATCTTTAGGTTTGGTGAATCACTTATCATATATGTAACTATGTAAGTGGTACCTCAACTTATGTAGTTACTTTGGGTGTAAGTGTATCATGTCAATTTATTCACATTGCAAAAAACAGTTTTTTATGATTTTTTTGTTTTGGATTTTTTGTCTTTTACTAATTTTGACTTGTCAAACTTTATGTTTTATTTCTGACAGTTTTACACACTTTTATTAGTAGGATAAGATAGTTTTTTTTTCCTTTATTATTATTATTATTATTATTATTATTATTATTATTATTATTATTATTATTATTATTATTATTTTTACCAGTTTTGACTTTTCAAACTTTGCATTTTCAATACCGTATTTTTAATACCGTATTTTTTGTTTCGCAGTTTTATAATAAAAAATATTATAAAAATAAAAGAAAATTTAAAAAAATTAGAGGGGTACTACTTGTATTTTAGGGGGTATGAATATCTAATCCCACGTAACTATGTAAGTGATACCTCAACTTATATAGTTACTTTGGGTGTAACTGTATCATGCCAGTTTATGTGGCATGACAATTGAGAATTACATGAAAAATATTGTGGTGTAATTTGAATTATTAGATATGTTTGACGCGAATTTAATCCTATGTGTGATGTGTAAGGATCGGGACACTTTACGAACTGATGTGCAAATCAGAATGCTAAAGGAACAACATGTACGAGTTGGATAAAGTTTCAAACCACACGGCCCAACAATCCAAATAATTCAAAGATGGTGTGCCGATCAAAAAAATAAAAAATTCAAGGATAATAAAGTAAACAAATACCAGCAAGAATATGTATGAAGAAAAGAACCTGACCAAATAAGCTGAGCGCGTATGAATCAAAATCAAACCAATTTTTGGAAAAGAAACACAACCATTGTTCAGCCCAACACCAAGGGGGTGTTTGTTTAAGCTTATATGTCGGCTTACAAGCTTATAGGACCTCAAGCAAAATTAATAAGTTTCTTCAAAATATTATTTTCTTTTGGCAGACAAGGCTTAAAAAGTGGGTGGGAGCTCATTTTTATAAAACGTGAGATCGTCTAAATCACAGTTTTAAGATTCGTGAGATTTCATAGAATTTATAAATCAATAGAATCAATCTAACTGGCCAAATTACCAAATAGGTTATCAGGGTCAAAAGAAGAAAATTGTAATCTCATAGTAACTCCACGCAAGAAATACGAAAAGCTTCTATATGTAGCTTTTGAGGCCATTTTACCAACTTGAAATTGTTGTTTGGTATGCATGTGTGAGCCTTAAAAATAGGGATGAGTGCAAAATATTGGGGATGAGTGCATAATATTGGCTATCTACAAAACATGGGCAAACTATCGCTATTTCATGTCTTTTTTCAAATTACGTGAGACCTTTTTTAAAGCTAATTACGAGAATGAACCTTATAGTGAGTGGTTTTACAAGAATGAACATTTTTCAGATGGTTTACTAAAGTGAGCAAAATACGTCACAATCAATCTTTTTACTTTCCATTCGCCCATATGAACGGCCCAAATCAATAAGATTCGCCCCCAAAATAAAGTTGTATATTTGCAGGTGAGTGAATATATTTGCAGGTCAAAGAATGGTAATGAGAAAAATAATAAGAAAAGTATGGGTGTTCAGCGTTCTTGACGCACCACTTTCAATTAGTAAAGAGAAAATTACAATATAAATAAGATAGAGTACAACTCACTAACAACACAAAGAACCATCATTTTCATCTCTCTAAAAACACATACGAGTAACACCTCTCTCTTTCTTTAAACCACCTAGTATGGATCTAAAAACACTAACAACACAAAGAAAAGTATGGATCTAAAGATGAAGGTTGTCACCACTCACCACCACTTAATTAAAGCCATCAAATAAAACCTAAAAAAAACAAAACCACACAAAGCACCATCATCTTCACACATGTACAAACACACAGACCTAGAAGATGAAGGCTGGTGGTGGTGAACGGACGACGACAGCTGGTTTCGGTGGTCGTCCGGCGGTCGGTTGCCTCCCACCATCTTAAAACCATTAAACCCATTTTAATCATAAAACCTACTCCATTCCCTTTTCTTTGTATAAGTGACACTTTGTACTCGCCCTTGTACTCGCCTTTGTCCTCGCCTCGCATGGACCTTGCCTAGCTAGCCTAGGCCTCGCCCTTGTACTCGCCCTTGTCCTCGCCTCGCTTGGACCTCGCCCAATCTAACTACTCGAATTAACCCCCTCTCGCCCATATACTCGCCCAGATCCTCGCCAAATCTAACTACTCGAATTTTGACTCGCCCCTCACCTCGCCTAGGCCTCGCCCAGCACTCGCCTAAGCCTCGCCCATCGTTCGCTGAATCGCAGGTCCTCGCCCATCACTCGCGTATCACTCCTTATATATAGGTGTATGGTCCTAAACTAATCTACTAATAGATCTAACGGATAATATTTAAGGGTTCATTTTGGATAATTTTATGTGCGATATTTATATCCGTAAACTAGTTGTATAAACGGTTCAATTAAGTAATTTTTTTTAATATTAATAATTTTTTTTAATCGGTTAGGTCGGGTGTGGGTTGGCGGGTTTTGATATTAATAATTTTTTTTAATCGGGTGTAGTTCCCTAACGGTTTTTGATAATACCCGCCTGATTACCAGTACCCATACTATATTCGTACCCGTTTTATTGCTATTATAATTAATTAGTTTATATATATAACAACAGACATAAAGGTTGTGGTTAAACAAATAATTTTCATTATAATAACACGTATGAATGCTTCTGATTGGATGATAATCGAGGAACAAATGAAGACAACTCAGAAAATAGTGAATACACAATCAACACTTGATTATTTGGTTCAATTGTATTCTTACAAACAATTGTAATAAAATAATGTCTTTTTAAACCACAATTCTTAGGGTTGTCGTTAGCAAAACCCATATATATATGATATCTTCCATTAAATTTTTATATAAGTATCTCTATTAACTATCACATTTAGATTTTATACATAAATTATGAGGCTTTTAGCACGGCCCATAATTACTAACGATCAAGTTGTTATATATAGCTAATTTTAACCGACTTTTTAAAGCTTCAGTGCATGTTCGTGTGTTTTTGAAAACATGTTATGGCAAATTAAGCTACTTTTTTAACCTAACGTTTTAAAGAAAATAATAACATAATTGCAATCGTAACTTCTTTTATAAGCATTCCCAAAATATATGGGTGGTGGACGGTTATCATATTTGTAACTTCTCCGTATGTATAATATAAAATTATGTTATCCTATGAAATCTGTGAAAAGGTAGAAGCAATCGACCAAATCTGTTTTGTTGAACCAAAGTATTACAAAAAATAGCGTGATATATAAAGCCCCCCGATCTCTTTTATTGCAAAAAAGTGTTCCAATATTTATGTATATCACTTATGACAAAGTTTTATCCGGCCTTCTCCATCACTTCTTTGACAATACCATATTCTCTATTTTCATAGGCACCCCCATACCTCAGGCTTTCATCTTTAAGCTTTCATTTAATTTATTTAATAAACTAATTTATAAAAAATAAGTTTGGAGTTGTTTATAAGTTAATAATCTATTAAATTGCTCTATTTTAATTTACTTAATCTATTTTTAGGCTTCCATTTTTTCTTACTCAAACACAAACATTTAAAATTGTCTTGCAAAATAAACATTTAAAATCATCTAAAACTTGTGTGAACAAAGAATATATATCAATTTTATACGTAACATTTTTTCTTAAAGCCTCTGTTTTTCTAATTACTGAGTATATATTTAATTTGTACACATTAATTATTGTAACTTATATCAATATTTTAAGTAATATATTTTTTCACAAGTAAATTTATACCATCAATTAACAGTTCTCATAATTATTATCGAAGATGGTAATTGATGTCAACCAAATAAATATAGAAGACAACAAAGAAAAGAGTGGATGAATCAAATGTCAAAGAGTTGGTGAAAGGTAGAGTCAAATTTCTATGCTTGTTCAGAGAGTTGGTGCAAGAGGTCTCATCAAAAACTTGTACTTGTCCAATATAATATGGAGTAAAATAAATTTTAAAAAGTAAGACTATACAGTAACATTTTTCTCATTAATCTAAAATAGATAAGAAACATTGATAATTTTTAACAAAACATTAGATTTAATATGACTTATTAATGTGAGTTGCCGTTTGGCTTACTGCAACTACAATTGTCATTACTAACATTACCCAATCTAGGTTTATTTCATTCCTTTAGACAACATGAGAGGTTACACAAAAATATCTACTTTATTTACTTCATACACAAAATAAAGCCCAAATAAAAAGTACTTTGTTTACTCTATAATCAACGCTTGTTCATTCATCATTATCCTCAAAAATGCTAGTAAATGAAAAAACAACAAAGAAACAAACATAACAAAAAAGTGAAGAAAAAAAAACTACGGAGTATAACAATCGGCAGAGAATAGCTAATAAGCCGAGTTATATATTTTTTCACTGTATCTTTTAGTCTGAAACAAGTATCATTCATCACCATCACCTTCAAAATTAAAACCAAGATACAAAATAGGCTTCAAACAATAAGTCAATACCAACACATGTTTTATGTTTTAAGAGGAATCAGCTGAAAACTTTATGATCTCAATAATTCTTACCATATCTGTAAATGAAATATACAAAGTTCACCTGGGATAAGATGCTTGTCGGCAATGATGGCGATAATAGTCATTATTTGATAACTTTATATGGAACATATATACAAAAAGAATATCTTACGAAGTAAAAATAAAAGAAGAAAGAACATGTTGGGTGCATCATGGCCAGTTTCATGGTTTCCAACGCTGGCCGGAGCACAAGCTGGGAAAAGAGAAAAGATGAAAGGCATGGGTGAAATGGTTGGGTAATAGTGAGAAAGACACTTGAAAAAAGTTCAAAAGCAAGATACAAATATTTACAAAATTTTCTAAACCCACATATACCACACATAAAAATGAAACTTAAAAAGTAGAGAAATATATACCTGGGCTCTAACCTTTTGTTGTTGGATGAGCCGTCGTGCAAATCTAGACAAACAACAACATCCAAAATATAATGAAAACATAGATCTATAAAATGTTACTGTATTTTAAAAAGGTTGTATGAGAACATTTTTACCTTCACTTTATCAACTTGTTTCTCTAAATGCAACCAAAAATATCTCATCATGATCTGATAAGATTTTGACCAAAGTTAAATATTTGTAAAAAGTATTTAAAACCAAAGAATCTCAAAGTAAAAATAAGACTTAAATAGAAATTACACAATGATATACGGAAGGGCAAAAGTAATGTCTAAAATGGTTAGATCAAAAGGCAAATAAAAACTTGATGATGAGAGAGAAGGAGAATAATGGTAAATATAAAAGGAGGAAGAAGGAGCAAGTGTGTCTGTGATCAATATTTACTTGATATAGTTAAATGCCTAATTGTTGATACAAAAGTTGGGCGTTCCTGATTATGGGCTCTTGCTCTCGTACCAATTCACTTCTTAATGCTTGAAACCTGCGCACTAAGAAAATAAACAATACCGTTAGGCTTATCGTGGGATTGTCTCCCACGATTAGACTCCGGCGTGAGAGTAAGTAATCGATTTAGGGTTCTCGTAAAGAGTTTAAGGGTTTGTGAATCGTACCTTGAATGGGAATTATGTCATTCCTTATATAGGCGCAGAATCCTTGTAGGGTTCGTGCTCTTTACGTTTCGCACACATGGTGCTTATCCGGGTTAAGGATATTCATTCCATAGATAGAAGCTCTCTATCTATTCCGTATATAGTTTGGTTGGGCTTGCGTGAGCCCGTTCCTATTATTGATGCGGCCCAAGTTATAATAGCTCACGCATGGTGGCTTTAGGCCTTAGTAATGTTTAATATTTGGGCTCGTGGCCCATATATAGACTATACGTCATCATGTCCCCCCAGTCTAGTGTGCGTGGCTCGTAGTTGCGGATGCTAGACTATTCACAACAGCGGTAAGCATGGCGGGAGAACTTTGAAATATTGCCGCCCAATATTGAGTACAATGTACCTAGTCATAGATATTTCCAATAGATGCCTCGAAAATCGGGGGTTGTGTCCACGTGTCCCTCAGAAAACGGAAAAAAAGTGCATGTACCGTTTTGGTTTCTAACCACACGTTTTGTGAGTGGGATCCACGTGGGCGTCATCTAGGGTTTTTGGACTCCTTATATAAGAGTCACCGCCCCCTTTTTACCTAAAACACACAGTAAAAACACATACTCACCCTTGCACCCTTCTTCAAATCGTTTTTGTGCAAAGAAAGTAATTGTTTTATTAGGTAAATTTGTGTGCGTATCTTAGTAAATTTATGAAAATGGTTGCCCAATTAGAAGATTTTCGCTCTGCGATGAGTGAGGATGATGTGCGTCAGTTTTCGTCTGACTACTTCATTTCTCTGGATGTGCATCCAGAGGCTCCAAATGTGGATGCGTGTATAGCCGATTTCCCCGGAGGGAAAATAGGACTATACACGCGTTTTTTTGAGTACGCGAATTACCGCGTACCTATATCTATTTTCCTGAGCGATTTGCTCAATCACTATCGCCTTCACATCTCACAGCTGCACTGTATAGGTGCGGCTAAGGTGTCAAATTTTGAGGTAAACTGCCGTTTACTTGCGATAGAGCCGACCATTGCCTTGTTCCGCGCCTTCTACCACACGACGTGGTCGCATGGATGGGTGTCCTTTGCGAAGCGCGCGGGGGCGCTTCAGTGCTATACTGAGAAGGTAGACTCCCTGAGGCATTGGAGGGAGTACTTCTTCTGGGTTGATGACGTAGTGTTTCTGATTTGGCCTGAAACAGTCAGAAAATATCAACCAAGTAATGGTCAACAAGTCAAACAGATTAGGTCAATGCTTCCGTGGAATACAGTGTTTCCCCGGGTCGTAATGTCCCAACGAGGTGTGCGATGGTTTATTAAAAACGAATCTGTGATCGAGTGAATATGAGCAGGAAAGGGTATAAGTGTGTGTGAGTGATTACACTAGGGTTTTATAACATAAAATAGCTTAAATAAGCTATTAGAACGATTACGTGAAAGCTAGGAATCTAAAAACGTTTCAATAACTAAAAAAACGTACGTTTAATTTAATTCTACGTAAACGTACGAAACAAAAACGAATTTAACTAAAGTAGTAATTTGCATGCCTTAGGGGCTTAAATGCAAATTAAATAAACTTAAAATATTTATTTTATAATTACTTAATATTTAATTAATTATTATTATTTAATAACTATTATTAATTATTTAATAATTAACTAATAATTAAGAAAATGTAAAATAAGTCTAGAAAATTAAAATTAAAATTTCTAAAAGTCTAAAATATTATAAAACTTATTTTAAAAATAAAATTATATTTTAAAGACTATTTATCTAATTATTATTAATTATTAACTATTTAATTATTATATAACTATTTATATGATTTAAATTATTAAAAATACTAAAAAGACTTAGATAATTAAGAAGATTTTTATAAATCTAATTAACCATCACAGGAATCCTAAAAAATTATAAAAACTTTATTTTATGTATTTTTAAACTAGTTTACTAATTATTATTCTAATAATTAATTAATAACTAATTAAACTATTTAAATTATGAAAAGTAGTAAATGATCAGTAAAAATTCTAGAAAAATTACTAAAATTATATTATGTTATATAAAAGCTAGGAAAAATATAAAAACTTAATGTTGCTTTATAAAAATTAATTATGCTATTTATAACTTAATTATTAATTAATTACTAATAAAACTATTATTAATTCTAATAAATACTAAATGATAATATAAATATCTAATAAATTTACTAAAAATACTTTAATATAAAAGGAAATTAATAAAAATATAAAAAAATAGGTTACTCAATAAAAATCTAAAAATGAAAATTAAAATTAAATTATATTAAATAGAAACTACCACTTATTTTTATATTTGTTTTTCTTGATTTTTCTTTTACAAAACTATATTATACCTAAAAATAGACAACTTTTGTAAAAACAATATTTTTATAACTTAATAATAAGCTGTTTATAAGCTACTAAGCTTAACAGTTGACTTTAATTGACCAACTAAGCAAATAAGCTCAAATGAGCTTGTGTGGGGCCCACTATGGTATATTCAGGTCTAAGTAAGTATGTTGGATATGTATAAGCTAAAACATGCCAAATAAGCTCAGTAGATAAGCTGATAAGCAAGATTAAGCAATTCCAAAACTCAAATACTACTCACAAATGGGACAAACTATAAGGCTTATTCCAGGTGGGGTCTACTGGGTACTAGGTCAAACTAAGGGTCAAAACTAAGAGACTGGTAGGAGGGGGGTTGGGAGAACCTAATTTTATGGTGTGGGACCCACTGAGGTGACCACAAATCACCACTAAAGTGGTGGTGATGGATGTGTATCTGCTGATGCAGTGGAGCTTTCTTCCCTGCAAGTGACTTTAAGGGTGAGTGGGGCCCAGGGGAAAAATGCTAAAAATATAGGGATGGTGGAATCTCAAAGATGAGCTGGTAGGCAACTAAACCTCAAAAGCTCATATTCCAAAACAAATCACAAAATTCAAAAATATTCAAGCAAGTTTTGTGAAAACGGAGAACAAGTAATTTTGACTTTTTAGTTTTATGGACTAGTTTGACTTATGTGGATTTCTAAAGCTTCTAATAAGCTGAAACTGTTATAATAAGCTAATGTAAGGCTAAAATAAGCTACATGAATCACTTATGAGCTATTGTGCAAGGTTTTGGATACTAACTGTGTGACAGTTAGTCTTAGGTGAGGATGTTAAGTGATTTTGACTATTTAAGACTTGAGACCTGAGTTTTAAATTACTTATGACCTAAAAAGACTTGACTAAGCATGCAAGAACCAAAACCAACAGCTAAAACTTAGAATCTAGGGGTGAAATACCCTAATCCAAACACCCCCTTTAAGACTATTTTTACACTAAAACTTGTAATTATTAAACTATAACTATGATTTTAAAACTTGAAACAGATTAAGCAAAGTTAATTAAAGCTATTTGAAACAAGATTATGCTACAGAAACAATAAAAAACAAAATAAGCTAAAAATTGAGAATTAGCTTACAATTGAGTCCAAGCTGAGGAATCAAGAACCATGAACAAGTAACCAACCTATCACTTCCCAAAAGGTTCTAAACCAGAAACCATTCATTTTTCATCATGCTTCAGCTTCTATTCTTCCACAGTGAACTTTTTTTTATTTTTACTTATTTATTTGATATTTTTCTTATTTTTTCTTTTATGAACTAAACAACTAAGTGAGGTTTTCTAAAACTTATTCAAGCTTTGTCAGAGCTTATATAAACTCAGAGAATCCACTACAACACTTAATAACAACAAATTTAACAACTTGATACTTTTGAATTTCAATGAAAATGCATAAACTGAGATATCCAACTGAAACTTGAAATTGATTGTTTAGAAAGAGTTACAATACACTGAAAATACAAGAACTGAAACCTGAGAGCTTTAAATTACACTAGAATTTGGAATTTAACTAATACAAGCTAAATTACACTAAACTATACTAAGTTACACTAATAATTCTCTTATGCAGCTTCTCTCTTGATTTATAGAGCTTGTGGGACCCATAGTGACATTTCCCACCAACTGTGAGCCATTGATTTAGTCCAATTAATCCTCACCGTTTAAAAACCTTTTTCGCGCCAATTTAGTCCAAGGTGTCAGTATTTGCGTGGAGAGGTTTTCAAGGGTTTGGAAGGTTGTGTGAGGTGGAGAGACAGGTGGAAGATATCTTGGAGGCCAAGTTGTGGTGAAACAGGTGAGGTGGAGGGGTGGTTTTGGTTGCAGAGGTGGTAGTGGTTTTGGGAGGGAAGGGGTATTGTGAGTGGTGGTGTTTGACCAAACGGGTTGACCCCGTTTTTATTAAAGGGTGGGATTGGTTTGTAGTGGGCTTAAGTTGGGCTAGGGAATAGGATAGTGGGTGGGCTGGATAGTTTAGGATAGTGGATTGGTTTTGGTTTAGGATTTATAATAAGGATCCGTTTGGTTTAGAAATTACACAAGGACCAATTTTGTAATTTGGGTAAAGTTGAGGGTAGGTTGTGTAATTTTCCAAAGTTTATAATAAGGACCATATTTATCATTCATGAATAGTACAAGGGCCACTTTTGATATTTTTCACTTTTTAAATATCCGAGGACTGTTTTTGCCAAACTTGAAACTTCAAGGACCAAATATGTCATTTCACCAAACTTATCACCCAAGGACCATTCCTGCAAAAGATTATTAGTACAAGGACCAAAATTGATTTTCACAAAGTTTTTAACATACCAGGGACCATTTATGTCAATTTCCAAAGTATAGGGACTAAACTTGTAATTTTGTGAAACTTTGCACCAAAGGACTAAATATGTAACTTTGTGATTAAAAAGGACCTTTGGTGACTTTTTCAAGTTTTTAGAATAACCAGGGACTAGTTTTGAAAGCTTTTGAAACTTGAGGGACTGAAACTGCCAATTATGCAAACTTTGTACGTTTTTCATCTGTTTTTGCATATTTTGCATTTGAAACATATAAAACACACTTCTAAGATATTTTAAGTATTTTGATGCATATTTGAGTGTTTTTGGATGTTTTGGCAGCTCAGATTGGTATAAAATGATGAGTATTTAGACACTCATCAGTTTCCATCACCCTTTGAGTTTTATACTCAAGCCACGTTTTCAAGGGATGGGCGCCCCGCACCCGGTTCCTATAGTTTGACCGATGTGCAGACCCTTGATGCCAACCGCATTCCCATTAACCCTTATCCGGAGGAGTTTTTGGTGCATATGGGGTTGAGTCGCAATTACTTCGGTGGTGTTGACGAGGTGCCAACCTTCATTGACGTGGAAGGCCGGGGTGGGTGTTCGTCCCTTCTGCTTCTAATCATGTAAGTTGTTTCTATATGCGCACGTTTAGTAACTAATCTCTTCTTTTGCTATTTGTTTCTGTGTGCGCAGAGATGGATCTGTTTGCTGTGGTAAAGCTAGAGAAGCCAAAGCAGGTGACTGTGGGAGTGCGCCCTCTGAGGGAGAACGATCAGCCTCTTCTGGAAGCGACCCAGGGTCATCTGACTGTGCTGGGGGATGTTGGCCACGAAGATTCGCCACCTCTCCAGGTAACGCCCGTTCAGAGTGTGGCGCCCGCTGTGGAGACAGCGCATGTGGAGGAAGTGCACTCCGAATCTTCGGATAGTGTGGAGATCCTGAAACCTGAGGAGGTGCTGAAGGAGGAGGTAGCGCAGAATCTAAGGCGTAAAGGAGAGGCTGGGAGCAGTGGCACTTCTAAGAGACGACGCCACCTTATTGGAGATGCGGAGTCATCTGTGGAGGAAGAAACATCCGCTCCTGGCGCGGATAAGAAGGCTGCCGAGGCCTCGCCCTTTATGTAAGTATTTTGTCATATATTATGTATATTACTTGTCGTAATAATTTTCTAACAGTTTGCTTTTTTGTTTATTGTAGCGATGATGCCACGAAGGATGATGGAGCCTTCATGGAGACAGTGGCCCCTCCACAGAATGAAAACAGGGAGGAGGAGGCAATGGTTAATGAGGGCGTATCTGCGCAGCAACTAATGGATGAGTTGGCTGCTACTGCTGCGTGTCAAATTGAGCTGGTGGCTCAGTTGAAAACGAGGTACGTCGGGAAGAGTAGCACTCTCGCCCAAAAAGATGAGGAGATAACTATGCTCCGTGCGCAGCTGGCTGAAGCGCAGGTGGAAGTGGGGTCCTTCAGGGTGTACAATGAGAAGGTCACCAATGAGAAGTTGACCGCGATGGCTGAGTTGGAGCAGGCGCACGGACAACTTTATCAGTTCAAGGCCAACCTTACTTGGGCAGTAAGGTATCTGGAGGAGAAGAAGGAGGAGCACTTCGCGAACATTGCTAAGTTCAAGGAGCGCATGGAGGAGATTGTCCAGGTGCAGGAGAATAAGCTGCGTGGCCTGAGCATAGAGTATGATGAGGAGTTATACCCTCATCTTATGTCGACTATTGCTGAGCGCAGGTACTTCCTTTCCAGCTTTTTATACTTTATTATATTTTGTTGCTATGTTTTTTTTTTTCTTTTTTCTTTTTTTTTTAACACAAGTTGTCCTTGTAGGTGGTTGATCAGTCATGGACTGCGCCTGGCCGCTATGGGCACTTTGGAGTCCCAAGAGGTGTTGGGTGCCTTTGGGAAGGTGGTGCAGTGTGCTGTGGAGCATGGGAGGTCACAGGCTATGGAGGATCTCCATGAGGCTAAGTTATTGAGCAAGGCCTTGACTGAGGTACCTGGCTGTAACGCGGGTGCGTATGACGAGCTGGTGGAGGCTATGGAGGGGATGAAACTTCTCGAGCTGCCTCATATTGCACGGTTGGAGCGCGACCAAGACAACCCCATAAAGGTAATTATGGAGGGGTTGACCTTGGAGCGCCATATTTTGGAGGATGCAGAGGCGCAACCGGACTACTTCCTCAAGCCCGATGAGTCACAGCTGCAGGTTCCAGTGTTTGTGCAGCCTCGCCATATGCTGAACCCTTTTGCCCTTGAGAGGGAAATTCCTCTGAAGGAGGTACTGGAGCACCACGCGCAGAGAGCTGCCCAAAAGAAAGGTATTAAGGGCAAGGCAGTATTATGCAGTGTGGGCGCTGCACATATTCCCAGGTCTGATGGGGTTCCTGTGAGTGTGCCAAGCGTATCTCCCAAGGATGCATTGCTCTTGAGAAAGCTGTAAGAGGCGGGGAGTTCTACTGCACCTGAAGATAGCCCTGAGCATCGCAATAGCGTGTAGGGTGTTTTTTTGTATATGACAAAGTGTATCTTTTGCTTGTAATTTTGTGTAAAAATGTTGAATAAGATACTCTTTTATGCATAATTAAGTGCATGACTTAAAAATATACTTGCATTGATGTTTACTAAGTTTTATTATTTGACCAAGTGTCTTGGCTCGTTATTTGCTAAGCTTTGTACGGTGTACTTAATATTTGCGCACCCTTCGTGGGATGCGCACAGGAAACTTACCTCAACGTCTCAAAAGTAAGGTGCTTAGCAAGGATGCGTGATCCAATGTTGATGGGTTTGCAACCCTCTTACTCAATGAGTGAATTAGTAGGTTTACTCATCCTTTATGCCTTTGTGTGTCGTAATTAGTGCATGCACGCCATGTAGGCAAAAATATAAGATAACAATATTGACATATATAAGTATGTACGCAATAAAGTGAAATGCGTTATGGAGTTAGCTAGAAACCATAACATTTTATTGATACTTGCAAGTTTTTTGAAAAAGTGAAAATACAATTCCTAAGAAAGAAAAGAAAAAATAAACACTTATTGGGCACATCCTAAAGTGCAAAGGTGTCGATGTATTGGCCGTAGCCTCGCCTAAAGATAGCATCTTTTAAGATTGCAGATGTTCCAAGTGCTCGCTAGGTCGTGACCTTCCATATCGCGCAGCCTGTATACGCCGTTGTCGAGCACATCAGTGACCTCGTAGGGTCCTTCCCATTTAGGTCCGAGCTTGCCTGTGTCTTCTGCGTGGCTCGCATCATTGGCGCGGTATACAAAGTCTCCTAGCCTGAAGGAAGTGTGTTTGACCTTTGCATCATAGTACTTCTTCATTTTTGTCTTAGCCTTTGCTTCGCGTATAGCTGCGCGTTCACGTCTTTCTTCCAGTAAATCCAAGTCTATGCGCCGCTCCTCGTCATTTGTTGTGACGTTGACCTCTACTGTTCGTACAGTTGGCATTCCTATCTCAGCTGGTATGATGGCCTCTGTTCCGTAGACAAGGGAGAATGGCGTGTCGCCAGTACTGGTTTTGATTGTGGTGCGATGCGCCCATAAGACATGTGAGAGCTCGTCCACCCACCTTCCTTTGTGTCTGTCAAGGCGCGCTTTTATTCCTTCACCTAGACTGCGATTTGCGCGCTCAACTAAACCATTGGTTTGTGGGTGTTTTACTGAAGCGAAGTGTTGCGTGATGTTCAATTGCGCGCACCAATCTTTGAATGGGTTGTCGCAGAACTGTTTCCCATTGTCTGATATAATCTCTCCGGGTAGTCCTAAATGACAGACAATTTTGTCCCAGACAAAGCGTTTGACTTGGTTTCCCGTGATGCTCACCACCGCTTTTGCTTCAATCCACTTCGTGAAGTAATCTATGGCTACGATGAGGAACTTTAGCCCTCCTGCTGCAACTGGAAGGGGTCCTACGATGTCAATGCCCCACTTGTAAAATGGCCATGGTGAGGTAATGGGTGTTAGCTCTTGTTGTGGTCGGCGCGGAATTGGCCTGTGTACTTGACAATTGCTGCATTTCTTTATCAGATCGCATGCGTCGCGGTGCATAGTTGGCCAATAATACCCCGACCGTAGAGCGCTTGCTACCACAGATCATGGCCCTGAGTGCATGCTACATGATCCAGCGTGGATTTCTCGGAGTACATAGTCTGCTTGAAGAGGTCCAACACATCTGAGCCATGGTTGCAAGAAAGAGCGTCGATAGAGTATGTTGTCTCATAGTTCAAATCGCTGCGCTGTGTGCCGCACTCTTCGAGCGTCCTTATGGTCTTGTGGTAAGACTCCCTTGTTGATGAATTCAATGATAGGTGTCATCCATGTAGGATCTTGTTCTTCTATTACTGTGGATACTTCCATCTCCAAGATTGACTTGTTTTGTAGGGTATCTACCAATACCTGTTTGGATAGGTGCGCAAAGCTTGTGGATGCGATCTTGCTGAGCGCATCAGCCTTCCTATTGTCCCCTCTGGGTACCTGTTTTATTTTGAACCTGTCAAAGTTTTTAATTAAGGACTTGGTCTTATCTAGGTATTGGATCATGTGTTCATCCTTGGCTTCATATTCACCTAGCACATGGTTAGTGACTAGCCGAGAATCTACGTTTGCCTCCAAGTTGCGTACACCCATTTGGATTGCGATGCGCAGTCCAGCTAGTAGGGCTTCATATTCTGCCTCATTGTTTGTGGCTGTGAATTCGAAGCACAACGCATAGGTGAATTCCATACCTTCTGGATTTGTAAGAATAAGGCCTGCGCCTGATCCATCTACACATGAAGACCCATCTGTGAATAGAATCCAAGGTTCCTGCAGATCTGTTTTGGTCGTAGAGGTCGGACTATCGCTCTCTGGCTTCTCAACAATGAAATCAGCTAATATATGTCCTTTGATTGCAATGCGCGGTCTATATGAGATGTTATATTCACTTAACAGTACACTCCACTTTTGTAGCCGCCCTGATGCGTCAGGTTTAGAGATAACTTGTTTGATTGGCTGATCTGTGATTACAGCTATTGGGTGCGCTTGAAAGTATCTGCGCAGTCTTTTGTCTGCGAATACTAGAGCTAAGACCAGCTTTTCCATAGCGCTGTAGTTAGTCTCTGTCTTCTTTAGTGCTTTGCTTACAAAGTATATGGGTGTCTAGACGGAGTTCCTATCTGTCAATAGTACTGCGCTAACTACTCCATGAGTTGCCGATAAGTACATGATTAGCTCTTCCCCTGGTCGCGGTGCAACAAGTTTGGGAAGAGATGCCAAATGGTGTTTTAGTTGTTGGAAAGCTTCTTCTGCTTCTTCGGTCCAACGGAAGTCTCCCTTCTTAGTACACTTTGTAAGTGTTTTAAAGAGGGGGAGTGATTTGTCTGCTGACTTAGATAAGAAACGGTTTAGCCCTGCTAGCTTTCCGTTTAATGACCGGACTTCTTTGAGTGTGCGTGGTGAGGGAAGATCAATAACAGCTTTTGTTTTTTCTAGGCAAGGCTTGATTCCATCAGGTTCAATTAAGTATCCAAGAAACATGCCTTCAGTTGCGCCAAAGGTGCACTTCTTGGGATGTAACTTCATATTTATTTGTCCCAATGTTTTGAACGTTTCCTCGATGTCACGCACCAATTCGTCCTCTGTGTGGCTTTTGATGACAAGGTCGTCAACGTAGACCTCCAAGTTTCGACCTACTTGTTTCTCAAAAGCTGTGTCCACCAATCGTTGGTATGTAGCGCCTGCGTTTTTCAAGCCAAAAGGCATTTTCGTGTAGCAATAAACTCCTTGACTGGTGTGGAAAGCTGTTTTTTCTTCATCCTCGACTGCCATCTGTATTTGATGGTACCCTTTGTATGCGTCTAGAAAGCATTTAAAAGGATATCCATACAGGGATTCTACCTTCCAGTCTATCTCTGGCAGTGGGTAGCAGTCCTGTGGACATGCTTTGTTAAGGTCGGTGAAGTCCACGCACATTCTCCAACTGCCATCGCTCTTCTTTACCATTACTGGGTTGGAGAGCCAATCGTGATAATACACTTCGCGCATGATGCCTGCGTCTACGAGTTTGTGTACTTCTTCCAGAATAGCTTTTGCACGATCTAGGGCCTGGCCGCGCTTCTTCTGTCGTATTGGGGGATATCCTTGTCGGATTTGTAGCATATGCTCTGTGATAGAGCGTGGCACTCCTGTCATGTGTTTTGGTTCCCATGCAAAGATATCTAGATTCTTTTGCAGGAGTACGCACACGGTTGCTTTACCTTTGTCAGATAAAGATCCACCAATCGAAACTTGTTGGTCCGGGTAATCGGGGTGAATAGCGACCTTTAGATTTGGTGTTTTTTCTGTGCGCTGTTCTGGAATATTCTCTACCTCAGTGGTTACTACGTTGCATTCCTTTGGTGGTACTGTTGTGTTATAGAGGGTGACAATTCCTCCCTCTACTGGAAATTTGAGCATCCCATGCGCTGTGGATGGCACAACGCGCATGGATGATATTCCAGGTCTCCCAATGATGCCGTTGTATGGTGAGGGAGACTTTATTGCCATGAAATTTATCCATGTCGCTGTTGAGTGTTGTTCATCTCCTACGACCACCAGCAAGCGTAATTGCCCCATAAGCCAAATCTTTTCTCCTGTGAATCTAGTCAGCGACGTTGTTGCTGGTATCAATTGATTTTGGATTTCAGGTCGCAGTCTTTTGAAACAATGATCGTATAGGATATCAGCGGATGCTCCTCAATCAATGTACATGCGGTGGATATCATGTCCCCCTGTATGTATTTCAATAGTTAGAGGTTCTACTACTGCGTTGTCTGCAGCTAGAGTAGGGAAGGATATTTCTTTTTCTGGAGAGAATTTTTGGCTAACTTTTTGTTTTATCTTACGTTGCCATGACTGTATCATGTATATGGTGTCAGCTTTTTCTTTGGGAGGTTCTTTCTTACCCCCGTTCCTTTGTTTGTCCTTTCCATCTTTGATGTTTTTTACAAGGTGGTCTATTCTGCTTTCCCTTACTAACTTTTCAATTAGTTGCCTTAGTTGGACACACTCGTTAGTTGTAAGGCCTTTTTGACCATTGTACTCGCAGTATCCATTCCCTACGTGCTTTTCCTCTGCGGTACGCATTGGTGGAGGTTTTGGGAAATTTGCACCTTCTGTTACAAATATTTCCCTCGGAGTTTTTGTGAGAGGGGTATATTTGTCATTGTCTCTTCCACTGCGGTAACTCCTGCTGCAGTTGTTATTCTGATCATTGGATTGTTTCCTAGTCTGTTCTTGTTGCCTATAATTCGAGTAACCCTTTTTGCTGTCCGCAGCAGCTGCTTCTCCTTGTATGAAGGATCTGGTGCGCTTTGTTAGCTCATCGAAAGTTTGGGGAACTTTGTCATTTAGCTTCCGGATAAGTTCTGGGTTGTTAATCCCATTCATGAACCCTGAAATTTTTAGAATTTCGGGACACGCTTTGACCTATATGCACTCATCCTTGAAGCGTTCCATAAAAGCGCTGGTTGATTCCCCTTGGCGCTGTTTTACTCTGGCTAGTTCAACAGGGTTTTTAGCGCACTTCTTTCTCTGGGTAAAGTTGAGACGGAATGCTTTCCGTAATTCTTCAACCCCACCGATGCTTCGTCGTGGGAGTTTGCTAAACCATGTGCGCGCATTCCCCACCAATACAGAATTAAACATATGGCACCACACAGGCTGAGGTCAGTTTTCGATAGTGGCGGCTGATTCGAAAACTTTTAGATGATCATCCCGATCACGTGTTCCATCATATGTTTTTATGTTAGTGGGCATGCGCCTCCTTTTGTGGTCGGAGTAGTCGCTGATGCGTCGTGTAAACGCATCAACTTTTTGGCGTCGCCATGGAAGAGACATGTCTTCATTCTCTTCTTCGCGGCGTCTTCCTCTTGATTTCCAGTGTCCTGTTTCCCTATCCTCGTTGTCCGAGGAGTCACTGGAGGAAGAGTAGTTTCTTTTTCGGCGCTTGCGCCGGCTTCTTTCAGAAGAAGAGCTTGAGGGGCTTTCACTTGGGGACACTCTTTTACCCAATCTGTCGTGAATTCTCTTGCTCCCAGATTTGGAGGACCCTTGGCTTGGTGAATGCTGAGGTCCTAATCGGTCTTGTATCCCTCGACTGCCAAGTCTGGAGTGAACATTAGTGCGCCTCTCGCTACCTTCGTATTCCTCTGAGTATTGCGAATCAGATGTCGTACCCAATCTATCGTGGATAGTAGTATGTTTTTCGTTATCTGCGCATCTTCCTCGTGGGTGGCACAGTGGTGATGGTTCGCGTTCAGGACCAAAATTAAGCCGAGCTTGTAGGCTCGTACTTGACCTTCTCCTTGCTTCTTCTTGCATGAGGGCAGTTAGGGTGTCATAATTTTGGGATACAAAATTTCCCAACGTTAGGTTGGGTGTGTCCTCAGTTGCTGCAAGAATGTCTGCCTCAGTATTGGGCACCCTATCTCGGTTAGGCGCGCCCGGTGGTACAGTGTTGTTCACTGCAGGTACAGTTTGGTGAGGAGTAGTGAAGAGGATGCGCTGGAGTTCCTCAACGCTTGGGACCACTGTGGTGGTTTGGGTAGTCCTTACAGGCAGTTCTACCACTGGAAGAGGTTGGGTTGTCCCTGCCACTTGGTGACCAGGTGCGCTAGTTGTCCCAGCAACCTGCCTAGGGGTCGAATCTTGTTGATTCTTCCTCTGGGGGTCACGTGTTTTTTCTAACTGCGGAGTCCGCTGGCTTGAGTTCTTATTTTTTGTCATTCTAGTTCTTTAGTTTTCAGTAGGGGTCCCACGGATGGCGCCACTTGTTGATACAAAAGTTGGGCGTTCCTGATTATGGGCTCTTGCTCTCGTACCAATTCACTTCTTAATGCTTGAAACATGCGCACTAAGAAAATAAACAATACCGTTAGGCATATCGTGGGATTGTCTCCCACGATTAGACTCCGGCGTGAGAGTAAGTAATCGATTTAGGGTTCTCGTAAAGAGTTTAAGGGTTTGTGAATCATACCTTGAATGGGAATTATGTCATTCCTTATATAGGCGCAGAATCCTTGTAGGGTTCGTGCTCCTTACGTTTCGCACACATGGTGCTTATCCGGGTTAAGGATATCCATTCCATAGATAGAAGATCTCTAACCGTTCCTATTATTGATGCGGCCCAAGTTATAATAGCCCACGCATGGTGGCTTTAGGTCTTAGTAATGTTTAATATTTGGGCTCGTGGCCCATATATAGACTATACGTCATCACTAATAGTAAGTAACTATTTGATGCTGATTTGGCGAAATTTGAGGATGCCACAGTAAAAAATGGAGTTTTTATATATATATATATATATATATATATATATATATATATATATATATATATATATATATATATATATATATATAATATCAAAAGGAGTTGATTTGCAGTTCAACTTTTTCAACCACCCTTATTTGCCATTAAAAAGAGTATGTGACAAATAAACGTGATTGAAATTAATATGAGTGGCAAATTATTATTTTTTTGGTATATTTTGGACGAAAAATTCACCTTTTCAATCAATGTTCTAATTTGTTATTAAGCTTATTTGGTGAACAAGAAAATAAGCCTGCAGTGATTTTAATATCACACATGGCATAATATATAGTGTTGATTTGTTATCTGGCATAATAAAATGGCAGCATGACATGAAGGTAAAACCCTACATTAGTACCATGGCTTTGGTGTGGATGAATACCTTGATATTGCACGCGGAGATGAGTATCCGCATTATGTCTCACGTTCTCACCCAACGGTATACTTTTATGTCTCACGTTCTTACCCAACGATATAGGTATATAGGTGCATGGTTCATGTTTAAGTTTTTCAAACAAAATAACACAAACTTGTACTTTATTAAGATTAAGACAATAAACATTTAAGAAGTACAAGAGTTTTGGAAAAATATGAGACAAGTTTGGTGCAAGATTTGTAGATCTAGATTGATGTGTTAACTAAGAACCTCCAAATTACCCAAGAACTATACTAAATCACGTTCTAAACCCGAAAGTACAACTTATTTCTTCAAAGGATCAAATGAAAGTGATGAATTAGGGTATGTTTGGTAGTACAATTTGAGAGAGAGAGGGAAAAGAGATCAAATGAAAGTACAACACATTCGGTCCGGTCCTCGGTCTAGGCTTTTTTGCTAATTCGGTCCTCGGTCCGGTCCGGTCCGACCGACCAAAAAACCGAAAAAACGTGCCAAAATATGCCTAATTGGACCGAACCGACCGAAGACAGGACTGGACCGAGACCGGACCGACCACATTCGGTCCGGTCTCAGTCTATGGTTTTCCAGTTCTCGGTCTTCGGTCCGGTCTGGTCTTGGCCGGTCCGGTCCGGTTTTTGGACCATGCTCACCCTTATATGTAACTAGGTTTAGTTGACTTTTACAAATCAAGACAAGGAGATGAGATCACCATGCACTAACAAACTAGACAACAAAGATTTTTGGTGGGTTGTGGGTTGGGTGACGCACGGCACAAGGAGCCAAAGGGGAGGAGGGAAAACAATTTTTGAATTTATTTGGTGTATTATGTGTATAGTTTGAGGTAAAATGCAAAGGTTAGTTGGTTGGGTGTTTTTGAGCACACGTTTGTAAAATTAAATTTTGTAAGCTTTTTTATAAAAATATTATGAAAACAAGTTTATTGACACTATAATGTATTTGCAAACCATAGCTAGTTTGGTGTTGGTACGTGTTCGGGCTCGTTTTTCACAGTAAGTGAGATAATTTCTCGTTTTTGAGTTAAATTAGTCCGTAAATGTTAGAAAAGTTCAATATTTCAAGTTTTCTGTTAAAATAGATAGTCGGAAAATTTACCGTTTGTCACACCGGGGACCTCTACAATGATTATTCTTTGTCTTGTCAGCACTATTACCGAAGAACCGAAAGTCAAGGTCGAAATGAGTTGGACGGTAAACCAAGCACCTTGACAGTAGAACACATAAACACTATAACTCACATGCGTTACAGTATCTTCACTAATATGAATCGGAGGACTTAATAGGATAACCAATAAATATACAAAACCAATCCACATATGAAATTTAGATATGTAAAGACATTAACAAATGGAACCTTCCAACAAGTCAATAACACATGGAACATATAAAATGTTAGCACATGGGAATCGAATCTCGTTAGTGAGCTAAAAAATATGATACGTAGCAAAAGGAAATCACACACTTCTCATTCTTGACCTCTCTATATGGCGCAAAGCCAAATATGTAAAACCACATATGTAATGTAAGTTACGAACGGGGAATCGTCACCCGAGAAACTACTATATTCTAACAAACACCAGCACATTCTCATGAAATACTACTAAAGATAAAGTATCTCATTTAAATAATTCATCTATTCTCATAAATGATGTTTGGTGCACGGAACATGGTCACGGTGCATGTCATATACCAAAGCGTGTAATCTAGACCTGTGATTCTGCACTACATCACTCGGCTCAGATTGTGTGACACTAATAATTTCTCACTATGGATTAAATTTCTTTCAAGATCATTAAAGAACCTTTGCAGTTGAACTCATACGCCTAGGATTATTAGCAAGAATCTGAATGCTGTCAAATTGTAACAACACGTCAATATATCTCTACCAACTCGACACCATGCAGCACAATCACTCATTCCTGTAAAACCCTTACTTTGTAGGCCCAAGAAATGAAGTGTTTATATTAATCCCATTGTCAAAACTTAAATTTGGCTATGTTTAATTGAGATTACATAAATTATATGAAACAGTATTAATGTACAACATTTTATGAGGGTTGAATTCCCACTCAAAATTACCTAAAAATCTAATGTGACAAAATCACTATACAATCTACAGCGCAAATGGGACGAGCTTCCAAAGGATTGTTGGAATATATGAATAATACAAAACTATAAATATATAAACATCAAAGAGTACGCAGCGGAATAGATCAAATACAAATAATAAATTAACCGAAATATAAATGGATACATACCTCTTGATTGCTAGCAAGAACAAGAACTTATAAACCCTAGGAGAGGGCTTATATGGATCGACTAGGGCTAGTCACAAGGCAAGATCACCGTTAGCAAAAGTATGCTAACACTTCGTTCTCACACACACGTACTATAAGCGTTTCAATGGAAATGCTAGATTCGTAGTACACGAAAAGATTAAACTATTGGTCCTATCAATCAAAGATCGATTAGACACAAAGAAAGAGATTAGAGAAGATTAGGTTGCAATGGAACCAAGGGATGATTAGAATGAATGAGAGGGGTCTCATTATATACTAATCAAGAGGCTTGGAGCAAAAGCTATCCCAAACCCTATGGGGTTATGGGTGTGGCCGGCCATGGGTTACAAAAGCCCAACCCGAACCGAACTTTCACTCTTTTCCAACTCTAGTCCTTCATGTCTCGTCTAACAGTCGTTAGTTACCGTTAAGTTTATATTTCGTGTATTTAATAATTATTCGTCACTAAAACAATAATTATGAATTCATTGAAACTCATACGTAAAGTGTGCAATCCCGAAGTCTCGAGTTCGAATCCGGTCATGATATATTAATTTATTATCCGTCAAACTAACAGCTCCCACTCGGATATAGATTAATGTAACAATGACAATGGTTAGTCTAGCATAACACGCCAATGCCCCCAGAACGATCTCGAGTATGGTTTCCTGGAAAAAACCACCTTTGATGATTCATCATCATACTTATCCTTTTGATTCTAATACTATGTTAATTTGGATATGGATTGAAGTCATTCCATAATTAACTAGTGTTTCTCGTTATTTATGATTAAGCAAGATTACCAACTCTTCTGAACGTATTCCAGATAGACCTTGGGCATGGCCATGCAAACATCTTGTTAATCCTACGAGCGGCCAAACAGTATTATACTTCAAAACAAATTTGAAGGAACCAAATCCTGTATTGACTACAAGCATAACCTATGAACTTCGCATCACCTCTGAAAATAATCCTTATAACTACCAGTTACGGATAGCGTTAGATTATCTCACAGAAAATGAGCTACATCCACAGTAGTTACCTAGTATCTCAAGTCTGAGGATAAATATTCATGATTTACTCTAATGACAACATCCATAAGTACAATCATGTAATTGGGATTTTGTCCTATATCCAATTTATCCAGTATTGAATATCATGTGAATTTGGCGTGTCTACGCACCAATATAATTTATATATTATACCAAATCTCACATTTGTCTTAGTTCAATGATACTCCTATATCATTAATTGACAACGGACAATTTAGAATAACATAACATAAGTTATTCATGGATTAAACATGCAAATATGGGATACAATCTATTATTGATGAAAACAAACGTACTCAGTACTTTAATTCATTATTAAATAATAATTGCTTAACATCCCTTATCCAAATACTAAATAGATCAATGCATGAAAATTCTTGTTAATGAATTTTGTCTTAAGTAATACCAATCATACTTGTTGACAATTATACCCAAGTAATGATAATCATACTTGTTGACAAGGCATTATTCAACTAACTTTGATCTATCGGAATTTTGAGAATACTTATTTCAATAACGAAATTCTTGTATATGTGCATTCAAATAATTTGATATAATCACATAATACATCATAAAATGTGTATGACATCCTCAACATACAATTTATGATAATTAAACTTCCAAACCTTTAAAGTTTAAAGTATTCTTATTCTTTAACGTATAATGCAACTATGCTTTTCGTTAAGCATAACTAGTACACATGGCTATTAACAAGGATGAAATCCTTCCATGACTAGTATTGAGTGTCATCTCAATTTATATTAGCATCATTGTATGCAAACAACAATATGCTCTTTTCCGTAAACTTCAATGTGTAATGTTTTATTCCATCCAAACTTTCAAGTTTGTTGGCTATGACAATTTTACAAATTGTTCATTTTATAGAATCTAGAAATTGTTCCAGGCTGAGGATGTGATTCTATATCCAAATATATTCCTTTAGAATATTCATTACACAACTTATCTAATATCTTTCATTAGATATCAATGTTGTCAAATCATCTTTTATCAAAGCATGATATAACAACAACATGATGTACATGAAAAATTCTCGTGTCCAACTTAATTTCATTCATGTACTGCATATCCATTTAAACTTTCTAAATGATATATCATGTTCTATTAGACTCATTTACCGCACATGTTTACATCAATAAACATATATTCAAAGTTGTATGTTTTACTTATTAAATCTTTCAAGTAAAGTTTCATTCCAAGTTATGACTTACCATTTAACTTATATGGAATGTTACTTCCTATATGTTATACAACATATATGATTTAAATAAGTAAACATAATACTCCCACTAGCTTTCAGAATTACTTAGGAGTTATCTTATTTTAAATTATAAATCAAAACATAGATTTAATGTTTAAACATAAGATTTACCTCTTTGATGCATGCATCTATCCATACTTGGATTCTTGCATTTTGTATACTTTCAAAGATTAAATGAATTCATAAAACTCTTAATTACTCATCGTCCTCGCTTAAGTAATTATATAAGAAAGAGGTTTTATAATCCATTGTCAAATTTTATATTCATAAAAATGAGTATGACAATTACCATCTTTGAATTTTTAATGTGCTTAGTAAAGAGTATTCAATCATAGTTAATTACTTAAGTATGATTAATAATCTTGTCATAAGACATACATTAAATATGTATACAATTTTGTCCATATGATTCTTTATGCAAAGATTTAAACCTCTAGGGTTTTTATTCTCTTGCAGAAACTCATCTTCATTAAGATAAACCAAATTTTCAAAGTTGACTTATCTTTATGGACAGCATCTTAACATTCATAGTATGAGCAATTTACCATAATTAGTAAATGCGTTATTATGATTAACATGCTTACTTTGATCCTGTAATTCATAATTCTCAGCATATTAATTCAATATCTGAGACATCCCTACGGATCTATGAATGAGAGTTTCATCATGTTGAGATTTAACCTTTACATTTCAAACCTCATCATGATTTTCACTAGTGTGGTTTTAGAAGATTATATATTTTGTAATTTTGATCTTTCAAGATCTAAACAAAACTCCCACTTGCCTTTTGTATTTTATAAATACTTTAGCAAGATGAGCAACACTAAATCGTTCTCATTTGGGATATTACAAAATTATTTTACAGTTCCTGACTCTTGTATGTTAAAACAAAATCAGAACTTCATTTTAAGACTTTAATGTGATTCATCACATTCCATAATGTCTTGTTTAATCTTCTAGGTTGGAGTCTTATTGAGTATATTCAATCCATACTCAATTTTCTAACCTTGATAACTTTTGGAAGAAAAGAAGTCATATTTATCTTTCAATCAAACAATATAACAAAAGTTTGATTTTTCCTAACTGAACATACCACCAATTTGTGATGTTTCATTAGAATTAATATTGTGAGACAAACTAATAATATGTAAGATAAACTTATTCCCTTTGGCTTACCTATTTACCAACTAAGTCAACTTAATGGTACAATAGATTTTCCAAGCCAATTGCATGCTATATAACATAAGTACTTTTGAACAAGTTACTTCATGTTCATGTCTTAAGAAGACATAAACTGTTATATTCCCACTCTACGTTGTACATCATTGATCAACTCAATGATTTCTTGTTTAAAACATAACAAGTTTAACGTATTACTTTATTATAAGTCTTGTAATAGTTAAAAGACTTCATGTTTATAAGAAGATATAAACATAAATAACTAAAGTATTTGTGAACACCATCACTTGGTAATTTCAAGTTAATTTACTACTTCATTTGCTTATGTCATTTTATGAATTATCCAATTTAAGAAACTGCAAACTCACATAATTCCATTACATCAGTTGATCTGCTAGTAATGAAATCATGTAGTTTACCTTTCTATTGCAATCTAGGCAGGTTACACCCTGACGTAAATTGTAAATTCAAGTGTTTCTTTTAATTTGAATATCATAAGACATAAGAGTAGTCTTATAATCATGACACATGTTCTACATAAGATAATCTTACACATTAAATGTATAAGTCCTATTAGAACATTGATCTCTTACCTTGCAATTAAGAGAATCCTATCATCATATTTCTATGTATTGTTCCTTTGCACACAATGAACAATTCTCCCACTTGTGCATTGAACAATATCATGTAGTATATAAACAACACAACATAAGTTTGTTTATGTGATTTCAATATGATTTGTGTCATAAGCAGATGTAGGACTACTTTGTCTTATCAGGAAACGCATATGGCTATCCTAAGAACATGAGTGTCTACAATTTGAAAGTAATTATCTTGAAGATAATTTTGGGCTACTACACAGAAATTAATTCTTGTAGCTCCCACTGAATTAGAGAACATAACAATAACTCTATATTCAGTAAACAACACAAAGCTCCCACTGGATTTGACAACATTGTACGTGTTTCATAACCAGTGAAAACAATTTGCTTGTTTTTACTTTCCTACACATTTAGAAAAACCCATACGTAATAATTACTCTGGTTCTAAAATGTGTATTCTACTTTGTTTATGATGGATTATCCATCAATGATATTAACTTGAAGAATTTGAGCATGCAGCTTCTTTCTTAATAGGCCTACCATCCCCATAATGGTATGTAGCACCTTTAAAGCACAACAACTAGATAAAATACTAGCTTTGCCTTTTACCAATTTTGCGGTAATTTGTCCAGCTTCTAATAACTCATATTTTCCATTTAACCAAATGCCTTGTTTGTTATATAAGAATTCATTCACCAAATAAGAGTAATGAAATTTCTATGGAAAATAAGATGTGCTATATCCTTAAATCTTAAGGATTGCTATGAGTTATATATTAGAATGTAGACACTTCTAATGTTCCTATCATACCTTTCTCAATCATGAAAAGGGATAGGATTGAGTCTTATTCTTTTCTCATGGAAAATAGACTTAGGATTGAGTCTTATTCTTATGTTCCTATCATACCTTTCTCAATCATGAAAAGGAATAAGATTGAGTCTTATTCTTTTCTCATGGAAAATAGACTCTTACATTTCGGTAAATTTTTCTCAATCAAACATTATGTTTGAAAGCAGAATTATATCAATTTACCAATTTAAGACCAAACCACGTTTACGGCTTTAATGTTGCATTAATACGTTAAAAAGAATTACAAAATTCAATTTTAGTATTTTGATAATCAAATTTTCAAGAAAATTAAATACCCATGGTTCATAATCAAATAACCATTTAATTTTCACTGAAAACTAGGATCCAAATTGACATAAGTTCATCACATCAGTTGATCTGCTAGTGATGACGTTATTCAATAAGGTACGAGTCGAACCTCAATTGCCAATATTCAATTGCAATTCCTAGAATCGATGGGATTTACATATTTGCCAACCGCAGTTGCAATGTAAGCATGTTTTATCCCCATCTTCTTACGCCTTGAGTGATCAGTTCCCACTATCAACTCAATTAAGTTAACCAATTTAAGAAACAACAAACTTACATAATGACACCACACCAGTTGATCTGCTAGTGATGAAATCATGTAATTTGCCCCTCCATTGTAATCTAGTCAGGTTACGCCCTGGCGTAGATCCAATTTCAGGTGTTTCCGTTTCATTGGATGGCATATAACTTAAATTTAAGGGTAGTATTTTTGATGTGTGTAATCAAAATATATATGTACAAAGATGTCATGCATTCATCTTGTAGCATATGTTTCATGTAAAAAAACTTTTACTCATTAGTTTCTTTACGAGCTTAAATCTCCAAACTTTTGATAGAGGCGTTGAGAAACTTACAACTTTGCCTTAAGTGCTTCGTAGTTATCATGGATGTTAGGTAAAGACTAAAATATGACTCACAGGCGAGCGGTAAGCCAGAATGGAGGCACACTAAGGCCGCAATTTAATGCGTAGCCATCCTTATACCCACTTTAATAGTTTGTCATAATTAGTTCCACCTTTCAACCACTTAATACAGTCGCGATCAATCAACCAAAAGTCCAAGATTTATTAAGTAAGCTCAAAACAAGATTTCACCATTATTAAGTCCGTTTAATATTTTATTTATTGAAATTACCCTTTGTTACTATCATGTTAAAAACATATAAAACAAAAGTAATAAAATAAAATAAACAAACAACAACAATAATGGTCATGCAAATTAAAATCAATATTAAAACACACTATTGATTTAAAACACGATTAATAGGGTCTCCCCTAATATTATAATTAATCAAATTTTAGTAATCTTTATACATAATATTTACTAAACAATTTATCAATTATAATAAAATCGCATAAATAAGCATGAAATCAAAACAAATCTTAATCCATAACAACACATGCATAGTTTGTCATGAATGCCCATATTGCACATATTATACAAATAATCATGTCAATCAAGGAACGCAACCAAACGGCATATAACAATATCCATACACATAAATTACATGCAACCTATGGTTTCTACAAGTTTTTATTACATAATTCATCAAACCCTAATTTTTTTTTAAAAAAAAAACTTTCGACATATATATATAAATAATTAAATAAATTCGAAATAAAAAAAAAATAAAACTAGGGTTTATGAAAAAAAATAAAAACATAAGAACACCAAGCATGTTATAATCAAACGATTCAATTTTTATGTGTTTCGGTAATTCATTATAATGTATTAACGGCTCTTGATGCCACTGTTGGAATATATGAATAATACAAAACTATAAACATATAAACATCAAAGAGTACGCAGCGGAATAGATCAAATACAAATAATAAATTAACCGAAATATAAATGGATACATACCTCTTGATTGCTAGCAAGAACAAGAACTTATAAACCCTAGGAGAGGGCTTATATGGATCGACTAGGGCTAGTCACAAGGCAAGATCACCGTTAGCAAAAGTATGCTAACACTTCGTTCTCACACACACGTACTATAAGCGTTTCAATGGAAATGCTAGATTCGTAGTACACGAAAAGATTAAACTATTGGTCCTATCAATCAAAGATCGATTAGACACAAAGAAAGAGATTAGAGAAGATTAGGTTGCAATGGAACCAAGGGATGATTAGAATGAATGAGAGGGGTCTCATTATATACTAATCAAGAGGCTTGGAGCAAAAGCTATCCCAAACCCTATGGGGTTATGGGTGTGGCCGGCCATGGGTTACAAAAGCCCAACCCGAACCGAACTTTCACTCTTTTCCAACTCTAGTCCTTCATGTCTCGTCTAACGGTTGTTAGTTACCGTTAAGTTTATATTTCGTGTATTTAATAATTATTTGTCACTAAAACAATAATTATTAATTCATTGAAACTCATACGTAAAGTGTGCAATCCCGAAGTCTCGAGTTCGAATCCGGTCATGATATATTAATTTATTATCCGTCAAACTAACAAGGATTGACTAGCGTTGATCAGTCACCGATCCTTGGTTAGTTGTCTCATGAAACTTTGGGGCCTCGGCTGGTACAGGGTTAGAGACTGAATCAGAAAGCATCACTAGTGCTTGACTTTGACCACCACCATTCTCATTTTGGTGTGCAGGCTCATCCTCAGGGACCGCTTCTGGTAAAGCCACGTACGATAAGCCATACATTTGCTCATGTGTTAGTCCTGGACAGAACCCCTATCACACATAATACACAAGTGTTAATTTCAACCCATTTAATACTGTTGAGCTCAACGGAACCCACTCCAGACCAATTTTGACTCATTTTATGACTTTGCCTATTTTAAAACAGCCCGTCTTACAAGCTCTACTGCCACTTGTACATTTAAAAAGACTTCCATTTTTCTTACTTTAGAAATTTAAACTTCTACAGAGTTCCAAAATTTCATAATTTGTGTTATCGTTGGAGTATCTTTTTTGTAGTCTAATCCAATGATCAATTTCTTTTTATCCACATACAAGATAATTCTCGTCATTTTAGTTAATAAGTAGCCTATCTGACATTCAAAGTCAAAGGTGACAAGGAGTATGAAATTTGTATACTGACCTTGACAATTTCAGATACAGAAGCGGACTTGTGGAAGCCATACTTGGTAACATAGCTGGTGGAACCCAAACCTCTCTGAAATCGACTGCTGCTATTACTAGCAGTTTGGTGACCATCCTTTGAAACATAAGAGGAACTAGGGTAGCCTTGTGTGCTTTTACAATATGCTCCGAAATATAAGCAATGTTCATTGACTAGAGATATTTTAGGAGTCATCAGCAATAGGTGGCCTTCCGTGCTGAAAATATACCTACACCACGGAATCTGTTCTCAGAAATATACAAAAACTGACAATACCAGTAATTTAAAAAAGAATGTACATTCAGTAAAAAAAAAATCTACAAAATACTTACTTGTATGGCCCATTTTCGACTATATTATCAGGGCCAGCAGCCAAATCAAAAAGAAGCCACAAATATTTGACCTAAACGATATCAAACAAGTTCCATAATCAAAAAAAATTAAGAAATAAACCCTCATAAGTACACTAAAGAGAATTCAAGGTGTTTGGATTTCCATACTAAAACTGTTAAGCTTTTATTATGTTTGAATGTTTGGTC
Organism: Artemisia argyi; assembly: GCA_030686995.1. NCBI lineage: Eukaryota > Viridiplantae > Streptophyta > Magnoliopsida > Asterales > Asteraceae > Artemisia > Artemisia argyi. The sequence goes on along the minus strand of CM060697.1, from coordinate 13,820,976 downwards.
ACACAGAGATGTTATCTCCTTTATTCAGAACAATGTCCTTTTCAGATAAACAGAATATTTCAAACACTAACAACTTCAAACAGCAAAGGCTTCGATTAATATCTTTTACAACCCATTGTATCATAAAAAATGATCAAATTCTGGTTATTCAGAGTAAGAAAATCACTTTCAAACACACATCCAAACATCCGCTTTCAACAACAACAGCCCCAAAGATATGTGCATCGCTATTGTATTCAGAACAAAAATTAGACAGAATTTAATTCATACCGTCTCAGCTAAAAAGAAGCTCTCCATATGATCTTCCTGCTTGTGAAACTCAACATCTGAAATGTGGCAATATCCACAAGTGCAACGGGCTCCATACTGCAAGCTGCTAACAATGTCTCGTCCTACATCAAGATACCTGCGCATAAATCAGTCACAGCATATATTAAACAACAATGTGCTACCATCATGTCTTTAGTAGATTATCCTGAAAAAAGAAACAAGGAGAAAGAAACTGAATGTGTGTGATGAAATGAAATCATATGAAATAGGAAACCTAGGATCACGGGTAGCTTTGTAGAGCCAGTAGGTGCTCTCTATCAGTTCCGGGCGCAGTGGGTAGCTCTTCTGACCATGCTGCACATTAGTTTAAAACAAGAAAATGTTGCCCTGTTAATAATCTTAACAGTATAACTGAAGTCAACCACACCATTTTTTTGACTAATGTCAACAACATAAAATGGCACTTATAAGTTACCTGAACTGAAAAGGAGGCTAGATTGAAGCCTTCAGGGGTGAAGCCATATCTTTTCCAGACACTAAAGAAAGCAGTATGTGTTCGAATAGCAGGATCAATATCTCCAGCTAGAACCTTCCCTTCCCATGAGTTAGATTAGTCAGTTTAAAGTATGCAGAAATTATTATATTACCTTTTCTTCAAAATAAAAAATAATAATAATAATAAGGATGAATAAATATTATTACCTGAAGACCTGGCCAGAATGCCTGCAGACTATTAAATAATGGCCAAACCAGCACAGCAGAATTCATGTTTACTTCTACATACCTACACACCTTCTAAAATGTTGTCATTCTGTATAACTAAAAAGATTAATAAACTGGAAGATAAGAAAAAACTGAACAAATGAAGTATGAATCTAATCGAGACGAATAATTTACCAAGGATCATGAAAAAGATATTGCATAGCTGCCCCGTAAGCTTCTTGGAAGATATACAGATACTCTTCATCTCCAAATAATATATATGCCTGTCGATGGAAAAAACAAACAGAATGAAAAGAGATGAAGGTAAATCGTGGAATGATGGATACACCTTTGTTTCTATGAAAGCGATTTTTTCTCATGATTTTGCATTTTATAATTAACAAACCTTCAGAAGATATTCATAGAAAGAATCAATACTTGTTCCTATGCCTGCATCCTGTAAGAAACAGAAGCAAGTTTCTACTGCATATGATAGACAATAAGAGTAGAGAGTCTACAATAATCGAGCAAGTGAATCAATTGCTTATTGTAAGAATAATAAAACAATAGAAGAATGTGAAACTTATTATTATATATGAACAAGTTTGTGTATTATTAACATGTTCAGTTATAAGTTTGCCTTTTTTTGGGAAAATTTTGACATGAAAAACACATTATATTGACCACTATAAACACCTCTACACGCATCGCAAGTATGATATTCTAAAAATGATATATCTCCTAATAACATGCCTAAATTTTTTGCAAATGACACTTTTCAGGAGTTCATTAGAATGTGAGCAAGTAGGCTATCTTTTTACTCCTATGAATTAATGTTGGGGCATTAGGAGGATTTGTAGGCATGTTATTAGGAGAATATATAATAACTCTTTTCATAACAATCAGCTTTGGGGAAATGGGGGGAGGTGCGTAACCTTTTGTGTCCATTCACCCGTAAAAACATGAATATGAGCACCAACTAAATTTATCCTGGAACGTCGAGCCCATATTCCACGAACTGCATTCTTAGTAACCTGCTCAAAAACTACGCAAATATATTAGAGAATTGAGCTTTATTTTATAACCCTCATCCTCCTCCATGTGATCAGAATTGAGCGGAAATTTGTAATATATCTTGAAATAGGCACATTTATGTAAATTTAATTTTATGATTAACTAAACAAACTGCTTTCAACTTGAAATTTGGAGAGATCAGTGGACATAAGACACTTGGACAGAATAAACTTACTAGGATCATTCGTTAAGCGGCTAAGCACCCCGAATTCCAATGTCAAAGTACCGCCACCAGCAGTGGATGTTATCCAAATGAACCAAAGTTGTAAGGTCAGTATCTACTATAGAGCTTCCAAAGATAAGAAAACTTAAAAAGAGAATAACCATAAAAGAGTTGTAATTTTTAATCTTCTAATAAGAACTAGTCCTTAGGAAGGCATTTCATGCTTTTTCAAAAGATAAAATTATGTTACACGCGGTATTAATGTGGGCCTTACCTTACTTTCAAGTTCGTCAACTCCATGCAACAAATTAACAGATCCAAATGGAATTCCTGCAGAAGATAGCTTATAAGGATCATAAAAGTATAATCATTTTATGTGTAAATGTTTAAACCACGGTGCACTTAATACACCAGAAATATCAAATTTCAATATTTGTTCCCTACAAGAAAATCTAATCTAACACATCATTATCTCTGCCCAAAATGGAAGAGCTTTCAACCAATAAAGTTATGAAAACATATTTTTAGGTATTGCGTGTTAGCTTCTACGGTTTCATCAAACTTGTCACTGTAGATGCAAACGCAGTCATAGTAAATATCGTTGACTTGCATTGAGGAACTCGATTATGAATTCAAGGTCTTATTCATCAAAAATACCATCAATATCGCTTCAAAAAGGTAATCGTTCATCATATCAACTCAAATTTAAGATTATAGTGATGTAATGGATATTACAAACTGATGAATATAATAACAGAGACAAAAAGTTTTTCTAAAGATGCTCAACTGTTTAGCAGAATCTGGAAATTATGAGTACATATATTCTGAAGAGGGAACATACCTGTTGGGGTGTCAAATGCAGGTAATAATCTATGGGCTAAGTCCTCAGAAAGGTGAAGAAGTTCGTCATCATATGAAGGAATACGCATACCCTGTGATCGTTTGATTCATAAGCAATCTGGTGTAGTTAAGCTAAGACATGCTACACTAATAACACAAAGGGACATCTAGCAAGTACAGTAATAAAGATATACGCACACACGTGCATATGTGTGTGTGAGGGTGCGGCGTGTATTGTATAGTACTAAATTAATGATGATAAATAGTGCATTAATGTAAAACAAGGAGTTAAGAAAAGGTAGTGAGAAACAAATACTGTAGAATAATCGCTTGCAATGAGATGAGCCGAAAGCAAACCACCAAGGATCCGGATTGTAGTTTCAAACAAGGATACTGTTTTGTTCTGAAAAAATAATTACAAAAAGCTTCAACTTTAATTCAACACAAATTCAAAATCCCAAATATAATATATTCACGTCACGTCGAATGTTAGCAAATCTGCATGACTAATAAAGACTTGATTCCATTCTAATTCTAAACATATCTATGCTTTATTGTATGGACGAAAATGCCAATAAAAGAGAGTAAGCATACTTACAATATCAAATCTGACATTTTTACTAATCCATTCTACAGAAGAAGTGAAGCGCCCCTTGTCGCCAAGCAAAGCCAAGGTGTCTAAGGAGTCGATCTGCTCTGGTGGAAACATCATGAGCATATTTTTTATTGAAAAAAGATTGTGAATACAAAAAAGGGGAGATGAGACGTTACCAATGTTAGGGCATAGCCACCAAGCGTGTCTTCTCCTTGACAGGATAGAGGTTTTAGCTCATCGCGTGGAAAAGCATGATCCATATATCCGTCAAATGCATGATAGAACATTCCACTAACCTACATCACAAGACGGCATTCGATATGTTTTAAAAGTTATTTTCTGAAGTCGCAATAATAATAAGTTTCTAGAGTTTGGATGGCGAGATTAAATTTATGATTATGTTACTATAATCTATCTTTGGTTCATTTACTTCCTTAAATAACAAGAAGATGTCAAAAACTGAACACCATCAAAAGTGATTATTACAATTTCGAACAGCATTAGCGCATACCAACACTATCTTGTACAAACTACTACTATTGCAGCAAGTTTCCACACACCCAGCGACATTGATACCATTTGAAACACCATTTCCTCCATTATTAGGTGCTGGGGATTGCTTACTTTTTTAGCAGATAAGCAGTTTAGCGCGTATGGATATTCCAAAATGCTTCTGCTTATCGACTTATTTAAATAAGCAGTCTTAAAAAAAAAAAAAAAAAAAAAAAACGACTTTCTCCCATCATATCTAACCTAAAATATTATTTTCTTATTAGGTAACATTTTATATTTATCCATAACACAATTAGAAGATAAATATAAAAAATATAGATAAGATGCAATTAATAATAGGATTAAAAATTTTAAATAATTATCTTTAATAATAAAAAGCTATAATTAAACATTATAAATAAGACAAAACAAAAATTAAATTATTTGTTTTTTAATAAATAAAAATATATGATTCAAAAAATTTTAAAAAACCCGCGCTGCGCGGGCATTATAACTAGTTTTGATTAATGATGATCAACACGTGATGGAATTGTGAAAAACTTTTGTAGTTTTCTATCATTTGGTTTCTAGGAGAATATACCATGACGATTCTAACGTACATATCAAACATGTACTACACAGTATAATTTAGAGAAAATAAATAAATAGACAAACGAACAAGAACTTATCCGGCATAAGTATATTACATAAGGCCGGCTAATTTGTACCATTACCAAATCACCATGTAGGACACATGTATATGAACGAATTAGTTTAAATCAAATGTATAAAAAATGAATATAAGTTATTAGAGATTTGTTCGGTAAATGAATCTTTCGATGCATGTATGAATTACAAAATAAGGATTACAAGTGAATAACACTGTATTAGGCTAGTATGGTAAAATCACATGATAGACTTGTTCCATGAAATGTTACATTTTTACAGGAACTGTGAGGAGTGAGCACAAAGAAGAGTTGACTAGTCCACAACAATTGTTTGATTAAGTTATGTCATAATGATGATGGGTATGTTTGGCGCAGAACCTTTTAGGATCTCAAGCAAAATAAATAAGCTTCTTCAAAATATTATTTTCTTTTGGCAGACAATGCTTAAAAAACGGGTTGAAGCTTATTTTTAGTCACTATAAAACGTGAGATCGTCTAAATCACATATGGTTTTAAGTTTTGTGATATTTCATTAATATGTGATTTCATAGAATTTTCAAATCAGTAGAATCAATCTAAATGGCCAAGTTTCCAAATAGGTTATCAGGTCAAACAAAGAAAATTGTGATCTCAAAGGAACTCTACTCAAATGATAAGAAAAGCTTCTATATATATGTAGCTTTTGAGGCCATTTTACCTACTAGTGGCCCACATTAGACTAGCTTTAACAGACCAGTATAAATAGAACACATGATATCTGAACTGAAAGAAAAAAAAAAAAAAAATAGTAGAGTGGAAAGTAAGATCATGGAACCAAAGGATACAAGCTTTGGAGTTTCACTTGTGGTTCCAAGTGTGCAAGAGCTAGTTAAGGAACCCTTAACTAGAGTTCCACCCAGATATATCCGCCTTGATCAAGACCCTCCAGTCATATCATCCTCATTGTCTTCGAATCCTGAAATACCTATCATTGATATGAAACGATTATTGTCTCTGGATTCAGTTGATTCTGAATTGGAAAAGCTACACCTTGCTTGTAGAGACTGGGGCTTTTTTCAGGTACTTGTATATATAGTTCCAGATATACTGTGGTATTTTTAGATAAATGGATGTTATGAGGAAGTTTATAATTTAGGATTTAATTATTGTAGCTGATAAATCACGAGGTGAGTAGTTCATTAATAGAGAAAGTAAAGGAAGAAACACAAGAATTCTTCAAGCTGCCATTAGACGAGAAAAAAAAGTTCTCGCAGAAGCCAGGAGATTTTCAAGGATTTGGACAATTATTCGTGGTGTCTGAAGAACAAAAGCTTGATTGGGCTGATGTCTTTTCCATGATCACCCTCCCTTCCCATCTTCGAAAGCCACACTTGCTACCTAAACTGCCTCAACCGTTCAGGTCATCTTTCTCTGTGTGTTTAATTAAGTATTTAATTTGACATATATATTGTGTATCTGTAAATTAAACTGAATCAGGTAGTTTCAACTTGCGGTTCAACCGCTTTGAGCTCAAATTCAATTACCATTCTTAGTTTCTAATCTCGACTACTTTATAAAAAAGATCATTGTAAATGAACTCAAATCCTTTAGCTCACTTAAGCTTGTAGAAAACTGTGACCTATTTAATTTAGTAGAAGAAAGATATATATAAACGTTGTGTGAATCTGATGAACTGTTTTTAGAAAGTGCATATTAATGCTCTTACTCTTATGAAACACCCAGAGATACCATAGAAGAATACTCAAAAGAAGTTGAGAAGGTTGCATTAAGAACTCTAATGTTCATTTCTAAAGCTTTGAAGATGGAGGTTGAAGAGATGAAATCATTGTTCAACGATGGACTGCAAATAATAAGGATAAATTACTATCCACCATGTCCACAACCCGAACAAGTCATTGGTCTTACCCCTCACTCTGATGGTGGTGGGATCACATTACTTCTCCAAGTGAACCAAGTAGAAGGTCTCGAAATAAAAAAGGATGGCAATTGGCTTCCGGTTACGCCACACCCAAATGCTTTCATTGTTAATATTGGAGACATCATGGAGGTCAGTTTTTTCATAATCATCATATGCATGATAGTCTTAACAATTCCTTAATATCAAGTGTGATAATAGCTAGGTTTGCTTGAGTTGACTATATTTAAAAAGATTTTATAAAGGGACTAATGGATCACAGAGTTAAAGGGTACAAACTAAAAGTAATAAAGTTTTGTTAACTTTCAGATGGTTACAAATGGAGAATATAGAAGCATTGAGCATAGAGCAATCGTGAATGCTAATAAAGAGAGGCTATCCATCGCCGCATTCGTAAGCCCAAATGTGGATGGGGATATAGGACCCGCAACAAGCCTCATCACTCCCGAGAAACCGCCAAGATTTAGAAGTGTGCCTCTTTCTGATTACTTGAAGAATAGGCTCTCAAAGAAACTTGACGTCAAAAGCAACATTGAGCAGTACTATATATGATGCTTATGTACTCGTCATAAGTTTCTGCATTATGTTTTTAGCTGCTTATTGTATTAAAGACAATGTATGGTGTACTAGTTTGGGTAATCTTTAGGTTTGGTGAATCACTTATCATATATGTAACTATGTAAGTGGTACCTCAACTTATGTAGTTACTTTGGGTGTAAGTGTATCATGTCAATTTATTCACATTGCAAAAAACAGTTTTTTATGATTTTTTGTTCTGGATTTTTTGTCTTCTACTAATTTTGACTTGTCAAACTTTATGTTTTATGTTTCGTATTTTTTTCCGACAATTTTACACACTTTTATTAGTAGGATAAGATAGTTTTATTATTATTATTATTATTATTATTATTATTATTATTATTATTATTATTATTATTATTATTATTATTATTATTATTATTACCAGTTTTGACTTTTCAAACTTTGTATTTTCAATACCGTATTTTCTGTTTCGCAGTTTTATAATAAAAAAATTTACTATAAAAATAAAAGAAAATTTAAAAAAAATGAGGGGTACTACTTGTATTTTAGGGGGTATGAATATCTAATCCCACGTAACTATGTAAGTGATACCTCAACTTATGTAGTTACTTTGGGTGTAACTGTATCATGCCAGTTTATGTGGCATGACAATTGAGAATTACATGAAAAATATTGTGGTGTAATTTGAATTATTAGATATGTTTGACGCGAATTTAATCCTATGTGTGATGTGTAAGGATCGGGACACTTTACAAACTGATGTGCAAATCAGAATGCTAAAGGAACAACATGTACGAGTTGGATAAAGTTTCAAACCACACGGCCCCAACAATCCAAATAATTCAAAGATGGTGTGCCGATCAAAAAAATAAAAAATTCAAGGATAATAAAGTAAACAAATACCAGCAAGAATATGTATGAAGAAAAGAACCTGACCAAATAAGCTGAGCGCGTATGAATCAAAATCAAACCAATTTTTGGAAAAGAAACACAACCATTGTTCAGCCCAACACCAAGGGGGTGTTTGTTTAAGCTTATATGTCGGCTTACAAGCTTATAGGACCTCAAGCAAAATTAATAAGCTTCTTCAAAATATTATTTTCTTTTGGTAGACAAGGCTTAAAAAGTGGGTGGGAACTCATTTTTATAAAACGTGAGATCGTCTAAATCACAGTTTTAAGATTCGTGAGATTTCATAGAATTTATAAATCAATAGAATCAATCTAACTGGCCAAATTACCAAATAGGTTATCAGGGTCAAAAGAAGAAAATTGTAATCTCATAGTAACTCCACGCAAGAAATACGAAAAGCTTCTATATGTAGCTTTTGAGGCCATTTTACCAACTTGAAATTGTTGTTTGGTATGCATGCATGTGTGAGCCTTAAAAATGGGGATGAGTGCAAAATATTGGGGATGAGTGCATAATATTGGCTATCTACAAAACATGGGCAAACTATCGCTATTTCATGTCTTTTTTCAAATTATGTGAGACCTTTTTTAAAGCTAATTACGAGAATGAACCTTATAGTGAGTGGTTTTACAGGAATGAACCTTTTTCAGATGGTTTACTAAAGTGACCAAAATACGTCACAATCAATCTTTTTACTTTCCATTCGCCCATATGAATGGCCCAAATCAATAAGATTCGCCCCCAAAATAAAGTTGTATATTTGCAGGTGAGTGAATATATTTGCAGGTCAAAGAATGGTAATGAGAAAAATAATAAGAAAAGTATGGTGTTGAGCGTTCTTGACGCACCACTTTCAATTAGTAAAGAGAAAATTACAATATAAATAAGATAGAGTACAACTCAGTAACAACACAAAGAACCATCATTTTCATCTCTCTAAAAACACATACGAGTAACACCGCTCTCTTTCTTTAAACCACCTAGTATGGATCTAAAAACACTAACAACACAAAGAAAAGTATGGATCTAAAGATGAAGGTTGTCACCACTCACCACCACTTAATTAAAGCCATCAAATAAAACCTAAAAAATAAAAATAAAAAACAAAACCACACAAAGCACAATCATCTTCACACATGTACAAACACACAGACCTAGAAGATGAAGGCTGGTGGTGGTGAACGGACGACGACAGCTGGTTTCGGTGGTCGTCCGGCGGTCGGTTGCCTCCCACCATCTTAAAACCATTAAACCCATTTTAATCATAAAACCTACTCCATTCCCTTTTCTTTGTATAAGTGACACTTTGTACTCGCCCTTGTACTCGCCTAGCTAGCCTAGGCCTCGCCCTTGTACTCGCCCTTGTCCTCGCCTCGCTTGGACCTCGCCCAATCTAACTACTCAAATTAACCCCCTCTCGCCCATATACTCGCCCAGATCCTCGCCAAATCTAACTACTCGAATTTTGACTCGCCCCTCACCTCGCCTAGGCCTCGCCCAGCACTCGCCTAAGCCTCGCCCTAAACCCTCACCTCACCCAGCACTCGCCTAAGCCTCACCCATCGTTCGCTGAATCGCAGGTCCTCGCCCATCACTCGCGTATCACTCCTTATATACAGGTGTATGGTCCTAAACTAATCTACTAATAGATCTAACGGATAATATTTAAGGGTTCATTTTGGATAATTTTATGTGCGAGATTTATATCCGTAAACTAGTTGTATAAACGGTTCATTTAAGTGATTTTCTCCCCTTTTTAACTTCTACCACTAACTAGGAATGACAATCGCACCCGAATCGACACGGAAAACCAAAACGTGAATCAGTTAGGTCGAGTGTGGGTTGGCAGGTTTGGATGCGGGTTTTGATATTAATAATTTTTTTAATCGGGTGTAGTTCCCTAACGGTTTTTGATAATACACGCCTGATTACCAGTACCCATACTATATTCGTACCCGTTTTATTGCTATTATAATTAATTAGTTTATATATATAACAACAGACATAAAGGTTGTGGTTAAACAAATAATTTTCATTATAATAACATGTATGAATGCTTCTAATTGGATGATAATCAAGGAACAAATGAAGACAACTCAGAAAATAGTGAATACACAATCGACACTTGATTATTTGGTTCAATTGTATTATTACAAACAATTGTAATAAAATAATGTCTTTTTAAACCACAACTCTTAGGGTTGTCGTTAGCAAAACTCATATATATGATATCTTCCATTAAATTTTTATATAAGTATCTCTATTATCTATCACATTTAGATTTTATACATAAATTATTCAAAAACGTTAAGTGTGATATGATATTTATTTTCTTTAACTTATATATATATATATATATATATATATATATATATATATATATATATATATATATATATATATATATATACTAGTGAGGCTTTTAGGCCGTGCTAAGCACAGCCCATAATTACTAACGATCAAGTTGTTATATATAGCTAATTTTAACCGACTTTTTAAAGCTTCAGTGCATGTTCGTGTGTTTTTGAAAACATGTTATGGCAAATTAAGCTACTTTTTTAACCTAACGTTTTAAAGAAAATAATAACATAATTGCAATCGTAACTTCTTTTATAAACATTCCCAAAATATATGGTTGGTGGATGGTTATCATATTTGTAACTTCTCCGTATGTATAATATAAAATTATGTTATCCTATGAAATCTGTGAAAAGGTAGAAGCAATCGACCAAATCTGTTTTGTTGAACCAAAGTATTACAAAAAATAGCGTGATATATAAAGCCCCCCCCCCCCCCCCCCCCCCCCCGATCTCTTTTATTGCAAAAAAGTGTTCCAATATTTATGTATATCACTTATGACAAAGTTTTATCCGGCCTTCTCCATCACTTCTTTGACAATACCATATTCTCTGTTTTCATAGGCACCCCCATACCTCAGGCTTTCATCTTTAAGCTTTCATTTAATTTATTTAATAAACTAATTTATAAAAAATAAGTTTGGAGTTGTTTATAAGTTAATAATCTATTAAATTGCTCTATTTTAATTTACTTAATCTATTTTTAGGCTTCCATTTTTTCTTACTCAAACATAAACATTTAAAATTGTCTTGCAAAATAAACATTTAAAATCATCTAAAACTTGTGTGAACTAAGAATATATATCAGTTTTATACGTAACATTTTTTCTTAAAGCTTCTGTTTTTCTAATTACTGAGTATATATTTAACTTGTACACATTAATTATTGTAACTTATATCAATATTTTAAGTAATATATTTTTTCACAAGTAAATTTATACCATCAATTAACAGTTCTCATAATAATTATCGAAGATGGTAATTGATGTCAACCAAATAAATATAGAAGACAACAAAGAAAAGAGTGGATGAATCAAATGTCAAAGAGTTGGTGAAAGGTAGAGTCAAATTTCTATGCTTGTTCAGAGAGTTGGTGCAAGAGGTCTTATCAAAAACTTGTACTTGTCCAATATAATATGGAGTAAAATAAATTTTAAAAAGTAAGACTATACATAACATTTTTCTCATTAATCTAAAATAGTGAAGAAACATTGATAATTTTTAACAAAACATTAGATTTAATATGACTTATTAATGTGAGTTGCCATTTGGCTTACTGCAACTACAATTGTCATTACTAACATTACCCAATCTAGGTTTATTTCATTCCTTTAGACAACATGAGAGGTTACACAAAAATATCTACTTTATTTACTTCATAAACAAAATAAAGCCTAAATAAAAAGTATTTTGTTTACTCTATAATCAACGCTTGTTCATTCATCATTATCCTCAAAAATGCTAGTAAATGAAAAAACAACAAAGAAACAAACATAACAAAAAAGTGAAGAAAAAAAAAACTACGGAGTATAACAATCGGCAGAGAATAGCTAATAAGCCGAGTTATATATTTTTTCACTGTATCTTTTAGTTTGAAACAAGTATCATTCATCACCATCACCTTCAAAATTAAAACCAAGATACAAAATAGGCTTCAAACAATAAGTCAATACCAACACATGTTTTATGTTTTAAGAGGAATCAGCTGAAAACTTTATGATCTCAATAATTCTTACCATATCTGTAAATGAAATATACAAAGTTCACCTGGGATAAGATGCTTGTCGGCAATGATGGCGATAATAGTCGTTATTTGATAACTTTATATGGAACATATATACAAAAAGAATATCTTAAGAAGTAAAAATAAAAGAAGAAAGAACATGTTGGGTGCATCATGGCCAGTTTCATGGTTGTGGCGTGGTGATCGGAGCACTTTTCCAACGCTGGCCAGAGCACAAGCTGGGAAAAGAGAAAAGATGAAAGGCATGGGTAATAGTGAGAAAGACACTTGAAAAAAAGTTCAAAAGCAAGATACAAATATTTACAAAATTTTCTAAACCCACATATACCACACATAAAAATGAAACTTAAAAAGTAGAGAAATATATACCTGGACTCTAACCTTTTGTTGTTGGATGAGCCGTCGTGCAAATCTAGACAAACAACAACATCCAAAATATAATGAAAACATAGATCCATAAAATGTTACTGTATTTTAAAAAGGTTGTATGAGAACATTTTTACCTTCACTTTATCAACTTGTTTCTCTAAATGCAACCAAAAATATCTCATCATGATCTGTTGGGAATTCTGTGTAGAAAGAATTCTGCTGCTGTTTCTGCCGAAAGGATCCTGCTGAAGAGTTGGTTTCTGCTGAAGCAGTGTATCTGCTGAAGACATAGTTCAGCTTTATTAGTTTCTGCGGATGTAGTATTTCCGTGATTTATGTAATGTAGTTTGGATATGCATGAGTTTATTTAGGAAGTGATAATGCATATCTTTTAGAACTTTTAGAAGATACGTTTCTTGAGAAACGGTTTAGGGTTCCTTGAGTATAAAAGGAACACACGGTTTATGTATTGAATAACTTTTAGAAAAACTCTTATTATAATTAAAAGATCCATAGAGGATCAAGAATTCTTAGTATCAAACTTGTGTTTTGTTTCCGCTTTATAAATACAAGTTGCAGGGATTGTCTATTAGTGTGTTATTGATTACAGTGACATTACTAACGATTCTAGAGTGCTCAAGTAGATCTATCAAGGTCTATAGTTCAACAAGTGGTATCAGAGCCTCGAGAGAGTCTCTGCCATACTAAGAAAAACAAATCTTACACCTTTTCAAACAAATCAACAACCATGCCTGGATCTGATGATGATACTGATACAAATCAAAACATTAACACCACTTCTCTTCAACAACTCAGCCTCTCTAACAGTAATGCTAAGTTTCCATACTTGAAGAATGCTGAAGAATATCACTTGTGGTCCATGAAAATGCAGAACTGGATCACAAATGTAGATTGGAATCTATGGGAGATTGTTAAGAAGGGAAATAGCTTAAAGAAGCATGTTACTGATGCTGATGGAGTTGTGACAATTGTAGCTCCCAAAACTGCTGAAGAGATTCTGGCTGTGCAGAGGGAAAGTAAAGTCAGAACTATTTTGCTCCAAGCAATACCAGATGATCATATGGGTGACTTCCATTTTATGGAGGATGCCAAGGATATTTGGATGGCTATAAAAGCAAGATTTGGTGGGAATGAGGAATCAAGAAGGTTGCAGAAGTCTTTGCTGAAGCAGAAATTCCAAGAATTTCAGATATCTGAAGAAGAGGGAATTCATAAAGGTTATGACAGGTTTCATCGGATCTTGAGTCAACTTAATCAGTGAAGGCTAGACCTGACAATGAGGACTGCAATGCTAAGTTTCTGAGATCTTTGCCACCATCTTGGTTGCAAGTCAGTATTGCTATCAAAACAAAGGGTGGCTTGGACTTAATCTCCTTTGATGATCTCTACAACAAGCTCAAATCACTTGAGCCTGATGTTAGAAGTCCTATTCGTCCATCTACTCATTCTGCATTTGTTGGTGCTTCTACAAAACCTGTGCATCAAGCTTCAAGTTCATATACATCTGGAGCATCTTCTCAAACTCATAATCAATCTACTCCTAAATCAAGATCTAGTAATGTGTTGGAGGATCTTATTCATTCATTTGTGGCTGAATATGAACCTCAGCAGTTTATTGCTTATGAGGACTTTGAACAGGTAGATCCATTGGAAATGGAGGAGATGCACTTGAAATGGAAGCTTGCAATGATCTCAATGAACATCAGAAGGTTTGAAGCCAAGTCTGGAAGAAAGTTTGGTTTTAATGGCAAAGAAGCTGCAAGGTTTGATAGAAGGAAGGTTAAATGCTATACTTGTGGTCAAGTGGGACATTTTTCAAGGGAATGCAAAGATAGAAAGGCTGGAGATGAAGTTAGATATGGTTCTTATCCACTGGAAGCAAGGAATACCAAGACTGTACCTTCAAAGGCCATGGTGACTCTGGATCACCAAATTGATTGGGGTGATCATGAACCTGCTGAAGAGGAAGCTGCTACTTCTTCACAAGTGAATCTACTGGCATTTACACCTTCAGAAGACAAGAAGGAGCAAGTCTCCTTGATGGGAATCTCTCAGGTACACAATTGTGTGTTTGGATGTAGTGTAAGATACAATGAACTTAAAAAGGAATTTGATGAATTGAAACCTAAGTACAATGAATGTTATATAGAGGTAGAGTCTTATAAATTGGCTTTAAAAACTCTAGAGAAACAAAAAGTATGGTTTCAAAAGAATCAAGTTAAATATGATGAAAAAATAAGAGTTCTAGAAAGTGATTTAGAAATTGCTAAGATAGAATTAAAACGTACTGAAAAAGAGAAGTCTAATTTGGAAAATGAAAACCAAAATTTACAAGTTAAATTAGACAAAGAGATAGCTAGAGGTAAACAATGGCAAATGTCAGGTGATAATCTTGCGAGGGAACTTTATGGTAGTCAAGCTGTGAACTCTAAAATAGGTTTGGGATTTCAAAAATATGTTGGTTTAGAGGCTAAGAATGACCTAGGTAAATCCACACCTGCAGGTTTAGCTAACTTTGTCAAAGAAGGTCACTTACATGCTGTCCCTGGACCTATAAGAGGGGAACATATGCCTATTGACCTATCCAAACCTAGTGACTTTGATGGATCACACCATCTCTATGGCAAAAAGTCAACTGACTTGCCAGACCCTAGTGTTAAATCTACTGACTTTGTCTCTTGTTGTGACAGTGACAAGTCTTCTGATGAAGGGTCTACCTCATTTGCCAGCTGTGATTCAAGTGAGAAGTCTGACCTGCCCAAGACCATGCCCAAGACCACACCAAAGATATCACCCAAGACTCCCCACAAGCCTTCTAGAGTTGCTGCTGATCACAAGACAGTTTCTACTGAAGACTTGTTTTTCAATTCTTTGCATAATAATACTTTTGGCTTTGTTAAAAACAATTCTGTTTGTCATGATGATTTGAATACTTTTTCATGTTATGGAAATTCTTTTGGTTTGAATAAATCTTCTAAACAGAAGAAGTGTTTTGTGTGTGGAAGTAAATATCACTTGATTAAGGATTGTACATATCATGAGCAAAGAATGGGTGCAGGTGTTAGTCAAAGAAAATCTAGGCAATTGTGGAAAAATGTTCACGACGTACCATCTTTTGTTCCACATCAGCAGAAACCTAATTCTGCTGAAACTCATTTTTCCTGGAGAAAAACCAGTACTAGACCATATGTCAGACCTACTAGTTCTTTCTTTTATAATGATTATTGGCCTAATCACTTTGACTCATTGAATAATGGTGGTGGGAAATGGAATACTGCTGTGAAGCCCTCAGCAGGTTGTTCTTGGACTAAGAAGGGACCTAATATGTATTACAGGCCCAAGAACAATGGTGGATCTAAAACATCTACATGGCCTGTTACTAATGATCCACAAGGCAGACTCAAGTCAGCAATGACTTGAGTCTCCAATGTGTACTAATATTGTAAATGTTGTTGTTGTTGTAGGCACATCCTTTGAAAAGTACTGAAGTTGGCATCTTTGATAGTGGTTGTTCTAGAAGTATGTCTGGGAACAAGGATAAGATGCATGATTTTGAGCCCATTGAAGGAGGTGGAACTGTAACTTTTGGTGGTGGAGATGGCAAAATAACAGGGAAAGGAACCATAAAAACTCCCTTGTTAGACTTTGAAAATGTTTACTATGTGGAGGAACTGGGGAATTTTAATCTTATCTCAGTATCACAAATTTGTGACTCTAAGCATAAGGTTTTCTTTTCTGAAGATGAGTGTCTTGTACTTTCCAAGGACTTCAAACTCCCAGAAGACACAACTGTATTGCTGAGAGTTCCTAGAACCTTCAACTTATACACATTCAATCTGAATGATGTTCAACCTGAAGGTGATCTAACATGTTTGGTTGCCAAAGCTTCCCTGGATGAATCTAATAAATGGCATAGAAGAATGGCACATGTGAATTACAAGACCATCAACAAGTTATCAAAACTTGGTCTTGTTCAGGGCCTTCCTTCTAAACTCTTCACCAATGAACACAACTGTATTGCTTGCAACAAGGGAAAGCAACACAGAGCCTCCTACAAAACAGTCCAAGCAGTGAGCTCCATTTCAGAACCTCTTCAGTTGCTGCACATGGATCTCTTTGGTCCAACCCCCATTAGAAGTATTGATCACAAGTATTTCTGCCTGGTTATTACAGATGATTATAGCAGGTTTTGCTGGGTGTTCTTTCTCAAAACTAAGGATGAAACAACTCCAATTCTGAAAGAATTCATTATCTTAGTTGAGAACCAGCTGAATAAAAAGGTTAAGGGAATCAGGTGTGACAATGGTACAGAATTCAAAAATGTTGTATTTATAGAATTCTGTAAGTCTAAAGGGATTAGAAGGGACTATAGTACTCCAAGAACTCCACAACAAAATGGGGTTGCTGAAAGGAAAAATAGAACCCTCATTGAGGCAGCAAGATCAATGCTTGCAGACTCCAAACTACCCACCATGTTTTGGACTGAAGCAGTAGGTACTGCATGTCATGTCTTGAACAGGGTATCCATCACTAGACTTCATGTTAAGACACCTTATGAACTTCTCACTGGGAAAGTTCCATACATCAGTTACCTTAAGCCTTTTGGATGCAAAGTGACTATTCTGAATACTGCTGATATACTGGGCAAATTTGATGGGAAAGCTGATGAAGGTTATATAGTTGGGTACTCAGCTCATAGCAAGGCCTATAGGGTTTATAATCTGAATGCCAAAAGGATTGAAGAGACCCTTAATCTGAGATTTCTTGAAGATCAGCCTAATATTCAGGGTCAAGGCCATTCTTGGTATTTTGACCTAGACTATTTGACTGACTATTTGGGTTATACTAGGCATGCTTCTAATCCTGATGCAGGTACCAAAGATTCAAGTTCTAACCCTGCAGGTTTCATGGATGATGACTCAGAATGTGAGTCTGAGCCAGAAGAGAATACTTTTGTTGTACCATCTTTTCCACCTAACCATTTTGTAGGTAATCACTCTGCTGCTGAACAAGATGATGAGTCACATTATGCAGAAGATCTAGCAAGATTGCAGAAGCAGGAACATGCTGCTACAAAGGAAGCTCAGAAACTCAATGATAAAGTTACACAAGAGACTGAGGCTATCCTACATCAGTCAGCACAAGCAGTCAGTGGAAACAAGGATACTGCTGAAGGCACACCTCTTCCCACTGACAATGTAAAAGATGTTGATTCTGCTGAAGTTCTTTCTGCTGATCCTACTGAAGTCTCTACCGATTTTGATAAGCCCTTTACCAGATTTCCTAGTCCTTCTGACCTTGGAAATTATCAACCAATGCCTGGTTTGTTTAACTCAGCCTCTTATGACACTGAGTTTGAGCCTACACTCACCAACATTGATGCCACCATTGATGTTCCACCTACAGCTACCACACGGATTCACAATGCTCATCCCCTATCCAAGATTATTGGTGATCCTAAAGACCCTGTTCGAACTAGAAGCACTGTCAAGAATACCAAATATGGAGAAGTTGCTTTTATCTCTTATGTCTACAATCAAAAGAGGAACAATCACACAGACTTCAAACATTGTTTGTTTGCATGCTTTCTTTCTCAAATTGAACCAACTAGTGTTCCTCAAGCACTGGCTGATTCAAGTTGGCTTGAGGCAATGCAAGAGGAGATGCTGCAATTTAAGAATCAGCAGGTTTGGATTTTAGTTCCTCTTCCTGATGGTAAGTATGCCATTGGGACAAAATGGATTCTGAAGAATAAAAGAGATGCCAGGGGTATTGTGGTGAAGAACAAAGCAAGACTCGTGGCTCAAGGTTTTAGACAAGAGGAAGGCATTGACTATGATGAGGTCTTTGCACCAGTGGCCAGAGTTGAAGCCATACGGATCTTTTTGGCCTATGCCTCTTATATGGGCTTTATGGTTTATCAGATGGATGTAAAAGGTGCTTTCTTGTATGGAGAGATTGAAGAGGAGGTTTATGTGACTCAACCCAAAGGATTTGAAGACCCTGATCATCCTGAGTATGTCTACAAAGTTGTCAAAGCTCTCTATGGACTGCATCAAGCTCCCAGAGCTTGGTATGCTAGACTCTCCACATTTCTGCTGCAGAATGGATATAGAAGAGGTGCCATTGACAAGACCTTGTTTCTCAAGAAAGATTCTAGGGATATTATTCTTGTGCAGGTGTATGTGGATGATATTATCTTTGGTTCTACCAAAGAAGCCTGGTGTAGAGAGTTTGAGGATTTAATGAAGGGAGAATTTCAGATGAGTGCCATGGGAGAACTCACCTTCTTTCTGGGTTTGCAAGTTCAGCAGAAACCTGATGGTATTTTTATACATCAGGAGAAATATGTAAAAGATATGTTGTCCAAGTTTGCTATGGAAAATGTCAGGACTGCCACAACTCCATATGAGGCTCCTAAACCAAAGAACAATCTTAATCCTGATCTTCCTGTGAATGTTCATTTATACAGGTCTATGATTGGTTCTTTGATGTACTTGACTGCTTCACGACCTGATATCACATTTGCTGTGAGTGCATGTTCAAGACATCAAGTCACTCCACTTACCTCTCATATGAATGTTGTCAAGAAGATTTTTAAGTATCTTAAAGGCCAACCACAATTAGGTCTTTGGTATCCCAAAGAGTCTCCATTTCAGCTAGCAGCTTATAGTGATAGTGATTATGCTGGTGCCAATTTGGATAGAAGATCTACAACTGGAGGTTGTCAATTTCTTGGTAGAAGACTGATTTCTTGGCAATGCAAGAAACAGACCATTGTTGCTACCTCTACTACTGAAGCAGAGTATGTTGTTGCTGCCAATTGTTGTGGTCAGGTTCTATGGATTCAGAATCAATTACTGGATTATGGGTATAACTTCATGAATACTACCATTTTCATTGACAATCAAAGTACCATTTGCATTGTTAAAAATCCAGTTTTTCATAATAGAACCAAACATATTGAAATCAGACATCATTTTATAAGAGATGCTTATGAGAAACATTTGGTTAAAGTGGTCAAAATTCACACAGATGAAAATGTGGCAGATTTATTAACCAAGGCATTTGATGGACCAAGGTTTCAATATTTGGTGGTCCATATTGGCATGTTAAACCCTTAACTGCAAAGTTTAAGGGGAGGCATAAGCCTCAGGGGAGGATGATGACTGTAAACTTTGGATTATTTGTATATGTTGTATACTTTCTGAGCTTTAACAAGTTTTTAACACTAACCCTCTAATAGTTGTGCAAGTTGTTTTGTGTATTTGCTTGTTTGGTGTATTTGCAGATGTTCTGAGAATGAAAGTTCCATGATTAATGTCACCAAGAGCTAAAGTCAAAGGAATGTGATCTATATGCTGAACCTGGTTTCTACTGATCAATTAAATCATGCTGAAGGTCTTACACATTGGATTAATTCAAATAAGATCTTTTCATTCATTCATAGAAACAAGTTACAGCTTACATTCAATGTTGCAATTGAGATACAATGACCATTTCTAAACTATTGGCTAATTCAGTACTACTAGCTTCTATCACTTATTACAAAATACTTGAGGCTATGACAAGTACAATGAAGAAGCTGAAGATGAAAATGTAAAAAGAAGAGAAGGAAGAATGAGAAGATGCTCATGAATTAAGGTCAAGAAAATACTCAAGAACCTTGATCCATGGTTACATTCCTCAGTCACCTACTTCTCCTTCTCCTTTCCCTTACGTATGATCTCAGACCTCTTGATCTGTCCAATATGTTCTTGGTGTGGAAGACCAGGTCCTGGAGCAGGAAGATTCAACACCACATTTTGTGATGTTGGAAGAGATGGATCCCTAGTACTTGATCTTGGTAGGGATCTCTCAGGAGTGGAAGGAGGAAGAAAGGGTGGATCTTCAGGTTCTTCCTCTGAAGTGTCTTCATCAGAGGTATAGATGAAGGGAGAGACAAGCTCTCTTTCAGCAGGATTAGGTGCATTGCTTGGTTCACCTTTCAAGTGAGCATTCCATTGTCTTTCTTGTGCAGCACATCGATCCTCCAATGCTCTTGTAAAGTCAGAACCTTCAAGTCCCCGAGGATATGGTGGTATATCCTCTTCTGATGATGAAGAAGAGGAATTTGAATCTGAGGTTTCTGGGTGTGAAGACATGGGTTGAATGGTGAATTGGGTCTAATTGGAATTAGGGTTTTGAAAGATAATTAGGGAAAGTTGATGAATGAGATGTGAGATTTGGGGTGATTAAATAAGCTAATTTGAGGAGTTACGAAATTAAATGCGAGTTGGGTGGCACAGTAAAATCAAGATATTGACCGAAGATATTTTTACCTTTGGTTGATTCTGCTGATAGTTGACTGTGCTTCAGCAGGTTTGACTTTCGTTACTGCTGAAGGGTTAATTTTAAAATTAGAAGTTTTGTCAGACTTGGTCAATAAGTTGTTCCGATAATTTTGACCACGATTGGGGAACTTCCAAATTTAACTCACTCTGCATATCTTTTCGAATCAAAAATTATTCGCTTATCACTTCACATAAACCCATTATTCTTGGGTGTAATTCATAACCATCTCACACACATTCAGTCAAATGGCTCAACTTGAATTGAAGGGTGATCATAACAAATACGCTATTCTAACAACAAAGAAGGGACATGAAGAATTCGATTTGATGGTGGAGTTTTTACAAAGGTCGAAGATTCATTATGCTTTGACTTATTGTCCTAATTTGGTATGTGAATCTCTGGTGAAGCAATTTTGGGCATCTGCTACTAAGAGATCTGCTACAGAGATTGTAGCTGAAATTGATGGTGTAGAATATGTGGTGACAGAAGGGTTGATAAGGACAAAGCTTCAGTTGGATGATGAAAATGGTGTGTATCATTCCAACACTGCAGAGATTCTTGCTGGGTTAAGAGAAGCTGGATATCAAAGTACTGATACATCAAAGTGGCACAAGAATCAATTTTGTCCGAAGTGGAGGTATTTGGTGCATCTGCTGCTTCAATGTTTGAGCAACAAGTGTGGTGGATGGAACCAGTTCTCTCTGCAATTGGGTTGTGGTATTGTTTGTCTATCTAAGGGTGAAACTTATAATTTTTCTAAGTTTATTTTTGACAATATGCTAGAAAACATAGATAAAGAACAACATAAGTTTTTAATGTACCCTAGATTCTTACAGATTATCTTAGACATAACCACTGAAGATATGACCCATATACCCATTAAAAGTCTAGGTTCTAAGTTGTTTGCCTCAATGAAAACAAATTATATTGGGGCACATTACCCTTTGCTAAAAGAAATGTTGCCACAAGGCAATGCTAATGCAGTTGAGGGTGATGATGCTGGTCATGTGCCTGCTTCTGATGCTGCTGATGATGGTAATCCATCATCTTCTGGTGTTGCTGCTGATGGTATTCCTTCAGTGGTAATGGCGGAAGCGCCAGCTACAACTGCTGAACCTTTACCTGATTCTACTGACTTACCACCACCTACCCCTGTACACATGTCACCTAGCCCTACCATCTCACCAGTTCAGGATGCTCCAACTGAGCAATTTCATGAGTTTGAAGTTGATTTACAGACTTTTGAACCTGAACTTAATAGACTACCTTCACCTAGTTCTTTGGGAGAGCAAATTAATGTAGGTTCTCCTAATGTTGTACATGAGTCTGTTTCTCCTACAGGGTTCAATGAAGCTCCTCATACCACTGAGCAATCATGTGATAGAGCAGAGGACCCTATTACTCTCACATTTGTATATGAATCTCTTAACAGGTATATGAAAATGACTGAAGATCTCCAGAAAGAACTTGCTGAGACCAAGACTATTCTTGGTAATGAGATTCAAATTCTGAAAAGCAAAGTCAAAGATTTGGAGACACAGCTGGGTCAGCAGAATCAAAGCAAAAATGGATTGGATTCTACTGAAGTTGCAAAGGAGACAAATTTGGATTCTCTTGAGATTCTAGCTGAAGTTGCTAGACAGTCTCATGTTCTTCCTCCTAAAGCTGCTGCAGCATCTCAATCTAAACCAATCATACTAGTTCAAAGAAGAAGTACAAGACAGTATTTGGCAAAACAAGCTGCTGAAGCTTCAAAAGTTTCTGGTAATGATAATGATGTGCTGATGACTGAAGCTGTGGATATACTTCAGGAGAAACAATCATTCAGCAAGGTTACTGCTGATCAATCTGCTGACAAAGGAAATGCATCAGGGGAAACATTTTTTGTAGCTGGGAAAGAATACATGAATTCTCCTGTTCATCATTCATCTGAGAACATAGAGGTTTCTACTGATAAAGAGGTTCAAGATGTACATGATGAACCTATGGCAGATGTGGATATGTCTAATGATCATATTGCTGAAGCTAATGTTTCTCATGATGGTTTGGATGAGCTTGTAACTGATGAAGATAGAGCTGGTCAAGGTAAAGTATTGCAAGAATGGGAAAATTATATGAAGAGTGTAAATCTTGCTAAGGAAGTACAAGCTAAGTTTGATGCAGAATTAGATTCAGAGACTCAAAGATATGTGTCTACCTTACCCATTGCAAGACAAAGGGAATTGGATGCAGCAGTTCTAGAGTTTGATGAGTCAGACTGGCAGTCTATTGGAAAACAGATGCTTGCTAATACTAATGTAACTGCTGATCTTTTTGGAAAGAAAGTAGAGGAACAAGATTTTGAATCTGAGATTGTGAAAATGTTAAAGATGAGGAAGAAGGCAGCTGATGAATTAAAGGCTAAAGCAAAAAGGGAAAAACCCATGACTCAAGCACAGCAAACAGAGTATATGAGAACATATGTAAAAAATCAGAGCAGCTCAGTATATAATACTGCTTGGTCTAAGAAATATGTATGGGGACTTCCTTTTAACAACCTAGTTGAGATTTATAATAGAATCAAATCTAGGAATGCTAAAGCTGGAATGGATGCTTCAAAGAAAATTTCACTTCTAAATGTTGATGAGGATTCTTCTAAGAATGTTCATATAGCTGCTGCACAAGTATCTTTACCTGCTACTTCTACTGGTGTTGATGTTTCTATGGATAAAGGTAAAGCCAAAGTAACAACATCAGATGCTCCAACTAGGAAGAGAACTAGGAGACAATTGGAGCTGGAAAGATTAGGTGAGGAGACTGCTAGAAAGTTGACTGAAGATCAAGAAGCTGAACAAAGGGCTGCACTTGCTAGATTTCATGATCTGAAGACAAGAGAAGTTGAAATTCAAGCTGCTAGGAACAAACAAATCAGAAAAGCTATGGATGAACAATATGCCTCTGCTGCACTTGAATCTTCTGAAGATTCTGCTGATGACCAAATGGATACTCCATCAGTGGATACTGAAGCTGCAGAAGGTAATTCTGCTGATGCAGCAGTTCATGATGCTATTTATGTTCCTGGTAGAAGAGGAAAGAGAATGGCTAGAGTAGGATCATTACATAGTCTAATTAATGTAAATAATTCAGATGCTACATTTATAAGGGAAGGATCATCTGATGATTGGCCAGAAGGAACTAGAGTGGTTCTAGTAAGTTGGGAGTTAAGTCCAGATGGTCAACTCAATATCATTCATAGATTGGATAAGTCATCCATATCTTTTGTTTTCCTTCAGCAGATTCTTCATCTTGTAAGTTATCAGGATTTGGTAACTCTACATGAGTTGGTTACTAAGTTTTATGCCACTCATACTCCTGAAGGTTATGGATTGTATTTGTTGGGTGATCTTCAAGTATTGTTTGATTCTTCTACTCCTACTGGTGCAAGTTATGATATATGGAAGAATAATCAGAAATGGAAAGTTCAGAGTTGGAAGTTCTATCCTATGTCTTATGTACATTTGCTGGAAACTACCACTGGTCTGAGGATTATCATGGATATTATTCATAAATATCCTCTGAAGGTATCTTTGATGGAGAAAATGTTGCAACAGAAGTTGGAAATTCCTCCTGATCCAGCTGGTAATACAAGATTGTTTGCTGAATCTTTGGTGAAGGTTTTCAAACAAAGGATTAAGACTTCCAGAGCAGCAGTTGAGTAGGGATCTTATGTTGTGTATTTTTTATTCTTAGTAAAAAAAAAAAAAAAAAAAAAAAAACATATTGTTATATAGTCTTTGTTTGCAGGTTTGGTTATCAACTTACCTGATGTTGACTATTCCATCATAAAGTTGGCTAGTCCAAAGGGTACAGCTTTGGTAAAGACACATCAAATCTGTTGATAGCTGTAATGGTTTGCTCAAAACCATAGGGTTGTCAACTCACCAATGCTTTGTTGCTGAGTAGTTGAAATGGTTGTCAATTGACCATGGATTTTTCCTTTATGGATTCTGAATAATTGGCTAGCCCACATGTATATGGCTTGTGGTAAAGGCAGTGGAAAACCATATTTGGTAATCAGTTAACCAAGATGATTTTCATCAAGATAATTGACTAGTCCTGAGCAAACGGCTACAGGTAAAGACATCTCAAATCCGTTTATAGCTGATGATTTGCTAAAAATCATGTGGTTATCAGTGTACCTTTGAACACTTGGCTACTCCAGTAGTGATGGCTATTGGTAAAGAGACATCAAATGCATTATTTTCAATGATTCACCTCTTACAGGAGTTAACACACCTGGAAGTGATGAGAATAGTATGAAACTACTTTGTTTTGATGTACATTAAGTCATTTGTTGCTGCAAAGAATGGAGCTTTCAAGTATCTGCTGATCATAGAGATTCTGCTGATGATAATTCTTTGCTGGTGCTCTGTTACAATCCTCTTGGTATGTTACTTTAAAGATCTATCAAGAATCTTGAACTTAACTAGGTCAAATTCAAGATTAGGGGAGGATTGTTGGGAATTCTGTGTAGAAAGAATTCTGCTGCTGTTTCTGCCGAAAGGATCCTGCTGAAGAGTTGGTTTCTGCTGAAGCAGTGTATCTGCTGAAGACATAGTTCAGCTTTATTAGTTTCTGCGGATGTAGTATTTCCGTGATTTATGTAATGTAGTTTGGATATGCATGAGTTTATTTAGGAAGTGATAATGCATATCTTTTAGAACTTTTAGAAGATACGTTTCTTGAGAAACGGTTTAGGGTTCCTTGAGTATAAAAGGAACACACGGTTTATGTATTGAATAACTTTTAGAAAAACTCTTATTATAATTAAAAGATCCATAGAGGATCAAGAATTCTTAGTATCAAACTTGTGTTTTGTTTCCGCTTTATAAATACAAGTTGCAGGGATTGTCTATTAGTGTGTTATTGATTACAGTGACATTACTAACGATTCTAGAGTGCTCAAGTAGATCTATCAAGGTCTATAGTTCAACATGATCTGATAAGATTTTGACCAAAGTTAAATATTTGTAAAAAGTATTTAAAACCAAAGAATCTCAAAGTAAAAATAAGACTTAAATAGAACTTACACAATGATATACGGAAGGGCAAAAGTAATGTCTAAAATGGTTAGATCAAGAGGCAGATAAAAACTTGATGATGAGAAAAAAGGAGAATAATGGTAAATATCAAAAGAGGAAGAAGGAGCAAGTGTGTCTGTGATCAATATTTACTTGATATAGTCAAATGACTAATTGTTGATACAAAAGTTGGGCGTTCCTGATTATGGGCTCTTGCTCTCGTACCAATTCATTTCTTAATGCTTGAAACCTGCGCACTAAGAAAATAAACAACACCGTTAGGCTTATCGTGGGATTGTGTCCCATGATTAGACTCCGGTTAAGAGTAAGTAATCGATTTAGGGTTCTCGTAAAGAGTTTAATGGTTTGTGAATCGTACCTTGAATGGGAATTATGTCATTCCTTATATAGGCGCAGAATCCTTGTAGGGTTCGTGCTCCTTACGTTTCGCACACATGGTGCTTATCCGGGTTAAGGATATCCATTCCATAGATAGAAGATCTCTATCTATTCCGTATATAGTTTGGTTGGGCTTGCGTGAGCCCGTTCCTATTATTGATGCGGCCCAAGTTATATTAGCCCACGCATGTTAGCTTTAGGCCTTAGTAATGTTTAATATTTAGGCTCGTGGACCATATATAGACTATACGTCATCATGTCCCCCCAGTCTAGTGTGCGCGGCTCGTAGCTGCGGATGCTAGACTAGTCACAACAGCGGTAAGCGTGGTGGGAGAACTTTGAAATATTGTCGCCCAATATTGAGTACAATGTACCTAGTCATAGATATTTCCAATAGATGCCTCGAAAATCGGGGGTTGTGTCCACGTGTCCCTCAGAAAACAGGAAAAAGTGCATGTACCGTTTCGGTTTCTAACCACACGTTTTGTGAGTGGGATCCACGTGGGCGTCATCTAGGGTTTTTGGACTCCTTATATAAGAGTCACCGCCTCCTTTTTACCTAAAACACACAGTAAAAACACATACTCACCCTTGCACCCTTCTTCAAATCGTTTTTGTGTAAAGAAAGTAACTGTTTTATTAGGTAAATTTGTGTGCGTATCTTAGTAAATTTATGAAAATGGTTGCCCAATTAGAAGATTTTCGCTCTGCTATGAGTGAGGATGATGTGCGTCAGTTTTTGTCTGACTACTTCATTTCTCTGGATGTGCATCCAGAGGCTCCAGATGTGGATGCGTGTATAGCCGATTTCCCCGAAGGGAAAATAGGACTATACACGCGTTTTTTCGAGTACGCGAATTACCGCGTACCTATATCTATTTTCCTGAGCGATTTGCTCAATCACTATCGCCTTCACATCTCACAGCTGCACTGTATAGGTGCGGCTAAGGTGTCGAATTTTGAGGTAAACTGTCGTTTACTTGCGATAGAGCCGACCATTGCCTTGTTCCGCGCCTTCTACCACACAACATGGTCGCATGGATGGGTGTCCTTTGCGAAGCGCGCGGGGGCGCTTTAGTGCTATACTGAGAAGGTAGACTCCCTGAGGCATTGGAGGGAGTACTTTTTCTGGGTTGATGACGTAGTGTTTCCATCACCCTTTGAGTTTTATACTCAAGACACGTTGCCAAGGGATGGGCGCCCCGCACCCGGTTCCTATAGTTTGACCGATGCGCAGACCCTTGATGCCAACCGCATTCCCATTAACCCTTATTCGGAGGAGTTTTTGGTGCATGTGGGGTTGAGTCGCAATTACTTCGGTGGTGTTGACGAGGTGCCAACCTTCATTGACGAGGAAGGCCGGGGTGGGTGTTCGTCCCTTCTGCTTCTAATTATGTAAGTTGTTTCTATATGCGCACGTTTAGTAACTAATCTCTTCTTTTGCTATTTGTTTCTGTGTGCGCAGAGATGGATCTGTTTGCTGTGGTAAAGCTGGAAAAGCCAAATCAGGTGACTGTGGGAGTGCGCCCTCTGAGGGAGAACGAGCAGCCACTTCTGGAAGCGACCCAGGGTCATCTGACTGTGCTGGGGGATGTTGGCCACGAAGATTCGCCACCTCTCTAGGTAACGCCCGTTCAGAGCGTGGCGCCCGCTGTGGAGACAGCGCATGAAGAGGAAGTGTACTCCGAATCTTCGGATAGTGTGGAGATCCTGAAACCTGAGGAGGTGCTGAAGGAGGAGGTAGCGCAGAATCTAAAGCGTAAAGGAGAGGCTGGGAGCAGTGACACTTCTAAGAGACGGCGCCACCTTATTGGAGATGCGGAGTCATCTGCGGAGGAAGAAACATCCGCTCCTGGCGCGGATAAGAAGGCTGCCGAGGCCTCGCCCTTTATGTAAGTATTTCGTCGTATATTATGTATATTACTTGTCGTAATAATTTTCTAACAGTTTGCTTTGTTGTTTATTGTAGCGATGATGCCATGAAGGATGATGGAGCCTTCGTGGAGACAGTGGCCCCTTCACAGAATGAAAACAGGGAGGAGGAGGCAATGGTTGATGAGGGCGTATATGCGCAGCAACTAATGGATGAGTTGGCTGCTACTGCTGCGCATCAAACTGAGCTGGTGGCTCAGTTGAAGACGAGGTACGTCGGGGAGAGTAGCACTCTCGCCCAAAAAGATGAGGAGATAACTATGCTCCGTGCGCAGCTGGCTGAAGCGCAGGCGGAAGTGGGGTCCTTCAGGGTGTACAATGAGAAGGTCACCAATGAGAAGTTGACCTCGATGGCTGAGTTGGAGCAGGCGCGCGGACAACTTTATCAGTTCAAGGCCAACCTTACTTGGGCAGTAAGGTATCTGGAGGAGAAGAAGGAGGAGCACTTCGCGAACATTGCTAAGTTCAAGGAGCGCATGGAGGAGATTGTCCAGGTGCAGGAGAATAAGCTGCGTAGCCTGAGCATAGAGTATGATGAGGAGTTATACCCTCGTCTGATGTCGACCATTGCTGAGCACAGGTACTTCCTTTCCAGCTTTCTATACTTGATTATATTTTGTTGCTATTTTTTTTTTAACACAAGTTGTCCTTGTAGGTGGTTGATCAGTCATGGACTGCGCCTGGACGCTATGGGCACTTTGGAGTCCCAAGAGGTGTTGGGTGCCTTTGGGAAGGTGGTGCAGTGTGCTGTGGAGCGTGGGAGGTCGCAGGCTATGGAGAATCTCCATGAGGCTAAGTTATTGAGCAAGGCCTTGTGATGCGTGGGAATTACAACAGGCTTTACCTCTCGAGGGATCTCGAGAAGCTTACAACCCCCACTAGGCAGTGTACCTAATCGTTGTAGTATAGTATAGTGACAAGTACCGGGGGATTGATCGTTCAGCTTAGGAATAGTGTCGCTAGAATTAGAAAGCCTAAATACTAGTTCTAAAGGTGAGGGATGATTATTTTTGTGTTTTTATATTTTTTTATGAAATCAAGTAAAATCTCAGGGTTTGAAGGATTTGGGCGGAATTAGTTACTATTCAACTAACCCAATACTAAGATGCAATCAAAATAAAATACTAGAAAAGAAAATAAACTAATTTATACTAAAGTTGTGAGCAGTAATTGGAGAAAATGTGTTTACTTAGATTTCACTACTCCCTAGACATCTTTTACACGTTAATTACTTGTTATAATTGCATGGATGACGGATCGTATTCTTTAATACCATTCATGGGGTGGCACACATAACTCCCCAATTCTATGAGCTCTTATCTCCTCCTACACCATGCCCAGCACAACTATAGGGATTGTAAACAGTGGCTCATGCATTAAATACAACCAATAAAGACCTAGTGCGCCTCGGTTCATGTTTCTTAAGACGTTCAAGCATGTTACCATTTGGAGATCTGCCAGTTTTCTTAAGCCTAACATATAAATCATTCATCCAAGACAAGAATAAACAAGTAATCAACACATAATCAATATCTAGGTTTCATTAGATCTAAGCAAACACAAGATAGATCTAGCCTAGCATGATAGAATTAAGACAAGAACAAGATATAGACAACCAACACATAGACATATTTATTGAATTAGAAGAACACTTATCTTGATTAATCATGCAAGGTATCAAGGGGTTGGAACCCTTGAAAAACCTGTAAAGTTACACCAAAATCGTACTTAAGGTTTCTCCCAAAACTTCTCTTTTTCATGTGTGAAAATTAGAAAACTATATATAGAAAAACAGGTATGACGGCGTCAAGACAAACAATGTGACGCCGTCACCTCACCGCCAAAACTCTCCTCGAACTGCCTAGATCCACTTCTGACGCCGTCAAGACTTAAATACTTCCAGGCCGTCACGACTCTTTTACTCTTGATGCCCTTCCTACGTGACGCCGTCAAATCCGTTCTGGGTCGTCATGGAAATTCATGAGATTTGCTCTTGACGCCGTCAAGGTTTTGCTCTTGACGCCGTCACCTACTGTTCCCAGCATGAAAAATTAAGACTTTGGCGTTTTCTTCACTTTTATGCTCCAAAAACGTCTGAATTGCTTCGTTTTCCAGATTTCTCTCCCAAAGTACCTAAAATCACAAAAGGAACGATTTAGGGCAATATTTGATCAAATAAATTCGGATTCGGGCTTAAATGACCCCCCAAAAGTGGTTCATTTTTCACCTCATCATATACCCTTACACTTGAGATTTGCTTGTCCACAAGCAAATGCGCTTTTATTCTACTCAAAAGAAAAGTTAGGGGTCATTTAACACTAATATAAAAGTAATTACAACAAATAATCGTTCCACTAAAGACCAATAAACAAGCACGGAGGTCATACACAAGCACCTCACAAATAGTGTTTAGATACTCACATCTCTCGGGTGTAATAAAGTATAAATTACAATATGGAAACGGAAGATATCTCTCACTACCTGTCATAGCAAAATAGATTACCATAGGCTTGGGAAAGGATCAAACCTCCACCACATGGTGTAAGCACCTAGGATAAACTATCAAAGAGATCTTTTAAAGGGTTGTAACGTTAGGTGTAGGGATATGAAATACACGGTTTTGTTGGATAAAGGAAGTTTTACTGGTGGCGAGTTAACAATCTTAGTCAATTACATGTACAATATGGCGTTGCTAAGCCAAGACTAGACTCGACTTAAGCTAATAAATGAAAAATAACAAAAATATAAAATGAACATAGAATAAAAAGGGATGGTAGTCCGTATGTTTTTTTTCTCTTTTTCTTTTTTTTCTATTTTTTTTTTATTTTTCTTGATTTTTCGATTTTTCGATTTTTTTTTTTTTCATACACTCTTACCCTACCATCCAAAATAATACATCATAGGGAATGAACATTTCCCTTACACTTGAATCTTTACATACTTTATAATTAACTAATCTAATGACTCGAATTAAGAAAATTAAAACACTTGGAGCACTTTTAAGATTAACGTACATATGGGGATAATAAATGATGTTCTTCCCCATTACTCCATAAAATAAGTACTTACCCATGAGTCCCAATCGTCCCAAAACAATATGTACAAAGATATGACTCGACTTAGCAACCATGTAATCAATTAGAAAGTTAACTTAGGGTTTAACAAATAACAATAATGCACTAAAAATGAGCGCATACACGGAAGGCTAAGGCGATTTGGTTGTACATTTAAGTGGGGTGTAACAAATTCTTCCTTTAAGTAAGATGCTTAAAGTTAGAAACGAAAAGATAGGCTCGGAGGGGTGTACTAGGGGTTTCGTGTACTAAAAATGAGTACAACGCTAAGGGTGTGGGAAAAATTAGTTGACTTAACTAGCCAAGTAATATGACTTAAATGGTCAAGTAATTATGATACGGGTTTAACACAAGGGTGATCATAATGCCTCTTATCATGTAGTAAATCCTACCACACGAATGTAGTCTTACTAGCGGTCTCGGGATGCATCACTAACGCAAGTTCTAGAATCTAAATGCTACCGGTACACTCATAAGCACTAATAGTGAATGCTTTTCCTATCAAATCTAAAGGCGAACCTCACATATTTGGGTGGAAAATTTTTCTGAATATACGGTTATGTGCTAGTCATACAATCTCCTATCCATGAGACGCTTGCTATGGCTAAAGTTTCACTCCTAAATGTTGTAAAAAATTTTAAATTTGGCGTTAAAATTGCACTAACAAGTATTTCTCATAGTTTTATTACACATCTACCATCAAACAAAACAAACTCAAGCGAAAGTGCATATGTAAGGTATCATCTTTTTACCCTCCCCTTACACTTAAGTTGAACATTGTCCCCAATGTTCAAGTAAAGAATGTAAAAGTGAAAAAGTAAAGAGAATGAAATCAAATACTCCCCTGATTCGCTCGGTATGGATAATAGGGTGGCTAGGTTAAATCTTCCTCCAAGAAAATGAACAATCAAAGCTTCCCTTCCAGAATATAAATCATCTTCTTATCATACATAACCTGTAAAACCTGACAAAATAGACAAGACAACCTCGCGTAAAATCGGCGGCATTCTATATAAGTTACTAAATCCTAGAAAACAAGATAAGATATAATGCTTGTGGAATGAAGTTTGCAGATTCCCTGGAGATTATAAAACTTAATAATTCACAAAAACCATAAGACTCCGTTAGAAAAACAAAACCGGTAAAATTTCTAGATTTTTAACTCCTGATGCCGTCAAGAGTAGACCCCTGACGCCGTCAGAATTGACCTGCAGAAATCCTTATGTTAAGTTTCCGGAAAATTTCTGGAAAAACTTGGTCCTACTTCCTGGAAAATCCTGCAAAACTTCATTATGACTCAATACAAGCATTTGACTCTAACAAATACGAATACACATGTTCATTTAATATTGTGGAGAATCATGATCGGTTTGTTTCTTAAAAACATATTTGGGGTTTCCCCTTACACTTATCTTTTGCAAAAATACCTTTAGGTGGAGTTAAGACCAGGCCAAACAACAAAGTAAAGTATTTCTGCTATTTAGTTTAGAAACATGATCAACCAACAATAAAAATAAAACATGCATACGGAAGCAAATAACAAATAAACAAATAAAATCACACAAAACATGGGTTGCCTCCCAAGAAGCGCTTTTCTTTATTTACGAGTATTGTAGCTAGACTCAAGGTCATGGGTTATTACGTGATTCGGGTGAGTTCCTCATTGAGGACATCTTTGGGATCAAACTTAGGTTTCAACTTCCTATCAGTTTCCTTAGTGTGGTATGACCTTTCGAACTTTTCTCCATCCGGATCATACAAAGTCATCCTCATACGCCATGTTCCATCACCTTCTTTAGGTGGCTTGTCCCACCTCCATTTACACTTGTCTCCCTCTCTTTTCCACTTATTCATCTCTATATTAATAGGCATTACGCTCAAGAACTCAATCATCTTCCTAAAGACTAAGGGGTCCTCAAAGGGGTCTAGCTCTTCATCACTAGTTATGAGTTGTTCTACCGAATGCGTCTTTTCTACAAAATCTTTCTCTAGATAAAATGGGCATTGAGGTCCTATGAAGTTCCTTTCTATCCAAGGTCCGTATCTAGATGGTCTCCTATTCATCTCTACCCAATGCGGTGTCGGTTCATCATCACAATCATAACTATGCTTCTTTACATCGTACACCGACCAAGTATCTCCTTCACCTACCGCTATCTTAGACTCCTTACAATCTATCATGGCGCTAGCGGTTGCTAAAAATCCTCTTCCTACCAATAATGGGCATGTTGTGTCACTAACCATGTCTAGGACGTGAAAATCCAATATAGTTAATTTTCCTACGTGAACAACTACATTCTTAATCATTCCAACCGGGTGGGCAATACTCCCATCCGCTAGCCCTATCAATACCTCCGTTTCCTCAAACTTTCCTAGCTTAAGAGTGGTGAATAAGGATAAGGGAATCAAGTTAAGGCTTGACCCTAAATCGGCTAGTGTGTCGAAAGCTTCGGATCTTCCTATCTTACAAGGTAAAACAAATATACCCGGATCATCAAGCTTTTTAGGCAACTTGTTTTGAACGAAGGCGGTCCCATTTTTACCTAGTTTGAACTTCTCATATTTTTCTAGGAGGGCACTATAGTATGGAGCACGCACTAAGACATCAATGACGGGGCGTTCAAGGTGAAGTTCCTTGAATTCATCGTCAAGGTCTTGCGTAGGAGGTGTTTCAACTATACTTTTGACCGGCTCTATATGGGGTGTTTTATTTGATTGGTCTTTTTGAAGAACTTGGTTTTGTTTGAAACACGTGCTCGTTAATTTGACCGAGTAGTATTGTGGACATGAAGTGGGTGACGAAACTGAAGATATGGAATTAACGTTTAGTTTCGGATTCTTGATTGTGTCGCTTGGGAGTGCTCCCATTTCTCGGTCATTGAGAACTTTCAACAATGCGTCAATTCTAGTGGTCATCTCGCTTTGCTTGTGTTTGAAATCGGCTTCAAACTTAGATATGCGAGCTTCTTGAGATGCCATGAACTTTGACATCAACCTTTCAAGATTGTTGGTACTACCAAAGTTGTTAGAAGGATTGTTGTTGAAAGTACGGTTGGATGGTGGACCGGTTGGTTGGTAACGGTTAGGCGGATTGGAGGAATTGGGTTGATTATGTTTCCACCTAAGGTTTGGGTGATTTTTCCATGAGGGGTTGTGTGAATCACCGTATGTGTTTGGCTCGGGCTTGAAAGTGTACCACTTATCTCCCGCTTCGTCGGTACGCGTGGATGCGTAGCCGCAAAAGCTGTTCCGGGGAGTTCCACACAATCACGAGTGTCGTGGGGATCACTACATAATTCGCATGAAGAAGTGATTTTGTTCACTTGGCTTGAAGGCTTAGGAGCATCGTAAGATTTCATGAGAAACTTGACGTGGTCCTCAAGTTCCATGATCCTACGGTCGGGAGTGCTAGAATTGTTCGAAGGCAAAGATATTGCCTTGACCGTTTTTTTCAAGTCACGGGGATCGTTCCAACTTTCGTTGTCATAGAGAGCAAGATCTTCTATGAGTTCCCATGATTGTTCCGCACTTAGATCACGTAGCTTACCACCAGATGTGACAACTGGCAAAATAGGGAGCCGTTTTATAAAACCCGCATTACATTGAAATTATAAATTTAGAATTTCTGAAAATTTATTGTGACAAGATATTTTACGAACGTTGATACTTGATTTCGATCGTATGTTAATTATGAGGATTGATTATTTATTTATGGTTTGGTTTGATTCGTTCGTGACGATTTATTTTGAGATTGTTATTCTGGCACTACTTTGACTCCGGCACTAGGTTGACCTAACAATTTTAATTATATTTTTATGGGTTCGGACATTATTATTATTTTGAAACGGGTTCGGTTGGAGAAAGTGGTTTGATTATTTAAGGTTTCGGGTTTGGCCCGTGTGTTTGCATTGGGCTACTTAGCCCACCTTACTCACCCTATTATTATTATTGTTTGATAAAAAGATTTTTTTTTTTTAAATTTACACTAAACCGTCCTTGTGGATCCGGTTATAGCACACAACCCACACCACACCCTCACCATTTCACTCTCTTCTCTCTCTCTCAAGTTACTCACCACCCAAACCCTAATACCCCATAGCCGCCGCCCCTTCAATCGGCAGCCACCACCTCACCGCCACTCCCACATCAACACCACCACCACAAATCGAATCTCCATCATCTAATCTACCCGATCTACTACCACACACGCCCTAAAACTAAATTTTTCAACTCGTTTTATCACAAAAATCATCACCATCTTTATTGTTTTTGAAGTCTCTTCACGATTTGGTCTTGGGAATCAAAGGTAGGACGGGTTCGACCCGTATTTTGGTGAAAACGTGACCAAGGGTCATGGGTTTGATTATTTTCTTTCGGATCTATGGTTAAAAACATGAAATACTAGTGGGTTTTTGATAAAACATGACATAAATCGAGTTTGGTATCCGGGTTGTGTTTATTTTTGGTGGGTCGAAGTGAACCCGAGAGCTTGTGCTCTCGGTTGGTATTAATCTCGGTTTTGGTTGTGGATTTGTGATGATTCTTGATCTTGGGCTCGATTTGGTGATGTTTGGTTATCATTTTGTGATGTTTAGTCATTCTTGGTTGTGTTTGGTTCGACCTTGTGGTCATTTGGTATTTCGGCCGACACCCATGGGGGGGCTGTTGGGTCGAGTTGGCTCGAGCTAGAGCAAGCCGAGACCTAATGGTCTCGGGTGGGACTCACGCACCTTGTTTCGGGTGTAATATTGACCCGGGTTGACTTGGTAAATCAACCCGTAATTGTTTATGTTCTCGGTTGTTATTCATACTTGCCGAAGTATTGACTTTGTTGTGGTTATTATTTTTGGGCCATGAGTGTATTATTTTTGAACTTGAAGTGGTATATTGGAATACGAGTTATATTGGAGATGTGTTGTCGAATGTGGAACTTGGGGACCGATTGTGAGACGGTCATTAGATGACGGAGATAGGTTAGTCGGGTGCCGTAGTCGGACCCTCATGTTGTAGCACGTGGATATGGGATTGTTTGGGCGGAGTTGATTTGTATTGTGACTTGATTCTTATTACTTTGGACTTGGACTATGAGCCGAGGGTCATGACTCGGACATGTGACCAAATTCTATGACTCGATAAATATTTAAAAGTCGATATTAAAAATCATACTCGTTATAATATTATTAAGAATATAATCGTTTATAAACGTATATATAGACGTGTTAAATGTATATATATATATATATATATATATATATATATATATATATATATATATATATATATATATATATATATATATATATATATATATATGCGTATATTAATAATAAAACGATCACGAGTAAACGTATAATAATAAAGCGATAGTTATTATACTATGAAAATAGTGTAATAAACGTCGGGATATTATTATAAATAATAACTATATAAATAATGGCGAAATATACGTCGGGTAAATAATAATTAAAAATGTGATTTTATTTATAAATTAGAAACTTATCGAGTTATACGAATTGTGGGTCTTTAAAGTCCAAGTGGGCTTTATATTGTGACTTTGTGTTGTCACGGATATATGACGGTTAATATAAACATTTTATATATCGAATGACTCATTCTAGATCGAGTTATTTGACGATATAAAATGGGTATATTAATGGGCATCGTATCCCACGACGCCCATAGGATGTGGTATATATTTTAGGGTAATAAATTACTATATGTCTCGTGGAATTTGGCCGATTCGACGATATATATAGGGAATTCATTGGACTACGACATATACCAAATAGAAACTTATGTGCAATGTGCTTTAGGTTGGGTATAATCTTGGAACGATATATTACGTAAATAAATATGGGAGATTACCAAATCGACGGATTTGATAAGCTTCGATAATTATTTAAATAATATGTTGGGCTAACATTAGACCTATAGTTGTCTTATTATTGTTCTTTGTTTTGGCTTTTTGGTTTGAGCTGTGTCGACCCTCCACCCGTATGGATACCAAACGTCGAATTTCAAATGAAAATGAAGTTAATTCGAGAAATGGATAATTTTGGAAAGTAAAATGGAATACGTTTGGGAATGAGAATATTTGATTTTGAGGAAATGATTTCTGAACGGGTTTGACATTGTTAGGAAGTGCCGAGTTAGTAGTCGCCGTTATGTGAGTTACTTGAGATTTCTTACGTCTTTCTTCTATCGTTTCTTTTGAGGATTTCTGGACTTGAGGTGAGTCATAGCCCCACTTTTTCTCTTGAACTTTGTTTTCAATACTTGGGGTGAGAAACGTGCAAATGTTTTATGTGGACTATTATCGCTTTGTTTATTTAAAACTTGCTATGCTTATAGAACTAGGTAGGATTGAGCGAGGCCTAGTCCCGAACTAGGTAAGCTATTGATTTGGTTATAGAGCGAGGCCTAGTCCCGAACTAGGTAAGCTATTGATTTGGTTGTTGAGCGAGGCCTAGACATGAACTAGGTAAGCTATTGATTTGGTTACAGAGCGAGGCCTAGTCCCGAACTAGGTAAGCTATTGGATTGATTTTAGAGCGAGGCCTAGACTTGAGCTAGGTAAGCTATTGATTGGATTGATTTAAGCTATAGTGTGCACCTATAGGGTTGATTTGTTTTGGTTGGAATATGTTGGTTGGATGATTGAGGCCTAGTCTAGCTAGCAAGCGTTTTGCGTATATGTCCACTATATTGAATTAAGAATCTAAACCTATGATCTCACCAGCGAAAGCTGACTTTTAGCACATTTTCTCAGGTAATTAAGTGATGCTCTGCGGATGCTTGGGATTGGAGGCTTGGCATTTGGCACCGGTTATGGATCTATATTTCTAAAACTCTGATAACTATTGTGGACCTATATTTATTTCTTTTGGGCCTGACTTTGGATGATTTTGGGATAATGTAAACTTTAAAACCCCGCGTGGTTGCATTTTATTTTGTTTACTTTATCTCGTTCTTTTATGTCTTGTGTTTGGATACCAATCCCCGTAGCACCCCGAAAGCTTGTTGAGTCTTCCGCTGTATCAAATTTTGGGGGTGTTACAGATTGGTATCAGAGCCAAGGTTATAGAGAACTAGGTAAATAGACACCTAAACTATAACCGATTTTTATAGAAAACGATCCTCGACCATTGCCCGCCAGCCCGCCAAGCCGAAGCATCATTGTTTATTATTGAGGTATTATGAGATTATTGAGATGATTAGAGATCTAGGATTTCTTGAGATGATTTGAGGATTTGAGGTTTATTGATTTAGTAATATGATGCGTTTTGAGGAATTATATGTGTTTTGAGGAATTATATGGCTTAATTGTTTTGAGAATGGTTTTAGTAATGCGGTATTTAAATCTTTCTTGATTTTATACGATTTGGAATTATATGATGATTTTTGGATATGGTATTTTGAGTTCACGGTTTAGTTGTTTTTGAAACACTTACACCTACCCTACGCCGTTGTCACAGACTATGGCCTCCCATACGCCTGATGTCGTTGAGGATATTCTTACTACACCGGTATTGCCAGCACAGTTCACCATGGCTCCTGATGACCCTTACCAGGTTACCATGCATTCAGCTACTATGACACCGACAGGTTCTACTTCAGCACCATCTGCTGTATCTACGCAGGGACCCTCATCTTCTTTAAGGCTCCCTGGCACATAGAGGCAGCTTACTCTTCATCAGGCTTTGGCTCGTGTGGCTCCACGTTTTGCCCACCGAGCTACGGCACGCATGTCGGTACGCCCTACTTCACCACCTTTACAGATTGATGCTCACTCTCTTCTGTCTGAGGTGCCACCCGCATCATTGCGTCGTCGTCCTAGATCACCTACCTCTTCACCACATGGTTCACCTGTTAGGAGACGACGATTGATGATGTACTCTTCCGATGAGGAGGAGGAGTACGAGGGTGAGGATGAGGCTGATGACCCTCAGGAGGCTGAGCAAGGTGATGATGATGACCCTGAGGAGGAGGATGACCCTTAGGAGGATGAGATGCCTGAGGATGATGATGTGTTTGTACCACCAGCTCAGGTTGAGGAGCCTGATTCACCTGTACATCCGATTGAGCCTGATTCACCTGATCATCCGTTCTTGTTTGAGTTGCCACCTGGTAGTCCCGTTGGGTCGGATGCATCTTCTAAGGTTTCTGCTGAGCATGCAGAGTTAGGTGAGATTGGTAGGTTGTGGGCTCGGATTACTGAGCTTGGTGAGAGAGTTACTCATATGTCTGAGCGGATTGATAGAGTGACCGTTGAGTTTATTGGGCAGTTGAGGGTTGATATGGTTATGGCTGAGAGGAGAGTTACCGAGATGAGGAGAGTTTTGATGGAGGTTCACGAGTATATCGATAGTATTCAGCGAGGTTTTGTTACAGCTCGAGAGGCCGACCGCAAGCTATGGCAAAGGAATGCCGAGCTGGAGAAGGAGGTGGCTGACCTCAAGAGAGACCGAGACACCCATAGCGTTGAGCTAGGATCGTTATGGAGGGATCTTGATGGCTTGAGGCAGGAGTTGAGGAGCCTCCGCCAGCAGCGTGGCTAGTTGCTTGGGTTATGTTGTCTTGTTGCTTTCTTAACTAGGTAGGATTGAGCGAGGCCTAGTCCCGAACTAGGTAAGCTATTGATTTGGTTATAGAGCGAGGCCTAGTCCCGAACTAGGTAAGCTATTGATTTGGTTGTTGAGCGAGGCCTAGACATGAACTAGGTAAGCTATTGATTTGGTTACAGAGCGAGGCCTAGTCCCGAACTAGGTAAGCTATTGGATTGATTTTAGAGCGAGGCCTAGACTTGAGCTAGGTAAGCTATTGATTGGATTGATTTAAGCTATAGCGTGCACCTATAGGGTTGATTTGTTTTGGTTGGAATATGTTGGTTGGATGATTGAGGCCTAGTCTAGCTAGCAAGCGTTTTGCGTATATGTCCACTATATTGAATTAAGAATCTAAACCTATGATCTCACCAGCGAAAGCTGACTTTTAGCACGTTTTCTCAGGTAATTAAGTGATGCTCTGCGGATGCTTGGGATTGGAGGCTTGGCATTTGGCACCGGTTATGGATCTATATTTCTAAAACTCTGATAACTATTGTGGACCTATATTTATTTCTTTTGGGCCTGACTTTGGATGATTTTGGGATAATGTAAACTTTAAAACCCCGCGTGGTTGCATTTTATTTTGTTTACTTTATCTCGTTCTTTTATGTCTTGTGTTTGGATACCAATCCCCGTAGCACCCCGAAAGCTTGTTGAGTCTTCCGCTGTATCAAATTTTGGGGGTGTTACACCGGCCGATTGGTCAATGGCTCGCCTCGTGGAGATGTCGATATGGTCATAAAAAATTTGGGCTTGGAGCCAAAGATCTATGCCATGATGAGGGACTTTTTGGAGTAAGTCCTTGAAACGAGTCCATGCTTCATCAAGAGATTCATTTTGACGTTGTTGGAACATCAAGATGTCATTTCTAAGCTTAGTAGTTCTCCCCGGTGGGAAAAATTGAGCAAGGAAACGAGTGGTGAGATCATCCCATGTGGTGATGGATCCCGCGGGTAAACGCTCAAGCCATTGACTAGCTTGATCCCGTAGAGAGAATTGGAATAGGCGTAAACGGGTAGTCTCTCTAGTTTCAACACCTAGGTCTATGGAATCTACGATTTTGAGGAAGTCCTTAAGATGTTGGTTTGGATCTTCGGAACGAAGTCCATGGAATGCACATCCGCTTTGCACCAAC
The DNA here is from genome assembly GCA_030686995.1 of Artemisia argyi. Classification (NCBI taxonomy): domain Eukaryota; kingdom Viridiplantae; phylum Streptophyta; class Magnoliopsida; order Asterales; family Asteraceae; genus Artemisia; species Artemisia argyi. Next base: position 13,779,771 of record CM060697.1, on the reverse strand, counting down.
CGGATGGTGTCGGATCGCAAGGGGGTCACATTGGCTCCGGTGAGCTCAATGGTGTTTCGGTAGCCTTGGTGGCTAGGTCAGGAATACTCTCCTAAGGTTCGGGGCCTAAGAGGTTCTAATGGTGGGTTTTGTTGTGGTGGGATGACGGGTTCAAAGATGTTCCCGTTGTCCATGGTGTCGGGTGGTTACGAACAAAGGCACAAAGAAGTAGATAGACTAAAGAAAACCTAAAAATAAAAATAAAATCTTACTAGAAAGGAATCTAGCAAGCAGACCTAATAAAAAGAAATTCTAACCTAGACAATAACTATTCCCCGGGCTGCGGCACCAAAAACTTGATGCGTGGGAATCGCAACAGGCTTTACCACTCGAGGGATCTCGAGAAGCTTACAACCCCCACCAGGCAGTGTACCTGATCGTTGTAGTATAGTATAGTGACAAGTACCGGGGGATTGATCGTTCAGCTTAGGAATAGTATCGCTAGGATTAGAAAGCCTAAATACTAGATCTAAAGGTGAGGGATGATTATTTTTGTGTTTTTATATTTTTTTATGAAAGCAAGTAAAATCTCGGGGTTTGAAGGATTTGGGCGGAATTAGTTACTATTCAACTAACCCAATACTAAGATGCAATCAAAATAAAATACTAGAAAAGAAAATAAACTAATTTATACTAAAGTTGTGAGCAGTAATTGGAGAAAATATGTTTACTTAGATTTCACTACTCCCTAGACATCTTTTACACGTTAATTACTTGTTATAATTGCATGGATGACGGATCGTATTCCTTAATACCATTCATGGGGTGGCACACATAACTCCCCAATTCTATGAGCTCTTATCTCCTCCTACACCATGCCCAGCACAACTATAGGGATTGTAAACAGTGGATCATGCATTAAATACAACTAATAAAGACCTAGTGCGCCTCGGTTCATGTTTCTTAAGACGTTCAAGCATGTTACCATTTGGAGATCTGCCAGTTTTCTTAAGCCTAACATATAAATCATTCATCCAAGACAAGAATAAACAAGTAATCAACACATAATCAATATCTAGGTTTCATTAGATCTAAGCAAACACAAGATAGATCTAGCCTAGCATGATAGAATTAAGACAAGAACAAGATATAGACAACCAATACATAGACATATTGATTGAATTAGAAGAACACTTATCTTGATTAATCATGCAATGTATCAAGGGGTTGGAACCCTTGAAAAACCTGTAAAGTTACACCAAAATCGTACTTAGGGTTTCTCCCAAAACTTCTCTTTTTCATGTGTGAAAATTAGAAAACTATATATAGAAAAACAGGTATGACGGCGTCAAGACAAACAATGTGACGCCGTCACCTCGCCGCCAAAACTCTCCTCGAACTGCCTAGATCCACTTCTGACGCCGTCAAGACTTAAATACTTCCAGGCCGTCACGACTCTTTTACTCTTGACGCCCTTCCTACGTGACGCCGTCAAATCCGTTCTGGGTCGTCATGGAAATTCATGAGATTTGCTCTTGACGCCGTCAAGGTTTTGCTCTTGACGCCGTCACCTACTGTTCCCAGCATGGAAAATTAAGACTTTGGTGTTTTCTTCACTTTTATGCTCCAAAAACGTCTGAATTGCTTCCTTTTCCAGATTTCTCTCCCAAAGTACCTAAAATCACAAAAGGAACGATTTAGGGCAATATTTGATCAAATAAATTCGGATTCGGGCTTAAATGACCCCCCAAAAGTGGTTTATTTTTCGCCTCATCACCTTGACTGAGGTACCTGGCTATAACGCGGGTGCGTATGACGAGCTGGTGGAGGCTATGGAGGGGATGAAACTTCTCGAGCTGCCTCATATTGCACGGTTGGAGCGCGACCAAGACAACCCCATAAAGGTAATTATAGAGGGGTTGACCTTGGAGCGCCATATTTTGGAGGATGCAGAGGCGCAACTGGACTACTTCCTCAAGCCCGATGAGTTTCAGCTGCAGGTTCCAGTGTTTGTGCAGCCTCGCCATATGCTAAACCCTTTTGCCCTTGAGAGGGAAATTCCTCTGAAGGAGGTACTGGAGTGCCACGCGCAGAGAGCTGCCCAAAAGAAAGGTATTAAGGGCAAGGCAGTATTATGCGGTGTGGGCGCTGCACATATTCCCAAGTCTGATGGGGTTCCTGTAAGTGTGCCAAGCGTATCTCCCAAGGATGCATTGCTCTTGAGAAAGCTGCAAGAGGCGGGGAGTTCTGCTGCACCTGAAGATAGCCCTGAGCATCACCATAGCGTGTAGGGTGTTTTTTTGTATATGACAAAATGTATCTTTTGCTTGTAATTTTGTGTAAAAATGTTGAATAAGATACTCTTTTATGCATAAATTAAGTGCGTCACTTAAAAATATACTTGCATTGATGTTTGCTAAGTTTTATTATTTGACCAAGTGTCTTGGCTCGTTATTTGCTAAGCTTTGTACGGTGTACTTAATATTTGCGCACCCTTCGTGGGATGCGCACAGGAAACTTACCTCAACGTCTCAAAAGTAAGGTGCTTAGCAAGGATGCGTGATCCAATGTTGATGGGTTTGCAACCCTCTTACTCAATGAGTGAATTAGTAGGTTTACTCATCCTTTATGCCTTCGTGGGTCGTAATTAGTGCATGCACGCCATGTAGGCAAAAATATAAGATAACAATATTGACATATATAAGTATGTATGCAATAAAGTGAAACACGTTATGGAGTTAGCTAAAAACCATAACATTTTATTGATACTTGCAAGTTTTTTGAAAAAGTGAAAATACAATTCCTAAGAAAGAAAAGAAAAAACAAACACTTATTGGGCACATCCTAAAGTGCAAAGGTGTTGATACAAAAGTTGGGCGTACCTGGTTATGGGCTTATACTCTCGTACCAATTCAATCCTTAGCACTTGTTACCTGCGTACTAAGAAAATAAGACAACACCGTTAGACTTATCGAGGGATTGTCTCCCCCGATTAGACTCCGGCGTGAGAGTAAGTAATCGATTTAGGGTTCTCGTAAAGAGTTAGGGTTGAATCTCGTACCTTAAATGAGAATCGTATGATTCTGTATATAGGGGCTAAGAAACCGTGTTTCTTGCTCCTTACTCTTCGCACGTGTGGTGCTTATCCGAGGTAAGGATATCTATTCCTTGAATAGATAATCCTTATCATGTACCCGGTGGGTTAGATTGGGCCTTTGTGCTTCATGAGCCCAAAGTGTTAACACTGCGGCCCATACCATTGTCATGGTAGCCCGTTCGTAGTGGGCTTGGGTGTAAGTAATGTCTATCATTTGGGCTTGTGGCCCAAATATAGGCTATACGTCATCATGTCCCCCCAGTCTAGTATGCGCGGCTCGTAGCCGCGGATACTAGACTAATATTAACAGCGGTAAGCGTAGCGGGAAAACATTGGAATATTGCCGCCAATTTAAAGTGCAATGCACCTAGGCATAGGTATTTCAAATGTATGCCTCGAAAATTGGGGGTAGTATCCACGTGGCCCTCGTAAATCGGGAAAAAGTGCGTGTACCGGTTCAGTTCCAACCACACGTTTTCGTTAGTGGGATCCATGTGGAGAGAAATTAGGGTTTTTACCACCCTATATAAGAGTCACCGCCCCCCATTTTTACACACACAGAGTAAAACACACACTTACTCACTATCCACCTTCTTCGAGAGCGTTTTTTGCAAATAAACTTACTTCACTTTCGTAGTTAATTTGTGTGTGTCCCACTTAGTTTTGCAAATGAAAATGGTTGCTCAATTGGAGGAGTTTCGCTCCGCGATGTCCATTGAGGACGTTATTCAGTTCACTTCCGACTATTTCGTGCCTTTGGATGTACATCCAGAGGCTCCAGATGTCGACGCGTGTATAGCTGACTTCCCCAAAGGGAAGATAGGGCTATATACGAAATTTTTTGAGTACGCGAATTACCGCGTGCCCATATCTATTTTTCTGAGCGATTTGCTCAATCACTATCGTCTTCACATCTCTCAGCTGCACTGTATAGGTGCGGCGAAGGTGTCGAATTTTGAAGTAAACTGCCGTTTACTTGCGATAGAACCGACCGTGGCCTTGTTCCGCTCCTTTTACCACACAACGTGGTCAAATGGTTGGGTTTCCTTTGCGAAGCGCCAGGGGGCGCTTCAGTGTTATACGAAAAAAGTTGACGCCCTCAAGAATTGGAGGGAGTTCTTCTTTTGGGTAGATGACGTAGTCTTTCCCTCTCCCTTTGAGTTTTATACTCAGGAATCCTTACCAAGGGATGGGCGCCCCGCACCCGGTTCCTACAGTCTTGCTGACGCGCAAACTTTAGATGCCAATCGACTGGCCATTAACCCCTATCCGGAGGAGTTTTTGGTACATGTGGGGTTGAGTCGCGCTTATTTTGGCGCTGCAGATGAGGTTCCTACTTTTTTAAGTGAGGATGGCCGGGGTGGGTGTTCATCCTTTAATCTTCATGCTTTGTAAGTCTTTTATTCTTGTTTTCGCGTCTTTAATAACTAATCCCTTTTGTGTTTTCTTTCTTTATTGATGTGCGCAGAGATGGATCTGTTCGCGGTGGTCAAGCTGGTCAAGCCAAAGCAGGTGACCATAGGGGTGCGTCCTCTGAGGGAAGGAGAGCAGCCCTTGCTGGAGGCGACGGAGGGGCATTTGACCGTCCTTCCTGATGCGGTCCCTGAGGACACGCCACCACTTCAGGTGACGCCTGTCCAGAGTGTGCCACCTAATCCGGAGGTGGTGCCAAATGTGGAAGTGGCGCATGAGGAGGCGCGATCAGGGTCATCTAACAGCATCCAGATCCTGAAACCTAAAGAGGCGCTGAGGGAGGAGGTTGCGCAGAATTCGAAGCGCAAGGGAGAGGCTGGGGCCAGTGGCACCAGGAAGAGGCGTCGACACGTCATCAGAGATGCAGAGTCGAACGCGGAAGAGACCTCTACCTCCGGCGCACGGTTGAAGGTTGATGATGTTTCTCCGTTTCTGTAAGTGTGCATTTCTCTCTTCTTTTATTTTTTTATCATATTACTTGTAATATTTGTTGACTTCTTCCGTCGCGTAGGGATGACGCTGCGAAGGATGAGGTCTGCGTGGATGATGCTTCCTCTCCGCAGAATGAAAACAGGGAGAGGAAGACCAAGGTTGCTGATGGTGGCGAGGCGCAGCAGCTAATGGATGAGCTGGCTGCGACCACTGCGCGCCAAGCTGAGCTTGTTGCTCAGCTGAAAGGGAGGTATGCTGGGGAGAGCCGTGCTCTTGCCCAAAAGGAGGAGGAGTTGGCGACCCTCCGTGCGCAGTTGGCGAATGCGCAAGTGGAGCTGGAGGCCTCGAGGGCGTATGCTGAAAAGATTGCTGATGATAAGGTGAGCATGTTGGCCGATCTTAGGTATGCGAGGGCGAAGCTTGAGCAAATAAAAGCTAAGACTTCCTGGTCGGTGTCTTATCTTGAAGAGAAGAGGGCGGAGCATCATGCCAGTGTCCAGGAGTTTCAGGGGCGCATCGAGAAGGCAATTGCGATGCAAGAGGAAAAACTGCGCGCCCTCAGCATAGAGTATGATGAGGAGTTGTACCCTCATCTGATGTCCACTATAGCCGAGCGCAGGTATTTTCGTTCACTTTGTCATAATTACCTTACCACCATGTTGTTTACTTACACAAATTTTCTTCGTGAATGCAGGTGGTTGATTAGCCATGGGCTGCGCCTGGCAGCCCTAAGCACACTAGAGTCCGCTGAGGTGGTGGAAGCTTTTGGAAAGGGTGTGCACTGTGCGATTGCGCGTGGTCGATCACAGGCCATGGAGGACCTTCATGAGGCCAAGCTGCTGGAGAAGGACTTGGCGGAAGTCCCTGGTTACAACCCTACGGCTTATGATGAGCTGCTACAGGCAATGGCGGGGCTGAAGGTTCTTGAGTTGCCGCACATAGGGAAGTTGGAGCGCGATCAAGATGACCCCATAGCTGTGCTGATGGCGGGTCTGACTTTGCAGCGCCATCTTGTGGAGAACGCGGAAGAGGAGTTAGATTATTATCTAAAACCGGATGTCTCGCAGCTTCAAGTCCCTGTGTTCGCGCGGCCTCGCGATATCCTTAAGCCTTTTGCTCTTGAGAAGGAAATTCCTTTGAAAGAGGTGCTAGAGCGACATGAGCAAAGGGTTGATGTGAAGAAGGGTATCAAGGGCAAGGCCGTGATGTGTGGCATTGGCGCTGCACACCTTCCCAGATCAGATGGCATGGCTGTGAGCGTTCCAACCGTATCTATGCAGGATGCCATAACCTTGAGTAAGCTTAAGGAAGCTGGGAGTTCCGCCGCTCCAGAGGAGAGTCCTGAGCATCGCCATAGTATATAGGCTTTTTGTATATTTGTGTATCTTTCCTTGTAATTATTATTAATAAATGTGGAATAAGATACATTTTTGTTTTTAATTCGTGACTTGAGTATACTTGCATTGTTTGCTAAGTTTGCTTTTTAACTAAGTCTTTTAAGTGCGTGACTTTGAAGAATTATACTTGCATTGTTTGCGAAGTTTTATTATTTGACCAAGTGTCTTGGCTCGTTATATTGCTAAGCTCGTACGTTGTACTTGGTATATGCGCATCCGTCGTGGGGTGCGCATGTGGAACTTACCTCGACGTCTCAAGAGTAAGGCGCTTAGCAAGGATACATGATCCAATGTTGATGGGTTTGCAACCCTCTTATTCAACGAGTAAATTAGTAGGTTAACTCATCCTTTATGCCTTCGTGGGTCTTTAAGTGGTGCATGCACGCCATGTAGGCAAAAATATAAGATAAACAATATTGACATATATGCAATAAAGTAAAATGCGCTATGGAGTTAGCTAGAAACCATAACATTTTATTAATACTTGCAAGTTATTAGAAAAAATAGAAAATACAATTCCTAGAAAAGAAAAAGAAAGACAAACACTTATTGGGCACCTCGTAGGATGCAAGTGTGTTTGTGTAAGGGCCGTAGCCTAAAAGTAACATTTTTTGAGATTGCAGATGTTCCAAGTGCGCGCCAGGTCGTGACCTTCCATATCGCGCAGCCTATATGCGCCGTTGCCGAGCGCGTCTGTGACCTCGTAAGGTCCTTCCCATTTGGGTCCGAGCTTGCCCGTGTCTTCTGCGTGGCTCGCGTCGTTGGCGCGGTAAACAAAGTCCCCTGGTCTGAATGAAGTGTGTTTGACTTTTTCATCATAATACTTCTTCATTTTTGCCTTAGCCTTTGCTTCGCGTATAGCTGCGTGTTCGCGTCTTTCTTCCAATATGTCTAAGTCTATGCGCCGTTCCTCGTCATTTGTCGTGACGTTGACCTCTGCTGTGCGTATAGTTGGCATTCCTATCTCGGCTGGTATGACGGCTTCTGTTCCATAGACTAGGGAAAATGGCGTGTCGCCAGTACTGGTTTTGATTGTCGTGCGACGCGCCCACAAGACGTGCGAGAGCTCATCTACCCACTTTCCTTTGTGTCTGTCAAGGCGCGCTTTTATTCCTTCGCCTAGACTGCGATTTGCGCGCTCAACTAGGCCATTGGTTTGTGGGTGTTTAACTGAAGCAAAGTGTTGTGTGATGTTCAATTGTGCGCACCAATCTTTGAATGGGTTATCACAGAATTGTTTTCCGTTGTCTGATATGATCTCGCCCGGTAGGCCGAAGCGACAGATAATGTTGTCCCAAACAAAGCGCTTGACTTGGTTTCCCGTTATGTTCACCACCGCTTTTGCTTCGATCCACTTTATGAAGTAGTCTATGGCTACGATGAGGAATTTTACTCCTCCAGCTGCGACAGGGAAAGGTCCTGCGATGTCAATACCCCATTTGTAAAATGGCCATGGTGAGGTAGTTGGTGTTAGCTCTTGTTGTGGTCGGCGCGGAATTGGTCTATGTACTTGGCAATTGCTGCATTTTCTAATCAGATCGCGTGCATCACGATGCATTGTTGGCCAATAGTATCCTGACCTTAGAGCGCTTGCCACCACGGATCGTGGCCCTGAGTGCATACTACATGATCCAGCGTGAATTTCGCGGAGAACGTATTCTGCTTGAAGGGGTCCAACACATCTGAGCCATGGCTGTAAAAAAGACCGTCGATAGAGTACATTGTCGCGTAGTTTAAATCGTTGCGCTGCGCGGCGTATTCTTCGAGCGTCTTTATGATCTTGGGGTAGGACTCCCTTGCTAATAAATTCGATGATAGGTGTCATCCATGTAGGATCTTGTTCCACTATCACCGTTGATATCTCCCTCTCCAAGATTGACTTGTTTTTTAGGGTTTCCACCAATACCTGTTTTGAGAGGTGTGCGAAGCTTGTGGATGCGATCTTGCTGAGTGCATCCGCCTTCTTGTTATCTCCTCTAGGCACCTGTTTTATTGTGAACCTATCAAAGTTTTTTATCAAAGATTTTGTTTTTTCCAGGTATTGGGTCATGTGTTCATCCTTGGCCTCATATTCACCTAGCACGTGGTTAGCAACCAGTCGCGAATCTACGTTTGCTTCTAGGTTGCGAACACCCATTTGAATTGCAATACGTAGTCCAGCGAGTAGGGCTTCGTATTCTGCCTCATTGTTTTTTGTTGTGAATTCAAAGCGCAGCGCATAGGTGAATTCCATACCTTCTGGATTTGTAAGAATAAGGCCTGCGCCTGATCCTTCTACACATGAAGATCCATCTGTGAACAGAATCCAGGGTTCCTGTAAATCTGTTTTAGCTGCAGATGTCGGGCTGTCGCTGTCTGGCTTCTCCACGATAAAATCGGCTAGGACTTGTCCTTTGATTGCAGTGCGCGGTCTGTATGAGATGTTATACTCACTTAACAGTACACTCCATTTTTGTAAGCGTCCTGATGCGTCAGGCTTAGAGATAACTTGTTTGATTGCTGATCAGTGATTACAACTATTGGATGCGCTTGAAAGTATCTGCGCAACCTTTTGGCTGCGAACACTAGAGCCAAGACCAGCTTCTCCATAGCGATGTAGTTAGTCTCTGTTTTCTTTAGGGCTTTACTTACGAAATATATGGGTGTCTGGACGGAGTTCCTGTCTGTCAATAGAACGGCGCTGACTGGTCCATGGGTTGCCGATAAGTACATGATTAGTTCTTCCCCTGGTCGCGGTGCGACAAGTTTGGGAAGAGATGCCAGATGGTTTTTGAGTTGTTGGAAAGCTTCTTCCGCTTCGGTAGTCCAGCGAAAGTCTCCCTTTTTTGTACACTTCGTGAGTGTTTTAAAGAGGGGAAGAGATTTGTCTGCTGACTTAGATAAGAAACGGTTTAGCCCCGCTAACTTTCCATTCAGTGATTGGACTTCTTTGAGTGTGCGCGGTGAGGGGAGATCAATAACGGCCTTTGTCTTTTCTGGGCAAGGCTTGATTCCATCGGGTTCTATCAGGTATCCAAGGAACATACCTTCGGTCGCGCCAAAGGTGCACTTTTTTGGATTTAACTTCATGTTGATCCGCCCCAACGTTCGGAATGTTTCCTCGATGTCGCGCACCAATTCGTCCTCTGTATGGCTTTTTATGACAAGGTCGTCAACATAGACTTCCAAGTTGCGGCCTACTTGTTTTTCGAAGGCTGTGTCCACTAGTCGTTGGTATGTCGCGCCGGCGTTCTTCAGGCCAAAAGGCATTTTTGTGTAGCAGTATACTCCTTGACTGGTGTGGAAAGCTGTTTTTTCTTCATCTTCCACTGCCATATGGATCTGATGATACCCTTTATATGCATCTAGGAAGCATTTGAAGGGGTATCCGCACAAGGACTCGACCTTCCAATCTATCTCTGGCAGTGGATAGCAGTCCTGCGGACATGCTTTGTTGAGGTCCGTGAAGTCCACGCACATCCTCCAACTGCCATCGCTTTTCTTTACCATAACTGGGTTAGAAAGCCAGTCGTGATAGTATACTTCGCGCATGATGCCTGCGTCTACGAGCTTATGTACTTCTTCCAGAATAGCCTTTGCACGATCTGGGGCCTGGCCGCGCTTCTTTTGTCGTATTGGAGGGTATCCTTGTCGGATTTGTAGCTTATGTTCTGTGATAGAGCACGGTACTCCCGTCATATGCTTTGGTTCCCATGCAAAGATGTCTAGGTTCTTTTGCAAGAGTGCGCATACGGCTGCTTTACCTTTGTCAGATAAAGATCCTTCAATCGAAACTTGTTGTTCCGGATAATCTGGGTGAATAGCGACTTTTAAATTTGGCATTTTTTCCGTGCGCTGTCCTGGAATAGTCTTCGCTTCAGTTGTTACTGCGATGCATTCTCTTGGTGGTACTGTTGTGTTATAGAGAGTGACCACTCCTCCTTCCACTGGGAATTTAAGCATTCCGTGCGCTGTAGATGGTACCGCGCGCATGGATGATATTTCCGGTCTTCCAATGATACCATTGTATGGTGAAGGAGACTTTATTACCATAAAGTTTATCCATGTCGCGGTTGAGTGTTGTTCATCTCCTACGACCACCAATAAGCGTAACTGCCCCATGGGCCAAATCTTTTCTCCTGTGAATCCTGTTAATGACATTGTGGCTGGTATCAACTGACTTTAGATTTCAGGTCGCAGCCTTTTGAAACAGTGATCATACAGGATGTCTGCGGATGCTCCACCATCAATGTACATGCGGTGGATGTCATGTCCCCCTGTATGTATCTCAATGGTTAGAGGCTCCACGACTGCGTTGTCCGCAGCTATAGTAGGGAAGGATATCTCTTTTTCTGGAGAGAATTTTTGGCTTACTTTTTGCTTTATCTTGCGTTGCCATGATTGTATCATGTATATAGTATCAGCTTTTTCCTTTGGGGGTTCTTTCTTACCTCCGTTTCTCTGTTTATCTTTCCCTTCCTTGATGTTCTTTACGAGGTGGTCCATCCTTCCTTCTCTAACTAAATTTTCAATTAGTTGTGTTAGTTGGACGCACTCGTTAGTTGTGTGGCCTTTTTGGCCATGGTACTCGCAGTATCCACTACCTAGGCGCTTTTCTTCTGCAGTGCGCATTGGTGGTGGTTTTGGGAAGTTCGCACCTTCTGTTATAAATATCTCTCTCGGAGTCTTAGTGAGAGGAGTATATTTGTCGTTGTCTCTTCCACTGTGATAATTCTTGTTGCGGTTGTTATTCTGATCATTGGATTGTCTCCGCGGCTGTTCTTGTTGCCTATAGTTTGAATAACCTTTTTTGCTATCCGCAGCAGCTGCTTCTCCTTGTATAAAGGATCTAGTGCGCTTTGTTAACTCGTCAAAGGACTGTGGAACTTTGTCATTAAGCTTCCGGATGAGTTCTGGGTTATTGATCCCATTCATGAACCCTAAAATTTTTAGGATTTCAGGACATGTCTTTACTTGTATGCACTCATCTTTGAAACGTTCCATAAAAGCGCTGGTTGATTCACCTTGGCGCTGTTTCACTCTTGCTAGCTCTACAGGGTTTTTAGCGCACTTCTTTCGCTGGGTGAAGTTGAGGCGGAATGCTTTCCGTAATTCCTCAAATCCACCGATGCTCCTACGTGGGAGTTTGCTAAACCATGTGCGCGCGTTTCCTACTAACGTGGAATTAAACATGTGGCACCACACAGGTTGTGGCCAATTTTCGATAGTTGCGGCTGACTCGAAAATTTTTAGGTGATCATCAGGATCACATGTTCCATCATATGTTTTCACGTTAGCGGGCATGCGCCTTCGTTTGTGGTCTGAGTAATCGCTGATGCGTCGTGTAAACGCATCAATTTTCTGGCGTCGCCACGGGAGAGACATATCTTCATTCTCCTCCTCGCGACATCTTCCTCTTGACTTCTAGTGTCCTGTTTCTTTATCCTCGTTGTCCGAGGAGTCGCTGGAAGAAGGGTAGTCCCTTTTTCGGCGCTTGCGCCTGCTTCTTTCGGAAGAGGATCCTGAGGGATCTCCGCTTGGGGATCTTCTTCTCCCCAATCTGTCTTGGATCCTCCTACTCCCAGGTTTGGAAGATCCTTGGCTTGGCGAATGTTGAGGCCCTAATCGATCATGTATTCCCCGACTGCCAAGTCTGGAGTGGACGTTGGTGCGCCTCTCGCTGTCTCCAGAGTATTGTGAATCAGATATCGTACCCAACCTATCATGGATAGTGGTACGTTCTGCGCGTCTTCCTTGTGGGTGACGCGGTGGTGATGGTTCGCGTTCAAGAGCAAAATTGATTCGGGCTTGTAGGCTCGCGCTTGCTCTTCTTGTTGCTTCTTCTTGCATGAGGGCGGTGAGGGTTTCATAATTTTGGGATACAAAGTTTCCCAAAGTTAGATCCGGTGCGTCCTCAGTTGTTGCAAGAATTTCAGCCTCAGTGTTAGGCGCCCTGTTCCGTTCAGGCGCGCCTGGCGGCACAGTGTTGTTCACTGCGGGTGTAGCCTGATGAGGAGTGGTGAAGAGGGTGCGTTGGAGTTCTTCAACGCTTGGGACCACTGAGGAAATTATAGGTAGTTTCGTCGCTGGAAGAGGTTGGGTTGTCCCTGCCTCTTGGTGATCAGGTGCGCTGGTTGTCCCAGCAACCTGTCTAGAGGTTGAATCTTGTCGATTCTTCCTCTGATGGTCATGTTTTTCTGACTGCGGAGTCCGCTGACTTGAATTCTTATGCTTCGTCATTCTAGTGTTTGGTTCTTAGTAGGGTCCCACGGATGGCGCCACTTGTTGATACAAAAGTTGGGCGTACCTGGTTATGGGCTTATACTCTCGTACCAATTCAATCCTTAGCACTTGTTACCTGCGTACTAAGAAAATAAGACAACACCGTTAGACTTATCGAGGGATTGTCTCCCCCGATTAGACTCCGGCGTGAGAGTAAGTAATCGATTTAGGGTTCTCGTAAAGAGTTAGGGTTGAATCTCGTACCTTGAATGAGAATCGTATGATTCTATATATAGGGGCTAAGAAACCGTGTTTCTTGCTCCTTACTCTTCGCACGCGTGGTGCTTATCCGAGGTAAGGATATCTATTCCTTGAATAGATAATCCTTATCATGTACCCGGTGGGTTAGATTGGGCCTTTTCGCTTCATGAGCCCAAAGGGTTAACACTGCGGCCCATACCATTGTCATGGTAGCCCGTTCGTAGTGGGCTTGGGTGTAAGTAATGTCTATCATTTGGGCTTGTGGCCCAAATATAGGCTATACGTCATCAAAAGGTGTCGGTGTATTGGCCGTAGCCTCGCCTAAAGATAGCATCTTTTAAGATTGCAAATGTTCCAAGTGCGTGCTAGGTCGTGACCTTCCATATCGTGCAGCCTGTATGCGCCATTGCTGAGCGCATCAGTGACCTCATAGGGTCCTTCCCATTTAGGTCCGAGCTTGCCTGTGTCTTCTGCGTGGCTCGCATCATTGGCGCGGTATACAAAGTCTCCTGGCCTGAAGGAAGTGTGTTTGACCTTTGCATCATAGTACTTCTTTATTTTTTCCTAAGCCTTTGCTTCGCGTATAGCTGCGCGTTCACGTCTTTCTTCCAGTAAATCCAAGTCTATGCGTCGCTCCTCGTTATTTGTTGTGACGTTGACCTCTATTGTTCGTATAGTTGGCATTCCTATCTCGGCTGGTATGACAGCCTCTGTTCCGTAGACAAGGGAGAATGGTGTGTCGCCAGTACTGGTTTTGATTGTGGTGCGATGCGCCCATAAGACATATGAGAGCTCGTCCACCCACCTTCCTTTGTGTCTGTCAAGGCGCGCTTTTATTCCTTCACCTAGACTGCGATTTGCGCGCTCAACTAAACCATTGGTTTGTGGGTGTTTTACTGAAGCAAAGTGTTGCGTGATGTTCAATTGCGCGCACCAAACTTTGAATGGGTTGTCGCAGAACTGTTTCCCATTGTCTGATATAATCTCTCTGGGTAGTCCGAAGCGACAGACAATGTTGTCCCAGACAAAGCGTTTGACTTGGTTTCCCGTGATGCTCACCACCGCTTTTGCTTCAATCCACTTCGTGAAGTAATCTATGGCTACGATGAGGAACTTTAGCCCTCCTGCTGCAACTGGAAGGGGTCCTGCGATGTCAATGCCTCACTTGTAAAATGGCCATGGTGAGGTAATGGGTGTTAGCTCTTGTTGTGGTCGGCGCGGAATTGGCCTGTGTACTTGACAATTGCTGCATTTCTTTATCAGATCGCGTGCGTCGCGGTGCATAGTTGGCCAATAATACCCCGACCGTAGAGCGCTTGCTACCACAGATCGTGGCCCTGAGTGCATGCTACATGATCCAGCGTGGATTTCTCGGAGTATATAGTCTGCTTAAAGAGGTCCAACACATCTGAGCCATAGTTGCAAGAAAGAGCGTCGATAGAGTATGTTGTCTCGTAGTTTAAATCGCTGCGCTGTGCGCCGCACTCTTCGAGCATCCTTATGGTCTTGTGGTAAGACTCCCTTGTTGATGAATTCAATGATAGGTGTCATCCATGTAGGATATTGTTCTTCTATCACTGTGGATACTTCCATCTCCAAGATTGACTTGTTTTGTAGGGTTTCTACCAATACCTGTTTGGATAGGTGCGCAAAGCTTGTGGATGCAATCTTGCTGAGCGCATCAGCCTACCTGTTGTCCCCTCTGGGCACCTGTTTTATTGTGAACCTGTCAAAGTTTTTAAATAAGGACTTGGTCTTATCCAGGTATTGGATCATGTGTTCATCCTTGGCTTCATATTCACCTAGCACATGGTTAGCGACTAGCCGAGAATCTACGTTTGCCTCCAAGTTGCGTACACCCATTTGGATTGCGATGCGCAGTCCAGCTAGTAGGGCTTCATATTCTGCCTCATTGCTTGTGGCTGTGAATTCGAAGCGCAACGCATAGGTGAATTCCATACCTTTTGGATTTGTGAGAATAAGGCATGCGCCTGATCCATCTACACATGAAGACCCATCTGTGAACAGAATCCAGGGTTCCTACAGATCTGTTTTGGTCGTAGAGGTTGGACTATCGTTCTCTGGCTTCTCAACAATGAAATCAGCTAATATCTGTCCTTTGATTGCAGTGCGCGGTCTATATGAGATGTTATATTCACTTAACAGTACACTCCACTTTTATAGCCGCCCTGATGCGTCAGGTTTAGAGATAACTTGTTTGATTGGCTGATCTGTGATTACAGCTATTGGGTGCGCTTGAAAGTATCTGCGCAGTCTTTTGGCTGCGTGATGAGTGTCTAAATACTCATCATTTTATACCAATCTGAACTGCCAAAACATCCAAAAACACTCAAATATGCATCAAAATACTGTGATTATTCTAGAAGTGTGTTTTATATGTTTCAGATGCAAAATAATCAAAAACAGATCAAAAACGTACAAAGTTTGCATAATTAGCAGTTTCAGTCCCTCAACTTTCAAAACCTGTCAAAACTAGTCCCTGAAGGTTTAAAAATGAAAGAAAAGTCAACTTAGGTCCTTGGGAAATCAAACATGTTCACTATAAATCCCTGGA
This sequence comes from Artemisia argyi, assembly GCA_030686995.1. NCBI lineage: Eukaryota > Viridiplantae > Streptophyta > Magnoliopsida > Asterales > Asteraceae > Artemisia > Artemisia argyi. The sequence goes on along the minus strand of CM060697.1, from coordinate 13,764,356 downwards.
TAAAAGTTTTCACAAAATGGCAATATTTACCCCTCAAGTTTCAAAATTGGCAAAATTAGTCCCTGGGTGTTTTAAAATGGAATTTTATCAAATATCACCCTTGCACTATTCATAAAATACAAAATGGAACAATTTTGAATAACTTTTGGGGAATTTACAATTTCAGTCCCTCAAAATCCAAAAATGACATAATTGGTCCTTAAAGTTTTAAAATGAAATAATTATACAACTCTGGTCCTTGTGTTATGTTTAAATGGCAGGTTTGGTCCTCATATGAAGTTTGGAATGTTGGCAAGATCAGTCCCTCATAAAATCAGAAATTACACAAATGATCCTTGGGCTTATTACACTTAAAACCAAACCGGACCATATATACTCCTTTATGTCCAAAACCTTAAAATCCAAAATAAATAAAAACCCCAAGCCCATACTTTTCCCAGCCCAAACACACAAAGCCCACTCAAAACCGTTTTAAATAAAACGGGGTCAAATGTTTGACCCTCGTTGACCGTTGACCCCCATCATCCCCAACCTCACCTTGTCACCTGCTTATCCACCATCCACCATCCACTTCTCCACTTGCAATACCTTTCCACCTCAACCATCCCCCTCTGTCACCCTCTAAACCAAACCCCTTCCCCTGGTTTTGCACCAGGGGAGCTCCACGTGTAAAACCTACACCCTCCACCACCCTACAGCCTGCAACACCTTACACCACCACCCAAAAACCACACCTACACTCCAATTTGTCCCCCCTCACCTTCAATAGTCAAATCAGAAGCATTTAATGCAAGAAAACGGCTGCAAGTTACCTCTATGGATTTTGGCGCCAAAATCAGTTTTAAACGGCTAAGATGAATTGAAACAATTGAAGGGTCAAGATCAAGTGGGATAAGCTCAGAGGGTATTCCCAACCCTAATTGAAGCCTATAAAAGGAAAGAGGAGCAATGGAGAAGAGTACCTTAATATAATTTAGTTTCTTAATTCGTAGCTTGTAATTTCACAATTCCAGTTTATGTTTTAATGTTCAAGTATTGTTTCAAGTAATCTTAGCATGTATTGAACCTTTTTTATTAATCAATTTCAAGTTTCAAGTTAAATTTTCATATGTGCAATTTTTCATTCAAAAAATCCAATCTGCTTAAATGTTGTTGATTATTGTTAATATGGACTGAGATAAGTCATATAAGCTCCTAGATAGCTTATAAAAGCTATTAGAAACTATTAAAAGCAGTTTAATAGTAAAAACTCAAAAATTCCACAAGAGTCAACAAAAGTCAAACTGTCAGATTCATGGTGATCATTGTTGGAGCAGGGTATAATTTGGATGGCCTTTGGTATTAGAAGCCTTGTGGAAGGCTTATAGGAAAGAAATTGGGTCCTTGTTCTTGGTTTGTAGCTGGATTGCAAAAATTGTAAGCTTAATTCCATTTCAGCTTTGTACTATTCAACTACTTAATTTTGTTACTCTTTAGTTCTTTAATCTTGTTTGGTGTTAGTTAACACTTATTTTTCCTAAAAACAGTAGCTTGTTATTTAGAATTGATTATTACTTAGTATTTTATTTTTTTTAACTGTCAAAATTAGCTTAGGTGATAATATTAGTAATCAGTGATTAATACTTGTTGTTCTGTGCTCATTTAGTATTATTATACTCTATTATAAGTCTGCAAACCAATATGATAGCATAGGTTTTGGTTTTTCTTTGAAAATTACATCATTACAAGTTTTAATGAGTGTTTGGATGTAACTGTGTTGCTAAGATAAAGACTGTATAAGCTTTTATTTCTGGTTCAAACATACTTCTTTGGTCTCACTTAGACCTTAGAAACCAAAAATATCAGTACCTATTTGAGAAATAGTCAAACTTTGATTTAAATCCTCAAAGTAGTTGACTGTGAATGATTTAGTAGGTGTAATCTTGTAATTTAGCATAAAAGTAGTTAATATAACCTTCTATCATTAAGTTATAGCTTAGGTTAACATAATAAATCAAATAATTAGCTTTAAAGCTCATAAAAGTCAACTTAGTTTAGTTTCATTAAAAAGTCCAAATTGCATATGCAGTTAAAAAAGCAAATTTTTCTTTATAACCTGTAGGGTTCATTAGAGATTGGAAATAGATAAAAAGAGTTGTTTTATGATCATTGGTAGCCTTTGTGTTAGAATCAAAAAGAAAATTTGAATTTAGTGGTCATTTGCTTATAAATAAGCATACTGGAAATTGGCCCTTGAGCAAAAAGCTCCCCTGCACCACAGGTGTTGAGCCATTTTCTTTGGCTTGTTGTGAGTGCTCCAGTGGGCCCCATTACAAGATTTTTAGCTTTTTAAGAAGCCTTCTAGTCCAGCTTGTAGGATCAGGGCTTATTTGCCCATTTCGAGCTTCTTTACTAGGGCTGCTATTAGCTTTTTGTTTTGTCCATTTCACAAAAGCACACTGATCACTTAGTGTTTAAAAGGTTTTTCATAAGCTTGTACCAAGCTCATCAGTCAACCCCAACCCTAGCCATTTGGCTTATTGAGAGCTTATCAGCTCTAATTTCATTCCCTAGCCTTATTTGGACCATTAGCTTATTGGAGATAGCTTCTTTTGAACCCAACTTGTGGCCTGACCAAACTCAGTTCACTGAGTGGTCAGCCCAAACACCCATATTCATAAGCTCATGGAGAGCTTATTAGTGGATCCCACTGCTTGAACCTTGGCTTATTTATAAGCCCTCCTACCCAGCTTTTAGGTTCACCTTGCATTTTAGATCCCTGAGCTTATTTGTGGGCCCCACTCAGGCCTGCATATTGGCCTTGTGGACTGTTTGGTTGTAGTAGGATTAGGAATTGCTTATTTAAGCTTATAGCTTATTTCTTGTAGCTTATTTAGTTACTTTAGGTTACTTTAGGTATAACTCAATAGATTATAGCTTAATTTTCCATTTTGTAGCTTAGTTGTAGCTTTTAGCTTTTAAACATCCCAATTTGGCTTATTTAAGCCATCTGCTAAGGAAATAAGCTCATACAGAGCTTATTTGGGTGATATAAAAAGTTTTCTTTTTTTAAAGTTACTTATTTTTACTCATTAAGCAGTTGTGTAAAAAGAAAATTAAAAAAATAAAAAGTTTCAAAAAATTGGGGTGTGTGGGAATCGAACCTGGGACCTCTAGATAGCATGCATGTATAAGTGACACACCCCCTTCCAGTTGCTCTGGGGCACCAGTTCCGTTTAGTATTGCACAATTAATATACTTAAGGTGTTTTTTGGTTAATAAGCTTAAATAAGCCGTTTGGCTTATAACTGCTTATTTGAATAAGCTGTTGGACCAAACTAAATTTTCCTAGGCTTTTCATCACTAAATATACCTTCTGTATTTTTTTCATAATTTTTACTGTTCAAATAATATTAATTTTAATTAATCCTAGTTTAATTAATAATTAGGTAATTAATTAGTTGTAATAATTTTTAGTTAACAACAATATCTTTTTATATTTTTTAAAAGTCTTATAGACCATTAGGTATTTTTAGAAAATAATTTCCAAATTGTTACTGTTCATTTCCTATTTTCCTTAATTAAATTTAGTTAATTAGATTTTAAATAATAAATAAGTAATTAATTAGTAAATTAGCCTAAATATAATTTTTAGAATAATTTTATAATTTTTTAGGATTCCTGTGATGGTTAATTAGTTTTATAAATTTTTTTCATAATTTTATAAGTCATTTTGGTATTTTTAGTAATTTAAAATAGTTTATTTAGTTTAATTAAAATAATTAGTAATTAATTAATAAAAAACACATAAAAAGGCAAAAATATTTATTTTTAATTTTTTATACTTTATTCAAGTTCATTTAAGTTTTAGAAAATATTTTTGCAAGTTTTTAGTTTAATTTGTGGTTTTTATCATTTCTAGTTTAAATTAAAATAGTTTTAATTAAATAGTTAAATAGTTTGTAATAAAATAATTAATATTAAATAATAAAATAATCTAAAAAATAATTTTCTTTTTAATTTAATTTTCTTTTAAGTTTAAATTTATAGAATTTTCATTTTCAACCCCTGTAGTTTATTTTTCCTTAAAACTCACCTTTTTTTCTCAGTACGCACACGTATTTGTTTACATTATCAGTTTACGTGTATACATAGCTGTTTATTGTGCTTATTTTATATTATCCAAATAATATCAGTAGTGTAAATCAAACCCACTTCATTTTTGGTTACTGTCCTCAGTACCATTTATTCCTAAAACGTTTACAAATACAATTTCAATCTCGTTGGGACTTAACGACCCGTGGATTTCCCTGTACTTCCACGGATTTTAATACTTGACTTTTTCTCTCTGGTGGGCCTATCAACTGCACACGGTCGACTGGTTGGTTTGGGAAGAGTCAAAATTTGGCGCCGCTGCCGGGGAGGTTGTTGCGTATTTCAAAACGATTTAGGTATAGTGGTTTTCAAAACCCCTCCTGTACAAATACCATCACTTTGTAAAAATCAAAATCATATCTGAAAACGTTCACTAACACTTTTCCTAAAGTGTTAAAAACACCAAAAAAATCATAAACAACAAAACAAACTGTGAAGTTAAATTACTTCGTTTACTTTAAGATTACAACCTGAAACAGCTGGTATAAGGTAAGTTCTGACATTAAATTGCGAACTGAAGAGGGATCCATTTATTTCCTCCCGCTAGCCTGCGAGTAATCTTAAAGGAACGATTTCGGTTAACGAATCAGTTCCAAAAATATTTTCCAAGTTTTTTCACCCATACACGAAAAGCCAAAAACATTTTACTATGAATATAATTACATAAAAGTTTACCACCGCAAACCAAGGCAGAACACCTACCAACTGGGGGTGTGAACATAATAAGTTCTCAAACTTAAGATAAAAACTTGCCATTGTATCCCTGTGATTGGTATACCTTTTTCAAAGAAGCCATTTCACTTGTGATTATTGGATTTAAGTTCACTGTGGTTTTGCCTCGATATTGTTTTGAAAATTGTTTTTAGTGCATGCGCACTCGTTCACAATCACGACGTAATCGTCATAGAAACGTAACCGAGTTATGTACTGTTGAAGAAGAACACACACTAAAAATGAACGACGAGCCCCCAATCCCTCCCAAGGAGGAACCAGTTCCTGACACCCGAACAATGGAGGAACTATGTCAACCTACCATGCACGGGAGGGGTGGACCCATTGCACCACTTACAATTGGAGCCTCGGATTTTGGACTAAAACACAACATGATACAACAGGTCCAGAATTCGTGTCAGTTCCACGATTTGCTGGGTGACGATGCTAACAAGCATCTCGATAAATTTTTAACCGTCACCCAGAGCATGAAACAAAATGGCGTCACCAAAGACGGCCTGCGTTTATACCTGTTCCCCTATTCTCTCACTCATCATGCGACTTCACGGTTTGATCGACTTCCTAAGAATTTGATCCATACTTTTGATGAGATGGTTACTAAATTCTTGGCTAAATACTTTCCACCATCTATGGTTACAAAGCTGAGAAACGATATTAGTAACTTCAGACAGCTTCCTGAAGAGTCCTTATTTGAGGCATGGGAACGCTACAAACTTGCTATTGATCGGTGTCCCAATCATAGCATGCTTCTTGTCACCATTATTGATACCTTTTATAATGGTTTGACACTTCGTCATCGTGACACCATCAATGTTGCTGCTGGGGGCACCTTTATGAAAAGGACCCCTGAAGAGTGTTATGACTTAATCGAAAACATGACTGCCCATCACAATTTTTGGGACTCCTCTGCAGAGAGGAATGACTCATGTAAGTCAGTCACTCCGGCAAATACTAAAATAGCTGCCCTTACCAGAAAGTTTGATGATTTGTCTGCTGCGGTTCTCCGAATTCACCAGACAAATCATAATCAGCAGAATAAAACTATCAGTTGTGAAACCTGTGGTGGTCCACACCCGTATCATGAGTGCCCAGCCTCCGGTGGCTTCACTCCAGAGAACATATTCGCAGCCCAAGGTTCCTACAATACGGGAGGTAATTCTTACCAACCGCAAGGGGACCGAAATCTATTGAGTTATCGTTCCAATAACTACATTGGACCACCGGGATTTAATCAATCCCAGAACCAAAACAGAAACCAGACTTTTAACCAGAATCAGAACCAGAATCGAATGAACCAAGGTTTTAACAACCAAGGGAATTTCAACTCTGGTCAACACCAGGTTCAAAACAATCAAAACCAAGGAAACTATAACCGTGATCAAGGTCAGAACAATTACCCTCAGGGTAATTTTCAACAACAAAACCACTTCCAGGGTAATAACAACCAGCAACATGGGAATTTCCAGAACAATCGGGCTCAAAATTTTCCAAACCAAAATCAAGCCATTGTTCCAACTGGACCATCATCTGATGAGTTATTTAAACAGTTTATGAAATCCCAAGATGAACTTAACAAAGTGCTGGTTAGTCAAATCTCTGACTTGAAGAAGTCTTTAAATGATCGACCCTCGGGCTCAGGTACTACTTTACCTAGCAACACGATCGATAATCCGAGGGGCGATGTAAAGGCGATCACCACAAGAAGTGGAGTTTCTCATAAAGGACCTACAGCTCCGTCTACCTCTTCTCCTATCCCGGTAGAGGAATGTGAAACTGAGGATACTACAGATACGGTACTTCCTACTAATAACGGAGGTACCAATGACATCCCTCCTCCAGTTATCCCGGTCCCGACTCCTTGTAAAAGAGTCATGTTTGAAGCTCCCGAAGGTCCTGTTGAAAATCCAAAAGCCAACCCAAAACCAACAATTCCATATCCCTCACGATTGCAAGACCAGAAGCTCCGTGAAGAAGCTAATCATCAGATGGAAAAATTCTTTTAGATTTTCCAAGAACTACACTTCGATATTAGTTTCGCGGATGCTCTTCTTTTAATACCCAAATTCGCATCGACAATCAAAAACCTGTTGAGCAATAAAGAAAAACTGTTTGAGATGGCACGAACTCCACTCAATGAGAACTGCTCTGCGGTTCTGTTGAAACAGCTTCCCGAGAAGCTAGGAGACCCCGGGAAATTTCTAATACCATGTATTTTCCCAGGGATGGTTGAGTGCTTTGCCTTGGCCGATCTTGGTGCAAGCATCAACTTAATGCCCTACTCAATTTGGAAAAAGCTCTCTCTTCAGGCACTTAGTCCCACATGCATAACTCTCGAGCTTGCAGACCGTTCAATTTCACGTCCCCTTGGTATTGCCGAGGACGTGTTTGTAAGAGTGGGAAAGTTCCATTTTCCGGCAGACTTTGTCGTTGTTGATTTCGATGCGGATCTAAGAGTTCCTCTCATACTAGGGAGGGGATTCTTAAGGACGGGTCGTGCATTAATCGATGTTTTCGATGAGGAAATCACGTTACGAGTTGGCACTGAAGCGATAACGTTCAACCTTGATCAAACCTCGAGATACTCCTCGAATTATGATGTTGAATCGGTCAACCGAATTGATGTCATTGACATTGCATCCGAGGAGTATGCTCAGGAAATCCTTGGATTCGCTGATAGTTCTCCGAGTGGAAATCCCACTCCCTCTTCTCACCCCATAATCGCTAATTCTTCTCCTTCCCTCACTCCGTTTGAGGGAAGTGATTTCGTCCTTGAGGAATTAGAGGCCTTTCTCAAAAGTGATTCAGTTCCCGAAGGAATTGATAACCAAGAGATTGACCCGGAGAGGGATATACTTCTCCTTGAGAAGTTATTGAACAAAGATCCTTCTCCCATTCCTGTTCTACCTCCACAACTTCATAAGGCGGAAGTCAAATATGTTGAGAAAAATGATGATTTCCCTGAGGTCGAACTTAGGACCTGCCTCCTCATCTAGAATATGCATTCTTGGAAGGTAACGATAAGTTACCGGTCATTATTGCCAAAGACTTAAAGGATGAGGAAAAAACCGCGCTGCTTAAGGTTTTAAAGTCCCACAAACAAGCAATTGCTTGGAAGCTTTCAGACATTAAGGGTATTAACCCGGATTTTTGTACACACAAAATCCTAATGGAAGAGGACTTTAAACCTGCCATGCAGCATCAAAGAAGGGTAAATCCAAAAATCCACGAAGTTATCAAGGAAGAAGTTATCAAACTTCTCGATGCGGGATTGATTTACCCTATATCAGACAGTCCTTGGGTTAGCCCAATACATTGTGTTCCAAAAAAGGGTAGCATCACGGTTGTCACAAATGAGGATAACGAGTTGATACCAACTCGTTTGGTTACAGGGTGGCGAGTATGTATCGATTACAGAAAGCTTAACGAAGCCACCCGCAAAGACCATTTCCCTCTGCCCTTTATGGATCAGATGCTCGAAAGACTAGCGGGGAATGAATATTATTGCTTCCTCGACGGCTTCTCGGGTTACTTCCAGATTCCCATTGATCCACAGGATCAAGAGAAGACTACCTTCACATGCCTTTACGGGACATTTGCCTATCGTCGCATGCCTTTTGGGTTATGCAATGCTCCAGGCACTTTCCAGAGGTGCATGATGGCTATTTTCCACGACATGATCGGGAAAACCATGGAGGTATTCATGGATTACTTCTCAGTCATCGGGAATTCTTTCGACTCATGCCTCTCCCATTTAGAAAAGATGCTTCAACGTTGTGAAAACACTAATCTTTGTCTAAACTGGGAGAAGAGCCATTTTATGGTTAGGGAGGGCATTGTCCTCGGCCATAAAATTTCAAAAAGTGGGATTGAGGTCGATAAGGCCAAAATTGATGTTATTGCTAAACTACCTCATCCCACCACTGTTAAAGGAATAAGGAGTTTCCTTGGCCATGCCGGGTTCTATCGGAGATTCATTCAGGATTTCTCCAAAATAGCCCGGCCCATGACTCATCTTCTTGAAAAGGATGCTCCTTTCATCTTTTCCCCCGAGTGCATCGAAGCTTTTTCTACTTTAAAGAAAAGGCTTACCGAGGCACCGATCCTTGTTGCCCCAGACTGGGACTTACCCTTCGAACTTATGTGCGATGCTAGCGACTTCGCTATTGGTGCAGTTTTGGGGAAACGCAAATTAAAACATTTTCAGCCAATACACTACGCAAGTAAGACCATGAGTGAAGCTCAAGCGCACTATACCACCACAGAAAAAGAATTATTAGCTGTGGTATATGCCTTTGAGAAATTTAGGTCTTACTTAATCCTAACCAAATGCGTGGTGTATACGGACCACTCGACTTTGAAATACCTGTTCACTAAACAGGACGCAAAGCCAAGACTGCTCCGTTGGGTCCTGCTCCTTCAGGAATTCGATATACTCATAAGAGATAAAAAAGGAGCAGAGAACCTTGTTGCTGATCACTTGTCCCGGTTAGAGAATCCTCATCAGGATATTCTCGAGAGAAAAGAAATTAATGAAACTTTTCCTCTGGATACTCTAAATCTAATCTCTACCCGAGATGATACTACTACCCCATGGTTTGCCGACTTTGCAAATTACCATACGGGAAATTTCGTTGTGAAAGGGATGTCGTCCCAACAGAAAAGAAAATTCTTTAAAGATGTAAAACATTATTTCTGGGACGACCCCTACTTGTTCAAAATATGTGCGGATCAAGTCATCCGACGGTGTGTCCATGGCCAAGAAGCCATGGAAATTCTTAAAGCTTGTCATGATGGACCCACGGGGGGACATCATAACCCAAACTACACCGCCAAAAAGGTGTTTGATTCAGGATTCTTTTGGCCCACGATCTATAAAGACGCCCATGAACTTATCAAAACCTGTGAGGCTTGCCAGCGTCACGGGAATATTTCCAAAAAGAATGAGATGCCACAAAACGCCATCCAAGTCTGTGAAATATTTGATATGTGCATTGATTTTATGGGGCCATTCCCGTCTTCACGAGGGAATAAGTATATACTCGTGGCAGTCGACTATTTGTCAAAATGGGTTGAGGCAAAAGCCTTACCCACCAATGATGCCCGAGTAGTCGTTAACTTTCTGAAATCTCTCTTTGCCAGATTCGGGACTCCTCGTGCCATTATCAGTGATCGTGGCACACACTTATGCAATGAACAATTTGTAAGAGTGATGCTGAAATATGGTGTAACTCACCGTCTTTCTACAGCGTACCACCCACAAACAAGTGGGCAGGTGGAGGTCTCGAATCGGGGTATTAAGAGAATTCTGGAGAGGACGGTAGGAGAAAACCGTGCCTCTTGGTCGGATAAGCTGGATGATGCATTATGGGCTTTCTGCACTGCTTACAAAACACCCATCGGGTGTACTCCATATAAGCTAGTGTACGGGAAGACATGTCATCTTCCGATCGAATTAGAACATAAGGCCTACTGGGCCTTAAAACATGCAAACTTCGACCTTCACATAGCGGGTGATCACCGCAAGGTTCAACTAAACGAATTAAATGAACTTCGTGATCAAGCTTATGAGAATTCTTTGATTTACAAGGAAAAAACCAAGAAGATTCACGACTCTAAAATTAAAAACCGTGTTTTCAACAGCGGTGATAGAGACCTTCTCTTCAATTCACGATTGAAGATATTCTCAGGAAAGCTTAAAACTCGTTGGTCTGGGCCATTCACTGTAACAAGAGTATTTCCATATAGAACTGTTGAGTTAGCTCAACCTGACGGTTCCAACTTTAAAGTGAATGGCCATCGGTTAAAACACTACTTTGGAGGGGACATACAACCAATGGTTGTCCCAGATCTCCAAACTTTCCCCATGGACCAATAAATTCGGGGTCGAGTCAAGCTAGCGACTCGGTTAACAAAAACAGTAGCTTCCACATGAACAAATCAATTCGAGGTCGAGTCAAGCTGGCGACTCGGTAATCAAAAACAGTAGCTGAACATGGGTTTTCACCCGTGTGTACCACCCTAGTGAGGGGGAGATGCCCCACATGTTGTATATGTCCTCAAAAAAAAAAAAAAAAAAAAAAAAAAAAAAAAAAAAAAAAAAAAAAAAAAAGATGTACATAGACAAAAATAAAGGTTACTAATATTTCCTTCTTATGTTCTAAGTGTCGGTTTAATACCCGGTTTTTTGAATATTGAGGGCAATATTCATTTCTAAGTGTGGGGGGGGGGGGGGGGGGGGGGATTCTCACGAATTCAAACACATGTTCCATCAAGCACCCTCATTTGATCAAAATTTAAAATTTTTTCACACTTAGAAATGCAATAAATGGTTATCAGTCCGCCATGTCTAACCCACACAAGGATTGGCTAATCTAGGAGCAAACGGCTCTTGGTAAAGATATCTCAAAACCGTTGATGGCTTGCAATTTGCCCAAAATTGTATGGTTCCTCAACTCCCCATATCCCATAAAGCGAATGAGTTGGCTAGCCCGCAAGATTATGGCTTGTGGTAAAGGCCGTGGAAAAACCATAATTGGTAATCAGCTCACCAAGATGTTGACTATTCCATCAAGAGTTGGCTAGTCCAGAAGCAAACGGCTTTTGGTAAAGACTAATCAAATCCGTTGACAGCTGGTGGTTTGCTCAAAATCACACGGTTATCAGGTGTACCACAGTTCTCACACCTGGCTACTCCAGAAGTAATGGCTTTTGGTAAAGAGACATAAAATCCATTAAATTTTCTCAAAATATTGCTAGGGACTAGCAATACTTTAGTGTGGGGGATTGATGAGTGTCTAAATACTCATCATTTTATACCAATCTGAACTGCCAAAACATCCAAAAACACTCAAATATGCATCAAAATACTGTGATTATTCTAGAAGTGTGTTTTATATGTTTCAGATGCAAAATAATCAAAAACAGATCAAAAACGTACAAAGTTTGCATAATTGGCAGTTTCAGTCCCTCAACTTTCAAAACTTGTCAAAACTAGTCCCTGAAGGTTTAAAAATAAAAGAAAAGTCAACTTAGGTCCTTGGGAAATCAAACATGTTCACTATAAATCCCTGGATAAAATTTTTCACAAAATGGCAATATTTACCCCTCAAGTTTCAAAATTGGCAAAATTAGTCCCTGTGTGTTTTAAAATGGAATTTTATCAAATATCACCCTTGCACTATTCATAAAATACAAAATGGAACAATTTTGAATAACTTTTGGGGAATTTACAATTTTAGTCCCTCAAAATCCAAAAATGACATAATTGGTCCTTAAAGTTTTAAAATGAAATAATTATACAACTCTGGTCCTTGTGTTATGTTTAAATGGCAGGTTTGGTCCTCATATGAATTTTGGAATGTTGGCAAGATCAGTCCCTCATAAAATCAGAAATTACACAAATGATCCTTGGGCTTATTACACTTAAAACCAAACCGGACCATATATACTCCTTTATGTCCAAAACCTTAAAATCCAAAATAAATAAAAACCCCAAGCCCATACTTTTCCCAGCCCAAACACACAAAGCCCACTCAAAACCGTTTTAAATAAAACGGGGTCAAATGTTTGACCCTCGTTGACCGTTGACCCCCATCATCCCCAACCTCACCTTGTCACCTGCTTATCCACCATCCACCATCCCCTTCTCCACTTGCAATACCTTTCCACCTCAACCATCCCCCTCTGTCACCCTCTAAACCAAACCCCTTCCCCTGGTTTTGCACCAGGGGAGCTCCACGTGTAAAACCTACACCCTCCACCACCCTACAGCCTACAACACCTTACACCACCACCCAAAAACCACACCTACACTCCAATTTGTCCCCCCTCACCTTCAATAGTCAAATCTGAAGCATTTAATGCAAGAAAACGGCTGCAAGTTACCTCTATGGATTTTGGCGCCAAAATCAGTTTTAAACGGCTAAGATGAATTGAAGCAATTGAAGGGTCAAGATCAAGTGGGATATGCTCAGAGGGTATTCCCAACCCTAATTGAAGCCTATAAAAGGAAAGAGGAGCAATGGAGAAGAGTACCTTAATATAATTTAGTTTCTTAATTCGTAGCTTGTAATTTCACAATTCCAGTTTATGTTTTAATGTTCAAGTATTGTTTCAAGTAATCTTAGCATGTATTGAACCTTTTTTATTAATCAATTTCAAGTTTCAAGTTAAATTTTCATATGTGCAATTTTTCATTCAAAAAATCCAATCTGCTTAAATGTTGTTGATTATTGTTAATATGGACTGAGATAAGTCATATAAGCTCCTAGATAGCTTATAAAAGCTATTAGAAACTATTAAAAGCAGTTTAATAGTAAAAACTCAAAAATTCCACAAGAGTCAACAAAAGTCAAACTGTCAGATTCATGGTGATCATTGTTGGAGCAGGGTATAATTTGGATGGCCTTTGGTATTAGAAGCCTTGTGGAAGGCTTATAGGAAAGAAATTGGGTCCTTGTTCTTGGTTTGTAGCTGGATTGCAAAAATTGTAAGCTTAATTCCATTTCAGCTTTGTACTATTCAACTACTTAATTTTGTTACTCTTTAGTTCTTTAATCTTGTTTGGTGTTAGTTAACACTTATTTTTCCTAAAAATAGTAGCTTGTTATTTAGAATTGATTATTACTTAGTATTTTATTTTTTTTAACTGTCAAAATTAGCTTAGGTGATAATATTAGTAATCAGTGATTAATACTTGTTGTTCTGTGCTCATTTAGTATTATTATACTCTATTATAAGTCTGCAAACCAATATGATAGCATAGGTTTTGGTTTTTCTTTGAAAATTACATCATTACAAGTTTTAATGAGTGTTTGGATGTAACTGTGTTGCTAAGATAAAGACTGTATAAGCTTTTATTTCTGGTTCAAACATACTTCTTTGGTCTCACTTAGACCTTAGAAACCAAAAAAATCAGTACCTATTTGAGAAATAGTCAAACTTTGATTTAAATCCTCAAATTAGTTGACTGTGAATGATTTAGTAGGTGTAATCTTGTAATTTAGCATAAAAGTAGTTAATATAACCTTCTATCATAAAGTTATAGCTTAGGTTAACATAATAAATCAAATAATTAGCTTTAAAGCTCATAAAAGTCAACTTAGTTTAGTTTCATTAAAAAGTCCAAATTGCATATGCAGTTAAAAAAGCAAATTTTTCTTTATAACCTGTAGGGTTCATTAGAGATTGGAAATAGATAAAAAGAGTTGTTTTATGATCATTGGTAGCCTTTGTGTTAGAATCAAAAAGAAAATTTGAATTTAGTGGTCATTTGCTTATAAATAAGCAGACTTGAAATTGGCCCTTGAGCAAAAAGCTCCCCTGCACCACAGGTGTTGAGCCATTTTCTTTGGCTTGTTGTGAGTGCTCCAGTGGGCCCCATTACAAGATTTTTAGCTTTTTAAGAAGCCTTCTAGTCCAGCTTGTAGGATCAGGGCTTATTTGCCCATTTCGAGCTTCTTTACTAGGGCTGCTATTAGCTTTTTGTTTTGTCCATTTCACAAAAGCACACTGATCACTTAGTGTTTAAAAGGTTTTTCATAAGCTTGTACCAAGCTCATCAGTCAACCCCAACCCTAGCCATTTGGCTTATTGAGAGCTTATCAGCTCTAATTTCATTCCCTAGCCTTATTTGGACCATTAGCTTATTGGAGATAGCTTCTTTTGAACCCAACTTGTGGCCTGACCAAACTCAGTTCACTGATTGGTCAACCCAAACACCCATATTCATAAGCTCATGGAGAGCTTATTAGTGGATCCCACTGCTTGAACCTTGGCTTATTTATAAGCCCTCCTACCCATCTTTTAGGTTCACCTTGCATTTTAGATCCCTGAGCTTATTTGTGGGCCCCACTCAGGCCTGCATATTGGCCTTGTGGACTGTTTGGTTGTAGTAGGATTAGGAATTGCTTATTTAAGCTTATAGCTTATTTCTTGTAGCTTATTTAGTTACTTTAGGTATAACTCAATAGATTATAGCTTAATTTTCCATTTTGTAGCTTAGTTGTAGCTTTTTGCTTTTAAACATCCCAATTTGGCTTATTTAAGCCATCTGCTAAGGAAATAAGCTAATACAGAGCTTATTTGGGTGATATAAAAAGTTTTCTTTTTTTAAAGTTACTTATTTTTACTCATTAAGCAGTTGTGTAAAAAGAAAATTAAAAAAATAAAAAGTTTCAAAAAATTGGGGTGTGTGGGAATCGAACCTGGGACCTCTAGATAGCATCCATGTATAAGTGACACACCCCCTTCCAGTAGCTCTGGGGCACCAGTTCCGTTTAGTATTGCACAATTAATATACTTAAGGTGTTTTTTGGTTAATCAGCTTAAATAAGCCGTTTGGCTTATAACTGCGTATTTGAATAAGCTGTTGGACCAAACTAAATTTTCCTAGGCTTTTCATCACTAAAAAAACCTTCTGTATTTTTTTCATAATTTTTACTGTTCAAATAATATTAATTTTAATTAATCCTAGTTTAATTAATAATTAGGTAATATTAGGTAATTAATTAGTTGTAATAATTTTTAGTTAATAACAATATCTTTTTATATTTTTTAAAAGTCTTATAGACCATTAGGTATTTTTAGAAAATAATTTCCAAATTGTTACTGTTCATTTCCTATTTTCCTTAATTAAATTTAGTTAATTAGATTTTAAATAATAAATAAGTAATTAATTAGTAAATTAGCCTAAATATAATTTTTAGAATAATTTTATAATTTTTTAGGATTCCTGTGATGGTTTATTAGTTTTATAAATTTTTTCATAATTTTATAAGTCATTTTGGTATTTTTAGTAATTTAAAATAGTTTATTTAGTTTAATTAAAATAATTAGTAATTAGTTAATAAAAAACACATAAAAAGACAAAAATATTTATTTTTAATTTTTTATACTTTCTTCAAGTTCATTTAAGTTTTAGAAAATATTTTTGCAAGTTTTTAGTTTAATTTGTGTTTTTATCATTTCTAGTTTAAATTAAAATAGTTTTAATTAAATAGTTAAATAGTTTGTAATAAAATAATTAATATTAAATAATAAAATAATCTAAAAAATAATTTTCTTTTTAATTTAATTTTCTTTTAAGTTTAAATTTATAGAATTTTCATTTTCAACCCCTGTAGTTTATTTTTCCTTAAAACTCACGTTTTTCTCAGTACGCACACGTATTTGTTTACATTATCAGTTTACGTGTATACATAGCTGTTTATTGTGCTTATTTTATATTATCCAAATAATATCAGTAGTGTAAATCAAACCCACTTCATTTTTGGTTACTGTCCTCAGTACCATTTATTCCCGAAACGTTTACAAATACAATTTCAATCTCGTTGGGACTTAACGACCCGGGGATTTCCCTGTACTTCCACGGATTTTAATACTTGACTTTTTCTCCCAGGTGGGCCTATCAACTGCACACGGTCGACTGGTTGGTTTGGGAGGAGTCATTGCGAATACTAGAGCTAATACCAGCTTTTCCATAGCGCTGTAGTTAGTCTTTGTCTTCTTCAGTGCTTTGCTTACAAAGTATATGGGTGTCTGGACGGAGTTCCTATCTGTCAATAGTACTGCGCTAACTGCTCCATGAGTTGCCGATAAGTACATGATTAGCTCTTCCCCTGGTCGCGGTGCAACAAGTTTGGGAAAAGATGCCAGATGGTGTTTTAGTTGTTGGAAAGCTTCTTCTGCTTCTTCGGTCCAACGGAAGTCTCCCTTCTTAGTACACTTTGTAAGTGTTTTAAAGAGGGGGAGTGATTTGTCTGCTGACTTAGATAAGAAACGGTTTAGCCCTGCTAGCTTTCCGTTTAATGACTAGACTTCTTTGAGTGTGCGTGGTGAGGGAAGATCAATAACAGCTTTTGTTTTTTCTGGGCAAGGCTTGATTCCATCAGGTTCTATTAAGTATCCAAGAAACATGCCTTCAGTTGCGCCAAAGGTGCACTTCTTGGGATTTAACTTCATGTTTATTTGTCCCAATGTTTTGAACGTTTCCTCGATGTCGCGCACCAATTCGTCCTCTGTGTGGCTTTTGATGACAAGGTCGTCAACGTAGACCTCCAAGTTTCGACCTACTTGTTTCTCAAAAGCTGTGTCCACCAATCGTTGGTATGTTGCGCCTGCGTTTTTCAAGCCAAAAGGCATTTTTGTGTAGCAGTAAACTCCTTGACTGGTGTGGAAAGCTGTTTTTTCTTCATCCTCAACTGCCATCTGTATTTGATGGTACCCTTTGTATGCGTCTAGAAAGCATTTAAAAGGATATCCACACAGGGATTCTACCTTCCAGTCTATCTCTGGCAGTGGGTAGCAGTCCTGTGGACATGCTTTGTTAAGGTCGGTGAAGTCCACGCACATTCTCCAACTGCCATCGCTCTTCTTTACCATTACTGGGTTGGAGAGCCAATCGTGATAATACACTTCGCGCATGATGCCTGCGTCTACGAGTTTGTGTACTTCTTCCAGAATAGCTTTTGCACGATCTGGGGCCTGGTCGCGCTTCTTCTGTCGTATTGGGGGATATCCTTGTCGGATTTGTAGCTTATGCTCTGTGATAGAGCTTGGCACTCCTGTCATGTGTTTTGGTTCCCATGCAAAGATATCTAGATTCTTTTGTAGGAGTGCGCATACGGCTGCTTTACCTTTGTCAAATAAAGATCCACCAATCGAAACTTGTTGGTCCGGGTAATCGGGGTGAATAGCGACCTTTAGATTTGGTTTTTTTTTGTGCGTTGTTCTGGAATATTCTCTACCTCAGTGGTTACTGCGTTGCATTCCTTTGGTGGTACTGTTGTGTTATAGAGGGTGACAACTCCTCCATCTACTGGAAATTTGAGCATCCCATGCGCTGTGGATGGCACAGCGCGCATGGATGATATTCCAGGTCTCCCAATGATGCCGTTGTATGGTGAGGGAGACTTTATTACCATGAAATTTATCCATGTCGCTGTTGAGTGTTGTTCATCTCCTACGACCACCAGCAAGCTTAATTGCCCCATAGGCCAAATCTTTTCTCCTGTGAATCCAGTCAGCGACGTTGTTGCTGGTATCAATTGATTTTGGATTTCAGGTCGCAGTCTTTTGAAACAATGATCGTATAGGATATCAGCGGATGCTCCTCCATCAATGTACATGCGGTGGATATCATGTCCCCCTATATGTATTTCAATAGTTAGAGGTTCTACTACTGCGTTGTCCGCAGCTAGAGTAGGGAAGGATATTTCTTTTTCTGGAGAGAATTTTTGGCTAACTTTTTGTTTTATCTTACGTTGCCATGACTGTATCATGTATATTGTGTCAGCTTTTTCTTTGGGAGGTTCTTTCTTACCCCCGTTCCTTTGTTTGTCCTTTCCCTCTTTGATGTTTTTTACAAGGTGGTCCATTCTGCCTTCCCTTACTAACTTTTCAATTAGTTGTCTTAGCTGGACACACTCGTTAGTTGTATGGCCTTTTTGACCATGGTACTTGCAGTATCCATTCCCTACGCGCTTTTCATCTGCGGTACGCATTGGTGGAGGTTTTGGGAAATTTGCACCTTCTGTTACAAATATTTCCCTCGGAGTTTTTGTGAGAGGGGTATATTTGTCATTGTCTCTTCCACTGCGGTAACTCCTGTTGCGGTTGTTATTCTGATCATTGGATTGTTTCCTAGTCTGTTCTTGTTGCCTATAATTCGAGTAACCCTTTTTGCTGTCCGCAGCAGCTGCTTCTCCTTGTATGAAGGATCTGGTGCGCTTTGTTAGCTCATCGAAAGTTTGGGGAACTTTGTCATTTAGCTTCCGGATAAGTTCTGGGTTGTTAATCCCATTCATGAACCCAGAAATTTTTAGAATTTCGGGACACGCTTTGACCTGTATGCACTCATCCTTGAAGCGTTCCATAAAAGCGCTGGTTGATTCCCCTTGGCGCTGTTTTACTCTGGCTAGTTCAACAGGGTTTTTAGCGCACTTCTTTCTCTGGGTAAAGTTGAGACGGAATGCTTTTCGTAATTCTTCAAACCCACCGATGCTTCGTCGTGGGAGTTTGCTAAACCATGTGCGCGCATTCCCCACCAATGTAGAATTAAACATACGGAACCACACAGGCTGCGGCCAGTTTTCAATAGTGGCAGCTGATTCGAAAACTTTTAGATGATCATCCGGATCACCTGTTCCATCATATGTTTTTACGTTAGTGGGCATGCGCCTCCTTTTGTGGTCGGAGTAGTCGCTGATGCGTCGTGTAAACGCATCAACTTTTTGGCGTCGCCATGGAAGAGACATGTCTTCATTCTCTTCTTCACGGCGTCTTCCTCTTGATTTCCAGTGTCCTGTTTCCCTATCTTCGTTGTCCGAGGAGTCACTGGAGGAAGAGTAGTTTCTTTTTCGGCGCTTGCGTCGGCTTCTTTCAGAAGAAGAGCTTGAGGGGCTTTCACTTGGGGACACTCTTTTACCTAATCTGTCGTGAATTCTCTTGCTCCCAGATTTGGAGGACCCTTGGCTTGGTGAATGCTGAGGTCCTAATCGGTCTTGTATCCCTCGACTGCCAAGTCTGGAGTGAACATTAGTGCGCCTCTCGCTACCTTCGTATTCCTCTGAGTATTGCGAATCAGATGTCGTACCCAATCTATCGTGGATAGTAGTATGTTTTTCGTTATCTGCGCGTCTTCCTCGTGGGTGGCGCAGTGGTGATGGTTCGCGTTCAGGACCAAAATTAAGCCGAGCTTGTAGGCTCGTACTTGACCTTCTCCTTGCTTCTTCTTGCATGAGGGCAGTTAGGGTGTCATAATTTTGGGATACAAAATTTCCCAACGTTAGGTTGGGTGTGTCCTCAGTTGCTGCAAGAATGTCTGCCTCAGTATTGGGCACCCTATCTCGGTTAGGCGCGCCCGATGATACAGTGTTGTTCACTGCAGGTACAGTTTGGTGAGGAGTAGTGAAGAGGGTGCGCTGGAGTTCCTCAACGCTTGGGACCACTGTGGTGGTTTGGGTAGTCCTTACAGGCAGTTCTACCACTGGAAGAGGTTGGGTTGTCCCTGCCTCTTGGTGACCAGGTGCGCTGGTTGTCCCAACAACCTGCTTAAGGGTCGAATCTTGTTGATTCTTCCTCTGGGGGTCACGTGTTTTTTCTAACTGCGGAGTCCGCTGGCTTGAGTTCTTATTTTTTGTCATTCTAGTTCTTTAGTTTTCAGTAGGGGTCCCACGGATGGCGCCACTTTTTGATACAAAAGTTGGGCGTTCCTGATTATGGGCTCTTGCTCTCGTACCAATTCACTTCTTAATGCTTGAAACCTGCGCACTAAGAAAATAAACAACACCGTTAGGCTTATTGTGGGATTGTCTCCCACGATTAGACTCCGGCGTGAGAGTAAGTAATCGATTTAGGGTTCTCGTAAAGAGTTTAAGGGTTTGTGAATCGCCTTGAATGGGAATTATGTCATTCCTTATATAGGCGCAGAATCCTTGTAGGGTTCGTGCTCCTTACGTTTCGCACACATGGTGCTTATCCGGGTTAAGGATATCCATTCCATAGATAGAAGATCTCTATCTATTCCGTATATAGTTTGGTTGGGCTTGTGTGAGCCCGTTCCTATTATTGATGCGGCCCAAGTTATAATAGCCCACGCATGGTGGCTTTAGGCCTTAGTAATGTTTAATATTTGGGCTCGTGGCCCATATATAGACTATACGTCATCACTAATAGTAAGTAACTATTTGATGCTGATTTGGCGAAATTTGAGGATGCCACAGTAAAAAATGGAGTTCTTTTTATAATATATATAGAGATGTGGGTTCATGAAAAAAGTCCACTTTGGTAGAAAAGTGAGAAAAGTGTACAAATCAGCCCCTCCTTTTTTTCACACCAAACTACAGGGACCTAATTGTATTTTCCTTCATTCTTTAAGGAGGTTTTGTAAATTCGCACCCTACCCCCCCCCCCCCCCCCCCCCGACCCAAAAAAAAAAAATTCCCGCCAAAAAAAAATTTTTTTTTTGGGCCAAAAATTTTCCCGCAAAAAATTTATAACCCAGATGCACCTTTTTTTTTTAGTGCATCTCAGTTATAAAAATTGGTGCATCTCAGTCATAACTATGATGCACCAATTTTTATAACTGAGATGCACTAAAAAAAAAGGTGCATCTGGGTTATAAATTTTTAGTGGAAAAATTTTTGGCCAAAAAAAAATTTTTTTTTTTTGCCCCAAAAAAAATTTTTTTTTTTTGGCTAGAAAAAAAAATTCGGGGGGGGGGGGGGGGGGGGTGGGGGGGTATGTTTCAAAACATACCCATGAAGTTTGAGATGTTTCAAATTAAACCCTATAACTTTTTTTCTCACTTTTTTACAAAAGTGGACTTTTCTCTAGAACCTTACCCTATATATATATATATATATATATATATATATATATATATATATATCAAAAGGAGTTGATTTGCAGTTCAACTTTTTCAACCACTCTTATTTGCCATTAAAAAGAGTATGTGACAAATAAACGTGATTGAAATTAATATGAGTGGCAAATTATTATTTTTTTGGTATATTTTGGACGAAAAATTCACCTTTTCAATCAATGTTCTAATTTGTTAATAAGCTTATTTGGTGAACAAGAAAATAAGCCTGCAGTGATTTTAATATCACACATGGCATAATTTATAGTGTTGATTTGTTATCTGCCATAATAAAATGGCAGCATGACATGAGGGTAAAACCCTACATGAGTACCATGGCTTTGGTGTGGATGAATACCTTGATATTGCAGGCGGAGACGAGTATCCGCATTATGTCTCACGTTCTCACCCAACGGTATACTTTTATGTCTCACGTTCTTACCCAACGATATAGGTATATAGGTGCATGGTTCATGTTTAAGTTTTTCAAACAAATTAACACAAACTTGTACTTTAGCAAGATTAAGACAATAAACATTTAAGAAGTACAAGAGTTTTGGAAAAATATGAGACAAGTTTGGTGCAAGATTTGTAGATCTAGATTGATGTGTTAACTAAGAACCTCCAAATTACCCAAGAACTATACTAAATCACGTTCTAAACCCGAAAGTACAACTTATTTCTTCAAAGGATCAAATGAAAGTGATGAATTAGGGTATGTTTGGTAGTACGATTTGAGAGAGGAGGGAAAAGAGATGAAGTGAATTTTTGGAGTGAATGTGTTGTATGTAACTAGGTTTAGTTGACTTTTACAAATCAAGACAAGAAGATGAGATCACCATGCACTAAACAAACTAGACAACAAAGATTTTTGGTGGGTTGTGGGTTGGGTGACGCACGGCACAAGGAGCCAAAGGGGAGGAGGGAAAACAATTTTTGAATTTATTTGGTGTATTGTGTGTATAGTTTGAGGTAAAATGCAAAGGTTAGTTGGTTGGGTGTTTTTGAGCACACGTTTGTAAAATTAAATTTTGTAAGCTTTTTTATAAAAATATTATGAAAACAAGTTTATTGACACTATAATGTATTTGCAAACCATAGCTAGTTTGGTGTCGGTACGTGTTCGGGCTCGTTTTTCACAGTAAGTGAGATAATTTCTCGTTTTTGAGTTAAATTAGTCCGTAAATGTTAGAAAAGTTCAATATTTCAAGTTTTCTGTTAAAATAAATAGTCGGAAAATTTACCGTTTGTCACACCGGGGACCTCTACAATGATCATTCTTTGTCTTGTCAGCACTATTACTAAAGAACCGAAAGTCAAGGTCGAAATGAGTTGGACGGTAAACCAAGCACCTTGACAGTAGAACACATAAACACTATAACTCACATGTGTTACAGTATCTTCACTAATATGAATTGGAGGACTTAATAGGATAACCAATAAATATACAAAACCAATCCACATATGAAATTTAGATATGTAAAGACATTAATAAATGGAACCTTCCAACAAGACAATAACACATGGAACATATAAAATGTTAGCACATGGGAATCGAATCTCGTTAGTGAGCTAAAAAATATGATACGTAGCAAAAGGAAATCACACACTTCTCATTCTTGACCTCTCTATATATTCTTCTCCATGCATTACTATGAACATAGTAGTTTGACTACGAGAAAAATACCCCAACAAACTATATTTTTGCAAAACAAAAGTTACTCGACTCCACTTAAGAAATGTGGCGTAAAACCACATATGTAATGTAAGTTACGAACGGGGAATCGTCACCCGAAAAACTACTATATTCTAACAAACACCAGCACATTCTCATGAAATACTACTAAAGATAAAGTATCTCATTTAAATAATTCATCTATTCTCATAAATGATGTTTGGTGCACGGAACATGGTCACGGTGCATGTCATATACCAAAGCGTGTAATCTAGACCTGTGATTCTGCACTACATCACTCGGCTCAGATTGTGTGACACTAATAATTTCTCACTGGATTAAATTTCTTTCAAGATCATTATAAAGAACCTTTGCAGTTGAACTCATACGCCTAGGATTATTACCAAGAATCTGAATGCTGTCAAATTGTAACAACACGTAAATATATGTCTTACCAACTCAACACCATGCAGCACAATCACTCATTCCTGTAAAACCCTTACTTTGTAGGCCCAAGAAATGAAATGTTTATATTAATCCCATTGTCAAAACTTAAATTTGGCTATGTTTAATTGCGATTACATAAATTATATGAAACAGTATTAATGTACAACATTTTATGAGGGTTGAATTCCCACTCAAAATTACCTAAAAATCTAATGTGACAAAATCACTATACAATCTACAGCGCAAATGGGACGAGCTTCCAAAGGATTGACTAGCGTTGATCAGTCACCGATCCTTGGTTATTTGTCTCATGAAACTTTGGGGCCTCGGCTGGTACAGGGTTAGAGACTGAATCAGAAAGCATCACTAGTGCTTGACTTTGACCACCACCATTCTCATTTTGGTGTGCAGGCTCATCCTCAGGGACCGCTTCTGGTAAAGCCACGTACGATAAGCCATACATTTGCTCATGTGTTAGTCCTGGACAGAACCCCTATCACACATAATACACAAGTGTTAATTTCAACCCATTTAATGTAAATCAAAGTATAGTTGGGTTAAATTTAATTGCCAATGGGTCATACGTGTAAACTAATAAAGTTCAGTTAACCAGGAAAAGCGTCAAAATGAGTTAATGATTTCATGGCATAATAAAATGTTTACAAACTCCCAAGTTATCCAAAAAAAAAAAAAAAAAAAAAAAAAAAAAAAAGTGCTTTTCTAAACAACATAACCATCATTTAAGGTATTTATAAAAATCAAATAAAATACTGTTGAGCTCAACGGAACCCACTCCAGACCAATTTTGACTCATTTTATGACTTTGCCTATTTTAAAACAGCCCGTCTTACAAGCTCTACTGCCACTTGTACATTTAAAAAGACTTCCATTTTTCTTACTTTAGAAATTTAAACTTCTTCAGAGTTCCAAAATTTCGTAATTTGTGTTATCGTTGGATTATCTTTTTTGTAGTCTAATCCAATGATCAATTTCTTTTTATCCACATACAAGATAATTCTCATCATTTTAGTTAATAAGTAGCCTATCTGACATTCAAAGTCAAAGGTGACAAGGAGTATGAAATTTGTATACTGACCTTGACAATTTCAGATACAGAAGCGGACTTGTGGAAGCCATACTTGGTAACATAGCTGGTGGAACCCAAACCTCTCTGAAATCGACTGCTGCTATTACTAGCAGTTTGGTGACCATCCTTTGAAACATAAGAGGAACTAGGGTAGCCTTGTGTGCTTTTACAATATGCTCCGAAATATAAGCAATGTTCATTGACTAGAGATATTTTAGGAGTCATCGGCAATAGGTGGCCTTCCGTGCTGAAAATATACCTACACCACGGAATCTGTTCTCAGAAATATACAAAAACTGACAATACCAGTAATTTAAAAAAGAATGTACATTCAGTAAAAAAAAATCTACAAAATACTTACTTGTATGGCCCATTTTCGACTATATTATCAGGGCCAGCAGCCAAATCAAAAAGAAGCCACAAATATTTGACCTAAACGATATCAAACAAGTTCCATAATCAAGAAATGTTAAGATTTAAACCCTCGTAAATACACTAAAGAGAATTCAAGGTGTTTGGATTTCCATACTAAAACTGTTTTAAGCTTTTATTATGTTCTGAATGTTTGGTCACACAGAGATGTTATCTCCTTTATTCAAAACAAGGTCCTTTTTCAGATAAAAAAGAATATTTCAAACACTAACAACTTCAAACAGCAAAGGCACATTCGATCAATATATTTTACAACCCATTGTATCATCAAAAATGATCAGATTCTGGTGATTCAGACTTCAGTCAGAAAATCACTTTCAAACACACATCCAAACATCCGCTTTCAACAACAAAAGCCCCAAAGATATGTGCATCGTTATTGTATTCAGAACAAAAACTAGGCAGAATTTAATTCATACCGTCTCAGCTAAAAAGAAGCTCTCCATATGATCTTCCTGCTTGTGAAACTCGACATCTGAAATGTGGCAATATCCACAAGTGCAACGGGCTCCATACTGCAAGCTGCTAACAATGTCTCGTCCTACATCAAGATACCTGCGCATAAATCAGTCACAGCATATATTAAACAACAATGTGCTACCATCATGTCTTTAGTAGATTATCGTGAAAAAAGAAACAAAGAGAAAGAAACTGAATGTGTGTGATATGAAATGAAATCATATGAAAGAGGCAACCTAGGATCACGGGTAGCTTTGTAGAGCCAGTAGGTGCTCTCTATCAGTTCCGGACGCAGTGGGTAGCTCTTCTGACCATGCTGCACATTAATTTAAAACAAGAAAATGTTGCCCTGTTAATAATCTTAACAGTATAACCGAAGTCAGGCACACCATTTTTTTGACTAATGTCAACAACATAAAATGGCACTTATAAGTTACCTGAACTGAAAAGGAGGCAAGATTGAAGCCTTCAGGGGTGAAGCCATATCTTTTCCAGACACTAAAGAAAGCAGTATGTGTTCGAATAGCAGGATCAATATCTCCAGCTAGAACCTTCCCTTCCCATGAGTTAGATTAGTCAGTTTAAAGTATGCAGAAATTATTATATTACCTTTTCTTCAAAATAAAAATAATAATAAGGATGAATAAATTTTATTACCTGAAGACCTGGCCAGAATGCCTGCAGACTATTAAATAATGGCCAAACCAGCGCAGCAGAATTCATGTTTACTTCTACATACCTACACACCTTTTAAAATGTTGTCATTCTGTATAACTAAAAGATTAATAAACTGGAAGATAAGAAAAAACTGAACAAATGAAGTATGAATCTAATCGAGACGAATAATTTACCAAGGATCATGAAAAAGATATTGCATAGCTGCCCCGTAAGCTTCTTGGAAGATATACAGATACTCTTCATCTCCAAATAATATATATGCCTGTCGATGGAAAAAACAAACAGAATGAAAAGAGATGAAGGTAAATTGTGGAATGATGGATACACCTTTGTTTCTATGAAAGCGAATTTTTCTCATGAGTTTGCACTTTATAATTAACAAACCTTCAGAAGATATTCATAGAAAGAATCAATACTTGTTCCTATGCCTGCATCCTGTAAGAAATTCAGAAGTAAGTTTCTACTGCATATGATAGACAATAAGAGTAGAGTTTACAATAATCGAGCAAGTGAATCAATTGCTTATTGTAAGAAAAATAAAACGAAAGAAGAATGCAAAACTTATTATCATACATCAACAACAAATTCATGTATTATTAACATGTTCAGTTATAAGTTTGCCTTTTTTCTTTTGGGAAAATTTTGACATGAAAAACACATTATATTGACCACTATAAACACCTCTACACACATCGCAAGTATAATATTCTAAAGAAATGATATATCTCCTAATAACATGCCTAAATTGTTTCCAAATGACACTTGTCAGGAGTTCATCCGAATGTGAGCAAGTAGGCTATCTTTTTACTCCTATGAATTAATGCTGGGTCATTAGGAGGATTTGTAGCCATGTTATTAGAAGAATATATAATAACTCTTTTCATAACAATCAGCTTTGGGGAAATGGGGGGAGGTGTGTAACCTTTTGTGTCCATTCACCCGTAAAAACATGAATATGAGCACCAACTAAATTTATCCTGGAACGTCGAGCCCATATTCCACGAACTGCATTCTTAGTAACCTGCTCAAAAACTACGCAAATATATTAGAGAATTGAGCTTTATTTTATAACCCTCATCCTCCTCCATGTGATCAGAATTGAGCGGAAATTTGTAAAATATCTTGAAATAGGCACATTTATGTAAATTTAATCTATAATTAACTAAACAAACTGCTTTCAACTTAAATTTGGAGAGATCAGTAATTAATTGGATGTACGACACTTGGTCAGAATAAACTTACTAGGATCATTCGTTAAGCGGCTAAGCACCCCGAATTCCAATGTCAAAGTACCGCCACCAGCAGTGGATGTTATCTAAATGAACCAAAGTTGTAAGGTCAGTATCAACTATAGAGCTTCAAAAGATAAGAAAAGTTAAAAAGAGAAATATCCATAAAACAGAGTTGTAATTTTTAATCTTCTAATAGGAAATAGTCCTTAGGAAGGCATATCATGCTTTTTCAAAAGATAAAATTATGTTACACGCGGTATTAATAGAAGAAAATTTCAGATACTGCTCAAGATTGTGACAAAATGTGGGCCTTACCTTACTTTCATGTTCGTCAACTCCATGCAACAAATTAACAGATCCAAATGGAATTCCTGCAGAAGATAGCTTGTAAGGATCATAAAAGTATAATCATTTTATGTGTAAATGTTTAAACCACGGTGCACTTAATACACCAGAAATATCAAATTTCAATATTTGTTCCCTACAAGAAAATCTAATCTAACACATCATTATCTCTGTCCAAAATGGAAGAGCTTTCAACCAATAAAGTTATGAAAACATATTTTTAGGTATTGCGTGTTAGCTTCTACGGTTTCATCAAACTTATCACTGTAGATGCAAACGCAGTCATAGTAGATATCGTTGACTTGCATTGAGGAACTCGATTATGAATTCAAGGTCTTATTCATCAAAAATACCATCAATATCGCTTCAAAAAGGTAATCGTTCATCATATCAACTCAAATTTAAGATTATAGTGATGTAATGGATATTACAAACTGATGAATATAATAAGACACAAAAAGTTTTTCTAAAGATGCTCAACTGTTTAGCAGAATCTGGAAATTATTAGTACATATATTCTGAAGAGGGAACATACCTGTTGGGGTGTCAAATGCAGGTAATAATCTACGGGCTAAGTCCTCAGAAAGGTGAAGAAGTTCGTCATCATATGAAGGAATACGCATACCCTGTGATCGTTTGATTCATAAGCAATCCGGTGCAGTTAAACTAACACATGCTACACTAATAACACAAAGGGAGATCTAGGCATCTAGCAAGTACAATAATAAAGATATGCGCACACACGTGCATATGTGTGTGTGAGCGTGCGCGTGTATTGTATAATACTAAATTAATGATGATAAATAGTGCATTAATGTAAAACAAGGAGTTAAGAAAAGGTAGTGAGAAACAAATACCGTAGAATAATCGCTTGCAATGAGATGAGCCGAAAGCAAACCACCAAGGATCCGGATTGTAGTTTCAAACAAGGATACTGTTTTGTTCTGCAAAAATTAATTACAAAAGCTTCAACTTTAATTCAACAAAAATTCAAAATCCAAAGTATAATATGTTCACGTCACGTCGAATGTTAGCTAATTATGCATGATTAATAAAGACTAGATTCCATTCTAATTTTAAACATATCTATGCTTTATTGTATGGACGAAAATGGCAATAAAAAAGAGTAAATGCATACTTACAATATCAAATCTGACATTTTTACTAATCCATTCTACAGAAGAAGTGAAGCGCTCCTTGTCGCCAAGCAAAGCCAAGGTGTCTAAGGAGTCGATCTGCTCTGGCGGAAACATGATGAGTATATTTTATTGAAAAATATGGTGAATATACAAAAAAGGGGAGATGAGACGTTACCAATGTTAGGGCATAGCCACCAAGCGTGTCTTCTCCTTCACAAGATAGAGGTTTTAGCTCATCGCGTGGAAAAGCATGATCCATATATCCGTCAAATGCATGATAGAACATTCCACTAACCTACATCACAACACGGCATTCAATATCAGTACTTTCAAGAGGATATTTTGATGTACGTTTTAGAAGTTATTTTCTGAAGTCGCAATAGTAAACTTATGATTATGTTGGTATATGTGTTTGTTTCGATAATCTATCTTTGGTTCATTTACTTCCTTAAATAAAGAGAAGATGTCAAACACTGAAAACCATCAAAAGTGATTATTACAATTCCGAACAGCATTAGCGCATATGAACACTATCTTTTACAACCTACTTCTATTGCAGCATGTTACATATCCAAACACCCAGCGAGATTGATACCATTTGAAACACCATTTCCTCCATTATTAGGTGCCGGGGATTGCTTACTTTTTAAGCAGATAAGCAGCTTAGCATGTATGGATATTCCAAAGTGCTTCTGCTTACCGACTTATTTTAAATAAGCAGTCTTAAATAATAAACAAGTTGCAACTTTTGGACCAAAAACGACTTTCTGCCATCATATCTAACCTAAAATTCCTTATTCAAGCATCTAACATTCTTCTGTCAGAAATCAACCCGCGGGTTTAGTAACACCATTTTCTCTGTTATTAGGAGTCGCGGGGTGATTGCTTATTTTCTTATAGCAGATAAACAGTTTGGAGTGTATGTATGGATTAATCCAGAAAGTCCAAAGTTATCGACTTTAGGACTGAAAATGAAATTCTGGGCTGAGAAATCAAGTGAGGACAAGGGGAAATAAGCAAATCTCTAAAGCTGCTTAATTGAAACTGCTTATAAGCAATCCCAAACAGCCTCTAGCAAGCAATATTAATGTATATGACAATGCACTTGTAAATCCAAATACAATACAATAAAATCTAAAGAAAATGGGTTTGAATATAAAAAGATGTTCAGCTACCTCATCTCGAAGAAGTTTAGCTTCATCAAAAGTGACGCCTTCAGCTGAAGCTTCTTGTGAGGACCAATTTAATAATAATATTATAATCAAGAATGCAAATTTGTGTTGTTTTGGGGGTTCCATGGAATTAATTTATTTATCTCAGCGATTTTGTTTCCCTCCCTGATTTATAGGCTGCCTACCCAATTTCAATTTCATATCATCATCATCATCATTCTTGTAATAATAAAACCAAGCCTTTTTTCTTTTTTCTTTTTTTATTAAAACTTTATTTTTTATTATTTATTTATGGGTTTTAACCAAAGAGTTAAGTCATTTATTTATGGGTTTTATGTTCCACACTAGTCCATAAACTTAAAACTAATTACTACGGAGTATATACTAGCACAGTGTTGCAGCGGCGGGTACGCTGAAATTAAATTTTCCGGTGAATCATATATTTTTGTTTATTATGTTCTTTTTGACAATAAATTTACGGATACCAAGAATTTCGTTTACCCGTGCCCGTTCTGGCTCGAGCCCGTTTGGCCCGCACCCGTTCGGGCTCAAGCCCATTTCGCCCGTTACCCGTTCGGGTTTGAATATTTGTAAAATGTGCTTTATTATTTCTATTAGTGACATTTAATGCAGGAATTGTGTTTAATTTAGTTGTATAATATGTTTGATAATTTGTATTTCTTATGTAAGTGATCTTTTAATAACTGTATTAATTGTATTTATTAACTAGTTAATTAATTGACTACATTAAATAACATTAATGTGTTTTTTTATGTGCATTAAAGTGGTGTACATTATGCTTCTTGTCTTGTAAGTCTGAAAATTATGTGCATTAAAATGGTGTACACTATGCTTCTTTTCTTGTAAGTCTTAAAAGATTACAAGTATTGAACGCTATACTTGTAACAACCCAGACTTTTTAAACACACTTAAATTTTTAGGCTTTTAATTATATGTGTATGCATCTTTCCTATTAAAGAAGTGTTTTTGGTCTTAAACATTTTAAGACTTCTAAATATAGATGTCCTAAATACATTATAAGGTAACTAGCAGGGTCCCACGTGATGCAGCTGCGGGCACCCTTTAATTTAATTTTTTCGGCTAATAATTTATTTTATTTGTACGTTTTTTTGCAATAGTTTTACTGATTAGTTTTTTATGGCAAAAGTTTGATGAAATTTTGCTTAGTTTGTATTATTTTATTATTATTATTATTATTATTATTATTATTATTATTATTATTATTATTATTTTAGTATTTTGCTTGATTTGTACAATATGTGAACACATTTTAGTTACTATGTTCTTTTTGACAATAAATTTATGGATATCAAAAATTTCGTTTAGCTCGTGTCCTTTCGGGCTCGAGCCCGTTTGACCCGTGCTCGTTCGGGCTCGAGCCCATTGCCCGTTTGGGCTTGAATATTTGTATAATATGCTTTTATTTGTATTAGTGACATTTAATGCAGGAATTGTGTTTAAGTTGGTTGTACAATATGTTTCATAATTTGTATTTCTTATATAAGGGGTGTTTTAATAAGTGCATTAATTGTATTTATTGACTAGTTAATTAATTGTATTTAATGTACATAATGATTTATTTATTGTATTTAATGTTAGTATTAATTGGATGCTGGAATTAAATATGAGGGGAATTTCTATAAGTATCATTTGTATTTGAATCACTTTTACTTTAAGCTTATTAACTTGTAAGGCTTAATTTTATTATTAGTAGTATGTAATGAAGACATCCATATATGCACTAAATTAACCTACTTAAATCTCAAATGGAATGGACACTTTGCGGGTTATATCAAGTGATTGTGATGTTGAATGATTCTGCTTCAAATCCGATAGATGGAAAGTATTAATTTGACAAATATTAAGGGGTATGTTAATATGTAATTTGGCACTGCACTTTTGGCAAATGTCTTAGAGGAAACTGCAAAACCTGTTTCGATGACTTATCACGTTGCTTGAGTCTTTTGAACTATTTCGCTAAAAATGTCAAACTGTGCTCCCTAAACACGCTATAAAAAAACTGACACATATTTAAGTGCATGACCAACGCCTCGCTGCAACGCGGCGGGTCGAAGCCATCCTCGTTGTGTGTAATCTTCAAGCAACCATCTCACAGCTACTTCTAGGGTGTTATCGTTCAGGTTGTCGGGCTATTGGATTTATTAGGTCACGTTGAATCGGGTTTTTGATTATGAAAAAGTGACCCGCAACTCGACCCGATAAGTAATCGTGTTGTCGGATCGGGTGATTTCTACTTTTAATATTGCAACTTGTGCAAATAAAAAACAGTGAGACATAGGCTCAAAAACAAATTCTAGTAAGCAAAAAACACACCAGCAGTCTTTGTATAAAGAAAATAAAAAGAAACAGTAATAGTAGTAAGCAAAAATTAGTAGCATGCAATTGAACTAATAGACTATCAATATGTTTATTGTTAAATGATATGAATGTGAAATTGTAATAACTAGTCGGGCACCGGTCCGCCGCGCTGCGGCGGGGCGTCGTAGTTGTCGGTTAATTTTGTTATATCGGATTCAGAAAATGTTATTCATAAGTGTTGGTTTTATCGGATTCAGTTAATTTTGTTATATCGGATTCAGAAAATTATTTTGTCAAAATTCACCAAGACACTGCAAAGCGTATATTTTGTCATTCATATGAGGATAATAGAAGTCGAAAATTATTATACATGTTGCTATAAAAAGGGGCAGAAAATTATTGTGATGCCTTATTATATATATATACTAATAAGGTTTCTTTAGTCTTTGAAAAGAATTATATATATATATACTAATAAGGTTTCTTTAGTCTTTGAAAAGTGTATTGTAGTTGAAATTATTGGACTGGATCAAAGCATAGCTGGGTAAAACGGGAGCCCAAAATTTGTGGTAGGAATCCAGCGTCAAAACGACAACGGATTTGATGCCTTATTATATATACTAGTGTGGCTACGGTCCGCCGCGTTGCGGCGGGGCGGTGTAGTTGTCTAAAAATTTAGTTATGATTTTAGAATGGGATATCGACGTAAAAAGTTTTTGCTAGTTTAAAAGTGTCGTTGTCTTTGTTTGTAATTTTTTTTTCACTTGATTTTTATTTTTCTTTTTTCTTTTTTCCTTTTGCCTTTTTTTTTGTTTAGCTGTTTAAATAAATTAAATATACAATTTTTTTTTATAAATATTTTATTAGGCTTTAGTAAATTTGTTTGGCAATGGATTGGGTTTATGGTTTGTTGTTTGTTTTTTGGTGTATTATGGCTATGTTCTTCTTTTCTTTGTCACATGCATTGTATATGAAAAAAGATATGGAGAAGCTTCTTCCTTGGAAATAGAGAATATAGTACATGAAGTTGGTGTATGTTGCAAAATCATGACCACATAACTACTGAGCACACAAACGGATGGTTGACAGGTGGTATGTGAATACTATGAAAATACAATATTTAACATAGCATTGTTTAAGGATATAAAATACAATATTTAACATAACATTGTTTAAGCTTTAAGGATATGCGTAGGTTTAAGGATAAGAAAATGGGCCTTAAATTCCTGGATCATGGGCCTTAGATTCCTGGGCTACGAAAACAACAAAAAAGGTGACTATTGATATCGAGAATGTTCCAGTGGTATCTAACCGCCTTCTGTATATTTATCTGGAAACGCAGCCCAAACACGTCAATGGAGTGGGCCTTAGCATGTTAGCAGGCCAAAAAAAAATTCACTGTAGAAGCACCATATACGGCGTCGTTTGTGATGCTGTATTATATATATAGGAATACTAACTAGTAGGCTTATAAAATTTTATGGAAAGAATTTTCATAAAATAAATTTCGGGTCTTATCTGATTGATCTGATAACAAAAGTAATTTAACTTTAACCAAACCTGATAACTATATCGTGTTATCGGGTTCGAGTCACACAATCTGATAAGATTTTTTAGCCCGATTCAATCCGATCAATAAGCCTTATCGGTCAATTGCATGCTACTAATTGTTGGTCTGGTCAATTTAAGTCATGCTTGCAAACACTAAAGACCAATGTTCTAAAAGGCGTGAGGCGTGGCGTGGCGGCACAGCCACGCCTCAAGCATTACGCGTCTTTGCGAAGCCTTGGCGTTTCTTAAGGCGTGCTTAAGGCGGCAACAAAATATTTATAAATTTATGTATTTATAATTTTATATCATTTTATATTAGCAATTTCAAATACTAAAGCACAAATCCCAAATAGCCAGGCTCAAATACGAAGCCCAAGTAGGAATTAAGTTTTGAAATTACGATGCCCAAGAAAGAAATAACCCAAATACTTGAAATTCAAGCCCAAATCCATAAATCCCCTAAATGCTTCTAAAAATGGCGCCACACCTTACCAAAAAGGCGCGCCTTTTCACGCCTTATTCCACGTCTTTCCACACGATGCCTAGACCTCACTCCTTGGTCCATTTCGTGGCGCCGAGACCACGCCTCGCGCCTTGGCGACGCCTTGGCGGCGCCTTGACGCGCCTTTTAGAACACTGCTAAAGACTCTCGTATCCACTTACAAAACTGTAAGATTGCTTATGTTTTGTTTTACGACAACATCACGTTTCATATCAAACTTACTCTCGAGTTGTTTGTAATTTACACACAAAAATGTTTTTGTCTGAGTTTCATTCGATATGATTTGAGTGGTTATATATATGTCTAATAATGAGACATGATAATAGACCAACTTCATTCATTTTTTGACAAGTGTAATGTACTTTTTTTCTTTCTATCATTTTTTACCAATCAATTTTTTAAATGCATCACACATCTTCATATCTAATTTTAGGTTTTATGCAACCCAACATTTTATCAACAGCAAGAAAAAAGAAAAAACATGCTATTTGTTATTTCTAGAGTTAAAAAAAATAATAAAAATAAAAAATCAACCGAAGCAAAAAAGTGGTTGTCTTTTGCTTCAAAAGTTCTTTTCGAGTAATGCGTATATGAATCAGCCCAATATCGAACAATATTGTTCTCTTTTGTAAAACTTCCCTTTATCAAAAGATATTGTCTGCTTTGGCACCTACCTTACAATTTTTTTTAACGAGGTGCGCAACGGTCCGCCGCGTTGCGGCGGGGCGTTGTTTCATGTCGTTGATTATTGCACGGTATTTTTTTTGTTAAGTAGAAAGTGGGTCAGGCGTTCGTGCGGGGTTAAAAGTCCCAAAAAAATTGAAATGGCGTGGTTCTTGATGGCGTTTTGCAGCGGGGCTCGCTAAATATACGTTAGATAAAAGTTTAAAGTATTTTTCGCAAGTCATTATATAGTAGGGGGTATGTTTCGTAAATAGTGTTTTGGGCTGTTTTTTAACTCATTATATAGTAGAGGGTATGTTTTGTAAATACTATTTTGGGCTTTTACCTGGGCCAAAGTGGGCTTGTTGTTGGGGCAAAAAAATTTTCTGGAGCCCAATGATGTCACATGGCGTCTTTATGTGAAACATTTATCCAAAATTGTCTTTCACATTTCTTCTGAATTGTCTTGGTTGGTTTGGCCCTATTCAGTCGCAATCTGTATCACTGATTGTCCTTGTGATAGTCACATACTCACATTGCCAAGTCCGCTGCTGCGGTCAAAGGGGCAGCATTTGAGCAACGCCCCTAGTAGGTTTTTAGTTCTTACCAAACATTGACAAAATTTTGTTAACCCAATTAGGGGTGAGCAGAAAAACCGAAATATCCGAATAAACCAAAAACCAAAACCGAACCGAACCGAAAATAATCGAATCGAACTTATAACCGAACCGAATTTGCCAAAACCGAACCAAACCGAACTTTTAATTCGGTTCTCGGTTTGGATATGGTTTTGGTAATCAAAACCGAAAACCGAACCGAAAATCGAATTCATATAAATTTATATATTTTTAATATATTTATTTATACAAAAAGATAAATAAAACGTTATATATATATATTTATATTTATATTTATATATATATAAATAACAAAAAAATTCTATCCTAATATTAAAAAATACTTTTTATGTTTGAAATAACTTTTTTGGCAAAATATATTTGTATATATATATATTTTTTTTTAATTAAAGTGTGTAATTTGGTTAAACCGAAAACCGAACCGAACCAAACCGAACTAGAATTTAACCAAACCGAACCAAAAACCGAATTTAAATTCAGTTTGGTTTGGTTCACGGTTTGACCCTAAAAATTTTTTTAACCGAATTAACCGAATAACCGAAAACCAAACCGATCGACACCCCTAAACCCAATTTTGTCCTTTTACCAAACTCGCCCATTTTGCAGACTCTATGTTCCACGTACGAGGATTGGATAGCAAACATGCAGTTATAAAACATGATCATTCTGTTTTTCATTGAAATACAATAGCAAAAGAA
Source organism: Artemisia argyi (assembly GCA_030686995.1). Taxonomy (NCBI): domain Eukaryota; kingdom Viridiplantae; phylum Streptophyta; class Magnoliopsida; order Asterales; family Asteraceae; genus Artemisia; species Artemisia argyi. The sequence goes on along the minus strand of CM060697.1, from coordinate 13,728,072 downwards.
ATAGATTGTGTACACCCATAGGCACACTCATTTTGACAGAGTATGGTTGCTAAAGAAGTTAAATAGATTATTCATCGAATCATAAATTTTCAAAAACCGGAAACTGGTTCTGTTCCTCCCCAGACTTCTTCATAAAGAATCTAGCTGTGGTGGCGCAACAAAATGTCCCAAATATTTTTGTTACATGGCTTACAATGGTTATGCAAATCAACCTTACATCAAAACACATTAGATTCGTTTGCACTCTGTAGGAAAGTAAAGTTCACAAAATCCTCACATTGACTTTAGCATCTCGTCAACTGACGCAACAACACATCAGATCTATTGTTTCTTCTTCTTAGGGCGCCTCTTTCTTTTTGGTTTCCGAGCATCTGAGTTGGAACTCAAATTACTACCGCTATTACCCATGTGTGAACTGCTATTACCAGCGTGTGTACTGCTATTACCTGCGTGTGTACTGCTATTACCTGTGTGTGTGCGCGTATCCAACGGTTTCCTATTTTTATAAGAAGGCCGCTCGTAACTAGTTGATGTATTACTGGATGACGACAAATAAGCCCTACTAGAGGATGCATTCTTGTGGTATGAGTTTGTGTATCTTGGCTTAGCATGAACTTCACTTGAAACATTTGATGCCCGGGGAGGAGGCATAAGAGTACGTGCAGAAATGTGTCTCTAAAAATTTGTAAGAATAAAATTATCATAAAATAATAAAAAGCTGTATATTGGTATGTAATTTTAAAGTGGAAAATCAAGAGATTTCAGCAAAACTAACCTGATTTCTTTCATCGCTCGACATACCAGAAGCTGCTTTTCCAGATGCACTGGAGGCTTGTTCCCTGCAAAGAATGAGCACATGAATTGACTTCTGAAGATTTCTTAGGGAAAACGAACATAATGCAAAAAACCAAAAAGGTATGTAAGGTACATCTGATCATAAAGGGATAAAGAAAAACACTTGAAGCTTTACTACCATTCCACCAGAGCATTCCCATTATTTCCCAAATGACGCTAAAAAATATACATTCCGCTAATCAAACAATTTCATTTTGGGCCATTGACCAGTATATGTCAATTCAGTCAAATACTGAGCAACTTAAACCAAAGTTCAAAACTCTGTAATTGATAAGGATCTCATGAGTTTTAGAAACAATAAAAAAAAAATGTAGACGTTACTATAAGAGTAACAGCCACAAAATTTCAAAACTAATCCTAACCTTGCACTTTTGTCAGTCAGTTCATCGTCAGCATCAGCCTCATCACTTGAGCTTCCGCTTAAAAAGAAATCATCCTCGCTTAAATCCAGCCCATCATCATCACTTCCAGTTTCTGTATTCCCATAAATAAAAAATATTAAGCTTAGTAACATGGTAAGCTGTGTCACAAAAACGCACATGCTAATGAAAGAATTGCAAACAGTAATGTTATTTTTGTTTGAAAATTATGATCATTCCTTGTGTGAGTAAACATAATATCATGATGACCATCTCAGAACTTATTTTCCAAATCAGTTAGCATGTAATAATGACTCAGAATACGATATCCTGTATATCCTTATAATTTTCAACGACAGAATAAGGGCATGATGTTTGATATAATGCAAAGTTGCAAACAATGCAAAAGTTTCCATTTTTGGTATCCAATAAGGCAAGAAGAATGCAAATTCCCTTTTTTCCCAATATTCTACTTTACTTGTTCAGCACTTCGCCCAGGTAATGATTATTTGACATTAGAACCTTCAATGAAGAAGTTAATTGCTATCAACACACTTACCATATCCAACTCACACCAGCCTAAAGTCCTATATGGCTATACATTGTCCCAACAGCCTCCCTGTTTGTGTATGTGTATGTGTATGCATAAGTGTTGTACTGAACTGTTTGTGTATGTGTATGCATACGATTATGGAAATAGTATGCATTAGAAGCAAACAAATGTTATGGTATTAACACCAACTTCCAGCTCAAGACAAGTTAATATGCTCGGTCAGACTATTCTTCCCAAAGCATCAGCAGTTCAGTATCTTACATTAACTATCTTAATGGCTCTTAATGGTGGTTAATCTTAAATAGTTAAATGGTTTGTGATTTTACACAAAAGCATTAAGTTCATGACCAACTGCTCAGCTATTCACATGTATGTTCGACTTCCGCCCAGTCGAGAGTCAAGATTTCAATACATGGGTTCACAGAAAACTAATTCATCCAAACAAAATTCATGTCCATTATTAAGAGAGGTAAACAGTCGGTCTCCATAATCTGATACTGCAGAAGGTGTTATAAGTTTCAAGCAACAAATAATCATTACAAGTGCCTTTCTGGAGTCCTGTTACTTCTTTTTGCATGCACAGATTAATCCAGTTCTTGTTACCCTATCCGGCATCGTTATTATATACTTTGATAAACATCATGAGTGCACAGTTTCACCTTAATATGCCATACCACACAGCACTCACATAGAACATAATAAAAAAAGTGGACATAAGGCTAAAACAGTTTGCAAAATTACGCTGATTGCAGTTGTCATTTATATCATAGTAACATAAAGTATCAATGATGCCGTAAAGCCATGTTAAAGCTGTTAATGTCATAAATACATCCAAGTATAAGACAGCAGCAATAACGCTAGAGAGTCTGCTAAAAAAAGTAAAATACACATTGCTTTGATGGTAAATCGAAATAATCAGAAGGTTCAGTTTAGGCAATGCACTTATAGTGTGTTAGAATCGTGACAATGAGTAGTTACCATTAATAGTGTTATACACAATCATTCTCCATTGACATAACATTTAAACAATCAAAGCCTTATGCTAAAACCTATGTCCCTACCACAGTGACAAAAAGCTTTCTTCTCAGCGTGGTACATACGCATTAGAAGTCATACTTGATGGTGCAAATGTGCAATAGAGCGGAAACATTAATATGAGTATTTGTTGGTTCCTGATCATCTATCATATATCCCAGTAAAAGTGGATTGTCTAAAATTGATTCACCAATGTCTGGAGGTAGAAGTGGTTATGTCCAAAAAGGTTGAAAAAGAACAGAAAAAAGAATGACCTCAGATATAGAGAAATTGTACAACTACAACTTTTGAAGAACTGAAAGGGAAAAAAAAAAAAAAAAAAAAAAAAAAAAAAAAAAAAAAAAAAAAAAAAAAAAAAAAATCTTACCTTCCAAATCCTTCCCACTAGCTACAGCAGCAGCTATATTTTCCTTGATCTGTGTACGTAAGCTATTTCTCTTATCAACAATCTCAGTTGTATCACTTTTCTTGAATAAAGATACATACTTTTCTGTCTTGGGGAAAAACTGCAGTTTGAAATATAAGAATGTTTAATCTCTGCTTATTGAAATGTTGCTTATTATTCGTGTGAGGCATGCACACATGAATATAGGTGTGTGCTTGTATTGTAGTATGTATAAGCAAAATTTCATACAGATTGATCCATATATACTTTATAATCTTAAGAGGAGGAAAGTACGGGAAGGGATACTATTATACAGCTTACCCTAATATATTCAAGATCTTCTTTCAACTTTGAGAGTTGTTCAGCAATCTCAGTTTCTTGAGCCTGACCAGATGACGCACGCTGTTGTTTCTCCAAGCGTCTTATTTGTCGCTCAACCTTCCTTCTTTCTAAAAACAAGCAATATCTATAAGAAACATGTTGAGCACGTGAAGGATATGGAAGCAGTTGTCATTCAGAAATTATTACCAAAAAACTTGATCTTTCTATCACGCAAGAATATTTTACGTTCCAAAGCTAAATTATCCAGAGCCTGCTGTTGATTCTTCAGCGCTTCTAATTTCTTTGTTAAGGCTTCTTTGACCTCAGCCCTCGTGTCCTACACATGTCATGAGAATCTAGATGTATGAGTATTTAATCCAATGAAGAGGGTTCAAATGTACATTGACACGGTAGTCAAAAAAATCGAACACATTAATCAAGTAGCATACGTATATATTTCATGAATATATTCCACAACTCTTTCTGTAAGAGTCCGAAGATGCAAAGCAAATTTTCTTATCTATTGTGGCAATGTGTTTGTATACTGAACTTAAAGCAATTTATTTAAACATCGAAAACATCCTTTCCCTCAAAAAGTGGCAGCAATAAGAAAGGTGATGCAGTAACAACTTTGTGTCCATGACTTACAGCCCAAATTTAAAAATCATTTACAACTTACTAGTCGGATACCCGCGCACAGCTGCGGCGAAAAATATAGTAATATGGTTAGTAAATGAATTGCTAGCCCAACTCTCCCCGCAATTCCCTACCCGCTTAGTGAATTCGTTTCACAACACTCCGAACGTATATGTGTTTGTTTGGGTTTTCCATAGCTTTCTCGTGACATCATTCTTACCGTATATAGAAAGATCCTCGCAATCTCTTTCCCGTCAAACACTCACCCAAAAGTATATGATTTTAACGAATCAAGATTGTATTGATTGAAATAAAGGTTAAAGTTGTAAAATTTTGAATAAAAAACCCACTAAAAATCTACAAAACTAAAAACTTGTAAAAATATATCAAAATGGATGTTGAATTAAAGAGCACAAAATTTTAGAAAATGTGGTGAAATTAGATAACAAAAAAAATAAATAGATAAAAAGATATTTCAATTTGAAAATAAAGGTGAATTTTAAGTTGGGAAGTGACACATGTCACCTTATTATTAGAGCTCCTTATCTTAATTTTTGGTTAGGAGTTAGGCTTGGTTTATCCATGCATTATATAGTAGTATAGATATAGATATGCGAACAGAAAAACTTTGACAAATCAAAACCATACAATCACCAAAACTCAAAGAATATGAAGATCAAGTACATATTTTTTATAGCCAATTGTGGTAAAGTAAGATGCACCCTTTATTATAAGACCCATCTTTAAAAACTATTAACTTGGTATCCTAAACTAGTTCCTTACTTTGGGTGACCTTCGAACATAGTATCGCTAATCCAATTCAAATTTTTTGAACTGTTTCTACTCCACAGTAGAAAATTTTCTAAAACCAATCAAGCCCCAACAATATTAATTAATAAACTCATTTTTTGGGTAACTATGGTTTCCAACCTTTTGGCCGATTAATCCAAAATCTACAAGGGACACCACAAGCGTCTTATTCCAACTTCCCAGGCCTCCATATTTCAACTACTCATATGCAAAGTTCACATGTAACTAACTATAGTCAGAACTACAGCTGATTCGGCTTTTAGAGTATTTAATTCCCATATATATTCAAGTCATCGATTTTCTTAGTTTCAAAATGTTGTTAGGCTTTAACATTGTATTTTTATAACATGTTCATAAGCTTATGAGACCTAGTTTCGATAAAATCCTTGCTATCGTTTTCCTGTGTGTAGATAGATGCAGAGACCTAAATCGCTATACCTGCAAAAGTCACCGTAACACTGTATATTGAAAAGGAATGCTATAGCGCTACTAGTCTAATACACATAGAACTTGAACACTTGAGTGTGGAATGGCTCGTCTGATAAAAATCATCTCCACTAAGGTTAAAATACTCCTAAAACCAAATTGGGCAACTGCTACTATTAGCAAGAAGGCACACCGATAGCTTTGTGATCTACAATAGTATAAGTGTCAGACAGATAATAATACATTCTCCACATGTGAGCATATGCTACATTACAAATGATCTAACAAGTGCCAACCTTATCTTCTACTTTTCTCAACTTGTCTCGTCAAAAACCAATTACTGTAGTAAGCAAGCTACATTAGCCAGCTTATGTATAACTATATAAAGGCTTTAGGCCACAAAATAGCAATGTATTTTCCTTCATGTCCCACTTGACTAAGTGAACAAAAAAGGTGTTTCACTTAATGCTACAAATTTTCAGCAAGTGTTCCGATATGCAGACTTTGATGACTTTGTCACTTTAAAAAAAAATGGTGTATTTCTCACTTTAAAAAAAAATGGTGTATTATAGAGTATGACACGTACTCAAAGTATGCATATTGAAACACTGGTTGGGAGTTTGTAGCATTAAGTAGAACACCTTCAAGTACAGTGCTATTCGGCCTAAACCCTTACATAAATTGTACTTATAAAACTAAGAATTACAGCATATCTATCAACATACGTTAAAGACTCTGAACAAAGTTAACTGCAAATAAACACTTCCCGAAAAAGGCCTTGGCTATTTATTTTGTTAATTAGCCCAAGCAAATAAGAAGATAAAAACAAGCAGAACAACAAAATCTGTTTTATAACAGATACGTATAAACACTTATTTGACTCTGCTAATATTTCATAACTCTATTTTTTCAGGCTTACTTTCCAGCTTAGGGGGTGTTTGTTTAAGCTTATATGTGGCTTATGAGCTTATTTGTTTCTCGGCATATATTTCATAAGCCTCAATTTTCAGCTTATTTTGAGACTTATGAGCTTATATAAGTTTACCATATCATAATAAACTTATATAAGCCCGCAAGTCTCAAAATAAGCCTATAAATTGGAGCTTATGGAATATAAGCCGAAACACAAATAACCTTATAAGCCCACATATAAGCTTTAAACAAACACCCACTCATAAGCTTATTTTTGGGCTTCCTAGCTTATGTGATTTTGGTAAATGTTTCAAAAGCTAATCTTTACTTCTGAGATTATATAAGCTTATTATGATTATGATGTGCTAAGGGGGCGTTTGGATTAGCTTAATTTGTTGGCTTATCAGCTTATTGAGATTTGGGAATGCCAATAAGGCAATAACCCTATTTTTTTTAATTTTTTTTGGCTTACCCATTTGAGCTTATGGCTTGAATAAGCCATAAGGTTAAATGGATAAGCTAATAAGCCAAAAAAATAGTGAGCTTATTGGCTTTCCTAAATCTCAATAAGCCGATAAGCTCACAAAATAAGCTAATCCAAACCCCCCCTTAGAATATCATAATCATAATAAGCTTATATAATCTCACAAGTTTAAATTAGCTTTTGAAACATTAGCCAAAATAAGCTAAAAAAATAAGTTTGAAGAAACACCCACTTATATTTTCCAGCTTATTAATAAAAGAAAATAACCTTACGAATCATACGCTCGGTAGAACGTATCTGTCGTTTAAGAGTAACGATTTTAGCTTTGGGTTTTTTATTGTTATCAGAAGAAACGCCTAAAGATGACTTTGAACGGTTGTTGTTGTTGTTGTTCACCGGTTTCCGTCCGGCCACCCGCCGCTTGTCGTATCCACCGTGCGCCATTTCTTTTTTAGGTTTTCAATCCCCCTTTTCTTTCTTATGTTGAAATGTTGGATATCATTTTACATCTTTAGTCCTTTCTATTTTATGTCTGGCCATTCCATGTGGTAGAAAACTATTTTGGTCCGTCAAAATCATTAAATAGTGACCGAGTTTGACATCTGTTCGAATTTGATGCCTCAAACTTTATATCAATCATAAAAACCATCAAAGTTTCAAAACTATTCCATTTTTATAGAGTTGAGCAAATCCACCCGAAAACCGACCAGAACCGACAAACCGAACCGACCTTTTTCGGTTCAGTTTCTGTTCAGTTTTGGTTTTTGTTGGTTTTTCCGGTTCGAAACTTGAAAAACGTCCCTAACCGAGTTATTCGATTTGGTTTAGGTTTTGATATCTATTTCTCGGTTCGGTTCTCGGTTGGAGTTTTTTCCTTTTTCGGTTTTCGGGTTGGGTCGTTTTTTGTCGGTTCAGATCGGGTTTGACCCGATGCTCACCCTTAAATTTTTATGTAGTTTTTATGTTTGAGTGACCTGAATGGAACACTTCTCAAACTTGGTTATTATTATGTGGTTATTGTTTATGTTTAGTCGTGCATTCACGGGTTATATGGTTGAAATTAGTTAAATTCAGGGGCCTGCTGTTTAAAATTAATGTACAATATGTTAATGCATAGATGGATACTTTAAGCACACTAATTTTAGAAAATTATATATAAGAATGAAATAGTTTTGAAACTTTGATGGCTTTTATGATTAGTATAAAGTTTGAGGTAGGGCTAAACATGGAAGGTTCAAAACCGAACCGGACCGACAAAATCGACGAAAACCGAGCCGACCTGACAGTCCGTCGGTTCGATTTCGGTTTAGGTTTTTTATGATTTTCGGTTTTGGTTTGGTTCGGTTCGGCCCAAAACCGACAAAAACAAGCACAAACACACATAAATCGAACCGAACCGACCATATTCGGTTTAGGTTTTTTAGGATTTTCGGTTTTTTGGTTCGGTTCGGGTCGGGTCGTTTTAGGCCGATGCTCGGCCCTAGTTTGAGGTATCAAATTAGAACACTCAAGAAACTTGGTTACTAATGGGTCACATATTCCCAAAGATAAAATATAGAAATTTCATTTTTGGTCCCTATGATTTGGCTAAATTTCATGTTAGATCCTTGTTATTTCAAAGTTGCTATGAACACACCTATTTTAAACTTTGGGCTACATATTCAGTCCCCGACCAAAGTTAAATAACCAAAATATGTTCATATTTTGTCATCAATATCCTTTATAAAGTTCAAAATATTCATGTATATCCACACACTCAGGGCATGTTTGGTACAAAGAAATGAGGCCAAAGAAATGGAATTGTGCTGATTTCTCGTGTTTGGTAAGTTAAATAATTGAAAAGGCGGAGAAATATCAATTCTCAAGAAATGCTCCCTTTGTAAATTGATTTCCATCTCATACCAAGTGAAATTTGGAATTCTCCTCTTTTTTATGGATAATAATAAATAATTGTTTTTTCCTAAAAGAATATAAAATGTTTGTGGTCACGTGCATATCACATTTGCTTCCATTTATCTTCTCAACTCACTTTTTCACTATTGAAAAACCGATCTACAACTTTTGCCACCTACCATCAAGTTTCCTTTTCATCTTCATCCCCCCCCCCCCTTTTTTTTGTTGCTCATCACTTTACTCCTTCATACTAATATTGTCCTTATTTTTTATGTTTGATTCTTTGAAAATAAAAAAGTTTGCTTCTATTTAAAGTAGCTCCTTTATTACTCTGTATTTTTGTATCTTTATTATGACTTTGATTGAATGGATGATTTATTTCAACCGAGTGCACATGATTATAAGGTTTGGGATTTTTTTTTTCAAAAATATTAGATAGTTTTTGGTTTTCATATTTTATTGCAGTCACTATTTATGAATCATGGTACCACATAATTGTTTGGGAAACCAGGATTATTTGGTCATATACGAGGATAAATCTTGAATATGAACTGATTCAATTTTTTGAATTAAATAAAATGTTTAAAAGAAATGGTTAAAAAATTTATTGTTTATTTCTCGGGTCAAGTTTATGTTGTTACCAAACAACGGAATTCATTAAAATTCTCTACTCATTTCTATTATCTGAATTTCTAAACTCTACCCTTTTCCATTTCCTTAAATTTCTCTCTACCAAACATGCCCTCAATTTAATTATAAAAGTTCTTTTCATATAGCAATTACATCTATTTTTACAATTGAACTCGAATATATGTTCATTCGACATACATAGTAAAGAACTGGTCACACCCCATATTATGAACCTCCGAAAAAAGCCCGGGAGGAGCAAAACCATCGATGATTTCACGACAATCCACAGCATTGTCGAGACGGGAACCAGAAGTCACATTCCAGTCCAAAACATAAACCTCGTCAAACGACGAGGATCTACATCCACAACGGTGCGGATCCGCCCAAAGGGATTAACAGCAACATTCTTCTTTTTCTTCCTCTCCTTGGAAGGGTAAATAAGACTAACAAATGCAATAGTCGCGGTCCCCATTGAAGGCAACGGAACCGGAGGCCTAGTAAAAGAATCAGCCTTAGTGTCATGAGTACCAAAATAGGACGAAGAGTCTGAAGAAATATCAAACCTTTCGGCCGGACCAATAAGACGAGGTTGGGCCACAGTGCTAGCATCCGCTTGAGCCTCCACTTCACTCTCCAGCGTAGCTGACACGGAGGAAGAAACAAAAGGCATAGTAGGTAAAGGATCAACTCCACCCACACAATCCAACATAATACTACTCAAAAGACTTTGAATAACGACCAAAGACTTACCAACAATGATTGACCCATGAGCAGCTCCGTGACTATCCCTTAACCTCTTAGCAGGATGGGATGACTCACCAACATTTAAAGGAACATCAGCCACCTTCATTTTCTCCTTGAGTTCCATAACATTACCCATTGGTTGAACAAACCCAACCACTTGCCCGTCAGAATCTACACCAACATTAGAACTGCTTAGCTCCGCACTACTCCATCAATAGCTGGAGTACCCGATCCCGTCCCATTCTCATCACCAAATAACTCGTCAATATCATTTGACAACTTTTTTTTTGAACGGCGAATTTCATTAAAAACTAGCAAGAAGCTAGAAAGATATTACAAATGATTTGTACATACAACTTTTGGATTAACAATCCAATCAAGCCACTTAGGGCATGAAAGTTTACTCCTATGTGAGATCCAAGAATGAGAAAAAATCATAATATCATCTCCAAGAGTGTCTTTGCGTGGAGGTTTTGAATAAATTCTATTACAGTATCTCCATATGATCCAAGTAGTTGATTGAACAACCACATCAAACCAAATCTTTGCGTTTCCATTTAGATCGACCGAATCAGCCCATGTGATTAAACTGCAAACATCCTTAGGATAATCATGAAACCCCCACTAAGAGCAGACCAATTTCCAAAGTTGAGAAGCAATCAAGCAATCAATGAATAGGTGTTTAGAGGTTTATATATGTTCATCACATGACATAATGATGAATGGAGGTCGATTCCACGTATATCCAGATTATATCGAGTTGGAAGGCGGTCATGAAACAGCCTCCATGTGTGAACATTAATCTTTATTGGGAGACATTTGTTCCATCTCACATGATCTTCGATTGGCATAAGAGTCGAGTTCTGTATAACGCGTCGCATGGAGGATACTGAGAAGTCGGGTGTATTGCCCAATGAACAGGTCCAAGTGTCTTGAGAAGAGCTAGGGACAAAGTTTACTAGAAGACCCAATAACTCTCTATATTACTCCATCTCCAATCCATCTCTAACAGGCCTTCTCCATGCCCATGTAAAGTTGCATGACCCATTTAATTGATGGCATCGGTCACTAATCAAACATCCTTTAACCGTCTCTAATTCATACATTCGCGGAAATAAAAGACATGGTTTAGTTTTCCCCAACCATTCATCGTTCCAAAAAGAAAATGTTTCTCTGTTCCCGACTTTCCTTGAAAAAATAGAAGACAAGTTTATGCCAAGCTGAGACAATGGTTTTTCCAGATCACTTATAGACTTCCAAAGGCTGCTAGGAAGATGAGAAATTTGGCTTTCAATTAAATCGAATCCACCATGAACACCATGAATGGAAGTTATAATAGCTTTCCAAAGTGAGTTATTTTCCGTACGAAACCTCCACCACCATTTTGTTAGCATGGCAAGGTCTGAAGCTTGAAGACTTCCAATTCCAAGACCCCCATTATCCCTTGAAGAGCACACCTTTTTCCAAGCAATCCAAGGCATTTTTCTTGTGTCAAGGTTTCCCCCCAAAAGAAATTTCTCCTAAGGCTTTCTAAGTGGGTATTTCAGAAGCTGGTGCTTTATATAGGGAGAAAAATTAGGTACCTAGAGCCCCAAGAACCAACTTCAAGAGTGTTAGTCTTCCACTGTAAGAAAGAGTTTTAGCTTTCCAAGCATTTAGTTTATTGTAAATTTTGTCGATAGCAAGTTTCCAATTAAAACTTTGATTCATATTTGCACCAATTGGAAGGCCAAGATATGAGCATGGTAGGGAAGACGGTTGTAGATTCAAAATGGGAGGAAATGACTTTTTCTCCTCGTCGATAACTCCAATACCAAAGAATTGACTTTTTGAGAAGTTAACTTGTAACCCGGAAGCTAAGTGGAAGCATCTCAAGATTCGACATAAGTTTTTGACATTATCAAGAGACCATGTACCCATGATAAGTGCGTCATCCTCGAATTGTAAGTGTGAGATGTCAATACCATTAGAACCTACTTTAACCCCATGAAATACTTGTTTGGATTTAGCTTCTTGTAATGCAACATGAAGGGCTTCGACTGCAATAATGAAAAGAAAAGGTGATAGAGGATCTCCTTGACGAAGCCCCTTATTGATTAAATTCCTTGGTGGATGAACCATTCACTAGAACTGAACCATAAGCTGATGTAAGACGCCCTTTAATATAATTCCTCCATTTCAAGCTAAAATGCATTTGTTCCATGACGTGATCAAGAAAATTCCAATCAAGTGAGTCAAAAGCTTTCTCAAAGTCAACCTTTAAAAGGATGAGGCTTTTATTGTTTCTTTTTGCCTACGAAATGATTTCGTTGACCATTAATGGACCATCAGTTATTTGCCTACCTTTGATGTAGACGGATTGGACATCACTAACAATTGAGCTAATCACTTTGAGAAGCCTATTTACAAGCACTTTTGCAATGACTTTATATTGACATCCAATGAGACTAATTGGCCTATAATCCTTGATGTGTAATAGGTCATGTATCTTGGGGACAAGAGCTATAAAAGAAGAGTTACAACCCTTTGGAATAAATCCATCCTGCTCAAATTGTTGAACCATATTAATGAAGTTTTCGCCAATGGTGTCCCAATAGTGTCTTATGAATTTAAAAGTGAAACCATCGGGTCCTAGTGCTTTACCCCCACCACAGCCCCAAACCGCGCCCTTTATCTCATTCGGAGTAAAAGGAGCATCAAAAAGAGCCACATCAAGGTTAGACAGAGTTTTGAACATGTTGCTAGTAAAAGTAGGCCGTCTAGTAATTGAATCATCAAATTTTAGTTTGTGAAAACTGAAAATATGAGAAATTACCGAAGGGGGATCCGTGGTCCAAGAGCCATTGATGAGGATTCCACTAATTCTTGATCTAGCAAGCTTGTTGTTTATCATTCCATGAAAGAACTTGGAGTTTTCATCACCTTCAATTGCCCACTTGATTTTAGATTTTTGCAAAAGGTCTAAGCATTTGATATAATCCATATCTTTAATTTTTTCATGATTGCAAGACGTTCAACTATTTCATGTGCATCAAGTGTGTCAGTCTCGGCCTTGGTTTTAAGATAATACAATCTTTCATTCAAGCTTCATCTCAACCCATCATTTTTTAGTTTGACAGAATGGTGCCATGAACGAATATGTTTTTTGAGTTGTTGGAGTTTAAGTTTGAAAAGAATGGCAGGGTGTGTGTTAGTGTTTGGAGAAAAGTCAAAGGGCACTCTAACAAGGTTCTGGTTCATGATGTCAGTGGCATGAATTTGGACAGAAACTTGGTTTTGATGGTGATTGGGCAAATAGTTTTGGGTGGGAATATGATAACTCATTTGACAACTGACTACCCGACAGAGCAGGAGCAACCGGGAGAAGCGGAACCAGCCGCCTAACAGCCACTTCCAAAATCTTAGGTTCCCCCTCACGGTGAGGCCTCCCAAGAACCTTCACCTTAAAAGTTTCCGCCAACTGTAACAGGGAAAAAACGTCTATCTCTGCAAATTAAAGACAAAAATCTCAACAAAAAGGGGGAAAGAAGAAGAAAAAGGAAAACTTTGAAAAAAGAAAAATATATACTTACCCTTATTGCCATCGTAATACATAGGATACGCACCCTCATCCAAGGTATAATAATGGATCAAGCCAGCCCAGAAAAGAAAAGGTTCCGAAAATCTCTGGAATAGAGTACGACTACGAAGAAGGACAACAAGATCATCAACATTATACTCACCAGCCTTTGGAGGCTTATCTTTGAACATAGTCTTGTCAATACACCAGGGGAAAATAATAGGACAGGCAAAGCTGTCAACCCCAAAGAAGCAGTCCTGCCAATTCTTCAACGAGTCCACAACTTTCGTATAACACGTCTTATCAGAGCATTTACCAAAGGACAACCAACCTTTCTTTTTAGTTTTTATATAAAAGTACCGGAAAAGGCTTACCGACGGTTCAATACCACAAACAAGACACAAAATCTTAAAATGGTATACCTTGGTTGCCTCGATCACATGAAGTTGAGATATGTGAATCTTGTAATACTTAAGAATGTTGACAAAAAACATGGATAAAGGAAGTCAGAATTGGGCATAATAAAAGAAGCGGGTATACAAACCTATCTTCCCCTCAGGGGGTCGGCGGATAGTTTGACCCGAACCTGGTAGATTCGGGTGAACCTCTTGAGGGATTTAGCAGTCCCTACAAACTGTATCAAATGTATCTTGAGAAAACTTGTAAATAACATCAAAAAATTTACCCATGACGTAGGGATAAATGTCACAACCCACTAACTTCCCTTTGGTTAGAAATGCCTTACTAACTTAACTTAGGCCCTCACTAAGCACACTAGGACTAGAAATGCCTTACTAACTTAACTTAGGCCCTCACTAAGCACAAACTAGGATTAGAAATGCCTATAGGATTTTCCCAAGTTAAAATTTTGCTTTATTATATCCTTATGACCTAACTAACCTTCAGAGAAGCTCACATATCAACCTATGCCAACCACTACTATGTTTACTTAATGTAAACATCCCGGTATGTCAATTCAAGGTTATAAACATATTTTACTAAGAAAAACATTACTATAAAACCCCATGCTTGCTAGAAAACCCTAAATGCACCTATGTGATCGCGGTTAGTTTTAAAACCCTAACTGCTTATCTGAACTAACATGAAAAGTGTTTAAGACTTAGATATAGGTTATATTAGTTACCATAAGATATATTAGAACCCTTAGGTCATAGTACAACTCCTAGAACTTAGGTACAAGTCATATAAGCACAAAACCTTAATTAGGTCATAACTTTCTGAAACTAGGTCTAAACTAGGTCAAATCTTTACCATAAATTGTCACCACTTAGTATAAGTTATCTAAGACCTTATATTAGTTACTAAACATCATTAGGACCCTAAATAAAATACTAAACTCTAGGTAAAACCTTAAACTCACATAATACAAAACAAAGTTAAAATTTGAACTAAACACCTAAACCATGCTACTTAAACACCTTAAAACCACCAAGCAACCACCCTAGCACGTCTTATAACTAAGATAGCACCCTAGCACCTCCAAGCACCCAAGCTAGGAGGTGCATCACCTCCTTGTCACCCTTTCTTCTTAACCGCCTCCCACGGCTCATAATTACTACAACCGGCCTATGGCGCCCCCTAGCTACCACCATAGCTCATCCTTGTCACCACTAGAGCCTCCACGACCACCCCTAGCCATGCTTACTCCTCCCTCCCCTGCTGCAAGTTATCCTTCCCATCCCCTCATGGTTTGCTCTACAGAGCCCATGACCTGGATTGTTAACGTGTGGTTCATGAGCTTAGTGCAATATACCTTTTATCCCTAAAAACTTTCCACACATAAGGTTTAAGCTGAACCCTATGGAACTTGTATTCGTATCTTAACTATTTAAACCTATTACACTCACTCAACATATGTGTTGACTTTTAAGCATGTTATCTTAGGTAATTAGGCACTATAGGAACCCTGGCACGGAGAAGTACTGGGCATGAGAATGTCTAGAACAGTTATCATTCATCAGTTTTGTGTCCTAAAACGTATCTTAGGGACCTCTCTTTTGGTAAAAGTACATCTTTTACTGTAAAAACTCTGATAAATAAATGAATGATAACATATTTTTCAAAAACGTCTCTTTTCGAGTCGGTTTCTATTATCTTGTCTTTGTTCCATGAGTAATACCCCAAACACTTAATCCACTGCGATCAGTGAAAAACGAGGGTGTTACAGATTGGCATCAGAGCCTTGGTTATAGAGAACAAAAAGATTTTTCCTAAAACTATAACCACTTTTTCAAAAAGGTCCTCTGTGCCATTAGAATCCCCAACTTGCCTTTAGGTTAGAATCCCCAACTTGCCTTTAGATTAGAATCCCCAACTTGCCTTTAGGTTAGAATCCCCAACTTGCCTCTAGGTTAGAATCCTTAACTTGCCTTTAGATTAGAATCCCCAAACTGCCTTTAGGTTAGATATCTCACTATTGCCTTTAGGATAGAATCCCCACTATTAGTATTGCGTTTATGATACCTATTTAGGTTAGAATTATACTAAGATACTCCTTCAGGTATTACAGTTAGATATGTCATCCTTTAACAATCCTATCATCGTGTTGGATACTGATGATACGGATACCTCATCCGATAGTTATGAGTATGCTCCGGCTACTCCTACTCACTCATCTTCTGGTTCTAATTCTCTGGAAGAATTAGCCCAGAACATCTTAACTAACTTAGGTTTAGAACTTTCCCCGAATGATCCCTATATGCAGGCATATGGTGGAGGAATTCCTACTGTACCTACTATAACCCCTACCCTATCTATAACCCTGATGTGCGTTTTGTTAGTGCAAGTTTTAAATTTATAAGAGTGAATTACCAAATCTAGAAACAACACATACGAGCAAGTGTACTCGTCCGTTATAGCAAGATATGATGGTAAGTCGGGATCGTTCGCAGGGATTTATGAGTGAATCGAAATATAAGTCTAAAAGTAAATCTCTAATGTACGCAAATATGATAATAAGCAAATTCAATAAATTAAAAACTACACTTGTTTAGACTAGTTTTCTACTTAATGACACACATGATTGTGATAACTTTTGATGACATGTTGGTTGAGATAATTAGATGGTGATCTAATCTATTGTTTCTACAAGTTAAACCTTCGTCAAGATTTTAGTTCATAAAAACAAGCTTTAGGTGTAAACCAATCAATTCAAGATCTATCCAAGGTTCATAAGTTATGGTGGATATCTTAAACACAAGACAAACTTTTATTACCAATCAAATACTCTTAAGAAATGGTCAATACAAAAGGTAGCCTCTTCATAGACAAAAAGGTCACAATCGTTTATAAACATTTAAACTTTCGTCCTACTAAAGGTTTACAAACAATCCGATTTGACGCTATAAAAGAATTCTTATTACAATCATACTTCTTGTTTCTTTGCTTAGTCAAGAATAATTATGGTGAAAAACAATCATTCATAGACAAATGATTATAACTATTTGAGTAATAACAAATCTTTCGACCTTTGAAACTATTATCAATTAGTTAACCTTGGCTAAACAAATGTCACGATGAAACTTAAGGTACAATTGGTTCTTAGGATTGACTTGAAATTGAATTAAAACATGTTATCACAATCATCACTATCACTAAGTATAAAACATCATCAAAACAAGTGTAAAAAGATGACTAGCCACTCATGGCAAACATGCAAATAAACTCAGAATATTTAACATAAGAATCCATGGTTATAAGTCTTACAATGCTTTGAAATTGATAACAAATGACAAGTTATTGATAACCTAAGAGTTGGTGATGATTTCTTGAGATTTTCGGACTCCAAATGTTACTTCCTTGATCCTCCAAAGTTCCTGGTTCTTTCTGCACGAATTTTCCTCCTTAGAGAGCTAGAAGATGATAATAATTGTGTGTAGTAATGAGAGTAAATGGTATCTTCAATTGTGTGTTGAATGGTGTTGAGTTATGCACTTTTGAAGTCCCCCATAGGCTTGTCCAACACTCTTGGTCATAAATAAGAACTTAAATGCTTGAACTTGGACAATAATACACTAAAAAGGGCCTAGAACCTTAAGACAAAAGACCAAGATTCGTGCACAAAAGTTGGCAAAAACATGCAGAACTGACCAACCGATCGGTTATGGGTTGGCACCGATCGGTTGGTGAAGGGTACTTATGACCATCCGATCGGTTTCACACCAACCGATCGGATGGTAATTTCTGGCAGCTTTGGACTTTGACTTTGACTTGTGTAGCTCTTTATGTACTATCCAAACTTGATTAACTTATGAATTTGGAACTTTGAGATGACAAAACTTAGGTTCTCATATGAATTACTTCATAGATTAGACTTTTGAGCTTGGGAATCTTCGTGTAATCGCGTATACTTTATTTCCTTCACTTTTTCTCCATTTTTCCTGCATTTGGCTACATATGCTACAAAAACATACTTTGATATGATTTAGTGGTAAAAGCATATAAAAACAACCAAATAACATACACAAAAACACTAATAACGCTTATAAAAACATGTTAACTTTGAGCTTTATCAAACTCACTATAGTAGTCAAGATCGTTATATTCCTGAAATAGGTTCACCTCCCCTTAAGAAAATATGTATTATACCACCATCACCTCCCCCTAGGTTTAACATAGGTAGTAGTTCATATAAAACACCTTTGGAAAGGCATGATGAACAAATAGATGAAATACTTAGTCATTTAGATAAACTATCTTTAGAAAGAATGGAAGAAGTAGAAACTAGGATTAGGGAATTAGGAATAGGTAAAAATAGGTTAGAAAATGAATTAGAGAAAACTCGTAATAAAATCTTTAGGTTACAAATAAAATATGAGGGACACTCTGACGAAGTAAGTATTGCACATGTTAGACTTTCCAATATCGAAATGATTATCGAGGATCTTAGGGATAATCATAGGTCTGACATAGATGAACTTTTGGAAGCCATTCAGGATCTCAAGGGTAACGTAGAACTAAATAAGGTTATAGACTTAGATAGTATAGGTCATAGGTAGATAACTTAGTTATAAACGGGTACTTGCTAGGTTTTCACTTTATAAAATAAAAGTTTTCAACTTTTCATAAAACTCGTATCCCTTATTAGGATTCTCCATTGCCTTAGGACACACTATAGATTGCCTTAGGACTTAAAAACTATAACATATAGGAAATTAAAACAAGTAGACATACCTAGGAACACTAAAAATTTAGGATCCCTTAGAATTACTATGCCTTTAGACGGGAGGAAACTATTTTCGATGAACTATAACGATTCTTGTTAGGAAATTGCCCTTTTATTTTTAAGGATTCCATACCCATCCGGTATCAGATAGCGTTCTAAGCACTTAGAACATAAACTATGACACAATTCTTACCACATCTTACCTTTAGAATGGCACGTACAAGAACTACCACTCCTATTATTCCCACTACTCCCGCCATGACTCAGGAAAACATCCAGCAACTAGTGACTGACAGTATAACTGCAACACTAGGAGCTAGGGATGCAAACATGGCTAGAAACCCCAAAATTCCTGTAGTGAAGAAGAGTAACTACAAGGAATTTATGAGCTGTCAGCCCTTCAATTTCAAGGGGACAGAAGGGGCCATAGGATTGACTCACTGGTTTGAGAGATGTGAATCGGTATTTTCCCTTAGTAATTGTACTGAGGATTGCAGGGTTAAGTTTGCGACTGGTACACTTACTGAGGAAGCATTATCTTGGCGGAACTCGTATGCCCAACCAATAGGAATAGAAGAGGCATACAAGTTATCTTGGGTTCAGTTTAAGAAACTTATGATTAAGAAATACTGCCCTCAAACGAAAGTCAAGAAAATGGAGGATGAATTTTATAACTTGACTGTGAACGGGAACGATGTTAAAACTTATATTAGGAGATTTCAAGAGTTGGCTACTTTGTGTCCTACAATGGTGCCAACTGTTGAAAAGACGATAGAAGTTTTCATCAGAGGTTTGCCCCAGAGTATCGAAGGGAATGTTACAGCCTCTAAACCTTAAACTTTAGAGGAGGTCATTAACATAACTTTAAGGTTAATGGACCAAGTAACAAAGCACAACCCTGTACCAGTGCCCTACGATAATAAACGAAAGTCCCACGATGGGAGAGCTTTTGGTAATAATCGTAATACCACTAGTAGTAACTGTACAAACCCCTATCCTCAACCAAGGCAAGATAATGCAAGAGCTTATGCCACCACTTTAAATGAGAAAAGTGGTTATGCTGGGAATGCCCCTCTATGTAAGAGATGCAGCTGGCATCACACAAGGCCTTGTTTCATTAAATGTAACATATGTAACAAGGTGGGCCATCACTTAAGGGATTGCAAGAACAAAGGACCAGTTACTGGTGGTAATCCACCACTAGCAACAGTCATTTGTCATACTTGCGGAGAAAAGGGATACTATGGAAATAGATGCCCAAAGAAAAATACTGATGGTGCCCAGGGTAGAGCATATATTTTGAAGGGATAGGAATGATCCACAACATCCGAGTGTAGTCACGGGGTAAGTTTCTCTTAAATAATCACTTAGTTAGAATATTATTTGATTCTGGAGCCGATAGGAGTTTCGTATCTATACCCTTAGCCTCTAGACTTAGGATTAAACCCATAGCTTTAGATAATTGCTATGAAATAGAAATGGCTGATGGAAAGTTGGAAACTTAGTTAGTACTAATACGGTCATTAAGGGTTGTACCCTAACTTTACTTAACCACCCCTTTGAGATTGATCTCATACCTATTAGACTCGGTAGTTTTGACGTTGTTGTGGGAATGGATTGGTTGTCTAAGAATCAAGCAAAGATCCTTTGTGACGAGAAAATCATCCATGTACCTATCAACGGTGAGACTTTAACTATCCGAGGAGATCAAAGTAGAACTATACTTAGCTTCATTTCATGTATCAAAGCAAAATGATACATGTCACGAGGTTGTCAAGTTTTTGAGGTTCAAGTAACAGAGACTAAGCCAAATGAAGAACGACTGGAGGAGATACCTGTAGTCAGGGAATACCCAAAAGTTTTTCCTAAAGATTTGCCTGGCTTACCTCCTATTCATCAAATAGAATTCCAAATCGATCTAATTCCTGGAGCGGCACCTATAGCCCAAGCACCCTATAGGTTAGCCCCTTCAGAGATGAAGGAACTCTCTGAACAACTCCAGGAATTAACCGATCGAGGTTTTATACGCCCAAGTACATCACCCTGGGGAGCTCATGTCCTATTCGTAAAGAAGAAAGACGTAACTATGAGGATGTGTATCGATTATCGTGGATTGAACAAACTTACTATCAAAAATCGATATCCATTACCCAGGATTGATGATTTATTTGATCAACTACAAGGTTCAAGCGTATAGTCAAAAATTGACTTACGATCAGGTTATCATCAACTGAGAGTAAGGGAAGAAGATATCCCTAAAACCGCTTTCAGAACAAGATATGGGCCCTATGAATTTCAAGTTATGCCATTTGGTTTGACAAACGCACTGGCGGTTTTCATGGATCTCATGAACCGGGTGTGTAAACCATACTTGGATAAATTTGTTATAGTGTTCATAGATGATATCCTTATCTATTCACGTAACGAGGAAGAGCACGCTAAACACTTGAGAATAATCCTAGAACTGCTTAAGACAGAGAAACTTTATGCAAAGTTCTGTGAATTTTGGATTAGTGTTGTGCAATTTCTCGGACACATGATATATAAACAAGGACTTCGTGTCGATCCAGCAAAAATCAAAGCCGTTAAGGATTGGCCGCATCCTATGAATCCTACTGAGATACGAAAATTCTTAGGACTTGCGAGCTACTATCGAAGGTTTATTGAGAGATTTTCAAAAATAGCTAAACCTTTGACAGAGCTAACCCAGAAAAACAGGAAGTTTGACTTGGGAAAAGATCAAGAGATAGCTTTCCAACTTTTGAAGAGAAAGTTGTGTGAAGCTCCGATCTTAGCATTACCAGAGGGAAACGATGATTTTTTCGTTTACTATGATACTTCGCGTAGAGGTCTTGGAGCTATGTTGATGCAAAAGGATAAGGTAATCGCTTACGCATCACGACAACTCAAGACACATGAGGAAAACTACACTACACATGATCTAGAATTAGGAGCAGTATTGTTCGCTCTAAGAATATGGAGACATTATCTGTATGGCACTAAGTGTATGATTTTCACCGATCACAAAAGCCTACAGTATATTCTTAATCAGAAAGAGTTGAACATGAGACAACGTCGATGGATAGAACTGCTCGCTGATTATGATTGTGAGATTCGTTATCATCCTGGCAAAGCTAACGTAGTAGCAGATGCTTTGAGCCGAAAGGAACGAATCAAACCACTTAGGGTTAAGTCGTTAGTTATGACTCTTCATTCGAATTGACCTTCTCAAATACTCAAAGCCCAGAATGAAGCCCTCAAAATGAAGGATTGTAAACCTGAGAATTTACGAGGGAAGGATAAGGCTTTTGAGATACGTTCAGACGGAACTCGTTGTATTAAGGGTCAGAAATGGTTACCCCATCATGGTAACTTAAGGAATGTAATAATGCAGGAGTCCCATAAATCTAAGTACTCCATCCACCCAGGTTCTGATAAGATGTATCAGGATCAGAAGAAACACTATTGGTAGCCCGACATGAAGGCATCCATTGCCAGATATGTGGGCAGGTGTTTAACATGTTCTAGAGTAAAGGCTGAATGTCAAAAGCCATTCGACTTATTGAAACAGCCTGAGATTTCCATTTGGAAGTGGGAAAGAATTACGATGGATTTTATCACTAAACTACCTAGAACATCCAATGGGCATGACGCTATTTGGGTAATAATTGATCGCCTTACGAAATCCGCTCACTTCATTCCTATACGAGAAACAGATGATATGGAAACCCTTGCTAGGTTGTACCTCAAGGAAATAGTTTCCCGATATGGAGTGCCAATATCTATCATATCGGATCATGATTCTCGTTTCACGTCAAGATTTTGGCAATCTATGCAAAAGGCCTTAGGTACTCAGATAGACATGAGTACGGCATATCATCCGCAAACTGGTGGTCAAAGTGAAAGAACTATCCAAACACTCGATGATATGCTTCAAGCATGTGTGATAGATTTTGGAAAAGGATGGGAGAAACACTTGCCATTGGTAGAATTCTCGTATAATAACAGTTATCACGCTAGTATTAAAGTAGCACCGTATAAGGCACTTTATGGGAGAAAGTGTAGGTCTCCGGTCTACTGGGCTGAAGTTGGAGAAGTACAACTTACGGGTCCAGAGATAATCCATGAGACAAATGAGAAAATAGTTCAAATCCGACAACGCTTACAAGCGGCAAGGGATCGACAAAAGAGTTATGCCGATGTAAGACGTAAGCCTTTAGAATTTCAAGTCGGAGATAGGGTTATGTTGAAAGTTTCACCTAGGAAAGGTGTCTTTCATCTTGGAAAGCTTAGTCCAAGATACATTAGACCTTTTAAGGTTTTAGAACGAATTGGTCCAGTGGCATATCGACTTGAATTGCCAGATGAACTAAGTAATATACACGATACATTTTACGTCTCCAATCTTAAGAAATGTTTATCGGACGAATCACTCGTTATTCATATAAAAGAGCTTCAATTGCATGATAAGCTCAATTTCACTGAAGAACCAGTGGAAATTATGGACCGAGAGGTCAAAAATCTAAAACATCACCAAATTCCTATCGTTAAGGTACGCTGGGACTCCCAAAGAGGACCAGAGTATACTTGGGAACGAGAGGATCAAATCCATGCTAAATATCCCCATCTATTCTCATCCTCGCACACTAACCATAGTTAAATCTCGGGACGAGATTTTCTTTTAGGATGGGAGACTGTCACAACCAACTAACTTCCCTTAGGTTAGAAATGCCTTACTAACTTAACTTAGGCACTCACTAAGAACACTAGGACTAGAAATGCCTTACTAACTTAACTTAGTCCCTCACTAAGCACAAACTAGGATTAGAAATTCCTATAGGATTTTCCCGAGTTAAATTTTTTGCTTTATTATATCCTTATGACCTAACTAACCTTCAAACAAGCTCACGTATCCACCTATGCCAACCACTACTATGTTTAATTAATGTAAACATCCCGGTATGTCAAGTCAAGGTTATAAACATATTTTACTAAGAAAACCATTACTATAAAACCCCACGCTTGCTAGAAAACCCTAAATGCACCTATGTGATCCCGGTTAGTTTTAAAAACCTAACTGCTTATTTGAACTAACATGAAAAGTGTTTAAGACTTAGATATAGGTTATATTAGTTACCATAGGATATATTAGAACCCTTAGGTCATAGTACAACCCCTAGAACTTAGGTACAAGTCATATAAGCATAAAACCTTAATTAGGTCATAACTTCCCGAAACTAGGTCTAAACTAGGTCAAATCTTTACCATAAGTTGTCACCACTTAGTATAAGTTATCTAAGACCTTATATTAGTTACTAAACATCATTAGGACCCTAAATAAAATACTAAACTCTAGGTTAAACCTTTGTTAGTATTAAAAATTATATTAGAAAGTGATGGTCATTCTCATACGTGTAACTTTGTAATGTGTCTTAAATTACAATAGAATAGTCAATGGACTTATGGTTTGGACTAAGCTAATAGGTTAATATTTATATTAAGCTAGTCCATTTATGTTAAGAAGATATGTATGTAAAAAGCCCAATCCATCTCCAAGCCCATGGAAAGCCTTTAGGGCATTATGTAACCAACTATACAAACACCTCAAAGCTCATTTGAGGTGTGTGCTTGAGTGTGTATTGTGTGTGTTTTTCATTAATAAAGTTCTCATATTCATCTCTTTCTCTCTATCCATACACGACATATATACATCTTCCAATTCACCATCTCTACTTCATCTTTGCTTATATATTTGTGATAAAGTTGTGATATCTAAGGTCTTACAAGTGGTATCAATCGCTAAACAATGATTTAGGAGTGTTGGGAGTTTGTTTGTTTCGAGTTTTTTTAGCTTTCTACACGTATTTATCAAAAAGTTCATTACTTTTCTTGTTTTTCTTGGTCTTTAACACTTTTTTGATTATAAACTAGTGTTATAAACCTTTTCTAACAAGAAAGTTTCAATCTTTTTGAAGTTTCAAAGCTTAAAAATTCGATTTTGGTTGGTGTACTTGTTTTCTAGAACACAAAAAACTTTCATAAAAATTATCAAGTTTGGAACTTTCTTCAAGTTTTGGTGTTTTTAAGCCTAGAAGTACAAGAATCTTGGATTACAAAATTCATTTGGGAGTGCTTTTTGCAAAATCAAAAAGCAGAATCAACTTTCGAAATCATCATATACCAAGTTTCGAAATTACCATTTGTCATACTTTCGAGAATTCAAGTCACGGCTCCCTTCGTGTTCACAGTTGGATACTCGGTATTTTCTCTCTTGTATAAGAAAGAAAATACTTCGACTTTTGGCTAAATTTCGAAATTGTATAATTTCGAAATTTCTTTATGAGATTGGGTTTTTGAAAAATTGAAATTTTTCGAGAACACTCTTTTCAAAAAAGTTCCACGATCTCGAAAGTTATTCACCTTTTTGAAAACTGTTTCTAAGTCTTCGAAATTACATATCTTTCGAGAACACACTTTTTTCGCAATCACAAAGTTTCACAATCACTGTTTTTTTGAGAATTGACAAAGTTTCGCAATCACATAAGTTTCGAGAATTTTGACAATTGTGAGGTTTTTGACGATCAAACTTTAAACGGCCATAACTTTTGAACCGTAACTCCGTTTTCGACGAATCAAATGTCAAAACGACCGTGAGACAGAGAAGAAGGACACGTTGAACAATCTAAAGATGATTCAACCCAAGCTTTGAGGCCCAAATCCACTCCGAACAAAAGTTATTGAGGTTTTAAAGTTTTAGATCAAATTTTTTACCATAAAATCTTGCATCAACCTTCACCAAATTCAACTCCTATTTCGTTGGAACGATCCAAGTATCAACTTTATCAATCTACACTTTATCAATGGCAACTCAGCAATATATTCATGCAGCCGGTGCGGAAAACCGACCTCCCATGCTGTCAAAGGGTGGTTACTCACTGTGGGCTAGTCGTATGATGCGCTATCTTAAGAGCAAACCAAATGGAAAACTGCTTATCAAATCCATTGTGGAAGGACCCTTCAAACCAAGACAAGTACTAGACCCTAGTGAACCAAATGGAACCCCACCAGTACAACCATACTACAGAGATCAGAATGAGACTGAGTACAATGAGCAAGACAGACAACAGATTCTAGCTGATGATCAGGCATTTCATTACATTGTTCTTGGTTTACCTCAAACCACTTATGCTACTTTTGATAGTGAAGTAGGTGCTCATGCGGTCTGGGAAAGAGTCAAGAGGTTAATGTATGGGACAGACATCGGGAAACAGGAAATGGAAACACAATTGCTCAAGGAACTTCGCAAGTTTACTTCAATTCCTGGTGAATCCATAGAGTCGTACTACCACAGGTTCTGTAAGATCATGAATGATTTATCAAGATACAACCTCAGTTAGACAAACATTGCTAACAACACCAATTTTCTGAATGAGTTACAACCTGAATGGGGAAGATACGTCACTATTGTTTATCAGACAAAGAATTTGCATGAAGTGACTTATGATCAGCTGTATGACTTCTTGAAGCAGAATCAAGATGAAGCTAATGAATTAAGGGCTGAATTACTGGCTAAAAAGCATGATCCTCTAGCATTAATTGCTAATACACCAACACCTGTACTAGTGAACACACAACAACAACCATCATCATCTTCCACTCACAACTACATGCAACCATCATATATTCAACAACCAACACCTGTCTACCAACAACAAGTCTACCCACAACAACATGTTATTCCACAACAACAATACCCACTATTCCAAGAACCAGAATTCCCTGAAAATGATGAAGCTACTGCAGCCTTGACATAAGCGTTTGCTTTTCTGACAAAGGCATTCCAAGGACGCTATTCAACACCAACAAACAACAACCAAAGGATTTCATCGAATACTCGCAACAGGCAGATCACTCAGCCGAGTTTCAATATGGGCAATGGAGGCCAAATGGTTAGAGTTTATGGGAATCAGCAGGGATATGCTACTGGATTTAACATGGGTAATCAGAATATGCAGAATCAGTTGGGTCAGTATGCAGGGAATCAGATTGGTCAGTATTCAGGGAATCAGATGGGTCAGCATGCTGGAAATCAAAGGCGTCAGAATGTTGGCAATCAGGCAATGGGTAATTAGATTAGGAATGTGGCAGCTCCAGTTGTTGGGATTAATGGAAATGTGAATCAGGGTAATCCAGTAAAGTGTTTCAACTGCCAGGGTGTAGGTCATATGGCAAGGAACTGTCCTACTAAGCCGAACAAGAAAGATATAGAGTACTTGCAGAAGGCAGTGCTGTTGGCACAAAAGGAAAAGGCAGGGTTTCAGTTGAATGCAGAGGAAAATGATTTTGTGGCTCTTATGGATGACATGGAAGAACGAGAGGATATCGATGCGAACTGCATATTCATTGCAAATCTTCAGGAAGCTAAGTATGACACGGATTCTGACACACTTCCTGTTTATGACACCAGCGCACCATCTGAGGTATCAAACTTCAACACATGTCATAATAATGATATATTTAATATGTCTCCTCATGAGGATCAGTATTCTAAGAAGCTAGCACCCACTTATGATACATACCTGGACAAGCCAAGTAGTAGCAATACTCCTTCAGCGACTCCAGATGTGAATCATAATGGAGGCTTCGTTTCACAGCATGCTGAGAATGATGAGGAAACACGTGCTTTATTTGAATCATTATTGAACAACTGTGGTATTGAAATTGAGAAAGCTAAAAAGGTCAATCGTGAAGTTAAGGCCGCAAATGAGAGATTGACCACTGAGCTTGAGAGATACAAGGAAAATTCAAAAAGTTTTCAAATTCATAAAGAACGCGAGTCAGAACTTGAAATTGGTTATAAGAAGTTACTTGTTAAAGATAGGGAATGGAAAAACAAATTTGATACTCTTGAAATTAGTTCAATAAAAACCATTAACTCTTTAAAACAAGAAATTTCTGAATTAACAAACCAACTTTTAAAACAAAAATCAGCTTATTGATGAGGCGAAGAATGAACCATTTTTAGGGGGTCATTTAAGCCCAGAATTGAATTTATTTGATCAAATATTGCCCTAAATCGTTCCTTTTGTGATTTTAGGTACTTTGGGAGTGAATTCTAGAAAAGGAAGCATTTTGGACGTTTTTGGAGCATAAAAGTGAAGAAAACGGCAAAGACTTAATTTTCCATGCTGAGAACAGTACCTGACGGCGTCAAGAAGGAAATTGTGACGGCGTCAGGAGTAAAATCCATGACGACCCAGAGAAAACCTGAAGGCGTCAAGAGAAGGGCATCAAGAGTAATTTTGGTGACGGCCTGCAAATGGAATACACGTGACGGCGTTAAACGCAGATCTAGGCAGTCCGAGAATTTATTTGGCGGCGAGATGACGGCGTCAGACATTTACTCTTGACGCCGTCACCTCACAAAATCTATATACACTTTTCTATTTTTCATTCATTAGGAGAGGAACTTGTGTGGAGAATACTAGGGTCGAACCTAATAAACCCTAGGTCGTTTATAACATTATTTTCAAGGGTTTTCACCCCTTGAAACCTTTCATGTTCAATTAAGATAAGTCCTCTTTCAATTCATTCAATATGTCAATGTGTTGTTTGAATATATCTTATGCTTGTCTTGATTTCAACATGCTAGGCTAGATCTTTCTTGTGTTTGCTTAGATATAATGAAACCTAGATGTTGATTAAAGGTTGATTCCTTGTTTATAGTTGTAATGGATGAATGATTTCAATGTTAGGCTTAAGAAAACTGGCAGATCTCCATTGTGTAACTTGCTTGAACGTCTTAAGAAACATGAACCGATGTGTACTAGGTTTTTATGATTGTATTTAATGCATGAGCGAATTCTAGTGATCACATGTTAGGAGTTTCTTAGCCGGCTCGACATAGGAGTGAAGTAGGAGCTTATAGGATTGGGGAAGTAAGTACGCCACCCCATGATTGGTATTAAGAAATACAATCCATCATCCATGCAACTGTAACAAGTAAGTAACCTGTAAAAGATATCTAGGGAGTAGTGAAATCTAAGTAAACACAATTCTCCCATATATTGCTCACACCTCTAGTTAATTTAGTTTATTTTCATTTTTAGTATTTCATTTTGATTGCATCTTAGTTATTGGGTTAGTTGAATAACAACTAATTCCGCCTACTCCTTCAAAAACCGAGATTTTTAATTGCTTTTTATAAAACCTAAAAATACAAAAAGAATCACCCCTCATCTCTAGACCTAGTCTTTAGGTTTTCTAATCCTAGCGACACTATTCCCAAGTTGAACGATCAATTCCCCGGTACTTGTCACTATACTATACTACAACGATCAGGTACACTGCCTGGTGGGGGTTGTAAGCTTCTCGAGATCTGATGCGTAGGGATTGCACCAGGCTTTACCTCTCAAGGGATCTTGAGAAGCTTACAACCCCCACCAGGCAGTGTACCTGATCGATGTAGTATAGTATAATGACAAGTACCGGGGGATTGATCGTTCAGCTAGGAATAGTGTCGCTAGGATTAGAAAACCTAAAGACTAGGTCTAGAGATGAGGGATGATTCTTTTTGTATTTTTATATTTTTTAGAAAGCAAATTAAAATCTCGGGTTTGAAGGATTTGGGCGGAATTAGTTGCTAGTCAACTAACCCAATACTAAAGATGCAATCAAAATAAAATACTAGAAATGAAAATAAACTATATTAAACTAAAGTTGTGAGCAATATGTGGGAGAAATGTGTTTACTTAGATTTCATTACTCCCTAGATATCTTTTATATGTTAATTACTTGTTATAGTTGCGTGGATGACGGATTGTATTCCTTAATACCATTCATGGGGTGGCGTACTTACTTCCCCAATCCTATGAGTGCCTACTTCACTCCTATGTCGAGCCGGCTAAGAAGCTCCTAACATGGGATCATTAGAATTTACTCATGCATTAAATACAATCAATAAAACCTAGTACACATCGGTTCATGTTTCCTAAGACGTTCAAGCATGTTACACAATGGAGATCTGCCAGTTTTCTTAAGCCTAACATTGAAATCATTCATCCAATACAACCATAAACAAGTAATCAACACATAATTAACATCTAGGTTTCATTAGATCCAAGCAAACACAAGATAAATCTAGCCTAGCATGTTGAAATCAAGACAAGCACAAGATATAGACAACCAACACATAGACATATTGATTGAATTAAGAGAAGACTTATCTCAATAGCACATGAAAGGATTCAAGGGTTGAAAACCCTTGAAAAAGCTGTAAAATACGAGCTAGGGTTTACAAAGTTCGGCCCTAGGGTTTCTCCACACAAGTTCCTCCTAATGAATGAAAAATAGAAAACTATATATAGAGTTTAGAAGGTGACGGCGTCAAGAACAAATGTCTGACGCCGTCATCTCGCCGCCAAATAGTTCCTTGGACTGCCTAGATCTGGATCTAACGCCGTCATGTGTACACCTTGTGCAGGCCGTCACAGATTTTACTCTTGACGCCCTTCTTGTGATGCCGTCAGGTTTGCATTGGGTCATCACCACTTTTACTCTTGACGCCGTCAGGTACTGTTCTCAGCATGGAAAATTAAGTCTTTGGCGTTTTCTTCACTTTTATGCTCCAAAAACGTCCGAATTGCTTACTTTTCCAGATTTCACTCCCAAAGTACCTAAAATCACAAAAGGAACGATTTAGGGTAATATTTGATCAAATAAATTCAATTCCAGGCTTAAATGACCCCCTAAAAGTGGTTCATTTTTCGCCTCATCGTATACCCTTAAACTTGAGATTTGCTTGTCCTCAAGCATATGCGCTTTTATTCTAATCAAAAGACAAGTTAGGGGTCATTTAACACTAATATAAAAGTAATTACAACAAATAATCGTTCCACTAAAGCAATAGACAAGCACGGAGGTCATATACTAGCACCTCACAAATAGTGTTTAAATACTCACATCTCTCGGGTGTAATAAAGTATAAATTACAATATGGAAATGGAAGATATCTCTCACTACCTGTCATAGCAAAATATATTACCATAGGCTTGGGAAAGGATCAAACCTCCACCACATGGCGTAAGCACCTAGGATAAACTATCAAAGAGGTCTTTTAAAGGGTTGTAACGTTAGGTGTAGGGATATGGAATACACGGTTTTGTTGGATATAGGCAGTCTTTACTGGTGGCGAGTTAAGCTAATAAATGAAAAATAACAAAAACATAGACTCGACTTAAGCTAATAAATGAAAAATAACAAAAACATAAAATGAACATAGAATGAAACGGGATGGTCGTCCGTATGTTTTTTCTCTTTTCTTTTTCTATTTTTTTTCTTTTTCTTGATTTTTCGATTTTTTTTCATACTCTCTTATCCTACCATCCAAAATAATACATCATAGGGAATGAATATTCCCCTTACACTTGAATTTTTACATACTTTACAATAAACTAATCTGATGACTCGAATTAAGAAAATCAAAACACTTGGAGTACTTTTAAGATTAACGCACATACGGGGGTAATAATATATGTTCTTCCCCATTACTCCATAATATTAGTACTTTACCCATGAGTCCCAATCGTTCCAAAACAATATGTACAAGGATATGACTCGACTTAGCAACCATGTAATCAATTAGATAATTAACTTAGAGTTTAACAAGTAACAATAATGCACTAAAGATGAGTGCATACACGGAAGACTAAGGCAATTTGGGTGTACATTTAAGTGGGGTGTAACAAATTCTTCCTTTGAGTAAGATGCTTAAAGTTAGAAACGAAAAGATAGGCTCGGAGGGGTGTACTAGGGGTTTCGTGTACTAAAAATGAGTACAACGCTAAGGTGTGGGAAAAATTAATTGACTTAACTAGCCAAGTAATATGACTTAAATGGTCAAGTAATTATGATACGGGTTTAACACAAGGGTGATCCTAATGCCTCTTATCATGTAGTAAATCCTACTACACGAATGCAGTCTCACTAGCGGTCTCGGGATGCATCACTAACGCAAGTTCTAGAATCTAAATGCTACCGGTACACTCATAAGCACTAATAGTAAATGCTTTTCCTATCAAATCTAAAGGCGAACCTCACATATTTTGGTGGAAAATTTTTTCTGAATGATATGGTTATGTGCTAGTCATACAATCTCCTATCCATGAGACGCTTGCTATGGCTAAAGTTTCACTCCTAAATGTTGTAAAAAATTTTAAATTTGGCGCTAAAATTATACTAACAAGTATTTCTCATAGTTTTATTACACATCTACTATCAAACAAACAAACTCAAGCGAAAGTGTATCTGTAAGGTATCATCATTTTACCCTCCCCTTACACTCAGGATGAACATTGTCCCCAATGTTCAAGTAAAGAATGTAAAAGTGAATTAAGTAAAACAAATGAAATCAGATTCTCCCGTGATTCACTCGGTATGGATAATAAGGTGGCCAAGTTAGATCTTCCTCCAAGAAAATGAACAGTCAAAGCTTCACTTCCAGAATAATAATCATCTTCTTGTCATACATAACCTGTAAATCCAGAGAAAATAGACAAGGCAACCTCGCATAAAATCGGCGGCAATCTACATATACTAATAAATCCTAGAAAACAAAATAAGATATAATGCTTGTGGAATGATGTTTGCAGATTTCCTGGAGATTATAAAACTAATAATTCAACAAAAACTTTAAGACTCCGTTAAAAAAAACAAAACTGGTAAAATTTCCAGATTTTTATACGTGACGCCGTCAGAAGTGACCTGCAGAAATTCTTATGTTAAGTTTCCGGAAAATTTCTGGAAAATTTCTGGAAAAACTTGGTCTTACTTCCTGGAAAATCCTTCAAAACTTCATTATGACTCGATACAAGCATTTGACTCTAACAAATACGAATATACATGTTCATTTAATATTGTGGAGAATCATGATCGGTTTATTTCTTAAAAACATATTTGGGGTTTCCCCTTACACTTATCTTTTGATAAAATACCTTTGGATGAAGTTAAGACTAGGCCAAAACAACAAAGTAAAGTATTTCCACTCTTTAGTTTTGAAACATGATCTACCAACAATAAAAATAAAGCATGCATACGGAAGCAAATAACAAATAAACAAAATAAAAATCACACACAATCATGGGTTGCCTCCCAAGAAGCACTTTTCTTTATTTACGAGTCTTGTAGCTAGACTCAAGGTCATGGGTTACTACGTGCCCTCATCGTTGGTTTCACTCTCTAGGTGGTCTCCTATGCCAGTTTTGTACTCCGGACTTAGTTGCAAGCATTCTTTGTAGAAACCAAGCATCCTATTCTTCACATACTCTACTCCTCTACGTCTATCCTCATCATTCCTATAATAAGCCGCTTGTTTGTGTTCCTTTTCTATATTAGAGAGAAGGCGGTATTGCTCAATTTTGTAGGGCATTTGGTAGGCAATTTCATCATTCTCTTCCATGAACCTAACTATCCCTAAAGTCGGATCATAACTCATCCTAGTGGCCTCAACAGATGGTTTTCTGAATATTACTTGGCTTAGGCAATCATCTATCACCGGACGATTGTCTTCTACTATCATAAAATCGATCTCATAGGTGAAATTACCTATAATCACATGCAATCCCTTCACTCTTCCTACAAAATTACTTATGAAATTCTTATTGGGCATCATCCTATAATCAAGTTGTTTCTTCATTACCCAATTGTAATAAGTCCTAGTCATGATGTTTACAGGAGATCTAGGATCGATGTAAGCTTTCCATATATGCATTTGCCCGATGTTGCATGGTATGTTGATGTTAGAGGGGTCTCCTATTTTGATAAGGGGTGTGCCAAGGATATATGGTGTCTCGGGACTATCGAATAAATCCTTATGGTATTCCCGTTCTTTCTTGGTGGGCAACTTATCAAAGTGCTTTTCTATAGTCTCTACTTCCTCTAACTCATCTCCCTTATTAACCTCAACTTCCCTAATTTCATCCCTAGTCTCGGTTTCTATTTCACTTCATCTTTGTCACTTTCTTCCATATTCTTATCTATTGGCTTAATGGTGACAACATTGACAAAGTGGACATGTTTGGATGATGAGGGGTCCTTAATTTGGATACCGTTATTGGTATCCCTAGTGTCCTTCCTAGGTGTGGTTAACGCTTGGTTGTTGAGGGCTTTCAACAAGTTGTCTATCTTATTGGTCATCTCCGTTTGTTGTTGGTTGAATTCGGTTTCAAACCTAGCTATGCGAGCTTCTTGAGATGCCATGAACTTAGACATCAATCCTTCAAGATTGTTGGTACTACCATAGTTATTAGAAGGATTGTTGTTGAAAGTACGGTTGGAGGGTGGACCGTTTGGTTGATAACGATTAGGCAGATTGGAAGAATTGGCTTGATTTTGTTTCCACCTAAGGTTTGGGTGATTTTTCCAAGAGGGGTTGTATGAATAACCGTAAGGGGTTGGCTCGGGTTTGAAAGTGTACCACTTATCTCCCGCTTCATCGGTACGCGAGGATGCGTAGTCCGCAAAAGCTGTTCCGGGGAGTTCCACACAATCACGAGTGTCATGGGGACCACTACATAATTCGCATGATTGGTTCCGAACGGTCAACTAAGTTTCTCAGGTAATGGTCAACCTAGTCAAACGTCTAAAACCAACTAACCAAGGAGTACAGTGTATTCCCGGGTCGTTATGTCCCAGCGAGGTAAGCAATTGTATTCAAAAACGTTTAAAGTGATCGGGTGATTTAACAGGAGGATCAGAAATTTGTTTTGAATGATTATAATACGGGATTATGATTGAAAATAACTTATAAACACTATTGAAACAATTACTGATGATCAGATTATCTAGAAACGCAAGTTAACCTAAAAACGCGTGTTTGAATTTAAAATAACGCGATCGCGCAAGAATAAAAGTGAAACGAGAGCAAATAAATTCCTACGAACGTGAAAATTATATTTTTATAATCCTAATGACTTAAGAAAATTTTTGGAAAAAGAAAAATAATTTTTACACTATTTAATTAATTACTATTAATTAATTACTAATTTCTAATTACTTTTTAATTAACTAAATTAAACTAATTATTAATTAATTATGAAAATTAACTAGAAAAATGAAAATTAAATTTAGAAAAATCTAAAATATTATAAAACTATTTTTAAAACAGAAAACCTAATTTTTCTACTTTTTAATTATTTAATATTAATTAAAACTAATTATTTAATTATTTTAAACTAAAATTAATTATTAAAAATACCAAATGAACTAGGAAAAATCTGGAAAAATTATTAAAATTATTTTAACTAAAAAGAAGCCTAAGAAAAATTTAAAAATGAAAATTGCTTATAAATAAGCAGAAAATAAGCTAAAATAGCTTAAATAGAAGCTATCACTTTCTTTATTTTTGGTTTTTCTTGATTTCTCTTTTACAAAACTATTTCACTGCTGATTTAAAGCAACTTTTACAAAGGGACTTTCTTGGAGCTCAAAAATAAGCTCTGTGCTCCCAAATAAGCTTGATAGTGAAGAATTAAGCTTTAATATGAGCTTTTTGAAGGTAATAAGCTACACATAAGCTATAACTTATTTAATAAGCTACAAATTACTGTAATGAAAGCAAATTAAGTTCTAATGACTGAATAAGCACAACAAAACAAGCTAGGGACACAAATAAGCACTTTTGCCAAATCACAAAGGCCAAAGGGGCAAAAAGTAGCAACTGCAGCCTATTGTGGGGCCCACAGGGGTAACCTAGGGTAAAAAATTAAGGTGGAACCTAAAAGTCTACTAGAAAGGCTTTCCAAAAAGCCAGGGATCAGGCCTTGGGGTGTAATATTGAGCAAAAGAGGGGCTTGTGAAGTGGCTTGGGCACAACTGACCCAGTGAACTGGTTCAGTGAGGTATTGGAGTTCACAAGCCAAAGGTTTACTTCCACAAGCTCACAACTCAGAGATTATAGGGAACCAAGCTTGTGTGATCTTTATTCTACTAAAAATAAAACTGAAAGTGACAATTTAACAAGCTTGCACAAGCTCAAGGACAACAACAGTGTTGATGACAAAACTTAAGTGAATTTTGAAAACAATTGGCAACAAACAAATGTTAACAAGAGCAAAAACAAAGTCAAATCTTAACTAATGCAGTCACAACTACCCTAAAAAAAACATTAAAGCAACAATCTACAAAGATCAAGCACAATTAACAAGCTCAAGCACCCACTGTTGCATCAGCAACAACAGTAGCAATGGGGTGACTTGGGAAGCTAATATAAGCTAACTAACAAGCTATTCAAGGGAAATAAGCTACACAATCAAAAAGACAGTCCCACAAGCTTTCTAAACCACTATTGATCTAGTCCTAGGCTTAAGAATTGGGCAAGCTATAGAGCTAGGAGAAATGGGTCAAACCTGGGCTGTTGGGTGCAGGGCATAACAATGGCCTGCAGCCAAGTTTGGGTGAGTGTGGAGCCCAAGAGAAAAATCACAAAAATGTGGAGATGATGGAAACCTAAAGTCTAGCTGAGATATTACAAGTACAAGAAAATTCAGAGCCCAAATCCATCCACAAAAATCATGATAAATCCCTAAAAAAAAATGAAATTCTGTACTCATAAGAGGTTTTGACTTTTAAAGATTTTTATCCATTTTGACTTTTGTGAGTTTAGACTGGGTTCCAATGATTGATTTATGTTTGTTATGCCCAAATGAAACTGATACAACTAACTTGCACTATTTTTAAGTTGCTTAACAAGAATTTGTACCCAATTTTCCTAACAGTTAACTGCTTCTTAAATTTAGATGGGATTCTGACTTTTTCACTAACAAAGACCAAGTAAATGGTGAGTTTGGACTATGTAGTACTTAAGAACAAAGAACCAAACAAACTTAGGTGATGATAACAACAACAAGTCTGGATTATACCCTAATCCAAACACCCTTTAATGAGATAGCTAAAACAACCAGTCAAGCACACAGAGGTGTAATTGAATTCAAACCTAATCTAAGCTTTTAATAACAACTAATATCAATCAATAAGCAATAGTTTAAGCTAATGAATAAGTAATGAATGAAATTAAAGAAATGTCTCACAGATTGCCATCCTGCCAAGTAGCTTAAATCAAGGACCAAATGACCATCCTAAAGGCTTCTATAAGCCACTATCATACCCATTCCATTGTCTGCATCAGCTCTGCATCTTCTTCTTCTCTCTTTTTTTTTTTTTTTTTTTTTTTTTTTTTTTTTTTTTTTGATTTTTTTTCACTATTTTTTATATTTTTGCTTTTTTATAACTAACTGAGTTTGGTGTTTCTAACAGCTCAAATAAGTTTCACAAGGACCCTGTATGAGATTATTGGTCTAACATGATACTCAGAAACAACATTCAACTTTTAAGAACTTTGAATTAAAATAAAAAAATTGCACAATGCTGAGAAGTAAATAAAACTTGAATTTATTAATTGGAAACTTCAATAGTACAACTGAGATTACATATTACTTAAACTAACTTGGGACTAAAAAACATTGAAACATAATTTGACATAAATTAGATTAAGCTAAAAACTACACACTATACCACAGCTTCTCTCTTTCTTTTTATAGCTCCCCATTAGGGTTTGGGGGGTTCCTTGGACCCTTCCAGCTTGAATTACCAGCCCTAGGATAAAAAACAAGCAATCTCACTCGTTTAAATTCTTTGGCGCCCAAAGTTTCTTGTCTGCTTCTTGGAGATAATTGAGGCCAGTGGTACAATTTTGGAGGGTAGTGTTTGGAGGGTTAGGAGGGGGATAGGTTATGATGGTTGAGTGTTGAAGGGAGGGGGGTGATGATGAAGGTTGCAGAGGTTAGGGATAGTAGCAGGTCACGTGTGTTGGTTTTTGGGGAGGTGGTGAGTCAAACGGTCAAGTTGACCGTTTTAAATAATAGAGAAAGGGGGTGGTCTTTCTTGTGGAGTGGGCTGAGTTGTGGAATGGGCTGGCAAGGTGGGAGTTATAAGGTGGTGGGCTTGGATCAGATTTTGGATTAAAAATAAATAAGGGTCCGTTTGTTTTAGTAACTTTAGGGAACAGGGACTATTTTTGTAATTTACCAAAATCTTAGGGACTGAAATGACACTTTTTCCAAATATATTATAAGGACCAAACTTGTCATTTGAGAATAGTACATGGGTGATTTTTAACATTTTTCATTTTGAAAACTTCCAGGGACCATTTTTGCCAAATTGCAAAGTACAGGGACCAAATTTGTAATTTCCACAAAACTTTCACCCAGGGACTAAAAATGATTTTTGTAACTTCCCAAGGACCCAAAATGCTTTTTCTTTCAAAATTATCCCACCAGGGACCAAATCTGTCATTTTTTGAAACTCCAGGGACCTTTTATGCCAATTTTGGATTTTGAGGGACCAATTGTGTAATTTTCTCAAACTTTTTACCCAAGGATCATTTTTTCATAATTTTTGACTTTTCCATGCCTTGGGTTGACTTTTCTTTCGTTTTAAACTTCCAGGGACTAGTTTTGTCAATTTTTGAAACTTGAGGGACTGAAACTGCCAATTGTGCAAACTTTGTTCGTTTTTCATTTGTTTTTAAACATTTTGCATCTAAAACATATAAAACATACTTTTGGGATAAATTGTGTATTTTGATGCGTTTTTGAGTGTTTTTGGATGTTTTGGCAGTTCAGATACGATAAAAATGATGAGTATTTACACACTCATCAATCCTCCACACTAAACTATTGCTAGTCCCTAGCAATCTTTTGAGAAAAACTTAATGGATTTTAAACTCTTTACCAAAAGCCATCACTTCTGGAGTAGCCAGGTGTAAGAACTGTGGCACACCTGATAACCGTGTGATTTTGAGCAAACCACCAGCTGTCAACGGATTTGATTAGTCTTTACCAAAAGCCGTTTGCTTCTGGACTAGCCAACTCTTGATGGAATAGTCAACATCTTGGTGAGCTGATTACCAATTATGGTCTTTCCACGGCCTTTACCACAAGCCATAATCTTGCGGGCTAGCCAACTCATTTGTTTTTGGGGAGTTGATGAACCATACAATTTTGGGCAAATTGCAAGCCGTAAACGGATTTGAGTTGTCTTTACCAAGAGCCGTTTGCTCCTGGACTAGCCAATCCTTTTTGTCGTTTAGACACGGCGGACTGATTACCACAAAAATTTTGAAATAAAGTGAAAAAATTTTGAAAAATTTGGGCCAAAATGGGGGTACTTGAAAGTATTTTGTGATAAAATTCGCTAGAATTTCCCCCCACACCTAGAAATGAATATTGTCCTCAATATTCAAAGTTCCGGCTATTATGCCGAATCTATGAACGTAAAAAGATAATATTCGAAGCTAACTGTGGAATTTTGTTTTGTATTTTTCACTTTATTTATCTGTACATACAATCACACATTTTTTTTAACTTATATACATATATACATTTTCAAATTAGCGGGGGGTTGGCCATTCCCCCACACTAGGGTTGTAGAAAGTAGAAAGAAGTCAGAAATACAGGTGAAAACCCATATATGTTGCTAATTTTTGTTCATCGAGTCGCTAGCTTGACTCGATCCCCGAATTTAATTGTCCTTGGGGAAAGTTTGGAGATCCGGGACAATCATGGATGGTATGTCCTCTCCAAAGTAATGTTTCAAACGATGTCCATTCACTTTGAAATTGGGGCCGTCATTTTGAGATAACTCGACGGTGCCATAAGGATAAACCTTAACGATAGTGAATGGACCAGTCCATCGGGTTTTGAGCTTTCCCGAGAAGATTTTGAGTCTAGAGTTGAAAAGAAGGACTCGATCACCAACGTTGAAAACGCGGTTTTTGATTTTGGAGTCATGTATCTTCTTTGTCTTTTCCTTGTAGATCAAAGAGTTCTCGTAAGCTTGATCACGGAGTTCATTTAATTCATTGAGTTGAACTTTCCGATGATCTCCCGCAGTTTTGAGGTCGAAATTGGCATGCTTGAGAGCCCAATAGGCTTTATGCTCAAGCTCGATCGGAAGATGGCACGCTTTCCCGTACACAAGTTTATAAGGCGTACACCCAATGGGTGTTTTGTAAGCCGTACGGAAAGCCCAAAGTGCATCATCTAATTTATCCGACCAAGATGCACGATTTTCCCCAACGGTTCTTTCCAATATTCTCTTTATGCCTCGATTGGAAACTTCTACTTGTCCACTTGTTTGAGGGTGGTACGCAGTAGAAAGACGGTGAGTTACACCATATTTTTGCATGACTTTATCAAATTTGTCATTGCAAAAATGCGTACCACGATCACTAATTATAGCACGTGGAGTTCCAAATCGAGCAAAGAGAGCTTTCAAAAATTTCACGACTACTCGGGCATCATTTGTGGGTAAAGCTTTCGCTTCAACCCATTTTGACAAATAGTCAACAGCTACGAGTATGTATTTGTTTCCATGAGATGACGGAAATGGCCCCATAAAGTCAATGCCCCATACGTCAAATATTTCACAAACTGGTATTGCATTTTGTGGCATTTCATTCTTTTGTGAAATATTCCCGTGACGTTGACACACGTCACAGGATTTGACTAATTCTTGGGCATCCTTGTAAATCGAGGGCCAAAAGAAACCGGAATCAAACACCTTTTTGGTGGTGTAATTTGGATTGTGGTGGCCCCCCGTGGGACCAGCATGGCAAGCCTTAAGAATTTCAGTGGCTTCTTGACCATATACACACCGCCGGATGACTTGATCCGCACATATTTTGAACAAGTAGGGGTCGTCCCAGAAATAATGTTTCACATCTTTAAAGAACTTGTTCTTTTGTTGGGACGACATCCCTTTCACAATGAAGTTACCCGCAAGGTAGTTTGCAAAATGGGCAAACCATGGGGTAACAGAATCTCCACGAAAGGCAACCGCATTGAGTGTCTCAAGGGGGAAGGTTTCATTAATTTCCCTTTTTTCGAAGACATCTTGATGGGGGTTTTCCAAACAGGAGAGATGATCAGCAGCTAGGTTCTCAGCTCCTTTTTTATCACGAATAATGATATCAAATTCTTGTAGGAGGAGAACCCAACAAAGTAGTCTCGGCTTTGCATCTTGTTTTGCAAAAAGGTACTTCAAAGCCGAGTGATCCGTATACACTATGCTTTTGCTCAAGATTAAATATGACCGGAATTTCTCAAAGGCGTACACCACAGCTAATAATTCTTTTTCAGTGGTGGTGTAGTGACTTTGAGCCTCAGTCATCGTTTTGCTTGCATAGTGTATCGGCTGAAAGTGTTTAGACCTGCGTTGCCCCAAGACTGCCCCTATAGCATAATCACTAGCATCACACATAAGTTCAAAGGGCAAGTCCCAATCGGGGGCAACAAGAATAGGTGCTTCAGTAAGCTTTTTCTTTAGAGTTTCAAAAGCTTCTACGCACTCAGGTGAGAAGATAAAAGGAGCATCCTTTTCGAGGAGATGGGTCATAGGCCGGGCGATTTTAGAAAAATCTTGAATAAACCTACGGTAAAAACCGGCATGACCCAAAAAGCTCCTAATACCTTTAACGGTAGTGGGATGAGGTAATTTTGCAATGACATCAATTTTGGCTTTGTCAACCTTAATCCCATTCTTTGAAATCTTATGGCCGAGGACAATGCCCTCTTTGACCATAAAGTGACTCTTCTCCCAATTTAGACATAACTTTGTGTCTTCACAACGTTTGAGCATGTTGTCTAAATGGGAGAGACATGATTGAAACGAATCCCCAATGACCGAAAAATCGTCCATGAAGACCTCCATAGTTTTCCCGATCATGTCGGAAAATATGGACATCATACATCTTTGAAACGTGCCCGGAGCATTACATAAACCAAATGGCATACGTTTATAAGCAAAAGTTCCATAGGGGCACGTGAAAGTGGTCTTCTCTTGATCTTGCGGATCAATGGGAATCTGAAAGTAACCCGAGAAACCATCAAGGAAGCAATAGTACTCATTCCCCGCTAATCTCTCGAGCATCTGATCCATAAAGGGCAGAGGAAAATGATCTTTGCGGGTGGTGTCATTTAACTTGTGATAGTCAATGCAGACACGCCATCTCGTAACCAAACGAGTTGGAATCAACTCATTTTCCTCGTTTGTGACAACAGTAATGCCACCCTTTTTTGGAACGCAATGTATTGGGCTAACCCAAGGACTGTCCGAGATAGGGTAAATCAATCCGGCATCAAGAAGTTTTAAAACTTCTTGTTTAATGACCTCATGAATTTTTGAATTCACCCTTCTTTGGTGTTGGACTGCTGGTTTGAAGTCATCCTCCATCAAAATCTTGTTAGTACAAAATTCAGCAATGCCCTTGATGTCGGAGAGTCGCCAAGCAATTGCTTGTTTATGTGACTTCAAAACCTTTATGAGAGCAGCCTTTTCCTCAACACTTAAATTTTTAGCAATTATGACAGGTAATTTATCATCACCCTCCAGAAATGCATACTCAAGGTGAGGCGGCAAGTCCTTAAGTTCAACCACAGGCAAGTCATCAGTTATTTCAACATTTTTGACTTCCTCTTTATGAAGTATTTTTGGAGGAAGAGGGGGGGATGGATCTTCGTTTAACAATTTTTCTAGCAAAAGAATATCCCCCTCAGGATTAAGATAGTTCTCATCAAATTCACCCAAAATTGAACTATCTTGGGTGAGAAAAGCCTCGACCTCTTCCAAAAGGAAGTCACTTCCCTCAAAAGGAGTGAGAGAAGGGGAAGAGTCGGATATGATAGGCTCAGTAGATGGAGTGGGACTGCCACTCGGTAAGTAACCAAGAAGTTCTTGAGAGTGCTCCTCAGACGCAACATCAATGACATCAATTCGGTTAACCGTTTCAGCATCATAATTAGAGGAGTACCTCAAGGTTTGATCGAGGTTAAACGTTACTGCTTCATTACCAACACGAAGAGTTATTTCCTCTTCGTGCACATCGATTAACGCACGACCCGTCCTTAAGAATCCTCTCCCAAGAATGAGAGGAACTCGTGGGTCAGCATCGAAATCGACAACCACAAAATCTGCCGGAAAGTGGAAGTTTCCCACCTTTACAAATAAATCCTCGGCAATGCCGAGGGGACGAGATGTTGAGCGGTCTGCAAGCTCAAGAGTCATGCAGGTGGTGGTGAGTTCCGGAAGAGAAAGCTTTTTCCATATTGAATAAGGCATCAAGTTGATGCTTGCACCTAGATCGGCCAAGGCGAAGCACTCAACCATTCCGGGAAAACACATGGAATGAGAAATTTTCCCGGATCTCCTAGCTTCTCGGGAAGCTGTTTCAAAAGAACCGCAGAGCAGTTCTCATTGAGTGAAGTTCGTGCCATTTCAAATAGCTTCTCTTTATTGTTCAACAGATTTTTGATTGTCGATGCGAATTTAGGCATCAAAAGGAGAGCATCCGCGAAGCTGATATCAGAATGAATATCTCGGAAAATTTGAAAGAACTTTTCCATTTGATGATTTGCTTTTTCACGGAGCTTTTGGTCTTGTAACCGAGATGGATATGGTAGTAAAGGTTTGGATTTAGGGTTCTCTTCAGGAGTTGTTGGTGGTTCAAACACAACTCCTGGTTTTGGTACGGTTTCCGGTACAACCTGAGGGTGGACGTGTGCGGTACTTCGTGTACTAGTAAATTGCACCTTGTCCTTTGTCACCTCAGGCTCATTCTCTACTACCTTGGGAGGAGAAGAAGAGATAGTAGGAGCTTTGGAACCATCATAGGAAACACCACTTCTCGTTGTGATCGATTTAACATCGCCCCTCGGATTAGCGATCGTGTTGCTAGGTAAAGTATTACCTGAGCCCGAGGGTCAATCATTTAAAGACTTCTTAACAAGGTCAGCGATCTGAGTCATCATCACCCTATTCATCTCCTCCTGAGATTTCATGAATTATCTCAACAACTCCTCATGTGAAGGACCCATTGGAACAATTGCTTGAATATTGTTAGGAGGAGCTTGGTTAGGGTAATTCTGAGTAGTTGTAGTGATGGCTTGATTTTGATTGGGAAAATTTTGAGCCCGGTTATTATGATTAGAACCGTGGTTTTGAAAATTTCCCTGATGTTGGTTGCGATGTCCATGAGAATTGTTTCCTTGATAGTTGTTTTGACCTTGGTTTCGATTGTAGTTTCCATGATTTTGGAAACCTTGGTTTTGGTTATGATGGAAACCTTGGTTTTGGGTTTGATTGACATTTCCTTGGTTTTGGTAACCTTGGTTTGTTCGATTCTGATTTTGGTTCTGGTTACGGTTTGGGACATTAGGGTTTTGATTGAATCCGGGAGGTCCAAGGAAATTGTTAGAACGATAGCTTAAAAGATTGCGGTCCCCTTACGGTTGGTAGTTATTACCTCCCGAGTTATAGGAACCTTGAGCAGCATATACGTCCTCATGAGGGTAACCACTAGTGGCTGGACACTCAGAATAAGCATGTGGACCTCCACAAGTTTCATAACTTTGACTAACGGCTTTGGCTTGTTGAGTTTGGACTTGTTGATTTTGGATACTTTGGTTCATCCTCAACATAGCCGTAGCGAAATCATCCATCTTTTTAGTGAGGATCGCTATTTCAGAAGATGCTGGAGTGACAGACTTACATGACTCTTCCCTCTCAGCTGAGGAATCCCAGAAATTATGATGGGCAGTCATGTTCTCAATGAGATCATAGCACTCTTCGGGGCGCCTTTTCATAAAGGTCCCACCAGCAGCAGCATTGAGAATATCACGGTGTCTCAAGGTCAACCCATTATAGAAAGTATCTATTTGGGTAACGAGTAACATGTTATGGTTAGGACACCGATCAATTGAGAGCTTATAGCGTTCCCATGCCTCAAATAGAGACTCTTCGGGATGCTGACGAAAGTTACTAATGTCATTTCGTAACTTAGAAACCATGGATGGTGGAAAGTATTTGGCTAAAAATTTTGTCACCATTTCCTTGAAAGTGTGAATCGAGTTCTTAGGAAGTCGATCAAACCATGCAGTGGCATGATGGGTGAGAGAATAGGGGAAAAGAG
Source organism: Artemisia argyi (assembly GCA_030686995.1). NCBI lineage: Eukaryota > Viridiplantae > Streptophyta > Magnoliopsida > Asterales > Asteraceae > Artemisia > Artemisia argyi. The sequence continues at coordinate 13,683,265 of CM060697.1, read as the reverse complement.
ATAGACGAAGGGCATCATCGGAGACACCATTCTGCTTCATGCTTTGGGTGATGGTAAGAAATTTATCAAGATGCTTGTTTGCATCATCACCAGGTAAGCCATGAAATTGACACGAATTCTGGACTTGTTGAATCATGTGATGTTTAAGTCCAAAATCAGTGGCAGCAATGTTAAGAGGGGCAATAGGGCCCCCTCTTCCGAGCATTGTGGGTTGACACAACTCCTCCATCGTTCGGAGATCAGGAGCTGCATCATCTATGATGGGTGGGTCATTGGGATTACCGTCTATTCTCGGAACTGGATCCTCAACAATAGGACGTAACTCAGTTACATTTTTAAGTTGACGATTTCGTTTCGATTGTGAACGAGTGCGCATGCACTAACACAAAATTTCAACAAAACAAGATCGAGGTAAATCAACAGTGAACTTAAACCAATAATCGCAAGTGAATGGCTTCTTTAAGAAAGGTACACCACTCACAAGGATACAAAGGCAAGTTTTAAATCTTTGGTTTGGGAACTTATTATGTCCACACCCCCAGTTGGTAGGTGTTCTGCCTTGATTTGGGACGGTTTGTTTTTATGTAGTTTATTATTCACAAGAAAAGACGAATGTTTTTGGGTTTTTTGTGTATGGGTTAAAAACTTTTGGACAATATTTTTGGTATCGATTCGTTTACCAAAATCGTATCTCTTTAAGAATCACCTTAAAGAAACGCGATATAGAAAACGTAACGATATGTTTTGTTTGTTTTTGATTTTTTTTGTATTGTTAACACTTTAGGAAAAGTGTTAATGACGTTTTTGTTTATGATTTGAATTTACAAAAAGGTGGTGGGTTTATACAGTGACGAATGAAAAATCACTAATCTCAAAGAAACGTTTTAAACACGCAGCTACCTCCCCGGCAGCGGCGCCAAATTTTGATTATTTTCCTATTTGGTATTTTTAATAATTAATTTTAGTTTAAAATAATTAAATAATTAGTTTTAATTAATATTAAATAATTAAAAAGTAGAAAAATTAGGTTTTCTGTTTTAAAAATAGTTTTATAATATTTTAGATTTTTCTAAATTTAATTTTCATTTTTCTAGTTAATTTTCATAATTAATTAATAATTAGTTTAATTTAGTTAATTAAAAAGTAATTAGAAATTAGTAATTAATTAATAGTAATTAATTAAATAGTGTAAATTTTTTTTTTCTTTTTCTAAAAATTTTCTTAAGTCATTAGGATTATAAAAATATAATTGAAGGCTTAGGAGCTTCATAGGATTTCATGAGAAACTTGACTTGGTCCTCAAGTTCCATGATCCTACGGTCGGGAGTGCTAGAGTTGTTCGAAGGCAAAGATATTGCCTTGACCGTTTTGTTCAAATCACGGGGATCATTCCAACTTTCGTTGTCATAGAGAGCAAGATCTTCTATGAGTTCCCATGATTGTTCCGCACTTAGATCACGTAGCTTACCACCGGCCGATTGGTCAATGGCTTGCCTCGTGGAGAGATCGATATGGTCATAGAAGATTTGGACTTGGAGCCAAAGATCTATGCCATGATGAGGGACTTTTTGGAGTAAGTCCTTGAAACGAGTCCATGCTTCATAAAGAGTTTCACCTTGACGTTGTTGGAACATCAAGATGTCATTTCTAAGCTTGGTAGTTCTCCCCGGAGGGAAAAATTGAGCAAGGAAATGAGTGGTGAGATCATCCCATGTGGTGATGGATCCCGCGGGTAAACGCTCAAGCCATTGACTAGCTTGATAACGTAGAGAGAATTGGAATAGGCGTAATCTGGTTGTCTCTCTAGTTGCAACATCTAGGTCTATGGAATCTACGATTTTGAGGAAGTCCTTGAGATGTTGATTTGGATCTTCGGAACGAAGTCCATGAAATGCACATCCGCTTTGCACCAACCGGATGGTGTCGGATCACAAGGGGGTCACATTGGCTCCGGTGAGCTTAACAGTGTTTCGATAGCCTTGGTGGCTAGGTCGGGAATACTCTCCTAGGGTTCGGGGCCTAAGAGGTTCTAGTGATGGGTTTTGTTGTGGTGGGATGACGGGTTCAAAGATGTTCCCATCGTCCATGATGTCGGGTGGTGAAGAGTTACGAAAAAAAACACGAAGAAATAAGATAGACTAAAGAGAACCTAAAAAATAAAAATAAAATATTACTAGAAAGGAATCTAGCAAGTAGACATAATAAAAAGAGATTCTAACCTAGACAATAACTATTCCCCGGGCTGCGGCACCAAAAACTTGATACGTAGGGATTGCACCAGGCTTTACCTCTCGAGGGATCTTGAGAAGCTTACAACCCCCACCAGGCAGTGTACCTGATCGATGTAGTATAGTATAATGGCAAGTACTAGGGGATTGATCGTTCAGCTAGGAATAGTATCGCTAGGATTAGAAAACCTAAAGACTAGGTCTAGAGATGAGGGATGATTCTTTTTGTATTTTTATATTTTTTAGAAAGCAAATTAAAATCTCGGGTTTGAAGGATTTGGGCGGAATTAGTTGCTAGTCAACTAACCCAATACTAAAGATGCAATCAAAATAAAATACTAGAAATGAAAATAAACTATATTAAACTAAAGTTGTGAGTAATATGTGGGAGAAATGTGTTTACTTAGATTTCACTACTCCCTAGATATATTTTACATGTTAATTACTTGTTATAGTTGCGTGGATGACGGATTGTATTCCTTAATACCATTCATGGGGTGGCGTACTTACTTCCCCAATCCTATGAGTGCCTACTTCACTCCTATGTCGAGCCGGCTAAGAAGCTCCTAACATGGGATCATTAGAATTTACTCATGCATTAAATACAATCAATAAAACCTAGTACACATCGGTTCATGTTTCCTAAAACGTTAAACATGTTACACAATAGAGATCTGCCAGTTTTCTTAAGCCTAACATTGAATCATTCATCCAATACAACCATAAACAAGTAATCAACACATAATTAACATCTAGGTTTCATTAGATCCAAGCAAACACAAGATAAATCTAGCCTAGCATGTTGAAATCAAGACAAGCACAAGATATAGACAACCAACACATAGACATATTGATTGAATTAAGAGAAGACTTATCTTAATAGCACATGAAAGGATTCAAGGGTTGAAAACCCTTGAAAAAGCTGTAAAATACGAGCTAGGGTTTACAAAGTTTGGCCCTAGGGTTTCTCCACACAAGTTCCTCCTAATGAATGAAAAATAGAAAACTATATACAGAGTTTAGAAGGTGACGGCGTCAAGAACAAATGTCTGACGCCGTCATCTCGCCGCCAAATAGTTCCTCGGACTGCCTAGATCTGGATCTGACGCCGCCATGTGTACACCTTTTGCAGGCCATCACAGATTTTACTCTTGACGCCCTTCTTGTGACGTTGGCAGGTACTGTTCTCAGCATGAAAAATTAAGTCTTTGGCGTTTTCTTCACTTTTATGCTCCAAAAACGTCCGAATTGCTTCCTTTTCCAGATGTCACTCCCAAAGTACCTAAAATCACAAAAGGAACGATTTAGGATAATATTTGATCAAATAAATTCAATTCCGGGCTTAAATGACCCCCTAAAAGTGGTTCATTTTTTGCCTCATCAAGATCCCTCGAGAGGTAAATCCTGGTGCAATTCCCACGCATCAAGTTTTTGGCGCAACAGCCTGGGGAATAGTTATTGTCTAGGTTAGGATCTCTTTTTATTAGGTCTACTTGCCAGATTCCTTTCTAGTAAGATTTTATTTTTATTTTTAGGATCTCTTTAGTCTATCTTATTTCTTCGTGTTTTTGTTTGTAACTCTTTGCCATCCGACATCATGGAAGATGGTAACATCTTTGAACCCATCAACCCACCACAACAAGACCACCCACTAGCTAACCAACTTGTTAGGCCCCGAACCCTAGTAGAGTACTCCCGACCTAGCCACCAAGGCTATCGAAACACCATTGAGCTCAAACAAGGAGCCAATGTGTCTCCCTTGCGATCCGACACCATCCGGTTGGTGCAAAGCGGATGTGCATTCCATGGACTTCGTTCCGAAGATCCAAATCAACATTTCAAGGACTTCCTTAAAATCGTAGATTCTATAGACCATGATGCTACAACTAGAGAATCAACCCGATTACGCCTATTCCAATTCTCTCTACGTGATCAAGCTAGTCAATGGCTTGAGCGTTTACCCGCGGGATCCATCACCTCATGGGATGATCTCACCACTCGTTTCCTTGCTCAATTTTTCCCACCGGGGAGAACTACCAAGCTTAGAAATGATATCTTGATGTTCCAACAACGTCAAGGTGAAACTCTATATGAAGCATGGACTCGAATCAATGACTTACTCCAAAAAGTCCCTCATCATGGCATAGATCTTTGGCTCCAAGTCCAAATCTTCTTTGACCATATCGATGTCTCCACAAGGCGAGCCATTGACCAATCGGCCGGTGGTAAGCTACGTGATCTAAGTGCGGAACAATCATGGGAACTCATAGAAGATCTTGCTCTCTATGACAACGAAAGTTGGAATGATCCCCGTGATTTGAACAAAACAGTCAAGGCAATATCTTTGCCTTCGAACAATTCTAGCACTCCCGACCGTAGGATCATGGAACTTGAGGACCAAGTCAAGTTTCTCATGAAATCATACGAAGCTACTAAGCCTTCAAGCCAAGTGAACAAAATCACTTCTTCATGCGAATTATGTAGTGGTCCCCATGCACTCATGATTGTGTGGAACTCCCCGGAACAGCTTTTGCAGACTACGCATCCTCGCGTACCGACAAAGCGGGAGATAAGTGGTACACTTTCAAACCCGAGCCAACCCCGTATGGTGATTCCTACAACCCTTCTTGGAAAAATCACCCAAACCTTAGGTGGAAACAAAACCAAGCCAATTCTTCCAATCCGCCTAATCGTTACCAACCAAACGGTCCACCCTCCAACCGTACTTTCAACAACAATCCTTCTAACAACTATGGTAGTACCAACAATCTTGAAGGATTGATGTCCAAGTTTATGGCATCTCAAGAAGCTCGCATATCTAAGTTTGAAGCCGATTTCAAACAAAAACAAAGCGAGATGACCACCAAAATTGACACATTGTTGAAAGTTCTCAATGAACGAGAAATGGGAGCACTCCCAAGCGAAACGGTCAAGAACTCGAAACTAAACGTTAATTCCATATCATCAGTTTCGTCACCCACTTCTTGTCCGCAATACTACTCGGTTAAATCCACGAGCACGTGTTTCAAGCAAAACCAAATTCTTCAAAAGGACCAATCAAATAAAACACCCGATGTAAAACCGGTCAAAAGCATAGTTGAAACACCTCCTACGCAAGACCTTGACGATGAATTCAAGGAGCTTCACCTTGAACGCCCCATCATTGATGTCTTAGCCCGTGCTCCCTACTATAGTGCCCTCCTAGAAAAGTATGAGAAGTTTAAACTAGGTAAAAATGGGACCGCCTTCGTTCAAAACAAGTTGCCTAAAAAGCTTGATGATCCGGGTATATTTGTTTTGCCTTGTAATATAGGAAGATCCGAAGCTTTCGACACACTAGCCAATTTAGGGTCAAGCCTCAACTTGATTCCCTTATCCCTTTTTCACCACTCTCAAGCTAGGAAAGTTAGAGGAGACGGAGGTATTAATTGGTCTAGCGGATGGGAGTATTGCCCACCCGGTTGGGATGATTAAGGATGTAGTTGTTCACGTAGGGAAGTTAACTATCTTAGCGGATTTTCACGTCCTAGACATGGTTAGTGACACTAAATGCCCATTGTTAGTCGGAAGAGGATTTTTAGCTACCGCTAGCGCCATGATAGATTGTAAAGAGTCTAAGATAGTGGTAGGTGAGGGCGATACTTGGTCGGTATATGATGTTAAGAAACATAGCTACGATTGTGAGGATGAACCGACACCACATTGGGTAGAGATGAATAGGAGACCATCTAGATATGGACCTTGGATAGAAAGGAACTTTATAGGACCTCAACGCCCATTCTATCTAGAAAAGGATTTCATCGATAAGACACATTCGGTGGAACAACTCATAGCTAGAGATGAAGAGCTAGACCCTTTTGAGGACCCCTTAGTCTTTAGACAAATGATTGAGTTCTTAAGTGTAATGCTTATTAATATAGAGATGAACTGGTGGAAAAGAGAGGGGAATAAGTGTAAATGGAGGTGGGACAAGCCACCTAAGGAAGGTAACGGATCATGGCATATGAAGATGATTTTGTATGATCCGGATGGAGAAAAGTTTGAAAGGTCATACCGTACTAAGAAAACCGATAGGAAGTTAAAACCTAAGTTTGATCCCAAAGATGTCCTCAATGAGGAACTCACCCATATCACGTAGTAACCCATGACCTTGAGTCTAGCTACAAGACTCGTAAATAAAGAAAAGCGCTTCTTGGGAGGCAACCCATGTTTTGTGTGATTTTTATTTCGTTTGATTGTTATTTGCTTCCGTATGCATGCTTTATTTTTATTGTTGGTAGATCATGTTTCAAAACTAAAATAGTGAAAATACTTTACTTTGTTGTTTGGCCTAGTCTTAACTTCATCCAAAGGTATTTTGCAAAAGATAAGTGTAAGGGGAAACCCCAAATATGTTTTTAATAAACAAAACCGATCATGATTCTCCACAATATAAAGTGAACATGTATATTCGTATTTGTTAGAGTCAAATGCTTGTATCGAGTCATAATGATGTTTTGCAGGATTTTTCAGGAAGTAGGACGAAGTTTTTCCAGAAATTTTCCGGAAACTTAACATAAGAATTTCTGCAGGTCACTTCTGACGGCGTCACGAGTTTACTCTTGACGGCGTCACGTGTAAAATTCTGAAAATTTTACCAGTTTTGTTTTTCTAACGGAGTCTTAAAGTTTTTGTTAAATCTTTAGTTTTATAATCTCCAGGAGATCTGCAAACATCATTCCACAAGCATTATATCTTACTTTGCTATCTAGGATTTGTTAGCATATATAGATTGCCGCCGATTTTACGCGAGGTTGCCTTGTCTGTTTTCTCAGGTTTTACAGGTTATGTATGACAAGAAGATGATTTATATTCTAGAAGGGAAGCTTTGATTGTTCATTACCGAGCGAATTAGGGGAGTATTTTATTTCATTCGTTTTACTTATTTCACTTTTACATTCTTTACTTGAACATTGGGGACAATGTTCATCCTAAGTGTAAGGGGAGGGTAAAATGATGATACCTTACAAATACACTTTCGCTTGAGTTTGTTTGTTTGATAATAGATGTGTAATAAAACTAAGAGAAATACTTGTTAGTGTAATTTTAGCGCCAAATTTAAAAAATTTTACAACATTTAGGAGTGAAACTTTAGCCTTAGCAAGCGTCTCATGGATAGGAGATTGTATGACTAGCACAAAACCGTACCACTCAGAAAAATTTTCCACCCAAATATGTGAGGTTCACCTTTAGATTTGATAGGAAAAGCATTTACTATTAGTGCTTATGAGTGTACCGGTAGCATTTAGATTCTAGAACTTGCGTTAGTGATGCATCCCGAGACCGCTAGTGAGACTACATTCGTGTAGTAGGATTTACTACATGATAAGAGGCATTAGCATCACCCTTGCGTTAAACCCATATCATAATTACTTGACCATTTAAGTCATATTACTTGGCTAGTAAAGTCAATTAATTTTTCCCACACCATTAGCGTTGTGCTCATTTTTAGTACACGAAACCCCTAGTATACCCCTCCGAGCCTATCTTTTCGTTTCTAACTTTAAGCATCTTACTTAAAGGAAGAATTTGTTACACCCCACTTAAATGTACACCCCAAATCGCCTTAGCCTTCTGTGTATGCACTCATCTTTAGTGCATTATTGTTATTTTTTTAAACTCTTAGTTAATTATCTAATTGATTACATGGTTGCTAAGTCGAGTCATATCCTTGTACATATTGTTTTGGGACGATTGGGACTCATGGGTAAAGTACTTATTTTATGGAGTAATGGGGACGAACATCATATTATTACCCCCATATGTACGTTAATCTTAAAAGTACTCCAAGTGTTTTGATTTTCTTAATTCGAGTCATTAGATTAATTTATTGTAAAGTATGTAAAAATTCAAGTGTAAGGGGAATATTCAATCCCTATGATGTATTATTTTGAATATATCTTATGCTTGTCTTGATTTCAACATGCTAGGCTAGATCTTTCTTGTGTTTGCTTAGATGTAATGAAACCTAGATGTTGATTATAGGTTGATTGCTTGTTTATAGTTTTAATGGATGAATGATTTCAATGTTAGGCTTAAGAAAACTGGCAGATCTCCATTGTGTAACTTGCTTGAACGTCTTAAGAAACATGAACCGATGTGTACTAGGTTTTTATGATTGTATTTAATGCATGAGCGAATTCTAGTGATCCCATGTTAGGAGCTTCTTAGCCGGCTCGACATAGGAGTGAAGTAGGAGCTTATAGGATTGGGGAAGTAAGTACGCCACCCCATGAATGGTATTAAGGAATACAATCCGTCATCCACGCAACTGTAACAAGTAATTAACCTGTAAAAGATATCTAGGGAGTAGTGAAATCTAAGTAAACACAATTCTCCCATATATTGCTCACACCTCTAGTTAATTTAGTTTATTTTCATTTTTAGTATTTCATTTTGATTGCATCTTAGTTATTGGGTTAGTTGAATAGCAACTAATTCCGCCTACTCCTTCAAAAACTGAGATTTTTAATTGCTTTTTATAAAACCTAAAAATACAAAAAGAATCACCCCTCATCTCTAGACCTAGTCTTTAGGTTTTCTAATCCTAGCGACACTATTCCCAATTTGAACGATCAATCCCCCGGTACTTGTCACTATACTATACTACAACAATCAGGTACACTGCCTGGTGGGGGTTGTAAGCTTCTCGAGATCCCTCGAGAGGTAAAGCATGGTGCAATTCCCATGCATCACTTATACCAATTTTGAAAAAGAACGGGATGAGTTGAAAAAGGACTTTGCAAAGAAAGAAGATAAACATTGAATGAAATCATAGAGTCAGAACACAAGATTGCAAAACTAGAAGAATTAGTGGTTAAGTCGGGTCAGTCAAGTCAAACAATAAAAATGATTTCAAATCAAACTAATCCGATTTACCATACGAAACACAAAATGGCTCTTGGTAACAACAATCCTTGTAATCTCAAGAAAGCTCAGAAAGAACAGAATGTGTTGTATAATGGTAATGTTATTTACACCAAACATGATCCTCCCGTCGTTCGAGATTCTGTGCAAACGATGGAACTTGTCGAAGAGAGCATAACTAAAATGAAACAAAAGGATTTGAAACCCATTGATTACAACAAATTGAACAAACTTTCGGGAATTACTTTTGTTCCACAAAAAGAACCATCTGTATTTTCCATAAAACGACCATTCTCGAAAATGTTTTCTAAGAAAGTATTTGCTTCCAAATCAATTTCAAACATGGAACAGATGTCCTCAAACAACACTTTTAACACAAGTGCTGCAAGGGGATATCTTGATGATCTTAGAACAAGAGTTGGGCAACTTCAAACGACTTTAGAATTTAAAATGAGACTTAATGAGATCAACTGGAATTCCGTGGTTCATTTACAGCTTAAAAAGATTCTTGAAAATGAATTTGCTCCTCAAATTAATAACATCCATGCTCGAGTAATTCATTTTGAACAAGCATTTTGGAAAGAAACAACTGACTTCGTTACAGATCACAAATCCTTGATAAAGAAGGCTAATGAATCTTTTGAGCAAATCAATGTTTTGGAAAATTTAAATGATTCTCTCTTCGAAGCAGTTCTGTCTACTGATATTATGTCCATCATTTTACAAACATACTCTGTTCAAGACGATGAACGACTGAGAGCTGAGACCTCCGAAATTGTTTCCAAATATGAAAATGCTCTTATAAAGCTTGAAAAAGAAAATGTGTCATGTTTTAAACAACTTGATTGAAAAAAAGAAGAATGCAAATATGACAAACTGTTGTATGAGCGTGCCTTCAAGAACATGAAAGAGCAAAATGATCTTTTGAGGGCCAAGCTTGAAAGTCAAAAAGGAAAGGGTGAGGAAACTAAGTTTGTAAAAATATCGACTTCGGAGAAACCAAATGTTTCAAACACAGTTAACAAACCAAAAATGTCAATTTCACGGTTTGCTCCAAAAGTCGACGAGAAAAAGGATTTGACTAAACCAGTCACTCTAACACCCTTGCCCAAGCAAAGTGAAAATATAAAGATTGTTGATAAAGGAAAAGCAGTTATCGAAACACCAAAAGTGATAGCACCTGGCCTTTTTAGGATTAGTCCCACTAGTGCGTCTACCTCAACATCTAGGACAAATGACAAGTGCGAAAAGGATAATTCTAAAGAGTCTAGTGATGCTAAAAAGGACAACAATATAAATCCTAACGCGTGTGCCTTACCTTCTACAGGATTAGAAAGCACCTCTAGGAGCAGCAGACTAAAGCCTAGGAGCAATACAAGGAACAATAGAGTCTCGCCTGCCTCTAAGAGTAGTAGCAAGAATAAAGTTGAAGAAGTAGAAGAACACCCTAGGAATTTATTGCTTTGTAATAAGAAACATGATTCATCTGAATGTAATGTTGAAAGTACTGGTTCTAATGCATGTAATGACTCTGTTTGTTTGATATGCAAGAAATGTTTAATTAATGATGTTCATGATGAATGTGTTTCTAAGAATGTGAATGTTACGCCTGAACAGAAGTATGTTCCAAAAGGAACTAGTGCTAGATCTAGAAATTTGGTTGGTGATGATCTCTTAACTGGTAATCGTGGTACAAACTTGTATGCTATCGACATCAACCAAATGGCTTCTACAACACCAATTTGTCTTATGACAAGGGCAACCGAAACTAAGTCCTGGCTGTGGCATAGAAGATTATCCCATCTCAATTTCGACACCATCAACAAGTTAGCCAAAGACAACATCGTCATCAGACTTCCTAAGTTCAAATACACCAAGGAACACCTATGTCCATCATGCGAACAAGGAAAAAGCAAAAGAGCATCATATAAACCCAAAATCGTACCTAGTTCAGAAGCAAGGTTACATATGTTGCACATGGACTTATGTGGCCCAATGAGAGTTGAAAGCATTAATGGAAAGAAGTATATTCTTGTTATTGTTGATGATTATTCAAGATATACCTGGGTAAAGTTTTTGAGATCAAAAGACGAAGCACCAGGCATCATCATCACCTTTCTGAAGCGTATTCAAGTTCTACTTCAAGCTCTAGTAAGGATTATAAGAACAGATAATGGCATAGAATTCACAAAACAGGAGTTAAGAACGTACCTTGAAGATGCTGGAATTACACATCAAACATCAGTTGTTAGAACTCCACAGCAGAATGGGGTAGTTGAAAGAAGAAATCGAACACTTGTAGAAGCTGCTCGCACAATGCTAATCTATTCTAGTGCACCACTATTCTTATGGGCTGATGTTGTAGCCACTGCTTGTTTTACTCAAAACAGATCCCTAGTCCATCCGAGATTCAATAAAACCCCATATGAGCTAGTGAACAACCGTAAACCTGACATCTCTTACCTTCACGTATTTGGCGCTTTGTGCTATCCGACGAATGATATAGAAGATCTAGGAAAGTTAAAAGCTAAGGGTGATATTGGAATATTCATTGGATACCCAGAAAACTCGAGGGCATTCAGGGTGTATAATAGACGAACAAAAAAGATAATGGAGACGATGAATGTGAAGTTTGACGAAATTTCACAAATGGCTTCTGAGAGACTCGCTCTAGAACCCGCGCTTAATCCAATGGCTTCTAATCAAAACGGATTAGGACCCGCACCAAACCAGCAGACTTCTGGACACATCAGTTTAGGACTCATGCTTCAAGGAGCTCATTCAACAAACATGGAAAAACCTTCACAACAAGAACTGGAAAATTTCTTCGAGTTAATGTTTGATGAATACTATGGTGGAACTTCGACAAATGCATCTCAAAAACATTCCGCTACACCCACTCAAAACCATCTACCACCACCATCACAAGATGCATCTACAACAATCGAAGCTGAAGCACCAACTCCCTCAGCATCATCAACATCTACTCCAGTAACTCCAGTTATTGAAACTGTTCTACCAAGAGTTGATGAGCAAAACCAAAACACAAATTTTCAAGGAGAACCAACAAATAATTCAAACGATGTTGCGTTAGAAGAAGAAGAAGAAGTATTTGAAAACCCAACAGACTCTGCTGAATCTTCTTCAAGGTTACAAGAACCATATAACACACATTCGTTAAACCCAAGGTACCCTTCTACGTTTCAATGGACAAAAGACCATCCAATAGAACATGTTATTGGTGAACCTTCAAAGCCAGTTCAGACAAGGAGACAACTTGCCACCGATCTCGAATTGTGCATTTACATTTGCTCAATCAGCCTCAAAGAACCAAGGACATTCGGGAAGCAATGGCAGTAAACCCATGGATAGAAGCAATACAGGACAAAATTCTTCAATACCAGTTACATGATAGTTGGGAACTTGTTGAACGACCACTTGATATACGTGTTCTTGATCTCAAGTAGTTGTGGAAGAATAAACTGGATGAGGAAATGACTGTTATTCACAACAAAGCTTGTCTCGTGGATAAAGGTTATCCACAAGAAGAAGGGATAGATTTCGAAGAATCATTCGCGCCTGTAGCTAGACTTGAAGCAGTCTGGATTTTCTTAGCCTATGCAGCTCACAAAAACATCACAGTCTATCAGATGGACATTAAGACAGCTTTCTTGAATGGAACTCTGAAAGAAGAAGTGTATGTGAGTCAGCCAGAAGGATTCGTTGACAAAGATCATCCAGACTACGTCTACAAGCTTAAGAAAGCCATTTATGGTCTAAAACAAGCTCCAAGAGCGTGGTATGACGAACTATCATCTTTCTTGCTCAAAAGAAATTTCACCAAAGGAACGGTTGATTACACCTTGATTATCAAAAAATTCAAAGATGACATTTTGATCGTTCAAATTTACGTGGACGACATTCTTTTTGGATCAACCAATCCTAACCATTCAAAACATTTTGAAAATCTCATGAAAAGCAAATTTGAAATGTCCATGATATGGGAACTAAAATTCTTTCTTGGTTTACAAATACATCAATCCCCTCGTGGTATTTTTATCAATCAAGCTAAATATACAATAGAGATTTTGAAAAAACATGGAATAGAAAACTGTGATTCTGTTGGTACACCAATGGTCACTTCACCAAAAATTGGTGCTGATTTGTTTGGAAAACCCATCGATCCAAAAAAATATCGGAGCATGATCGGTTCTCTCATGTACCTAACTACTAGTCGACCCGATATTCAATTTGCTGTTTGTTTATTAGCACCATTTCAGGTAAAGCCTACCGAACTTCACCTCAAAGAGGTTAAACGGATCTTTTGGTACCTACGAAGCACCATTAACATGGGACTTTGGTATCCGAAGGATTTGGGATTTAATCTAACAGCATTTTCAGATGCCGACCATGCCGGTGATCAACTTACAGCAAAGAGTACATCAGGTGGAGCACAATTTTTGGGTGAAAAGCTAGTAAGCTGGTCGTCAAAGAAATATGATTGTACTGCGCTATCAACCGCCGAAGCCGAGTATGTGTCTCTATCTGTGTGTTGTGCCCAAGTTCTTTGGATGCGGACACAGCTCACAGATTATGGCTTTACTTATGACAGAATACCTATGTATTGTTACTCAAAAAATGCCATATCCATCTTGTGCAATCCCGTACATCACTCTAAGACGAAGCATATCAAAGTCCGCTACCATTTCATCAAAGAACACGCGGAAGAGGGTACTGTTGAATTATTTTTCGTTAAGACTGATTACCAACTCGCCGATCTATTTACTAAAGCCCTTTCAAAAGAACTGTTTGACTATTTAGTTCGACGAATTGGCATGCGAAGCCTAACTCCTGAGGAGCTAGAACGTCTTCTCGAATCTTCTTGAAAAATGATTTCAAAATCGCTTCGCTGTATATATTTTTGAAAAACAAAATACAAAATTTGAAAAACCAACAAAAACAAAATACAAAAATATAAAATTTTCAAAAAATACAAAAACAATATAAAATCAAAAAAATCCAAAAATATTCTTCTCACGACATGTCTCTCGTATAAATCAATATTCTGTACGTTTCTATAAATGTCATTCAACAATAATACGGATATGTACAGATGCTTGAACGGGAGTTCTTTATATGTTTTTCTAAAACATGTCTTTTCTCAAAAAAAAAAAAAAAAAAAAAAAAAAAAAAAAAAAAAAAAAAAAAAATCTTCACAAATTCTTTCGTATACTTCAGTACGAAACCCAGACCCTAATGATGAGTCATATACTTCTGAATTACAATGGACCGAACGGTGTTATGTTATATATAAAAACCTAATAGTAATTAGTTAAGAAAACCGAGACTAAGACTTGACATACACACACCCGCACTACTCCCAGGATACGTGAGTGAGTTGTCTAAACCCCTACTTTACTTACCTTGAGACCCAGGTGAGTTTTCATAGCCTCACACCTTTTTAAACACTTTCTAAATGTTTTACAACCCTGTGAGGGGGATACATGCTTTAAACCGAATACAAGTCTTTTCTCTGGTTATTGCACGAGTAAACTAACTGCCATCATTACATAACCAAAATTCATGAATCTAATCATTTGGGATATTTTACCCATGCGAACGCGAATATAGTTGATAGATCTATTGGAGTTTGACAACTCCCATTGGTATTAACACCTCACTGAGTGGTACCAATAAGTACTATATTTGAACCCACTGAAGGTTTAACTTTGGCAAGTTATCCTTCCCATCCCCTCATGGTTTGGTCTGCAGAGCCCATGACCCGAATTGTTAACGTGTGGTTCATGAGCTTAGTGCAATATACCTTCTATCCCTAAAACCTTTCCACACATAGGGTTTATGCTGAATCCTATGGAACTTGTATTCATATCTTAACTATTTAAACCTATGACTCTCACTCAACATACGTGTTGACTTTTAAGCATGTTATCTTAGGTAATTAGGCACTATAGGAACCCTGGCATAGAGAAGTATTGGACATGAGAATGTCCATAACAGTTATCATTCATCAGTTTTGTGTCATAAAATGTATCTTAGGGACCTCTCTTTTGGTAAAAGTACATCTTTTACTGTAAAAAATCTGATAAATAAATGAATGATAACATCTTTTTCAAAAACGTCTCTTTTCTAGTCGTTTTCTATTATCTTGTCTTTGTTCCATGAGTAATACCCCAAACACTTAATCCACTGCGATCAGTGAAAAATGGGGGTGTTACAATAAAGACTTCAAAAACCGTATTTAAAGAAAAACGCAAATAACCGAAAGAGAGGCGGAAAAGCTTGATAAAAAGATAGCGAAATGAAGTGAAAGAAAAAGAGAAGAATAGTAAAAACGCTATTTATACCCACAGTACATCTAATCATGGTTGGATTAGGCGAATGACGCGTGTCAAAAAACACTTCAACCATCGGTTACGATCAAGAGTAAAAAGATAAGGATGACAGCGAAGCAACAGTTTAAATTGTCAAATTAGTCAAAAAGTGTAAAGGCTAAAAATGGTCCACGTCCCCCACGACCTTACCAACTAACCATAAGAGATGTGCCATGGAGAGGTAATACATTACGGAATGGAGCATACAGAATCTTAGTCTAGAAATATTCACCGCACGCTACCACTAAAAAATGTGTGCAATGAATACATTAGACTGGGGGGACTTAATGATGTATGATACGGATAGCAAGGTTACTGGACCTGAACTGTATTATACGCAACTGGGCCTCGGCCTAACAAACCAAAAACACTAGACATCGCCAAAGCCCAAACTACGAGCAAGGCGCAGTCCGGATTTCTAAGGACGCACGCGGATCATCCAAGCGGCACTTCCGAAGTAAGCTTGCGGATCAGTTCACGATCCAGAAGATGATCTACGTCCGCAGTCATGATTAAGCTGCGGATCCTTGCTCGACAAGGGTCCTACTCCGACCACTACAATTATTTACGAAAGTACTAGGAAACCTTAGTATTTCGCCTACCTATAAAATGCAACCTTAAAACACATTTGCAAGGTATGAATTTCTCACACATCCCAATACATACATATTCCTCTGAAAACATGAATACTTACTCTCATGTCAGAGCTTAATCGTGGGGTCCGTCCCTATGGTAAGGCTAATGGTTTACTTTCATTTGTGCAGGGGGTTAATCAATCACTTGGATTAGTGCAGAATTCACACGCTGACAGTCCATCAAGGACGGACCAATACAAAACCAAGCCCAATATTTATCCCTCACACTTTTTGCACTAACATCAACATCTAAATACCTTTGTTCTGAAAATTTCTACTTATAATGAACTATTGTTAGCAAGATTTATATGTACTACTCGTGGAGTTTTTCTAACAAATGTCAAGACATAATCTCAATTTCCTTTTCTATACTCTATCAAGATGCAGTCGTTTTAGATGTTTAGGGTAATAAATTATAGCAGCCACCGTGATATAAACAACAAAATGTTTCTTAAATATCATTATTACAGGCTCTTTTAGTTTTGATTAGAGGGACTGTATAGGAATGCAAACATCTAACTTATTTAAAAATACTTTACCCTTCTGAACCATGTTTAGCCTAAAAAGGAACCATTATGCAACAACTCCTGATTTAGTTTACACTGAGATTGCTTAACCAATAACCAGGCTAGGCTGATAGCAGCGGTTGGAAAAATTGACCTAAAATGAGAAGTTTTGTACGTTAAAAACCACATCAAGTACGAAGTTAGTAATATATGAAAAGGTTTCTTTTAACTCCTTTAACATCCACATAGCTACTTACGTGCACGATTGATGAGGCGAAAAGTGTTACGCTTTTAGAGGGTCATTTAAGCCCTAAGTCATGATTATTTGATCAAATATTGCCTCAAATCGTTCTTTTTGTCATTTTAGGTACTTTGGAGAAGAAATCTGGAAAAGGAAGCATTTTGGCCGTTTTTGGAGCATAAAAGTGAAGGAAACGACAAAGTCTCAAATTATGCTGTGAACAGTTGCTGACGACGTCACACCTTAACAAGTGACGGCGTCAAGTGTTGACAAAGAGGTGGATATGAAGATTACACATGACGCGCCAGAAAGATTTTGGAGGGTGAAGATGACGGCGTCACCCTTTGTGATGACCAAGGAGGTCACGTTTTAATAAAAAGAGAGACGGCCCAGAACTTTTACAACCAGACGGCGTCAAGAGTAGATCTAGGCCATCATGGAACCCAAATCGCGTCGAGATGACGGCGTCATGGCTTATAAGGTGACGCCGTCAAGTTGTAAAATCTATATATACTTTTCTAATTTTCATTCATTAAGAGGGGAATTTTGGAGCAACCTTTTGGGAGAACTTTAGGGATAAACCCTATGTCGAATTTCACATATTTTGCAAGGCTTTTTCACCCTTGTTTCATCCATGCTTAATTAAAGATAAGTCTTCCATTAATCATTCAATATGTCTATATGTTGTTTGATTCTATATTATGCTTGTCTTTATATTAACATGCTAGGCTAGGTTATCTTTGTGTTTGCTTAGATGTAATGAAACCTAGCTATTGATTATTGATTGATGGTTTGTTATTAATTGTGTTGGATGAATGATATCTATGTTAGGCTTAAGAAAACTGGCTAACTTCCAATTGGTAACTTGCTTGATGTCTTAAGAAACATGAATTGGATGTGTACTACGAATTTATTGGTTATATTTAATGCATAACTGACTACTAAGGAGGCCATGTTAGGAGCTAGTTGTCGGCTCGACATAGGAAGAGGTAGAAGCTTATAGATTTGGGGAAGATCGTACACAGCCCCGTGGTATTAAGGAATATAACCCGTCATCTACGCAATTGTAACAAACTAATCAATTAATGAAATATAGCTAGGGAGTAGTGAATTCTAAGTAAACACGTTTCTCTCCATATAAGTTTTCCTCACTTTTATTTTCGTGTTATTTTATTTTTATTGCATTTGTAGTAATTTGGGTTAGTTGACTAGCAACTAATTTTGCCCACTCCTAAAAAAACCGAGATTTACACTGCTTTCATAAAACATAAAAATACAAAAAGAATCATCCCTCACCCTTAGACCTAATTAGAGTAATTTTCAATCCTAACAAACACTATTCCCTAAGTAGAACGATCAATCCCATGGTACTTGCCACTACACTATACTACATCGGTCAGGTACACTGCCTGGTGGGGATTGTAAGCTTCTCGAGATCCCTCGAGAGGTAAAACCTTTTGCAAGGTTGCAAAACCACGCATCAAGTTTTTGGCGCCGTTGCCGGGGAATAGTTATTGTTTAGGTTGAATTTTATTTTCATTAGGTCTACTCATTGGATTCATATCTAGTGAGATTTTTATTTTCCTTTTTATTAGCTTTCTCGTAGTCTATCTTTTCTTTGTGTCTTTGTTCGTTAAAACCTTTTCATTGACTCTTTCATTCACCATTATGGAGAACGCGAATCCACCAAACTCGACACTAGAGTTTTACATGCAGAAATTTAATTATACTAATTTGGATATATCAAGATGGATTGAAATGAGGAGGATAGGATCTCACATTGATTTTAGTGAGTACCTTAAGAAAAGAGACCAAGCACATAAAACTTTTGAAAAAATCACCTTAGGAGCTCCATCAAACCCTCAAAATACCTCATTTAGTGAAATCTATGCACCATATGAGCCTTCACCTAGGATAGTTTCTTATAAATCCGACCGATATTGTGAGATGATTAATGTCAGACCACCTAGGTGCATGCTTGGATTAGATTTCACTAAGACATATAATGAACATGAGGAATCCTTTAAGCGAAAAGAACATAGTGATCAAGTTATTGAAAATGATTCTTATGAATCGGACCAAGAATTTGAGATGAATAGAAAAGGATTTGAGATACCTAGTTGCATGTTGGGGATTGACTTCAGCAAGATACATAATAAGCACATAGGTGATCTAGATGTGATGGAGGATAAGGCGAAAAATCCAAGTCCACAAAGTACTCCACAAGTCCCACCATCATTTGAGGCATACACACCGCCTGTGACTTACCCGGAAGAAGTAGAAGAGACTATAGGAACCCCAACAGAGGTAGAGCACTTGGAACAAACACAACTAGATGAAACATGTTTGAATACTTGTAGTCACAACCTTTCTCTTAGCTCTAAGGAAGTTCCTTGTTTTGATGAACTGGAGACTCAACCAAATCCGTTACCTAATCTTCCATCCTTGGATGAAAATTTAAGAATTGAAAAAGGTCCCGATCCACCCATCAAACCATATAGTCCGGGTAGTCTTGGGATAAAGGAAGTAGACTCTAAGCCTTGTGTAGTAGAAGCTGACATAGGAGTGAACCATGACCTTACATACTTACATCACCAATTCATGATTTATCACAAGAAACATTATGGGTTTAAACTGGGTTTATTAGGTCAAGATGGATTCCCAACTAGGAGTCTCTCAAAGTTGATAAAAGATGATCCTTTTTTAGGAGAAAACTTTAACTTACCCATTGACCAAAGTGAACTAGGTAAGGTTATGATGAAATGAGCACACCCCTTTGAGCATATAATTCATCCACCACTCTTTCCTCATGAGGCATACTTCCACGGAGATGGTGTGTATCGCTACTTTCACCCGCATTTAATCCTAAGTGTAGGGAAAACCTCCCTTATTTCCGTTAAATAAGGGTAGAGTCAGGCTCAAGACTCGAACAAAAACAAGTACTTCTTGGGAGGTAACCTAAGCATTATTTATTTGTTTGTTTGTTTGTTTGTTTGATTTTATTTGTTTCCGTATGCATGTTTTATTTTTATTGTTTGTGGCTCATGTTTCAAAGTAAATTGTGAAAATGCTTTATTTTGTTTTTAACTTCGTCTTAATTACATATAAAGGTATTTTGCAAAAGATAAGTGTAAGGGAAATCTAAATTTGTTTCTAAGAACGAGATTGAACATGATTCACAACAATATTAAATGAATATGCACATTAGTATTTGTTTGAGTCAAATGCTTGTATCGAGTCATAATGAACATTTTGCAGGAATTCCAGGAATTAAGGTATAGGTTTTTCTTGAAATTTTCCGGAAACTAAACATAAGATTTCTGTCAGAACACTCTGACGGCGTCAATCCTTATAACCTAACAACGTCAGGTGTAAAATTCTGTGTAGAAACGTAGAGGGGGTGAATACGTTCCTCTTTAAAACTTAAAATGTTTCGTATCATATTTTCGATCAAGCGTGACTAAATATAAATATTGTTATGTTACTCAAGAAATCACATAAGCATGACACGAGGTTTAAACGTTTCTAATCAAATTCAGATTACACTAAGGATGGTCCTGTAAATAGGTGGACGGTCCTTTATCATTTGAGGGACCGTCGGTCGATAAAGGACCGCCAACAGTAGGTTTGTCAGTTTTATTTCGTGTGATTAAGTTTTCTTGTATTTTGCGTTTCTAAGTTAGCTAGTTAATATCACAAGCATACATACAACAAACCACACAATCATAAATGTAATGCAAGCATAGGAAAGTAAAGAGATGGGAAGAGAAAAAGTAAACCGAACACGATGATTTATAGTGGTTCGGCACGAAGGACCTCTTCATCCTACTCCACTCCCCGAGTCCCACACTCGAGAGTTACTTCACTAATCAACATGCTCCTTATGTTGGAACAAACCGTACACAAGCTTATACCAAGTTTAACGACACTAAGCGGAATGTCGATTCCTACTCGTAGCTAGAACCAATCTACCTCAAGGCCCACGTGGCCACACGAACAAGCACTCTTGTCCCACTTTTGACACACGATCTAAGCCTTCACACGAATGAGCACTCCTGTTCACTTGAATCTTAACACATAGACACATTTGAATCTTCACCCAATCCAAGTCCACACACACGACACACTTGGATCCTATCCCAACCCAAGCCTTCACACAAGACACACTTGGATCCTATCCCGATCCAAGCCTTCATACAATGACTCGACTAAGTCTTAACTTAACCACTAGGACTTCACTCTCCTCACAACAAATACATGTACTAATCTAGTTACAAGACTTCTTGGATCTTCATCTTCTCCAAGTTCACATACATATATCTTCATCCTCGACTCACACACAAGTCGGTATTATTACAATGATTAAAAAGCCTACAACTGTAACACTTGTTACGTTTGTGTGTGGACACCTATAACATCTCGAATCTTCATCTATGTTGAGAGTTCTTCTCTTACACTTTGGGAAGAGGCATTGACATTAGCTTCTCGAATCTTCATCTACGTCAAGAGTTCTTCTGTTGCACTTTGCGGAAGAGGAAAAAGAAAATCATAAGACTAGTTGTGTGTGGACTCAATAACACTTTGATTCTTGACAACTTCGAGTGTTCTTCTCTTGCACATGATGCAGTGGATGACAGGATCACTTATAAACACATACCAAAGAGTTATAGTGTTCACAGAATGAAAAGGAAAGACCGGGAAATTTTTGTGCAAAGAGGATCAGTTTTTCTGGTGAAAATGGGTCAGTATTTATAGCCTGGTCGAGGAGCGTCCGACGGTCACTTAAACCTTGGACGGTCCTTTATCAATAAGGGACCGTCTCATAGATAAGGGACCTCCATGAGAGTTTTTGTCCTTTTGTGGTGAAATGTTACCTGGTAAAATTTTATCTGATTTGGGCAGGAAATGAAGCCGTTTGGGCATTTTGAAATTCAAATTTCAAATATAATTTTCTTATTAAAACATTTCTTTATAAATACAAAATTAATTTGTCTAGTTTATTTTTGTAAAAATGTTTTGTGACATTTATAAAATGTAGAGATTAAGGACAAAAGGTTTTTCTTTGATCACTTAACAAAGTTGGTAAAGTGTTTGTACATACCTGAAGTGATGTCGAGAGACGTTGATGTGTGAATGAGTAACTTGTGCACTTTATGTTATGTATTACAAGTTACCCGTTTGTCAACATTAAAACATGAAGACATTGTATAGATAAAACGTCGTAACGTTTGCACTAACAATCTCCCCCTTTTTGATGATGACAAATATGTAAACCGTAACTCATAGTAAAGTCTAGAAGTTACTAGTTTACATTTCCTCTCTCCCCCTTTTGTCGAAGCAAAAAGGTTTCGCCAATGTTTAGGTTTAAGAAGATCGACATGAACTTGAGAAGACAATCTTGAGCATATAGAATGAAAGATGATCCCCCGATGTATTAGAAAATCCTGAACCCCATCATTAAATAAATTGAGCATGCGTCATCCTAGTGAAGCCTTGCTCCTACTGCCATGATTTAACCAACTCTGAACCATTTACCCAACTACTTCTGAGCTCCCCCTAGCTTATTGCATCCTTATTGACTTTAGCATATCCATGAGCTCCCCCTAGCTCATTGCATCCTTCTTAACCTACATCAAGGGTTAGTTTCAAGCAAGAAAGTATGTAGATGCGCCAACACTTGCAAATTCTCCCCCTTGGTGTATGCTCAAAACTAGTTTTGGCTACCAAAGAATCGAGCTATGAAGTAATGTGATTGATGCTAAACCGTCAACTTATATTGACCAAGTAATGGTCAACAAAGTCAAATAGCCTAGGTCAATGCTCCGGGTAATATAAGGTATCACCAGGTCGTTAAGTCCCGTTGAAGTGTGAATTGTAACTTTAGCGTATTCGTGATCGGGTGATTATTCACAGAAAAGGGTTATGATCAGAATTATTTAGAAATTATTAACAAATATAGCTTAGGAAAGCTACGTGATTGATTACGGGAATTTAGATTACAAAGATTTGAGCTAAAACCTAAAAACGTATGTTTTAATTAAAAAACGTATACAGACGAACAAAACAAAAAGTACAACTGATGAACGGAGAGGGTTACAAGTGTAAAATTAATATTTTTACAATTCTAATAATTAAAGAAAATTTTAAGAAAAATAAAAACTATTTTTACACTATTTAATTATTTATTATTAATTAATTACTAATTAACTATTTATTACTGATTAAACTAATTAGAATTATTAAAAATTCTAAAAAGGCTTAGAAAATTAAGAAAAATTTTATAAATCTAATTAACCATTACAGGAATCCTAAAAAATTATAAAAAGTTTATTTTATGTATTTTTAAACTAATTAACTAATTATTAATCTAATTACTTATTAATTTCTAATTAAACTAATTATATTATAAAAAATAGAAAATGAGTAATATAAATTCTAGAAAAATTTGTAAAAATGTTTTAACTTAAATAAAAGCTAGAAAAATTATAAAAACTAGGTTATACTTTATAAAATATAATTATGCTATTTAATTACTTAATATTAATTAAAACTAAATTAAACTAAAATTAATTATAAAAACCACTAAAAGACAAAATAAAATTCTGGAAAAATTTCTAAAATTAATTTAACCTAAAATAGAATTTCTAAAAATATAAGAATGATATATTACTTATAAATAAGCTAAAAAGAAAAATAAAATGATAAATCCTATTAAATAGAAGCTATCACTAATATTAAAGTTGATATTTTTTGTTTTTTCTTTTTCCAAACTGATTAAATACTAAAAACAACAACATTTAATAAAAACACTTTTACTTTAACCCAAGAAATAAGCACATGAAGTGCTTATTGATGCCACAGTTGACTTTTGTTGACTGTGGAAGGTATTTAGCTCAAATGGGAAGATGTGGGGTCCACAATGATGAAATATGGTTTCTCTGAGTTTAATGAACAAAGTTAAGCAAGAATTAAGCAATTAAGTGGCTTGAATAAGCCTATAATCACAAATAAGCTTGTTGCTTATTGGATTCTGTCACAGGTTTTGGGACAGACTTTGGAGGCCAATTCAGGTGGGGCCCAGTGATCTAAGGGTCAAACAAAAGGTCAAATAGTCAACCTTGGTAGGAGGGGGGTTGAGGGAACCTAACTATGGGGTGTGGGGCCTACTGAGTCAACCACAAAACACCGCCAAAGGTGGGTGAGTGGGAAGGGTCTGCTGAGACAGAGCAGATCTTTGCCCTGCAACTAAGTTCCAAGGGTATTTTTGGCACTTAAAAAAATTGCAAAAATGTAAACTTTGTGTAAACCTAAAGTTCAACTGGTAGAGATTACACACAACAAATCTCAGATGCTCAATCACAATACAAAAATCAAGAAAATTCACCCAAGTTTTGCAAAAACCTGAGGTTTCACTTTTGACTTTTTAAAGAAAACCTTGCACTTTGACTTTCTTGAACTTTGGTTGCTCTAAACTAACCTAATATGTTATAATGAGCTGTTGTGAGACCAAATTAAGATTGATGCATCAATTTTAAGCCAAATGGGTGAAAATGAGGTACCAACAAATCCACAGTGGACTGTTATGGATTTTACAATGAGATTTTGACTTTTGTACTAATAAGGTACCACTTATATGAATCCTAAGGCCTAACTAAACATAACAAAGCAAGTCTAAACCATAAATTAACAACCAAAGTTCCCTGAGTATGCATGAAAGGCTTATGCCAAACACCCCTATAATTTACTGTGTTGAAAGATTTTCAAAACAAATGAGCTTTTTAAACACAGCTACCAACACAAACACATTGTTTATGATGTAATAAGATCAATAGAGCACAAAGAACACAAATTTAACAATAATTACCTAAATGACACCATTATGAAGTTTTGACTGCCTATATATAACAACTAGCAACTATCTAATTTAATTAACAACCTACCAATTTTAAGTTATAATTTCACTAATTAACTACAACTAAGCATGAAACAAGAGATATTAGACTGAAATGAGAGCAAATAAAGAAAATGGTAAAAATCAAGAACATATGCTTACATCTTGAATCCAGGCCAAAGACTAAGAACCAAGAACAAGTAACACACCTATAGCTTTCCACAAAGCTCTAATACCCAATTCACATCCAAGCTTAGCTCCAATCCATCTCTGAATCCAGAATTCACACCCAAGCTTCTCAGTTGACTTATATTGACTAATTTTGGTATTTGTGATTTTTTTTTTTTTTTTTTTTTTTTTTTTGCTATGCTGAATTTTAGTTAACTAGAAGCTTATAAGAGCTTCCTAGGAGCTTATATGACCTAATTATGTCCTCAGTAACAACAAACAATCATAATACACTATAAATAAATTCTTAACATAAAATTGCACAATGTGAAATTTTAAATAACACTTATCATTAATACTTGAAAATGTTTCTTACTACACTGAATTAATTAAAAACAGTACTTGAAGGCTTAAAATTACAAGGATATTTTTGAAAATAACTAAAACGACATAAGAGTAAATTACAATTAATCTAGATAGGTTTTTCTTCTGCTCCATCCTCTCTTTTATAGATACTTTAGACTTCAAGCATCCTCTGAATGTTTCCCATCAAGTTTGAGCCGTTGGATTGGCTCAATTCAATCTCAACCTTTAAATGTTCTTTTTGGCGCCAAAATGGTCAAAGGAGCAGGTGGTGATTTCTTGAAGAAATTTGATATCAATAAAAGATTCTTGGAGTTTTGTTGAAAGTTGGGGGGGGGGGGGGGACAAAGAGTGGTGAGCATTAATTAGGGTGAGGAGGGGGTTGTGTGTTTGGTGAGGTTTTACAGACAAGTTGGGGGAGACAAAGAGGGTCAAACTCGCGTTGACCGTTTTAAATAATAAAACGGACGGGGGTAAATTATGGTGGTGGGCTTTTGTAGGGAGTGGGCTGGGTGAGGAGTGATAAGGTGGAGTGGGCTGGGTAGGATTAGGTTTGGATTTGTTTGGTTTGTTTGTTGGGTTATAAGAATAAAGGGGTCCGGTTTGTATTGTAGTTAAAACTAGGGACCATTTTTGAAATTTGACAAAACCAAAGGGCTGAAATTGTCATTCCCCTAAAGTGATATCAAGGACCATTGTTGCCAAGTAAAGTATTCCATAATCCAATTTTTGCAAATTTTTTATTTTCAAAATTCCCAGGGACTGAATTTGCAAATTTCCAAACTCCAGGGACCAAAATGTAACTTTTCCAAATTTATCACCCAAAGTCCGTTTTTGATAGATTTTGATTTTTCAAGGACTTGGGTTGACTTTTATTTCAAAATAAATGCATAGGGACTATTTTTGACAAATTTTGAAACTTGGGGGACTGAAACTGCCAATATTGCAAACTTTGATCGTTTTTCGTTTGTTTTTGATCGTTTTGCATTTAAAACACATAAAACACAATCCCTGGGATAATTTAAGTATTTTGATTACTTTTGATTGTTTTTGTATGTTTTGGCAGTTAAAATACGATAAAAATGATGAGTGTTTGAGCACTCATCAATCCCCCACACTAAACTATTGCTAGTCCCTAGCAATATTTTTGGAAAACTTGATGGATTTTAAACTCTTTACCAAAAGCCATCACTTCTAGAGTAGCCAGGTGTAAGAACTGTGGCACACCTGATAACCGTGTGATTTTGAGCAAACCACCAGCTGTCAACGGATTTGTTTTGTCTTTACCAGGAGCCGTTTGCTCCTGGACTAGCCAGCATCTTGATGGACCTAGTCGACATCTTGGTGAGCTGATTACCAATTATGGATTTTCCACGGACTTTACCACAAGCCATAATCTTGCGGGCTAGCCAACTCATTAGCTTTTGAGGATGATGGGGAGTTAAGGAACCATACAATTTTGGGCAAATTGCAAGCCGTAAACGGATTTGAGATGTCTTTACCAAGAGCCGTTTGCTCCTGGACTAGCCAATCCCTTTTGTCGCTTAGACAAGGCGGACAGATTACCACAAAAATTTTGAAATAAAGTGAAAAATTTTTGAAAATTTTGGCAAAAAATGGGGGTATTTGAAAGTATTTTGCGACAAAATTCGCTAGACCCCCCCCCCCCCCCCCCCCCCCACACTTAGAAATGAATATTGTCCTCAATATTCAAAGTCCCGGCTATTATGCCGAAGCTATGAACGTAATAAGCCAAGATTCGAATCTAACTGTGGAAATACCAAATTCACTTTATTTCTATATATACACATTATTATTATTATTATTATTATTATTATTATTATTATTATTATTATTATTATTATTATTATTATTATTATTTTGCTTATATACATATGTACATTTTTTCAAATAGCGGGGGGGGGGGGGGGGGGGGGGGGTGGCCATTCCCCCACACTGGGTGGTAGAAAGTAGAAGGAAATCAGAGATACGGGTGAAAACCCGTATTGTGCTATTGTTTTTGTTCATCGAGTCGCTAGCTTGACTCGATCCCCGAATTCAATTGTCCTTGGGGAAAGTTTGGAAATCCGGGACAACCATGGATGGTATGTCCTCTCCAAAGTAGTGCTTTAAACAATGCCCATTCACTTTGAAATTTGGACCGTCATTTTGAGATAATTCAACGGTGCCATAAGGATAAACTTTTACGATAGTGAATGGACCAGTCCATCGGGTTTTGAGCTTTCCCGAGAAGATCTTGAGTCTAGAGTTGAAAAGAAGGACTCGATCACCAACGTTAAAAACGCGGTTTTTAATTTTTGAGTCATGAATCTTCTTTGTCTTTTCCTTGTAGATCAAAGAGTTCTCGTAAGCTTGATCACGAAGTTCGTTTAATTCATTTAGTTGAACTTTTCTATGATCACCCGCCGTTTTGAGGTCGAAATTGGCATGCTTGAGAGCCCAATAGGCTTTATGTTCAAGCTCGATCGGAAGATGGCACGCTTTCCCGTACACAAGTTTATAAGGCGTACACCCAATGGGTGTTTTGTAAGCCGTACGGAAAGCCCAAAGTGCATCATCTAATTTATCCGACCACGATGCACGATTTTCACCTACAGTTCTTTCTAAAATTCTTTTGATGCCCCGATTGGAAACTTCGACTTGTCTACTCGTTTGAGGGTGGTATGCAGTAGAAAGACGGTGAGTTACACCGTACTTTTGCATGACTTTGTCAAATTTGTCATTACAGAAGTGCGTACCACGATCACTAATAATAGCACGTGGAGTTCCGAATCGGGCAAAAAGAGCTTTTAAAAATTTCACAACTACTCGGGCATCATTTGTGGGTAAAGCTTTCGCTTCAACCCATTTTGACAAGTAGTCAACTGCCACGAGTATGTATTTGTTGCCGTGAGAGGATGGAAATGGCCCCATAAAGTCGATGCCCCAGATATCAAAAATTTCACAAACTTGAATTGCATTCTGAGGCATTTCATTTATTTGTGAAATATTCCCGTGACGCTGACAAGCGTCACAGGACTTGACCAATTCTTGGGAATCCTTGTAAATCAAGGGCCAATAAAAGCCGGAATCAAACATCTTTTTGGCGGTGTAGTTGGGATTGTGGTGGCCCCCCGTGGGACCAGCATGGCAAGCCTTTAAGATTTCAGCGCCTTCCTGACCATACACACACCACCGGATGACTTGATCCGCGCATATTTTGAACAAGTAGGGGTCGTCCCAAAAGTGATGTTTTACGTCTTTGAAAAATTTATTTTTTTGTTGGGACGACATCCTTTTCACAATGAAGTTACCCGCAAGATAGTTTGCAAAGTCGGCAAACCATGGGGTAACCGAGTCTCCACGAAATGAAACCGCATTGAGGGTTTCGTGAGGAAATGTTTCATTTATTTCCTTTTTCTCGAAAGCATCTTGGTGAGGGTTTTCAAGACGGGAGAGATGATCAGCAGCTAGGTTCTCAGCTCCTTTTTTATCACGAATAATGATATCAAATTCCTGAAGGAGGAGAACCCAACGAAGAAGTCTTGGCTTTGCATCTTGTTTTGCAAATAGATACTTCAAAGCCGAGTGATCCGTATACACTATGCTTTTAGTCAGAATCAAGTATGGCCGGAATTTTTCAAAAGCATACACCACGGCTAATAATTCTTTTTCAGTGGTGGTGTAATGACTTTGAGCCTCGGTCATAGTCTTGCTGGCATATTGTATAGGCTGAAAATGTTTTGTTTTTCGTTTCCCCAAGACTGCCCCTATCGCATAATCACTAGCATCACACATGAGCTCGAAGGGCAAGTCCCAATCGGGGCAACAAGAATCGGTGCCTCGGTAAGCCTTTTCTTTAATGTTTCAAAGGCTTTGATGCACTCAGGGGAGAAGATAAAAGGAGCATCCTTTTCGAGGAGATGGGTCATAGGCCGGGCGATTTTAGAAAAATCTTGAATAAACCTACGATAGAAACCGGCGTGACCCAAAAAGCTCCTAACACCTTTCACAGTCGTGGGATGAGGCAATTTTGCAATGACATCCACTTTGGCTCTGTCAACCTCAATCCCGTTTTTTGAAATTTTATGGCCGAGGACAATGCCCTCTTTGACCATAAAGTGACTCTTCTCCCAATTTAGACATAACTTTGTGTCTTCACAACGTTTTAGCATGTCGTCTAAATGGGAGAGGCATGATTGAAACGAATCCCCAATGACCGAAAAATCGTCCATAAAGACCTCCATAGTTTTTTCGATCATGTCGGAAAAAATGGCCATCATACATCTTTGAAACGTGCCCGGAGCATTACATAAGCCAAATGGCATACGTTTATATGCGAAAGTTCCATAGGGGCACGTAAAAGCGGTCTTTTCTTGGTCTTGCGGGTCAATGGGAATCTGAAAGTAACCCGAGAAACCATCGAGGAAGCAATAGTACTCATTCCCCGCTAATCTCTCGAGCATCTGATCCATAAAGGGCAGAGGAAAATGATCCTTACGGGTGGCGTCATTTAACTTACGATAATCAATACAGACACGCCATCCCGTAACCAAACGAGTTGGAATTAACTCATTCTCCTCATTTGTGACAACAGTAATGCCACCTTTTTTTGGAACACAATGGATTGGGCTGACCCAAGGACTGTCCGAGATAGGGTAAATCAATCCGGAATCAAGAAGTTTTAAAACATCTTGTTTGATAACCTCGTGAATTTTTGGATTCACCCTTCTTTGTTGTTGGACTGTAGGTTTGAAGTCGTCCTCTATTAAAATCTTGTGTGTACAAAATTCAGGGTCAATGCCCTTGATGTCGGAGAGTCGCCAAGCAATTGCTTGTTTATGAGACTTCAAAACCTTGATAAGAGCAGCCTTTTCCTCATCACTTAAGTCTTTGGCAATTATGACGGGTAATTTATCATCACCCTCCAGAAATGCATATTCAAGATGAGGCGGCAAGTCCTTAAGTTCAACCTCAGGGAAGTCATCAGTTTTCTCAACATTTTTGACTTCCTCTTTATGAAGTTGTTGTGGTAGAACAGGAAGAGGAGAGGGATCTTCGTTTAACAACTTTTCAAGTATGAGAATATCCCTCTCGAGGTCGATCTCTTGGTTATCGACTCCATCGGGAATCGAGTCACTTTTGAGAAACGCCTCCATTTCTTCTAAGATGAAGTCACTTCCCTCAAACGGAGTGAGGAAAGGAGAAGAATTGGCTATGATGGGATGAGAAGATTGAGTGAGGTTTTCACTCGAAGAATCATCAATGAAACCCAAAATCTCTTGAGCATACTCCTCAGCAGCAACATCGATGACATCAATTTGATTCACCGACTCACAATCATAATTGGAGGAGTATCTCGAAGTTTGATTTAGGTTGAAGGTTATGGCTTCCGTTCCAACACGTAATGTGATCTCATGCTCAAATACATCGATAAGAGCGCGCCCAGTTCTAAGGAATCCCCGCCCAAGAATGAGAGGGACCCTTGAATCGGCATCAAAGTCAACAATCATAAAATCTGCCGGAAAATGGAACTTCCCCACTTTAACGAATACGTCCTCGGTAATGCCAATGGGACGAGAAATCGAACGATCGGCAAGCTCTAAAGTCATGCACGTGGGAGTGAGTTCGGGAAGAGAAAGTTTCTTCCACACTGAATATGGCATCAGGTTGATGCTAGCACCTAGATCGGCTAGGGCGAAGCAATCAACCATACCCGGGAAAGTACAAGGAATGGGAAATTTCCCGGGATCTCCAAGGTTTTCAGGAAGCTTTTTCAAAAGAACCGCAGAGCAGTTCTCATTCAGAGGAGTTCTTGCCATCTCAAATAATTTTTCTTTATTACTCAACAGATTTTTGATTGTCGATGCGAACTTGGGCATCAAGAGAATAGCATCCGCGAAGCTGATATCAAAATGCAAATCTTGGAAGATTTGGAAAAATTTATCCATTTGGTGATTAGCTTTTTCGCGGAGCTTTTGTTCACTGAGACGTGATGGATAGGGAATAGAAGTTTTGGATTTAGGGTTGTCCACTGGAGTTTCTGGTGGTTCAAAGACAACTC
Organism: Artemisia argyi; assembly: GCA_030686995.1. Lineage (NCBI taxonomy): Eukaryota > Viridiplantae > Streptophyta > Magnoliopsida > Asterales > Asteraceae > Artemisia > Artemisia argyi. The sequence continues at coordinate 13,651,871 of CM060697.1, read as the reverse complement.
CAGGCTTACATCTGGTTTCAGGAATAACCTGAGGTTGGACGTGTGCTGTACTTCGTGGGCTAGGAATTCGCACTTTGTCCTTTGTCACCTCAGGCTCACGATTCACTACCTTTGGAGGAGAGGAAGAAGAGGTAGTAGGAATCGCGGGTTCATCATATGAAGCACCACTTCGTGTTGTGATCGCCTTAGCATCGCCCCTCGGGTTAGCGATCGTGTTGCTCGGTAAAGTAGTACCTGAGCCCGAGGGTCGATCATTTAAAGACTTCTTGATGTCAGAAATCTGGCTGACCAGCAACTTGTTCAACTCTTCTTGGGACTTCATGAATTGTTTCAACAACTCGTCAGATGAAGGCCCGGTTGGAACAATGGCTTGATTCGGATGAGGAATATTTGGAGCTCGATTGTTCGGATTGGGACCTTGATTTTGAAAATTACCCTGATTAGGGTTGTTGTTCCCATGAAAATATCCCGGATTGAAATTACCCTGACCTTGGTTCCGATTAAAGTTTCCTTGATTTTGATGTTGGAAACCCAGATTTTGGAACCCTTGGTTTTGATTGTGAAAACCGTGACCCTGATTGAAGTTACCTTGGTTTTGATAACCTTGGTTCGCTCTATTTTGGTTTTGGCCACGGTTTTGGACATTTTGGTTTTGATTAAAACCAGGAGGTCCAGGATAATGATGTTGAGGACGATAGCTAGGGTCCATAGGAGGGCGATATTGAGTGCCTCCTTAATTTTGGGACCCAGCTACAGCATGAGCTTCATATGGAGTACCATCAGTAGCTGTGCAATTATAGTAGGCATGCGGCCCACCACAAGTTACACAAACTTCCACTTTTTTAACCTCAGCAGGGGGAGGATTTTGTGAAATGAAACTTTCTTTGTTTGGGCGAGAACCAAAGCTTGGATCGCTTCAGTGAGCTTGTCAATCTTAGCATCCGTGCTAGATTGACCCACAGAAGATGAAGTAGAAGGTCCCGCATTGATTTGAGAAACAATCGGTTTGCTTCGTGTAGAGCGGACCTTGGACTTGTTTTCTATGATTTGTAAAGCTTCTTTTGTGGTTCTACTCAAGAAATTACCTCCTGCGGAGGCATTGAGAGAATCCTGATCAGCTTGGCTCACGCCATTGAAAAAAGTATCGAGTTGCATCAACTCAGAGAAACCATGATGTGGACACTTGCGAAGTAATTCTTTGAAACGATCCCACGCTTCACCAAAAGATTCATCGTATTTTTGAGTGAACTTGGTGATTTCGTTCTTAAGACTCGTGGTCTTGGAAGGTGGGAAGAATTCATTCACAAACTTTTTGACAAGATCTTCCCATGTCTCAATAGATCGTGGAGGTTGTTTTTCAAGCCAAATCCGGGCTTGTCCCTCCAAGGAGAATGGGAAGAGAAGAAGTTTTATTGCTTCACACGGGACATTTTTGTACTTGATGGTCGATGTGATTTTATTGAACCATCGAATATGAGCATGAGGATCGTCCCTCTCAAAACCGTAGAATTGGCTTGAGGTTACAAGATTGAGTAACCCGGTTTTGAGCTCAAAATTATCAGCCACGATGGATGGAACAACAATGGCATCTCCGTAACCCTCAATGGGTGCTTGGAGAAGTTCACACATGGGACGGTCTTCCGCCATGGTGACAGTGGGTGTGGCAACAGTACGGATCTCAGATCCAACTGTTGGTGCTGAACGTCGACGAGGTCTTCTAGGTTTCCGAACAAGCTCACGTAATGGGCCCGTGGACCTTGAAGAATGAGTGCGCATGCACTAGATATAAAAACCAATCAAAACAAAATCGAGGCAAATCAACAGTGAACTTAAACCAATAATCACAAGCAAGTGGCTTCTTTAAGAAAGGTACACCACCTATAGGGATACAAAGGCAAGTTTTTATCTTTCGTTTGGGAACTTATTATGTTTACACCCCCAGTTGGTAGGTGTTCTGTCTTGGTTTGCGACGGTTGGTTTTTATGTAATTATTATTATTCACAAGAAAAGACGGATATTTTTGTGTTTTTGTGCAAGGGTTTAAAAACTTTTGGAAAATATTTTTGGTATCGTTTCGTTTACCAAAATCGTTTCTCTTTAAGAATCACCTTAAAAGAAAACCGAATCAGAAAACGTTACGATCTGTTTTGTTGTTTTTATTTTTTTTTTTTTTTGTTTTAACACTTTAGGAAAAGTGTTAATGACTTTTTTGTATTTTGATTTTGAAAATATACACAAGTGGTGGTATTTGTACAGTGAGTGAGGTGAGATAACACTAATCTCAAATAACGCTATAGAAACGCGCACACTTCCTCGTCAGCGGCGCCAAAAATTGATTGATGCTAAACCGTCAACTTATATTGACCAAGTAATGGTCAATAAAGTCAAATAGCCTAGGTCAATGCTCCGGGTAATATAAGGTATCACCAGGTCGTTAAGTCCTGTTGAAGTGTGAATTGTAACTTTAGCGTATTCGTGATCGGGTGATTATTCACAGAAAAGGGTTATGATCAGAATTATTTGGAAATTATTAACAAATATAGCTTAGGAAAGCTACGTGATTGATTACGGGAATTTAGATTACAAAGATTTGAGCTAAAACCTAAAAACGTACGTTTTAATTAAAAAACGTATACAGACGAACAAAACAAAAAGTACAACTGATGAACGGAGAGGGTTACAAGTGTAAAATTAAAATTTTTACAATTCTAATAATTAAAGAAAATTTTAAGACAAATAAAAACTATTTTTACACTATTTAATTATTTATTATTAATTTATTACTAATTATCTATTTATTACTGATTAAACAAATTAGAATTATTAAAAATTCTAAAAAGGCTTAGAAAATTAAGAATAATTTTATAAATCTAATTAACAATTACAGGAATCCTAAAAAATTATAAAAAGTTTATTTTATGTATTTTTAAACTAATTAACTAATTATTAATCTAATTACTTATTAATTTCTAATTAAACTAATTATATTATAAAAAATAGAAAATGAGTAATATAAATTCTAGAAAAATTTGTAAAAATGTTTTAACTTAAATAAAATCTAGAAAAATTATAAAAACTAGGTTATACTTTATAAAATATAATTATGCTATTTAATTACTTAATATTAATTAAAACTAAATTAAACTAAAATTAATTATAAAAACCACTAAAAGACAAAATAAAATTCTGGAAAATTTTCTAAAATTAATTTAACCTAAAATAGAATTTCTAAAAATATAAGAATGATATATTACTTATAAGTAAGCTAAAAAGAAAAATAAAATGATAAATCCTATTAAATAAAAGCTATCACTAATATTAAAGTTGATTTTTTTGGTTTTTTCTTTTTCCAAACTGATTAAATACTAAAAACAACAACTTTTAATAAAAACACTTTTACTTTAACCCAAGAAATAAGCACATGGAGTGCTTATTGATGCCACAGTTGACTTTTGTTGACTGTGGAAGGTATTTAGCTCAAATGGGAAGATGTGGGGTCCACAATGATGAAATATGGTTTCTCTGAGTTTAATGAACAAAGTTAAGCAAGAATTAAGCAATTAAGTGGCTTGAATAAGCCAATAATCACAAATAAGCTTGTTGCTTATTGGATTCTGTCACAGGTTTTGGGACAGACTTTGGAGGCCAATTCAGGTGGGGCCCAGTGATCTAAGGGTCAAACAAAAGGTCAAATAGTCAACCCTAGTAGGAGGGGGGTTGAGGGAACCTAACTATGGGGTGTGGGGCCCACTGAGTCAACCACAAAACACCACCAAAGGTGGGTGAGTGGGAAGGGTCTGCTGAGACAGAGCAGATCTTTGCCCTGCAACTAAGTTCCAAGGGTATTTTAGGCACTTAAAAAAAATTGGAAAAATGTAAACTTTGCGTAAACCTAAAGTTCAACTGGTAGAGATTACACACAACAAATCTCAGATGCTCAATCACAATACAAAAATCAAGAAAATTCACCCAAGTTTTGCAAAAACTTGAGGTTTCACTTTTGACTTTTTAAAGAAAACCTTGCACTTTGACTTTCTTGAACTTTGTTTGCTCTAAACTAACCTAATATGTTATAATGAGCTGTTGTGAGACCAAATTAAGATTGATGCATCAATTTTAAGCCAAATGGGTGAAAATGAGGTACCAACAGATCCACAGTGGACTGTTATGGATTTTACAATGAGATTTTGACTTTTGTACTAATAAGGTACCACTTATATGAATCCTAAGGCCTAACTAAACATAAAAAAGCATGTCTAAACCATAAATTAACAACCAAAGTTCCCTGAGTATGCATGAAAGGCTTATGCCAAACACCCCTATAATTGACTGTGTTGAAAGATTTTCAAAACAAATGAGCTTTTTAAACACAGCTACCAACACAAACACATTGTTTATGATGTAATAAGATCAATAGAGCACAAAGAACACAGATTTAACAATAATTACTTAAATGACACCATTATGCAGTTTTGATTGCCTATATATAACAACTAGCAACTATCTAATTTAATTAACAACCTACCAATTTTAAGTTATAATTTCACTAATTAACTACAACTAAGCATGAAACAAGAGATATTAGACTGAAATGAGAGCAAATAAAGAAAATGGTAAAAATCAAGAACATATGCTTACATCTTGAATCCAGGCCAAAGACTAAGAACCATGAACAAGTAACACACCTATAGCTTTCCACAAAGCTCTAATACCCAATTCACATCCAAGCTTAGCTCCAATCCATCTCTGAATCCAGAATTCACACCCAAGCTTCTCAGTTGACTTATATTGACTAATTTTGGTATTTGTGATTTTTTTTTTTTTTTTTTTTTTTTTTGCTATGCTGAATTTTAGTTAACTATAAGCTTATAAGAGCTTCCTAGGAGCTTATATGACCTAATTATGTCCTCAGTAACAACAAACAATCATAATACACTATAAATAAATTCTTAACATAAAATTGCACAATGTGAAATTTTAAATAACACTTATCATTAATACTTGAAAATGTTTCTTACTACACTGAATTAATTAAAAACAGTACTTGAAGGCTTAAAATTACAAGGATATTTTTGAAAATAACTAAAACGACATAAGAGTAAATTACAATTAATCTAGATAGGTTTTTCTTCTGCTCCATCCTCTCTTTTATAGATACTTTAGACTTCAAGCATCCTCTGAATGTTTCCCATCAAGTTTGAGCCGTTGGATTGGCTCAATTCAATCTCAACCTTTAAATGTTCTTTTTGGCGCCAAAATGGTCAAAGGAGCAGGTGGTGATTTCTTGAAGAAATTTGATATCAATAAAAGATTCTTGGAGTTTTGTTGAAAGTTGGGGGGGACAAAGAGTGGTGAGCATTAATTAGGGTGAGGAGGGGGGTTGTGTGTTTGGTGAGGTTTTACAGACAAGTTGGGGGAGACAAAGAGGGTCAAACTCGCGTTGACCGTTTTAAATAATAAAACGGACGGGGGTAAATTATGGTGGTGGGCTTTTGTAGGGAGTGGGCTGGGTGAGGAGTGATAAGGTGGAGTGGGCTAAGGTGGGCTGGGTAGGATTAGGTTTGGAGTTGTTTGGTTTGTTTGTTGGGTTATAAGAATAAAGGGGTCCGGTTTGTATTGTAGTTAAAACTAGGGACCATTTTTGAAATTTGACAAAACCAAAGGGCTGAAATTGTCATTCCCCTAAAGTGATATCAAGGACCATTGTTGCCAAGTTAAGTATTCCATAATCCAATTTTTTCAAATTTTTTATTTTCAAAATTCCCAGGGACTGAATTTGCAAATTTCCAAACTCCAGGGACCAAAATGTAACTTTTCCAAATTTATCACCCAAAGTCCGTTTTTGATAGATTTTGATTTTTCAAGGACTTGGGTTGACTTTTATTTCAAAATAAATGCATAGGGACTATTTTTGACAAATTTTGAAACTTGGGGGACTGAAACTGCCAATATTGCAAACTTTGATCATTTTTCGTTTGTTTTTGCTCGTTTTGCATTTAAAACACATAAAACACAATCCCTGGGATAATTTAAGTATTTTGATTACTTTTCGATTGTTTTTTTATGTTTTGGCAGTTAAAATACGATAAAAATGATGAGTGTTTGAGCACTCATCATAATGCTACAAAACAAAGTTAGTAGACAAGTGCACATATTTAATAATGATGATATATATATAGGATGACATTATCGAAGATTAATACATGCATGACTCAATTATGATTATTCTAAAGCATGGCATGAAAGGGATTGAAACTAAACATATATGATAGTTGATTAACACACCATTCTATAACATCTTCCAAACTAAGTGTCAAGTGTCTAGGTGTTATGGGATGAGGATGATATGCTCCTAGATATGGATGAAAATGACTCTCTAATAGTAGAGAGGGATGAACCGAAATAAAGAGAGTATGTATTGAGTTAAAGTTTGGCAAGGATGGTGTGAAGATGAGACGAAAGATAGGAGACTCTATAATTGAAGTTGGTGGTTATAGATGTGTGTGTGGGGATAATGAAAGAAACATTTGCATTTACAATGAGTGAGGAAATGATTCAACGGAATACGAGCATCCTTAAAAGGTCATCATCGAATAGATCGACGGAATGGGAGACATCAAAGATCTAAATGTGACAAAGGAAGATGGATGATACTATGGACTCTTACGAATGAGTTTTTGAAGGAATTCTCATGGGTAGTACCAATTATATTGGATTTGTCATTGGAGGTGGATATGTTGGTGACAATGAGTGTTCTAGAGAATTGAGGTTAGGATAATGGATGATTGGGAATCATGGAATTTTAAGGTGCTTTGTTGGTTGACGACCGAAGTTGGATATTTGAAATGAGGTGGTGATGACTTGACAACACTTGAAGCTTGGATATCTTCTTTGTGTTCTTCACTTTCTAGAAAGTGGAAAGGACGCATTTCATAATGAAATTCACTTGACTTTTGACGACATAGACAAATATGTTAATGAGTGTATGGATATGATGATTGCCCTTTATTTCAATGAGCGACACAAGGGTGAACATAGGTTTATGTATCATGAAAGGTGGTTTGACCTCAATGGGGTAGGTTGTAGTGGTGATGACACTTGTGTGGTTACATGGTGGAATCTTCTTGTGAAGATGACTAGGTGGAGTAATTGGTGGATGACTCTTGGTTTCTTTGAGGGCATGGAAATGGTGGATGACTCAATATTGGTAGAAAAAGGATATATCGGTTTTTCATTTCACATTGGTGGTTTGAGGTTTTAGTGATGGAAGGTTATGAGAAAGATGCTTCTTTGTGAGTTTTTGACAAGGCATGATGTAGGACGGTTCAAAGTATTGCAGAAGAGGAAAAATAGTGAACCAGTTCGTGACACCTCTACTGGGGACGGTCCTTTAAATCATTGGACAGTCCTTTAAAGATAAATGACCGCCAATGCAATAAGGGACCGTCGTTAGTAGGGTGCAGCGTCTCTCCAGTTTCTGTTTTTCCCAGATTAAAGGATAGGACTAATCAAATGATTAAAGAATGGTTTAGGTAATAAGGCGGGATTGTGACACTAGACACCCTAAAGGAAGATTCGATCTAGTGTGAGGAGGAATAAGCCTAGTTACATAAGAATAAAAGATTTAAGCATGTAAGCCATTTAAGTATGCATCACATAATAGTCAAAGATATTAGCATGTAGACTATATGACATCTAGGAGGTATCATGAAAGGCATACCTAGTCCAATATAGTTTAGGTGCATAAATAACATGTAAGCCATGTAAATAGATGCATCCAAAACATGATTACTATGAAGATAATCATTAAGTAAAACATGTTGACATTTAGCACATAAGAGCATGTATCATGGACATATATCAAGAATACGACATTAGAAAAGCAAATTCAAAGCAAGATCTTTCTAATGGACATGCATTCAATAATAAAGCAAGTAGGCATTGAGCATTTAAGGAAGCATGAAGACATTTAATCATATAAGTGCAAGATGTTGTTTACACATATTAAACACATATATGCAAGTAATCTAGGTTTGTTAAGAAGAATCCTAATTACTACTTGTTTAAAGTGCACTTCTAACGGGAGACAAAGATCATCGATGTAAAACATCTTTTGTCAAATGTAGGAATAGAAAATTTTCAATTTAGAGAATGGATATGAGACTATTACTAGCGGTACTCAATTACGGCTAAACACGACCATTTTTATGGGTTCACCACAAACCCAACTTCTCTCCGAAAGCAATTCAACCGTTAGGTCAAATTGAGTTTCTAGTGCAACAGGTTCTTCAGTAGCCATTCTCATATTAGAAAAATTGGAATTCCTATACTTTCCCATCGAGGTTTTCCAAAGATGATATTGGTCAATACCGCTAGAACATATCCTAATATAACTCAACTATCAATATATTAAAAGTCGGTTAATGAAAACAACATGTCTTACACAACATCCTAACAAAGGCAAGTACGGTATTTAAATCACGTGTTTTGGTTTCAAGAATACTCCATAGTAAATCTTGATAAAGAGAGTCTAATAAAGATTACTTACCTTAATTGATCGTGTAATCTTTTACTTTGTATTATTGAGAGAAACATATTGTATCATTTGACAAACATGCTTATTTAAGAGAAAAACTTTTTCACTCTTATGAGTTACTAATGAAAGCAAGTATTTTTAGTTATAATGTGATTTACAAATTTTACTTGTTTATGTAGTGACACACGTTATATAAATTATCCTTTTTATATACATGTTATCTTCTTGAAGATTGATGATGTATTATATATAATATTTTTACTTGACATGTGATTTTGAGTCTTGACTCATTCATGAGCAAAGTCTACATATGTTGTTTGTTTGCTCGTGTTTGAGTTTTCGGAAATGACACATTTACGAATTGCGTTGCAATGTAAATTGCTTGAATATTTCGGATGAAACATCCAAGTGATCAATCCTACTTCGTTGTGTCTTTTAATCATCTTTTTAAACATATTAGTTTAATGTTTGGAACATAACCATTGAACAATTAGACTCAATATGATATCATCAACACAAGTGTGAGTTATGATCCGATGCATATAATTTTTTTGTCTCGAGTAGGATGTCATTATTTTCATACCAATCGAGTGTAATTGAGTATGTAGGTTCAAGATGATATGTTTTGTTATATCTTGAAGCTAAACAAATAATGAATCCAATTTCATGTCCACACTCAAAATCTTGTCAATTAGATTCGATAATTATATCAGTCATAATTTGAATAATGAATCGATATAGGTTCGAGATCTTTCTTGACCCTCACAACCACTCTTTTTAATAAAGAAAGTAAGTAAAGATTTATGGAATGTGCTCCATCAAATATAATACTTGTTGTATGTGTGAGGTTACTAATAATGACATATTAACTTAATGATTCAAGATTGTCATTTATTTTGTGTGTAAAAACTATTTATTATTACATATAGTATGCATAGATTTTGTCATTACATTAGTATAAAAATAATTATCCTAACCATTTTTATACAATACACAACTTATGTAAAAATAGTTTTATGACTACTTGTTTGAAACAATTAGTGTGTGTTCAAATCTATGCAAGGTTCATAAATATATTTTCTTTTTCTTAAATACTAATGTATTAGTATCAACCTGTATCTTGATTAGACAACCCATGGTCAACCAAGATAAGTGCATGCAATGTTTTAGAAATCATGTTGAAGTAGTGTTACATATTTTAATGTGACATATTTTTAACACTTGAATCTTTAGAAAGATAATTGTATAAGACAATTGTTTTCGACATGATTAATCATCTTAGTCTACATATCTAAGAGGTTTACTAAACCATTATATCATAAGCAATCAAAAACACATAATCATTTAGCATAACATACACAAAGATATTCGTAATCATTTTGTATGTTAGATACATCAATGTATACATAGCTTGATAGTTTCCTCCACTTTTGAAAGATTAGTTAAGATTGATATTTTGAAAAGATGCAGACTCAATTTTTCAAATATTCATTTACTAGAAGTGTCCGACTCGAAAGTAAGAGTAAAATGCAAGTTTTACGTTAAAGCGTGACATACGATTTTGACTGCTATGTAGTATTTTGCATTAATGACTTAATTAAGTTTTAAATCAATCCTTTTAATTATTTTTAAATGAAAGTACATTCAATTACCTTTAAAATGGCAGGTGGCACGAATCCTACGGACTTACGGTTGATTTTATATAAATTTTCAAAGTTTGACACTGTTCTGGTGGAGGTCCCTTAAATACCCGACGGTCCCTTAGTGATAAAGGACCACCCAGAGATAAAGGACCGCCACCAGTAAGTAAAAACACATTTTTCGTGTAAAAATTCATTTCCTTCAAGCAAGTATACGGAGTGCATTCAACCAACAAAACTAGTACAAATTAAACAACAAAGCATACGCTCAGCAACTAAACACTTTTCATATTTAATCTCTTTTAATGAGAAATTTGAAACGTGGACCGTACTCTATTTTAAAAACCATTTGTTTTAAAAACTAGAGCGACGTGGCGTTGATACCAATTGTAGAAACATAAAGGGGGTGAATACGTTCCTTTTTAAAACTTAAAATGTTTCGTATCAAATTTCTGATCAAGCGTGACTAAATATGAATAGTTGTTATGTCACTCAAGCAATCATATAAGCATGACACGAGGTTTAAACATTTATAATCGAATTCAGATTACATTAGGGACGGTCCTGTAAATAGGTGGACGGTCCTTTATCATTTTAGGGACCGTCGGTCAATAAAGGACTGCCACCAGTAGGTTTGCCAGTTTTATTTCGTGTGATTAAGTTTTCTTGTATTTTGCGTTTCTAAGTTAGCTAGTTAATATCATAAGCATACATACAATAAACCACACAATCATAAATGTAATGCAAGCATAGGAAAGTAAAGAGATGGGAAGAGAAAACGCAAACTAGACACGATGATTTATAGTGGTTCGGCACGAAGCACCTCTTCGTCATACTCCACTCCCCGAGTCCCACACTCGAGAGTTACTTCACTAATCAACACGCTCCTTATGGTGGAACAAACCATACACATGCTTACACCAAGTTTAACGGCACTAAGCATAATGTCGAGTCCTAATCGTAGCTAGAACCAATCTACCCCAAGGCCCACGTGGCCACACGAACAAGCACTCTTGTCCCACTTAGATCGACACAAGATCTAAGCCTTCCCACGAATGAGCACTCCCGTTCACTTGAATATTCACACATAAACACATTTGAATCTTCACCCAATCCAAGTCCACACACGCGACACACTTGGATCCTATCCCGATCCAAGCCTTCACACAAGACACACTTGGATCCTATCCCGATCCAAGCCTTCATACAATGACTCGACTAAGTCCTAACTTAACGACTAGGACTTCACTCTCCTCACAACAAATACATGGACTAATCTAGTTACAAGACTTCTTGGATCTTCATCTTCTCCAAGTTCACACACATATATCTCCATCCTCGACTCACACACAAGTCGGTATTAATACAATGATTACAAAGCCTACAACCATAACACTTGTTACGTTTGTGTGTGGACACCTATAATATCTCGAATCTTCATCTACGTCGAGAGTTCTTCTCTTACACTTTGTGAAGAGGCATTGACATTAACTTCTCGAATCTTCATCTACGTCAAGAGTTCTTCTTTTGCACTTTGCAGAAGAGGAAAAGGAAAATCATAAGACTAGTTGTGTGTGGACTCAATAACACTTCAATTCTTGACAACTTCGAGTGTTCTTCTCTTACACATGATGTAGTGGATGACGGGATCACGTATAAACACATACCAAAGAATTATAGTGATCAAAGAATGAAAAGGAAAGAGTAGGAAATTTTTGTGCAAAGAGGATCAATTTTTCTGGTGAAAATGGGTCAGTATTTATAACCTGATCGAGGTGCATCTGACGGTCCCTTAAACCTTGGACGGTCCTTTATCAATAAGGGACCGTCCTATAGATAATGGACCTCTGCGACAGTTTTTGTTCTTTTGTGGTGAAATGTTACCTGGTGAAATTTTATCTGATTTGGGCGGGAAATGAAGCCATTTGGGCATTTTGAAATTCAAATTTCAAATATAATTTTCTTATTAAAACATTTCTTTATAAATACAAAAATAATTTGTCTAGTTTATTTTTGTAAAAATGTTTTATGACATTTATAAAATGTAGAGATTAAGGACAAAAGGTTTTTCTTTGATCACTTAACAAAGTTGGTAAAGTGTTTGTACATACCTGAGGTGATGTCGAGAGACCTTGATGTGTGAACGAGTAACTTGTGCACTTTACGTTATGTATTACAAGTTACCCGTTTGTCATCATTAAAACATGAAGACATTGTATAGATAAAAGGTTGTAACGTTTCCACTAATATTCTGGAAAAAAGTTTGCAAGTTTTGTTTTTTCTTCTGCCAGAACCGTAATGTTTTATCAAATCTTTAACTTATAAACTCCAGGAATCTGCAAATATTCATTCCACAAGCATTATATCTTTATTTGTTTTCTAGGATTTTATTTTATGTAGATTTTACCGCCGATGTTATGCAAGGTTTCTTGTTTGTTTTCTCAGGTTTAACAGGTTATATTGGACAAGAAGATGATTTATAATTTAGAAGGGAAGCTTTGTACGTTCATTTTCTTGAAGGAAGATCTAACCATGTTACCACATTATCCATACCGAACGAATCTGGAGAGTATTTGTTTCATTCTTTTACCTTCTTTGCTTTTACATTTTTTTTTTTTTTTTTTTTTTTTTTTTTTTTTTTTTAACATTGGGGACAATGTTCAGCTTAAGTTTAAGGGGGGGGGGGGGGGGGGGGGGGGGGGGTAAATGATGATACCTTAGAGAATGCAATTACACTTGATTTTTGTTTGTTTAATGGTAGGTGTGTAATAAAACTAAAAGAAACACTTGTTAGGGTAATTTTAGCGCCAGATTTAAATTTTTTTTACAACATATAGAAGTGAAACTTTAGTCTTAATAAGCGTCTCATGGATAGGAGTTATATGACTAGCACAAAAACCGTACCACTCAAAAAAATTAAAATTATGAATAAGGTAGTGACCATCCGGGTATTAGATTAATTGACTAACGTGCCAGCGATCTAGTGTATGACTTGGTAACCATCCATTATGCAAATAAGGCGCCAGTGATCCAAGAAGTGCACTAGTGACCATCCGTTAGTTGAAGCGTCAAAGACTCGTGCCAGCGATCTACTAAGTTCATACAGGTGAGGTTCGCCCCTAGACTTGTTAGGAAAAGCCTTAGTGCTTGTGAGTGTACTTGTAGCATTTAGATTCTAGAACTTGTGATAGTGATTCATTCCGAGAACACATGTGAGACTACATTCGTGTAGTTAGGATTTACTACATGATAAGAGGCATTAGGATAACCCTTGTGTTAAACCCGTAGCATAATTATTTGACCAATAAAGTCAATACACTTGACTAGTAAAGTCAATTAATTCTCCCACACCTTTGCGTTATACTCATTTTTAGTACACGATACCCCTAGTACACCCCTCAGAGCCTATCTTTTTCGTTTCTAACTTTAAGCATCTTACTTAAAGATAGAATTTGTTTACAATCCAACCCAAATGTACACCCAAATCGCCTTAACCTTCCTTGTATGCACTCATCTTTAGTGCATTATTGTTATATGTTTAAACCCTTAGTTAATTATCTAATTGATTACATGGTTGCTAAGTCGAGTCATATCTTGTATATATTGTTTTGGGACGATTGGGACTCATGGGTAAAGTAATAGTGTAATGGAGTAATGGGGAAGAACATCAATTATTACCCCCATATGTGCGTAAATGTTTTAAAGTACTCCAATTGTTTTGATTATCTTAATTCGAGTCATTAGAATAGTTATTTGTAAAGTATGTAAAAGTTCAAGTGTAAGGGGAGAACCAAGGCCCCAATGATATATTATTTTGGATGGTAGGGCAAGAGTGTATGAAAAAAAAAAAAAAAAAAAAAAAAAAAAAACGGACTATCATCCCGTTTCATTTTATGTTTCTTTTTATGTTTCAATAGCTTAAGTCAAGTCGAGTCTTGGCTTAGCAACGCCACATTGTACATGTAATTGACAAAGATGATTAACTCCCACCAGTAAAGATTGCCTTTATCCAACAAAATCGTGTTTATCATATCCCTACACCTCATGTTACAACCCTTTGAAAGACCTCTTTGATAGTTTATCCTAGGTACTTACGCCTAGGAGAGGAGGTTTTTGATCATTTCCCATTTCCATTTAGTTATATAGGTTTATAATACTCGAGAGATGTGAGTATCCAAACATTATTTGCGAGGTGCTAGTGTATAATCTCTGTGCTTATTTTAATTAAAGTGGAACGATCAATTGTTGTAATTACTTTTATATTAGTGTTAAACGACCCCTAGCTTGTATTTTGATTAGAATAAAAGCGCATTTGCTTGAGGACAAGCAAATCTCAAGTGTAAGCGTATTTGATGAGGCAAAAAGTGTTACGCTTTTAGGGGTCATTTAAGCATTAAGTCGTGATTATTTGATCAAATATTGCCTCAAATCGTTCCTTTTGTCATTTAATGTACTTTGGAGAAGAAATCTAGAAAAGGAAATATTTTGGGGGTTTTGGAGCATAAAAGTGAAGGAAACTACAAAGTCTCAAATTATGCTGTGAACAGTACCTGACGACGTCACACCTTAACAAGTGACGGCGTCAAGTGTTGACAAAGATAGTTGGGGAAGATCGTACACATCCCCATGAATGGTATTAAGGAATATAACCCGTCATCCACACAACTGTAACAAACTAATCAATTAATGAAAGATAGCTAGGGAATATTGAATTCTAAGTAAACACGTTTCTCTCCATAGAAGTTTTCCTCACTTTTATTTTCTTGTTATTTTATTTTTATTGCATTTGTAGTAATTTAGGTTAGTGTTAGAATTTAAATAACATGACTATCATATAAATAAATCATAATCAACGTATACACGTATGCGAAAGCTATAGATCAAGTATAACATATAATTATTAACAAAAACATAAATAGGAACGTACCGTATGCAATCTTGAATTCTTGAAGAACCCTAATTAGGGTTTATATGAATTAGGGATCTATTGATTAACCCCTTACCGTTTTGTTAATCGATCCAAGATACAATCAATAGTGTGATTGTATCACGTTCTTGTACACACGTACTAATAGCGAATTAAATTAAATGCTAGTTTAGACAATATACAAAACAATATTTTGTTTTGAAAACAAAACATCAAACCCTTTATGTTAATGTTGTTTGTCGTTACACAGTAAACAAAAGAAAAGAACAAACAATTTATCTATTCATTATTGTTGTTGCCGATTTCAAAGTCAAAGGGAAAGTGAACATTAAATGTACTAAACATGTCCATGCATGACTACACATGCATGTATGTTCCTGTGACACAAGTCGACAAAAGAGAAAGCAAAAACCAATTGTTAAGGTTTAGATTTAATCGTGTACAAGAGTGACAAAATAAATCTTTAACTTTGCTTTTATAGGATACAAAACTTAGGGAACAAGTTTAGGGTTCTCTATTTTTTTTATCCATAGTCCTTATCTTTGTACGTTAGTCAGTTTTCGCCAATTACTAACATTCTTTATTTGTTTTGTGTAATTAATAATTAAATATAACTTTTTATATTAAATTATTAAACTTTAATTCTCATACGTAAAGTGTGCAATCCCGCGGTCTCGAGTTCGATTCTAGACATATACGTTTTCATATTTATCCACAACTCTGACAGCTCCCACTTGGATATCTATTAATAGTATAATGACATTGGTTAGCATATAGCAACACGCCAATGCCCCTAGATCAACTCAAGGTAGGTCTCCTGGAAAAACCTTTAATGATTCATCATTATTATTATTATCCTTTTGTTTCTAATACCACATTAATAAAGATATGGATCTTAGTCATTCTTTAATTAATAATTCTGTTTCTCGTTGTTTATGATTGAACAAGATTACCAAAACATCTGAACGTATTCCAGATAGAGTTTGGGTGTGCGCACGCATACATCTTGTCAACCCTACGAGGGGCCCAGCAGTATTAAACTTCAAAACAAATTTGAAGGAACAAATTCTTTCTTGACTACAAGAATAACCCATGGACTTTGCAACACTTCTGAAAACAACCCTTATAACTCCCTGTTACGGTGAGCGGTAGATTGCTTTACAAAAATGCACTACATCCATGAAACTTATCTGGTATCTCAAGTCTGAGGATTACAAATTCATGATTTACTCACTGACAAGATCCATAAAGTAAAATCATGTAGTTGGGATAAGTCCTATATTCAATTCATTGAATATCATGTGAAATTGGTATGTCAACGCATCAATATACTTTCAAGTATATTCTAACCAATACTCATATTTGTCTTAGTTTAATGATATTCCCATATCATTAATCGACAATGGACAATTTAGAATAACATAAGTCATTCACGGATTTAAACATGCAAATATAGGACACAATATATTATTAATAAAAAAACGTACTAAGTACTTTAATTCATTATAAATAATAATTGCTTAATATCCCTTATCCAAACACTAAATAAATCAATGCATGATAATTCTAGTTAATGAATTTGTCTCAAGTCTGACTTGTTGACAATTATGCCTCAAGTAATGACAATCATACTTGTTGACAAGGCATCATTCAACTAACTTTGATCTATCATAATTTTGAGAATACTTATTTCAAGAATTCAATTATTGAAATTCTTGTATGTGTTCATCCAACTTTCATGATATAGCCACATAATATTCATAAATGGTGTGACATCATCAATCACTAATTTATGATAATCAAACTTTCAAACATTTTAAAGTTTAAGTATTTTAATTCTTTAATGTATAATGCAACTATGCTCTTAGTTGAGCACAACTAGTTCACATGGCTATTAATAAGGATAAAATCCTTCCATGACTAGTTATTGAGTGTCATCTCAATTTAAACCAGCATCATTGTATACAAATCAACAATATGCTCTTTTAAATTCCGTAAACTTAATATCCACTGTGTAATATTTTAAGGAGTTATTCCAGGTTTGAGGATCATTATTCTAAGTTCAAACATATTTCATTAGAATATCTATTACACAAGATATCAAATATTGTTAAATCATTACGCTCATGATACAACAATAATATGATACACATGAAAAATCCTTCAGTCATACTTAGATTTTATTCATGTTCTATCTTTACAAATATGTATATCCATTTACTAAATGATATATCATATATTATTTGAGTTTATTTACCGCACATGTTTATTAAATAATAAACTTTAGTTCCAAGGTTGTATGTTTTATTTTCTAAACCTTTTAAAGTAAAGTTTCATTTCAAACTAAGTCTAACCTTTACTTATATGGAATGTAACTTCTTATATGTTATACAACATATATGATTTAGTAAATCAAACATAATACTCCCACTAGTTTTCAGGAATACTTAGAAATTATCTTATTTAAATTATGAATCAAAATATTGATTTAGTAATTAAACAAAAGAATAATCTCTTAGATGCATGCATTTATTCATTCACGAATTTTTGCACTTTGTACACTTCCAAAGATTTATTCGAATTCATAAATCCCTTTTGATTACTTATCGTCCTCGCTCAAGTAGTCATTCAAGAAAGAGTTTTGATATTCATTATCAAATTTCATATTCATATAAATATAACAATTACCATCTTTGTATCTTTAATGCGCTTAGGAAAGAGTATTCAATCATAGTTAATTTCTTAAATATGATTAATAATCTTGTCATAAGACATGCATTAAGATATGTGTACAATTTTGTTCATATGATTATTACACAAAGATTTAAACCACTAGGGTTACATAATCTTTGAATAAACTCATCATCATTCTCTAACTATTAAGAATTAAGATAAACCAAATTTTTTAAATTTGATTATCTTTATGAACAACATCTATCACATCCATAATATGAGTAATTTACCCAATTCATTATTTTGGTAATACTACATCATATAATCATCAGCATATTAATTAAATATCTGAGATTGTAGGAACATAAATATATCAACTTTATCACACACAATAGCTTTGGTGACTTGATATGTGAAGTATGTTAGAGAGAGAAAGTAGAGAAAGAAAGAAGAGATAATATTATTAGAGAAACACACACACTTATACACACAAGCGCACACCTCAAATGAGCCTTTGAGGTGTTTATATAGTAAGTTACAAGAGATACCCTAAGGCTTTCTATGGGCTTGGGCTTAGACTTGGTTTACATGAATTATAAAAGGCTTACTAACATAACTCTTAACATATTAGATTACTAAGTCCAATGCCCAACTAACTTAAACTATTACATACTTAGCAAACGACACAAAGTTATAATATGAGAATGACCATCACTTCTCTATATATATTTTTAATGCTAACAGAGATATCCAAGTGGATCTATGAATGAGAATTCCATCATCTTTGAGGTTTATCATTTACATGTTAAGCCTCATCATGATTTTTACTAGTGTGTTTTTAGAAGATTATGTATCTTGTCATCCTATCTTTTCAAGATAAAATACTCCCACTTGCCTTTAGTATTATATAAAATATAAATACTTAGCAATTAAAGTGACAATACAATATTCTCTTTATGGGATATTTCAAATACATATTGACAGTTCCTGACATTCTTTTGTTAATGGCCTACACATAAGTAGTTTAACAAATTTAGGACTTCAATTTAAGACTTAATGTGATTCATCACATTTCATAATTCAATAGTGCCTTATTAATCTTCTAGAAGTCTAATCGAGTGTATACTATCCATACTCAATTTTCTAACCTTGAAAACTTTAGGAAGAAAAGAAGTCATAGTTATCTTCAATCAAACAATCTAACAAGAGTTTGATTTTCCTAACTGAATATACCATAAAAATATGGTATTTCATTAGAGTAAATATTGTAAGGCAATCTAACAATATATAAGATAACCATAATCCTTTTGGTATACCTATTTACCAACTAAGTCAACTTAATGGTATAATAGTATTTTCAAACCAATTGCATGCTATATATAACACAAGTACATTTGACCAAGTCATTGCATGTTCATGTCTTATCAAAACATGAATGTGTTATAATCCCATTATACGTTATAAATCATTGATCAACCCAATGACTTCTTGTATATGTCTTAATTAAAAGACCATAACAAGCTAACGTCTTACTTTATTATAAGTCTTGTAATACTTAAAAGACTTCATGTTTATAACTATACAATAAAGTATAAACATGTATAATTAAAGTAATCATGAACACCATCATTTGGTTTCAATAATATTTTCAAGTTAACACACTACTTCATTTATTTATGTCATTCTAAGAATACATAATTATTGAAGTAGTATTATATTACTTCATGCATTTATGTCATTCCAATAATACATAAATACTAAAGTTGAAATAGTATTGTTATTGACACATGTTATAATAGATGTCTAATTTAGAAACAGTAAATTATTCATGTTAGTCTCACGCATACATGGAAATTCACCTTGTTGTTAATATTTAGCCTGTGTCTCACGTTTACTAAATTTCAACACCAAGTGTTTCTTAGATTAGATGTATATTAATCATATTGGAACTATAGTCTCATATTCTCATGTGTTGTACCTTGCACACAATGTATATTTCTCGCACTTGTGCATGGAACAACATCATGTACCACATAAACAACATGCACGCGTTTGTTACTGTGTAACAATATGATTTGTGTCATTTGCATAACTAGTAGATATAGAGTTACTCAATCAATCAAGGAAACACACATGACTATCCTTGCGGTAATCAGTCTAGCTTCTAATTTAACAACTCATAAAGTGCAAATAATCTTTTTGCTATGAATTATGTACTTAGAATTTAGACTCTTCTAATTTTTCTATTAAACCTTTCTCATTCAAGAAAATGAATAAGATTAAGTCTCACCCTTCTCCTGATGGAAAGAAGACTAGGCTTATTCTTTTAGTAAAATTGACTCTAACCAAAAACCCATACGGGTGTAGATCAATTTACTTGATAAAAGAATAACTTACGTTTACGGTTATAATGTTGCATTTATACATTTAAAGAATTTACAAAATTCAATTTTAGTATTTTAGATAATCAATTTTCAAGAAAACATAATACCCAAGGATATATTCATATAACCAACATATTTTATTGAAAATCTAGGATCCAACTTTACATAGATTCCACCACATCAGTTGATCTGCTAGTGGTGAAAGTATAAAAGATGGTAATCTGTCGAACAATAATTGGCAAACAATTTTCCAATTCCTAGATCATTATGGGATTTACATCAAATTGATTCATCAATTTGTCATGTAAGCATGTTTCATCCCATCTCATGCCTTAAGTTCTAGGTCTCACGCATCAACTTAATTAAGTCGTCTAACTTAGAAACTGCAAATTCTCCATGTGTGGTCTCACGCACACTCGGAAATTTACCTTGTCATTAAAATTTAGCCTGCGTCTCACGTTTACTAAATAATAACTTCAAGTGTTTCTTATAGTTAGATGACATGTAACTTAAATTTTAGGGTATTTAGTTTGATGTGAAAATCAAAACATGTATAAAGATGCATGCACTCATCTTTATAACATAAGTTTTCAAAACCTTTTTATTACCAATTCTTAAGATTAATACAAAAAATTTTACTTGAGGTAAAATACCTTAAGATGACTTTGTACAAGAATGACTTTAAAAGAAACTCGTTTAAGACGTATTCGTAAGTATGATAACCAAGGCAGACTCTATGGCTCTTTCCAAGCCTTCTTACCACGACTATGAATTTGTCTTAAAGGAGTTACTTTTAAAACCATGTGTACAAAACATCAATCAAGCAAAAGTTTATGGATTAAATCTTAAAACATGTAACAAAGTATGAATCCTGCTAGTCTCGCCTTAAAGCGAATTACCGTGCGAAGCGAACCGTTGTTGGCACATAAGACACCGCAAGATTCAATCTTTATCACTTAAAGTTTCACCATTATTAGTCCGTATTATTTTCTTTATAAAAATTACCCTTTTATTGCTTACAAACGTGTCCAACAATTAAACAATAAAATAAGTAATAAAGACAAATCAAAACAACTAATAACATAACAATTATAAAGGTGAAACAATTAGCCACATGCAATCTTTTTAGAAAAGATCCTAACAAAATCAATTCTAGGTTTTTATATGCATATAATTAACTAGGGCCTTCACCTCTTAATGGAAGTGAGCCACATACATTGACAAGTCAATTGCGTAGGCCAAAGCTAATCACATACCACATAGCACATAATTGATTTTAATAATTATGGGGTCTTCCCCAATATTAGATCTATCTAAACATGTGAAAAAGCTTAACAATTAATAAACAATTAATAACCCATGACTAACATGCATGTTTCGTTACGGATCAAAGCATAACAATTACAAATTAGGTCACACAGATACGTTCAATTAACTAGTTAATGACCTAGGGTTTCTAATTAATTACAATTTAATTAATTTAAACCACAAACCCTAATTAGGGTTCATGAAAAATACGACCCCCCCCCCCAATATTAGGGTTAGGGTTTCGAAAATTTAAAAAAAAAAATTAAAGAAAAAACCCTAGATCCAAAACATGTATCTAAAACTATTAAAGATACAATTTTTATTATGTTTAAGTAATTAATTACATGTTATACATGGCTCTGATACCACTGTTAGAATTTAAATAACATGACTATCATATAAATAATTCATAATCAAAGTATACACGTATGCGGAAGCTATAGATCAAGTATAACATATAATTATTAACAAAAACATAAATAGGAACGTACCGTATGCAATCTTGAATTCTTGAAGAACCCTAATTAGGGTTTATATGAATTAGGGATCTATTGATTAACCCCTTACCGTTTTGTTAATCGATCCAAGATACAATCAATAGTGTGATTGTACCACGTTCTTGTACACACGTACTAATAGCGAATTAAATTAAATGCTAGTTTAAACAATACACAAAACAATATTTTGTTTTGAAAACAAAACATCAAACCCTTTATGTTAATGTTGTTTGTCGTTACACAGTAAACAAAAGAAAAGAACAAACAATTTATCTATTCATTATTGTTGTTGTCGATTTCAAAGTCAAAGGGAAAGTGAACATTAAATGTACTAAACATGTACATGCATGACTACACATGCATGTATGTTCCTGTGACACAAGTCGACAAAAGAGAAAGCAAAAAACAATTGTTAAGGTTTAGATTTAATCGTGTACAAGAGTGACAAAATAAATCTTTAACTTTGCTTTTATATGATACAAAACTTAAGGAACAAGTTTAGGGTTCTCTATTTTTTTATCCATAGTCCTTATCTTTGTACGTTAGTCAGTTTTCGCCAATTACTAACATTTTTTATTTGTTTTGTGTAATTAATAATTAAATATAACTTTTTATATTAAATTATTAAACTTTAATTCTCATACGTCTCATACGCAAAGTGTGCAATCCCGCGGTCTCGAGTTCGATTCTAGACATATACGTATTAATATTTATCCACAACTCTAACAGTTAGTTGACTAGCAACTAATTCCGCCCACTCCTAAAAAAACCGAGATTTTTACTACTTTCATAAAATATAAAAATACATAAATAATCATCCCTCACCTTTAGACCTAATTAGAGTAGTTTTCAATCCTAACGAACACTATTACCTAAGTAGAACGATCAATCCCCCGGTACTTGCCACTACACTATACTACATTGGTCAGGTACACTACCTGGTGCGGATTGCAAGCTTCTTTAGATCCCTCGAGAGGTAAAACCTTTTGCAAGGTTGCAGAACCACGCATCAACGATCAACACTAAAAAAAAAGTTTATATTTCCACTTCTTTACTCTCTATACAAACTAATTTTCTCCTATCATTTTAACATTTTTGGCTCTTTCTGTTACATGGATTTAACTAAATGAACTAGAAAAAATTAACTGTCTTTTACTTATTTAAACTTCAATCTTAAAGGTCTTTTATAAGTATATCTTGGCTCATTTTTATTACATATCTTTCATTTCAATTGCTGCATAACATACTTTCAACGACGTTAGAAATACTATTGTAGTTCTATTAGAAACCATATAGTTTTCTGGGGCCGTGCAAAGAAGGTACCTAGTCTGTATGACATGATAGATGGAATGATAACCAAGCTCTATACATCTGCTATTAAAGTAAGAGGAACGTCTTTACTGCTAGATTCACAGATAAAGCCGGTCTTGATGAGATGGCGTGTGGTGGAAGTTGGAAGTGGCCCTCTGAATGGTTAAGTAAATACATAATACTTCTTTTTTCTAGTCTAACTGCTGAGTTATAATTCTCCCGATGAGCCTTGTTGGATTACTAATGAAGGCCAGGAACAGTTTACACAAAGTGTGTAATGATATCACCATCAATGGGGACAAAGTTGAATGAGATAGTCTAGTCTGGTTCTTTTATTGTATCCCAAACATGAATTTGTCTTGTGGATGGCAATAAGAGAAAAAAAGTCTGCTCAAGATACGTCGTTGAAATGGTATCACAATAAACATATGGCGTGTCCTTTATGCTAGAAAGAAACTGAATCACACAGGCACCTCTTCTTTCGATGTGAGTTTTCAAAGGGCATTTGGAGCAAATTACAGAGTATGCTAAACTGAAACTCCAAGTCAACTGACTGGAAACTGGAAAGATATACTCAAGGAGGAGCTGTAGACTTTTTCAGAATGTGGAAAGGACTGAAGATGTTCTGTTTAATGTGGTGCTGGAGAGTAGAGACCTTAAGAAACAAGTCAAAGGTTTTTACAAGTTAGTCAACTGCAGTGGCTCAGGTCTCAGAATGATGGAATGTGCAGTCAATGGTAATCTCCAAATAGCATTCTAGATGGTTAAACTGTTGGTCTATGGAAGAAGTTGGAGAATGTATAGGCTGCATCATGTTATAAGTGTAAGTTCTGGACTTCTGGTAGTCTGCACATCGACATTTAAGTACTTAAAATGGAAATGTATACGAGGAATGTGTGTGATTGGTCTGTTTCAAATCATTTGGTCACAACTGATGGCTAACGATATGACTGATGCAGATTTGTGGGGAGCTAGAGTATTTTGTCTAATATGAAATTGCTAGTATGTCTTAACAGGATTGAAGAAGGCAGTTATCCTCTTTTCCTTTCTATTAGTTTCCATATATGTCTTTTATTTAGTCTTCCTTATTTTAGGGTCTGTCCTAAGCATATTAGATTGAAAATGTATTTCATGATGGGTAATTAATAGAATTTCACCTTTTACCTAAATAAAAGAAATCAACAACAAAGCCCATTCTTTGCAAGTTTCTAACAAGAAGTTCGCATATGTTTAATATCAGAAAGCAGGTTAAATATATGCCTCTCATCGGGCAATTTGTTACTGAAGCATTAAGATTTCATGTCAAGAAAGTTGCAGCTAAAAGTAGCTTGCATCATCAATTAGTATCTTTACACAAAAATGCATCATGCATGAAGTACAACTGAAAGTGCATGTTGAACGCCACAACACATATGAGTATCATTAAGTAATACATCAAAAAGAAAAGCAGGACCTGTTTCCTCTATGGTCCGAAAGTCTGAGGCTTTCTAGTTTTGTGACACATTTAGGCTAAATCAACGGTCTTGTTGCTGACGGATATCATAACGGCTGGCTTACATTAGGGGAAAAAGCCTTAGCTTTTTCATCTTTACTACTACTGTAATGGGTTATGATAGTTAAAACCACCACCCTCGGTCACCCTATGCACCAGTCCAGTAAGCTTGTAAAAGTCTTGAGGATCAGAGGAACCATCTACAGAGTTATTTAAAATCATTAATCGGTTGGAAACCATGGTTACCCAAAAAAAGTATAAATAAAATAAAATAAAATAAATTGAAACCTCAATAGCTACTATACAGGTGATATGGACACCTAGTTGAGGACAAAATGTGTGACATACAACGTTTAAGGGTTCAATTATGACAACAAGATCTATTACATGTTTAGCAAGTCGAATTTCAATTTTAAGTTACATTAAAGGGGATACAGAGAGCCAAATCCTAATGTTCAAACAGCAAGAAATAAATGGAAGACTAACCTTCCACAGTTTCATACTCGACTTCGGATTCCAGGTGGGGTTTGACCCATGGTCTATTCCCTGCATGAATGGTAAGGCATCAAGAAACAGGCACCGAAATAAAGTTTGTAATTTTTGCAGCCTACTTAATCTAATAAAGTGCTATGTGGTTTTTATTGCGATAGTTAGAGGTGACAAGCACTTTATATAAGAACAAAAATATGACTAATTTTATTGGTTGTAAGCAATGGCCGACTTCCAATCCCTTCGACCTGTTTCAACTTTGGCTACGTTTTAGAAATGACGCCCTTGGCCCGTTTATATGTAACCCGTTTTCACACAAATGAGTCAAAATTTATCAGCTCTAACTGTTTCAACATTATAAGAGAAAAAACTAGAGCTGATACACCATTTTCATTGATTATAAAGTGTAAACTGCAAGTTTGTAACAAGAACAATAGATAGTATGTCAATGGGTTCTAATAAGAAAGTGATATTCACATACACTCTGGTTTACGATCCGTTAGTATAAAGTTCATCAGTTTCCTTGCGCCGTTTTTAGTTTTACATTCGACTCTGGTCTCATACACTCCAGGTATCCCTCGTTCAATGGCCTCTATGGTCATGTAGAAGATATACTTATTGGTCAATTTATAGAATTTGCACTCCATGATTTTAGCCCCACTGACCATCTTGTCTTCATCTTTGTTAACATACTAACAACATAGAATTTATTTATGTAAGCAAAACAGTTAGCAACGGAGACAGTCTCAAAACTTGAAAGCAGGTGGAAAGAATGTAAACATACCATGTGACAAGATTTGTTAAAGGTGTCAACTGCAAATTTTCCAAGTAAATCAACAATATCATCATCCCTCTGAACCATAATTAAATTCTTAATTGGAAAAACCTCGCAAGTATATGCTTCCTGCCACACGCATGAAATATGTGAGGAAATATTTATGCGCCAGAAACATGTATACGTTAGTGCAGAATCTTGGATGTAGGTGTATATAGATGAGAAAAGAAAAAGAGGGACGAATAACAGATACATACAGTTGTATCGCTCATTGTAAACTCATTCCAGACTTTCTGCTCATGGTTGTTCAACGGATAACTGCCGTTGTAATTAGTGGAGCTCCCTGAATAAGAAACACACACATCCACATTATCGTAGATTAGAAACTTGAATATTTGTTTTCATCATAATACATGCCGAATTTTATGGACTAAGCTTATTAATGATCAGAGTGCAATAATTAATAAAATTATTAAAAAAAAAAAAAAAAAAAAAAAAAAAAAAAAAAAAAAAATAGCATTGTAATAATTTTTTCTAACACAAGTAACATTAATAAGGAATGAGAAGACGTACAGGTTATCTTGATATTCTTCTTCGTTTTGGGTTTGGGTGGTGGAGGCGGCTTGGGAACATGGGCCATGAAGGAGGTTTCGGGGTCGCTGCAAGAAAAGGGTATGAGTATGAGAACAAAAGGAGATAAGAAACTTATATTATCAACTGTTTACAATTAAGCTAAACAAAAATATAAAGGCCACAGCTAGAGAACATACTATTTCCAGTCAGATGGCAACTCATCAAAACATTGATAGTACTTAGCAACACGGTGAATCTTGGGCTCATAATAATCCAGTTTGCGTTGTGCAAACCTGTTTTTGCTGCTCAGCTTTAGAGACTTTCTAGCTTTAGCTGCATTCTGAATCAGATCATACAGCCTCTTTGGAATTTCAGATGGCGCTGTCATGCACAACTAAGAAAGACAGCAATAATAGTTAATGAAGTTGTTGTTAGCATCAATGGTGGCTAATTAAGAGAAAAGAAATTCATGCATACTTGTGCTTTTAGTTGATGCTTGGTTTTTCTGAGGAGGTGCAACCTTGACCTGGAAATCAAAAAATAATAATAATTATCAACAACAACTATACCCAATCCCTCCGCCCTCCGGCAAGTGTGAGTGCAACAAAACAGTAAGCAAAATGTATTTCTTTTAGGGACAATTTCATATTTAGGTATTACTAAATGTAGCATACTTTTTTCTTGTCACCACTTATTGAGGGAACATCTTTCCACGAGCTATCAGGGATAGTGAAAGTTCCTACACTTCTAGCTGCATCCTGAATCAGATCACGCAGCCACTTTGGACTTTCAGATGGCGGCGCTGTCATGCACAACAATAACAATAATTAAGAAAGACGGAAATAATAGTTTAAGAAGTTGCTGTTAGCATAATGGCAGCTAATTAAGAGAAAAGAAATTCATGCATACTTGTGCTTATAGTCGATGCTTGTTTTTTTTGAGGAGGTGCAACCTTGACCTGGAAATCAAAAAATAACGATAATGATCAACAACAACAATACCCAATCCCTCTGGCAAGTGTGAGTGCAAAGCAAAATATATTTCTTTTAGGGCAATGTTTAGGATCATACTTGTCTGTTGTTGGAATTGCTGGTACCGGCAATGGCAAGATAGTCCAGGACCTTTTGCTTTGAATAAAACTTCCTCCGAGTTGCAATTTCCTTAAATACCGTGTACTTGTGTCCAGTTGACGTAGCCCAGTTTACCGCAGTCCATCCATCAGGTAGCCAATCATGAGTAAGAGTTCGACCACCTCCACTTGTAGACAGAACTGGTCTCTTGTTCCCCTAAAAAATAACAATAATTATTGAAACATTGCACGTACACATATGTTAAACGAAAAGTAAAAAGAATTACTTACTAGTTGGGAAGTTGATGGTGATTTATTGGTGACACTTTTCGTCCTAGTTGATACTTTAAGTTTTTTAACCTCGACCTGAAGCAATGAGCACAGTTAGAATCCTATACTGAATAATGATCTTAAATACGATAAAATTATTAAAAACAATATCATTTGTTTGAATGAATGCTGTCAAAACCAGCTTATTAAGCCTATATAATAATAATGGGAAAGTTACCACAAGAAGTAGACCAAAAACAAAACACTGCATGTGTTGCATATATATTTTGACCTATCTCCTTATGGGTTAGTATACTAAGTTTATCAATAATCAAGTAAGCGACAAAATCCAAAACAATAATAATATAAGATTAACTTACAGAAGAAGATGATTTATCTGCGATCGCCGATATGGATCTGCTCCTTGTTGAAACCATCTCGACACACTAGTTTACCTAATTACCATAAACTTCTTGTTTGTTTATATTTATTTATAATCTTATTATATCAAGTACGAGGATGGATTTAACTGCATGGGCTGGGCTTTATATTAATGGGTATTCACCAGATTTTACAACTAATCTACTTAAAACTATATCGCTTAAACCAAACACTGTAAGTTTTAAAGGACAAACGTACTAAGCAGCATAAATATAATACTGGTTAATCCTTTAGCTATACATTAAATCTCATGTTGGGGTATGCAGTCTTCTTCTATGCATCTTGATTTGCCTTTCGGTTTTTTGTACGTGTGGCAGTTGACAGTTCTTGCACATTCACTCAATCTTGTTTTCCTTCTCACTGAAACGGGTATATGTATTCTCAAGCATCCAAACATTATTATAAAAGAACTGTAAATTTATGACATAGCCGCAGAGGCAATGGTACTTGTGGTGTACGCCCTGAGACTTTCAAGTACAATTTTCTATAACTACTCAACTTATTTGTCCATCCTAGTTATAAATTTGAGTCCACAAAATCTTTCTCTTAGGCCCGTTTGGTTTGTAGATGGATAATGGATTTAGGATTAAGATTTATATTTTGATTTAAATTTAGGGCCCGTTTGGTTTATAGCTTTTGGATTCAAGGAATAGTTTCATTCCAAAAATTAAATGTTTGGTTCAAGTTTTTGAGAATCGAAGTGGGGCCGGTAATGATAGATTGATTCATGGGGTATATCGTGACTTTTGTTAAATAATGGACCCCATATTTATATCTCACTCACAATTTATACATAAATTAATTACTCCGTATTAAAAAATAAAACTACCGCATTTTTTTTCTAATAAATCATTTATCAATTATTAAAATAAATTTTTTAATAAAATATTATTTTTTTCTCTCTTACCTCATTTTCTTTCATTCTAAACCAAATCCAAATTCGATTCCAAATCCTTTTACAAACCAAACGGGCCCTTAGATTTGGATTTAGTATAGGTTTTGAATTAAATTAAATGAAGAGAGATAAAATAAATTGTTGATAAGTTTATTTTATATATTTGTTTAAAATAAAAAATAATAAAATAAATATAAATGAAATAACATGTGGCTAAACTAGCATCAATTAAAAAAAAAATACATTTAATTCGGGTTTTGTCCCTACAATAGTTGTCTACTTTTCCAAATGTTCCGATATAGTACGTGTACTTTTTTTTATTGCCAATATGGTACGTTTACTTTCAGTTTCATGTCAATATAGCCACTTTTTCAAATTTTTACGTGTTACTAATGTTTTTGTTGACGTGGCATGCCCAGTCAACATATTATCGTGGGTTTTGTTCGTACAATAGACACCTGCTTTCTCAAATGTCCCGATATAGTACGTGTACTTTTTTGTTCGTTTTCATTCGTTTTTATCCATTTTTATACATTTTCATCCGTTTTCGTCTATTTTTATACGATTATATCCGTTTTTGTACGTTTTCATCCGTTTTTATTCGTTTTCATCCGTTTTAATACATTTTCATTCATTTTCATCCGTTTAAATACGTTTTCATCTGTTTTTATTCGTTTTCATCCATTTTTATTCGTTTTCATCCGTTTTCATTCGTTTTCATCCGTTTTCATACGTTTACATTCGTTTTCATCCGTTTTCATCTGTTTTAATACGTTTTCATCTGTTTTCATTCATTTTCATCCGTTTTTATACGTTTTCAATCGTTTTCATCCGTTTTCAATCGTTTTCATCTGTTTTCATCCGTTTTAATACGTTTTCAATCGTTTTCATCTGTTTTAATACGTTTTCATCCGTTTTCATTCATTTTCATTCATTTTCATCCGTTTTTATACGTTTTCAATCGTTTTCATCTGGATAAGAACGGATGAAAATGGATGAAAACAAACGAAATCGTATAAAAACGTACAAAAATGGATAAAAACGGATGAAAACGATTCAAAACGGACAAAAACGAATGAAAATGGATGAAAACGAATAAAAACAAATAAAAACAGATGAAAACGGATAAAAACGTATAAAAACGGATTCGTACAAAAACGGATAAAAACGGATGAAAACAATTTAAAACGGATGAAAACGGATAAAAACATATACAAGCGGATGAAAACAAATGAAAACGGATAAAAACGGATGAAAGCATATAAAAACGTATAAAAACGGATGAAAACATAAAAAAATAAAAAAATAAAAAAATAAAAAAAAGGATAAAAATAGACAAAAACGATTAAAAACGGATAAAACGGACGAAAACGAATGAAAACGGATGAAAACGAATAAAAACGGATGAAAACGAACAAAAACGGATGAAAACGTACAAAACGGATGAAAACGATTGAAAAAAATCGCAAAGGACATATTTTGCAAAAGAAACAAATCACAAGGGACCATTTTTGAAACAAAATCAGAAAGGACCTATTTTGCAAAAGAAACAAATCACAAGTGACGAAAAATAGTACACGTACCATATCTGGACATTTGAGAAAGTAGACAGCTATTGTATGGACAAAATAAAACCCACATCACAAGTTGGGACACTGCTAGCCGGTGCACCCGGTATCCGGTCAAAAAGTGGTCATATTAACACAAAACCTAAAGTACACGTACCATATTGGCAATAAAAAAGTACACGTATCATATCGGTACATTTTGGAAAGTATAGAGCTATTGTACGGACAAAACCTCATTTAATTCATTACCTTTTTAAAAATCCATCAAAGGGGCCTGGACTGAAATTTGGTACTCACATCCCCTTGTCAGAGGAGTGTCAAAGATTTAGGATGAAACCAAACAAAGTTTTAAAAGATGCTTTCAATCCAAACCGATGAAAACTTGGGTACCAAGCGGGCCCTTAGTATGCATAGTTGAAGGCTGTTTATGACATTAAGGGTTAGTGGCGCAGCTTGTTGCTCGTTTGCCTTCAACCATTATGTAAATTCTATTTCAGTGAAATAAAATCTCTTCATTACTATTGATAGGAATATGAAAATTCCTGTCTGTTACTTAACATATTTATACTTTAAATTTTGATCTCTCTTTAAAACGTGACATGCAGGTACTTAATTCCAAAGACGAAGACAACATGGTCAGCGGGGCTGAAATCATGCAGTGCAAATTCTATAAATTGACCAAGAAATATATCTTCCACATGACCATAGAGGCCATTGAACAAGGGATACCTGCCACCTGGAGTGTATGAGACCAGAGTCGAATGTAAAACTAAAAACGGCGCAAGGACACTGATGAACTTTATACTAACGGATCGTAAACCAGAGTGTATGTGAATAAATGGAGTATCACATGTCCTGATTTGGTTCACTTTCTTATTAGAACCCATTGACATACTATCTATTGTGCCTGTTACAAACTTGCAGTTTACACTTATAATTAATGTGACACTATCATCATCACGTATCATAGAACACTTTCGCTATATTTGGGGCCCACTAAGATTACACGTTTCTGGATATAAGGTATATAAAAGAGTTTGACGTTCCGAAAATGAAATAAGATGATAGAAAATTTAAGGGATGAAATATGATAAATTTAAGAAGATAAAACTTACATTTTAGACATGAATCAAAACTAATCCTTAAAACAAGGATTATCTTATTATAATCTCTTTCTAAAATGAAAATGCCATTGTAAATTAGTAGAGGTTTTCAAGCTCACCAGTCAGTCTTCGGGCGCCAAGACTAGGTAGATTAACCTGGACTTGGACCAGACTTATTCAGGATTTAGTTCTGGTCGGGTCTAGGAGTCTTCTGTACACTACGCCCATTTTCTCATCTCTACATGGAAGCACTATGAGGCCATCGAATGACTTCTAAATATACCATTTCCCAAAAGTGAATTCATACGAAGTTACCAGTTCGTTTTAAATTTTCTGAGGTTTCATTTTCTTTTGCACTCAACTTCTAATATTTCTGCATTTTACATCATTCTTGAAAGCAAGGAAAACTTCTATGATCTCTGTTTTCTAGCTCGATATAATTTTGTACGAGAATCGGTGAGGTATGTATGTAAAACAAGAGGCACCATGCAGGGACTAAAACAAACACGGAGCCATTAAAATTTGTTGAACATGTCACATTCACAAGAGGACAGGTTGTTCGCCTTCAAGTTCTGATATAACGATAAGAGAGTCCGTGAGTTCAAGGGAAAGAGGCTCTGACTTGGGAATTGGGTTAATAACCTGCAAGAGTCACACATCAACAAATATTAGATATGGAAAATGAAGGTGTAAGGCAAGTTGGGAAACGAGTCAAAAGTTGTGATTTTTAGTACATCGCAAAACAGGTTACACCGTGTTGAGCCTAGCCGCAATTTTACTTTCTATTATAGTTTGAGTATTACTCCGTATATATTATACTGTATGTGTTTAATATGATTGAAAAATACTATGTTATTACAATGATAATATGATATTTAAAATAAAAGGATTAAGAGGCTTTATGCATTTAGGATACACTCCGGTTAGCTTTTGACCAATTTCTCACGCTTAACCCATTTCTCTATACCTCACTTAGAAGGGATTGGGTATTGTTGTTGTTATCGTTGTAACCCATTTCTCTATAGATATTGTTTTTTAAGTTTATCCATTTGAGCCTGAATTGACCCTTTCACTGATAAACGGATCACAATTGCCACTACTAGGTAATAAAATAACTCTTTTAGTCATTTAGCATGATGCGGAAATTAGTAAGTAAAGTAGATTAGCACCTTCTTGTTGTTTTTCACATAACCAATGGCGACTTCTCTCCTCAGTCGCGCTCTTTCAGAGAGCTCCGAAAATGATAAATGCTCGTCCTCCTTCATGTAGAGGCCAATGTCCTGAGGGAGACGATGCATCAATCAATGAATCAGATATAGGTTTGTCTATTCCTTCACTCACAATTAAACATGCCAATATTTTGACTTTATGGTGTAAGATTCGTTTTGACTATTTTATTAATCAACCTTATGAAAAACAGCCAAAGATACCAAAAGGTTGAAGAATTACGACCTCCTAAATTGATATATTTAAAACAATTGGATCATTGTTATAATGGATTTGTGAGCATGTTTAACATACGTAACTTATGAAATAAAAAAAGAACAAAAAGCAAAAGTATTGGTGAGACAACCAATTTGACACGCACTGTTTTCTCCAAAACCAATTGTCACTCACTGCTTCAATTTTGGCTAGTTAACCCACCCAGGCCATTTTGCCAGGTTTCTTACAAAAATAACATTTTGGAGATGCAACAAAATCCATCTTATAGTTAAAATCAGACATTTGACTCTTTGCGGACAAAAAAATTGACAACTAATTTTACCTTCACATAAATTTCATCTCCATCTGCATCCAAGATGTCTTTCCAAACTCCATTCAATTCACTGTTTTCAGCCACTGATGTTCAAAACAGAGAAATTCTTCAGTCAAATAAGCATAAATACGAACAAAAGAAATGAAAACATAAGAAAAGAAAAACAAAGTTCAATATAAC
The DNA here is from genome assembly GCA_030686995.1 of Artemisia argyi. Lineage (NCBI taxonomy): Eukaryota > Viridiplantae > Streptophyta > Magnoliopsida > Asterales > Asteraceae > Artemisia > Artemisia argyi. The sequence continues at coordinate 13,617,984 of CM060697.1, read as the reverse complement.
CTTGAGCTGTCACGAGGCTCATTATTTCCTCAGCTGCTATGTAAGTTAACGATGGCTTGATTCTTGTAATCTAAAGGGCGATAACATCCAGTTTCAACACATAGAAATATGTAATCAACATAAATATATTTGTAAACCATATCATATATTACCTGTTTGCCCAATTTTGAGTCAACAATTTCAGCAACCAGATTATGTACCTGTTGAGACAGCTTTTTTAAGTGGTTGTGCAATTTACTGACCAATTACCAAATAGATCATTACCAGCTTCACCTAGATTTTTACTCAACCCACCCCAAAATAAATGAGTTTTAAGAACAAATGTTTTATTCCCTAAATAAACAATAGACCCGTAGACGTTGCTTTTTGAAACAATTCTCGTAACATAAATTTACAAAACACATTTGCGCCTCTTTTTTGCAATTTGCCAAACAGAAAATGAAAACAATGTAAACAAGTAGACCTTCACACCAAGCTTCTGACAAATGCTTTCGGCAAGAAGGAGAGAATACGCAGACTGCTTATCAGCCCCTGATGGATCTGTAATAACCAATGAGACTAGAGTTAGTTTCATGCTGTTTTTGGGCCAAAATTTGCAAAAAATAACTCGTACCTTCAAGAAGCCACTCTCTATCAGATATTACAACTACAGAGAACGGAACATCTTCCCCTTTCTTGAGAGACTTTTGAGTGTGGAGAATAGTATCTTTCAAGGCATCATGGTTCCTCGGGTTTCCAACCTGTTGTGCATTGTGCATACATGATTTAGAATGTGTTTGGATGTGCGATCCTAAAGTGATTAAGTTATATTGAACAATCAGAATCAGTTAATCAGCTGAATAAAATGGGTTGCTAGAGGTGGTGTTTGGATACCTTCTATTCTTTTTAAGTTTTGCACAATGATCATAGGGTTGTTTGATTGTTTTTCAAATTCGAATTATAGAAAACCAAAAAGATAAAATGACCAAATAGGTATTTACTGTGAAAAATGAGAAAATGTTTGCCACTTAGGATAAATTGGCATAACTTTATTATACCCTTCAAATGAGTTTTTCTTGTCAATTGTATGAAACTCATTACCGTTAAAGATTATTTAACCCTTTAATTACCAGATACTCAGAACCAGAAATTGTTTTTTCAAAAACACATCCAAACACCACCGTGGGATGAACATGAAGAAGAATTTATGGAACCCAATGAAGAGAAGAATATCGATAGTTCTGAGAGGGTACCCTGTGAACCACTTGAACATTTTTCAACTTGCGTTGACCAGAGTATTTGTATGTTTTTTCTCTGTCCGCAATGGGCACATCAGACAAAATTTCCTGCACAAATCAAATTATGCTTATGACACAAGGATAACCAGAATGTATTAACGTTTAAGTGAGATTTAAACGTACCACGACACTTCCAGGTCCTAAATAATTATCATATTCTTCAACCATTTCCACAACATCAGAACGCCATCCAAGCAATAATATACATTCTTTAGGTCCCACACTCCAGTCTGATGCCTGCATATATGAGTTTAGGTTATTCAAAATCTTCTTAATGTGGCTGAGTAAAGTTAACTCAAATGAGAAAAGTATTGCCCATCAGAATGTATACCTTGGAACCTGGTTTTGCTGGACGTTTGACGATTTTCTCCAACCGCGCTTTTGCCATCTGAAGTGCAGTATGTGGAGCTTCACCAATCTCTCTTAGAACTTCAAGATTATGAGGATCAATTTCTTGTTCTCCAATTGAATCAAAATAGGATATTTGTGTTTTCTTATTCCCGTTAACAGGTGCAATGAATAATACCTAAAATGACAAGAGTTAATTAGTTTAAAATAAAATAAATATACTACCAACTTTATCATCACTGATACATACTTTGTCATCTTCATCTAGAACTTCATCGTCCATAGGATGGAAGTTTATCTTCCCTTTCTTAAAAAGACCGCATACAACAGCCTGTAATAATATTGACAGATATAGATAAACATGAAAATGTTTGAAGCATACAATAGTCACATGTCACGTTAGCATTTAAAGGAGAAATACTACGTATAAGTGATTATGAAATGAGGATAACTTATTTAAATACATTATCAAATTCTGTTATAAAAATTTGTGATTATAGTCTGCAATTAACCATAAATGTGAGACATTAATTATTCAATTTTGTAGAAATAGGATTGAAGGTGCTAATTCATCTTTTCTAGCTCAGACTGAAGATCTTAAAACAATCCATCATATCTACACAGAAGGTGCAATAGCTATTACGACATTTTCTTTGTAAAATTACATTAAGAATGTTTGAATTTATTTATTTATTTTTTGAGCATTTGAATTTTACTATATTCATAAAAACAGAAGTTACTACAAATGATTGTTATATCAGAAGTTGCCTCACTCTGAAGTCTATTCACAGATTTTGAGTTACCAAAATTTACCTCTTGAAATCCAATTCTAAGTTGCCCATACTTCAATCCTGCTAGATGAGGAAAACTGCAAAGATTGAAAACATTTTCTGCAAGGCAGGATCGTCATCAATATTGTTAGGATTGAAAACTGCAAGCTGTAAGATATGACATCATAAGATATTTGATACACTCTGAAAGGTTTTATAGCATGATAATATTTTTTTCTTTAAGTGATATATGATATATCTACCTTACGATCCAAAAGGTAATTCCCCATTTCAGTTTCCAGAAGGATACAGATTTTCTTGGATTGTAAGGAAACTTAGCTTTAGACTTTCACTGAGTCAAAGACTCGTCCTCCCCGGGTAACCTAATAAGGAAAACCTCACCCGTTTACCCGTTTAGACTTCCACTCTATTGTAGCACGATAATGATTAATATTTAAAGATGAAAACAATTCTTCATATGTTAAAATCTTTAATACATAATGAAACAGTGGTTATGATGTTCATCCAAATCAACTAGCTTAGTATTTAGAATTTAATAGAGTAATTGGAGCTTACTTCGGTAATTCAGTAAATGTCTATAAATCTTTACAAGCCCCTTCTGCCGTGAGCATTGAACAAATAATTTGGATGTGACATTTTCTACCGGTGCAACTTTCAACCCTGATATTGACTTTAAGAGCTCACATGTATTGGGGCTTGAAACCTCAACAATTGCTGGAACAGATTCCATGTCTGAGATAGGTTGGAGAGCAAGGACTGATAGAAATGCATCTGTATCAACTCCATACCTAACAACTCCAAAAACTAAATTGCTAAAGCATCCAAAAAAACATAACCTCCTAAATAGTAACTTTTAGCACATGCCACTTAATAGTAAGTAAATAATTAGGGCCAGGAACTAGATAATATTATAATCCTTTTTTTAATGGAAAACTTATAAAGGCACACCACGAAAAGAAACGGGGGCAAAGAAACAAGGTTAAAAAAAACTCTTACCTATCACTCTTGGTTGGCAATATTATTATGGCACGTGCCTTATTGGCTGCAGCCCTTTCGAATGATTTTGTTAGGCTTAGACTGCAACTGCGAGACAAATTGACAAGAAACTTAAGGTGAAATATAAAGAAAGCATATATGGAATAAATCTAACAGATAATTCAGGAAGCATATATTACGTATACCCTTGCTGTAATACAAAACATGATACCTTTTTGTTAGCACGTCAATATGATTAAGGTCTTTTGCAATATAATCAACAGTTTTGTCCATTTGCTTCCTTGGAATGTCGGATAAAAGAAGAATTCTCTGCTTCCTAATAAGACACTTTCAAGATGTATTACACTATTTTCTGATAAACAATGTATAAAAGTTAAGATATGTAAGGCATTAGAAGATATGTAAGGCATTACCTAGATGTAGCTGTACCTAATCGCACAGAAAACTCGTGATACTTGTTTAATTGCTTCAGTATGAAGCTCAAATGGCTATTTACTCCGCATATAATAATATGATCAGCCTCTAGTACTTGCATTTGTGCTCCTTCTCTAATCTTTTGCATGTTATGCTGTAAAAATGCGAATAGTGTTTAACAACCAGCGTTAAGTTCTAGTGAATTTAAACACTTCAATAACTTACTCTGAACTGCTCCGTCATTGTACCTAACAAGCGAGAATAAAACAATATGCCCCATATGGCAAGAACAAATCCAATAACACGTTCGACCCTTGTTCTTTGCTGCATAACATGGTCAAATTCAAATATATCAGATATTGATTATTTCACAACTGACAAACTATACAAAGTTTGTTTCATTTAACGACTGGGAATTTGAAACTGAGCTCACTTTCAAATGAGTTGATGAAGAGCACAAACATGCCCAAGCCTCCCAAAGACAGTCCTCAAATGACTGTGTAGTACGCCTGCATCACTCATGATGGAAATTTTCTATTACCGAGTACGCATAGTTAAATAGAAGTCTTTAAATAGTGATCAAAAAACTAAATACCCCCTAATCGGACAAAACTGAGAAACCAACACTTAGAACCAATTTGGTGCAGTGACTGATAATGAACAGACAGGTAAGCATGTGGGAAAACTTTTCCAAAAAGAATAAGTTTCATTTTCTGAGACAACAAAAATAAAAAGAGTATTGCATTTTTGGGGTCCATGGTTATAAAAACCAATAAATATGACCAAATTAGCGGTTGATATGGCAGAGCAGTATAAAGGAGGGACTACCAAATATCTAAGCTATGGACACAATATTAAAATTAAAGAGAAAAAATGTAAATGGGCAGAATTGTTCAATGTAAGTTTGCATAATAATTAAAAACGCTAACGAACTTATAGAATTAATTATCTAAATGGTCACTTTGGTTAACGAGGAATTTCACCATTGGTCCCTATTACTTTTATGAGCTATGATTGGGAGGCCTAAATATGTGCCTAAAAATGTGCCTAAATCTATGTGTCATCATCGTGATGGTTGCAGCTAAGGGATCCGCTTTTTCACAAACCATCAGGATCATGCCACATATATTTAGGCCTAAATTTAGGCACATATATTAGGTCTCTCAATCAATTTCCTACTTTTTATTACACCGATGATCTCTAATTTTAAAACTAGTTGCGCCGATAATCCCTATTACTAATGTTCATCAGAAATTTCGTTAGTAATAGTGACCATTGGTGCAGCTAGTTTAACGGGATTTTTTAACAACTAAATAATAGGGATCAACGGTGAAATTGCACATAAAACACAAAGACCATTTAAGAAATTAAATCTAAATGTTTTAAGAGCATCTGCGGTTGTACAACAACAGAGAACACTACAGCCATATGATCTGTCAGATATCTGCTACAACTAGAGCAACAAAGTTGTAACTAGAAGGTACAATAAGGGAGGTATGCTTGAGATTAAAGCCGCTACAACTGTAAGATGTTTTCTGGTGACAGTTGACTGCCAGATTTTGTAATGTCAGAGAAAGTCTGGATTTTACTGCTACAGTTAGGTATCATGATTATCTTGCATCAGAATGATTCTCCAAAGGTACCTGTACTTATAGAAGAGAAGACCACCAATAAGGACAAATGAGAAGCAAGCTATCATGAGCACAATCAAAAACCTGCAATACATCCAACAACAGAAAATCCACTTGATACAGCAAATTCAAAGAAATAAGAAATGGTATATGTGTGCATCCATATGTAAATTCATCAGAAAACTCAATTCAAAGAGCATATATAGAACATCGGCTGAACAGATTAATTTTAAAATATGTCGTTTTTCTTTTGAAAAGTATACAAGCACTTCACTGGTAAATTTTTGTGTTTAGTTGTTTAGCCAACTATTTTCCTATTCCAATTTTTACTGTATCTTAATTAATTAATACAGATATATCAACATAACAGGCTGTCGATTACAACATATAGATCGCTATACGCCATAACCTTAAAGATAAATATCAGAATATCATTTTAAAATGATAACTGTAAGTTAAATTATCACGAGCAGAAGAAAATAAATTCAGGAAGTGTCTGTATTTGGAACTTACGTAGACACATTTCTCTCAAGTTGTATGTTGAATAAGTACATGAGCCGTGAAAATGTCCATTTGATGTCTTGCAATGAGGGCAAAGATACATCCAATTGCAGAGGAGTGGGTTTATTCAGCGAATTAGACATGCATGCAAAAGGCAAACTTGTAGCTGCAGAAGATTGAATTACACCAGAGAGTAGATATTTTAAAGCTATGATCACTATTTTCCCATGATCTTGTTGTATCAATCTGATAACTATGCAAGATGCAACTGCAGCCATCATGATCTTTTTCTGATGCGCCTGCACAAGTAGTCAATTCATCTGTTCAAATGAATAATTGGCCTTTATTATGGATGTTTTCAAACTAATGCACACCTGAGGGCAATCTGTTTGCTTCACATTCAAGAACCGTGACTCGACATTTTGCATGATGTTCAAGTTCACCCCAAAACCCGTATTGTTTGAAGCTTTTATTCTATTAAAATCTGACTTCTCTGCCAAAGGGAAGAAATCAATAGATTACGCATATGCAGATCAATAACTTAATGATTTACTTTTAGCAGAAGGATGATTCATACTACTTGTAAAAGGTGAGAATATAGGAGGGTTGGTTTATGTGTTGAAACGAGTCATTTTTACTATAGTTCGAAACAGGTCGGGACAGGTTGACCCGAAAACATTTCTTTTGTCCATTTCTTTATCTGCTCAAACACTAAATCGATATGATTATTAAATAAAACGATTTAGGTTATGTGTTAATACTAGATTTTGGGAGGTCTTGACGTGTCCAACCCTTTTTACTCATTCCACTTTTAGCCATTTTTTTTTATCTAACCCGTTTGAAATAATATACAACCCAGATAGTCGTTCGTAAGTAAATACATTAATATTGCGACATCTACTACAAGTTGTGACTACTAACGCCTATAGTTGTGCCATCTAGATTCAAATAATAATGTACTGCACTGAATCGTGTTTAAACCCAAACAGAATCTTAAAATACAGTGCTTAAAGACTCACCTTTCTTGAACATGTTACTTGAACGTAAGGCTGACGAATGTATCCAGCAACATGACAATTTGCTCGACTCTCTGTAAGCACCATATGTGAATCAGGTTCAGACTCCAGTTGCATTAGACATGCAAAACTATGAATAAATCTTTGTTCATAATGCAAGAAATACAACACCATTGTTGTATGTTATAACAATAAACTAAGATAAGCTCGCCAATAAAAATCAAGCGAAATTTATTTTCAAGTCTCAGTTGACGCATCAAAATCAGCAATTATGATATCACGATAACAATTTACATTATGAGCTTCGAGCTCATGTTCAAACAGGGATATAACTACAGCTGACGAATACTAGAACAAAAAATGCTTAGTGCATCGCAGATATAAATACTTAACATCAATATTGAATTAAGTTGTTAACTTGAGTGCTATCGTCGTAATAATAACAGATCGATTTATTGTTGAGCAGCAAACTATTTGGTAACGTTACTTTGTTTTACAATAAAACAATTATTACTTTCACAATAGGTAACCAAAAATCACATACATTTTCCATAACCAAGTTCATCACGAAAAATTTTTCATAAGTATTAAAACAATACAGACCAGAAGACCAGACTTTTGAAATTTTATCTGGCCAACTCGCGAGATTTTAATCTTATAAATGATGGAATACAATCTAACAACAACAATGCCTAATCCCGTCTGAGTGAGGTACGGCATCATAATGTCCAAAAGAAGATACACAGTAGGAGCTTATAAATGAGGTACGGCATCATAGAGTCTCTTGTATACAAGTGGAATATGCCACTTATTAAAAAAGGAAACGAATGCCTAAAAGCTATTTATTGTTTTCTACTACAGTAAGTGGCAATTTGTTGAATGTCATGATGTTGTTGAAAAAAATATCAACCATCATATTAGTGGCGAGTCTTTATATTGGTATGTGGGCCCCACATTTGAACATGATGATATACAAAGTGCACTAACGTTGTGAAGTCAAAACTTGGTAGGATAGAAAGCCAATGAACATGTCACTAGCCGTGGGTGGATCCGCAACTAGGCATTACAATAACAGTGTATGCAGAAAACAAAATTTTCTTATTGAAATGCATACGGCATACCCATCCATCACAAAATGGCCTAGTGGTATGGTTCCTCACTAGGTGCACATTTTAGGGTGGGTGGCGAAGGGAACAGTGACTTGCCCTCCTCGTTTACCAGGTTAACGCATACACATAAAAAAAATAATCATGTATCCGCAAGCATCAAACTATAATATACTAATGTTGTACGTGTAGATTCAAAGAATGTTAAGGAAAGAAAATAATGTTGCATCCAATTGAATATTCCAAGATAAAACACTAACTTAAAATCTGAAACAAGGAAGCCCCAAATAGAATAAACGCATCATAAATGGTTTAGCAACTGAACCAAAAATTGTGGCGGGAATTCAAAATGAAACAATCATCATGAGATAAAAATACAAGTTAAAAATTTTGATTACTAAAACTGACATAAGGAGGATATTAAAATTGTTGCACACCAAGTGTTTGTTAAAATGCCAAAACAAACAAACATGGTACATAGTAATTAAGGATTGTGACCTTTTGGAGCGACGATGAGATAAAATGTGAATTTTTTGACAAGTCGTCGGGTGGAAGTTGTGAAGAATCAGCATCTCCTCCTCCTCCTCTCCTCACTCTTCTTCTTGTTATCTAAATAAAGGAATAATTCTAAATCAAGTTAGAATTATTATTTAGATACTACAACAACAACAACACGGGCACATTATTATTATGATAAATTTATGTGGATACTATGATGAATCAAGTAGTAGTGACTTATATATATAGAGTCAGTTACTGATAGGACTTTGGAAGTATTTAATAATTAAATTGGAGTTTGGAAAGTGATGTGATTGGATTGGAGTTACCCTTTGAGGAGTGAGTGGAGAACGGAGAATGGAGATACAATCAAGAAGAATCTCACTCCATTGCCTATACCAAAAAATATTTGCTTCCATTTTCTTATTCAAATTTTTTCCTTTTTTTTCTAGATATTTATTTAATTATTTTTCAAACTAACACACCCATATATTTTCTTCCGACTCTTATAAGAAACTAGTACTCGTATAACTTAAAACGAGTGGGAAGATACCCGCGCACGTTGCGGCGGAGCTATTTTTTCTTGACGAATCGTTAGATATTTGTCAAATATTTCGTAAATAAGTTTGTTATATCTATGATAGAAAATATATTTGTTGACATCGATATATAATTTTTTTTTGATAACAACATTAACTAAAAGCAATTTTAGTTATTTCATAAATAATAAGATGTTCAGGGGGTGTTCTGTAATTTTATTTATTTATTTATTTAAATAATAAAAAATAAATAAATTTTTTTTTCAAATTTTTTGGGCCACCACGCTGACTAACTTTGTTGGGCCGGAATTTTTGGTTTTTTTATTCTATTGCGGAAGAATCTTGGAATATACCCTCACGCTATATTATATACTAGACGAGTACCCGTGCATAGCAACGGGATTTTATAACGACAAATAGTTTATTGATAAAAAAAGTTTATAGGTTATAAACGAAAAATAATGTTTTGAAACCCGGTTCGACCCGGGTGGTTCAACCGGTTGAACCGTTCCGGTCGAAAAATAGGTCGATTTAAACCTGGTCAACTTGCTAGGTTAGGTCGAAAACGGGTCAAATTAAACCGGGTCAATCCGCCTGGTTTGAAGCGTCCTGGGTCAACCCGGTTTGTGTTTTAATTGGTTGTATTTAATTTGGTATATATGTTTTTTAATTGGTTGTACAATGTGAATAAATCATTGTACTTTTAAGTAAAGGATAATGTTTTGAAACCCGGTTCGACCCGGGTGGTTCAACCGATTGAACCGTTCCGGTCGAAAATGGGTCGATTTAAACCGGGTCAACTTGCTAGGTTGGGTCGAAAACGGGTCAAATTAAACCGGGTCAATCCGCCAGGTTTGAAGCATCCCGGGTCAACCAGGTTTGTGTTTTAATTGGTTATATTTAATTTGGTAGATATGTTTTTAATTGGTTGTACAATGTGAATAAATCATTGTACTTTTAAGTAATTGATAATGTTTTGAAACCCGGTTCGACCCGGGTAGTTCAACCGGTTGAACCGCTCCGATCGAAAAATTGGTCGATTTAAACCGGGTTAACTTGCTAGGTTGGGTCGAAAAAGGGTCAAATTACCGGGTCAACCCGGTTTGTGTTTTAATTGGTTGTATTTAATTTGATAGATATGTTTTTTTAATTGGTTGTACAATGTGAATAAATTATTGTACTTTTAAGTAATGGGGTGTTTTAATTAGAGTATTAATTAGATTGTTCAAGTTTCCTTAATTAATAAAGGCATTATGGGGATTGACCAAAAGTTAAGTTTTCACTTTTCCAGTTTGACCATTTTCTCTTTATAAGTAGTATAGATAGGTAACTAGCTTATAGACCCGTTGACACCGGGTTATTTTTTAAAGAAATAGCGAAAATGAGATGATAAGAAAAGTAATAACGTAAACATGTTCCATTTAAATTATAAAAGAAAGAATTACACAATGCGTCAATTATCCGATAAGCAATTTAGTTTGTTACAATTATACTAACAAACGTCCAAGCGTTGGCGATTGTAAAATTGATTGTCTCGAATATAAAATGATTTGTGTGAGCGCCTATTGATTCAAAACCTAATCCATGCCGTGATGATAAACCTTCAAGTACTTCTCTATACGTAATAAAAAGCTAATAATGAAATTTTGGAGATTTCTTTGGGTCAAATGCTAAATATGCATTTTCGTAATCAAGGGCATCAAAACTCTCCTCGTCAATGTAAAAGGCCACATCAGTCGACTCCTCTTCAACTAAACCAATGAGCGCCTTGGACGGAGCATATTCCTTCTCATCTTTAGCAATTTGAAGCAAACTTTGTGTGTTTGCTACTTTATTTTTTTCAGACATCCACCACTCATTAACATCCCATTTTCCTTGTTTTTCGAATTTTAAAACCTTATCTTGTTCGTTACCTGTACATAATAGACGATCATCAATGCATAAAACTGAAAATATGTATATCAGATTAATCCTTGAATGCTGAAATTAGTCGCAACTTTTGTTCAAACGAATGTATAAGTGTTATACATACCTTTACTTGATTCTTTAACAATTGAAACTTTTCCTTCAAAACGTGTTTTCCTGAAATCGAAGAAGCATTAGTTAAATCATATACAGAAGTTGCTGCAACAAATCTAATTTAAATGTTTACGTGTTCGAAAGTTTACTTACTTTGACTGTTTCTTCTTCTTGACTGTTTCCTTGTCGGTAACCATCTGAGAAACACATCTGATACTCTTGTTGTTTCCAAACATTACTTATGAATATCAGTTGCAGGTTTTTGTGTAAAGATTGTATAAAAAAAACGTTTTTTGATTTCTGATTCATGGAAATGGCTTTAAAAAGGGATATTGGAAAACCAAAAGTTGTATGTTTAATGCAAAGTTGAGTTCATATTTACTTGTCACGATGTGAATTGAAGTAGTAGGAGGGAATTTTGGAAGTCCTATTCTCTTTAAAAAGAACAATTATTCGATAATCAATTGAGTTTGTAACAATCAAAATATTAAACATCCATGCGTTGTCGTCTCCAAATTTGATGATCATGAATAGCAAATAACGTTTGTGAGCGCTATTCAATTTAATTGTAAATGTACATCCCATAAACACCTCATATCCCATAGCCAATGTCCATTCTAATGTGATAACCAATTTACAACTTGAATGTGTCAAGCTAAAAACATGAGATCATAACCATTTATTTTTGGTAGTCAATAAGCTATAAGCAAGTTCAATGTCAATAATCCCATAGGCTAATTTCTTGTGCCAAAATATATAATTTTATGCTACTGTCACTTTGAATTCATTTTATAAACGCCGTTATTGAAGCCAACTTTGGAAACCATGTGTGCTAAGTAAGTTAGCTTATGCCTCATACATTTTCAAATGGTAAACTTCAACGGAGAAGCTAACTTGTACACCCATAAACAACATGTAGACTTCTTCCTTTGTATATCAGCAACGTTTAATCTTTTATTGGTTTAATTGGTGTAGAATTGTGAGATGACCATATGACACAACTTTTAAGTTATGTGACGCATTTAATTAGAATCTTATGGAGCAAAGAAATAGCATAATAAGGTTCACGTTTACCGAACTACCGTAATCGTCTTTAAATGCTATGTTTGCTAAAGTGTCTTTTTAATTAGTATCTTCACATGATTTTAGAGCGATACATAGCTCTAGTTAGTATTGTAACGTAAGAGAAAGTTAAACGCTAATTGCACTTTTGTATTAGTTCTAAAGATGAGAGACGCACAAAAAGTAAACCAACAGAATAAATCTATTGAGCAATTATTTCACTATATTGTGCTCAAAAAATTTGATGTGAGTGCAGGTAGAAAAACAACATGCTGATCATTTTTCTCTCATCTCATATGGTGCTTGTTCAAGGTATTCGATTTCAATATTTTTGCAAAGAATATATAGGTTCATTGAAGTATACAGGAAGACAAACTTTGGTAAGATCATTTCCAATGTTATCTTTGATCATTGACCACATGCTTACTCCCTTCTCTTTTTCAACAGGACCAGGCAACTTATTCTGTCTCTCAATATGAGGGAAGTTAGCACCAACTGCTTTAATGGAAGGATCAATTTTTGGATCGTTATATAGAAAGTCTTCATCATCGGAAGAAAAGGGACGATGACCGCATGTCGACCCAATACTTTTAAAAGAGCATGATGATAGAAAGTCTTGAGTGTCAAAAAACACATTATCCTCTTTATCTGACTCTTCCCTCTTCCCTCTACAGCATCTCCTCTATCATTATCACCCTCAGATTCAATTCACTTGCTTCTAACAAATACTAGAAAATATTAAATTTTTTTAATGTTAAACAGCATGTGCCATTTCCTATATCATTTTAATTCTTAAATAACAGACATCCAATCCAATTTTACAGTTTCTCAGCTCTCAGATTACGAAAGTGCAAGATACAAAGAAGAAATAACACATAAACCACCATCTAATAGAGAAAATTAAAACCATCAATAAACACCATAAATCTTTTTTTTTTTTTTTTTTTTTTTTTTTCATATGCAATAATGAACAAATTTCCAAGCTTAGAAGCTAATACAACTATGCCTGCAATTCACAAAAGGTTTTACAAACTTCAAGAAGTTACAAACTATGGAATACATGAAGATTAAACAAAGCTTATGTGCGAGCATAGGCTCCACCATGATTAAATGCTTGGATTTTGTTCTACTATGCGCTTATCTACCAAGCCTTCGAAATACATGAAATTTAAAATTCAGCCTTTATAGACTCCTATGTTTTTGTTGACCCATCCTTAATTCAGCAGTTATCTTTTTATCCTATCTTTTCCTTAATAGACTAATAGCTTAATAAGTAGATTGATTCATTTTAGCAACCAAAGTCAACTATTACCTCTTTTTGCAAACCTTACGGATCCTTTAACTTTTAATAACTTCTCCCATTTTGAAAAAGCGTCAAAATTTTTAACAAAGATGTATTTGCACCATAGAACTGCATAATAAAGATGTTGGGATATGGTAGAAGGTGTGTGAGCTTATGTCTATCTATAATTCTATAATCTAATTATGTTCTACTATATTGTCTTAATAGCAAGTCAAACAACAGTGCTTAAATTAAATATAGTGCAGTTGCATTGACATTGCCATGATAACTCAAAAAAGGATGTTAAAACTGACCCGTGTAACCCATAGAAAGCGTCACCAATTAGTCAACTTGAGCTTGCTATTCTTGAAGCTGCAAAAAATATAGTGAATTATTAGATCATAACCGATTTTTATTGTAAATAGGAGATTATATATTGTGTGTTGATCACAAATTAGAATGGTCTATTAGAACATCTCCAACTTCAAAGTCCAATTGTAGAGGAACACTCATATATGAATAGAATAGAATTTGTTAAAGAACATGCATTTAGATCATTAAGCTACATCCGGTGTAAGTTAGCAATACTACAAAGGGTATCATTCTGAAATTTAAGAAAGGAGTTAAGGCCATGTAAAATATAGTTAGCTTCGTTATGATTAACTCACTGTCAATTTTAATTACAAAAAACACAGCATTCCATAACAATCTAACTGTTTGAATAACATGATTAGGAGATCAATGCATAAAAAAAATACACATTATGCAATTTTTAACTTATTTGACCCGTTTTCTTTTATGCTATTTCGTTACCCATTGGAGGTAAAAGAGTAAAAACATAACCCAAATCCAACCAACTTGCTAATGGAAGGGATTAACCAACTTGCTTGTAACCTTGTAGGATGAGTAAGGTTACTCTATCACGACACAACTTAACTAAATCGAATAATAGTGCGCGAATAAAATATATTGCAACCGCATTGACATTGGCATGATAACTCAAAAAAGGATGTTGTTAAAATTGACCCGTCTAACCCGCAGAAAGCCGTCACCAATTAGTCGACTTGAGCTTGATATTGAACTTGCAAGAAATATAGTGAATGATTAGATCATAACCAATATTTTAAACACTTGATAGGAAAACGAATCTATAAAAAATACACTTTGGGCATCCTGCTTCATAAGCTAAATTTCTTAATGTACCCAATAATGGACACTGAGAGAAGGAAGACTGATGTGATATGCAGAAACTAATTCTCCATTATATAATACCAAAGTTCTTAAAAATAATGCAAACTTTTATTTGAAGGTTCCTAAAAATAATACCAAAGTGTATTAAAGTTCAATTAACAAAATAAAAGAAATCTTGCCTTCATCATCCTCTTCTATTCGGAAAAAATATGTCAACGTCGTGCATGCCTATTTACATCATTAGCTCCTTTTACAGCCTCAACTACTTCCATCTGTTTCACATCCATGTAATTAGACACTTTTTCCCTAAAAGCAATAACTTTAGATAAGGGGTGTTTGGGCATGCTTACTATTGTGTCTTTTGTGCGGATTGACCCATTACTTCCTCACCCAGTTCTTTATTTTACAAATCTGGCTTATTAGATATTTAAGGTAACCAAAATTGACTCATATATACGTAAATTGGTCAACCTTACCACATGTAATATATTCATGACGAAATGTGAAAAAGACAATAAGCAAACCAAAGATAGAAACATATGTACCTTCCTCCACTGATATTAGACTATCAGATATGTGGCATAGAAAAGTTAAAAGAGTCCATTTGTACCCTCATCCACGTTCCAACTTGCATTCTGATGCCAACAATACTGATCACTTCTGGATAAGAATAAAAATATTAATCCGCTCAATGTAGTCCCTTGGAAAACAAATACAATGTGTATCAGTAGAGAAAATTTGTCAATACAATACTCATTAAGCTTTAATCAAGCCTAAAATATACAATTTATTGTGTTTTGGCATATACTTTAGAGATATGCCATGTCCATGTGGCCAACATATATAACTTTAAAAAACTAATTACAGAATTGTTACTGACGCATTTGAATGCTATAATAGGCTCACAATTGTTAATGGGTTACCCGAAACCATGATCATGTTTCAACCGAAGTATCCTTAATAACCATGTCAAACGCTTTACAGGGAAGCAAGCACCTCATTATTTTTTTTATATGATAAAACTTAGATGTTAGGGGGTGTTTGGTTTAGCAGCAATTAAGTGACAGGGAAGCAAGCACCTCATTAATATATTCAGGTTTTGTCACAACTCACCATTTCACGTCATTTACCATTTCAGGTCATTTTCCCAAACTTCGACTTTTTACTATTCATAAATCACTATTCATCAAAACACTATTCATCGTTTTACTATTCATCGTTTTCGAGGTCAGTTTGATGTTCTGAGAAACTTTTTGGAAAATTACTATTCACCGAACACTATTCATTTCCGGAAAAGTTTTCACCATTCGCTTGCATTAATCATTTCATCGTAAATTTAGTTTACGGGTATTCAAATTCGCGTAACCGGATTGGTTTAGGTGCGAATTCATTTCATTAGTGTTGAGTACACTGCATACGGACTGGGGATAGTCTGCATATCATCATAACAGCATTTTCATGTTATACCACTCTCAGGATTTTCAAATTTCCATATTCAGTATATTTAACGTTTTTACGTATACGTAATTATAATAAACGTTAACACCCGGTTTATACACGACGAATATATCTAAATATTCCCACAATGGTCCCGACATATTTTTATATCCATTTTAACATCATAAAAGTTATAACATTCAGTTACCCAGTATTTTGGAAATTTATTTTATTTTTAACGTACGCGTATGAATATAACGTCGGTTTTCGTTAAAACTAAACATTAATCACCCGATCACTCAGTAAATGTAACCAACATATTTTTAATATGTTTTTAACATTATTATAACTTTATTTCATCCCGGTAAACTTCGTGAACATTTATTTCTAATAAAACCGATACCCGATCGTAACTAAAAACGCTAACTAGTGCAAATTTCTTTCAAGGTTTCTAATTAATTCCTAAGTACCCTAACCCCCCCCCCCCCCCCCTCCTACCCTTTGAAAACCAGCCCAAGACCACCCCTTTAACCCCTAGCATTAACTCCTAATTATTTAACTAATAAACCTATTATTACATACTTTACCAAATTTCTAAAAATCATAATACATACTTTTCTAGCTAAGATCAAACTTGCTCATCTCTTCCACTCCATCTCAAACCCACGACCCAATTTAATCCCATAGATCAAGTGATCATTTTTCTTGAAGTAAAACACAAAAGTTATTCATTTTACAAGTCTAATCAAGATACAAGCAACAAAAACACAAGAATAACAAGTTTAATCATCCAATAATCACCTCATTTTATCAAGTAAGTTTTCATCTTTATTTTTTCATGAATCATCCTATTTTTACATGTATTACATAAGAATCATGCTAAAAACCATGTATAAGTAGCTATACTATACTTTATTTTTGCTAAAATGAAACATACAAACCCTAACTTTCTTGTTATGAATCCCCTAGCTCTAATAACTTGGTTAGGAGTCCATGGCACCCTAAGAAGGTGTATGGTAAGATTAGATTAGTCATGTGGTGATTACAAGAGGATTGGTGATGGTAGAAATTGGTTTTTAACCTTGGAAACTTGATTTGGAACTCATTTTAGACATGCTGTCCCATTTTGTAAAAATCTGGAAAATCAGTAAACACCAAGGAAACTTTGGCAAAATTTTTAGAAAATACTTTCAAAAACGAATCCGTAGGCGAAAGAACGGATTAAAAAGAGTCTATAACGAAGGAGTTATGATTTTTGCAAGATTGTTGACGAAAAGTATTTTCTGGAAAAATAGTTGCTGTTGGACGTTTTTCGTCGGTCAAAAAGAGGCTTTAAACGTAACCCGGAGGAGCCGAGCTTTCCAAAATATATTACTACATACTAAGACGAAACCGTGGACATAAAGAACAAGTAAAACGGACAAGTAACGACAAAGATATACTCGTTTGAATATCGGCTAAAACCCTTTATTAATTGACAGCTTTTATATATTTTGGCGCAAAAACTACGAAGTGCATTTTCAAGCTAAACATAATATCAAGTACCGAGCTTTTAAACTAACGTAGTATTAGTTATTATGAGTATGTTTTCATCATTTCAAGGTTTACAACCCGAGTATTTCAACGCTTACATGGAAACTTACGTTATATATATATAAGTATATATATTATAACTAGCCATTTATATTTTCTAATAGCAATATTTTCCAAAGTTTTGGATTATATATTTTTGACAATACAAGTGTTTTCCTAAAGAGTAGAGTGGTATAGAAACATGAGCATGGACATTCATAAACATCATTTGGTGATCTTAACGAGATCATGCATCATTCATTATAGGTTGCGGCAGTTAACCGATCATTATTGTTCACTTCATTTCATTTCAAGTACCATCAGTTGAGGTGAGTTTTCATAGCCCCGTTTTTCAATTACTTATTTGATTTCAAATCCCACGGGGGAGAATACATTGCATCAATTACTTTCATACATGCCCAAGTATTACAAATTCCATACATTGCTTAAGTTGCCTTTATACCATATCATAACAAGTCCCCTTTTCAATATCATGGACCGTTAATTTCAAGTACTAAGCGAGAGTGAGTGGATAGATCTATTGAGGGTGACGCCTCCATTCGCGTTGGGTTGCTCCAACGGGACGAATGCATTTCATGTCTTATCAAGTGAGTGTCTGGTAAACACTCTGTTGGGGCATTACAAAGTCTAGCTTCGGGGTCATGAGCTTAAGGGACAATGTAGCATTTTGACATTTATGTCGGTTTACTTTATACTTGTGGCTTATGTACATACGATTTAACTTACAAACCTATGATTATTCACCAACATTCGTGTTGACCGTTTTCGCAATGTATTTTCAGGTAACTAAGGTATCATCATATTACATGCATGGAGTCATTAGGGTGTGCCAGGGATGACGCACTACATTTTGGATTTTTCATGCACATGTGTAAATTATCGTTTGACATTTTCCTGAACTTGTTTTCTGTAAACCTTTCATGACTTTTGGGACCTATGTAATATACTCTGAATGTTTTAATAAGTCAAACGATGTGTTTTCAAAACGACACTTTAGGTCGTTCAATATTTCCTTATTATGGTGCTATGACAGTTACACCCTCAGGTATTCCATTCCGCTGCAAGTCAGGTAAATTGGGGGTGTGACAGATTGGTACCAGAGCTAAGGTTATAGAGAACTAGGATGTATCATTGACCCTAGACTATAACCACATTATCATAGCATTTCATCATTTCATCATATGTGCATGTTCATTGTTTATGGTGATTTCATTTCGAGTTATTCATTTTATTTCACCTTGATTATCACAGAACCATGTCTGCAAACCCAAATTTTGTTGTACTGTACACCATCACAGACTCCGATAGTGAAGACTCTGTGTCTTCTACTGCCCGTTCACCATTACCTATTCCTCATGTTTCCCCTACTGCACCACCCGAGATTACCTGTACACCCGCTGATACATCATCCCCTGCTACCACTGTTCCATCAGAACCTAGACTTATGTTTCCACGCAGTAAGACTACTATAGGTCCTAGGAAGAGAGTTTGCCCTATTACATCTACCTTTAAGGTACCCACTATTCCTATGTTGCCTACACCACCACCAGCCATACCCACTGCTACCCCTATATCCACCTCACTCTTGCCACTTAGGAAGCGTGTTAGGTTTACCACTCCAGATTCACCTACCACTACAGAGTCAGAATCAGCAGAACCACCACCAGTATACCACGTAGGTGAGAGTTCTAGAGCGGCTGCGGCTAGGAGCCCTACACCCGTCACATTAGAGGATCAGATGGGTGCTCAGCAGGAGCAAGTAGATAGGTTGGGGTATAGAGTTGATGAGATCATCACTACTCGACTTGAGACTGTCGAGGAGCAGGTGGAGGATCTAGTGCAGGGCAGGGTTGGCATTGATACGACATACCATGGACTTGAGGCCCGGCAGTTGAGGCATCAGGAGCAGCTCAATCTGCTTAGGGATGAGTTACCTGAGATTAGAGGTAGAGCTCAGGCTACGCAGGAGACTCAATGGGAGCAGGTAGATCAGTTAGCATTGCTTCGAGAGAGGTTGGTCGTTTTGGAGGGCAGGGATGTTTCTTCTCAGTTACGAGTTCAGCATCTGGAGGAAATCGTGGTTGCGATGGATCGTGAGATTCGCCGCTTGAGGGGAGAGCCTGGAGCATCTGGAGCTCCTGGACCGTCTAGAGCACCTGGAGGAGCATAGACATAGACTAGTATTATATTAGCTTTTACTATTTCCTAGTCCCGAGGTGTGGGACGTAGTTCAAGAACTTGTAGTCTTTTGTTGTTGTACAAACAAATATATCAAGTGCGACTCTACTATGTTGGAAATGTTGTGCTATATATATATATCGGTCTATGTTGGCCGAAATTTTCATGAATTATATTCATGTGTTGTGATTATATTTATGATGTTTCATGGTTGCTCTTTATGGTTAACGTATTTATACTTGTTGAGGTTGTATCTATACGTGTCGTGGTTGTATTATTACAGGTTGTGGTTGTACTCGTACATGTCATGGTTGTATTTATACTTGTTGTGGTTGTATATATACATGTTGTGGGCGTATATTTTTGTACGATGACTATTTCTACTATAGTTTTCTCATGGTTGTTGTCGATTATTATTTATCAGAAGTATGGCGCCAAAGAAGGCAAAGGCTACATCGGAAACACCCGTTATGACACAAGCAGCTATCCGCAAGTTGGTCAGGGATAGTGTAGCAGAAGCTCTAGAGATTGAAAGAGCTGAAGTTGCTGCTAGGACTGCTGAGGTTCCACCTACTGCTGAAGTGGTTCAACCCACTATTAGGCGTGAATGTACTTGGAAGGATTTCAAGACTAGTGATCCTATCAAGTATAAGGGAAATGAGGGAGCGGTTGCTTTAATCCGCTGGTTTGAGAAGACTGAGAACGTTTTTCTCATGTGTGGTTGTCAGGATGTTCACAAGGTTAAGTTTGCTACAGGTACGCTGCTGGATGAAGCCATGTCTTGGTGGAATTCGTATGCTCAGCCCATTGGCATGGAGAATGCTTACAAACTCACATGGGCTGAATTCAAAAAGCTGATGACCAAGAAGTTTTGCCCTCGTACTGAGGTGCAAAAGCTAGAAACAGAATTCTACCAGTTGGTAACTCAAGGAGATGATATTGAAACTTATATCAGGAAGTTTCAGGAGTTGGCTACACTGTGTCCAACTATGGTTCCGGACGATGAGAAAAAGATGGAGAACTTTACTGGGGGATTACCCGAAAGCATCCGAGGGGATGTGATGTCTTTCGACCCACAAACAATGGAGGAGGCCATTCGTATAACTCAGAAACTTATGGTCCAAGTGTTGAAAGGAAAGTCTGCTGCAAGTAACAACAATAACCGTTCCAACAACACCAACTACAACAACAACCGAAACAACAACCCAAACAACAATAACAACAACAAAAGGAGGTTTGACGATAACCAAGGTGGAAATAAGAGGCAGGAAGTGACAAGGGCCTATGCTGCAGGACCTACTGAAGGGAGAGGGTATGCTGGAAATCTACCCAAATGTGATAAGTGTCAGAAACACCATAACCCAGGACGTTGCCCAGATATATGTGGCAACTGCAAGAAGGCTGGTCACTACACCAGGGATTGCTGGAATCCAAACTTGGGTGGAAATCAGAAACCA
This sequence comes from Artemisia argyi, assembly GCA_030686995.1. Classification (NCBI taxonomy): domain Eukaryota; kingdom Viridiplantae; phylum Streptophyta; class Magnoliopsida; order Asterales; family Asteraceae; genus Artemisia; species Artemisia argyi. The sequence goes on along the minus strand of CM060697.1, from coordinate 13,596,648 downwards.
CCAGTAACATGTTTCGACTGCGGAGAAATTGGACACTATAGGAGTGAGTGCCCAAAGAGGAAGAATCAAGGAGCTGGAAATCAAGGAGGAGTAGCTCGAGGAAGGGCTTATGTTATGGGAGGAGAAGATGCCCGTGAGGACCCGAATGTTGTTACGGGTACGTTCTTCGTTAATAATCGTTATGCATCCATTTTATTTGATTCAGGAGCGGATAGAAGTTTTATGCCTATTACATTTGCACCTTTACTTAACATAGAACCAACTACTTTAGACATTCCCTATATTGTTGAATTAACCGATAGGTCTTTAGTTAACACCAACACCTTTATCCGTGGTTGCACCATCAATTTCCTAAATCACCCATACAATATAGACCTTATGCCCGTAGAACTTGGAAGTTTTGACGTTGTTATCAGTATGGATGAGTTGTCTCAAACCTTAAGAAATGCCTTTCAGATGAGTCATCCGTTATACCATTAGAAGAGATTCAGTTATATGACAAACTTAACTTTGTGGAGGAACCATTTGAAACCATGGACCGAGAGGTCAAACAGTTAAAGCATAGTAGAATTCCGATCGTTAAGGTTCGCTGGAATTCTCGAAGAGGAACCGAGTTTACTTAGGAACGAGAGGACCAAATGCAACGCAAGTATCCACACCTTATCACCAAACCTATTACCGAGACCAACACTAGCTGAATTCAGGGACTGAATTCCTATTTGGGTGGGCGGATGTCACAACTCACCATTTCACGTCATTTACCATTTCAGGTCATTTTCCCAAACTTCGACTTTTTACTATTCATAAATCACTATTTATCAAAACACTATTCATCGTTTTACTATTCATCGTTTTCGAGGTCAGTTTGATGTTCTGAGAAACTTTTTGGAAAATTACTATTCACCGAACACTATTCATTTCCGGAAAAGTTTTCACCATTCGCTTGCATTAATCATTTCATCGTAAATTTAGTTTACGGGTATTCAAATTCGCGTAACCGGATTGGTTTAGGTGCGAATTCATTTCATTAGTGTTGAGTACACTGCATACGGACTGGGGATAGTCTGCATATCATCATAACAGCATTTTCATGTTATACCACTCTCAGGATTTTCAAATTTCCATATTCAGTATATTTAACGTTTTTACGTATACGTAATTATAATAAACGTTAACACCCGGTTTATACACGACGAATATATCTAAATATTCCCACAATGGTCCCGACATATTTTTATATCCATTTTAACATCATAAAAGTTATAACATTCAGTTACCCAGTATTTTGGAAATTTATTTTATTTTTAACGTACGCGTATGAATATAACGTCGGTTTTCGTTAAAACTAAACATTAATCACCCGATCACTCAGTAAATGTAACCAACATATTTTTAATATGTTTTTAACATTATTATAACTTTATTTCATCCCGGTAAACTTCGTGAACATTTATTTCTAATAAAACCGATACCCGATCGTAACTAAAAACGCTAACTAGTGCAAATTTCTTTCAAGGTTTCTAATTAATTCCTAAGTACCCTAACCCCCCCCCCCCCCCCTCCTACCCTTTGAAAACCAGCCCAAGACCACCCCTTTAACCCCTAGCATTAACTCCTAATTATTTAACTAATAAACCTATTATTACATACTTTACCAAATTTCTAAAAATCATAATACATACTTTTCTAGCTAAGATCAAACTTGCTCATCTCTTCCACTCCATCTCAAACCCACGACCCAATTTAATCCCATAGATCAAGTGATCATTTTTCTTGAAGTAAAACACAAAAGTTATTCATTTTACAAGTCTAATCAAGATACAAGCAACAAAAACACAAGAATAACAAGTTTAATCATCCAATAATCACCTCATTTTATCAAGTAAGTTTTCATCTTTATTTTTTCATGAATCATCCTATTTTTACATGTATTACATAAGAATCATGCTAAAAACCATGTATAAGTAGCTATACTATACTTTATTTTTGCTAAAATGAAACATACAAACCCTAACTTTCTTGTTATGAATCCCCTAGCTCTAATAACTTGGTTAGGAGTCCATGGCACCCTAAGAAGGTGTATGGTAAGATTAGATTAGTCATGTGGTGATTACAAGAGGATTGGTGATGGTAGAAATTGGTTTTTAACCTTGGAAACTTGATTTGGAACTCATTTTAGACATGCTGTCCCATTTTGTAAAAATCTGGAAAATCAGTAAACACCAAGGAAACTTTGGCAAAATTTTTAGAAAATACTTTCAAAAACGAATCCGTAGGCGAAAGAACGGATTAAAAAGAGTCTATAACGAAGGAGTTATGATTTTTGCAAGATTGTTGACGAAAAGTATTTTCTGGAAAAATAGTTGCTGTTGGACGTTTTTCGTCGGTCAAAAAGAGGCTTTAAACGTAACCCGGAGGAGCCGAGCTTTCCAAAATATATTACTACATACTAAGACGAAACCGTGGACATAAAGAACAAGTAAAACGGACAAGTAACGACAAAGATATACTCGTTTGAATATCGGCTAAAACCCTTTATTAATTGACAGCTTTTATATATTTTGGCGCAAAAACTACGAAGTGCATTTTCAAGCTAAACATAATATCAAGTACCGAGCTTTTAAACTAACGTAGTATTAGTTATTATGAGTATGTTTTCATCATTTCAAGGTTTACAACCCGAGTATTTCAACGCTTACATGGAAACTTACGTTATATATATATAAGTATATATATTATAACTAGCCATTTATATTTTCTAATAGCAATATTTTCCAAAGTTTTGGATTATATATTTTTGACAATACAAGTGTTTTCCTAAAGAGTAGAGTGGTATAGAAACATGAGCATGGACATTCATAAACATCATTTGGTGATCTTAACGAGATCATGCATCATTCATTATAGGTTGCGGCAGTTAACCGATCATTATTGTTCACTTCATTTCATTTCAAGTACCATCAGTTGAGGTGAGTTTTCATAGCCCCGTTTTTCAATTACTTATTTGATTTCAAATCCCACGGGGGAGAATACATTGCATCAATTACTTTCGTACATGCCCAAGTATTACAAATTCCATACATTGCTTAAGTTGCCTTTATACCATATCATAACAAGTCCCCTTTTCAATATCATGGACCGTTAATTTCAAGTACTAAGCGAGAGTGAGTGGATAGATCTATTGAGGGTGACGCCTCCATTCGCGTTGGGTTGCTCCAACGGGACGAATGCATTTCATGTCTTATCAAGTGAGTGTCTGGTAAACACTCTGTTGGGGCATTACAAAGTCTAGCTTCGGGGTCATGAGCTTAAGGGACAATGTAGCATTTTGACATTTATGTCGGTTTACTTTATACTTGTGGCTTATGTACATACGATTTAACTTACAAACCTATGATTATTCACCAACATTCGTGTTGACCGTTTTCGCAATGTATTTTCAGGTAACTAAGGTATCATCATATTACATGCATGGAGTCATTAGGGTGTGCCAGGGATGACGCACTACATTTTGGATTTTTCATGCACATGTGTAAATTATCGTTTGACATTTTCCTGAACTTGTTTTCTGTAAACCTTTCATGACTTTTGGGACCTATGTAATATACTCTGAATGTTTTAATAAGTCAAACGATGTGTTTTCAAAACGACACTTTAGGTCGTTCAATATTTCCTTATTATGGTGCTATGACAGTTACACCCTCAGGCATTCCATTCCGCTGCAAGTCAGGTAAATTGGGGGTGTGACAGGTTTCAAGAACAATAGTGACAAAATAGCATTTACATTTTTTTCATAAATCAAATGTTTTTTTACCTCAATTTCAGGCCGGAGAAAGCCAAAAAACTGCAATATATTGCTCTTAATGAGAAAAGCCTGAAATTAAACATACAATGAAGCAAACTGAATATAGTAGCCATTTTCATGCTTTATCCAAACGCCCCTATTGGTAAATACGTTCCCATTGAAAAGTTACCTAAGTAGATGTTCCACTTATACACAATAGAGCTTATATATCATAAGCACTTCAATCATGACTGTATTAGGTAGAAATTTTCACTATCGATAAAGTATTACTTTTTTTGCCAAAACCTCAATAAAAATCTTTAGATGACATTGTATCATGTATTGAAATCCACTACATTAACTAATCAAAAGATCATGGTGCTGCCAATATAATGAGGCTTACCATTGCAACCGTTTCTTGTTGGCCATGTGCTGCAAACAAAGTGAATTTACATGTTATCCTTCTATCAAACTATAAATCAACCAAAATTATCATTATCAACAAAGTAACAGCAACCGATCAAAACATTTTAAAAATTATAAAAAGAACTAATGATATCACATTCGTGTTCTTTCAGTAGGAAGTAAAAGGAGAACAAACAATGATGTGAACAAATAATCGATATATTAATTGCAATTACACGACCTTGGATATGTAAAACAACAAACTAAATTGGACGACTTCAATTCATATTTGGTTCTTACATACATTTCATCAAACAGTTTGTGGCCAAGCAAAACACACATAAATTAGCAAATAGCCTTTGTGCATCAAACACCCATAAACAAAACAACCAATTTGTCATTCAAATTATAAGGAATTTACCTTCAATAACAACAATGTGTGCTTTTCATTTTCTTCGCAATTACTTTTTTAGACTTCTCCATCACAAAATCCTATACAAAAATAGATTTAAATAAACAAATCGCAAACGCAAATCGGTATAACACAATTATAAAAAGTTAACACATCAGACTACTTACAAATGTTTAGATGCAGCTATTGAATCGAACCTGCAAAATCAAACAGAAAATTATCATGCTAATATCAATGAATAAATTTATAAAAATTAATGATCAAGAATTAGAAAAAAGATTCGACTTAAATTGATTCATAGAATCAATGGCATATTCATAGAACGAAAGTGGAGATCCGTGCTGTTTTTTAATATGTTGAACCTCATAAATCAAAACAAATCGGTCAATGTTTGAATGGATTAATGATTAGCAAAACGTAGGGAAGAAGGAAGTGTTAAATTGAAACTGATTATTGATTAGAGGAGTGTATTGAAGGTAACTTTACTAAAATACATCAACAGATTATTGACTTTGTATAATGATGTGTAGAAAAAAGAATGCTTGGTGTAGTTGTACAATGCTCTCTATATATGGTATGACACATCACCAAATTAATTGAGTTTTTAATGCACGCTGCTTCAATGAGCTTGTACAAAACCTTTGTTTATTATATAGTATAGATTCTAACCAATAAATAATATTTTATTCATTTCATACACGAAACACTTAACTACAATTATACAACTATAACTATTTACCGCTTTAGATTTCCGATGCTATGCACGAGTACTCGTCAAGTTTTGTATAAATTAAAAACTAAGTTATTAAAATCGGGAAGTGATTTGTACACTTTTAAAAATGATTACTCAACTGTACAACCAGATAAAACACACTTGTAAACATAATACAACTATGTAATGCATAAAGTTGAATGTCCCAATCATTTTCAAAAATATGCAAATCAATTCCCATCGAAATCACTCTAAGAATATAATAAACAGTGCATCATTTTGTCTTGATTATAAAATTTCATGCGAATAGTACATATACTTTAAGCAATATACTTATGTTCCATTGATAATAAAGATATATATTAGTCATAAGAGCAAGAGGTATGGTGAACTCCATATCCTTTTTATTTGGGTCTCACTTGTTATCACATCATATTAAACCACCATAACAAAACACCCCCTCTATCATAACATACAACAAACCTCTTTATTTGGGGCCATCACTCCCAATTTTCTTTTCTTTTCATTTTTCCAACAAAACTAAAATTCGTTCATTAAAATTAAATTACAATACAACATATTAAAAAACACACGAAACATAAGAACGATACAAAAAAAGGATACGGAGAAAAAAATACAATATAGAAAAACATACGAAATTTAAGACATACGGTTTATTCCTACTGATATTTCTTCATTATTTCTACTTGTTTTCTCCGGATGAAAGCCGCTTTGTCTGGTGTGGTGCCGTCATGATCAAGCATGAGAAACGGCAACTCTTTCATCTCGAGGTACCTCATTTCTTTTTGTCTCCTAGCCTCGTACTAAGCTGTGGCGGCGTCCATTTTGCATCTATAATCGGAAGATAAAAGTCCCAAAGGTGGGATTTGTTGCGAGGAAGAATTTAAGTTTTGTGACGATTGTGTAGACAGTGTTGTTGGTTGGAGTTGAGAAGCTTGGTAAAATACCTGTCATTTGGACTTTGAGACATTTTTTGATTGTGATTTGAGATATTGAAAGTAATTTTTGTTGGCAGAGAGTTATATGAAAATTATTATAAAAGTAATGTGTTATTTATTGTGTGTAATTTGGTAAGATAAATAAATAAATAAATAAGTTAATTACTTAAATCGTCCCTGTGGTTTGTCGGGTATAACAAAAATGATCCCTAAACTTTTTTTTTCTCGGATCCTCTCCCTGTTGTTTTGACCTGTAACGGGTTTGGTCCCTTGACTACTTTTTCTGTTAGTTGACCGTTTTATATTGCAGAAATGACATAAATACCCTTAAAAGTAAGGTCCCCGTGGTTTGTGAGGCATCATAAATTTAGTCCCTGCTTTTCTTTTCTTTCTTTTTTTTTAAAAAAAAAAAAATAATTTTAAAATTTTTTGACAGAAGTTTTTTAAAACATTTTTGGCAGATTTTTTGACAAAATTTTTTTTACTAGATTTTTGTTAAATTTTTTGGCAGATTTTTTTACAAGACTTTTTTTTATTTTATAAATTTTTTTGACGGGGACCATTTATGTAGTTAACTCAAAATACTATCGTTAGGTTTTTGGTATACAAGTTACAAGTCGTATTCTTGTTTTCAATTGATCAATTTTATTTTTTGACCGGAAATTCTTCAAAAAAAAAATTAATTTAAAGAAGAAAAAAAATCTATTCAAAAATCGTCATATTATTTTTAAATTTCTTTTGACAATTTTTTTTTTTTTTTTGAATACTTTTTAATAGACTATTTTTTTTTAATTTCTTGACAAAAAAAGATTTTTAAAAGATATTAGTTAAATTTCTATCAAAATATTTAGCCATTTCTCTCTCTCTCTCTCTCTCTCTCTCTCTCTCTCTCTCTCTCTCTCTCTCTCTCTCTCTCTCTCTCTCTCTTTCTTTCTTTCTTTTTTTTTTTTTTTTTTTTTTTTTTTTTTTTTTTTTGAAAAAAAACGCTTTGACATAATTTTTAAACTTTTTTTAAATATTTTTCGCAAAGTATATATGTATATATATTTTTTGACATATATATATTTTTTAATTTTTTTACAAAAAAAGTTGACATTTATATAAAAAAATTGAAAATTTTTGAATATTTTCCACAGAATAAAAAAGAAATTCTGTCAAAATTTTATATAAAATTAAAAAAAAAAAATCTTGTAAAAAAATCATGCCAAAGAAATCTAACAAAAATCTAAGTATTTATTATTATTTTTTTTGTGAAAAAATTTTATAAGAAAAACTTCGTCAAAAAGTATTCAAAAAATTTTATAAAAAAAAAATCTAAGGTAAAACAGTTTTAAAAAACTTCTATCAAAATAAAATTAAAAAAAAATATTAAAAAAAAAAAAAAGAAAAAAAAAACACGTATGAACTAAATTTGTGATACGAGACAAACCAAATGGACCACACGCTTAAACATACGAGGGTATTAGTGTCATTTCAACCATACTTGACGGTCAAACTAACAGAAAAAGTGGTCAAGGGACCAAACCCGTTACGGGTCAAAACCACAGGGAGAGGATCCGGGGAAACAAAGTTTAGGGACCATTTTTGTTATACCCGACAAACCACGGGGACGATTTAAGTAATTAACTCAAAAAAAGCCTACTAAATTAAATATACCAAACGGCTACATTTCATAAATAACTCAATATCAAACGATTATATTTGAAAAAGTTTTTGTCTTATTCACTTCGTTTGAACGAAGTGGGAAGCAACGAACCAAAACGGCGAGCTATGGCGGTATGGTGGCGAGCTCTGACAAATGGGCCATGTCACTACGGCGAGAGGAAATATCACCATACCCCTTGCTCTAATGAGAATTTATGTTACTTTGATCATAACAATCTATCTTCCAAAAATGTTTGATTTGAAAAGAAATGTCAGTAAGTTTGAGTTCAATCTACAATATAAAGCCACTCATATTAACTATATATTGTGTGCCCCAAACAGTTTGATTTAAGGTTCTAACGGGTTATGTTTCATGTTTGAGAGTTGTGGTCAGGTTGGTTTTCGATCATTGTCATATTTTCCGCTAAACGTTCTTCTTTCATGTTTTTGTTAGTTTTAACGGATAAAAATTAATGAATATGTCCGGACTCGAACTCGAGACTTCAGGATTGCACAGTTTATGTATGAGTTTCAATTAATTAATAATTATTGTTTTGGTGACGAATAATTATTAAATTCACAAAATGATCGTTGGAGGAAAGATGAAGGACTGAACTTAAAATAGAGTTCAAGAAAAACATGGAATGGGCTTGTAAAACCCATGTTTGGCCAAACCCAACCCATTAGGGTGTAGGGTTTGTGTCTTGTGCTCCAAGATGTTGATTAGTATATAAACAAACTCCTTTGTTCATTCTAATCATCCCTTGGTTCACTTGCAAACCAAATCTCCTTCTCTTTCTCCTCTTGAGTTAGAAATCGAACTACACCCTTATAGGGTTCCTACTAGATTTCTAAGCTCAAAACCATTCTTGTTTAGTTGATCAACTACACCCTTCTAGGGTTCCTACGTGATCTTCTAAACATTGTGTTTGGATTGCTTGTGAATTAAGAACCTAGCTTTTCTTATTGAAACGCTACTAATACGTGTGTTCAAGAACGAAGTGTTGGCATACTTTTGCTAACAAGGTGATTTGCCCTATTCGACTAACCTTAGTCGATCCACCATTAAAACCAATTAGGGTTTATAGTTCTTGTTCCATTGGTTTCTTGTTCTTGCTAGAAATCACAAAGAGGTACGCATCCATTTATATTCGGTTAATTTATTATTTGTATTTGATCTATTTCCGCTGCATATTCTTTGATGTTTATGTGTTTATACTATTGTTATGATTCATATATTCCAACAGTGGCATCAAGAGCCGTTAATACATTATAATGAATTACCGAAACTCATAAAAATTGAATCGTTTGATTAATCACATGCTTGGTGTTCTTATGTTTTTATATTTTTCATAAACCCTAGATTTTATTTTTTTTAATTTTTCGAATTTTTTTTTATATAAATGTCGATTTTTTTTTGCGTAAAAGTTTTTTTACATGAAACATATGCTACAAGATGAATGCATGACATCTTTGTACATATATTTGATTACACACATCAAATTTACTACCCTTAAATTTAAGTTATATGCCATCCAATGAAATGGAAACACCTAAAATTGGGTCTACGTCAGGGCGTAACCTGACTAGATTGCAATGGAAGGGAAAATTACATGATTTCATCACTAGCAGATCAACTGGTGTGGTGAAATTATGTAAGTTTGTTGTTTCTTAAATTGGTTAACTTAATTGAGTTGATAGTGGGACTGATCACTCAAGGCATAAGAAGATGGGGATAAAACATGCTTACATTGCAACTGCGGTTGGCAAATATGTAAATCCCATCGATTCTAGGAATTGCAATTGAATATTGGCAATTGAGGTTCGACTCGTACCTTATTGAATACCGTCATCACTAGCAGATCAACTGATGTGATGAACCTATGTCAATTTGGATCCTAGTTTTTCAGTGAAAATTAAATGGTTATTTGATTATGAACCATGGGTATTTAATTTTCTTGAAAATTTAATTATCAAAAATACTAAAATTGAATTTTGTAATTCTTTTTAACGTATTAATGCAACATTAAAGCCGTAAACGTGGTTTGGTCTTAAATTGGTAAATTGATATAATTCTGCTTTCAAACATAATGTTTGATTGAGAAAAATTTACCAAAATGAAAGAAAGTCTATTTTCCATGAGAGAAGAATAAGACTCAATCCTATTCCTTTTCATGATTGAGAAAGGTATGATAGGAACATAAGAATAAGACTCAATCCTAAGTCTATTTTCCATGAGAAAAGAATAAGACTCAATCCTATTCCTTTTCATGATTGAGAAATGTATGATAGGAACATTAGAATTGTCTACATTCTAATATATAACTCATAGCAATCTTTAATATTTAAGGATATAGCACATCTTATTTTCCATAGAAATTTCATTACTCTTATTTGGTGAATGAATTCTTCTATAACAAACAAGGCATTTGGTTAAATGGAAAATATGAGTTATTAGAAGCTGGACAGATTACCGCAAAATTGGTAAAAGGCAAAGCTAGTATTTTATCTAGTTGTTGTGCTTTAAAGGTGCTACATACCATTATGGGGATGGTAGGCCTATTAAGGAAGAAGCTGCATGCTCAAATTCTTCAAGTTAATATCATTGATGGATAATCCATCATAAACATAGTAGAATACACATTTTAGAACCTGAGTAATTATTATGTATGGGTTTTTCTAAATGTGTAGGAAAGTAAAAACAAGCAAATTGTTTTCACTGGTTATGAAACACGTACAATGTTGTCAAATCCAGTGGGAGCTTTGTGTTGTTTACTGAATATAGAGTTATTGTTATGTTCTCTAATTCAGTGAGATCTACAAGACTTAATTTCTGTGTAGTAGCCCAAATTATCTTCAAGATAATTACTTTCAAATTGTAGACACTCATGTTCTTAGGATAGCCATATGCGTTTCCTGATAAGACAAAGTAGTCCTACATCTACTTATGACACAAATCATATTGAATCACATAAACAAACGTATGTTGTGTTGTTTATATACTACATGATATTGTTCAATGCACAAGTGGGAGAATTGTTTATTGTGTGCAAAGGAACAATACATAGAAATATGATTATAGGATTCTCTTAATTGCAAGGTAAGAGATCAATGTTCTAATATGACTTATACATTTAATGTGTAAGATTATCTTATGTAGAACATGTGTCATGATTATAAGACTACTTTTATGTCTTATGATATTCAAATTAAAAGAAACACTTGAATTTACAATTTACGTCAGGGTGTAACCTGCCTAGATTGCAATAGAAAGGTAAACTACATGATTTCATTACTAGCAGATCAACTGATGTAATGGAATTATGTGAGTTTGCAGTTTCTTAAATTGGATAATTCATAAAATGACATAAGCAAATGAAGTAGTAAATTAACTTGAAATTACTATTGAAACCAAGTGGTGGTGTTCACAAATACTTTAGTTATTTATGTTTATATCTTCTTATAAACATGAAGTCTTTTAACTATTACAAGGCTTATAATAAAGTAAGACGTTAAACTTGTTATGTTTCAAACAAGAAATCATTGAGTTGATCAATGATATACAACGTAAAGTGGGAATATAACAGTTTATGTCTTCTTAAGACATGAACATGAAGTAACTTGTTCAAAAGGTACTTATATTATATAGCATGCAATTGGCTTGAAAATTCTATTGTACCATGAAGTTGACTTAGTTGGTAAATAGGTAAGCCAAAGGGAATAAGTTTATCTTACATATTGTTAGTTTGTCTCACAATATTAATTCTAATAAAACATCACAAGTTGGTGGTGTGTTCAGTTAGGAAAAATCAAACTATTGTTATATTGTTTGATTAAAAGATAAATATGACTTCTTTTCTTCCAAAAGTTATCAAGGTTAGAAAATTGAGTATGGATTGAATATACTCAATAAGACTCCAACCTAGAAGATTAAATAAGACATTATGGAATGTGATAAATCACATTAAAATCTTAAAATGAAGTTCTGATTTTGTTAATAAGTAGTTTTAACAAACAAGAGTCAGGAACTGTAAAATATTTTTGTAATATCCCAAATGAGAACGATTTAGTGTTGCTCATCTTGCTAAAGTATTTATAAAATACAAAAGGTAAGTGGGAGTTTTGTTTAGATCTTGAAAGATCAAAATTACAAAATATATAATCTTCTAAAACCACACTAGTGGAAGTCATGATGAGGTTTGAAATGTAAAGGTTAAATCTCAACATGATGAAACTCTCATTCATAGATCCGTATGGATGTCTCAGATATTTAATTAATATGCTGAGAATTATGAATTACAGGATCAAAGTAAGCCTGTTAATCATAATGACGCATTTACTAATTATGGTAAATTGCTCATACTATGAATGTTAAGATGCTGTCCATAAAGATAAATCAACTTTGAAAACTTGGTTTATCTAAAATGAGTTTCTGCAAGAGAAGAAAAACCCTAGAGGTTTAAATCTTTGCATAAAGAATCATATGGACAAAATTGTATACATATTTTAATGTATGTCTTATGACAAGATTATTAATCATACTTAAGTAATTAACTATGATTGAATACTCTTTCCTAAGCACATTAAAATACAAAGATGGTAGTTGTCATATTCATTTTTATGAATATGAAATTTGACAATGGATTATAAAACCTCTTTCTTATATAATTACTTAAGCGAGGACGATGAGTAATTAAGAGTTTTATGAATTCATTTAATCTTTGAAAGTATACAAAATGCAAGAATCCAAGTATGGATAGATGCATGCATCAAGGAGATAAATCTTATGTTTAAATATTAAATCTATGTTTTGATTTATAATTTAAAATAAGATAACTCCTAAGTAATTCTGAAAGCTAGTGGGAGTATTATGTTTACTTACTTAAATCATATATGTTGTATAACATATAGGAAGTAACATTCTATATAAGTTAAGTGTTGAGTCATAACTTGGAATGAAACTTTACTTGAAAGATTTAATAAGTAAAACATACAACCTTGAATATATGTTTATTGATGTAAACATGTGCGGTAAATGAATATAATAGAACATGATATATCATTTAGAAAGTTTAAATGGATATGTAGTACATGAATGAAATTTAAGTTGGACACAAGAATTTTTCATGTACATCATGTTGTTATATCATGCTTTGATAAAAGATGATTTGACAACATTGATATCTAATTGAAAGATATTAGATAAGTTGTGTAATGAATATTCTAAAGGAATATATTTGGATATAGAATCATATCCTCAGCCTGGATCAATTTCTAGATTCTATAAATGAACAATTTGTAAAATTGTCATAGCCAACAAACTTGAAAGTTTTGAAGGAATAAAACATTACACATTGAAGTTTACGAAAAAGAGCATATTGTTGTTTGCATACAATGATGCTAATAAAATTGAGATGACACTCAATACTAGTCATGGAAGGATTTCATCCTTGATAATAGTCATGTGTACTAGTTATGCTTAACGAAAAGCATAGTTGCATTATACGTTAAAGAATAAGAATACTTTAAACTTTAAAAGGTTTGAAAGTTTAATTATCATAAATTGTATGTTGAGGATGTCATACACATTTTATGATGTATTATGTGGTTATATCAAATTATTTGAATGCACATATACAAGAATTTCGTTATTGAAATAAGTATTCTCAAAATTTCGATAGATCAAAGTTAGTTGAATAATGCCTTGTCAACAAGTATGATTACTTGAGGCATAATTGTCAACAAGTATGATTGGTATTACTTGAGACAAAATTCATTAACGAGAATTTTCATGCATTGATCTATTTAGTATTTGGATAAGGGATGTTAAGCAATTATTATTAAATAATGAATTAAAGTACTGAGTACGTTTGTTTTCATTAATAATAGATTGTATCCCATATTTGCATGTCTAATCCATGAATAACTTATGTTATGTTATTCTAAACAGTCCGTTGTCAATTAATGATATGGGAGTATCATTGAACTAAGACAAATCTGAGTTTTGGTATAATATATTAAAATATATTGATGCGTGGACATGCCAAATTCACATGATATTCAATAATGGATAAATTGAATATAGGACAAAATCCCAATTACATGATTATACTTATGGATGTTGTCATTATAGTGAATCATGAATATTTATCCTCAGACTTGAGATACCAGGTAACTACTGTGGATGTAGCTCATTTTCTGTGAGATAATCTAACGCTATCCGTAACTGGTAGTTATAAGGATTATTTTCAGAGGTGATGCGAAGTTCATAGGTTACGCTTGTAGTCAATAACAGGATTTGGTTCCTTCAAATTTGTTTTGAAGTTTAATACTGTTTGGCCGCTCGTAGGATTAACAAGATGTTTGCATGGCCATGCCCAAGGTCTATCTGGAATATGTTCAGATGAATTGGTAATCTTGCTTAATCATAAATAACGAGAAACACTAGTTAATTATGGAATGACTTCGATCCATATCCATATTAACATAGTATTAGAATCAAAAGGATAAGTATGATGATGAATCATCAAAGGTGGTTTTTTCCAGGAAACCATACTCGTGATCGTTCTGGGGACATTGGCGTGTTATGCTAGACTAACCATTGTCATTATTACATTAATGTATATCCGAGTGGGAGCTGTTAGTTTTAACGGATAAAAATTAATGAATATGTCCGGACTCGAACTCGAGACTTCGGGATTGCACACTTTACGTATGAGTTTCAATTAATTAATAATTATTGTTTTGGTGACAAATAATTATTAAATTCACAAAATGGTCGTTGGAGGAAAGATGAAGGACTGAACTTAAAATAGAGTTCAAGAAAAACATGGAATGAGCTTGTAAAACCCATGTTTGGCCAAACCCAACCCATTAGGGTGTAGGGTTTGTGTCTTGTGCTCCAAGATATTGATTAGTATATAAACAAACCCCTTTGTTCATTCTAATCATCCCTTGGTTCACTTGCAAACCAAATCTCCTTCTCTTTCTCCTCTTGTGTTAGAAATCGAACTACACCCTTAAAGGGTTCCTACTAGATTTCTAAGCTCAAAACCATTCTTGTTTAGTTGATCAACTACACCCTTCTAGGGTTCCTACGCGATCTTCTAAACATTGTGTTTGGATTGCTTGTGAATTAAGAAACTAGATTTTCTTATTGAAACGCTACTAATACGTGTGTTCAAGAACGAAGTGTTGGCATACTTTTGCTAACAAGGTGATTTGCCCTATTCGACTAACCCTAGTCGATCCACCATTAAAACCAATTAGGGGTTATAGTTCTTGTTCCATTGGTTTCTTGTTCTTGCTAGAAATCACAAAGAGGTACGCATCCATTTATATTCGGTTAATTTATTATTTGTATTTGATCTATTTTCGCTGCGTATTCTTTGATGTTTATCTGTTTATACTATTGTTATGATTCATATATTCCAACAGTTATTATGTTTCATGGATCGGGAGCTGTATCTCAGTATGTCACATCTTCACTTTATGATTTTTCTTTTTTAGTCATAGTGTTGCAGTAGGTCATAAAGTCGGTTCACCGGTGTAGTAAGTTAAGAGTTTCGTGTTTTATTGTGTTTGCAACCGTATAATTTTAACACCTTTTTATCTATATATTATGTGGTATTTGATATACAATGCCCACTGGGCAAATATTAAGGTAAACTTGGAATTTATTAAATTAAAAATCACATTTATTTAAGATGATTTGTATGTTAATTTATTGTGCATTAAATACATAACTACTTTAAATATGTAAAGAATATACTCTCTTCGTCCCAAAAAAAAGTGTTCACCTTAATATTTACATTTGTCCCAAAATAAATGTTCAGTTTTTATATATGTACAGTAATTATAACTAGTTTTTCTATTTTTTTACCCTTCTAATCAAAACTTGCATTAATTACTCATTTTTTACTTCTATATTAACTATGAAGGTAAAAATAGTTTTTTATCAATTAAAACTAACATTAATTACACATATTATAATTTCTCTATTTTTTTTGTTAGTGAACATTCTTTTTAGGACGGATAGAGTATTATTTAATGTCACTTAACAATTACACCGTGGCCATTGTATTTAACTGGTTTGAGTCTATATGGTGATGAGTTCAAACCCCGTGAATTAGTCGACCCAAAAATCGAAAATCATTATTTAAAAAAATGTAGTAGGTAACGAACCACATAGATACAAACTTCTGATGAATGATATGGATGTAGGAACCACATAGATACAAACTTCTGATGAATGATACGGATGTAGTCGAATAGAGTAGTGGGAAACCAAATGGACCATAATCGACATCATGGATAAGAAATTAAGGGCTATGCTCGAACCGTAGGTTATCACTACGCTTTGTGGTCCAATATTATCAATTCACCTACTCGATCGTTTTTGTAAGCACGTTTATATTGGTCTTTAAAGAAATTGCATAGTTTATATGACAAATTCTTTGTTGGACCGCACAAGTTCTTTGTTGGACACGTTTAAAACATTGTGTATTCATTCAAACAACCGAGCTCGGATCTAACTGAATTTGTATTTTGTTTATGCTTTAACACAAGTCATGTAAATTAAAGTTTTAAAACTAGGGTTGACCAGATTGGTTTAACCGGGAACCACCGATGTGTTCATCGAAAGCCGATTTTGAAAAAAAAAAAAAAAAAAAAAAAAAAAAAAAAAAAAAAAAAACCTCGTTGATTAGAAAAACGATTTTTAAAAAAATATTGCACCAAACTAATCAAAATATAAGAACAAGTTCTATACATATATAGAAGTAACTAAAAAACACATGCATTTGTAGGTAAAAACTTACATCAATTGTCAGCTCAAACTGAACTACTCCCTCGTCTCAAAATTATGTAGTCATTTTTATTTTAGGATGTCCTAAAATAATAGTCTCATTCTTGTCTCAACCAATCAAAAATGAGTTTAATGGGTGTGGATGATATCTGATTGATTAAAAAGTATATTGGTCTCCGGATATGTTTAATTTTTTCATTAATTCATGTTAATTAACAGATGATTTAATACAGACAACACCTGTTTTATTACTTAATATTTTCAGTCATCTTTCTCTATTAAGTCACAAACAAAAAAAATTCATATAACTTAATTAATTCAGTTTTTTCATATTAAGTCAATTAAGTTGCAATCAAACACCCTCTCACTTTCTTAAACTGTGCGTTTTTTATATAGTGAGAATAATTTTGACACGAGAGGAGTATTTCTCGTGCAATTGTAATTTTTCTCTTTTAAGTTTATTCCTAGGTTTATTATTGTTAGCATTGATTATATTTCTATTGACAATTTTGATTAATCTTGTTTTTTGAATAAAAATGAACAAAGTGAATTCAGGGAAAACTATATTTCCCAACCATCAAGATTTATAATCTTGACAGTAAAAGATGCATTCATTTTTGTTTGATGAGATTAGGATTTGATTTTTTTTTTTTTATATTAATTAATTTGATTTCTTTTCTTGGTTTACCAATTTATCGATTATAAATTCTCCCATTTGGTTGTAAAAATACATATTGTGTTTTCATTTCGTTCCTTAATAAAAAAAAGTCTTGCCATGAGTGTCTGTTGGCATAACTAACTTAGAAAGAATATGTGAATTTTAATATAGATCAAGTGGCATTAAACTATGAGAAGTAGAAGGACTTTCATTTGTAAATTATCAAGTGGCATTTTATTCTACGAGTTTCATTCACTTCACCGGATTTGAAATATTTATACTTAAACAAAGACTAAATAGAAGGACTTTCATTTGTAAATTAGAGTGAAGAGATTTTTCATGAAAAATGAAAAGAGATATTACGGGTGCGTTTAGTTGTGGGAAAACACCCTTGTTTTTTATAATATGATTTGTGAAAAAAAAAAAAAAAAAAAAAAAAGATATTCCGTTCAAATTAGTGTTTTCGAATAAAGTTATCTACAAAACACAAAATTTCTATTTCCAACTTTAATACACAAAACTACAAAATGCTTTTTTTTTTGTTTTCACATATTTCTATTAAAATACCCCAAATCCGTTTTCGTCAGTTGTTTTGCGTTTTTGACTGATTTTTTTACGTTTTCGTCTATTTTTTTAAGTATGCGTAAGATTTTCTACGTCTGCGTCCAATTTTTTACGTTTTCGTCTAATTTTATACGTTTTCGTCCGTTTTTTACGTTTTCGTCAGATTTCTTACGTTTCCGTCTGATTTTTAACTTTTTCGTCTGATTTTTTACGTTTTCGTCCGTTTTTATACGTTTTTGTCAAATTTTTTTAGTTTTTGACATATTTTTTACGTTTTCGTCTTTTTTTTTACGTTTTGGTCAGATTTTTACGTTTTCGTCTATTTTTTACGTTCTCGTCCTTTTTTTACATTTTTGTTTGTTTTTTTTTACGTTTTTGTAGGATTTTCAACGTTTTTGTCAGATTTTTTACATTTTCATCTGATTTTTTTACACTTTTGTCTGATTTTTTACGTTTTCATCCGTTTTTTTACGTTTTCGTCCGTTTTTTACGTTTTCATCAGATATTTAGGTTTTCGTCAGATTTTTACGTTTTCGTTATATTTTTTACGGTATCGTCCGTTTTTTTACGTTTTCGTCAGATTTTTACATTTTCGTCACATTTTTTACGTTGTCGTCAAATTTTTTATATTTCGTCAGATTTTTTACATTTTGGTCCGATTTTTTAGGTTTTCGTCCGATTTTTTACATTTTCGCCAGCTTTTTTACGTTTTCGTTCATATTTTTCGTTTTCGTCAGTTTTTTACGTTTTCGTCTGATTTTTTACGTTTCGGCCGATTTTTTACGTTTTCGTCTGATTTTTTATGTTTTTGTCCGTTTTTTACATTTTCGTCAAATTTTCTAAGTTCTTATCCGATTTTTTAAGTTTTCGTCTGTTCTTTTACATTTTGGTTAGATTTTTTACGTTTTCGTCCGATTTCTAAAGTTTTCGTGCGATTTTCTACGTTTTCGTCCATTTTTTTACGTTTTGGTCAGATTTTTTACGTTTTCGTCAGATTTTTTACATTTTCATATGATTTTTTACGTTTTCGTCCATTTTTTTACGTTTTCGTCAGATTTTTACTTTTTCGTCAGATTTTTTACGTTTTCGTCCGATTTTTTACGTTTTCGTCAGACTTTTTACTTTTTCGCCAGATATTTTACGTTTTCGTCCCTTATTTACATTTTCTTCTATTTTTGACGTTTCTTTCGATTTTTTACGTTTCTTTCGATTTTTTACGTTTTTTCCTTTTTTACGTTTTCGCATGATTCTTTACGTTTTTCTCCATTTTTTAACGTTCTTTACGTTGTCGTCCATTTGCGTCTGATTTTTTACGTTTTCGTGGGGTTTTTTACATATTCATCCGTTTTCACTCGTTTTACTATGTTTTATTTCATTTTCGTCCGTTCTTTTATGTTTTTTATGTTTTTGTCCATTTTTTACGTCTATTTATATTTACGCCTATTTTTTATGCTTTCGTTAGATGAAACCTAAAAAAACATAAATCAAAGATGAAAACGTAAATGAAAGATGTAAACGTAAAAACCAGACGAAGATGGATGTAAACGTAAGAAATCGAAGAAAACGTAAAAAATCGGAAGAAAACGTAAAAATTGGAAGAAATCATTAAAAAACAAAAATATTAAAAAATAGACAAATACATAAAAAAATCTGACGAAAACGTAAAAAAAACAGATGGAAACATAAAAAATCATACGAAAACGTAAAAATCTGATAAAAACATAAAAAAAAATAGACGAAAAAGTTAGAAAATGGATGAAAACGTAAAAATTCTGACGAAAACGTATAAAAAATGGACGAAAACATAAAAAATGGGACAAAAACGTAAAAAAAATATGACAAAAACGTAAAAAACGGATCAAAACGTAAAAAACGGACAAAAACGTAAAAAATAAGATGGAAACCTAAAAAACTGAAGAAAACGTAAAGAAACGGACGAAAACATAAAAAATCGGACAAAAACGTAAAAAAACAGACGAAAAAGGAAAGAAATGGACGAAAACATAAAAAATCGGATGGAAACGGACGAAAACGTAGAAAGATTGAAGAAAATGAAAAAAAAAAACTGACGAAAACGTAAAACAACAGACAAAAACGTAAAAAACAGACGAAAACGTAAAAAATGGGACTAAAACGTAAAAAAAACGGACGAAAGCGTAAAAAATTTGACAAAAAGGTTAAAAAATGGATGAAAAATGTAAAAAATCTGACGAAGATGTAAAAAAACAGACGAAGATGTAAAAAACAGACAAAAACGGACAAAAACGTAAAAAATCGGACAAAAACGTAAAAAACCGGACAAAAACGTTATTTGATGTTATATTTTACTTTTTTAATTCTTTATTTTCTCGTATTATATTTTTTTAGTTATTTTATAATTTAGTTGGTTAGTTTATAATATTTGTTTTTGTGTTTTGAAGATGTTTTTATAATATTACTAAGGTGAATAGAGAATTGAGATATAATACAACAACACTTAAACATGTTTTTCTAGTTTTGCAAAATGGAAAACACAAACACCTGTTTCTCAGACTAAACGCGTTTTCTAAATTTTAGATTGTTTTGTGGAAATCAAACTCCCTTCCCTTTTCCTACAAAACAAGAAATAGAAAATGAAAGAAATTGTTTTCCAACTAAACACCACCTACGTATTGACCCTATGGAGTTGTAATGTTGGGATCTTGAGTGGAAACGAGTGCTATTTTAGTAGGTAAATTAGCGCCCCAAATGGTGAAAGAATAGTTATTATGCTCCCGAAGATAGATGGTTACGAGTCATACTTGGCATGCAAGTATATACATCAAAAGAGACTTGTCTAAAACTACCTAGTAGGGGTCGGGTTATTGATGTGAGATGGGTCATAAGTTCTAAGACCGAATCACTTGAAGAGGCAGAGTCGAATAAAATTTATTTATTTTATTTGCTCGATTCCTGTTAGCTATGTTATTCTATATATATACTAATCTCACAGGACGGTACCAAATAAAAAAGTAATAAAAGATTAGCCCGTTTTTAAGCCCTCCACCAATGGCCCAAACATATGTGATATTCTATTGCTTTCTAGCGGTCTAGCCTACACGTAGCAACTTACTAAAACCATAATGTACAACTGACAAAAAAAAAAAAAAAAAAAAAAAAAAAAAAAAAAAAAAACTCCAAACCACGTCTAGAATTTACTGGAGGACTTACTAAGTTGCAAAATATTATGCATAAGTATCCTATCATAACAAGTAAAGTATGTCTCATGATCAATACGAGAAATGAACAAAGAAAATCCTTTAAAACAGACAAACTTGGTACACAAACTAGCAAAACACAAACAAAAGATTTTGATCACAACTGTTACTCAAAAACAGAAACATTAGCAATGCCAAACAACTACACTTTGAACTGCAACAGCAACCAACGATAAGGTAACACGCAACATAACTGAAACAGCAAAACCTCGCCGCAACGCGGCGAGGCCTCCTCCTTGTTATTTCTATGTTTAGATTTTTTAATATTTATGTCCTCTCAGTTTGGACTTTTAAGCAAGCCTTGGGAAGGCGGCCTCCTTTCTCGCGCATCAAAGACTTCACTAAAGTAGTTGCGACTATTTTGAAAACAAAGAAACGAGTGCTTAACTTAAGCTAATGAAAAAGAGCGTCGAGAACTCCTGACCAAAACACTGAAAACTTTTGCCTTTCAAAAAAAAAAAAAAAAAAAAAAAAAAAAAAAAAAAAAAAAAAAAAACTGAAAACTTTCCTTGCTACTCTTGAGCAGCAGCCAGTTGTCGGCCATACGGGCATGGCATGCCACACGCTATTCAACCATCAGCCAATATTTAACAAAGAAACCAGTTTGGAACAGTAAAACATATCGAAGGGCCAAAGCAAGAACCAAATCTATCTGATAATAATAACAAACACCAAAGAACAACTAACTTCGGTTATCCATGTCGAAGATTTTCTTCAAATACATTTTAGTAGATTTCTTAAATCAAAACCCCACAATCCCAGATCAAAATAAGGAATGCACACAATGATCATATCCCCCTTTCACTTTACAAGGTAAAATAAAGAAAAAACTGATGTTTCTTACTTTCCTCGTACAAAATGCCATCCCATCTATTTGAAACAAACCAGATGGAATAGAGAAGATATTGGGGGCAGGGCACAAAACTTGTGGCATACGACTAAAATCATATTGCCACAGCTGATAGGAAATAGTAAAAGGTACTAGTTATCAGTAAATATATCAACATAAACGACATATAAAACAAAGGGTTGGCAGGAGTTGTGTAGGCACGTGCAAAGGATTAGGGGTCTAAGAAGGAGCAGATGGTTCGGGCTTAACGAGAGAACTGGTGTCGGGTTGTTGGGTAGGGTAGATTAGTGAAGCAAGTGATATGGGCATGATGCATAGTGCTTTTGACTGGAGGAATTGCATTGCAGCTCCAACATCCTCTTCCATGAGTTTTGCTACTTCACGTTCTGTGTCATCATTTGACCAATTCTCCCATGCTGGCTGGTTATATCCGTTTTCGTTTGCATCCCCCTACACATCAAGGAATGTACTAGTATTTAAGATGCTGAAGCAAGACAAGAAAATAGCCGATGTTGATTTATTTACTTATGCATGGTTTGATTTATGTTCTATTTCATCTCAGTCAGGTCACTAAGAAATTAGCTACAATGGGAACAAGCGAAATGGGTTGAAATTCTCTCTAAGTCTATCTGTGATGCAAGCAACATTGTAAATCACTTTTTTCAAAGCAAGTGGTTTCCAAGGTGTTACTAAGGTGCACATCAACCGAGTAATAGTTGAGGTTCAAGTTCCATCTCAATCAAATGTGTATGAGTAAATAAGGTGTATTTCTCCTTAAAAAACTGTTTTATTCATCTACTCAAATTATCATTGTAAAGATATTTAGTTTTAGACTCATTCTTAACCCATATAACGACCTATAAACAAATTACAAAATGGACAAACATGTAGTCACATACTAACCCCAATCATCCCAACATACTAACCCCAATCAGCCCAACCCTTTCCACTCAAACCCAAATTGACCTGTTTCTTGTTACCTCAACCAAGTTGGAACTGTCAAATATAAAGAGGTTCCAGTAGCAAAGTTCGTTGAAATAAAACGTTACGAATACTTGGGATTCAGCTATATTATTTATTATGAGTGACAATTTAGACAGGAGGTTATGCATTCTAGAGGAACCTGCTTAAGGTCTGTTACAAGTTTTGGAATTATTTGTTTTACTAACCTAGGAACACTTGATGCAGCACTGGTAAAATGGTATGAAATGCGTTGTATTTGAAAATTGACTAACGAGGAAGGACATGAAAATAAACAAAGCTTCAATGTGCTAATGGGTTTAATTTTTGCATGAGCTCAATTTTCCTAAACTCAAACGAGGACCCAATGCTTCTAGTTTGTCTGTTCAATTTAGGACTATAAACAATTAAACGATGTCCCCAAGCCAAAATTTTAAACTGATATGTTTTGAACTTTTGATAACAAAAACAGAATTCAAAGTTGGGTAGCCGGTTCAACCATTCAAGTATTGACCAAGAGTATTGAGGGTATAAAATCGGCTTAAAATATTGTTGTCTCAATCAAGCCTAAAACCTATTGAGTTATATGTTAAAATGTTATATGCATCATTTAAGTTACAACGGATAAGAGAGTGGCTCATGGGTTGGAATATGATTGAAGAAGATGACTATTTAAGGTCATTTCAATATTGAACATCAAGTTTTTGCAATCATATTAACATCCCCATGATCCCGACTTTGCCAATCAGCAAGCTGTTAGCGCAATGGGCAAAGGATACCAGGTAAAGGGGAACAAGTCACCTTTTGTCCTAAAATAGATGTAAATAAAAGTATGTTGCTAGTTTGCTACACTATCTACATTTGCCTATCACATAAATGACCTAAAAAGGTTATTGTGCATTTAGCCCATTTAGATACCTGAAACATCTGTAAAACTATGTCCAGATCAAATGTCGCAAATTTCATGGGATGAAGCGATTGAAATTTAAGTGTATGTTACCTCAACAGATTGCAGCGGGACATCAGATACAAGTTGTGCCACTGCACCAGCTCCACCAAGCCTACTCATGCTAAGAACCTGCCAAGTCAGTCAGTTAATTTACAAACCACAAGCAAAAAGTCTTTGCATGCTTGCAAATTTCATGTGCACGATGAGTGCACATGAGACAAACACACATGTAGAGTCGTACTATATCTAAATAGTGCTTTCTCTCAGCAGATTTATATTACCTTGACCTGAAGCCGTAAGAATTTCACGTAATCAAGAATTTCATCAAGCATAGCTGCCTTGTCGGTCTGTACAAGGTACACATTAACTATTCAGCAATCCATCATAAAAAACGAAAAGTATGATTTACAGAATTTAAACTTCACCTTATTGCAACTGGGAACAAGTTCCTGTAAAGCCCTCATTCTTTCTGCAATTCTTTCTCGACGCAGCTGCAAAACAAATTCATACCATGTTAACCAAATGCATAGACATCAACTTAGCTAAGACACAGACAACAGCTAATTGAACTATGGTTGAAAGGTGATAAATGTGTGAGTCAAAAACTGTAATATACTAGTTAAAACTGAAACCGGCAAGGGGAAATTCCATCGAGCGGCTACCTCATTTCTTCTAAATTTTCAAGTTGTATTCACAGAAAATTGATGTATTAAGTATGATTTAAAAATTTACATAATCATACAACAATGATCACTGTTATCAAATAAAGTGATTGGAGGTTGAATGCATCAAAAATACACTTTGCAGGACTTTCAACCTGTTTAACACATTGCATATCTAGACATATTTTTATTTGACCGGCTTGTGATAAAACATAACTCAAATCCACCAATTCATAAGCAAATGAGCTGGAAACATGGAGTTGCCAACTCTACTGTATAACACTACAACTAAATGTACTATTATGTTGGTTTGTATAGTTTTCTTACACGCTCAGCTATGCTATGAGGATCTGTGGCTTGTCCTCGCCGAGCCCGTACCCTAGGGCGAATACTAGGAGGTTGGGCAACTGTGACAGCTGTACTGGTAGTTGATTGCCCTTGAAAAGCCTGTAAAGGAAAACCATAAAGAAAACAATATAAGTATACCACGAAGCATTAACATGAAAAAAGCAACATATAAGCATTTATTACGAAACTAAGGGCCTGTTTGTTTAATTTTTTCATTAAGTCGTGTTAATTAATAGGATGACTTAATGTGGAGACCTTCACTTTTATCACTTTTTATTTTAAGTCATTTCTTTTAATTAAGTGAAAAACAAACAACTTTTCACATGACTTAATAAATTAAGTTGTATTCAAACACCACCTAAGACTTAAAAGGGGGGGACTGCTATAGGCTTGTGGACCTATAACTGTAGCATATACACACAACAATTTAACTTGTGTACCGTTGGCCAATTACAATAAATAATAACACACTTTCACTTCATTTCTAGTTTGGTCAAGGGACTTCAAAACCCATTTACTAAGACCATCGGAATTTCAAGAAACCGTGAAACCTACGGTCAACTTTGGTAGCATGTTGCATCTGATTGGGTTGTAATTACCACTATAATCAGTTTAAAAAGTATAACGGTTTATTAGCAAAGTTAATAAACTAGAAATGGACTGGAAATAATTAACCCTTGATAACTATGTTTGATTTTTTTACAGACGGTGCATTTATATATCAGAAACTTTCCTAGTACACCGAAAACATTTACATGGTAGAGGAGGTGAAGGAAAAAAAAAAAAAAAAAAAAAAAAAAAAAAAAAAAAGAAAAGAAAAAAAACCTCTTATCCTCTCATGTGCCCCATAACAAGATGTAGAGCTATGGGTATACAAGAGGTGACGAGGTTAACCCCCCACTGATACCATAAACAAGCATCCACAAACAAACTGTGTGGACCAAAACAATGCAAACCTATTGACACTTTACTAATGAGCACCAACACATATAATAATTCTAAAATGACACAATGAGATCCATACGTGTGTGACTGTAGAAGCTCAAAGAAGTAGGACCAATAACTCTTGACCAAACTAAGAGGGATAGAAATGATCACTAAGTATATATGTTTGAGAAAGATCAAAAGAAAGGCACGTAATATGATGACAGTTTACGACTTTATACTTGCTTCTTAACTTTGTAAAACTTCAGTCTTTCAATGTGAAGTTATGAACTATTGTCAAACGTCTTATTTTAACCTCGTCCTTAGATGTATCGTCTTTGACCAACGGGAAATCAATATTTGATTTTTGGTATGAATTAACATAAGAAAAAGTTTTCAAATGTTACATTGCAGTAAAATAATTTTATTTTATAATAAAACAAATTCTTTTTCCAAGGCATGCACATGCATGTCCTAGCTTCCTTTTAGGCCTTCCTTGCCTTACACACACAAAAGGTTAAGGCAAAAGATTAAGGGTTGTTTCTTTTTCCCTCCCCATAAAGAATTGGGTCCACCAAAGATTAAATATTACTTCTTTTTTATGTGGGTCCCATTATTTTCCTTATAATCCTCTATATCCACAAGACATAAAAAATGAATCCCTCCCTAACAAGAGGCAAAATCAGACATTAGGCAGAAAATAGAGAAACGCTGCTATACTGTAAATATAACTTATTGGTATTATGGTATAGTACAATAAGTATAGTAAGATATGTTATTGGTTTACTGCATAAATAACTATCATATTCGTATAAACATATGCATTTACAACCTTTGAATTTTAAGAACCGCCTTATTGAACTGTTTATCTAAAAGCCTTTTGCTCTAAAACATTGTAGTCATTGTTCCACATAAACATCATCATAGAGTGGCTACCTCAATTCTATCTTAATCAAAGTTACACAAGTAATGCTGTATACATGATATTACTCAACCATTTCAGTATCAGAGCTTTTGCAACTAGTATTATTATTCAATATCGAACCCTCAACCAATCAGTGGGTAACCAAAACACTAAGCACTAATATTGTAGTTATGAGACAAAAAAATTTCCAAACATCCTTTTAAAAGGTACAAACGTAAATACCCGCGCCTAAAAATCTTTCGTTATCTAAACCTATAGAACATTTTACACAACCATACATCAAATTATAACTAAATAACAAAAAACAGCAGAAAATGAGTAATAGACCTGAGGAACAGTATGTAGCAAAGAGTGTTGTTGAGACGGGTGCATATTATTTTCAAATGGATGATGAGCCGAAGGAAACAAACCACTCATATTCATATTCCCTCCTGCTCTCTCCTGCAAACAACATCATCATCATCATCAAACAACATTAAACTAAAACAAACCTCCAACTTCTTCACAATATCACAAATTCACAATCACCCCCTCGCAATTTCACAAAAAAAAACTTATTCATACGGCGTTTATTTAAGATTTTTCCTTGCCTTACGAGCTTATTCAACGACTAATAATTCATAAGCTCATTTTTTCCGAGTTATTTTTTAGCTTCTTATGACTTACGTATGGAATAAAAACCTATAAGCTGATAAATAAGGCAGAGCGGATGGGCTTATACAATATAAAGTTATAAACCGAGTTACTTTAAGCTTATTTGTGCAGCTTGTTGAGCTTTTAAAAGCTAATAAGTTCAACTTTTTGACTTCCGAGCTTATCAACTTAAACTTATGGCTTATGTAACTTCTATGTGCTTAAAATTTTGAACTTATTAGCTTTTCGAAAGTTTAGTAAGTCAATAAGCCACCATACAAGCTTAAACAAAACCTTATTATATGAGCTTATAAGCCAAAATATAAGCTTAAACAAACACCCCTTTAAATTATCAACAACAACAACACTAAACAAACAACAAGCAACATTAAACACAAAACGAAACATAAATATTTACAAAGACAACCCTCTATCTTCACAATATCCCAATCACCCCCTCACACTTTTCACAAAAACTTACTTACGGGTGTTTTGTAAGCTTTTTATATTATTACTGTATTTTTTTTACTTATTTGACACTCCAATTTTCCAGCTTATTTTTTACTTACTAATGAGCTTATTTAACCCTATAAAATATATACTGAGGGGTGTTTGTTTTTAAGCTTATATGCGAGCTTACGAGCTTATTTGGTTTCGGCTTATATTTCATAACCCTCAATTTTCTGGCTTATTTTGATGCTTATCAGCTTATATAAGTTTATTATGATATAATAAGCTTACATAAGCCCAAAGGTTACAAAATAATAAGCCAGAAAATCGTGGCTTATAAAATATAAGCCGAAACCAAATAAGCTCGTAAGCTCGCATATAAGCTTAAAAACAAACACCCCCTGAAAAATAGCCAAATAACAACAACATTAAACAAACAACAGCAGCAACAACAAAGGAACATTAAACAAACAAACAACATTAAACAGTAAAGAAACACAATTTACAAACACAGCCCTCCAACTATATCAGAATATCACAACCACCCTCACACTTTCACAAAAACTAACTTAGGGGTGTTTTCTAAGTTTTTTTTTTACACTCATATTTTCCAGCTTATTTTTTACTGTCTTACTAATGAGCTTATTAAAATCTATAAAATTTATACTGAAAAAATAAGCTAAAAACATTAACCATTAAACAATTAAAGAAAGACCATTTACAAACACACCCCTCCAACTATTTCACAACATCACAACCACCCCTCACACTTTAACAACATCAAGTAAAAAAAAAAAAAAACACTTACACGCTGCTGCTGCTGTTGCTGTTGTTGGTGAGCAGGAGTAAACTGAGCGCCGTTATCCAAACTCAACCCCAACGGAAACACAGCCTGTCCCTGCTGCTGCTGCTGATGAGAAGCATCGATGTTGTTGTTGTAAGAAGAAGGAATCGCCAGAATCTGTTCGAGGAAGTCGTCGCCGTAGCCTTCCGGTGGGTCACTCGCCATCTTTTTTTCTTTCTTTTTTGTCTTTTTGTTTTTGTTTGAAAGAAATAAAGGGAATGATTGAAGAAGAAAGGGAGGGTAATAAAGGGGAGAAATGGAGGGTATTTTTGGAAATGGAAAATAGCATGCGTGGTATTGGAATACACGCACCCTCTGACAACATCATTTTCGCTCTTTTTATCTGGTATATTTGTTACTCTCCGTCTTATATTAACTGTTCGCTTACATCATGCATAAAGTTTTAAAATTTTTTATTAAATGCACTCTAAACTAATCAAATACTCCCTCCGTCTCAAAATAATTGTCAGGAAACAAGAATCACCTATTTTAATAAAAGTGGGGCCAATTTAATTTTTAACCACTAAAAGAGAATATTCTTTTACTTTATTCTTTAATTTTTACTTAAAAGTGAAAGTGGACAATTAATTTAAGATATCCTTAAAAGAAAATATGGACAATTATTTTAAGACGGAGGTAGTAATTATTTTTGCCCACTAAAATATTATTTTATTGGTTGAAGTATAATATGAACATTTAATTTGACATATTCAAATATTTCATTATAAACACTTAATTTGGAACAGAGTATTACCACATCACCCGTTTTTTAGCTTTTGTGTTTTGATTTTTCATGCTTACATATGTGGGCCCTGCTACTTTTTACAAACGAAAACAAAAGTATTTTTGCCTTCTAAAACAATCACTACTTTATTATCTTGATATAGGGTGAGCAAGAAAACCGATAAACCAACCAAAATCTCAAAAAAATCTACTTCAAAAATCTAAGAAGTCGTTTAGTTGGGAAAAATTTTGTGCTTCTCTGTTTTTAAATTTTTTAAGAAAGGAACTGTTTTTCTATCTAAAGAAGAATTAAGATTTTTAAAAAGAGAAATGATACATCCATAAAAACAAATTTACAAAATCATTCACAAAATAAGGTGTTTCTTCTTGATTGGTGTATTTTTATATAGTTTCTCTCTCTTCTTTCACATTAAGCCAATCGGGAAGTGACAACTCTTTTTGTGGATGGTTTCGTGGAATTGTTTTTATGGATGTATCATTACTTTTTAAAAAATCCGTATAGTTAAAGTTACTTTTTTCTTTTTTAAAATGATTATCTCGGATTGCCGCGGTGGGCGGCGATGGTGGCCGATGGAGGATGACATGAGACTTTAGCCAATCATTTATGAGCCATATCCTTTATCGTCAGGGTTGGATTTAATGATGTGCGGGGTGATCAACTGCACAAGGCCTCTATTTTATAGGGGCCTTCGAGTTTAAACTTTCTTATAACTCATTTTTTAATGATAACAGATGATTCAGGAAGAAAATGTAACTTTGGTATGATAAAATTCAAAATTTTGAAATTTTCAAAGGAGAAGAGAGCTAAAGTTTGTGCTTTAATGGTAGAAATTATATACATAAAAAAGTGTGTGAGGTCCATAAATTATATTATATTCTCTGACCATGTTTCTTATAAAATATTCACTTTAATTCATTTGTCTTTTATATTTAAGATTTTAAACTCTATCCTTATGTGAACCATAAATTTTTGTTCTGAAAGCTTAAACAAAACCTATATCTCATGAAAAACTATAGTTTTTAGCTGAGAATCTCGTTTAGAAAAACGTTGTAGATTGTTTTAGAAACAAACAAAAAACTTCTACATGGGATCTTATCTTATAAAAAATACTTAGAACTTCATGGATTATAAAAAAAAAACTCAACAATTATACGTAAAAGAATAGAAGATTCATTAAACTTGAAGAAGATGGAATGTGTCATTTGATCGCTATAAAAACAAAATTATAATCTAATTATGGTTCATTATTTTTACACATACTTCAATTTCAATGTTAAATGGGCTGTTTTGAAAATCTGGCACAAGGCCATCAAATTCACCAGACGATCCTGTTTATCATGTTAACAAAATGCATCTACAAGTTGTCAACATTAGTAACATGAATAAATGTTCGAGCCTTAAATCATACCTGCAAAGAGAACACACTCGAAAAGCAAATGAAAATGTGAATCTTGAACAAGGTTACATAGAGGACACCACATCTCCTCTAACTTGACTGAATCTGCCACTTCCCATGTATGTAACTTGTCTTGTGTCTTAAGCCTTCACCAATGAATAACCAATGATAATTGGTTATGGCTTCTGCTAATTAATTAAATGTCTTTTTGAGGTAGTATGTCTTTGAGATCGTATAAGGTAAATAACTTCGCGGTAACACGGGTAAGACTTCCAGACATTTTTATCATTAGATGACCATAGTGACGACAACGGATATTCTTCAACAAAATATGGTTGCTTTAATTGTAGGAGGTTAGAATAAGATAAAAGGGCTAATAAGTTACAAAAAGAAAGAATTGGACAAAAGCCCATTTTTAACTTTATTTAACAATAAATAAATAGAACACCAGCACACCTTTCCTTCTTTCTCCTCCATGTATTCTCTCTCACACATAGAAAATCCTTCCACAAGAGACCTCTCAAGCTCCCATACCCTCTCCCTCCGTACGTCGGCAATGCAAATCATTTTCTTCTTCTATAATTGTTCCGTCCTCAACACGCTCCATCCATCGGAAATGCCTATAACTACCTGCGATCATTCTCATTTTTCACATTTCACACTCTCACCTCACACATTACAATGGATAACAACGAAGAAATTGAGCAACCGTTCCACAACCACCACGCCACCATATCCCCTACCATGATGGCAAAAGATGGGCTTGTGTTTTATGTAAAGCTCCTCAATTTTTTGATAGTTGGATTAAATCCCATCAGCACAACAAAACCTGCCACCGGAATAAGCATAAGGACATTAAACTGATATGTCGTACTTGTAACAGTTGTATTTTTACAAAAAAATAAAAAAATAAATAAAAAAAAACACTTGGTCAAGGACCACTTTTGTGGTTTTTATATTCCACGTCATCATTGAACAAGAAGCAGTTATTTTGTGTTTTTGTTAAAAAAAAATAAATTAAATTAAAAACATAAGAAAAATCAATTTTTTTAGTTAATTAAAAACAGTCGTTAGTATAAAAGGATTAACTCTGCAAACGTTCGTTGACTAAAATAACTAACATTGCGATATGATGACTAACGATATAAAAAGTGTTTTAATTCAAAATAAAATTTGAAAGTTTGTTGGTATATTTGGCAATAAAAAAAAGAGGTTCAAGCGAGTACATTTTTTAAAGTAAGTTGTTATTTTCTAGCTTTTACCCTATCATATAAGATAAAGTATAAAGTATAAGAGCATAAGTCCAAATTTGAGCGTAATACCTTTCAAATTTTGGATAAGTTTATAAGTTAATATCTTTTATATAATAAAGGAATTACGTTATTGCGGAGTGATTTTGCAAAATCAATCTTATTGAGAAAAAAATTGGACCAATAGGAAAGCTCAATTTTGACACATAAGCAAAATCGAGCAATATGATTGGCCAATAAAAAGTCACAATTGATTTGATTTTGGTCAAACTTTAATAAATTTGATTGAGGGAAAAAAATATAAGTGTTAAATTTATGAAAATAAAAACTTAAAAAAATGAGGTAATTAATACAACATTAGTGATTGAATTTTAAATATATTATATGAGTTAAGTGTAAAATTATAAATCTTTTTATTTTTTGATAACTTTAGATAATAAACAAATAACCATTTACACTTTATACTCCCTATACTTTATAATATGAACTTGTTTACAATTACATGAGTATTTAGTATTAGCTTGAGACTTCCATCCATTAAACTTACAAAATTTTATAAATATACGAATTAGTTTTAATATACGTTAAGTTTTTAAAATGAATACTAGTTTTAAACTTTCATCTACTAAAATATTCTTTTTACTATGCACGTTAAATAAAGACTCATGTTATCCAATTTAAAAGTTTAATTTATGCGTACATGGATTTGAATATTCAATACGGCTAAATTATTATTAACGATAATATAAATATCAAATTTTAATCACGAGTTACTGTGATATGAAAATAAATATACGCGATTGCACTTATAACAACGATTCATGTAATTACTATCTAAAGTTTATATACGGATATCCTAAAAACATTTTTGAAAAACTTTACGGAGTATGTTTTAACTTCATCAATTCATTATGCTACTAAACTCGCACATTTCATACAACATGATATCAATTGTTAAAAGTTAAACAACAACATCAACCTCAATATCTATATCAGCTAAATAAAAGTTTATATACCGATATATTTTAACTTATAACAACGATATCGCTCGTGCTACTAAACGCGCACATTTTGTCCAACATTATATCAAATATACATGATTGTACTTATAACAACGACTCATGTAATTATTATTTAAAATTATATACGGATATCCAGAAAAACATTTTTAAAAAACTTTACGGAGTATATTTTAACTTTATCAACGCTCATTAGGTGCTACTAAACTCGCACATTTGTACAACATGATATCAATAGTTAAAGTTAAACAACAAAAACAACATCAATCTCAATCTCAACATCTATGTTAGTTAAACAAAGTTAAATCTTTCATCAAATAAAATTTTGTACAAAATATTAATAGATTTTAATACATAATGACAGACTCATGCATATTTATTAGTTGTACTTATATCACAATTTTCACATTTAAATTCTTATATACTCATATAGTAAACCAAAATTTTAAAATAAATTTGATTTATGTGTAAACCCCATGCGTGCACGGGACTTATAACTAGTATACACTAACACAATCATATATCCCCTAATAAAGCACAAAATTAAACTGATCCAAGCACCATCTTGTGAGTATGAAGAAAGAACATAAGCTCACTCGTATTTAAAACTCGAGCTTACCAATTTCACATTTTTAGCATAGTATATTTCTTCAAACCTTGAGTGAGTATGTGTATTTTATGTAAATCCAACTTTGTGCGTGCGTTAATACATGTTCTTTATTTTTTTTGAAAATAGTATAAAAATGTTTATTTTCAACTAAAAAGTACGTACATCATGAATGTAACATATTGTAAAAGAATGTCGTCGTCACAAAAAGAGGATTTTAAAATAGATTGACGGTAAAAATATCAACAATAACACGTAAAGGTGCAATGAAAAAAAAAATGAAATGAACCATATACAATGGGTATATTAAGATACTCTTTGTATAAAGAATAAATATACATGTATATACAAATTTGGGTACGTTTGTTTACAATTGTGATTGTAACCACTGGTCGGCATTTATAAAAGAAGCATTAAGAAACAAAGAAGCTTGTGTGTCATTAAGCTTTTGGGCATATGGAGCTCTCATTGATGTATTTGCTCCTCCACCCACGCACATGTACTCTCCATAAAATATAGTCCTACAATCATTATGAATCCTTCATCACATAATTACAATGGCAAAAACTAGTATAGGCAATGCAATTGTACTCTTAAAGATAACATTTTTTCTATATCGATAACTCGTGATAACGTGTAAATACTAACCTAAATTGACAAGAACATAGTAAGCCAAAAAAAAATGAGGCAAAAGTCTTCTCGCATTCATGTAGGTTGATAAGCTAACAAAATGAGTTGATCCAAACACCTCTAGCTCAATGTTTTGTATTTAAATAATCACTTATATAAATCAAGTAGTTAGAAGTTAAATGATGTAAAATCAAATGAGCAAAAATACTAAGGATAGATAGATAGACTTTACCATTTCTTAATGGATTAAGAAAATGTTATAACCTCATATAGATGGTTTCTAAGCCTACGAACATCATTTAAAAACATGTTTGTTATCTTGCAAGTAAAACATTGTAAACTATTGAATTTTTGTGACATAAATATCCACAAATTCTAGTTTAACTTACTTGATCTACATTTATCAAATCCACATCTTCTCCACAATGTTACTTGAACTCTCCAAATTTGGTTCATATTTGGTTATAAAATGTTTAATCGTATCTTCACTTAAAATTTGCCTTTCAAAAAAATACGTTGCAATTTAGATGAAAATAAAACTTACTGATCTCTAGTGGGGTCATTAAAATCATTCCAGCCTTCAGGAGCAACTATATCAGACATAAATGTATAAGCAAAAACAACTTTTGAGAAAGGCCTCCATGCACGACCTAACCATATCCTTCCTGTGCCACCAAGGTTGCATCTCACAAATGCAAAGCCACTGTCTTCATCTGCGGATGCTCTTCCGTGTGCAGTAACTGCCCCATTTATGTTCTTCTGTCCTAGTGGCACTGGCGGTGCCATTGAGATCAATTGACAATCCTAGAAACCATTATAAGAATTATTAATCACGCTAGGGGCAAAATTTGAAAACAATATAACCATTTTTATGATCCATATAAGTGATATATTTACACGTTGCACCGGCTTATAAAAACACATTATTTAAGGTTAAAATTGAAAAATTAATACTTCAAAAAATCAAAAATAAGACTTATTAGGTGCGTAAGGAGTATTAAAGTAAGTTAAATTGTTCTGTATAAATGTTAAAATTCTAAGTAAGTTCAATGGTCTCCTAACATAAATGTTTAAATTTTATTTGTGATATGGTCTATGGATGCAGGAATGAGGAAACAATACCAATTAGATAAGACATTTTTTTTTATAAACATTAATTATTGTTCACTAATTTTTATATTTATGGTCAATGGTGGCGATTAGTATGTGCAAATGAGGCAACTGCACAGGGTTACGTTTGTAAGGAGGCTTCCGATTTAATATATCTCCATTGGTAATTATACAGGTCTATGTATATTTATACATGTCTAATTTAAATTTTTAAAGCTTTTTTTAAATATTATGTGAGAGGGCCTCCGGTTTAGTATATCTCTATTATAGTATTTATACATACATGTCCAAGTATATTATGTTTTGATTTTTTCGTAATTGTTGGTAATTCAAACGAACGAAACAAACAAAGAAATTCAAACAAACTAAGCGGAAGCTTTATTTAAATAACAAACCAAATTACAAAACCAAATTCAAAAACAAATTCTAATTCAAATGTACCAAACCCTAATTCAAAATGTACCAACCACAAATTTAAAAGGTACCAAACTATTATTCAAAAGGTACAAAAAAAAAAAAAAAAAAAAACTAATACAATCAATCCCTATTTATAGGCTAAACAAACTTGCAGGACAAGTAACACAAATTACCAAATAACCCCTAAAGTTTAAGTCACTTTTCTAACAGTAATAGTTAAGATTTCTGTGATTTTAAAAGGCCTCATTTATAGTTTCGCATCATGCCACCAAAATCAATGAAACGGCCCCGTTTATTGCATAAAACAATCATATATATTCCGTAGTTACTTTTTATTTCTCGGTTGCAAAATTAGAGAAAAGGTAAAACCAAAAGCTTTCTGATATAAATTCTGATGACTAGTGACATGCGTAAAATTAATTCATAGTCGTATTCTTATTTATTATTTTGAATACACAAAAGCTCGATAACTATTGTTCAAGTTTTGTTTTTAGTAGTTTTTGTTTAAGTTTTGTTTCTTAATCTTTGTTCTGTCTTTTTAGTGCATAACCTCGACAACATTAGTCTACTATAACGATATTCTTAAAATTATTATCAATTTAATAAACTTATAACCTGTTTGGTCTGAAGAAGTTATTATGTTATAAAAATTCGATAATATATCAGGTATTTTTGGTAAAATTAGTAATAGCAATTAGCAGTAGGAGTTGTCGTTGTTATAACCGGTATTTGTTTGTTTGTAGAAAAAAGAAATTGTTTATTTAGTTGTATCTTATAAGATGTAAACAACCTAAAAGTTAAAAGTAACATTAAAAGTTAAAAGTAACATTAAACGCGTCTTCAAATAACGTTTTTAGAATGAGAAAAAAATTCAAATGCTTCTCGTCATGCCAACTTTTAATTAATGTTAAACGCTTTTAAACGCATACTAAGTGTGATCACTAATAATTAATTACAAAAAGTGGTGCACAAAGTTAAGTAAGAGTATAACATCTTAAAAAGGTACACAGGATAGTTAGTTGCAGGAAAAAAATAAAATAAAAATAAAACGATCGTCAATTTTAAACGAGTCAATAAGGTTATTTATTTATTTATTTATTTATTTTAACGAGCGTTAATAAGTTAATGACATTCGTTTGTACATTCTGTCTTGTTAACATTTTTCACTCGTTTTCTGATACATGTAATTAGATCGTTGCTAGGATAGTATATATTGATTAAAGATTTGGTTAAGTGTATTGTTAGCGTTATTTTCGTGAAAGGCTATCCACCTTTTTCCAAAAGTCATTGTAATTATTGCTTTTTTATCCATAATCATATTATTTTATTTCTCAACACACATCATTATAAAATTCTTTTAGGGGTTACTTTACGAGTTTGTTCACTATGTCCCAAGATTTATGAATTGTTATCGGGACGGAACTAGGATCAAATATGACAGGTGTATTTTATTTTTATTTTTTATTTGTAAGTATACTAACTAAATAGTACTAGAAACACATTTCGACAGATCGGGTACATTTAAAATGCATTTAAAAAAAATCGATGTTTTTTTTTCAAAAATTAACAATACATCGAAAAAATACATAGATCCCGTGGGACCCCTGTTTCCATCCCTAATTGTTACGTGATCATGCATATTTTCTTAAAATCGTTGCCGATTAAAAAAAAAAAAAAAAAAAAAAAAAAAAAAATCTTAGTTTTCTCACCTCATACAATGACTTGGCATTGCCGAAAATAAAGTCAATTGAACCTTGAATATAACACTCCTTGAAATAATGTCGACCTCTATCATCATGAAGAGTATCCTGAGCTCCAAAAAATCCACACCCCCAAAACGAAGCTTGATCTCCTCCTACTCTAATCGCCACGGCTTGTGCTCCAACATCTCCCGGCTTAGGTATCGGAGCCACATTCTAGCATCAAATACATTTCAAAAAGTACGTCATCTTTCTGTGTGTCCAACACATTTGTTACTCAAGATTAAGTTTTAGTCATGCCTACCATGAAACTAATGTTCTTAGCTACAAAATTTGTAGAAAACACTTGCACGGAGGCACTGTAAAATGTGCCATGCGCAGAATTGGCCGTGTCATTCCAGACTATCGCGGTTGAAGTATAGCCTTGCCCTTGAAATGTTATATTTGGTTTTGCCTTGGGGATTATTACCTTCTCACTTAATTAAAAACCGACATAGTTAACGAGTAAGTTCATATGTTATAGTCATGGCATGTGTACACATATATGCTACCATGTACGTAGAATAAAATTAGATAAGAGACGAACAACTTACAAGTATACGCCGTTATTGATCCATATCAAAGTTCTCTTAGGATTAAGGGTCACGACCGCATCAATTGCAGATTGTATGGTAGTAAAATTACAACATCCATGACGATCAACACAAAATGTGGTTGTGGTGTTAGTATCCGGAGGTAGAGAATCACGAGGAAAATCATCACATATGTCTACAACTTCGACTTTTTTGTTATGATGGTGATGGTGATGGCGACGATCTAACCAAGCTGCATATTGGTTTGTAACGATTGATACTGGTGAAAATGGAGTAATGTCAAATTCCTCAATGAAAAACTTGACATATTCTAGGTTTGATGATAGAAAATGTGAGGTAGCTAACATGGCAACGAGAAGCGATAAAACATTTGTGGATCGAGAAGTCATGTTAATGATTTGAAGGTTTGAATGAAGTTCAAGAAATGAAATAAGAGGTTTTAAAGAAATAAAAGCACTTGAAGTAGAAGGGTTTGATGGCATGTCTTGCAAACCACCCTGTCCCTGTGCTGATTTCAACCCACCAACACTAAACAATTATTGATAAGTTATTTAGTCAAGGCCTATAAGTTTAAAATTTTCATACATGCAATAGATTACGTAATTTTTTGCAAAACATGCCCTGCATCTATAAAGTTATAACATGAACTTCATGGGACGGAGCTAGTAAAGGTGACTAGTAGATGCTAAGTCACCCTTAATCAACTTGACTCCATTCATACAAACCTTTTTTCTACTATTTTTTTACATTCAACACCCCCTATTCTATAGTCATGTTTATCAAATTTATAAAACTTAAACAATAAAAGACAACACTATAAATTAATTTTTAAAACGATATTTATCACTATGACTTTTTCCGTTAAGCATGATCACCCCTCTTAAGTAAAAATCCTGCTTCCACCCTTATTCATCTAGATGTTATATTCTTCATATATTTAATCTTTCTCTTTTGTAATTTGTAGATGATGTAAAATAGTAGAAAATGTTAATTAGTCAACTGATTACTTTTAGCAAAAAAAAAAAAAAAAAAAAAAAAAACCCTGATTATTAACGTCGTTTACTTAACTACTACTACTATGTAAGAATTCTTATTTGCTTTTCTTTATGTGATTCTTTTTGTATGTATACCTCATCTTCTACATAATTCATGTCGGAGTAGCCTACTTATGCTTGAATCTTCTCCTCGGATTTTCCTCTTCCTCATAGACTGATACTTGCAATTCTTACAATCACTAACAAACGTTAGGCTCATTGCTGCCCGGCTCTTGCCTTGTGATGCTCTTGAACTTACCTTTTCTCATGAGTGCTGCTCAATTCTGAAACTCACTTATGTTTCTATTTTTTTGTAGTTATACAAGAATCTTGTACTGATCAGTGGTATCACTCCTTACCTTCCAAAGGGTGCAACAAGCTGATAAAAACTACAACCATCCGAACAAGTGTTCTCCCCATTTGGGCGTTCAAAAACTCGACAGATCTCTCCATGCTCTACTTCCACTAACATCAAATGGGACCCCTTTAGATCTTTCTCAGATAAATCTCCAAATACAAGCCTACATCACTAGAAGAAACCGAACAACAACAAAACTCTTGAAAACACCACAAAAACCTCTTCGAATAATATGGTTCAAACCAAATCTATCCAATTCACCCATTGTGGCACCACCTGGACCCAACAGTTGGTTATGGTTATGTGTAAAGTGTAATTATATCCTCATCGTTCATCATGTTTCTCATTTTCTTGGGGATTCTAATAAGATACGACATTTACCCTAAAGAACTCGTTGGAGTTCCTTCAGCCTACAACTACACATTCAAAACTTTATGGGACATGCTCTTTGTTTGTGCTAGTGTTTTCTTGGCTACTAGTTTTGTGTTGCTCTGGCTAAAGGACAATGACAATGGGGAAGCCACGAAAGTGCAAAACTTGAGGGTTATCTAAAGTTGGAGAGATTGAAAGCTTTGCTAACCAATCTGTTGTTGAAACTACTAAGGTTAATTTTGGCCAAAGGCGTGATCTTAAGAGTAAGTTCTTGATTCCCTTTGAGCTAAAAGTTGCATAATAAATTGATAATGAGATATTTGCATTAATCTTAATGATCACTGTTTGGTTCTTGATGACCACAGGTATACTAATGTTGAACAACAAAAAAAAGATCATATGTGGGAGTTCAGGTCTGTGGGCCAAGAAAGATGAGACGATACATTCAAGATATGTTCATCAAAATAGGCTAAGAATCTTCATTTGGTTCCATCGGCTTTAACCAGTGAAGATAAAAGAACAATTAACATGTGGCTTTTATTGTATTAACTGTATATCAGTGTAAATATGTTATCAAGAAAAGGTCTCTGATTTCTTATTGTTTCGTTTGTGATTGATTAGAGATTTGTAATAACACCATGCTTCCCTGTAATCCTCACTCGATGTACAGAGTAGAGATCAATCCCAAGATGAAATTGTAACTTATATGCTAATTTCATAAACACGTGTTATTTTGCTGTTTAGAAACAGCTATGTTAAAAGTGAAATTAGTAATCTGGTCTTTTTGATCATATGTCTCAATTGGATTCTAGTATATACAGATAAATCTTAATCATGGTTACAAGTTCAGTACAACTTTTGGCACACCACATTTTTCGCAATCTTATATATATATTTTACACATTAACTGAAAGACTGTAAAACAGTAATATGTAATAAGATGCAGGTTCTTATAAAAATACAGAATCACCATGAGAACACTGCATCAATAGAGCAGGCAACAGTTTCCAATTTTACGTGAAACCAGAAACTGTTTGGTGTATTCAGAGACTGTGACGCGAACTGTACAGCATAGTGACCAACGTCTAGAAATTATATATATATTCTAAAAGGCATTAGGGGTATGTGAGTGTTCGCGCACTGTTCATGCTACAGTGCAGAACAGTGCACAGTTTTTTTTTTTTTTTTTTTTTTTTTACTAAGAGGAGAGAAGGTAACTGAATCGTCTTAAGCATTTAAAACTGCATCATATCTGAAATGAACAAACGGAAACATGAAAAAGAACATAAAATTGCATAGAATCCACCATGACAAAGAACAAGAGTTGGTCACTACATCAACCACATACAAACCATAAAAAAAAGTCACTCACACCATACTTTTTGAACAAATCATTAAAATAACAAATAACACTCAACTCCCAAAACAATAACAACACTCAACTCCCTATCCAAACAACTAAAATAACAACAATATCATCCCCACCACCGCCCTAAGCCTCGGTGGTGGTGGTGGTCGGCTGTCGAGCACCCAACAAACCAAACGGACCCTCAAAACTATCATCAAACAAGAAAAATATACTCCCTTCGTCACCAAACAACAAACAACAAGAAAAAGTCAAAACCCTCACCGAGTCACGAGTTGACTCGGTGAGTCGAGACCGAGTCGCGTACAAACATAAATCCACACGAGTTTTTAAATGTAAAAACATTTATATAAAAGATTTTATAAAAGATTTAAAACAAAAACAATTTTTATAAAAGATTTTTAAGAAAATAAAAACTAGGGTTTTTAAGGGTGGCGAGTGTAGAAAGGGTGGCGAGTGTGGTGGTTTACCGTCGGTAAAAGGGTGAAAGGAGGTGGTGGTGGCTCTCGGTGATGGTTGGGGTTCACGGTGGTAGCGCGTGGGGCGCGTACGAGGTGATTGAGGTTGCGGCGGTGGTACGACGGTGTCGGGGGTGTCCCGATCTATTGATTGGTGTAAAAAGGTGGATTGCCGGAAAAATTTTCCGGCAAGGATGGCCGGATTCTGCTGCTGTCGCCGGCGAGGTGGCGCCGGATTCTTCAAAGAGAGAGAGAGAGAGAATTGAGAGTGAAGAGAGAGAGAGAATTGAGAGTGAGTGTGTGTGTTATGAGTGAAAATGAGAAAAATAAATAAAAATGGGGTATATATATATATAAAACAAAAGTATAGGGTAGGTTTGCTATTATTAGAAGTGTAAGGGGTGAAATGAAAAAAAATAATACAAGGGACTAACTATGTCAACGAGCTAAACTTCTCACGAAAACGCTTCGGGATCCAAACAACATAGCAAACGGACTCAAAAAATTACGAAACAAAAAAAACTTTAGCCCAACTTTAGATAAAACACGATACCAAAAAACAAATACTCCGACAATTAAATAAAACAAATAATATATATATATCTATAAAATCAAAAAATGAAAACACAAAACATACAAGTATAAAAAACCCTTACTATTAAAAAAAATTACAAACATACTATTATAAAACACACCCGCAGCATCGCGCGGGTTTCCCACTCGTTAATAGCTAAACCAAACCAATATCTTTCACAGAAAGCAAAGCTTGAACCTATAGTAGTTTGCATTCTTCTCATAAAACAGGGGATGATGGCCAAATGGTATTTGCCCCAACAAAAAAACAGGACATGAAACATACAAAAAATGTCCCAAATACTCCTCATAACCAAAACTCCAGCAAGTTTGTCCAAGGTCTGGCTCATCTTATATAACTACTCCACAGACTACATAGTTGTAACAAAAAGTTAAACAAAAAGATGATTCAAAGCTCCAAACTATGAACTTTCATCTAACTTTTACTCTCGGGTATAACTGACATATGCCCATTACCAGCATCTCTAGAGTAACTATCTAGATTACGGCTGTTGTCGTCAACTGTATACCTAGCAACCCTATGGGCAGAATCGCAAGTCCAGATAAAAATACATGACGTGAATAAAAGTTTCTATTGGAAACAATTAAGATGGCGTGAATTTGTGAGCAATAATATGATTACGATGAGAAAATGATGCACCAGTAGATGGGTCAACATATGCCATAAATTGCAAAATCTTGATGGTATCAGGTTCCTTCTAATGATCAATATCACTATATGCCGGGAATAGGGTGCCCGTATTTCTTTATACATCAAGAGTCTAATAAATATCACTCATCAATGCTTTTAATGAGTAAAAGTATATAACACAACTTCTTTCGCAAAAACAAAAAGATTTTAATCAAGGACAAAATGAAGGAGTCAAAAGTCGAATGAAAACCTGACTATAAATAGGATGGTTGGTGATCAGTAAGATTTAGCAAAAATAGCAACTTCCTCTGCTGGACTGCCGGTCATCAGGCACTTCTTTGGCCCTTGAGGTTGTTCGAAAGGAAAACATCTAATGGTTGCCCCTGTTTCTTCTTTGATCTTTAATTCATCTTCATCACTATACAAAAGCAACAGGTCAAAAGTGTAAGGAAAATGAAAAACATGTGCAGAAAAAAGGGTGGTGGATTGATGCTATAAATTCAGAAAATATTGAATACTAATGTATTCAAAAAGTAACAACTTATGCGA
Source organism: Artemisia argyi (assembly GCA_030686995.1). Classification (NCBI taxonomy): domain Eukaryota; kingdom Viridiplantae; phylum Streptophyta; class Magnoliopsida; order Asterales; family Asteraceae; genus Artemisia; species Artemisia argyi. Next base: position 13,553,094 of record CM060697.1, on the reverse strand, counting down.
AAAACCTAGTGGCGGATTGATGCTATAAATTCAGAAAATATTGAATACTAATGTAGTACCATGTTTACACAATAAACCGATCAATATTTGTAAATTGGATGAATATGGTGTAAATTCGAGTTGACCACATTGCTTTTAAGATTTAAAAATGTATTATTTCAAGTTAAAACATAAACCTTTTTGTTTGTCAAACGTATCAAAACTGCTAAAACTTTATTAAAGTTCACATAACGAAAATACAATTATATTATGAAGAGGTTCAAGATCTTGAACCTTTCCATGACACATAACTACATAAGCATGAAACAAAAACTCATTATGGATGCTCTAACGATGATGTGTTTATAACATAAAAAGTAAAAACTTTTGTTTGTAAATAAAAGGGAATGCAAATTAGAAATATCATGTAGCTTCATTATGGCCCTGGTTAAAGGACATCGTTGAACAGGGTCAAAGATTCCCTTATGTCCGGATCATATGTCATGTGAATTTTAGTATAAAAGATAACGACGTACCTTCCCACCCATGGACCCCTTGCCCATTTTCCCTGTGATATTGCCTCTTTGAGCTCGTCATACGAGGTGACATCCACAATGTTGCTGCAAAAGAACTCAATAGTCAATAGCATTATGATTCCCCTTTGGAAGATGCACCTATATTTCTCATAATATTTACTTAGCGGACAATTGAAAACCAACAAGAAATTATCACACTCTCGCCTCCTTTTTTACTAAAAATTGCAAATTGCAATATTGCCCATAAGAACACAAGCAGCTAAGATTGGATTTTATACCTATCTCGAAAAGCAGTAGCTTTGTTCAAAAGGGATAATTGGATCTCGTCGAGCTTTTCTTTGACATAGGGTACAAGAACTGAAGGTTCCATAGATATTCCAAAAACCTTCCCTGGTTTTCCAGGAATATCTCTTCTAGATACAACCACACTCCTGCTTGAAACATCACGAGGACCAATTTCAATTCTTAGAGGCACTCCCTGCACAAGAAAATTATGTTACTAAGAATAAATACAAATTAATGAGTGACAGAGGATAATAAGATAGTTACTTCAGACTCCATTAATGTCTCACCTTCATTTCCCAGAAATTAAATTTCCATCCTGGTGTTCTTTGATCAGAATCATCAAGCTTTACTTTAATGCCGGCAGTATGAAGAATATCTTTAATAGACAATGCAGCATCAAGAACTTCGTTCTTCTCATTAGCTTTCTTCCAAATTGGTACAATCACCACCTTTCAATAAATGAGAGAATTTTAGTATGCAGTTACTCAGGTAACTGGTCATGAAATATAAAACTTTAACAAATACTGAAAATTCATACACACTTCAATATCCCTACTAAAAGTATGCAATATAAACACTGGGCATTTCAATCCATCAAAGAACCTAATTTATGCTGGAGAGTGCAGAAGGGAAATCCTAGATGATATGACAGAATAAACAAATTTTATATTCAAACTCGGATGGCCAGCAAAGAGACCTCCACAATAGGTGGAAGAGTGATACCTGTACAGATGCCAACCTTGGGGGGAGCATTAATCCCGCATCATCTCCATGAGTCATTATGATACCACCAACAAATCGAGTGCTTATAGCCCAGGAGGTTTGCCACACATGCTGCCTTTGCCCATTTTCATCAGCAAACTGTATGGATAAAGTTTCAAGTTGGGGTCAACAGGTGTGGAAGTAGTAATCATTGTGGTTCTGTATAAGAGACTGGATTCCAATTGAACATGGGCGGAGCTTAATGAGGACCCGGAAGGGTCCTGCCCCCCCCCCAAGGCCTAAGCCCGTTGGTGTATTTATCGGCGATTTCATGTGTTAAAAAAAGTTTTTTTTTTTTTTTTTTTTTTTTTTTTTTTTTTTTTTTTTTTTTTCTTCATCTCGGCCCTCCCATCTAATGTTTTTTCAGGAAAAATTTTGTTTTGGCCCTCCACAAAAATTTTTCTAGCTCCGCCATTGCAATTGAATCTATTCGAAAAGCTAACTCCGCACAAAAGAATTTTTTAAATTCCAATCAAAGTACAAAATTAGTAGTTAATTCCTTCCTCTTGTACATATTTCCTAGATTTCACACCAAATTAAAGTGATGAACATTAATAAATTTGAAACAAACCTGTGTACTAAAAGCACGGGAAAAGTTTTGTCCTAGATTGTGACTGGTTCCAGCCTGCAAGGCCTTACGATCACCCATCATAGCTTCAATTGTATAAGTTCTATCTGCTCCAGCAAATGTCTCTACCCTTGATTTTCGACCTGGTATTACAGGCATTGCAGCTTCCTCATAAGCAAATTTGGTATAAACATCAATCATCTGCATCGCCTGCAGTTTAAACAGCAAAAACCTGTTACAGATAAGAATCGGAGTGACATCTTTTCCGCATAAATATAAATATATATTTATATGAACCTCTTTTTCTGCTTCCTCTGGAGTAGCATGAGCAGTATGTCCCTCCTGCCATAGAAACTCGAGAGTCCTGATAAAGGGTTTGGTACGCATCTCCCATCTTGTAACATTTGCCCACTAATGATAATCATTGAAAGAACAAGTGCAAATTACTATAAAAGAAACGTGAAATAATCTTCAAAAATGTTGACAATAGGAGACATTAAGTAAGGGGGTACCTGGTTAATCATAAGAGGAAGATCACGATAACTATGAATCCATTGCGTAAACATATGGTTAACAATGGTTTCACTAGTAGGTCGAACCTGCAAGGGCCTCACAATTTGCAAAAATCAAAGTCACACTCATGTCTCAATTCACCCAGCTTAACTCAACTTCACGAAATTCATTTTCATGTCTAATTTCCAGAAAATACAAAACAATATGAAATTCTAGCAATTGTAGAGTAACGGAATCAATACCACAAGTTTTTCTTCAAGTTCTTTCCCTCCTCCAACAGTTACAAGAGCCAATTCCGGACTAAAACCCTCAACATGGCTGGCTTCTTTCTCTATAAATGAATAAGGTATAAACTGCAAAGAATTACAATCACACTCACTTATTTACACTTAACAAACAAATAACATCCATTATCTGGTCCAGTACATTCAATAATGAAACAAAAGTGATAATTTAACACACCTGTGGAAAATACATGTTACTGTGTCCTGTCTCCTTGAATTTGACATTCAAATAATCCTGACAAAATTAAACCAAAAAAGTTAAAAGTCGCAATAACAAATCTTCTGTCTATCTACTAATAATATAAAAGCATCCCCTAATTTACTGTTAAGTCCTTAAAATCGACAAGTTAGTAAACATCTCTTCTGCCTTCGCCAATTCCATTCTCTATCTGTTTGTATTACCACCAAAACAGTGAAACTGCTAAAAACTGTGCACTATCCATACCAGTAGATAACTATTCCCCTTGCATGTACAACAAGAGTAAAGAAACCAAATCTCAGTCGATTTCTTTCTATAAACCCTTTTTGTGTTTGCTGTAATTTGCTAAAACCTAAAGACTTTTCGTGATTTCATTGTTCCTGTTTAGCAACATTATCTCAAAAAGCATCCCTTGACATATTGATCCAATAACTATAAAAGTGTCAATTACTGCTTGAACTAAACAGCACAGAGGTACTAAGATGCAAACATTATGGAAATCTAGAATTCAACTCTAGATTGAATTACAGATTAAAAAAGTATAGAAGCAAAATAGATACCTGAATGGCTTCCCAAATTGCATAACCGTAAGGTCGAATAACCATAGTACCACGAACAGGACCATAATCAGCAAGCTCTGCCATGGCTATGACATCAAGGTACCACGCGTTGAAATCCTTTGAACGAGGTGTTATGCCTTGTTCCTGAACTGGAAGCAATGATTCAGCAGCAGGAGCAACCTCTGTAGTACTTTTGGTGGCGGAAGTGAGTTTTCGGAAATGGAGGCTGTTGCTACGGCGGGGGAATAAGGAGGAGCGTGCAGATGAGACAGCAAATATGGATGTGAGAGATGGAAGCCGCAGAGCCCCCATATTTTGGTGTGTGTGAGACTTCTGAAAAGAATGAGCAACATTTTACCCTTGTAAAAATTTTCATGTCTTAACCCACCCACCCCCTTTGCAGATTATACCTCATACTTGAATAATAATAAATTCCACAAACATTCACTCAAAGTAAGTCGTCCAAATCTAATCCATGGGTTTTTTTTTTTTTCTATAGTAAGACATACACTGTGTTCTCGAGTTATTTCATTAAAGAAAAGTAAAGGAAACACTTTCCTCCCAAAATCATCAAAAATAAGACTAAGGCAGTGTTTGATAATGACTTAAAGAGTCTTAATTTATAAATAGGTAAATTTATTAAGTTATTAATTGCGTGTTTGTTTGGTGCTTAATTTAAATGAATGACTTTCTAGAAAAAGTCATGGAAGTGAGGGTCTCTATATTAAGTCATCACTTTAATCCTACTTTTACATATTTACCCTCCACTTCTTAACCTCTAATTCAACACTTATTTTAAATAGGGCAAATTACCTGAAAATGTATTTAACTTGCCACTTTTTACCATTGTATGTAGCCATCTTTTTTTTTTCCTATTGTTTGACTAAACTTTCGAATTTGGTACATTGTGTGTATTTTGTGACTTTTTAGCCTTGTAAAATGACCATTTTACCCTTCGAATTTTTTAAAATGTAAGGGTAAAATGCTCACAAAATACACACAATGTACCAAATTCGAAAGTTTAGTCACACAATAGGAAATAAAAAAAAAAAAAAAAAAAAAAAAAAAAGATGGCTACATACAATGGTAAAAAGTGGCAAGTTAAATACATTTTCAGGTAATTTGCCCTTTTAAATAAAAGGGTATAACAATATTTTTTTTTAATTCAGACACTTTATACAGCATACAAAACAAACAATCGTTTATTCGTCTACAATATATCAAGACACACTTTAATTTAAGAGAACTTAATAAAAAAACTAAACAAACAGGCCCTAAGTTTTCTTCCATTTCCTTTTCTTTCCTATCTTAAGTAATACTCCAGAACACACCATCTTATGTTTCATTTTCATTTTCTTGCATTTTCTATTTTAACCCAAACTCGAGAACACAGTGGTGAAATTGTAAACTCGTACTAGAAACGGCATCTAATTATGTGGCGTTTGGTTCGGAGTAAAAATCACTATGTATCATTCTTAAAACCACCACCGATGTTTGGCTTGTCATGTTGAGGTATGTTAATGAAATACTTTGTTCTTTCTCTACAACTAATGAATATTATTTATCAGCTAAAAATCTCTCCTCATTTGAACAAACTATAACAACTAAATGGACAGATACTAGCATTAAAACGGATGATGATAAAAATTAACTAAAAATAAGAAAAAAAAAAGGATACCTTTGTTTGTTGTGGAACAGATAAACCCCTCCTAAGATTCAATCTGTTTTTGTATGGGGAGACGAGGTTTATTCGGTTATTGGGATGTGAGGTTTATTTTGGTTGGGTTACTTTGGTGAAAACAATTTTGTGGACACACAAATTAAAGTAGGAGCTAATTCCTCAAATACCCCCAAAGATACACACACTTACCTTTAACTTGATTGGCACATTTCTTACATCACTTGTCCTCTTCTTCACCTAGGTTATAAGTGGCAATACACATCAAATTGGAGTGCTTTCAATCAAGTCATGGAGTGTGCAAATCACTTTTTTTACTTTATAATAAAAAATAAAAAAAAAAAAAAAAAAAAAAAAAATCGTTTTTCAAAATACCCTGAGGCAAAGGTTGCCCCGGGTGTGTTTGACAACTGTAGTATAATATTATGACAAGTTTTTTTTTTTTTTTTTTTTTTTTTTTTTTTTTTTTTTTTTTTTTTAACTTGTACATTTTAATTATTGTTTTTACTTATAACCACCACCAATATAACCGACCACCACCACAACCATATCTCATCCCACCACCACCAATACAACCGGCCACCACCAATGCATTTCAATTATTGTTGTTAATTATTATTAGGGTTTTTCTAATGTGTGCCCTGGGGGCACACGTTAAGAACACCAAAAGGACAATGGGACCCACGAAAAAGTACATCCGGACCCACACCTTTTATCTGAAAAGTGTAATTTTCTGTGGGTCCGGATGTACTTTTTCGTGGGTCCCATTGTCCTTTTGGTGTTCTTAACGTGTGCCCCCAGGGCACACATTAGAAAAACCCTTATTATTATTATCGTAACTTAAACCCCCGTAATAAGTTGAAACACGGTATATTATGTTGATGATAATGAAGAATTCTACTTCTTTCAAAGCTTTCGTTGATTGCTGTAACTTGAGACTGCACGATCTCATTGATACATCCCATAAATTGATCTAAGCTGTATTTTTTAGATTTCAAGTATCTTTTTAACTTGGCGTGTTGGCTCTCAACTCTCTTTGTTGTGCGATTGTTAAAGTTGAAAGACACGCCGGTCCATGCATACACTATGTTTAAAAAATTGTCTGGAACGCTTTTCATGGATGATTAGCACACATATGAACTATGTCTCGGAGACGTTTCGTGGACGATCGCCATTATGGTATTTTTCCTTTGCTGTCAAGGATTGCTAATCTTTACACATCTAATCGGGCTTCTAATAATTGGTTTTTATGGGACAGTTGGATTCATAAACTTGACGTTTTGGTATAGCTTACAAGTTCTCGAAGTCTTTATGCTCTTCTTATGCTATACTTTCTTGTTTATTTGTTCTACCTTGCCTTGAAGCCCCCTTTTTTCTTTTATTTAGAAAAAGAAAAAAAAAATATTTTAGATTATATTAAAGCTATTGTTCATTTCTATTACGTCGCTAGCAAAGTCACTAATTTACAACTTCCCAACTAGATGTCGCCAGAGGTATAGTTAGCTTGCGACATGGTTGAACCATGTTGGGAAAAGTGTTGCTATATTAGCAACTTTCTTAAACATGTCGCTATTCACGTCGCTAAATTTTAACCTCCAAAATAATTCCTAATCTACTGAAGTAATTTTGGGTTTCTTTGTACAACTATTCTTATAGCATTTTTTCTGATTTAGGGTTTTACAATTAACATATTTCCTGTTATTACGAATTGAACATTTTAAAAATGAAATCATAGTACATCATGAAGGCCAAAGAAATATGATAAATGTCTTTATATGTATATATGATGCTTATTATTATAAGGTCACATGATGTTGAAAATACTCATTTGATAAATTAGTAATATTTTGGTTATTGACTCGTTTCATTTGAAGAATCAAATTTAAAAATCAATAACAATAACTCTTTTTGAGAGAATTATGATAAAACACTATAACAATAACTTGATGTTACGTTTTCTTTAATTCTTGGAGAATATCATGATAGAACTTGAAGTTTTTTTACGAATATTTTTAATTATAATATGAAGTTACGATATTTTTTGATATTAAATTAATCAATTGATTATATTAAAACAAATGGTACAACTTTGTGTTATTTTTATATAAGATATTCAAGATTTTATTAATCTTGAATATCTTATATAAAAATAACACAAAGTTATACTATTTGTTTTATATAATCAATTGCATACTGCTTGTTGGGAACGAAGTTTTGCTATTTTATCAAGTCTCGGTCATTTGTAATAATACTAGGTTGCTTAGTTAATAGTTACTTTCATTTACATTATGTATTAAGTTTACTAGACTTAAGTTATGAATCCCATGGAACTCCAAGCCCATACGAATTGATGAATGGAAGGAGAGGGAGTGTTGCCCTAGCTCCTTCCCTATAAATAGAATGCTTAGGTCTCTTGTAAACTTGGTTGGTTATGTGAAATACTAAGGAAACTCTTGCAATTCTAATTCTCTCATTCTCATAATCATCCCATCCTTATATCTATCTCATTCTTGTTTGTGTGAAATCAATATGGGTACCTAACAAGTGGTATCATTCGCCATATGAAGGTGTAGCTTGTGTTTTTTCTTTGAAATCGAATTTACATCTCTATTTTATTTTGTTTTTGATAAAACTTTCGTACTTTATTGCTTGTTTCTTGGTTTTTATCACATCTTTGCTTACAAACTTGTGATACAAATCAAAACAAACAAAAAAGTTCCAAAATTTCATCAAAAAACACGACTTGGATTTTTTTTTTTTTGTACTTGTTTTCGAAAATATTTTCATTTTTGAAAAAGTGTATCAAGTTTTCAACTTTCTTGAAGATCTTATCTTTTTATACCTAAAAGTACAAGAATCTTTAAATAAAACGAGTTTTTGGTAAGCCTTCTTGGAAAAACATACATCTGTCATTATTTCGTGATCACTACACTGACCCAGTTTCGAAATCATTTAAGTTTGCTTCCTATCGACTGACGGCTTGTGTACTCGGTATTTTCTCTCTTGTACAAGAAAGAAAAATACTTCGACTTTTGAATTAATTTCGAAATTGTATAATTTCGAAATTGTGTTAGCAAGTTTGTGTTTTAGAAAATCTCACATCTTTTCGAAAACACATTCTTTTTTCGCAAACCTTTAAAGTTTTGAAAACACCAAACAGACTCTTCAAGTTTTGCAAACTCCAAGTTCTACATTTTTCGAGATTCTTTTTTTCCAAAGTTTCGAGATCTCTCAAGTTCCAGTTTCGCAATCACAATAGTGCAATTTTACGAAATTTGACTAAATCCTATACCTTCTACAAGATCCATCTTTTCACACAAGTGTTTCATTATGTCTCAACCACCGTACTACAATTTTAACCATCCTCAGCAATATCAGAATCAGCAGTATCATCAGTATCATCAGCAACAACAACAGTATCAACAATCACCACAATATTATCAACAACCGGTTTACTCACAACAACATCTTCTCATGCAACAACATCAGAAGGTTCCTATGCAACAATCCTATCCAATGTCACAACAACAAGGCCAACTCCCATCCAAACAGACTCACTGGTTTGACAGTATGTGCGAAGTCATTTCAACTCAACAATCCAGACATGAAGCAAGATCTATTGACACTCCACCAATGCTTACACCGGGTAATTATGTTCAGTGGGCAAGTCGATTCTTAAGGTTTATAGAACTCAAGAAACCCAATGGTAAGTACATGAAACAAGTTATCCTTGAAGGACCGTTTCAGTGGCCTGTTAACTACGTTGGAGGTGACCCATCTGCTGATCCTCCAGTAACTCCAACTGTTGTGCTAGTTCCTGAGTCTGCACTTACTACTGAACAACACCTTCATCGTGAAGCAGATAAGTATGCTATGGCTTACATACTTCAGGGAATATCAAATATCATATTCAGAAGTGTTGATGCTCAGACAACTGCAAAAGCTATGTGGGAACACGTCCATCTACTTATGGAAGGCACACAACTGAACAAAGAAGACATGGAATCTAAACTTTACTTGGAATACACTAACTTCATGATCGAACCAGGGGAATCACTTGAATCTTACTATCATCGTTTCACTAATGTCGTCAACGAATTAGAGAGACATGCAGTACACCTTCCAAGGATCGTTGTCAATACTAAGTTTGTTAGCAGTCTGGGTTCCGAGTAGCAAAAGTATGTGACATTTGTGAGACAAGCTAAGAATCTTCATGAAGATCCATATGGTTTGTTGTATGACTATCTCAAGCACTATGAATCTGAAGTTGAAAAAGATAGAGCCGCACGAGGAGGATATACACCACCACCTACTCCTAATCCCCTAGCACTCGTTGCTCAATCTCATGCTGCACATCCTCCGATGTCTAATCATGCTTATGTTCAGGAACAGAATTATTTCAGTTACCAGCAACCTGCTACCTCACACAAAATGGTCCCTTATGAATCATCCTCGCAACAAACTTCTCCTCAACCTGCTTCATATGACAACCATGATAGCATGTACTACTCTAATTAGATTGAAGATGATGATGAAGACGTCAATACGTTGAATCAAGGACTTGCTCTTATCGCTCGTGCTTTCAGCAAATTCTCAAACAAGACCAACAACCGTCTTCGTTCTTCATCAAATACAAGGAATCAAGCTGTCATTCAAGATGGTCGGGTTGAGATTCAGAACCGTAATACTGGACGTTCAGGTTCAGGAGGGTATTCTGGAAATTTTGGGTATGGACAAAGATTTAACAACAATGGGGGATTCAGAAACAATTCAGGTGCTCCTCAGAGAAGAAATGACAATTTAGCAAATGGCAATACAGAATCTGGGAATGCGATATGGTGCTACAACTGCAACGAAAAAGGTCATATTGCAACAGCATGTCCAAAACCGAGAACCCGCGGCAGTCAGTTTCACAAGTACGCATTACTAATGGCTCTCAAAGATGAAAAGGAAGGAACTTTCAATGAACAAGAGAACAGTTTCTTCGCTAATACTTACAACGATGATGATATGGAAGATCTTGAAGCCAATGCAGCTGTGATGCTTATGGCCAACATGTAGGAACATCAGTTGAATGATTCAGGCCCAGTGTTCACCACTGATGGTTTGTCTCAGGTACATGACCTAACCACTTACTCCATACAAGTTAATGCATCACCCTCTGCTTCTGAATCAGATAAGGCGCAAGTTGTTCCATCTGAATCATTTTTATCTTCTCAAGAGGATGAACAATTAGACACAGTTGTTATATTTGATGATGACACTGTCGTTTCATTTAATGATCCTATTGAGCAAGACACACATGATCATATTGAACAACATGAACCTTCCTCTGATCCTGATCCTAACTATATTGTCATGACCAAACAACTTCAAGAACAACTTCTTACTACTCACATAATGGACGAGCAAAATAAAGTTTTGAAAGAAACTAATGCAGTTTTGAAAAAGGACATTGAATGTTATAAAATACAACTTTCACATTTTCAAAATGCAGTTCAACGTGAAAAGTGCTTTGAAAAGTCATTTCAGGAATCACATGTCAAAGAACAAAATCTTCAAAAGCAAATATATGACATAATTGAGTCAAACGGTAAATTGGTTTCCAAACTGGAAAATGATAAACATGATCTTCAAAAACAAGTTGTACAACTTCAAAAGGAACTTTCAAAAACAAAAACAGAGGTGTCAACTTGCAAACAGGAATTTTATGAACATAAAGTGCAAAAACGAGAAAAAGAAAATTCTTTAATTGAAGAAAATATCACTCTCGAACGTCAAATTAAAGCATTTCAAAATATAGTTTATAAACATGGAGAATCTGTAACGACAATTCAAAAGTTTACTTTAAAACCAAGACCCGATAAAGGTTTTGCCATTGGCGATTACAGATCCACTTTTCTTCACACTGCGTTCAAAACAATTCCTAAGCTTTATAGTATGGACCAATTGATGGATAATAATGTTGTGCGTGTTATTATATATAATACTGAGGAAGAATACGAACTTGAAGAAAAGAGTCGATAAAAAATGAGTCAAGTTGAATATTGCAAACAATATGATTACTCAAAAGTTCCTCACATTTCAAAATCTTTTGTCACATCAAGAGAAATACCTGCGAAATCATGGTATGTTACTGAGTCTTATGTTTCATCTTCCAATGGGGCTCCTGTCAAACCCGTGGCACAAGTAAACGGTCCATTACCATCTTCTGGTACTGTGACACCTTTACCAACACGTTGTCGAGTTTTAGACTATTTTAAAACTTTCATGAAAGGCATCGAAAACTTGGAAAACGTAATTGCACGTCATTCGGAAATAAAAATTGCTACTTTTCAATCAGCTTACGAGCGCGAAAAGCGAGACATTTTTCAAAAACAATTTCTGCCTTTAGTTCAAAATTTGCGTCATTGTGCTACTCGTTGGGAACAGGAAGTCCAAAAAGAAGTTAAAGAAATGCAAAACATTTTCGCTCTTAATGAAAATGCAATTTTGGTTCAACAACGCAAAAATCGATTTTTGATAACGGATTCTGATCGACTCTTGGAACAAATTCTCACAGCTGATATTTATACTCTCATCATGAATGATCTCTACTATTCCAGCAATGCTGCGGTGTTTGAAAATTACTGTGCTGATATTGATTTTCTGAATAAGGAAGCTGAAACATTGAAACATAATTATGAAACGTTGCGTCAAAACAGTGATGATGTGAAAAACAAACTTTCAAACGAAATTTGTCAACTCAAACAAAGGCTTGAATGGTGTCAAGCTCAAAGTCTTGAAACAGAATTGCAACTACAAAGTCAAAATGTTTCAAAAAGCTGTCAAATTTGCAAAGACAACATTTTTCTCCAAAATAAATGTCTTCAATATGAAAAAGAAATTGCGGAGTTAAAAATTGAAAACGTCGAATGGCAACAAAACCGCGATGACATTCGTTATTGCAATGGTTTACTTGAGTCTGATATTCAGGACAAAAATCACATCATCATTGATTTGAAAGAGAAAATTAAGCTACTTCAAAAAGGAAAGTTTGTTGATACCACAGTGATAGCACCAGGAATGTTTCAAATACACAAAACAGATAAGGGTAATCATGCTAAGAGTTCTAATGTTAGCTCTTCCACTTCTACAGGACTAGTTTCCCCTAAGAGCGTTAGCAGCCCAAAGCCAAAAAGCGTTAAGAAGACTAAAAAGACTAGGCTCTGGCAACATAGAAGAGGAACACTAGCAGTGCAAGAAGTAGAAGCTCACCTTAGGAACTTGAATAAAACTCATGTTGCATCTGATTTAGATTCTAATCTGGCAAATTTTAATCAAAATCTTAATGTAACGAATGCTGAACCTTTAAATATTAATGCATCTTGTGTGTTTTGTCGTCAAAGTGTGTTATCTGGTGATCATAATAAATGTGTAGCTAATAATCTCTTACATCGTCACAAGAAACATAGATCACGCTTTCCTTCTAGGCCCACTACTGCCTCTAAGTCTACCTTAGGAAAAAAGCCAACTACCGTTTCAAATTATGGTGTAGTCAACCCAAGATCAGAAATCAACAAATCTAGGAACATGCCAAAAGCTAGTGCATTTACCAAAAACAAAGCAAAAACTAGTTGGAACTGGCAACGTTGGTTACAATACAAACCAAATTTTCAATGGATTCCTAAACTGTTGCATACTTGTGTTTCTAACCAACAGGAACCCACCATTTCTTCGGGTTCCACCCTTACTTCTGTTCCATCTCTGTAGTCTATTTGTGATGCAGGTGGTTCAAATCGTTCTCTGGATTGTTGATAGCGGTTGCACCCGACATATGACAGACAATCTCAAACTGTTAACTAACTTTGTCTCAAAGTTTATTGGAACTGTCAGATTCGGGAATGATCAATATGCTTTAATCATGGGTTACGGAGACTATGTGAATGGGAATATTGTAATTAGCAGAGTCTACTATGTTGAAGGCTTGGGTCACAACCTCTTTTCAGTCGGTCAGTTCTGTGATGGGGATTTAGAAGTAGCATTTTGAGAGAAAACTTGTTTTGTTCGTGATCTACAAGGAAATGATTTGATGTCAGGAAAACGTGGCACTAACCTTTACACAATTTCAATGTCTGACATGCTCGCTTCATCTCCTATCTGTCTTCTATCCAAAGCTGAAACGACTAAATCCTGGTTATGGCACAAACGTCTTTCTCACTAGAATTTCAAAACGATGACTGATCTCGCTCGTCACAAATTTGTTGAAGGCTTTCCAAGATTCCGATATGCCAAAGATCACCTATGTCCAGCCTGTGAACAAGGAAAAAGTACCCGTGCTAATTTTCCCTCAAAACCTGAACACAGTACTAATCATGTTTTACAACTGCTTCATATGGATTTGTGTGGTCCGATGCGTGTTCAAACGATCAACGGTAAACGCTACATTTTAGTAATTGTTGATGATTACTCCCATTGGACTTGGGTTTATTTTCTTCGAAGTAAAGATCAAGCTCCTCAAATGATCATCACCTTTCTCACCAAAATACAAGTTCAGCTACGCAACACAGTCAGAATTGTAAGAACTGACAATGGCACGGAATTTAAGAATCAGACTCTAAGGTCGTATTTTGAGAAAGTGGGAATTGAACATCAAACATCCATTCCACGAACACCCGAACAGAATGGAGTAGTCGAAAGACGCAACAGAACGTTAGTGGAAGCTGCTCGAACGATGTTAATCAATGCTCAATTACCAGATTACTTATGGGCGGAAGCTGTCTCAACCGCATGCTACACTCAAAACCGTTGTATGATCACTAAACGCCATCACAAAACCCCTTATCAAATTGTTCACAAAAGGAAACCAAACATCAGTTACTTTCATGTATTTGGTGCTCTAGGTTACCCAGTCAATGATCGTGATGATCTAGGTAAACTTAAAGCAAAGGCTGACATTAGAATATTTGTTGGATACTGTGAAAATTCAAAAGGCTTTCGGATATGGAATCGTCGTACACGAGAAATTCAAGAGACTATTCATGCTAATTTCGATGAACTCACTCATATGGCTTCTGAGCATAACAGCTTAGGACCCGTATCCAACCGTCTAAACTTTCCGGAATCTTCGGCTGAACCGTTGTCACTTTCCCGTAAAGAAGTGGAAACCTTGTTTGCTCCATTGTTTGATGATACGCTTGTTAGCCGTCCATCTGAGGCCACACCAAATTCCGCTGTACATCTTGATCAACATCAAGTACCTGATACACCTCAACAAACAACAACAACTGCTGGAAGAGACGGTCCTCCAATCATATCACCTACAACAACAGAACAAACCGGGTCCAACTCACGACAATCAGCTGGAGACTCCATACCTTTATCAGTTCCACAAACCGTAGAGCATGACCCAGAACCATTCCTTAACCCATTTGCACAGGCTCAACCTGTCTCCGACATTGCTGAGTCATCTACACGCAATTTGGGTCCTGCTCACTTGCGAGATACTTATCAACTTCATCCCTCGACACACAAATGGACTAGAGATCACCCCTTAGTTCAAATTATTGGCCATCCAGATGCACCTATTATGACAAGACAACGCCTTCACACAGACGGTGAAACTTGAATTTATGTACTCACAGTTTGTGAAACCGTGCCTAAAAACGTCAAAGAAGCTATGACTTATGAAAACTGGATTGAGTCAATGCAAGAAGAATTCGAATCCTTTCAAAGATTGGAAGTCTGGGAAATGGTTGAAAAACCAGAAGGAATCATTGTCATTGGATTAAAATGGATCTGGAAAAACAAACTGGATGCAGAAGGAACTGTCATACGCAACAAATCACGCTTGGTAGCAAAAGGATACTCTCAAGAAGAAGGAATCGATTTTGAAGAATCATTTGCTCCAGTAGCTAGACTTGAAGCTGTACGGATCCTCTTAGCATTTGCTGCTCATCGGAATATGATTGTTTACCAAATAGACGTGAAAACGGCTTTTCTGAATGGTCAACTCCGTGGAGGGGTTTATGTCAGCCAACTTGAAGGCTTCGTTGATCCAGAACATCCCAATCATGTCTACAAGCTTAAGAAGTTTCTCTACGGTCTCAAGCAAGCCCCCAGGGCGTGGTATGATAAGCTTTCTAAATTCCTATTGGCTAATGATTTTACTCTAGGCTCGGTGGATCCAACACTGTTTACAAAAACATACGGGATGGACTTATTAATCGTTCAAATTTATGTCGATGACATTATTTTTGCTTCAACCAACAAAAATTACTCAATGGATTTTGCAAAATTAATGACAGATAATTTCGAAATGTCCATGATGGGTGAACTTACGTTCTTTCTAGGACTACAAGTTCATCAATCACCCCGTGGAATTTTTCTAAATCAGTCCAAATATGCTCTTGAGATTTTAAAGAAACATGGAATGCAAAGCTGTGATACAATGAATACACCTATGGCCAATTCCACAAAACTAGATGTTGATATACATGGGACTCCTGTTGACCCTACCAAATACCGAAGTATTATTGGGTCTCTCATGTATCTCACATCTAGCAGACCTGACATTGTATTTGTTGTCTATATGTGTTCGCAATATCAGTCTAAACCAACTGAGAAACACCTCAATGAGGCAAAAAGAATCCTTCGATACATAAAGGGAACCATCCATTTGGGGATCTGGTATCCGAAGGATTCTGGTTTTGAACTAATAGCTTTTTCAGACGCTGACCATGCAGGATGCTTAGACACGTGAAAAAGTACATCAGGTGGATTACAGTTTCTTGGAGATAAACTTGTGCCTTGGCAATCAAAGAAGCAGGACTGCACTTCACTGTCATCAACAGAATCTGAATACGTAGCTATGTCTGCTTGTTGTGCTCAAGTCATTTGGATGAGATCACAACTTAAAGACTATGGCTACCTATTCAATAAGATTCCGATCTACTGCGATTCCAAAAGTGTCATTGCAATCTCCTGCAACACAGTCCATCACTGCAAATCCAAACACATTGATCTCCGATATTATTTCATCAAGGAGCATGTCGAAAAGGGTACAGTCGAATTATATTTTGTGGGCACTGAGTACCAATTGGCGGACTTACTTAAAAAGCATTAGCTCCATCAAGGTTTGCTAGCTTGGTTCACCAAATTGGTATGCGATGTTTGACACCAAAGGATCTAGAAAAGATTCTAAAACATAAGTAAAATGTCAAACATCAAAAACAAACTATCTTTGTAAAATAATTTTTTCTCATATTTTTCATAAACCTCAAAAACACAAAAAGATTTTCTCTATTATCTTGTTCTAAAAAAAAAAAAAAAAAAAAAAAAAAAAAAAAAAAAAAAAAAACACACGCAAGTATATCGCTTCCTTTCAACACCTTGTTATTTTTACAAGTGTTGAGGGGGAGACACGCTCACATTTATCTCATATTTTCCAAAACGGTATACTTGCATATTTCCTTTAGATGCATTGTTTCAGGACTTTATGGATATCTCTTATCATTTTTCTTTTCTCAAAAAGATGTCATAAGGAGTATATTTTTAGAATATTGCCATTGGTCATTTACTTGTATCTAACTTTAGGACTTATGTTGCAAAACTTGTAGTTAGGGGACTAAAGGTGTCAATATGGCAAACTTTCTAAAACAAAACACATACACAAACACCCCATCCTTTTTTCTTTTCAAAATACATTCAAAACATAAATTATCAAACAAACACCTCTTTTCGAAATCCACGGCTTGCATTCAAACTTGAAATCCGTGCATCTAATCTTCGATTTGTAAGTTTCTTATTAATCTTGAGTATATTTCAAGCATAGGTTTTCGTTGAATTGCAAAATTAATGGTTTGATTTCAAAAAACCGAGTTCTTAAAACCTAGGGTTTCAACAATTTCGGAATTATACAAATCGTGTTTGGGGGGTTAATTTTTGATAGGGGTTTTGTGCTAAAACGTGTTTCTAACTTTCCTATAACATTTAATCTCTCTCAAATACGTGTTTGTATGATTCTCGATATCTAGGGTTTTGGTACCATTTAGGTTTTGTTGATTCGTTAATGTTTTTGTTATTATTCTTGATGGGATTTGTTGTAATGTGTGTAAAGATCATTGTTATGCACTTTAATTTGACCCATATCCATGTTTACTTGATTCTCGACAACTAGGGTTTGTTTGTTCATGATGGGTTTTCTCGTTATATGTTCACATGGTGTATTACTTGTGCCTAACTGGTTCATATGCATGATTTATGACTCACAATGCTTAGATATGATAAGAGGTTGCATGTTCTTGTGTTTTTCAAAATCATGTGCTTGCCTTGTTTCGAAATTATAGCATACATGATAATACTATGTTTCTCATCGTTGCTTATTATCATTTGCAACAGGTTTTATTACTTGGATCACTATAATTCTCACAGAAACGTACGTTGGCCTAACTTTAAGAATTCTTGTATAAGAGTTTATCGAAAACATCTTTTCGTAAACACCAGCACTAGTGATAATTTTTTCGAAAACACATCTATTAAGGGTTTTTGAAAAGATCTCAAAGCTTTGTCCTTTTCTCGAAAATACACTTTGTAATTTTTTCGAGAACGCTTGTTATATGTGTTTGCGAAATGTGTCATCTCTGGCCATCCTTTCGAAATCACGTCTAAAGACAATCTTTTTGCAATCTCACATTATGAATATTTGCGAAAATATTTCAAAGGGTCTGTTCTCGATAAATTATTTATCGAAAACACATCTGGAAATGTTTTCAAAAATCTTCACAATGTATGTTTGCGAAAAATTTATCCTTCGACTGTTTTTCGAAATCATGCTGTGTATAACTTTTCGAGATCATGCATTTGTTAGTTGTTTGCGATAAAATTGGCTTTATGTATTATTTCGAGAACATTGTAACCTTGTAATTTCGAAAACATGTATATTGTGATAATGATCTTTATTAGATGTATCGTGTGATGGTATTATGTATCTTGGATGATCTTTGTGCATGTGTGATCATATAAGTACTTCATGATTCTAACATTATCTAAGTATACTTCATTCATCACTTTACATGTAATAATTGAACCATTCGTGCCTAAATGACTCTAAATGCTTATCTGTAATCAAACTTTGTAATCGTGCTAACGTGTAACAAATCTGGATGTTTGGTTTATGATAATGTTTTTCAGATTAACATGGCTGAACACAACGAGAATGTCCCCGAACAAAATCTTCCATTACCCACCATGGATGACATCACTCCCGCTGACTACAACGTTAAAATTGGCAATAACAATCCTCGAGTTAACTTTGACAAATTAAGAATTCCTGAGAACTCATGCAAGATTGTCAAAGATATTCTCCTTGCACATCCATGCAAGCATCTGCTCAACAAATCTTCTTCAGTTCCTGTGTTTTACCTTCATCAGTTCTGGCTTACGGCAAAGGCTAACTTAGACGATGAGTCTTTCACTGTTACATTGGATCGACAAGTCTACACTGTAGAGCATGATGTCCTTCGTACTGTCTTCCTTCTACCTCAACCTGACAATGAATTTGCCCCAATGTTGCCTGAACTGGATCTGCTGGACTTCTTCATTGAACTTGGATACGATGTTTAAGACGACTTACCTCTGATCAAGCATTCCAGATTCAATGCGAAGAATATACCTCAGCCTTGGAGAACGTTCTATTTGTTAGTTGTAAGATCTATATCAGGAAGAAAAAGTGGTCACGAACATCCCAGACTTGAGCATTTACAATCATTTTGGGGAATGGTGAGCATGTCACCTATTGACTTTGCAGTTCCAATAATGAACGTTATAGTCTACAACATTCAAACCGGACGTGAAAAGACTATGATCCCGTTTACAAGATTCACAAAGCTTCTCATTGAATATTTCTGCAAAGATACACCGGAATTCATCAAAAGAATGGGAGATCCTAATGAGCCTAAGCACCTCTTCGAGGACGACTTCACCATCTCTTTTGTCAAGATGACCACTTCTTCTACTAAGCAAAAGGGAATGAGGCTTCCCGAGTATCTTCTTGATGATAATATCAAGAAAAGTTTGAACTACAAATTCTACGATGATGCTTACAATGGGATACAGGAAGAAACTACCATACAGACTCGTAGTAAAGGAAGTGTGAAATCTGGGAGTACTACAAGCACCACTGGCTCACCGCAAACAAAGTCAAAGGCTACTCCCAAAACCAAACCTTCTACCAAAACCAAAACTTCCACCAAACCTAAACCTACACCCAAACCTAAGCCTGCAACTAAGCCAAAGAAGAAGGTATCTCCAAAGCGCGCTCTTCGAGATGAACCTACACCGCCACCCTCTGAAAGTGACTCTGAGTTTGAGAAGAAGAAGAGGAAGACTTTGAACGAAGAGTAAGATTACCTGAAGAATCATTTCCTGAAACGGAGATTGCTATACAACAAAGTCTTGAAACCTTTGAAGGAGATTCAAGAAAGAGAAAAGGGATCACGATAAACGAACCCAATGATGATGAAGAAGATGAACCAATCGTTGAACAATTGGTCGACAAAAGGAAATTGAAAAGTATAATTGTCGACACACGAGCTGAAGAAAAGAAATTTCTCAAAGAACAGAGGGAAGCAGCACTCCTCAACCGACTTCAATCTCAACCTTCATCACCACCTGTCGATTAACCAGAGCATGAAGGCACTACCAGCAGTTCCATTCCTCCCATTGCGTCTACCACTTTAGAACCAGCTTCACAACTCGGTGACAAAGTAAATGTCACAGACACAACAGGTGACATCACCATGACTGAGACTGCAAATGTAGAGGAGAATGTTGGCGAACAGGAGAACATTGCCACGGATCAGGAATTTGACGACTTCACTACTCCAGAGTTTCTTGCACAGGAAGAAGAGGAACGCAGAAGAAAAGAAAATGAAGAAAAGGAAGCATTTGACACCAACGTATTCCTTCAATCATCTTCACAATCTAAGCAGACATCTTCACAGCAACCTCCACCTCCTCAAGACTCTCCACCAAAGGATCCGACTCCTCCAACTTCTTCTTCAAGCTCTCACAACGAGTCGTCATCTGAGTCATCACCGGAGCATTCATCTCCTACACCTTCTGAAACCGTGTCTAAGCAACAATCAATCAATGAACCGACTAAACCAGTTGATCTTCAGGAGCAAGTCAACACTCTCACAACCATGGTCACCAGTCTTGCTAAACAAGTTGAAGACTTTCAGGAGGCAAAGCAGCAGATCGATAAGTTCATGAAAGCTGACTTGACAGGAATCATCAGGACTTTCACACTAGATTATTGATGAGTTCCTAAAAACTCATCATTTCTGTTCCATTTTAAATACGAAAACAGTTAAAAAACACACAGAAATACTACATAATACTATAAATATCTTTGAATTGTGTTTTTATACGTTTCAGGTGCAAAAGGACTGAAAACAAAGGAAAACGTGCAAAGTTTGCACACTTGGCAAAATCAGTCCCTGAACTTTTAAGAAATGTCAGAAATGGTCCCTGGGAAAATCATTTTGAAGAAAAGTCAATAACAGTCCCCCAGGAATCATGAAATGACAAATTTTACCCTTGAAGTTCAAAATTTGCACAAATGGCAAAACAGGTCCCCCAAGTTTCAAAACTTGACAGTTTTAGTCCCTGGAAGTTTATTTTGGAAAGAAAAGTCAATTTTAGTCCTTAGGAATTCAAAAGTTATCAAATTTAACCCTTGGATGAAAAGTTTGAGAAAATTACATAAATGGTCCCTGAAGTTTCAAAAATGGCAAAAATAGTCCCTGGGTATTTAAAAATGGATATTTATCAAAATATACCCTTGTACTATTCATACTTAACAAATCAAGTCATTTTTGATAAACTTTTGTAAAATTACATTTTTACCCCTCAAACTTTGAAAATTGGCAAAAATGGTCCCCAGTTATTTTTAATTTTGGAAAAATCAAATAAATACTTATATTATTCCAATATGTCAAAAAAGGTACCTTTTGCAAAACTTTGGAATAATTACATTTTTAGTCCTTGTAAAATTCAGAATATTACAATTGGTCCTTGGGCTAATTTATTTCCAAATCAAAAATTTCCAAACCAAAATCCAATTAACAAAATAACAAAACCTGTTATTCACTTGGGCCCAAACTAAACACAAGCCCAACCCAAGTCCACTTTAGATATTAAACCAGGATTATGGTTGACTTAGTTTGACCCGTCTCCTACCTTCTTCCACCACACACCCCTGCAACCGCCATGCCACCTCCACATTCACCACCACTTGCTTATTACTCCACCTCACCAGCCCCCCTGTCACCTCCTCAACCAAACCCACCTCCTAGGTTTACCCTAGGAGGTGCCACGTATCACTCCCACAACCTGTTACCACACCCCTACCCTGTAGACACCCTGCAACACACCAATACCACCTCCCCTGCCTACCAATCTCACCCAATTGACCCTGCAACCTCATAATCCACCAATCACACCTTAACAGCCTCCAAATTGCAAAAATTGAAATTGGCGCCAAAAATTGCTTTTGAACAGGTGTTGAATAATTGACACGTATCAAGGGTGGGATCTACTCAAGAGCTTGTGGAGATCATTTTGGGACTATAAAAGGCAAAGGAGGGGCATAGAAGCAGGGTACCATTAGTTTAGGCTTTGGTCACTAGTTTAGTTTTATTGCTTTATTTAAATTCCTGTAATTTACAAGCTTTCAAAATGATTTGTATACACTGACAATGTAATACAAAACATTATTTACAGTTTTACTTTAGTTTAAATTTAATTTTCAAGTTTTTAATTTATTGTCTTTAATTTCCAAGTAATTTAAATTATTGTCAATTGTAATTGTTTAGTGGACCCTTAAGCTAATATAAGCTCCTGACACAAGCTTTGAAGCTTTTAGATACATTAAATCAGTTATAGTCTTAAAAAAACAAAAATACCAAAAATAATCAAGAAAATCAAAGAAAAAAAAAATGGAAAGAAGAAGAAGAAGCTGATGCAGGGAATTGAATAGGGTGGAAATGGTTTCATGGGCTTAGTGACAGGCTAGTGAAGGTGTTTTTGGTACCTTGGGTTCTTTGTATCAGCTTGGTCCTCATTTGTAAGCAATTTCTAAATTTTGCTTAATTAGTTTTCATGTTTTTTATAGTGTAATTTTAGTTTAAAAAGCTTTAATTAACTTTATTAAATCTGTTTTTAGTATTAAAATCATAGTTATAGTTTTAAATTAAAAAGTTATAGTATAAACTGTTTTACATAGGGGTGTTTGGATTATTTGTGTATGCCATGTTCATGGCTGTTTTTGTTATTGTTTATTGTTGAAATATGTTAGGTTAGGTTTAAATAAGTAACTTTTATAATTTTTCTTTGGTCTTAAGTAGCTAAAGTCAAAATCCACTCTAATTCATTCTCACAGTTTAACTGTGAGAATTTTAGAGTCATTGAGTGTCATTCTGTGATCATAAGTAGTATAAGTAGCTTAATTTAGTTCAATTTTAACTTATTATGTCATTTTTAGTTAATTAGGATAGATTAAAACTCATAAAAGTCAAACAAGAATAAAATCCAAAAAAGTCAAAAGTATACCTTTTGGCAGAAATCCAAAACTTGTGGGATTTTTTGTGAATTTTGTGTTCATAATTAGACCTTGAAACTTATTGTACTAAAAATATATTAGCTTAACTTTAGAAATCCATGTTTACATTATTTTTATGATTTTTTTTTGAAGCTTATAGAGTAGCTTAAATAAGCTTGCAGGGCTGATAAGTGCCCTGTGCACAGGAAAAATGACCAAATTGATAAGCCTATTCTGGCTTATCTAGTGGGCCCCACCCTGTGAAATATAGCTTTTTAGGTAGCTTAATAGTAGTACTTATTAGCTTAAAGTTTGTTTTGGGCTTAAGCTTAATGGCTTATAGCTTATTTGAGTTTTGAGATGG
Organism: Artemisia argyi; assembly: GCA_030686995.1. Classification (NCBI taxonomy): domain Eukaryota; kingdom Viridiplantae; phylum Streptophyta; class Magnoliopsida; order Asterales; family Asteraceae; genus Artemisia; species Artemisia argyi. Next base: position 13,529,785 of record CM060697.1, on the reverse strand, counting down.
TCCTGTCCACAGACCTATGCTGAGTAATCAGCCCAACCATCTAACTTTCAAGACCTGTACAGGGCTTGTTAGTGGGACCCAGGGCATAAGCCCTAGCTTTTTGGAAAGCCCACAAGCTTGTTTTTAAGTTCCAGGATTCAATTTGTGTTAATAAGTCCTTTTATTAGGACTGCTCACAGTTTTTAAACTTGTCCACAACCAGTATATACTGGCTATTTACCCAGAATCCACCCCACTTATTGTGAGTTGGCTTTTTGAGAAGCCAACCCACCCAACTACAAGGCCTAACTTATAATTTTTCATTTCAAGCTCTCTTGATGAGCTTGAATCTAGCTGCAAGTATGACCATGTCTCATGGTATGCTGGTTCACCACATACTCAGTAACATGGCTTCATTTTCATGAGCTCTTAAAAAGCTCAGCTGTGGGTCCCACAGCTGAGGCTTGAGCTTTTGGGAAACCTTCCCAGCCTATCTTGCTACTCCAATATTCACCTTGGCCTTTGGAGCTTGTTTCACTAGCTTAAATTGCCCAATCAATTGAGTGCAAGGGGTGTTTGGGACTGCATGAACTGAAAAAGCTTATAAGCTCATTTGAGCTTATCTAGCCAAACCAGTGTACATACGTGTGTTATATTGTATATAAAACTTGTTCTCACATTTCTCTTTCTTTATTTTCCTTTTGTGTCCATTTTCAAGCTTATTGTGAGCTTATTACTTGACTGTAAGCTCTATGGTTTAACTGATTAGTCCATAAGCTCACATTCTGCTTATCTTGATGTTTAATTACTTTTATTTTGCTTAAACTTGTCCCTTGGACATGTGTTCATACTTCTGTACCTTTTGTTTCCTATATGTGGCTTGTTAGAAGCTTATTTAAACCTCAAATTCAAAACTGTTAAGCACTTGCTTAACTGTTATAAGCCATAAGCCCCTAAACAGCTTTTTACTTTGTTTGTATATTTCATTTTCCCTCATACCTGTTCACTATACATAGTTTAACTATACTTTGCCTTGTTTTTCCACTGTGGCTTATTTTTTAGCTTAATACAAGCTTTGATGAAACTGTTAGGCTTATAGCTTAACTGTTTCATCAATAAGCTTCACAGTTGGCTTATTCTGGTGATTTATAGCTTCCATTTTCATTAAATATGATCAATATCAGTATATTAATAATCCAGAAAAAGAAAATACCAAAAACAAAATTTGAAGCTAAGTGATAGCTTCTATTTAGAAGCTTTATTGCTTATTTGCATATTTTTAGTGAACTGATGACAAAATAAGCTTGCTCAGAGCTTATTTTGCCTTTTGTAAAAAGTTTTCATTCATTAAGTTAGTTAATATTAGTTGTTAATTAGATTTGTAAAATAAAAAATGAAAAAATAAAATAAATAAAAAAATGTGGGGTGTGTGGGATTCGAACCTGAGACCTCATGGATAGTACAACATGCTTAGCAATACACCCCCTTCCAACTGCTCTGGGGCACCAGTTCCGTTGGAAGGGGTTTGCTTAATCCTCTTATGTAGGTTTTTGTTTCAATAAGCTTATTCACACGTTAAAGCTTATTTATCAGCTTATTAATAAGCTTTTGTTCAAAATTTCATTTTTCCCACATTTCTGTCATTAATTAATACTTATATAAAAATTTTCAGATTTTTAGGAAATAGTTTAGTATTTATTATAATTAAAAGTAGTTAAATTAGGTAATTAATAATAATTAGTATTTAATTATTAAATAAGCTTATTAATTAGTTTTTAGGAAATTTTATATTTTTATAAAGTTTATATTACTTTAATATAGTTGTATAAAAAGTTTTATAATTTTTACTGTTCATATAGTATTTTTAATAATTAATATAGTTTAAATTTCTTTTAGTAAATAATAAGTATTTAATTTTTAAATCTGCTTATTTATAATTTTTACAAACTTTTTATATTTTTTATGTATTCCTGAGATACTTAGGAAGTTTTATAAAAAGTTTTATAATTTTATAAATAAGTTTAGTATGTATAATAATTAATTTAGTTTAATTAGTTTAATTAAGTAATAATAGTTTTTAATTAAGTTTTCCTATTTTTGTATATAAAATATAGTTTTTATATTTTTCTTAGCTTCTTATAATTAGTTTAGAATTATGTAAAAAGTTTTAGATTTTTGTTTGCTTATTTAGTATTTATAATAATTAAATAATAGTATTAGTAATTAGATAAATAGTAAATAGTTAATAATAAATAAAGTACTTGTATAATAAATATATTTTTAGTTTCAAAATTTCTTTTATAATATTTTAAACTTTTCTAAGTTTTAATTTTATTTTTCTAAGTAATATTTAGATTTTCTTATTTTTAGGTAATTATTAAATAGTAAATAATAGGTTTTAATTAATAATAATTAAGTACATAGTATAAAAATAAGTTTTAATATTCTAATAATTTTCTTATTCTTTTAGGATTACAAAAATGTAATTTTCACATTTGTGGGACTTATATTGGACGGTATTCACTTTTTATTTTGTACGTAGACGTTTATTTAAACGTTTATGTACGCGTTTTAGGTTTTTAGGTTTTCTTATCTTTTAATTAAAGTTTGTAAATATAAAGTAAATATTTTAAGTTTATTTAATTTGCATTTAAGCCCCTAAGGCATGCGAATACATACTGTAGTTATATTTGTTGTTTTGTTTTGTACGTTTACGTTTATTTGAACCTAAACGTACGTTTGTAAATCCTTTTACATTTTAGGGTTTCTGATTGCACGTTTTTACATGACATAGCTGTGACAAGAGCTATTTACTATTCACATTCCTAGTGTTAGTCAGTCAGATTCCTGTTTTTATATTTAACTTCACCAGATCACAGATTCGTTGTATTACAGATTTCACACCTCGCTGGGACATAACGACCCGGGGATGTACTTTTCTGTACTCACGTGCTTTTTCTGTACTTAACTCCCACGGATAAAAATTGTTTTTCCTCCCGGCCTGCCTGGCTTTTAGTACCAACCATTCACAAGTGGCTGAGAAATAAAGTTAGTTGGTTCGGGAGGAATCAATTATCTTACTGACAATCTGGTTAAAATTGTTACTCCTGAAGTTACAAATCTTATTGCACCAATCAAGGACAACTTGGAGCACAGGATCAGAAGTGTTGTAAAGAAAATATTATCAACAACACCATTCACGCTTCACCTTGCAAAAGCTTCCACTACAACTCCTACCATCTCTGAACTATCATTCGATGACCTGCTTGCTCAACTCTACGACAAAGTTGCCTACAAAACAACACAGACACCTGAAGAAAAAGCACTTGTCGATGCTATTGCTGCCAACTTGTCTAAAGAGTCATGCAAAGACGCTGCTAGAACCCTTAAAAGGACAAGGAAAGATGACGACCCAGACCCGAACTCTAAAGGTAAGAAACACAAGTCCGGTACCGGTCCATCATCTTCTCACCAACCACAAAAGGATCCTTCTCCTCCTGGAAATCAGCAACACACTTCTGCTACTGGTCAAGGTCCCACAGATGAAGAAGAAACTCTTATGCACCCAACTGATGATTATGAAGGGCAACCCGATACCGATTACCGTGCCTCCCCAATTCCCGATTCTCAACCTGGACCATCGTCACCATCAAAAGCTCAAGACAAGGATACTACGTCCAAGTCTAAGAAATCAAAGAAAAGGAGACGTCATTCATGGCTCGACAATGATGACACACCTGAAAATGATTGGTTGACAGAATTGGTCAAAGCTCAACCTCCTCTCGAAGATGAAGAACCTCTTCCAGGCAATACACTGCAATATACTCAGATTATGATGAAGGAACTTCAGATTGAGAAACTTACGAAGGCGGAGCTCAGAAGAATCAATCGGGATGCACTAGAATTCCTCAAGTCTATATTTGGTAATAAGATGGAACTCGAGTTTCATATGCAGAATATAGCTAGTGCAATGTCTGGTAAGTTTGACTGGCTAAATCCTGAGGCGAATCTCGACAACTATTCTAAAAGACAGGACAAACCTTACTTCACCGATTGGACTAAACCATTACCTCTGCAAGGATTTCCCGAAAAACCTAAGATACCTTACAGCTTCTTCTTCAACAAGGATCTTCGTAACCTCTAGCTCACCCAAGAGAAATCAAAGCAGAAATATGCTTCCTCATTGACTATCTCAGTACCAGCCGCAAGATACGAAGTTCCTGCTATTGAAGAATCTACTCCAGTTTTTAGCACTGGCCTGAACGTCGTCGTCTCGGTTACACTCACAGATTAGACACTAAGTCATTGGAGAATGTGAAGCATAAGTCAAAGATCATTGCTATCTTGGAGATTCAAGAGTCGAAACGGTTTAACTACATGTTCATGAATGAGATTGTGGTTAAAAGACAAGATGAAAAGAAGTACAAATTCTCCGAAGCATACTTTCCTGACCTTTATCTAAATGACATTGAAGACATGTATCTAGAAAAAGTTCAAGGAAGAATGCATGGATTCGATACTAAAACTCAATACAACTTCATGTCATCTCTACTTCTCTTCATCCGACGATTGATAGTTCAAGAAAGAGTGGAAGATCTTCAGCTTGGATTGGAAAGTTACCAACAGAAGATCAATTTGACAAAGCCACAAGTATCATTTCCTGTAATTAATCAGATGTCGCATTACTCGCTCATCCAAATACCATCTTTTGGCTTCACCTACCTCAACAGCAAAAAGTTGATAAGTTTTATGAGGCTCGATGAGTTACATAAGTTCTGTGATGTCACGCTCAAAACTGTTCGCGATGGGCTTGCCAAACGGTTGAATGATGATCGGATTAAGATATCAAAAGGTGAAACTCCGAGGTGGAAATCCAGTGCCAGAAGACAAGTTCGGAACTTTGTTGTGAAAATTAAAGAAAGGTTATCCCGTCAGGAGCAGATCAGACGACTGGAAAGTTATATCGGTGTCCGACCTTCATTTCCCATCAGACTCTTCAAAAGACCAGAACCACAGTTCACAGATTTTGATGCTCTAATCACTGATGAAACTTAAACTGGTACACATGGGTATTAACTTTTCAATATTAACTGTTTCATTTGATTAATTTGTTATCACTATGGCTTGTGCACACATAACAATGTACAACCCGTTCTTGTAAAGAAAGGACCCTGAGGTACGTATTAGTGCCTCAATCCTAATATAAGGAGTGAAGGCTTCTTACTTTTGAGTAGAGTTAATCAAACATTTTCTGATTTTCATAACTCTGCTCAAAAGACAAGTATTTCACCTCAATAAGAATTCACTTGTTGAGGGGGAGCACTTGATACAAAATCATCGTTCTTGAAATCAAAAGTTCTTGTTGATTTCTACCCATAAGACTCAAAAGGCATATTTTAATCAAAAGATTGTCAAAAATTAGCATCTCATATGCTATTTTTGAGGGGGAGAAAAAGTGAATGTGATTAATATATAAAAGTTCAAAGTTGCTTAAAGTCAAATCTCATGCGAGCTAAACTCAGAATTGACCCAAGAATTGACGAAATAAAAAGTTAGTAATCTCGAAAAGACTTATCCTTGACGGGTAATGACATCAAGTTAGTTACCAGTGCTAGTTGTCACCTAAAAGCTGACAATGGAACTCTCTAACTAGCCACGTAAGCGTGTCTCGAAAAGGATTTGTCTTAGTAGAAATGTACCGTTTCGAGAAACTTTCTGTGGATTTGACCAGGCCGGGTAATAACTTCAAGCTAGTATAACTAGTGATGTAAGCGTGTCTTGAATCGGTCTTGTTCACTGAAAGTGGATCAATTCAAAAAGTACTTGCTCCTCCCGCATGTTCAAAATTATTAAATACTTATGAGCACATGTGAAGGGGGAGCCCTTCATAAGAAAATACAAAAATCTCAAAGTGTTAAACAAAATGCTTGATAATCACAAACACTTTGAGAGATTTTTCAAAGGTTTCTTGGCTATTGTCGGATAATCATGGAGTTATAAGGTGATTAAGATATGAAAAACCATCCTATGATCCGCCAGAGCTGGAGGGATCTACCCAAGGACATCACCAATAGGTAGTATTAGAAGTCCTTAGGTATGATACGATAAAAGGAGAAAAAAATGAAAGGGGAAAGAAGGAGCTGAAGAATTAAAAAGAAAAGTAAAGAAAAGGGTGAAAAGAAATAGCCCTCCATATGTTCAACCTTAGGGCAGACACCGGGTTCAATTCATATGCTACTGGTTGTTACTAAGGTGATGTCGGTATTGAAGATAAAGTCGTCATGGACCCAGTGATGCAATGCACTAAACCTTCTAGCGACTAAAGTTCTCTTAAAAGAGCTTGTTTCATTCTCACGGGGAACCGGTGTAATCTATCGACCCATCTCTTAGAGATGGTTGATATTGAAGCAGGAGACCCCTCCCTAGTCTCCGCATAGGAAACCTAAGTGTGCACTTTTCGAGTCTAGAGCCATGAGATACATCAAAGATCTCTTAGGAACACTTAGTATTTCTACAACTGGTGTTCTACATCAATGGACACTAGCTGTAAATTATCGAGTCCTTCGCAGATCTTAGCAATCTGCCGAGAACGTTTATGAGAGAATTTACACAAGTATTTCTCAATGATTGAACGGAAATCCTGCCAGGGTCAAAATTAAACAGCCCTAATAGCAGGTCACTTCGGTAACTCCTTGTGGGTTACGCTTAGTGTGTGCGGTGGTTTCTTAGCGGTCTACAGTCGTTGAGTGATCCCCAGCGACTCACCCAGTCATTGAGGTACTTAGTAGGTCTTGTAAGCTCCTTCGGGAGTATCTGACATGGGAACGGCCTTGATAAGGGTTGGAAGGAGTCTTCACACTATGCTGTTGACGATCTCTAATTCCTTATCTGTAAGTACCAGATGTTTTTTTTTTCTAACTGTTTACCTGCAGGGACACATCTTCTCCATGGCGACGGATTCCACATGCTCATACATGCATCTTGAAGTCATCAAAATCTCCCTCAAAGATCAAAGCAACACAAAGTTCAAAGAAAGATTCTACGCCAAAAAGAAGAATCTACAAAGTATAAAGACTAAAGATCAAAAGTAAAAGAAAGGGAACTATGTGCATGTATAAGTCAGAATTCAAAGATGTATGTGCATGTTGGAATGGCGGACAACCACCACAGACGCGGAAGTGACGAAAGGCAGACAACTTCATAACTTGATCACTATCACAACAACAAAGAACAAAGAACAAAGAACGATGAATGATTTTTTTGAAAGACGTCTAAAGCTATGAAAGTCAAAGATGAAGAAATGACAAAGACGTCGAGCAACCGTGATGACCGACCCTTAGGGGGAGATTGTTGGGAACGAAGTTTTACTATTTTATCAAGTCTCGGTCATTTGTAATAATATTAGGTTGCTTAGTTAATAGTTACTTTCATTTACATTATGTATTAAGTTTACTAGACTTAAGTTATGAAACCCATGGGCCTCCAAGCCCATACGAATTGATGAATGGAAGGAGAGGGAGTGTTGCCCTAGCTCTTTCCCTATAAATAGAATGCTTAGGTCTCTTGTAAACTTAGTTGGTTATGTGAAATACTAAGGAAACTCTTGCAATTCTAATTCTCTCATTCTCATAATCATCCCATCCTTTTATCTATTTCATTCTTGTTTGTGTGAAATCAATATGGGTACCTAACACTGCTCCTATAAAATATATATTTAATTTTTTTATGAAAAAAAGATAAAATAAGGTGGGACCAGTTGCTCCAATAATCATGAGTAGAAATGAAACACAATAGATTCAAACTACCATACAAATACAATGCTCTTTTCAATGTTCTTAGATTTCCTATTTTCAATACATTCACCCAAATATATTTTGGTGTGTTTAGTAGCACCCTTTTTTTAATGCTAGTTGACTGAAGCATTTTTGAAAGAGATGAAGCGGCATTGTCAAACAACAACTATTCAAAAAACGTGACATTTAAACGATTTTAAATCTTACTCAAAAAAATAGAACTGCCACGAGTCACAATGATATGTAATGTTATTTTAGAAAAAAATAATTAGATGGAGGCCAAAAACTTTCTTTTATATTAATAGGTAGATAGATTCGTAACAGATGTTTATTTATCTAATACTGCAATAAATTCGTAAAGTTAGTTTTCTTTATTTTATATATGTTCGTACATCTCATCTTTACATACATGTTATGTAATCTTATTATTTTTTTGGCCAAATATTCAACTCACTTGACAGGATTTCTTGATTTAGGTTATTGGTGTTCAAAAAATATCCATATTCGGATATCCGAAAAATTGAAAAGAATTTATTAAAAAGTTGGGTTTTATGAAATGTCAGTTTTAGAACTCATATAAAAGTTTTCCAAAATTTATAGATATTTGGATATGTAAAAACTGTTATCCGAAATTTCGGATATCCGAATTGAAAAAAACTTAGCTAAAATAATGGGTCTAACATAAAACCGTCATCGAAATTTTCGAATTCAAAAAACCAAAAACCGAAACAACCAAACCGAACTTTGTATAGGCTTTTTCTATTGTCAAATTCACCAACACTTGCTGAGGTTGCTGGTCATTGGTATGACTATGTTGTTGTGGATTTGGAACATGGCCCAAGCATATTGTCTGATGCTTTTGCGTGTTTACGCTCTTTTTCGGCTGCGAGAACGCCTGCCATTATCTGAGTACCTGATCCTGAACCAATGTGGGTTAAAAAATCACTTGATATTGGACACTAGGGGATTATATTTCCCATAATTGAGAGTCAAAAAATGACGAACAAGGTGGTTTCGTATTGTAGATACCCCTCGAATGGAACCCAGGGAGGTGCTCATCATGTGGTTAGAGCTTCGGGTTATAGGATTGATAATGGGTATTTGAGTAACATTGATTATGAGCTTTTAAACATTTTTCAGGTGATATCTGAAGAAGGGGGTTAAGAAGATTGAGGAGATTGTGGCGGTTGATGGTATTGACTGTGTGCGTATGCGACCGACGGATTTGAGCACAAGTATGAGGTATTTGGGGGACCATGGGAATAAGAAAGTGAAGGAGATGATGAGGAAAATGGAGAAAGGTGTGTTGAAGACGACTTGGAAGGGAAGGGATAAAGATTGTGGCAGTGGGGCATATTTGGGTGGTATTGAAATGCCTTTTGATACGCCAGAGGATATGAGGCCGCGTGGGTATCATATGATTTCAGGGGCATTGGATATAACCATATTTAGGGATGTGTGTATTGAAGATGTGAAGAGGTTCAAGTGAAAAGCAGTGTCCAATGATAAAGATCTTGATATTATTCAAATTGATAAAGATGGTGAAAAGAAGTATTGAAGTGGATGAATGAAACATGATATTTGTTTCGTTTTCTTTCTTGAAATAACTATTGGTCATTTTGATCCTATTTTCCCTTTAAATAGAAAATACAACTATTGTAATTTGATTAAATAAATTCTTTTACACATATAAAAACATCCTTTAATTTGAACAAAAAACAAAATTACATTTCATAAACTAAATAAGTATTAAACTACAAAATAATAAAAAATTTTGGGTTGTTTATGCGTTTGTCATGTCAACATCAAGATTCATTAGTGATTCACCTTAAACTAGTTATCTTTTATTTCTCAACCACTTGTGAATGGTCAATAGTAAAGTCAAACTTATCCAGCCAAATGCTTCCGTGGAATACAGTGTTTCCCCGGGTCGTAATGTCCCAACGAGGTGTGCGATGTTTTATTATAAACGAGTCTGTGATCAGTGAAAATGAACAGGGATATGAATAAAAGTGTGTGTGTGTGTTTAAATAGGGTTTTATAACTTAAATAAACTATTAGAACGATTACGTAAAACCTAGATATCTAAAACATATAAACGTACACCAAATTAAAAATCAGACGCGACTGCGTATTGAGAAAAATGTGAGTTTTAAGAAAAATAAATTACAAGGGTTAAAAATGAAAATTCTAAAAACTTAAAATTAAAATAAAATAAAATTAAAAATATAACTATTTTTTAGATTATTTTATTATTTATTATTAATTATTTAATTAAAAACTAATTAACTATTTAATTAAAACTAATTTAATTTAAACTAAAAATTATAAATACTACAAATTAAACTAAAAACTTGCAAAAATAATTTCTAAACTTAAAAATGAACTTGAAGAAAGTATAAAAAATAAAAATAAATATTTTTGTCTTTTTATGAGCTTTTTATTAATTAAAAATTATTTATATTAATTATACTAATTAAACTATTTTAAATTACAAATAATACTAAACTAACTTAGAAAATTATGGAAAAATTTATAAAACTATTTTATGACTTATAAAAGCTAGAAAAAATATAAAAACTAGGTGTTGCTTTATAAAAATTAATTATGCTATTTAAAACTTACTTATTAATTAATTACTAATAAAACTATTTTTAAATCTAATAAATACTAAAAGACAAAATAAAAATCTGAGAAAATTGTTAAAAATACTTTAACCTAAAAGGAAATTATTAAAAATATAAAATTACAAATTACTTAATAAAAATCTAAAAATGAAAATTAAAATTAAATTAAATTAAATAGAAACTATCACTTATTTTTATATTGTCTTTTCTTGATTTTTCTTTTACAAAACTAATTTATACCTAAAAATAGACAACTTTTGTAAAAACAATATTTTTAGAACTTATTAATAAGCTAGATATAAGCTAACAACTTAAGCAGTTGATCAAAGTTGACCAACTAAGCAAATAAGCTCTACTGAGCTTGTGTGGGACCCACTATGGTTAATTCATATCTAAATAAGTTTAGGGAACTTGTTTAAGCCATAAAATGCTAGTGAGGTCCACTGGATAAGCCAATAAGCTCAAATAAGCACTTGGCTTTTAGGAATCTGAGACAGATTAGGGGACAAAGTTCAAGGCTTAATCCAGGTGGGGTCCACTGGGTGCTAGGTCAAACTTATGGTCAAATTTTGTTCCCTGGTAGGAGGGGAGTTCAAAGATACAAGGTTTGACAATAGGGGCCCACTGAGGTGGTCACAAAACACCACCAAAGTTGGTGGTGTAGGACTGTGGTGACTGCAGCAGGGGAGATGTTCTCCCTGCAGTTGTGTTTGGCCTAAGGTGGGGCCCAACAGAAAATTCCTAAAAATATAATAACTATGAGAACTTGTAGATGGGGTGGTATACTAAAAAACCTGAAAAGCACAAAACCTAAATCCTTTCACAAAATTCAACAAAAATCTCCCAAGATTTGGAAAATTTGAAGAATATGCAATTTTGACTTTTCAATAAAACTCCTACTTTGACTTAAGTGAAATTCTACACTAATTTATGGACTAATTATGATATGTTAAGCTAAGATGGAGCTGAATTATACTAAAACACAAGCTATTGCACTAGGATGGTGGTTCATGGAACTTAACTCCTCAACAGTTAACAGACAAGATGGTATCAAAAGTGATTTTGACTTTTTAAATTAATACCTACTAGTTTTATTTCTTGCCTATCCTAACCAAACCTAATGTAACATGTCTAGACTAAAAATAACCCAAGAATAACTTCTGAGCACTTTGAAACAGACTATGCCAAACACCCCCTTAAATACTGATTTAACAATTTTTTGAAGCAATTGACTCATTTATTCCATGGAACTGATGCGTAAACATTTATATTGATAAAGTAAGCTAATCTAAGCATGTCATCACCACTGATAGCAACAACAAACATGAATCATAATAATCCATGTTTGACAGTGAATTAAGAAAGTAAGGTAACCAAGTATTTCAAAGAACAAACTAGTAAATTAATCAATCTAAATCCATTAACTAACACTCAACTGGCACAAAGGAGCATATATAAGCAGTGTATAAGTTGATGTACAGTAAAGAGTAAAGTTAAGAAATATGGCTCACAAGTGATTTCCAAGTAAAGACCATGTACCAAGGAACCCAACTTCTCCTAATACCTCCCATGAGGATCTAAAACCACTGCCATCCAAGTTATGCAGTACCCTTTTGCTTCTTCCTTCTTGAAAACTGATTTTTAATTTTCTACTATTTTTCTTGTGATTTTTGAGTATTTTTACTAAACTTGAACTAAACTGATTTACAACCCTTAGAAACTTAAGAAAGCTTTTGAATGAACACAAATGAGCTTAAAGAAATGCTGAATAACAACTTTTAACAAGATTGAGTGAAATTGTCAATTTCACTCAAAATTACCAAAACTGAAATTTGAATAAGGAACTGGTAATTAAGGTTTAATTAAGATAAATTGCACTGAAATTGAAGATTACAACTGTTTTAAACTATAAATTACAATTGAAAAGGTAATTTACACTACAATGACTAAACTACACTAGAGCTACACTAATTAATTTACTACTTCTTCAATACTGCTTCTTTCTTCTTTTATAATGACTTTCAGGCATCCCAATAGCTTTCTGAACATTTCCCACTTGTATTTGTAGCCCTTGGATCAGTCAAAGCAATCTTGGTTGTTTAAGTGAATTTGGCGCCAAAACTATTCTGGTTTGAATTGGACTGTTGTGTGGTCATTTAAAGGCTATTGGTTGTTTTTAGAGGTGGAGGGAACATGTAGGGTAAGTTTGGGGTGGTGGATGTAAGGTAGTGACAGGTTTGCAGGGTATAGGGGTGGAGGTGGATGTAGGATTGACATGTGTTATTTCCTAGGGCAAACCTATGAGATGGGTTTTGTTGTGGGAGTGACAGGGAGGGATTGAGGTGTAGGGTTGAGGGTGATAGTATGGAAGGTGGAGTGGGGAGAAGCAGGTGGTGGAGAGGTAGGGGATGAGCCAGGGTCAAACGGGTCAACGACCCTGGTTATTTATTCACAGGTTGGGCTTTGTTATTGTTGGGCCAGGGTAAAGGATACATGGATCAGGTTATTTATTTGGGGTAAGGAATTGGATTTAGATATTTTTGATTTGTAAATATTTAAGCCCAAGGACCAATTGTGTACAAATCTGATTTTCCAAGGACTAATTCTGTAATTATTCCAAAATTATGCAAAAGGTACCATTTTTGTCATATTGGAATAATATAAGGATTATTTTGATTTTTCCAAATTAAAAACACCCGGGGACCATTTATGCCAATTTTGAAAGTTTAAGGGTTAAAAATGTAATTTTCCAAAAATATATAAAAAATGACTTGATTTGTTAAGATAAATAGTACAAGGGCCTTAGATGTAAGTTTTTCCAATTAAAAATGCCCAGGGACTGTTTTGTCATTTTTGAAACTTCAGGGACCAATTTTGTAATTTCCTCAAACTTTTTATCCAAGGGTTAAATTTGATAACTTTTGAATTCCTAAGGACTAAAATTGACTTTTCTTTCCAAAATAAACTTCCAGGGACTAAAACTGTCAAGTTTTGAAACTTGGGGGACCTGTTTTGCCATTTGTGCATTTTTTTAACTTCAAGGGTAAAATTTGTCATTTCTTGATTCCTGGGGGACTGTTGTTGACTTATCTTCAAAATAATTTTCCCAGGGACCATTTCTGACATTTCTTGAAAGTTCAGGGACTGATTTTGCCAATTGTGCAAACTTTGCATGTTTTCTTCTGTTTTCAGTCCTTTTGCACCTGAAACATATAAAAACACAATTCAAAGATATTTGTTGTATTATGTGGTGTTTCTGTGTGTTTTTAACTGTTTTCGTATTTTAAACAGGACAAAAATGATGAGTTTTTATGAACTTATCAATTAGCTTATAAAAACTGTTATCCGAAATTTCGGATATCCGAATTGAAAAAAAACTTAGCTAAAATAATGGGTCTAACATAAAACCGTCATCAAAATTTTCGAATCCGAAAAACCAAAAACCGAACTGCAAAAAACCAAAAACCGAAACAACCAAACCGAACTTTGTATGGGCTTTTTCTATTGTCAAATTCACCAACACTTGCTGAGGTTGCTGGTAATTGGTATAACTATGTTGTTGTGGATTTGGAACATGGCCCAAGCATATTTTCTGATGCTTTGGCGTGTTTACGCGCTCTTTCGGCTGCGAGAACGCCTGCCATTATCTGAGTACCTGATCCTGAACCAATGTGGGTTAAAAAATCACTTGATATTGGACACCATGGGATTATGTTTCCCATAATTGAGAGTCAAAAAATGACAAACAAGGTGGTTTCGTATTGTAGATACCCCTCGAATGGAACCCAGGGAGGTGCTCATCATGTGGTTAGAGCTTCGGGTTATAGGATTGATAATGGGTATTTGAGTAACATTGATTATGAGCTTTTAAACATTTTTCAGGTGATATCTGAAGAAGGGGGTTAATAAGATTGAGGAGATTGTGGCGGTTGATGGTATTGACTGTGTGCGTATGCGACCGACGAATTTGAGCACAAGTATGAGGTATTTGGGGGACCATGGGAATAAGAAAGTGAAGGAGATGATGAGGAAAATGGAGAAAGGTGTGTTGAAGACGACTTGGAAGGGGAGGGATAAAGATTGTGGCAGTGGGGCATATTTGGGTGGTATTGCAATGCCTTTGGATATGCCAGAGGATATGAGGCCGCGTGGGTATCATATGATTTCAGGGGCAAACCATATTTAGGGATGTGTGTATTGAAGATGTGAAGAGGTTCAAGTGAAAAGCAATGTCCAATGATAAAGATCTTGATATTATTTAAATTGATAAAGATGGTGAAAAGAAGTATTGAAGTGGATGAATGAAACATGATATTTGTTTCGTTTTCCTTCTTGAAATAACTACTGGTCATTTTGATCCTATTTTCCCTTTAAATAGAAAATACAACTATTGTAATTTGATTAAATAAATTCTTTTATACATATAAAAACATCCTTTTATTTGAACAAAAAACAAAATTACATTTCATAAACTAAATGAGTGTTAAACTATAAAATAATAAAAATGTTGGGTTGTTTATGCGTTTGTCATGTCGACATCAAGATTCATTAGCTTATATTCGGGCGGTGTTGATTATGTTGTAGGCTCTGGAGCTCTCATATCCGAAAACTGGGTAGACATGGGTTTGGATTTAACTCCTTCTGTAAATGGGCTTTCGACTTCCATAACAGAGGCTCGGGAATGTGGTTGTACGTCAACTTCAGGGTAAGCAACCTTGAATCTTACTCTTAGCCCGTCATCTACCAATCGAGCTCCACTTAATTCATTACTAAGTGACATCCGCCTGTTGCAACAACCATTTAGTTTGATCTAATAGTGGAAACCGAGGGACACATCCCCACTATCCATTTAGTTTGATCTAATTACGAGGATTTAATATAAGATTTAATTGGTTAAACCTATTTTCTCCTAACTATACAAAGTCTATTTTTTTCCAATCACCTCGTTTAGTTTCACACACTTAGTATGTGTTTTCCTCCCAACCGGTTCCCTCAAAAAATCAGTTACTTCACGATCATCATTCGGATCATTACTTCATGATCATCATTATCGTTCATTTGGATCCACGATTACCTCGTCATAGTTGGTCTGTTTCATAGGAACCAAGGGGAAGGACACTATACTGGAATGAAATATTCATCAAACCTTGTCATTTACTTCAAAACAATTGCATTAACATCTAACCGAATGAGATGAGCTTGTAACTGATATTGGATAGATTACCATCTGAGTATGATTCATCAAAATCAAACACGTTTTGTAATTCATCAGGTTGCATCTATTACTTGTTTGTTACTAATTTTATTATGTTCGATCAATTTTGACCTAATTCGTGTAGATATAGGTTTGTGTAGTCAGTTGTTGGTTCGTGTGGATATAGGTTTATTTAATTAAGTTGTTGGAATGAACCATACGTTTCATTTATTTCTTCCAAACATGACACTTGACAAAAGCATTTGTTGAAGATGACGTGCGCAATTCACATTTTTCACTCCACATGCTGACGACGTCATATGGATCGACTGCTACACATTGGTTACTTACTAAGTGAAAGCTTACCGTTATATGTAGTTGTTGATGTTTTTTGTAGGTAACAATGATCGTATAAGTCTTGGGATAAATATCTATGGATATGGTGTATAAGTTTTGGAAGTATGTTGGAAATGCTTAGGAGCTTAGTACTAGATACCGAGCTCAATCAATGTTGAACCCCCAAGAGTCATAAAATGGCTAGTAAAGTTATTGTCAAATGTTAAGGTCATTTGTTATAGTCTTGTGTTGTATGGAGTCTTTATAAATATTTATTATAATCTTGTGTCATAAAATGGTTAGTAAAGTTATTGTCAAATGTTAAGGTAATTGTCTCAAATGAAAGAATAGTCATAGATGCCGCACATTTTTTTCCTAGTCAATGCTTAGAAGACGAAACTAATCTATGGCCATTGGATCAAAATTAATTTATAGGTGGCAAGTTTTAAGGTATTTTGGGAGGCAGATTAGATTTCAAATCACTGTTTTATTAGTATAGTAGATTTATATCATTTTAATGATTAGTAACAAAAGGTCATTTTTCGGTCATATAAATCGCAAAATTTTTGGTCATTGGAAAGGGGTGTTTCATTAGCAACAACTACTAGATCAGTCAAAAGAGCACTTTTCGAATCTTAAAACAATGAAGAAAAATGAAAAAGTCCCAGTAACATCCATTCTTTTTGACGGTAGGCGGATGGTATGTACATACAGTTTAGTTACATGGTTTTTAACAAAACTCTGAATGGAACAAAGCTACACGTTTAGGAAAAGTTTCTGATAGGAATTTTTGGGTTTAATGGTTTAAGCTACACTATAGAATATGCATGCATGGGTATGAAAAGTTGCCTGTAATCAATTAACTGTCTTAAAGTTAATTTAAGAACATTAATTATTGTATTGTCTCATGTAGTTTCAACACTATTGCATGTACAACAAGAGCTCAAAGATACTAGCTTAAAGATTAACGAAAGCAAGCTTTTGGTGACTCCTTTTATTTTGAGTTGTTTCGATTATGTCTCATGGGGGTGAAGGTTTAACAAATATTAGGGGGAACCAAATCATTTTGTTTTAAAATTTGGCTGTTCAAATTTAAGTATTGTAATCTTGTGCATTCATACAAACCTATATATATAAACTTTCCTGTTATTCCTTTATCAAAACTTTCTTACTAAAAAATTGCACATTTATTTGACAATGTTGCGAGTGCACTTATATATTAAACTTTTATGTTGAACATGTCTTAATTGTATAATTCAAAGCATCGACACAATGCTCACGCGGTAACACGCGGGTAAGCAAAGCCTCGTTAATATAACATTTTACAACTAAAAATTTACTATTCATCAATAATAGATTTTTGTTTTTTTCCTCTATTTTTAGTACAATACATATACATTTGCTCGGGTGTCACGATTAAATAATTCACAAACAATATTAGCCATTAATTAATAAAACCCCATCCACCTCCGTTTCCAACATATAGATAATAAATAGGAAATCCATAAAATCCATATCAAGTTATCGTCGATTAAGGAGTAGGAAATCCATACCTTATTTGCCAATTTCATGTCTCCATCTAGAGTATCATTAAGAGTTTAAATCAAATCATTTCCATGTCACAAAGTTTGGGTCTCTTTTCCTTTTCTTAGTGTGATTCACCTCATCAAGCAACGAACGAACGAACGGGTCTCCAAATTCACGTTAAAGTCATGCTACTGTTAAAGGAATGAAAGAACATGAGGCCTTTATAAAAAAATACGAATTCGTGATTTTTCATTAAAAAGCGAAACCGAAACAACGTAGAAATAAAAGTTGCCTTCTCAAACGACTCATAAATACCTAGTTCGACATTCCCGATTTTCTATTCAAAGGAAGAAGAAAATGCTAGTTATTCGTCACAATATAAGTATTTTAAGTAAGATGTTAATGTAGTCATGAACACAACCTTGACTTTTCATTGACTGTCGTTTTCGCTTTTCCCGTTATTTCGTTCTTGGTTGCTATGCTAGTTAACACATTGTTTGATTTGCTCATATGTGTAAATGAAAGAAATCAAATGTTAAAATTACCGCTTTCGAAATATAATGGATGAAATTAAAAAAAACATTTGATTTATACCTCTATTTTGAATTCTTGAACGAAGTATTATGAATTCTCTGCATTTTGTGAAATGAAAGTGGTTCATTAGGATTCTAAATTTCTAATAATGATGTGCATGGTTTCATTTACCCTAAAACCAATTGATTCAAAAATCAAGTTACGTAAATATGAACATAAAAGTTGTTGGTTGTTATAGATATTGTAGTTTACATTTATCCATGTTCGAAGAAGTCACACTTATCTTATTATATTTATATTGTCGTTATAAGTTTTAGCTTTTATTTTATTTTATCATAAAATAGGAAAAGAAAATGCTCTTGTAAGTTTAACAAAAATACAAACAAATCTTTACAGTTGAAAACATGTATATTTCAACACTCATTGCGTTTTCAAACACATTGAGTTTTAGATTTAATAACCCAATAACTAATACAAGTATAACAAATCAACTTTCAAACTCATTAAACTTTACATTATTTCTCTTTCAAAATATAACTCACTCTACATCCTTGCTTTTTCAAATCATTTTTTTTTTCCAGTTAAAGATTCTTGGTCTATAATATATATTATTTTCGTTTATAACCCATAACTAATACAGAATATTATTTTATTCAGTTTAAATCATTTTAATTCTCAAATTCTTAAACTTTTATTAATTTTCGTTTATATCATATAAACTTTTAACTATTTGCCGCTAAAAAATTAGAAAATGTTAAAATTTCTTTCTTTTAACTAAACTAATGTTTTTCACCCGCCGGCTAATAACCACAGACAAACAACCACCTCACTTCCTGAAACACTGATCAGCAGCACCTCATCTGTCATTATTCTTAATTCATCCTTCTGCTAACTTTGTAGTATGTGTTACTTTCTGTTATCATCACTAGATCACGAGCTGTTATATTATTAATTAAACCAAGGGGATATCTTGTCTACAAGCCAATTGACCCAAAGAAAAGAATTAGGACCACAAAATAAATCAGGGACCCACATTTAAAGCATCAAATTGTAGCCATTTAGCTAAAAAAAAAATTAGTGTCATCATTATGTTATCATCCTGCAGCTCACATTTTGACTTGTAATTAAGGCATTAATTATTTTAGATATATAGGTCAATTTGTTTTGCTTCATCAAATTCCTTTTCACAATTAACACTTTGATTGTTGTATAAGGGGGGTGTTTGTTTCGGCTTATATTGCCGGCTTATGGCTTATTTGGTTTTTAGCCCTTATGTTTCATAAGCTCACTTTTCGTGGTTTATTTGGTTTTCGGCTTATGTAAGCTTAGTAAACCACAAAAAGCGAGCTTACGAAACATAAGCCGAAAACCAAATAAGCCATAAGCCAGCTATATAAGCTGAAGCAAACACCTATTGCTCAGCTTCCCTCATTATATATATTACCAAGTGTTTGTTTACTGCCACTATATTCGATTTGAATTTGCGTATTTGCTCTGATATCATTGTTACTGTTTATAATCCACTAACTTGTTGATACATATTTGGAAGTTTTCTTGTTGCTACTCAGGTTATTAGTCAAAATAACATAAAATGTGTAAGGGGTGTTTGTTTAAGCTTATTTGATTTCGGCTCATATTTCATGATCCCCGATTTTTTGGCTTTTTTTGAGACTTATGGCCTTCATAATAAACTTTTATAAGCCCATAAGTCTCCAAATAAGCTGAGAATTTTGGGCTTATGAAATATAAGCCGAAATTTGTGTGTACGTGTTTGTTGTTCTGTTTGTGTCATTGTGTGAATTAGGGGGTGTTTAGGATTTGATTATATTAAAACGCTTATCTACACTAATTAAAAAATACAAGGAGATTTGTCAAAGCACTCAGACCTCGTAAAAAAAAAAAAAAGAAACAGATATGCAGTTATAAGCTATTCCAAACACTCTCTTAATTTGCTTGTAAACTCATTTTTTCTCAGGAATGGATGGCATTGGAGTTAGGCCAGTGAAGGAAGCTGCAGTTGGCATAGACGAGGAAGAATATGTTTCTCAATCTAAATTGTATAAAGAGTTCACAAGCATTGCTACCATTGACAAAGCATGGACCTTCAAGTCTCCCAGTGGTATAAACACTATCCTCATACGTTTCTTGGTTTTTTTGATTAAATGAAGGTTCTCTAACTTGTGCGTGTAATATGACGCAGGTCATGGGTCTCGCACTATGTTTACAATGAGCCAACCAAATCTTTTAGCAAATAAAAAGAAGAAACTTATGTTGTCTAGTGTCATCTCTGAAGATTCTGACGGTGGTTTAAATGTCGAATGGGCGCCATTTCCAACTGAAGTTACCGGTGCATCTCTGATTGTGCCATCTCCATCAGGCTCAAAGCTTCTCGTAGTAAGAAATCCCGAAAATGATTTAGCCACTCAGCTGGAAGTCTGGGGTCCATTTCAGTTAGAGAAGGAGATTCGTGTTCCCCAATCCATGCATGGTTCTGTGTATGCAGATGGATGGTAAGTCTTCCTGTCAAAAGTCTTTTTTATTTGAAAGCCTGTTACGGAGTGTTTGGATATCTGTTTTAAAAATGATTATGTGATATTTATAACTGTTATCTATGGAATTCGCACAACATTCATACAACTGCTTATATTGTCTTGTTAGATAAGCTCCTTTGATGGCATGTGATGATGGATATTGTACAAGTATAAAACACAATATTCATCAATAGCTATCTCCCTGTTATATATAAATGTATGTTACTCGGTTCAGTCTGAAATGAATGCAAAATTTCCCTTTCTGGAAAAGATCTAATCTGTTGTTAGTTTGTTACCACTTTGTGCATTAGCATTACAAACAAATTACTGGTAGTATGGACTTTGATCTGTAGGATAAACCTATATTGTCATCATATATTGATAGATATCTTACGAATGGTCAAACAAACAGATGTCTAGAACTATGCTCCTAGTCAAAAATTGTATTCATTTCGGAAGAGGCATTGAATTATGAATTCTGATGGGTCAGGTTTGAGGGTGTTTCATGGAGCCCTGATGAAAGTCACATTGCTTATGTTGCAGAGGAACCAGTTGTACACAAACCAACATTTAATGATATGGGCTACAAGAAAGATGGTGGTTCGATTTCGACTCATAAGGATTGTAGTAGCTGGAAAGGCCAAGGGGATTGGGAAGAGGACTGGGGAGAAGCCTATTCTGGGAAAAGACAGCCTTCTCTCTTTGTCGTTAATGTTAACAGGTTACGCCGTTACCATCTTTTTTTTGTCATAATGAGAGTTCTTAATGTAAAATATATCATATTCAATTCTTCTGTTATTGCAGTGGCGATGTTCGAGCTGTAGATGGTATTGGGAGGTCACTGAGTGTTGGCCAAGTTGTATGGGCTCCAATAACGAAAGGGTTACATAATTATCTAGTGTTCGTTGGGTGGCCATCAGACACTAGGAAGCTTGGCATGAAATATTGCTCTAATAGGCCTTGTGCCTTATACGCTGTAAGGGCTCCATCATTTGGATCAGAAACCAGGTGCATATTTATGGACATGAAAACGCATCTTCTATCCAACACTTTTTTCCATAACTTGTTCAAATCTATGGCACAGCTTTACCATCTGGCTTTTGTTTTACAGAGAGAACACAGCAGACGATGTATCAGTGATAAATCTGAGTCAAGACATAAGTAGTGCTTTCCTCCCACGATTCACGTAAGTTTGTGCATGCTCTATTTACATATGTATGCTGCAATCAAGAAATTAAATTTTTTTTGGCTGCCAACGCATGGCTGTTCATTTTTGAGAAGGTTGGGGACAAGAACAATGTCTGTGTAGCTATCATATTGAATCAGTGGAAATTTATAAACTCTTTGGTTTTCAGCCCAGATGGAAAGCTTCTTGTGTTTTTATCCGCCAAAAGTGCTGTAGACTCTGGGGCACATAACGCTACAAATTCTCTTCATAAAATTGAATGGAACAGTGATGGAGAACCAAGTCCTGCAAAGATTATTGATGTTGTGAGTTGATATACAAATCCCTCTAGCATAGCACATTATGACTTTGACTTGCTTTCAATGACCCCTTGCCCCTCTTAGCAGGATTGATAATCTTTTGAACTTTTCATATGTTAATTGCCTAGGGGACCATGTTTTTGAAACAGGGAAACAGCCTCTCAGAGAAATGAAAGAGAAATGTTTCTTATATACTATTCAATTTCTTTGATGGCATACAGGAAATAATCATTTCAATATCACCTTTGTTATAAAAAAGAGAGTATAAAGAACTGACTTTTTTTCTGTTTAGAAATGTTTCATTGCGATTTGAAGTATACCCATGTAGGACTTTAGCATATACTATGGCAACCCATGGAAAATGCATCTGCTTTTCTGGTAATATTCCAAATTAAAATAACCTGTTCATCATTATGATATCAAGTAAACTTATTGCAATGGCCTTGATTTGGATCGACTAGAGTTTAACCTTCATTTCTATTGAACGATATTTAGGATTTCTGATATATATTCATATATATATATATATATATGGGCTTCTTCATGTTAAACTTGGGCATAATAATTACTGATATTGAAAGCTTTTCTATTAGACTTTTATTGATATCCTTTATTTAGGACTTACACACCATTACTTTCTGTAGGTTCCTGTTGTAATGTGTCCTCATGATGATTGCTTTCCTGGGATCTACTGTTTGGATTTGCTTGGTAAACCATGGCTTTCAGATGGATATACAATGATATTATCATCTGTTTGGGGGAGCACTGAAGTAATATTATCTGTGAATGTGCTGAGGTATATTATCAGCTGTTCCTTTATGATGTTCGGGTTGCGTTATAGCTTCTTTAATCGACACTTCATTTCTCTATTTGCAGTGGGAAAGTTTCAAGAGTTACTCCTAACTATTCACATCATTCATGGAATTTACTTGCACTTGACGGGAACAACATCCTTGCTGGTAGTATTTGACCTTTCCATTGATAAAGTTGCGGCACATAATGATTCAATGTTTATTAGAAAACATTACTAAACATATGGATTTTGGGTTTCTGTTTTTGTTTGAAGCATGTAGTAGTCCTATAGACGTCCCTCAGATCAAGTATGGCAGTCAAACTAAGGAGCAATCTAAAGAACCCGTTTGGCGGTGGCTACATGTTTCAAGCCCCACATCTGAATCTCAAGAAAAAGTATGTTCATTGTGCTTCTTCTATGAAATTATTTTGGAGATCATTAGATGTATCTATTTTGGTCAATAGTTCTAAATCAAGGCTGGTACTCTAATATGACCTAAACAGGTCAAATCTTTACTTGCATCTCTCCAGTTTGATGTATTGAAGATACCGGTCAAGTGTGTTACTGAGAACCTCATGAAAGGTAACCTAATACTTATATGAATTTCTAATGACAAGTATTGAAGTACCCCTCATATTTTTTGAAGAGTACAATGTTCGCAAGAGCCTTTTGTATTCCTTTAGGTGGTCTGTATCTTTTACGTTCTTGTTCAATTCTGATTAGTTGGCAAATTTATCCATCTTAGGTGCCTGTAAACCTTTTGAAGCAATATTTGTATCTTCAAAATCGAAGGGTGATGCTTGTGACCCCTTGGTAGTAATACTTCATGGAGGTCCACAAGATGTTGCATTAACGAGCTTCTCAAAGTCCTCGGGTTTTCTTGCCTCAACAGGATTAAGTTTGTTAATTGTGAATTACAGGCAAGGCCTCTGCATCTAAATGGTAGAAGAATCTTTCTTATATACGTTGTAGGATACTTCTCTAATTGTCATTCTGAAATTATTGAACACGAATCCATCGATTTCAACTATCTTTATGTCAAACATGGCGGCGCCTTTGAAATGCAAAAATGATGCTAGTTTTCCTGGAATTTGACATTACTCTTTCCTCATTTATATAGTTTTAGAACCGACTATCCTTTACCAACAAATTTTTGTGGCAACTGAATGCTGTATAACCAACTGTTATTTGACTTTAAAAGCCAATATATATATCATTTGTAGAATGAAGGGATAATCAGTATACTTTAACAAAATATGTTATTGTATTACTGTTTTTATTTCTTCAATTATTTCCTTTTTCATGAGCATATCCTTAATTGCAATGTTAGTGCAGAGGTTCACTTGGATTTGGTGAGGAAGCATTGCAATCACTTCCAGGAAAAGTGGGATCGCAGGTGCCTTTTATTTAGCATTTCTTTAATCAATGGAATAAAAAACTATGTTTGGTCATGTATCATTGAGATACTCTTTTTCGCTAATCAATAACACTGGTTTATGCCTACCTGTGTTGCACCATAATTGTATAAGTCTTGATAGGTTCGGTGTATTATGTAAATAACGATAGATGAAGGACCAAAGTTGTTAAGTAGAAAGTTAATAACCGAAAGTTAGTTATTGCTGTAAGTTAGTTATTGCTGTAAGTTAGTTATTTCTAAAAGGTGTGTCGTTTGGTGAACAAGCATGATGGTTTACTCGCACACTTTCATACTCTATATATAGGATACGATGTAACATTTAGAATGTGTGTCAAATATACAATGTAACCATGTTATGTTGTTAGTAATATTAGAATCATTTCTTTGTCAATCTTGTTTGTTGATTCGATCATAAAAGTCACGTATAAACCTGTGCAACAACGATTCTACATTGGTATCAAGAGCCAAAGGTTCAAACCTGGGAAGTGACATCAGAAGAGAAGGTTACAAGATTACAAGTTTGATTCAACTTTTGATCAAGGAGAATCAAAAGAATTAGAAGGGAAAAGACACCAATCAGAGAGAAGAACAATTTGGTTCAGGGAATCAAGTTGAACAGCGATTCACGGAATCGTTCCAAGGAAGAGAAATCGAGACCGATTGATTCAAGGAATCAATCAAGAGAAGAAACAGACTGTGCGCATACCGGTCAATCAAGAAGAGTGACAAAGACCGATTGATTCAGGGAATCAATCAAGAGAAAGGAAAAGAAGAAAACCGTGGGCATGCCGGTTAATCAAGAAGAGAGACATACAAATTGATTCAGAGGAATTAATTGAGAGAAGAACCGACCGTGAGCAGACCGGTCAGAACGGGTTAGAGAAACCCAAATTCGATTCAGAAAAATCGAATGAAGAAGAGACAGATTGCCTGTTAGGAACAAGAGTAGAACTAGGAATGTTCTTGAGTTCTTGACAACGCATAGAAGTGACAGAAACCACGAAGAATCTGTTGTGTGAAGCAACCGCGAAGGAACAATCTGTGATAGATTGATCAAGAGAAGTGAAGAATGAAAGTCAGAAATCAAAACCGACTGTGAAAGTCAGAAACCAAAAGGCTATGAAGGCTATGAAAGTCAGAATTGATGGGGACATCAACAGCAACACAGAATGATGATTCAAGAAAAGAATGAAGACGGTGTGAAGCCAAGTTTGTGAGAAACAAAGTTGGTGAAGGACAAGTTAAATTGAAGAAATCAGTTTGAAGAAGGCATGAGCATGAAGATTCGGAGAACAAGACTTAAACAATTAGGGGGGAAATGTTGCACCATAATTGTATAAGTCTTGATAGGTTCGGTGTATTATGTAAATAACGATAGATGAAGGACCAAAGTTGTTAAGTAGAAAGTTAATAACCGAAAGTTAGTTATGGTTAAGTTAGTTATTGCTGTAAGTTAGTTATTTCTAAAAGGTGTGTCGTTTGGTGAACAAGCATGATGGTTTACTCGCACACTTTCATACTCTATATATAGGATACGATGTAACATTTAGAATGTGTGTCAAATATACAATGTAACCATGTTATGTTGTTAGTAATATTAGAATCATTTCTTTGTCAATCTTGTTTGTTGATTCGATCATAAAAGTCACGTATAAACCTGTGCAACAACGATTCTACAACGTGTTCGTCTTATTTTCCATCCCTTAATATGTTTCTTCCAAAAACATACGAATTAAAGGACCTTTTGATTCTTGTTCACTTTCAGGGCCAGAACCTAAAGTTATCAATACGTTTTCATTGTTAACACAACATCTCTTCAATATTGGTAACCTTCGTTAGTCAAAATCAATACGTGTGTCAGACATTGATTACAGACAGTGATTGATAATAGTTACGTTTACATCGTCTTTATTTTCATAATACTTTTTTTGCTCTTTGTATGAAGGATGTAAACGACGTCCTCACCGCTATAGATCATGTCATTGACCTGGGGTTTGCAAATTCATCGAAAATAACTGTGATGGGTTTGTCCCATGGCGGCTTCTTAGCTGCACACTTGATCGGCCAGGTATTGTATAAAGTGGTTTTTCTTGTATGTATTATGTACAATGACTGCCATCTCTTGGGATTGCTTATATGTGTTCTTATTCTCTAGGCACCTGATAAATTTGCTGCCGCTGTTGTGAGGAACCCTGTTTGTAATTTTGCTTTAATGGTGGGTACATCTGATATACCAGATTGGTGCTTTGTGGAGGCATTTGGAACCGAGGGTCTTTCGACCTACACAGAAGCCCCTTCACCTCAACTTCTCTCACTATTTTATGAAAAATCTCCTATTTCACATGTGTCAAAGGTATGCTCAAATCAATAGTTAGAATTGCAACATATGACAGGCACAAAGTGGCGTGATTTGTGTATATCCATAAATAATTATACGATAACTAATTTTGTTGAAACATTAATTTGATCATCATTTTATGTAATAGTGGCAATGGTTGAGTAGGTTATTTATCAAACAACGTTTCCAGAAGAAGGATATGTTAGTAAATTTCATAGAACACCTTATAATAATGGACGATCTTGAAATATTTTTGGAAACTATTGTATAATTCTTTTGAGATGAATGCAATATCTTCCAACCATGCAATTTAATAATATGCATACTTCGTACCGACATCAGAATAAAATCCATCAGTATAAAAGATTGTACACTGACTCAGTGTAGTAAAAGCTCCCTTCGTTTTATCATTTAATTTATAACTTGTTTGATATATCCAGGTGAAAACTCCTACGTTGTTCCTCTTAAGTGCTAAAGATCTGCGTGTCCCAGCTACAAACGGATTACAAGTGAGCACTGTGACTTTTTTGTAGTATCTGCACATTCGTATAGATCATAGTGTAACGTGCGCAAATTCTGAACATTCGTATAGATCATAGTGTAACGTGCGCAAATTCTGATTTATGTAGCATGGTAACTGTTCTTGAAATAGTGCACTTATAGTCAATTTATATAGTGGATCTCATTGTGATAGAGACACATAAAATGAGTTGAGAATAAGAATAATGCACTGAAAAATCCACTCTTTTTTGAGACCTTTCCTTTTGTTTGGTTATTGTACTATATTTTTGTCTTGTTTTAAGGCCAATACTAAAGTGAAACATGTTTATTTGACATGCAAAGTTTGCTCGGGCATTGAAGGAAAAAGGAGTTCCAGTGAAGGTGGTTGTATTTCCTGAAGATATACATCCTATTAACAGGTAAACATTTCCAATTCGTCTATATGCAGCTTTACGTGTTATATCAAAAACTTTTGATACCAGTATTGACTTTCTGCTTGAATACTAATATGTATGAAACTTTAAACTGAAAGTGGATATCCCCAAACATTCTATATCAAATCTTGTTTTCTTCATATACTATCCATAAATCTTGTTATTTTTTTATTATATATATATATATATATATATATATATATATATAGGGGGACTTTCTTATGAGAACCATTTTATCTGCGAGAACTGAGAGAACCACCAAAAACATGCATGCACGCCTTTTAAAATAAAATAAAAATACATGCAAATCATCAATAATCGTAAGCATCCACCTATGTTCTTCAATATCATTATGAACTCATCATCTTTTTTCACAAAAACCTTACCCACGGCGGCAATATTGTCGTTGCACGTCTTATAAGAACATACATGCACACCTTCAAAGAAAAATTTTGTATTTTCAATTTCTTATCAAATTCTTTAGAACAACTATGTTTTTTTTAAAACATATGTGTTGTTTTTAAAACATATGTGCAAAAATACAATTATTGAAGGCGTGCATGTATGTTTTTGGTGGTTCTCTCAGTTCTCGCAGTTAAAATGGTTCTCGTTTGAAAGTTACACTATATATATATATATATATATATATATATATATATATATATATATATATATATATATATATATATTTTTTTTTTTTTTTTTTTTCAAATTAGTAATTGGATTCTTTCATTTTGTCACTTAGGCTTGTATATTTTTCTATAACTAATCGATCATGATATTTAATATGCTGATATGCATATAGTATGTTATTTTATTTATCCCCTAATGATTTGTGTTTTGTGTGCTGCAGACCACAATCAGATTTCGAAAGCTTCGTGAACATTGGAGTTTGGTTGAAGGAGTATTGCAAGTAAGGTGTTATTTTATAATTTTGGACCATGAAAACAGCCTCTACCTAATGCTATTATTATACCAATTTTACCATACTTGGTGTAAATGACATCAAGTGAAAGATGGATAATCTCTTCTGCACTTTTAGTAGTTTAGCACCAATTTGTAGTCTATTAGTTATGTACCAAAGTTTGTATAAATTGTTGTATATGTATTATTTTAGGAACTACAGATATGCATTTTGTAGCTCCATAAAAGTATTCACTCCTCATTTGTCGTGTTTGGATATAGTAATATATTATGTCTTACATACACTTGTACATATGAATTTATCTATCTACTAGTTTAGTAACCAGCGTGCCTCTCAATAAACTAGCTTGTACAGAAGTATTCACTCCTCATTTCTTGTTTCGGAACCTGATAAATTTGTTGTTTACCAACATGGAGAGGTCAAACATAACGAAATTCGTAAATCATATATTGTCACTAGTTGCATTTGACCATGTTATAAGTATATATATTACTGCAAGCTGGCTACCTGTATCATCCAAACGCATAACTGAGACACTTCTGCGAACAAACTTTTGGGGACCTTTGTAATAAACACACCATCCTCTTTTGACTTTACCCTTAACCCACGTCTTTTGACATTCTAAAGTATGGTGCAGATCTTTTTTTTTTTTTTTTTTTTTTTTTTTTTTTTTTTTTTCTTTCTTTTGGTTTATGTTATGAGAAATGCTAGAATCAAATCATTTTTGCATTAAGATGTCTATAAAAATAAAACTATTTCATAATTTAACAATCAATCACAAGTTTGAAGTAAAGCTTTTGTCTCTTAATGTTTTTATAGTGGCCTTTGATACTTTTTTTTGTTACTTAGTACATTTTGAAATGATTATTATTAAAAGATTTCTAATGATTTCAGATTTATTACCCTAACAAAAGTCTGCAATTGCTTGCTCATTATTTTATTGTTAAATGCACTTTATAATTGTCATCAAGCCTAATACTACTAATTCATTAGTTCATTGTGATTAGCGTAAAACCATGTGAGCTATTGCACGCTATAAATTGATAAGCAGAGTAACTTGAATGTCATAGTTCTTCTAACGAAACGATTTGATTAAAATGGCCCAAAAAGCTCCCGGTGTCATCACTTGTAAAGGTAACTACCATAATTGTATATAAACGTCCTTTTGTAGATATGAAAAACATGTTGTAGCTAATGGAATTGGGTTGCAGCCGCGGTGGTATGGGAGTTAGGTGCCCCAGTGGTGCTTGAGGAGATAAGGGTGGATCCACCAAAAGCATCTGAAGTTAGGATCAAGATGTTGTGTGCGAGCATTTGTCATACTGACGTCTTATGCACCAAGGGATTTCCCATTGTATGTTTCAAGTATCCAATCGTTTTTAAAGATTTTCGTATAGTTAATCTGATATGCTACTTGATTAACAATATAACAATTCTGCATTACAGCCTTTGTTTCCTCGTATTCCAGGACATGAAGGTGTTGGGTACGTGATGAAATAACAAATTTACATCTTAATACATAGAAAATGTGTATCTCTATAAGTGAACGTACTTTATTGATTGTGTAGGGTGATTGAAAGCGTAGGGAAAGACGCAAAAGGTTTGAAACCAGGAGACATAGTGATGCCACTCTACCTTGGCGAATGTGGACAATGCTTAAACTGCAAAACAGGAAAGACCAACCTATGTCATGTTTATCCACCTCCGTTTAGTGGCCTCATGAACGATGGCACTTCTAGGATGTCCATTGCTAGAACCGGAGAATCTCTATATCACTTTACAAGTTGTTCAACTTGGACAGAATATGCAGTCGCTGACTGCAATTATGTGCTCAAGATCGACCCCAAAATTTCTTACCCTCATGCTAGTTTCCTCTCATGTGGCTTCACCACTGGCTTTGGTGCAACATGGAGAGAAACCCAAGTCTCTAAGGGCTCCTCTGTTGCTGTTTTTGGCATTGGTACCGTTGGTTTAGGGGTAACCACCTACATATCTCCACATAGATAATCACATGATAAATGGGTATATTTTATAAATCACCTTTTTTTTGTGTTAAATTTCCAGGTTATAAAAGGAGCACAATTGCAAGGAGCGTCAAAGATAATAGGAGTGGATGTAAACCAGTTTAAGGCAGCTAAAGGAAAAGCGTTTGGAATGACCGATTTTATCAACCCAAAGGACCATCCTACCAAATCAGTTTCAGAGTTGGTGAAGGAAATAACTCATGGGTTAGGCGTTGACCACTGCTTTGAGTGCACGGGTGTGCCATCCTTGTTAAACGAAGCCCTTGAAGCCTCCAAATTTGTAAACCTTTTACAAATATAGTATCATTAGTTTTCTTATTCTGCATTATCTTTGCATACGGTTCATAAGTAAGAAATGATTTATATTTCAGGGAATCGGTACAGTAGTACCTATAGGAGCGGGCGGAGAGGCTAGCGTGGCCATTAACAGCCTGATACTCTTTAGCGGTCGCACTTTGAAGTGCACCACTTTTGGTGGCGTAAGAACCCAATCTGATCTTCCCGTCATAATCAATAAATGCTTGAATAAGGTGAAACTCTATCTACCTTGTTTCTACTTAAAGTTAACCTTGATATTACAGAAGTTTGTCTTTATCTTTTTTGTTGTAACTAGTTATAACTGATGGAAATTGCAGGAAATACAACTTGATGAGCTTTTGACACATGAGATACATTTGGACAATATACAAGAAGCATTTGAGATATTGAAGAAGCCAGACTGTGTTAAGATTCTCATCAACTTTTAAGTAAAGCCAGATTAAAATTCTGTATCGATGCATAGTTGTTTATAATAATTGGCCTCATAGATTAAAATTCTGTATCAACGAGAATTAAAATGATCGCTAATTGTTGGTTGTTTGTACTTCCATCATATTTTGTAATAAATTTGCCCAAATAATAATACTAACAGAAGACTCGTGAAATTCCACGACAAGTTACGAGCACTACTTTTTGTATGCTAACTATTGTTTAATCCACACTGTTTAAGTCTATATGGCCGCACAAATTTAAATCGGGTAAAACTCTTTTTATTTATAACTTTGATGTTACCACTTCAAGTTTGTTTGTACCAAAATCATGATTTGATCGTGCAACCTCTCATACTTTGATGTAATAATCACAAACTCGTCTTATAACTCGGGCACCCCTATGGTTTTACAAGCACCATTAACACGTACTAAATATGTTAGTATATCTCTTAAAGAGAACAAAATCGCCTTTCTAAATACCATTATCCAAATAATCACAAACATTGGATTGCGGTGGTTATTGTTAAATATGTTATATTTGCTATCTTATGGCTTGACTTTTATGTCAAGGGGCTAATCTTGTCATTATTTTTATAGTTTGGAAGTTTGGCTGTGTATGACAGGTTTTCTAATCTACAAGGACTAAAGTGGAAGATTGCAATATATATACACCTATCTGGATCTAGGGTTGGCATCATCTCATTGGAGTCTCTTGTTTTCTCTCTCAAATGCACAAAGTTAGTTTATTTGGTTGTATGGTGATTGATCAATCTCTTTATTTGATCTTTCAAGTCTTGTATCATCTCCGATCAATATCTTTGTGAGGATATTTGTAGTGTGTTTGATAGCATCCTGATTGGGACTATCATTGTCTTTATTATTATTATTATTATTATTATTATTATTATTATTATTGCTAAGCATCCAGTTGGAGACTTATCTTCTACAGTTGTAATAAAGATGTCACCAAAAGGGTGGTTGGGTTGTGGTTGTGATTAGTAGCTAGATTGATATGCGTGTTAAAACGAGAAGTTCGAATTTTCATTTTTGATTTGGCGTGTATGTGAAAAATTCAATTTGGTTTTGGGTGCTTGATCAAATCATCCTATAAATACACCCAAATATTAGATCTCACACTTGCACACTAATATCATAAAAACGCACACTAAAACCAAATCTGAATGGCTTTTGAATCACCCCTCGATGCTATCCCACTTCACTGTGATAGCTGTGATCTTGATTTTTTCAGATCTGACTTCTTTATTTACTCACAACTTTGAAACACACAATTTAAATTTTATTATTAGTTAATTCTAATTTCTATTTAATTTTGTTTTGTTTTTGTTAATTCATTCATTTTTTTTTAATTTCCAATAGGATCTTGTCAAGTTGTCCGATCCACCGGTGATCCTTATCCTATCACTGTAGAGGATGGATTTGAGGTCAATTTCATAACAATTTTTTTTCATTATTATTATTTGCAAATTTTCAATTCTAACTAATTAACTAACTAATGTTTTATAATTTTGATTTGTTTCTTAGCAGTTCATCTTACTGATCGTGGACCAACTGTGAGTTTTTTTTTCATACTTTACTACTTTATAATATTCTACATTGATCATTTTACATGTAGTGATTTTATGATTTATTTGATTTAACATTGATAGTTATTTATGCACCAATTAAATTTGTTTTAATATTATGATATTCACTAGTTTGCAACTTTCATACAAATTTAAATTTAATGGGTGCATAAATAACTATCAATGTTCAATCAAATAAATCATAAAAACAATATATGTAAACAGATCAATGTAAAATATTATAAAGTAGTAAAGTATGAACAAAAACACTCAGCTGATCCTAGTAAGATGAACAACACCAATACCAACAGAAAGTTGTGCAGTATCATCACCACCATGATCTTGCTAATAAACAAATCAAAATTATGAAACATTAGTCAGTTAGAATCGAAAATTAACAAACAATAATAATGAAAATAAATTTTTAGGAAATTGACGACAAATCCATCCCCAGCAGTGATAGGATGAGGATCACTTGGTGAATCGGACAACTTGACAAGATCCTGTTGGAAATTTTTTTTTAAAAATGAATGATTTAACAAAAACAACACAATTAAATAGAAATTAGAATTAACTATAAAACTCACATTGTATGTTTCAAAGTTATGAGTAAATAAGGAAGTCAAATCCAAAAAATATAGATCACATCTATCACAATGAAGTAGGAGGGTGATTCAGAAGCCATTGAGATTTTGTCGTAGTGTGTGTTTTTATGATTTTAGTGTGTGAGTGTGAGATATGATATTTGGGTGTATTTATAAGATGATTTGATCAAGCACCCAAAACAAAATTGAAATTTTCACATACGCGCCAAAATGAAAATGAAAATTCGAAGTTCACGCTTTAACACCCCCTCTGTATTAAAATGTTTTTGGATTTTTGTGGGCGTGAGTGAAAAAACTTTTGAAAATTATTTTTGGGATCTGTAGAACCGTAGAGGGGCGGGGGTGAATACGGTTTCTTCGGCTTTTTAGATGTTTAAAAACTTTAAGCCAAAGAGAACACCAAGTGGTTGTACAATAATCCAACAACCACTAACACAACCAAAGTATATAAAGTAAGTAAGAACACAACGGTATATACTGGTTCGGGATGGGGAGTTTATACCAACCTTACGTCCAGTTGCGAATCCGCGACTCCGATACTATTCACTAGTATAATCCTTTCGGTGGACTACAAACCGTTACAATTCACTCCACCAATATTCACCAATATTGTTGCTCACAAAGAAGGAGTTACTCCCACGGTGTTCCGCCCTCGGAAACCACCCAAAAGAATCTCGCGATTTGACATCACCTAAGGGTCACCAAGACCACTACCAAGACTTCCCACCAGAAGTATCAAACCCTAACTAGATCCCCAATGATCTAGGCTTGGTCACCAAGACACAAGACTTCCCTTACAAACAAATGAATGAATGAATAAGTGTTTGTTTAATCAAGCCGTGACTCAATTGTAGTAGAAAGGATAAAGATAAGAAGACCTCGACACAATCACAAGAGTGGATTAAGTTCTTGAGATTCTTCCCTTGCAAGGAGATGTGTTCTTTCAAAGATGTTAAAGTGTTTAACTAAGAACACAAGATAGAATTAAAGAGATTGGAGAGAAAGAATAATGGCAACGGATGAGGAATACAAGAGGCAAGGTATGTATTTATAGGCCAAGAACTCAAACTTGGGAAATTTTACCGAGATCGGCGCGTCACCCGCGCGTCAACGCGCAGGCAGCGCGCCAGGCTTCTGTAACAATTTCCAAAATTCTAGGTTTTGGGCCTTGTAAATACTTTACCTTGCTAAACCCCCAATTGTACTTCACACAAAACCTTAACATTAATCAATATAAGGTTACCAACTCAAATAGCCAATTAGAAAATTATTTTGTGAAGTGTTTATTAGAAAGGAAAATGATATAGGTGACTAATTTGTATGCCTAATAATGAGACTAATCCATACAAAATATGACAAGTGGAGTATGCATTTTCTCTCTCTTGATGATAACCTTTGATTATGCCATGTGTTTTGATCTCTTTGTTAGGCATGAAATTAGGCATGTCCTTTAGGCATGCCAATCACTTCTCTTATTAGAAAACCAAATACCAAGGGTAGAAGAGTAGAAAGGGTAATTTGGTAGGAGTAGAAATGGTATTCCTCACATGGCATAATAGAGAAGAGAATATGCCATGGGATATTCCAAAGGAATATGCTTTGCTTGGGGGGAAAGGGTGAATCAATGGTTGAGATGGTTTTGGTTTGAATTGGATGGTGGATATCAAAGGGAGCCTCCTTTGGTTTTTAAATTATTTGGCATGTGGGAAATATGGAGGGTTGAGATGTGTTTAATTGAAATGGATGGCTAGGATCAAAGTGAGCCTCATTTGGTTTTCAAATAATTCCCATGTGTTGAATATGGAGGGTTGAGATGTGTTGTAAGGGAATGGATGGTTGAGATGTAGAGTGCGTCAGGAATGAGTTGGATTGTGTAAGGGATGTGATGTTGTAAGGGATTGTGTAAGAGATTTGTGTAAGAGAATATATGATTTGGATATGATTGGATATGATGAGTTGGCTAGTATGTGTAGAGAAGAAATGGTTGTAAGTAGTGTGTGTAAATTTGAAATCTAGTGTGTGTACAAATGTACAAGATATGTATATGTGTGTGTGAGACAAAAGGTTTATAAGTGTGTGTACAAAGATTGTATATGGAGAGGGAATATTGTGTGTGGGAGTATAGGGGACAAGAGGTACACATTGTGTAAGTGGTGTAAGGGAATGTTGTAAGAGAATGTTGGAGAGGGATATTTGGGAAGGATTGTGGGAGATTTGGTTTTGTTGTCTTTTGTAAAATGAGATTAAGAAGAAGATTAAGAAATAATCTAATTGTCATTAAGAAGAGAAAGTTTAGACAATTAAGATTATGAGTTGAGAAGATCATAGGTTACTTATAAGTTCAAGTAACACAACGTCGAGAATCCATAGTTTCATATCTCGTGACTTTCCACGACTCGACGTTCTCAACTAATAGCTTGGTTCAAACAAGTTAAGTGCTTTGCTTTGATGTAAAGCATAACCCAAGTGGGAAAGGATGCGTTTACGCAAAGTGACCTTTGACTTAGTTTGACCAATAAGGGAGTAAACCCGTTACGTAATTAGAGAAGACGTAAGCACGGGATATGAGCATATTGATGCTTTCACATGATGTTACGTGAAATATATAAGCTCCCTAAGTTTAGAAAAACCTTGGCTAGAGACGATAGTTAGAAAACATGAGTTGGCGTTTTCCCGTAAATGGGTGCTTTAAAAGTTGGATCTCTCTAATCCCAAAACTCGTTTCGAGTGTTCTCAATTAAGCACATAACATATTCATACCTGTATTGAAAGATCCACATTTGTCGGGTAAGGGGAAAGCCGAATTTCAAAATTCGTCCGGAGCAATACAGACACCTGGCGTGTCACCCGCGTGTTGACGCGCGGGCAGCGCGCCAGCAGCAGCTATTGGCTCCGGCGATTTTAGGCTACTGTTTGTTATTTTATGTGTTTCGATAGTTTATTTGTCATCATTAAAACATAAAGAGATTTTGATCATGTTGCCTCAACAATCTCCCCCTCTTTGATGATGACAAATAAAATTCGAAAGCAAATAAAATTACCAAACGTAGCGAAGACAAAGCGCGCCTTTGGTGTAGCTTGCGTCTTGACCTTTGCCTTGTAATTTGATGAAGCCTTTAATAATTCTTGAATGGTCTTCACGCTCTTGCTTTCTTTCTCTCCCTTTTTTCAAATAAAAAAGGCGGGACTTCCATTTGAATGGGTAAGTAGCATGTAAGTGCACCCGAGCGTGCTCCCCTTTGAACATAGCTCCCCCTAGATCGTTTCTCTCCCTTGTTTCAAGGCGGGGATCCATGGGTCAAGAGCCTCACCTTTGCGGTGGCCTAGCTACACATAGAAATCACAACATGCAACAAACGAGAAATCCTCACATGTGAAAGTTCCAAAAATGGGTTAGGTTACCATTTGGAAACTTGCAACATGGATTAGTCCACAATAATATGTATATATATTTGTCCCATATGACTCCAATAACCATTTGTTGAGCATGGTATATGAATTATTTAATGTGGATATATGCATTATGTTCTATAAATGCCAACATAACAAGACATCACCTAAAATCACAATAAACTACATAAGCATCTTTATTGAAGGAAACACCATGTAGGTCATACAAGAAGGCTAATATATGAACCTAACATACATTATTCAAACAAGCTTATGAAAGATCCTAAGTGGGCATAATTAAGACAACAAGTTATCTCCTCTTCACTCTTCAACCTTCTCTTGAAGAGTCACCCTAAAGATGTCCTTAAGGATGGCGGTCATCACCAATATGTCGTTGTTGATGGATTTATGAAATTTTCTCATTTCCTCACGAATGGAGAGAACATTCCGCTCGGTCACATCTTGGGTGGAGCAACATCCACACCTACGGGTATGGTTGTTCTCAAGAGGTTTTGGAAGATCCTCTTCAATCTTATGCCAAATGTCGTCTTCAACAAGACATAGTTTGACGAAGTCTTTGACAATTGGGATTTCCGAACCATTGATGTTTTCCCAATCAACATTATTTTCCTCTTCTCTTGTCATCATACGCCTTCCATCATTGAAGTGGTATGATGAACCAACATATTCATCTTCCATATCCATTTAGAGTGTGTTATAGTGTTATTTGATCTTTGCAAGGTTTGATACCTAGATAACTAGTAAGATTACTCCTTTTATAGATAAATTAAGTTGGTAGTTAGGATTCTTAGTACTTAAAAGTTCGTCATGTTATCAATGATCAAGGTACTTAGATGCTTGATAAGATGTTCAATCCATCAAAGTCATGTACTAATGTGCCTAGATCACATGGTGTTGGGAAAAGGTATTTAAAGAGAAATAAGTGTTCTAGTTAGGATTAAGTTGAGATTGGAAGGACTAGATACTTATGCTAGTTACAATAATTTCTCATGCATGCACTAGAATTTGTTAAGTCATGCATCAAATTTTAAGCAATGAAACATTATTCACTTAAATTTAGGCATGCAACATGTATTTATCTCATAAGGTGAACAATTAGAACTAGATACAAAATCTTCAACACAAGTGTGAGTTATGATGAATATCATATCTAAACTTGGAAGTTATGACAAAATCAATATTATCGAGATTTAGCAAGATAAATTGTGTCAAATTTTCTTGTTCAATGCACATTGTATAGACATGTAGAATCTTGGATATTATCAATCATTCTCTTTCCTCTTGGAAGTCATTTATTATATCTTTCTTCCATGCCTTCATATAATACTTAGTCATATAAACACATAAGCTCTAGGAGCATCACACTGTCCTTTAATACATTTCAATTAACATAAAAGATTGTTCTCTTAAGATGCATGTTTTAACATCAAAACCTATCCCAAAAGCAATTTGGATTTTTGAAAAATATCATGCCAAAACTTAGACTTGTTTGTTTTGTGACCTAAGTGTCCTTTTATTCAAGTCACCAAATGACTTGTTGTATAGGATGACCCCTCGCTTCTCTCACTTCCTTAGGATTGACTTCATCCGAAACATTAACTTGTAATGTCGGCGACCTTTCTTGATCTTGAACTAAAGGCTCGGGCATGCTCTCATCAAAGGTCACATTGAGAGATTCCTCAATCCTCATTGTTTCCTTGTTAAGCACTATGAATGCTTTACTAGTTTTAGAGTATCCTAGGAACACACCTTCATACGACTTCTTTGGTGTTAAGTATAAATACTTTGCAACCAAATACTCTAAAATACTCTAAGGAAGGCTTCCTATTTCTAAGTATTTCATATGGAGTTTTATTAATGACCTTTCTTATATGAACTCTATTAAAGATATAACATGCGGTATCTAGGGCATGACACTAAAACTTTTGTGGGATGGATTGTTCGTCAAGCATTGCACGACTCATCTTTCTTAACTTACGATGTGTTCTTTCAACAATCTCAAGCAATTGAGAAGTGAACGGGCCCGATAAGTTATAAGATATTCCATGTTGTTCACAAAAGGTTCCAAATTGCATTTTATCAAATTCACTACCATGATTTGTTTTAATTGAGACAATTGAACAATCAAGTAGGTTTTCAAGTTTCTTTCTTAAAATGTTGAATTTATTCAAGACTCCATCCTTGTTTTCTAAGAATAATATCCAAGTGTAATTTGAATAATCATCTATAATCATTAAAGTGTAGAAGTTTCCTCCATAACTTTGGATCGGAGATGGAGCATACAAATCCAAATGAATCAACTCTAAAACCCTATTAGTTGCCACTTCCTTTTTTTTATTCCAATTATTAGTTTATCCTTGACTCCCTAGACATGTATCACAATAATGCCTTTCAAAGCTCAACTTTGGTAAATTCCGTACTAGCTCGTTAGAAGCTAGGTTTTGAACGAACCTCATATTGGCGTGACCTAACCTCCTATCCCAAGGCGTTGAGTTGTCCACCATGGACGTAAGACATATGTGTTGCTTAGAGTTATCACTCAACTTGCATGTATATAAGTTATTTCTCATATGACCTTTCGCTAACACAACACCATTTTTACTAATAGTACAATCTACCTTAGTAAATTTAACTACACAATCATCATCAATTAATTGACTTACACTAATCAAATTAAAGTTTAAACCTCTAACATGCTCAACGTTGGTAATTTCAATGGAGTCATGAAGGACATTACCTTTGCCAACAATTTTGGCGTTAAGTTCGCTCCCAAAAATGACATGATTGCCATTATACGCCGTGTATGATGTGAACAATCTTCTATTCCCGGTCATGTGTTTAGTGCAACCACTATCCACTACCCACTCATCCAGTTGTAGATCACTTTTGTGACAAACATACAACAAAGACATGACTCATACTTTTGGTACCCATTGCTTCTTGGGTCCATTTTGGTTAGCATATGAGTTACCCAAGTTGAACATTCTTGGGTCTTGAAGTAAGATACACAATTTCTCAATACCAAAGCTAGAAAAAGCGGACTAAGGATTATTTTGGAAATTATTTTGACTTTGATAACTTGATCTATAGTTATTATATCCTTGAGGTCTAAAGAAGGTTTGGTTTGGGTAGGAGTTGTCTCTCCTTTGATAGTTGTTGTATTGGTATTGAGATGACCTTTGATTATAATTATAAAAGGGTAGTGATATTTACACGGATGATTTTACTTCATCCACAGAAAATTCAAGTAAAATTACTTTTGTGCCCTCTATATACATTTCAGCTTTTATCCAAATATTTTGCCACGCGTTGCTATTCACTGCCAATTCCATGTCTTTCCCTGTGCTAACTCCATCATCAACACAATCCTTTAGACAAAAATCTTAAGATGAAAAAGTAAATTGCTCATGCAAAATCATTGTTTGCATTTACGATCTCCCATAACTATTGGAACTTGCCGACTCGCATCAACCTAGAAGAAATCATCTAATCAGTTTTGGGCTTGTGGGAATGGAATGAGATTCCGTGAACGCAAGGAAATGATAGAGTGGGTCATTGTAACTTGCACATGGAGCTTTTAACTCATGATGCTACAACAGTGGATATGTACTCCTCGGACACCTTCGGAGCTAGCTATGGTGTTGTCGCGTCTCAAAGATTAGATATGTTACATTTGGTTTTAGTTCGTGGTTTAACTAACACTTCTATGCATATTATTCCTATTTTTTGATCAAATAAATGGTGATTTTCTAAAAGAAATAATATATAAAGGATGAATATGAATAAGCCAAATATAGATGTGCACAATTAAGAAAAGAGTTTACAGATAGGTGTAATTTTCAAATGTGATTTTATGTGTTGAAAGAGAACCGGGATGGTAGCCATGCAACGGCATGTGTTGGGTGAGTTCATCGGAATTGAGACGTTTAGCAGATAAAATAGGAAATATGAATATAAGAAGAAAAAGTTAATGACTAGGAGGGCATAAAAGTAAAATGACAACAAATTTATGTGGATATAGTAATTTGATCCGTGTAATTATCAATTCCCATTATAAAAATTTCTACTTTGATTATTTTGAAATGAAGGTCTTTGTTTATATGTGGTTGTAGGTTTCACATTAGGTGTTGGCAAGAGTGGACTATTATTTACTCGAGGTTGTTTATAACCAAGATCATTACGAGAGCCTGAGTTAAAACTTTGTTTTGGGTTTACATTTCTCGCAACGAGAGCTTGATTATCTCGAGAGCTTATAAAAGGAGCTTGAGTAGCAGTTGATTTAATAACATTTTTTTTGACTTGGATCCAATTTCCCTCAGAGGCTTGGCGCGTCAGCGCGTTAGGTGACGCGTCGGTCTCAGAAAATTTTGGATCTTGGTCATGACTCGATTTAACAAACATCATAGGTTTTGTTAGGCTTACGGGAGTGGTTGTTCCTTGTTTAAAAAGTCCAAGACCTCCCTTATTTTGAGACACCTTTGGAGACTTATTATTTCTTCTAAATCATTTGTGCTTTTTCTGTATTTAGAGAAACTTAAAGACTCCTTTTGAAGTTTAGAAACTTTGTCATTCAAAGAGTTAACCTCAAGTGTGAGTGTTTCACAACTTTTACAAGGTTCAACCACCTCTTTGCAATGTTCTAGTATTTTCACTTTACTTTCAAGTTCACAAATCCTTTATTTAGATTTAACATTTTCTAACTCAAGGAGACGTTTTTCTTTAAGGACTCTTTCAAGGGTTTTTCTAAAATCATCATTAAACTTAACTAGTTCCTCATTCTCCTTTTGCAAATTGATAATATCTAAGTTATTAGAAGAAGAAGAGTTTAGAGATACCTCAAATTTTTCTTGAGCCATAAGACACGTAGCGTCGTTTGTTGGTTAGTCTTCATCTTCACTATCACTCCACGCACCTCCAACGAATGCCTTGTTCACTCTAGGCTTAGGGCATTCATTGAGGAAGTGACCTTTGTCTCCACAATTGTAGCATCCTTGGGTTCGCCTTGAACTCTCACCAACCTTGTTGTCAACACCTCGGTTTCCACCAAAGTTATTTCTTCTACCATTTCCTTGGTTACCAAACCTATTACCTCGCCTAAAGTTTCCACCTCTTCTAAAGAACTTCCTAAAGTTCTTTTCCATAAGGTTGTACTCCTCATCGTCAACATTGTCTTCTTTATCACTACCATCTAGACTATCACTATCATCACTAGCTTGAGTACTAGTGACTTTAGCCTTAAGATCCAAAGATTTAACCTTCTCCTTTTTGTCTATGGTACTCATCTTGTCGTTCTCAAGAATCATCTCATAGACCTTGAGGTTTCCAATGAGCTCGTCAAGAGGTAGTTCCGCCAAATTATTGGCTTCTTCTATGGCCGTCACCTTTGGCCTCTACTTTATTGGAAGTGCTCGAAGAAACTTCCTCACATGGTTCTTGTTATAAAAGCTAGGATCTAGAGCCGTGAGGCTAGTGATAATAGCATTGAATCTTGTGTAACCATTATCAATGGTTTCTTCATCCGAGACCATAAACTTCTCATATTGTTGTATGATTAAGTCGATCTTGCAATCTTTCACTTGAGAGTTGCCTTGATGAGTGATGATTAAAGAGTGCCAAATTTCCTTGGCGGTCTTGCAAACATGAACCCTCTCGAACTCCCTTCGAGGTAAAGCATTATAGATCAACATCTTGGCTTCATCATTCTTACCAAGCTTTCTCCTCTCATCATCATTAAGATCCAAATGTGGCTTTTTCACCAACAACTTTGTTTCTGAGTCTTCCACCATGAACTCAAAGTTGCCATTTTGGATGATTTCCCACAAATCAAGATCTTTGGACCTAGCATAGGTCTCAAACCGGGTTTTCCAAAAACAAAACCCATCAGTTTCTAGCAAAGGTGGTATTTGCATAGAACACCCCTCAACATAGTTCTCTTGAGCCATGGATCTATACTCTACTTTACCAAAAATCTTAGTTAGGATTTTAGATTTTTTGGGAAAGAAGTTTTTGACTTAAAAGGACTTCTCGGGAAGGCTTTAATGCTAAAAAACTTGAGTATTCCGCTCTGATACCAATTGTAGAACCGTAGAGGGGGGGGGGGGGGTGAATACGGTTTCTTCGGCTTTTTAGATGTTTAAAAACTTTAAGCCAAAGAGAACACCAAGTGGTTGTACAATAATTCAACAACCACTAACACAACCAAAGTATATAAAGCAAGTAAGAACACAATGGTATATACTGGTTCGGGATGGGGGGTTTATACCATCCGTACGTCCAGTTGCGAATCCGCGACTCCGATACTATTCACTAGTATAATCCTTTCGGTGGACTACAAACCGTTACAATTCACTCCACCAATATTCACCAATATTGATGCTCACAAAGAAGGAGTTACTCTCACGGTATTCCGACCTCGGAAATCACCCAAAGAATCTCGCGATTCGACTTCACCTAAGGGTCACCAAGACCACTACCAAGACTTCCCACCGAAAGTATCAAACCCCAACTATATCCCCAATGATCTAGGCTTGGTCACCAAGACACAAAACTTCCCTTACAAACAAATGAATGAATGAATAAGTGTTTGTTTAATCAAGCCATGACTCGATTGTAGTAGAAAGGGTAAAGATAAGAAGACCCTCGACACAATGACAAGAGTGGATTAAGTTCTTGAGATTCTTCCCTTGCAAGGAGATGTGTTCTTTCAAAGATGTTAAAGTGTTTAACTAAGGACACAAGATAGAATTAGAGAGATTGGAGAGAAAGAATAATGGCAAGGGGTGAGGAATACAAGAGGCAAGGTATGTATTTTTGGGCCAAGAACCCAAACTTGGAAAATTTTACCGAGACCGGCGCATCACCCGCGCGTCAATGCGCCGGCAGCGCGCCAGGCTTCTGTAACAATTTCCCAAATTCTAGGTTTTGGGCCTTGTAAACACCTTACCTTGCTAAACCCCCAATTGTACTTCACACAAAACCTTAACATTAATCAATCTAAGGTTTACCAACTCAAATAGCCAATTAGAAAATCATTTTGTGAAGTGTTTATTAGAAAACCAAATACCAAGGGTAGAAGAGTAGAAAGGGTAATTTGGTAGGGGTAGAAATGGTATTCTTCACATGGCATAATAAAGAAGAGAATATGCCATGGGATATTCCAAAGGAATATGCTTTGCTTGGGGGGAATAGGTGAATCAATGGTTGAGATGGTTTTGGTTTGAATTGGATGGTGGAGATCAAAGGGAGACTCCTTTGGTTTTCAAAGTATTTGGCATGTTAAAAATATGGAGGGTTGAGATGTGTTTATTTGAAATGGATGGCTAGGATCAAAGTGAGCCTCCTTTGGTTTTCAAATAATTCAAATGTGTTGAATATGGAGGGTTGAGATGTGTTGTAAGGGAATGGATGGTTGAGATGTAGAGTGTGTAAGGAATGAGTTGGATTGTGATGTTGTAAGGGATTTATGTAAGAGAATATATGATTTGGATATGATTGGATATGATGAGTTGGCTAGTATGTGTAGAGAGAAGAGATGGTTGTAAGTAGTATGTGTAAATTTGAAATCTAGTGTATGTAGAGAAGTGTGTGTACAAATGTACAAGGTATGTATACGTGTGTGTGACAAAAGGTGTATAAGTGTGTGTACAAAGATTGTATATGGAGAGGGAATATTGTATGTGGGAGTATAGGGGACAAGAGGTACACATTGTGTAAGTGGTGTAAGGGAATGTTGTAAGAGAATGTTGGAGAGGGATATTTGGGAAGAATTATGGGAGATTTGGTTTTGTTGTCTTTTGTAAAATGAGATTAAGAAGAAGATTAAGAAATAATCTAATTGTCATTAAGAAGAGAAAGTTTAGACAATTAAGATTATGAGTTGAGAAGATCATAGGTTACTTATAAGTTCAAGTAAAACAACGTCAAGAATCCATAGTTTCATATCTCG
Source organism: Artemisia argyi (assembly GCA_030686995.1). Classification (NCBI taxonomy): domain Eukaryota; kingdom Viridiplantae; phylum Streptophyta; class Magnoliopsida; order Asterales; family Asteraceae; genus Artemisia; species Artemisia argyi. Next base: position 13,485,054 of record CM060697.1, on the reverse strand, counting down.
TGACTTTCCACGACTCGACATTCTCAACTAATACCTTGGTTCAAACAAGTTAAGTGCTTTGCCTTGTTTTAAAGCATAACCCAAGTGGGAAAGGATGCTTTTACGCACAGTGATCTTTGACTTAGTTTGACCAATAAGGGAGTAAACCCGTTACGTAATTAGAGAAGACGTAAGCACGGGATATGAGCATATGGATGCTTTCACATGATGTTACGTGAAAGATATAAGCTCCCTAAGTTTAGAAAAGCCTTGGCTAGAGGCGATAGTTAGAAAACATGAGTTGGCGTTTTCCCGTAAATGGGTGCTTTAAAAGTTTGATCTCTCTAATCACGAAACTCGTTTCGAGTGTTCTCAAATTAAGCACATAACATATTCTTACATGTATTAAAATATCCAAATTTTTCGGGTAAGGGGAAAGCCGACTTTCAAAATTCGCCCGGAGCAATACAGACTCCTGGCGCGTCACCCGCGCGTTGACGCGCAGCTATTGGCTCCGGTGATTTTAGGCTACCGTTTGTTATTTTATGTGTTTCGATGGTTTATTTGTCATCATTAAAACATAAAGAGATTTGGATCATGTTGCCTCAACAGGATCGATTCGTTAACCGAAATCGTTCCTTGTTTTTCTGTTCTCGAGTTAAATTTTTAAAGAATGGAAGGGGATGGGATGGGAAGGGGTAGTAGGGAATAACATTGTGAAGAAAGTGGTTATTTTTATTTGTGTTCTTGAGTTTTTATTTTAAGTTGCAAGGAAAGGAAAGGAAGATACCCAAACTACAAATATACCCTCAAAACATAATTTACTCTTCACATGAAATACTATCCTGCTTTTGCTCAAAAAAAAAAAAAAAAAAAAAAAAAAAAAAAAACTATCCAGCCATTCTATGTAATGACATTATATACATGTTTTTTTTGGATTAGATGAGAAACAAGTTACATGCTCCAAGGGGTGTGCACGGTTTAATGAAAGACACTAAATACACCAGTAGGTCCTTGTACCACATGGTAGAATTTATCTTAATTGGGATGTGTTGTAGTAATGGAAACATACAGTATACACTTAAATAAACTCATATATTTACTGTGAGAATAATGGCATGACACATACAGTATATGCATGACAAAACACATTCATGACGACTTACAGTGGGTAGCTTGATTTTCTGTAAGACTAATGTGCAGAAAAACTGCTAGGTCTGTGAAAATAATGTGCAGATAAATGCTCTAACTAGGTCAATTTTATGGATCATGAATGATAAATGAGGACATAATTGTAATTTAACAAAAGCCCATGTTCTCATAAAATCCGTTCCCTCCTGATCACCCCAAATATGGGAGGATTAGAAATACACACAAAAGCTCATCCCTTCCCTCCCTCCCACCTTCCCGTCCCCTACCTTTCCATCTTAAAAAAACTCATTAACACCCCTTTTTTTGATTTCCCTTCCCATCCCCTTCCATTACTTTAAAAAAAAACTTGAGAACAGAGCGTTAAGATTAATCGCAGGGTGGCGGAAGAGAAGAATGGATCTCTTTTCAGTTCGCAATTTAATGTCAGAACTTGCCTTTACCACATGTATAGGTTGTAATCTTAAAGAATACGAAGTAATTTAACTTCACGATTTGTTTTGTTGTTTTTAATTTTTTTGGTGTTGTTAACACTTTAGAAAAAGTGTTAATGAACTTTTTTGATATGATTTGATTTGTACAAAAAATTTACAAAGTGGTGAAATTTGTACAAGGAGGGTTTTGAAAATCACTAACATACTAAACGTTTTTGAAAACACGCAACAACCTCCCCGCCAGCGGCGCCAAAATTTGACTTCTCCCAAATAGTAAACCTAAATCAACCAAGGGTGCTTGGTTAACAAAGTCAAGCTACGAGAGAGAGGAGAGATCAATTTATTATCCGGTGTAAGCACAGTGTGTTCCCGGGTCGTTATGTCCCGACGAGGTTGATATTGTATTTAGGAAAACGTTCAAGGGATTCAGTGAATGAGAAAGTAACCATATAATGATTTGGATTTATTTATACTAATGGAAATGATTGCGATTAAGCTAAATTAACAGTATAAATAATAACAGGAAATCAGATATGTAATTAAATCTAAAACGTAAATTAAAATTAAAATAAACGTAACTTCATACTGGAAAAAAGGAAAATAACACAGAAATAATCTTAAGGGGGGGTGAAAATGACTTTTTTAGAAACTTAATATTAAAAGAAAATTAAAAAAAAAGTTATTATTTTTTATTTTTTTTATTATTTAATATTAATTAAAAGCTATTTAATAATTAATTTAAACTAATTTAAATTACAAAAAAATACTAAAATGAATTGGAAAATTATGAAATTTTTCCTAAAACTAATTAACCATCACAGGAATCCTATAAAATTATAAAAAGTTTATAAAAATTCTAAATAAGGTATTTTAATAATTATTTAATTAATTATTAATTAAAATTTATTTAAACTAATTTAATTATAAAAAATAGCAAATGAACAGTCAAAATTTTGAAAGTTTTCCTAAAAATACTTTATGATTTATAAAAGCTAGAAAAAATATAAAAAGGTACTAGTGATTAAAAATAAGCAGTAATGATTTTTATTTTTGATTTTTCAATTATAACTAATTAAACTAAAATTAATTATTATAAACTAGCATAATACCCGTGCGTTGCATCGGGGAAGTTTTATATCACACGATTTATTATATAATTTATCTTTTATATAACACACGAATAAACTAAAAACTTGATTGTCAAAAAACTTTAGAACATCATTCAAAATACCTCTTCACTAACAACTAACTTCAACTTAGTCATTCGAGGTGTGATGCTTTTATAAAGAGTTATTACCTCTGTTATTTCAGTCGGTCTCTTTTTTTTTTTTTTTTTTTTTTTTTTCGGTCTATTTCCGTGTCTCTATTAACTTGTCCCAGTTTTGGCAAGATCAAGTATATTGTTATCGTAGCTTAAGCGCTTTAGATGAGATGACACTACTTTTGAAGGGAAAACCATGAAACCATTACCCTTTGATTTTAAATTAAATGTTATATGCCCCATCAACTTGTATACACAACTCTTAATACTATGTTGATCCATGTGCTTTGTTTCTATTGGTTGGATGTGAGAAATTTATGCGATGACATGGATTAAGATATTTTGTGTTTCTCTTTGTGTTTACCCAATTATTACACTTTCCGTATTAACCGAACTTAGAAATTTAACATATAGCCCGATTTATAAAGTTTAATAATGAACATATTTAACATAAAAGTTTTTTGTTTTGAAAAAACCATCCTTCTAGTTTTGTCAAATTGCACGCGCATTGCAACTGTGAAGGTGTCGGCGCATTCTTAGTTTATGTTAAAACCTTTGGTTTACAACTTCGAAAGCTCGCGATGGGATGTCTTTTTTATTATTGTATGCACTCTAAAAGGGAGGTGCACGTTAGATTAACAATTGGAATAGCATTATACCCGTGCGTTGCATCAGGAGTTTTATATCAACGCTATTAATGTTACGGGCATGTCAATTATAAATATTATAACCGTACCTTGTAACGGAAAATACCTTCTTTAGAAACCGGTAAACATACACTCGAAATGTTAAATAAAAATACACTAAAACAGGAGGTATTGTCTTCTTAAAACATACATATATAATTTTATTTTCAAGAATAGTACTACAATTTAGTGAAGTAATTTTAGCACATTGCATTTGATGAGTATTTTCGTCTTTTTTCCTTTTGTTGCGTTGAACTCGATCCTCACCAATACCCATCATACATATACAAACTTAATAACTTACAAGTATATAAGTAAGATATGCATGTCATGCATGCCTTACATAATCTACATTGAAAAATATGCATCAAACTACTGCTGCAATTCATTTCTAAATTTCCTTTTCTTTTTTTACTCTTTTGTATTTAGTAAAGTAAACTTTATCAACAAAATGTAGTGGACCCAAAATATAACACTTAATAAAAATAAGTTACCAAGCTAAAACTAAAAGCATGAACATGTACTGAGAATAAACCGTACATAAAGGAATAAAACCACAAACTAAAGCAAGGCCTGGCCCGCAAACACAAGCCCATGAACCGAATTACCAATATGCTAGGAAATGAAGTGCTGACCAGGGATTATACCAAACAGACAACATTCACTCATCACCAGAACCTTAAATTGCAGTCTACAATTTATGCCAAAAATTCTACACAGCAGCATCTATTTGGAAGGATACATGCGTCCCAATTGCAAACCAACATTCACTCATCACCAGCCGGGTCCATGAAGCAAAAATAATAATAATAATAATAATAAATAAATAAATAAATAAAATAAAAAATAAAAAATAAAAAACTAATCCAAACAAAATACTTAGAGCAAAATGCCTTAACATAGACATATATTGCAGACCTGTGCAAATGATCATATGCCACTAAACAGCCACAATGACCAATGGATTCCAATATTGAAACTTTCTTTTGCAGAACTGAACTTTGGAACTTGCATCAGACATTACTACTAATGTCATTGGCCACCAACTCACTGTAAACTCATGGGAAAGACAGCAAGGGACAAAAAAGGACCTTAATATGGTGTCGGACACACCCACTAACACCATACAAAGATCTTTAAATCCGCTATTCATCTATTCAAACAGTTCCAAGCACCCTTGAATTCAACTATGGAAAACAGTCCCAAACATCCTGAGTTGAGATTGCATTGTAAACAGGATAAATTTTAGAGAATAACTAAATTACCATTTAGATTGAAGTGTCGCCCAGATCACATTAGCTGGCTAATGATTTCGTGCAGGCTCAGCTTTGACTAACAAATTCTCTATATTCTCAATGCAAATACAATTTCTATCTCGTAATGTTTAAGATATATAGCTTACACTTGATAATTTTTGTTTGCTTGTCTATATGCAGGAGCGCCTTTGGAAGGAAACTGTTGCTGCTCAAATTTCTCGGACTGCTGCCTTCTGCTCACATGGCAATCTTTTATATAATACAACAAAACCCTTATTGGGAATTTTTCATATAAAAAAAATGCATACATACCTTATTTAGTAATAATTTATAATTTTATTAAAAAAAAAGTTATTTTCTTATTAGGTACTATTTTATATTTATCCATAACACAAGTAGAAGATAAATATAAAAAATATAGAGAAGATCCAATTAATAATAGGATTAAAATTTTTAAATAATTATCTTTAATAATAAAAAAAACTATAATTAAACATAATAAATCAAACAAAACAAAGATTAAATTATTTGTTTTTTAATAAATAAAAATATATGATTCAAAAATTTAAAAAAAAAAAACTCGCGCGTGCGCGGGCATTATAAGTAGTTTACAATTACAAAAATCACTTTGGAAGCATAAAAAAGTTGCTTGCACCTTGGCAGAAGCTGTCATGGAATTCTTGCACCTTGACTTTGACTCGCTGACATATTCAAAACTGTTTTCCGGTGTCTTTAGACTCATATTTTATATTATCTATTTTGAACCGTTACCAAAACACCACCCAAATTTTTTTAGACACATATAAGTTAGTTTTACTTTAGATGTATATATAAACATATCCACATTGGTAAAGGCTAAATGTAACAAATCAACATAAGTCCACCTATTAATGTAGATAGATTCATAAAGTGGAATGCTATTTGCACTACATTTGGTCCAAAAAACCAACACACCCATTGTCATGTGTGCTATTTTTTTTTTATTTTTTATTTTTTTATTTTATCATTATCATTATCATCATTATTATTATTATTATTATTATTATTATTATTATTATAAACATCACTTTATTGAAAAACAAATAGGATTTTACAAGAAATTAGTGGGAAGCCGAGATACTAACTGAGCCCTCACACCTCTAGCTACAGCAAAACCAATCCTGCTATTATTATTATTATTATTATTATTATTATTATTATTATTATTATTATTATTATTTTCCGAAGACCTAATCAACCGCATAGTAGAGGGATTTGATCGACTTTTTTGTGAAAATACGTAGGATTTTATTAACGATAACACACACTGCACAACAGTCAATGACATCAGATGGAACATTTTCCAAGTATATAAAAACGCAGCCTCTTACATGAGTTCACACCTTGGGGTCTCTTAAAGCTTCCTTAGTTCTCTGACGGATTAGCTCGCGAGTCTCTGTACGACAATACCTTGAATCAATCTAAACAAAATCCTATCAACAAAACGAAACAGTAGAACGGGATAACAAAATACCTGCAGTGTGTTTCTTGCCTTTGTTCCATGGAATTCTTCCTTTGTTCGCTAATCCGATTTTTTGCACATAATAGTAATGAGGATATGCTACATTGGTCAACAATAATTCACGATTAAGATTAAAACAATGCCGTACTTCATCAATAATAGCATACCTGATGACATATCTCGCAGATTATGTCACCCTTTTCATTGCACCAGTGTTGAACACACTTCCTGTGAGCGTACTGCATAAACAATATACTTATTCAATACACTTAAATTTCATAGACAATAATGAATAACCACCACAAACATCAAAGCCAGATCTAAAAATCATCATACATGTGTTCAATATACTTAAATGTATTTACTTTTTACCCATATTAGAATGTATTTTGACCCGTTATTCAACTACCAACTCACCCATTTTTCAAATGTGAAAATGGGTCAAGTATCCTATAAAAAAAATTCAGTCACTTGATAACATCATCTAAACAACTATAAAATCAATTACGAAAACACTTCTATGTTAAAGTACACTATTTATTTCAGACATCAGTATCCATGATGTATTTTGTACATTAGTTTGTGGAAATCTGATAAAAAGACAAGAAAAAGGGATGGCTGGTGAGCATAACACAGACACTTTTCACACCTGCATATTAGAAATTTAACCACCAGCAACGTAACCGGAAGAAAGCGAAACACCAGCAGCAACACGGTCGCCAGAGAACGAAGTCTGACAAACATCTCCATTCATAGTGTAATACTCGAAAATCCGTCTTTCCTAAAATTCCCATACAATTTGAATTTTACTATGTTTGGTGAATATAACCTAACTATTGGAGATTTATAATTGGAAAGCTACATAGTACCTTAACCTATGACTTAAGTACATGAAATTCAACACACATGTTTCCATACAACCTCACATCACATGTTACAAATGTCCCATATGGTCCAAATTGTTATTTTATTTGAACACAATATATGTTGGACAGATCATACTTAAATTATATACAAAACATATATTAGACAAAATACAATTTGAATATTCTGATAAGAATTGGTCACCCACATCTCCTATGGACTCGGCAACCTTTTTCCCCTATATCCACTCCATTCGCTGCTCACTTCCAAACCGTATACCATTTTTCTCTTCACACACACAAAACCCTAAGTATCCAAGGGTGGCGGCATAAGTTGGTTTTCTTCTTTTTGATCACTAAGGAGCTGTGAAAAAGGGGTACGACAAGGCTGGTTAAGGCGGTGGTGATAGTTGGTATTGTTGATTCGAAGAGGGTTGTTCCGTTGAATTCGGTATTGGGTTTAAGCTTGGGTTTTTGGTTCTTTTGATCCGATCTCGCGACAAGGGTACACATTTCATCCTTGCCCTATCTATCTTTTGTTTGATCTCGTACAAATACATATACAACATGTCATATAATAAGCTAAAAGAATTGGTTTATAACATGTATACGAGATAGTAGCTTGCATGAAATGATAAAACTAGTCGCATGAATCTCACATGAAATCATAACTATGTTCACATGGAATAATGAAACTGGTGGTCGATCTTGATATAGTTTTGGGCTGTAGTATGTGATGGTTTGATCACTTAAAATAATCGACGTAAACATGGTTCTAATCTAACGAAATATGAGGAGAAGGTGTGTTTAAAACCTGGAATAAACAATGAAATCATGACTCTATTCGCCCCTATATAAGCTGTTTGTAGCATATTTTTGAGACTGTTTTGAAGTCGTGTTAGCAGCCCCCTTATCGACCGTATATACGACATAAACAAACTCTAAAAATCTGATGTAAATGATTATTTATGAGGCATATTTAAACAGAAAAGCCTAGGCGTGTTTTATGAGTAAAGAGAGGTTTTTGAGGGCTGTTATTCTTGGACTAAATTGTGTAGCTTTTGTGTGGGTTAAAATCTGAATAAAAGTGCATGCTTGCCTTCTATTTGTTATTTTTTTTAATAAAAAAATATTAAAAAGAGTCACACGAAATGACGAAACGCATACGTCGATCTTATTTTCTGTTTTGAAAACGTTCGAATATGTTAAGTGTACATATGTTCCAAAACTTAGCGTGACATGGTGAGTTCTGTTTTGCTATTCAAAGATTTTGGTTATATCACTTTTGACAGTCATATAAATCATAATGTGACCTTTTATATTTCAACCTTAAGATCTAAATATAAACCTAAGAAAATTAAGATGAGCATGGAATATTTAGTATGCATGATATAAACCTGTAAAAGAAATGTGTAAATAAGATCGGTATTGGGTAGAGGGTGAGAATGTTGCCTCGTTATTTAATATGATGGTGTAAAATTGTTGTGGCTGTGTAAATTGTGGGGCTGTAGGTGCATGGGAAATTTTGTGTGTGTGTTGCATGTATACTAAAACCATATTGTAATGTGTTTAAATAAATCAAGAAAGAGACGTGCAAGTTTAGATGTAGACGTTTAGGATGTGTAAAACATAATTTATTTTGGGTGGGTGTCGTGTGAGTCATGGTGGTGTTGGAGTCAAGAAATCATGAATCGTTGATGTCCATTATATGTTTCTTGTCGCATTATTTTGGGTCGTGCATTGTGAACGATGAGGTCCTAAATTGGTTATTATGAAATTAATTTACATTTATAACCCTAAACTAATATAAGTTGTCATAATAAATCCTAATCTATAATAATGATTATTTTGAGCATTTAAACATATCAAATATTAATGAAATCATTAATAGAGAAACTTACTAAATATAGAAACTTACTAATTCAGGAAACTTGCTAAAAATATAAGAAACCTAAAATGAGTAATTTGATTTAAAATGAGCGTATAAATAATTAAGACGATCATTAATTCGTGTAGATTCGCTGAAGAGGGAGTAACTTCCGATCCTTGTGTTTTCTGATATGGTTTCATTTGCGGTTTAAGGTACAGATATTCTACCCTTTATCAGTAAGGGTTCCGATCTCATGACTTTTCGATCCTTGACTTTGATTCGTTTGCTATGATATGATTCATTGATATAAGCCTTTGCTATGATCCCTTTGATATGATTCGTTGCTATCCATTTTGTTGATTACCTGATTACTATCTCCTGGTTGAGATTTTGTTTTATTATGATATGATTCGTTTGTTATGCATATGCTTTGTTTGATATGATTCTGTTCTTATGCCCGAGTTTTTATTCTACTCATGGAGGTACCATGGGCGTGTTAGTGATGGCACCACTGACATGACACTTTCTGGGGAGGTGTGATTGATCCCTGGCATTCCCTTCTGTTTGATATATGTGCACTATGGGCAATTAGTTATATATGTGTCCAGTCATGAGCTGGCATGTGTATTTTGTTTGATTCAGGGAGTGTATGGATGCATCCTAGGTTCTGTTTTGTTCTGAGAAGACAGTGACTGGCTGTACGTGCCTTGTACCCCTTTCACTTCTGGTACATTGGAGCTAGCTACTCCTTGTACAACTTATGATTTGACGGATATGTGATTATGTGATTTGAGATCTATTCGAGTGTCTCGGGTAGGTCGGCTCGTGGCTTTCCTATGTTTCATTATGTCTATTCGAGTGGCTCTGGTAGACATGCATTTGTTGATACGTGCTCTTATTCCTCTTATGATTATGCTTATATATCTATGACGCTTCGTTTCCCTTTGACTTATGATATTGGTTTAGTTGATCGTTGATCTTTTATGCATTTGACAGATGACATTCACTTCAACATGAGCTTATTATTTCTTTCCTTATACTTTTATATGTTCCGTTTATCCGTTTTGTTATATATCTGTTCACTGGGCTTTTTAAGCTCAGCCGCATTTCTTTTCTCCGCGGCAGGTTTTAGGATGGAAGCTGGGTTTTGGGTGAAGAGAGCATAGGAGCGTTAGTGGACTACTCGATGTTTAGAAGCCCATTTACATCTGGATTAGACTTGGTTTTGGATTCGATTAGATTTTGTTTAGCTTTGTATCCTCATTTTTTACATAGAGTTAGTATTTCTTTTGTAACCTTTAGAATCTCCTTTGTAACTTTATGCTTATAAGTCTTCCGCTTGCGTTGTATGTTCTGATTTGGCACCATAATGTGACATTTTGACCCTTGTCGGGTTGGGGTGTTACAATTATGGTATCAGAGCTAAGGCTGCGACTTGTAGTACATAAGTTATGACCAGTGAAGATTTGGACCTTTAGGTTTGCACTTTAGGAGCTCATGGAATAACTTTTGAAGGATTTGCTTTAGGTTCTCCCCTTAGGAATTTTAGTTATGACCGGTGAGGATTGGGTAGATTATATGATAAAATGTTAGTTAGTTATCTTGCTTCTGCATCACTCTGATTTCTGCCTCTGCTTTTAGTTGAGCCTTTATAAGATCATTCGTCCTGGATATTTAGAAGTTTTATCAGGATACGCAACATAAGTTTAGAATGCTTTGAGACTTTGTAGTAATGCCTTATAAGTTTCACTTTATGAGGATTATCACTTTCTTTCGAACTTCGATCTTTGATTTGTTTAGATGCCTTTTCGTCTGTTCAGAGAATTCGCGTATGTTTGAATTCGATGTGCTCGACACACTCTGTGGGTTTCTTGATTTTGATAAGCACATTAAGATTCCTTCTTCGTTAGTCATCTTGCCCTGTCTTTTCTATCTCTACGAGAAATCTTGTGATTATCCATCACGAATAACCAAATGGTTCGATGCGATTAGAAGATGTTTGAGGAGGAGTTTGTTCTGCTAAACTATTTCTTTAGAAATGTTCGATTCAATATTATTCTAAATATGAATTTGTTGACTAAGCATTGTGATGCTATCAACTGTCATATTATTTTGTCATTTTTGGCGAGTGAGAAAACTAGAAATTTCATAACATATTCCCTAACTGATAATCGATTTTGAACACTTTTGTTTTGAAAACTCGTGCGTTTATCCCTCGCGGTTGTGAAGATACTTTATTTAATGAAACTCGCCTCGAGAGTTCTTAGGTCGTTTGAAGCTATTGGCGACGTATTCCTTTACGAACTGCCAAGATTACCATCAGAATGTGAAATTATTTTGATCGGATTATGAGGTTTTGTTTTGTCATGACTCGAAGTAGAATGTGATTATAATAAAGGCATGTGTATATGATGCAAGTATTATGACGCCTGGCCAACGTGATAATATTTACATCATATAACTTGAACTTATTGGAATCATATGATATTTTGAGCAGTGCCTGAGAAGTTGGTGGATTCGGGAATTTTTTTTCTTCGTATAAGAGTGACTTTGCTTAAATCTGTAACTCCGTTGGGAACAACATCAATTGAAGGGGAAAAGAATTAAAGAACTAGATTTTAGGAAGTGGTTGCATCTGTGCAAGTGTGTATCTTTTATGTGCTTCCGTTTTATTTGGGAAGAAGAATGATAACAACCTGAAGTTTTGGATTGATTGGTAGAAGCTAAGTCGTATCATGTTTTGTGTGAAGGAGCGAGAGGTCCCTTGAATTTCTTTTCTTATTCATTATAATCCTTATGAGCGTTGTGATGCCAATGGTATTGGCCACTGCTCTGACTATTTCTATAGATTTGGTAAATCGTGCCTTTCATAAATACTTGGAAAAATTGTCATAGTATGACATATTGGTGTGTTAAGGGACGAAAGAGAAACACGAGGATCATCTTCGTATTCTATATTGATATTTCAACGTTAGAAGAAACTCTATGTGATATTTTTGAAGAATAACTTTTGTGGGAGGAAGAACGAGAGGAGAAATTGGAAGAGCTGGAAAGAAATTTGATTCTACTCCAGAAGGAGACTTAGCTATGTTCTTATGCAACCCGGGATGATCTCTGGTTATGCATCAATACATCTAGAACCATAGGAGGTGAACTATTCGACACATGACTTGAGAGTTTGTGGCAGACATTGAAGAAGCTCAGGAGAAAGAAGGAAGAAGATTATCTATATTAGAAGACTTGAAGGAAGCGGTCTGATTGAAGCACACAGTTCTATCAACTCTATTCATCTTAGTTGTACTAATATGTATAGAGTCTTGAAGCAGGACCTGGATGGGATGGTATGAAGACGGTGGTGACTACATCTGAGATTTCCGCAACCAAGAGGAGAGACAACACAAGTGGAGTTGCAGTGGAGCATTGACTTGGGTGGCTTGCTTGGAAGATCAGCGGAGATTTCTTCTGGCAGAAGATTATTCAAGCTACATGGCGCACCTGCAGTAATCGCGACAAAGAATCGCATTTTGGTTAGCACTTTCAGAAGAGGTACAGAAGAGTTTAACGTTTTGGCATTTGAGGAAGCTTTTGGTTCGCGACGTGTCAGATCTTGATTTCGTTCCTATTCGTACGATTATTCTACCTTTTCGATTATGCCTTTGATACGTTTTGATACTCTGATTTGTGTTTTGGAACGTCAATGTGAATATGTTACCCATCTCTTGATGAGATTCCGGATACATTTGATGATTTGATTTGTACTCCTTTGACTTTGGCAAGTCCCTTTAGTCATTTAGATTTTGGTAGGAGTTGCTGAAGTTTTGTCATTTAGTATCATCTCTATGCTTGCCTTGTAGGCAATTGTGGTTAGGTATCTCCTTGTGAGATTACAACTATCATCCGTCATCTGCTACGTATTTGTTTCGTATTCGTTTGATCAGATATGTTATGATTTGTGTTCTGTGGACAGCCTGGGGCTATCCTTGTTGTCAGGATCGAGTCATGAGAAAAATTTCTGTTTGTGAAGATTCTGTTTGAAGGACATCCCAAGAATGAGGTTAATTGTGACGTTCTTTTGTGATTTGCTACACCTCCGTTTAACTTGTGCGACCCCAATTTCGCGGACGAAATTTTCTTTTTAGAGGGGAAGAATTGTAATACCCGAAAATCCGTCTTTCCTAAAATTCCCATACAATTTGAATTTTACTATGTTTGGTGAATATAACCTAACTATTGGAGATTTATAATTGGAAAGCTACATAGTACCTTAACCTATGACTTAAGTACATGAAATTCAACACACATGTTTCCATACAACCTCACATCACACGTTACAAATGTCCCATATGGTCCAAATTGTTATATTATTTGAACACAATATATGTTGGACAGATCATACTTAAATTATATACAAAACATATATTAGACAAAATACAATCTGAATATTCTGATAAGAATTGGTCACCCACATCTCCTATGGACTTGGCAACCTTTTTCCCCATATCCACTCCATTCGCTGCTCACTTCCAAACCGTATACCATTTTTCTCTTCACACACACAAAACCCTAAGTATCCAAGGGTGGCGGCATAAGTTGGTTTTCTTCTTTTCGATCACTAAGGAGCTGTGAAAAAGGGGTACGACAAGGCTGGTTAAGGCGGTGGTGATAGTTGGTATTGTTGATTCGAAGAAGGTTGTTCCGTTGAATTCGGTATTGGGTTTAAGCTTGGGTTTTTGGTTCTTTTGATCCGATCTCGCGACAAGGGTACACGTTTCATCCTTGCCCTATCTATCTTTTGTTTGATCTCGTACAAATACATATACAACATGTCATATAATAAGCTAAAAGAATTGGTTTATAACATGTATACGAGATAGTAGCTTGCATGAAATGATAAAACTAGTCGCATGAATCCCACATGAAATCATAACTATGTTCACATGGAATAATGAAACTGGTGGTCGATCTTGATATAGTTTTGGGTTGTAGTATGTGATGGTTTGATCACTTAAAATAATCGACGTAAACATGGTTCTAATCTAACGAAATATGAGGAGAAGGTGTGTTTAAAACCTGGAATAAACAATGAAATCATGACTCTATTCGCCCCTATATAAGCTGTTTGTAGCATATGTTTGAGACTGTTTTGAAGTCGTGTTAGCAGCCCCCTTATCGACCGTATATACGACATAAACAAACTCTAAAAATCTGATGTAAATGATTATTTATGAGGCATATTTAAACAGAAAAGCCTAGGCGTGTTTTATGTGTAAAGAGAGGTTTTTGAGGGCTGTTATTCTTAGACTAAATTGTGTAGCTTTTGTGTAGGTTAAAATCTGAATAAAAGTGCATGCTTGCCTTCTAATTGTTATTTTTTTAATCAAAAAATATTAAAAAGAGTCACACGAAATGACGAAACGCATACGTCGATCTTATTTTCTGTTTTGAAAACGTTCGAATATGTTAAGTGTACATATGTTCTGAAACTTAGCGTGACATGGCGAGTTCTGTTTTGCTATTCAAAGATTTTGGTTATATCACTTTTGACAGTCATATAAATCATAATGTGACCTTTTATATTTCAACCTTAAGGTCTAAATATAAACCTAAGAAAATTAAGATGAGCATGGAATATTTAGTATGCATGGTATAAACCTGTAAAAGAAATGTGTAAATAAGATCGGTATTGGGTAGAGGGTGAGAATGTTGCCTCGTTATTTAATATGATGGTGTAAAATTGTTGTGGTTGTGTAAATTGTGGGGCTGTAGGTGCATGGGAAATTTTGTGTGTGTGTTGCATGTATACTAAAACCATATTGTAATGTGTTTAAATAAATCAAGAAAGAGACGTGCAAGTTTAGACGTTTAGGATGTGTAAAACATAATTTATTTTGGGTGGGTGTCGTGTGAGTCATGGTGGTGTTGGAGTCGAGAAATCATGAATCGTTGATGTCCATTATATGTTTCTTGTCGCATTATTTTGGGTCGTGCATTGTGAACGGTGAGGTCCTAAATTGGTTATTATGAAATTAATTTACATTTATAACCCCAAACTAATATAAGTTGTCATAATAAATCCTAATCTATAATAATGATTATTTTGAGCATTTAAACATATCAAATATTAATGAAAATCATTAATAGAGAAACTTACTAAATATAGAAACTTACTAATTCAGGAAACTTGCTAAAAATATAAGAAACCTAAAATGAGTAATTTGATTTAAAATGAGCGTATAAATAATTAAGACGATCATTAATTCGTGTAGATTCGCTGAAGAGGGAGTAACTTCCGATCCTTGTGTTTTCTGATATGGTCTCATTTGCGGTTTAAGGTACAGATATTCTACCCTTTCTCAGTAAGGGTTCCGATCTCATGACTTTTCGATCCTTGACTTTGATTCGTTTGCTATGATATGATTCATTGATATAAGCCTTTGCTATGATCCCTTTGATATGATTCGTTGCTATCCATTTTGTTGATTACCTGATTACTATCTCCTGGTTGAGATTTTGTTTGATTATGATATGATTCGTTTGTTATGCATATGCTTTGTTTGATATGATTCTGTTCTTATGCCCGAGTTTTTATTCTACTCATGGAGGTACCATGGGCGTGTTAGTGATGGCACCACTGACATGACACTTTCTGGGGAGGTGTGATTGATCCCTGGCATTCCCTTCTGTTTGATATATGTGCACTATGGCCAATTAGTTATATATGTGTCCAGTCATGAGCTGGCATGTGTATTTTGTTTGATTCAGGGAGTGTATGGATGCATCATAGGTTCTGTTTTGTTCTGAGAAGACAGTGGCTGGCTGTACGTGCCTTGTACCCCTTTCACTTTTGGTACATTGGAGCTAGCTACTCCTTGTACAACTTATGATTTGACGGATATGTGATTATGTGATTTGAGATCTATTCGAGTGTCTCGGGTAGGTCGGCTCGTGGCTTTCCTATGTTTCATTATGTCTATTCGAGTGGCTCTGGTAGACATGCCTTTGTTGATACGTGCTCTTATTCCTCTTATGATTATGCTTATATATATATGACGCTTCGTTTCCCTTTGACTTATGATATTGGTTCAGTTGATCGTTGATCTTTTATGCATTTGACAGATGACATTCACTTCAACAGGAGCTTATTATTTCTTTCCTTATACTTTTATATGTTCCGTTTATCAGTTTTGTTATATATCTGTTCACTGAGCTTTTTAAGCTCAGCCGCATTTCTTTTCTCCGCGGCAGGTTTTAGGTTGGAAGCTGGGTTTTGGGTGAAGAGAGCATAGGAGTGTTAGTGGACTACCCGATGTTTAGAAGCCCATTTACATCTGGATTAGACTTGGTTTTGGATTCGATTAGATTTTGTTTAGCCTTTTATCCTCATTTTTTACATAGAGTTAGTATTTCTTTTGTAACCTTTAGAATCTCCTTTGTAACTTTATGCTTATTGGTAGCGTAGGGATTGCACCAGGCTTTACCTCTCGAGGGATCTTGAGAAGCTTACAACCCCCACCAGGCAGTGTACCTGATCGATGTAGTATAGTATAATGACAAGTACCGGGGGATTGATCGTTCAGCTAGGAATAATGTCGCTAGGATTAGAAAACCTTAAGACTAGGTCTAGAGATGAAGGATGATTCTTTTTGTATTTTTATATTTTTATGAAAGCAATTAAAAATCTCGTGTTTGAAGGAGTTTGGCGGAATTAGTTGCTAGTCAACTAACCCAAAACTAAGATGCAATCAAAATAAAATACTAAAATGAAAATAAACTAAATAAAACTAGAGTTGTGAGCAATATGTGAGAGAATTGTGTTTACTTAGATTTCACTACTCCCTAGATATCTTTTACATGTTAATTACTTGTTATAGTTGCGTGGATGACGGATTGTATTCCTTAATACCATTCATGGGGTGGCGTACTTACTTCCCCAATCCTATGAGCGCCTACTTTACTCCTATGTCGAGCCGGCTAAGAAGCTCTTAACATGGGATCACTAGAATTTGCTCATGCATTAAATGCAACCAATAAAACCTAGTACACATCGGTTCATGTTTCCTAAGACGTTCAAGCATGTTACACAATGGAGATCTGCCAATTTTCTTAAGCCTAACATTGAAATCATGCATCCAATACAACCATAAACAAGTAATCAACACATAATCAACATCTAGGTTTCATTAGATCTAAGCAAACACAAGATAGATCTAGCCTAGCATGTTGAAATCAAGACAAGCATAAGATATATTCAACCAACACATAGACATATTGATTGAATTGAAAGAAGACTTATCTCAATTGAACATGAAAGGATTCAAGGGGTGAAAACACTGTAAATATGACCTAGGGTTTACAAAGTTCGGCCCTAGTTTTCTCCACACAAGTTCCTCTTTAATGAATAAAAAATAGAAAACTATATATAGATTTTGATAGGTGACGGCGTCAAGAACAAATGTCTGACGCCGTCATCTCGCCGCCAAATAGTTTCTTGGACTGCCTAGATCTAGTTCTGACGCCATCATGTATTCACCTTATGCAGGCCGTCACCAAAAATAGTCTTGACGCCCTTGTTGTGACACCGTCAGGATTTCACTGGGTCGTCATGGTTTTTACTCTTGACGCCGTCAGGGTCTTCCTCTTGACGCCGTCAGGTACTGTTCTCAGCATGGAAAATTAAGTCTTTGCCGTTTTCTTCACTTTTATGCTCCAAAAACGTCCAAATTGCTTTCTTTTCCAGAATTCACTCCCAAAGTACCTAAAATCACAAAAGGAACGATTTAGGGCAATATTTGATCAAATAAATTCAATTTTGGGCTTAAATGACCCCTTAAAAATGGTTCATTTTTCGCCTCATCATATACCCTTACACTTGAGATTTGCTTGTCCTCAAGCAAATGCGCTTTTATTCTAGTCAAAATACAAGTTAGGGGTCATTTAACACTAATATAAAAGTAATTACAACAAATAATCGTTCCACTAAAGACCAAAGACGAGCACGGAGGTCATATACTAGCACCTCACAAATAGTGTTTAGATACTCACATCTCTCGGGTGTAATAAAGTAATATCATAGTATGGAAACGAAAAATATCTCTCACTACATGTCATAGCAAAATAGATTACCATAGGCTTGGGAAAGGATCAAACCTCCACCACATGGCGTAAGCACCTAAGATAAACTATGAAAGAGGTCTTTTTAAAGGGTTGTAACGTTAGGTGTAGGGATATGGAATACACGGTTTTGTTGGATATAGGCAGTCTTTACTGGTGGCGAGTTAATAATCTTGGTCAATTACATGTACAATATGGCGTTGCTAAGCCAAGACTAGACTCGACTTAAGCTAATAAATGAAAAATTACAAAAACATAAAATAAACATAGAATGAAAAAGGATGGTAGTCCGTATGTTTTTCTCTTTTTCTTTTTTTTTTCTTTTTTTTCTTGATTTTTATTTTTTTTTTATTTTTTTATTTTTTTATTTTTTTTTGTGCATACACTTTTACCCTACCATCCAAAATAATACATAATAGGGGATGAACATTCCCCTTACACTTGAATTTTTACATACTTTACAATAAACTAATCTAATGACTTGAATCAAGATAATCAAAACACTTGGAGTACTTTTAAGATTAACGCACATATGGGGGTAATATATGATGTTCTTCCCATTACTCCATAAAATAAGTACTTTACCCATGAGTCTCAATCGTCCCAAAACAATATGTACAAGGATATGACTCGACTTAGCAACCATGTAATCAATTAGATAATTAACTTAGGGTTTAACATATAACTATAATGCACTAAAGATGAGTGTATACACGGAAGGCTAAGGCGATTTGGTTGTACATTTAAGTGGGGTGTAACAAATTCTTCCTTTAAGTAAAATGCTTAAAGTTAAAAACGAAAAGATAGGCTCGGAGGGGTGTACTAGGGGTTTCGTGTACTAAAAATGAGTACAACGCTAAGGGTGTGGGAAAAATTAGTTGACTTAACTAGCCAAGTAATATGACTTAAATGGTCAAGTAATTATGATACGGGTATAACACAAGGGTGATCCTAATGCCTCTTATCATGTAGTAAATCCTATTTCACGAATGTAGTCTCACTAGCAGTCTTGGGATGCATCACTAACGTAAGTTCTAGAATCTAAATGCTACCGGTACACTCATAAGCACTAATAGTAAATGCTTTTCCTATCAAATCTAAAGGCGAACCTCACATATTTGGGTGAAATTTTTTTTTGAATAGTACGGTTTTGTGCTAGTCATACAATCCCCTATCCATGAGACACTTGCTATGGCTAAAGTTTCACTCCTAAATGGTGTAAAAAATTTTAAACTTGGCGCTAAAATTGCACTAACAAGTATTTCTCATAGTTTTATTACACATCTACTATTAAACAAACAAACTCAAGCGAAAGTGTATTTGTAAGGTATCATCATTTTACCCTCCCCTTACACTTAGGATGAACATTGTCCCCAATGTTCAAGTAAAGAATGTAAAAGTGAAATAAGTAAAACGAATGAAATCAAATACTCCCCTGATTCGCTCGGTATGGATAATAAGGTGGCCAGGTTAGATCTTCCTCCAAGAAAATGAACATTCAAAGCTTTCCTTCCAGAAAAATAAATCATCTTCTTGTCATACGTAACCTGTAAAATATGAGAAAACAGACAAAGCAACCTCGCATAAAATCGGCGGCAATCTACATATGCTAATAAATCCTAGAAAACAAAATAAGATATAATGCTTGTGGAATGATGTTTGCAGATTTCCTGGAGATTATAAAACTAATGATTCAACAAAAACTTTAAGACTCCATTAGAAAAACAAAACTGGTAAAATTTCCAGAATTTTACACATGACGCCGTCAGAAGTGATCTGAGAAATTCTTATGTTAAGTTTCCAGAAAATTTCTGGAAAAACTTCGTCCTACTTCCTGGAAAATCCTGCAAAACTTCATTATTACTCGATACAAGCATTTGACTCTAACAAATACGAATATACATGTTCACTTAATATTGTGGAGAATCATGATCGGTTTTGTTTCTTAAAAACATATTTGGGGTTTCCCCTTACACTTATCTTTTGCAAAAATACCTTTGGATGAAGTTAAGACTAGGCCAAACAACAAAGTAAAGTATTTCCACTATTTAGTTTTGAAACATGATCTACCAACAATAAAAATAAAGTATGCATACGGAAGCAAATAACAAACAAACAAAATAAAAATCGCACAAAACATGGGTTGCCTCCCAAGAAGCGCTTTTCTTTATTTACGAGTCTTGCAGCTAGACTCAAGGTCATGGGTTACTACGTGACCTCATCATCAAACGTTACATCCTCCTCACTAATCATTTCATTATTATTTTTTTGATAATGTTTTACACGTTGTATGTTAACAGTAAATTCTCTACCTTCATCGTCTAATAACACAACGGCTCCAGTTTTAGAGGAACTTTTCACCGTAAATGGTCCATACCATCTAGACTTGAGTTTCCCTGGAAATAATCTTAACCGAGAGTTGTACAATAGGACTTTGTCCCCTTCTTAAAATTCCTTGGGTTTCTTAATCCTTTGGTCATGCCATCTTTTTGCCCTCTCTTTATATGTAATGGAGGACTCATAAGCTTCTAATCTAAGCTCATCAAGCTCGTGTAATTGTAGGAACCTATTGGTTCCTGCAATTGTATAGTCTAAATTACATGCCTTAAGCGCCCAATAAGCCTTATGTTCTAACTCTACTGGCAAGTGACATGCCTTACCGTACACCATGCGAAACGTGGTCGTTCCAATGGGTGTCTTATAGGCGGTTCGGAATGCCCATAAGGCCTCGTCGAGTTTAAATGACCAGTCTTTTCTATTTTGACTAACCGTTTTTTCTAGTATTTTTTTAATATCCTTGTTTGTATTTTCGACCTGGCCATTGGTTTGTAGATGATAGGCGGTGAAGAATCGATGGGAAACCCCATACCTCCTCATAACCTATTCCATTTGCGCATTGCAAAAGTGGGTCCCCCAATCACTGATGAGGGCTTTAGGAATCCCGAATCTAGCAAAAAGCTTTTTCAGGAAATGAATAACCACCCTGGCATCGTTGGTCCTAAGGGCTTGTGCCTCTACCCATTTTGAAACATAATCGATGGCAACTAAGATGTATTCATTCCCTCCTGAAGATGGAAAGGGTCCTATGAAGTCAATTCCCCAGACATCGAAAACCTCACATACTTGTATAAAATTATGAGGTGCTTCATCCCTTTGTGATATGTTCCCGGCTCGTTGACATGCATCGCATGCTTGTACCATCTCTTTGACATCACGGAAAATTGTAGGCCAATAGAATCCCGCGTCGAAAATTTTTCGGGCGGTGGTGCTTATCCCATGATGCCCTCCATAGGGACCAGAATGACATTCCCTCATAATCTTTACTGCCTCACTCTCTGAAACACAACGTCTTATTATTTGGTCAGGACACCTTCGGAATAAAAATGGTTCATCCTAGAAGTAGTATTTTAACTGAGAAAAGAACCTTTTCCTTTCGTACCTAGTCAGGTGTTCTGGAACGAGTCTGCTTGCGAGATAGTTGGCAAAATCGGCGTACCAAGGCTCCGAATCAGTGATTGACATGAGTTGTTCGTCAGGAAATGAATCCTGAATCTCACTTCTATCGTGCTCATCCAAGGGGTTTTCAAGACGAGATAGATGATCTGCGGCCAGATTTTCTGCCCCCCTCTTATCACGAATCTCAACATCAAATTCTTGTAAGAACAAGATCCACCGAATTAGTCGTGGCTTAGCATCTTGCTTAGCAAAAATATATCGAAGAGTCGGGTGATCAGTGAACACGACAGTCTTTGAAAGGACAAGATATTGCCGGAATTTGTCGAATGCGAATACTACGGCTAACAATTCTTTTTCGGTGGTAGAGTAATTCTCTTGAGTGGGATTCATGGTTTTGCTAGCGTAGTAAATAGGTTGGAATAGCTTGTCACGCCGTTGGCCCAATACAGCCCCGACAGCGAAATAGCTAGCGTCACACATGATTTCAAATGGTAACTCCCAGTTGGGTGTAATCATGATTGGAGCTTGTATGAGCTCCTTTTTTAAGAGATCAAATGCATCCTTGCATTCTTGGGAGAAATCGAAAGGAGCATCCTTCATTAGCAATTGAGTCATTGGCCGAGCTATTTTGGAGAAGTCTTTGATGAATCTCCGGTAAAACCCGGCGTGCCCCAAGAAGCTGCGTATTGCTTTAACAGTCGTGGGATATGGTAGCTTAGATATAGCTTCAACTTTAGCTTGGTCCACCTCTATCCCATTACCAGAGATCTTATGTCCTAACACAATCCCTTCTTTCACCATGAAATGACACTTTTCCCAGTTTAACATCAAGTTGGTTTCCTCACAACGTTTAAGCATTTTTTTCTAGATTAGCAAGACAGCGGTCGAATGAGTTCCCGAAGACCGAAAAGTCATCCATGAAAACTTCCATGCTGTCTTCCATAAGTTCGTGAAAGATTGCGGTCATGCATTGCTGAAAAGTGGCGGGGGCATTACACAGCCCAAAAGGCATTCTTTTGTAGGCGAACTGTTGGGATCAAAGTTTATAATCCCAACACGTAAATGGAACGACATTTACGGGATTACATTAGTTATCTCATTTAGCCAAAACACAAGGACTTGAATCGTAATATTGTAATAGTTAGTTTGTGTTAGGCTATATAAGCCCTCCTAGACTTCACTAGGAGGGTGAGACTCATTTGTGTATTTTATTTTTCCTTATCAATAAACACAAAGTTTTTCCCTTCTCTCTCTACTCTCTCTCTCTAACCATGGAGCTTTTATTCTTTCATAATCCAAGACCTCCCGAATCACAATATTCAACCAAAACCACGATCCTAACAAGTGGTATCAGAGCTATGGTGTCATTTTTTGGTTGATTTTTTTGTGATATTATCTTGTCAAAGTTGTACTTTTTTGTGGTTTTGAAGCTGCTCGTATTATTTTTTATCAGATCCGAAATTTTTTCTTATCTTTTATTGGTCACAGTTTTTTTAATATCTTGTTGTATTCAAAATGTCAAAAGATTTAATGCCTTATCTGATTTGAATACAGTCATGTGTCCAATATTCCTTTTGTCCAAACAGTCATCAACTTTTATGGTCAAATATGCAAAAGGCGACTATTTCATGGTCCATCAGTCCAAGTAATCAAATTTAAACATTATTTTGTGACTGTACCAAACCAGTGAGATATTTGTGGTCAAATAGAAGGCATAAAACTGGTCAGAAAAAGCAACCGGAAATACTGTCGGAAACTGGTCGGAAAAGGACATCGGACATGGTCAAAGGGTCAAAACCCTCTTTCTACGCGTATCTTCAATATTTCTACGCATAACTTGGATAAGTTATGCGTAAGGTTCTAAATTAAGCAAAAAAAACCCTTTTCTTACGCGTATGTTCTACGCAAAAGACTTGGGCTACGCATAAGATTAGTTTACGCGTAAGTCTTGTCTACGCTTAACATTTTCTACGCGTAAGTTTTTTTTCTACAAATCTACGCATAAAGTTTACGCGTAAAGTGACCTTATGAAAAGAAAAAGAGTAGATGAAGAGCAGAAGACCACGCAAAACCATATACCAAACTAATTTGTGACTTCAGTCAATACAACAACAGCCAACATAAACACATCTACAACAATACTACTAATCCTACTAATCCCATCTCATCCACTATATCCCATCTCATCCACTATAACAAGAATCGAAGTTAAATAGGAAAACATTTTTTTATCTCAGTTCACTCTCTTGTTTGGTAATCTAATTCTCGTCTAAAGACATGAGCCACAAGAGAATCATCATCATCGATCGTTAAGAAGGCTGAGCTTCGTTGGCTTCAGCAAACGAAAAACATCAACAATTAATTACCTACCTGAGACCGATCTTGTAACAGTAACCAATTATGTAAACGGGTGGTGTTGATGAAGGCCTATGTTATCAATTGTTTAAACAAGATGATAGATTTGATTTGATGAGATGATGAACTAGAGATTGCGATGTGATGATGATTTGATTCGGATTGATTGATGATTGAAAATATCAAAGGTATGAGATTGAGATGGAGGATCTGTTGGAGATGATATTGTGATGAGATATCTTTTATTTTTTTTAATTGATTTGGTCATTTGGATGATTGACTGCAAAAGAGAGTATAAGAAGATAAGAGATGATGGAGGCGGATGTTTAGAGGATTAGGTTTATCTTATGAGGTTGTGGTGTGTGTTAAATAGCCATAAGTTTAGGGTATGCGTGGCTATGGATCGGTTGGTGGATTTGGATTATCAGGCTCATGGATTGAACCAGGTATTATTTGATGTGGACTGAACCCAAATATTGTTGGACTGATATGAGATGTTGGGTCTGAACGAGTATACGATATCATGGAAAGTTATTTTTTTAAGTTGGATTGACAATTTAAAGGTACTATACGAAAATTTTGTACTCCATGGTTGTATGGTTATATTTGGGCTCCACATGACAAAGTGACATAATTTCACGGGGATACATTTTTTTGACAAGATCGGGAACCATTATTAAAATTCATTAAACCGTCAAAAGGCTAGAATTGTGCATTTAACCGTAAGATGTGACTACGGCGATAATTCTTTATTATTTATTTGAGGTTGAAGTGGGATTTCACGGGCGCGTGTACTTAGTATCTTGAAGATATCGGGGTTGGTTGGATGCATGATTCTTCGAGATCCTTGTTCGAGCTTTTATCCGTACGAATGACAGAGACTTGAGTTGTCTAGTTATACCTGATGTAAGGAGTTACGTTGTTGTGCTCACAGAGTATAGCTATCACTTTAAAGGAGTTACGTTGTAGTGCTCAAGTGTCACCAAAAGATGTGGATAATTCAAGAGACGTTCATATACATTTAAGGAAGGTTGGATGGGTATATGATTTCCTACCATTATTGAAATTCTCAGTAATGGTTCTTAGTCAGACAATAGTGCAAGTTTAAGTCACAAGTTCGGGTTATTTTACTTCAGTCTCAAGTTCATCATATTGGGTTTTTCTCCATCAGTAGTCACTACAAAGAGCCGACAGAATGATAATGGGGTCGGTAATGAGTTAGTTGAGAGGAGTATCAATGAGTAGAGATGTTTATCAGCAGTTGATTCTCACGGGCTATTTACGATACTACACACAAAATCGGTTGATTGGACATATGGGGTTACGCTGCCTCCGTTTCCATCGTAAACATAGTGTGTATGCTTCCGATTCTGCGAAGACATCGTGGGGGAAGAGAGAGTGGGTGTTCTTTGCTTTCTTACCCTTTTCTTGACTTCTTTGCGAAAACACTCATTTTCCACGAGGATATGCATTTAGGGGGAAGAAAAGTGCACATCGAGGACGCATAATTGACTCACGTGATCGAGTTTACAATTTCATTACTACCGGAAGACCTCCGCAGAGATGATCAGTGGTTCAGTTTTGTGATTTTGGTGTAATTATTTCGACTCTCGTGGATTGTGAAGTGCGAAGTAGCCTACATATGTGAGAAGATTTTGCTGATTTCTTGCATGTTACCCCCGAACGGAGCTTCCGCATTGAGTATAACCGTAATAAAGTAACTAGTCAGATTTGCTTGGTGTGGTTTACTGTGTCATCTACAAATTCCGCTGCGTACTCAAAACTTCAAAAGTTAGAAGACTTGTTTACTACATCAAAGTTTCTAATCTGCTGAAGACGGTTGTCAGTTTGGGGGGAAGCTGATTCAGAAACTTCGCCAAAAAGAAGTGTACGAAGAAGCTGCTAAAGACATGCAGCATGAATTGGGGGGAAGTTAATCCATTTCATGCATATTACATCATTTGCCTACAAGTGAAGTAAAAGTTCTCAAGCCGAGGTACTAGATGAAGACAAAGAGCGTCAACTGTCGCCATCCTCTGCATTTGAAGAGCTTATGAAGACCTTTCTTTATTCTTATTTGTCCTTGTAGGAAATGTTGTAAGTAATCCCTTATGTCGCCCCATTGGGGGAAGATTGTTGGGATCAAAGTTTATAATCCCAACACGTAAATGGAACGACATTTACGGGATTACATTAGTTATCTCATTTAGCCAAAACACAAGGACTTGAATCGTAATATTGTAATAGTTAGTTTGTGTTAGGCTATATAAGCCCTCCTAGACTTCACTAGGAGGGTGAGACTCATTTGTGTATTTTATTTTTCCTTATCAATAAACACAAAGTTTTTCCCTTCTCTCTCTACTCTCTCTCTCTAACCATGGAGCTTTTATTCTTTCATAATCCAAGACCTCCCGAATCACAATATTCAACCAAAACCACGATCCTAACACGAACGTTCCATAAAGGCAAGTAAACGTGGTCTTTTCTTGGTCCTCAGGTGCTATGGGAATTTGAAAATATCCCGAGAATCCATCCAAGAAACAATAGTACTCGTGCCCAGACAATCTCTCTAACATTTGGTCAATGAATGGTAAGGGAAAGTGATCTTTCCTCGTGGCATCATTGAGCTTCCTATAATCGATGCATACCCGCCATCCAGTAACCGTTCTTTGGGGTAACATCTCACCCTTGTCATTCTTAACTACAGTCATTCCACCCTTCTTAGGTACAACCTGTACAGGACTAACCCACGGGCTGTCCGAGATTGGGTAGATCAATCCTGCATCCAGAAGTTGATGCGTGGGAATCGCACCTTGCTTTACCTCTCGAGGGATCTCGCGAGGCTTACAACCCCCACCAGGCAGTGTACCTGATCGTTGTAGTATAGTATAGTGACAAGTACCGGGGGATTGATCGTTCAGCTTAGGAATAGTGTCGCTAGGATTAGAAAACCTAATTAATAGTTCTAAAGATGAAAGATGATTATTTTTTTTTGTGTTTTTATATTTTATGAAAGCAAGTAAAATCTCGGGTTTTGGAAGAGTGGGCGGAATTAGTTGTTATTCAACTAACCCAAAAACTACTTTATAACTAATTAAACTAATGAAAATGAAATTAAGCTAATATTAAACTAAGGTTGTGAGCAGTATTTGGAGAAATTGTGTTTACTTAGACTTCATTACTCCCTAGATATCTTTTACATGTCAATTACTTGTTACACTTGTATGGATGACGGATTGTATTCCTTAATACCATTCGTGGGGTGGCATACATAACTCCCCAACTCTATGAGCTCTTATCTCATCCTACACCATGACCCAGCACAACTATAGGGATTGTAAA
Organism: Artemisia argyi; assembly: GCA_030686995.1. Classification (NCBI taxonomy): domain Eukaryota; kingdom Viridiplantae; phylum Streptophyta; class Magnoliopsida; order Asterales; family Asteraceae; genus Artemisia; species Artemisia argyi. Next base: position 13,457,791 of record CM060697.1, on the reverse strand, counting down.
CAGTGGCTCATGCATTAAATACAACCAATAAAGACCTAGTACGCCTCGGTTCATGTTTCTTAAGACGTTCAAGCATGTTACCATTTGGAGATCTGACAGTTTTCTTAAGCCTAACATATAATATCATTCATCCAAGAACAAGAATAGACAAGTAATCAACACATAATCAACATCCAGGTTTCATTAGATCTAAGCAAACACAAAAGAAATCTAGCCTAGCATAGTAGAATTAAGATAAGAGCAAAAGATAAACAACCAACACATAGACATATTGATTGAATTAAGAGTATACTTATCTCAATTACAATGCAAGGTCTCAAGGGTTTGGAACCCTTGAAAAACCTGTAAAAGAGGCACCAAAATCGTCTTTAGGGTTGCACCAAACTTCTCTCTTTTTTAATAAAAAAAACTAGAAAACTATATATAGGAAAATCGTCCTGACGGCGTCAAGAGTAAAATCTGACGCCGTCAACTCGCCGCCATACACTTCCTCGGACGCCCTAGATCCAATTGTGACGGCCTATGTGACGCCGTCACCACCTACGGTAAATTAATCTTGGCCACTTTGACGCCGTCATCTCTCCATCTGACGCCGTCACCAGCTACGGTAAAATATTCATCTTGTCTGACGCCGTCAAGAGCAAACCCTTGACGCCGTCACCTTGTATTTCCAGCTTGGATTTTTGGTACTTTGTCGTTTTCTTCACTTTATGCTCCAAAAACGTCCAAAATAGCCTCTTTTCCAGAATTCACTCTCCAAACACCTAAAATCACAAAAGGAACGATTTAGGGCAATATTTGATCAAATAAAGTCGGATTCGGGCTTAAATGACCCCCTAAAAACGGATCATTTTTTGCCTCATCATATACCCTTACACTTGAGATTTGCTTGTCCTCAAGCAAATGAGCTTTTATTCTACTCAAAAGACAAGTTAGGGGTCATTTAACACTAATATAAAAGTAATTATAACAAATAATCGTTCCACTAAAGACCAATAGACAAGCACGGAGGTCATACACAAGCATCTCACAAATAGTGTTTAGATACTCACATCTCTCGGGTGTAATAAAGTAATATAACATCATGGAAATGGAAGATATCTCTCACTACCTGTCATAACAAAATAGATTACCATAGGCTTGGGAAAGGATCAAACCTCCACCACATGGCGTAAGCACCTAGGATAAACTATCAAAGAGGTCTTTTAAAAGGGTTATAACGTTAGGTGTAGGGATATGAATTACACGGTTTTGTTGGATAAAGGGAATTTTACTGGTGGCGAGTTAACAATCTTAGTAAATTACATGCACAAGATGGCGTTGCTAAGCCAAGACTAGACTCGACTTAAGCTAATAAATGAAAAATAACAAAAATGTAAAATGAACATAGAATGAAAACGGGATGGTAGTCCGTATTTTTTTTTTTTTTTTTTTTTTTTTTTTTTTTTTTTTTTTTTTTTTTTTTGCATACACTCTTACCCTACCATCCAAAATAATACATCATAGGGGTTTGAGCAATCCCCTTACACTTGAATCTTTACATACTTTACATTAAACTATTCTAATGACTCGAATTAAGAAAATCAAAACACTTGGAGCACTTTTAAGATTAACGCACATATGGGGGTAATAATATGATGTTCTTCCCCATTACTCCATAAAATAAGTACTTACCCATGAGTCCCAATCGTCCCAAAACAATATGTACAAGGATATGACTCGACTTAGCAACCATGTAATCAATTAGAAAGTTAACTTAGGGTTTAACAAATAACAATAATGCACTAAAAATGAGCGCATACACGGAAGGCTAAGGCGATTTGGGTGTACATTTAAGTGGGGTGTAACAAATTCTTCCTTTAAGTAAGATGCTTAAAGTTAGAAACGAAAAGATAGGCTCGGAGGGGTGTACTAGGGGTATCGTGTACTAAAAATGAGTACAACGCAAAGGGTGTGGGAAAAATTAGTTGACTTAACTAGCCAAGTAATATGACTTAAATGGTCAAGTAATTGTAATACGGGTTTAACACAAGGGTGATCCTAATGCCTCTTATCATGTAGTAAATCCTACCACACGAATGTAGTCTCACTAGCGGTCTCGGGATGCATCACTAACGCAAGTTCTAGAATCTAAATGCTACCGGTACACTCATAAGCACCAATAATAAATGCTTTTCCTATCAAAACTAAAGGCGAACCTCACATCTTTGGGTGGAAAATTTTTCTGAATATACGGTTATGTGCTAGTCATACAACCTCCTATCCATGAGACGCTTGCTATGGCTAAAGTTTCACTCCTAAATGTTGTAAAAAATTTTAAATTTGGCGCTAAAATTGCACTAACAAGTATTTCTCATAGTTTTATTACACATCTACTATTAAACAAAACAAACTCAAGCGAAAGTGCATATGTATGGTATCATCTTTTTACCCTCCCCTTACACTTAAGATGAACATTGTCCCCAATGTTCAAGTAAAGAATGTAAAAGTAAAAAGTAAAGAGAATGAAATCAAATACTCCCCTGATTCGCTCGGTATGGATTTTAGGTTGGCCAGGTTAAATCTTCCTCCAAGAAAATGAACAATCAAAGCTTCCCTTCCAGAATATAAATCATCTTCTTGTCTTAAATAACTTGTAAATCCTGACAAAAGTAGACAAGGCAATCTCGCATAAAATCGGCGGCATCCTATATAAGTTACTAAATCCTAGAAAACAAAGTAAGATATAATGCTTGTGGAATGAAGTTTGCAGATTTCCTGGAGATTATAAAACTTAATAATTCACAAAAACCATAAGACTCCGTTAGAAAAACAAAACGGGTAAAATTTCCAGATTTTTGACTCCTGACGCCGTCAAGAGCAATTGCCTGACGCCGTCAGAATGGACCTGCAGAAATCTTTATGTTAAGTTTCCGGAAAATTTCTAGAAAAACCTTGTCCTACTTCCTGGAAAATCCTGCAAAACTTCATTATGACTCAATACAAGCATTTGACTCTAACAAATACGAATATACATGTTCATTAAATATTGTGGGGAATCATGATCGGTTTGTTTCTTAAAAACATATTTGGGGTTTCCCCTTACACTTATCTTTTGCAAAAATACCTTTAGGTTGAAGTTAAGACTAGGCCAAACAACATAATAAAGTATTTCACATTTTAATTGAGAAACATGATCAACCAACAATAAAAATAAAACATGCATACGGAAGCAAATAACAATCAAACAATTAAAATCACACAAAACATGGGTTGCCTCCCAAGAAGCGCTTGTTTTTGTTCGAGTCACGAGCCTGACTCTACCCTTATTTCACGGATAAAGGTGAGGTTTTCCCTACACTTAGGATTAAGTGCGGGTGAAAGTAGCGATACACACCCTTAGGGTGAAAGTATGCCACGTGAGAGAAGAGTGGTGGATGAATTATATGCTCAAACGGGTGTGCTCCTTTCATCATAACCTTACCTAGTTCACTTTGGTCAATGAGTGAGTTGAAGTTTTCTCCTAAGAAGGGATCATTTTCTATCAACTTCGAGAGATTCCTAGTTGGGGATCTATTTTGACCTAATAAACCCGGTTTAAACCCATAATGTTTCTTACGATCAATCATGAATGGGTGATGTAAGTATGTAAGGTCATGGTCCACTCCTATGTTGGCTTCTTCTCTACAAGGCTTGGGGTCTACTACCTTCAACGTAAAACTACCCGGACTACATGGTTTGATGGGTGGATCGGGACCTATTTCAATTCCTAAATCTTCATCCAAGGATGGAAGATTAGGTAATGGTTTTGGTTGAGGCTCCGGTTTATCAAAACTAGGAACTTCCCTAGAACTAGGAGTAAGGTTATCACTACAAGTGTTCAAACCTATATCCTCTGGTGGTGCTTGGTCCAAGGGTTCTACCTCAATTGGGGTTCCTATAGTCTCTTCTACTTCTTCCGGGTAAGTCACGGGCGGTGTATGTGCCTCAAATGATGGTAGGACTTGTGGGGTACTTTGTGGGCTTGGATTATTCACCTCATCCTCCATTGTACCTAGATTACCTATATGTTTGTTTTGTACTATGATATTAGGTGCCATCCAACTAGGTATCTCAACATGAGTATATTCATCCCCCAACAAACTTCCTGTCTGCTCCATCAAACTTGTTTTTGATTGATTTGTGATGTTGTTTGTTGGGTTGTCTACTCTATAATAATATTGGGCACAGTTTTCTATGGTATCCCACGCTTCTTCATCATTTAATTCCCTAGGGCCTCCATCGGCAAAATCATCGATGCGCATTTGGTCACATTGGCTGACACGATAGTAAAAGGTTTCGGTTAGGGATGATAAAGAGAAACTATGATGAGGGAATTTTCGAAGTAAAATTTTAAAACGAGTCCATGCATCATATATGGGTTCATCTCGATATTGTTTGAAATTCGAGATGTCAACAGGGTAGAATGGCCTTTTTGGTTGGTGGTATGGTGGATTCGCGTACTCCATAATGGTGAACGGAATAGTCAATGAACTTAATTTACTAACAAAGGCACAAAGAAAAAGATAGACTAAAGAAAACCTAAAAATAAAAATAAAATCTTACTAGAAAGGAATCTAGCAAGTAGACCTAATAAAAAGAAATTCTAACCTAGACAATAACTATTCCCCGGGCTGCGGCGCCAAAAACTTGATGCGTGGGAATCGCACCTTGCTTTACCTCTCGAGGGATCTCGCGAGGCTTACAACCCCCACCAGGCAGTGTACCTGATCGTTGTAGTATAGTATAGTGACAAGTACCGGGGGATTGATCGTTCAACTTAGGAATAGTGTCGCTAGGATTAGAAAACCTAATTAATAGTTCTAAAGATGAAAGATGATTATTTTTTTTTGTGTTTTTATATTTTATGAAAGCAAGTAAAATCTCGGGTTTTGGAAGAGTGGGCGGAATTAGTTGTTATTCAACTAACCCAAAAACTACTTTATAACTAATTAAACTAATGAAAATGAAATTAAGCTAATATTAAACTAAGGTTGTGAGCAGTATTTGGAGAAATTGTGTTTACTTAGACTTCATTACTCCCTAGATATCTTTTACATGTCAATTACTTGTTACACTTGTATGGATGACGGATTGTATTCCTTAATACCATTCGTGGGGTGGCATACATAACTCCCCAACTCTATGAGCTCTTATCTCATCCTACACCATGACCCAGCACAACTATAGGGATTGTAAACAGTGGCTCATGCATTAAATACAACCAATAAAGACCTAGTACGCCTCGGTTCATGTTTCTTAAGACGTTCAAGCATGTTACCATTTGGAGATCTGACAGTTTTCTTAAGCCTAACATATAATATCATTCATCCAAGAACAAGAATAGACAAGTAATCAACACATAATCAACATCCAGGTTTCATTAGATCTAAGCAAACACAAAAGAAATCTAGCCTAGCATAGTAGAATTAAGATAAGAGCAAAAGATAAACAACCAACACATAGACATATTGATTGAATTAAGAGTATACTTATCTCAATTACAATGCAAGGTCTCAAGGGTTTGGAACCCTTGAAAAACCTGTAAAAGAGGCACCAAAATCGTCTTTAGGGTTGCACCAAACTTCTCTCTTTTTTAATAAAAAAAACTAGAAAACTATATATAGGAAAATCGTCCTGACGGCGTCAAGAGTAAAATCTGACGCCGTCAACTCGCCGCCATACACTTCCTCGGACGCCCTAGATCCAATTGTGACGGCCTATGTGACGCCGTCACCACCTACGGTAAATTAATCTTGGCCACTTTGACGCCGTCATCTCTCCATCTGACGCCGTCACCAGCTACGGTAAAATATTCATCTTGTCTGACGCCGTCAAGAGCAAACCCTTGACGCCGTCACCTTGTATTTCCAGCTTGGATTTTTGGTACTTTGTCGTTTTCTTCACTTTATGCTCCAAAAACGTCCAAAATAGCCTCTTTTCCAGAATTCACTCTCCAAACACCTAAAATCACAAAAGGAACGATTTAGGGCAATATTTGATCAAATAAAGTCGGATTCGGGCTTAAATGACCCCCTAAAAACGGATCATGACAAGTACCGGGGGATTGATCGTTCAGCTAGGAATAGTATCGCTAGGATTAGAAAACCTAAAGACTAGGTCTAGAGATGAGGGATGATTCTTTTTGTATTTTTTATTTTTATGAAAGCAATTAAAAATCTCGGGTTTGAAGGAGTTTGGCGGAATTAGTTGCTAGTCAACTAACCCAAAACTAAGATGCAATCAAAATAAAATACTAAAATGAAAATAAACTAAATTAAACTAGAGTTGTAAGCAATATGTGGGAGAATTGTGTTTACTTAGATTTCACTACTCCCTAGATATCTTTTACATGTTAATTACTTGTTATAGTTGCGTGGATGACGGATTGTATTCCTTAATACCATTCATGGGGTTGTGTACTTACTTCACCAATCCTATGAGCGCCTACTTCACTCCTATGTCGAGCCGACTAAGAAGCTCCTAACATGGGATCACTAGAATTTGCTCATGCATTAAATACAACCAATAAAACCTAGTACACATCGGTTCATGTTTCCTAAGACGTTCAAGCATGTTACACAATGGAGATCTGCCAGTTTTTTTAAGCCCAACATTGAAATCATTCATCCAATACAACCATAAACAAGTAATCAACACATAATCAACATCTAGGTTTCATTAGATCTAAGCAAACACAATATAGATCTAGCCTAGCATGTTGAAATCAAGACAAGCATAAGATATATTCAACCAACACATAGACATATTGATTGAATTGAAAGAAGACTTATCTCAATTGAACATGAAAGGATTCAAGGGGTGAAAACCCTTGAAAACACTGTAAAATATGACCTAGGGTTTACAAAGTTCGGCCCTAGTTTTCTCCACACAAGTTCCTCTTTAATGAATGAAAAATAGAAAATTATATATAGATTTTGATAGGTGACGGCGTCAAGAACAAATGTCTGACGCCGTCATCTCGCCGCCAAATAGTTTCTCGGACTGCCTAGATCTGGGTCTGACGCCGTCATGTATTCACCTTATGCAGGCCGTCACCAAAAATAGTCTTGACGCCCTTGTTGTGACGCCGTCAGGATTTCACTGGGTCGTCATGGTTTTTACTCTTGACACCGTCAGGGTCTTCCTCTTGACGCCGTCAGGTACTGTTCTCAGCATGGAAAATTAAGTATTTGCCGTTTTCTTCACTTTTATGCTCCAAAAACGTCCGAATTGCTTCCTTTTCCAGAATTCACTCCCAAAGTACCTAAAATCACAAAAGGAACGATTTAGGGCAATATTTGATCAAATAAATTCAATTCCGGGCTTAAATGACCCCTTAAAAGTGGTTCATTTTTCGCCTCATCACTTATAAGTCTTCCGCTTGCGTTGTATGTTCTGATTTGGCACCATAATGTGACATTTTGACCCTTGTCGGGTTGGGGTGTTACACATAGGCTGCGATTCTGCATACACAAAGCGCAAGATAAAGGTTGTAATTACCAAGTGTTAGGTCACCATTTAGTAAACACAAGTATGATATAAAGAGGAATGAGATGAGAAATAGACTTGGTTGATTATAAGATAATAAGAAAGATAAAAGTGCAAGAGTTTCCTTAAGGTAATCTAATAACCAACAATTATAATGAGTACATAAGCATGGTATTTATAGGAGGAGGACTAGGGCAACACTCCCTTCCTCCCTCCTTACAATAAACGTGGGCTTTAAGGCCCATAGGGCTTTAACACTTAAGCCTTGTAACATAAACTAAATGAAATAAATACTAAAGCAACCTATTACAAAATGTAATGACCGAGACTTGACTAAATACTAAAAGTATGATCCCAACAATCTCCCCCTAAGGGTCGGTCATCACGGTTGCTTGACGTCTTCATCTTTGTCTTTGACTTGTGACATGTGAAACTTTAGACGTCTTCAAAATGAATGAATAATAGTGAAAGTGCTTTGCTCTTTGTCATTGTTCTTTGGTGATGATGCAGTGATTAGGTTATGAAGTTGTCTGCCGTTCGTCACTCCTGCGTCAGTGGTGGTTGTCCGCCATTCCAACATACTCATACATCTTTGGACTTTGTCTTTATCGTACAAGAAGTTCCTTTACATGCTTTGGGATCTTTGTCATTATACTTTGTAGATTCTGCTTATTGCTGTAGAATCTTTCTCTTAACTTTGTGTTGCAAGGATCTTTGGGGGAGCTTTCTTTGACATCAAGATGTATGTATGAGCATGTTGGAATCTACCATCATGGAGGTGAGGTACCTGCGAGTAAATAGTTAGCAATAAAACAACCGGTACTTACGGATAAGGAATTAGAGCTCATCAACCGCATAGTGTGAAGACTCCTTCTAATCCTTATCCAGGCCGTTCCCATATCAGATACTCCCGAAGGAGCTTACTAGACCTACTAAGTAGCTCAATGACTGGGTGAGTCGCTGGGGATCACTCCACGACTGTAGACCGAGATGGAACCACCGCAAACACTAAGCGTAACCCTTGTGGGGTTACCGAAGTGACCTGCTGTCAGGGCTGTTTGATGTTGACCCTGGCAGGATTTCCGTTCAATCATTGAGAAATACCTAAGTAATCCTCTCATAAACGTTCTCGGCAGATTGCTAAGATCTGCGAAGGACTCGATAGTTTACAACTGATGCCCATTGATGTGGAACACCAGTTGTAGAAATACTAAGTGTTCCTAAGAGATCTTTGATGTATCTCAAGGCTCTAGACTCTATAAGTGCACTCCTAGGTTTCCTATATGGAGACTGGGGATGTGACTCCTGCTTCAATATCAACCGTCTCTAAGAGATAGGTCGATAGATTATGCGGGTTCCCCGTGAGAATGAAACAAGCTCTTTTAAGAGAACTTGAGTGGTTAAGAAGGTTTAGTGCATTGCGTCACTGGGTCCATGACGTCTTAATCTTCAATACCGGTGTTGCCTTAGCCACAACCAGTAGCATACTTATTGAACCCGGTGTCTGCCCTAAGGTTGAACTTATGGAGGGCTATTTCTTTTCACCCTTTACTTTTGCTTTTCTTTTTAATTCTTCAACTCCTTCTTTCCCTTTTATTTATTTCTCCTTTTTTCGTATCATACCTAAGGACTTCTAATTCTAACTATGGGAGATGTCCTTGGGTAGATCCCTCCGGCTCTGGCGGATCATAGGACGGATATTCCTATCTTAATCACCTTATAACTCCAACAGTAGCCAGGAAACCTTTTATTGAAAATCTCTCAAAGTGTTTGTGATAATCAAATATTTTGGTTAACACTTTGAGAGTTTTGAGTACACTTTTGAAGGGCTCCCCCTGCACATGTGCTCATAAGTATTTAATAAATTTGCACATGCGGGAGGAGCAAACACTTTTGAATTGATCCACTTTCTGTGAACAGGACCGATTCGAGACACGCTTACATCACTAGTTAGACTAGCTTGAAGTTATTACCCGGCCTGGTCAAGTCCACAGAAGGCTTCTCGAGACGGTACTTTTCTACTAAGACAAATCCTTTTCGAGACACGCTTACGTGGTTAGTTAAAGAGATGCATTGTCAGCTTTTAGGTGACAACTAGCGCTAGTAACTAACTTGATGTTATTACCAGTCGAGGATTTGTCCTTTCGATATAACTAACTTGTATTATCTCGTCAATTCCTGGGTCAGTGCTGAGTCTAGCTCACTTATGGTACATCTTAACAGCTTTGACTTTGTATGTTTTAATCACTTTTTCATTTTCTCCCCCTCAAAAATAGCATACCAAATGGTGTTTTTGACAAACTTTGAGATTAAAATATGCCTTTTGAGTTTTACGGGGGGATTTACCACGAACATTTGATATTGAGCAAAGTGTATTGTTTTGACAAGTGCTCCCCCTCAACAAGTGATTAGGTCTTATTGAGGTGAAATACTTGTCCTTTTGAGCAGAATTAGGAAAAATCAGAAATGTTTGATTAATTCTGCTCAAAAGTAAGAAGCCTTCGCTTCTTATATTAGGATTGAGGCACTGACGCGTACCTCAGGGTCCTTTCTTTACAAGTTCGGGTTGTGCACTGAAATGCGTGCACAAGCCATTATGAAGTATTAGTATGACAAATCAAATGAAATCCTTACAAAATTTACCATTCAGGCCTCTGAAATGTCAACACCGGGAATTTCTGTCTGCCTCCCACATAGCTCTCCAACCTACGAAACTGATCCCGTTGTCTTAATCGGTTCTCGATCCTTGATATGAATCTGCGGGCATCCCTAACCTCTGTCGAATTCCACCGTTTAGATTTCCCCAAAGCAATATCATCTACCCTGCTTTTGATGCCGTCCCTGACGAACTTAAGTGTTTCATCACAGAACTTATGAACTTCGGTGTAAGCCATGAAGCAATTTCGACCATTGATGCTACGGTAGGTGAATCCGAACGGATGTTTGATCAGGGTGTACTGAGGCAGATGCTGAAGATCGGGAATGTCGAACATGTTAGGCTTGGTAAGATTGATCTTCTTCTGGTAACTTTCTACACCTAACTGAAGATCTTCGACCCGTTCTCGGATTACGATTTGCCTGATGTAAATGAGGAGTGCTTGGATGAAGGCAAGTTGAATGTCTTTGGGTAAACCACAAAGTTTGCCTTGCACTTTGAGAAGGTACAGGTCTTCGATATCGTTGAGAAGTAGGCGTGGAAAGTCTGACTCGGAGATGTCGTAGAACTGTTCATCACTTCTTTTCAGTGTAATCTTGCTGAGGAAGGGGTACCCGAAATGAGTGACAGTTGAGATGAACTGAATAGAGACAATCTTCAGATCACTTGCCACTTCGCCCATAGTTTGGTTCAATCTGCTGCTACGATAGTATTGTGCCCTGGTTTGTGGCCAGTGGTGAATACCGTAAAGTGCATTACGGTCATACTCAACAATTTTGTCGACGAATAATGCTGTAGCTTCTTCTTCGATGGCATTGTTAAGATAACGAGCAGCCGGGAGAAAGGCGAGTGAGGTAACATACTTCTTCTCAGTAGCACTGCCGAGTTTCAGAAATTCCAGATCGGTGTTGAAGAAGAACATGTAAGGGATCTTCGGTTCTTTGGGCCTCCCAATCATCGGTAGTGGTTTTGACCACTCTGCGATGTACGGTGCTGACTTCTTGGTGACTGGGTCGACAAATGCTTCTGGATTGATCCAGTCAATATCGCTTGACATGGCCCGAGCGATGTTTTCCAGATGATATTCCAGCTCGATGGAGTTTGCAGACCGATCTCTAAGAAGATTAAATGCTTCATTCTTAATTCTGCGCAGTTCTTTCTTGTTCATCTTTTTCATCTTGAACCTGTGCTGAAGTAGTTGAGCATATTCCACTGTACGACCATCTTGTGGTTCCTGATTAGCTTCCAGTGGTGGTTGGGAATTAATCATCTTCTCGAACCACGAATACTCGGTAGTCTCATCTTTGTCTAGCCATTGTAGGACGGTTTTGGGCTTCTCGGGTTCCTTTCCCTTAGATGAGGTGTCCGGTTTCGGTTGAGGATGTTTTCCTTTCCTTTCTTTCTTCTTCTTCTTTGATGGTTCTGGAACTGGATCGGGTTGGGGAATGTCGTCTCCCCCGGTGTATTCGAAGTGATCGTGATCTTTGGGGGCAGAACCTGATGCTTTCGGTTGGTGAGAGGAGGTGGTAGAAGTAGGAGGAATGACCGGTGTGCGAGATGAGGGTCCTTCAGCTTGTTTCTGTTTCTTAGCTTGAGAATTGGGATCCCCGTCTTCGTCATCTCTTCGACGTTTCATCTTTTCTGCCTCTGTGCTGCATGTGTCTTTGGTCATCTTTTCTTTGAGTGCTTCCAGTACTTTAGCTTCTTCTGGAGTCAAAGTGAACTTGTTGGCGAGCTTCTCTAAGAGTTGAGCTTCCAGATCATCCAGAGAAAGTCCTGGCAGAGGAGCAGTGGACTTGTCTGCTCGAAGAGTAAAGGTTGTAGATCGGATGACTTTCTTCACTGCTTGCTCAGCGAACTTGGTGAGTTCGTCTCTCATCGGTGCCAGCAAGTCTTTCAGCTCAGCCACTAAATGTTGTGCCATGTATTCCTGTGCTTGAGCTGCTAGTGCGGCTTCCAGGTTCTCTGTAACATCTTTAGCTAGGAAAATGTCGACCTTGTCTTGTAGCTCTTTGACGTTCTCGTTCAGCTTAGAAAGCTCAGCAACCTGGGATGCAAGTGTGGCAACCTGATCTTCAAGCTTACTTTTCTTCTTCTTATGCACTTTCTTAAAAGCAGACTTGAGTAGTTTTGCTGCAGCAGAGGCTTTGGAGCTCGGTTTCTTAATTGATTTGCCTTGTGTTGATCCAGAAGCAGGAGGTGATGACTCTGTGGATTCAATGATGGTGGTGGAGTCTTTGTCATCACCTTTCTTTGTTTTGGGTTGTGCAGCTTCTTTTACTCTCTGTTCTGCTGCCAGTTTTTCTGCTTCAGCTTTCAGCCTTTGCTCTTCAGCAACCCTGGCTTCTTCTTTTAACTTTTCTTCAGCCAGTTTGGCTGCTTCATCAGCTTTCCTTTGTTCCTCTGCAAGAGTGGCAGCCTCAGCTTTAAGTCTGAGTTCCTCAGCTAGCCTAGCTTCTTCTGCTTTCTTTAACTGTTCTTCAGCTAGCTTAGCTGCCTCTTCAGCTTTTCGGCTCTCTTCCATACGGATTGTCTCTTCCAGTTTGGCTTGAGCTAACTCTTCCCTTCTGGCCTCTTCAGCTTCTTGTTTCCTTTGCAGCTCTTCTTCCTGAGCCCTTTCTCTGCTCTCCATTTCTTCCACAGACATAAGCCTAGGAGCATCTGTATCCATAGGATCTCCTTCTTCATCCTCTCCCATAGTCATGTCGAAGTCGGTGGGAGATACTGAGGGATTGTCATAAGTCACCATCTCAGTATGGATTCTAGTTGTAGACTCAGGAATGCTGCTGGAAGTGCCAGCCTCTGTGGTGGTTTGGGTGAACTCTGGAGGTGGTGGTTGGTTAGCATTGAAGTCGTCGATTCTGCTGTGAAGGAGACCAAGGTTGAGTGCCCTCTCATTCTCTTCTTCTACTGACAGACCTTCAGACTCTTGTGCAACTGTAGCGGGTTTCTTCATCTTTTCCCTTCTCAACCTTTCTTCCTCCAGTAATCTCTGAGCCTCTGTGAATGGTTTTTGATTGAGGTGTGGGGGATAAACGGCATTATCAGCAAATTCATCGATGTTTTTATCCCAATCGATGTCTTCCACATTCTCATCTTCCTCAGGTTGGGCAAATGCTTCTCTATACTGAGGACCTTCATCAGATTCAGTCCTTTCGGAATCAGATTTCTTGGGAGAAGCGTGTGGTGAGGGAAACCACCCAGGTTCAGCAGTTGGCTTCTTTGTGGGAATTCTAACCTTGGAAGATGGCTTCTTCTTAGGTTTTGTCTTGGTAGAACTTTCTGAGCTGCCAGATTTGCTACCTTTCTTGCCTTTCTTCTGCATGTAAGAGGGTAGAGCAGCTTCGTCCAAGAACCCAACTTTTTCTTCTTCAATGGCTTGTAGGTAGTACTTGTAGTTGTTGCAAGCCTTGACTTTGTCATTGAGGAGGCTATCTGGAAGTTTCTTTCCCTGTTTCCTTGTACTTGTATCCATTCTTTTGATGACCTTGAGTGTGTCCTCATTCTTGTAAGTGTGCTGAAACTCATCATTCAGTCTCTGAGGAATGTCATCATATTCATGGATAAAGCTGGCAATCAGAAGCTTGGTGAAACGGACGAAAGGAATGTTGCTTGTCTTGTGTTGTATATGCCACACAATGTCTTCCCAGATGATGCTGGCATAATCGACCTTCTTGACATTAGCAATGGCCCAGAATAGCTTGAGATGTTGGAGCTTGGGATGTTCATGGCCTGTGTCTCTGCCAGACAGTGACTTGGCAATGATGATGTAGAGAGTTCTCCAAGGTTGTGGAAGAAACCTGATATTGACCTTGGAGTGCCTAGTAATGACTCCTTCAGATTCATCGTACCCAATATCTCTCAGCCATTCAATCAACTCTTCTTCACTGGGAACTTGGTCATATTCTTCATTTGGTTCAAGTTCGGGAAGTCCCAGAGCACTTCGGAGAATATCCTGGTCTACCGTGACTTGTCTTATGTGAAGCATGCAAGTGAATGATTCTTCCAGGAGGTCCAAATGAATTGTGTGCCAAAACTGATGAATGTAGAAGCAAGCCACAGCAGCAGATTTGGTGAGTAGAACCTTGCACGGGTGATAGATGAGCGCATCAACAGCAACAAGGCATGAAGACTCATTGCATGTCAGTTTGTTGAAGTTGACTCTGAGGTTGTTCTTTCCAATCTTCCTGGAGTAGTTTTCGGGAAATGTGTCTTCCCATGCACGAATGGGTTCAGGTTCTGGTCCGTATGGGATGTCATTAAGTTCTGCCATCTGTATTGATCAGAAACACACAAACATGGCAAATTGTTGACGATGTTAGTATTAGCATTCATTTAGCATGTGTTTACATAGATTAGCATGTTTTGATATTGATCAGTGGGGGTTTGTGTGTGTTAAAACTTTTGATTTGTGACAAACTTGAGTTCTTTTATTTGTTAGAAACATAAAACAATTCAATTCCAACCAAAGTTTATCATTTACAACAAGTTACACATTGGAAATTTCCAACACTTAGAAAAAATTTGGATTTTTGACAAGTTTACGCGTAAGTGGTTGTTTTACGCGTAACCTGACTTAGGCGTAAGTAAAGAAATAAGGCGTAAGTGCAAAATCTACGTGTAAATTAGAATTTTACGCGTAAAAGTGAAACTTATGCGTAAGATCAATTTTATGCGTAAGATAGGTCTTATGCGTAAAAATTGAAGTTACGCGTAGGATTCCCCTTAGGCGTAAATTGTAACTTATGCGTAGGTAATGACTTACGCGTAAGTTCTAGACTTATGCGTAAGATCAGAACTTATGCGTAAGAACAATATTATGCGTAAACTGTGTCTTATCCAAGACACAATTTGTCCACGTGTCGAATCTTACGCGTAAGATTCAATCTTACGCGTAGGATGATCTTTTAACGCGTAAGAACGCCATATCCAGAAATTCACCTTTAGAAATTCGATTTATGAGTATCCTGAAAGTGCACAAACATAACCACTGATCAATCATCAATCTAACACACTTATTTCATACATTTTAACGCGTAAACATGCCTAATTACACTTAACGCGTAAACACGCATGAACACTCAATCACATCATAAATCAAAGGTGTTTTTGGGTACGATTAAGCATGGGGCAAATGATCCTTACATCCTAATGATCATATGGACCAAGTTATAACAAATTTCATCCACACAATCATACGATTGAATCTGCTATTTGACCTACGAACCCTAAACCTTAGATTCGAGAGCAACACATGATTAAGATCAAATTAAATCATGTCAACATGATCCTAAGACCATTAGAACATAATCCCTAACATTAATTAACATCCAAACATCCTTAATCAAAAACCCCTAATTCATACGAATGAACCCTAATTGCCAAATTAGCACAATAGATGATTCTGGGTAAGATTAAAGTTAACCAACATGATAAAGAACATCAAGTGACCAAATCCCATCACCAATTTCAATCAAATCAACACTAAATCCTGGGTTTGATTTTTACGCATAACTCAAAAATCAATTATAACGATTGTGTAAGATTTAGCCGTTGGATTGGAATAAAATTAAAAACCATTGTTTGTTATAATGATCGAATCATAAACATACTTACATATTTGAAGATTGGAACACGGATTAATCTCTTGATTGTGGGTCGTTGATTAAGGTAGTTGAAAAAATTAAATGTGTTGGTGGAAAAAAGTAAATGTGGTAGGTCAATTGAGTTTTGACTGTGGTGAATACATGTTTCACTAGTTGACACTTTCAGCCCCTTAACCTTAACTCACATTTAAACTTAATACCTAACCATATAATACACATATCATATTCGTATCGTAACTCCAAGAAATGATGAGAACAACTTGTCGTACTCCCCCTCGACCTTGGAACTTTGTAAAATTAACAGGTTTTGATCAAGGAGAGTAACCCGAAATCCTTTTGAATCAACACTTTAAAGATTTATTTATTTTTGTTAAACTATAAATGTTTTTGGTAAGAAATGCAAGTATAAAAGATAAAATATTTAAAAAAATGTTACTTTTTCTCCCCCTCAACACTAATTTTAAATGATTGAAGACGTTTTTGGAAAAAATAGTGTTGAAAGAGATTTACACTTGCATTTTTTTTTTTTTTTTTTTTTTTTTTTTTTTTTTTTTTTTTTTTTTTAGGTAAAAGACCAAAAATATTTTTGAGTTTTTCATTGGATTTTGTTTTTTTTTGAAAAAAATATTTACAGAGATAGTTTTGATGTTTGACAATCAATTGTGTTTTAAAAACTTATCCAGATCCTCTGGAGTCAAACATCGCATACCAATTTGGTGAACTAAACTAGCAAACCTGGATGGTGCCAAGGATTTGGTAAGTAAGTCCGCCAATTGGTACTCAGTTCCAACAAAATAAAGCTCAACTGTACCCTTTTCCACATGCTCTTTGATGAAGTGATACCGGAGATCAATGTGTTTGGATTTGCAATGATGGACAGTGTTGCAGGATATAGCAATGGCACTCCTTGAATCACAGTAGATGGGAATCTTGTTGAATAGGTAGCCATAGTCTTTAAGTTGTGATCTCATCCAGATGACTTGAGCACAACAAGCAGACATGGCTACGTATTCAGATTCTGTTGATGACAGTGAAGTGCAGTCCTGCTTCTTAGATTGCCATGACACAAGTTTGTCTCCAAGAAATTGTAATCCACCAGATGTACTTTTGCGTGTGTCTAAGCATCCTGCATGGTCAGCATCTGAAAACGCAATTAGTTCAAAGCCAGAATCCTTCGGATACCAGATCCCCAAATTAATGGTTCCCTTTATGTATCGAAGGATTCTTTTGACCTCACTGAGGTGTTTTTCAGTTGGTCTTGACTGATAGCGGGAGCACATGAAGACGGCAAAAACTATATCAGGTCTACTAGCTGTGAGATACATGAGGGACCCAATCATACTTCGGTATTTGGTAGGGTCAACTGGAGTCCCATGTAAATCAGCATCTAGTTTTGTGGTATAGCCCATTGGTGTATTATAGGTATCACAAGACATCATTCCATATTTCTTTAAGATTTCCAGAGCATATTTTGATTGATTTACAAAAATTCCACGGGGTGATTGATGAACTTGTAGTCCTAGAAAGAACGAAAGTTCACCCATCATGGACATTTCAAAATTGTCTTTCATTAATTTTGCAAAATCATTGGAATAACTTCTTTTTGTTGAGGCAAAAATGATGTCATCGACATATATTTGAACAACAAGTAAGTCCTCCCCGTAGGTTTTAGTAAACAGTGTGGGATCCACCGATCCTTTAGAAAATTTATTGGCCAGTAAGAAAGTGGACAGTTTATCATACCACGCCCGTGGGGCCTGCTTGAGTCCGTAGAGAGCCTTTTTGAGTCGGTAGACGTGATTTGGACGCTCAGGATCAACGAAGCCTTCAGGTTGGCTGACATAAACTTCTTCACGAAGATCTCCATTCAGAAATGCCGTTTTCACATCCATTTGGAAAACCACCATATTCCTATGTGCAGCATAAGCCAAAAAGATCCGAACAGCTTCATGTCGTGCCACTGGAGCAAAGGATTCAGCAAAGTCTAGACCTTCAAGTTGAGAGTATCCTTTAGCTACCAGACGTGATTTGTTGCGGATGACTGTCCCTTCTGCATCAAGTTTATTCTTCCAGATCCATTTTAACCCGATGACAAAGACTCCGTCAGGTCTTTCAACTAATTCCCAGACTTCTAATCTTATGAATTGCTGAAATTCCTCTTGCATAGATTCAATCCAGTTGTCATAAGTCATTGCATCTTTAATGTTCTTGGGTTCTTCATGACAAACTGTGAGTGCGTAGATGCAAGTTTCTCCATCGGTGTGAAGTCGTTGTCTTGTCATAACAGGTGCATCTGGATGGCCAATAATATGAACTAGTGGATGGTTACGGGTCCATTTATGTGTGGAAGGGTGTAGTTGATATGTATCTCGCATGTTGGCAGGATCCAAGTTGCGGGTTGACGACTCAGCTATATCAGGAACTGTAGTAGCTGGTGCAAACGGATTAAAGAACGCATCAGGATCATGCTCTGCGGATTGTGGAACTGATAGTTGTTGTGGATCTTCAGCCGAAAGGCGGGAAGTAGAACCAGTTTGTTCTGCTGTAGATGGTGATACAACTGGAGGACCGTCTCTCTCAACACTTGTTGTAGTTTGTTGAGGTGAGTCTGGTACTTGAATGTGATCAGGTTGAGCAGCGGAATTTGGTGAGACCCCTGTAGGACGGTATTCAATTGTGTCATCAAATAGTGGAGCAAACAAGGTTTCTAACTCTTTGCGGTTAAGTGGCAAAGGTTCAGCTGAAGATGCCGGTGAGTTGAGACGGTTAAATTCGGGTCCTAAGCTGTGTTGCTCAGAAGCCATTTGGGTGAGTTCATCAAAATTAGCGTGAATGGTTTCTTGAATTTCTCGAGTACGACGATTCCAGATCCGGAAACCTTTAGAATTTTCACAATATCCAACGAACACTCCAATGTCAGCCTTTGCTTTGAGTTTACCTAAATCATCACGATCATTTTTCGGATAACAGAGTGCTCCAAAAACATGAAAGTAATCGATGTTCGGTTTCCTTTTGTGAACAATTTGATATGGTGTTTTGCGATGACGTTTTGTGATCATACAACGGTTTTGAGTATAGCATGCAGTTGAAACAGCTTCTGCCCATAAGTAATCTGGTAATTGAGCATTAATCAACATAGTTCTAGCAGCTTCCACTAACGTCCTGTTGCGTCTTTCAACCACACCATTCTGTTCTGGGCTTCTAGGAATAGATGTCTGATGTTCAATTCCCACTTTCTCATAATAAGACCGAAGTGTCTGGTTCTTAAATTCAGTTCCATTGTCAGTTCTGACGATTCGTACTGTGTTGCGAAGCTGAACTTGAATTTTTGTGAGAAAGGTGATGATCATCGAAGGGGCCTGATCTTTACTTCGTAAGAAATAAACCCAAGTCCATCTGGAGAAGTCATCCACAATTACAAGTATGTAGCGTTTACCGTTGATACTTTGAACACGCATTGGTCCACACAAATCCATATGTAGCAGTTGCAGTACATGATTCATACTGTGCTCAGGTTTATTAGGAAAATGAGCACGAGTACTTTTCCCTTGTTCACAGGCTGGACATAAGTGATCTTTGGTAAAGCGGAATCTTGGAAATCCCTCAACAAGTTTGTAACGAGCAAGGTCAGTCATAGTTTTGAAATTCAAGTGTGAAAGACGTTTGTGCCATAACCAAGATTTAGTTGATTCTGCTTTGGAGAGAAGACATATCGGAGATGTTGCAATCATATCTGACATTGAAATTGTGTAAAGATTGGAGCCACGGGAGCCAGACATAAGGTCGTTTCCTTGTAAGTCACGAACAAAGCAAGTTTTCTCTCGAAATGCTACTTCTAGATCCCCATCACAGAATTGGCCAACTGAGAAAAGGTTGTGTCCAAGTCCTTCCACATAGTAAACACGGCTGATTTCGATGTTTCCACTGATAAAGTCACCATAACCCATTATCAAAGCGTAATGGTCATTCCCGAATCTGACAGTGCCAATGAACTTTGAGACAAAGTTTTTTAACAGTTTAAGATTGCCTGTCATATGTCGGGTGCATCCGCTATCAACAATCCAGCGAACGATCTGTACCACCTGCATCACAAGAAGAGGACACGGATGGAACAGAAGTAAGGGTGGAACCCAAAGAAACTGCGGGTTCCAATTGGTTAGAAGCACAAGTATTCAATAATTTAGGAATCCATTTAAAATCAGGTTTGTGCTGTAACCAACGCTGCCAATTCCAACTAGTACGTGCTTTCTTAATTGTGAAGTCACTAGTGTTTGGCTGATTCCTAGGCTTGTTCTCTGTACTTATGGTGACATTCTCGTCCTTAGAAACCATAGAAGGCGGCTTTCCTAAGATAGACTTAGAGGCAGTAGTGGACCTAAGAGGAATGCTTGTCCTACGTTTCTTATGACGATTGAGTAGAGAGTTAGCAATACATTTAGTATGATCACCACATGATACACTTTTACGACAAAACACACAAGATGCATTAATATTCAAAACATTCAAAGGTTTATCATTCGTTACATTTAGATTTGGATTACAATTTGCCAGACTAGAATCTAAATCAGATGCAACATGAGTTTTATTCAAATTCCTAAGTTGGTCTTCTACTTCTTGAGCTTCTAGTGATCCTCTCTTACGTTGCCAGAGCCTATGCTTCCTTTTACTTTTACGCTTGGGTCTGCTAACGCTATTAGTGGAGACTAGTCCTGTAGAAGTGGAGGTATCAACATTAGTGGTTTGAACAACATTTCCTTTAGTTGTTTTGTCTACTTTATACATTCCTGGTGCTATCACTGTGGTGTCTACCATTTTTCCTTTTTGAAGGAGCTTAACTTTCTCTTTTAAATCAATGATGATGTGATTTTTATCCTGTATTTCAGACTCAAGTTTCACATTGCAGTAATTAATGTCATCACGGTTTTGTTGCCATTCGGCGTTTTCAATTTTTAAATCCGCAATTTCATTCTCGTATTTGAGACACAAACTTTTGAGAGACTCATTTGTTTTGCAAAGCTGACACGAGTTAGAAATGTTTTGACTTTGAAGTTTCAATTCCATTTTAAGACTCTGAGCTTGACACCATTCAAGCCGTTGATTGAGTTGACAAATTTCTTTTGAAAACTGTTTTGTCACATCATCATTCTTTTTCTTCAGAAAAAACATTCTCATTTCTAAGTGTCTCTAATTCTACGTTCAACAAATTATTATCAACACAGAGATCATCCACAAGCATAGAAGTACCAGATTTATAGAGATCATTCATGATAACAGACAAAATATCAGCACAGAGAACTTGTTCCAAGAGTCGATCAGCATCATTTTTGAAAACTTTAGTTTGTAGTTTTTGGACCAAAATCTCATTTTCAGCAGTATCAAAAACGTTTATCATATTTTTGACCTCCTTTTGAAGTTCCTGATCCCAACGTGTAGCACATAAACGGAGGTGTTGAACAATTGGTTTCATTTGTTTTTGAAAAATATCTCTCTTTTCTCGCTCGTAAGCGGATTGAAAAGTTTCAATTTTTATTTCAGAATTGCGTTCAATTGTTTCCTCCAAAATATCGATGTCTTCCATAAAGGTTTTGAAATAATTTAAGACACGACATCTTGGTAAACGTGTAAGTTCACCGGATGATGGTAAAGGACCATTTATTTGTGCTACAGATGAGACAGGAGCCGCATTGTGAGATGAAACATATGACTCTTCAATAAACCATGATTTCTCAGGTAATTCCTTTTGAGTGACAAAAGATTTTGAAAGTGGAGGAGCTTTTGAATAGTCATATGGTGTCCAATATTGAACTTGACTCATTTTAGACCGACTCTCTTCTTCAAGTTCTTCTTCCTCCTCAGTATAAAAAACAACGGCACGCACAATCGTATTATCAAAAAAATAATCCATACTGTAAATTTTTGGAATTTCTTTGAATGCCGTGTGTAGAAACATTGAATTGTAATCACCAAGTGCATATCCTGTATTGGGTTTCGGTTTTAAAGTGAATTTCTGAATTGTTGTGACTGAGTTCCCGTGTTTGTAAACAATGTGACGAAATTCTTTGAGTTGTTTTTCAAGATCAACAATATCATCGAGTAAGTTATCAATGTACTTCCTTTTCCGTATTTTATGTTCATGAAAATCCTTTTTACAACTTGACAATTCAGTTTCTGTTTTTGAAAGTTCATTTTGAAGACATTCAACTTTTGTTTTCAATTCACGCTTCTCACTTTCAAGTTTCGAAATCAACTTTCCATGTGACTCAATTAAATCTTGGATTTTATGTTGAAGATCTTGTTCTTTGTTGTAAGACTCTTGAAAAGCTTTTTCAAAACTTTTAGTGTGTTTAATCTTTTCTTCTTGATTAGAAAGCTGAATTTTATAACACTCGATGTCTCTTGCAAGTGCTGCATTAGTTTCTTTTAAAACTTTGTTTTTCTCGTTGCATTTTGCAATTAGCAATTGTTGAGCATTCAGTTGTTTAGATAACATTATGAGGTCAGGGTCTGGATCAAATGATGGTTCATGTTGTTCTAACTGATCATATTTATCGTTCTCAATAGGATCATCAAATGAGACAACTGTGTCATCATCAAATATGACAACAGTGCTTATTTGTTCATCTGTTTGAGAGGATGAAGATGATGTAGATGGAACAACTTGCGCCGTATCTGATTCAGAAGCAAAAGGTGAGATTATTTCATTTATAAAGCATGCATTAAGGTCATGTACCTGAGACAAGCCGTCAGTGTCATACACTGGACCTGAATCATTGAGCTTAAGTTCCTGCATGTTAGCCATAAGCATCACAGCTGCATTAGCTTCAAGATCTTCCATGTCATCATCATTGTGTACATTTGCCATGAAGTTGTTGTCTTGTTCAGGGAAATGTCCATCCTTTTCATCTTGAAGAGCCATGAGTAGTGCCTGCTTGTGAAACTTACTACCCCGAGTACGCGGTTTAGGACATGCAGTTGCAATATGACCTTGTTCATTGCAGTTATAGCACCATACTGCATTCCCTGAGTTGGAGTTTCTAGTTGCAACTGGTTCAGACCTTTGTTGAGAAGATCCCGAGTTGTTCCTGAATCCTCCATTGTTACTAAACCTTTGACCATTCCCATAGTTTCCTGATGAGTTTCCTGAACCAGGTCGACCATAGCTACGATTCTGAATTTCCACTCTTCCATCATTAACAACAGCTTGATTCCTTGTATTAGAAGATGAACGTTGACGGTTGTTTGTCTTGTTGGAGAATTTGCTGAAAGCACGAGCAATAAGAGCAAGTCCCTGATTCAACGTGTTAAAGTCATCATCGTCATCATCATTGGAGTTGGAGTAGTACACAGCATCATTGTTGTTTGACGGAACAAGTTGAGTAGAAGAATTTTGCGGAGATGAATCATACGGGACCATTTGGTTCGAGGTGGAAGATTGTGGGTAACTGAAGTAGTTCTGTTCTTGAACATATGCATGATTTGACATTGGTGGTGGAGCATAGTGAGATTGAGCTACGAGAGCCAGGGAATTTGGTGTTGATGTTGGTGTGTATCCTCCTCGTAGGGCTCTATCTTTTTCCACTTCAGGTTCATGGTGTTTCAGAAAATCATATAACAAACCATATGGAGCATCATGAAGATTCTTCGTCTGACGAACAAATGTCACATATTTATGCCAATCAGGGCCAAGACTACCAACAAATTTGGAGTTCACAGCGATCCTTGGTACAGTGATTTTATGACGTTCCAGATCATTGACCACATTTGTGAAACGATGATAGTAGGATTCAAGTGATTCTCCAGGTTCAATTGTGATGTCAGTGTATTCCATGTAAAGCTTGGATTCCATGTCATCTTTGTTCAATTGAGTTCCTTCCATGAGGAGATGAACGTGTTCCCACATAGCTTTGGCTGTTTTCTGAGCATCGACACTGCGATAGATCGGATTAGGTATACCTTGAAGTATATAAGCCATTGCATACTGATCAGCTTCACGATGTAGTTTCTGTTCTTCAGTTAGTGCAGTTTCTGGAAGAGGTCTTTCACCAGGAGGACATGGAGGATCAGCATTTGGATCACCAGCTTCAAATCTTGTTGGCCACTCAAATGGTCCTTCAAGTATCACTTGCTTTAAGAGATGCCCATGAGGTTTCTTGAGTTCAAGAAATCGTAGGAATCGACTTGACCATTGCACATAGTTACCAGGTGTAAGCATTGGTGGTGTTTCAAGTGATCCTGCCTCATGTCGGGATTGTTGAGTTGTAATAACTTCACACATTCTGTCAAACCAGTGAGGTTGTTTGGAGGAGAACTGAGTGTTTTGTTGTGGCACTTGATATGGTTGGTGGTGAGGAATGATCTGTTCTTGTTGCATCATTAGGTAATGATGTAGTGGATTGTATGTTTGACTTTGAGAAGGTTGTTGATTCATTTGTGTCGGAAGGTAATGTTGTGGCTGATACTGCTGAGGTTGTTGTTGCTGAGGTGGATGTTGTTGAACATAAGGGAAGTAGTGATTAGGTGGTTGAGACATCTTAGAACACTTGTGTAGAAATGGATCTTTGTAGAAGATTGAAATGCACGTTCCTTTGAGTAAATTGCAAAATCCTTGGGGTAAGTTTAAATCTTATGCGTAACTTAATCTTACGCGTAAACTTAAAGTTATGCGTAAAGAGTAGGTTTATGCGTAAACTTCTAGTTTATGTGTAAGTTTCCTCTTTACGCGTAAGCTTATGCTTATGCGTAAGTTTAGACTTATGCGTAAGGTTGAAACAACCAAACAAATCTTTCAAACTTATCCAAGCTTGAAAGATGTCCTTAGTCGAAGTATTCCACTAACTTATCCAAGCTAGGGAAGTACTGAGTCACCTTTACACGAGGAGAAGATCGTAGATGAAGCTTTACGCGTAAACTTTGGCAAGTTACGCGTAACTCAGACTTACGCATAGAATTCAACTTATGCGTAGGATTTAAGGCGTAGAGAAGCACTTTACGCGTAGGATCAGGGTTTTGGCTAATATTACGCGTAAGAAAAGGGTTTTGTCCTATGTTACGCGTAAGAAAAGGGTTTTAGCCTATTTTACGCGTAAGAAAAGGGTTAAGTCCAAATTTTATGCGTAAACCGACCAAAAAACACTGTAGACAGCTGGAAATAGTACTTTTTCGACCACTTTACGCGTAAAACGTACTGTTCACCTCAAATAATGACTTTTTGAAGAGAAAATGCTAAAAATTAAGGTACTTTTGATCAAATAACTTCACCAATACTTAGAAAACCTTAACTTTATGAGATATAACTACCAAAAACTAGTTTTCCAATATCAAAGAAGCTATAAAACCTAAAAAAAACCTTAAAAATCACAACTTTATGCAACAACTAGGCTTCAAATCACTATATCAACCTTGAAACTTATCCAAGCTTCAAGATTTGAGTGAAAGAAACAAAGAAAAATGCAAAAAGATGAAGAATAAGCCTCAAATCCCCACGTTAACAAAAGAACAACACTTCAAACTTCTAGTAGGCGAATGATACCACTTGTTAGGTCACCATTTAGTAAACACAAGTATGATATAAAGAGGAATGAGATGAGAAATAGACTTGGTTGATTATAAGATAATAAGAAAGATAAAAGTGCAAGAGTTTCCTTAAGGTAATCTAATAACCAACAATTATAATGAGTACATAAGCATGGTATTTATAGGAGGAGGACTAGGGCAACACTCCCTTCCTCCCTCCTTACAATAAACGTGGGCTTTAAGGCCCATAGGGCTTTAACACTTAAGCCTTGTAACATAAACTAAATGAAATAAATACTAAAGCAACCTATTACAAAATGTAATGACCGAGACTTGACTAAATACTAAAAGTATGATCCCAACACCAAGAATACATAGGCACGATAAATCACAAAGACAAAAGAAACATTACAACAGGGGCCAATTGCCGGTATCTCATATAGCTTCCGCTTTCCCTTGCTAGCAACATCGTCAAAGCCCGAAAACCGCTGGCTACGTATATTCCCTACACCGGTAACCGGACCCGGTTCATTAATAGTTATCCCATTGGAGAATCTCCTTGTAATAGATACCTCAGGCAAGGCATCAACATAAGGAAACAGAGCATCTACATCCATGGAGTCACCAATCCGTTGACCATTATTGGAATCTAAAAAAGCATTCACACCCCTGGAAGGGCCGACTAACGTATGACTATTGACGCCACCAACGACAGCAGAAGATAACCCAACATGAGCATCGGCACTAACAGACCAGTGATCTTCTAAAATCTGGGCGCCACTATTTCCACCCAGCCGTTCACCCTTATCAGAATCCAAAAAAGTTGCGACACCTATCGAAGTTCTGGATAACGTCTCAATACTTAAACCACCATGAAGATGGAGACCAGTCGAAGCTGAATCCACATCAGCATCAGCAGTAATAGACAATTCATCTTCTAAGATTCCGTAACCACTATTTCTACGCACACCCCTACTCTTAGTTCGCATATCTAGATAGGAGATACATCAAACATCAAAAGAAAACTAAACAATTTACAGAAACACGTAGATGAAAACGAATAAATGCACAAAACACAGAGGTGAAAGTAAGCAGGTGTACATAGAAAAAGGATTGCAAATAAAAGAAAGAAGATGAAGGAGAAGACAACCTAGTTAAGGAAGGAGATAAGGAAGGAGATGGAGAAGATGATAGAGAAGACAATCAAGTTGCGCTTAGATGAAGGTGAAAGTGGAGGAATTTAAGCTTAGATGAAGATGATAGAGATAAAGAAGGAGATAAGGGATTTCACCCTACATCGATTAATGGACTTATCAGTTTGTTGACAGTTGCCTTCCGCAAATTGTTAATTCCCCGACATTTGGATAGTATGTACACAAAACCACATTACTACAAAATAACTAACGATTTGAAACGAAAATGTTCTCATAATAGACTATATAACAACAATCTCCGACCAATTTATCAATGAATCTGAATTTGAACTACAAATTTGATGCCACTTTCGGGAGTCTCAAGAGTAAACGGCCGTTGGATTTGAAGGGTGTTGAGGGTCACATAAATACGTTTAACTCAGCTGAAACAAAATGCATGTCCATATCAAGGTAGGAATTACTTTAATAACGTAATGCATAATTTAAAAAAAAAATGTTTACCATGTACCTCCATATGAAAGCACATTGTCTCAAACACACCAATTGATTGTTGGAACTGGTTCGTAACCTGTTCAATATACAAAAGCAAGAAATCAAAGATCTAGTGTTAAAAGAAGAAAAGAAAAAATGAATATGACAGTTAATCAAACTACATAAATGACAATTCTAGATAATAAATCATACCGATTTCACTCGTATATATAATCTTCATAAAAGGCTGCAAGCCTGAAACACAAACAAACAAAATTATGAAAATCTTAACACACACAAAATATGTTTATTTTTGTTCAGCTTGTGCTCGTTCAGCGTGTGTTCGTTCAGCATGTGTTAGTCCATCATGTGTTCATCCAAATATTTTCACCCAGCATGTGTTCGTTCAGCATATATTCGTCCAGCATGTGTTAGTTCAGCATATGTGTCGTCCAACATGTGTTTGTCCAGCGCTTGCTGATTCAACATGTGTTCGTCCAACATATGCTCATTCAGCGTATACCAGCTTGTACGTGTTCAGCTTGTTTTTCTTCAACATGTTCGCATTCAGTGTGTTCCCGCTGAACCATCCCAACTCGATGAAGCAACCCACCCCGCTGAACCAACTGCATAACCGTGCCACTGAACCATACTGAACAATGCCAATGAAACTCAAACCTGATCAAATAAGGAAAATACCCATCGCGTTCAGCGTATTATGTTGGCGTTCAAATTGATCGTGTTCAGCTTGATCGCGTTCAGCGTGTGTTCCTTCAGAAACCCGTTTAGCGTGCGTTCCTTTTGAAACCCGTTCAGCGTGCGTTCCTTCTGAAACCCGTTCAGCTCGTTCCTTCAGAAAATCGTTCAGCGCGTGTTCCTTCTGAAATTCGTTCAGCGTGCGTTCCTTCAGAAACCTGTTCATCAAAACACCACCATATAAAAAAGTAGATTGGTTATACCAAAATCATCCTCTACACACTGGGTATCTTAACAACCTGTAAAAAACATATAATAAATGAAAAAGCTAAATCAATAAAAATTCAATCACATAATCAAAAAGTACTTACCTTTCTTTTATGCAGACCAAATTGTAAGTTGAACTTGAATTTTATTTTGTAGATAGAACTGGAATCCATGAACCAAACCATATCACCAATCGGGAATGAATTCCACCATTGCCTGGATTCCTGGAATGAGGATTTTATACATAATCGTGTGTGGATTTTTTTTTTTTTTTTTTTTTTTTTTTTTTTTTTTTTTTTTTTTATATCATATTGTATGTCTGTTTTTCCCAAAGAAATTGTTTGTTAAACATCATAAAAGACTTAGAATGGTGAGTAGCATAATGGTTTTATATAAAACTTGGTGACAGAGAAGTGTGTGTTTTTTGGTGTTTGTTACAGATGAGGAAGATGAATTTTGTGAGAGAGAAGTACATGTTTTTTTTGTGTGTTTGTGGTATATTTAAAAAGGATTGTGTGAGAGAGAATGATGATAAAGACAGAAGTTACATAGGAGAGAAGTTATCACTGGCAGTTGAGGTAAAATGTATTTGAGAAGTCAAAATTTTATTTATTTATTTATTTATTTTTTTCAGTTTCTACACATCCAACGGATGAGATCATGTGGGACTAAATTTATAGCTAATATCAAAAGTTGAATTAAGACGGCTGAGATTAAAAGTTGAGTGATTCAACGGTTTAGAAGGCAGTCAGGTGGTCCCATAAAAATAGGACTCACCGGCAACAATAGTAAGAACAATTGTCTAAAAGTACTGCAGTACAACATTTCACAAATCATTAAAATCTGAATAAGTTTTTATATCAATTATACTCGTAAATAAATGGAATACAATAAATCGGGTTATTTGTTTTATTTTTGTTACAAACTTACAGATTAAATTACAGAATTACTTAACAGCCAAATCTCTTTTTATCATAATCATAGTCAAACACGTGTGGTCCTGTCACAAATTTAAAACACATAAAAATCACGTGAGTTTTAATGCGGGTAGCGACGTTATTCAAGAATCTACTATTTTAGCACGCGTTCTAATATTGGTACCTTGTTTTATACTCCGTAGATACTTCAAATATCTTGCACTTTCTTCCTTTTTATTCTTTTTATTTATAGTATAACACAGTTTTTTTATTAATTTTTGTTGTATTTTTTTTCAGTTTAATACTTTTAATTTGTTAAATTTTATATTTTTTTTTATTCCGCACTTTTCGTTACACAGTTTTATAATATTAAAAAAAAATTATATAAAAAAGGGATAAAATAGGGGTAGAACTTGTAAATTTACGGCGTATGAGATTAGTTGTGAATTTGTGATTATATTTTATTACATAAATAGTTGTCGTTCTAAATGATAATAATAATAAAAAATAAAAATAAAGTTTACAAATGTAACACGTTTAATTTATTTCCATTGTTTTGGAGTGGTCACTTTCACTACACACCACTATCCACGCTATAAATATATGAGCTTTTGTTATCATATCATATCCACAAACAACTACAAACTCCAAAAGAAAAACAACACAAATTTTCAGTAAGGAATTTTATTGCTACAACAATGGCGATCAAGGACACATCTTTAACACAGCAACAGCTGCCTTTGTTATCACTCAATCACGTCTCATTCGTATGCAAATCCGTTGCTCGTTCAGTTGAGTTTTACAGTGATGTTCTTGGATTTGCTAGTATTAGACGTCCCTCGTCCTTTGACTTCAAAGGGGCATGGTATGTATTAACAAAATGTATAAGTTTCATATTAGCCATTTCAATATTTTCTATAGAATGATTAAATTTAGTGATGATTTGAATTCAAAACAGGTTGTTCAGCCATGGGATTGGAATACATTTGTTAGAAATGGACACAACTCCAATGAAGACAAGTGTGATTAATCCAAAAGACAACCACATATCGTTTCAATGCACAAATATGGACCTCATAATTAAGAAACTCGAGGCAATGGGAATCAAGTATGTGACCGCAGTGGTTAAAGAAGGAGGTGTCGAGGTGAATCAGCTCTTCTTCCACGATCCCGATGGTTACATGATTGAGATATGCAATTGTCATGTTCTTCCCATGCTTCCAGTTTCTTCACCAAAAATTAATCAACAAGAATCATTTATACACGGTATGCTTAAATTAAGCTCTTTGAAATTTGTTATATGGGTTCTTATAAACACGCAAATTAGTTTACAACATGTTTGATATGAAAATGTTTATAGAATATGCAGAGCAATTTTGTGGAGAAAAGGAGGCATTAATGATGGAAAACTTGTTGATAGAGATGATTGGTATTTCGTTTTAAGATCATACAATTTCAGGATAGTTTTGTAAAGTTCAATCCACAAGTATTTGTTGTAATGTTCAAGTGTTTGTATTGGTGGCAACAAGTTTTTGCTTTTTCTTCTCTAATTCACTTGTCTTCGTTGAGTTGCGTTAGATATTTAATAATCTAAAGTGTTTAATTATTGAAATTTGAAAATAAGAGTTTCTTTTGAATATACTTAGACGAGTACCTGTGCATATCAACGGGATTTTATAGCGACAAATAGTTTATTAATTAAAAAAAGTTTATATGTTATAAACGAAAAATAATAAAAGTTCAAAGATTTGGGGATTAAACATAATGTTTTGAAACACGGTCAAAAAATGGGTTGATTTAAATCGGGTCAACTTGCTAGGTTCGGTCGAAAACGGGTCAAATTAAACAAGGTCAACCTGCCGGGTTTGAAGCATCCCGGGTCAACCCGGTTTGTGATTTATATTAATAGTTTTCTTTTGAAATATATGTTTTCAACATTCCTTTTTTTAGTTTCAACTTTTCACTTTTCAGTTTTTTCTTCCGGTACCCTGTGACGATTAACCGGAGAAATAGATCTCGATTAGGCCTGATTCACCAGTTTGTATCGGTTTCAACGGGTCCTCTATGGTTCGTTTTCAGATGGTTTTTATTGGTTAGCCGAACCGGTGTCGACACCGGTTCCCGGTTGAACCTGTTAGTACCGTTCAGTTTTCAAAACTATATGTATCATCAACTTGTTAGGTTATATGAAGCTTTGTGTGTATTATTAATTTGTATAATAACATGTACTTTTCATTTTAGGGTGTTTAAAAATAACATTAATTAGTGTGTTTAATTATTTTGTATGGATTATATTGTAGCTTATTTAAATTGTACATTATGAAAATTTTATTTTACTTTTTAGTAAGCGGCGTTTTAATTGGTTGTATTTAATTTGGTAAATATGCTTTTAATTGGTTGTACAATGTGAATGAATCATTGTACTTTTAAGTAATGTGGTATTTTAATAAGAGTATTAATTACATTATAATTTCTCTCTCATTTGACCAAGTGTTGAAAAACTCAGCTTTTCACTTTGACTGTATTTCCTTTATATGTAGTATAGATACTAAATCTATTCAGAAAATTATGAAAATTTTTACACAACTATTTTAATATGACATGAATTTAAGAATAATATAAAATTAGAAAGTGCTTTTCGCAAAAGCAGAAAAATAAGCTAAATAGCTTATATAGAAGCTATTACTTTTTATTTTTTATTTGGTTTTTCTTATTTTTCTTTTACAAAACAATTTTAATACTGAAAATAAGCTATTTTTATGAAAGAACTTTTTATGAATCTTGAGAATAAGCTCAAAATGAGCTTAAGAGCTTAACAGATGGCTTATGAAGCCAAAACTTGGAATTTAAAACTAAATAAGCTATTTATATAAGCTACAAATTGATACGTGGGAATCGCACCAGGCTTTACCTCTCAAGGGATCCTGAGAAGCTTACAACCCCCACCAGGCAGTGTACCTGATCATTGTAGTATAGTATAGTGACAAGTACCGGGGGATTGATCGTTCAGCTAGGAATAGTGTCGCTAGGATTAGAAGATCTAAATACTATTTCTAAAGATGAGAGATAATTATTTTTGTATTTTTATATTTTTATGAAAGCAAGTAAAAATCTCGAGGTTTGAAGGATTTGGGCGGAATTAGTTGCTAGTCAACTAACCCAATACTAAAGATGCAATCAAAATAAATTACTAGAAATGAAAATAAACTAAATTAACTAAGGTTGTGAGCAATAAGTGCAGAAGTTGTGTTTACTTAGATTTCACTACTCCCTAGATATCTTTTACACGTTAATTACTTGTTATAGTTGCGTGGATGACGGATTGTATTCCTTAATACCATTCATGGAGTGACGCACTTAATTCCCCAATCCTAAGAGTGCCTACTTCACTCCTATGTCGAGCCGGCTAAGAAGCTCCTAACATGGGATCATTAGAATTTACTTATGCATTAAATACAACCAATAAAACCTATTGCACGTCAGTTCATGTTTCCTAAGACGTTCAAGCATGTTACCATTTGGAGATCTGCCAGTTTTCTTAAGCCTAACATCGAAATCATTCATCCAATACAACCATAAACAAGTAATCAACACATAATTAACATCTAGGTTTCATTAGATCCAAGCAAACACAAGATAGATCTAGCCTAGCATGATGGAATTAAGACAAGAACAAGATATAGACAACCAACACATAGACATATTGATTGATTTAAAAGAATACTTATCTTAATTACACATGAAAGGATTCAAGGGCTGAGAACCCTTGAAAAACCTGTAAAATTCGTACTAAGTTCGGCCTTAGGGTTTCTCCAAAACTTCTCTCCTTTTAAGAATGAAAATTAGAAAACTATATATAGGAAATTGAGGCTGACGGCGTCAAGACCAAATTGGTGACGCCGTCATCTCGCCGCCAAAAGAATTCTCGGACTGCCTTGATTTACTTTTGACGCCGTCACGTTATAGCATTTTCCATGCCGTCACGTATTTTACTCTTGACGCTCTACTTCGTGACGCCTTCAATTCTGTACTGGGTCGTCATGGAAATTACTCTTGACGCCTTCAGAATTTCCTTCTTGACGCCGTCACCTACTATTCCCAGCAAGGAAAATTAAGACTTTGGCGTTTTCTTCACTTTTATGCTCCAAAAACGTCCGAATTGTTTCCTTTTCCAGATTTCTCTCCCAAAGTACCTAAAATCACAAAAGGAACGATTTAGGGCAATATTTGATCAAATAAATTCAATTTCGGGCTTAAATGACCCCCTAAAAGTGGTTCATTTTTCGCCTCATCATATACCCTTACACTTGAGATTTGCTTGTCCTCAAGCAAATGCGTTTTTATTCTAGTCAAAATACAAGTTAGGGGTCATTTAACACTAATATAAAAGTAATTACAACAAATAATCGTTCCACTAAACACCAATAGACAAGCACGGAGGTCATATACTAGCACCTCACAAATAGTGTTTAGATACTCACATCTCTCGGGTGTAATAAAGTATAAATTACAATATGGAAACGGAAGATATCTCACACTACCTGTCATAGCAAAATAGATTACCATAGGCTTGGGAAATGATCAAACCTCCACCACATGGCGTAAGCACCTAGGATAAACTATCAAAGAGGTCTTTTAAAGGGTTGTAACGTTAGGTGTAGGGATATGAAATACACGGTTTTGTTGGATAAAGGAAGTTTTTACTGGTGGCGAGTTAACAATCTTGGTTAATTACATGTACAATATGGCGTTTCTAAGTCAAGACTAGACTCGACTTAAGCTAATAAATCAAAAATAACAAAAACATAAAATGAACATAGAATAAACAGGGGTAGGTAGTCCGTTTTTTTTTTTTTTTTTTTTTTTTTTTTTTTTTTTTTTTTTTTTTTTTTTTGGCATACACTCTTACCCTACCATCCAAAATAATACATCATAGGGAATGAACATTCCCCTTACACTTGAAATTTTACATACTTTACAACAAACTAATCTAATGACTCGAATTAAGAAAATCAAAACACTTGGAGCACTTTTAAGATTAACGTATATATGAGGGTAATGTATGATATCATTCCCCATTACTCCATAAAATAAGTACTTACCCATGAGTCCCAATCGTCCCAAAACAATATGTACAAGGATATGACTCGACTTAGCAACCATGTAATCAATTAGATAATTAACTTAGGGTTTAACAAATAACAATAATGCACTAAAGATGAGCGCATACACGGAAGGCTAAGGCGATTTGGGTGTACATTTAAGTGGGGTGTAACAAATTCTTCCTTTAAGTAAAATGCTTAAAGTTAGAAATGAAAAGATAGGCTCGGAGGGGTGTACTAGGGGTTTCGTGTACTAAAATTAAGTACAACGCTAAGGGTGTGGGAAAAATTAGTTGACTTGATTAGCCAAATAATATGACATAAATGGTCAAGTAATTATGATACGGGTTTAACACAAGGGTGATCCTAATGCCTCTTATCATGTAGTAAATCCTACTACACGAATGTAGTCTCACTAGCGGTCTCGGGATGCATCACTAACGCAAGTTCTAGAATCTAAATGCTACCGGTACACTCATAAGCACTAATAGTAAATGCTTTTCCTATCAAATCTAAAGGCGAACCTCACATATTTGGGTGGAAATTTTTTTCTGAAAGTACGGTTATGTGCTAGTCATACAATCTCCTATCCATGAGACGCTTGCTATGGCTAAAGTTTCACTCCTAAATGTTGTAAAAAAATTTAAATTTGGCGCTAAAATTACACTAACAAGTATTTCTCATAGTTTTATTACACATCTACCATTAAACAAACAAACTCAAGCGAAAGTGTACATGTAAGGTATCATCATTTTACCCTCCCCTTACACTTAGGATGAACATTGTCCCCAATGTTCAAGTAAAGAATGTAAAAGTGAATTAAGTAAAACAAATGAAATCAAATACTCCCCTGATTCGCTCGGTATGGATAATAAGGTGGCTAGGTTAAATCTTCCTCCAAGAAAATAAACAATCAAAGCTTCCCTTCCAGAATATAAATCATCTTCTTGTCATACATAACCTGTAAATCCTGAGAAAATAGACAAGACAACCTCGCATAAAATCAGCGGCAACCTATATAAGTTACTAAATCCTAGAAAACAAAATAAGATATAACGCTTGTGGAATGAAGTTTGCAGATTTCCTGGAGATTATAAAACTTAATAATTCACAAAAACCATAAGAATCCGTTAGAAAAACAAAACCGGTAAAATTTCCAGATTTTTACACGTGACGCCGTCAAGAGTTAACTCGTGACACCGTCAGAAGTGACCTGCATAAATTCTTATGTTAAGTTTCCGGAAAATTTCTGGAAAAACTTGGTCCTACTTCCTGGAAAATCCTGCAAAACTTCATTATGACTCAATACAAGCATTTGACTCTAACAAATACGAATATACATGTTCATTTAATATTGTGGAGAATCATGATCGGTTTGTTTCTTGAAAACATATTTGGGGTTTCCCCTTACACTTATCTTTTGCAAAAATACTTTTAGGTGGAGTTAAGACTAGGCCAAAACAACAAAGTAAAGTATTTCCACTATTTAATTGAGAAACATAATCTACCAACAACAAAAATAAAGCATGCATACAGAAACAAATAACAAACAAACAAAATAAAATCACACAAAACATGGGTTACCTCCCAAGAAGCGCTTTTCTTTATTTACGAGTCTTGTAGCTAGACTCAAGGTCATGGGTTACTACGTGACCTCAATCAAACGTCACATCCTCCTCACTAATCATTTCATTGTTATTTTCTTTATAATGTTTTACACGTTGTATGTTAACAGTAAATTCCCTACCTTCATCGTCTAATAACACCACGGCTCCATTTTTAGAGGAATTCTTCACCGTAAATGGTCCATGCCATCTAGACTTAAGTTTTCCCAGAAATAATCTCAACCAAGAATTGTACAATAGGACTTTGTCTCCCTCTGAAAATTCTTTGGGTTTCTTAATTCTCTGGTCATGCCATCTTTTTGCTCTCTCTTTATATGTGATGGAAGATTCGTAGGCTTCTAACCTAAGCTCATCAAGCTCGTGTAATTGCAAGAACCTATTAGTTCCAGCAATTGTGTAATCTAAGTTACATGTCTTAAGCGCCCAATAAGCCTTATGTTCTAATTCCACTGGTAAGTGACATGCCTTACCATACACCATGCGAAACGGGGTTGTTCCAATTGGTGTTTTGTAAGCGGTTCGAAATGCCCATAAGGCTTCGTCGTGTTTAAATGACCAGTCTTTTCTATTTTGACTAACCGTCTTTTCAAGTATTCTTTTAATAGCCCTATTGGTGTTTTCGACCTGGCCATTGGTTTGTGGATGATAGGCGGTGGAGAACCGATGGGATACTCCATACCTCTTCATGACCTTTTCCATTTGTGCATTGTAGAAGTGGGTCCCCCTATCACTGATGAGAGCTTTAGGAATCCCGAATCTAGCGAATTTTTTTCTTTCAAGAAATGAATAACTACTTTGGCATCATTGGTCCTAAGGGCTTGTGCCTCAACCCATTTTGAAACATAATCGATGGCAACTAAAATGTATTCGTTCCCCCTGAAGATGGAAAGGGTCCCATGAAGTCAATTCCCCAAACATCAAAGACCTCACATACTTGTATAAAATTCTGAGGTGCTTCATCCCTATGTGATATGTTCCCGGCCCGTTGACATGCATCGCATGCCTGCACCATCTCTTTGACATCACGGAAAATTGTGGGCCAATTGAATCCCGCATCGAAAATCTTTCGGGCGGTGGTGTTTATCCCATGATGCCCGCCAGAGGGACCAGAGTGACATTCCCTCATAATCTTTACTGCCTCACTTTCCGAAACACAGCGTCTTATAATTTGGTCTGGACACCTTCGGAATAAAAATGGTTCATCCCAAAAGTAGTATTTTAACTGAGAAAAGAACCTTTTTCTTTCGTATCTAGTCAGGTGTTCAGGAACAAGTATACTTGCGAGATAATTAGCAAAATCGGCGTACCAAGGCTCCGAATCAATCATTAACATGAGTTATTCGTCAGGAAATGAATCCCTAATCTCACTTCTATCGTGCTTATCCAAGGGGTTTTCAAGACGAGATAGATGATCTGCGGCCAGAATTTCTGCCCCTTCTTATCGCGAATCTCAACATCGAATTCTTGTAGCAACAAGATCCACCGAATTAGTCGTGGCTTAGCATCCTGCTTCGCAAAAAGATATCGAAGAGCCGAGTGATCAGTGAAAACGACTGTCTTTGAAAGGACAAGATATTGTCGGAATTTGTCGAATGCAAACACTACGGCTAATAATTCTTTTTCGGTGGTGGAGTAATTCTCTTGAGCGGGATTCATGGTTTTGCTAGCGTAGTAAATAGGTTGGAAAAGCTTGTCACGCCGTTGGCCCAATACAGCCACGACAGCGAAATCGCTAGCGTCACACATGATTTCAAACGGTAACTCCCAGTTGGGTGTGATCATGATTGGACCTTGTGTGAGTTCCTTTTTTAAGAGATCGAATGCATCCTTGCATTCTTGGGAAAAATCGAACGGAGCATCCTTCACAAGCAATTGAGTCATTGGCCGAGCTATTTTGGAGAAGTCTTTGATGAATCTCCGATAAAACCCGGCGTGTGTAACACCCCCAATTCATGGTTGCAGCGGAATTCAAACTGGGTGTTACTCGACGGCACAATAGTCACAATAATAGAAAACGAACTCCAATTGAGTCATTTTAAAAGATTTATCATTCAAATTGTATAAATATCAGAGATTACAAAATGAGGTCCCAAATGGTTCCATGTTTACAATTTACATTAAATGAGTTTTTGAATGATAATAAAATTTATAGCCCTCTTGAGTATCTGTGCCCTTCCGTGCCATCCTTGATCGTCATGAACCTGAAATACATGCTTGAGAGGTCAACACAAAGGTTGAGTGATATTCATAGAGTTTGTTTAATGTTTGAACACAATGTGTTGGTAGTTAAATCGTCGAACACAATAATCGTAGTGTGAGCTATAGACTCACACTCATAGTTAGAAAACAAAGATGGGCTACGTTGTTATATGCCCGGAAAGGTTATTAATTCACTAAGCTTATGACACCAAAACGTTAACGTGTACCAATATCGATCGGCAGATTTATCCCGGTAGGTACTTTGCCGTCATACCTAATGTCTCAAATATTAATGCATTTGTTTGAACTTAGTCAAAACAAATGGGATTCGTCAATCCCAATAGGCCTATTCACAATATTCGCGCTCACTATTTCTAGTGATTAAATGGTTCATAATAAGGGATCTCGGTTTGGCAAGGATGATACTTAGTGATAATAAAACAATCAGGCAAGCATACAATTTAAAAACATTGTGCTCGGTTAAAAATAGCATGTATTCCCCCCAAGGGTTTGTAAAATAGTTAAACAATAGAAAGTGGGGCTATGAACTCACCTTAAGTTGGATGATGTATAATGAGAATGATGGATATGTCGTAAGAACTTCTACGAGCAACCTAGAATAATCGTCG
This sequence comes from Artemisia argyi, assembly GCA_030686995.1. Classification (NCBI taxonomy): domain Eukaryota; kingdom Viridiplantae; phylum Streptophyta; class Magnoliopsida; order Asterales; family Asteraceae; genus Artemisia; species Artemisia argyi. The sequence continues at coordinate 13,419,447 of CM060697.1, read as the reverse complement.
CAACTTAGGTTTGGAATAATGACTAAGGAAACATAAACATGCCAATATATGTGTCTTGCACTTAGTCCATGATGTGGTATGATGTATAGTGTAAGTCTTTGAAAAGAAATGGTTCATGAAACATGTATAGTTTATATATCGTTTACTACCGTTCGGGCCGACATAATTCAGAAGTCATGTTAGTAAACGTTCGAGGAGCCAGGACACTTTAATTCGTAAATCCATAACTCATCTCGACGGCTTACATAATGAACTCCTCACATGAGGCTCCCTACTATTGTAGTAGTTGATAAAGTATATAGATATAAGTTTTGATCCAAAAAGTTACATGTCCGGTATTTGAATAAACTTAGGAAAGTTTATTTTTACATGAAGATTGTTATTAGGGTAAGTTTCATAAGTCTTGTATGACCATTTTTCTTTGTAATAACTCATGGTTCCTTTAAGTGAAGTAGATCCAAATTGCTTGTTCAAGTTATCGCCAATAATTTGGTTCATGTTTACGCCTAAGTAAGCTTACATGGTCATTTCGTCATGGCCTTGCCATGACCTTTGGTCCTTGTTCCATGGTCATGAGACTCAACCTTGGCTCTAGCCATGGTTGTGGTCTTGATTCTAGGTCATAAGACCTCTTTGGTCTTTATAAACCATAACCTATATATAATGACTTTGGTCTAAAAATGGGCTGTTAAGAATTTGAAGAAATTATCACTCGGAAAGCGTTTTCAGGGCTCGAGCTTCTTTAAACCTGAACGAAAACGTCGTTCCGGACAACTTTCGTGTTTTAACTTTTTGATGAATCGGAGCAGAAGGGTGACTTTCAAAATGGTAGAATTCAAACAGTAGGGTATTGGCAGTTTCGGCGTTTTGGTTTCGCTAAATTCTTATGGCCATAACTTTTGACTCGGGTACTCGTTTTGGGTGATTCAAATTGCTATGTTTTCCTTGTTAAGTCGTCTTTAATAGTAATTAAGTTTAAAATATCATAGTTATACTATTTTGGTCGTGGTTCTCCATAAAAGTCACTAGTTTACTTGTTTTAATAACTTATCTTAACAATCATGTACAATAACTTATTTTACTCACTTTTATACATCATGGACATAATCACAAGACAAAATATAGCATGAATGATATGTAAATAGCATGAATATGATATTTAACAAGAAAGCATGTTAGGGTTTGCTTACAACTTTTGGCTTTCAACAAAGAAAGGTAAGTAACTAGTAAGGAAATGACTTTGAATGAACTAGGATCTCTAGCTTCCAACTTCTCTAATCTCTTGACACCAACTTGTGACCACTAGAGAAGGCACTTGAAGTCTCTACAAGACACTTCTTGTGTGGATGGAAGATCACCAAAGGATGGAAGATCACCAAAGGATGGAAGAAACAAGGACTTTGGATCAATCAAAGCTTTACAAGAGCTTTGGAATTGATATGGAACTTGTATTCTTGAATAATACTTGAAGTAGAGAGAAAATCATGAATGTATTTGTGTTTGTGATGGTATGAACGACTAAGAACAGGGTTCAAGGGGTTTTATAGTGAGTTGAGGAGGTTAGGAAGGTGCCTAGGAAGTTTCCTTAAGGAGGTGCAAGTATTTAGGATATTTAGGAAGCTTTCTTAGGAAGTTTGGACACATACTTGTATTCCAAAAGTTCAAGACTTATCTCAAGCCACCAACGCATGGTGAATCACCCCTTAGGTCGGCCATAATGATGGGGGAGTGACTAGATACATAAACTTGGTATTATCTAGCTTACGGAGTGAGTTTTGGTCCCGGTAATCGCTAATGGTAAGTGGTTAAGTCATGAAACTTAAAATCGGGTATCCTAAAAATGTGAAACCTACAAATATGTTAGAACTTATTAATATAACCTATCTTAGCATATTTAATAAGTGATAAGTTCTATCGGGTTGCTTAAACCCTGTTAAAACTGAAAACGCGGGTCTAAAACGCGTAATACGTAAAACGTACGAATATTGCGTAAAATTGAGAAAAGTGAAATGTTACTTTTCTAATAGGATAAAAATGATTTAAAATGACTTATAATGTCTAGACTGGGCTCAGTCTAGTGTCGGTTGGTATTAAATGTCTTTTAGATATCAAACCGTAAGCCTAAAAATCAAGGAATGACTTATAAAATCAAGGAATGATGTTTGGTCAAAGGAGGAGGGAAAAATATGTTGACTTTTTCTAATAAGTTGAAAACTTAAATCGTCTTAGAAATGCGGTGCAGGTATAGGCTAAGGTTACGGCTGAGTAAAAATGCTTAAAAACTGAAAATTCCAGTTTTTCACGGCCGAGGCTTATTTTGGTCATGTTTTTCACAGTCATGATTAATTCTCAAATAAATCATGAGTGTGTCAAACATTTTTCTGATGTGGGGTCACTTAACGCGGTCGAGTTTCGTTGTGCGTAGAATTTTTGAATGACGTTTTACCCTAAAACGTGTAATTCCTTATTAACTTTCACGAAAATGAGCTTATGAATGTCAAACTTTTAATTTGCCATGGAAATGATTTATCACTCGAGGCCAAGAAACAAAAATCAGATTTTGGGAAAATTTCGGGAAAAATGAATAGTAAAAGTGAATAGTGAAATTTTCCGGGAATAGTATTTAACCTGAAAATGTGAATTGTTACAGTCTCTACCCCTTACAGGGAACTTCGTCCCGAAGTTCTATGTGTGTCATATGTTGGAGTGGTGTCGATGAAGAGGTGTGGTTACTTATGAGGACTAAAGTCTGGGATTACTAGTGATGCAGTTTGATTTGTCATTTCAGTGTATGGTGTAGGATGAGGCTTACTTTTATGTAGGAAAGGTATGGTAATAGTCGAATATCAAAGGAAATTGATATAGCAGTCGAATATTAATAGGAATTGAGATAGTAATTGCAATCATAGCCTAGTAGGTAATCGGTTGTTGTACCTAGTGTTTATTGACTTCATACTTATGTTATTTCGGACACAAATAAGCCCACTTGTTTATAATTTTTTATTTACATAGAGAGGCATCCCGAACAATGTAAATAGGGGAATATAAACTTATGGTTCGGTGATTTACAATTTCTTTATTTAAATGAAAAGGCATCCAAATTCATTCAAATAATTATAAATCATCCTACTTAATAATTCCCAACACAACATTCATACTTAGCCGGTGAGTTACAAGGTAGTGTATTACGAGATGATACTGGTGTTCCAAAAGTGCAAGATGAATATTCAATCTTGTAAAGCTGATGAGGGTACTTGTGATGTAACTAAGGATGATTTGAGCTTTAAAAGTGCATCAAGATCTGTTAATGAGCTTGTGGTTGTAATGGTTGTGAAGATAATGATGTGATATGTTGATGAACAAAAGTGCGTAGTGTATGCTTAATGTTAATATTGGTAGAGATGTCAAGTTTGCTTTAAAATTTTAAGAGATTTTAAAGGTTTATGACGGAATGGTATCCTTAGGACCTAAACAGGATGGTACATCTACGGGATGAAGAGAAGAATTGATAACTATCCCAAGATAGTAGCTCGGATTATCTTATAAATGAAAATTTTCAAGAATGAATTTAGATCATACAAATAAGGTGTTAAGATCTTGCTGAGTGGTAAGGCACTATCGTGTCTCTAGATTGTTTTAATGTATTCTGGTGGTTTATCGTGTTCATGTAGGAAATCAATCTAAACATAACCCTAGTACAACTATTCTCAGTATTTGAAAATTTTAAGTCGAATATAGTTAGTCAGACTATATTCCACTGTCCCTAGGTTAAATATAGGTGACTAGTCTATATTTAGCCAAGGTTCGATAAAATTTTCAAATACCTAAATTAGGTATACTTTTGATATGTCCGTTACTTTCGGGAAACTGTCCACTAAACAAAGGCGATGTCAAACCCTTCAATTGCAAGTCCCACCCATACAAGACTTGTAACCCATGTTTTCACATTCCATCGCATAGAAGATAGTACGGGTAGGTACGTGTGGAAAGGAAGTTTTAAGTAGTTCTAAAATAGAACATACTTGGCCAGGATCACGAACTTTTAATAATGAAGGTTTCAGAAGAAAACTTTGATGAATGTAGGGCTGAACTTCGGCTTTTGTAGGTGATGGATTTGTTTGTCCTTTAAAAATCTCATATTTCTATTTAAAAATTGATAGATTGTGATGGGTTTTTGATGTCATATGAAATGATATTGATGATGTGATGGAATGATTCTAGAGACCACTGCGCAAAACAAAATGTCTCGGAAGTAGGTTAGACCATTGTGCAATTCACAATGTCTGGGAAGTAGGTTAAACCATTGTGTGACTCAAAACATTTGAGAAATGATTAAGACCATTGTATAATACAATGTCTTGGAAAATAGGAAAGACCATTGCAATCAGTTACGATGTCTTGGACATAAAATGTTGGAGTAGGAACATGATTGGGAGAATCTGGTTATGTCGTAATGCCCTAGAATAGGCATACGCAGATATGTTTAGTCCATTGTTTAGATAAATGATTGAAAATAAACCGAGTTTATATATCAATATACTAATATGTTCATGTAGTATAAAATGCTTACGGGGAAATGCTCAATTATGTTTAGGGTACATATATTAATATGCAGTTATGTTTGTATAGCATAAAATGTCTACGGGGAAATGCTCAAAATGGGTATATATGAATATACTAATATGTTTGTGTAGCATAACATGCTTACTAAGTCCATAATCGTCTGGAAGATGTGATGAGGCGAAAAATGATCCGTTTTTAGGGGGTCATTTAAGCCCGAATCCGACTTTATTTGATCAAATATTGCCCTAAATCATTCCTTTTGTGATTTTAGGTGTTTGGAGAGTGAATTCTGGAAATGAGGCTATTTTGGACGTTTTTGGAGCATAAAAGTGAAGAAAACGGCAAAGTACCAAAAATCCATGCTGAAGATACAAGGTGACGGCGTCAAGACTTCCTTATTGACGGCGTCAGACATGAAGAATAAAATACCGTAGCTGGTGAAGGCATCAAATGGATAGGTGACGGCGTCAAAGTGGCCAAGAATAAAATACCGTAGGTGGTGACGGCGTCACATAGGCCGTCACAAGTGGATCTAGGGCGTCCGAGGAAGTATATGGCGGCGAGGTGACGGCGTCAGACTTAACTCTTGACGCCGTCAGAACGATTTTCCTATATATAGTTTTCTAGTTTTTTTCATAAAAGGAGGAGAAGTTTTGGTGAAACCCTAAAGACGATTTTGGTGCCTCTTTTACAGGTTTTTCAAGGGTTCCAAACCCTTGAGACCTTGCATTGTAATTGAGATAAGTATACTCTTAATTCAATCAATATGTCTATGTGTTGGTTGTTTATCTTTTGTTCTTATCTTAATTCTACTATGCTAGGCTAGATTTCTTTTGTGTTTGCTTAGATCTAATGAAACCTAGATGTTGATTATGTGTTGATTACTTGTCTATTCTTGTTTTGGATGAATGATATTATATGTTAGGCTTAAGAAAACTGGCAGATCTCCAAATGGTAACATGCTTGAACGTCTTAAGAAACATGAACCGAGGCGTACTAGGTCTTTATTGGTTGTATTTAATGCATGAGCCACTATTTACAATCCCTATAGTTGTGCTGGGTCATGGTGTAGGAGGAGATAAGAGCTCATAGAGTTGGGGAGTTATGTATGCCACCCCACGAATGGTATTAAGGAATACAATCCGTCATCCATACAAGTGTAACAAGTAATTGACATGTAAAAGATATCTAGGGAGTAATGAAGTCTAAGTAAACACAATTTCTCCAACCACTGCTCACAACCTTAGTTTAATATTAGTTTAATTTCATTTTCATTAGTTTAATTTAGTTATATAATAGTTTTGGGTTAGTTGAATAGCAACTAATTCCGCCCACTCTTCCAAAACCCGAGATTTTATTTGCTTTCATTACAATATAAAAATACAAAAATAATCATCTTTCATCTCTAGAACTATTAATTAGGCTTTCTAATCCTAGCGACACTATTCCTAAGCTGAACGATCAATCCCCCGGTACTTGTCACTATACTATACTACAACGATCAGGTACACTGCCTGGTGGGGGTTGTAAGCCTCGCGAGATCCCTCGAGAGGTAAAGCAAGGTGCGATTCCCACGCATCAAGTTTTTGGCGCCGCAGCCCGGGGAATAGTTATTGTCTAGGTTAGGATTTCTTTTTATTAGGTCTACTTGCTAGATTCCTTTCTAGTAAGATTTTTATTTTTATTTTTAGGTCTTCTTTAGTCTATCTTATTTCTTCGTGCCTTTGTTCGTAACTCTTTACCATCCAACATCATGGAAGGTGGTAACATCTTTGAACCCATCATCCCACCACAACAAAACCCACCATTAGAACCCCTTAGGCCCCGAACCTTAGGAGAGTATTCCCGACCTAGCCACCAAGGCTACCGAAACACCATTGAGCTCACCGGAGCCAATGTGACCCCCTTGCGATCCGACACCATCCGGTTGGTGCAAAGCGGATGTGCATTCCATGGACTTCATTCCGAAGATCCAAACCAACACCTTAAGGACTTCCTCAAAATCGTAGATTCCATAGACCTAGGTGTTGAAACTAGAGAGACTACCCGTTTACGCCTATTCCAATTCTCTCTACGGGATCAAGCTAGTCAATGGCTTGAGCGTTTACCCGCGGGATCCATCACCACATGGGATGATCTCACCACTCGTTTCCTTGCTCAATTTTTCCCACCGGGGAGAACTACTAAACTTAGGAATGACATCTTGATGTTCCAACAACGTCAAAATGAATCTCTTTATGAAGCATGGACTCGTTTCAAGGACTTACTCCAAAAAGTCCCTCATCATGGCATAGATCTTTGGCTCCAAGTCCAAATTTTCTATGACCATATCGATATCCCCACGAGGCGAACCATTGACCAATCGGCCGGTGGTAAGCTACGTGATCTTAGTGCGGAACAATCATGGGAACTCATAGAAGATCTTGCTCTTTATGACAACGAAAGTTGGAATGATCCCCGTGATTTGAACAAAACAGTCAAGGCAATATCTTTGCCTTCGAACAATTCAAGCACTCCCGACCGTAGGATCATGGAACTTGAGGACCAAGTCAAGTTTCTCATGAAATCTTACGAAGCTCTGAAGCATTCAAGCCAAGTGAACAAAATCACTTCTTCATGCGAATTATGTAGTGGTCCCCATGACACTCGTGATTGTATGGAACTCCCCGGAACATCTTTTGCGGACTACGCATCCACGCGTACCGACGAAGCGGGAGATAAGTGGTACACTTTCAAGCCCGAGCCAAACACATACGGTGATTCATACAACCCCTCATGAAAAAATCACCCAAACCTTAGGTGGAAACAAAATCAACCCAATTCTTCCAATCCACCTAATCGTTACCAATCAAACGGTCCAGCATCCAACCGTACCTTCAACAACAATCCTTCTAACAACTATGGTAGTACCAACAATCTTGAAGGATTGATGTCAAAGTTCATGGCATCTCAAGAAGCTCGCATATCCAAGTTTGAAGCCGATTTCAAACAAAAGCAAAGCGAGATGACCACTAGAATTGACACATTGTTGAAAGTTCTCAATGATCGAGAAATGGGAGCACTCCCAAGTGACACAATCAAGAATCCGAAACTAACCGTTAATTCCATATCATCTGTTTCGTCACCCACTTCGTGTCCACAATATTACTCGGTCAAATCAACAAGCACGTGTTTCAAACAAAACCAAGTTCCCCAAAATGACCAATCAACTAAAACCCCCACTATAGAACTAGTCAAAAGCATTGTTGAAACACCTCTTACGCAAGACCTTGATGATGAATTCAAAGAACTTCACCTTGAACGCCCCGTCATTGATGTCTTAACGCGTGCTCCCTACTATAGCGCCCTCCTAGAAAAATATGAGAAGTGTAAGCTAGGCAAAAATGGGACCGCCTTCGTTCAAAACAAGTTACCTAAAAAGCTTGATGACCCGGGTATATTTGTTTTGCCTTGTAAGATAGGAAGATCCGAAGCTTTCGACACATTAGCCGATTTAGGGTCAAGCCTCAACTTGATTCCCTTATCCTTATTCACCACTCTTAAGCTAGGAAAGTTAGAGGAAACGGAGGTATTGATAGGTCTAACGGATGGGAGTATTGCACACCCGGTTGGAATGATTAAGGATGTAGTTGTTCACGTAGGAAAGTTAACTATATTAGCGGATTTTCACGTCCTAGACATGGTTAGTGACACTACATGCCCATTATTGGTAGGAAGAGGATTCTTAGCAACCGCTAGTGCCATGATAGATTGCAAGGAATCAAAGATAACGGTAGGAGAAGGCGATACTTGGTCAGTATATGATGTTAAGAAGCATAGTTATGATTGTAATGATGAACCAACACCATATTGGGTAGAGATGAATAGGAGACCGTCTAGATATGGGCCTTGGATAGAAAGGAATTTCATAGGACCCCAATGCCCATTCTATCTAGAGAAGGACTTTGTTGAGAAGACACATTCGGTAGAACAACTCATTGCTAGAGATGAGGAGCTAGACCCCTTTGAGGATCCCTTAGTCTTTAGGAAGATGATTGAGTTATTAAGCGTAATGCCCATCAACATAGAAAGGAATAAATGGAAAAGAGAGGGAGATAAGTATGAGTGGAGGTGGGACAAGCCACCCAAAGAAGGTGACGGGTCATGGCATATTAGAATGACCTTGTATGATCCGGATGGAGAAATGTTTGAAAGGTCATATCGCACTAAGGAGACCGATAGAAAGTTGAAACCCAAGTTTGATCCCAAAGATATCCTCAACGAGGAACTCACCAGAATTACGTAGTAACCCACGACTTTGAGTCTAGCTACAAGACTCGTAAATAAAGAAAAGCGCTTCTTGGGAGGAAACCCATGTTTTGTGTGATTTTAATTGTTTGATTGTTATTTGCTTCTGTATGCATGTTTTATTTTTATTTTTGGTTGATCATGTTTCTCAATTAAAATGTGGAAATACTTTATTATGTTGTTTGGCCTAGTCTTAACTTCAACCTAAAGGTATTTTTGCAAAAGATAAGTGTAAGGGGAAACCCCAAATATGTTTTTAAGAAACAAACCGATCATGATTCTCCACAATATTTAATGAACATGTATATTCGTAATTGTTAGAGTCAAATGCTTGTATTGAGTCATAATGAAGTTTTGCAGGATTTTCCAGGAAGTAGGACAAAGTTTTTCCAGAAATTTTTCCGGAAACTTAACATAAAGATTTCTGCAGGTCCATTCTGACGGCGTCAGGCTATTGCTCTTGACGGCGTCAGGAGTCAAAAATCTGGAAATTTTACCGGTTTTGTTTTTCTAACAGAGTCTTATGGTTTTTGTAAATTATTAAGTTTTATAATCTCCAGGAAATCTGCAAACTTCATTCCACAAAGCATTATATCTTACTTTGTTTTCTAGGATTTAGTAACTTATATAGGATGCTGCCGATTTTACGCGAGGTTGCCTTGTCTACTTTTGTCAGGATTTACAGGTTATTTATGACAAGAAGATGATTTATATTCTGGAAGGGAAGCTTTGATTGTTCATTTTCTTGGAGGAAGATTTAACCTGGCCAACCTAAAATCCATACCGAGCGAATCAGGGGAGTATTTGATTTCATTCTCTTTACTTCTTAACTTTTACATTCTTTACTTGAACATTGGGGACAATGTTCATCCTAAGTGTAAGGGGAGGGTAAAAAGATGATACATTACATATGCACTTTCGCTTGAGTTTGTTTTGTTTGATAGTAGATGTGTAATAAAACTATGAGAAATACTTGTTAGTGTAATTTTAGCGCCAAATTTAAAATTTTTTACAACATTTAGGAGTGAAACTTTAGCCATAGCAAGCGTCTCATGGATAGGAGGTTGTATGATTAGCACATAACCGTATATTCAGAAAAATTTTCCACCCAAAGATGTGAGGTTCGCCTTTAGTTTTAATAGGAAAAGCATTTATTATTGGTGCTTATGAGTGTACCGGTAGCATTTAGATTCTAGAACTTGCGTTAGTGATGCATCCCAAGACCGCTAGTGAGACTACATTCGTGTAGTAGGATTTACTACATGATAAGAGGCATTAGGATCACCCTTGTGTTAAACCCGTATACGATTACTTGTCCATTTAAGTCATATTACTTGGCTAGTTAAGTCAACTAATTTTTCCCACACCCTTTGCGTTGTACTCATTTTTAGTACACGATACCCCTAGTACACCCCTCCGAGCCTATCTTTTCGTTTCTAACTTTAAGCATCTTACTTAAAGGAAGAATTTGTTACACCCCACTTAAATGTACACCCAAATCGCCTTAGCCTTCCGTGTATGCGCTCATTTTTAGTGCATTATTGTTATTTGTTAAACCCTAAGTTAACTTTCTAATTGATTACATGGTTGCTAAGTCGAGTCATATCCTTGTACATATTGTTTTGGGACGATTGGGACTCATGGGTAAGTACTTATTTTATGGAGTAATGGGGAAGAACATTATATTATTACCCCCATATGTACGTTAATCTTAAAAGTGCTCCAAGTGTTTTGATTTTCTTAATTCGAGTCATTAGATTAGTTAATCTAAAGTATGTAAAGATTCAAGTGTAAGGGGATTGCTCATACCGCTATGATGTATTATTTTGGATGGTAGGGTAAGAGTGTATGCAAAAAAAAAAAAAAAAAAAAAAAAAAAATCGAAAAAATTAAGAAAAAGAAAAAAAAAATAAAAAAAAAGAGAGAAAAAAACATACGGACTACCATCCCATTTTTATTCTATGTTCATTTTATGTTTTTGTTATTTTTCATTTATTAGCTTAAGTCGAGTCTAGTCTTGGCTTAGCAACGCCATCTTGTACATGTAATTAACCAAGATTGTTAACTCGCCACCAGTAAAACTTCCTTTATCCAACAAAACCGTGTAATTCATATCCCTACACCTAACGTTATAACCCTTTTAAAAGACCTCTTTGATAGTTTATCCTAGGTGCTTACGCCATGTGGTGGAGGTTTGATCCTTTCCCAAGCCTATGGTAATCTATTTTGCTATGACAGGTAGTGAGAGATGTTTTCCATTTCCATATTGTAATTTATACTTTATTACACCCGAGAGATGTGAGTATCTAAATACTATTTGTGAGGTGCTTGTGTATGACCTCCGTGCTTGTCTATTGGTCTTTAGTGGAACGATTATTTGTTGCAATTACTTTTATATTAGTGTTAAATGACCCCTAACTTGTCTTTTGAGTAGAATAAAAGCTCATTTGCTTGAGGACAAGCAAATCTCAAGTGTAAGGGTATATGATGAGGCGAAAAATGATCCGTTTTTAGGGGGTCATTTAAGCCCGAATCCGACTTTATTTGATCAAATATTGCCCTAAATCGTTCCTTTTGTGATTTTAGGTGTTTGGAGAGTGAATTCTGGAAATGAGGCTATTTTGGACGTTTTTGGAGCATAAAAGTGAAGAAAACGGCAAAGTACCAAAAATCCATGCTGAAGATACAAGGTGACGGCGTCAAGACTTCCTTCTTGACGGCGTCAGACATGAAGAATAAAATACCGTAGCTGGTGACGGCGTCAAATGGATAGGTGACGGCGTCAAAGTGGCCAAGAATAAAATACCGTAGGTGGTGACGGCGTCACATAGGACGTCACAAGTGGATCTAGGGCGTCCGAGGAAGTATATGGCGGCGAGGTGATGGCGTCAGACTTAACTCTTGACGCCGTCAGAACGATTTTCCTATATATAGTTTTCTAGTTTTTTTCATAAAAGGAGGAGAAGTTTTGGTGAAACCCTAAAGACGATTTTGGTGCCTCTTTTACAGGTTTTTCAAAGGTTCCAAACCCTTGAGACCTTGCATTGTAATTGAGATAAGTATACTCTTAATTCAATCAATATGTCTATGTGTTGGTTGTTTATCTTTTGTTCTTATCTTAATTCTACTATGCTAGGCTAGATTTCTTTTGTGTTTGCTTAGATCTAATGAAACCTAGATGTTGATTATGTGTTGATTACTTGTCTATTCTTGTTTTGGATGAATGATATTATATGTTAGGCTTAAGAAAACTGGCAGATCTCCAAATGGTAACATGCTTGAACGTCTTAAGAAACATGAACCGAGGCGTACTAGGTCTTTATTGGTTGTATTTAATGCATGAGCCACTGTTTACAATCCCTATAGTTGTGCTGGGTCATGGTGTAGGAGGAGATAAGAGCTCATAGAGTTGGGGAGTTATGTATGCCACCCCACGAATGGTATTAAGGAATACCATCCGTCATCCATACAAGTGTAACAAGTAATTGACATGTAAAAGATATCTAGGGAGTAATGAAGTTTAAGTAAACACAATTTCTCCAACCACTGCTCACAACCTTAGTTTAATATTAGTTTAATTTCATTTTCATTAGTTTAATTTAGTTATATAATAGTTTTGGGTTAGTCGAATAGCAACTAATTCCGCCCACTCTTCCAAAACCCGAGATTTTATTTGCTTTCATTACAATATAAAAATACAAAAATAATCATCTTTCATCTCTAGAACTATTAATTAGGCTTTCTAATCCTAGCGACACTATTCCTAAGCTGAACGATCAATCCCCCGGTACTTGTCACTATACTATACTACAACGATCAGGTACACTGCCTGGTGGGGGTTGTAAGCCTCGCGAGATCCCTCGAGAGGTAAAGCAAGGTGCGATTCCCACGCATCAAGATGGAAGACACGGAGAGCAGAAGGCTATAAAAATGCTTTTGTTTGTGAGTGTAGTTATAGTTTAGGTCTCAATTAGACCCGTTTCTCTATAACCATGGCTCTGGTACCAATCTGTAACACCCCCAATTCATGGTTGCAGCGGAATTCAAACTGGGTGTTACTCGATGGCACAATAGTCACAATAATAGAAAACGAACTCCAATTGAGTCGTTTTAAAATATTTATCATTCAAATTGTATAAATATCAGAGATTACAAAATGAGGTCCCAAATGGTTCCATGTTTACAATTTACATTAAATGAGTTTTTGAATGATAATAAAATTTATAGCCCTCTTGGGTATCTGTGCCCTTCCGTGCCATCCTTGATCGTCATGAACCTGAAATACATGCTTGAGAGGTCAACACAAAGGTTGAGTGATATTCATAGAGTTTGTTTAATGTTTGAACACAATGTGTTGGTAGTTAAATCGTTGAACACAATAATCGTAGTGTGAGCTATAGACTCACACTCATAGTTAGAAAACAAAGATGGGCTACGTTGTTATATGCCCGGAAAGGTTATTAATTCACTAAGCTTATGACACCAAAACGTTAATGTGTACCAATATCGATCGGCAGATTTATCGCGGTAGGTACTTTGCCGTCATACCTAATGTCTCAAATATTAATGCATTTGTTTGAACTTAGTCAAAACAAATGGGATTCGTCAATCCCAATAGGCCTATTCACAATATTCGCGCTCACTATTTCTAGTGATTAAATGGTTCATAATAAGGGATCTCGGTTTGGCAAGGATTATACTTAGTGATAATAAAACAATCAGGCAAGCATACAATTTAAAAAAATTGTGCTCGGTTAAAAATAGCATGTATTCCCCCCAAGGGTTTGTAAAATAGTTAAACAATAGAAAGTGGGCTATGAACTCACCTTAAGTTGGATGATGTATAATGAGAATGATGGATATGTCGTAAGAACTTCTACAAGCAACCTAGAATAATCGTCGCAACTTAGGTTTGGAATAATGACTAAGGAAACATAAACATGCCAATATATGTGTCTTGCACTTAGTCCATGATGTGGTATGATGTATAGTGTAAGTCTTTGAAAAGAAATGGTTCATGAAACATGTATAGTTTATATATCGTTTACTACCGTTCGGGCCGACATAATTCAGAAGTCATGTTAGTAAACGTTCGAGGAGCCAGGACACTTTAATTCATAAATCCACAACTCATCTCGACGGCTTACATAATGAACTCCTCACATGAGGCTCCCTACTATTGTAGTAGTTGATAAAGTATATAGATATAAGTTTTGATCCGAAAAGTTACATGTCCGATATTTGAATAAACTTAGGAAAGTTTATTTTTACATGAAGATTGTTATTAGGGTAAGTTTCATAAGTCTTGTATGACCATTTTTCTTTGTAATAACTCATGGTTCCTTTAAGTGAAGTAGATCCAAATTGCTTGTTCAAGTTATCGCCAATACTTTGGTTCATGTTTACGCCTAAGTAAGCTTACATGGTCATTTCGTCATGGCCTTGCCATGACCTTTGGTCCTTGTTCCATGGTCATGAGACTCAACCTTGGCTCTAGCCATGGTTGTGGTCTTGATTCTAGGTCATAAGACCTCTTTGGTCTTTATAAACCATAACCTATATATAATGACTTTGGTCTAAAAATGGGCTGTTAAGAATTTGAAGAAATTATCACTCGGAAAGCGTTTTTAGGGCTCGAGCTTCCTTAAACCGGAACGAAAACGTCGTTCTGGACAACTTTCGTGTTTTAACTTTTTGATGAATCGGACCAGAAGGGTGACTTTCAAAATGGCAGAATGCAAACAGTAGGGTATTGGCAGTTTCGGCGTTTTGGTTTCGCTAAATTCTTATGGCCATAACTTTTGACTCGGGTACTCGTTTTGGGTGATTCAAATTGCTATGTTTTCCTTGTTAAGTCCTCTTTAACAGTAAGTAAGTTTAAAATATCATAGTTATACTATTTTGGTCGTGGTTCTCCATAAAAGTCACTAGTTTACTTGTTTTAATAAGTTATCTTAACAATCATGTACAATAACTTGTTTTACTCACTTTCTGTAACAATTCGCATTTTCAAGATAATTACTATTCCCGGAAAATTTCACAATTCACTTTTACTATTCATTTTTCCTGAAAATTTTCCCGAAACTTGATTTTTATTTCTTGGCCTCGAGTGATAAATCATTTCCATGGCAAATTAAATGTTTGACACTCGTCAGGTTATTTTCGTGAAAGTTATTAAGAAATTACACAGAATTACACGTTTTAGGGTAAAACGTCATTCAGAAATTCTACGTATCAGAAAAATGTTTGACACACTCATGATTTATTTGAGAATAAATCATGACTGAGAAAAACATGACCAAAATAAACCTCGGCCGTGAAAAACTGAAATTTTCAGTTTTAAGCATTTTTACTCAGCCGTAACCTTAGCCTATACCTGCACCGCGTTTCTAAGACGATCTGAGTTTTCAACTTATTAGAAAAAGTCAACATATTTTTCCCTCCTCCATTGACCAAAAATCATCCCTTGATTTTATAAGTCATTCCTTGATTTTTAGGCTTACGGTTTGATGTTTAAAAGATATTTAATACCAACCGACACTAGACTGAGCCCAGTCTAGACATTATAAGTCATTTTAAATCATTTTTATCCTATTATAAAAGTAACATTTTACTTTTCTCAATTTTACGCAATATTCGTACATTTTACGTATTACGCGTTTTAGACCCGTGTTTCCAGTTTTAGCAGGGTTTTACCACCCAAATGGAACCTACCACTCATTTTATATTTTATTATGGAACATATGGACATGTTTATCAATACTTTCAAGTTCCATAATTTTACGACACCCGGTGTTACGTTTTGAGGCCGAATCATTTACGGTTAGCAATCTACGGAGTCAAAACTCATCCAATACTTAGGATATTATCAACCAAGGCACACCTCACCCCCCTTATCCATCTTGAACCGCCATAGGGGGGGGGGAGTCACACCTTAAGGTGGCTAGATCTCCTTCCTTATGCTCTTGGATGATTACAAGTATACAAGCTTCCTTTGTAAGCTTTGACTAGTCTTTGAAAGTAACCTCCTCAAGCCCATATAAATACCCCCTCCCCCCTCCTATTTCATCCACAATCACACACCAAAACACTCCACACTTAGCTTAAAATACTTCTAGTTTTATGCAAGATTCAAGAGCAAGTTCAAGGTAGAAACCCTAGTTTGGTTTTAGGTTATCAAAACACTTCCATAACCTCATATACTTGGTGATTTCTCTTGAGTTTGAATCCACTCAATTCACCTCAACCTTCATCATCCATCTTTCAAGATTACAAGGGTAGAAAGATTGCATGAAGTGAAGTGGGTTGAAGCAAGTCTATCAAAGTCCTTTTCCTTACTTGCTACTTTCCTTTCATCTTTGAAAGCCAAAAGTTGTAAGCCAAACCCTAACATGCTTCTTGTTAATTAATAATTTTCATATCATTTACATGTTATTCTTGCTATATTATGTCTTGTATGCATGTCCATGATGTATAAAAATGAGTAAAACATGTTGTTGTAATTGATTGTTAAGATAAGTTACTAAAACAAGTAAACTAGTGACTTTCTTGGTAAGACCTGATCAAAATGGTAAAAATATGATATAGGATCATTACATATTACAGTAGAGGACTTAACAAGGAAACCGTAGCAACTTGAACCACCTAAAACGAGTATACGAGTCAAAAGTTACGCCCATTTGAAGTTACCAAAGATTTCCGGCAAAACTGCCTAAACCATACTGTTTTGCATTCTGACTTTTTGAAAGTCACCCTTCTGGTCCGATTCATCAAAAAGTTAAAACACAAAAGTTGTCTGGAACGCCGTTTTCGTTCATGTTTAATGAAGCTCGAGCCCTGAAAACGCTTTCCGAGTGATAAATTCTTCAAATTCTAAACAGCCCATTTTTAGGCCAAAGTCATTATATATAGGTTATGGTTTAAAAGGAACAAAAGGTCTTATGACCTATAATCAAGACCACCACCATGGCTAGAGCCAAGGTTGAGTCTCATGACCATGGAACAAGGACCAAAGGTCATGGCAAGGCCATGACGAAATGACCATGTAAGCTTACTTAGGCGTAAACATGAAACAAGGAATTAGGCGATAACTTGAACAAGCAATTTGGATCTACTTCACTTAAAAAGGAACCATGAGATATTACAAAGAGAAAATGGTCATACAAAACTTATGAAGTTACCCCTAATAACAATCTTCATGTACTAATAAACTTTCCTAAGTTTATTCAAATATCGGACATGTAACTTTTCGGATCAAAACTTATATCTATATATTTTATCAACTACTACAATAGTAGGGAGCCTCATGTGAGGAGTTCATTATGTAAGCCGTCGAGTTAAGTTGTGGATTTACGAATTAAAGTGTCCTGGCTCCTCGAACGCTTACTAACATGACTTCTGAATTATGTCGGCCCGAACGGTAGTAAACGATATATAAAACATACATGTTTCATGAATCTTTTCTTTCAAAGACTTACAATATACATCATATCACATCATGGACTAGATGCAAGATATATATATATATATATATATATATATATATATATATATATATATATATATATATATATATATATATATATATATATATATATATATATATATATATATATATATATATATATATAGGCACTTATTCATATTCTTTACTCTGATCCTAAGTCGCGACATTCTATTATAGGTTGCTCGTAGAAACCTTCGCGATTCGACCATCACATTCACTACTCACTACATAACTTAAGGTGAGTTCGTAGCCCCACTTTCTATTGTTTAACTATTTTACAAACCCATGGGGGGAATACATGCTATTATTTTTCTACTCGAACACAATGCTTTCTACTGTATGCTACCCGACTATGTTTTATTGTCACTAAGTAACGATTGCCATGTTCGAAGTCCCTATATCATGAACCATTAGTCACTACCTATAGTGAGCGCGAATATTGTGAATAGATCTATTGGGGTTGACGGATCCCATTTGTGTTGAACAACGATGAGTTCACACAAATGCACTATATTTGAGATTTAGCGGTATAATGGCAAAAGTACCTTGATAGGGCTTCTATAATGCCAATTTTGTTGGTTCGATGTTAATGTTTTGGTTGCATGAGCTTAGTGAAATAAATAACGATTTTGTTTTCTAACTATGAGTGTGAGTCTATAGCTCACACTACGATTATTGTGTTCAAACGATTTAACAAACTTTATGAATATCACTCAACCTTTGTGTTGACCTCTCAAGCATGTATTTCAGGTTCATGACGATCAAGGATGGTACGGAAGGGCACGGATACTCAAGAGGGCTATAAATTTTATTATCATTCAAAACTCATTTAATGTAAATTGTAAACATGGAACCATCTGGGACCTTATTTTGTAATCTCTGATATTTATATAATTTGAATGATAAATCTTTTAAAACGACTCAATTGGAGTTCGTTTTCTATTATTGTGACTATTGTGCCGTCAAGTAACACCCAGTTCGAATTCCGCTGCATCCATGAATTGGGGGTGTTACAGTTCACATTTTCAGGTTAAATACTATTCCCGGAAAATTTTACTATTCACTTTTACTATTCATTTTTCTCGAAATTTTCCCAAAATCTGTTTTTTGTTTCTTGGCCTCGAGTGATAAATCATTTCCATGGCAAATTAAAAGTTTGACATTCATAAGCTCATTTTCGTGAAAGTTAATAAGGAATTACACGTTTTAGGGTAAAACGTCATTCAAAAATTCTACGCACACCGAAACTCGACCGCGTTAAGTGACCCCACATCAAAAAAAATGTTTGACACACTCATGATTTATTTGAGAATTAATCATGACTGTGAAAAACATGACCAAAATAAGCCTCGGCCGTGAAAAACTGGAATTTTCAGTTTTTAAGCGTTTTTACTCAGCCGTAACCTTAGCCTATACCTGCACCGCATTTCTAAGACGATTTAAGTTTTCAACTTATTAGAAAAAGTCAACATATTTTTCCCTCCTCCTTTGACCAAAAATCATTCCTTGATTTTTAGGCTTACGGTTTGATGTCTAAAAGACATTTAATACCAACCGACACTAGACTGAGCCCAATCTAGACATTATAAGTCATTTTAAAACATTTTTATCCTATTAGAAAAGTAACATTTCACTTTTCTCAATTTTACGCAATATTCGTACGTTTTACGTATTACGTGTTTTAGACCCGCGTTTTCAGTTTAAGCAACCTGATAGAGCTTATCACTTATTAAATATGCTAAGATTGGTTATATTAATAAGTTCTAACATATTTGTAAGTTTCACATTTTTAGGATACCCGATTTTAAGTTTCATGACTTAACCACTTACCATTAGCGATTACCGGGACCAAAACTCACTCCGTAAGCTAGATAATACCAAGTTTATGTATCTAGTCACTCCCCCATCATTATGGCTGACCTAAGGGGTGATTCACCATGCCTTGGTGGCTTGAGATAAGTCTTGAACTTTTGGAATACAAGTATGTGTCCAAACTTCCTAAGAAAGCTTCCTAAATATCCTAAATACTTGCACCTCCTTAAGGAAACTTCCTAGGCACCTTCCTAACCTCCTCAACTCACTATAAAACCCCTTGAACCCTCTTCTTAGTCGTTCATACCATCACAAACACAAATACATTCATGATTTTCTCTCTACTTCAAGTATTATTCAAGAATACAAGTTCCATATCAATTCCAAAGCTCTTGTAAAGCTTTGATTGATCCAAAGTCCTTGTTTCTTCCATCCTTTGGTGATCTTCCATCCACACAAGAAGTGTCTTGTAGAGACTTCAAGCGCCTTCTTTAGTGGTCACAAGTTGGTGTCAAGAGATTAGAGAAGTTGGAAGCTAGAGATCCTAGTTCAATCAAAGTCCTTTCCTTACTAGTTACTTACCTTTCTTTGTTGAAAGCCAAAAGTTGTAAGCAAACCCTAACATGATTTCTTGTTAAATATCATATTCATGCTATTTACATATCATTCATGCTATTTTTTGTCTTGTGATTATGTCCATGATGTACAAAAGTGAGTAAAACAAGTTATTGTACATGATTGTTAAGATAAGTTATTAAAACAAGTAAACTAGTGACTTTTATGGAGAACCACGACCAAAATAGTATAACTATGATATTTTAAACTTACTTACTGTTAAAGAGGACTTAACAAGGAAAACATAGCAATTTGAATCACCCAAAACGAGTACCCGAGTCAAAAGTTATGGCCATAAGAAGTTAGCGAAACCAAAACGCCGAAACTGCCAATACCCTACTGTTTGAATTCTGCCATTTTGAAAGTCACCCTTCTGGTCCGATTCATCAAAAAGTTAAAACACAAAAGTTGTCTGGAACGACGTTTTCGTTCAGGAAAATAGTAGCTCGAGCCCTGAAAATGCTTTCCGAGTGATAATTTCTTCAAATTCTTAACAGCCCATTTTTAGACCAAAGTCATTATATATAGGTTATGGTTTATAAAGACCAAAGAGGTTTTATGACCTAGAATCAAGACCACAACCATGGCTAGAGCCAAGGTTGAGTCTCATGACCATGGAACAAGGACCAAAGGTCATGGCAAGGCCATGACGAAATGACCATGTAAGCTTACTTAGGCGTAAACATGAACCAAAGTATTGGCGATAACTTGAACAAGCAATTTGGATCTACTTCACTTAAAGGAACCATGAGTTATTACAAAGAAAAATGGTCATACAAGACTTATGAAACTTACCCTAATAACAATCTTCATGTAAAAATAAACTTTCCTAAGTTTATTCAAATACCGGACATGTAACTTTTCGGATCAAAACTTATATCTATATACTTTATCAACTACTACAATAGTAGGGAGCCTCATGTGAGGAGTTCATTGTGTAAGCCGTCGAGATGAGTTGTGGATTTACGAATTAAAGTGTCCTGGCTCCTCGAACGTTTACTAACATGACTTCTGAATTATGTCGGCCCGAACGGTAGTAAACGATATATAAACTATACATGTTTCATGAACCATTTCGTTTCAAAGACTTACACTATACATCATACCAAATCATGGACTAAGTGCAAGACACATATATTGGCATGTTTATGTTTCCTTAGTCATTATTCCAAACCTAAGTTGCGATGATTATTCTAGGTTGCTCGTAGAAGTTCTTACGACATACCCATCATTCTCATTATACATCATCCAACTTAAGGTGAGTTCATAGCCCCACTTTCTATTGTTTAACTATTTTACAAACCCTTGGGGGGAATACATGCTATTTTTAACCGAGCACAATGTTTTTAAATTGTATGCTTGCCTGATTGTTTTATTATCACTAAGTATCATCCTTGCCAAACCGAGATCCCTTATTATGAACCATTTAATCACTAGAAATAGTGAGCGCGAATATTGTGAATAGGCCTATTGGGATTGACGAATCCCATTTGTTTTGACTAAGTTCAAACAAATGCATTAATATTTGAGACATTAGGTATGACGGCAAAGTACCTACCGGGATAAATCTGCCGATCGATATTGGTACACGTTAACGTTTTGGTGTCATAAGCTTAGTGAATTAATAACCTTTTCGGGCATATAACAACGTAGCCCATCTTTGTTTTCTAACTATGAGTGTGAGTCTATAGCTCATACTACGATTATTGTGTTCAACGATTTAACTACCAACACATTGTGTTCAAACATTAAACAAACTCTATGAATATCACTCAACCTTTGTGTTGACCTCTCAAGCATGTATTTCAGGTTCATGACGATCAAGGATGGCACGGAAGGGCACAGATACTCAAGAGGGCTATAAATTTTATTATCATTCAAAAACTCATTTAATGTAAATTATAAACATGGAACCATTTGGGACCTCATTTTGTAATCTCTGATATTTATACAATTTAAATGATAAATCTTTTAAAACGACTCAATTGGAGTTCGCTTTCTATTATTGTGACTATTGTGCCGTCGAGTAACACCCAGTTTGAATTCCGCTGCAACCATGAATTGGGGGTGTTACAGCGTGCCCCAAGAAGCTGCGTATTGCTTTAACAGTCGTGGGGTATGGTAACTTAGATATAGCTTCAACTTTAGCTTGGTCCACCTCTATTCCGTTCCCTGAGATCTTATGCCCTAACACAATCCCTTCTTTTACCATGAAATGACACTTTTCCCAGTTTAACACCAAGTTGGTTTCCTCACAACGTTTAAGCATCTTTTCTAGATTAGCAAGACAGCGGTCGAAGGATTTCCCGAAGACCGAAAAATCATCCATGAACACTTCTATGCTATCTTCGATGAGTTCGTGAAAGATTGCGGTCATGCATCGCTGGAAAGTGGCGGGGGCATTACATAGCCCGAAAGGCATCCTTTTGTAGGCAAATGTTCCATAAGGGCAAGTAAACGTGGTCTTTTCTTGGTCCTTAGGTGCTATGGGAGTTTGAAAATACCCAGAGAATCCATCCAAGAAGCAATAGTATTCGTGTCCAGACAATCTCTCTAACATTTGATCAATGAATGGT
Organism: Artemisia argyi; assembly: GCA_030686995.1. Classification (NCBI taxonomy): domain Eukaryota; kingdom Viridiplantae; phylum Streptophyta; class Magnoliopsida; order Asterales; family Asteraceae; genus Artemisia; species Artemisia argyi. The sequence goes on along the minus strand of CM060697.1, from coordinate 13,397,088 downwards.
AAAGGAAAGTGATCTTTCCCCGTGGCATCATTGAGCTTTCGATAGTCAATGCATACCCGCCATCCAGTGACCGTTCTCTGGGGCACCATCTCACCCTTGTCATTCTTAACTACAGTCATTCCACCCTTCTTAGGTACAACCTGTACAGGACTGACCCATGGGCTATCCGAGATTGGGTAAATCAATCATGCATCTAGAAGTTTGATGACTTCTTTCTTTACTACTTCTTTAATGTTGGGGTTCACCCGCCTCTTGGGTTGCACGGTAGGTTTATAATCTTCTTCCATGAGAATCTTATGTGTGCAAATAGTTGAGTCAATCCCCTTAATGTCGGCTACACTCCATGCGAGCACTCCCTTATATTTCTTTAGGACCTCTAAGAGTTTACCTTTTTGTTCATGTTCCAAAGAAGAGTTTATGATTACCGGCAGTTGGTCCTCTCCCTGAAGGAAGGCATACTCTAAATGGTTAGGAAGCTCTTTAAGATCTAACTCAGGAGGCTCGATAATAGAAGGTTTAAGCTTGTTTTCGGGCTTTCGGAGCTCAATATGCTTCGTTGCTTCTTGTCTGGGGTAGAAGGAGACTGCACCAACATCCTCCATCTTTTCCACCTCTAGCAAGGGTAGAAAACTCTCGTCCCGTAGCCAGCCTTCCTCGATCTGTTCATTGACACAACTATCAATGACATCTGTGAGTTCATCGACCTCCCCAATGAAATAGAGCCGGTTAGCTGCTTCGAGGGAGAGGTCCATAGAATCCTTAATGTCGAAGGTTGTGCTATCGGTTCCCACTCGTAAGGTTAATTTGCCGTCATAAACATCAATGACTGCACGAGCGGTAGCAAGAAATGGTCTCCCTAAGATGATGTGTACCAAGTCATCCTCCTCCATATCCAGGATTACGAAGTCGACCTGGAATTTGAATTTCCCAACTTTGACTATCACATTCTCGCATATCCCTACGGGGTACTTGACTGATCTATCGGCTAGTTGGATGTTCATACGGGTATACTTTAATCCAGAGTATCCTAGTTTAAGGAACATAGAGTGAGGCAAGAGCATTCTTGATTGATAGAGATCCTATGGAGCAAGGCAGGGTGAAGCTGCCTGGATCGTCTACCTTTTTTGGTAGCCCTCGATGGGTCACCACTGAGCATTCTTCCCCCACACAAGACCCTCGATTTTCTTCCGGTTAGCAAGTAGTTTTTTAAAGTATGCGCTATACTTTGGCATGTGATAACAAGCGTCAAGGAGGGGTATGGTGACAACCGAGTCTTTTAGGTATGACAAGAATCTTTTATTATCACTCTCAGTTTTCTGGTTCCTTAATCGAGATGGGAACGGGATTCTCACAGGTTGGTTAGGTAGGGTTGATAGGGAAGGGGTCGTCAAGGGAGGTTGGTCGGGGGTCTTGCTGCCTACATTCTCCTCCTCCTCGCCAGGTTTGTTTATATCGGGGGCGATGGGGGATGAGCTTGGGTAAGGGGGATCCTTGGTTGTTGTTCCAGCTCGAGTGGTTATCGCGAGCATGGGGTCTTTTTTGCTTACTGATGGCATTTCAAGATTATCTATGGCTGAGTTAAGTTTGTTGAAAAATTCTCCAATGTCATCCTGCTGCTCGTCGAAAAGTTCATTAAGACCTTTCATTTGCAAGCCTTTTTCTTGAGTGAAGTGACCAAGGTCATCTTCAAAAGTGCTCCTGATTTCGAATTTAGGGCCTTCCTCTCCTTCTTTTTTCTTTACCAGATTTCCCCAGAGGGTGTAATCATCATTTTGGTAAAAAAGGCAGAAGGGAGGGATCAGCATAGATGTCCCCTCCTGACAAGCATGCATGTTCAGTTGTGGCTGCTCCTCCGCATTCTTCTACCTCATGCGGGCCCCCACAGTAATTGCAGATTAAGTAAGGATTCGAAAGTTGTTTAGGTAACTACGACCCAGCTAGGTATTCCAATCTTTTGTGAATTTTTCTCAATCGATCTGAAGTGATTTCAGAAATGCTGACAGTCGACTCAGGTTCATCCCAAGTGTCATCCTGGTCTTGAGCATACTCTTCAATCCTATCCCATCCTTCTTCGGCACTAAGATTGGCCAATCTCCCTTTTCTAGATTGGTTGATTCCGTTTCGATCATTAGAGGAGACATTGTCGTAGAAGATTTGGACCAAGAGCCAGAGCTCAATGCCATCATGGGGAACTTGTCTTATTAAATCTTTGAATCTAACCCACGATTTATGGAAGGGTTCGTCCTTCCCTTTTCGGAAACGGTGGATCCTATCTCTAAATGCTGAGGTTTTTCCAGGTGGAAAGAACTTCTCATAGAACTTGGATATGAGTTGCTCCCATGTGAAAATAGATTCAGAAGGGAGTTTATCATACCATTCTTGGGCTTTTTCATATAGGGTGAAAGGAAAGAATCGCAATTAGGACGTGTCTCTAGTAGCCCCATCCGTATGGAGGGTGTCTACTATTTTCAAGAAGTCTTTAATGTGTTGAATTGGATCTTCCTCATCTAATCCACAAAACTTACACACACTTTGGACAAGCCAAACATCGTTTGCATGCAAGACCTCGTTGGTGTGTTCGTTTGGGTAGACAATGGCGTTTGAAAAGCCACGAGGGGTTGGGGAGTAGCAGTCCTTAAGGCGCTTAGGAATAGGAGTTGCGGGGGTACTCATCTCGTCGTTGGGTTGGGAGCTAGGGGTTGTAACATGATTTTCTGAATTTTCATCAAAAAGGGGTGCATCAAAATCGATGGCAACGCTAGATGGTTCAGAAGTTGAGTGATATTGTCTCAACCTATGCATTTCTCTTTCGGGTTCTGCATAAGGCAAGACAAGGTTTCTAGTGGAACTACGACTCCTAGTGATCCTAAGGTTAGAGGATTCGTCGGTTGCCATGATGGCAGGTGGTGAAGAGTTACGAACAAAAACACAAAGAAATAAGATAGACTAAAGAAAACCTAAAAAATAAAAATAAAATCTTACTAGAAAGGAATCTAGCAAGTAGACCTAATAAAAAGAGATTCTAACCTAGACAATAACTATTCCCCAGGCTGCGGCGCCAAAAACTTGATACGTGGAAATCGCACCAGGCTTTACCTCTCAAGGATCTTGAGAAGCTTACAACCCCCACCAGGCAGTGTACCTGATCGTTGTAGTATAGTATAGTGACAAGTACTGGGGGATTGATCGTTCAGCTAGGAATAGTGTCGCTAGGATTAGAAAATCTAAATACTATTTCTAAAGATGAGAGATGATTATTTTTGTATTTTTATATTTTTATGAAAGCAAGTAAAAATCTCGGGGTTTGAAGGATTTGGGCGGAATTAGTTGCTAGTCAACTAACCCAATACTAAAGATGCAATCAAAATAAAATACTAGAAATGAAAATAAACTAAATTAACTAAGGTTGTGAGCAATAAGTGGAGAAGTTGTGTTTACTTAGATTTCACTACTCCCTAGATATCTTTTACACGTTAATTACTTGTTATAGTTGTGTGGATGACGGATTATATTCCTTAATACCATTCATGGGGTGGCGCACTTAATTCCCCAATCCTATGAGTGCCTACTTCACTCCTATGTCGAGCCGGCTAAGAAGCTCCTAACATGGGATCATTAGAATTTACTCATGCATTAAATACAACCAATAAAACCTAGTGCACGTCAGTTCATGTTTCCTAAGAAGTTCAAGCATGTTACCATTTGGAGATCTGCCAGTTTTCTTAAGCCTAACATCAAAATCATTCATCCAATACAACCATAAACAAGTAATCAACACATAATTAACATCTTGGTTTCATTAGATCCAAGCAAACACAAGATAGATCTAGCCTAGCATGATGGAATTAAGACAAGAACAAGATATAGACAACCAACACATAGACATGTTGATTGAATTAAAAGAATACTTATCTCAATTACACATGAAAGGATTCAAGGGCTGAGAACCCTTGAAAAACCAGTAAAATTCGTACTAAGTTCGGCCTTAGGGTTTCTCCAAAACTTCTCTCCTTTTATGAATGAAAATTAGAAAACTATATATTGGAAATTGAGGCTGACGGCGTCAAGACCAAATTGGTGACGCCGTCATCTCGCCGCCAAAAGAATTCTCGGACTGCCTTGATCTACTTCGTGACGCCTCAATTCTGTATTGGGTCGTCATGGAAATTACTCTTGACGACGTCAGAATTTCCTTCTTGACGCCGTCACCTACTGTTCCCAGCAAGTAAAATTAAGACTTTGGCTTTTTCTTCACTTTTATGCTCCAAAAACGTCCGAATTGCTTCCTTTTCCAGATTTCTCTCCCAAAGTACCTAAAATCACAAAAGGAACGATTAATATTTGATCAAATAAATTCAATTCTGGGCTTAAATGACCCCTTAAAAGTGGTTCATTTTTGCCTCATCACAAATGAAACAAATAAGGCAAATAAGCTAACTTGACTAAAATACATTGATAATAAGCTAAAACTTCTAAAAAGGCATACTGAATAAGCAGGAGACACAAATAAGCACAACCTAAAACTTGAGAACCAAACAAGCCAATAAGGCCAACTGCAGGGCTATGTGGGGCCCACAGGATTGATAAGGGGTCCAAAATAAGAGTTGATCTAAAAAGATGGACTGAGGGGCTTCTAAATAAGCTAAGGGTCAAGCCCTGGGGTCCACTAATAAGCCAGCTGTGAGCTTATGAGAATGGCATGTGTAACACCCTGAAATTTGATTAAGCAGCGGAAGTCTAATCGGGGTCATTACAGTTTAGTACACAGTCATACTCATAGAAAACAATTCAAAAGATAGTCAATATCATTCCATGAAAACTCAAATATTCAGAGTTACAAACATTTTTCCAAAATGTTAATTGTTTAGCAAAAGAAGTGATGAGTTTGTAAAGAATGATATAATTATTGAAATCAAAAGGGAGGTCCTGTGCCCTTTTGCCAGCTCCGTGCCGCCATGCTTGCTAATTTCCTGAGATAAACATGCTTAAAAAGTCAACACAAAGGTTGAGTGAATCAATAGTAGTTTAAATAGTAATAGTGTGAACACAAGTCAAGCATTTGAAATAAACAAGCCAAGATAGACAGGTCTTGACTAAATGGGTGTAATATTGCTCCTAAGCCTCACGAAACGCAAGCCTTAACATTGATTTGACATATCATAAAGATAATAATAATCATCTACACCACAGCGGATGTAAATGACAGGGGCCCTCGGTGACAGGAAATGTGCCAAATTTCCATAATACCTCGAATATAGCACACCTCCTGCCAAGTGATCACCTTGACAGAGGCGGGCTGCCAACCAATAGATCTATCAACTATATTCGCGCTCACTCGCAAGTGATTAAGGTTCGTGATATGAGGGACTTGTAGCACAAGTGTCAACTTAGGCAATATCAGGTGATAACAGCATACAGAAAAATACTTGTGTTCGATTTATAGCATGTATCTCCCCACGGGGTTTAAAAACAATTAAAAATGTGGGACCATGAACTCACCTGAAAGGTGTGTAGTCACAACGGTGCTCAAAATGTGATGGTGTATCGGGGTCTTCCTTTTGTGATCGTTGTTCCCCTGAGCAGAGTTACGCTTAATCTCCCGGTCTAGCAGTCTTTGGGCAATAGACATTGCTTCATCCAAAGATTGAGGCTTAGACGAGGTGACATTTCCCTCAATACTCCTGGGTAATCCCTCAATATACCTTTCCAACAACTTTTCCAAGTCGGGAACCTTAGAAGGGCAAAGTGTAGCAAGCTCTTGAAATCTCCTGTCGTAAGCCCTGAGATCATTTCCTTTCACAACCAAAGTGTGAAACTCATCTTCTAACTTCTTGATCTCGCCTCTAGGGCAGAACTTCTTCAACATCTTCTCCTTAAAATCAGCCCAGGTAATCTGATAGGCCTCCTCCACACCTATCTTCTGAGCAGTTGCATTCCACCAAGACAACGCGTCTTCCAACAATGTTCCAGTAGCAAACGAGACTCGGTTTTCCGCGGCACAACCGCTCCTCACAAACACAGTCTCAGTTCGCTCAAACCATCGAGCAAGCTCTGTTACTCCTTCAGTTCCTTTGAAGTGAGATGGTTTACAAGCAATGAAGTCCTTATAGGTGCACTTCCGAGTCGCAGCAGACTCGCTCTCAGCAGTGGCTCAGTTATTGCTACTAGTTCGTGCCATTGCAGCAGCCTGTACTTCCAAAGCTGCGGCAACGCTGTCGGCAACCAACTTTCTTATAGCAGCTTGGGTCATAGCGGGTGACGAGGTAGCAGTCGTGGTTTTCCTTGGGGCCATAACTCTATAAAATTGTAAGTGCATAAGTACAAATCCCAAACATCAATAACAAGAGAAATAGTGTATCCAACTCATAATAGTCGAGATCATCACAAAGTACATATCACAACCACACCATAAATACATACATCAACATAACCATATCATTCATAAATAAACATCACGACATGTAACAACACACATGGAAATTATAATGAATCTCAATATGGGAGCATAATAAAAAGAAAGATCAGACAACTAGAACATCATAAATCAACATCAATACGTTACAATCGTAACCAACATAAAGTTTTAATAATTTTTGAATTCATTGTTACAAAACAATAAGTTACAACAATTATTAATGCCACAGGCGACAAGTTAAGATGTCTCTGTAAGTAATGACATGTCATAGATCTATGAAGGTCCAGGTGCGCCTCCTGATCTCCTCTCTAGCTCTCTGATAATCCTGATCATCCCCAACATCTCCATATCTCTGGATCTCTCACGAGCCTGAATCTCCTCAATAGTAGTCGAAAGTGCATGGATGGTAGAACTAGATGCAGCTAACTCCTGTGCCTGATGCTCCATCATCTCCTGTGTAATGGCCGCAACCGCTCTCAAATCATCAATCTCGTGCCTCTGAACATCCAGTCGATGACCAAACTCAGTGATGGTAGCATGTGCCTCCTCAATCTCTGTCCCCATCATCTCAAATACCATCTCTAAGGCTGTCCTATGTACCACGAGGTTCGTGACCTCCTCCTGCATACACTCAATCCTCTCCAAGGATATATCCTCGATAACACTCAACAGCTCATCAAGTCAACTCTCATGTCTAATCAATCTAGCAGCCAAAAGAGGGATAGTGTGGTGTATCGGCTCTCCTGTGACCGGTAACACCGCTGAAGAGCCATCTCCAAGCTCAGCAGCCCTAGGTGATCCCTCAACCAATCTCCATCTACGTATGTAGTCTAACAAAAACGACCATAGACGAGCATCAACCAATCTATGAATACCAGGTGAGGTGGGTGTCTCGGTGGAAGCAGGTGATGGGATCGGTACAATGGTAGTCTGAGAGTAGAAAACTGTAGGTGGTGGCATGGGTGGTAAGGCCTCAGAGGTAGGAGGTGCGGTGTAAGTAGGCAACATGTAAGGATGTGGCTCAGGTGGGGGTGGTACAGGTGATGGTGGGGGTGCTGGTGATGCCACAGGTGTCAAATCTGACATAGAAACAGGTGGTAATACAGATATGGGTGATGGTACAGGTGTAGGTACAGGTGCAGATACAGGTGGTGTAACAGTAGAAGCAGGCAAAATACAGACTCGTTTCCGAGCCGTGCATTTGCGGGTAAAGTCTCCCTCATGGTATCGAAACAACTCACCGAAAGGCTCAGGCTCATAGGGCTCAAGAATCCTCACTCGCTTGCGCCGACGAATCAGTGCAGGCGGGGATGATGGTGGAATAGAAGCAGCAGTGTCAGAAGTATCGGAGTCAGAAGACTCGTCATCAGCATCTGAACCGGAGTGGTGACTAGCAGGTGGTGTAGGACGATCATCAGCCGTAAGAAACTACTGAGATGTCAGGTACTGATCATAAAGGTATTGTCCCTGTGTCATAGGTCCACAAACAGGACGAAAGAGAGGCTGAATAGCAAAGGAATCAATGGGTGTAGAAGCAACCTCACCCTCCTCAAAGGGCTCGGTGTCAGCAGAGGGGTCTCCAGATGGAACAGGAGATGGTATAGCAGGTGATACAGGTTGGGTGTCATGATCAGAATCATGGGTGTCATGGGTGTCATAATCAGATAAGTCAATAGTAGGGTGAGTGGATGATGCTGGTACGACGTCGTCACTGTCGGACAAAATAATAACCGGGGGCGACATGGTACTATATCCCAAAAATAGCAGTGATATAAGTCATTTAGTCTACATAATGCTACATGCACGGTGATCATAGTGTCATAGTGAGCTAAATGCGATGGGTGCTAAAAATCAAACCTTAAAACATGACGTTGGCAAGCGCTGGCACGGAGGGCACTTTGGTGATAAATAGTTTGTTTAAAATTCTGGTGAGATTATAGTCCAATGTTTTAAAAAATCATTTGGTTCTCTATAACCATGGCTCTGATGCCAATCTGTAACACCCCGAAATTTGATTAAGCAGCGGAAGTCTAATCGGGGTCATTACAGTTTAGTACACAGTCATACTCATAGAAAACAATTCAAAAGATAGTCAATATCATTCCATGAAAACTCAAATATTCAGAGTTACAAACATTTTTCCAAAATGTTAATTGTTTAGCAAAAGAAGTGATGAGTTTGTAAAGAATGATATAATTATTGAAATCAAAAGGGAGGTCCTGTGCCCTTTTGCCAGCTCCGTGCCGCCATGCTTGCTAATTTCCTGAGATAAACATGCTTAAAAAGTCAACACAAAGGTTGAGTGAATCCATAGTAGTTTAAATAGTAATAGTGTGAACACAAGTCAAGCATTTGAAATAAACAAGCCAAGATAGACAGGTCTTGACTAAATGGGTGTAATATTGCTCCTACGCCTCACGAAACGCAAGCCTTAACATTGATTTGACATATCATAAAGATAATAATAATCATCTACACCACAGCGGATGTAAATGACAGGGGCCCTCGGTGACAGGAAATGTGCCAAATTTCCATAATACCTCGAATATAGCACACCTCCTGCCAAGTGATCACCTTGATAGAGGCGGGCTGCCAACCAATAGATCTATCAACTATATTCGCGCTCACTCGCAAGTGATTAAGGTTCGTGATATGAGGGACTTGTAGCACAGGTGTCAACTTAGGCAATATCAGGTGATAACAGCATACAGAAAAATACTTATGTTCGATTTATAGCATGTATCTCCCCACGGGGTTTAAAAACAATTAAAAATGTGGGACCATGAACTCACCTGAAAGGTGTGTAGTCACAACGGTGCTCAAAATGTGATGGTGTATTGCTTATGACAAGCAATGAGATTCCTCCAACTTGTGACCTATAAATATGTTGTAATCGGTGTTTTAGATTCGTGTCGTAAATGACGTGTGATATATCACGTGTAAGGTGATATCCGTTTCGGGTGTCTTAAATGTAATTCAAATAACTTTACGTAGTTATTGTTAGCGTTGATACGAATCGGTGCTTGATAAATATTATCTCGTTATGAAAATAATATTGTTAAAAATATTTATGATTAAATATTTTTAATAAAGTTATATATATTAAAGTTTAAGAAACATATATATATATATATATATATATATATATATATATATATATATATATATATATATATATATATATATATATATATATATATATATATAATTATAAAAGTATATAAATTATAAGAATAGATCTAGTCACAATTTATCCCTTAACTTTATTAAAATTACACCTTTTACCCTTTGGTTAATAATAATTACAATATGGTCCTTTTTGAGCCTTTTTACATTTTGTTCCCTAAACTTTGAAAAATGATGGTTTATACCCCTTATTTAATTTCAAATCGACAGGTTTCAAAAATAGTCCGAAAGTTTTCATGTTTTGTCACATTTAGTCCCTCAACGTGGGACTTTTGCAAACATAGTCCAAAATCTAGTTTTTGAAAAAGGTTAACTTTTATTTTATAAAAGTTACCATTTTTACTTCTTTTTATTTGTAAAAACTCGGTTTTCTGAAATCAGTTACCACTCGAAACTAGTAAGTTTTACAATTCGAAAATTCATAAAGGTTTGTCTTGGGCTCGTTAGCCCGGTAAGGCCCATATGGGTGTTTTCTTGTTTTAAATTCTTGTTCGACTAGCATAAGGTTTGGGTCTAATAATTGTGGTTTGAAAATGTACTAGCTTTGCATGTTTTGTGTTCTTGGTTGAGTTCGAGCCAAATAATGGGAGGGTCGAAGAAAGTACATGAGTTATACGTGTAGAAATAAAATGGCGAGGCCTTAACTTGAGGGTGTCGAGGTGTTTCTTAACAATTATACTAGTGTATTGTGAGATAAATGAAGAATGTGTATGTGGGTGATATGCATAATACGAATCAAGTAGAAGAGCAAGAAGATGGTAACTTACAACACCAAGTATTTGGTGGTGAAGAGTTCGTGTGACCAAACAAGAGAAACGAGCAATAACACCCTTCGAATAACAACTCCTTGCTCCAATATTTCTTTCCCACTAACTCTTAACCCCAACGCCTTGCTTGTTCAAATCAAAACCTTGCTTGAATATCTTGTGCTTGTCGATAGTAACCAAAGAAAAGTGGAGAGTGTTTGTGGTTTGAGAGATTTCAAGTGTGTGTGCGTTGTGTGCATTAAATGAGACTTATATAGCGAGTTTAGGGGTGGTTCGATGTCTCTACGATTTCAACACAAACTGAGGGGTCTTGTCGAGTTCGACAATCTTGTCTACCTATCCAAGGCATTGTCAAATCTAGTTAAACAAGTCCTTAGGAGCTATGGTGTACTTTAGTTATTGTTTATGTTGTGTTAGTGTTTAGTGGAACATTCGATCCAAAGGTTTATGGCTCGAAGGTGGTTATTAGTTTAGTCCATCGGTTTGACGGCTCCATGGTGGCTCATTGTAGCGTGTGGCAAAGTCAATGGAGGGGGGGGGGGTGTAGGTTGGTGTCTTGTGAAGAGGAGACAAAGGTTTTTAAAACATGTGTAAATATAGTTAGCAAAGAAATGGTCTTTGTGTTTGTGTAGTTTGGTACGCAAGGCAAGAAAACAAATAAACCATTTGGACTATGGAAAACTCGGCCCAAATCAACACAAGAAAGAAAAGGAATTCGTATGGGCTTGTGAAAAATAGCTCGGCCCAAGTTGTGAAAAGAATTATACGTGTGGGCTTAGTGGTGGTGATTCGGCCCAAAAATATCGGGGTGTCGGTGTCCCGTAAAATTGTGATATTAACTTTGGCGTCGGTTCGTGATAACCATAAGTATTTAAGTTGTGCATACATGTATATACTCGTATATATAGTAATAAAATTGTAAAAGTTAATATATACATAGTGTCGTATATATATATTTATTAATTGTTTCTCGGTGTTCAATTTGGGTGTCGGGTCGCAAGTGGGAATTACCGGTGCTTAACCTCATTGGGTGATATCCAAGAGTGACAATGCATAATCGGGTGCTAAACCAACGGTGTTCAAAACAATCGGGTGTTCAAACAAACAGTGTCTCGTATAAAAATTTCAAATTAGCCCGCAAAAATGGCTTAGTTAAGAATAACGTTTATAATTAGCAAAAATGGCTTAGTTAAGAATAACGCTATAGGTAAGAAACCTGGGTCTAAAATAAGCATTGGTATGACAAGATGGCTTATTGAGCTTGTGTAAAATAGCTTATGGGACAAGTACTCTAGTGCAGGGCATATGCTTGCCATGTAAGTCAAAATAAGCAACTGAATAAGCCTTTAGAAAAAATTGTAAAAATAATCCAAAATGTGGATTCACAAGTTCAGCTGACAGATTTTAATGTCCAAAAGGCTCAAAGGCTAATTTTGAAAGATGAGATCATGAAAATTCTTACAAAAAATGGATTTCTGAAAAACCTTGCAATTTTGACTTTTAATATTATGAACTAAGTTGACTATGGTGAGATTTGATTTGGTCCTAGTGACTGAATAAGTAGTATTAAGCTATAATAAGACTAAAATAAGCTACCTTAACAAGTTATGTACTGATTTGAGTGGTTATGATTCCTAAAAACTTAACAGTAAATGAAAATTATGGATTAAGAGATGATTTTTGTTGATATAAATAAGGTATAAAAACATTATTAATATTTTTCGATATCCCTAAGTTTTGACGATCACAAAATCTAAAAACATTAAACGCAAAGTTAATACGTAAACAAGTTTTAAGCAAGTTTATATCATCTCATCCAACATAATCACTTAAGGTATGAATAAACAAGTGACTAATACATTTTATGATCAAAGGGATGTTTATTTAAATAATACAATGTTTATAAAATTAAATAAACTTATTATATATTTTTGAAAAACATTTTTAGTAATAAAGGAAAATGTTTAATTCATAGTAAATATATGAATTCAAATTTTTAACCAAAATTAGTTAGTTTTTCACCAAATAAACTTTCCCCACTAAAAGACAGATTTTTTGGCCGTTACAGCTGGGCGGCCCCCTTAATTATAAGGGCGGCCCCCTTAATTTTAAGGGGGCCGGCACACAATTAAGGGGACCGGCCACGCTCCCCTGTCAGATTCTGTCAGAAATTTTTTCCTATAAATACCACCTCAAACCTGTAATTTTTCACACCTCTTGCACAAAAATTTTCAGATCCAAATCTCACTAAACATCCTCCTAAAAACCCTTTGATCATATAATTGTTAATCCTTGTTTCAAGTGATTCATTCCCTCACCTCTCATCTCTCAAAGTGCAAGAGAAGAATACTCCTTCAACATCAAGTTGTGAAGTATTGTAGATTTGTGTATATAGTCTAGTTGTTGTGTACATTCATTGTAAAGGTGTGATAGTATTGTAACTAGATAGATCTAGGAGTAGAAGTTGTGAATAGAAGTAGTGAGATATAACTAGTTTGTTGTGAAGAATGTGAAGAAGAAGAGCTAGGAAAAAGATAGTTGTGAAGAAGATTAGTGTGTAGAAGATAGGTGTGAAGAAGATTAGTGTGTAGAAGATAGGTGTAAAGAAGATTGGTGTGTAGAAGATAGGTGTGAAGAAGGGGTGTGATTAAGTAGTGAATAGGTGTGAAATAGTTGTGTAGAAGGTGTGAATAAGTTGTGACGAAGTTGTGTTGTGGATATTGGTGTGTAAGGTTTTCTCCGCCATAAGGGAGCTTGTTGACATAGTGAAGAAAACTCTCGAGTAGGTGACTCGAGGAGTGGAGTAGGGCAAGGAAGGTGTCCTTGTAGCCGAACCACTATAAATCCTTTGTCTCGCGGTTAGATCTTTCCATATTTTACTTATTATCTTGTTTATATCGTTATTACTTTTGTAGACGTAGACGTTTATATACGTAGTTGCTCATATAGTGCTAGTATTGATTTTACTTAAAGATCAAACAAAAGTTTCATTCACAAAACAAAGTTTTTACAATCAAACAAAAAAAAATGGTAACATACATATAATTGATCATTTCGATCAAGTATAGTTTTCATACAAAATATAACTAAGGATTGTAAAATAAACGTTTACTTACTTGTCTCTCGTATATAGCTATAATTGTTTATATTATGCATGTGTTGATTTCACATACTTAGCTTACATTATTATTATTGTTCATACTTATATATAGTTATTCATATTTTACAAGATTTGAGTTCACATAAGATAGAATCAAAGTTTTTAAAAGCAAACAAGACTTTAAAATTAAACTAAGTTTTCATAATAAAATTAAAAAGACGTAAAACTATTCAACCCCCCCTTCTAGTTTTCCACAATTGGTATCAGGAGCCACGTCAAACAAGATTTTTAAAATATATTGTATTTTAAAACTTGAATCGATCTATGGAATCGGAAAAATATTTAGAAGGGCAATCTATGCAAAGACCACCGTTATTTGAAAGTGATGGTTTTCTTTATTAGAAAAATAGATTCGAAACTTATGTGAAATCAAAAGATCTTGATCTTTGGCATGTTATTACCTTTGGTGACTTTTCCCATATTCAATATAATTTTGAAATTAAAAAGGATGAAATTGTATCTTTTGAAAAACAAAATAATGATTTGAAAAAGAAACTAGCAAAAAATAATGAGGCTAAAATGGTTATTTATAATGCGTTACCACGCAAAGAATATGAAAGAATTTTTATGTGTAAAACCGCAAAAGAAATTTGGGATTCTTTATTAATTACTCACCAAGGTAATAGTCAAGTTAAAGAAAATAAAATAGATCTTCTTGTTCAACAATATGAACAATTTATGATTCCAGAAGAGGAATCAATAATGCATTTGCTAGGTTTAACACTATCATCACAAGTTTAAAAGCACTTGATGAGAATTTTTCTAGTAAGAATTTTATTAGGAAATTTCTTAGGGCTCTTCATCCAAAATGGCGAGCTAAAGTTACGGCGATTGAAGAATCGAAGAACTTGTCAACTCTTCAACTTGACGAGTTAATTGGCAACTTGAAAGTCTACGAAGCAATAATAAAGAAAGATTCCGAGATGGTCAAAGGAAAAAGGGAGCAAAGCAAATCGATTGCGTTGAAAGCTAAAAAGGACTCTAGTGACGAAGAATGCTCAACCTCCGAAAGCAACGATGCAGAGTATGCTATGGCCGTACAAGATTTCAAGAAATTCTTCAAAAGACGAGGAAGATACGTTAGGCAACCATATAATAAAAGAAAATGCTTTAAGTGTGGAGATCCAAATCATCTTATTGGAGAATGTCCGAAATTGTCAAGAAGTCAAAACCACAAGGCCTTTGTAGGAGGAGCATGGAGCGATAGTGACAATGATGAAAAAGAGACAACAAAAGATGAAAGGTGTCTCATGGCAAAGGCATCCGATAAGGTACGTTCTAAAACCGAATATTATAGTGATGAAAATTTATTTTTAGATGAAAAAGACCTAGATAGCGAATATAGTAGATTGTGTAAATTAGGTCAAAAGGTAATAGCTAAAAATAAGTCACTAAAACATATTAATAATCAATTAGAAAATAAAGTACTTGAATTAAAAATTAAACTACAACATTTGGAAAAAGAAAAAGAAGTTTTTATAGAATGTAAAACATGTTTAGAGGTCAAAAATGAAACCGAAAAACTTAAAGATAAAATTTTCAAACTTGACAAGTTTAAAGATAGTAGTAACTCACTTAAGAAAATAATAAGTGTTCAAGAAACTTTGGGAGATAAAACCGGTCTAGGATTCGACTTAACTAATGTTTCAATTAGTGAAAATAAAAATGAAAAGTTTGAATGTGAATCTAGTAAACAAAAACCATTAGACTCAAAACCTAAGTATGTACCTATAAAAGATAGAAAAATACCTATTGCGAGTGATGAGGATGTAAAAAGTTTTTATAAAGTGTCATGGGTCCTTAAATATCATGAATCAAGTAGATCTAACAAATCTAGTCTATTCCTACCATACACCTTCGTAAAGTGTCATGGGTCCTTAAATATCATGAATCAAGTAGATCTAACAAGGGTTTCCATTTCTAAGGTTTCAAAGACATAAGTATATATATAATGAGTGGTATAAGCTAACATATGCATGAGATCTTGTATGAAAACCATATGATCATAATAAATTCTTAAAGAAATGATGAAATAAATTTGGTAAACTTACTTTGAATGATTATGAAGCTTGGATGATGAAAACCTAAGGATCCTTGAGTTTATTTTGCAAAACCCTAACAAGGATAACTATTTAAGCTATATTAGAGCTTGATCTTGGAAAAATTGATGGTTCTTGCTTGTGTTTGTGTTTGGCCGTGGGTTTGGAGAGGAGAGGAAGAGAGAAACTTTTTGATTTTGATCTAATATTATAAGTGTAAAAAGGTGTTTATAAGTTTTAGATATTTTCCTAGATGTTTAGATAAGTTAAGGAAAATTTAATGCCAAGGGTTAAAGGGGGGGGGGGGGTTGTGACCGGTTTTTCAAAGGAAGAAAAAGGGGAAAAACAAGTTTTGATTTAATTAGGATTGGTAGTGGAGATTTATGTAAGTATTAGTTGTTTAATTTAGGTAGTTTTAGTTAGTTTTAGTTATAATCGGGTGTTGGGTTTGCTAGAAATAAATTTTAACGAAGTTAACCGGGAATTAATAAAGTCATAAAAATGTTAAAAATATGTTGGGTACAAAAATTGAGCGTTTGGACAATTATTATTTAGTTTTCACGAAAACCGTCGTAATTATATTAAACTTACGATATAAATTTAATAAATTCCCAAAATACCGGGTAAATGAATTTTATAATTTTTATGATGTTGTAAGGAGTTTAAAAATATATCGGAACCATCGTGGGGATTTTTAGATATGTTGGTTATATTTATTAATCGCGTATTAACGTTTAATTAAAATAAATATACGTAAAACGTTAAACATACCAAAAATATTAATATGAATATTCTACGAGTGGTATAGTATGCAAATGTTATTATGATGAAATGTGGACTATTTCTAGTCCGTATGAAATGTCCCTACTGATAAAGCATGAATTCGTACCTGAACCAATTCGGTTATGCGAATTTAAATATCCGTAAACTAAATTTACGATGAAATGAGCAATGCACACGAATAGTGTTTTTCTTCCGGAAAAATGAATAGTGTTTCGTGAATAGTAAAATTTTTAAACGCTTCTTAGAATATCAAACTGACATCAAAAATGATGAACAGTAAAATGATGAATAGTGATTTATGAATAGTAAATTGTCGAAGTTCGGAAAATGACCTGAAATGGTGAGTTGTGACAGTCGCCCACCCAAAAAGGAATTCAGTCCCTGAATTCAGCTGGTGTTGGTCTCAGAAATAAATTTGGTGAAAAGATGTGGATACTTGAGTCGCATTTGGTCTTCCCGTTCCCAAGTAAACTCGGGACCTCTTCGAGAATTCCAGCGAACTTTCACGATAGGGATTCGACTCTGCTTCTACTGTACGACTTAACTGTCCATGATTTCTACTAGTTCTCTTACCAGGTTTGCATTGGTCTTTGGGTTGGATTCCTTTCAATGGAATCATGAGTCACTAATCTGAAAGTCATTTCTCGGGATTTGAAATTGTGAAACATGTTTGTATAACCTTCTGTTCTCTAACAAGGCTCAAGTCTGACGGCCACTAGGCCTACTCTGTCTAAGATATTAGATGGTCCAATATATATCGGGTTTAACTTCTTGGATTTTTCTGAATGGTATCATGCCTTTCCTAGGTAGAACTTTTAACGTGACCCAACCATCAACTTGAAATTCTAAGGGTTTACATCTTATCGACTTGTAACTGATTCTTGATTTGCAGGAAATTCCTGGTTATTTCATGAGTGCTTACAGGAACAGTGAGTTTGGTTTTTTTCCGCGTTTGGTCCGTCAATAGATGATCAGCGCTTCTTGAGGTTTACAATGTGATATGGGCAATATATGTTGCTGAACTCTGCCAGAACTCAAATTTGTATGTCAGTTGGTCGATTCTAAAATGAATCTTAAATGGTCCAATATACTAGTGGTTCAATCTCTCGTGTTACCAAAATTATGTCATGCCTCTCCAAGGCAAAGCTTTCAACTTAGTTCGTTTCCCACTTGAATCTAGATGGTTTGCTGTTCCGGGATACCCAATCCGCTTGATGTGCGTCATGCACCAACCCCACTTCTACCAGTTTCTCGTTGCTTGTAACTGGTTCTTGACTTGTGAAATTTCCTTTGTTGTTCCATAGTTTAGTTCTAGACCAGTGAATTTAACTTTCCGGTTTGTGGTAATTGGTACTTCGATCATAGAGTGCATCAAATGGTGTAGTCTCTACTCTCGCGCGATAACTATGTTTTCAAATGAATTTGATTTATGGTAAATGGTTAGTCCAACCATTTCTAGAATCAATCACTCATGCTCTGAGCATATCTTTCTTATGTTTGAATTGTCCTTCCGCTTTGACCATTGGCCTGAGGATGATAGGCGGTGTTTACATCTAAATGGGGTTCCGAATGAAATCTTAAAATGATTGCTAGGAGTCTGAGGTGATTCGATTACCTTTATCAGGAATAATTGAAATGGGTACAATAAATCTTGTGACTAATTCCACAACATTCTATCTTTCGAACTTGGCATTATCTGAAGGAGAGAGAATATGGGTAACAATTTTTGATTCCTTGTGTTTTGTTCCAACGGATGATAAGACATGTGTCTTTCTTTTCCTTTTGGGCTTGGTCTCTATTACTAAAGTTCGTAATTGATTTATGGTGTCCCTCCTAATTACCTTCAT
This sequence comes from Artemisia argyi, assembly GCA_030686995.1. Classification (NCBI taxonomy): domain Eukaryota; kingdom Viridiplantae; phylum Streptophyta; class Magnoliopsida; order Asterales; family Asteraceae; genus Artemisia; species Artemisia argyi. The sequence continues at coordinate 13,378,891 of CM060697.1, read as the reverse complement.
CACATATTCCAAGGTTCTCTATTTTCAAGTCACAAAATCCTAATTGCATAAGCGATGTAGTATGGTGATTAGTTTTGGAAATTTGTCTCACGATTGTGTGGGTTTTGGTTAAAATCTTTTTCTGAATAAACGAATTTAGAAAATGGAGCTAATGATTTACTAAGTAATATCTTTCTTGATGATTCAAAATTCAGTAGTTATAAAATGTGAAACCGTTTTCAAACATGTTGTGATTAGGAATGTTTACCAAAGTTTGACGTTTATATATTTCTCGTTGTACAATAGTTTTGCTAAATATTGACCAAAAAGGATCATACTTGTTCAAAATAGGAATTTCAGAAATTATTTTCTACAAGATATGTGATTTGTATAAACACAAATTTAAATCAACTTCATTCAAAAGTGAGAGTATTAACAAGGATAAAATAGTAGGATAGGTAATGTTCGCATAAATGCATAGATGTCTAACGTTTAGTTCCTGAGGTTGGATAATGCTTATTGGTGGGTGTCAGGCAAAACTACAAGCATAAGTATTCAAACTAACTTAAGTCCTGAAAAGGTTTATTGTTGAAATTGTCATCATGTTGGCAAGATATATGGTCGGGTCTGATCCCTTTCCTTGATATGAAAGTTAGGTTATCTGAAATTTCTAGAGAACACAACGCCTTAGGGGAATCCATATCGATATTCTTAATTTAAACAATTATCCTTGGTGAAAACTCATTACAGGGAAGTTTGCGTTTATATGAGGCCATGTTTAAATGGAACACTCTACAGTATCGGTTAGGAGGTTTGGTTTATTTTTATAGTGTTACTTAGTGTACCTTCACAATGTGTTCGATCCTGTAGCTCAGTCTAGCTAGTACCTTTGAATGATAAAATTTGGCAAGTAAATCAGAGATGGTGATTCGGATGGTCTCGTGGTATCTTAGGATTGTTGTTGAGTTATGAATTTTCTTAGTCCAGGTTTAGTAGTTCCGTAATCCTTTTAATGTTTTTCTTGCATCGAGGAATCCTCCTAGTACTTGATATGGAAAGTCTCTCCTAGAGAAGTCAATGGAACAATCCAACTTAATGGCTGAGTGAGTAATAGGTTGGGTAACTATCCAGTGAGAGGTTGTCAGAAAGAGACGCTTATAAAAGAGTACTTGTTTAAAACGCTTTTAAATGAAGATTGTTATTAGCAATACTTTAAAAAGGTAATTATTTCCTTCTTGGCATAATTCTTCCTGAATTATACATAGGTGATCAGGCTATGTATAGTTGAGGACTAATGATGCGATGCTGGATTTAGTCAAAATATTATTACTTTCCTCAAAAGTTTTAAATGGTGTTCAACGCATTGTTATTAAAAATGGTATCCTGATATTTCCTTTCAAGTAACATGAAAATTGTTTCGCATAATAATAGTAAATACTTGGTGTAATAACGGAAAAATCAATTTATAAGGTGGTAATAAAACAGTTTACTTTAATAATTCCGTAAAACAATTTCCCCAAATGGTAGTAAAATAGCTTGTAGTAAAATTTGTTGAATGGTTTATTGGATACATGGGTGAATCTTATGGTATGGTAATAGTCTACTAATCCACTTATTTAAAGAATGTAAACATCTTAGTTCATAACAGGGCAGTGGTTTATGATTATGAAGTGGTCGGGAATATGGTAATGATATTGAGAGTGTGAAGGATGAACGTGTCGTTAAGGCATCTACAGTCAACTGAAGATGATAGTCTATGTGTGAAAAAAATATTGGACAAAAATTTGGTGCCAATGATTCGAAGTATTTGAGAATTTATACTAGGTAAAGATCGCAGGTTCAAATGCTTAATCCCTCTAGGCATGACTAAAATGTATAAAGAATGGAAATTGTTGTACGGGTGATCTAAGTCAAGTAGGTACCACATCGAATGATGTTTGATTTTTTCGTGAATGCAAGCTAAATGCCTTATGGTCAGGTGAAACTTCTCGATGTCCTTTCATGAAAATGTGGTCTTGTCCCAATGTGACTAAGCTATATCGATCTCCGAAAAGAATATAAATTTTGTTGAGTAATTGTACCTTGATCTTTCAATCCAACGAGCTCATACTAGCGTGAGGGTCTGATAAAATGGAATGAGCGAAAAAGTTGTAATTTGAAGTAGGGGTGTTAAGGCATGGTGTATCAATATTGGCAATCTCTGGTAGAGGGGTTTCTTTCGCATCTAAGGTCAAATAGTAAATAGGTATAGTGGTTGCTTTTGAGATTCGTTCATGAGTTATGCGTGTTCCTTCTTGGAGATATGGTTTCTAAAATTAACAACATTTATTTGAGTGAAACGTTGTGAAATTTGGTCATAAATGTATTTTGGAGTGACTTTATTTGAAGTTTGTAATAAATATAGTTATGTAAAAAATGTGACTACGAAATATTTTGTATTTTGATAAAAACAATAATATATATATATATATATATATATATATATATATATATATATATATATATATATATATATATATATATATATATATATGTGTGTCTTTGGAAGATGGGAATTCAAGAAGATTGTTGCTTAAACAAAAATGAATTTTAATCCAACCAATGAAAATCAATAATTTGTCGTACTTCGTAATGTTTGCAAGAAATCTTTTTATTTGTACAAAAATTTAATTTGGCCTTGACTTACTTGAATTGTTATTATCTCCGAAACACGAAAGCTATGGGAGTCACTTTTATCTTGGTCAACATGACCATTTAATTGTAAAGACACCTTCGTCTTTATTAATCTTATTGTCTTACTCGCATCTTCCTAAAGTTGTAATTATATGTCAAATCTACTAATGTGCCACATTGGTCGGTGGAGTGTTGCTAGAGTGACTAATGATGTAATTATCGACTTAGAATGTGGTGTAATCAAACTTGATAATGAAGGGAGAGTTGTGATGAGTTCCATTATGATGGTATAATACCGTTCAAAGCATCTTGTTGGTTTATTGTGTTATGGAGGTATGAGTCGATCATATCTAAGATAATATAGAGTCCTTGTGATAGATGCCACCCTTGGGCGACTGGTTGCAATTCTTATTGCGTTTGTGAGGCTTGTGGTATTATTCAGAGTATATCGTCCAAACACTCGTGGGTAATCTCAAATAATTAGAGATCATCGTCTAACGATGAAGAGTAGTAGGTTGTCAAGTAGTAGAGGCTCTCAAACTCTCACCAACCTCAAACCTATAAGGTGGTGTAACGTGTGGTAGATGGTAATGGTATGTCCAATAGTGGTTGCTTCTTAAGCGGCCTGTCATATATAGGTGTAGGGTCTTGATGAATGTGTAAATACTCATCATTTTTATCGTATCTGAACTGCCAAAACATCCAAAAACACTCAGAAATGCATCAAAATACAGAAATTATTCTAGGAATTGTGTTTTATATGTTTTAGATGCAAAATGTTTAAAAACAAATGAAAAATTAACAAAGTTTGCATAATTGGCAGTTTCAGTCCCTCAAGTTTCATAAATTGACAAAACTAGTCCCTAAAGGTTTAAAATGAAAGAAAAGTCAACCCAAGGCATAGAAGAGTCAAAAGTTATCAAATTTGATCCTTGGGTGAAAAGTTTGAGAAAATTGCAAGTTTAGTCCCTGCAGTTTGGAATTTTGCAAAATTAGTCCTCGGGCATTTTAAAATGGGAAATTTATAAATTATGGTCCTTGGGAATTAATGACTTGGAAAATTTGAACCTCGATGATAGTTTGGAAGATTGGCAGATTCAACCCCTCAAGATTGCAGAAATTACATTATTGGTCCCTATGCATTTTAACTAATAAATCTCATGGACCCTTTTTTGTTAAATACCCAATCCATAACCCCAACCCCAATACTCACCTTGGCCCAATCCACCATCCAAGCCCACTCCTAAAATAATAAACCACCCACCCCATTTTATTAAGACCTGGTCAAACCAACAGTCAAACCCACCATCCCTCCAAACCACCCCTCTCTGCCATACCACCATTCCAAAACCACCTCTATGTGACTCACCCCTATCATCACCTTCCCTGCCAACACTCAACATCCCTAACCTCTATAATACTTTCCTCCAAACACCCCAGTCCAAAAATATCCCACCTGTTACAAGTTGTCAGGACCCAATTGGCTTATAAAGATTTTCCCGCCAAAATGATTAAGAAGCAAGGATCACTCCAATCTCATCCAATGGATGAGATTATTGCTGGGAAATGCTCTGTGGGACCCCTGGAACCCTAATTGTCACTTATAAGAAGAAAAGAAGCAGAAGGGAAAAAGTATTAGCTGTAGCTTAGTTTTAGGTACTAGTTTTAATGTAATTTCAATTTCTAATGTAATTTTTAGATAAAAGATGTTGTAGTAAGTCATTTTAATGTATTTTCAAGACATTTCTGTAATCAATTTTAAGTTTCCGGTTTAATCTCAGCTTATGCAATTTTTACTTAAAAATCTTCATTTAACTTAAATGTTAGTTAAAGTGATTGTTCAATGTTGAAATAAGCTCAAACTAGTTCCCTTAAAAGCTCTTTGAAGCTTAGATACCATTTAGAAAAATTTTCATCCAAGTTCACTAAAATCACTCAAAAATCAAATTAAATAGCCAAATAAATGAAAAATCAGTGTTCAAGGGATACAAGCTTAGATCATGGTGGATTTTGGACCTGAATGGTTTTTAGAAATCTCAGGGGAGGCATTAGGAAGTATTTTGAGGACCTGGTTCATGAATCCTGTTTGGATGCCATTTGTAAGCAGTTTTCTCATATATTTTTTTAGCAACTTACTGTAGAGGTAGTTAATTATTGCTCATCCTGATGTTTTTGAGTTACTTTGGTGTTTGTTAGTGTTCTATTGCTTAATAAATCATGCTTGCTTAGTATAATCTTTGGTTACTCATGTTCTCAACCCCACAGTCAAAATGGCATAACTAGTGATTCATGAGTTATGTTATTGTTATTCATATTTTTCTGCTTAAATGTTCAAACAACATCATATTAACACCTTTGGAATCAGATTTGTGGTTTGAATCAGTGAGATCCTTTGGGAATCTTAAAATTCAATAATTATAGGAGTGTTTGGATTTTACTTGCTTCACCTTGTTCCTATATGTTTCAGTTGGTGCAGGTTATTGAGACTTCATCCTTAGGTGTAAGATAGATTAGTTATTGCATAAGATCTGCAAGTCACAGGCAAAAAAGTCAAAATGATCCCAAATCTCAAGATTGCTATTCACTTTGATGATTGTGGGTCTCATTAGTTTGAATATTGGTGCTTAAGTATTACATTCAGCTTAATTTAGTCTTTAATCAACTTATTATAACATATTAAGCCAATTAGAACCTGTAGAATCTCACTAAAGTCAAAGTGGAGTCAATTTCATAAAAGTCAAAATTTCACTTAGGCTGTTTTTGAATTAAATTGTTAATTTCCTGTAGGTTTTAATATTAGAAATTAGAGCTTGTGCTTTTAGAATCTTGATAGTTTACTGCTTATCTAGTTCATAGTATTTTTTATATTTTTTAGTTTGCTTGATAAAGTGCTTAATTTAATGCTTCTTTTTGCCTAATTTTGCCCTGCTCCAGGGTAACAGTTTCATAAGCTCAATTTCTTAAGCTTGCATTTGGTTCCCCATTGCACCCTTGCCTGAGATTTTTGTTGTTTTGGATAGCTTTTATGGCTGGCTTCTTGATCATGTGCTTAGTTTCCTTTTATCTGCTTATGCAACTGCTTAATTTGTGCTTAATATATCTCACCATGCATACCTCTACACTAAGCAGTCAGTGTATGAGGTCAAGTTCATAAGCTCATTGTGAGCTCATTTGTGGGTCCTATAGTGAGCTTGTGGGTTCTTTGAGAAGCCCACATAGCTGGCTTTGAGATTCCAGTCTCCATTTTGGCTTAAGGGATTTTGCCCCTAGCTTAATCTAGTCATCAACAAGCCTGCAGGCTTGTTTGGTTATCTGTGGGCATTGAGATTGCTTATCTGCTTATTTCAAGCTTTTCAGTGAGACTTTTTATATCCTTTAGCTTATTCCTAGTACCTTTAGCTTATTTACATCTTATTTCATCTCTGTTTCAAGTTTGTTAGCTTGTTTGATTGCTTAATTGAGCTTAAAACATCAAGTTGAGCCAAAAAGCTCAAGCTGATAAGCTCTTAAGCTCTCACTAAGTTTATTCCCAAGTTCTAAACTTTTTGTCTTCATTAAAGTTACTTATTTTCAGTAGGTAAGTAGTTTTGAAAAAGAAAATTCAAGAAAAAACAAAAATAAAATAAGCGATAGCTTCTATTTAAGCTTTTTAGCTTATTTTCAGCTTTTTCCAAAAGCAAATCTCATTTTTATAATTTTCATAGTACTTATAAAATAATTTTAGTAATTTTTTTCAGATTTTTCTCCTTTCATTTAGTATTTTTTATAATTTAGTTTAGTTTTTATTAGTTAATAATTAATAATAATTATTTAAAAAGTCTTAAAAATATATTTTTAGTTTTAAAATTAGTTTTATATTATTTTATATTTTTTCAAATTTAAATTTTATTTTTCTAGGTTAATTTCCAAATTATTTGTATTTTAGGGTATTTTAAATAATTAAAAGTAATTAATAATTAGTAATTAATTAATAGTAATTAATTAAATAGTGTAAAAATTAATTTTAATTTTCTAAAAATTTTCTTTTATCATTAGGATTGTAAAAATGTAATTTTCACATTCATAGGTATTTTATTTCCATTAAACTCGCGTTTTATTTTGTACATTAACGTAACTTTAAATCAACTGTACGCGTATTAGACTTAGCTCACGTTTTTAGTGTATCTGATTATCAGTAAATGCTCATATAGTATTTCTAAGTTGTTTTCATTCCTTATATTTTAGTGTAATCATACAAATCACTTAAACCCCTTTTCTGTCCAAATTCACCTGATCATAAACCCGTTTTGATTACCATCACACCTCGTCGGGACATAACGACCTGGGGAAACCCTATATTCCACGAAGCATTGACTCTAGGCAGTCTGACTTTGTTGACCATTCACCTTGTCAATTTAGTTGACCGTTTGGAGTCAATCAAATTTTGGCGCCCCTGCCGGGGAGGTTGTGCGCGTTATTCTAAACGGTTTGCAAATTAGTGAATATGGATTTACACTCATTGTATATTTACCATCCTTGTTTCATATTTTCTTATTATAAAAACAAAACAGTTCACGAAAATTTTTTAAAATTAGTTTTCAACGACCCAAAAACACAAAAAGATTTTCTTTGTTATAAAAATGTTTATCAAAAATACCAAAAATATTCACCTTTACCCTCCTACCTTTTTGATTCTTCATCTCTTTACCCTCTATCCTTTTGATTCTAACTTCTTCCACTTCTCCTGTAATTGATTCTAATGGCATCTCTCGATGATGATTTTTTTGAACAAAGGGCCTTTAAGAGCAAAATTGAAAAAATTCAGGCCATGTCAAAAATGTCGAGATGTCGTGTTGATTATGATGGACCATCGATTCCTATTCCTTCTCCGGTGAGGGAAATGGAACAAGAAACCGAGGTGACAAAGGACCCTGTACTTTCCTCTGACAATGAAAGTGCTAACTACGTCCAACCTACGGTTATCCAAAAATCTAAGCTCACAGTTGCTCCTAAACCGTCAAGAATCAATCCTGACCTTTCACGATATAAGGTTATAAGGTCGTCAAGCAAAAGTACAGAGCTTAGGGCAGTGACTGAAAAGAACGACTTGCCCAAACTTCACGTTTATCAAGAACAAAAACCCGAGACCATAACGGGAGTGGTGGAAATTCCTAGCTCTCAGAGCACACCACTTGTCCCACCTCCGGATTTTATTCCTTGTGTCGGTTGTGGTGAGCCACTTTTTGGTTTGCCATGTCGTTGGTGTACATGTGAACAATGTAGTAATGATATTCAAGACGGAAGTTGTTTGTTTTGTGGTTCGAGGAATTCATTTGCTTATGATCCTAATCAGAACTCATTCAACGACTCTTCGAATTTTTCCAATTACCCATCACATTCATACGAGCAAGAACCATATTATCCAAATCACAATGGTGCTTTGTATCAAAATACAACAAACTTTTCGTGTGAATATTGTGGAGGCCCTCACCAAGGTTTTGATTGTCAAAATAGTCAAAATTTTGGTTATGACCAATATCCATACAATTCACCATACCAGACTCAACAGTTTTACTGTTGTGAGTACTGTGGTGGGCCACACTACAGTTCTGATTGTCAATCGGGCAACACGCTTGTCTATGAGTAGTTTCCTGATAACAATTATGACTCTAGCACATACGACTGCCACATCAGTCTTACTGTTGTGAATACTGTGGAGGTCCTCACTTCAGCTCGGATTGTCAAACAAGGAATCCATTTCCTTGTAACAATTATGACTATTCATTTAAAGACCAACCTCCACAGTACCAATTGATTCAAGCAACCCCTCATGAAACTCAGCAAGACCTTTGTCTAAAGGTTCTTGAAACATTGAAAGAATTTAAGGAGGGGTTGGCTACTACATCGTTTCTAGATTCTCGTGAGAAATCAATGGCAGAATTACTTGCTAAAGAACGAGATGCTAGAAACGAAATGAGCATGGAAGAATTACTTGCTGAGCAAAGAGCAGCTAAAATACGTGCTAATTTCGCTATGCTGCTCTATATGATGACGATGATGACAGTGATGACGATGAAGATAACATTGTTATTATTCAAAAAGATTCATTAGATTCATCAATTATGATTCCTTCCATGGAGAATCAGGGAGAAAATAATGTGACAGAGAAATTACTAGCAGAAGATCAAATGGAACTTGTACAATCCATGAATGCTAGCTCCTCTCAACTCCCTCAATCTGTTATCACACCCGAAGTTCACACTTACTCTCTGATCAAGGGGGATGAGCATCTTAGCACTGTTCCTGAAAAGGAATCGGACGAATTCATAAAGTCTAGTGCTGAGAACCTTGTCCCAATCCCAGGAAAGTCACAGGGAACTTTTGATCATATGTGTGATATCCCTCCTCCTCTTGTCTTCCCGAATGATGTTGTTGAGATGTTCTCCGATTCTAATGATGACGATTCGTTATCTTGTGGAGACATCAGTTATATGGAAGAATTACCTTCTGAGCTTGTCAGCTTAGAAGACGAGAACAATGATGAGACTGACATTGAAATTAAGGATGAAGCACTTCGTGCAACATTATTGAATGTCAATCTCCTCATCTCAATAATCGAGGCTTTCAAAGAGAAACCTATTTCATCTCCTATCCCCATTAAGGATAGTGACATTTTCTCCGATGATCCTATTCCGGAGTTTGAAGCCTTTACTTTTGATCCTATGGGAGAGAAGATTAGTGGCAGTACCACTTCTCATTCTCATAATTCTCTCCCCGATTATGAATCATTTTCCTTCGATGAGTTCTCCTGTGAACTCATGCACATCAATTCAGAATATGATTCATTCACATTCGATGAGTTCTCCTGTGAACTCACTCATATCATATCTCCACCGGAGTATGATAACTTCTACTTTGATCTAGACACACCCGGGATATGTCTTGATCACATGAGCTTAAATGATGAGATTCATGATGATGAATCTATGAATTTTCCTGAGGATGATGATGAGTTAGTCATGATGTTTATCATGACTTTCTTTCTCTTCTTCACCTTCCGGGTGACTTCTCCTATTCTTCATTCCTTCGGGAATGAAGATATTATCTTTGACCCCGGCATTTCCATATATCATCCTTTTGAGCCAGGGTATGTATATCTCATCAGTGTGGAACTTTCACGTGCTTCAAATGTTTATCCAAACATCTTGAATGAAAGTCCGATGGAGATTGTCTCTTCCACATCATGCTTCCCCAAGGACAAATGAATTCAGGGTCGAGTCAAGCTAGCGACTCGGTAAACAAAAATAGTAGCATGCTTATAGGGTTTTCACCTTAAGTGTGGGGGAGTTCCCCTGCTATGGTTACAAATAAAGTGAAAAAAATTGTGTTTCCACATTTAGCTTGTAATGTTTCCCTTTTACGTTCAAAGAGTCGGCATAATAGCCGGGAGTTTGAATATTGAGGACAATATTCAATTCTAAGTGTGGGGGTGTTAGGTCACCATTTTGATTTCATACAAACAAGAATGAAATAGATATAAGGATTTGGGTGATTATATGAATAAGAGAATGATGAGAGCAAAAGTTTCCTTAAGATATCAAATAACCAACCAAATAGAAATTTGTACATAAGGTCTTATTTATAGGAGGGGATGCTAGGGAAACACTCCTAGCTCCCTTCTTGCTAGAAATCGTGGGTCTTGAGGCCTTGTGGGCTTTTCATAAGCCTTTCATACATTAAACATAATAAAGTGTAAGTAACTAATAACTAAGCAACCTAACATTTATTACAAATGACCGAGACTTGATAAAATAGTAAAACTTTGATCCCAACAATCTCCCCCTAAGGGTCGGTCATCACGGTTGCTTGACGTCTTTGTCATTTCTTCATCTTTGACTTTCATAGCTTTAGACGTCTTTCAAAAATCATTCATCATTCTTTGTTCTTTGTTCGTTGTTGTTGTGATAATGATCAAGTTATGAAGTTGTCTGCCTTTCGTCACTTCCGCGTCTGTGGTGGTAGTCCGCCATTCCAACATGCTCATACATCTTTGAATTCTAACTTATACATGCACGTAGTTCCCTTTCTTCACTTTTGATCTTTAGTCTTTATACTTTGTAGATTCTTCTTTTTTGGCGTAGAATATTTCTTTGAACTTTGTGTTGCGTTGATCTTTGAGGGAGCTTTTGATGACTTCAAGATGCATGTATGAGCATGTGGAATCCGTCGCCATGGAGATGATGTGTACCTGCGGGTAAACAGTTAGCAATAAAACAACCGGTACTTACAGATAAGGAATTAGAGATCGTCAACAGCATAGTGTGAAGACTCCTTCTAATCCTTATCAAGGCCGTTCCCATGTCAGATACTCCCGAAGGAGCTTACGAGACCTACTAAGTAGCTCAATGACTGGGTGAGTCGCTGGGGATCTCTCACGACTATAGACCGCTAAGAAACCACCGCAAACACTAAACGTAACCCACAAGGAGTTACCGAAGTGACCTGCTGTCAGGGCTGTTTGATGTAGACCCTGGCAGGATTTCCATTCAATCATTGAGAAATACATTTGTAATTGTCTCATAAACGTTCTCGGCAGATTGCTAAGATCTGCGAAGGACTCAATAATTTACAGCTAGTGTCCATTGATGTAGAACACCAGTTATAGAAATACTAATTGTTCCTAAGAGATCTTTGATGTATCTCATGGCTCTAGACTCGAAAAGTGCACACTTAGGTTTCCTATGCGGAGACTAGGGAGGGGTCTCCTGCTTCAATATCAACCATCTCTAAGAGATAAGTCAATAGATTACACCGGTTCCCCGTGAGAATGAAACAAGCTCTTTTAAGAGAACTTGAGTGGTTAGAAGGTTTAGTGCATTGTGTCACTGGGTCCATGACGACTTTATCTTCAATACCGGTGTTGCCTTAGCAACAACCAGTAGCATACGAATTGAACCTGGTGTCTGCCCTAAGGTTGAACATATGGAGGGCTATTTCTTTTCACCCTTTTCTTTACTTTTCTTTTTAATTCTTCAACTCCTTCTTTCCCCTTTCATTCTTTTCTCCTTTTTTTCATATCATACCTAAGGACTTCTAATACTAACTATTTGGTGATGTCCTTGGGTAGATCCCTCCGGCTCTGACGGATCATAGGACGGTTTTTCCTATCTTAATCACCTTATAACTCCATGATTATCCGACAATAGCCTTGAAACCTTTGAAAATCTCTCAAAGTGTTTGTAATTATTAAACATTTTGTTTAACACTTTGAGAGTTTTGTGTTTACTTTTGAAGGGCTCCCCCTTCACATGTGCTCATAAGTTTTTAATAAATTTGCACATGCAGGAGGAACAAGCACTTTTGATCCACTTTCAGTGAAAATGACCGATTCGAGACACGCTTACATCACTAGTTAGACTAGCTTGAAGTTATTACCCGGCCTGGTTAAATCCACAGAAAGTTTCTCGAAATGGTACATTTCTACTAAGACAAATCCTTTTCGAGACACGCTTACGTGGCTAGTTAAAGAGTTCCATTGTCAGCTTTTAGGTGACAACTAGCTCTAGTAACTAACTTGATGTTATTACCCGTCGAGGATAAGTCTTTTCGAGATTACTAACTTTTATGTTTCATCAATTCTTGGGTGAATCTGAGTCTAGCTCGCATGAGATTTGACTTTTAAGCAACTCTGAACTTTCATGTTTTAATCACATTCACTTTTTCTCCCCCTCAAAAATAGCATATAAGATGATATTTTTGACAATCTTTTGATTAAAATATGCCTTTTGAGTCTTATGGAGAGAATTCAACAAGAACTTTTGATTTCAAGAACGATGATTTTGTATCAAGTGCTCCCCCTCAACAAGTGAATTCTTATTGAGGTCAAATACTTGTCTTTTGAGCAGAGTTATGAAAATCATAAAATGTTTGATTAACTCTACTCAAAAGTAAGAAGCCTTCGCTCCTTATGTTTGGATTGAGGCACTGATGCGTATCTCAGGGTCCTTTCTTTACAAGAACGGGTTGTGCACTGTTATGTGTGCACAAGCCATAGTGATAACAATACAATCAAATGAAACAATTAATATTGAAAAGTTAATACCCATGTGTACCAGTTTAAGCTTAATCAGTGAGTGGAGCATCAAAGTCAGTGAACTGTGGTTCTGGTCTTTTGAAGAGGCTGATGGGAAATGAAGTTCGGACACCAATATTGCTTTCCAATCGTTTGATCTGTTCCCGGCGAAATAACCTTTCTTCAATCTTATGGACAAAGTTACGAACTTGGCTTCTGGAGCTGGATTTCCACCTTGGAGTTTCTCCTTTCGCTATCTTTCTACGATCATCATTCAACCTTTTGACTAACCCATCACGAACGACGAACGGTTTTAATCGTAACATCACAGAACTTGTGTATCTCATCGAGCCTCATGAAGCTTTGTAGCTTTTTGTTGTTGATGTAGGTGAAACCAAATGAAGGTTTTTGGATGAGAGTATACTGTGAAGTTTGATAGATTACATCAAATGTGAATTGTGGCTTAGTTAAACTGATCTTCTGTTGGTAACTTTCCACTCTAAGCTGAAGATCTTCCACTCTTTCTTGAACTATCAATCGTCCTCTGAATAGAAGTAGAGATGCCATGAAGTTGTATTGAGTTTCTCTATCGAATTCACGTATTCTTCCTTGAACTTTTTCTAGATACATGTCTTCAATATCATTTAGATAAAGGTCAGGAAAGTCTGCTTCGGAAAATTTGTACTTCTTTTCATCTTGTCTTTTAACTACAATCTCATTCATGAACATGCAGTTAAACCGTTTCGACTCTTGAATCTCCAAGATAGCATCTTAGATTTATGCTTCACATTCTCCAATGATTTTTCGTCTAATCTGTGAGTATAACTGAGACGACGACGTTCTGGCCAGTGCTGAATCCCGTGTAGAGCATCTCTATCGTAGGCTACGATAGAGTTGCTGAATACTGGAGTAGATTCTTCAATTGCAGGAACTTCGTATCTTGTGGCTGGTACTGAGATAGTTAATGAGGAAGCATATTTCTTCTTAGATTTCTCTTGGGTGAGTTGGAGGTTACAAAGATCTTTGTTGAAGAAGAAGCTGTAAGGTAACTTTGGTTTTTCGGGAAATCCTTGCAGAGGTAATGGTTTAGTCCAATCGGTGAAGTAAGGCTTTTCGTGGTTTTTGGAACTGATGTCGATATTCACTTCAGGGTTTAGCTAGTCAAACTTGCCAAACATTGCACTAGCTATATTCTGCATGTGAAATTCATATTCCATCTTGTTTCCAGATCTGGATTTTAGGAATTCCTGTGCATCCCGATTGATTCTTCTGAGCTCCGCCTTCGTAAGTTTCTCAATCTGAAGATCCTTCATTATAAACTGAGTAAATTGTAGTGTATTACCTGAAAGAGGTTCTTCATCTTCGAGAGGAGGTTGAGCTTGTACCAATTCTGTCAACCAATCATTCTTAGGTGTGTCATCATTGCCGAGCCATGAATGACGTCTTCTTTTCTTTGATTTCTTAGACTTGGATGTAGCATCCTTGTCTTTAGCCTTTGATGGTGACGATGGTCCAGATTGAGAATCGGGAATAGGGGAGGCACGGTAATCGGTATCGGGTTGACCTTGGTAATCATCAGTTGGGTGCATAAAAGTTTCTTCCTCATCTGTTGTACCTTGACCAGTAGCTGAAGTGTGTTGTTGATTTCCAGGAGGAGTAGAATCCTTTTATGGTTGTTGAGAAGATGATGGACCGGTTCCAGACTTATGTTTCTTACCTTTTGAGTTCCGGTCCGGGTCGTCATCTTTCCTTGACCTCTTCAGGGTTCCAGCAGCATCTTTGCACGACTCTTTAGACAAGTTGGCGGAAATGGCATTGATAAGAGCTTTTTCTTCAGATGTCTGTGTAGGTTTGTAGGCAACTTTGTCGTAGAGTTGAGCAAGCAGGTCATCGAAAGATGGTTCAGGGATAGTTGGAGTTGGTGTAGAAGCTTTAGCAGGGTGAAGCGTGAATGGTGTTGTTGACAACATTTTCTTTACGACACTTCTGATTCTGTGCTCCAAGTTATCCTTGATTGGTGCAATTAGGTTTGTAACTTCAGGAGTGACAATTTCAACCAGATTGTCAGTAAGATAATCTAGTGTGAAAGTCCTAATCATTCCTGACAAGTCAGCTTTCATGAACTTATCGATCTGCTGCTTTGCCTCCTGAAAGTCTTCAACTTGTTTAACAAGACCGGTGACCATGGTTGTGAGAGTGTTGACTTGCTCCTGAAGATCAGCTGGTTTAGTCGGTTCATTGATTGATTGTTGCTTTGATGCGGTTTCATAAGGTGTAGGAGATGAATGCTTAGGTGATTATTCAGATGACGACTCGTTGTGTGAACTTGAAGAAGAAGCTGGAGGAGTCAGATCCTTTGGTGGAGAGTCTTGAGGAGGTGGAGGTTACAGTGAAGATGTTTTCTTAGATTGCGCAGATGATTGAAGGAATAAGTTGGTGTCGAATGCTTCCTTCTCTTCATTTTCTTTTCTTCTGTGTCCCTCTTCTTCCTGTGCAAGAAACTCTGGAGTAGTGAAGTGGTCAAATTCCAGATCCGTAGCAACGTTCTCCTGTTCGCCCACATTCTCTTCTACATTAGCAGTCTCAGTCATATTGATGTCTCCTGCATCATCTGTGTCTTTTACTTCGTCATTAGGTTGTGAAGCTGGTTCTAAAGTGTTGACACAATGGGAGGAACCATGCTGCTTGTAGCTCCTTCATGGTCTGATTGATCGACAGGTGGTGGTGGTGAAGGTTGAGACTGAAGTCGGCTGAGGAGTGTTGCTTCCCTCTGTTCTTTGAGAAATTGTTTTTCTTCAGCTCGTGTATCGACAATTATACTTTTCAATTTGCGTTTATCGACCAATTGTTCAATGATTGGTTCGTCTTCTTCATCATCATTTGGTTCATTTATCGTGATCCCTTTCTCTTTCTAGACTCTACTTCAAAAGTTTTAAGACTTTGCTATATAGCAATCTCCGTTGCAGGAAATGCTTCTTCTGGTACTCTTACTCTTCGTTCAAAGTCTTCCTCTTCTACTTCAGATTCTGTGTCAAATTCAGAGTCGCTTTCAGAGGGTGGTGGTGTAGGTTCATCTTGAAGAGCGAACTTTGGTGTTACCTTCTTCTTTGGCTTGGTTGCAGGCTTAGGTTTGGGTGTAGGTTTAGGTTGGGTGGAAGTTTTGGTTTTGGCAGATTGTTTGGTCTTGGGAGTAGGCTTTGACTTAGTCAGAGGTGAACTAGTGGTGCTTGTAGTACTCCCAGATTTCACACTTCCTTTGCTGCGAGTCTGTATTGTAGCTTCTTCCTGTATCCCGTTGTAAGCATCATTGTAGAATTTGTAGTTCAAACTTTTCTTGATATTGTTATCAAGAAGATATTCAGGAAGCCTCATTCCCTTTTGCTTGGTAGAGGAAGTGGGCATCTTGACAAAAGAAATGGTGAAGTCGTCCTCGAAGAGGTGCTTAGGCTCATTAGGGTCTCCCATTCTTTTGATAAATTCAGGTGTGTCTTTGTAGAAATATTCAATGAGAAGCTTTGTGAATCTTGTAAACGGGATCATAGTCTTTTCACGTCCGGTTTGGATGCTGTAGACTATATCGTTCATGATTGGAACTGCAAAGTCAATAGGTGACATGGTCACCATTCCCCAAAATGCTTGTAGATGCTCAAGTTTGGGATGTTCGTGACCACTTTTTCTTCCTGATATAGATCTTACAACTAACAGACAGAATGTTCTCCAGTGCTGAGGTATATTCTTTGCATTGAATCTGGAATGTTTAATCAGAGGTAAGTCATCATCAACATCGTACCCTAATTCAATGAAGAAGTCTAGGAGATCCAGTTCAGGCAGTATTGGAGCAAATTCATTGTCAGGTTGAGGCAGGAGGAAGACTGTACGAAGGACGTCGTGATCTACAGTGTAGACTTGTCGATCTACCGTAACAGTGAAAGACTCATCATCTAAATTAACCTTAGCCATAAGCCAGAACTGATGAAGGTAAAACACAGGAACTGAAGTAGATCTGTTGAGCAGATGCTTGCATGGATGTGCAAGTAGAATATCTTTGACAATTCTGCACGAGTTCTCAGGAATTCTCAATTTGTCAAAGTCAACTCGAGGATTGTTGTTGCAAATCTTAACGTTGTAGTCAGCTGGAGTGATGTCATCCATGGTGAGTAGTGGACGAGTTTGTTCAGGGACATTCTCGTTGTGTTTAGCCATGTTAATCTGAAAAGCATTTTAGAATCATAAACCAAACATCCAGATTTGTTACTTGTTAGCACGGTTGCAAAGTTTGATTATAGATAAGCATTTTAGAATCATTTAAGCACGGATGGTACAACTATTGCATGTATAGTGATGAGTGAACTTAGATAATTTTAGAGTCATGAAGCACTTATATAATCACATATGCACAAAGATCATCCAATATACATAAAACATCACATGATACATCTAATAGAGATCAAAATCACATTACACATGTTTTCAAAATTACAAAGTTACAATGTTCTCGAAATAGTACATAAGGCCAAATTATCGTAAACACATAAATACATTACATGTTCTCGAAAAAAGTCACAAGCACCAAGATTTCGAAAATCAGACAAAAAAGAATATTTTGGCAAACATGCATAGTGAGTATTTTCAAAAATATTTCAAGATGTGTTTTCGATAAGAGATTTATCGAAACCATATCTATTGAAGTATTTTTGAAAATACTAGTTATGACTGATTGTGAAAAGATTGTCTTAAATTGTGATTTCGAAAATATGACCAAAGATGAAAAAAATTTCGCAAACATATTAAATAAATATTTTCGAAAAGATAACAAAGTGAATATTTTTCGAAAAGATACAATACTTTGAAATTTTTCGAAAATACTTGTTTTAACTATGTTTTCGAAAATTTTCACAAAGGCTGGTATTTGCGAAAATGTGATCTCGAAAAATTCTTATACAAGAATCCTCGAAGTTCAGTCAACGTACATTTCTTATAGCAATATTGAGATCCAAATGATGTAACCTGTAGTAAAGGATGATATGCAACAATTAGAATAATGGTATACTTACTTGTACAAAGATCTCAAAACTTATGCAAGAACATGTTTTCGATAAATTACAAAATCATGAATCCACACAAGATATCAAGTTCTAGTGTATCACAAACATGCATATGAAGCAATTAGGCACAAGTATCAACTCATACAAGCAAGCACGTGATATACCCATTATGAACGAGAAACCCTACTCATCGAGAATCAAGCACACATTGATATGGGTCAAATTAAAAAGCACAACAATGATTCTTATACTCATGGCAACGAATCCCACCAATAAAAACACTAAAACAAACAACAAAACCACAAAACCCAAATCGAAACTAAACCCTAGATTTCGAATTTAGCACAAACATGATGGAAAGTAGGATTAAATGATATAGGAATGTTATAAACATGCAATGTAACAGAACCCCTTTCAAAAATCAACCCCCTAAACACGTTATGTAAAATTCCGAAATTCACTAAACCCTAGGTTTTCAAATCGACATTACATGAAATCAAACTGTTAATTTTTCAATTCAACGAAAACCTATGCTTGAAATATACTCAAGATTGATAAGAAACTTACAAATCGAAGATTAAAAGCACGGATTTCTTGTTTGATTTTGGACCGTAGGTTTCAAAAGAGAGGTTTTAGATTGATTGTTTTTGAGGTTTTAGAAAAAACGGGTGTTTGTTTTTGTTTAATATCTTGGAATTTTTGAAAAATGACACTATTAGTCCCTTAACTACTAACATTGTAGCATAAGTCCTCAAGTTAGATACAAGTTTGATAAGTGATAATCAAAGATATACAACCTTACGACACCATTTTGAGAAAAAGGAAACATGATATGAGATATCTATAAAATCCCGAAACAACGCATCCAAAGGTAATATGCAAGTATACCATTTTGAAAAACAATGATAAAAATGTGAGCGTGTCTCCCCCTCAACACTTGTAAAATAACAAGGTGTTGAAAGAAAGCGATATACTTTTTTTTTTTTTTTTTTTTTTTTGAGAGCAAAAGAAAAAATATTTTTTGTGTTTTTGAGGTTTATGAAAAATAAGAGAAAAATTATTTTACAAAGATAGTTTTAGTTTTGATGTTTGACATTTTAATTTTGTTTTAGAAACTTTTCCAGATCCTCTGGTGTCAAACATCGCATACCAATTTGGTGAACTAAACTTGCAAACCTTGATGGAGCTAAGGCTTTTATAAGTAAGTCCGCCAATTGGTACTCAGTACCCACAAAATATAATTCAACTGTACCCTTCTCGACATGCTCCTTGATGAAATGATATCGAAGATCAATGTGTTTGGATTTGCAGTGATGAACTGTGTTGCAGGAGATTGCAATGGCACTTTTGGAATCGCAGTATATCGGAATCTTATTGAATAGATAGCCATAGTCTTTAAGTTGTGATCGCATCCAAATGACTTGAGCACAACAAGCATACATAGCTACGTATTCAGATTATGTGGATGACAGTGAAGTGCAGTCCTGTTTCTTTGATTGCCAAGACACAAGTTTATCTCCAAGAAACTGTAAGCCACCTGATGTACTTTTTCGCGTGTCTAAGCATCCTGCGTGGTCATCATCTAAAAAAGCTATTAGTTCAAAACCAGAATCCTTCGGATACCAGATCCCCAAATGGATGGTTCCCTTTATGTATCGAAGGATTCTTTTTGCCTCATTGAGGTGTTTCTCAGTTGGATTAGACTGATATCGAGAACACATATAGACAGCAAATACAATGTCAGGTCTACTAGATGTGAGATACATGAGGGACCCAAT
Source organism: Artemisia argyi (assembly GCA_030686995.1). NCBI lineage: Eukaryota > Viridiplantae > Streptophyta > Magnoliopsida > Asterales > Asteraceae > Artemisia > Artemisia argyi. The sequence goes on along the minus strand of CM060697.1, from coordinate 13,359,365 downwards.
AATACTTCGGTATTTGGTAGGGTCAACAGAAGTCCCATGTATATCAGCATCTAGTTTTGTGGAATTGGCCATAGGTGTATTCATTGTATCACAGCTTTGCATTCCATGTTTCTTTAAAATCTCAAGAGCATATTTGGACTGATTTAGAAATCCACGGGGTGATTGATGAACTTGGAGTCCTAGAAAGAACGTAAGTTCACCCATCATGGACATTTCGAAATTATATGTCATTTATTTTGCAAAATCCATTGAGTAATTTGTGTTGGGTGAAGCAAAAATAATGTCATCGACATAAATTTGAACGATTAATAAGTCCATCCCGTATGTTTTTGTAAATAGTGTTGGGTCCACCGAGCCTAGTGTAAAATCATTAGCCAACAGAAATTTAGAAAGCTTATCATACCACGCCCTAGGGGCTTGCTTGAGACCGTAGAGAGACTTCTTAAGCTTGTAGACATGATTGGGACGTTCTGGATCAACGAATTCTTCAGGTTGACTGACATAAACCACTTCACGGAGTTGACCATTCAAAAAAGCCGTTTTCACGTCCATTTGGTAAACAATCATATTCCGATGAGCAGCAAATGCTAAGAATATCCGTACAGCTTCAAGTCTAGCTACTGGAGCAAATGATTCTTCAAAATCAATTCCTTCTTCTTGAGAGTATCCTTTTGCTACCAAGCGTGATTTGTTGCGTATGACAGTGCCTTCTGCATCCAGTTTGTTTTTCCAGATCCATTTTAATCCAATGACAATAATACCTTCTGGTTTTTCAACCATTTCCCAGACTTCTAATCTTTGAAAGGATTCAAATTCTTCTTGCATAGACTCAATCCAGCTTTCATAAGTCATAGCTTCTTTGACGTTTTTAGGCACGGTTTCACAAACTGTGAGTGCATAAATGTAAGTTTCACCGTCTGTGTGAAGGCGTTGTCTTGTCATAATTGGTGCATCTGGATGGCCAATAATTTGAACTAAGGGGTGATCTCTAGTCCATTTGTGTGTCGAGGATGAAGTTGATAAGTATCTCGCAAGTGAGCAGGACCCAGATTGCGTGTAGATGACTCAGCAATGTCGGGGACAGGTTGAGCATGTGCAATGGGTTAATGAATGGTTCTGGGTTATGCTCTGCGGTTTGTGGAACTGATAAAGGTATGGTGTCTCCAGCTGATTGTCGTGAGTTAGACCCGGTTTATTCTGTTGTTATAGGTGATATGACTGGAGGACCGTCTCTTCCAACAGTTGTTGTTGTTTGTTGAGGTGTATCAGGTACTTGATGTTGATCAACATGTGCAGCGGAATTTGGTGTGGCCTCAGATGGACGGTTAACAGGCGTATCATCAAACAATGGAGCAAACAAGGTTTCCACTTCTTTACGAGAAAGTGACAGTGGTTCAGCCGAAGATACCGGAAAGTTTAGACGGTTGGTTGCGGGTCCTAAGCTGTTATGCTCAGAAGCCATATTGGTGAGCTCATCGAAATTAGCATGAATAGTTTCTTGAATTTCCCTAGTACGACGATTCCATATCCGAAAGCCTTTTGAATTTTCACAGTATCCAACAAATATTCCAATGTCAGCCTTTGCTTTAAGTTTACCTAAATCATCACGATCATTGACTGGATAACATAGAGCTCTAAATACATGAAAGTAACTAATGTTCGGTTTCCTTTTGTGAACAATCTGATATGGGGTTTTGTGATCATACAACGGTTTTGAGTGTAGCAAGCGGTTGAAACAGCTTCCGCCCATAAGTAATCTGGTAGTTGAGCAATGATTAACATCGTTCGAGCAGCTTCCACTAACGTTCTGTTGCGTCTTTCGACTACTCCATTTTGCTCGGGTGTGCGTGGAATGGATGTTTGATGTTCAATTCCTACTTTCTCAAAATACGACCTTAGAGTCTGATTCTTAAATTCTGTGCCATTGTCAGTTCTAACAATTCTGACTATGTTACGTAGCTGAACTTGTATTTTGGTGAGAAAGGTGATGATCATTTGAGGAGCTTGATCTTTACTTCGAAGAAAATAAACCCAAGTCCAGCGAGAGTAATCATCAATAATTACTAAAATGTAGCGTTTACCGTTGATCGTTTGAACACGTATCGGACCACACAAATCCATATGAAGCATTTGTAAAACATGATTAGTACTGTGTTCAGGTTTTGAGGGAAAATGAGCACGGGTACTTTTTTCTTGTTCACAGGCTGGACATAGGTGATCTTTGGCATAGCGGAATCTTGGAAAGCTTTCAACTAATTTGTGACGAGCGAGATCAGTCATCGTTTTGAAATTCAAGTGAGAAAGACGTTTGTGCCATAACCAAGATTTAGTCGTTTCAGCTTTGGATAGAAGACAGATAGGAGATGAAGTGATCATTTCAGACATTGAAATTGTGTAAAGGTTAGTGCCACGTTTCCCTGACATTAAATCATTTCCTTGTAGATCACGAACAAAACAAGTTTTCTCTCGAAATGCTACTTCTAAATCTCCATCACAAAATTGACCGACTGAAAAGAGGTTGTGACCCAAGCCTTAAACATAATATACTCTGCTAATTTCAATATTCCCATTCACATAGTCTCCATAACCCATGATTAAAGCGTATTGATCATTCCCGAATCTGAAAGTTCCAATAAACTTTGAGACAAAGTTAGTTAACAGTTTGAGATTGCCTGTCATATGTCGGGTGCAACCGCTATCAACAATCCAGAGAACGATCTGAACCACCTGCATCACAAGTAAACGACAGAGATGGAACAGAAGTAAGGGTGGAACCCGAAGAAATAGTGGGTTCCTGTTGGTTAGAAACACAAGTATTTAACAGTTTAGGAATCCATTTAAAATTTGGTTTGTATTGTAACCAACGTTGCCAGTTCCAACTAGTTTTTGCTTTGTTTTTAGTGAATTCACTAGCTTTTGGCGTGTTCCTAGATTTATTGATTTCTGCTCTTGGGTTGACTACAACATTATTCGAAACGGTAGTAGGCGTTTTTCCTAGGGTAGACTTAGAGGCAGTAGTGGGCCTAGAAGGAAAGCCGGATCTACGTTTCTTTTTACGATGTAAGAGATTATTAGCTACCCATTTAGTATGATCACCAGATAACACACTTTGACGACAAAACACATAAGATGCATTAATATTCAAAACATTTGAAGGTTCAGCATTCGTTACATTAAGATTTTTATTACAATTTGCTAGATTAGAATCTAAATCAGATGCAACATGAGTTTTATTCAAGTTCCTAAGGTGAGCTTCTACTTCTTGCACTTCTAGTGTTCCTCTTCTACGTTGCCAGAGCTTAGTCTTTTTAGTCTTCTTAACGCTTTTTGGCTTTGGGCTGTGATCAGTGCTAAACCGTCAGATAATATTGACCAAGGTCAACAAGTCAAAAACAGCTTAGACTAAAGCTCCGTGGAGTACAATGTATCCTCGGGTCGTATTTCCCAACGAGGCGTGAAATCTGTAATAAAACGAATTCGTGATCGAGTGGTTTTGAACAGGAAAGGATAAAAGTGTGTGTGAATGATTACACTAGGGTTTTATCAAATAAAATAGCTTAAATAAGCTATATAAACAGTACGTGAAACCTAGATATCTAAAACGTATAAACGTAAACAAAATTAAAAATCAGACGCGACTGCGTACTGAGAAAAAGGTGAGTTTTAAGAAAAATAAACTACAGGGGTTAAAATTGAAAATTCTATAAACTTAAACTTAAAATAAAATAAAATTAAAAAGAAAACTATTTTTTAGATTATTTTATCATTTATTATTAATTATTAAATTAAAAACTATTTAACTATTTAATTAAAACTATTTTAAATTAAACTAGAAATGATAAAAACTACAAATTAAACTAAAAACTTATAAAAATAATTTCTAAAACTTAAATTGAACTTGAAGAAAGTATAAAAAATAAAAATAAATATTTTTGTCTTTTTATGTAATTTTTATTAATTAAAAACTATATTATTAATTTAAATCTAATTAAACTAAATAAAGGTGGAAAAATAGAAAATGAAAAGGGAAAATTATAAAACTATTTTTTACAGGTTCTAATAAAGTTTATAAACTTAGGAAATTTATAAAAATGAAAATTATAAAATCTAAACAACTATTCTAATTTTTATTTGGTTTTTATGTTTTAAGTAATTTAAGTAAAATTAAATGTAAAAATTATAAAAGCTATAGTACAAATTCTAGAGAAATTATTACAAACTTAAAATCAAATAAGGAATCTAGGAAAAATATAAAAACACACTACTGTAGTTCAATTTTAAACAGTTACAAATTATTTAACACATTTAATTAAATACTAAATAAACTATAATTAAATCTAATACATACAAGATAAGCACATAAAATTCTAGGAAAATTACTACAACTATAAAATATAACAAAGTAATTTAGAAAAATATAAAAACAGGTAATCACTTAACTAAATATTAAAAAGGAAAATTAAAATTAAAAAATATTAAATAGAAACTATCACTTTTTTTAAATTTGATTTTTCTGGAATTTTATTTTACCAACCTATTTTATACCTAAATATAACTAACTTTTGTGAAAACAATTATTTTATAACTTATTAATAAGCTAGATATAAGCTACTAATCAAAGCAGTTGACCAAAGTTGACCAACTAAGCAAATAAGTTCTTCTGAGCTTGTGTGGGACCCACTATGGTAAAAATTAGTTCAAATAAGTTCAATGGACATGTTTGAACCAGAATATATCAAATAAGATCTCAGAATAAGCATATAAGCAATGAATAAGCACTTGGTTACTTGTTACTTAACTGAAAATGGGACAAACTTAGGGGCTTAAATCAGGTGGGGTCCACTGAGTCCTAGGTCAAAATTATGGTCAAAGTTTAAAGCCAGGTAGGAGGGGAGTCCAATGAGCCAAGGATGGAGGATTGGGGCCCACTATGGTGGCCACAATCAACCACCAAAGTGGTGTTTCTTGGGTTGTGGAGCCCAAGAGAAAAATTGTAAAAATAAAATGGATGTGGGACTTTGAAGATGAAATGGTGGAAAACAATCCCTGAAAAGCACAGAGCCTAAAACCTAGTACAAAAATCACAAGAATTCGTGGAGTTTTTGGTTTTTCATAACATGTATGCAATTTGACTTTCTAAGATGAACTTATGGTTTGACTTTAATGAAACTCTACCAGTCCTAAATGATTGATATTGATGTAATTAGCTAATTTGAAACTATCCTAAGTAATCTTAACAACATTAGAACCTAATGTGATGAATTGACCACTACAATTCCTAACAGTGAGACAATGGGGAAGGTTTAACCCTTGTTTTGACTTTTTTCTAAAAGAACATGGATTTTTATGACTAAGGTGAGATATTTAGACTTAAAGAGACATGGTTTAAATGGAATCAACAACAAAAACTTGCTTAGACACATGAAACACAATAAATCCAAACACCCTTATAGTACACTGATTTTGTGATTTATGAAACAAAAGAGTGATTTAAACCAAAATACTGATGCATAAGGACTTAATATGTTGTAAAAAAACTATAAGAACCACAGAAACATGAATAAGCACAACTAGAACTTACTAATCATTATTAAGCTATTTTATCAGTTAAAATAAAAGAAAATGAGAACAAAGAAATTAGTGAGTAAACAAGTATTATTAAGCATTAATATTATTCAAACATACTAACTAAACATGAAACATCACAAATAAGTACTTAAAAGTTATAGTACAGTAAAAATGCAAAGATTGATGAAATAGCTTACAAATGATCCAAAGCACAAAACTTGTAACCAAGGCCTAGAATCACTTTCTAACACTCCCCATGGAGTTCTAATTCCCTGATCAATCCAAAACACCACAATACTCAGCTTTCTTCATCTTCTTCTACTGATTTTTTATTTTTCTTGTATTTTTTATGATTTTTGGTATTTTAATTTAAACTGAATGATAATGATTAAAAACTCTTAAAAACTTTTAATTAAGCTTAAATAAACTTAAATGAACAGGAATTAAAAGGTTTAAACAGAATTTAAGCAAATTTGTCAAATTTACTTAAATTTGCTAAAACGGAATTAACAAAATTAAACTTGAAATTGATGCTTGCAATGAGTTTGTATTACAAAAATAAAACAGGTTACAACTATTTTTATCTAAGAAAACTTGAAATTACATTAATTTAAATTTTACACTAATCTACACTATTGTATACTAAATTACACTACTGCTCCATCTCTATTGCTTCAACTTCCTTTTATAGAGGCTTCTAAGGTTCCTTGAGGTCCACTTGAGATATCCCAGCAACAATCTTGGCCATTGGATTACTAGGATCAATCCTAGCCTTTAAATTAGTTTTGGCGCCAAAATCAAAAGAGGTTGCTTGTAGCCGATTTCTGGGCATTAAATGCTCTTTGGGTGTTGTGTGAGTGTAGGGAACAAGTAGCCTGATATTGGGGTGGTGGATGTAAGTTGGTGTCAGGTTGCAAGGTAGTATGGGGAGGCAGAGGTGTAGGAGTGATATGTGTTGACCCCTGGTGCAAACCCAGGGGTTTGGTTTTGTTTGTGGAGGTGACAGCTATGGAGTTGAGGTGGAGTATGAGGAAGCAGGTGGTGGTGATTGGAAGGGTGAGGTGGAGAGTAGTAGCAAAAGCAGGATGGTGGAGTTAGGAGGTGGAAGAAGGCAGGGTCAAACAAAGGGTTGACCCCGTTTTATTATTAAGTGGAATATGGGCTTGGGGGTTTTTGGGCTTTTGGACTGGACCAGGCTGTGGGTTGGTTTTGTTTGGATTTGGATTAGTTTAGTTTTGGCTTTGTAAGTATAATAGCCCAAGGACTATTTTTGTAATTTTCTGTATGCCAAGGATCAAACCTGTAATTTACAAATTTATCAAAAAGGTACTATTTTTGTCATGTTGTAATAGTATAAGTACCAATTTAATTTTTTTTTTCCAAATTAAAAACAACCGGGGACCAATTATGCCAATTTTCAAAGTTTGAGGGGTAAAAATGTAATTTTCCAAAAGTTTATCAAAAAGGACTTGATTTGCCAATTATGAATAGTATAAGGGTATATTTTGATAAATTTCCATTTTTAAATACCCAGGGACTATTTTTGCCATTTTTGAAACTTCAGGGACCAATTATGTAATTTTCTCAAACTTTTCATCCAGGGATTAATTATGATACTTTGTGAATTCCCAAGGACTAAAATTGACTTTTCTTTCCAAAATAAACTTCCATGGACTAAAACTGTCAAGTTTTGAAACTTGGGGGACCTGTTTTGCCATTTGTGCAATTTTGAACTTTCAAGGGTAAAATTTGTTATTTCATGATTCCTGGGGGACTTTTGTTGACTTTTCTTCAAAATAACTTTCCCAGGGACCATTTCTGACATTTCTTGAAAGTTCAGGGACTGATTCTGCCAATTGTGCAAACTTTGCACGTTTTTCATCTGTTTTCAATCCTTTTGCACCTGAAACATATAAAAACACAATCCAAAGATATTTGTAGTATTATGTGGTGTTTCTGTGTGTTTTTAACTGTTTTCGTATTTTAAACAGGACAAAAATGATGAGTTTTTATGAACTCATCAATCCCCCACACTAAACTATTGCTAGTCCCTAGCAATCTATAATCCAATAACAACCCGTTTTCAAAATTTAATGGTTTTAATGTCTCTTTACCAAAAGCCATCACTTCTGGAGTAGCCAGGTGTGAGAACTGTGGTACACCTGATAACCGTGTGATTTTGAGCAAACCACCAGCTGTCAACGGATTTGATTAGTCTTTACCAAAAGCCGTTTGCTTCTGGACTAGCCAACTCTTGATGGACAAAGTCAACATCTTGGTGAGCTGATTACCAATTATGGATTTTCACTGCCTTTACCACAAGCCATAACCTTGCGGGCTAGCCAACTCATTATCTTTTGAGGATGATGGGGAGTTGAGGAACCATACAATTTTTGGCAAATTGCAAGCCATAAACTGGTTTGAGTTATCTTTACCAAGAGCCGTTTGCTCCTGGATTAGCCAGTCCTTGTGTGGATTAGACATGGTGGACTAATAACCATTTGTTGTGTTAATGCCAAGTACTTCATTTAAGTGAAAATTTTGAAAAAAATTTTAAATTTTTGGCAAAAACGGGGGTACTAGATGTATAATGTGATTAAATTCGCTAGAATTTCCCCCCTACACTTAGAAATGAATATTGTCCTCAATATTCAAAGTCCCGGCTATTATGCCGACTCTTTGAACGTAAAAAGGTAATATTACAAGCTAAATGTAGGAACAACATTTATTTTATTTTTGTATATTTTTTATTTTATTTTATGTACTTTATTTACAGTAGGGCAACTCCCCTACACTTGGGTGATACACACGGGTGAAAACCCATGTTTATGCTACTGTTTTTTGATTTTGATTTTTTATAAATGTTTTTGTATTTTTTAAATTTTATATATATATACAAAAGAAAGAAAATTCCTAACAACCGCCCCTTGAAAGGGAATCTGGGTCTGACAGAGCTCAGTAACTGTAAACAGCCAACAACCAAATGTTGTAACTAAGGGACTAATCAAACTGGGCAAGTTGTGTACAAAGGAAAAATATTTTTGTATTTTATATTGTTTATGAAATGAAATATGATATAGTATATGTAATCACTACCTCCCAGGCTTGTGTCAGGTTTGCCACGCTAGCTAATCACTTGTGAATGATTAACTGTAATAAATATGCCCTGACAGCCTGGGAGTTGAATGATAAAGTATATAATATACATACAAGGATAGATATTTGAACAAAATTTACAAAATTCATTATTATTTATGTACATGATACTAATGTTTTTGTTTTCCGAGTCACTAGCTTGACTCGACCCCGAATTCATTGGTCCATGGGGAAGTAAGTGGAATAGACAAACAATCTCCATCGGACTTTCATTCAAAATGTTTGGATAAACATTGAAGTACGTGAAAGTTCCATACCGATGAGATAAGTACCCGGCTTACATGAAAATGCCGGGGTCAAAGATAGTATCCTCACTCCTGAAGGAGTGACGGATAAGTGGAGAAGTTACGGGGTACGTGAAGAAAGATAAGAAAATCATGATAACAATGATGATTGACTTATAAAAAGGAGACTTCATAATTTCCATATTATGAATTTCAGCATTGAAGCTCCTAATGTAAGAAAACTTCTCCATGGTAGTTTTCTCACAAAGTAATATACCGGGTGTTAAGATTTTATCCTCGGGGAGGAAATCAACCACGGTATCATCAAAGGAACATGAATCAATCTCAGGTAACAAATGATGTAGATCATTATGCTCAAATACCTCATTGATTGGATTCTTAGTTCCATAGATATGAGTGAGCTCACTGGTGAACTCCTCATAAAGAGAATCATTCACAAGATGTATATCTGTGAATCCTTGTTCATTTGTTTTGCATGTTTCTGGAACAAGGTGATTAATATTCTCTTTTGGATTGTTGGGATGAGAATTGAGTGTTGGATCACGATGATCATTTGAACACTCAAGAGGGGAAGGTAAATCACACACATGATCAGGAGTTCCCTGTGACTTTCTTGGGATTTGGACAAGGTTCTCAACACTGGACTTTATTACTTCATCCGATTCTTTTGCAGGAATTGTGTTAAGATGCTCGTCCTCCATATTTAGAGAGTGAGTGGGATTCTCGGGTGTGATAGCAGTAGGAAGAGGAAGTTGAGGAGAGCTAGCATGCATGGATTTTTCCATTTGTTTCTGTGCTAGGGATTCCTCCGTACTCTTATCTCCCTGAATAACCATGGATGGAATTTTAATTGATGAATGTGATGAAGGTTTATAAAATTGAAGAATATCAACAGTATCCTCATCATCAGTAGCATCATCATCGAGAAAAACAGCTTTGGAAAATATGGTACGTGTTTTAGCTGTTCTTTCTTGGATGAGTAATTCTTCCATGGTTTTATCGTTTGTAGCAGCTCGTTCTTCAATAGAATTCTCATGAGATACACAAGAAGAGCTTGGTGCATTTTGAAACGATGGCTTAGTCAACTCCTCCTTAATTTCTTTCAAAGACTTTAAAGCATTCAGAAAAATATCTTCATTTGTTTGAGGAGTTACTTGGTGTATTTGGTACTGTGGAGGTTGGTAATAGGACGAATAGTCATTATTATTACAAGGGAATGAATTCCCTGTTTGACATTCGGAGCTGAAGTGTGAACCTCCACAGTACTCACAACAGTTGAACTGATGTGGCTGTGAATTGTATGTGTTGTAGTCATAATTGTTATCAGGAACCTGCTCATAGACAAGCGTGTTTCCCGATTGACAATCAGAACTGTAGTGTGAACCACCACAGTACTCACAACAGTAAAACTGCTGAGTCTCATGGTGTGGAAGCTGATGGAATGAATCAGTTGTGTCAAAGTAGGAATAGGGATTCTGGTTATAGACAGACCCGTTTCCTGATTCTACCATGCCACAACTGGGGCAATTACCACCATTATAAGAACTACCACACCATTGACAGACAAGAGGGTGAGAATAAGACATAGAAAGAATCAAAGGGTTTTGGAGGGTAAGAAATGAAGAATCAAAAAGGTAAGAGGGTAAAGATGGATATTTTTGGTTTTTTGTGTTTGTTGAAAACTTAAAAAATATTTTTGGAATCGATTCGTTAACTGAAATCGTTCCTTTAAAATCACTCGCAGGCTAGCGGGAGGAAATAAATGGATTCCTCTTCAGTTCGCAATTTAATATCAGAACTTACCTTATACCAGCTGTTTCAGGTTGTGATCTTAAAGAAAACGAAGTAATTTAACTTCACGATTAATTTTGTTGTTATTTAATTTTTTTGGTGTTTTTAACACTTTAGGAAAAGTGTTAGTGAACTTTTCAATTATGATATTTATTTTTACAAAAATTTACAGACTGATGGTATTTGTACAGTGAGTTGATATTCAGAACCACGTATACTTCCAAATTCGTTGTACGTAGCACACCTCCCCGGCAGCGGCGCCAAAATTTTGATCAGTGCTAAACCGTCACATAATATTGACCAAGGTCAACAAGTCAAAAACAGCTTAGACTAATGCTCCGTGGAGTACAATGTATCCTCGGGTCGTATTTCCCAACGAGGCGTGAAATCTGTAATAAAACGAATTCGTGATCGAGTGGTTTTGAACAGGAAAGGATAAAAGTGTGTGTGAATGATTACACTAGGGTTTTATAAAATAAAATAGCTTAAATAAGCTATATAAACAGTACGTGAAACCTAGATATCTAAAACGTATAAACGTAAACTAAATTAAAAATCAGACGCGACTGCGTACTGAGAAAAATGTGAGTTTTAAGAAAAATAAACTACAGGGGTTAAAATTGAAAATTCTATAAACTTAAACTTAAAATAAAATTAAATTAAAAAGAAAACTATTTTTTAGATTATTTTATTATTTATTATTAATTATTAAATTAAAAACTATTTAACTATTTAATTAAAACTATTTTAAATTAAACTAGAAATGATAAAAACTACAAATTAAACTAAAAACTTATAAAAATAATTTCTAAAACTTAAATTGAACTTGAAGAAAGTATAAAAAATAAAAATAAATATTTTTGTCTTTTTATGTAATTTTTATTAATTAAAAACTATATTATTAATTTAAATCTAATTAAACTAAATAAAGGTGGAAAAATAGAAAATGAAAAGGGAAAATTATAAAACTATTTTTTACAGGTTCTAATAAAGTTTATAAACTTAGGAAATTTATAAAAATGAAAATTATAAAATCTAAACAACTATTCTAATTTTTATTTGGTTTTTATGTTTTAAGTAATTTAAGTAAAATTAAATGTAAAAATTATAAAAGCTATAGTACAAATTCTAGAGAAATTATTAAAAACTTAAAATCAAATAAGGAATCTAGGAAAAATATAAAAACACACTACTGTAGTTCAATTTTAAACAGTTACAAATTATTTAACACATTTAATTAAATACTAAATAAACTATAATTAAATCTAATACATACAAGATAAGCACATAAAATTCTAGGAAAATTACTACAACTATAAAATATAACAAAGTAATTTAGAAAAATATAAAAACAGGTAATCACTTAACTAAATATTAAAAAGGAAAATTAAAATTAAAAAATATTAAATAGAAACTATCACTTTTTTTAAATTTGATTTTTCTGGAATTTTCTTTTACCAACCTATTTTATACCTAAATATAACTAACTTTTGTGAAAACAATTATTTTATAACTTATTAATAAGCTAGATATAAGCTACTAATCAAAGCAGTTGACCAAAGTTGACCAACTAAGCAAATAAGTTCTTCTGAGCTTGTGTGGGACCCACTATGGTAAAAATTAGTTCAAATAAGTTCAATGGACATGTTTGAACCAGAATATATCAAATAAGATCTCAGAATAAGCGTATAAGCAATGAATAAGCACTTGGTTACTTGTTACTTAACTGAAAATGGGACAAACTTAGGGGCTTAAATCAGGTGGGGTCCACTGAGTCCTAGGTCAAAATTATGGTAAAAGTTTAAAGCCAGGTAGGAGGGGAGTCCAATGAGCCAAGGATGGAGGATTGGGGCCCACTATGGTGGCCACAATCAACCACCAAAGTGGTGTTTCTTGGGTTGTGGAGCCCAAGAGAAAAATTGTAAAAATAAAATGGATGTGGGACTTTGAAGATGAAATGGTGGAAAACAATCCCTGAAAAGCACAGAGCCTAAAACCTAGTACAAAAATCACAAGAATTCGTGGAGTTTTTGGTTTTTCATAACATGTATGCAATTTGACTTTCTAAGATGAACTTATGGTTTGACTTTAATGAAACTCTACCAGTCCTAAATGATTGATATTGATGTAATTAGCTAATTTGAAACTATCCTAAGTAATCTTAACAACATTAGAACCTAATGTGATGAATTGACCACTACAATTCCTAACAGTGAGACAATGGGGAAGGTTTAACCCTTGTTTTGACTTTTTTCTAAAAGAACATGGATTTTTATGACTAAGGTGAGATATTTAGACTTAAAGAGACATGGTTTAAATGGAATCAACAACAAAAACTTGCTTAGACACATGAAACACAATAAATCCAAACACCCTTATAGTACACTGATTTTGTGATTTGTGAAACAAAAGAGTGATTTAAACCAAAATACTGATGCATAAGGACTTAATATGTTGTAAAAAAACTATAAGAACCACAGAAACATGAATAATCACAACTAGAACTTACTAATCATTATTAAGCTATTTTATCAGTTAAAATAAAAGAAAATGAGAACAAAGAAATTAGTGAGTAAACAAGTATTATTAAGCATTAATATTATTCAAACATACTAACTAAACATGAAACATCACAAATAAGTACTTAAAAGTTATAGTACAGTAAAAATGCAAAGATTGATGAAATAGCTTACAAATGATCCAAAGCACAAAACTTGTAACCAAGGCCTAGAATCACTTTCTAACACTCCCCATGGAGTTCTAATTCCCTGATCAATCCAAAACACCACAATACTCAGCTTTCTTCATCTTCTTCTACTGATTTTTTATTTTTCTTGTATTTTTTATGATTTTTGGTATTTTAATTTAAACTGAATGATAATGATTAAAAACTCTTAAAAACTTTTAATTAAGCTTAAATAAACTTAAATGAACAGGAATTAAAAGGTTTAAACAGAATTTAAGCAAATTTGTCAAATTTACTTAAATTTGCTAAAACGGAATTAACAAAATTAAACTTGAAATTGATGCTTGCAATGAGTTTGTATTACAAAAATAAAACAGGTTACAACTATTTTTATCTAAGAAAACTTGAAATTACATTAATTTAAATTTTACACTAATCTACACTATTGTATACTAAATTACACTACTGCTCCATCTCTATTGCTTCAACTTCCTTTTATAGAGGCTTCTAAGGTTCCTTGAGGTCCACTTGAGATATCCCAGCAACAATCTTGGCCATTGGATTACTAGGATCAATCCTAGCCTTTAAATTAGTTTTGGCGCCAAAATCAAAAGAGGTTGCTTGTAGCCGATTTCTGGGCATTAAATGCTCTTTGGGTGTTGTGTGAGTGTAGGGAACAAGTAGCCTGATATTGGGGTGGTGGATGTAAGTTGGTGTCAGGTTGCAAGGTAGTATGGGGAGGCAGAGGTGTAGGAGTGATATGTGTTGACCCCTGGTGCAAACCCAGGGGTTTGGTTTTGTTTGTGGAGGTGACAGCTATGGAGTTGAGGTGGAGTATGAGGAAGCAGGTGGTGGTGATTGGAAGGGTGAGGTGGAGAGTAGTAGCAAAAGCAGGATGGTGGAGTTAGGAGGTGGAAGAAGGCAGGGTCAAACAAAGGGTTGACCCCGTTTTATTATTAAGTGGAATATGGGCTTGGGGGTTTTTGGGCTTTTGGACTGGACCAGGCTGTGGGTTGGTTTTGTTTGGATTTGGATTAGTTTAGTTTTGGCTTTGTAAGTATAATAGCCCAAGGACTATTTTTGTAATTTTCTGTATGCCAAGGATCAAACCTGTAATTTACAAATTTATCAAAAAGGTACTATTTTTGTCATGTTGTAATAGTATAAGTACCAATTTAATTTTTTTTTTCCAAATTAAAAACAACCGGGGACCAATTATGCCAATTTTCAAAGTTTGAGGGGTAAAAATGTAATTTTCCAAAAGTTTATCAAAAAGGACTTGATTTGCCAATTATGAATAGTATAAGGGTATATTTTGATAAATTTCCATTTTTAAATACCCAGGGACTATTTTTGCCATTTTTGAAACTTCAGGGACCAATTATGTAATTTTCTCAAACTTTTCATCCAGGGATTAATTATGATACTTTGTGAATTCCCAAGGACTAAAATTGACTTTTCTTTCCAAAATAAACTTCCAGGGACTAAAACTGTCAAGTTTTGAAACTTGGGGGACCTGTTTTGCCATTTGTGCAATTTTGAACTTTCAAGGGTAAAATTTGTTATTTCATGATTCCTGGGGGACTTTTGTTGACTTTTCTTCAATATAACTTTCCCAGGGACCATTTCTGACATTTCTTGAAAGTTCAGGGACTGATTCTGCCAATTGTGCAAACTTTGCACGTTTTTCATCTGTTTTCAATCCTTTTGCACCTGAAACATATAAAAACACAATCCAAAGATATTTGTAGTATTATGTGGTGTTTCTGTGTGTTTTTAACTGTTTTCGTATTTTAAACAGGACAAAAATGATGAGTTTTTATGAACTCATCAGGCTGCTAACGCTCTTAGGGGAAACTAGTCCTGTGGAAGTGGAAGAACTAACATTAGAACTCTTAGCATGAGTACCCTTATCTGTTCTGTCTATTTGAAACATTCCTGGTGCTATCACTGTGGTGTCAATAAACTTTTCTTTTTGAAGTAGCTTAATTTTCTTTTCAAATCAATGATGATGTGGTTTTTATCCTGAATATCAGACTCAAGTAAACCATTGCAATAACGAATGTCATCGCGATTTTGTTGCCATTCGACATTTTCAATTTTTAACTCCGCAATTTCTTTTTCATATTGTAGACGTTGGTTTTTGAGCAAAAGCATTTTTACTTCGTAGTTGCAATTCGGTTTCAATACTTTGAGCTTGACACCAATCAAGCTTTTGTTTGAGTTGACAAATTTCGTTTGAAAGTTTGTGTTTCACATCATCACTGTTTTGACGCAACGTTTCATATTTATGTTTCAATGTTTCAGCTTCTGACTTAAGCAAATCAAGATCAGCACGGTAATTTTCAAATACCGTAGCATTGCTGGAATAATAGAGATCATTCATGATGAGAGTATGAATATCAGCTGTTAGGAGTTTTTCCAAGAGTCGATCAGAATCCGTTTTCAAAAATCGATTTTTGCGTTGTTGAACCAAATGCATTTTCATTTAGAGCAAAAATGTTTTTCATGTCTGTAACTTATTTTTGAAGTTCCTGTTCCCAACGAGTAGCACAATAACGCAAATTTTGAACTAAAGGCAGAATTTTTTTTTGAAAAATGTCTCGCTTTTCCCCGCTCGTAAGCTGATTGAAAAGTAGCAATTTTAATTTCCGAATGATGTTCAATTACGTTTTCCAAGTTGTTGATGCCTTTCATGAATGTTTGAAAATAATCTAAAACTTTACAGCGTGTTGGTAATGGTGTCACAGTACCAGAAGATGGTAATGGACCATTTATGTGTGCCACGGGTTTGACATGAGCCCCATTGGAAGATGAAACATAAGACTCAGTTACATACCATGATTTCTCAGGTATTTCTCTTGATGGAACAAAAGATTTTGAAATGTGAGGAGCTTTTGAGTAATCATATGGTTTGCAATATTCAACTTGACTCATTTTTGATCGACTCTTTTCTTCAAGTTCGTATTCTTCCTCAGTATTATTTACAATAACACGCACAACATTATTATCTATCAATTGGTCCATACTGTAAAGCTTAGGAATTGTTTTGAATGCAGTGCGAAGAAAAGTGGATCTGTAATCGCCAATGGCAAAACCTTTATCGTGTCTTTGTTTTAAAGTAAACTTTTGATTTGTCGTTACAGATTCTCCATGTTTATAAACGATATTTTGAAAAGCTTTAATTTGACGTTCGAGAGCGATATTTTCTTCAATTAAAGTATTTTCTTTTTCTCGTTTTTGCACTTTATGTTCATAAAATTCCTGTTTGCAAGTTGTTACCTCTGTTTGTGCTTTTGAAAGTTCCTTTTGATGTTGTGCAACTTGTTTTTGAAGATTATGTTTTTCATTTTCCAGTTTGGAAACCAATTTACCGTTTGACTCAATTATGTCATATATTTGTTTTTGAAGATTTTGTTCTTTAACATATGATTCCTGAAATGACTTTTCAAAGCACTTTTCACGTTGAACGGCATTTTGAAAATGTGAAAGTTGTATTTTGTAACATTCAATGTCCTTTTTCAAATCGGCATTAGTTTCTATCAAAACTTTAGTTTGCTCGTTCATTATGTGAGTAGTGAGAAGTTTTTCTTTAAGTTGTTTGGCCATGACAGTACAATCAGGATCTGGATCAGAAGAAGGTTCATGTTGTTCAATATTATCATTTTTGTCTTGCTCAATAGGATCATCAAATGAAACGACAGTGTCATCATCAAATATAACAACTGTGTCTAATTGTTCATCCTCTTGAGAAGATAAAAATGATTCAGATGGAACAACTTGCGCTTGATCTGATTCAGAAGCAGAGGGTGATGCATTAAATTCTATGGAGCATGTGGTTAGGTCATTTACTTGAGACAAACCATCAATGGTGAACACTAGGCCTGAATCATTCAACTGATGTTCCTGCATGTTGGCCATAAGCATCACAGCTGCATTGGCTTCAAGATCTTCCATATCATCATCGTTGTAAGCATTAGCAAAGAAACTGTTCTCTTGTGCATTGAAAGTTCCTTCCTTTTCATCTTTGAGAGCCATTAGTAATGCCTGCTTGTGAAACTGACTGCCGCGAGTTCTCGGTTTAGGACATGCTGTTGCAATATGACCTTTTTCGTTGCAGTTGTAGCACCATATTGCATTCCCAGATACTGTATTGCTATTTGCCACGTTGTCATTACTTTTCTGAGGAGCACCTGAATTGTTTCTGAATCCCCCATTGTTGTTGAATCTTTGTCCATACCCAGAATTTCCAGAATACCCTCCTGAGCCTGAACGTCCAGGATTACGGTTCTGAATCTCAACTCGACCATCTTGAATGACAGCTTGATTCCTTGTATTTGATGAAGAACGAAGACGGTTGTTGGTTTTGTTAGAGAATTTGCTAAAAGCACGAGCAATAAGAGCAAGTCCTTGATTCAACGTATTGACGTCATCATCATCATCTTCAATCTGATTAGAATAATACATGCTATCATGGTTGTAATATGGAGGAGGTTGAGGAGAAGCGTGTTGCGAGGATGATACATATGGGACCATTTTGTGTGAAGTAGCAGGTTGCTGGTAACTAAGATAATTCTGTTCCTGATCATAAGCATGATTAGACATCGAAGGATGTGCAGCATGAGATTAAGCAACGAGTGCTAGGGGATTAGAAGTAGGTGGTGGTGTATATCCTCCTCGTGCGGCTCCATCTTTTTCAACTTCAGACTCATAGTGCTTGAGATAGTCGTACAACAAACCATATGGATCTCTATGAAGATTCTTAGCTTGTCTCACAAATGTCACATACTTTTGCCACTCAGAACCCAGACTACTAACAAACTTTGTATTGACAGTGATCCTTGGAAGGTGTACTTCATGTCTCTCTAAATCGTTGACGACATTGGTGAAACGATGAAATTAAGATTCAGGTGATTCCCATGGTTCGACCATGATATTAGTGTATTCCAAGTAAAGTTTAGATTCCATGTCTTCCTTGTTCAGTTGTGTGCCTTGCATAAGTAGATGGACGTGTTCCCACATAGCTTTAGCAGTTATCTGAGCATCAACACTTCTGAATATGATATTTGGTATTCCCTGAAGTATGTAAGACATAGCATACTCATCTGCTTCACGATGGTGGTGTTGTTCAGCAGTAAGTGAAGACTCAGGAACTAGTACAGCAGTTGGAGCTACTGGAGGATCAGCAGATGGGTCACCGCCAACGTAGTTAACAGGCCACTGAAACGGTCCTTCAAGGATAACTTGTTTCATGTACTTACCATTGGGTTTCTTGAGTTCTATAAACCTTAAGAATCGACTTGCCCACTGAACATAATTACCCTGTGTTAGCATTGGTGGGGTGTCAATAGATCCTGCTTCATATCTGGATTGTTAAGTTGAAATGACTTCACACATTGATGCATGGGGTTCGCACCAGGCTTTACCTCTCAAGAGATCTTGAGAAGCTTACAACCCCCACCAGGCAGTGTACCTGATCGATGTAGTATAGTATAATGACAAGTACCAGGGGATTGATCGTTCAGCTAGGAATAGTGTCGCTAGGATTAGAAAACCTAAATACTAGTTCTAAAGAAGAAGGATGATTATTTTTGTATTTTTATATTTTTTAGAAAACAAGTAAAAATCTCGGGTTTGAAGGATTTGGGAGGAATTAGTTGCTAGTCAACTAACCCAATACTAAAGATGCAATCAAAATAAAATACTAGAAATGAAAATAAACTAAATTAAACTAACGTTGTGAGCAATAAATGGAGAAATGTATTTACTTAGATTTCACTACTCCCTAGATATCTTTTACACGTTAATTACTTGTTATAGTTGCGTGGATGATGATGAGGCGAAAAATGAACCACTTTTAGGGGGTCATTTAAGCCCGGAATTGAATTTATTTGATCAAATATTGCCCTAAATCGTTCCTTCTGTGATTTTAGGTACTTTGGGAGTGAAATCTGGAAAAGAAAGCAATTCGGACGTTTTTGGAGAATAAAAGTGAAGAAAACGCCAAAGACTTAATTTTCCAAGCTGGGAACAGTAGGTGACGGCGTCAAGAGCATTTTCTTGACGGCGTCAAGAGTAAATTGCATGACGGCCGCCCAGTACAGAAATGAAGGCGTCACAAGGAAGAGCGTCAAGAGTAAAATACGTGACGGCCTGAAAAAATTTAATACATGACGGCGTCAGATGTAGATCAAGGCAGTCTGAGAATTCTTTTGGCGGCGAGATGACGGCGTCACCCATTTGTTCTTGACGCCGTCAGCCTCAGTTTTCTATATATAGTTTTCTAATTTTCATTCATTAAAAAGAGAGAAGTTTTGGAGAAACCCTAAGGCCGAACCATATACGATTTTTATAGGTTTTTCAAGGGTTTTCAGCCCTTGAACCCTTACATGTGTAATTGAGATAAGTGTTCTTCTAATTCAATCAATATGTCTATGTGTTGGTTGTCTATATCTTGTGCTTGTCTTGATTCCACCATGCTAGGCTAGATTTATCTTGTGTTTGCTTAGATCTAATGAAACCTAAATGTTGATTATGTGTTGATTTCTTGTTTATGGTTATATTGGATGAATGATTTCAATGTTAGGCTTAAGAAAACTGGCAGATCTCCAAATGGTAACATGCTTGAACGTATTAGGAAACATGAACCGATGTGTACTAGGTTTTATTGGTTGTATTTAATGCATGAGTAAATTCTAATGATCCCATGTTAGGAGCTTCTTAGCCGGCTCGACATAGGAGTGAAGTAGGCACTCATAGGATTGGGGAGTTAAGTACGCTACCCCATGAATGGTATTAAGGAATACAATCCGTCATCCACGCAACTATAACAAGTAATTAACGTGTAAAAGATATCTAGGGAGTAGTGAAATCTAAGTAAACACATTTCTCCACTTATTGCTCACAACCTTAGTTTAATTTAGTTATTTTCATTTCTAGTATTTTATTTTGATTGCATCTTTAGTATTGGGTTAGTTGACTAGCAACTAATTCCGCCCAAATCCTTCAAACCCGAGATTTTTACTTGCTTTCTAAAAAATATAAAAATACAAAAAGAATCATCCGTCATCTCTAGAACTAGTATTTAGGTTTTCTAATCCTAGCGACACTATTCCTAGCTGAACGATCAATCCCCCGGTACTTGCCACTACACTATACTACAACGATCAGGTACACTGCCTGGTGGGGGTTGTAAGCTTCTCGAGATCCCTTGAGAGGTAAAGCCTGGTGCGATCCCTATGCATATCAAGTTTTTGGCGCCGTAGCCCGGGGAATAGTTATTGTCTAGGTTAGAATCTCTTTTTATTAGGTCTACTTGCTAGATTCCTTTCTAGTAAGATTTTATTTTTATTTTTAGGTTTCTCGTAGTCTATCTTTTCTTTGTGATTTTGTTTGTAATTTGCTTCAAATGGACTTTACACTTAGACTTCTAAGATTACAAGATAAGGTTGAGCGGCTAACACACCAAAGAGTTCAAAATACCTCATTTAGAGACACCTATGAATCATATGAGCCTTCACCTAGGATAGATTCTTATGAACAATCTCCATGTTTAAGATCTAGTTTTAGTGAGGCCAATAGGAAATGCGACCTAGTTTGCCAAGGAATTATAGAGAGAGCCATTGCAACAAATCATAAGTTGGATGAAGCACTAGGTTTGCTATTATCACTACCTAAGAAAACAATTGAGGAGGATCTAGCCGAGCATGACCACATTGATCAAAAAGACCTAGGTTTTATGATCGATGATGATAAATCTCAAGAAACGGATGATGAATCTTTTGGGCAATTTGTATATAACAGTTAGAATATTGAGGATGATCCTTATGATTCGGACATAGAAGTTGAGATGCCTAGAGAAGCACGTGAGATACTTAGGAGAATTCTTAGGATAGGTCCTACCAAAACACATGATGAGGATATAGGTGATCTTGACACATGGAATGATGAGGTAAATAACATAAGCCCACAAAATACTCAACCATCATTTGAGGCATACACACCGCCCGTGACTTACCCGGAAGAAGTAGAAGAAACTTTAGGAATTCCGATGGAGGTAGAACCCTTGGACCAGGCACCACTTGAGGATATAGGTTTGAACACTTGTAGTGATAACCTTACTCCTAGTTCTAGGGAATTTCCTAGTGTTGATGAACCGGAACCTCAATCTTTACACACCTTTCCATCCTTAGATATATTTCTAGGAGACAAAAGAGGAACCGACCCACCCATCAACCAATATTATCTAGGTAGTTTTAGGATGAAGGAAGCCATTCACTCACCCCCTTCACCTCACGTGGCATATTTCCACCCTAAGAGTGTGTATCGCTACTTCCACCCGCACTTAATTCAAAGTGTAGGGAAAACCTCCCCTATTTCCGTTAAATAAGGGTAGAGTCAGGCTCGTGACTTGTTGAACTAATAAGACCTTGATAGATCTTCTTGAGCACTCTTATGTCACTGTAATCAATAACACACTAATAGACAATCTCTGCAACTTGTATTTTTAAAGCGGAAACAAAACACAAGCTTGATACTAAGAACTCTTGATCCTCTATGGATCTTTTAATAATAATAAGAGTGTTTTCTGAAAAGTTATTCAATACATAATCGTGTGTTCCTTTTATACACCAGGAACCCTAAACCGTTTCACAAGAAACGTATATTCTAAAACTTCTAAAAAATATACATTATCACTTCCTAAATAAACTCATGCATATCCAAACTATATAAAATACGGAAATACAATATCCGCAGAAACTAATAATGCTGAAACTAGTCTTCAGCAGATACACTGCTTCAGCAGGAACCAGCTCCTTCAGCAGAAACAGTCAGCAGAATTCTTACTTAACAGAATTCCCAACATGACTCGAACAAAAGCAAGCGCTTATTGGGAGGCAACCCAAGCTTTATTTGTTTGTTTGTTTGTTTGTTTATTTGATTTTATTTGTTTCCGTATGCATGCTTTATTTTTATTGTTTGTGGCTCATGTTTCAAAGTAAATTATGAAAATACTTTATTTTGTTTTTAACTTCGTCATAATTGCATATAAAGGTATTTTGCAAAAGATAAGTGTAAGGGAGATCCAAATTTGTTTATAAGAACGAAATTGAGCATGAACCACAACAATATTAAATGAACATGTGTATTAGTATTCGTTAGAGTCAAATGCTTGTATCGAGTCATAATGATGTTTTGCAGGATTTTCCAGGAAGTAGGACATAAGTTTTTCCGGAAACTTAACATAAAGATTTCTGCATGTCACTTCTGACGGCGTCAGGAATTAATTCCTGACGGCGTCATGTGAAAAATTCTTGAAATTTTGCTAGTTTTGTTTATACCGGAGTCATAAAGTTTTTGGTTGATTCTTTAGTTTTATAAACTCCAGGAAATCTGCAAACATTCATTCCACAAGCATTATATCTTTAATTGTTTTGTTTTTATTCCTAAGTCTGGAATTACATCTAGTTGTGAGTTTCCTTTGTTCGGTTTGATGCTTTGGGTTTTTTGTGTTTGTTTTCTCAGGTTTAACAGGTTATATTGGACAAGAAGATGATTTATATTTCTGGAAGGGAAGCTTTGAATGTTCATTTTCTTGGAGGAAGATCTAACCTTGTTAACACACTATACATACCGAACGAATCAGGGGGGTATTTGATTTCATTCTTTTACCTATTTCACTTTTACATTCTTTAATTGAACATTGGGGACAATGCTCATCTTAAGTGTAAGGGGAGGGTAAATGATGATACCTTACAGATACGCTTTCACTTGAGTTTGTTTGTTTGATAGTAGATGTGTAATAAAACTATGAGAAATACTTGTTAGTGTAATTTTAGCGCCAAATTTAAAAAATTTTACAACATTTAGGAGTGAAACTTTAGCCATAGCAAGTGTCTCATGGATAGGAGTCGTATGACTAGCACAAAACCGTACCATTAAGAAATATTTTCCACCCAAATATGTGAAGTTCGCCTTTAGATTTGATAGGAAAAGCATTTACTATTAGTGCTTATGAGTGTACCGGTAGCATTTAGATTCTTGAACTTGCGTTAGTGATGCATTCTGAGACCGCTAGTGAGACTACATTCGTGTAGTAGAATTTACTACATGATAAGAGGCATTAGGATCATCCTTTATGTTAAACCCGTATCATAATTACTTGACCATTTAAGTCATATTACTTGGCTAGTTAAGTCAATTAATTTTTCCCACACCATTAGCGTTGTACTCATTTTAGTACATGAAACCTCTAGTACACCCCTCCGAGCCTATCTTTTCGTTTCTAACTTTAAGCATTTTACTTAAAGGAAGAATTTGTTACACCCCACTTAAATGTACACCCAAATCACTTTAGCCTTCCGTGTATGCACTCATCTTTAGTGCATTATTGTTATTTATTAAACCCTAAGTTAATTATCTAATTGATTACATGGTTGCTAAGTTGAGTCATATCCTTGTACATATTGTTTTGGGACGATTGGGACTCATGGGTAAAGTACTTGTGTTATGGAGTAATGGGGAAGAACATCATATTATTACCCCCATATGTACGTTAATCTTAAAAGTACTCCAAGTGTTTTGATTATCTTAATTCGAGTCATTAGATTAGTTTATTGTAAAGTATATAAAAATTCAAGTGTAAGGGGATTTTTTATTCCCTATGATGTATTATTTTGGATGGTAGGGTAAGAGTGTATGCACAAAAAAAAATAAAAAAAAATAAAAAAAAAATAAAAAAAAATCAAGAAAAAGAAAAAAGAAATAGAAAAAAAATGAAAAGAGAAAAAAACATACGGACTACCATCCCTTTTCATTCTATGTTTATTTTATGTTTTTGTTATTTTTGATTTATTAGCTTAAGTCGAGTCTAGTCTTGGCTTAGCAACGCCACATTGTACATGTAATTAACCAAGATTGTTAACTTGCCACCAGTAAAGACAGCCTATATCCAACAAAACCGTGTATTTCATATCCCTACACCTAACGTTACAACCCTTTAAAAGACCTCTTTGATAGTTTATCATAGGTGCTTACACCATGTGGTGGAGGTTTGATCCTTTCCCAAGCCTATGGTAATCTATTTTGCTATGATAGGTAGTGAGAGATATCTTCCGTTTTCATATTGTAATTTATACTTTATTACACCTGAGAGATGTGAGTATCTAAACACTATTTGTGAGGTGCTTGTGTATGACCTCCGTACTTGTCTTTAGTCTTTAGTGGAACGATTATTTGTTGTAATTACTTTTATATTAGTGTTAAATGACCCCTAACTTGTATTTTGACTAGAATAAAAGTGCATTTGCTTGAGGACAAGCAAATCTCAAGTGTAAGGGTATATGATGAGGCGAAAAATGAACCACTTTTAGAGGGTCATTTAAGCCCGGAATTGAATTTATTTGATCAAATCTTGCCCTAAATCATTCCTTTTGTGATTTTAGGTACTTTGGGAGTGAAATCTGGAAAAGGAAGCAATTCGGACATTTTTGGAGCATAAAAGTGAAGAAAACGCCAAAGACTTAATTTTCCAAGCTGGGAACAGTAGGTGACGGCGTCAAGAGCATTTTCTTGACGGCGTCAAGAGTAAATTGCATGACGGTCCAGTACAGAAATGAAGGCTTCACAAGGAAGAGCGTCAAGAGTAAAATACGTGACGGCCTGGAAAAATTTAATACATGACGGCGTCAGATGTAGATCAAGGCAGTCCGAGAATTCTTTTGGCGGCGAGATGACGGCGTCACCCATTTGTTCTTGACGCCGTCAGCCTCAGTTTTCTATATATAGTTTTCTAATTTTCATTCATTAAAAAGAGATAAGTTTTGGAGAAACCCTAAGGCCGAACCATATACGATTTTTACAGGTTTTTTCAAGGGTTTTCAGCCCTTGAACCCTTACATGTGTAATTGAGATAAGTGTTCTTCTAATTCAATCAATATGTCTATGTGTTGGTTGTCTATATCTTGTGCTTGTCTTGATTCCACCATGCTAGGCTAGATTTATCTTGTGTTTGCTTAGATCTAATGAAACCTAGATGTTGATTATGTGTTGATTACTTGTTTATGGTTGTATTGGATGAATGATTTCAATGTTAGGCTTAAGAAAACTGGCAGATCTCCAAATGGTAACATGCTTGAACGTCTTAGGAAACATGAACCGATGTGTACTAGGTTTTATTGGTTGTATTTAATGCATGAGTAAATTCTAATGATCCCATGTTAGGAGCTTTTTAGCCGGCTCGATATAGGAGTGAAGTAGGCACTCATAGGATTAGGGAGTTAAGTACGCCACCCCATGAATGGTATTAAGGAATACAATCCGTCATCCACGCAATTATAACATGTAATTAACGTGTAAAAGATATCTAGGGAGTAGTGAAATCTAAGTAAACACATTTCTCCACTTATTGCTCACAACCTTAGTTTAATTTAGTTATTTTCATTTCTAGTATTTTATTTTGATTGCATCTTTAATATTGGGTTAGTTGACTAGCAACTAATTCCGCCCAAATCCTTCAAACCCGAGATTTTTACTTGCTTTCTAAAAAATATAAAAATACAAAAAGAATCATCCGTCATCTCTAGAACTAGTATTTAGGTTTTCTAATCCTAGCGACACTATTCCTAGCTGAACGATCAATCCCCCGGTACTTGTCACTATACTATACTACAACGATCAGGTACACTGCCTGGTGGGGGTTGTAAGCTTCTCGAGATCCCTTGAGAGGTAAAGCCTGGTGCGATCCCTACGCATACCAGATGATGGATTGTATTCCTTAATACCATTCATGGGGTGGCGTACTTAACTCCCCAATCCTATGAGTGCCTACTTCAATCCTATGTCGAGCCGGCTAAGAAGCTCCTAACATGGGACCATTAGAATTTACTCATGCATTAAATACAACCAATAAAACCTAGTATACATCGGTTCATGTTTCCTAAGATGTTCAAGCATGTTACCATTTGGAGATCTGCCAGTTTTCTTAAGCCTAACATTGAAATCATTCATCCAATACAACCATAAACAAGTAATCAACACATAATCAACATCTAGGTTTCATTAGATCTAAGCAAACGCAAGATAAATCTAGCCTAGCATGGTGGAATCAAGACAAGCACAAGATATAGACAACCAACACATAGACATATTGATTGAATTAAAAGAACACTTATCTCAATAGCACATGTAAGGGTTCAAGGGCTGAAAACCCTTGAAAAACCTGTAAAAATCGTATATGGTTCGGCCTTAGGGTTTCTCCAAACTTGTTCCTTCTTAATGAATGAAAATTAGAAAATTATATATAGAAAATTGAGGCTGACGGCGTCAAGACCAATCTTGTGACACCGTCATCTCGCCGCCAAAAGAATTCTCGGACTGCCTTGATCTACATCTGACGCCGTCACATATTATATTTTTCCAGGCCATCACGTATTTAACTCTTGACGCTCTTCCTTGTGATGCCTTCATTTCTGTACTGGGCCGTCATGAAATTTACTCTTAACGCCGTCAGGAAAATGCTCTTGACACCGTCACCTACTGTTCCCAGCTTGGAAAATTAAGTCTTTGGCGTTTTCTTCACTTTTATGCTCCAAAAACGTCCGAATTGCTTCCTTTTCCAGATTTCACTCCCAAAGTACCTAAAATCACAAAAGGAACAATTTAGGGCAATATTTGATCAAATAAATTCAATTCCGGGCTTAAATGACCCCCTAAAAGTGGTTCATTTTTCGCCTCATCACACATCCTGTCAAACCAGTGAGTAGGTTTTGATGGATGTTGGCTTTGTTGTTGTGACATTGGATAGGATTGTTGCATTCGAACCATCTGATTTTGTTGCATGAGAAGATGTTGTTGTGAGTAAACCGGTTGTTGATAATATTGTGGTGATTGTTGATACTATTGCTGTTGTTGATGATACTGTTGATTCTGATGTTGTTGAGGATGGTTAAAGTTGTAGTACGGTGGTTGAGACATATTGAAACACTTGTGTGAAAAGATGGATCTTGTAGAAGGTATAGGCCAATTCTCGAAAACTTGCACTTAGACTTGAGTGATTGCGAAAATTTGACTTGAGTGATTGCGAAAAGAATGATCTCGAAATTGTGAGATTTCGAAACCTTGTTGGTTTAGAATTTCGCGAAACTTAGTGAATGTTAAGTATCTTTTCGAAACTATGAAAGTTTGCGAGAAAAGAAATGTAATTTCGAAAAAAATGACTTTTTCGAGAACACAGATTCACTAACCCACTTTCGAAATTATACAATTTCGAAAGTTATCCAAAATTCGAAGTAATTTTCTTTCTTATACAAGAGAGAAAAGACTGAGTCCACAAAATTGAAGTCGATGAGAAGCAAGTAGTGTAGATCTCGAAATAGGGACAATATCACGATCTCGAAACTGGGGCAAGTTTTGTTTACAAAGAAAGCTAACCAAAAACGCGTTTTTATTTAAAGATTCTTGAACTTTTAGGTATAAAATGATGATTTTTTGAAGAAAGTTGAAAACTTGATAAACTTTTTCAACAATGAAAAGGTTTTCGAAAAATAGTACAAAATCCCAAGTCGTATGTTTTGATTGAAATTATGAAACTTTTTGTTTGTTATGTTTTGTAACACAAGTTTGTAAGCAAAGATGTGATAAAAAACAAGAAACAAACAAGAAATGACAAGAATTTCAACAAAATAACGAAATAAAAGCAAGTTTTTGATCGATTCTTATGAAAAAACAATAACTATACCTTCATATGGCGAATGATACCACTTGTTAGGTCACCATTTTGATTTTACACAAACAAGAATGAGATAGATATAAGGATTTGGGTGATTATATGAATAAGAGAATGATGAGAGCAAAAGTTTCTGTAAGATATCAAATAACCAACCAAATAGAAATGTGTACATAAGGTCCTATTTATAGGAGGGAAGCTAGGGCAACACTCCTAGCTCCCATCTTTCTTAATTCGTGGGCCTTAAAGGCCTTGTGGGCTTTCATAATCCTTGAACACATAAATGATAACCAAATATAAGTAACAAATAACTAAGCAACCTAGCATTTATTACAAATGACCGAGACTTGATAAAATAGTAAAACTTTGATCCCAACAAGGGGAAATTCTAGCGAATTTTATCACATTTTACCATCTAGTACCCCCGTTTTTTACCAAAATTTTTCAACAATTTTTTCACCGGAGCTTCAAAATTTTTGTGGTTATCAGTCCACCATGTCTAAACGACAAAAGGATTCGCTAATCCAGGAGCAAACGGCTCTCGGTTAAGATATATCAAATCCGTTGACGGCTTACAATTTGCCCAAAATTGTATGGTATCTCAACTCGCCATATCCTAAAAAGTGAAAGAGTTGGCTAGCCCACAAGATTATGGCTTGTGGTAAAGGCAGTGGAAAAACAATAATTGGTAATCAGCTCACCAATATGTTGACTTTGTCCATCAAGAGTTGGCTAGTCCAGAAGCAAACGGCTTTTGGTAAAGACAAATCAAATCCGTTGATAGCTAGTGGTTTGGTCAAAATCACATGGTTATCAGGTGGACCATAGTTCTTACTTGAACTGATACATTTGGCTACTCCAGAAGTGATGGCTTTTGGTAAAGAGATTCAAATCCATTAAGATTTCTCAAAAAGATTGCTAGGGACTATCAATAGTTTAGTGTGAGGGATTGATTAGTGTGTAAATACTCATCATTTTTATCGTATCTGAACTGCCAAAACATCCAAAAATACTTAGAAATGCATCAAAATACAGAAATTATTCCAGGAATTGTGTTTTATATGTTTTAGATGCAAAATGTTTAAAAACAAATGAAAAACGAACAAAGTTTGCATAATTGGCAGTTTCAGTCCCTCAAGTTTCATAAATTGACAAAACTAGTCCCTAAAGGTTTAAAATGAAAGAAAAGTCAACCCAAGGCATAGAAAAGTTAAAAGTTATCAAATTTGATCCTTGGGTGAAAAGTTTGAGAAAATTACAAGTTTAGTCCCTGCAGTTTGGAATTTTGCAAAATTAGTCCCCGGGCATTTTAAAATGGGAAATTTATAAATTATGGTCCTTGGGAATTAATGACTTGGCAAATTTGAACCTCGGTGATAGTTTGGAAGATTGGCAGATTCAACCCCTCAAGATTGCAGAAATTACATTATTGGTCCCTATGCATTTTAACTAATAAATCTCATGGACCCTTTTTTGTTAAATACCCAATCCATAACCCCAACCCCAACCCCAATACTCGCCTTGGCCCAATCCACCATCCAAGCCCACTCCTAAAATAATAAACCACCCACCCCTTTTTATTAAGACCTGGTCAAACCAACAGTCAAACCCACCATCCCTCCAAACCACCCCTCTCTGCCATACCACCATTCCAAAACCACCTCCATGTGACTCACCCCCATCATCACCTTCCCTGCCAACACTCAACATCCCTAACCTCTATAATACTTTCCTCCAAACACCCCAGTCCAAAAATATCCCACCTGTTACAAGTTGTGAGGACCCAATTGGCTTATAAAGATTTTCCCGCCAAAATGATTAAGAAGCAAGGATCACTCGAATCTCATCCAATGGATGAGATTATTGCCGGGAAATGCTCTGTGGGACCCCTGGAACCCTAATTGTCACTTATAAGAAGAAAAGAAGCAGAAGGGAAAAAGTATTAGTTGTAGCTTAGTTTTAGGTACTAGTTTTAATGTAATTTCAATTTCTAATGTAATTTTTAGATAAAAGATGTTGTAGTAAGTCACTTTAATGTATTTTCAAGACATTTCTATAATCAATTTTAAGTTTCCAGTTTAATCTCATCTTATGCAATCTTTACTTAAAAATCTTCATTTAACTTAAATGTAAGTTAAAGTGATTGTTCAATGTTGAAATAAGCTCAAACTAGTTCCCTTAAAAGCTCTTTGAAGCTTAGATACCATTTAGAGCATCCACTATAGTGGTTTATAAATAGGTTTATAAAAAGATGAAGAGGTTTATACTTTTGTTAACCATAGTGGAAACCTATTTCATGCTTACTTGGCATGAAAAGGTCTAATATCTTGAACCTCTTCACAATTTAATGCATTTGAAGTATGTTTGATGTTTTTAAAGCTTTAGGAAGTTTATGTATAGTGGAAATAGGTTTATACAACCAAAAGGTTTAAGAATTAATGACATGAATCAATTATAAACCTTTATAAATGTCTATCATAGTGGATGCCCTTAGAAGATTTTTCATCCAAGTTCACTAAAATCACTCAAAAATCAAATTAAATAGCCAAATAAATGAAAAATCAATGTTCAAGGGATACAAGCTTGGATCATGGTGGATTTTGGACCTGAATGGTTTTTAGAAATTTCAGGGGAGGCATTAGGAAGTATTTTGAGGACCTGTTTCATGAATCCTGTTTGGATGCCATTTGTAAGCAGTTTTCTCATATTTTTTTTAGCAACTTACTACAGAGGTAGTTAATTATTGCTCATCCTGATGTTTTTGAGTTACTTTGGTGTTTGTTAGTGTTATATTGCTTAATAAATCATGCTTGCTTAGTATAATCTTTGGTTACTCATGTTCTCAACCCCACAGTCAAAATGGCATAACTAGTGATTCATGAGTTATGTTATTGTTATTCGTATTTTCCTGCTTAAATGTTCAAACAACATCATATTAACACCTTTGGAATCAGATTTGTGGTTTGAATCAGTGAGATCCTTTGGGAATCTTAAAATTCAATAGTTATAGGAGTGTTTGGATTTTGCTTGCTTCACCTTGTTCCTGTGTGTTTCAGTTGGTGCAGGTTATTGAGACTTCATCCTTAGGTGTAAGATAGATTAGTTATTCCATAAGATC
This sequence comes from Artemisia argyi, assembly GCA_030686995.1. Lineage (NCBI taxonomy): Eukaryota > Viridiplantae > Streptophyta > Magnoliopsida > Asterales > Asteraceae > Artemisia > Artemisia argyi. The sequence continues at coordinate 13,328,076 of CM060697.1, read as the reverse complement.
TGCAAGTCATAGGCAAAAAAGTCAAAATGATCCCTAATCTCAAGATTGCTGTTCACTGTGATGATTGTGGGTCTCATTAGTTTGAATATTGGTGCTTAAGTGTTACATTCAGCTTAATTTAGTCTTTAATCAACTTATTATAACATATTAAGCCAATTAGAACCTGTAGAATCTCACTAAAGTCAAAGTAGAATCAATTTCATAAAAGTCAAAATTTCACTTAGGCTGTTTTTGAATTAAATTGTTAATTTCATGTAGGTTTTAATATTAGAAATTAGAGCTTGTGCTTTTAGAATCTTGATAGTTTACTGCTTATCTAGTTCATAGTATTTTTTATATTTTTTAGTTTGCTTGATAAAGTGCTTAATTTAATGCTTCTTTTTGCCTAATTTTGCCCTGCTCCATGGTAACAGTTTCATAAGCTCAATTTCTTAAGCTTGCATTTGGTTCCCCATTGCACCCTTGCCTGAGATTTTTGTTGTTTTGGATAGCCTTTATGGCTGGCTTCTTGATCATGTGCTTAGTTTCCTTTTATCTGCTTATGCAACTGCTTAATTTGTGCTTAATATATCTCACCATGCATACCTCTACACTGAGCAGTCAGTGTATGAGGTCAAGTTCATAAGCTCATTGTGAGCTCATTTGTGGGTCCTATAGTGAGCTTGTGGGTTCTTTGAGAAGCCCACATAGTTGGCTTTGAGATTCCAGTCTCCATTTTGGCTTAAGGGCTTTTGCCCCTAGCTTAATCTAGTCATCAACAAGCCTGCAGGCTTGTTTGGTTATCTGTAGGAATTGAGATTGCTTATCTGCTTATTTCAAGCTTTTCAGTGAGACTTTTTGTATCCTTTAGCTTATTCCTAGTACCTTTATCTTATTTCATCTCTGTTTCAAGTTTGTTAGCTTGTTTGATTACTTAATTGAGCTTAAAACATCAAGTTGAGCCAAAAAGCTCAAGCTGATAAGCTCTTAAGCTCTCACTGAGCTTATTCCCAAGTTCTAAACTTTTTGTCTTCATTAAAGTTACTTATTTTCAGTAGGTAAGTAGTTTTGAAAAAGAAAATTCAAGAAAAAACAAAAATAAAATAAGTGATAGCTTCTATTTAAGCTTTTTATCTTATTTTCAGCTTTTTCCAAAAGCAAATCTCATTTTTATAATTTTCATAGGGTCTAGTACTTATAAAATAATTTTAGTAATTTTTTCAGATTTTTCTCCTTTCATTTAGCATTTTTTATAATTTAGTTTAGTTTTTATTAATTAATAAGTAGTTAATAATTAATAATAATTATTTAAAAAGTCTTAAAAATATATTTTATGTTTTAAAATTAGTTTTATATTATTTTAGATTTTTCCAAATTTAAATTTTATTTTTCTAGGTTAATTTCCAAATTATTTGTATTTTAGGGTATTTTAAATAATTAAAAGTAATTAATAATTAGTAATTAATTAATAGTAATTAATTAAATAGTGTAAAAATTAATTTTAATTTTCTAAAAATTTTCTTTTATCATTAGGATTGTAAAAATATAATTTTCACATTCGTAGGTATTTTATTTCCATTAAACTCGCGTTTTATTTTGTACGTTAACGTAACTTTTGATTGACTCCGAACCGTCAACCTAAATTAACCAAGGAATGGTCAACAAAGTCAAATAGCCTAGGGTCAATGCTCCGAGGAATACAGTGTTTTCCTGGGTCGTTAAAGTCCCGACGAGGTGTGAATGGCAATCAAACGGTTATTTGATCGGGTGAATTTGGATGGATAAGGGTTTGAGTGATTAGAACTAAGGAATATACGAAGAAATAGCTTAAATAAGCTATATGAATAAGACGGGAAAGTTACAAAAACCAGAAACGATAAAAACCTAAAAACGCGTACGTTACGTTTAAATAAAACGTAGACGTACGAAATAAAAAGTGAAAACGGAAATCTGAAAACACCCAGGGGGTGAAAATGACTTTTTTACAAACTAAAAGGTAAAAGAAAATTTTTAGAAAAATAAAATAAATTTTTACACTATTTAATTATTTAATATTAATTAAAAACTATTTAATACTTATTATTAATACTTAAAATACTTAAATATAATACATTATTAATTAAATACTAAAAAGGTGAAAATAAAATTTCTAAAACTTTAAAATAACTAAAAATAAGTTTTAAAAATAAAAATAACTATTTTTGTCTTTTTGTGAATTTTCTATTAATTAATTACTAATTAATTACTAATTACTAATTAAACTATTTTAAATTAAGAAAATTACTAGATGAACAGTAAAAATTCTAAGAAAATTTCTAAAATTACTTTATAACATATAAAAGCTATAAAAAATATAAAAACTTGATTTTACTTAATAAAAACTAATAATGCTATTTTAAACTATTTATTAATTAATAATTAATAAAACTAAAATTAATTCTAATTAATACTAAATGACCAAATAAAAATCTGAAAAATTTATTATAAATACTTTAATATACTAGGTAATTAATAAAAATATAAAAATGACAACTACTTAATTAAAATTTAAAAATGAAAATTAAAATTAAATTACATTAAATAGAAACTATCACTTAATTTTAAATTGGTTTTTCTTGATTTTTATTTTACAAACCTATTATACTACTGAAAACAAACACTTTTTGTAAAAACAACTTTTTTGAAAACTTAAAAATAAGCTGGAATAAGCCAAAATGGTCAACAGTTGACCAAAAAGCAAAATGGGCTAAAACTAGCATGTGTGGGACCCACAAGGGCAAAATCTGATCCAAATAAGCTTATGGAACTTGAATAAGCTGGAAAAAGCAAAGGTGGACCACAGATTAAGCAATAAGCTATAATTAAGCACTTGGAATTTTGTTTTGCAACTGAAAAGTGGGACAGACTTTGAGCTTAATTTAAGGTGGGACCCAGTGGTTCTAAGGTCAAACCATTGGTCAAAGGATGATCCCTACCAGGAGGGGGGTTGCTAGGAACCAAGGTGGGTGGTTGTGGTCCACTGGGCAAGTCAGAAAACCACCACCAAGTGGTGGTGGTGGGCATGTATCTGTGCAGCAGGGCACACAGTGAGCCTGCAAGTCACTTTGGTGACTTGTGGGGCCCACAAGAAAAATAGCAAAAATGTAACAAAGATGGACACTCAAAGTTGAGCTGGTAGAGAGTAAATAGAAACAAGTTTCACACAATCAAACCAAACACAAAATTCTAAACAATTGTTGGAACTTTTGTAAAAATCTGGAATGTGCTTATTTGACTTTTGTAAAAACTTTACTACTTTGACTATTTTGAGTTTGTGGCTGAATCTAATTACTGAATATGTTAATATGAGCTAAAGTGAAATGGAATTGAGGTATTACAACAACTTAGGCATGGATATATGTGATCAAAACCTCACTAATCCTAACAGTGACTGAATTCCAATGGATCAAGTAGAGATTTGACTTTTGGTGCTCAGGGGTGTGTTTTAAATCCTTGAATGTGTTACTAATATCAAAATAAAGTTGCCTAAACTAACAATGCAACAACTAAACCAACACACAGTGGTCTAAACCACTGTGCCAAACACCCCTCTAACTTGTGATCTGTGTGAGTTTTTCAAGCAAATGGGCAATCCAAACCATGCAACTGAAATGTTTATCCTATATTAACCTAAAATGAACATAAATGAACAGGAAGCAACTACAAAAACCACAACATCACTTAATTATGAAATATTAGCAATTATAAAATTGAAATGAAACTTACAATTCTACAAACTAGGTGCTGAGAAACAAGAACCAGGAATCAAGCTACTACCTCCCCTGAGGTTACTAACCATAACAATCAATAATCAGCCATACTCCATGCCTCTTTCTTCTTCACCACAACAATTTTTGACTTTACCACTATTTGTTTATGTATTTTTGGTATTTTCTTAGATTATACACTAAACTGATTCTCAGACCTTGCAACCTTTTAATAATTTAATTATGAACTTATTGTAACTCCATAAAACCATAAAATACCATTTTTAACAATTTTCGAATGAAGATGTCAATTTCAATCAAGAAGGCTAAAACTGATTTTAGTGAAATAAGCTTTAAATTGAACTGAAATAAGGATTACATTACACTTAAATAAACTGAGTACAAGATTAAAATGCAAAGAAATACACTTGGAATCTAAGTTATATTAAAAACGATATGTGAAAAATAAAATTATACTACTCCTACTCTACTACTCTTTCTTCTGGCCCCTTTTCTTCACTTAAATAAGACTTGGCATCAATCTCTTTCTATCCCACTAGCATTGGAACCGTTGGATTGGCTTATGTTGATCCCAGCCGTTTAAATCAATATTGGCGGGAAAAGTGGGATTGGCAGGTTGAGTGGGTTTGGTGGGCATTAAATGAGGAGGGGGGGAAGGTGAGGTTGGTGTAAGCATTTATGAGGGATGGTGAGTTGATTGGAGAGGAGGGGGGAGCAGAAACCTGGTAATTAGGGGGTGTTAGGGACGATGAACAGTGTTCTGGGGGGTTAGGGTGTGGGTTTGACTGAGTCAACGAGCCAGGGTATTAAACATGGGTGTTGGGCTGGTTTTGCAATGGGCCAAGGCATGGGATTGGGTTGAGGGGTTAATGGATCAGATTTTGGTTTTTGGGTGGTGTTTATTTGGTTAGCTTATTTTGTAGAAAAACACAAGGACCAAATTTGTAAAGTCCTCAAAGTTAAGGGACTGAAAATGGAAAATTCCCAAAGTAGTCACAAGGAACCATTCATGCATAGCTTAAGTATCCAAAACCATTTTTGCAATTTTGTATTTTCCAAAATTCCCGGGGATCATTTATGTAAATTTTCAAAATCCGGGGACTAAAATTGCCATTTTCACCAATCTATTATTCCAAGGATTATTTTTGACACGTTTTGATTTTCCAGGGATAAAAATTGATTTTCCTTTCAAAATTATCCCACCAGGGACTGAATCTGTCAAAGTTTGAAACTCCAGGGACCAAAAGTGTAAATTTCCAAAAACTTTTCAATTTTTCACCAAAGGACTAAATATGACATTTTATGATTTCAAAATGACCTTTGGTGATAATTTTTCATATTTTGAATATCCAGGGACTAGATTTGTAATTTTATGAAAGTTGGGGGACTGAAACTGCCAATTTTGCAAACTTTATACGTTTTTCATCTGTTTTTGCTCATTTTGCATCTAAAACATATAAAACACAATTATGAAATATTTTCAGTATTTTGATGCATTACTGAGTGTTTTTGTATGTTTTGCAGTTCAGATTAGACCAAAAATGATGAGTGTTTGAGCACTCATCAACTTTAAATCAACCGTACGCGTATTAGACTTAGCTCACATTTTTAGTGTATCTGATTATCAGTAAATGTTCATATAGTATTTCTAAGTTGTTTACGAATTGAAAGCTAAGCAGTGGTAATTCTAAAGATTCCCGGGGGGAAAAAATAGAGATGTCTCATACGTTACCCATAATATGTGGAAGTATCAACGTAATTTCATAGAGTCATTCGGTCTGAATGCTACATGAAGAACATAAGCCAGATGATGGAACGGGAAGACCTAGGATGTAGAAGATCATAACATGATATTTCAGTACAGTATTTCATATAATATAAGTCTCTTGTATAATACTCTTTCCGTAGAACCAGAGTTTTTATTCGACTTCCATAGAAATTTAAGACATAGAAATTGAATATTAATTTAATTCCAACCTGAACCAGAGTCTCGCGGCTGTTGAATGCACTTTTATTCTTTCTCTTTCCTCCCTTATTCTAAAAAAGGGAAAAAAGAGAAAAGAAGGGGGCTTCTATTTAATTGTATCTCTAATCTTCTTTATTCCTTCCCGCGTCAATAACTAGAATGAAAAAAAGGGGAACGTCAACGCATCCGGGAAAAAACGATTAATTTCTATCAATAAACCTGCCAAAGAACCGAACCATAGAGTACTTAGCACCGGTGCCACGGAAAGATACGTTTTTAGATCTCGCATTGAAAAAACTCCTTCATTTTATTGTAATACATAAGATAATACATATTGAAATGTACAACCATCCAGTAAATAATATTTACTCTTTGTTAAATACAGTCCTCATATTTTAGTGTAATCATACAAATCACTCAAACCCTTTTTCTGTCCAAATTCAACCGATCATAAACCCGTTTTGATTACCATCACACCTCGTCGGGACATAACGACTCGGGGAAACCCTATATTCCGTGGAGCATTGACTCCAGGCAGTCTGACTTTGTTGACCATTCACGTGGTCAATTTAGTTGACCGTTTGGAGTCAATCAGGTCTCTGAGATGTGATGGTGATAATAGTGAATGGAATATTACCCTCTTTCGCGCTATCTCACGACATCTAAGAGGAAAACTGAAATACGCACTATGGGACAACCAATAGTGAAATAAGTAGCTGACGGTGGTGGTAGTACCTGAGTAGTAAGCGCCCTACTAGTGAAGGAAAGAAAACATACTATCTTCCTTGCAATAAGCATCCTAATAAGTTCATTAAGATTAAGTCTGAATACACTACCAAATGGCATTCTATGTATGGGCTGAATGATAGAAAAACCATGTTCCTATGACAAATCAATGGTGCTAATGGTGGTGTAAGTGCAACTGGTGGTATAATGGTAGTGGAAGATGACAAGGCATCTTCAATGTCAGAATCCGACGAAAGGATGACAGGGTGGATATCTGAAGGCATGTCACTTGTGAACCAGGTCAATATAATTATATATGAATATGGGTATAAATAACTCGCACAGTGTGTGCATGAAATAACATATGTAGTGAATATGCACTTATGATAAAGTGATGAGATACTATGATGATGTGGTTATAGTCTAGGGTCCAAGATACATCCTAGTTCGCTATAACCTTAGCTCTGATGCCAATCTATCACACCCCCAAAATACCTGTATGGCAGCGGAATGGAATACCTGGGGGTGACTGTCATAGCATCACAGTTACAGTTACATTGAACGACCTAAAGTGTCGTTTGAAAAATACGTCGTTTGATCATTAAAAACATTCAGAGTTTACAAAACATAGGTCCCAAAAGATGTTGCCAATTTAGGTAAAATAAGTTCAACAAGATCAAACGTTTCATAAGTGCAGAAATATATGGTGAGACGCGTCGACTCCGCGACTCCATTAAGGTCCAAATGTATGCAGCATGAACTACCTTAATAACCTGAAAATACATCGCTAAAACGGTCAACATAAAGTTGGTGAATTCCATAGACTTATAAGTTAAAATGTATGTACAATTGACATAAGTAGAAAGTAAGGTGACTTGATGTCAAAATGAAGTTACATTGGCTCTTAAGCTCATGACCCCGAAGCTAGACATAATAAGAATTTCGCCCCAAATGAGTGGTTACCAGCCACTCTAATAATGTTAGACATGAAATGCATTCGTAATTCCGTTGGAGCAACCCAAACACGAATGGAGGAGTCACCCTCAATAGATCTATTCACTCATTCCCGCTTAAAGGCAAATTAACTGTCCATGATAATATAAAGGGGACTTAATGTGGTATGATAGCAACTTAAGCAATGTATGAAAATTTAGCTACTTTGGCATGTACAAAAATAAGTGATGCAATGTATTCTCCCCCTTGGGATTTAAATCAAAATAATAACTTGAAAACGGGGCTATGAGAACTCACCTCGAAAAGATGATACTATGAGATGAAATGATAAGGACAACAAAGAACGAAATCAACCGCAACCTATGATGAATGATAATGATCTTATTTAGATCATGAAATGATGTAGAGAATATGCATGCACATGATACCTATACCACTCATAACTTGAAAATACTAGTTATAGTCATAGTAGAATATATTTCATACTTAAGAAAAATATGTCTTAACTAGACTTGTAAAAACTTGTCGTAATATATCGTATATAGAATGTTAGTGTTATAATCTTCGCCTTGAAAACCTTGAAATAACGTCTAATAGTCGTAAAAATAAACTTGTAATCACTAGTACTTCATTAGTTATGAATTTGGCACTTTGGTAGTGTTTCTAGAAAATCTTGGATTTAGTACGTAGAAGTATTATTATTTCTAAATAAAAGCTGTCAAAATATATATAGTTTTGCCGATATTGAAACGTGAATATCTTTGTCGTTATAAGTTCATTTTCTTCGTTCTTTATATCCACGGATTCGTCTTAGTATGTACTAATATATTTTTGATAGTTCGGCTTCTCTATGTTACGTCTAATGCCTCGGTTTGTTCAACGAAAATCGTCCAACAGCATGAAATTTTCAGAAAAATAGTTTTCGTCATTAAACTTGCAAAAATCATAACTCCTTCGTTATAAACCCGTTTTAGTCCGTTCTTTCGCCAAAAGTTTCGTTTTTGAAAGTATTTTCTAAATTTTTGGTTAAAAATCTCCCCTGAGTTACTGAGTTTTCCAGATTTTACATTTTGGGACAGTAGGTTTGTAGACATGTTCTAAACTCATTTCCAATGTTCCAAACTAGTATCTAATCCACCCAAATCACTTCCAATCATCACAAATCTAGTCTATTCCTATCATACACCTTCTTAAGGTGTCATGGGTCCTTAAACATCATGAATCAAGTAGATCTAACAAGGGTTTCAATTTCTAGGGTTTCAAAGACATAAGTATATATATAATGAGTGGTATAAGCTAACATATGCATGAGATCTTGTATGAAAACCATATGATCATAATAAATACTTGAAGAAATGATGAAAATAAATTTGGTAAACTTACTTTGAATGATTATGAAGCTTGGATGATGAAAACCTAAGGATCCTTGAGTTTATATTGCAAAACCCTAACAAGGATAACTATTTAAGCTAGATTAGAGTTTGATCTTGGAAAAATTGATGGTTCTTGCTTGTGTTTGTGTTTGGCCGTCGGTTTGGAGAGGCGAGGAAGAGAGAAACTTTTTGATTTTGATCTAAAATTATAAGTGTAAAAAGGTGTTTATAAGTTTTAGATATTTTCCTAGATGTTTAGATAAGTTAAGGAAAATTTAATGGCAAGGGTTAAAGGGGAGGGGGGGTTGTGGCCGGTTTTTCAAAGGAAGAAAAAGGGGAAAAACAAGTTTTGATTTAATTAGGATTGGTAGTGGAGATTTATGTAAGTATTAGTTGTTTAATTTAGGTAGTTTTAGTTAGTTTTAGTTATAATCGGGTGTCGGGTTTGCTAGAAATAAATTTTAACGAAGTTAACCGGGACTTAATAAAGTCATAAAAATGTTAAAAATATGTTGGGTACAAAAATTTTGCGTTTGGACAATTATTATTTAGTTTTCACGAAAACCGACGTAATTATATTAAACTTACGATATAAATTTAATAAATTCCCAAAATACCGGGTAAATGAATTTTATAATTTTTATGATGTTGTAAGGAGTTTAAAAATATATCGGAACCATCGTGGGAATTTTTAGATATGTTGGTTATATTTATTAATCGCGTATTAACGTTTAATTAAAATAAATATACGTAAAACGTTAAACATACCAAAAATATTAATATGAATATACTACGAGTGGTATAGTATGCAAATGTTATTATGATGAAATGTGGACTATTTCTAGTCCGTATGAAATGTCCCTACTGATAAAGCATGAATTCGTACCTGAACCAATTCGGTTACACGAATTTAAATATCCGTAAACTAAATTTACGATGAAATGAGCAATGCACATGAATAGTGTTTTTCTTCCGGAAATAAATAGTGTTTCGTGAATAGTAAAAATTTTGAACGCTTCTCAGAATATCAAACTGACATAAAAAATGATGAATAGTAAAATGATGAATAGTGCTTTGATGAATAGTGATTTATGAATGGTAAATTGTCGAAGTTCGGAAAATGACCTGAAATGGTGAGTTGTGACATGTTTTATTAATAAAATGGGATTGGGCTAGGGGTGTTGGGCTGAGGGTGTTCATGTTTGGGTTTGTGTTTTGGACTTGGACTGGATTTTGGTTTTTGGTTTTATAATAATAACACAAGGGTCCGATTTGGTATGTAAATATCATAAGGACCAATTTTGTAATTTTCTGGAATTGGAGGGCTGGGACTTGTGACTTTCCTAAAGTTATTACAAGGGTATAACTTGCCACATGTGAATAACCCAAGGACCATAAATGATATTTTCCAAAATTTGGATATCCAGGGACTATTTCTGCCAAAGTTGAAAGTGTCGGGACCAAACTTCTAAATTCTTCAAACTTTTCACCCAGGGACCAATCTTGAAAACTTGTGAATTTCCAAGGACCATTGTTGACTTTTCTTCCAAAATCCAATGCTCAGGGGCCATTTCTGTCAATTTCCAAACTTGAGGGACCATTTCTGCCAATATTGCAAATTTTTGCTCCAAGGACTAATTCTAGCATTCTGTGATTCCACAAGGTTCATTTTGACAATCTGAGCTCAAGAATGGTAATTTGCTTCCCCGACTCTAGCTTTTGACACGTTTTCCAAACTCGTGCTCGTTTTTGTCTTTTTTTGCTTGATTTTTGCCAATTTCAGAAATATCCGCTCCTTCACGATCACAAAACATAAAAACACAATATCTTTGGCAATTATGGTTAGTTTGTGTCTGTTTTGGTCTTAATTTGGCCAGAAAATGGTGTGTGAATAAGCACACACCAGACGCCGTCAGGTACTGTTTCAGCTTGAATTCTTGACTTTGTTGTTTTCTTCACTTTTATGCTCAAAAAACGTCCGAAATGCTATGTTTTCCAGAATTCCTCCCAAAAGTACTTAAAATGACAAAAGAAACGATTTAAGGTAATATTTGATCATATAATCACGACTTAAGGCTTAAATGACCCTTTAAAAGCGTAACACTTTTCGTCTCATCAGCCACTGCCTGCTTATGTTGTCACTGTCGCATAGCTTTTTCCGTACTCTTATCTGCATTAACTCATTTCTATCCTCTGATGACCATCAGAACCACCATGTAACATTACGTGACTTGTAAAAGAAAATAATAATTAGATATAGTGTTGGATCAATTTGGACACCCAAGTGCATTTATTAACACCACTATTTTCAAATAGGCTATTTGGACAGCTTTTTTGATTTTCAGCCTATTTGTGTTCAAATTTAGCTTTTGGCATGCATTTAAGATGGATCACTATATTAGTATATTTCAGCTTTTGTCATGCATCACATGTACTCCCTCCGTCTCAAAATTATTGTCCGGAGACAAAAATCACAAAGTTTAATAAAAGTGGGACCTCTACAATTTTCAACCAATCAAATGAAATATTCCCCCACTAAGTTATCTTGTTTTTACTTAAAATGGAAGATGGACAATTAATTTGAGACATCCATAAAAGGAAGTGTGAACAATAAGTATGAGACGGAAGGAGTATTTATTATGAGTCGAAAATAGGCTGAAATCATCTTTTGTCTTGTATTTATTGCGAGTAAAAATTAGCTTTTGAATTTTGAATTGTAGTATGTATGTATGTTAAGTGTTCTGATTACACTTAAAAAAAACGCAATAGTACTTATAAAAAACACAAAAATACTTTCTAGAAACGTAAAAAAAATTCTCTCAAAAAATGGCATCTAGAAAACCTTAAACTGAATCTTCTGTTGGCTGTTCTTCAACCAATTTCACGGTGGTTTCTATCCTACCAACATATATCACCACTCGAAAGCAAATTGGAACGGGTTGAAGAAGAAATACACAATGAAGAAATATCGAATGATTTGGCCCAACCTCTTGACGAAGAAGAATAGTTCAAGACGTTATTTTTAGGTTATTCGTTTAATGTTATTCAAGAAGACGATGTTTTTATTTTTATGTATTTCGTATTTCCGTTTATGTATTCAAGAAGACAATGTTATTCGTTTAATTTGATGTTTGATGTTTAAGTATGTTTAGTGTTTGTGTTTTGTTATATATTTATTACAAAAAGAAAAACTGCACTTATATATAATCTATTAGAAAAAAACTGCGCTTATTATATTTAGTTCGATGGCAAAAAAAGTGTGTCTTAGTTAAAAAAAGCTGAACTTATATACTAGAAGGGGAAAAAAAAAAGTGCACTTAGTATTATATTTAGTCATAGGTAGGGGTGTCATTCGGGCTGACCCGACCCGAGTCAATTCGGGTCGAGTCAATCGGGTCAAAAATTATATTCGGGTCAATCGGGTCAACCCGAATTGACCCGAGTTCTAAAATAGGTCGGGTTCAGGTATGTTTTTTTAGCCTGAAGGCGACCCGAACCCGACTAACCCGACTAAACTAACACTTTACAATGTAAAAATACTCGGGCAGACCCCGAACCTGAATTGACCCGAGTTCTAAACAGGGTCGGGTTCAGATATGGTTTTTGAAGGCTTGACCCGATTTGACCCGAACCCAGCCGGGTCAACCGGAATGACAGTCCCAGTCACCGGGCCATTTATTAACAAACAAGATGTTCTATTTTTATTCTAATGGGCCTGGCTAAGCCCTTTCCAACCGGGCTCAAATGCTCAATTAATTTTTGGTCCAAATCTTTTACTTGATTTGAATACAGCTTAAAAACTTTTTTGAGGTTAAATGTTTATGGTTACTTGGTAAGGACTCGACGAATGTAGTAAAAAAAAAAAAAAAAAAAAAAAAAAAAAAGGTATTCGATACATGATCTTGTTTGAGGGCAAAAAAACGGTTTTTTAACTGGTTTAGACAAAACCGGTTTTTAACCGATTGACTCAAATCGAAACCAGTTTGAAAATTGGTTCGAATACAAAAAAACCGAATTTTGCACCTTTACATTGCCGTGTGGCGTTGTAATAAAGACGTATGGTTTGGGCAAGGAAACCCAACCAAGGCAGGGTTCGGTTTTGAATAAAGAACGAAACAGCAAGGAAGAATCTAAAAAGTAAGAAATTTTTTTTTAGTGAGCGAGAGATATGCTCTTGTTACGAGGAATAATAACAAACACTCCCATATCAACTCATCATCATCATCCAACTTTTTTAATTCCTCCTATCAAATTTTATTTCAACACTCCACTTTCACTTCCATTTTTTAAACACTTTAATAAATCATCATCTCATCTTTCTCCTCGGTTACAATTACAGTACGTTATCATTTCCAATATTTTTTATAATCTTCTGTTTGAGTTTTAAGTGGTCTCTGATTTGACTTTGATTTAGAAAATAAATACTAGATAAGTGTATAGTGTGATTGTCTAATAAAAGGATGCTGAGAAAAAAATATAATATGTTTATCGTAAATACAATGCATGAGTATACTATGTTTGGGTTATAGCCAGAGGCGGAGCTAGTAGGGCGACTAGTTATTCATTAGTTATTCGGTATAATAGTTAGTTTCTTAATAAATTTTGCAATCAGCCCCCTTAGTCATATAGATATGCTGAAACGAACAACTTGAACAATCAAATACAAACAAGTAACTCAAAAAAACATAGATACACATTGAGCGATATTTTTCACTATAGTTTTTACGTGAAGTTAACTTAAAATCCTGGCTCCGCGTTTGGTTATAGAGTGAAACTGCTATAGAGTTTAAAAATACATGATAATTAGAATTTGCTTAATAACACCTCTTTTCCATTGATGATATTCATAAATAGATTGCTATAACAATAAATTTACTTTTATCAAAATGCAATCCCAAACACCCCCTAATTACACTTTTCTTTTGACTTTGTATTAGAAAGCAAGTATTTACCAGAAAGAATGTTACTTTACATTTGTTGTAGCTTCTGCGCCTAGTCTTTCACCTCTTGTTACTTGTCAAGTTAGGTCATTACTGTTCAGGGGCAGACCTAGGGGGATTTCCGGGGTTCACAACCGGATGGATGTTTGACGCCTAGTGTAAATTTTCGTTAAAAATCCTGATTTCTACGAATTGAACCTGTTCGTGTCACACAAATACATGTCGTGTTTAGTTAGTTGATTAATATATCAAAAGAAATATATGGCTTCTTAATTTGTTTACTAGTTTTAATGAAATCGTACATTTTAGTTCATTTTTCCTAACTTTATTCTCGGCAAAAAAAATTTGCGCACCTGATGACTGTCCTGGGTCCGCCTGTTAATCGTGTAAGCATATGATAATTAAAATTTACACAAATTTCTCTTAGTAATAACTTGCTACTTTCATTATTGCCTTTGTAGAATGCCAAAACTAGATCACTAAGGTTCCCTCCAAGTTCGGTATTGATTTTTGTGAATTGAATTTCTAGTAAACGGCAGCACCGGGTCTACTCAAGTATGGAAAGCATTGGAGTTAGGCCAGTGAAGGAAGCTGCAGTCATTGTAGACGAGGAAGAATATGTTTCTCAATCTAAATTGTATAAAGAATTCACAAGCATTGCTACCATTGACAAGGCATGGACCTTCAACTCCCCCAATGGTATATAAAGCTCCCCATTTTTACGTTTTTATGTTTATAAGGGGTGGTTCTCTAACTTGTGCCTAATATATACTACTGCAGGCCGGGGTTGTCACACCATGTTTACGATTAGTCAACCAAATCTCTTAGCAAATAAGAAGAAGAAACATATGTTGTCGAGTGTTATCTCTGAAGATTCCAATGGCGGTTTAGATGTTCAGTGGTCACCATTTCCGGTTGAAGTTACTGGTGCATCGCTGATGGTTCCCTCACCTTCAGGGTCAAAGCTTCTCGTAGTAAGAAATCCCGAAAATGATTCACCCACTGTGTTTGAAATTTGGGGTCCATCTCAGGTAGAGAAGGAGATACGTGTTCCTCAGTCCGTACATGGTTCCGTGTATGCAGATGGATGGTTAGTTGTTTTTATCATTTTAAGGAAGTAATAGATAAAACGAGCTCATAAGTAGTTTCCCTACTTTTAGATCATCGTTTTTGTTATTGCTAGTATCTATCCCATAATTTCACTCCTAAATGATTAGATGGTACTAGTGATTAACTAGAAATTTATTATTGCGACTTGAAGTCATACTAATATGATAATCTCTTTCAAAACGAGCATCCAAACACTACCTTAATCTGTTTCATAATCGCGATATCACTTTTATATTATCATGGTGATTAAGCTAGCACCTTGTCCCAAAAAGAAAAATAGAGGTAACTTATTACATATGTTGATGAATTTTCTAAAACTAATGGATTCCACCGAGTTTTACATAAATAATAACATTAGTCCCCAATAAATGCAATGCTTCATTCGTTGGCAGACATTCAACCCAATGTGAGCTGTTTGCGCTTTAGTAAGACCATTGAGTTTTATCTTTGGATGGATCAGGTTTGAGGGAATTTCATGGAGCTCGGATGAAAGTTTTATTGCTTATGTGGCAGAAGAACCGGCACAGCCAAAACCAACATTCAATGATACGGGATACAAAAACGACGCTAGTTCCACTGATAAGGATTGTAGCAGCTGGAAAGGTCAAGGCGACTGGGAAGAGGACTGGGGTGAAACCTATGTTGGAAAAAGGCAGCCTGCTCTCTTTGTCGTTAATATTAACAGGTTGGTTCGTTACCTAGTTGGCTAGTTTTGTCATGACATGAATTATATAAATTGAATTTTATCTTGTTCTTATATATTTGTTATTTCAGTGGAGATGTTCGTGCTGTAGATGGGATTGGAAGGTCACTTAGTGTTGGACAAGTTTTATGGGCGCCAACAACAAAAGGGTTACAACAATATCTGGTTTTTGTTGGCTGGCCATCAGACACCAGGAAATTTGGAATGATTTATTGCTTCAATAGGCCTTGTGCCTTATATGCTGTAAAGGCTCCATTATTTGGATCAGATGTCAAGGACAATGCTATAAATGATGTATCAGTGATTAAGCTGAGTGAAGCCACGAATAGTGCTTTCCTTCCACGATTCACGTAAGTCTGTGTATTGCTTTTGGCTTGCAGCGTATGTTTTTCCATTATCGGGGACTAGAACTATGTGGTTTCCAACAAGTAACTCTGCGTGTCTTTGGTTTTCAGCCCAGATGGAAAGTTTCTTGTGTTTTTATCTGCCAAAAGTTGTGTAGACTCGGGGGCACATTCAGCTACACAATCTCTTCATAAAATTGAATGGAACAGTGAAGGAGAACCAACTCCAGCCAAGATCATTGATGTGGTGAGTTGATATATAATAATACTTTGAACTGTTTTATATAGTTGGTAAAATGGGTGGTGAGTTAAGCAACACTCAGATTGGGTTTGTGTCAAATGGATAAATGTTTTGTACCTCTTCTCTTAATCATACATGTGTTATATGAACTATGATGATATTTGAATATTTTCATTTCCATATAATGTGTATTTTTTTTTTATTATTTTTTATTTTTTATTTTTTATTGGGTAAAAGGGATTTTTCACCCTGGTAAAATGATATAATGTGTATTTGAACTCCTTAATAGTGGCAAAAAATAAGTTTGTGTTAGTTTGCCTTTAAACAGTATAGCAAAGGTGACCTTTTCCATAACAACAGTTCAGTCATTTTTTATATTTATGATACAATCAATTCGAGATTATTACTCTCCAAACAATTTAAGGAGTAAATACTATAAAGATGAATGTCACTATCCTAAGCTTTAGGAGCAAACTACAGAACATGGAGATAAAAAGAGAAACATGGGACTAGTGCAAATTGGGTGGAACACTTCTTGTTCCTAAATGCATGCACGGATTAATACACTTTCAATGTGCATGTGCTACTAGTGGAAACGTTTGTTTAAAAACTCCATGAGATTGGTCTTCATGACTTCAAGCTTAGGTGCATGGGCTTGTTGTTGCGGGACATAGTTCGTGTCCTGACTAAAGAAGGAGAAACTTAGGTGGATTACATTAATGACCTCGGTGATACTTTCCTAATTAAAACAAAGACCTTCAGCCCTCTCTTTTGCGTCTCAGTCGGGTTTGAACGCTTGATTGGTAGTGTCAGAGGTAGTCGAGGAGGAGCCGGTAGCAAGGGTGGATTTGGTGGCGTAAGTGGGGGTGGATTAGTAGCCTAGTTTGGTTGGTTGTGCATGCATTTAGAAACAAGAAGTGGTCCACCACATGTGCATTAGTCCATGCATCTTTCTAGTATTTAATTGTGACTTTATTTAATGGAATGATAATAGAAAAATTGCTCCAAAGTTCCTGTCTTACTCATTTAATCCTTACTCCAAAGAAAAATATGTCTTGCTGTAACTAAGTCACAACAGTCAAGTAAAATGTTGCACACTCCTAATTTCTTGAATATGAATTTCAGAAGCATTTATGACTGACTGTTTTTTATATCCTGTATTTTGAACTGACAAACTCCTAATTTCATTAGGTTCCAGTTGTGATGTGTCCCGAGGATGGTTGCTTCCCTGGGATTTACTGTTTCAATGTGCTGAGTAAACCATGGCTTTCAGATGGATATACAATGATATTATCTTCCATTTGGGGCAGCAGTGAAGTTATAATTTCCGTAAATGTGCTTAGGTATGTAATCACATTTTCTTTTAAAATATAAATCTGATTGCACTAAAAAGTAAATGTTATTTACTGGATGATTGTTTCTCTAATTTGCAATTGACTCCTGTATTGCTAGTGGAAAAGTTTCAAGGGTCACTCCTGGCGATTCAAATCATTCATGGAGTCTACTTACACTTAATGACAACAACATCCTTGCTGGTAGCATTTTTTACTTATTTATTCCCCTGTTACTTTAAGAAAATTCTGGTACATAATTAGTAGTGGCAATTTCCTACCTAATTACCTACAAATGGGTCAATTTCATATTAATTTTTTTCTCTTATGGGTACAAATTGGTAAAATGATAAACAAAACTGCCAAATGAAAATGGGTCAGGTCAAACTGATTTTAAAAGTAAGATTAGGCTGTTGTTTTAGAATATGGTTTTCTAACCATATTCGATACTATAATCATACAAAATGAAGATGATGTATAATTTATTGAAAAATATTAACTGACAAATGTTTATGTTTTCTGTTCCTATATGAAGTATGTAGCAGTCTTGTAGATGTCCCTCAAATCAAGTTTGGTAGTGTAACTAAGGAGGAATCTCAAGATGCCATCTGGCGGTGGCTAGATGTTTCAAGTCCTACATCTGAAAGTAAAGAGAAAGTATGTTCTTATTACTTCCTATATGAAGTTTTTCTGGAAACGGTTAAATGTATTTTTCTATTGGTAGTTTAACAATGTACTTTGATATGATGTAAACAGGTCAAATCTTTACTCTCGTCACTCCAAATTGACATTCTGAAGATACCGGTCAAGAATGTCTCTGAGAACCTCACAAAAGGTATCCCATAAAATCTTTGATGACCACTAGTCGCATCATTTTTTTTTTCTCTGATTAGAGGATGTAATTATATAATATAATATTATTCATTTTCTGGGTCCTGTATAATATAGAAGCAATGAAGATCTAATTACAGGTCCCATTTGCTTGATAGTAAAGTTATATAACATGGCTCACAAAAATGAGAAATGATCGAAAAGTATATGACTGAATGGAAAATTTTTCTTCACATCTAACGTTGAATCAATTTTCTTAAAGGACACAAAGTTCAAAATCATATTTCAAGACTTTATTTAGGGATCCCTCAAGGTTTTCTCTTTATATTCGTGTTTGATTTGCATCTCATTTGCTTTCAAATTGATAGGTGCTAGCAAACCTATTGAAGCAATATTTGTTTCCTCAAAATCTAAGCAAGATGCTTGTGACCCAATGATCGTTATCCTTCATGGAGGCCCACATGGTGTTACATTGACAAGCTTTTCCAAGACGTCAGGATTTCTTGCTTCAATTGGCTATAGTTTGCTAATTGTAAATTACAGGCAAGTCTTTGGCTTCTAATATTCAATGAATTTCTGATATGGTGCAAGAGACTGCTCTAAATCATCATACTGATGCTCAAAATAGGAAATTCATTTACTATGCTCCTTCAGCGTAACAGAAGTAGATTGCTTTGACTTTCCAGGTCAAACCTAATGCATATGAAATGCAAAGTTGATATTAAGCTGGCTCATATTTGACACTCTTCTCTCTATACTAAATGAGTTAGAACCACCTGCAGTTTACAAACATGTTTTTTGGGAATTTCCGTTACTTTTATCAACTCTTCAAGACTTCAAAAACTATTTTCTTTATTCGTCTGTTGAACCATATGGTCATCTTGTTCTTAAATATTACTACGTAAGTTTTATCATTGCTCAAAGCATATTCTGAATAGCAATGTTATTGCAGAGGTTCGATTGGATTTGGTGAGGAGGCACTGCAATCACTTCCAGGGAAAATTGGATCACAGGTATCTTTTCTTGCCATTTATCTCATCAATGAAAAATCTGCTTGACCATATGTTATTATAGAGGAATGTTGTTTTCTCCAACTTAACGATAATGAATTATTTGATCAAGGCCAGTAAAAATAAAAACCATATCATCAGGCACCAAACAAATTTTATGCAACAATAAGAAAAAGTACAAATCTTAAAACTACAATTTGTTCAAATTATTTATTAACTAGTGGCAAATATTTGTGTAGCAGTTAATGATAGAACTCTACCTTTATTTGAATGGGAACGTCATTTCTTTATTAATATGTTGTGATTGTTTGAAGGATGTAAACGATGTCCTCACAGCTATAGATCATGCCATTCACACGGGGCTTGCAAACCCATCCAAAATAAGTGTACTTGGTGGGTCCCATGGTGGTTTCTTAACCACACACTTGATCGGCCAGGTAATATATAAAGTTTGTTTATTCTTTATATGTCCATTTTCTAGTGGTTACTTATCTGTACTATGGGTTCTGCAGGCACCAGATAGATTTGCTGCGGCTGCTGCAAGGAATCCTGTTTGTAATTTGGCTTTAATGGTGGGTACATCTGATATACCAGATTGGTGCTTTGTGGAGACCTTTGGAACCAAGGGGATTTCTACTTATACTGAGGCCCCTTCACCTCAACTCCTCGCGTCTTTTCATGAAAAATCCCCTATCTCACATCTTCCAAAGGTATGCAGTATGCTTAAGCAGTAGTTGTAAGAAAACTGATTATTGAGATCAGTACAGAATTACCCCTCCTTTTAAGCAACTGATTATCTCATTTCAATTCTTCAATCATACTAATCACTTTTATATTTTATGTCCAAATACACTATTATATGTTGACAAATATTCATTACTCATTTAAGCTATATATTTATTATATATGTATTATTAGGTAGTAAAATCACGAGACACTTCTCCTGGGTGTAAGAGCTACTTGAGTAAATATTTGTCAGAAAGAGTACTATAGTAACCGGTGTAAAATCCAAATATATTATCTGGACATCTTAAACTGAAAGTGGTGGAATATCTATGGATCGATGGATGTATTTTTTAACCATGCAAACTAATGTCACACAAAAATTGTACCTGGATAAGAATAACTATTATGAAAGCCGCCCATGTAGCAGGCTTTACATCGACTGATACATTTTCACATGTCTGTTACACTATTCGGTTATCATTAGTTTAATGTGCATTTAGTTTTCTTACTGGTTATTTGGTTGATACAGGTGAAAACTCCTACGCTGTTCCTCTTAGGTGCTAAAGATCTCCGTGTCCCAGTTTCAAACGGATTGCAAGTAAGTGCTATTGTTATTCCTAGTATTTTCTTTCTTATGTTTATACATTGCTTGACGCAACCTGTCTTAATGCATTAAAAATGGTAGAGTAATTGTTCATTTTGTTTTATTATGCTGATGCTAATGTGAAATTATGATATGATGTGCAAAGTTTGCTCGGGCATTGAAGGAGAAAGGAGTTCCGGTGAAAGTAATTGTTTTTCCTGAAGATATACATCCTATTAGCAGGTAAACAGTCCTGAACTATGCTATACAAAGCTTTACGTGGAATATTCGATTGTACTATAACTCCACATGAAATATCAAATAACTTACGAAAACAACCCTTGCATTCTTAGTACTAACTCAATACTCCTTTTAATGGTTGTTTAACGTTGACTCTTAAAAGTCAAATACTTAAAAAAAAAAAAGAAAGAAAGAAAGAAAGAAGAAAAAAGAAGAAGAGCTTCTTGATTTTGTTAAGAGATGTAAATTTAATGAATAGGTGATCTATATTCCTTTCCAAGAAAGGATTTGGAGTTTCAATAATTTTAGGATTCCATCCAATCAAACTTTTCTTTCTATATACTAGCAGATTGCCAGCCCCTCCACACCGATGGTTATCTAGTGGTGAAAGGGACAAAAAAACGTAGTTGATTGATATAAAGGAACCTCAAATTGCATGTAAATTAAGCATATAAAAAAATCTAAATTAGAACAATTTTTATGGTAATATTATGTACATTTCATTGGACAAACTTTAAGGTTACTAATTACGGATGCATGCAAAAACATACCTCCAGCGTTAAAATGCTTTAGAGTTACGGTTGTTGCATTTATTTATATGAATCTATACTATGCAGTTAAAACAACCCACTGCCCATATGTAGGCACCCTAATCATCATCGATACCAAATTATGGAGGCACCTGATTCATTGTTCATAGTGACTAATACATCCACTGCCCTTTTTATTAAGGGCACATATTAGTAATGGATCATGGATGAGTAGTACTCATGCAACCTTTCGGTCTTTCGAAAGAGGAATGAACAATTAAATAAAAGAACATAAAACATAGATTTCTTTGATACAAACTAAAGGGAGTATGATGGTCCCTAACCGAAATGGTAGATGTCCACTTCTTATCAACCATAGACACGTCCTTCACACAACCAGACTAAATACGAACGAGAGAAGGAAAAAAAAAAAAAAAAAAGAGCATCTCTACGGATTTAACCAGCGAAGAGTGTAACACATTATTCGTCTGATTTCCATCTATCTAATATATTTAATATATCTGATAGCTTTATATTCTGATTAGCTAGTGACTAATTCGTGTTTTATTTCGTGCAGACCACAATCAGATTTTGAAAGCTTCGTGAACATTGGAGTTTGGTTCAAGAAGTATTGCAAGTAACATGTTTATCGTCTTAGACACCTGGAGTTTGGTTCAAGAAGTATTGTATGTAACATGTTTCATCATCTTGAACGCCTGGAGTTTGGTTTAAGAAGTATTGCAAGTAACATGTTTCATCATCTTGGACGCCCAAAACAATCTCAATATTATAATGATATCAATTCATCAGCCTTTTTTGACATAATTTTTGTCAAATTTGGTTCCAATGATATCAACCACCAAGTTGGTGGCTTTGGTAAACCTGGAGAACAAACTTGTGTATGTAAAGATGAAAAATTTTCTTGAATTATCAACACTATTTATAAACACATGAAATTATAGATTTGTTTCGGTAACCTTTTATTTCCTTTCTACCTTAACATGTTTGAAAACAAATTTAAAAAAAAAAAAAAAAAAAAAAAAAAAAAAAAAAAAAAAAAAAAAAAAAAAAAAAATTGCAAACTAGATAGCTAATGCTGTTTGAAATCAGAAATGAATTCATTCTGTTATATATTTCAGTTGCAGAAACCGAGACGCGTACACAATTTATGTTGATTGGCTTAAACACTAGAACTTGATAACATGATGTGCGTCTGCAACTGAGAAATTCACTTGGTTTAAAACAGACTTGAAAACATGACCTGAGCATAACTACCTGATCTTGGAAACTGGACTTAAAGTTGAACACTTGAATTTGAAAAACTTGACGTGAGCCGCAACTTATGGGTGTGACATCAACTTGACTCAAATCTTGAAGTAAGATAATGCGAGCATAAATTCGAGTTGGGCATGAAGAACTTTGCTCGAAGTCATTGATCGCCCCACTTAAAGTTTACGTCAACATAAATTTTTGGATGACCAAATGAACAGGTACCCACATTGTGTCTAATGTTTGAGTCATACGAACGCACCATGAACCATGAAAGCCTATCAGGCACTCAAGATATTCGTCGAAGAAGACAAGGCTTGACGAAATGAAGTGCTTACCCAGTTACCCACAACGTTAGAATCACCATGAACCATGAAAGTCTATCAGGCATTCTCAAGATATTCGTCGAAGAAGACAAGGCTTGACGAAATGAAGTGCTTACCCAGTTACCCACAACGTTAGAATCGGAAACCGATCTTGATAAACGTAGCTATCTTAATGTAGTGACTATGTTTGATAATGGGGTTGAGAAATTTTTTTAATCTAACAAGCAGGGACTAGCTAGGACTAAATATGACCGGGTGCACAAAAAAATTTGAACAACAATACTAGAAAAACATTTCGATGGACCGGGTGCATTTAAAATGACTTTAGGAAAAATCGATATTTTTTTAAAAAATTAACACTATTTCAAAAAAATCCATGGGGTGCACGGGCACCCGCGGGAACCCCGGCTCCGTCCTTGCTAACAAGCCACCCGCATCGGTATGTTTCGTATAGTAAGTAAAAAAAACAGTTATACAGATTATTTAAGAGCATTTGCACTAAAATTTTACACTATTTTAGTGCATAAGAGGAATAATTATAGAATGTCTTTAAAAAAATATTACTCCAATATATACATTAAATTTTACACTAAACTTTATTTAATTATTTTCTTTTACTTGAGCAAAATAGAAGTTGAAATTAAATTATATCTTAAGACTAAAAATTAAAATGATAAACTTTAGTGCAATGAATGGTATAACAATATATTTGGTGCATTTTAGTCGTTACTATACATTGTACTAAGGTCATTTCCAATATTAACATTAAGTGTATCTTACTAAAATAGTGCAAAAACAAGCAAAAATAGTTTCCAATGTTAGCACTAAACACCACATTGCAACGGATAGTGAACACACAAAATGCATTAAATATAGTGCATGTACTATTTATTCTACTAAATACTATTCATTCTATTAAAATATCTTATTTTACTAATCCATTGATATTTAATATAAAACATAAAAACTAGTTTATATAAAAATTATTTTTTGTAAGTTTCACATTAATATCATTAAAATGAGCCCGATATTGATACAAAGTACTTAATTTATTTTTCCTATTTATTGCACTATCATATATTTTATAGATTTTAAAGTACAATTAGTTTGCAACACATTTTATTTGGTGCAAGCATATTCCAATATGATACCTTTTTTGCACTAAGTGTAAACTTTTGGTATCAACATTGGAGATGCTTAAGATAGTGCCAATGTTTAGTGCTTATATTGGAGTTGATTTCTTGTACTTTTTGCATTATCATAGTGTAAAAAATACATTTAGTGTATAAATTAGGGATGCTCTTAGAAACATATTAAAAGAGTAGAAGTGTGAAGAAAGAAACTAGTATATTTTAGATCTTTGTTTTCATTTTTTACAAACAACCATTTCTCATCACAAATCAATCAACGAACAACGATTTAATTTGATAGTGACGATGATGAATATTTGACTATCTTGTTCATCATCTTTTACTTACAGAGAAGGTGAACATACCAGTCTTGTTCACCAAAATTTTGTTCGATCAGTTATAACTTGTTTATCAGTTACGACAATCTTGTTCATCACTCCAAATTTTGTTCATCAATTATTGCTTGTTCATTAATCTAATAAGCAAATCATAGCCTATTAAAAACGTAAATTTCCTTACATGATACAAGTATTTTGATTTTGTACGTCATATAAACTATCTTGTTCATCATTCCGAGTTTATCATAGGCGTTATTCATCAATAAAAATGGTTGTCCAAAAAAAAATAATAATAAAAAAAATAGATTGGTAAAAGAGAAAAAAATAGATTGGTAAAAGAGAAAAAAAATTAGAAGAAGAGGAGATGAAAAAAGTTTTTTGACGATGAGGCAGTGATAGGGCGGGTAAAGGATTTTGTGGCACGGGTGAGAATAGGATCCTCTAAAGTTGATCAACTTCACTCAAGTTGCATGATTATAAGTTATGAAAAAAAAAAAAAAAAAAAAAAAAAAAAAAAAAAAAAAAAAAAAAAGGAATAGTAAAAAACGCCATCCGTGGGACTCGAACCCACGACCACGTGGTTAAAAGCCACGCGCTCTACCAACTGAGCTAGAACGGCTTTTTTGGTTTGGACTTCTTTTTCATTTTAATTATATTAAGTCATTTACTTTTGTAGTAAGCCGAAGTGATATTTTTAGTTTAGTTTTCTGGGTTTTAACATCCCTCAGACAGAGAAAGGATTGAACAAGCCGGCTAAATAAGCTGATGCACCTTAAACCCTTCTGCTTCAAAAACAAGAAGAAGAATAAGGTATGTTTGTCAAGTTTCAACATTTAGACACAACACCAGTTCTTAACTTTATCCAAAACAACAACATTAATGGCAGCAGAGTACTCTCACTGCCCACCAAAATTCAACCTCAAAAAAAACATCTTTTTATCACACCAAAACCATCCCCAGACGCCCCTCAACATAACCCAGATACCAAAAAGCCTAAAAAAGTCTGGTTAAGAAAGGAGAGCCTGCACACCAACTGTTCGACTAAATTCCTGACCAAAAAAACCGACACCAAATGGGCCAAATACGGAGGGTGTATACCCGCGATATTGGAGAATTTGGAACGGGTTAGTGATTTGGACGAGGCGTTTAAGGCGTGGGAATTGCGGTTGAGTAATAAGGAAAGGACTATTATTTTGAAGGAGCAGAGGGTGTGGCAACGGGCGTTGGAGATTTTCGAGTGGTTTAAACGGAAAGGGTGTTACGAGCTGAATGTCATTCATTATAATATTATGATTAGGATTTTGGGCAAGGCGCGGAGATGGGAGGAGTTGGAGACGGTGAGAGAGGAGATGGAGGTGAGTGGGATTGAGGCGATTAATTCTACGTATGGGACTTTGATTGATGTTTATAGTAAAGGTGGGGTTAGGGAGAAGGCGATGTATTGGTTGGATGTGATGGATAAGAGACGGATGGAACTGGATGAGGTGACTATGGGGATTGTTGTTCAGATGTTTAAAACCGCTGGACAGTTTGAAAAGGCTGAGGAGTTTTTTATGAGATGGTCGGCGCGTAAGTGTGTGGCTGAGGATGTTGTTGTGGCTGTTAGTAATGGGACGCCGATGAAAGATGATGGTTTGAGTAGTGATGCGCAAGGTCATGTTTGCTTAAGCTCTTATACGTATAATACATTGATTGATACTTATGGGAAAGCTGGGAGGCTTGAAGATGCGTCTGAAACATTTGAGCAGATGATTAGAGAAGGTATTGTTCCGAATACAGTAACGCTTAATACAATGATTCACATGTTTGGTAATCATGGTCGGTTAGAGGAAGTTGCATCGTTGATGCAGAAAATGGAACAACTTCAATGTGTACCTGATACAAGAACGTATAATATACTTATTTCGCTACACGTTAAGCATGATAATGTTTCTGTAGCAACAGGGTACTTTAAGAAGATGCAAGAGACGTCTCTTGAGCCTGATGCTGTGAGTTATCGTACGCTTTTGTATGCTTTATCTATAAGACATATGGTTTGTGAAGCAGAAGAACTTGTAAATGAGATGGATAAAAGGGATCTTGAAATAGATGAATTCACACAATCTTCGCTTACTAGGATGTACATAGAGATGGGTATGCTTGAAAAGTCATGGTCATGGTTTAAACGTTTTCATATTACAGGGCAAATGAGTCCCGTGTGTTACTCTGCAACTATCGATGCTTTTGGAGAACGTGGGCATATTTTGGAAGCCGAGAAAGTTTTTGAATGTTGTCAAGAACGAAGAAGTCCAAGTGTCCTTGAGTACAATGTCATGATTAAAGCTTATGGCATTAACAAGAAATACGATGAGGCATGTGGATTGATCAATAGTATGGATGAACATGGTGTCTTCCCTGATAAATGTAGCTACAATTCACTCATCCAAACGTTAGCAAGTGCTGACCTACCACAAAAAGCTACTATCTATTTGAGGAGAATGCAGGAGTCGGGGTTGGTGAGTGACTGCATACAATATTGTGCCGTGATCTCAAGTTTTGTGAGATTAGGTCAACTACAAATGGCGGTGAAGTTGTTTGATGAAATGGTTGGATTCAGTTTGGAACCTGATGTGATTGTTTACGGTGTTTTGATTAATGCTTATGCTGATATTGGAAACGTGGAAGAAGCTTTACATTATGTGAACAAAATGAAAGGCAGGGGTTTGGCGATGAATGGTGTTATATGTAATACTTTAATCAAGCTTTATACGAAAGTTGGGTGTTTAAGAGATGCAGAAGAAGCATACTATATGCTTCAACGGTTAGACGTGAGTGGTCCAGATATTTATTCTTCCAATTGTATGATTGATCTCTACACCGAGCGATCAATGGTGAAACCAGCAGAGGAAATTTTTGACAAGTTAAAAAGAAATGGGAACGCAAATGAGTTTTCTTATGCGATGATGTTGTGTATGTACAAGAAAATTGGGAGTTTTGAGGAAGCCTTTGAGATAACAAAACAGATGAGAGAATTAGGGCTATTGACTGATTTATTAAGTTATAATCATGTTCTTGGATTGTATGCATCCGATGGTAGATTCAAGGAAGCCGTGACAATCTTTAAGGAGATGATTGAATCGGGTGTTCAACCTGATGATTCGACCTTTAAATCATTGGGAGTTGTTCTAATGAAACGTGGGGTTCCAAAGAAAGCAGTCACGAGGCTTGAAGTTATGTGGAGAAATGATTATGATAGTGGTTTGGAGGCGTGGCTGGCAACTCTCAGTTCCATCGTTGGTATGGTTTATCATGATATTAGTGATGTATGATGATTATTTGCGTTATTAGTTCAATATTTAGAACAGATGTGCATCTTAGATTACTTTGTTGTATGTTCATATAGATGTTTTCAGTCCTGAAAAATATTCAAATCACTACAAGATTGTCGTTTTACAATCTAACATGATATTATTGTACATATTTTCTTCATATTCTTCAGAAATTTATCGTTTATACAAGTAGGTCTTAACTCTTAAGCATCATTCTGCGCATATTCTTAAGATAAATTTTTATTTGCAACATGTTACATCTAAGATGGAGAAATGGACGGTCATGCGTAGATCTATCAAAGCTATTTTTTTGTCTTTAGAACTGTATAAACAATCAAGTAGTAGATAACGTTATAAAAAGTATAAAGGTGCTCTACTTTTTACATGAAGTGATTAAGGATATTCTTTTTTAACATTTGAAAACACTTTTTAACTATCATAGATCAACCCACTTACAGGCTAAAAGGCTTGAAATGAATTGATAAATGCTGTTCTGGAAGATTTCCGGACGCATGGCTTGATTAATAGTCTGATTAGAACACTATAAAGGGTAGAGTTTTTATTAAGTGACAGTACATATCCTTTAGATGTAAATTCATCATCAGATTATTCTATGTTATCACTAATCATTTAAAGGAAAAGACAAACTTTGGTTGTGCTAATGATTGAAAGAGGTTAGTTGAAACCTGAAAGTTGAGTATTGTTGTGTTGTTAGATAGGTGTATTTAGTACCAACTGAAACAATTATTAAGAGAATAACACGCCTAAACACCATAATTCCTTTGAGGCATTAGTTGTGCTGCAAATAAGTTCAAAATGATTAGTTTCCTGGAAAATGATATCTGAATCATTAGCGGCTAACTTATTGATACTTGTCAAGTAAATTGACAACTTACATCTACATATGACTAAATAACGAATGTTCACCGAACCTCAGCTATCTTGTCGTCGATTCATAAAATCTTATTGATGAATATCAACCGTGTATACTGATTATACAAATTGTGTATATTTAATGTCAAACTTATCTGTCATCAGAAGGCATATTCATTTGGACATACATCCAACTTTGATGCGTAGTGGACTCAAAACACTTTTTAAGTCTCTAACCTATTGAATCTCAGCCGTGAAAGACTGAAAGTAAACAACAACCCAAAGTTGACCGCGTGCGAGTTGCCAATAATGTTTTGTATACTAATACACATCTCTTTCAATCAAATTTTACTACATTAAAAAGTGAAGCCTCCAGAGACTACAAAGTCGGCATTATTTTGTTTTCATCTGCAAGTTTTCTTAATGACAGTATAATATTGCAGACTTCCTAGTGTTTGGCTGGAGATGCTTAAATTACAGTAGTCCATACTGATTTACTGGTCTATGACAACAACTGTAGCACCCATATATTTTCTTCATTAGGTGACAGGTTACATGAATATTGGTGAAATGTGTTCTTAAATTAGATCAAATATTACTTTCATGCTCAAAGAAATAAACCCGAAAGACTGAAAAATGCAGGCAGAAACAATCACACATAATAACAAATCATTTATCTTAGTTTGGCCGGATCAGGATGATTGACTTGCACCCAAGAGCTAATGATCGCTTTCCTATATATGGCAAAATTTTAAAAACCTCGCTGCAGTGGCCTTACCTGATTTGAGAAGTACTAATCCGCTTAGGTTAGTGAAAATTTTCCTCGATTGATCAAACAATAATCAGATAAATATTACAAATACTGTATCAGAAAGAAATAAGAACACAAACAGAAATTAATAATAATTAGTCACTCCATTATTAGATATCTAAAAATTTGTTTACAAACAAACCAAAGAACAAACACTAATCAGTACTAATATCTCAGATAGATTCAGGAGTCCGAAAAATATATACAAATTAGATCAGTGACAATGCCATGAAACAACCACATCTTGGAACCCAACCTTCATTTCTTCCCATTCAACTTCACTAAATCCATCACCACCTCCACCAACAACCACCATCTCGACTAACAACAACTCGAACGCAACTTCCAACACCTTAGCCAACACCACCACTCGACCTTTAACCAACCCAACAACGTCCTTGTTCCAATTCTCCTTATCCTTCATTTTCTTCCATCTGTATCCCAATCTCTCCCCAACTTCCACTACTCGTTTCTCAATCTCCGCTTCACTCGCTCTAGACGTAAATCGCCTCTCTTTCCTCACAACTTTCTCCTCAAAAATACCCGATAAGTTTAATCCAGACGACATTGATATTATATCAAACGCGTTCATTTTAGTTTTGTATTTCATTTCATCTCCACTAGTAGTAGTTTCGGTCTCTTCCGCTATTGAGGAATCCTCAATAGCGGACACTGGTTTAAGTGATTTCTTAAACCAGGGTAAGTTCATCAATGTGTCAATACTCATGCGTGTTTTCGGATTGGGGTCCAAAAGCTTCTGGATAATAATTCGTGGCTGCTTTGGAATCCAATCCGGAAACACATATTCGCGCTGATGTATCTTACGATACATCTCCGCTAAATTACTATCATCAAAAGGGAGATACCCCGCTAAAAAACTAAACAAAATAATCCCACATGACCACATATCCGCTTTAGACCCGTCATATCCGCGCCTGCGCACAATCTCAGGCGCGGTATACGCGGGTGTACCACACGCGGTGTGTAACAACCCGTCTTTCTGCGACTCGGGCAGCGCAGAAAGCCCGAAATCCGATATTTTCAAATTCCCATCCGCGTCCAATAGTAAATTCTGCGGCTTCAAATCTCGATGCGCGACCCCATTTTGATGACAAAAATTTAACGTAGAGACAATCTGTTGAAAGAAGCGTCGCGCAGTAGATTCTTTCATCTTGCCGCGACGCGAAAGCTGCGTAAAGAGCTCGCCCCCTGAGGCGAGCTCCATAACTAAATATATTTTAGTCTTGGTCGCCAAGACTTCGTGTAGTTTTAATATATTAGGATGGTTTAATCTCCGCATGGCAGCGACTTCGCGAATAAGAAGTGGCTCCATGCTGGGATCAGCTATAGAAGGCTTTTCTATAACTTTCACCGCGACTTCTGAGTCATCGATTAAAGATTTCCCGTGATATACTTTCGCGAAGCTCCCGCGCCCCAGAAGGCGCGTGAGCTGGTATTTGTTGAAGATTATTGTTCCCCCGTCGCTAGAAGATCTGTTGATAGAAGATGTTTTTAATGGTGCCATTGCTAATGGCAAAAAAAAAAAATGTGTTTTGAGATTTTGAGAGAGGAAATGTATGTGATATGTTTATGTTAGTGGGGAGGAATAATAATGATAATAAAAATATGATGAAATGAATGAAATGAAATGATGGTGTGTTTTTTGTTTGTGGGGTTTTGGCTATTTATAAGAGAGAAGAGTAAAAAAATGAGGAACAGTTGGGCGTTCGCTGTCGTGTTTTAAGCATCCTTGAAGTGCGTTTTCTCTTTCCTTTGATATTTTCTTATCTTTTAATTTACATTTTTGCCCCTCTCTCTTTCTGTTCATGCATCATGTGACTAAACCCTTCACTTTTTTAGATAGTTTTCTTTGACTTTTACTATTTATACGTAATTGGTAGGTAGTGACGGCAAAACACCCAAAATTGTGGGGAAAACCGAAATCCGAACCCGAGTCGAGCTTAATAGAGTCGAGCTACCTTACTCGAGGAAGAACCCGAGACGAATTCAAGTTTAAGAATACTTGGCTTTTGTAAGGTTTGTGAGGTTTATCGAGCTTTAGTTAATCTACATTTGTACCTTTTATACACATAAATCCTTTATTATTGAAACTATATGAAATAATATATAGTCGAAGCAAATTGAGTTGAGCTAAATATGTCAATTAGTTATCAAGCTCGAGCTTAAAATGCAGGCACATTCGAACTTGAGTATAGTTTTGAGCTCTAGTCATTAGAGCATGGGCGACTACATACCTCTGGTCTAAGTGATGCTAACCCCTCGAACTTTTGGTTAGCTTTGAAACATGCACGGACAGTATGACATGGTCCGAAATTTTGTGAGAGAAAGCATAGCAAGTATTGGTAGTCGATGTTTTGCACGTCGAATTTGGTAGTGATGCTTTTTTTTTCCTATTGTGTGACTAAACTTTCGAATTTGGTACATTGTGTGTACTTTATGACCATTTTACCCTTACCCTTTCCAAATTTTAAAGGGTAAAATTGTCATTTTACAAGGTTGAATAGTCGCAAAGTACACACAATGTACCAAATTTGAAAATTTAGTCACACAATTGGAAAAAAAAAAAACATCACTACACACAATGGTAAAAAGTGTCAACTTTGATGTTTTTTTAGATAATTTTCTCATATTTTTTTAAGAATATTCTGATT
The DNA here is from genome assembly GCA_030686995.1 of Artemisia argyi. Taxonomy (NCBI): domain Eukaryota; kingdom Viridiplantae; phylum Streptophyta; class Magnoliopsida; order Asterales; family Asteraceae; genus Artemisia; species Artemisia argyi. The sequence goes on along the minus strand of CM060697.1, from coordinate 13,295,995 downwards.
AGCTATTTTAGAACCTCATGAACATTGTGACTGTAATTCGGAGACATACATGGATACTGCCTCAAAATATGTGTTTTAAAATGATTCACGTCTTGAAAATGTCTAGCAACATGAAGTTGATTGAGTGATTGCCTAATATTCCAAACCTTAGTCATCAAAATTATGTGACACAAAATGCATTGATTCTGTATTTGTTGTTTCCATTGTGGTACGATGAATGAAATGCATTTTTAGTATCAAGGTATATGCGGTTGTTAGAAGTGGTCACAAAAGATATGAAATTATGAAATTTAACTTAAGTGGAATAACTTTTAGAATATTCTTGTGCCTAGTTATTTTTAGAATTTCACGGAAGTTGCAAAACACATGGATGGGGTTACAAAACATAAAATTTATTGAGTGATTGCACAAAATTTGGTTTTTAGCCATCACAATTATGTGACTCAAAAAACAAAATGCAATTTGAGCTATGATGTGTGGCGTGTATTTTATTTCCATTATTATACAGCGAGATATATACATATTTTTTTTTTTCTTTTTATTTAACTTTTTTCCAAATTTAATGAAATATGTTCAACAGCATAAAGTAGTAGAGTGTATACTTTCACCTCACACAAAATACAGAACTAAAATAAGGGTTACTAGTATAAAAAAAAAAAAAAAAAAAAAAAAAAAAAAAAAAAAAAAAAGAAAACTAGGGCTATGATTAGAGAAAAAAAAAAAAATCCTATGGCAGGTAACAGTAGTAATTAAGAATTAACTGTAATTAGTATTTGTGAGCTGTAGTTATTTATTTTGTATAAAAACGTTTGGTAACCTAATGTAATGTAATCATAATATGTAAAAACAACTTTTAAATGCTCAACGCTTTTAAATTTTAAAAAATATGATAAAATTACTTGTTGCTTACTAAACGAACATTAAAAATTACAACACTCAATGCATACCGTTCATCACTCTTAAATGCTTATAAATGCTATTCGCCAATCACCATGTGTAGTAAATTTATATACCCGTACATCTAAGATTATTTTTAGCCGTGCCTAACAGACCAATAAGACCTAATAGCTTTGAGTCGTTATTTAATCTAGCCTTAAATATCACTACTATTAATATAATTTTAAAAGCACATGCTATTAATAAACTTTTATTAATATTTTTGTTTATAACTCATAACTATTTTCATTCAGTTTAAATTGTATTGAAACTCAAATTCTTAAACTTTTATTATTTTTCGTTTATAACTTATAAACATTTTTTTATCATTAAAATTATCATACATTACACCCGTAAGATCCTGAACCACGAGAAAAAGTGATGTTATAAGTGGCATACTTTTTACAAGCTGTTGTTATAAATGGCATGGCGATCATATGTAGATGCATGTAGATTTGTTGACAAATTTAAGCTGTTACCTAAAAAAAAAAAAAAAAAAACAGCTGTGAATAATTAAAGAAAAATCACATTTGTTTCAGATTACACGTTTACACTTTTATAGTCACACTCGTAGAAAAACTTAAATAACTTGTGAACGGTGTAGTGTAATTCTTGTCGTCTAGAGAATTCGAGATGATCATGATATGCCATATACGTGTGCAAAAAATGTTGGTCAAAATAACTTTTATCAAATCAGATTTTCTAATATGACATACAAAAAAGTATAGCTATAACTGTGCACCAAAGATTATATAGTTCGTCATAAAAAACATTATCTGCATTATGAAATTGACTAATATTTGAACAACATTATCAAAATTAACTATTAATCTGACAAACAATATATTAAATCATGTTTCTAACATGCCAACTTACATTGAACCTGCAAGATCCCGAAAAACATAATATTTTTTGTAGGATAGATCATGTTTCTCACTCCCCAATTTAATAATTGAACAACTAGGATAATTTTACTTTGAGCTTTGGAGGGGATATGAACATGTGGTCCAATTTGCTTGTCCAAGGTGAATTCATTACATGCTTAGATATTGAACATGAACATGATTTACTTATGAAAGCATACTTAAATCACCCAAGATTATGGTCCAGAATTTTATATTGAGCATTGAGCATTGATTGAGATGTCTAACTCGTATGTCTAAGAATATGCCTAAATATATGTGTCAGCATTCTATTAGAGACAGCAAGGAGACCCACTTCTTCACAAACCAATAATTTATTGCCACATCTATTAGGCCTACAATTAGTCACAAGATTTAGGCTTCCCAATCATTTTCCTTTCATATGTGTGACCTTTTAATTTGCCTTTACGAAGTCCCCTTAATTTGGTTGATTAAGACATGCCATTCATTCTTGCGGTACGCCTGGTGATAGTTTGCAGCTTGTTAGGGAGGCTTTAGCTGAACCCTCCCCATCATGGTCTAATATTGATGATAAAAACTTGGATTTGGGTGAGTGTAATGTCAAGCAGTGTAAGAGAAAGATTTGTGATGGTCATTATAATGTAGCTGTTAAAGTTCTTTCTACTTCTGGTTTTGTGCCTTATAATGATGCTACACTTGAGGACTTAAAGGTTAAGCACCCTTTCAAGTCTGCTCCTTCTTTGCCACATATACCTATTGATCATCATCACCTCATTGCATCTCCTGCTGTGATTCTTGATATTATTAAGAGTTTCCCTCGTGGTACGTCTTGTGGTCGTGATAGTTTGCGTGCCCAACACCTTTTCGATTGTTTTATTGGTGCTGTTGTGGCTATTTCTGATGAGTTAATCACTTCTATCACCCAAGTGGTGAATCTTTTTCTTGGTGGTAAATGCCCTAGGGCGTTGGGTGATTATTGATGAGGCGAAAAATGATCCATTTTTAGGAGGTCATTTAAGCCCGAAATTGAATTTATTTGATCAAATATTGCCCTAAATCGTTCCTTTTGTGATTTTAGGTACTTTTGGAGTGAATTCTGGAAAAGGAAGCATTTTGGACGTTTTTGGAGCATAAAAGTGAAGAAAACGGCAAAGTCTTAATTTTCCTTGCTGGGAACAGTACCTGACGGCGTCAAGAGGAAAAACAAGAGGTGAAGAGGATGGAGTCCATGACGGTCCAGAACACTTTTGCGCTAGGGCGTGACGGCGTCACCAAGGCCGTCATGACCCCTTAACACGTGACGGCACAGAGGAGAAATGCTCTTGACGGCGTCAGATCTGGATCTAGGCAATCCGATTTTATTATGGGCGGCAGGTTGACGGCGTCAAAATTTTCTTCTTGACGCCGTCACCTTAGGAAATCTATATATAGTCTTTGTAATTTTCATTCAAAAGAGAGGACAATATTAGGGACGACTTGAATAAACCCTAGCTCGACTTTTACAGTATTTTCAAGGGTTTTCACCCCTTGAAACCTTTCATGTTCAATTAAGATAAGTATCCTTTCAATTCATTCAATATGTCTATGTGTTGTTTGAATATATCTTACGCTTGTCTTGATTTTAACATGCTAGGCTAGATCTCTTGTGTGTTTGCTTAGATGTAGTGAAACCTAGATGTTGATTATGGGTTGATTGCTTGTTTATAGTTGTTACGGATGAATGATTTCGATGTTAGGCTTAAGAAAACTGGCAGACTTCCATAGTGTAACTTGCTTGAACGTCTTAAGAAACATGAACCAATGCGTACTAGGTTTTTATGGTTGTATTTAATGCATGAGCAAATTCTAGTGATCCCATGTTAGGAGCTTCTTGCAGGCTCGACATAGGAGTGAAGTAGGAGCTTATAGAGATGGGGAAGTACGTACGCCACCCCACGATTGTAACAAACTATCAACCTGTAAAAGATATCTAGGGAGTAATGAAATCTAAGTAAACACAACTTTATCATTTATTTCTCACACCACTAGTTTAATTAGTTTAATTTACATTTTTGTTATTTTATTTTGATTGCATCTTTAGTCATTGGGTTAGTTGATTAGCAACTAATTCCGCCCACTCTTCCAAAACCCGAGATTTTACTTGTTTTCATAAAACATAAAAAAAATACAAAAAGAATCATTCCTCACCTCTAGACCTAGTTTTTAGGCTTTCTAATCATAGCGACACTATTCCTGAGTTGAACGATCAATCCCCCGGTACTTGTCACTATACTATACTACAACGATCAGGTACACTGCCTGGTGGGGGTTGTAAGCTTCTCGAGATCCCTCGAGAGGTAAAGCCTGGTGCCATTCCCACACATCAAGTTTTTGGCGCCGCAGCCCGAGGAATAGTTATTGTCTAGGTTAGGATTTCTTTTTATTAGGTCTACTTGCTAGATTCCTTTCTAGCAATATTTTATTTTTATTTTTAGGTTTTCTTTAGTCTATCTTTTTCTTCGCGCCTTTGTTAGTAAAATAAATTCATTGGAAAACGCGAATCCACCCCTTTCCCCTAGAGAAGTGGCTTTGTTACGTGAACAAATTGAGAGTGAGATTAGGAAACTTAGGGAGCTTAATAGGTTGATTAATGTTGAGCTCGACCAAGCATTTAGTGACCTAGCGACCGCCTTGTATTCAAATAAGGACCTAGGGACTAAAGATTTTGAGGATGTTGTTGAGGAACTTGAAGAAGGGGATATTGATCCAAAGTTAGATGATTATTTTAATCTATACCCCATTAAGGAGGAGATTGCGTACTATAATAATCTTATTGATAATCCTCGACCTCCTTTCACTAGAATCAAACCTAGGATAAAGAGAGGCGATCCTAAGAATGCTAAGATACCATGTATGATTGGGTATAAACACATTGACAATGCTTACATTGATTTTAAATCCACAATCAATATTATGTCCTCAAGTATCTATAATGATATAGTGAAAACAAGACTTGGACCTAGAAGAGATCCCAAATACCCCGGTGGAGTTTGTAACTTTGTCGGGAGAATTAAAGGTATACATGTCTTTGTTGGGAACTTTACTTATATCACTGACTTTATGGTTGTTGAACACCTAGCTAGTGTTATTGATTGTCGCTTATCCCATGTTGTGTTTGGTAAACCATTTGTTGAAGAGTCCAAGTTAGAATATGATGAGATAGAAGGGACAATCCGATTTGCTAGTGATGAGGCGAAAAATGAACCACTTTTAGGGGGTCATTTAAGCCCGGAATTGAATTTATTTGATCAAATATTGCCCTAAATCGTTCCTTTTGTGATTTTAGGTACTTTGGGAGAGAAATCTGGAAAAGGAAGCAATTCGGACGTTTTTGGAGCATAAAAGTGAAGAAAACGCCAAAGTCTTAATTTTCCTTGCTGGGAATAGTAGGTGACAGCGTCAAGAAGGAATTTCTGACGGCGTCAAGAGTAATTTCCATGACGACCCAGTACAGAATTGAAGGCGTCATGAAGTAGGGCGTTAAGAGTAAAATGCATGACGGCCTGGAAACACATAACACATGACGGCGTCAAAAGTAGATCAAGGCAGTCCGAGAAGTATTTTGGCGGCGAGATGACGGCGTCACAAATTTGTTCTTGACGCCGTCAGACCCTATTTCCTATATATAGTTTTCTAATTTTCACATTAAAAAAAGAGAAGTTTTGGAGAAACCCTAAGGCCGAACTTGGTACGAATTTTACAGGTTTTTCAAGGGTTCTCAGCCCTTGAACCCTTTCATGTGTAATTGAGATAAGTATTCTTTTAATTCAATCAATATGTCTATGTGTTGGTTGTCTATATCTTGTTCTTGTCTTAATTCCATCATGCTAGGCTAGATCTATCTTGTGTTTGCTTGGATCTAATGAAACCTAGATGTTAATTATGTGTTGATTACTTGTTTATGGTTGTATTGGATGAATGATTTCGATGTTAGACTTAAGAAAACTGGCAGATCTCCAAATGGTAACATGCTTGAACGTCTTAGGAAACATGAACTGACGTGCACTAGGTTTTATTGATTGTATTTAATGCATGAGTAAATTCTAATGATCCCATGTTAGGAGCTTGTTAGCCGGCTCGACATAGGAGTGAAGTAGGCACTCATAGGATTGGGGAATTAAGTTCGCCACCCCATGAATGGTATTAAGGAATACAATCCGTCATCCACGCAACTATAACAAGTAATTAACGTGTAAAAGATATCTAGGGAGTAGTGAAATCTAAGTAAACACAACTTCTCCACTTATTGCTCACAACCTTAGTATAATTTAGTTTATTTTCATTTCTAGTATTTTATTTTGATTGCATCTTTAGTTTAGTTGACTAGCAACTAATTCCGCCCAAATCCTTCAAAACCCGAGATTTTTACTTGCTTTCTAAAAAATATAAAAATACAAAAATAATCATCCCTCATCTTTAGAACTAGTATTTAGGTTTTCTAATCCTAGCGACACTATTCCTAGCTGAACGATCAATCCCCCGGTACTTGTCACTATACTATACTACAACGATCAGGTACACTGCCTGGTGGGGGTTGTAAGCTTCTCAAGATCTCTTGAGGGGTAAAGCCTGGTGCGATTCCCACGTATCAAGTTTTTGGCGCCGCTGCCGGGTAATAGTTATTGTCTAGGTTAGAATTTCTTTTTATTAGGTCTACTTGCTAGATTCCTTTCTAGTAGGATTTTATTTTTATTTTTTAGGTTTTCTTTAATCTATCTTTTCTTTGTGTCTTTGTTTGTAAAAACCTTTCCATTGACTATTTCGTTAGCCATTATGGAGAACGCGAATCCACTAAGTCCGACACTAGAGTTTTACCAGAAAAAATATAATTACACTAGTTTGGATATAACAAGATGGAGGAATGAAATGAGGAGGACAAGATTTTATATTGATTTTATTGAGTACCTTGAGAAAAGAGGCCAAGTGCATAATGCTTTTAAAGAATTCACCTTAGGAGCTCCATCAACCCCTCAAAATGCCTCACTTAGTGAAACCTATGCACCATATGAGCCTTCACCTAGGATAGTTTCGTATGAGCCACCTAGTTGCATGTCATCGTTAGGCCCTACCATAATACAAGATGAACACGTAGGTGACCTTGATGTGATAGAGGATGTAGCCGAACATGATCAAATTGATAAAAAAGACCTAGGTTTTATGATCGATGATGATGAATCTCAAGAAACAGATGATGAATCTTTTGGGCAATTTGTATATAGCAGTCAGAATATTGAAGATGATCCTTATGATTCGGACATAGAAGTTGAGATGCCTAGAGAAGCACGTGAGATACTTGGGAGAATGTTAGGGCTAGATTATAATAAAACACATGTTGAGGATATAGGTGATATTAACACATGGAATGATGAGGTAAATAACATAAGCCCACAAAATACTCAACCATCATTTGAGGCACACACACCGCCCGTGACTTACCCGAAAGAAGTAGAAGAAACTTTAGGAATTCCGATGGAGGTAGAACCCTTGGACCAGGCACCACTTGAGGATATAGGTTTGAACACTTGTAGTGATAACCTTACTCCTAGTTCTAGGGAATTTCCTAGTGTTGATGAACCAGAACCTCAATCTTTACACACCTTTCCATCCTTAGATATATTTCTAGGAGACAAAAGAGGAACCGACCCACCCATCAACCAATATTATCTGGGTAGTTTTAGGATGAAGGAAGCCATTCACTCACCCCCTTCACCCCACGTGGCATATTCACACCCTAAGGGTGTGTATTGCTACTTTCACCCACACTTGATCCTAAGTGTAGGGAAAACCTCCCCTATTTCCGTTAAATAAGGGTAGAGTCAGGCTCGTGACTCGAACAAAAACAAGCGCTTCTTGGGAGGCAACCCATGTTTTGTGTGTTTTTATTTGTTTGTTTGTTTGTTTGTTTGTTTGTTTGATTTTATTTGTTTCCGTATGCATGTTTTATTTTTATTGTTTGAGGCTCATGTTTCAAAGTAAATTATGAAAATGCTTTATTTTGTTTTTAACTTCGTCTTAATTGCATATAAAGGTATTTTGCAAAAGATAAGTGTAAGGGAGATCCAAATTTGTTTATAAGAACGAAATTGAGCATGAACCACAACAATAATAAATGGACATGTGTATTAGTACTTGTTAGAGTCAAATGCTTGTATCGAGTCATAATGATGTTTTGCAGGATTTTCCAGGAAGTAGGACGAAGTTTTTCCAGAAATTTTCCGGAAACTTAACATAAGAATTTCTGCAGGTCACTTCTGACGGCGTCACGAGTTTATTCTTGACGGCGTCACGTGTAAAATTTTGGAAATTTTGCTAGTTTTGTTTATACCGGACTCTTAAAATTTTTGTTGATTCTTTAGTTTTATAAACTCTAGGAAATCTGCAAACATTCATTCCACAAGCATTATATCTTTAATTGTTTTGTTTTTATTCCTAAGTCTGGAATTACATCTAGTTGTGAGTTTTCTTTGTTCGGATTGATGCTTTGGGTTTTTGTGTTTGTTTTCTCAGGTTTAACAGGTTATGTATGACAAGAAGATGATTTATATTCTGGAAGGGAAGCTTTGATTGTTCATTTTCTTGGAGGAAGATTTAACCTGGCCACCTTATTATCCATACCGAGTGAATCAGGGGAGTATTTGATTTCATTTGTTTTACTTATTTCACTTTTACATTCTTTACTTGAACATTGGGGACAATGTTCATCTTAAGTGTAAGGGGAGGGTAAAATGATGATACCTTACATGTACACTTTCGCTTGAGTTTGTTTTGTTTGATGGTAAATGTGTAATAAAACTATGAGAAATACTTGTTAGTGTAATTTTAGCGCCAAATTTAAAATTTTTTACAACATTTAGGAGTGAAACTTTAGCCATAGCAAGTGTCTCATGGATACGAGATTGTATGACTAGCACATAACCGTATATTCAGAAAAATTTTCCACCCAAATATGTGAAGTTCGCCTTTAGATTTGATAGGAAAAACATTTATTATTAGTTCTTATGAGTGTACCGGTAGCATTTAGATTCTAGAACTTGCGTTAGTGATGCATCCTGAGACCGCTAGTGAGACTACATTCGTGTAGTAGGATTTACTACATGATAAGAGGCATTAGGATCACCCTTGTGTTAAACCTGTATCATAATTACTTGACCATTAAAGTCATATTACTTGGCTAGTTAAGTCAACTAATTTTTCCACACCCTTAGCGTTGTACTCATTTTTAGTACACGAAACCCCTAGTACACCCTCCGAGCCTATCTTTTCGTTTCTAACTTTAAGCATTTTACTTAAAAAGGAAGAATTTGTTACACCCCACTTAAATGTACACCCAAATCGCCTTAGCCTTCCGTGTATGCACTCATTTTTAGTGCATTATTGTTATTTGTTAAACCCTAAGTTAACTTTGTAATTGATTACATGGTTGCTAAGTCGAGTCATATCCTTGTACATATTGTTTTGGGACGATTGGGACTCATGGGTAAAGTACTTATTTTATGGAGTAATGGGGAAGAACATCATTTATTACCCCCGTATGTGCGTAAATCTTAAAAGTACTCCAAGTGTTTTAATTTTCTTAATTCGAGTCATTAGTTTAGTTTATTGTAAAATATGTAAAGATTCAAGTGTAAGGGGAATGTTCATTCCCTATGATGTATTATTTTGGATGGTAGGGTAAGAGTGTATGCAAAAAAAAAAAAAAAAAAAAAAAAAAAAAAAAAAAAAAAAAAAAAAAATCAAGAAAAAGAAAAAAAAATAGAAAAAGAAAAGAGAAAAAACATACGGACTACCATCCCGTTTTCATTCTATGTTCATTTTATGTTTTTGTTATTTTTCATTTATTAGCTTACGTCGAGTCTAGTCTTGGCTTAGCAACGCCATATTGTACATGTAATTAACCAAGATTGTTAACTCGCCACCAGTAAAAACTTCCTTTATCCAACAAAACCGTGTATTTCATATCCCTACACCTAACGTTACAACCTTTTAAAAGACCTCTTTGATAGTTTATCCTAGGTGCTTACACCATGTGGTGGAGGTTTGATCCTTTCCCAAGCCTATGGTAATCTATTTTGCTATGACAGGTAGTGAGAGATATCTTCCGTTTCCATATTGTAATTTATACTTTATTACACCCGAGAGATGTGAGTATCTAAACACTATTTGTGAGGTGCTAGTGTATGACCTCCGTGCTTGTCTTTGGTCTTTAGTGGAACGATTATTTGTTGTAATTACTTTTATATTAGGGTTAAATGACCCTTAACTTGTATTTTGATTAGAATAAAAGCGCATTTGCTTGAGGACAAGCAAATCTCAAGTGTAAGGGTATATGATGAGGCGAAAAATAACAACTTTTAGGGGGTCATTTAAGCCCGAAATTGAATTTATTTGATCAAATATTGCCCTAAATCGTTCCTTTTGTGATTTTAGGTACTTTGGGAGAGAAATCTGGAAAAGGAAGCAATTCGGATGTTTTTGGAGCATAAAAGTGAAGAAAACGACAAAGTCTTAATTTTCCTTGCTGGGAACAGTAGGTGACGGCGTCAAGAAGGAATTTCTGACGGCGTCAAGAGTAATTTCCATGACGACCCAGTACAGAATTGAAGGCGTCATGAAGTAGGGCGTCAAGAGTAAAATGCATGACGGCCTGGAAACATATAACACATGACGGCGTCAAAAGTAGATCAAGGCAGTCCGAGAAGTATTTTGGCGGCGAGATGACGGCGTCACAAATTTGTTCTTGACGCCGTCAGACCCTATTTCCTATATATAGTTTTCTAATTTTCACATTAAAAAAAGAGAAGTTTTGGAGAAACCCTAAGGCCGAACTTGGTACGAATTTTACAGGTTTTTCAAGGGTTCTCAACCCTTGAACCTTTTCATGTGTAATTGAGATAAGTATTCTTTTAATTCAATCAATATGTCTATGTGTTGGTTGTCTATATCTTGTTCTTGTCTTAATTTCATCATGCTAGGCTAGATCTATCTTGTGTTTACTTGGATCTAATGAAACCTAGATGTTAATTATGTGTTGATTACTTGTTTATGGTTGTATTGGATGAATGATTTCGATGTTAGGCTTAAGAAAACTGGCAGATCTCCAAATGGTAACATGCTTGAACGTCTTAGGAAACATGTACTGACGTGCACTAGGTTTTATTGATTGTATTTAATGCATGAGTAAATTCTAATGATCCCATGTTAGGAGCTTGTTTGCCGGCTCGACATAGGATTGAAGTAGGCACTCATAGGATTGGGGAATTAAGTTCGCCACCCCATGAATGGTATTAAGGAATACAGTCCGTCATCCACGCAACTATAACAAGTAATTAACGTGTAAAAGATATCTAGGGAGTAGTGAAATCTAAGTAAACACAACTTCTCCACTTATTGCTCACAACCTTGGTATAATTTAGTTTATTTTCATTTCTAGTATTTTATTTTGATTGCATCTTTAGTATTGGGTTAGTTGACTAGCAACTAATTCCGCCCAAATCCTTCAAAACCCGAGATTTTTACTTGCTTTCTAAAAAATATAAAAATACAAAAATAATCATCCCTCATCTTTAGAACTAGTATTTAGGTTTTCTAATCCTAGCGACACTATTCCTAGCTGGACGATCAATCCCCCGGTACTTGTCACTATACTATACTACAACGATCAGGTACACTGCCTGGTGGGGGTTGTAAGCTTCTCAAGATCCCTTGAGAGGTAAAGCCTGGTGCGATTCCCACGTATCAGCTAGTGACACCGATAGGATCACTTATAGGATGCCTAACAGAATGAAAGAATTTCGCTTTGTGCCTCGATTTGACATGGATAACATTGGTGCTTTCGAGGACATCAATGAAGAGGATAAGAAAAAGGGCATGGACTATGTATGGGAGAAGAATAGCCTTTTCCATAAGGATTGCTTGACTCTAGGACCAAAATATAGAGTTGATAAGGAATTTGCCAATAGAATCATAGGAGCAATTAAGCAGAAGGTGTTTGGTCTCTATAAAGAACATTTACAATCGGTAGATGAGACCAAGGATGAGGTCACGTAATAACCCATGCCCTTGAGTCTAGCTACAAGACTCGTAAATAATGAAAAGCGCTTCTTGGGAGGCAACCCATGCTTTATGTGATTTTTATTTGTTTGATTGTTATTTGTTTCCGTATGCATGTTTTATTTTTATTGTTGGTAGATCATGTTTCAAACTAAATGGTGAAAATACCTTATTTTGTCGTTTGGCTTAGTCTTAACTTCATCCAAAGGTGTTTCGCAAAAGATAAGTGTAAGGAGAAACCCCAAATATGTTTTTAAGAAACAAAATCGATCATGATTTCCCACAATATTAAATGGACATGTATATTCGTATTTGTTAGAGTCAAATGCTTGTATCGAGTCATAATGATGTTTTGCAGGATTTTCTAGAAAGTATGACATAAGTTTTTCTAGAAATTTTCCGAAAACTTAACATAAAGATTTCCGCAAGTCACTTCTGACGGCGTCAGGAAGAAATTCCTGATGGCGTCATGTGTAAAATTCAGAAAATTTTGCTAGTTTTGTTTTTCTAACGGAGTCTTAAAGTTTTTGTTGAATCTTTAGTTTTATAATCTCCAGGAAATCTGCAAACATTCATTCCACAAGCATTATATCTTACATTGCTTTCTAGGATTTGGTAGTATATATAGATTGCCACCGATTTTACGCGAGGTTGCCTTGTTTGTTGTCTCAGGTTTAACAGGTTATGTATGACAAGAAGATGATTTATATTCTGGAAAGGAAGCTTTGATTGTTCATTTTCTTGGAGGAAGATCTAACCTTGTTACCATACTATCCACACCGAGCGAATCAGGGGAGTATTTGATTTCATTCTTTTACCTATTTCACTTTTACATTATTTAATTGAACATTGGGGACAATGTTCATCCTAAGTGTAAGGGGAGGGTAAATGATGATACCTTATACGATACTATTGCACTTGAGTTTGTTTGTTTGATGGTAGGTGTGTAATAAAACTAAGAGAAATATTTGTTAGTGTAATTTTAGCGCCAAATTTAAAATTTTTTACAACATTTAGGAGTGAAACTTTAGCCTTAGCAAGCGTCTCATGGATAGGAGTCGTATGACTAGCACAAAACCGTACCATTCAGAAAAATTTTCCACCCAAATATGTGAGGTTCGCCTTTAGATTTGATAGGAAAAGCATTTACTATTAGTGCTTATGAGTGTATGGGTAGCATTTAGATTCTAGAACTTGTGTTAGTGATGCATCCCGAGACCGCTAGTGAGACTACATTCGTGTAGTAGGATTTACTACATGATAAGAGGCATTAGGATCACCCTTGTGTTAAACCCGTATCATAATTACTTGACCATTTAAGTCATATTTCTTGGCTAGTTAAGTCAACTAATTTTCCCACACCCTTAGCGTTGTACTCATTTTTAGTACACGAAACCCCTAGCACCCATCCGAGCCTATCTTTTCGTTTCTAACTTTAGGCATCTTACTTAAAGGAAGAATTTGTTACAACCCACTTAAATGTACACCCAAATCGCCTTAGCCTTCCGTGTATGCACTCATCTTTAGTGCATTATTGTTACATGTTTAAATCCTTAATTAATTATCTAATTGATTACATGGTTGCTAAGTCGAGTTATATCCTTGTACATATTGTTTTGGGACGATCGGGACTTATGGGTAAAGTACTTATTTTATGGAGTAATAGGGAAGAACATCATATTATTACCCCCATATGTACATTAATCTTAAAAGTACTCCAAATGTTTTGATTATCTTAATTCGAGTCATTAGATTAGTTTATTGTAAAGTATGTAAAAATTCAAGTGTAAGGGGAATGTTCATTCCCTATGATGTATTATTTTGAATGGTAGGGTAAGAGTGTATGCAAAATAAAAAAAAAATAAATAAATAAATAAAAAATAAAATAAAATAATCGAAAAAATAAAAAATAAAAAATAAAAAAAAAAGAAAAAAGAAAGAGAAATTTTTTTTAAAAAAAAAAGAAAAAAGAAAAAAAACATACGGACTACCATCCCGTTTTATTCTATGTTTGTTTTATGTTTTTGTTATTTTTCGTTTATTAGCTTAAGTCGAGTCTAGTCTTGGCTTAGCAACGCCATATTGTACATGTAATTAACCAAGATTATTAACTCGCCACCAGTAAAGATTGCATATATCCAACAAAACCGTGTATTCCATATCCCTACACCTAACGTTATAACCATTTAAAAGATCTCTTTGATAGTTTATCCTATGTGCTTACGCCATGTGGTGGAGGTTTGATCCTTTCCCAAGCCTATGGTAATCTATTTTGCTATGACAGGTAGTGAGAGATGTTTTCCATTTCCATATTGTGATATACACTTTATTACACCCGAGAGATGTGAGTATCTAAACACTATTTGTGAGGTGCTAGTATATGACCTCCGTGCTTGTCTTTGGTCTTTAGTGGAACGATTATTTGTTGTAATTACTTTTATATTAGTGTTAAATGACCCCTAACTTGTATTTTGATTAGAATAAAAGTGCATTTGCTTGAGGACAAGCAAATCTCAAGTTTAAGGGTATATGATGAGGCGAAAAATGATCCATTTTTAGGGGGTCACTTAAGCCCGGAATTGAATTTATTTGATCAAATATTACCCTAAATCGTTCCTTTTGTGATTTTAGATACTTTTTGAGTGAATTCTGGAAAAGGAAACATTTTATACGTTTTAGGAGTATAAAAGTGAAGAAAACGACAAAGTCTTAATTTTCCTTGCTGGGAACAGTACTTGACGGTGATTGATCCCGAAACGGTCAGATATTATTGACCAAGGTCAATAAGTCAAAGACAGCCTCGTTCCAATTCTCCAGTGATAGTATAGTGTGTCCCCGGGTCGTTAAGTCCCAGCGAGATTGAAATGGTGCTTTGGAAATCGTTTTTTGGAATGAGTGGCACTGAGGATAGTAGCCAAGATGATATGAATTGATTTTGCTACTGATATTTTGGTATTTGTACAATGAGATAATATTCACAAATAACAGATATACAGATTTATGCACAAATTCACAATTTAGTATCACGTAATCAGACAGAAAAGTGGGTTTTGATAAATTACAAACTACAGGGGGTGCAAGTGAAACTTTTGAAAACTTAAAATTAAAAGAAAATTGAAAATGAAAATGAAATTATAAAAATGATTATTTTAATATTTAAATATTATTTAATTAATAAAACTATTTAAAATCTAATTTAAATCTAATTTAAATTAACTAAAAATTATAAAGATTACAAAATAAACTAAAAATTTGCAAAAATAGTTTCTAAACTTAAAAATGAACATGAAGAAAGTATAAAAAATAAAAATAAATATTTTTGTCTTTTTATGAGTTTTTTATCAATTAAAAACTATTTATATTAATTAACCTAATTAACATATTTTAAATTATAAATAATACTAAATTAACTTAGAAAATTATGTAAAAATTTATAAAACTATTTAACCATACCAGGAATCCTACAAAATTATAAAAAACTTCTAAAAATTATATTTAGGCTATTTTATTAATTAATTACCTTTTAGTTAATTTAAATCTTATTTAAATAATTAAAATAAGAAAATTGGAAAATGAACAATAGAAACTAAAAATATATTTTATAAAAGTCTTAACTAATTTATAAAACCTAGAAAAATTATAAAAACCTACTGTTGTTGCTAAAAATTTAAGAAAACTAATTAATAACTAATATTACTTATTTAATTATTTAAACTTCTTTTAAATCTAATAAATAGTAAACTAATCAGGAAAAATCTAAGAAAATTATTTTAAATACTTAAAGGTACTAGAAAATTTTAGAAAATTATAAAAATGGAAAAATGCTTATAAATAAGCTAAAATGAAAAATGAAAAAGATAGATTCTATTAAATAGAAGCTATCACTATTTTTATGTTTGGTTTTTTGGAGTTTTTCTTTTTGACAGCTAACTATAAGATGAAAATAGGAAACTTTTGTGAAACAACTTTTCTTTTAGCTTAAAAATAAGCTGTGTGCATCCCCTTTTAGCAAGACAGTTGACTTTTATTGACCAAGTAGCAAATTAAGCACAAATGACTGTATGTGGGGTCCACTGAGGTAAATTAAGATTCAACTAAGTTACTTTGACTTAAATAAGCTAGAAACAACAAGCCATGAACACTGATTAGCTAATAATAATGAAATAAGCACTTTGATACTTGAGTTTTACACAGAAATGGGACAGACTTTGGGGTTGATTCCAGGTGGGGTCCACTTGTTTTCAGGTCAAACTAAAGGTCAAAATATGAACCCTGGTAGGAGGGGGGTTGGGAAAACCAAAGATGAGTCACTGGGACCCACTGAGGTGGCCTACAACAGCCACCAAAGGTGGTGGTGTTGTGGTGGTATGCTGGTGCAGGGGAAGTATTCTTCCCTGCAGGTGTGTTTGGACCAATGTGGGGCCCAGGGAGAAATTCACAAAAATCAAAGAGAGGTGAAACCTCAAATTTGAGCTGGTAGACAACAAGTAAAAACAAGTTTCAAGTCTTCAATCCAAACACAAAATTAAATAAAATTCCCACAAGTTTTGGAAAAATCTGATGAGCAACTTTTGACTTTTTGAGGAAAACACAAAGTCTGACTTATTTGGATTTCTACTGACTCCTACTGATTATAAATTAAGTTATGAACTATATCTAAGCTAGATTACTCTAAATTAACAACCTTTGTGGCTAATGTGATGGATCTAAGCACCCAAACCCCTCACAGTTAACTGTGGGGGGAAATTTTTTATGATTTTGACTTTTGCTTATTAGGTACTAGTTTTTACACCTTAAATGACTTACATGAACCTATTAGAATACAACTGACCAAATATATCACCCACAAGCCCCTAGAACTCAGAGATGCAGCATGTGCCAAACACCCCTTTAAGCAAGACTGTTTTGTGTTTTCAAATCAATTAGGTGCTAGGGCTTATGAACTTGATTCACAACTACTATTTATGATATGTGAGATCTAAACAAGTACTTAGAAACAGCTAGCAACTACAATTACACAAGATTACCAATTAAACTAGTTTGACTGTGAAACTAAGATTTTAAGTAACTATAAATTCTATTAAACAACAATCAATAAGCACAAGAAACACATAATAGTAATTAACAAGCAAGCAATTCAAAACTTATAAGAAAATAAGGTTTTAGAGGAAAATCCAAATAAGCAAAGCTTACAAAACCACCCTTAGCATGAACAAAGGGTTTTCCACAGATGCCTATCTTTAGATAGGCTAATTCCACTTCTAAAATTGCCCTTCAATGCTTCTCAACACCTGAAATCAAACTCAAAACAACACAGTTGACTTATGTTGACTATTTTTGTATTTTTGGTTTTTACTAGTAATACTGAATTTTATGGTCTCTAAAAGCTTCAATAAGCTTATGGGAACCTAAGTGAGCTTATATTAGTCCATGAACCTTGGTACAATTGACAACTAAGCTTATTGAGAAATTCAGAAACTTATGTGAATTGCATAAACAAGAACAGAACTGAAACTTTGAGTTTTATTATTTGAAAAGACTTAGAATACAACTAGACATCTACTACAATACTTGAATCATGAAAAGTACACTGAATTTGAAATACTAATTTTAATTCGACATGAAAATTACACTAAATTAACTACTTGTCTTTCTTCCTTGCACTCTCTTCCTTTTATAGCTGTCTTCTAGGGTTCTCTTGAGCCTCTGAGTAAATCCCACTCCTAATCTGAGCCTTTGGATGATTGAAACGCCTTAATCTTGTGCCACGTGTTTTGGCGGGAAAGGATTATTTTGCAATTTGCTTCTCATAATACCACTGTGAGGGAGAAGCATTAAATGCTGAGGTGATTAGGTGTAGGGTGAGTGGTTTGGGCGGTGGAAGTGACAAGGATGGTGGGGTGGTGGTGATTTGATGTTCTGCAAGTTGGGTTGTGGGGGAGGGAAGGCTGGGAGGGTGGTGTTTGTTTGACGGTTTGACCAAGGGGGTCAAAGTTTGACCCCGGTTATATTATTATGGGAGTTGGGCTGGGATTGTATGGGCTTAGGATAAAAAAAAGAGTGGGCTGGGAGTGGATTATGGATTGGATTTGGTTTTTATTTTGGGTAATAGTATTTAAGGGTCCGGTTTGGTGTTGAATTTCACAAGGACCATTTTTGTAATTAACCGAAAGTTGGAGGGTGTATTTTGGCAATCTTCCAAATGATTTCAAGAGGTGTGTTATGCCAAATGATGAATAGTACATGGTCCAAGGTTGACTTTTCCATTTAAATTTCACCAGGGACTAAATTTGCCAAACTTTCAAACTTCAGGGACCAATTGTGTAATTTCACCAAACTTTTCCACCAAGGACCAATCCTGCCATTTATGATTAGTACAAGGACAAAATTTGTTTTTCTCAAAGTTTTAATATCCCATGGACCATTTTTGACAATTTTCTAAACTTCAGGGACTAAACTTGACAATTTGTGAAACTTTGCACCAAAGGACTAATTATGTAACTTTTTGATTTAAAAGGATCTTTGGTGACTTTTTCAAGTTTTTAGAACAACCAGGGACTAGATTTGACAACTTTTGAAAGATGAGGGACTGAAACTGCCAATTTTGCAAACTTTGTACGTTTTTCATCTGTTTTTGATTATTTTGCATTTGAAACATGTAAAACACTTTCCTGGGATATTTTCACTATTTTGATTCAATATTGAGTGTTTTTAGATGTTTTGGCAGCTCAGAAAAGGTAAAAATGATGAGTATTTACACACTCATCAGACGGCGTCACAAGTTTCTTAATGACGGCGTCAAGAGGAAAAACAAGAGGTGAAGAGGATGGAGTCCATGACGGTCCAGAACACTTTTGCACTAGGGCGTGACGGCGTCACCAAGGCCGTCATGACCCCTTAACACGTGAGGGCCCAGAGGAGAAATGCTCTTAACGGCGTCAGATCTGGATCTAGGCAATCCGATTTTATTATAGGCGGCGGGTTGACGGCGTCATAATTTTTTTCTTGACGCTGTCACCTTAGGAAATCTACATATAGTCTTTGTAATTTTCATTCAAAAGAGAGGACAATATTAGGGACGACTTGAATAAACCCTAGCTCGACTTTTACAGTATTTTCAAGGGTTTTCACCCCTTGAAACCTTTCATGTTTAATTAAGATAAGTATCCTTTCAATTCATTCAATATGTCTATGTGTTGTTTGAATATATCTTACGCTTGTCTTGATTTTAACATGCTAGGCTAGTTCTCTTGTGTGTTTGCTTAGATGTAGTGAAACCTAGATGTTGATTATGGGTTGATTGCTTGTTTATAGTTGTTACGGATGAGTGATTTCGATGTTAGGCTTAAGAAAACTGGCAGACTTCCATAGTGTAACTTGCTTGAACGTCTTAAGAAACATGAACCAATGCGTACTAGGTTTTTATGGTTGTATTTAATGCATGAGCGAATTCTAGTGATCCCATGTTAGGAGCTTCTTGCAGGCTCGACATAGGAGTGAAGTAGGAGCTTATAGAGATAGGGAAGTACGTCCGCCACCCCACGATTGGTATTAAGAAATATAACCCGTCATCCACGCAACTGTAACAAACTATCAACCTGTAAAAGATATCTAGGGAGTAATGAAATCTAAGTAAACACAACTTTCCCATTTATTGTTCACACCACTAGTTTAATTAGTTTAATTTACATTTTTGTTATTTTATTTTGATTGCATCTTTAGTCATTGGGTTAGCTGATTAGCAACTAATTCCGCCCACTCTTCCAAAACCCGAGATTTTACTTGTTTTCATAAAATATAAAAAAATACAAAAAGAATCATCCCTCACCTCTAGACCTAGTTTTTAGGCTTTCTAATCCTAGCGACACTATTCCTGAGTTGAACGATCAATCCCCCGGTACTTGTCACTATACTAAACTACCACGATCAGGTACACTGCCTGGTGGGGGTTGTAAGCTTCTCGAGATCCCTCGAGAGGTAAAGCCTGGTGCAATTCCCACGCATCAATTATATTGCTAGTGCTCTTCTCACACTGCTGGTCAAGCCAGTGGGTGTTATCTGTCCTATTGTTGTAGGGACCATTTGGAGGCATTTAGTCTCCAAGGTTAGTGCTTCTATGATTGGCCATTCGTTAGATTGTTATTTAAATGATCTGCAGTTCATTGTTGGAGTATCTAGAGGAGGGCAGACTATTCTTCATGCCGTGAATCGGTTTATTGAAGAGGGAGATGATGTGGGTCTTTCGATGTTGTTGGTGGATTTCAAAAACGTTTTCAATTTTGTAGATCGTGAGGTTATGCTATAGGAGGTTCGCCTTCGTTGTCCTGCTATTTCACATTGGGTGGAATTTTCTTACTCCAGCCCAGCTAGATTATATTATAGGGAACACACTTTATGGTCACATCAAGGTGTGCAACAAGGTGATCGACTTGGACCTCTCCTTTTTGGTTTAGTGTTACATCCTATGGTATGCAAAATTAGAGACTTCTTTAGCCTTTTCCTTCAAGCTTTGTATCTAGATGATGGCACTATTATTATTGGAGATACTTTGGTAGTGGGGGAGGTTTTAAAGCTTATTATGACAGATGGACCTTGTTGCGGTTTGCACCTCATTGTTGATAAAGTCATAAAACTAAGGTTTTTTGGCCGAATGAAGACCCAAGAAGCAAGCTTGCGGGTGTTTTCCCGCCTAATATTCCTCGACCTTTACACTGTGTTAAATTACTGGGTGGACCTGCTAGTGTGGATTTTGAGTTTAGTAGTGAGCTTGTTATGAAAAGGGTTGCTAAAACCATTGAGCTTATGGGTGTTGTTGCTAAGCTTAATGATCCTCATTGTGAGTTGTTGCTCCTTTGTGCTTGTGCCGGTATTTCCAAGTTATATTTTTTTATGCGCACATGTTCTCCTCGGATCTTTGAGCGTGCTCAGGGTTCATTTGATGTGGCTGTTTGTTCTTCTCTGGAACGTATTGTCACTGCTTCTGGACCTGATTTTGGTGATTGGCAATGGAAGCTTGCCACCTTATCTTTTGCATTTGGGGAGCTTGGTATATACTTTCCAGGTGATGTCTTGAATTATGCATTCCTTGCGTCTAGACTCCAATCTGCTAGCTTACAAACTAAGCTCCTTTGACATTCTGGTATTGTAACTTCTGGACCTTCTTTGATGATGCTTTGTGTGCTTTTAATGCAAAACTAGATATTGACCTTTTGAGTAACCCAAGGGAGATCGCTTCCCCCAAACTTATTGTTAATACAAATATCGCCTAAAAACGTTATTTATATTTTACGATCTTTGCTAAGTTTTGTTAACGACAAAGTATAAACATTAATTCTTAGCAAATCATGAATATAGTTTAAGCCTTTCATAACTAGACTTTATTTCATTTAAACATTACATTTGCTACATTTAAATTTCACATAAAACATAACATTTTCATATTTTTATAAATAGAAAATGTTGTATGACATCATGGCATGCATCATGTGTAATTTTAGAAAGATTTTCAAAATATCTAAGTTGACGTTTGGAAGATCTCTTACACATTTAGAACATGCATAGATATGGAAAGATTTCTTGAGTGTTTGACTGTCAGGTCTGGCGGAACCCTTGTTTTGGTTCCGCCGGCCTGCTATCTTGGTTGGCTATAAATAGCAAGCCTAACTCAAGAATTCTCTCATCTTCATTATATTTTACACATACATTCTCATTACATTCATCTAACTCATTAACATTTCATTTGTGAGATCTTTTGTAGCAAAGAGGATCACAAGTTCATACCGAAAGTTACAAGTCTTAACATAACAATACTAGTCTTTTTAGCTTAGTATTGTGTAAACTTGTATAGTTTACACTTCATTTGATTGTGTAATTTCAATAGTGATCGGTTAGTATTTTGGTACTTAAAATACATAGTGTGACGGGAGTGGTTGTACCCTTGTAAAAGAACTCGACAACTAGCTTTGTGTCGGTAATCTTGTATAAGCGACGTGTAAGGTTTTCTCCGCCGATGAAGGAGCTTGTTGACTAGTGAAAGAAACTCTCAAGTTGGATAACTCGGGGCGTGGAGTAGGGCAAGGAAAAAGAGTCCTTGTAGCCGAACCACGATAAACATTCGTGTTGTGGTTTGATTGTTTCTTTCTTTACTCTTGCATATTACTTATCGTTTAAGTAGTTACTATTGTTGATTACATGTAAAGGTTTCAAACTTAATCAAGTTAAAAACTGGTAAACTATTCAACCCCCATTCTAGTTTTCCACACTTATGAAGAAATTGGCACATATATATTTCACACGTGTTACTCAAATGGCTGAATCCACTTTCTGCCTATCTATTCGATAGATGGCGCTATGGAAATCACAAATGGAGGACTATACTTCACACTGGCTTAGGGTGGTTCCGATATCTGGGTTAGGACATACTATGAATGCTAGGACCTACCGATGTGTTTTATGTTATCGACTTGGTATTTCCCTATTTACTGTTCAGGTGTCGTGCTCAGGTTGTTCCAAGGTCTTTACGAGAGATATTTATGGGGACCATGCTGTATCGTGTGCCAGTAATATATATATATATATATATATATATATATATATATATATATATATATATATATATATATATATATATATATATATATATATATATATATATATATATAAATTAAACACCGGCATAACATGGTGCCCGATACTCTTGTTGACATCTGTTCTCGGTCGGGGATTTCGGCTCGTAAAGAAGATGACATGGGCTTTATGGAGAAAGGGACAAACCCTTACGTCCAGCTGATATGTTGCTCTACTCTTGTGACAGAGGGCAGGACGTATGTGTGGATTTGACAGGGTCGTCGCCCTTGATGCAGACTAGTATGGTTGATTTTGTGTCAGGTCGTGTGGTGATTGATGCCGTACAACGTAAACGAATCAAGTATGAGGCTAAGTGTGCGGATATTAGATATGGGTTTCTCCCCTTTTCATTCTCCGCTTTTGGGGAACTTCAGAAAGATGTAGTGTCCTTACTAAAGCGGATCCGAAAGTTCTCTATGACTGAAGACATTGGGGTGCGTGCTGCTATTCATATCTTCAACAGGATTATCTTTGCTATAAGTAGAGGAATGGGGGCTCAGATAGTTTCACAGCTCCCCACTAATTTCTTGTAAATCTTATAAGTTTCTAATAAAGTGATGTTTATATAATAATAATAATAATAATAATAATAATAATAATAATAATAATAATAATAATAATAATAATAATAATAATAATAATAATAATAATAATAATATTTTTAGTAGGATTGGTTTTGCTGTAGCTAGAGGTGTGGGGGCTCAGTTAGTATCTCGGCTCCCCACTAATTTCTTGTAAAATCCTATTTATTTTTCAATAAAGTGATGTTATAAAAAATAATAATAATAATAATAATAATAATAATAATAATAATAATAATAATAATAATAATAATCAATACATTGGGACGCGTGCTGCAACTCATATCTTCAGTAGGATTAGTTTTGCTATTGCTAAAGGCGTGGGGGCTCAGATAGTGTCGAGACTCCCCACCAATTTTTTGTAATCCTATTGGTTTGGTTATAATGAAAGTGATGTTTATAATAATAATAAAAATAAAAATTAAATAATAATAATAATAATAATAATAATAATAATAATAATAATAATACTAATAATAATAATAATAATAATAATAATAATAATAATAATAATAATAATATTTCGGTTTTCCACTAACTTCTCGTAAATCTTTTGAGTTTCTAATAAAGTGGTTTTTAATAAAAGAAATAAATAATAATAATAATAATAATAATAATAATAATAATAATAATAATAATAATAATAATAATAATAATAATAATAATAACAACAACAATGGAGTTAATAACTTAAAAGGTCGCTGTGGTTTATCGGGTTAACGAATTTAGTCCTTGATCTTTTTTCATTGATTATCTCTTTGTGGTTTTGACCCGTAACATGTTTGGTACCTTGACCAATATTTCCTTTTGTTTGACCGTTGTGTCAACGTCACTACCATCCAGCCCCGCCACCATCTACTACACAAAACAACACTAGACCCCTTACCAGATCTGAAATTGTCAACTTTGACCATATCCAGAAACAAAAACTCCAACCACTAATCGCAACCACCATGGTTCGACCGTTGGCCACCACCACTAAAAAACGAAAAAAAATGTAAAATATCTTGTAATTTTGAATGGTTGATGACTTTATGTGTATAATAGAAACAAAAATATAGGCCATCTATCTTTTTGAAGAATGCTTGTCATATTTTAAAGTGTTTGTGTATAGAGTTGGCTACAAATCTATCTATATTTTCTTTAAATTTAGGATATAATGTTTGGATTTGATTATTATAGGTGATAAAAGGTGTTTGAATTAGAGGTGTAGATCAAGAGTTGGGTTAAATTTGTATAAAGAATGTTTGGATCGGGTGTGTAATTGTGTATAAGAATTTTTTTTCATAAAATTGTATGAGAAATGTTCAGATTTTGCTAAAAATTTGTATAACTGAAAGATTGTTGCCACTCTATGTTAAATTTTCGACATTGTAGAATTTCTTGGTTTTCATTTCTAAAATATCAACAATTATAAACTAGAAAATATGTAAAAAGAAGAAGTTGGAGGCATTTTCATCATTTAACTAGTTTGGAATGCAATTAACGGTCAAACAAACAAAAATATTGATCAAGGGACTAAACTCGTTACAGGTCAAAACCATAAAGAAATGATTCGTAAAATAAAAAAAAAAAAAAAAAAAAAAAAAAAAAAAAAAAAAAGTTTTGATACCTAATCCTTTAATATTGAACCAAACAACATAATTGGTATTGATACATTGATTCATTCATATTTTCATTCAGAGCTATTTTCAAAGTTATGCCGATTGTGGTTTATGTTAATGAATCAAACGCACTGTTATGATCTGATGCGTGGGAATTGCAACAGGCTTTACCTCTCGAGGGATCTCGAGAAGCTTACAACCCCCACCAGGCAGTGTACCTGATCGTTGTAGTATAGTATAGTGACAAGTACCGGGGGATTGATCGTTCAGATTAGGAATAGTGCCGCTAGGATTAGAAAACCTAATTAATAGTTCTAAAGGTGAGGGATGATTATTTTTGTATTTTTATATTTTTATGAAAACAATTAAAATCTCGGGTTTTGGAAAAGTGGGCGGAATTAGTTGCTATTCAACTAACCCAAAACTAATATATAATCAAAATAAAATACTGCAAATGAAATTAAACTAATTATTACAAAGGTTGTGAGCAGTAATTGGATAAATTATGTTTACTTAGATTTCACTACTCCCTAGATATCTTTTACACGTTAATTACTTGTTATACTTGTATGGATGACGGATTGTATTCCTTAATACCATTCGTGGGGTGGCATACATAACTCCCCAACTCTATGAGCTCTTATCTCCTCCTACACCATGACCCAGCACAACTATAGGGATTGTAAACAGTGGCTCATGCATTAAATACAACCAATAAAGACCTAGTACGCCTCGGTTCATGTTTCTTAAGACGTTCAAGCATGTTACCATTTGGAGATCTGCCAGTTTTCTTAAGCCTAACATATAAAATCATTCATCCAAGACAAGAATAGACAAGTAATCAACACATAATCAACATCTAGGTTTCATTAGATCTAAGCAAACACAAAAGAGATCTAGCCTAGCATAATGGAATTGAGACAAGAACAAGATATAAACAACCAACACATAGACATATTGATTGAATTAGAAGAACACTTATCTCAATTACAATGCAAGGTATCAAGGGTTTGGAACCCTTGAAAAACCTGTAAAAGATACACCAAATTCGTCTTTAGGGTTTCACCAAAACTTCTCTTTTTTTTATGAAAAAACTAGAAAACTGTATATAGGAAAACTGGGCTGACGGCGTCAAGACAACCATGTGACGCCGTCACCTCGCCGCCAAATACTTCCTCGGACGGCCTTGATCTACTTATG
This sequence comes from Artemisia argyi, assembly GCA_030686995.1. Taxonomy (NCBI): domain Eukaryota; kingdom Viridiplantae; phylum Streptophyta; class Magnoliopsida; order Asterales; family Asteraceae; genus Artemisia; species Artemisia argyi. The sequence goes on along the minus strand of CM060697.1, from coordinate 13,270,075 downwards.
ACGGCCTATGTGACGCCGTCACCAACCACGGTATTTTATTCTTTGTACTTTGACGCCGTCATCAACTACGGTGTTTTATTCTTGATGTCTGACGCCGTCAGGGTAAAACTCTTGACGCCGTCACCTAATGTCTTCAGCATGGAAAATTGATACTTTGCCGTTTTCTTCACTTTTATGCTCCAAAAACGTCCAAAATAGCTTCTTTTCCAGAATTCACTCTCCAAACACCTAAAATCACAAAAGGAACGATTTAGGGCGATATTTGATCAAATAAAGTCGGATTCGGGCTTAAATGACCCCCTAAAAACGGATCATTTTTCGCCTCATCATATACCCTTACACTTGAGATTTGCTTGTCCTCAAGCAAATAACACTAAAATAAAAGTAATTACAACAAATAATCGTTCCACTAAAGACCAATAGACAAGCACGGAGGTCATACACAAGCACCTCGCACATAGTGTTTAGATACTCACATCTCTCGGGTGTAATAAAGTAATATAACATTATGGAAACGGAAGATATCTCTCACTACCTGTCATTGCAAAATAGATTACCATAGGCTTGGGAAAGGATCAAACCTCCACCACATGGCGTAAGCACCTAGGATAAACTATCAAAGAGGTCTTTTAAAGGGTTGTAACGTTAGATATAGGGATATGAATTACACGGTTTTGTTGGATAAAGGAAGTTTTACTGGTGGCGAGTTAACAATCTTGGTTAATTACATGTACAAGATGGCGTTGCTAAGCCAAGACTAGACTCGACTTAAGCTAATAAATGAAAAATAACAAAAACATAAAATGAACATAGAATAAAAATGGGATGGTAGTCCGTATGTTTTTTTCTCTTTTTCTTTTCTATTTTTTTTTTCTTTTTCTTAATTTTTTTTTTTTTTTTTTTTTTTTTTTTTTTTTTTTTTTTTTTTTGCATACACTCTTACCCTACCATCCAAAATAATACATCATAGGGGTATGAACGTTCCCCTTACACTTGAATCTTTACATACTTTACACTTAAACTAATCTAATGACTCGAATTAAGAAAATCAAAACACTTGGAGCACTTTTAAGATTAACGTACATATGGGGGTAATAATATGATGTTCTTCCCCATTACTCCATAAAATAAGTACTTACCCATGAGTCTCAATCGTCCCAAAACAATATGTACAAGGATATGACTCGACTTAGCAACCATGTAATCAATTAGAAAGTTAACTTAGGGTTTAACAAATAACAATAATGCACTAAAAATGAGCGCATACACGGAAGGCTAAGGCGATTTGGGTGTACATTTAAGTGGGGTGTAACAAATTCTTCCTTTAAGTAGGATGCTTAAAGTTAGAAACGAAAAGATAGGCTCGGAGGGGTGTACTAGGGGTTTCGTGTACTAAAAATGAGTACAACGCTAAGGGTGTGGGAAAAATTAGTTGACTTAACTAGCCAAGTAATATGACTTAAATGGTCAAGTAATTATGATACGGGTTTAACACAAGGGTGATCCTAATGCCTCTTATCATGTAGTAAATCCTACTACACGAATGTAGTCTCACTAGCGGTCTTGGGATGCATCACTAACGCAAGTTCTAGAATCTAAATGCTACCGGTACACTCATAAGCACCAATAATGAATGCTTTTCCTATCAAATCTAAAGGCGAACCTCACATTTTTTGGTGGAAAATTTTTCTGAATATACGGTTATGTGCTAGTCATACAACCTCCTATCCATGAGACGCTTGCTATGGCTAAAGTTTCACTCCTAAATGTTGTAAAAAATTTTAAATTTGGCGCTAAAATTACACTAACAAGTATTTCTCATAGTTTTATTACTCATCTAATATCAAACAAAACAAACTCAAGCAAAAGTGCATATGTAAGGTATCATCTTTTTACCCTCCCCTTACACTTAAGATGAACATTGTCCCCAATGTTCAAGTAAAGAATGTAAAAGTGAAAAAGTAAAGAGAATGAAATCAAATACTCCTCTGATTCGCTCGGTATGGATTATAGGTTGGCCAGGTTAGATCTTCCTCCAAGAAAATGAACAGTCAAAGCTTCCCTTCCAGAATATAAATCATCTTCTTGTCATACATAACCTGTAAATCCTGACAACAATAGACAAGACAACCTCGCGTAAAATTGGCGGCATCCTATATAAGTTACTAAATCCTAGAAAACAAAGTAAGATATAATGCTTGTGGAATGAAGTTTGTAGATTTCCTGGAGATTATAAAACTTAATAATTCACAAAAACCATAAGACTCCGTTAGAAAAACAAAACCGGTAAAATTTCCAGATTTTTAACTCCTGACGCCGTCAAGAGTAATACTCTGACGCCGTCAGAATGGACCTGCAGAAATTCTTATGTTAAGTTTCCGGAAAATTTCTGGAAAAACTTTGTCCTACTTCCTGGAAAATCCTGCAAAACTTCATTATGACTCAATACAAGCATTTGACTCTAACAAATACGAATATACATGTTTATTTAATATTGTGGAGAATCATGATCGGTTTCTTTTTTAAAAACATATTTGGGGTTTCCCCTTACACTTATCTTTTGCAAAAATACCTTTAGGTTGAAGTTAAGACTAGGCCAAACAACATAATAAAGCATTTCCACATTTTAATTGAGAAACATGATCAACCAACAATAAAAATAAAACATGCATACGAAAGCAAATAACAATCAAACAAATAAAATCACACAAAGCATGGGTTGCCTCCCAAGAAGCGCTTTTCTTTATTAACGAGTCTTGTAGCTAGACTCAAAGTCATGGGTTACTACGTGATTCGGGTGAGTTCCTCTCTCTAGGTCGTCTTCTAAACCAGTTTTGTATTCCGGACCTAGTTGTAAACATTCTTTATAGAAACCAAGCATCCTATTTCTAACATACTCTACTCCTCTACGTCTATCCTCCTCATTCCTATAATAAGCCGCTTGCTTATGTTCCTTTTCGAAATTAGAGAGAAGGCGGTATTGTTCGATCTTGTAGGGCATTTGATAAGCAACCTCATCATTATCTTTCTTGAACCTAACTATCCCTAAAGTTGGATCATAACTCATCCTAGTGGCCTCAACAAATGGTTTCCCGAATATTATTTGGCTTAGGCAAGCATCTATCACCGGACGAGTGTCTTCTACTATCATAAAATCAATCTCATAGGTGAGATTCCCTATAATCACATGTACTCCCTTAACTCTTCCTGCAAAATTACTTATCCAATTTTTACCGGGCATCATCCTAAAATTGAGTTGCTTCTTCATCACCCAATTGTAATAGGTTCTAGTCATGATGTTCACGGGGGATCTAAGGTCGATGTAAGCTTTCCATATATGCATGTGCCCGATATTACATGGGATGTTAATGTTAGAGGGGTCTCCCATTTTGATCAGGGGGTCGCCAAAGATATATGTTTTCTCGGGACTATCGAATAAATCCTTATGGTATTCCCGTTCTTCCTCGGTTGGCAACTTATCAAAGTATTCCTCTATAGGTTCTACCTCCTCCAATTCCTCATCCTTATTAACCTCAACTTCCCTACTTTCATCCTTACTATCGGCTTCTACTCTAACTTCATCCTTGTCACTCTCCTCTATCTCCTTATCTATCGGCTTAATGGTGACAACATTGACAAAGTGGACATGTTTGGATGATGAGGGGTCCTTAATTTGGATTCCACTATTGGTGTCCCTAGTGTTCTTCCTAGGTGTGATTAATGTTTGGTTGTTGAGGGCTTTCAACAAGTTGTCAATCTTGTTGGTCATCTCCGTTTGTTGTTGGTTGAATTCATTTTCGAACCTAGCTATGCGGGCTTCTTGAGATGCCATGAATTTTGACATCAATCCTTCAAGATTGTTGGTACTACCATAGTTGTTAGAAGGATTGTTGTAGAAAGTACGGTTGGATGGTGGACCGTTTGGTTGATAACGATTAGGCGGATTGGAAGAATTGGGTTGATTTTGTTTCCACCTAAGGTTTGGGTGATTTTTCCATGAGGGGTTGTATGAATCACCGTATATGTTTGGCTCGGGCTTGAAAGTGTACCACTTATCTCCCGCTTCGTCGGTACGCGTGGATGCGTAGTCCGCAAAAGCTGTTCCGGGGAGTTCCACACAATCACGAGTGTCATGGGGACCACTATATAATTCGCATGAAGAAGTGATTTTGTTCACTTGGCTTGAATGCTTCGGAGCTTCGTAAGATTTAATGAGAAACTTGACTTGGTCCTCAAGTTCCATGATCCTACGGTCGGGAGTGCTTGAATTGTTCGAAGGCAAAGATATTGCCTTGACCGTTTTGTTCAAATCACGGGGATCATTCCAACTTTCGTTGTCATAGAGAGCAAGATCTTCTATGAGTTCCCATGATTGTTCCGCACTAAGATCACGTAGCTTACCACCGGCCGATTGGTCAATGGTTCGCCTCGTGGAGATGTCGATATGGTCATAGAAGATTTGGACTTAGAGCCAAAGATCTATGCCATGATGAGGGACTTTTTGGAGTAAGTCCTTGAAACGAGTCCATGCTTCATAAAGAGATTCATTTTGATGTTGTTGGAACATCAAGATGTCATTCCTAAGCTTAGTAGTTCTTCCCGGTGGGAAAAATTGAGCAAGGAAACGAGTGGTGAGATCATCCCATGTGGTGATGGATCCCGCGGGTAAACGCTCAAGCCATTTACTAGCTTGATCCTGTAGAGAGAATTGGAATAGGCGTAAACGGGTAGTCTCTCTAGTTTCAACACCTAGGTCTATGGAATCTACGATTTTGAGGAAGTCCTTAAGGTGTTGGTTTGGATCTTCGGAACGAAGTCCATGGAATGCACATCCGCTTTGCACCAACCGGATGGTGTCGGATCGCAAGGGGGTCACATTGTCTCCGGTGAGCTCAATGGTGTTTCGGTAGCCTTGGTGGCTAGGTCGGGAATACTCTCCTAAGGTTCGGGGCCTAAGGGGTTCTAATGGTGGGTTTTGTTGTGGTGGGATGATGGGTTCAAAGATGTTACCACCTTCCATGATGTCGGATGGTAAAGAGTTACGAACAAAGGCACGAAGAAATAAGATAGACTAAAGAAGACCTAAAAAATTAAAAATAAAATCTTACTAGAAAGGAATCTAGCAAGTAGACCTAATAAAAAGAAATCCTAACCTAGACAATAACTATTCCCTGGGCTGCGGCGCCAAAAACTTGATGCGTGGGAATCGCAACAAGCTTTACCTCTCGAGGGATCTCGAGAAGCTTACAATCTCCACCAGGCAGTGTACCTGATCGTTGTAGTATAGTATAGTGACAAGTACCGGGGGATTGATCGTTCAGCTTAGGAATAGTGTCGCTAGGATTAGAAAACCTAATTAATAGTTCTAAAGGTGAGGGATGATTATTTTTGTATTTTTATATTTTTATGAAAACAATTAAAATCTCGGGTTTTGGAAAAGTGGGCCGAATTAGTTGCTATTCAACTAACCCAAAACTAATATATAATCAAAATAAAATACTGAAAATGAAATTAAACTAATTATTACAAAGGTTGTGAGCAGTAATTGGATAAATTGTGTTTACTTAGATTTCACTACTCCCTAGATATCTTTTACACGTTAATTACTTGTTATACTTGTATGGATGACGGATTGTATTCCTTAATACCATTCGTGGGGTGGCATACATAACTCCCCAACTCTATGAGCTCTTATCTCCTCCTACACCATGACCCAGCACAACTATAGGGATTGTAAACAGTGGCTCATGCATTAAATACAACCAATAAAGACCTAGTACGCCTCGGTTTATGTTTCTTAAGACGTTCAAGCATGTTACCATTTGGAGATCTGCCAGTTTTCTTAAGCCTAACATATAAAATCATTCATCCAAGACAAGAATAGACAAGTAATCAACACATAATCAACATCTAGGTTTCATTAGATCTAAGCAAACACAAAAGAGATCTAGCCTAGCATAATGGAATTGAGACAAGAACAAGATATAAACAACCAACACATAGACATATTGATTGAATTAGAAGAACACTTATCTCAATTACAATGCAAGGTATCAAGGGTTTGGAACCCTTGAAAAACCTGTAAAAGATACACCAAATTCGTCTTTAGGGTTTCACCAAAACTTCTCTTTTTTTTATGAAAAAACTAGAAAACTGTATATAGGAAAACTGGGCTGACGGCGTCAAGACAACCATGTGACGCCGTCACCTCGCCGCCAAATACTTCCTCGGACGGCCTTGATCTACTTATGACGGCCTATGTGACGCCGTCACCAACCACGGTATTTTATTCTTTGTACTTTGACGCCGTCAGGATGACTTTTGACGCCGTCATCAACTACGGTGTTTTATTCTTGATGTCTGACGTCGTCAGGGTATAACTCTTGACGTTGTCACCTAATGTCTTCAGCATGGAAAATTGATACTTTGCCGTTTTCTTCACTTTTATGCTCCAAAAACGTCCAAAATGGCTTCTTTTCCAAAATTCACTCTCCAAACACCTAAAATCACAAAAGGAACGATTTAGGGCGATATTTGATCAAATAAAGTCGGATTCGGGCTTAAATGACCCCCTAAAAACGGATCATTTTTCGCCTCATCATGATCCCACGTCGGCCAAGTATGGGATTGGCCTGTGGTTTATAATGTCTAGGTGTCCCCTCCTCCTTTAAGCTAGCTTTTTGGAATGAGTCTTAGCTTATAAACAATTGATATCAAACTGCTTTCGTGAATTGTTCTTCCTTCTATCTCGATTCACCTGACTGTACGGTTTTCATTTCTTAAGTGATTTCTGATACGAAGTATATCACGCACCCTGACTTTTAACTTCATTTGCTAAAAACATAATGACCAATTAACAAATTCTTGACACTGTTCTAAAGTACAAGGAGCTAATTTGATAATGTGAGAAGATAGAGGAAGTTTGTGAGTTGGGTGGAAAACCCCACATGGAAGTTCAGGTGTTCCGGAGAAGAAAAAGGTGGGGTTGGCGTCAACTCGATATCCAACAATTTATGAGGGACGGTGTGTTATTTTAGTTATTAATACGCATTTAATCAAAAAGTTAACGTTCTACATCAAACATTAAATTTAGTATTAAGCAATTGAATAGTTTACAAGCATGTGACAATAAAGGCGTTTACAACATTAGTGTAAGTAAGACCAATGCTAATTGAAACTATATAAAATAAGGTGCTGTTTGGTTTGAGGGAGTAGGATTTGAATTTAGGATTGATAATAAAAATATTTGTTTGGTTTGTTTTGGTGGGCCCCATTATTAGGAATGAGCCCCATATATTTTTTTTGTGATAAACCTCACATCTTTGCCTACTTTTTGATATCTTTTCATTTAAAATGGGTCCAACTTTAATATCAACTATTCATCTCTTATTTTATTTTGCATTTTACAATAATAACATTTTTAAATTTATAAATTATATTTATTTATAATATATATATAATATATTATTTTATTATAATTTTTTCTCTCCTCTTTTAATACAAAACTAAATCCAAATCCAAATCTAAATCATAATCCTAAACCCATCTACAAACCAAACGGACCCTTAAATTGTGTTTGTGTGTGTGAGATTATTTTATTTTATTTATTTGGAGTATGTTTTTAATTGTGGTTATGGTCGTTTTTTTTGAACGGTGGAGATTTTATTAAAAACACTAGCAAGAAGTTAGAAAATATTACAAACCAATACAATTGGGATTTTTTAACCAAGAAACCCAATTAATTTTAGACTTAGAACGACTATTCATTCACATATAGGACATTTACTACTTGTTTATAATCCGTGTGCAATCTTATATAAAGAAAGTTAAGTTGGTACTGATGTGCCAAAGGTGATCACAATAAATTGTTGTCACCATTAGCATCAATCTAGTTTGTTTTTGTTTTTATTTATTTATTTATTTATTATTATTATTATTATTATTATTATTATTATTATTATTATTATTATTATTATTATTTTGGTACTTTCCAAGAACTCTAACGGGTACATTTGTTATATAAGAACCTCCTCACATTAATGGTCACACCAACGAGTATGTTTAGCAAAAATAGCAGTAGCAGGGAGTAACAGCGAAAAGCTATAGTAGTTAGCACTAGCTGTATTTTTTTATAAAAATGTTTGTTAACATGGTTATAGTTGTAATTATAATGTGTAAAAAAACTCCTAAATACTCAATGCTCCTAAATGGTACTTAATGAAATGTTGAAAAAAGAGCTTTTAAAAAAAATAGATAAATCTACCTGTTGCTTACCAAACGAGCATTAGATTTCACAATGTTTAACGTCACCACTCATCCCTAAATGCTACTAAACGCTCTACGCATGCAAACACACCCATTATCTTCTTGATTATATGTTTTGAACAATATATCTTCTTGAATATATGTTTTGAACTAATATTATTGTTCGACTCCTATATAAATATGTTCATTTTCGACGCTAAGTTATTTTTTTAAACCATATAATGTCAACAAACATTTCTATAAGTTCTATTATCTTGCATTTACCCTCGTTTCGTTATACGCTTCAAACCATCAAAAAAATTTCTTTATATATCTTAAACTTTCATGACGCATCACAATTTAAAAAAATAAAAATAAAAATAAACATACACCAAAATACCCGTGATACATATACAGAAAGTATGATATCAGGATCAAAAGAAAATGAACAAACTGTAATACTTAAAGTTTAAGCAAAATATAATGACATTCTACTTATGTTTGTTCATATTTTTTTGTTTGACTATAACTCGATATCTATTACATGGATCATATATCATGCTTACTCATAGATGATTAGATGCTATTAAGATTTGATAGGTCAATGAGTTTTGGATATACTTCAATCCCGCATGCATTCATGTCTAAAATAATAAGCTGTGAAACAACCTTTAGGAATGTAAATGACACCTTTATTATCACATATTTAAATTGTAAGTCAAGATGACTAATCTCGTCGTGGTACACATACATTAGATAGTCAGGATGACTTATGTATGAATAGATCTCATCGAGGTGAGTATATTTTCGAAAGTCAAGACTTATACATTAATGTGATACAAATAGTATAATCTGATAGTTAAGATGACTTATATATTACTTTATCTCATCGATGTACACACTTTACTAGATAATCAAGGCGACTTATAGATGACTAGACCTCACCGAGGACGCATACATAAATGAAATTAACCTTAACGTTTGAGTCGATTATACAAAGGGGCCATGCGGTTCATTTCTAAGGCAGGACACAGTAAGGGGTTGATTGACTCTCATTTTATCTGTCACGTCAGCTTTCTCTCTTCTACAATCTATAAGCGATTGGTTGCCACAGTAAGGAGACCTACAAACACATAAACACACACACACAAATGAAGGTCGCAGGGACGACTCTAATCTCCCAAAAGTGGAGATCGATCGAATGGTGATTTTGTGCCACAATAAGGCCGCTAACACTTCAATCGATCGACCATATGACGATCGACATTACTGTGTCCAGCCTAATAAGGCGCCTGCTTGCTAACTGCTAAGTATCCAATATTGCACAAGTATGCCTTTAATTTGAAGCTTGTTACACGTTTGGTCCCTAAAACTACAACCAACTTTACGAGTTAGTCACTTATCTTAACACACCCACAAACATAATCATCACAAAACCTTCTTTTGAAAAACTTGAGATTTTATAACAAACAACGTTGTACAGTAGTATTGATGAATTTTTGACACTAGAGCGTTTTTATTGTGTGTTTGCAAGTCTGAAGAGTGGGGACAGGAAAAGAATATGAACATGAATAAATCGATACAAAGTTGATATATGCCTTAACATGTAAAACACATGCCAAAACTTACCTCATTGTGTAATGGCCATTAGTTTTTAGCACGGGGAGTGGTGACATAGCAACGCAAATTCATCCTACATGGATGCTTAGCAACACTGTTATAGCGTTATGGCCACTCCCAACTCGTTCACGTTGTTGTTGCGATGTAACTTACATTGATAGCCTAACACAAGTTATAACATAACTTGGCTCCAAGTTATGATACCTCATCCCATGTTATGGCTAAGTTATGCCAAGTTAGTGTATTTGTTTTATTTTTGTTTTTTTAGTGGTTCTTAAAAGTTGGTGTTATTTGGTGTTATGATTACGGGAGGTTTTTTGGTGTTATATTATTTGGTGTTGAAATGATGTAGTGCTGACGTGGTGTGAAAAATGGTGTTAACTTGAGTTATTGCTCCCTGTGTTCTTAGGATCAACGGTGTCACAAATTTTAAAATTAGTAACTCTTTGTTTAAGTTTGGATACTTGTAGACCAAATGACCATGCATGTAATTCACTTATTATGATGTTTGAATACCCAAGTGATTTTAGTCCCCTCGTAGAAATGTAGAATGGTCATTAGATGTCTTAATGTTGCTATTGTTAGATTATGGACATTATTTTAGTAGTCTTATATTAGGATCGAACTCGAGATCACGGGATTGCACACAATACGTATGAAGAGAAAAAGAAATAATTATTTATAAAATGTTATAAATAATTATTAATAAACACAAAACTAGTAATAGTAATTAGTATTTAATGATAAATGACTAATGACATATTAACGAAGATTAGGAAAGTAATACTAAGGAAAACTTGCAAACAAGGAAAGGTTCCGGAATCCCCTTGGGGGAGTCCAAACCGATCGGCCAAGGGAGGAAACCCACCTCCTTTGTGCCTTGAGCTCCAAGTTTTGAATAGTATATAAGCAAACCCAAGATGCATTGTATTCTCATAACTTGTACACACACATCTTGGTGTTTTCTCTCCTCTTCTTGTCTAAAAGTCGATCTAAACTTAATCCCAATTAGGGATTTCGATTTTCATAAGATCAACAAGTTTTGTGTTTAATTTACTTGCATAAACTTTTTCTTGAATTAGTACGTGTGTACAAGAACGTGAATCAAACACACTATTGTTTGATTCTTGGATTGAATTACAAAAGAGGTAAGGGGTAATTCTTGTAATCCACACAAACCCTAATTAGGGTTCTTGATTTGAAGATTGCAATTGATTCTTGTTCGGGCTAGAATCACAAATGTATGTTTACATTTAAATATTGATTAATGAATTACATGTTATATGATCTTGTTATAATTGCTTCCGCTATGCTCACTTGATGTGTTTGTTTTATAATATATGAATGTCATGATATCATAATTCCAACAGTGGCATCTAGAGCCATTATAATGTGTAATTAATTATCGAAACTGATGCGTGGGAATCGCAACAGGCTTTACCTCTCGAGGGATCTCGAGAAGCTTACAACCCCCACCAGGCAGTGTACCTGATCGTTGTAGTATAGTATAGTGACAAGTACCGGGGGATTGATCGTTCAGCTTAGGAATAGTGTCGCTAGGATTAGAAAGTCTAAATACTAGTTCTAAAGGTGAGGGATGATTATTTTTGTGTTTTTATATTTTTTAGAAAGCAAGTAAAAATCTCGGGTTTTGGAAGAGTGGGCGGAATTAGTTGCTATTCAACTAACCCAAAACTAAGATGCAATCAAAATAAAATACTAAAAATGAAATTAAACTAATTTATACTAAGGTTGTGAGCAGTAATTGGAGAAAATGTGTTTACTTAGATTTCACTACTCCCTAGATATCTTTTACACGTTAATTACTTGTTATAATTGCATGGATGACGGATCGTATTCCTTAATACCATTCATGGGGTGGCATACATAACTCCCCAATTCTATGAGCTCTTATCTCCTCCTACACCATGCCCAGCACAACTATAGGGATTGTAAACAGTGGCTTATGCATTAAATACAACCAATAAAGACCTAGTACGCCTCGGTTCATGTTTCTTAAGACGTTCAAGCATGTTACCATTTGGAGATCTGCCAGTTTTCTTAAGCCTAACATATAAATCATTCATCCAAGACAAGAATAAACAAGTAATCAACACATAATCAATATCCAGGTTTCATTAGATCTAAGCAAACACAAAAGAGATCTAGCCTAGCATAATGGAATTGAGACAAGAACAAGATATAGACAACCAACAGATAGACACATTGATTGAATTAGAAGAACACTTATCTCAATTACAATGCAAGGTATCAAGGGTTTGGAACCCTTGAAAAACCTGTAAAAGTTGCACCAAAATCGTCTTTAGGGTTTCTCCCAAAACTTCTCTTTTTTATGTGAAAAACTAGAAAACTATATATAGGAAAATAGGGATGACGGCGTCAAGAACAAAGGTGTGACGCCGTCATCTCGCCGCCAAATACTTCCTCGGACGGCCTTGATCTACTTCTGACGCCGTCAAGGCCTAGCCGTCACATGAATTACTCTTGACGCCCTGTGTGTGACGCCATCATCAGCTACGGATTTTAATTCTTGGGGTTTGACGCCGTCAGGAAGAACTCTTGACGCCTTCATGTACTGTTCCCAGCATGGAAAATTGAGACTTTGCCGTTTTCTTCACTTTTATGCTCCAAAAACGTCCAAAATGGCTTCTTTTCCAGAATTCACTCTCCAAGTACCTAAAATCACAAAAGGAACGATTTAGGGCAATATTTGATCAAATAAAGTCGGATTCGGGCTTAAATGACCCCCTAAAAACGGATCATTTTTCGCCTCATCAGAAACGCATAAAAATTGGATCTTGATTCGTTTAGTTACATGTTTTTAGGGTTTTTAGATTCCTAACCCTAATTTTTTATGGGTCGATTTGACCTTAAAGGGTTTTAGGGTTTTTGGTTTTTGATTTTTTAATATGATTAGAAACCTTAGGATGTCATGTAATTTGTTATGCGTTTTAGTAAACGATCTTGGTGCAATATGTTAATTGTTAAGCTTAAATCCATGAAAAAAATGCATATTTGCATGAATTTTATATTGTGTAATAATTTAAATGGTTTAAATTGGATATATATATATATATATATATATATATATATATATATATATATATATATATATATATATATATATATATAGTTAAGTTATATTGAAACATGTAAATTTATTAATAGATGTCGAATTGGAAGACTCCAATATTAAGTAATCAATTATGTGCTATGTGGTATTTGTTTAGTTTTGGCTTACGCAATCGATTTATCGATGTATGTGGCTCTTTTTCCTAGAAGAAGAAAGCTTTAATTGAATAAATACGTTATACACCTAGATTTGATTATTAATAGGACTATTGAATTAGATTTGCATGTGGCTACATGTTTTATAAATATTTAATAATATTTACTAAATAAATGGTGAAATTGTTTTGGTTTTAAGAGTAAATTTCAAAGGATTGGTTGATTGATGTTTTTGTACATAGTGTGCGAAAGGCAGACCGAAGGTTGCCATCTAATGTACTTGTAGAGAGGGTTTTTAAAGCTCATGCACCTACCGGTTCTCTATAACTGCTTGGTTGCCGACTCTAGACTTACCTATATCACTATATTATGTACATTGTTATCTTAAGGGTGAATTCACCATAATTCCACAATGATTATCCGAAACACTAAGTCTTAGGGCTTATGCAAAACTACGATATAGTGGACGATAATTATTGGTAATTCTTTAATTGGTGAACCCGATACCTCAATCAAAACTTTGTTATTTTACTCTTAACAAATTGGTAATAAAAATGTTTTGTAAAACAAATGTTATGAAGTTGTATGCATGCTTCTTCATACATTATTTTGATTACACGTCAAAATTTAATACCCTTATAAAATTAAGTCGAATGCCATCTAATTAAGAACACTTGAAGTTGTAATTTACGTCATGTGAGAACTTGGCGAGATTGCAATGAAGAGGTAAATTTCATAAATTCATTGCTAGCAAATCAACTGATGTGATGGATTTGTGAGTTTGCAGTTTTTAAGTTAGACGACTTAAATTGAGTAGGAAGTGAGATCTTGGACTCAAGGCATTAAGATGGGGATCAAACATGCTTACATTACAAAAGTTTTGTGATTGTAAATCCCATAAATCTAGAAATTGCAATATGATATTGGCAATTATTGTACGACAATTACCTTGTTGAATACTATCATTACTAGCAGATCAACTGATGTAATGGTACTATGTCAATTAGGATCCTAGCTTTAAGAAAATACTATAGTTTATGTTGAAAGACTTATTTTAGACTTACAGAATACCTTTTTCTAAAATAAGTTAACGAGATCGTTTATGGGCTCAAGGATGTTAAGCCTTTGATCTAGGAATTTGGCTATTACGAGCACAATGATAATATTGACGGAATATTCTATAAAAGAAACAATATTATCGCAACAAGGTTTTTCTAACTTCTCCGTTTGTTATTCCAACTAGCCCCAATGCTATGTGATCAAGTATAGCACGGTTTACAATCTAACAGGGATCAAAGATCCTTGAGGCTAAACAAACCTAACAACAAAAGACTCTATGTCTAATGTTCATCAGACCCCTCGTCTGATGTTCTCACACACACTCTTTTAGGTGCTTTACAATTTAACACACTTGGTATTGTAATTTCTAAGTACGAAGCACCTTGGAGGTGATGTTCACTTTGTTTCACTGTGAATCATGCACTCACCACATTTTATCTAAAGGGGTGTGATCTCCTTTTTATAGAATAAAGGAGATCATTACAAAATTGATAAGCTTAGTCATCTACTATCTAGCTTATGACTAATCACTTTTTGTAGCTTAGATGATGACTTATCATGTTAGTCATTAAGATACAACATGTATCTAGGATTACAACTCACTTGGAGTGTTCAATTTGATGACTACAACAAAGATATTTTCTTGTATATGAATCAGTAGAATAAGTCGTACTTATCTACACAGCTGTCTGTATGAGTCATAGCTGCAGAGTCATAGTAGCAGCAGAATCAAGCAGCAGGATCTTTGCTCTTCAGCAGAATCCATTAGTGGAACTATTTTGCTCTTCAGCAGAATCTTTGCTCTTCAGCAGAATCTTGTTCTGCCCTAGCAGGCTCTTTTTCTGCACCAGCAGGCTCATCAGCAGAAACGCATCATCAGCAGAATCCTTCAGCAGAATCTTGTTCTGCTTCAGCAGTATCTTTTGCTTATCATTTCAGTATTCTTCATGTTTCATTCTTCTTGTTTCAGATCATCAAATCTATCAAATCTATGGAATATTTAATTCCTTACAGTTTATATGAATATTTACCAATGGGTATTTTATTTTCTTAAAGATCTAATTATCCAAAATACTGAAATTGAATTTTGTAATTCGTTTTAATGTATTAATGCAACGTTCAAACCGTAAACGTACTTTGGGCTTTGATAAATTGATCTAGTTCTGTTTTCAAACAAATGTTTGATTAAGAAATATTTACTTGAAAGACAAAAGAAGTCTCCTTTCTATGAAGGAAGAGTGAGACACAATCCTATTCTTTTTCATGAATGAGAAAGGATAATAGGAATATTAGATATGTCTAAATTCTAATATAACTCATAGCAAATTTTTAATGGTTAAGAAAATTGCATACATTTTTCATAGGGATTTTATCATCCTCATTCGGTGTTCAAATTCTTAGTAACAAATATGATATTTGGTTAACAGGAAATTATGTATGACATTTTATGAGTTATTATAATTAGAATCTAGACTAATTACTGCAAAATGTTTAAAAACAAACTAGTTGTTTTGACTATTTTAAAGGTGCTACATACATTGTAGGATGGTAGACCTGTTAAAGAAGAAATTGCATGCCCAAATTTTCAAGTTAAAAGCATTTGGTGGATAGTCCATCATTTACATAGTAGAATATACTTTTAGTGCATAAGTAATTGTTACGTATGGACAATTAAAGGTGTAGGAAAGTTAAAAGTACACTATTTTCTTTCACTGGATATGAAACATTTTAAATGTTGTCAAATTCAGTGGGAGTATTGTGTACTTATTACTGAATAAGAAATTATTGTAATGATCTTTAATTCAGTGGGAGTTACAAGCTTTGACATCTTGGTAGCTAAAGATAATTACTTTCCAAGTGTAGACACTCATACTTTTAAGGATAGTCTTGTACGTTTTCTTACTAGACATTGTTGTTCTACATCTACTTGTTATGCTAAAATCTATGACACAATCATATTGATCACATAAACAAATGCATGGCGTGTTGTTTATCAACTATATGAGGTTGTTCCATGCACAAGTGGGAGAAATGTTATCTTTAATGTGTGCAAGAAACAACTCATAAAGATATGATTTAATGGATTCCCTTGACTACAAGGTAAGAGAATAATGTTCTAATATGAATTATACTAAGATAATTCTAGAAACACTTGGTGTTACAATTTATGTTATATGAGAGCTTAGCTAGATTGCAACAACAAGGTGAATTTAATATTTCATTACTAGCAGATCAACTGATGTAATTGAGCTATGAGAATTTGCAGTTTCTAAATTAGATACCTATTAGAACATGTGTCAATATGATATCAAGACTACTTTAATTAGTATATTTATGAATTCAATGAATGACATAAATTAATTAAGTAATCTAATGCTACTTCAATCTGAATATTTATGTGTTCTTTGAATGACATAAATAAATGAAGAAATAATGTTGTTTACATTATTATGAAGTAATAAATTAACTTGAAATTACTATTGAAACCAAAACATGGTGTTCATAATTATTTTAGTTAAACATGTTTATGTTTCATTGTAAAGATATAAACATAAAGTCTTTTAATTGTTACAAGACTTATAGTAAAGTAAGACGTTATCTTGTTATGTTTTTTTAATTAAGACATATACATGAAGTTATTAAATTGTTAAATGACTTATAACGTATAGTGGGATTATAACAGTTTATGTTTTCTTGTAAAGACATGAACATAAAGTAACTTTGTAAAAAGTACTTGTATTATAAAGCATGTAATTGGCTTGAAAATACTATTATACCATTAAAATGACTTAGTTGGTAAATAGACAAGTCAAGAGGAATATGGTTATCTTAAATATTGTTAGATTGTCTTACAATATTAATACTAATGAAATACCAAATGTTTATGATATGTTCAGTTATGAAAATCAAACTCTTGTTATATTGTTTGATTAAAGATAACTATGACTTCTTTTCTTCCAAAAGTTATCAAAGTTAGAATGTTGAGTATGACTTGGACATATTTAACAAAACTACAACACAGAAGATTAATAAGACATTATCATATGATGGAATGTGATGAATGTGATGAATCACATTAAGTCTTAAATAGAAGTTCTAAATTTGTTTAACTGCTTATGAAGAGGTTATTAACAAAGTAAGTCATGAACTATCAATAAGTAGTTGTAATATCCCAAAAGAGAATATTGTAATGTTTCTTTATTTGCTAAGTATTTAAAGATAGTCTTTAAATTACTAAAAGCAAGTGGGAGTTTTGATCTTTAAAAGATAAAATTTCAAGCTACATAATCTTCTAAAATACATTAGTAAATATCATGATGAAGTTTGACATTTCGATGTTAAATCTCAAGATGATAATAAAGTTTGACATTTAAATGTTAAATATCAAGATGATGGAATTATCATTCATAGAAAATAAATATATCTCAGATATTTGATGAATATATTGAGGGTTATGATTTACAGGATTATTGTAAACCTGATAATCATCATGCTACATTAACAATTATGAAATTTGGTAAAGTACACATGCTATGAATGATTAAGATGCTGTCCATAAAGATAATCAATTTTAGAAACTTGGTTTATCTTAAGAGTGAGGGGTACCGATGGCTGTTAGGGTGGCGCCATCGCACCAGCCGAAGAAAACCGACGGCGGACGGTACCGCCGGTGGCGCCGTCGGCCCTTGCGCCGTGGTGGCCAGCCAGTGCGGTGGAGCTTTTTTTTTTTTTTTTTTTTTTTTTCCTCTCTTTTTTGGTGGGTTTGCTTGTGTTCGTGTTTGTATGTTGTGTTTATGTTTGTGTTTGTTGTGTTTGTGTTTTTGCTTTTTTTTTTTTTTTGGTGTTTGCAGGCGCAGGAAGAAGAAGGGAAGAAGAAAGGTAGGCGCAGGAAGAAGAAGGGACCAAGAAGATGATGACCTTTTTTTTTTTTTTTTTTTTTTTTTTTTTTTTTTTTGGACTTGGGGTTTGCACATTTGTTTGTATGTTTGGGCTTGGACTTAGTATAAGTATACTTCTTATTTTATTTTTCATTTTTTTTTTTTAATTGTAATATGTGTATTTTTCTTTTTAATTAATGAAGAGTATTTTAATTAATATTATGTATGTTCTATTTTAAATGAAAAAAAAAAAAAAAAAAAAAAAATTGGCCGACGGCACCAGAATTTCTAGTGCCAACGGATACGGCCAGAATGTGGTGCAGTCAGATTTCTGGTGCCATAGAGATTTTTGCTGACGTGGCACCAAAAAAACCCCATGGCACGAGCCCTACGGCTCAAGGGTTACCATTGCCCTAATAGTTTGACTAAAAAATGAAGATGAGTTTCTTCAAAGATAAGGTAACCCTTGTGGTTTAAATATTTGTATAGAAATCATATGGACAAAATTATGCACGTATTTAATGCATGTTTTATGACAAGATTATTAATCACACTTAAGCAATTAACTGTGATTGAATATTCTTTTCTAAACACATTAAATATATAAAGATTATGATTGTCATATTTATGAAATTGACAATAGAATATCAAAACTCTTTATTGAGTGATTACTTGAGCGAGGACGATAAGTAATTAAAAGGAGTTTATGAATTCAAATAAATCTTTGGAAGTGTACAAAGTGCAATAATCCATGGATGGATAAATGCATGCATCTAAAAGATTACTCTTATGTTTAATTATTAAATCCATATTTTGATTTATAATTAAAATAAGATAATTTCTAAGTATTCCTAAAAGCTAGTGAGAGTATTATGTTTAATTTCTTAAATCATATATGTTGTAGAACATATAAAATGTAACATTCCATATAAGTTAAAAGTTAAGTCTTAGTTTGGAATGAAACTTTACTTGAAAGATTTAGAAAATAAGACATACAACCTTGGAATCAATGTTTATTGTTGAAACATGTGCGGTAAATGAATCTAATATAATATGATATATCATTTAGAAAGTCTAAATGGATATGTATAACATGAATAAAATCTAAGTATGACTCAAAGATTTTCATGAACATCATGTTTTGTTGTATCATGCTTGATTATAAGATGATTTGGCAATATTAATATCTAATTAAAAAGTTATTAGATAACTTGTGTAATATTCTATAAAGAATATGTTTGACTATAGAATTACATCCTATATCTGGAAAAGCTTCCAAATTCTATAAATGAACAATTTTTCAATTGTTGTAAAAATTGTTATAGCCAATAAACTTGAGAGTTTGAAAGGCATCAAACATTACACAATAGATATTAATGTTTACGGGAAGTTTTTAAGAGCATATTGTTGTTGCATACAATGATGCTAATGAAATTGAGATGACACTCAATACTAGTTATGGTAAGGATTTCATCCTTGGCTATTACTAGTTATGCTTACTAAAAGCATAGTTGCATTATACATTAAGAGAATAAGAATACTTAAACTTTAAAATGTTTGGAAGTTTGATTATCATAAATTGGTGGTAAAGGATGTCACACATTTTATGAACTAATATATGGCATTATCAAAATAGTTGAGTATGTAGATACAAGAACTTCACTAGCTGAATTCTTAAAATAAGTATTCTCAAAATTCCGATAGATCAAAATTGGATGATTTATGTCTTGTCATCAAGTATGAATGTCATTACTTGAGACATAATTCATCAACAAGAGTTATCATGCATTGATCTATTTAGTATTTGGATAAGGGATGTTAAACAATTATTATAATAAATTTAAATACATGGTATGTTTGTATCCTATATTTGTATGTTTAATCCATGAATAAATGTTATTCTAAATTGTCCATGGTCAGTTAATAATATAGGAATATTATTAAATCAAGACAAATCTGAAGGTTGGTATAATATACTTAAAGTATATTGATGCGTAGTCATGCCATTTCAGATGATATTCAATGATACCGAATATAGGACTTATCCCAACTACATGATTTTACTTTATGGATTTTGTTATAAAGTAAATCATGAGAAGTTATCCTCAGACTTGAGATGCAAGATAAGTGTCATGAATGTAGTATATTTTTGTGGAACAACTTAAAGCTATACGTAACTGGTAGTCATAAGGGTTGTTTTCGGAAGTGTTACAAAGTTTGTGGGTTTTGCTTGTAGTCAAGATAGAATTTGTTCCTTCAAATTTATTTTTGGAGTTTAATACTGTTGGGCCCCTTGTAAGGTTGGTAAGATGTATGTGTGGCCACACCCAAGATCTCCCCTGAATATGTTCAGAAGATTTGATAATCTTGATCAATCACAAACAACAAGAAACAAAATGGTTAATTAAAGAATGACTTTAATCCATATCCTTATTAACATGGTATTAGAAACAAAAGGATAATAATAATGAGAAATCATTAAAAGGTTTTTCCAGGAGCCTTACTCGAGATCGTACTAGAGGCATCGGCGTGTTGCAAGACGCTAACCGATGTGATTACACTATTAAAATATGTCCAAGTGAGAGCTGTTAGATTATGGACATTATTTTAGTAGTCGTATGTTAGGATCGAACTCGAGATCACGGGATTGCACACAATACGTATGAAGAGAAAAAGAAATAATTATTTATAAAATGTTATAAGTAATTATTAATAAACACAAAACTAGTAATAGTAATTAGCATTTAATGATAAATGACTAATGACCTATTAACGAAGATTAGGAAAGTAATACTAAGGAAAACTTGGAAACAAGGGAAGGTTCCGGAATCCCCTTGGGGGAGTCCAAACCGATCGGCCAAGGGAGGAAACCCACCTCCTTTGTGCCTTGAGCTCCAAGTTTTGAATAGTATATAAGCAAACCCAAGATGCATTGTTTTCTCATAACTTGTACACACACATCTTGGTGTTTTCTCTCATCTTTTTGTCTCAAAGTCGATCTAAACTTAATCCCACTTAGGGATTTCGATTTTCATAAGATCATCATGTTTTGTGTTTAATTTACTTGCATAAACTTTTTCTTGAATTAGTACGTGTGTATAAGAACGTGAATCAAACACACTATTGTTTGATTCTTGGATTGAATTACAAAAGAGGTAAGGGGTAATTCTTGTAATCCACACAAACCCTAATTAGGGTTCTTGATTTGAAGATTGCAATTGATTCTTGTTCGGGCTAAAATCACAAAGGTACGTTTACTATTTAATATTAATTAATTAATTACATGTTATATGATCTTGTTATAATTGCTTCCGCTATGCTCACTTAATATGTTTGGTTTATAATATATGAATGTCATGATATCATAATTCCAACAACTATAACCGTAACAATCAGAGATGATCTCTTACCAGAAAATAAAAAACCTTGAAAATTTGCATAAACGTGGTTGGGATTTCCACACATGTAACTTAAGGTGACGTAAAACCTTTGGAATCTCTTAAATACAAATTTCCACAAATGACTCATACATGACTAGATCCCATCGAGGCACTCAAGAATCCATAAAAGTCTTCTAGGTTTATCCATTGAAATCCAGCTTTCATTTTCCCTCTCTAAAATAATATGTTGACCTACACTTAATTATCATATCAATGAATGTTCAGATTAGTTCATTTTACTTGCCCTATTTCTATTTAAATGGATATATTTGGTATGACATACTCATATTGCATTTCCTACGCGTGTATGGGAGTGTTTATTTCTCATTGCCAGGCTAGGCACGTCCCAAGAACAATTGAGGCTTACTATTTTAACAATATATAACATTATCTTGATTATTGTGAATATGTATATGTTGGCTTGGGGGAGGGGGGGGGGGGGGGGGGGGGGAATTTTGACACGACAAGTTAAATGAAACGGGACCTGACACGAAGTTAAAAAGGTTGTGGTTGAGGATAAACATATTTGAGTAAAAAACAGGTTAACTTGTCTAACTCGTTTAATAAACGGGTTGTGTTTGTGTTGAGTAATTATCAAATAGGTCAACCAAGAACCATTATAAGTATATAAGCTTCTAAAAATAAAATATATAACTTGAATATTATGTTAGATTTGGATTAAATGCATTTTGTAATGTACTTAATATGAGTTAATTATGTATAATTATTAGAATTTAAACTAGTTAAATCGACAAACCACCAACCTTATTCACTACTTGACATATTTACTTAAACAAGTTAAACAGGTCACAAACAAATTACACGTGTTATGTGTATCCGGGTTAGGGTTGAGTTTCTTGACACGGTGAATAAATTTTAATTTTTATTTATTTATTTTTAGAACGGCAATTTTTAACTATCTCACAACACTTACACAACAAACATATTCACATGTCCTAAGCAGGACTTGAATCCACGACTATTTGATTGAGGAGCTTCTCACACAATATGTAATACTACTTATAACCCGTGAATCTGTGAATCCGAATAGGTCAACCCGAACATGACTCGATTGCAGCCTTCACGTCTATTACCTTGTACTTTGTTTTGTTTAGTCGTAACAAAGACATGTCATGTAAGTTAATCCTTAATAACATTTGACGTCTCACAAATTCTTATATGAAACTATAAGATAGGATATAATAGATAATTTTTAATTAAGTTTCTTCTTGTAGAATTTTCTAAAATTAATTTGTGTCGACCTAAAATTAGGTTGTGAAAGTCAACCTTAAGGATGACGTGTTAATTTGTTGGTAAGAAAGGAAGCAACTCCACCGGCAAACCTAGTTTTCTTTGACGTGGGACGGTGCTTCTTATTAGTTATTACGCGTTATTAATTTTTGATAATTTAATTGTTGTTAACTTGTGGAGTGACAATTATATTATCTACCTTATCTTTTACAAAATCGTTACTTTTGTTAAAGAAAAATAGCCAACTCGGTTACT
Organism: Artemisia argyi; assembly: GCA_030686995.1. NCBI lineage: Eukaryota > Viridiplantae > Streptophyta > Magnoliopsida > Asterales > Asteraceae > Artemisia > Artemisia argyi. The sequence continues at coordinate 13,247,079 of CM060697.1, read as the reverse complement.
TAAGAACCTACTAAGTTTGTTTACCTAAAATTGTTGATCTTTTTAGTTGAAATTTTTTCTATCATGTCTTTTTCGATATCTATTATCTTCAAGTTAAAAGACTTACAAAGTAGTCAAATTATGATTTTTCAAATACTAAGAAATCAAGAGTTTTTTAGCTGAGTCATCTTGTTTTAAAAAGGTTACCACATTGTAACACCTCTTAGAATGCTAAAAGTGAACATTATCAGATAAAAAGGAGAAAGAGAATTGAATGATATCACATTGTTTAGAGTTTAGGCCATGTTTAGTTAAGAGTTTAGGCTGCAACTAATTGTAATCAATCATCCCTGTTTCTTTCTGCAAGTAAATCTAGAATATATTTCCTCTGACAAATGAAGATACCATGTTGTGATCTCAAAACTTCAATTCCGAGAAAATATTTCAATCTCCCCAAATCTTTCATTTTGAATTCTGTGAACAATCCCTCCTTTAGCTTCTTTATTTCCTTTTCATCATTTCCTATGATAATCATATCATCAACATAGATTATGAGACATGTCACACGTCCCTCTTTATGTTTTAGGAACAGAGTATGGTCAGAGTTGCTTTGTTTGAACCCATACTTCTTCATTGCTAAAGTAAATTTGCCAAACCATGCTTTGGGAGATTGCTTTAACCTATATAGAGACTTTTTCAAACGGCAGACTTCTCCGCTTCTGAAACTGTGTGAGAAACATGGGGGTGCTTCCATATACGCTTCCTCTTTTAAATCTCCATGAAGAAATACATTCTTTACATTGAATTGGTGAAGTGGCCAGCCTTGATTTGATGTAATTGAGAATAACACCCTTATTGTGTCAATCTTCGCAACTGGAGAGAAAGTCTCAAGGTAATCTATTCCATATGTTTGGGTATAGCCTTTGGCAACTAACCGAGCTTTATATCTATCAATTGTTCCGTCTAGTTTATATTTCACTGTGAAGATCCAACAGCATCCTACAGGCTTCTTTCCATGTGGTAAAACAGACTTTTCCCATGTTTCATTTCTCATTAGTGCATTCATTTCTGCATCCATAGCACTCTTCCACTTTTTTTGATTTCAGGCCTTGCTCTACACTTGAAGGAGTCTCTTCGGAGTAGAGACTTGCACTAAATGCCTTTGCTTCTTCTGAAAAGTATCCATTTGCTATGTTGGCCATGGGATATTTAGAGCCTTTAGAGAACCTTTCTGGAGAGTACCGTTTTGCTGGGATTCCTCTATTTGCTCTTGCTAGAAGAGTGTATTTGTTTGACACTTCTTCAAATACAGGTTCTCCTTGCTCCTGAGCCTCTTGATTTGTGGATTCTTGCTGTTCTGGTTCTACATTATCAGTGGTTTCAACCAAATGATGAGAATTATTAGTTTGAGACTTGCTTGGTTGAGAATTACTTACCTCGGATATCAAATTGGGGGATATATCTTCAGTGACACTAGAATTTGGACTAGATTGAACATAGGCTTCAAGTGACGTGGTACTGTGAACAGGACAACTTTCTTCATATGTCAACCAATTCAGTGTGTCACATGATTCCTCCCCCTGACCACTGTGTTGGGAAGAGTAAAAATACTTGGTTTCAAGAAAGTCACAATTCATTGTGGTGAACATACGACGTGTTTTTGGATTATAACACCTGTAGCCTTTTTGATTTATTCCATATCCCACAAATATACACTTTTCTGAACACGGATCAAGTTTATCCCGGTATGATTTTGGTATGTGGACAAAAAGAGTGCACCCAAACACCTTGGGTTGAAGGGTGAGAGTTGGAGGAATTTCGGTGTATTCTTCAAGAGTTTCTAGAGGGGTTTTTAGTTTAAGGATTTTGGTTGGAAGACGGTTTAGAAGGTAAGTGGCTGTGGCTAGGGCTTCTAGCCAAAACATTTTGGGAACATGTGACTCAATTATGAGCGCCCTAGTCATTTCTAGTAGAATGCGATTTTTTCTTTCTGCGACTCCATTTTGTTCAGGGGTGTGAGGACATGTGGTTTAGTGAACTATTCCTTTTGTTTGAAAAAATAAGTTCATTTGCGAGTTCACATATTCTCCGCCATTATCTGACCGGACAATTTGGATGGTTTTTTTTAATTAGGTTTAAATCATGGCATAAAATGAAGTTAATTGATCAAATACTTCGTTCTTATTTTTCAAAAAATAAATCCACATCATTCGTGTACAATCATCAACAAAGATTACATAAAATCGAAATTCTGCCCCCCAATTACAGGGGCAGGACCCCAAACATCTGAATGAATCAATGAGAAAGGTTCTCTAACTCGAGTATTATTATGTTTAAAAGTGAGTTTGTGGCTTTTAGCTAACATGCAAGTTTCACAAGAGATCGATTTATTCAAAGGGAAAAGTTCAGGAAATAAAGTGTGTAAATAACCAGCAGATGGGTGACCCAACCTTCTATGCCATAGCCATGCTTCTCTCTCTGTTGTTCCATGAGCTAATATCACAGTACCATTATGAGTCACTTCATCAACATACTATAGTCCATGTTTTTCAGTGCCACGCCCAATTATCCGTCCCGTTCTGATATCCTGTAAGAGACAAAAAGTTGGATGAATTAGAACAGAACAATTTAGTTCCTTTGTCACATGACTAATTGATAACAATTTGTGTGACAGAGATGGAACATATAAACAATTAGGAAGTTTAATATTTGGAGAAATTTCGATTGTTCCTCCAGTTTTCACATCCATTTTTTCTCCGTTTGCAGCTTGGATGTGAGTCTTCCTGGGTTTAGATATTTCAGTAAAATTAGAAACTTCATAAGTCATTGTGTCAGTTGCTCCACAATCGAATATCCATGGACCATTTGTTTGTTTTGACTGATTTTGGGCTATATTTGCAAACCCACTTGGACTCTTTAAACTATTACCAGTAACTTCTACCTTTTTTTTTTCTCTTACCTGTAACAAAGAAGTCTCTCTCTTCTTTATTGTTTCCGGCCGCAGCTAACTACCCAAACCCTTTTCCGGTACTATCTTTGTTGCTGGTGCTAGGTTGACTGGTAGGAAACCCCTTCTTCTCCTTCTTCGATTTAGGGTTTTTTGTGCCCTTTTTGTGGCCATCGGTCCACCAATCCAGATACCCAACAATCTGAAAACACTGTTCCTTGGTGTGCTTGGTCACACCACACTCTTCACAAGTAAGATGTGATTTATCTTCTTTGATGAAATGTTTCTTCCCATCATTCCGACGATAGCCTTTAATTGCTAGGCCGACACATTCCGTCTCGCCGGAACTGACGATAAGTCCGGTAGCTATGCCCTGAGATTCATTGCTCATTGCTCCCAGAATACTCTTGTGAGCGGCTTCTTTGCGAACGGTGGCATAAGCGGTCTCCGCGGATGGAAGAGTGTCTAGTCGGAGTATTTCGCGTTTAATCGGGTCGAACTTACGATCCAGTCCATGAAGAAACTGAAAAAGCTTTTGTTCAAGTCTGACTTTTGAATATGTTTTGATATCTTCAGCAATTTCATGGGGTTTTGATCGATTCTATCGATTTCTCCCCATACTCATTGAAGGGCGATCCAGAACTCTTCGAGAGATTTCTCATTTTACTTGAGTTCATTAGCTTTTACATGAAGATTGAATATCTGTAACTTATCTTTTCCACTGCTATATGTGGTTACCAGGGCATCCCACAATGCTTTTGAAGTAGGGTACTTATGAGGCGAAAAGTGTTATGCTTTTAGGGGGTCATTTAAGCCCTAAGTCAGGATTATTTGATCAAATATTGCCTCAAATCGTTCATTTTGTCATTTTAGGTACTTTGGAGAAGAAATCTGGAAAATAACGCATTTTAGACGTTTTTGGAGCGAAAAGAGAAGAAAACGACAAATTCTCCAAAATCAAGCTGGAAACAGTACCTGACAGCGTCACGCTCTAAAGGTGACGACGTCATGTGTTGGCAAAGAAGTGGATATAAAGTTTACACGAGACGCGCTAGAAAGATTTTTGGATTTAAAGAGTGACGACCTCACCCTTTGTGACGCCTAGGCCGTCAAGTACAAATTATAAGGTGACGGCCAAGAGAAGAATAGTAAGTGACGGCGTCAGATCTGGATCTAGGCAATCCGAGGAGAGTATTGGCGGTTAGTTGACGGCGTCACATGTATAACGTGACGCCGTCAGATTGTAATCTCTATATATAGTTTTCTAATTTTCATTCATAAAAGAGAGAACTTTTGGAAGAACTTTACCATAAACCCTAGGACGAATTTTCACCTTCTTGTAAGGGTTTCAAACCATTCTTTCATCCATGTTTAATTAAAGATAAGTCTTCCAATAATCATTCAATATGTCTATGTGTTTTTTGATTCTATCTTATGCTTGTCTTTACATTCACATGCTAGGCTAGGTTTGTTTGTGTTTGCTTAGATGTAATGAAACCTAGCTTTTGATTATTTGTTGATTGTTTGTTATTAATTGTTGTTGGATGAATGATTTCGATGTTAGGCTTAAGAAAACTGGCTAATCTCCAATTGGTAACTTGCTTGAACGTCTTAAGAAACATGAATCGGATGTGTACTACGATTTTAATGGTTGTATTTAAAGCATAAGTGACTACTAAGGATGCCATGTTAGGAGCTAGTTGTCGGCTCGACATAGGTAGAGGTAGAAGCTTATAGAGTTGGGGAAGATCGTACATGGCCCCACAAATGGTATTAAGTAATATAACCCGTCATCCACGCAATTGTAACAAACTGGTCAATTAAAGAAAGATAGCTAGGGAGTAGTGAAATCTAAGTAAACACGTTTCTCTCAATATAAGGTTTTTCTCACATTTAATTTTCTTGTTATTTTATTTTCATTGCATTTGTAGTTATTTGGGTTAATTGACTAGCAACTAATTCCGCCCACTTTTCCAATACCCAAGATTTTTACTTGCTTTCATAAAATATAAAAATATAAAAAGAATCATCCCTCACCTCTAGACCTAGTTTAATTAAGTTTTGATCCTAACGAACACTATTCCCCAAGTAGAACGATCAATCCCCCAGTACTTGCCACTACACTATACTACATCGGTCAGGTACACTACCTGGTGGGGATTGCAAGCTTCTTAAGATCCCTCGAGAGGTAAAACCTTTTGCAAGGTTGTAAAACCACGCATCAAGTTTTTGGCGCCGCTGCCTGGGAATAGTTATTGTTTAGGTTGAAATTTCTTTTTATTAGGTCTACTTGTTAGATTCCTTTCTAGTGAGATTTTTTATTTAATTTTTATAGGTCTTCTTTAGTCTATCTTTTCTTTGTGTGTTTATTTGTACAATCTTCATTGATTATTCCGTTTGCCACTATGGAAAACGCGAATCCACCCCTTTCACCTAGCGAAGTTGGTTCGTTGCGTGAACAAATTGGAAGTGAGATTAGGGAACTTAGAGAACTCAATAGATTGATTGATATTGAGCTTGATTATGCGCTTACTTACTTAGCAATAGCTATGGACTTAAATAAGGAATTAGAACCCAATGACTTGGCAATTGTGGAAGATGTTAAGGAAGAAGAAGAAGGGGATCTAGATGATGATTATTTCAATTTATATCCCACTAAGGAGGAAATTGCTTACTATAACAATCTTGTTGATAATCCTCGGCCCCCTTTTGTTAAGATTGACCCTAAGATTAAGAGAGGTAGCCCTAGGAATGTGAAGATAACATGCATGATTGGGTATAAATACATTGATCAAGCTTACATCGTTTTCGAATCTTCAATCAACATTATGTCTTCAAGTGTTTATAATGATATAGTAAAAACAAGACTCGAACCTAGGAGGGATCTCAAATACCCCGGTGGAGTTTGTAATTTTGTTGGGAGAGTTAAAGGTTTACATGTCTTTGTTGGAAACTTTATTTATATCGCTGATTTTATGGTTGTTGAGGACTTGACTAGTGTTATAGATTGTCGCTTATCCCATGTTGTACTTGGTAAGCCATTTGTTGAGGAGTCCAAATTAAAATATGATCTGATAGAGGGAACGCTCCAATTTTCTAATGAAATCGATAGGATCACACATAGAATGCCTAATAAAATGAAGGAATTTCGTTATGTGCCCCATCTTGATATGGATAACATTAGTGCAATTGAGGACATTAATGAAGAAGATAAGAATAAGGGAATGAATTTTGTCTAGGAAAATAGGAGCCCTTACTATAAAGATTGCTTAACCCTCGGACCCAAGTATAGAGTTGACATGGAAATAGTTCAAAGGTTAAGAGAATCGATTGAAAAGTGGGAAAGGAAAACGTAATATCCCGTGACTTTAAGTCTAGCTACAAGACTCGTAAATAAAGAAAAGCGCTTCTTGGGAGGCAACCCAAGCTTTATTTGTTTGTTTGATTGATTTTATTTGTTTCCGTATGCATGTTTTATTTTTATTGTTTGTGGCTCATGTTTCAAGGTAAATTGTGAAAATGATTTATTTTGTTTTTAACTTTGTCTTGACTACATATAAATGTATTTTGTAAAAGATAAGTGTAAGGGAAATCTAAATTTGTTTCTAAGAACGAAATTGAACATGAATCACAACAATATTAAATGAATATGCATGTTAGTATTTGTTTGAGTCAAATGCTTGTATCGAATCATAATGATATTTTGCAGGATTCCCAGGAATTAAGGCGTAGGTTTTTCCAGAAATTTTCTGGAAACTTAACATGAAATTTCTGCAGGTCACTTCTGACGGCGTCGGGATTATAACCTGACGGTCTCATGTGTAAAATTCTAGAAATTTTGCAAGTTTTGTTTTTATGCCGGAATCGTAAAGTCTTTGTTAAATCTTTTAGTTTTATAAACTCCAGAAAATCTGCAAATATTCATTCCACAAGCATTATATCTTTATTTTCTTTCTAGGATTTTATTATATATAGAGTTTGCCGCCGATTTTACGCGAGGTTTGCCATGATTGTTTTCTCAAGTTTAACAGGTTATACTGGACAAGAAGATGATTTATATTTCTGGAGGGAAGCTTTCAACGTTCATTTTCTTGGAGGAGGATCTAACCATGTTAACACATTATCCACACCGAACGAATCAGGGGAGTATTTGTTTCATACTTTTACCTTCGTTACTTTTACACCCTTTTAATTGAACATTTGGGACAATGTTCAACCTAAGTGTAAGAGGAGGGTTAATGATGATACCTTAGAGAATGCAATTACACTTGGTTTTTGTCTGTTTAATAGTAGGTGTGTAATAAAACTAAGAGAAATATTTGTTAGGGCAATTTTAGCGCCAATTTTAAATTTTTTTACAACATATAGGAGTGAAGCTTTAGTCTCATGGATAGGAGTTGTATGTGATGAGTGCTCAAACACTCATCATTTTTTATCAAATCTGAACTGCAAAACATACAAAAACAATCCAAAAGGCATCAAAATACTGAAAATATCCCAGGGATTGTGTTTTATATGTTTTAAATGCAAAATGAGCGAAAACGAATGAAAATCGATCAAAGTTTGCAAAATTGGCAGTTTCAGTCCCCCCCAAGTTTCAAAACTTGTCACAATTAGTCCCTATGCATATATTTTGAAAAATAAGTCAACACAAATCTTTTGAATGTCAAACATTATAAAAATTGATCAATAGATAAAATGTTTCAAATGTTTGCATAATTGGTCCCTGAAGTTTCAAAGTTGGCAAATTAGGTCCCTGGGAATTTTGAAAAATGGAAAAAATGAAATTTGGTCCTTGGAATAGTAAGCTTGACAATATTGATCCTTGGAAACACTTTGGGAGAGTTACAACTTCAGTCCCTCATCTTTGGTCAAATTACAAAAATGGTCCTTGTGATACTCTAATACCAACCGGACCCTTATTTATTAAATCCAAACCAAAGCCCAATCCACCCTTATACTATCCCTGGCCCATTCCACCTTTCAGGCCCAAAAAAAAAAAAAAAAAAGTAAAAACACCCCGGTCAACACCTTTGACCATCTTCTTCCCCGTACCTCCCTTTCCCCCTAAAACTAGCAAACCTGTCTCCCCCCCTCCACCTTTTCACCAACACAACCACCTTCAATTAATACTCCTTAACTACCATACCAACCTCCACCATCCATAATTAATGCCTCCACCTAAACCACTAAACTTGCCCCGTTTGTAAATTGGCGCCAAAATTGCATTCAAAGGCCATGATTAAAAGTTATTCATCATGTGGCTAGAAATGGAAGTGGAAAAGAGACAGAAGGCAAAAAGAAACCCTAGAGGTCACTACAAAAGAGGAGAGAAGCAGGAGAGCACAAGATAGTTTTTACCTTAGTTTATTTTTATGCCATTTTTTTTAAATTGTACTATGTTAAGTGTAATTTTCAGTTTACAAGTAATGTACTAAGTGTTTTAGTTATATGAGGAACTAATTTCATCAATTAATTTCAGTTTTCTTTTGAATTCAAAATTGTGCTTAACTTTGTTTAAAACTTAAATTTAGCGTAAATGTTTGAGTTGGTTGATGTAATGTACTGATAAGATAACTTTAGATCCTTATATAGCTTAGAAAAGCTATTAGACTCCATTAAAATAAGGTCTTATTCACTTTTCATATGAGGTCAACAAAAGTCAACTGCATTCCTTTATGGTGATTCATGGTGAATTCTGGTAGATTAAGATAGCAAAGGAAGATCTCAGCCTATCTAAAAGATAGGCTAGCATAGTGAAATCCTCTGTTATAGCTGAGGATCATGGGTTTGTAAGTCCATTGCTTAAATTTCAATTCACCTAGTGTATATATGTGTTTTTGAGTTTGTATTGTTTCTAGTGGTGCTTGATCCTTCAAATAGTTTCTGTTAGTGATATTACAACATATGTGATCATTAGTTTGGAGTTTTGTGTTTAAAATCTTTGTTTCATTGTTAAATCAGATAACCATAGGGGTGTTTGGATTTACTTGATTTGCTGAGTTCAAGGGGTTGACAGTAATAAAAATTGGTTTAGACAGCATAAGTTAGGTTAAATTAAGATACTTGAGTCATAAAATTTATGTATCGTTAGGTTAAAAGTCAAACTTAAATTTCCATCCTCATTTTCTCTTCACTGTCAAATTTTCAAGTTTCCAAATCATTCATACAAGTTCATTATTAGTTGTAGTTGCATAATCTAGCTTCATTATAACATCCAACATCATTTTCAGTCAATTGGGTAGATTAGAAGTTCATTATAATCAAACTTATTCAAAAATATCAAAAGTCAAAAGTTTACCATAGGCAGAAAAGGCAAAAATCCCAAGAATTGTTTTGATTTTTGTATTTGTTATTAGACCTTGTGCTTTTCAAAAATGGTAGTATATCAGCTCAACTTTGAAGTTCCATTGTTACTTTAATTTTGTGAATTTTTGTGTGGGTCCCACACTTGCCTAAACAGACCTGCAGGGGAAGGCACCTCCCCTGCACCACCACTGTCCAAACAACCCTTTTTTAAAAGCCTCGACAGGGCTTATTAGTGGGACCCAGAGGGTGAGCCTTGGCTTATTGGAAAGCCAATAAGCTCAGCTTATTGGTTCCTCCTTAACTTTGGGTTTCTAATTTAACCTATGGGCCCCACAAAGCCTGGAAGTTGACCCATTGGGCCTATTTCAGACTTAGGATTTTGGCTAAGTGCTTATTGGCCATTATCAGCTTATTTCTTGTGCTATTTGGCTTCATTTGGTTTGATTTAAGTAGTTCTTCATCTGTTTGTAGTTTATTTGTGTTTACAATATCATTTGGTAGCTTTTTCAATTCAAGCAAGTCCTAATAAGCTTATAAGCTCAACTGTCAATCAAACAAGCTCATTATATCGCTTATTTCTGTGTTCCAAGCATACTCCCTTTGTTAAAGTTGCCTAAAAACAATTTATAAGAAGTTGTGAAAAAGAAAAATCCAGAAAATCCAAATTTAATAGAATTGATAGCTTCTATTTAAGCCAATTGGCTTATTTCCTCAGCTTATTTATAAGCAATTTTCATTTTTATATTTTTCCTAGGTTCCTTGTAGTTAACAATAATTTTGGTAATTTTTTCAGATTTTTCTTTTGTCATTTGATATTTTTCTTAATTTAGTTGAGTTTTTAATAATTAATAAATAGTTAATAATTAATAATAATTAATTAGAAAATCAGAAAAATACAAATTTAGTTTGAAAATTAGTTTTTAGTTATTTAAAATTTTTTTTTCAATTTTTAGTGTAATTTTAGAATTAATTATAATTTAGGGTATTTTAATTAATTAAAAAGTAATTAGAAAAATAGTTTTTAATTATTAATAATTATATAATTAGTGTAAAAAATAATTTTCTTTTTCCAAAAATTTTCTTTAATCATTAGGTTTGTAAAAATATCATTTTATATCCGTAGCCTTTTTAGTTAATCAAATTCACTTTTTATCACGTACGTTTGTTCCCGTTTGTAATTAAAACGTACGCTTTTAGGTTTTAGCTGGTTTCCTCTGAATCTAAATTCACGAAATCAATCATATAGCTTTCCTAAGCTATTTTATTTCATAATTCTCAAATAATTCTTATCAAAACCCTTTCCTGTGAAATTCACCCGATCACAAGCACGCTAAGCCACAATTCACACCTCGTCGGGACTTAACGACCTGGTGATGCCCTATATTACTCGGAGATTGATTCTAAGCTGTTTGACTTGGTTGACCATTCCTTTGGTCAATTTAAGTTGACTGTTTAGGGCCAATCAAAATTTGGCGCCACTGCCGGGGAGGTGTGCGCGTTTCTGCAGCGTCATTTTGAGATTAGTGTTATTTCACCATCGTCACTATAAAAATCCATCACTTTTGTAAATTTTCAAATCAAAACACAAAAAAAAAAAAAAAAAAAAAAAAAAAAAAAAAAAAAAATTAAAAACAACAAAACAGATCGTAACGTTTTCTGAATCGGGTTTCTTTTAAGGTGATTCTTAAAGAAATACGATTTTGGATAACGGGATGACACCAAAAATAATTCCAAAAGTTTTTTTTCACTTACACAAAAAACCCAAAAACATCCGTCTTTTTCTTGTGAATAATAATACATAAAAATAAACCGTCGCAAAACAAGACATAACACCTACCAACTGGGGGTGTGGACATAATAAGTTCCCAAACATAATATCAAAACTTGCCATTGTATCCCTATGAGTGGTGTACATTTCTTAAAGAAGCCACTTGCTTGTGATTATTGGTTTAAGTTCACTGTCGTTTTGTCTCGATTTTGTTTTGAGTGAGTTTATTTTTTAGTGCATGCGCACTCACTCTTCTAGGTCTGCTAGCTCATTTCGTGAGCTTGTAAGAATACCTAGAAGACATCGTAGACGTTCAGCACCAGCGGTCGGATCTGAGATACATACTGTTGCCACATCTGCTGTCACCATGGCGGAAGACCGCCCCATGTGTGAGCTTCTCCAAGCACCCATCGAGGGTTACGGAGATGCCATTGTTGTCCCAGCCATCGTGGATAATAATTTTGAGCTCAAAACTGGGTTACTCAATCTTGTAACCTCAAGTCAATTCTACGGTTTTGAGAGGGACGATCCTCATGCTCATATTCGATGGTTCAATAAAATCACATCAACCATCAAGTACAAGAATGTCCCATCTAAAGCAATCAAACTTCTTCTCTTCCCATTCTCACTCGAGGGACAAGCCCGGATTTGGCTTGAAAAACAACCTCCTCGATCTATTTAGACAAGGGAAGATCTTGTGAAAAAATTTGTGAATGAATTCTTCCCACCTTCCAAGACCACGAGTCTTAAGAACGAAATCATCAAGTTCACTCAGAAATATGATGAATCATTTGGTGAAGCGTGGGATCGTTTCAAAGAATTACTTCGCAAGTGTCCACATCATGGTTTCTCAGAGTTGAAGCAACTTGATACTTTCTACAATGGCGTGAGCCAAGTTGATCAGGATTCTCTCAATGCCTCCGTGGGAGGTAACTTCTTGAGTAGAACCACCAAAGAAGCTTTGGCAATCATAGAAAACAAGTCCAAGGTCGGCTCTACACAAAGCAAGCCGGTTGTTTCTCAAATCAATGGGGGTCCTTCTACTTCATCTTCTGTGGGTTAGTCTAGCACGGATGCTAAGATTGACAAGTTCACTGAAGCTATTCAAGCTTTGGTTCTCGCCCAACAAAAGAAAGTCTCCTTTCCACAACATCCTCCACCTGCCGAGGTTAAAAAAAGTGGAAGTCTCTGTGACTTGTGGTGGGCCGCATGCCTACTACAATTGCACATCTACTTATGGTACTCTATATAAAGCTCATGCTGTTGCCGGGTCCCAAAATCAAGGAGGCAATCAATACAGCCCTCCTATGGACCCGAGCTATCGTCCTCACCACTATCCTGGACCTCCCAGTTTTAATCAAAACCAAAATGTCCAAAACCGTGGCCAAAATCAAAATAGAGTGAACCAAGGTTTGAAAACCAAGGTAACTTCAATCAGGGTCACAGTTTTCAAAATCAGAACCAAGGTTTCCAAAATCAAAATCAAGGAAACTTTAACCGGATCCAAGATCAGGGTAATTTCAATCCCGGGTATTTTCATGGAAATAACAACCAGAATCAAGGGAATTTCCAACATCAAAATCAATGAAATTTCAACCAATGTCCCAACCAAAACAATCGTGCTCAAAATTTCAATAATCCACCTCAAGCTATTGTTCCTACTGGGCCTTCATCTGATGAGTTGTTAAAACAATTCATGAAATCCCTAGAAGAGATGAACAAGTTGTTGGTTAGCCAGATTTCTGAAATCAAGAAGTCTTTAAATGATCGACCCTCGGGCTCAGGAACACTTCCGAGCAACATGATCGCTAACCCGAGGGGTGATGCTAAGGCGATCACAACAAGAAGTAGTGCTTCATATGATGAACCCGCGATTCCTACTATCTCTTCTTCCTCTCCTCCAAAGGTAGTGGAACGTGAACCTGAGGTGACAAAGGACAAAGTGCAATCTCCTAGCTCACGAAGTACAGCACACGTCCAACCTCAGGTTATTCCAGAAACCAGATGTAAGCCTGGAGTTGTCTTTGAACTACCAGAAACTCCAGTGGACAACCCTAAATCCAAAACTTCTATTCCTTATCCATCACGTCTCAATGAACAAAAGCTCCGCGAAAAGACTAGTCACAAAATGGATAAATTTTTCCAAATCTTTCATGATTTGCACTTTGACATTAGCTTCGCGGATGCTATTCTCTTGATGCCCAAGTTTGCATCAACAATCAAAAATCTGTTAAGTAATAAGGAAAAAATTTTCGAGATGGCTAGAACTCCTCTGAATGAGAAATGCTCAGCAGTTCTTTTGAAAAAGCTTCCCGAGAAGCTTGGAGACCCTGAAAATTTCTCATTCCATGTGTTTTTCCGGGTATGGTTGAATGCTTCGCCCTGGCCGATCTAGGTGCTAGCATTAACCTAATGCCATATTCTGTGTGGAAGAAACTCTCTCTTCCCGAACTCACTCCCACGTGCATGACTTTAGAGCTTGCCGATCGATCAATTTCTCGTCCCCTTGGCATTGCCGAGGACGTATTCGTTAAAGTGGTAAAGTTCCATTTTCCGGCAGATTTTGTGATTGTTGACTTTGATGCCGATTCAAGGGTCCCTCTCATTCTTGGAAGGGGATTCCTTAGAACCGGGCGTGCTCTAATCGATGTATTTGAGCCAGAGATCACATTGTGTGTTGGAACGGAAGCCATCACGTTCAACCTCGATCAACCTTTGAGGTACTCCTCTAATTATGACTCTGAATCGGTAAACCGAATAGATGTCATCGATGTTGCTGCTGAGGAGTACGCTCAAGAGGTTCTAGGTTTCAATGATAATTCTTCGAGTGAAAACTTCACTCCATCTTCTTACCCCATCATTGCCAATTCTTCTCCTTCCCTCACTCCATTTAAGGGAAGTGACTTCGTCTTAGAAGAAATTGAGGCCTTTCTCAAAAGTGATTCGATTCCCAATGGAATCGATAACCAAGAGATGGACCTGGAGAGGGATATTCTCCTGCTTGAAAAATTGTTAAACGAAGATCCCTATCCTCTTCCTGTTCTACCACAAACACTTCATAAGGAGGAAGTCAAAAATGTTGAGAAAACTGATGACTTTCCTGAGGTCGAACTTAAGGACTTGCCGCCTCATCTTGAATATGCATTTCTGGGTGATGATAAATTACCCGTCATAATTGCTAAAGATTTAAGTGTTGAGGAAAAGGCTGCTCTAATAAAGATTTTGAAGTCACATAAACAAGCAATTGCTTGGAGACTCTCCTACATCAAGGGCATTGACCCTGAATTTTGTACCCAAAAGATTTTAATGGAGGATAACTTCAAACCAGCGATCCAACAACAAAGAAGGGTGAATCCAAAAATTCATGAGGTAATCAAACAAGAAGTTCTAAAACTTCTTGATGCCGGATTGATTTACCCTATCTCGGACAGTCCTTGGGTTAGCCCAATACATTGTGTTCCAAAAAAGGGTGGCATTACTGTTGTCACTAACGAAGAGAACGAGTTGATTCCAACTTGATTGGTTACGGGTTGGCATGTCTCCATTGACTATCGCAAGTTAAATGACGCCACCTACAAAGAACATTTTCCTCTGCCCTTTATGGATCAGATGCTCGAGAGATTAGCAGGGAATGGGTACTATTGCTTCCTCGATGGTTTCTCGGGTTACTTTCAGATTCCCATTGATCCGCAAGATCAAGAAAAGACCACTTTCACGTACCCCTGTGGAACATTTGCTTATAAACGTATGCCATTTGGTTTATGTAATGCTCCGGGCACGTTTCAAAGATGTATGATGGCCATATTTTCTGACATGATCGGGAAAACTATGGAGGTCTTTATGAACGATTTTTCGGTCATTGGGGAATCATTTCAATCATGTCTCTCCCATTTAGACAACATGCTCAAACATTGTGAAGACACAAGGTTATGTCTAAATTGGGAGAAGAGTCACTTTATGGTCAAAGAGGGCATTGTCCTCGGCCATAAAACTTCAAAGAACGGGATTGAGGTTGACAAAGCCAAAGTGGATGTCATCGCAAAATTACCTCATCCCACTACCGTCAAAGGTGTTAGGAGCTTTTTGGGTCATGCCGGTTGCGTAGGTTTATTCAAGATTTTTCTAAAATCGCCCGGCCTATGATCCATCTCCTCGAGAAGGATGCTCCTTTTATCTTCTCCCCCGAGTTCATCAAAGCTTTTGAAACATTAAATAAAAAGCTTACTGAGGCACCGATTCTTTTTTCCCCGATTGGGACTTGCCCTTTGAACTCATGTGTGATGCGAGTGATTATGCAATAGGGGCAGTCTTGGGGCAACGCAAATCAAAACACTTTCAGCCTATACACTATGCGAGCAAGACAATAACCGAGGCTCAAAGCCATTACCTCACCACTGAAAAAGAATCATTACCTGTGGTGTATGCCTTTGAAAAATTCCGGCCATACTTGATATTGACCAAGTGCATAGTGTATACGGATCACTCGGCTTTGAAGTACCTCTTTGCAAAACAAGATGCAAAGCCGAGACTACTCCGTTGGGTTCTCCTCTTGCAAGAATTTGATATCATTATTCGTGATAAAAAAGGAGCTGAGAACCTAGCTGCTGATCATCTTTCCCGTCTTGAAAACCCTCACCAAGATGCTTTCGAGAAAAAGGAAATAAATGGAACATTTCCTCTCGAAACCCTCAATGCGGTTTCTTTTCGTGGAGACTCGATTACCCCATGGTTTTCCGACTTTGCAAATTACCATGCGGGTAACTTTGTTGTGAAAGGGATGTCGTCCCAACAAAAAAATAAATTCTTTAAAGATGTGAAACACTATTTCTGGGACGACCCCTATCTTTTCAAAATTTGCGCGGATCAAGTCATCTGGCGGTGTGTTTATGGTCAGGAAGCCACTGAAATTCTAAAGGCTTGCCATGCTGGTCCCACGGGGGGCCACTACAATCCAAACTACACCGCCAAAAAGGTGTTTGATTCCGGCTTTTATTTGCCCACAATCTATAAGGATGCCCACGAATTGGTCAAGTCCTGTGACGCTTGTCAACGTCACGAGAATCTTTCATAAAAGAATGAAATGCCTCAAAACGCAATTCAAGTTTGTGAGATCTTTGACGTATGGGGCATAGACTTTATGGGGCCATTTCCGTCATCTCATGATAACAAGTATATACTCGTGGCGGTTGACTATTTGTCAAAATGGGTTGAAGCAAAAGCTTTACCCACTAATAATGCCCGAGTAGTTGTGAAATTTTTGAAAGCTCTTTTTGCCCGATTTGGAACTCCACGTGCTATTATTAGTTTTTGTGGTACGCATTTCTGTAATGACAAATTCTATAAAGTCATGCAAAAGTACGGTGTAACTCACCGTTTTTCTACTGCGTACCACCCTCAAACAAGTGGACAAGTAGAAGTTTCCAATCGGGGCATTAAAAGAATTTTGGAAAGAACTGTAGGTGAAAATCGTGCATCGTGGTCGGACAAATTAGATGATGCACTTTGGGCTTTCCGCATGGCTTACAAAACACCCATCGGGTGTACGCCTTACAAGCTTGTGAACCGGAAAGCGTGCCATCTACCGATCGAGCTTGAGCATAAAGCCTATTGGGCTCTCAAGCATGCAAATTTTGACCTCAAAACTGCGGGTGATCATAGGAAAGTTCAAGTGAATGAATTAAATGAACTCCGTGATCAAGCTTACGAGAACTCTTTGATCTATAAGGAAAAGACAAAGAAGATTCATGACTCCAAAATCAAGAACCGCGTTTTTAACGTTGGTTATCGAGTCCTTCTTTTCAACTCTAGACTCAAGATCTTCTCGGAAAAGCTAAAGACCCGTTGGACTGGTCCATTCACTATCATAAAGGTTTATCCTTATGGCACCGTCGAATTATCTCAAAATGACGGTCCGAATTTCAAAGTGAATGGGCACCGGTTAAAGCATTACTTTGGAGAGGACATACCATCAATGGTTGTCCCGGATCTCCAAACTTTCCCCAAGGACAATTGAATCCGGGATTGAGTCAAGCTAGTTACTCGATGAACAAAAACAGTAGCACAATATGGGTTTTCACCCATATCTCTGATTTCTTTCTACTTTCTAAGATCCAAGTGTGGGGGAGTGGCCGTCCCCTGCTGTTTGCAATGTATATATGTATATAAATTTCATCAAAAAAAAATGTTTGTATGTATATAGAAATAAAGTGAAAAATGGTGTTTCCACAGTTAGCTTCGAATATTGCCTTTTTTCCGTTCAAAGAGTCGGCATAATAGCCGGGACTTTGAATATTGAGGACAATATTCATTTCTAAGTGTGAGGGGGAAATTCTAGCGAATTTTATCACATTATATCTTTTAGTACCCCCGTTTTTTTGCCAAAATTTTCAAATTTTTTTTCACTTTATTTCAAAAATTTTTGTGGTTATCAGTCCGCCATGTCTAACCGACAAAGGGATTGGCTAATCCAGGAGCAAATGGCTCTTGGTAAAGGTAACTCAAATCCATTTACGGCCTACAATTTGCCCAAAATTGTATGGTATCTCAACTCTTCATATCCTAAAAAGTAAAAGAGTTGGCTAGCCCGCAAGATTATGGCTTGTGGTAAAGGCAGTGGAAAACCATAATTGGTAATCAGCTCACCAAGATGTTGACTATGTCCTTCAAGAGTTGGCTAGTCCAGAAGCAAACGGCTTCTGGTAAAGACAAATCAAAACCGTTGACAGCTGGTGGTTTGCTCAAAATCACATGGTTATCAGTGTACCATAGTTCTTACTTGAACTGAAACATTTGGCTACTCCAGAAGTAATGACTTTTGGTAAAGAGATTAAAATCCATTAAGTTTTCTCAAAAAGATTGCTAGGGACTAGCAATAGTTTAGTGTGGGGGATTGATGAGTGCTCAAACACTCATCATTTTTGATCAAATCTGAACTGCAAAACATTCAAAAACAATCAAAAAGGCATCAAAACTTTAAAAATATCCCAGGGATTATGTTTTATATGTTTTAAATGCAAAATGAGCAAAAATGAATGAAAAACGATCAAAGTTTGCAAAATTGGCAGTTTCAGTCTCCCAAGTTTCAAAACTTGTCACAATTAGTCCCTATGCATATATTTTGAAAAATAAGTCAACACAAATTTTTTGAAAGTAAAACATTATAAAAATTGATCATTAGATAAAATGTTTCAAATGTTTGCATAATTGGTCCCTGAAGTTTCAAAGTTGGCAAATTAGGTCCCAGGGAATTTTGAAAAATGGAAAAAATGAAATTTGGTCCTTGGAATAGTAAGCTTGGCAATATTGGTACTTGGAAACACTTTGGGTGACTTACAACTTCTGTCCCTCATCTTTGGTCAAATTACAAAAATGGTCCTTGTTATACTCTAATACCAACCGAACCCTTATTTATTAAATCCAAACCAAAGCCCAATCCACCCTTATACTATCCCTGGCCCATTCCACCTTCCAGACCCAAAAAAAAATAATAATAAAAACACCCCGGTTAACACCTTTGACCATCTTCTTCCCCGTACCTCGCTTTCCCCCTAAAACTAGCAAACCTGTCTCCCCCATCCACCTTTTCACCAACACAGCCACCTTCAATTAATACTCCTCAACTACCACACCAACCTCCACCATCCACAATTAATGCCTCCACCTAAACCACTATACTTGCCCCGTTTGTAAATTGGCGCCAAAATTGCATTCAAAGGCCATGATTAAAAGTTATTCATCCTATGGCTACAAATGGAAGTGGAAAAGAGACAAAAGGCAAAAAGAAACCCTAGAGGTCACTACAAAAGCGGAGAGAAGCAGGAGAGCACAAGATAGTTTTTACCTTAGTTTATTTTTATGTCGTTTTTTTAAATTGTACTTTGTTAAGTGTAATTTTCAGTTTACAAGTAATGTACTAAGTGTTTTAGTTATATGAGGAACTAATTTAATCAATTAATTTTAGTTTTCTTTTGAATACAAAATTGTGCTTAACTTTGTTTAAAACTTAAATTTAGCTTAAATGTTTGAGTTGGTTGATGTAATGGACTGATAAGATGACTTTAGATCCTTATATAGCTTAGAAAAGCTATTAGACTCCATTAAAATAAGGTCTTATTCACTTTTCATATGAGGTCTGATGAGGCGAAAAATGATCCGTTTTTAGGGGGTCATTTAAGCCCGAATTCGAATTTATTTGATCAAATATTGCCCTAAATCGTTCCTTTTGTGATTTTAGGTACTTTGGGAGTGAAATCTGGAAAAGGAAGCAATTCGGACGTTTTTGGAGCATAAAAGTGAAGAAAACGCCAAAGTCTTAATTTTCCATGCTGGGAACAGTGCATGACGGCGTCAAGAGTAGTTCCCTGACGGCGTCAAGAGTAAAATTCCATGATGACCCAGAAGAGTTTTGACGGCGTCATGAAGGTAGGGCGTCAAGAGTAAAAGTCATGACGGCCTGGAAATGAATTGTTCTTGACGGCGTCAAATGTAGATCTAGGCAGTCCGAGGATTGTTTTGGCGGCGAGGTGACGGCGTCGCCTATTTGGTCTTGACGCCGTTTTCCTATATATAGTTTTCTAATTTTTCACATTTAAAGAGAGAAGTTTTGGGGAGAAACCCTAAGTACGATTTTGGTGTAACTTTACAGGTTTTTCAAGGGTTCCAACCCCTTGATACCTTGCATGATTAATCAAGATAAGTGTTCTTCTAATTCAATCAATATGTCTATGTGTTGGTTGTCTATATCTTGTTCTTGTCTTAATTCCATCATGCTAGGCTAGATCTATCTTGTGTTTGCTTAGATCTAATGAAACCTAGATATTGATTATGTGTTGATTACTTGTTTATTCTTGTCGTGGATGAATGATTTATATGTTAGGCTTAAGAAAACTGGCAGATCTCCAATTGGTAACATGCTTGAACGTCTTAAGAAACATGAACCAACGCGCACTAGGTCTTTATTGGTTGTATTTAATGCATGAGCCACTGTTTACAATCCCTATAGTTGTGCTGGGCATGGTGTAGGAGGAGATAAGAGCTCATAGAATTGGGGAGTTATGTGTGCCACCCCATGAATGGTATTAAGGAATACGATCCGTCATCCATGCAATTATAACAAGTAATTAACATGTAAAAGATATCTAGGGAGTAGTGAAATCTAAGTAAACACATTTTCTCCAATTACTGCTCACAACCTTAGTATAAATTAGTTTATTTTCATTTCTAGTATTTTATTTTGATTGCATCTTAGTATTGGGTTAGTTGATTAGCAACTAATTCCGCCCAAACCTTTCAAACCCGAGATTTTAATTTGCTTTCTATAAAATATAAAAACACAAAAATAATCATCCCTCACCTTTAGAACTAGTATTTAGGCTTTCTAATCCTAGCGACACTATTCCTAAGCTAAACGATCAATCCCCCGGTACATGTCACTATACTATACTACAACGATCAGATACACTGCCTGGTGGGGGTTGTAAGCTTCTCGAGATCCCTTAAGAGGTAAAACCTGTTGCGATTCCCATGCATCAAGTTTTTGGCCCCGCTGCCGGGGAATAGTTATTGTCTAGGTTAGAATTTCTTTTTATTAGGTCTACTTGCTAGATTCCTTTCTAGTAAGATTTTATTTTTTATTTTTAGGTCTTCTTTAGTCTATCTCATTTCTTTGTGCTTTTGTTCGTAACTATTTGCCATCCGACATCATGGAAGGTGGTAACATCTTTGAACCCGTCATCCCACCACAACAAAACCCACCACTAGAACCCCTTAGGCCCCGAACCTTAGGAGAGTATTCCCGACCTAGCCATCAAGGCTACCGAAACACCATTGAGCTCACCGGAGCTAATGTGACCCCCTTGCGATCCGACACCATCCGGTTGGTGCAAAGCGGATGTGCATTCCATGGACTTCGTTCCGAAGATCCAAACCAACATCTTAAAGACTTTCTCAAAATCGTAGATTCCATAGACCTAGGTGTTGAAACTAGAGAGACTACCCGTTTACGCCTATTCCAATTCTCTCTACGGGATCAAGCTAGTCAATGGCTTGAGCGTTTACCCGCGGGATCCATTACCACATGGGATGATCTCACCACTCGTTTCCTTGCTCAATTTTTCCCACCGGGGAGAACTACTAAGCTTAGAAATGACATCTTGATGTTCCAACAACGTCAAAATGAATCTCTTTATGAAGCATGGACTCGTTTCAAGGACTTACTCCAAAAAGTCCCTCATCATAGCATAGATCTTTGGCTCCAAGTCCAAATCTTTTATGACCATATCGACATCTCCACGAGGTGAGCCATTGACCAATCGGCCGGTGGTAAGCTACGTGATCTTAGTGCGGAACAATCATGGGAACTCATAGAAGATCTTGCTCTCTATGACAACGAAAGTTGGAATGATCCTCGTGATTTGAACAAAACGGTCAAGGCAATATCTTTGCCTTCGAACAATTCTAGCACTCCCGACCATAGGATCATGGAACTTGAGGACCAAGTGAAGTTTCTCATGAAATCTTACGAAGCTCCTATGCCTTCAAGTCAAGTGAACAAAATCACTTCTTCATGCGAATTATGTAGTGGTCCCCATGACACTCGTGATTGTATGGAACTCCCCGGAACAGCTTTTGCGGACTACGCATCCACGCGTACCGACGAAGCGGGAGATAAGTGGTACACTTTCAAGCCTGAGCCAAACACTTACGGTGATTCATACAACCCCTCATGGAAAAATCACTCAAACCTTAGGTGGAAACAAAATCAACCCAATTCATCCAACCCACCTAATCGTTACCAACCAAACGGTCCAACATCCAACCGTACTTTCAACAACAATCCTTCTAACAACTATGGTGGTACCAACAATCTTGAAGGATTGATGTCAAAATTCAGGGCATCTCAAGAAGCCCGCATAGCTATGTTCGAAACCGAATTCAACCAACAACAAACGGAGATGACCAACAAGATTGACAACTTGTTGAAAGCCCTCAACAACCAAGCATTAATCACACCTAGGAAGGACACTAGGGACACCAATAATGGAATCCAAATTAAGGACCCCTCATCATCCAAACATGTCCACTTTGTCAATGTTGTCACCATTAAGCCGATAGATAAGGAGATAGAGGAGAGTGACAAGGATGAAGTTAGAGTAGAAGCCGATAGTAAGGATGAGAGTGGGGAAGTTGAGGTTAATAAGGATGAGGAATTAGAGGAGGTAGAGCCTATAGAAAAATACTTTGATAAGTTGCCCACTGAGGAAGAACGGGAGTACCATAAGGATTTATTCGATAGTCCCGAGAGACCATATATCTTCGGCACACCCCTTATCAAAATAGGAGACCCCTCTAACATTAACATCCCATGCAATATCGGACACATGCATATATGGAAATCTTACATCAACCCTAGATCCCCCGTTAACATCATGACTAGGACTTATTACAATTGGGTGATGAAGAAGCAACTTGATTTTAGGATGATGCTCGGTAAGAATCTGATAAGTAATTTTGCAGGAAGAGTGAAGGGAATGCATGTGATTATAGGGAATCTCACTTATGAGATCGATTTTATGATAGTTGAGGACACTCGTCCGGTGATTGATGCTTGCCTAAGCCAAATAATATTCGGAAAACCATTTTTTGAGGCCACTAGGATGAGTTATGATCCGACTTTAGGGATAGTTAGATTTAAGGAAGAGAATGATGAGGTTGCCTATCAAATGCCCTACAAGATTGAGCAATACCGCCTTCTCTCTAATTTCGAAAAAGAATACAAGCAAGCGGCTTATTATAGGAATGAGGAGGATAGACGTAGAGGAGTAGAATATGTAAAGAATAGGATGCTTGGTTTCTATAAAGAATGCCTACAACTAGGTCCGGAATACAAAACTGGTTTAGAGGACGACCTAGAGAGTGAAACCAACGATGAGGTCACGTAGTCACACATGACTTTGAGTCTAGCTACAAGACTTGTAAATAAAGAAAAGCGCTTCTTGGGAGGCAACCCATGTTTTGTGTGATTTTATTTGTTTGTTTGTTATTTGCTTCCGTATGCATGCTTTATTTTTATTGTTGGTAGATCATGTTTCTAAAGTAAATAGTGGAAATACTTTACTTTGTTGTTTTGGCCTAGTCTTAACTCCACCTAAAGGTATTTTTGCAAAAGATAAGTGTAAGGGGAAACCCCAAATATGTTTTTAAGAAACAAACCGATCATGATTCTCCACAATATTAAATGAACATGTATATTCGTATTTGTTAGAGTCAAATGCTTGTATTGAGTCATAATGAAGTTTTGCAGGATTTTCCAGGAAGTAGGACCAAGTTTTTCCAGAAATTTTCGGGAAACTTAACATAAGAATTTCTGCAGGTCAATTCTGACGGCGTCAGGGGTTTACTCTTGACGGCGTCAGGATTAAAAATCTGGAAATTTTACCGGTTTTGTTTTTCTAACGGAGTCTTATGGTTTTTGTGAATTATTAAGTTTTATAATTGTTAGGTCACCATTTATGTAAACACAAGTATGATTTAGAAAGAAATAAGATGAGAATGAGAGATGGTTGATTATGAGACAATATGAAAAGTGAAAGAACAAGAGTTTCCTTAAGATAATCAAATAACCAACCACTTGAAATGTTACATAAGCTTACTATTTATAAGGAAGGAGTTAGGGCAACACTCCCTTCCTCCCTTATCTTTCCAATTCGTGGGCTTTCAAGTCCATAGGGCTTTAACACATAAGCCTTGAAACATGAAACATAATGAAATAAATACTAAAGCAACCTATTACAAAAGGTAATGACCGAGACTTGACTAAATGCAAAAGTATGATCCCAACAATCTCCCCCTAAGGGTCGGTCATCACGGTTGCTTGACGTCTTCATCTTTGTCGTTGACTTGTGACATGTAAAACTCTAGACGTCTTCAAAATGGTTAAATGATAATGAATGTACTTTGCTCTTTGTCTTTGTTCTTTGGTGATGATGTAGTGATTCTGTCACGAAGTAGTCTGCCATTTGTCACTCCTGTGTCTGTGGTGGTTGTCCGCCATTCCAACATACTCATACATCTTCGATCTTTGACATGCACGAAGTTCCTTTTCATACTATGAGATCTTTATTCTTTAAACTTTGTAGATTCTTCTTTATTGACGTAGAATCATTCTTTGAACTTAGTGGTGTTAAGATCTTTGAGGGAGCTTTCTTTGACTTCAAGATGTATGTATGAGCATGTTGGAATCTACCATCATGGAAGTGAGGTACCTGCGAGTAAACAGTTAGCAATAAAACAACCGGTACTTACAGATAAGGAATTAGAGTTCATCAACAGCATATTGTGAAGACTCCTTCTAATCCTTATCCAGGCCGTTCCCATATCAGATACTCCCGAAGGAGCTTTCGAGACCTACTAAGTAGCTCAATGATTGGGTGAGTCGCTGGGGATCACTCCACGACTGTAGACCGTAATGGAACCACCGCAAACACTAAGCGTAACCCTTGTGGGGTTACCGAAGTGACCTGCTGTCAAGGCTGTTTGGTGTTGACCCTGGCAGGATTTCCGTTCAATCATTGAGAAATACATAAGTAATCCTCTCATAAACGTTCTCGGCAGATTGCTAAGATCTGCGAAGGACTCGATAATTTACAGCTGGTGTCCATTGATGTAGAACACCAGTTGTAGAAATACTAAGTGTTCCTAAGAGATCTTTGATGTATCTCAAGGCTCTAGACTCTATAAGTGCACACCTAGGTTTCCTATGCGGAGACTAGGGAGGGGTCTCCTGCTTCAATATCAACCGTCTCTAAGAGATAGGTCGATAGGTTACGCTGGTTCCCCGTGAGAATGAAACAAGTCCTTTTAAGAGAACTTGAGTGGTTAAGAAGGTTTAGTGCATTGCGTCACTGGGTCCATGACAACTTAGCCTTCAATACCGGTGTTGTCTTTTGCAACAACCAGTAGCATATGTATTGAACCCGGTGTCTGCCCTAAGGTTGAACATATGGAGGGCTATTTCTTTTCACCCTTTTCTTTAATTTTCTTTTTAATTCTTCAACTCCTTCTTTCCCTTTCATTCTTTTCTCCTTTTTCGTATCATACCTAAAGACTTCTAATTCTAACTATGGGAGATGTCCTTGGGTAGATCCCTCCGGCTCTGGCGGATCATAGGACGGATATTCCTATCTTAATCACCTTATAACTCCGACAGTAGCCAAGAAACCTTTGATTGAAAATCTCTCAAAGTGTTTGTGATAATCAAATATTTTGGTTAACACTTTGAGAGTTTTGTGTACACTTTTGAAGGGCTCCCCCTTCACATGTGCTTATAAGTGTTTAATAAATTTGCACATGCGGGAGGAGCAAGCATTTTGAATTGATCCACTTTCCGTGAACAAGACCGATTCGAGACACGCTTACATCACTAGTTAAACTAGCTTGAAGTTATTACCCGGCCTGGTCAAGTCCACAGAAAGTTTCTCGAGACGGTACATTTCTACTAAGACCAATCCTTTTCGAGACACGCTTACGTGATTAGTTAAAGAGATACATTGTCAGCTTTTAGGTGACAACTAGCCCTAGTAACTAACTTGATGTTATTACCCGTCGAGGATAAGTCTTTTCGATATCACTAACTCTTATTGTCTCGTCAATTCCTGGGTCAATACTGAGTCTAGCTCGCACATGATACAACTTTTAAGCTTTGACTTCGTATATTTTAATCACTTTTTCATTTTCTCCCCCTCAAAAATAGCATAGAAAATGATGTTTTTGACAATCTTTTTAGATTAAAATATGCCTTTTTGAGTCTTACGGGGAGATTCACCAAGAACTTTTGATTTAGAGCAAAGTATTTTGTTTTGACAAGTGCTCCCCCTCAACAAGTGATTAGGTCTTATTGAGGTGAAATACTTGTCCTTTTGAGCAGAATTATGAAAATTCATAAACATTTGATTAATTCTACTCAAAAGTAAAAAGCCTTCGCTCCTTATATTAGGATTGAGGCACTGATGCGTACCTCAGGGTCCTTTCTTTACAAGTTCGGGTTGTGCACTGTAATGCATACACAAGCCATAATGAAATATATAATTGACAAATCAAATCAAACTCTTACAATTATCTACCAATCAGGTCTCTGAAATGTCAACACTGGAAACTTCTGTCTGCCTCCCACATAACTTTCCAACCTTCGAAACTGATCCCTGCGCTTCAATCTGTTCTCAATCCTTAAGATGAATCTGCGAGCATCCCTAGCCTCATTGGTTTTCCACCTTTTAGATTTACCCAAAGCAATGTCATCCAATCTGCTTTTGATTCCATCTCTTACGAACTTCAAGGTTTCATCACAGAACTTATGTATTTCGTCGTAAGCCATGAAGTAGTTGCGACCGTTTATGCTGCGGTAGGTGAACCCAAATGGTTGCTTGATCAATGTGTATTGAGGTAGATGTTGAAGGTCGGGGATGTCAAACATGTTGGGTTTGGTGAGATTGAGCTTCTTCTGATAACTTTCCACTCCCAATTGAAGATCTTCTACTCTGTCTCTGATGACTATCTGCCTGATGAAGATTAGGAGAGCTTGGATAAAGGCAAGCTGCATCTCTTAGGTAAGCCACAGAGTTTTCCTTGATCTTTGAGCAGGTACATGTCTTCGATGTCATTGAGAAGTAGTCGTGGAAAGTCTAACTCGGAAATATCGTACTCCTTTTCATCAAGTCTTTTCAGTGTGATTTTGCTGAGGAAGGGGTACCCAAAGTGAGTGACAGTCGAGATGAACTGAATCGAGACTATCTTCAAATCACTTGTCACATCGCCCATTGTCTGATTGAGTCTGCTGCTGCGATAGTACTGTGCCCGGTTGTCTGGCCAATGATGTATACCGTAAAGAGCGTTTCGGTCATATTCAACAACTTTGTCAACGAATAATGCTGAAGCTTCTTCTTCGATGGCATTGTTGAGATATCGAGCTGCAGGGAGAAAGGCGAGTGATGTAACGTACTTCTTCTCATTCTTGCTGCCAAGTTTCAGAAATTCCAAGTCTGTGTTGAAGAAGAACTTGTACGGGATCTTCGGTTCCTTAGGCTTCCCAATCATCGGTAGTGGTTTGGACCAGTCAGTAATGTAGGGTGCGGTTTTCCTTGTGACCGGATCGACATAAGATTCAGGATTGATCCAATCAATATTGCTTGACATAGCTCGAGCAATATTTTCCAGATGATAATCAAGTTCGATTGAGTTAGCAGACCGATCTTTCAGAAGATTGAAAGCATCATTCTTGATTCTTCGCAGCTCTTTCTTATTCATCTTTTTCATCTTAAACTTTTGCTGAATCAGTTGAGCGTATTCCACCATTCGACCATCTTGAGGTTCATGATTGTCTTCAAGAGGTGGTTGCGAATTGATCATCTTCTCAAACCAGGAGTATTCGGCACTATCGTCATGGTCTAGCCATTTAAGGACGGTTTTCGGTTTCTTTGGTTCTGTGGCTTTTGGTGAGGTGTCCGGTTTGGATTGATGGTGCTTTCCTTTCCTATCTTTCTTCTTTTTCTTCTTAGGGGACGGTTCTAGAACTTCATCGGGTTGAGGAATCTCGTCACCACCGGTGTATTCAAAGTGGTCGTGTGCCTTGGGAGCAGAACCTGATGCCTTCGGTTGTTGTGAGGAAGTTGTTGTAGTTGGAGGGATAACCGGTGTTTTAGATTGAGATGAGGGTCCTTCGGCTTGTTTCTGTTTCTTTGCCTGAGAATTAGGATCCCTGTCTTCATCATCTCTTCGACGCTTCAGTTTATCGGCCTCTGTGCTGCAAGTTTCTTTGTCCATCTTGTCTTTCAATGCTTCCAGGACTTTGGCTTCTTCAGGAGTCAAGGTGAACTTGCTTGCCAGCTTGTCCAAGAGTTGAGCTTCCAATTCATCCAGAGATAGCCCTGGCAGTGGAACAGTAGACTTGTCAGCTCGAAGAGTAAATGTGGTTGATCGGATTACTTTCTTGACGGCTTGCTCTGCGAACTTGGTGAGTTCATCTCTCATGGGTGCCAGTAGATCTTTCAACTCAGCAACTAAGTGTTGTGCCATGTATTCTTGTGCTTGAGCAGCCAACGTGGCTTCCAAGTTCTCTTGTACGTCTTTAGCTAAGAAAGTATCAACTTTATCTTGCAGCTCTTGGACGTTCGAGTTCAGCTTCGTCAATTCAGCAACTTGGGTTGCTAGTGTTGCAACCTGAACTTCCAGTCTGCTTCTCTTCTTTTCTTGTACTCTTCTGAATGCTGACTTAAGCAACTTTGATGCAGCAGAGGCTTTGGTGCTTAGTTTCTTGATAGATTTGTCATGTGTTGATTCGGATGCAGGAGGTGATGACTGTGAGGATTCAATGATGGTGGTAAGGTCTTTGTCATCTCCTTTCTGTGGTTCGGGTTGATCAACTTTCTTTGCTTTAGCTGCTTCCTCTTCCAATCTCTGTTCTTCAGCTAGTCTTTCAGCCTCGGCTTTAAGTCTTAGTTCTTCAGCAAGCTTGGCTTCTTCTTCCCTTTTCAACTTTTCTTCAGCCAGCTTGGCTGCTTCTTTAGCTTTCCTGCTTTCCTCCATACGGATAGCTTCTTCCAGTTTGGCTTGGGCAAGCTCCTCAAGCCTGGCCTCTTGAGCTTCCTGTTTTCTCTTCAATTCCTCTTCCTGAGCCCTTTCTCTGAGCTCCATCTCTTCCATAGTCATCAATCGTGGAGCATCAGTATCCATGGGATCTTCCTCTTCCTCTTCTCCTGTTGCTGAAGCATTAGTCATTTCAATGTCTGTGGGAGATACCGAGGGATTGTCGTAAACGACCAAGTCTGTGTTGATCCATGTGGTAGGCTCAGGAATGCTGCTTGATCCGCCAGCTTCGGTGGTTTGAGAGAACACTGGAGGTGGTGGTAGATCAGCGTTGAATGCATCAATTCGGCTGTGGAGGAGACCCAGGTTGAGAGCCCTTTCATTTTCTTCTTCAACTGAAAGGCCTACAGTCTCTTGTTCAGCTGTCACTGGTTCCTTCATCTTCTCTCTCCTAATCCTTTCTTCTTCCAAAATTGTCTGAGCTTCAGTGAATGGTCGTTGATTGAGATATGCTGGGTATTCAGCATGATCAGCAAATTCGTCAATATTCTTTTCCCAATCTTCGAACGTTAAATCTTTATCGTCAATGTCATCAAGATTCACATCCTTATCAATGTTAGAATAAGCTTGTCTATACACTGGACCTTCGTCGGATTTGGTTTGTTCAGAGTCAGACGGTTTTGGAGAGGATTGTGGTGAGGGAAACCACCCAGGTTCAGGAATGGATGCTGGCTTCTTAGCAGGAGTCCTTCTCTTGAGAGTACCCTTCTTCTTCTTAGACTGAGTGGAACTGCCGGAGCTCCCAGTCTTACTGCCTTTCTTACCCTTCTTTTGCATGCAGGAAGGTAGAACAACTTCGTCAAGGAAACCAACTTTGTCATCCTTAAGAGCTTGTTCGTAATACTTGTAGTTCGTGCAAGCCTTAACTTTGGCATTCAAGAGACAATCGGGAAGTTTCTTTCCCTGCTTGCGTGTGCTGGTATCAAGTCTCTTGATGACTCTGAGAGTATCTTCATTTCTGAACGTGTTCTTATCTTTGTCATCAAGTCTCTGTGGGATATCGTCATACTCACGAAGGAAGCTTTCGATGAGTAGTTTTGTGAAGCGGACAAATGGAATGTTGGTGGTCTTGTGTTGAATGTGCCACACAAGGTCTTCCCAAATGATACTGGCATAATCAACTTTCTTCACATTAGCCACTGCCCAGAAAAGTTTGAGGTGTGGGAGCTTTGGGTGTTCGTGGCCAGTGTCTCTGCCAGATAAGGACTTGGCAATCAGAATGTATAGGGTTCTCCATGGTTGTGGAAGATATCTAATGTTGACCCTAGAATGTCTTGTAATAACTTCTTCTGATTCGTCATACCCAATATCTCGTAACCACTTTATCAGCTCTTCTTCGGTGGGAACTTGATCATATACTTCATCTGGGCCGAGTTCTGGTAACCCAAGTACATTCCTGAGCATATCAATGTCCACAGTGACCTGACGGTTATGAAGCATACAGGTGAAGGAAGCCTCCCCAAGATCTAGCTGTAGTGTATGCCAAAACTGGTGGATGTAGAAGCAGGAGACTGAGGCAGACTTGGTGAACAACAGCTTACTTGGGTGATATAGAAGAGCATCTACTGCAACAATACAAGATGACTTGTTGCAAGTGATTTTGTTGAAGTTGATTCGGAGGTTGTTCTTTCCAATCTTCCTGGAGTAATCATCTGGAAATGTCTCTTCCCATGAAAGTTTAGGTTCAGGTTCTGGTCCGTAAGGAATGTCGTTGTGTTCTGCCATCTGAATTGATCATAAACAAACACAAACATGGCAATTGTTTACTGTGTTAGCAAAGACATTCAATTATGGTCCACACATATTAGATTTGCATGTTATACATTGATCAGTGGGTGTTTGTGTGTGTGAAAACTTTTGATATATGACAAACTTGAGTTATATTACATGGTAGAATCTTATAACAATTTAGTTACAACATAAGTTTATCATTACAAGAAGTTACACTTTGGAAATTTCACAACACTTAGGAAAATTTTGATTTTGACAAGTTTACGCGTAAGTGGATAAGTTTAAGCGTAACCTGACTTAAGCGTAAGAATAGAAATTATGCGTAAGAGCAAAAGCTACGCGTAAGTTTGTATTTTACGCGTAAGGTGAATCTTATGCGTAGGGTCAATCTTACGCGTAAGATAAATCTTAGGCGTAGGAATTGATTTTATGCAAAGGATTACCCTTAAGCGTAATGTATAACTTATGCGTAGGTTATGACTTATGCGTAAGTTCAAGACTTATGCGTAAGGTCAAAACTTATGCGTAAGAATTATCCTTTAAGCGTAAACTTTGCCTTATCCAAGACAAAGTTTGTCCACGTGTCGAATCTTACGCGTAAGATTCAATCTTACGCGTAGGATGAACAATTTGCGCGTAAACACACCATTTTCCAGAAAATCACCTTTCGTAACTAGAGTTGTATGATTCTTGAAAGTGTAAAACATACAACCACTGATCAATAAACATTTTAACACGCTTAGTACCCAATTTTTATGCGTAAACATGCATTAATATGAGTTACGCGTAAACCCGTATGAACACTTAATCACAAATTCAATCAAACATGATTCTGGGTAAAATTAAACATAGGGCAAGTGATTATGACATCCTAGGGATCACATGGTCCAAGTTATAACAAGAATTGGCCACACAATTATTAGATCATAACTGCTCATGCATACGAACCCTAAACCTATGATTCTTGAACAATACATGTTTCTGATGCAATTAAACCATAATAACATGATCCTAGGCAAGTAATAACACAATCCCTTTCACCAATTACCATCCTAACGCGTCAAATCAAGAACCCCTATTTGACTCGTATGAACCCTAAAATTAAACTCGATTGATTAGTGTATCTGGGTGCGATTAGAGTTAAGAAACATGTTTATATACATCCTAAGATCATTTCCCATCAACCAATTCATCCCTAACAACCACAAATTTCTGGGCTAATGATTACGCATAACCCTGGATCAAATTAAACGATTGACACAAATTGAACCGTTGGATTGTTATGAAATTTAAAACCCTTGTTTGAAATAATGATCAAAACATGTTTACCTTACAGATTTGAAGATTGATGCACGGATTATTCAAATGATTGTGAGTCGTTGATCGTGTAGGTGAAAAATTTATTACTTTTGCAGGTGGGAGTAAATGCTTGGTCAAGGTTTGGTTTTGACCAAAGGTTAAAAATAAGATTCAAGTATTGACACAATTGGTCCCTTAACCTTAACTTACATTTACTCTTAATGCCTAAACTCATTATCACTTTTAACTTACGTTAATAATACCAAGTAATGATAAGAACAACTTGTGGTACTCCCCCTCGACATTAAACCGTAGTAAAAAAATACTGAAAAATTTATTATATTGGTCAAGGAGAGTAACCCGAAACACTTTTTGAATCAACACTATTGATAAAACGTATTTATTTTTGGTAAAATGCAAGTATAAAAGTTAATATATTTTTGAGAAATTTGAAGAATTACTTTTCCTCCCCCTCAACACTTGTTTTAAATATTTTAAGACATTTTATAAAATAGTGTTGAAAGAGGTGGTTTATACTTGCATTTTTTTTTAAAGAAAGACCAAAAAATCTTTTTGAGTTTTTGATTTGGTTTTATAATTTTGTATTTTGTTTTTGAAAAAGATATTTACAAAGATAGTTTTGATGTTTGACGATCAATTGTGTTTTAAAAACTTTTCCAGATCCTCTGGAGTCAAACATCGCATACCAATTTGGTGAACTAAACTAGCAAACCTTGACGGTGCCAAGGATTTGGTAAGTAAGTCCGCCAATTGGTACTCAGTCCCAACAAAATAAAGTTCAACGGTACCCTTTTCCACATGCTCTTTGATGAAGTGATATCGGAGATCGATGTGTTTGGATTTGCAATGATGTACTGTGTTGCAGGAGATAGCAATTGCACTCTTTGAATCACAGTAGATTGGAATCTTGTTGAATAGGTAGCCATAATCCTTAAGTTGTGATCTCATCCAAATGACTTGAGCACAACAAGCAGACATGGCTACATATTCAGATTCTGTAGACGACAGTGATGTGCAGTCCTGCTTCTTTGATTGCCATGACACAAGTTTGTCTCCGAGAAATTGTAATCCACCAGATGTACTTTTGCGTGTGTCTAAACATCCTGCATGGTCAGCATCTGAAAAAGCAATAAGTTCAAAACCAGAATCCTTCGGATACCAGATTCCCAAGTTAATGGTTCCCTTTATGTATCGAAGGATTCTTTTGAACTCACTGAGGTGTTTTTCAGTTGGTTTAGACTGATAGCGAGAGCACATGTAGACAGCAAATACAATATCAGGTCTACTAGCTGTGAGATACATGAGGGACCCAATCATACTTCGGTATTTGGTAGGGTCAACAGGAGTCCCATGTAAGTTAGCATCTAGTTTTGTGGTATAGCCCATTGGTGTATTAATAGTATCACAAGACATCATTCCATGTTTCTTTAAAATTTCAAGAGCATATTTGGACTGATTTATAAAAATTCCACGGGGTGATTGATGAACTTGTAGTCCTAGAAAGAACGAAAGTTCACCCATCATGGACATTTCAAAATTATCTTTCATTAATTTTGCAAAATCATTAGAGTAACTTCGTTTTGTTGAGGCAAAAATAATGTCGTCGACATATATTTGAACAACAAGTAAGTCCTCCCCGTAGGTTTTTGTAAATAGTGTTGGATCCACTGATCCTTTAGAAAATTTATTGGCCAGCAAGAAAGTGGACAGTTTGTCATACCACGCCCGTGGGGCTTGCTTAAGTCCGTAGAGTGCCTTTTTGAGTCGGTAACGTGATTAGGACGCTCAGGATCAACGAAGCCGTCAGGTTGGCTCACATACACTTCTTCACGGAGTTCTCCATTAAGAAATGCGGTTTTCACATCCATTTGGTAAACAACCATGTTCCTGTGTGCAGCATAGGCCAAAAAGATCCGAACAGCTTCATGTCTAGCCACTGGAGCAAAGGATTCAGCAAAATCAAGTCCTTCTAGTTGAGAGTATCCTTTCGCTACCAGACGTGATTTGTTACGTATGACAGTTCCTTCAGCATCAAGCTTATTCTTCCAGATCCATTTTAACCCGATGACAAAGACTCCGTCAGGTCTTTCAACTAATTCCCAGACTTCTAATCTTATGAATTGATGAAATTCCTCTTGCATAGATTCAATCCAGTTGTCATAAGTCATTGCTTCTTTAATGTTCTTAGGTTCTTCGTGACAAACTGTGAGTGCATAGATACAAGTTTCTCCATCAGTGTGAAGTCGTTGTCTTGTCATTACAGGTGCATCTGGATGGCCAATAATATGAACTAGTGGATGGTCTCGAGTCCATTTGTGTGTTGAAGGGTGTAGTTGATAAGTATCTCGCATGTTAGCAGGATCCAAATTGCATGTTGACGACTCAGCTATATCAGGAACTGTAGGAGCTGGTGCAAACGGATTAAAGAACGCATCAGGATCATGCTTTGCGGGTTGTGGAACTGATTGTGGTGTTGGATCTTCAGCTGGATGGCGGGAGTTAGAACCAGTTTGTTCTGCTGTAGATGGTGATACAATTGGAGGACCGTCTCTCTCAACACTTGTAGTTGTTTGTTGAGGTGAGTCTGGTACTGGAATGTTATCAGGTTGAGCAGCGGAATTAGGTGAGACCTCAGTAGGACGGTATTCAATTGTGTCATCAAATAGTGGAGCAAACAAGGTTTCTAATTCTTTGCGGTTGAGTGGCAATGGTTCAGCCGAAGATTCCGGAGAGTTAAGACGGTTGAATTCGGGTCCTAAGTTGTGTTGCTCAGAAGCCATTTGTGTGAGTTCATCAAAATTAGCGTGAATGGTTTCTTGAATTTCTCTTGTACGACGATTCCATATCCGAAAACCTTTGGAATTTTCACAGTATCCAACGAACACTCCGATGTCAGCCTTTGCTTTAAGTTTACCTAAATCATCACGATCATTTTTCGGATAACAAAGTGCTCCAAACACATGAAAGTAATCGATGTTTGGTTTCCTTTTGTGAACAATTTGATAAGGTGTTTTGCGATGGCGTTTTGTGATCATGCAACGGTTTTGGGTATAACATGCAGTTGAAACAGCTTCCGCCCATAAGTAATCTAGTAATTGAGCATTAATCAACATAGTTCTAGCAGCTTCCACTAACGTCCTGTTGCGTCTTTCAACGACTCCATTCTGTTCTGGGCTTCTAGGAATAGATGTTTGATGTTCAATTCCCACTTTCTCGAAGTATGACCGAAGTGTCTGATTCTTAAATTCAGTTCCATTATCAGTTCTGACTATTCGTACCGTATTGCATAGCTGAACTTGGATTTTAGTGAGAAAGGTGATGATCATTGAAGGAGCCTGATCTTTACTTCGTAGAAAATAAACCTAAGTCCATCTGGAATAATCATCCACAATTACAAGAATATAGCGTTTACCGTTGATACTTTGAACACGCATCGGGCCACACAAATCCATATGAAGCAGTTGTAACACATGATTCGTACTATGCTCAGGTTTATTAGGAAAATGAGCACGAGTACTTTTTCCTTGTTCACAGGCTGGACATAAGTGATCTTTGGTAAAGCGGAATCTTGGAAATCCATCAACAAGTTTATAACGAGCAAGGTCAGTCATAATTTTGAAATTCAAGTGCGAAAGACGTTTGTGCCATAACCAAGATTTAGTCGATTCTGCTTTGGAGAGAAGACATATCGGAGAAGTAGCAATCATATCTGACATTGATATTGTATAAAGGTTAGAACCACGTGAGCCAGACATTAGATCGTTTCCTTGTGAGTCACGAACGAAACAGGTTTTCTCACGAAATGCGACTTCTAGATCCCCATCACAAAACTGACCAACAGAGAAAAGGTTGTGTCCAAGGCCTTCCACATAATAAACACGACTGATTTCAATGTTCCCACTGACATAGTCACCATATCCCATGATTAAAGCGTAATGATCATTCCCGAATCTGACAGTACCAATGAACTTTGAGACAAAGTTTTGCAACAGTTTGAGATTGCCTGTCATATGTCGGGTGCATCCGCTATCAACAATCCAGAGAACAATCTGCACCACCTGCATCACAAGAAGAAGACACGGATGGAACAGAAGTAAGGGTGGAACCCAAAGAAACTGTGGGTTCCTGTTGGTTAGAAGGACATGTATTCAATAATTTAGGAATCCATTTAAAGTCTGGTTTGTGTTGTAACCAACGTTGCCAATTCCAACTAGTTCGAGCTTTCTTAATGGTGAATTCACTAGTGTTTGGCTGATTCCTAGATTTGTTCTCTGCGTTATGGGGGTAACATCAACTTCATTAGAAACCGTAGAAGGCGGCTTTCCTAAGATAGACTTAGAGGCAGTAGTGGGCCGAAGAGGAATGCGTGTCCTACGTTTCTTATGACGATTAAGTAGAGAATTAGCTATACATTTTGTATGATCACCAGATGAAACGCTTTTACGACAAAACACACAAAATGCATTAATATTCAAAACATTCAAAGGTTCATCATTCGTTACATTTAGATTTTGATTACAATTTGCCAGATTAGAATCTAAATCTGATGCAACATGAGTTTTATTCAAGTTCCTAAGTTGATCTTCTACTTCTTGAGCTTCTAGTGATCCTCTTTTACGTTGCCAGAGCCTATTTTTCCTTTTACTTTTACGCTTGGGTCTGCTAACGTTATTAGTGGAGACTAGTCCTGTAGAAGTGGAGGTATCAACATTAGTGGTTTGAACAATATTTCCTTTAGTAGTTTTGTCTAATTGATACAATCCTGGTGCTATCACCGTGGTGTCAACCATTTTTCCTTTTTGGAGTAGCTTAATTTTCTCTTTCAAATCGATGATGATGTGATTTTTGTCCTGAATTTCAGACTCAAGTAAACCATTGCAATATCTGATGTCATCGTGGTTTTGTTGCCAATCGGCGTTTTCAATTTTTAAATCCGCAATTTCTTTCTCGTATTTGAGACACAGACTTTTGAAAGACTCATTGTTTTTGCAGAGTTGACAAGAGTTTGAAATATTTTGATTTTGAAGTTTCAATTCCCTTTCAAGACTTTGAGCTTGACACCATTCAATCCTTTGTTTGAGTAAACAAATTTCTTTTGAAAACTGTTTTGTCACATCATCATTTGTAATTCTCAACTTATCATTTTCCTGTTTGAGTGTCTCAATTTCCGCATTCAACAAGTTATTATCAACACAAAGATCATCCATAAGCATAGAAGTACCAGATTTATAGAGATCATTCATGATAACAGACAAAATATCAGCATTGAGAACTTGTTCCAAGAGTCGATCAGCATCTTTTTGTAAAACTCGATTTCTTTGCTTTTGAGTCAAAATTTCATTTTCAGTTGAGTTGAAAACGTTTATCATATTTTTGACCTCGTTTTGAAGTTCCTGATCTCAACGTGTAGCACAGAGACGGAGGTGTTTGACAATTGGCAGCATTTGTTTTTGAAAAATATCTCTCTTTTCTCGCTCGTAAGAGGATTGAAAAGTTTCAACTTTTATTTCAGAATTGCGTGCAATTGTTTCCTCCAAAATTTCGATGTCTTCCATAAAAGTTTTGTAATAGTTTAAGACACGACAACTTTTTGGTAAAGGTGTAAGTTCACCAGATGATGGTAAAGGACCATTTATTTGTGCTACAGTTTGGACAGGGGCCGCATTAGAGGATGAAACATATGACTCTTCTACAAACCATGATTTCTCAGGTAATTCTTTTTGAGTAACAAAAGATTTAGAAAGAGGTGGAGCTTTTGAATAGTCATATGGTGTCCAATAATGAACATAACTCATTTTTGATCGACTCTCGTCTTCAAGTTCTTCTTCTTCCTCAGTATCAAAAACAACAACACGCACAATTGTATTATCAAACATGTGATCCATACTGTAAATCTTAGGATTTTCTTTGAATGCTGTGTGAAGAAACATTGATTTGAAATCGCAAAGTGCAAATCCTTTATCGGGTCTCGGTTTTAAAGAAAATTTCTGAATTGTTGTGACAGAGTTCCCGTGTTTGTAAACAATGTGACGAAATTCTTTGAGTTGTTTTTCAAGATCAACAATATCACCGAGTAAGTCATCTATATACTTCCTTTTTTGTATTTTATGTTCACAAAACTCCTTTTTGCAATTTAACAATTCTGTTTCTGTTTTTGAAAGAACTGTTTGAAGACGTTCAACTTGCATTTTCAATTCACACTTTTAACTTTCAAGTTTCGAAATCAACTTTCCGTTTGACTCAATTAAATCTTGCATTTTACGTTGAAGATCTTGTTCTTTGTTGTAAGAATCTTGAAAAGCTTTTTCAAAACTTTTTGCATTTTTTATCTTGTCTTCCTGATTTGAAAGCTGAATTTTATAACACTCAATATCTCTTGTAAGTGACGCATTTTTCACTTTTAAAACTTTGTTTTTCTCGTTGCATTTTATGATTTGCAATTGTTGAGCATCCAGTTGTTTAGATAACAATATGAGGTCAGGGTCTAGATCAAATGATGGATCATGTTGTTCTAAATGATCATGTTTATCATTCTCAATAGGATCATCAAATGAAACAACTGTGTCATCATCAAATATGACAACTGTGCTTA
This sequence comes from Artemisia argyi, assembly GCA_030686995.1. Lineage (NCBI taxonomy): Eukaryota > Viridiplantae > Streptophyta > Magnoliopsida > Asterales > Asteraceae > Artemisia > Artemisia argyi. The sequence continues at coordinate 13,208,796 of CM060697.1, read as the reverse complement.
TTTGTTCATCTGTTTGAGAGGATGAAGATGATTTAGAAGGAACAACTTGCGCCATATCTGATTCAGAAGCAGAGGGTGAGGCTATTTCATGTATTAAGCATGCTTTTTGGTCATGTACCTGAGACAAGCCGTCAGTGTCATACACTGGACCTGAATCATTAAACTGAAGTTCCTGCATGTTGGCAATAAGCATCACAGCTGCATTAGCTTCTAGATCTTCCATATCATCATCATTGTACACATTTGCCGTGAAGTTGTTATCCTGTTCAGGGAAATTTCCATCTTTTTCATCTTGAAGAGCCATGAGTAATGCCTGCTTGTGAAACTTACTGCCCCGAGTTCTCGGTTTGGGACATGCTGTCGCTATATGACCTTGTTCATTACAATTGTAGCACCATACTGCATTCCCTGAGTTGGAGTTCCTTGTTGCAACTGGTTCGGACCTTTGCTGAGAAGACCCTGAGTTGTTCCTGAACCCCGCATTGTTACTAAACCTTTGACCATTCCCAAAGTTTCCTGAAGAACTTCCTGAACCAGATCGACCATAGCTACGATTCTGAATTTCCACTCTTCCATCATTGACAATAGCTTGATTCCTTGTGTTAGAAGATGAACGTTGACGGTTGTTTGTTTTGTTGGAGAATTTGCTAAAAGCACGAGCAATAAGAGCAAGTCCCTGATTCAACGTATTAAAGTCATCATCGTCATCGTCATTGGAGTTTGAGTAGTACACAGCATCATTGTTGTTTAACGGAACAAGTTGAGTAGAAGCATTCTGTGGAGATGAATCATAAGGGACCATTTGGTTCGAGGTAGAAGATTGTGGATAACTGAAGTAGTTTTGCTCTTGAACATATGCATGGTTTGACATTGGTGGTGGAGCATAGGGAGATTGAGCTACGAGTGCCAAAGAATTTGGTGTTGGTGTTGGTGTATATCCTCCTCGTAGAGCTCTATCTTTTTCCACTTCAGGTTCATGGTGTTTCAGAAAATCATACAACAAACCATATGGAGCATCATGAAGATTCTTTGTTTGACGAACAAATGTCACATATTTATGCCAATCAGGGCCAAGACTACCAACAAATTTGGAGTTCACAGCGATCCTTGGTACTGTGATTTTGTGACGTTCCAGATCATTGACCACATTTGTGAAACGATGATAGTAGGATTCAAGTGACTCTCCTGGTTCAATTGTGATGTCAGTGTATTCCATGTAGAGTTTGGATTCCATATCATCTTTGTTCAACTGAGTGCCTTCCATAAGGAGATGAACGTGTTCCCACATAGCTTTGGCTGTTTTCTGAGCATCGACACTTCGATAGATTGGATTAGGTATACCTTGAAGTATATAAGCCATTGCATACTCATCAGCTTCACGATGTAGTTTCTGTTCTTCAGTGAGTGCAGATTCTGGAAGTGGTCTATCACCAGGAGGACGTGGAGGATCAGCATGTGGATCACCAGCTTCAAATCTTGTTGGCCACTCAAATGGTCCTTCAAGTATCACTTGCTTCAAGAATTTCCCATGAGGTTTCTTTAATTCAAGAAATCGTAAGAATCGATTTGACCATTGAATATAGTTCCCAGGTGTTAGCATTGGAGGTGTTTCAAGTGATCCTGCCTCATGTCGGGATTGTTGAGTTGTAATAACTTCACACATTCTGTCAAACCAGTGAGGTTGTTTGGAGGAAAACTGAGTGTTTTGTTGTGGCATTGGATATGGTTGTTGTTGAGGAATGATTTGATGTTGTTGCATCATTAGGTAATGATGTAGTGGATTAAACGGTTGAACGTGTGATTGTGAAGGTTGTTGATACGGTTGTTGCTGATGGTATTGTTGTTGCTGATACTGCTGATGTTGCTGTTGCTGAGAATGAGGGAAGTAGTAATTAGGTGGTTGAGACATCTTTGAACACTTGTGTAGAAATGGATCTTTTGTAGAAGATTGAAATGCACGTTCCTTTGATTAAGTCCAAAATCCTTGGGGTAAGTAGAATTCTTACGCGTAACTATAATCTTACGCGTAAACTTTTAGGTTATGCGTAAAGAGTTAGTTATGCGTAAACTATAAGTTTAGGCGTAAGTTTACTCTTTACGCGTAAGCTTTGGCTTATGCGTAAGTTTAGACTTATGCGTAAGGTTAAACAACCAAATAAATCTTCCAAACTTATCCAAGCTTGAAAGATATCCGAAGTCGAAGTATTCCACTAACTTATCCAAGCTAGGGAAGTACTGAGTCACCATAACACAAGGAGAAGATCTTTGTTGAAAGTTAAGCGTAGATACTGAAACTTACGCGTAAGATAAACTTATGCGTAAAGCTTAGGCGTAGGATCTGTCTTGTGCGTAGGAATTCCCACTTACGCGTAGAAATTGAATTTACTCGTAGGTTTTAGTCGTAGACTTCCAAGTTACTCGTAAGATCTGGGTTTTGACCTTAGTTACGCGTAAGAAAAGGGTTTTAGCCAAAAGTTACTCGTAGAAAGGACAAAAAGTATTGTTTACAGCTTTATAATCGTACTGTTCACTAAAGTTACGCGTAAACTGGTCAGAATCTTGAAAAATCTCAAATTTTTGAAGAAAAATGCTTAGAAATAAGGTACTTTTGATCAAATAACTTCACTAATACTTAGAAAACACTAACTATTGAAGATTTTGCTACCAAAAACTAGTTTTCTAATATCAAAGAAGCTATAAAACCTTAAAAAAAAAACCTTAAAAATCACAACTTTATGCAACAACTAAGCTTCAAATCACTATATCAACCTTGAAACTTATCCAAGCTTCAAGATTTGAGTGAAAGAAACCAAGAAAAATGCAAAAAGATGAAGAATAAGCACCAAATACCCACGTTAAGACCAAGAAACACACTTCAATCTCTATTTGGCGAATGATACCACTTGTTAGGTCACCATTTATGTAAACACAAGTATGATTTAGAAAGAAATAAGATGAGAATGAGAGATGGTTGATTATGAGACAATATGAAAAGTGAAAGAACAAGAGTTTCCTTAAGATAATCAAATAACCAACCACTTGAAATGTTACATAAGCTTACTATTTATAAGGAAGGAGTTAGGGCAACACTCCCTTCCTCCCTTATCTTTCCAATTCGTGGGCTTTCAAGTCCATAGGGCTTTAACACATAAGCCTTGAAACATGAAACATAATGAAATAAATACTAAAGCAACCTATTACAAAAGGTAATGACCGAGACTTGACTAAATGCAAAAGTATGATCCCAACAATAATCTCCAGGAGATCTGCAAACTTCATTCCACAAGCATTATATCTTATCTTATTTTCTAGGATTTAGTAACTTATATAGGATGCCGCCGATTTTACGCGAGGTTGTCTTGTCTATTTTGTCAGGTTTTACAGGTTATGTATGACAAGAAGATGATTTATATTATGGAAGGGAAGCTTTGATTGTTCATTTTCTTGGAGGAAAATTTAACCTGGCCATCCTATTATCCATACCGAGCGAATCAGGGAAGTATTTGATTTCATTCTCTTTACTTTTTCACTTTTACATTCTTTACTTGAACATTGGGGACAATGTTCATCTTAAATGTAAGGGGAGGGTAAAAAGATGATACCTTACATATGCACTTTCGCTTGAGTTTGTTTTGTTTAATGGTAGATGTGTAATAAAACTATGAGAAATACTTGTTAGTGCAATTTTAGCGCCAAATTTAAAATTTTTTACAACATTTAGGAGTGAAACTTTAGCCATAGCAAGCGTCTTATGGATAGGAGATTGTATGACTAGCACATAACCGTATATTCAGAAAAATTTTCCACCCAAATATGTGAGGTTCGCCTTTAGATTTGATAGGAAAAGCATTCATTATTAGTGCTTATGAGTGTACCGGTAGCATTTAGACTCTAGAGCTTGCGTTAGTGATGCATCCCGAGACCGCTAGTGAGACTACATTCGTGTGGTAGGATTTACTACATGATAAGAGGCATTAGGATTACCCTTGTGTTAAACCCGTATTATAATTACTTGACCATTTATGTCATATTACTTGGCTAGTTAAGTCAACTAATTTTTCCCACACCCTTAGCGTTGTACTCATTTTTAGTACACGAAACCCCTAGTACACCCCTCCGAGCCTATCTTTTCGTTTCTAACTTTAAGCATTTTACTTAAAGGAAGAATTTGTTACACCCCACTTAAAAGTACAACCAAATCTCCTTAGCCTTCCGTGTATGCGCTCATTATTAGTGCATTATTGTTATGTGTTAAACCCTAAGTTAACTATCTAATTGATTACATGGTTGCTAAGTCGAGTCATATCCTTGTACATATTGTTTTAGGATGATTGTGACTCATGGGTAAGTACTTATTTATGGAGTAATGGGGAAGAACATCATTTATTACCCCCATATGTACGTTAATCTTAAAAGTGCTCCAAGTGTTTTGATTTTCTTAATTCGAGTCATTAGATTAGTTTAATGTAAAGTATGTAAAGATTCAAGTGTAAGGGGAATGTTCAACCCCTATAATGTATTATTTTGAATGGTAGGGTAAGAGTGTATGCAAAAAAAAAATAAAAAAAAATAGAAAAAAGAAAAAAAAAAACATACGGACTACCATCCCGTTTTTATTCTATGTTCATTTTATATTTTTGTTATTTCTCATTTATTAGCTTAAGTCGAGTCTAGTCTTGGATTAGCAACGCCATCTTGTACATGTAATTAACCAAGATTGTTAACTCGCCATCAGTAAAACTTCCTTTATCCAACAAAACCGTGTATTTCATATCCCTACACCTAACGTTACAACCCTTTTAAAGACCTCTTTGATAGTTTATCCTAGGTGCTTACGCCATGTGGTGGAGGTTTGATCCTTTCCCAAGCCTATGGTAATCTATTTTGCTATGACAGGTAGTGAGAGATATCTTCCGTTTCCATATTGTAATTTATACTTTATTACACCCGAGAGATGTGAGTATCTAAACACTATTTGTGAGGTGCTTGTGTATGACCTCCGTGCTTGTCTGTTGGTCTTTAGTGGAACAATTATTTGTTGTAATTACTTTTATATTAGTGTTAAATGATCCCTAACTTGTCTTTTGAGTAGAATAAAAGCGCATTTGCTTGAGGACAAGCAAATCTCAAGTGTAAGGGTATATGATGAGGCGAAAAATGATCCGTTTTTAGGGGGTCATTTAAGCCTGAATTCGAATTTATTTGATCAAATATTGCCCTAAATCGTTCCTTTTGTGATTTTAGGTACTTTGGGAGTGAAATCTGGAAAAGGAAGCAATTCGGACGTTTTTGGAGCATAAAAGTAAAGAAAACGCCAAAGTCTTAATTTTCCATGCTGGGAACAGTGCATGACGGCGTCAAGAGTAGTTCCCTGACGGCGTCAAGAGTAAAATTCCATGACGACCCAGAAGAGTTTTGACGGCGTCATGAAGGTAGGGCGTCAAGAGTAAAAGTCATGACGGCCTGGAAATGAATTGTTCTTGACGGCGTCAAATGTAGATCTAGCCAGTCCGAGGATTGTTTTGGCGGCGAGGTGACGGCGTCACCTATTTGGTCTTTGTGGAGAACTAGAAGGGGGGGTTGAATAGTTTTCCCTTCTTTTTCGTTTTATAAAAACTTTGTTTCAAAATGTTGATTAGAATTTATTCAATTGTTTGTTTGAAAAACCTTCAATTAGATTTTAGTATAAAAGCAACATATAATCAATATGATCAATTATATATGTGAACTTTTATATTAGTTTTCAAAACTTAGTTTTATGAATGAAGCATAGATCAAACTTTATGTGTATAAGTTTTCCTTTTAAAATCTTAAAACGTTTTGTATCAAATTATCGATTAAGTTAAGCTCAACATGAGAAGTGTTAAATATATATATTAGTCCATTTGACCATAACATACAATAATATGTCCTATCACACTATTAACTTCTATGTACAACACATTCAATCATCACAACAATATAAGCAACAATTAAGACATATAGGCAAGCATAGATATAAAGCGATAAATGCAAGAATGAATGAAAAGAGATGAGAGAAAGAACATGCAAACCGAACACGATGATTTATAGTGGTTCGGCTACAAGGACACCTTCCTTGTTCCTACTCCACTCCCCGAGTCACCTACTCGAGAGTTTTCTTCACTACTCAACAAGCTCCCTTTTGGCGGAGAAAACCTTACACACCAATTTACACACCACAATAACTTCACACCTTAATCACAACAACTACACACCAATTCACTACTTAATCACACCACTTCTTCACACCTATCTTCTACACACCAATATTCTACACACCAATCATCTACACACCAATCTTCTACACACCAATCTTCTATACTCTTCACACCTATCTTCTTCACTCCTAACTTCTTCACAACTTAATACTTCCTAACTCTTTCTTCACACCAAGAGTATATTCACACCTTCAAGGCACTAATGTCTTGACACCTTCAAGCCACTAATGTCTTCACAACTTCAATGCACTAATGTCTTGACACCTTCAAGGCACTAATGTCTTCACAACTTCAATGCATTAATGTCTTGACACCTTCAAGCCACTAATGTCTTCACAACTTCAATGCATTAATGTCTTGACACCTTCAAGCCACTAATGTCTTCACAACTTCACATAAGCACTAACTAGATCCTAATACATCTTAGGGTTTATGATAGGGAGGATACTTCTCTTGCACTTTAAGTGATGAAAGATTGGATCACTTGAAATAAAGATTAATAATCTTATGATCAAAGGGTTTTAGAAGGATGTTTAGAGAGAATTGGATCTGAAAATATTTGTGCAAAAGGTTGGAAAAATTCCAGGTTTGAGGTGGTATTTATAGGGAAAAATTTCTGACAAAATCTGACAGGGGAGCGTGGCCGGTCCCCTTAATTGGAGGCCGGTCCCCTTAAAATTAAGGGGGCCGCCCCTTATAATTAAGGGGGCCGCCCTACTGAAACGGCCAGATTTTCTGTCTTTTAGTGGGGAAAGTTTATTTGGTGAAAAACTAACTAATTTTGGTTAAAAGTTTGAAATCATATATTTAGTATGATTAAAACATTTTTCTTTATTACCAAAAGTGTTTTTCAAAAATATATAATAAGTTTATATAATTAAATAAACTTTGTATTAGTTAATTAAATACCCCTTTGATCATGAAATGTATTAAACACTTGTTTATCCATACCTTAAGTGATTGTTGAAGCATACTTGAGACGTTGAGATGTCGAGGCTTGTTGACATAAGAATGCATAGATGAATTGTGATCACAAGTATCTTAAGCACTTTACGTTATATGTTGTAACTTACATTTTTGTCATCATCAAAACATGAAGAGGATGTTTAGATTAAATATCGTAATATTCATGCCAACAATCTCCCCCTTTTTGATGATGACAAACTATGTAAACTATAACTTATAGTAAAATGTATAAGTTACTTGTTTACACTTCTTCTCCCCCTTTTGTCGAAGCAAAAAGGTGGACTCTAAATGAGACTTCTACAATGCTTGAACTCTTGAGATAGAATATAAAAGGCGAGCTTGCATCATCGTAAGTGAAGCCTTGATCCTATCAACCTCAATGCTCCCCCTTGGTGTATGCTCCCCCTTGGTGTATGCTCAAAACTTGTTTTGGCTACCAAAGAATCGAGCGGTGAAGTAATCCTTCAAAACAAAGTTAGTAGACAAGTGCACATGTATATAATGATGATAATGGATATATGCATGAAACTAATAGGGGAACAATATATGGACATATTAGGTATATGCACTAAAAGTATGACACATGCAATTATTGTTTTTAAAACAAAACCTAAATCCAAAAGAAAATTTAGAATCTAATGCAAAGATTAGAACCTAGGAAAATGTAGGATTGGTGGGATCAAGGATGGATAAACTTTGATGGAAGGTTTAGGATAGAATAGGTTTGTGAATTTTGGGAAGTGTAGGATGAAATGGGTTAAAAAATAGAAAAGGGAAACAACACATTCGACCATCAGATGGCCGGTCCCCTTAATTGGAGGCCGGTCCCCTTAATAATTAAGGGGGCCGCCTTATGATTTAAGGGGGCCGCCCATCTGGTGATTCCCAGATTGCCAGAAAAGGGTTTTTGGTAGTGCATTGCAGAAAGGTTGTGTTTTTGGTTTCAAACAAGTCCAACTCTTTGAGGCAATTAAACATAGACTAATTATGTAGGCAATTATGTAGCTAAAGCATGTTAACCAAAGAGATTAAGTAATCAAGCAATTTCATCTAGCATGCAAACATACTCATCTAGCAAGCAAAATATAAGTGCTAGGAAACAATAAGCAACATCAAGTATTTCATAACTACATAAATAGGAGAATTAATCCTAATGCGTATTATGATAGCATGGGTTTCTAGACTTGTTACAAACGAAGTCTTAATAGATAAACCATGGCCCTCTTGATTTGATTTAGTTCACTTATAAGTGTCATTTATATAAATATAGATGACAAATATGAGATCACCATGCATGATTTAAAGAGACGTTTTTAGCATTATTCAACAATGTTTGAAAGTAGGTTTTCATGTAGATATGAGAGTTAATTGAATAAAATAGATTCGGTTTTACTTCAAAATGTGTTAATGAAAGGTAAATAAAATTTTCTCAATCTTTGGTTTTGATCAAAACAAAATTGTGGATATTTATTGTGAAAACATCTTATTTAAAAGTGGGATAGTTATTTGAAAAACTATTTTCCAAAATGTGAGGTTTTTGCATATTTTTAAAGATATTAGATTTTTGACAACAAATATCATTAATCATATATTTTAAAAGATGTTTGTTATAGATCTCATGCTCAAGAGGATTGGTTAAGCCTACTATTATCTCATGCTATCGTTTCTACAAATCCTATAATCCAATTGTGGAAAACTAGAAGGGGAATGAGGAGGGATGAGCGTGAATGTAAAGGGAAGGTGATGACAAAGGGTTGACAATTATGGTTTGGATTAATATATCGTTCGACAAGGGTGGATGATAGGGAATCATGGGATTTTTAGGTGTTTTGTTGGTTGACGACCGAAGGTGGATATGTGAAATGAGGTGGTGATGAGTCGACAACACTTGATCATGAGTCGACAACACTTGAAGCTTGGATTTCTTCATTGTGTTCTTCACTTGCTAGTAAGTGGAAATGACGCATTTCGTAATGAAATTCACTTGGATGAGGTGGTGATAACTTTTGGTGGTGGAGATAATTGTGAGTTGATATATTCTTTGATGGATGGAGTGGTGGATTTGAAGTGGGGTTTGTTGGTTGAGGGTTTTGATGTTGTTCAAGTGATGGGGTTTGTTGAGATCTAGTAAGAAGATACTCAATCCAGGTAAAGTGCTCATTCAAGGCAATGGTAGGTTGTTGAAGGAAGATGCAACAAGGGCAATTGTTAACATGCTTCTCAATTTGGTTAATGTTATGTGGTGATGATGGTGAGCTTGATTGAGGTGGATCCAAATTGCGTTGAGCAAGATGTAATGCTAAAAGAGCACTAAGCTCATGAGTCTCTTTTAGCTCCTCAACGAACTTCAAGTGTTCGGAGGAAGGTGATGGTGGTGGAGCATGATAATTGTCTTGGGTGAAGGTTTGCACATGCAACATGGGAGTGGCATGTGAGGTTGTAGGAAGTGGTGGTGGTACTCTAGGTGGTGTGAGGTAGAAGGATATATGTGAGTGAGTGTCATTTCCCTTCCCATTAAATTCATGCTCATCCGGATATATTATGAGACTAATATGACCTATCGGAAAACGACACTAAGGTTCATATGAAATAAGGGTGTAGGATCTAAAAGAAATAAAAATATACCTAGATGAATGATACATATAGAGTAAATCATGTAAAGGCATACAATCAAATCACATAGGAGCAAATAAACATCTAGAAATAACATATATGCGATATGCCATAAATCTAGGAATGAAATCATCTAATGAGAAGCAAAGTTCATAAAAGTAAGCTTAGCGTTAGGTACATTTAGGAAGAGCGATTTAATCAAGTTGGAGAATGAGTATGAGACTATTACTAGTGGTGCTCAATTCAGGCTAAACACGACCATTTTTACGGGTTACACGCACCCAACTTCTCACATAGAAGCAATCCAACCGTTAGGTTAAATTGAGTTTCTAGTCAATAGATTCTCCAGTAGTCATTCTCTTTTTAGAAGAAATTGAGTTCCTAAATTCACCTATCGAAGAGTACCAAATATGAAGTTTGCTTGATTCACTAATACTTGGCATAATGTGACTCAAACACCATGTTTTTATGAAGGTAAGTCTACATGATATATTTTACTCACTATCCCAATAGAGATGTATTAAATGTTAAGATAAGAGTAAATGCAAAGTTTTAATCTTTTGTTCATGATTAACCGGTTATTTGGTTTTGATGACATATTACTTGATTTAATAAATGTGCTTTGATTTATGAATGCTCCTTAGCATATCTTGAAAAATGAATCTCATTAAGATTATTTATCTTAAACGAGATTGTGATTCACAAATGATATCAAAACTAGACATTTATATATTCTAAAGCAAATATTATTTTCTATGATTTTTGCCAATGTTATATATCATAATTTAACTAGTATTTGAAACAAAATGAAGTTTACTTGTTTATGCATTGTGACAAGTTGTTTTTCAATTCTAATAACTTAAATTATTTCAAAAAGAAAAGTGTAGTGCATTATCTTGTAACACAACCATTCATGCTACAAAGAAAATGAAATACATATAATATATAGTGTGTATTGTTCTTAAATATGTATTTTATCTTGTGGTGATAATTTTAAGTAGTGTGAGCAAAGTTTACATATGTTGTTAGTTTGCTCATGTTTGGTTTTTCGGATATGACACATTTATCCATTGCATTGCAATGTAAATTGCTTGAATATTTCGGACGAAACATCCAAGTCGTCAATCCTACTTCATTGTATATTTTATAAATGTGTTTAAAATGTTATTCTAATATTTGGAACACAATTATTGGACAAGTAGATTCAATATGACATTATCAACACAAGTGTGAGTTATGATCCAATGCATACTCTTTTCATCTACAAAGGATGTAAATATTTTCATATCAATCTAGTGTGATTGAGTATGTAGATTCAAGACTATATCATTTGATGTAATCTTGAAACTTAAATAAATAACAATCCAATTTCTTGTCCATACTCAAAAAATATGTCAATTAGATTTGATGAATATATCAACCATAATTTGAATAATGAATTGATATAATATCAAGATCTTTCTTGACCCTCACAAACACTCATTTAAGATAAATAGGCATTTTGATAGTGTGTTCCATTAATCCTAAGATTATTTATGAGTGAGGTTGGTGAATGATTGAAATTTGACTTATTACTTCATGATTGTTATAAGTTTTGTTTATGTGAAAGACTCTTCATTGTTACTTATAATGAACACACTTAGATTTTGAAAATACTTTTTCTTTTATATTACTACTAATGTTTTACAAAGATTCAATTTGTCATATTAAACAACTTAAGGTAAAACAAGGTAATTTGTTGAAAATGTTTAAGTGTGTTGTTAAGAATAGATTAAATTGATTGAAATATTTAGGTGATTAGATTTAACTCATTTACAAGATGTTTGAGTAACATTAAGCCATCTATTCCTATATGCAATGCAAGCATAATAATGCAATCCTAACGCAAGAAATCTAGCATAAGATCAAGTTAAGTATAAGCTAGATAACTAACTATAAACTAATAGAGTACAAGGCACATATGCTAAGATATTCAAATAGCTAAATTACAAATAGCAATGATTAGCAAAGTAAAATCACAAATGAGTTCACATAGCACATAAAACACTTGTCGTCGTTTTGTGTTTTATATATACCAATGTTTACTTAGCTCGATTTTATTTGAAAATTAAAAAAAAAGTTTCCTATCCATTTTAAAATTTAATAAAGATCAATATTTTGAAAACATAAATACTTAATTTTTCAAAGATATATCGACTAGGAATTCCCGTCTCGAAGGAAAAGTTGAAATACAAGTTTTATGTTAAAACAAGACTCAAATTTTTGACCTTCGTGTAGTATTTTAACTTTCTGACTTATTTAAGTTTGTAATGGTTACTTGTAAGTATTTTTAAATGAAAGTAGACTCAATTACCTTTAAAACGCCGGGTGGCACGACTTCTACGGAGTTACGGTTAATTTTATATGATATTTCAAAGTTTTTGAAAAACTGTCAAACAGACAGGCGGACCCCTTAAATTTAAGGGGGCCGCCCAGTATTTAAGGGGGCCGCCCAGACAATTAAAGGGGCCGCCCATCTGATACTCAAAAATGCAATTTTTGTTAAAAATTGTTTTCTGACTTTGTGGAAAGGTGTGTAACTTTCTGATTTTAAAAACGAACATATAACACTTGTTTTATGTATAATCTTATCTCGAGCTAGTATAATTAGTGTATATAATATCAAAACTAATACAAGTTAATCAACAAAACACTTTTCATATTAAATCCTCCTTAATGGGTAATTTGATACATGGATCGTACTCAATTTTTAAAACCATTTGTTTTGAAAATTTGAGCGACGTGGCTCTGATACCAATTGTGGAAAACTAGAAGGGGGGGTTGAATAGTTTTCCCTTCTTTTTCGTTTTATAAAAACTTTGTTTCAAAATGTTGATTAGAATTTATTCAATTGTTTGTTTGAAAAACCTTCAATTAGATTTTAGTATAAAAGCAACATATAATCAATATGATCAATTATATATGTGAACTTTTATATTAGTTTTCAAAACTTAGTTTTATGAATGAAGCATAGATCAAACTTTATGTGTATAAGTTTTCCTTTTAAAATCTTAAAACGTTTTGTATCAAATTATCGATTAAGTTAAGCTCAACATGAGAAGTGTTAAATATATATATTAGTCCATTTGACCATAACATACAATAATATGTCCTATCACACTATTAACTTCTATGTACAACACATTCAATCATCACAACAATATAAGCAACAATTAAGACATATAGGCAAACATAGATATAAAGCGATAAATGCAAGAATGAATGAAAAGAGATGAGAGAAAGAACATGCAAACCGAACACGATGATTTATAGTGGTTCGGCTACAAGGACACCTTCCTTGTTCCTACTCCACTCCCCGAGTCACCTACTCGAGAGTTTTCTTCACTACTCAACAAGCTCCCTTTTGGCGGAGAAAACCTTACACACCAATTTACACACCACAATAACTTCACACCTTAATCACAACAACTACACACCAATTCACTACTTAATCACACCACTTCTTCACACCTATCTTCTACACACCAATATTCTACACACCAATCATCTACACACCAATCTTCTACACACCAATCTTCTATACTCTTCACACCTATCTTCTTCACTCCTAACTTCTTCACAACTTAATACTTCCTAACTCTTTCTTCACACCAAGAGTATATTCACACCTTCAAGGCACTAATGTCTTGACACCTTCAAGCCACTAATGTCTTCACAACTTCAATGCACTAATGTCTTGACACCTTCAAGGCACTAATGTCTTCACAACTTCAATGCATTAATGTCTTGACACCTTCAAGCCACTAATGTCTTCACAACTTCAATGCATTAATGTCTTGACACCTTCAAGCCACTAATGTCTTCACAACTTCACATAAGCACTAACTAGATCCTAATACATCTTAGGGTTTATGATAGGGAGGATACTTCTCTTGCACTTTAAGTGATGAAAGATTGGATCACTTGAAACAAAGATTAATAATCTTATGATCAAAGGGTTTTAGAAGGATGTTTAGAGAGAATTGGATCTGAAAATATTTGTGCAAAAGGTTGGAAAAATTCCAGGTTTGAGGTGGTATTTATAGGGAAAAATTTCTGACAAAATCTGACAGGGGAGCGTGGCCGGTCCCCTTAATTGTGTGCCGGTCCCCTTAAAATTAAGGGGGCCGCCCCTTATAATTAAGGGGGCCGCCCTACTGAAACGGCCAGATTTTCTGTCTTTTAGTGGGGAAAGTTTATTTGGTGAAAAACTAACTAATTTTGGTTAAAAGTTTGAAATCATATATTTAGTATGATTAAAACATTTTTCTTTATTACCAAAAGTGTTTTTCAAAAATATATAATAAGTTTATATAATTAAATAAACTTTGTATTAGTTAATTAAATACCCCTTTGATCATGAAATGTATTAAACACTTGTTTATCCATACCTTAAGTGATTGTTGAAGCATACTTGAGACGTTGAGATGTCGAGGCTTGTTGACATAAGAATGCATAGATGAATTGTGATCACAAGTAACTTAAGCACTTTACGTTATATGTTGTAACTTACATTTTTGTCATCATCAAAACATGAAGAGGATGTTTAGATTAAATATCGTAATATTCATGCCAACAGTCTTGAATCCGTCAGACCCCTTTTTCCTATATATAGTTTTCTAATTTTTCACATTTAAAGAGAGAAGTTTGGGGGAGAAACCCTAAGTACGATTTTGGTGTAACTTTACAGGTTTTTCAAGGGTTCCAACCCCTTGATACCTTGCATGATTAATCAAGATAAGTGTTCTTCTAATTCAATCAATATGTCTATGTGTTGGTTGTCTATATCTTGTTCTTGTCTTAATTCCATCATGCTAGGCTAGATCTATCTTGTGTTTGCTTAGATCTAATGAAACCTAGATATTGATTATGTGTTGATTACTTGTTTATTCTTGTCGTGGATGAATGATTTATATGTTAGGCTTAAGAAAACGGGCAGATCTCCAATTGGTAACATGCTTGAACGTCTTAAGAAACATGAACCAACGCGCACTAGGTCTTTATTGGTTGTATTTAATGCATGAGCCACTGTTTACAATCCCTATAGTTGTGTTGGGCATGGTGTAGGAGGAGATAAGAGCTCATAGAATTGGGGAGATATGTGTGCCACCCCATGAATGGTATTAAGGAATACGATCCGTCATCCATGCAATTATAACAAGTAATTAACATGTAAAAGATATCTAGGGAGTAGTGAAATCTAAGTAAACACATTTTCTCCAATTACTGCTCACAACCTTAGTATAAATTAGTTTATTTTCATTTCTAGTATTTTATTTTGATTGCATCTTAGTATTGGGTTAGTTGATTAGCAACTAATTCCACCCAAACCTTTCAAACCCGAGATTTTAATTTGCTTTCTATAAAATATAAAAACACAAAAATAATCATCCCTCACCTTTAGAACTAGTATTTAGGCTTTCTAATCCTAGCGACACTATTCCTAAGCTGAACGATCAATCCCCCGGTACTTGTCACTATACTATACTACAACGATCAGGTACACTGCCTGGTGGGGGTTGTAAGCTTCTCGAGATCCCTTGAGAGGTAAAACCTGTTGCGATTCCCACGCATCAAGGTCAACAAAAGTCAATTGCAGTCCTTTGTGGTGATTCATGGTGAATTATGGTAGATTGAGATAGCAAAGGAAGATCTCAGCCTATCTAAAAGATAGGCTAGCATAGTGAAATCCCCGATTATTGCTGAGGATCATGGGTTTGTAAGTCCATTACTTAAATTTCAATTCACCTAGTGTATATTTGTGTTTCTGAGTTTGTATTGTTTCTAGTGGTGCTTGATCATTCAAATAGTTTCTGTTAGTGATATTACAGCATATGTGATCATTAGTTTGGAGTTTTGTGTTTAAAATCTTAGTTTCATTGTTAAATCAGTTAACTATATGGGTGTTTGGATTTACTTGATTTGCTGAGTTCAAGGGGTTGACAGTAATAAAAATTGGTTTAGACAGCATAAGTTAGGTTAAATTAAGATACTAGAGTCATAAAATTCATGTATCATTAGGTTAAAAGTCAAACTTAAATTTCCATCCTCATTTTCTTTACACTGTCAAATTTTCATGTTTCCAAATCATTCATACAAGTTCATTATTAGTTGTAGTTGCATAATCTAGCTTCATTATAACATCTAACATCATTTTCAGTCAATTGGGTATATTAGAAGTTCATTATAGTCAAACTTATTCAAAAATATCAAAAGTCAAAAGTTTACCATAGGCAGAAAAGGCAAAAATCCCAAGAATTGTTTTGATTTTTGTATTTGTTATTAGACCTTGTGCTTTTCAAAAATGGTAGCATATCAGATCAACTTTGAAGTTCCATTGTTACTATAATTTTGTGAATTTTTGTGTGGGTCCCACACTTGCCCAAACAGACCTGCAGGGGAAGGCACCTCCCCTGCACCACCACCACTGTCCAAACAGCCCTTTTTCAAAAGCCTCCACAGGGCTTATTAGTGGGACCCAGAGGGTGAGCCTTGGCTTATTGGAAATCCAATAAGCTCAGCTTATTGGTTCCTCCTTAACTTTGGGTTTCTAATTTAACCTGTGGGCCCCACAAAGCCTGGAAGTTGACCTATTGGGCCTGTTTCAGACTCAGGATTTTGGCTAAGTGCTTATTGGCCATTATCAGCTTATTTCTTGTGCTATTTGGCTTCATTTGGTTTGATTTAAGTAGTTCTTCATCTGTTTGTAGTTTATTTGTGTTTACAATATCATTTGGTAGCTTTTTCAATTCAAGCAAGTCCTAATAAGCTTATAAGCTCAACTGTCAATCAAACAAGCTCATCATATTGCTTATTTCTGTGTTCCAAGCATACTCCCTTTGTTAAAGTTGCCTAAAAACAGTTGATAAGAAGTTGTGAAAAACAAAAATTCGGAAAATCCCAACTTAATAGAAATGATAGCTTCTATTTAAGCCAATTGGCTTATTTCCTCAGCTTATTTATAAGCAATTTTCATTTTTATATTTTTCCTAGGTTCTTTGTAGTTAAAAAAATTTTGGTAATTTTTTCAGATTTTTCTTTTATCATTTGATATTTTTCTTAATTTAGTTTAATTATTAATAATTAATAAATAGTTAATAATTAATAATAATTATTTAGAAAATCAGAAAAATACAAATTTAGTTTGAAAATTAGTTTTTAGTTATTTTAATTTTTTTTTCAAATTTTATTTTTCAATTTTTAGTGTAATTTTAGAATTAATTATAATTTAGGGTATTTTAATTAATTAAAAAGTAATTAGAAAAATACTTTTTAATTATTAATAATTATATAATTAGTGTAAAAAATAATTTTTTTTCCAAAAATTTTCTTTAATCATTAGGTTTGTAAAAATATCATTTTTATATCCGTAGCCTTCTTAGTTAATCAAATTCACTTTTTATCACGTACGTTTGTTCCCGTTTGTAATTAAAACGTACGTTTTTAGGTTTTAGCTCGTTTCCTCTTAATCTAAATTCACGAAATCAATTATATAGATTTCCTAAGCTATTTAATTTCGTGATTCTCAAATAATTCTCATCAAAACCCTTTCCTGTGAAATTCACCCGATTACAAGCACGCTAAGGCACAATTCACACCTCGTCGGGACTTAACGACCTGGTGATACCCTATATTACCCGGAGATTGATTCTAAGTTGTTTGACTTGGTTGACCATTCCTTTGGTCAATTTAAGTTGACTATTTAGGACCAATCAGTATGACTAGCACAAAAACCATACCACTCAAAAATTTTCCACCCCAAATATGTGAGGTTCGCCCCTAGATTTGTTAGGAAAAGATGCTTATGAGTGTACCGGTAGTACTTAGATTCTAGAACTTGTGATAGTGATGCATCCCGAGACCGCTAGTGAGACTACATTCGTGTAGTAGGATTTACTACATGATAAGAGGCATTAGGATAACCCTTGTGTTAAACCCGTATCATAATTACTTGACCAATAAAGTCAATTTACTTGACTAGTAAAGTCAATTAATTTTCCCACACCTTTGCGATGTACTTATTTTTAGTACACGATACCCCTAGTACACCCCTCCGAGACTATCTTTTTCGTTTCTAACTTTAAGCATTTTACTTAAAGGTAGAATTTGTTTACAATCCATCCCAAATGTACACCCAAATCGCCTTAGCCTTCCTTATATGCACTCATCTTTAGTACATTATTGTTACATGTTTAAACCCTTAATTAATTGTCTAATTGATTACATGGTTACTAAGTCGAGTCATATCTTGTACATATTGTTTTGGGACGATTGGGACTCATGGGTAAAGTACTATTGTTATAGAGTATTTAGGAAGACGTCATTTATTACCCCCATATGTGCGTTAATATCTTAAAAAGTACTCCAAGTGTTTTAATTATCTTAATTCGAGTCATTAGAATAGTTAGTTGTAAAGTATGTAAAAGTTCAAGTGTAAGGGGAATGCAAATCACCTATGATGTATTATTTTGGATGGTAGGGCAAGAGTGTATGAAAAAAAAAATCAAAAAATTCAAGAAAAAGAAAAAAAATTAGAAAAAGAAAAAGAGAAAAACATATGGACTACCATCCCGTTTCCTTTTATGTTTATTTTATGTTTTTGGTAGTTTTCATGAGCTTAAGTCGAGTCTAGTCGAGTCTTGGCTTAGCAACGCCACATTGTACATGTAATTGACCAAGATAATTAACTCGTCACCAGCAAAGATTGCCTTTATCCAACAAAACCGTGTTTATCATATCCCTACACCTCACGTTACAACCCTTTAAAAGACCTCTTTGATAGTTTATCCTAGGTGCTTACGCCAAGTGGTGGAGGTTTGATCCTTTCCCAAGCTTATGGTAATCTATGTGCTATGACAGGTAGTGAGAGATATTTTCTATTTTCATTTGTGATATATACTTTTATTACACCCGAGAGATGTGAGTATCCAAACACTATTTGTGAGGTGCTAGTGTATAATTTTCGTGTTTGTTTTGGTTGAAGTGGAACGATCATTTGTTGTAATTACTTTTATATTAGTGTTAAATGATCCCTAGCTTGTATTTTGATTAGAATAAAAGCGCATTTGCTTGAGGACAAGCAAATCTCAAGTGTAAGGGTATTTGATGAGGCGAAAAGTGTTACGCTTTTAGGGGGTCATTTAAGCCCTAAGTCGGGATTATTTGATCAAATATTGCCTCAAATCGTTCCTTTTGTTGTTTTAGGTACTTTGGAGAAGAAATCTAGAAAAAGACGCATTTTGGACGTTTTTGGAGCGAAAAGTGAAGAAAACGACAAAGTCTCCAAAATCAAGCTGGAAACAGTACCTGAAGGCATCACGCTCTACAGGTGACGCCGTCATGTGTTGGCAAAGAGGTGGATATGAAGTTTACACGAGACGCGCCAGAAAGATTTTTGGACTTAAAGAGTGACGGCGTCACCGTTTGTGACGCCTAGGCCGTCAAGTACAAATTATAAGGTGACGGCCAAGAGAAGAATAGTAAGTGACGGCGTCAGATCTGGATCTAGGCAATCCAAGGAGAGTATTGGCGGCAAGTTGACGGCGTCACATGTACAACGTGACGCCGTGATGAGTGCTCAAACACTCATCATTTTTTGTCATATCTGAACTACAAAACATACAAAAACACTCAGTAAGGCATCAAAATACTAAAAAAATTTCAAAATTGTGTTTTATATGTTTCAGATGCAAAACGAGTAAAAACAGATGAAAAACGTACAAAGTTTGCAAAATTGGCAGTTTTAGTCCCCCAACTTTCAAAAATTGGCAAAAATAGTCCCTGAGCTCTTACTTACAAAGAAAAGTCACCAAAGGTCCTTTGAAATCATAAGTTGTCATATTTAGTCCTTTGGTGAAAAATCTCAAAAGTTTTGGAAATTTGCAATTTAGTCCTTGGAGTTTCAGATTTTGGCAGATTTGGTCCCTAGTGGGATATTTTTGAAAGAAAAATCATTTTGGGTCCTTGGGAAGTCACAAAAGTCATTTTTAGTCCTGGGTGTGAAGTTTGGAGAAATGTCAATTTTGGTCCCTCAAGTTTGACAACTTGGCAGTTTTGGCCCCCGGGTGATTATAATGGAAAATTTTATTTATGGCCCTTGTACTACTGGAGTTGGGAAACATTGGTCCTTTGGAACACTATGGAATAAGGGCATTTTCAGTCCTTCATGTTTTCGGTAATTACAATTTGGTCCTTGTGGTTTTCAAGCTTAAATAACCAAACAAACCTTTAATTTACTACAAACCAAATAAGCCTGATCCAAAACACCCTCACCAGCCCACCAAGCCCAAACTTACCCTGGCCCAACAACCAAACCCAATCCACCACTAATAAATCCCACACCCCCGTTTTTATATTCCCCCCAGTCAACCCCAACTTTGACCCTTTCTTCCACCCTCCCAACTTGCAACCTGGTAATCCCCTGCTACACACAAACCCCCCTCCTCCACATCAGATATCCCATTCCTTGTCCCCCCTTCCAAACAACAACACTTCAAAACCTAATTAATTCCTACAAATCTCACAAGCAAAACCACCAACTGCCAAAAACCTTTTTTCCGCCAAAATTGAGTGGACGGCCAAGATCAATTTTAGCTCATCCTAGAATTGAAGTGGGAAATAGAGAGAAGGACTCCAAGGCATATATAAATGAAGAAAACAGAAAAAAGAAAGTTAGTTAGCTTTAGTATAGATTTTTAGTCATTTTCAATGTCGGTTTTAGTTTAATATCAATTCTAGTTGTAGTTTCTAGTTTAAAAAGGTTGTATCAGACATAATCAATGTAACTTAATCTGTATTAAAGTTTAATTTCAAGGTTCCCTGTTGAATTAAGTTTATGCCATTTATTTAGTGAAATTTACATTTTGGGTAAAAAAGTGTTAGACAATATTCATTTAAGCTCACTTTAGCTTATTTGCAAGTTTTCTCAAGTTTCTGAGTCATCCATATCAGTTTCCATTCATAAAAGCATAATTAGTAAAAAAAATCATAGAAATTGCTCATAATTGCAAAAATCACTGTGGAGATTTTTTGAAGCTGAATTCAGGGCAATGAGTGGATTACTATGGAATTAGTCACCTAAAGGGAGGTATAGGAGGTGGTCATTGTACTTGGTTCATCAATCCTAAACTTGGTTCAGTTGTAAGCCATTTGTCTATATTTCTTTTTATATAATCTGTGTTAGTAGTATATGGTTTAATTATTGTTTAATCCTACTTAATCATGCTCATTATTGGTTAGTTTAAGCATCACAGTCAATTTCATGGTTTAGGTTGTGAGTTTGCCTCACATAATCTTCAATTTCAGTTTGTATAGGGGTGTTTGGGTTAAGCACTGTCACAGTGATCTTGTGGTTAGTTGATTGTTGTCTTAGTATTTTTGAATCACTTTAGGTTAGGTTAAGTCAAATAAGGTTTCAAACTCAGGCCTTGTGTGGAAAATAGTCAAAAATCACCAAAGATCCCCCATAACAGTTAACTGTTGGGAGATTTTGATCCCAATCCCACCATTTCATTGCATAAGGTGTATTTGTAGCTTAATTTCATTAATTTGTAGCTTAATGGAACTTATATGATCAGTAGGATAGAGTAGAAGCTCATCAAAGTCAAAGAAGAGTTAATTTCATAAAAGTCAAAACTCATCCTTTTTCAGAAAAAACCAAATATAGCATGAATTTTCTTGAATTTTGTATCGTGTTTCAGGCTTTGGGATTTTTAGGGCTTGTTCTATCCCAGCTCAACTTTGATTTCCCACTCACACTTTATTTTTAAGATTTTTATACTGGGCCCCACCTTCCTCCAAATTCAGCTGCAGGGAGGAACACCTCCCCTGCTGCAGCAGACAACACAGCCAACACCACCACTTTGGTGGTTTCTGGCTACCACAGTGGTCCCACAATCCTCCTCTTTGGTTCTCCCAAACCCCCTCCTGGAAACCTTCAAGGTTTGACCAACCATTTGACCTTTGACCCTGTGGACCCCACATAAGATCACCCAAAAGTCTGTCCCATTTTCAAGACAGAAATTTGAATCCCTTGTGCTTATTCTGATTTCTTGGCTTATTCCAATAGCTTATTTGAGTGAATCTTGCTTAAACTTGTTCATAATACTCAATTGAACCAGAATCACGCATAGTGGGTCCCACTTAAGCTCATTTGAGCTTATTTGCTTATTTGGTCAACAATAGTCAACTGTGCAAGCTTATTGGTTGCATTTGGCTTATTTTTAAGCTTTGGAAATTTTGTTTTCACAAAAGTTTTATGTTTTATGCATTTTTAGAGTTTTGTAAAAGAAAATCCAGAAAAAAACAAATTTAATTATAAGTGATAGTTTCTATTTAATGTAATTTAAATTTTTAATTTTCCTTTTAAGATTTTTGTTAAGAACTTAGCATTTCTATATTTTTCTTAAATTCCTTTTATGTTAAAGTAATTTTACTAATTTTTCTTGATTTTTATATTATCATTTAGTATTTATTAGATTTAATATTAGTTTTATTAATTATTAATTAATATTAAGTATTAAATAGCAAAATTAGTTTTTATAAAGTAATCCATAGTTTTTATATTTTTTCTAGCTTTTGTAAGTTATAAAATAATTTTAGAAATTCTCTTATAATTATTACTGTTCATCTTCTAATTTTGGTAATTTAAATAGTTTAATTAGTAATTATTTAATATTTAGAATATTAATTAGCAAAATAGTCTAAAAATAATTTTTATAACTTTTGATAATTTTTTAGGATTCCTGTGATGGTTAATTAGATTTGTAAAATTTTTCTTAATTTTCTAAGTTAGTTTGTTATTTTTAATAATTTAAATTAATTAAAATTAGTTAAGTAATTAATAATTAGTAATTAATTAATAATAAATAATTAAATAGTGTAAAATTTTATTTTCTTTTTCTAAAAATTTTCTTTTAACCTTAGGTTTGTAAAAAAGTTATTTTCACCCCCTGTTGGTTTTCAGATTTCAGTTTTCACGTTTTATTTTGTACGTTTACATTATTTCAAATGTAAACGTACGCGTTTTAGGTTTTAAACGTTTCTGGTTTTTCTAAACTTCCAATCTTGTTCATATAGCTTATTAAAGCTATTTCCTTGTATAAATCAGTAGTCTAACCATTCACAAACCCCCTTTCTGTCCAAATTCACCCGATCTCAAACCCGTTTGAATACAATCCACACCTCGTCGGGACATAACGACCCGGGGAAACACTATATTATCCACGGAGAATTGGAACTGAGCTGTCTTTGACTTGTTGACCTTGGTCAAAAATATCTGACCATTTCGGGACCAATCAAAATTTTGGCGCCGCTGTCGGGGAGGCTGTGTGCGTATTCAAACGTATTTGAAGATTATTGATCTTTGGATATTCATTCCTTTGTATATTTACCATCCTTGTTCATATTTTCATAAAAACAAAACCGTTCTCGAAAACATTTTAAACTCAGTTTTCAACGAACACAAAAATACAAAAACATTTTCTTTCCTATTTGTACAAAATGTTTATTCAAAAATCCAAAAATATTCACCTTTACCCTCTCACATCTTTGATTCTTCATTCCTTACCCTCTGTAAACCTTTGATTCTTTCATATGTCGTATCCACACCATTTTGGTTGCCAATGGTGTGGTGGTCCTCATAATGGCGGGAATTGTCCCGGTTGTAGCATGGTAGAGTCAGAAGATGGGTCTGTCTATAACCAAGCTCCCTATCCTTACCTTTACACATCTGATTCATCCTACCAGCCACCACATCATGAGATATTGACATATCTGTGTGAGTTTTGTGGAGGTCCTCACCAAGGATTTGAGTGTCAAGCCGGAAACACGTTTGTCTATGAACAGTTTTCCGGTGATGCTCAGAACTTTGGTTATGACCAATACCCATACAATTCACCTGTCCAAACTCAACAGTATTACTGTTGTGATTACTGTGGAGGTCCACACTTCAGCTCAGATTGTCAAACGGGGAATCCATATCCTTGTGACAATTTTGACACACCTTATTATGACCAACCTCCACAGTACCAAATGAATCAAGCACTTCTTCCTGAAATGCAAAATATGATGAAAATCGTTGATGAACTTAAGGGTTTAGTTAAAGACTTTGGCCAAAGACATACTCATCAAAAATCCATGGAAGAATTGCTAGCTGAAGAGCAGGCTGCTAGAATAAATTCCCAAGATGCCTATGAAAAATCTATTAGGGAATCAATTGCAAAAGAAAAAGCAGCCAAATCTAGCTCTCAGTTCCGTTTTATTCCTGATGACAGTGATGATAAAGATACACTTGATATCCTTCAATTTTACAAAGCTTCATCAAGTTCATCAGTGGATATCCCAGCAGTTGAGATTCCATCTCAAACAACTGCTATCACACCCGAGGTTCCCACTCACTCTCTGAGCATGGGGGACGAGCATCTTGACACTGTTCCTAAAAAGGAATCGGACGAATTCATAAAGTCTAGTGTTGAGACCCTTGTCCCAATCCTAGGAGAGTCACAGGGAACTTTTGATCATAGGTGTGATATTCCTTCCCCTCTTGAGTGTTCAAACGATCATTTTGAGACTTTCTCAGATTTTAATGATGATTGTACATCTCATGGAGACATTGAGTATATTGAGGCATCACTCCCACAGTCTGATGCTGATCCTCTTCTTGAGGAGTTCGCCGATGAACTTACTCACATCAATCCACTTTCATTGGAAAGTGATGATGGTCTCCTCGATTTCGAAGTCGATCTGGGAGAAATTGAAAGTCTCCTATATCTTGATCCGTCACTCACTTCTGATGCCAACAGTCCAATAGAGAATGTTAATCTCTTTGTTCCTGAAACATTCAATACTACTCTCACCAATCCTCTATTTGAATTCGAATCTGAATTCACGTTGATTTCTGATAATCCACTCTTTGATATTCAGAATAAGGATTGTGATGAGTCCACAACGGAACATGAATTCACAGATTCACATCTTGTGAATAATTCTCTTCATGAGGAGTTCTCCGGTGAACTCACTCATCATATCATGACTCCTCCGGAGTTTGATAGCCCGGGGGGAGATTCACTCAATCATGAGGATTTGCAAATTCCCACCCACCCTCCCGGGATGTTTTTGAGCTTAACCCTTGAAATCCAAATTCAGGCTAATGAGCCTGATCTCGAGGAAGAAGATCAAATCATGATTTTCATCATGGTTTTCTTCCTTTTCTTCACCTATAAGGTGACTTCTTCTCTTCTTCACTCCTTCGGGAATGAAGATACCATCTTTGATCCCGGCATTTTCATTTACCATTATCTTGAGCCGGGTACTTATCTCATCGGTGTGGAACTTTCACGTGCTTCAAATGTTTGTCCAAACATCTTGAATGAAAGTCCGATTGAGATTGTTTCTTCCACATCATGCTTCCTCAAGGACAAATGAATTCGGGGTCGAGTCAAGCTAGCGACTCGGTAAACAAAAACAGTAGCATGTACTTAGGGTTTTCACCCTAAGTGTGGGGGAGTCACCCATGCTATGGTTACCAATAAAGTGAAAGAAAAATGGTGTTTCCACATTTAGCTTGTAATGTTGCCCTTTTACGTTCAAAGAGTCGGCATAATAGCCGGGACTTTGAATATTGAGGACAATATTCATTCTAAGTGTGGGGGGTGGGGGGTATTTCGCTATTCTAGCGAATTTTATCACATTTTACTATCCAGTACCCCCGTTTTTGGCCAAAATTTTAAAAATTTTTCACTAAAGTTTCAAAATTTTTTGTGGTTATCAATCCGCCTTATCTAAACGACAAAAGGATTGGCTAATCCAGGAGCAAACGGCTCTTGGTAAAGATATATCAAATCCGTTTATGGCTTGCAATTTGCCCAAAATTGTATGGTACCTCAACTCGTCATATCCTAAAAAGCGAATGAGTTGGCTAACCCGCAAGATTATGGCTTGTGGTAAAGGCAGTGGAAAAACCATAATTGGTAATCAGCTCACCAAGATGTTGACTTGTCCATCAAGAGTCGGCTAGTCCAGAAGCAAACGGCTTTTGGTAAAGACTAATCAAATCCGTTGACAGCTGGTGGTTTGCTCAAAATCACATGGTTATCAGGTGGACCATAGTTCTTACTTGAATCGATACATCTGGCTACTCCAGAAGTGATGGCTTTTGGTAAAGAGTTTAAAATCCATTAAGTTTTCAAAACAGTTTATTGCTAGGGACTAGCAATATTTTAGTGTGGGGGATTGATGAGTGCTCAAACACTCATCATTTTTGGTCAAATCTGAACTGCAAAACATACAAAAACACTCAGTAAGGCAT
Organism: Artemisia argyi; assembly: GCA_030686995.1. Lineage (NCBI taxonomy): Eukaryota > Viridiplantae > Streptophyta > Magnoliopsida > Asterales > Asteraceae > Artemisia > Artemisia argyi. The sequence continues at coordinate 13,182,633 of CM060697.1, read as the reverse complement.
CAAAATACTAAAAATATTTCAAAATTGTGTTTTATATGTTTCAGATGCAAAACGAGTAAAAACAGATGAAAAACGTACAAAGTTTGCAAAATTGGCAGTTTCAGTCCCCCAACTTTCAAAAATTGGCAAAAATAGTCCCTGAGCTCTTATTTACAAAGAAAAGTCACCAAAGGTCCTTTTGAAATCATAAGTTGTCATATTTAATCCTTTGGTGAAAAATCTCAAAAGTTTTGGAAATTTGCAATTTAGTCCCTGGAGTTTCAGATTTTGGCAGATTTGGTCCCTGGTGGGATATTTTTGAAAGAAAAATCATTTTGGGTCCTTGGGAAGTCACAAAAGTCATTTTTAGTCCTTGGTGTGAAGTTTGGAGAAATGTCAATTTTGGTCCATCAAGTTTGACAACTTGGCAGTTTTGGCCCCCGGGTGATTATAATGGAAAATTTTATTTAGGGTCCTTGTACTACTGGAGTTGGGCAACATTGGTCCTTTGGAACACTATGGAATAAGGGCATTTTCAGTCCTTCATGTTTTCGGTAATTACAATTTGGTCCTTGTGGTTTTCAAGCTTAAATAACCAAACAAACCTTTAATTTACTACAAACCAAATAAGCCTGATCCAAAACACCCTCACCAGCCCACCAAGCCCAAACTTACCCTGGCCCAACAACTAAACCCAATCCACCACTAATAAATCCCACACCCCCGTTTTTATATTCCCCCCAGTCAACCCCAACTTTGACCCTTTCTTCCACCCTCCCAACTTGCAACCTGGTAATCCCCTGCTACACACAAACCCCCTCCTCCACATCAGATATCCCATTCCTTGTCCCCCCCCTTCCAAACCACAACACTCCAAAACCCAATTAATTCCCACAAATCTCACAAGCAAAACCACCAACTGCCAAAAACCTTTTTCCCGCCAAAATTGAGTGGACGGCCAAGATCAATTTTAGCTCATCCTATGGACAAGAATTGAAGTGGGAAATAGAGAGAAGGACTCCAAGGCATATATAAATGAAGAAAACAGAAAAAAGAAAGTTAGTTAGCTTTAGTATAGATTTTTAGTCATTTTCAATGTCGGTTTTAGTTTAATATCAATTCTAGTTGTAGTTTCTAGTTTAAATAGGTTGTATCAGACGTAATCAATGTAACTTAATCTGTATTAAAGTTTAATTTCAAGGTTCCCTGTTGAATTAAGTTTATGCCATTTATTTAGTGAAATTTTCATTTTGGGTAAAAAAGTGTTAGACAATATTCATTTAAGCTCACTTTAGCTTATTTTCAAGTTTTCTCAAGTTTCTGAGTCATCCATATCAGTTTCCATTCATAAAAGCAAAATTAGTAAAAAAAAAATCATAGAAATTGCTCATAATTGCAAAAATCACTGTGGAGATTTATTGAAGCTGAATTCAGGGCAATGAGTGGATTACTATGGAATTAGTTACCTAAAGGGAGGTATAGGAGGTGGTCATTGTACTTGGTACATCAATCCTAAACTTGGTTCAGTTGTAAGCCATTTGTCTATATTTCTTTTTATATAAATTGTGTTAGTAGTATATGGTTTAATTATTGTTTAATCCTGCTTAATCATGCTCATTATTGGTTAGTTTAAGCATCACAGTCAATTTCATGGTTTAGGTTGTGAGTTTGCCTCACATAATCTTCAATTTCAGTTTGTATAGGGGTGTTTGGGTTCAGCACAGTCACAGTGATCTTGTGGTTAGTTGATTGTTGTCTTAGTATTTTTGAATCACTTTAGGTTAGGTTAAGTCAAAAAAGGTTTCAAACTCAGTCCTTGTGTGGAAAATAGTCAAAAATCACCAAAGATCCCCCATAACAGTTAACTGTTGGGAGATTTTGATCCCAATCCCACCATTTCATTGCATAAGGTGTATTTGTAGCTTAATTTCATTAATTTGTAGCTTAATGGAACTTATATGATCAGTAGGATAGAGTAGAAGCTCATCAAAGTCAAAGAAGAGTTAATTTCATAAAAGTCAAAACCCCTCCTTTTTCAGAAAAAACCAAATATAGCATGAATTTTTTTGAATTTTGTGTTGTGTTTCAGGCTTTGGGATTTTTAGGGCTTGTTATATCCCAGCTCAATTTTGATTTCCCACTCTCACTTTATTTTTAAGATTTTTATACTGGGCCCCACCTTCCTCCAAAGTCAGCTGCAGGGAGGAACACCTCCCCTGCTGAAGCAGACAACACAGCCAACACTACCACCTTGGTGGTTTTTGGCTACCACAGTCCCACAGTCCCCCTCTTTGGTTCTCCCAACCCCCCTCCTGGTAACCTTTAAGGTTTGACCAACCATTTGACCTTTGACCCTGTGGACCCCACATAAAATCACCCAAAAGTCTATCCCATTTTCAAGATAGAAATTTGAATCCCTTGTGCTTATTCTGATTTCCTGGCTTATTCCAATAGCTTATTTGAGTGAATCTTGCTTAAACTTGTTCATAATACTCAATTGAACCAGAATCACCCATAGTGGGTCCCACTTAAGCTCATTTGAGCTTATTTGCTTATTTGGTCAACAATAGTCAACTGTGCAAGCTTATTGGTTACATTTGGCTTATTTTTAAGCTTTGGAAATTTTGTTTTCACAAAAGTTTTATGTTTTAAGTATTTTTAGAGTTTTGTAAAAGAAAATCCAGAAAAAAAACAAATTTAATTATAAGTGATAGTTTCTATTTAATGTAATTTAAATTTTTAATTTTCCTTTTTAGATTTTTGTTAAGAACTTAGCATTTTTATATTTTTCTTAAATTCCTTTTATGCTAAAGTAGTTTCAGTAATTTTTCTAGATTTTTATATTATCATTTAGTATTTATTAGATTTAATATTAGTTTTATTAATTATTAATTAATATTAAGTATTAAATAGCAAAATTAGTTTTTATAAAGTAATACCTAGTTTTTATATTTTTTCTAGCTTTTATAAGTTATAAAATAATTTTATAAATTTTCTTATAATTATTACTGTTCATCTTCTAATTTTGGTAATTTAAATAGTTTAATTAGTAATTATTTAATATTTAGAATATTAATTAGCAAAATAGTCTAAAAATAATTTTTATAACTTTTTATAATTTTTTAGGATTCCTGTGATGGTTAATTAGATTTTTAAAATGTTTCTTAATTTTCTAAGTTAGTTTGTTATTTTTAATAATTTAAATTAATTAAAATTAGTTAAGTAATTAATAATTAGTAATTAATTAATAATAAATAATTAAATAGTGTAAAAATTTATTTTCTTTTTCTAAAAATTTTCTTTTAACCTTAGGTTTGTAGAAAAGTTATTTTCACCCCCTGTGGGTTTTCAGATTTCAGTTTTCACGTTTTATTTTGTACGTTTACGTTATTTCAAATGTAAACGTACGCGTTTTAGGTTTTAAACATTTCTGGTTTGTCTAAACTTCCAGTCTTGTTCATATAGCTTATTTAAGCTATTTCCTTGTATAAATCAGTAGTCTAACCATTCACAAACCCCCTTTCTGTCCAAATTCACCCGATCTCAAACCCGTTTGAATACAATCCACACCTCGTCGGGACATAACGACCCGGGGAAACACTATATTCCACGGAGCATTGAGCCTAAGGAGTTTGACTATATTAACCACATCCGTGGTTGACTTTAGTTGACTGCTTTTGCCTCAATCACGCCGTCAGATTGTAATCTGTATATATAGTTTTCTAATTTTCATTTATAAAAGAGAGAACTTTTGGAGGAACTTTACCACAAACCCTAGGATGAATTTTCACCTTCTTGTAAAGGTTTCAAACCCTTCTTTCATCCATGTTTAATTAAAGATAAGTCTTCCAATAATCATTCAATATGTTTATGTGTTGTTTGATTCTATCAGTATGCTTGTATTTACATTAACATGCTAGGCTAGGTTTGTTTGTGTTTGCTTAGATGTAATGAAACCTAGCTATTGATTATTAGTTGATTGTTTGTTATTAATTGTTGTTGGAAGAATGATTTCGATGTTAGGTTTAAGAAAACTGCCTAATCTCCAATTGGTAACTTACTTGAACGTCTTAAGAAACATGAATCGGATTTGTACTACGATTTTAATGCTTGTATTTAGTGCATAAGTGACTACTAAGGATGCCATGTTAGGAGCTAGTTGTCGGCTCGACATAGGAAGAGGTTGAAGCTTATAGAGTTAGGGAAGATCGTACACGGCCCCACGAATGGTATTAAGGAATATAACCCGTCATCCACGTAATTGTAACAAACTAGTCAATTAATGAAAGATAGCTAGGGAGTAGTGAAATCTAAGTAAACACGTTTCTCTCAATATAAGGTTTTTCTCACATTTTATTTTCTTGTTATTTTATTTTCATTGCATATGTAGTTATTTAGGTTAGTTGACTAGCAACTAATTCCGCCCACTTTTCCAATACCCGAGATTTTTACTTGCTTTCCATAAAATATAAAAGTACAAAAATAATCATCCCTCACCTCTAGACCTAGTTTAATTAAGTTTTGATCCTAACGAACACTATTCCCCAGTAGAACGATCAATCTCCCGGTACTTGCCACTACACTATACTACATCGGTCAGCTACACTACCTGGTGGGGATTGCAAGCTTCTCGAGATCCCTCGAGAGGTAAAACCTTTTGCAAGGTTGCAAAACCACACATCAGGTACTCGGTAAGGTTGCCGGCTATTACAGGTTCGATGTTTTGTATGAGCCATGAGAACACGATTAAATCTTCTTGTTCCCATGTCTCGTAAGTTTCACTTTTTTTCTGGGCGTTCTTTGGTTAGATGGGACAACAATGCTTTTGATTTGCCTCCAATGGCAACTCGGATCATCCGAGTCCATAGAGCATAATCTTGGTTGTTTAGTTTGAGATTAATTTGAAGGCTATCGGATAATTTTGGGTTTTGTGATTGTTGGTTGATATTAGTTTTCAGGAGGTTTGCTAATTGGATAGCAAGATCAGACCCAGAGCCGTCGTCTACGGACATGGTGGCTCAAGGTTTTTGATGGTTTATGAAGGATGATTAACTGGTAAATGATGAGATCCAAACAGTCATTGATACCATCTTGACAATGGTTAACTGTAATTGTTTTATTATCTATTGAATTGATTACATTGTGATAAACAAACGCCCTATTTATACAAGTAACTATGAGCTAAATATAGAAAAGATGTTGAGGCATTGGCTGGAAATTGATCAGTTATTGTTGTAGAATTAATGGTGACAATCTTTTAAATAATAAAATGATGTATAGACTGATCCCAATAATCCTTTCCTTTCTAACACCTACTACCCAGCAATAACCTAACATAATAAGCTTATAAATAAATGGATATATCGACAAACACATATAATTATCCAACAAGTCATTCAATAAACGGAAATCAAATCATATTAAAATAAACAGTTCAGTAAATTATGCAAGCACTAAGAGGTATTTGTCTAGCATAATGAAGAACACAACAAAATAAATAGATGATATAAGTTTAACATATTATCAAAGAATAAAAATATTATACCAAACTATCTAAGGCCTTTTATCTAGTGGTATGTGAGTTGCCCACCAATCTAGAAGTTGTGGGTTCAAGTCTCGCCGGAGGCATTTGTGAAAATATTGTGTATAGGTGTGAAAGAAAATATATATTAAACCAAACTTAATTGATGTTTTGTGTAATGAAGTAAATCCCTAATGGAACCCTTTTTCGTGCTTATATATTCTCCTCCGAGGTCGGTTCCTTCCTTTCTTTTATTTTGGACCATTTGTACGTTAAGTTCCAATCAAGAGCCCACCTTCAATAGTCCTTGTCTTAATTGCTAAAATTCATGGCCCGTTGAAAATAATTAAGATACCCTGAATTCCTTTTTCTTGAAACGCGGGCTTCTAAAATCCCAAAAACACAAAACAATAATTTAAGTCCTTATGTGGAAACACGTATAGTATGTTTCCTTTTCTTCGTATTTCCACCTTCCACGAGCTGTATTTTGCAAGGTTTTCAAGATCGGGATCCTACCCAGGATTGTTTTTGTCTTTGCAAGATCGTGATCATAAGATCGGATCGGGATCTTAAGATCTTACTATAATGTCATTTTCTTAATAGTTTTTGTAATATAATACAAATTTACAAATTATTATATATCATAAACACAAAATTATATGAATGTTCAATCAAAATATTGTCCTAAATTATGATTATTAAATGTTTAATAAGATTAACATGTTGTTTTTTTAATTTATAAAAAAGTATCTAGAAATTTGCAGTTTTTTAGAGTTTTATCCGAGAAAATTAGGATCAGATCGGATTAGATCTTCATATCCTATCGTCAAGATCGGGATCTTATAAGATCTTAAGCTTTCAAAGATCCTATGTAAGATCCGGATCGTTTTTGCTTTGCAGTATCGTAAAATCGTAAGATCCTAAGTTCAGGATCGGGATCATGACAACCATGGTATTTTGCAACAGAAACGATCACCAATAAACTTCAGATTTTCATGCATTTAATTACCAAGATACAAATTTATTCTTTTCTTTTTATAGGTTGGCCTTTTGAATCGACAAAAACAGAACTAGTACGAAGAATGTTTGGCTTTTCGTTGGCCTTTTGAATCGACTAAAACAGAACTAGGACGAAGAATGTTTGGCTTTTCGTTGACCTTTCGACCGAAATGGACATGAATTCAGGTATCGTCTCCAAACATGTTTGGCTGCATAATCAAATTAGAGTATCATCACTCTTATACAACATCAAAGTCAAGAAATATGCAGGAAGAACAGTAATGATTTTCGCTTTTAACAAACTAATGAAAATCGAACATGCATGAAACGAGTAGAAAACTCGAAATGAGCCTTTCTTAGGCCATCTTAAATGTACACATCAAGTTTACTAAAAAAATAGATTCTTTTTTCATCAAACTTGATTTTCACTCTAACATCAAATTAGACTAATTTAGAATATATTGCTGAGATATTTCAAGTGATGCATTTTATAAAAGTGAATTTTAAACTTATGATATAATTACGTAACAAAAAAGATATATATCTTAGGTGTAAAAATTTGTTGTTACGGACCAACATGGGTGCTGGGTGTGGCGGCCTACATCCGATTTTAGGTTACGTAGTGCAAAATAACTAAAAAACTGTCATTTTTCTGGTATGTGCAACTCACAAATTTTTACTTGCTACTTTAATTTCTTACAATTTAACTTTAGTTAGCCTAACGATTATTTTGTGCAACACTCTTTTTAAAATCATGGATGGTTGTTACATTAAATAGTTAGCCTAACGATTTTTTTGTGCAAAACTCTTTTTAAAATCATGGATGGTTGTTACATTAAATATGGTGTAAAGGTTGTAAGAAAAAGTGTTCCGCACCAACAAATATGGTGTAAAGGTTGTAAGAAAAAGTGTTCCGCACCAACAAAACATCAAGTATACCTATCGGGTTTTTCATTAAATATCAAAGTCGGTGTTTTTGTCAAAAGGAGATGATTTGCACACTTTATTTTTTTATTAGAGCACAAGGTGTAATCTCGCCGATCTCCCTCGCCGTCCAACCTGGCAACATCAACGGCGAGCCGAAGCTCGCCGCTACACCACAACGGCCTTGCCGTTCTTCCCCGTTGGGCATCTCCCCGTGGCCACGGCGAGATATCTTTCTGACATTTATACAGGTTTCTTTCATTTTTTTTTCTTTCTTACTTGATTATGTTTGGTTTAATTTTTCTTGTTCCAAAGATCTGGGTTTGTTCCGATCTGGGTTTGTTCCATAGATTTGGTTTAATTTTTCTTTCTCCATGTGATGGTGGTGAGAGTGGAGAACTATGGTGGTTTGTGATGGTGGGATGGTGGTGGAGGGTGGTCGGAAAAAATGGGTTTGGGGGTGATGTTGTTGTTTGTTTATTTTATTTTTTATTTTAATTTATTTAATAAAATGAATAAAAAAAAAATAAATGTGTAAGAGGTGGGGCCCTAATGGGAAAGTTGAGGTTTGTTGTTTTGTGAGGGGGTTTGTTGTGATTAGTTGAAGTTGAGGTGTTTGGTGATGTGACAGGGGTAGGACCTGAATGGGGAGGCAAGCCTCCTCATCTACACCTTGTGCTCTTAGCTCACATCAATATACTACTTTTAAAGTAAAATGTAGATATACAGTAGTATAACTATTTATTGTAGTTAACCGGTGTGTTCCAATAAAAACAAATATGTGCAAATTAATTTTCTTTGTCAAAACATTAGAGATAGTCTTATTGGATTTTGACGACCAAAATTGTGGTTATCATATCACAAATCAAATGATTCAACTGAACAATTGTATTGCTATTTAAAGTTTAATAAATTTTAAACTCATGATGCCCCCTCTCACATTTAGAGTGCTCCGTACGATGGCTGATGGCTCAAGTCATGATCTTCGGCGCCACACAATGGCGAGAGATACCACAGTGAAAGTGTGCTGGTGGCGCCGTGGCCACCAGCTCACATCAAATGTAATTTTTATTTATAATTTTGGACTTCATTTTTTTATTTTAACTAACTTCACTTTTACTTCATAAGAGAACTTTTGTGCTAGAGATAAGTGTTTTAGTGGCTTCAGCAAAAGGTTGTCATAAACAAAAAGTGTTAGGACATCATTTTTGCCCGTGAAATCATTCCACAACACCAACCGTAGCTAAACACCAACAGTCAAACCCGAACTGGCGATATTCACGTGACATAAATCACAATTGCTATGGAACTATGGAAGACAAAAATATCTACTGAAGGTTACTAGTGTAATTTGACCTAAAAGCATATTCTGATTTGCTTGGCATCTACTGTAAAATGATTAATGAGACGATGGCCCACTGCAAAGTACAAAGTAGCTTTTTGATTAGATTAAAAACTGCTAAATAATTTGGGCCCATAAACCACTAATGACGGCTGACACTTTACCACGCTATAAACAAAGTATATTGTGTATGGGCTCCATCCATGTCCATTTCATGAATTCTGGAGAAAGAAATAGATTTCAATGAAGATAGAAGTGTCAAATAATATTTGCATTATTACAAGCATCCAAAAATTATCAAATTGTCAATAACCATTCATCATTTTTTTTTTGTCAGAAAAGTAAACGAACACGCTGCATTATTAATGCAACTCACTAAACTCACTAAGGGTACGTTTGGTATGCTGTCATAAATAACAATTGGTATGAGTTTGATAGTGGTGGTGAATCCTTCACCTATGAAAGATACATACCTAGCTCTCTTAATGTATATGGAGTATAGATTATATCTATCATTCATTACCATAGTGGTGAGCCCCTCATCTTAAATAAATACCTTTAATCACTTTCATAGTCATAGTTTCATTCCAATAGTGGGATACCAAACGCACCATTTAATTTTTGTTTATTCTTAGTGCCGTTTTGTGAATTTCGATGGGCCGTGCAATAATCACAAAAATCCCCATTAAACGCAAAAAGACATGAGACCTATTGCATTTTACTAGTAAGACTGTAAGAGCATAAAATAATTAAACATGCGCATCCGCCTCACATTGGAGTATATATTTACGACGATAAAAATTCTCTATAGATCACTTTTTCTCTAAAAATCAAATTATTTTATCTCCATCATTCATCATCTTTACATCCAATGATCTATATTAATCATTAATTTAAACTAATTAATTAACTAAAAAACCACACTTTCATCTTTTTTCTTTTTAAAAAAAATAAAAATGTCTTACAAAACATTAATTGTTACGCGATATTAATAAATAATATTTTTATGAATAGACAATTTTATATACTTTCGACTATTTTTTTTTTTTTTTTTTTTTTTTTTTTTTCAAAATTTTCGCCTAAAAAAATCACATGTAATTTTATTGTTTTAAAAATCACATGTTAATTGTGAAAAAATGTGTGATTTTTAAACATGTGATTTATAAAATCACACATGATTTTTTAAAGCAACAAATCACAAGTGATTTTACAAATCATGTGTGATTTTACAAGTCATGTGTGATTTTAGAAATTACGTGTGATTTTTTTACGGAAATTTCAACACTAAAAAATCGTCGAAAGTATATATCAAAGTGATCGTCTGCTGAAAGAAAAAAAATATATTCTCGTAGCGATAGTGTATTTTTCGTTGCTTAACGATTTACCATTTTAAAGATATGTTGGTTTGTCTTATTTTCTATTTTATTTTATTTTAAATGAACGGCTAGGATTCACCTGTTTGATTTTTAGAAAAACAAGTGATCTTTGTTGATCTCATCTCTATTTACGAGAAGTTGCATGAAATTTTACTTAGTGAAATGGCGCCATCTAAAATCACATACAATTACCGCAAAGGGCCTTATGATCTCTGTTGTAAAAATCCGTCCAGGCGGCCGATTAATCCCCGCATAATCGCTGATCGCTCACTAAGCGCCTTGATTTATCATAATCGGCCTATTTAATCGTTTGGTCAAAGATCTCTTAAAAATCGGTCAAAAAACCGATTAATCGGACAAAATCGGTCTAATCGGATTAATCGAACAAAATTGCTTAAAAATCGGTCTGTCATTAGTATTCGCATATATGAATTAAAATCATTATATCATTCATATATCATTAATCGGACTTTAAAGTTTGAAGAATTATGTATTGTGTTTATATTTGAACACTTAAAATATTTGAACTTTGATGCATTATGCTTATCACACACATATAATATAATATCTAAAATTATAATTTTGTGCATAAAAATTTCAATCCGATTAATCCCCGATTAATCCCCGCCTAACCGATTAATCGCTAGGCCCTACCCGACCGCCTCACTAACGCCTAGCGATTTTTACAACCTTGCTTATGATTATACTTAAATTCACAGTCACTTGATTGGTGTATGAGTTTATATACAAGTCTTACTATTTTATTATACTTAAGCTCGCAATCACTTCTTTGTGTAGCATTTGCATTCACACGAATCATGCTGGACAAAAGCCAGTTGATCAATAATCACTACTTAATCAATAATTTACACTCAAATATAGGTTGCCAGATATCATATTATATCTAATCTTATAAATAGCATGAGCCATGGCGTGATAGCATTGCAAAGCCTCATATTTTAGAATTCATAGTGAAATTTAAAGCCACAACGTATTTTAAAGCGTGACTTAAAGCGGCACAAATATTTATAGAGTTATATATTTTATATATATCGAGTTTACAAAAAGTAGATATAATAAATAAAATCAAGAAACTATCATTGCATGTAATCTTATTTAAGTCATTCAAAAAAACCCAAATACAAGGCCAAAATCGCGATTTCTCAGCTCATATACATGGTATGCATAACATTTTGACAAATTCCTTAAAAACGCCTCAAAAAAGGCGGCATGCTTCGCGTGTTATCACGCCTTTCAACGCCTCTTCTCACGCTAATGTGAAAGAAGATTAGGATATTGTATCTTTTAAATACAATAAAGGCTCGGGTCTTATTGATGGTTCATGTGGTGACTAACACATCAAAGGCATGAGACTCCATGACATCGAGAGTATAGAAGATCGTTTTGGAGGAAGGTATGGATGAATTATGAATGCTTATATGTACGAATTATAGGGGTCACGCATTAACATCTTATGAGAAAATAACTTGTGAGGATTGAGATCATGTATAACTTTATTGTAGTCAAAGTATGCAGTTAACTGTTTGCTTTGGAGGGTTGTTTTATTATTCTCGATCCAGCGTGTTTTTATTTTGTTCCCCCAGTTAGGGTTTTAACAAGTTCCTTATCTTCTAACTTGTGTACAGTGGATGATATGCTTTATTTTTATGGTTGCTCAAGATGTTTCAAATGACTCTTTAAGTTCAAGGTATAGTTGGTCATAACGTCGTCTCTTAGTGACTTAGTCATCTGAATAAAAACGGCTTCCAGGTGCTTTAAGCCGACCCAAAATGACAAAAGAACACTAAAGTTCAACCCACTACGAACGGATTATTGTGCCTGGGCTCTACCAAATCCATGTTGTGAATTTCTGAGAGGGGAATTAGGTCATGTTAAACCAAAAAAGTTTATAAATGTGAGAAGAAAGAATTTGAATAATACGTGATTTGTTACAATTATCGAAAAATATTGGAATAACCAGTTTATTTAACTAGTTATCTACATCCACAGGTATACCCAAATCTGACTTGCACTATACTATGAGTAAGGGTTAGGGGTGTTCATCGGGTGGTTCAGCTCGGTTTGGTTGGAGATTTTAACTAACCATCGCGAGGCGGGTATTTTATTTTACTATCCGAAACCGAACCATATTAGGAGGGTAACCGGACATGCACCTACTTGAAACAAGCAGTTACCTGCAGTTCAGGTTACGGTTAATCATTCTAAAAAATATTCTAATCGAATCGGAAAAACAATAAATTAATTAGAACGTAATATGTCATTGATGTAAGATTAAATAACATTGAATAGATTAGAGTCATAGTAAAATTGTTTTGTCTCAATAAAAACATTCAAATTATTATATGTTACAAAATAACTAATACTTTTTACTTGACGTTTATACGTTACAATCACTTTAATCATATTTAATACATGGATGTTAGTAAATGATCACATTAGGTAAGTAAAAATGCGTTATATGATAAAGTAGTGCAATAATATAGTTAACACTTGTACATTTTTATGAATAGTTTGTTGAAACCTACATGTATATTATGCATGGTTTGGTTCGGGTAATCGTGGAAAACTGAAAGTAAAACACCGGAAGTGAACCGTGATAAGCGGGTTTTTTGGGTTTCGGGTTTTCTCGGTTTCGGTTTCTTCGATAACCAGTTTTTTTGCGGTTTTAGATTGAGAAGATCTGCTTGGTTCGTCGGTTTCTCGGATTTTTTGAACACCCCTAGTAAGGAGGCGCAAAAAGCTTCATACTCTATTCGGCTATCCTGCTACTGGACTTGTTTCCTTCATCGACATATGGTAATATAGAGCAAATCAGCTTAGACCCCTCCCAAAGCCTCCCAATGGTACTCGTTGGTTTGAAACTGACGAGCTTTATTAACTAAAACCGATGGCACCGCCACCTAGTGGTTGTGTGTCGGTTTGATTTGGAGCCCATTTGATCTTTTGAGTGTTTTGTGAGGTATATTTGTGTACAAGTGACACAGAATGATGCACACCACCATTGACAGAGGTGTGTCAGTTTGGGAAGTGTTGATGTCACGCTGAGATAGCACAAATGAAACAGAAAAAGATGCGTCACTATTGGGAATGGTCTTAAATAGCTTTACAAAGTTCTAGGTCTAGGTTGTCATGTCAAGCCGTAATCATTTCCATGTTAAACCCTTTTAAACAAGCTACTCATGCATACAGGGTAACTCTATGGCGTACACAATTAGTTATATTAATTACAGTCATACTACACACAGAGCGGAGCTAGCAGATTATTATGAAAGGGGCAAAATATAATGTTTTTCTAAGAGATTGTATCACAAATCTTGTTGCTAAAGGGGCAAATTATAAAAATAGTAAAATATTTTAGAAATTTTACACTACAAAACTATACATGCAGATCTTCGAACTAACAAGACTAATCCACCAATCCAATAATCAAACCACTAATTAATTCTTGTCCCATTCAAACAGAAACATAGCAATATTAGTTCATAATGAAAGAAAACACAAACAAAACAAAAGGTCGTATAAATATATAACATGTTTATGGTAAATAAATAAATTAATTAAAAAATAAAAATAAAAAAAATAAAAAAAGGTTGAACACGAATATAATTGTTGGTGTAACTTCTGTTTGAACATTTTTGCTTAAATCATCCAAAATCAAGCTCCAAAAGATCGTTGGTAATTGGGCCGTCAAGAGATAATATCAGCCCACTTCTTTTTTGTGGGCTACGATGTACATGATTGTGGCTAAATCAAGGATTTCAGATATCCATGATTCATGTTTTTTGCTAACGAAGTCGTGTTGCGGCGGAACCAATTTGTTATTTAGTTTTTTTAAAACGTTTTTGTTCCTGCTTTCTATTCATGCAATGATTTTTTTTTTTTTTTTTTTTTTTTTTTTTTTTTTTTTTTTTTTTTTTTTTTATCATACAATTATTTAACTGTTGTGTCTAAATTTTTTAAAGGTATATTTTATGTATATATGTAGCACATGCGCATAACTTTATTTATTTATTTATTTATTTTAGTGTCGTTGTATAATTAAAATGAAATCTGAATTAAAAACCCACGTGCATAAACATATTTTGGGTCGGGCTAATACAAATTCACTTTCAAACACGAACACTTATAGGAGTTACTTATATATCTTTGAAACTTCATAGAATTGTACACTTTTAGTCTATGCATCTATGAAACTTCATAGAATTGTACTCTTTTATCCCTGTGGATTTAATTGCAAATCCTCCTTTGGCACAGCAAATAACCGAACTAACAAACAGGCCAACGGCTTTCGGCCGGGCACGACATTTCATGTGATAAATGTATATATATGGTAATACCAAACAAGCCACTCCAAACCCTTTCATATAACAAAATAAATATATCCAAATGATCGAGTGTACCAATAAATAAATGGTAGTTGGATGTTAGAATTTAATACGATAGTGTGTATTTGTTTCTTCCTGTCGGCTAAGGAGCTCCACCAATAATACCCGAAGTAAAAAACTGGGACCTTTTATTATTATTATTATTATTATTATTATTATTATTATTATTATTATTATTATTATTATTATTATTATTATTATTTATTTATTTATTTATTTTTTTCATTTCAAATATAATGGTCGGACTGAGCTCGAAGTTTTATTTCTCTTGGGACTTTATGGTCGGCAAACAAATAACAAAAGAACGGGTACTCTCAAATACATCTTCAATTCTTCACGTCTACTTGTAAATTGAAGGGAAAAATATTTAATAACGTATTATACTTGTCACGAAAAGTACTCTAGTGTAGCGTACAAAAAAAAAATAGCCTTTGTACCACTTAAACTCGACTATTTTATCTTTTTGTAAGAGTTTTTCCACCCTCCCAACCGGTCCCCAGTTTAATCATTTTTTGTGAGTTAAAAATATTTCCACGTATGAAAAACACCACACTTCTTCTTCCTCTCCCCACACTCCCACCACAATCTTGCTTTTTCCACTAACTTTTTGTATGATGTTATCCTTAAATTTTGTGGTCCATATGTTCCTGTAATCGAAACACACATACTCACACTTCACTATCAAGATCCCCAAATTGTCTATCCTAACCCTAATTCGTCATTCGCTTTTAATATAACAAATTGATTGTCGCTTTCCATTGTTTGGGGTCCATCAAAAGGTATATTCCAGCTAGTATTCATATATTTAATTTAATTGTATTAATTTATTACAAACAGAATATTGTTTTTTAGGGTTTCGTAAATTAGGGTTTTCATTTCATTTTTTTCGATATTTACAGGTCTGATGGAAGTACCACTTGATTTGGTGTTTAAAATACACTATAATGGGGTATTCATGTTTGACCCCTTAAGGTATGACTTTGGTAGGGGAGATTGTAATGGAGGCCTCATCAAGTGGTAGAATTATGTTTAGCCCATTCTTAGATATTTTAGTTGCTAAGGTTAAGCAAGATATATGGGGTTTGTTCATGTGCATTCCTGAGTTAGACATTGATAGTGGAAGATTGAAAATAATTGAAAGGGATGCTGATGTTCATGCCTTATATGATTACCCGAAAAGTATAAGACCGTAAATTTGTATGTTGCTCATTCACCCCAAAACCTAGCAGGCTACTATCACATTAACTTGACTTTAGAAAGTTCTGATTCTGAAGTCACCTCAAAAAGAAAACACCATGAAAAATTGAAAAAGGATGCCGGTAATATGTCTTATGGAGAGTTGGTTGCTTGGGCTGAGGAAGAAGCCCGCTCCCCTTGCTTAAGGTCCCCTCCACTTAAGGATAGGCCACTAAGAAAAGATTTTGAGGGTAAGGTTAGTTTCACTAGTGTGTGGAGTATTAATGATGACTGGTTAAATGATTACCCACACTTAACTGAAGATGAGGTGTATAAGGAGGTCAACGAACAACCTCAGAACATAGCAGATGAGGTTTCAGTCAATGATGTTGTTGATGAGAACAATCAGGCTGCACATGTTGATAATATGGATGTTGATGGTGAAACTGATGGTAACATAGATGACGTGGTGCTACCTAGGCAGAAGAAATTAGATAAAGGAAAGGGTGTTATGAAAGGGAAAAATAAGCAAACAAAAAAGGGTGTCCCCAATTTTCCTAGGACTACCGGTATAACCATTAGAGAGAACTGTAATCCTCATCTATCCTCAGATTCAGATACCGAAAGTGAAGATTTGAATGATAAGAATGTTCATGAGTCATCTGATTATGAGTCTTTTGAGTCTGGTTGTGAAACAGACAAGTCTTTTGATTATCTTAGTGATGGTGAAGATGAGGTCATCCAACTCAGAAAGCGCTTATTACAAAACAAACATACAACATCTGATGATCAAGAAGATGTAGAACAACAAGCAGCAGATGACAATGACACCCCTGCAGTTGATGATGGACCGGGGCCTAATGGTTTAGGACCACTAATTAGGGAGCATGAAAAATACATGCTTGGTTTGACAAAGCAGTTAAGGGGTAATGGAGTTGGGTTGACAGATCCGTTTTCTGTTGTTCAGAGATCGGAAAAAGACGACAACTACCTTGTCTATGACCAAGATACTCATTGGCGACTAAAGAAACCAACGGTAATTCTATTATTTTTATTTGACAAATTTACTTTCATTATAATTAACATACAATCAATAAGCTGTCCTTGTAACTGTTGTATTCATTTCGTTGATTTCGCAGCTTGGCCAAAAGTACCCAAGTGTTGAGAGTTTTAAAGAATGTCTTACCTTTTATGCGGTGGCCAATGGGTTCTCATTGTGGTTCGAGAGGAGTGAATCCAGTAAGGTTATAGCCAAATGTGGACAACGGAAGGAGACCCTTAAGGATCCTGTTAAAGGAAAACAAACTTGCAATAAAAAGTATCCATCTGAAAAAGCTGGGAATTCAGAATGTTCATGGAGGTGTTATGGGAAGATGCTAAAAGATGAAGCAACATTTCAGGTTATTTCTCTCAAGGATACCCACACTTTTGTTCGTAGTTTCCATTATGGCAGGCTAGTAAATTACAAGTGGATAGGAAAGCAATTTGGAGACAAGATTAGGATGAACCCAAATATTAGTATCAACAACATAGCTGAGCTAGTCTTAAAGAAATACAAATGCCATGTAAGTCAAACACAGTGTAAGAATGCTAAGGCTTTTGCTTTGAATGAAAGGGATGCGACTATCTAGGATCACTATGGGTTATTAAGATCATATGCTAGTGCTTTATTGGAGTCAAACCCTGGTAGTACAGTCAAAGTAGGTGTCACGGTCAATCCTGATGAGAAGAGGTATTTTGACAGATTTTA
Organism: Artemisia argyi; assembly: GCA_030686995.1. Classification (NCBI taxonomy): domain Eukaryota; kingdom Viridiplantae; phylum Streptophyta; class Magnoliopsida; order Asterales; family Asteraceae; genus Artemisia; species Artemisia argyi. Next base: position 13,165,160 of record CM060697.1, on the reverse strand, counting down.
TGTATGTTTTAATGGTTTGAAAGAAGGTTGGAAGTTAGGATGTCGTAGGATTATTGCTCTGGATGGATGCTTTCTTAAGAAACCAAACCAAGGAGAGATTTTAACTGCGGTTGGTAGAGACGGGAATAACCACATATATCCCGTTGCATGGGCTGTGGTCACTGTGGAGAATAAAGATAACTGGAGCTGGTTTTTAAAATTATTGGGTGAGGATTTTGAAATTCCATTTGGACAAGGTTTGACACTCATGTCTGACCAACACAAGGTATGAGATTCCACTAAAATTTTATAACTTCATATTACACTATAATAACTTCATTAAAAAATAACAACTTTAATTGTTTTTATGATGTTAGGGTTTGATTGAAGCAGTAAAGGATGTCATGCCACATGCTGAGCATCGTCAATGTGCTCGGCACATTTATGAAGGTTTTCGCAAACAATTTGCTGGAGAGGAATTCAGACTGCTATTTTGGGGAGCATCAAAAGCTTCCTATCCACCACAGCATACGAAAGTTATGGAAAAAATTAAAAGGGCCAATCCGAAAGCACATCAGTTTCTTGTAAACAAAAATCCCAAGTCTTGGTCAAGAGCTTTCTTCAATGAAGGTGTATGCTGTGAAGCTGTGGAGAATGGTTTCAGCAAATGTTTTAATGCGGTTCTGGTCAGCTTCAGGCATAATCCCATTATTACTATGCTAGAGTGTATGAGAGTACTGGTTATGGAGCGACTGCATACAATGAGGATGTTGATGGAAAAGTGGACAAATGATATATGTCCAAACATTCAGAAGGTCTTGGAACATACTAAAGATCAACAAAGGTATAATTTTGATACTCATTATTGCATATTAAAAGTACTTAAGTGGCCATATATAAAATGTAATAACATGTAATGTATTCCTAGGTTTTGGCATGTGGTATCCTGTGGAGGTAACCAGTTTGAAGTTAGGAAGGGGTCTCAGGCTTTCACGGTTGATGAACCAAACAGGAAATGCTCGTGTAGGATGTAGCAGCTTTCAAGTTTGCCCTGTTGCCATGCCATTGCTTGTATCTTTAAACTGAAAAAGTATCCAGAGGAATACGTTCCTGATTGTTTTAGGAAGGCCAGGTATATGTTAGCTTATAGTCAATACATGAAACCAGTTGATGGAATTGAGTTTTGGCCAGATGTTAGTAACTACTCTAGGGTTTTAGGTCCAATTCCTAAGAGAATGCCCGGTAGGCCTAGGCGAAAGAGGGTAAGGGTAACCCATGAACCCAAGTCTGGTAATAAGATTAGTAGGGCTGAAGTTGTTATGACTTGTCATAATTGTGGTGAACCTGGCTATAATAAAAAGAGTTGTACAAAGGAAACAATAATTCCAACCCCAAAAGAAAAAGGCAAGCCTGGGAGGCCTAAAAAGAAATAGCATGTTGAAACAGATTTGGTTGATGATCATGATATTCCAAGGTTTGTACACTCAGAAATTAATGAGTATGAAATGGGAGCAACAAACATGACAGGAAGGTTAAGTGATGGTAGAGTATTCTATATGCCAACTTTGGGTTTGAGGAGAGGAGGCCATGCTCATAGGGGTGGACATTTGAAGATGCGGGGGGGGGGGGGGGGGGGGGGGTAAGACTAAAAGGGGTAAACTAATTCCAACAGAGAGAATAGGTAGTATGGGAACATGGTTAGCAATGGATGGTGCATGCTCTGATAGTATTGAGGATGAGCAGAATTTTAATTCTTCTATGCCGGGCAGACGTACTTCACCAAAAAACAATGAAAACATAGCAGGTAAATACATTGGACACTACATTTGTTTGTATTATATTTATTTGCAGTAAATATAGATATATTACTTACAAGTAATTGTAAATTTGATTAGGTACCCAACAATCTGAAGTAGGAGGATCAAATGCAGGCAAAAGAAATGTTGTGACCAGGTCTGCAACAACAAATGACAGTCAAATTCTTGAAACAAGGACAATAAGAGCTGGTAGAGGTAAATCCTTCAGAGGTGGAAGGGGGACATTATCAAACAGGGGTGCTAGATCTACATCAATGGTTGCTGGAATAGGTAATGTTCCTGGAAGGTTTTCCAGACAAACTAGATCAGCTGAACCACAAGCTGTGCGACAGCCAGGTGTGGCCCAACCTTTGCAACAACCAAGACAAAGAGCTGCTCCTCAATTGCTACCACCCAGAATTCCAAGTCAAAGAATTCTTCAAAAAAGATTGTCTGCACCACTCACTGGACCTGGTTCCAGTGTGGACAATGAAATAATTCTTGACTAGAAGCTTAAAACAACATGTATGCTTGCACATATTTTGTCAAATGTTCTATCTTGTATGTGCAGAAACTATATAATTAGTAGGACCTGTATGTGTAATTATTATGCCCTGTTTTGTTCATGGGAGGGCCTAGTTGATTAGGGATAAAAACAGTAATAGTGCAGCAAATATTGCCACTATGAAGCTTTGTAAGATATGTGTTGTAGTGCTGCATTTCTTGCCACTACTAAGCCCTATTTTGTGTACTTGAGGGCTAACTATGAAAATTAGGAATGATGTGTTCTGGTTTTAACAATGTAAGCTGCTTTTGTAGAAACAATATGCTATGAAAGAACATATTTTGATGTTATTGTCATTCTGGGCTAAGGTCAATTGTCATTAAGTTGTTTCATTGTTTGGTGCAATTTAGTTATTTTCATTATGGGCATATGCTCAATTGTCATGAACTTGTTTCTATGGGCATATACTAAGCCCTTTGTTTGCTGCAAGAATATTAACAGAAAACTTAAAGAAAACGTTAAACAACTACAACCAATCCATTAAGATTTCATAAGAAGTACCATTACAATACTATGACATGTTCAAAAGCAGAAATGCATATTACAATAACAACTACTTTCTAATGGATAATGCAATGAACAACATTAGCACAATCATGAAACATGTAGAACAAACCAAAAACATCTCATGCACTTTTCCTTTGACCTTTAAGTCATTCAGTTCATTGCAAAGGAAATCCATTGATGGTTCAACAGCAGGCTTGGTTGGAATTAAATTTTGAGCATCAGCTTGGTGCGTAATGTTTTGAAGGTTGCACTCCAACATTTCATTGTCCTTATACATCTTCAACATAAGGTCTTTGTAGTATTGTGATGGTAACTCATCATCAAGAAATCCATACACCTCACATTTTTTATCTTTGTTCTATGGAAGTAAAAAAAAAAAAAAACAAATGTGAATAACAATTAACTGCAACAATTTATACAAATAATTTGAAATACGGAACTTACACGGACTGGACAAGCTTTGAACCTTCGACCTGGATTTTCAGGAATCCATGCCACTTGTTCATAAATTGGGAACTTACATATATAATGTGTCATACGAGCTATTTCTTCTTTGGTATATCTCTTTCGATAATAACGAGATGAGGAACTTGATGAAGACATTGTATTGTAATTTTGTGTGTCAATTTGAATGTGGTGAAAAATTAAGTTTAGGGTTCATATAATCATATCTAAGAAGAGGGGAAAGGGTAAAGTGGAAGGGGGAAAAATAAGGGGGGAGTAATATACACGTTTTGCAGAAAAAAATTTTAAAAAAGAAAAAAAAAATGTGGCATTAACGTGCTGACATGGACAGAACCGGTTGGGAGGGTGGAAAAACGCATACAAAAAGACAAAATAGTCGAGTTTAAGTGGTACAAAGGCTATTTTTTTTGTACACTACACTAAAGTACTTTTCGTGACAAGTATAATACATTATTAAATATTTTTCCCTAAATTGAATAATAACTTATTACTTCCTCCGTGTCACATTAAGTGTCAACTATAAATTTTTGAAGTCTTTTTTCTTCAACTTTAATTTTAAATATTTTTGTTCATATTATATATTAATTGATGTAAGATATAAGAATGTATTAAGTTTTTAAATGTATTTTCATTTGTATAATTTTTAGTAAGTATTATATAACACAAACAAATATATTTAAGGTCAAAAGTGAGAAAAAATGACTTAATAAAATTATAGTGGATATTTAATATGGGACGGAGGTAGTATAACTTTATCACCAAACTTATCAAAATATTATCTATCTTTATGTGTTCTTTTTTAAATTTAACTATCTTTAGTTATTGTAACAATTTACAATTTTGAGGTAATTATTTCATTATTTAACTTTAACTTAATATTTATTTAAAGTAAATTTACTCTTGCGAGTAACTAAATATGTTATTCCACGTACGTCGTTAAACGTATATTTAACTTGAACCGACTCCAAATTATGCTCATTCTACATAATTTATGCATTTATTTTCCTTATTACTTTTACCATTTTTATGTAAACCTTGTACTTTTTAAGTTTTACGCGTTTACAACTTATGTTTTTAAGTTTAATAATGTATATCACCCCTAAACTCGTGTCACATCTAAAATACTCAAATTATATATTTTGGCAATTTATTGTAGCCAATTGGCTATAATTTTGTGCTAAAAACTATGGGTCCTTGTTTAATTTTGTGGGTCCCTGATTTTTTTTGTAAATCCCTAATTCATTGTGTGTATATTTTTATGAAGGATTGTAGCCAATTGGCTATAAAAATTGTAGCCAAGCTATATATATATATATATATATATATATATATATATATATATATATATATATATATATATATATATATATATATATATATATATAGTAAAACCTCTATAAATTAATAGTGTTGAGACCGGGATATTTTATTAATTTAGCGAGATATTATTATATCGATAAATTAATAATTTATTAATTTAAAAAGGTTTTACATACGGCCTTTAGATTTTCAAGTGTAATATAATAGTTACAATGTATATACTCATTAGAGATGAAAAATAAATTTGAAAAACCAGTTCCAACTAAAATTTAATGAATTCATATTCACACTTTTTGAAAATAAAATTAACATTTTTGTTGTAATACGAGAAGACAACACTAACACTTTAGTGCAATAAAGAGAGTTTGAGATAAACAAATTTGAAGTTTAATAAAAAAATAACAAGTGACAATGAATTCATTTTTACTAAACAATTTAAGGATTTTGAAGTATATCTCATACACACATATACATATATATGGAATTTTTAGTAATTATTAATTTATAGTTTCATTGAGACTAATATATATACACTGGCGTTTCAAAAAAATTATTATCTTATTATTTTATCGATTGGGGTATAAATTTGTACTGGTCTCAAGTTAGGACCGAACAAATTATTAATTTTATCGAAGTTATTAATTTATCGAATATTAATTTATAGAGGTTTTAGTGTATATTTTGGATAGATAACAAAGGCAAGCAAGAAAAAGAGATGAGACAACTACTCTACTATTTATGACAAGTGTTTAATTGGTTTTAACACACGTTTGAAAGAAAAATAGCAAGTGTCAACACGTTTGAAAGAAAAATACTAGTGTCAGTCTGAAGGAAGAGTGTCGTATAACTTGTTTTCTGTTTAAAATACAAGTAGTACAAGAAATAAAGGCACAAATCAAATTAAGAAAACTTGAGTTGCAAATGAATGGTCCAGTTTAGTCGAACATCAAAAATTAGGTATGATTATTAGTCCAATCCATAACTCGATTGCATGCTTAGCTTCGGGGTTTTTTTTTTTTTTTTTTTTTTTTAATTCCCCTCACATGATGATCTCGTCTTTTTATATTCATAACAAAAATAATATGTTCAATTTTATGTATATGCTCGTTTCAAAAATGATAGTGGAAACACTGATTTTTATTTGTGTTTGGGTCATGGTCAAGTTAAAGGGGATGCCAAAAATGTAAAATTTATGGTTGTTCAAAGATCCTTTCATGCATTATGTTAGGTATCAAGGAAAATCCATTCTTGCTTCAAAAGGGACGTTTTTTTTGATGAATAAATGTCAAATTTTCATATTTGTTTCATACTACTAAAAAGCAAGTAATGTCAGATTTTTAGACAATGTGTTTTGATAAGAGTTCTTTTCTTTTATACACATATGTTGCTTAGTATACGAGTGCCCACGTATGCAAACAAGAATGAAAAATCTTATTAAACGTATATTCTCCTTATCTAACTTTAAAGGATTCCAAGTATATGGTATTTTAGTCCTGCTTGTGGTATACATGAAAACTTCTTTCAGTTTGGCTAGTAAAATTAATATACAAATAATGAGTTACATTGGGTCATGAAATACATATTTTATGTAATATCATGTGACTGTCATTAACTAAAAATGACATTTTCGATGATGAAGATGTAAGATCTCATATATATATATATATATATATATATATATATATATATATATATATATATATATATATATATATATATATATATATATATATAGTAGTTTAAAATATATTTGGAGACTAAAAATATATTGTGTTATTTTACGACAAAACTAGTATATTTAATTTATTATTTTTCATCGTCGAGTCCAAGCATATCGTTGAGAGTCTAATAATTGTCATATTACTTATTTTAGGTCATCGGTAGAGACATACGTTCTTTGGGTTCCTAGGTCGTACTTTGGTCATTTCCGTTCCCGAACTCTTTAACTATCTTGTTAAGATGCGTTCATAGCCTCACTTTTTACTCGTTTAACTGTTTACAAATTCCGTAGAGGAGATACATGCTACTTACTTTTACTATGATCACAATTGCTTGAAAATTATATTTTGAACTGAATGTATTATTGACACTAAGTATTACTATTGCCATGAAGTCCCCACATCATGAATCGTTAGTCACTTACGAGTGAGCGCTAATATTGTGAATAAATCTATTGGGATTGAACTCCCCCGTCCGGGTAGGTAACATCGTACTACCATGTACAAACGGATTCACTATATTTGAGGTCTCTTGGTGCTTGGTAAGACACCTACTAGGGCAAATTTACATACATATTTCTTAAGGCGTCGATGTCATGAGTTTAGCGTAATAATACATTTTATGGGCGTATAACAACATAACCCATCGTATCTTAAGTTGAATTATCTTGTGATCAAATGTTTATTTAATTAAACCTATGAATTTCTCAACCTTTGTGTTGACTTTTTAGCATGTTTTATCTAAGGTCCCTAAGGTATTTGGCAAGCATGAAGTCACACGGAGAATGTTTTGATGGCTTGCATAATAATATCATTCGATTAACCTTTATAAACCTTTATGTTTATGTATCTTGTACTCTAAAACTGTTTGGGACCTCTTGTAACTCTGATGTTTTATTATGATCGAATGATAAGCTTTTAAAAACGTCTCATCTATAGTCGTTGTTTTCTATGATTATAATTATTGTACTAATAAGTAGCACCCCAATAATATTACATTCCGCTGCGATATTTTGGGGGTGTTACAGTTATCCACTTATTTGCATTATACATAGGTTAAAAATCTGTCAATGGATGAATTTTTAAGTTGATTTTTATACTTTTTACTTTATTACTTGACAAATTTTAGGTGTAATTTCTAATTAGTTTAAAGGGTAAATTGCAAAAATGGTCTTAAAAGTAGCTCAAATGCGCAACAAATACACTGAGACAAAAGTATTGCAAAAAGGATTTTTTTTTTTTTTTTTTTTTTTTTTTTTTTTTTTTTTTTGTAAAACAACCACTGAGAGCTACATTTTGCTAATGCCCGTTATTTATCTCGTTAGTGGCACGCAAACTGACTAATATTCCCTCGTCTTCTTACCTAATTTTAGGGACGTAATTTGCATTTTTTTTATTGGAAGCCACCACATCACCACCATCCTCTATTACCACACAACCAACACCACTACCACCACCACCACACTCCTCCATCAATTTCATCATCATCATCATCACATTCAAAATCATAACTCAAACAAAAATCCATATTAGATGATTACTAAAGTTACAAAAGTCCATTTCATCCATCATCATCATCAATTATTTATCTATCCCATTTAAAAACTGAATTTGGAAGCTGTTTGCGCTATTTGATATTGGTAGATTCTATCTGTTACATTGTAACATAATCATACATGTAAGCACTCAGGCATATGATTAGTTTGATCAACAATATATGTTACTCTGCATGTTTTCATTCTATCACTAACTGATTATGTGATTCTAATAACTGAATATTAGATGATTACTTTCAAAATGCTAATTTATAATTTACAACCATTTTATAGGTGGAACCCTGTAAGGCTTGGCATTAACTTGCCAGCTCAGGTTGAAGTCACCGTGAGCAATCATGAGACACAACTAGTTGGAGAACCAACAGGAGAATTTTATGATGTCGTCCTCTTCTTCGGTATAATTGACATACTTTAAGATTATGACATTAGTAAAAAGCTTGAACATGCTTATAAAGCATTCCAATATGACTCGACTTCCATTTCCAATGTTGACCCTATACAATACTTAAAACGCTTTGGGGATTTCATATATACCATCTTCAAAGAAGACAGTTAAAAGTTACAAGATTCGGCTCAAGTTTTTTAGTTGAGCAACAAATGTACAACCTTGGTGAACAGGAATCCGGACCCCTGAATTCTCACTGAAGTGTCGGGTTCAAAATTTTTTGATGATCTATACATACAACGATTCTTTGGGCCAATTTTTGTTCATATTTATACGTCCGATTTTGGTTCATATTTATACTGGTGTCAGTTGTAGATTAGGACTAGTGGTTAGAGAGGTTATTCAAGTTGTAGATGGTTTATATATGTTAACATGACGAATGAGTTTGAAACGCGCGGAATTTTGATGTAATGATTTTGATCACTAAAAAGATGGAAAGTAATCGTGATTTATTCTCAAGAATGATCATAGTGTGAAGATGAGAAGAAATTGTTTGAGTGATTTCACATTGGAGTTTAAACAAAAGATTTGGATTTGCTCTTTTATGATGCATCAAATTACATCTATCGACATGACAACTACCAAGATCTTCAAAACTCAGTCATAATTCAGAACCGAAATTTATTCTTCATACATTGGTTTAAAATACAAGTAATTATTTTTACTGCAAATTATCAAGCACCATCATTATAGATACATTTTGATTTGTCCCCAACATGTTTGAAAAAAATGTGGAAAACTAGAAGGGGGTTGAATAGTTTTACGTCTTTTTAATTTATACAAAAACTTGGTTTCAATAAATTAATTCGAGTTTATTCAATTGTTTGTTTGAAAAGCCTTTGAATAGAGTTAAGGATAAAAACAACTATATGATATATCATATGTGTATCCTTTTAGGTTTGTTATGAAAACTTTGTTTTTGAAAACTTAGTTTAGTTTTAAAACCTCGTTTACTCTTAAAACTTTGATTCGATCTTATTTGAACTCAAGTCTTGAACAATATGAACAACTATATCAAGGTATGAAAAATGATAATAATAATGTAAGCTAAGTATGTAAATCAACACATGCATAATATAAACAATTATAGCTATACGAGATGTAAATAAATAAACTAATAATAAGTTAGAGATGGAAAGATCTAACCGCAAGACAAAGGATTTATAGTGGTTCGGCTACAAGGACACCTACCTTGCCCTACTCCACTCCCCGAGTCACCTACTCGAGAGTTTTCTTCACTATGTCAACAAGCTCCCTTATGGCGGAGAAAACCTTACACAACTTTTGCTTACACCAATTAACGACACTAAGCTAAATGTCGGGTTCTAATTGTAGCTAGAAACAATCTCACAACACACCACAACTTCTTCACAACTTCTTCACTACTTAGCTCTAGATCTTCACACCACTACTTCTTCTTCACAACACTACTCCTACTTCACAGCTTCTATTCACAACTATCACACCTAAATCTACTCTTTACAAATAAAAACTATATTCACAAATCTACAATACTTCTTAAAGTTGAGGTTAAAGGAGTATTATTCTCTTGCACTTTGGATGAGGTAGGATGAGGAAGGATTAAATCAGTTGAAACAAGGATTAATAATTATGTGATCAAAGGGTTTTAGAAGGAAGTTTAGAGAGATTTGGATCTGAAAATTTTCGTGCAAAAGGTAGTAAAAATACCATGTTTGAGGTAGTTTTTATAGGAAAAAATTTCTAACAGAATCTGACAGGGGAGCGTGGCCGGTCCCCTTAATTCATGGCCGGTCCCCTTAATTTTAAGGGGACCGCCTCTTATAATTAAGGGGGCTGCCCAGACGAAAACTGCAGTTTTCTTGTCTTTTTTTGGGGAAAGTTTATTTGGTAAAAAACTAACTGATTTTGGTTAAAAATTTGAATTCATATATTTATTATGAATAAAACATTTTTCTTTATTACCAAAAATATTTTTCAAAAATATATAATAAGTTTATTTAATTTTATAAACTTTGTAATATTTAAATAAACATCCCTTTGATCATAAAATGTATTAGTCACTTGTTTATTCATACCTTAAGTGCTTATGTTGGATGAGATGATATAAACTTACTTAAGAACTTGTTTTCGTATTAACTTTGCGTTTAATGTTTTTACATTTTGTGATCGTCAAAACATAGAGATATCGAAAAATATAAATAACGTTTTTATGCATTATTTTTATATCAACAATCTCCCCCTTTTTGATGATTACAAAATCTAAACTCATTAAACTAAAAAGTATTATGTAAACAAGTTTTTAGTGTGAGTTTATATCACTTCTCCCCCTTTTTGTTAGCATTGATGCGTAGGGATTGCACCAGGCTTTACCTCTCGAGGGGATCTCGAGAAGCTTACAACCCCCACCAGGCAGTGTACCTGATCGTTGTAGTATAGTATAGTGACAAGTACCGGGGGATTGATCGTTCAGCTAGGAATAGTGTCGCTAGGATTAAAAAACCTAATTACTAGTTCTAAAGATGAGGGATGATTCTTTTTGTATTTTTATATTTTTTAGAAAGCAAATTAAAATCTCGGGTTTAAATGATTTGGGCGGAATTAGTTGCTAGTCAACTAACCCAATACTAAAGATGCAATCAAAATAAAATACTAAAAATGAAAATAAAACTAAATTAAACTAAGGTTGTGAGCAATAAGTGGAGAAATTGTGTTTACTTAGATTTCATTACTCCCTAGATATCTTTTACACGTTAATTACTTCTTATAGTTGCGTGGATGACGGATTGTATTCCTGAATACCATTCATGGGGTGGCGTACTTAACTCCCCAATTCTATAAGTGCCTACTTCACTCCTATGTCGAGCCGGCTAAAAAGCTCCTAACATGGGATCATTAGAATTTACTAATGCATTAAATACAACCAATAAAACCTAGTACACATCGGTTCATGTTTCCTAAGACGTTCAAGCATGTTACCATTTGGAGATCTGCCAGTTTTCTTAAGCCTAACATTGAAATCATTCATCCAATACAACCATAAACAAGTAATCAACACATAATCAACATCTAGGTTTCATTAGATCTAAGCAAACACAAGATAAATCTAGCCTAGCATGGTGGAATCAAGACAAGCACAAGATATAGACAACCAACACATAGACATATTGATTGAATTAAAAGAACACTTATCTCAATTACACATGTAAGGGTTCAAGGGCTGAAAACCCTTGAAAAACCTGTAAAATTCGTATATGGTTCGGCCTTAGGGTTTCTCTAAACTTATTGTTCTTAATGAATGAAAATTAAAAAACTATATATAGAAAATTGAGTCTGACGGCGTCAAGAACAAACTTGTGACGCCGTCATCTCGCCGCCAAAAGAATCCTCGGACTGCCTTGATCTACATCTGAAGTCGTCATGTATTAAGTTTTTCCAGGCCGTCACGTATTTAACTCTTGACGCTCTTCCTTGTGACGCCTTCGTTTCTGTACTGGGCCATCATGAAATTTACTCTTGACGCCGTCAAATTGTTACTCTTGAAGCCGTCACATACTGTTCCCAGCTTGAAAAATTAAGTCTTTGGCGTTTTCTTCACTTTTATGCTCCAAAAACGTCCGAATTGCTTCCTTTTCCAGATTTCTCTCCCAAAGTATCTAAAATCACAAAAGGAACGATTTAGGGCAATATTTGATCAAATAAATTCAATTCCGGGCTTAAATGACCCCCTAAAAGTGCTTCATTTTTCGCCTCATCATATACCCTTACACTTGAGATTTGCTTGTCCTCAAGCAAATGCGCTTTTATTCTAATCAAAAGACAAGTTAGGGGTCATTTAACACTAATATAAAAGTAATTACAACAAATAATCATTCCACTAAAGACCAAAGACAAGCACGGAGGTCATACACTAGCACCTCACAAATAGTGTTTAGATACTCACATCTCTCGGGTGTAATAAAGTATAAATTACAATATGGAAAAGGAAGATATCTCTCACTACCTGTCATAGCAAAATAGATTACCATAGGCTTGGGAAAGGATCAAACCTCCACCATATGGCGTAAGCACCTAGGATAAACTATCAAAGAGGTCTTTTAAAGGGTTGTAACGTTAGGTGTAGGGATATGAAATACACGGTTTTGTTGGATATAGGCAGTCTTTACTGGTGGCGAGTTAACAATCTTGGTTAATTACATGTACAATATGGCGTTGCTAAGCCAAGACTAGACTCGACTTAAGCTAATAAATGAAAAATAATAAAAACATAAAATAAACATAAAATAAAAAGGGATGGTAGTCCGTATGTTTTTCTCTTTTCTTTTACTTTTTCTATATATTTTTTTTTCTTTTTCTTGATTTTTTCGATTTTTTTTTTTTTTTTTTTTTTTTTTTTTTTGCATACACTCTTACCCTACCATCCAAAATAATACATCATAGAGAATGAACATTTCCCTTCCACTTGAATTTTTACATACTTTACAATAAACTAATCTAATGACTCGAATTAAGAAAATCAAAACACTTGGAGTACTTTTAAGATTAACGTACGTATGGGGGTAATAATATGATGTCCTTCCCCATTACTCCATAAATAAGTACTTTACCCAATCGTCCTAAAACAATATGTACAAGGATATGACTCGACTTAGCAACCATGTAATCAATTAGATAATTAACTTAGGGTTTAACAAATAACAATAATGCACTAAAAATGAATGCATACACGGAAGGCTAAGGCGATTTGGGTGTACATTTAAGTGGGGTGTAACAAATTCTTCCTTTAAGTAAGATGCTTAAAGTTAGAAACGAAAAGATAGACTCGGAGGGGTGTACTAGGGGTTTCGTGTACTAAAAATGAGTACAACGCTAAGGGTGTGGGAAAAATTAGTTGACTTAACTAGCCAAGTAATATGACTTAAATGGTCAAGTAATTATGATACGGGTTTAACACAAGGGTGATCCTAATGCCTCTTATCATGTAGTAAATCCTACTACACGAATGTAGTCTCACTAGCGGTCTCGGGATGCATCACTAACGCAAGTTCTAGAATCTAAATGCTACCGTTACACTCTTAAGCACTAATAGTAAATGCTTTTCCTATCAAATCTAAAGGCGAGCCTCACATATTTGGGTGGAAATTTTTTTTGAATATACGGTTATGTGCTAGTCATACAATCTCCTATCCATGAGACGCTTGCTATGGCTAAAGTTTCACTCCTAAATGTTGTAAAAAATTTTAAATTTGGCGCTAAAATTACACTAACAAGTATTTCTGATAGTTTTATTACACATCTACCATTAAACAAACAAATTCAAGCAAAAGTGTATCTGTAAGGTATCATCATTTTACCCTCCCCTTACAGTTAGGATGAACATTGTCCCCAATGTTCAAGTAAAGAATGTAAAAGTGAAATAAGTAAAAAGAATGAAATCAAATACTCCCCTGATTCGCTCGGTATGGATAATAAGGTGGCCAGGTTAAATCTTCCTCCAAGAAAGTGAACAATCAAAGCTTTCCTTCCAGAAAAATAATCATCTTTTTATCATACATAACCTGTAAATCCTGAGAAAACAAACAAAGCAACCTCGCATAAAATCGACGGCAATCTACATAAGTTACTAAATCCTAGAAAACAAAGTAAGATATAATGCTTGTGGAATGAAGTTTGCAGATTTCCTGGAGATTATAAAACTTAATAATTCAACAAAAACTTTAAGACTCTGTTAGAAAACCAAAACTGGTAAAATTTCTAGATTTTTACACGTGACGCCGTCAAGAGTAAACTCGTGACGCCATCAGAAGTGACCTGCAGAAATTCTTATGTTAAGTTTCCGGAAAATTTCTTGAAAAACTTAAAACTTCATTATGACTCAATACAAGCATTTGACTCTAACAAATACAAATACACATGTTCACTTAATATTGTGGAGAATCATGATCGGTTTGTTTCTTAAAAACATATTTGGGGTTTCCCCTTACACTTATCTTTTGCAAAAATACCTTTAGGTGGAGTTAAGACTAGGCCAAAACAACAAAGCAAAGTATTTTCACTTTTTTAGTTTAGAAACATGATCTACCAACAATAAAAATAAAGCATGCATACGGAAGCAAATAACAAACAAACAAAATAAAATCACAAAAAGCATGGGTTGCCTCCCAAGAAGCGCTTTTCTTTATTTACGGGTCTTGTAGCTAGACTCAAGGTCATGGATTACGTTTTCCTTTCCCACTTTTGTGCCGACTCAAAACATCTAACCCAATTTTCATCACGCTTGTATTCCGGGCCTAGATTCATGCAACCCGAATAGTGTGTTCGCCTCCTCTCATAATAGGCGTCATCATCAATTCCATCTTCCTTAACCTCATAGGGTCGAATCTCATCAATTTGTAGATTCTTGATGCCCTTTAATTCTTCCTTCATGTGAGGCATCATAAAAGTGATCTTCTCTATCCCATCAGTAAACTGAACTATCCCCTTCTCATGATCATCATACATCTTAGTCTTCTCAACAAAAGGTCGTCCTAGAACCATCTCGCCTAGGTGTGGATCTATAATGCCTCTAACATCTTCTAGGATTACAAAGTCGCATTGATAAGTAAAATTTCCTATAAAGATGTGTACCCCTTTAACTCTCCTGATGAAATTACATAGCCTATTAGAGTTGTAATGGTCTTTTCTAGGGCTTAACCTTTCGTTCATTATCCAATTGTAATAGAGCCTAGACATGACATTCATGGGTGCTTTTAAGTCAATGTATGTATGCTCTCTAGACATGTACCCAATCATGCATGAAATTTTTATGTTCCTGAAGTTATGCCTCCTAATCCATGGTGTCTTTCTATATTTTGAGGGGCAAGGGTGTCGTAAAAGGAACCTATGGTAACTCAATTCATCCGGGATTGGAGCAAAGTCCGTAAACTCAATTTTCATTTGGAGAGGTTTAATGAATTCCTTAAATGTGTTAACTTCTCTCTTTCTTCTTTTATGCGCTATAAGCCTCTTGCTAACTTCTAAACGGCGACTCTCAAAATCCATAAAGACCAAACTAGTACAAACAAAAACACGAAGAAATAAGATAGACTAAAGAGAACCTAAAAAAATAGAAAATAAAATCTTCCTAGAAAGGAATCTAGCAAGTAGACCTAATAAAAAGAGATTTTAACCTAGACAATAACTATTCCCCGGGCTGCGGCGCCAAAAACTTGATGCGTGGGGATTGCACCAGGCTTTACCTCTCGAGGGATCTCGAGAAGCTTACAACCCCCACCAGGCAGTGTACCTGATCGTTGTAGTATAGTATAGTGACAAGTACCGGGGGATTGATCGTTCAGCTAGGAATAGTGTCGCTAGGATTAGAAAACCTAATTACTAGTTCTAAAGATGAGGGATGATTCTTTTTGTATTTTTATATTTTTTAGAAAGCAAATTAAAATCTCGGGTTTGAAGGATTTCGGCGGAATTAGTTGCTAGTCAACTAACCCAATACTAAAGATGCAATCAAAATAAAATATTAAAAATGAAAATAAAACTAAATTAAACTAAGGTTGTGAGCAATAAGTGGAGAAATTGTGTTTACTTAGATTTCATTACTCCTTAGATATCTTTTACACGTTAATTACTTGTTCTAGTTGCGTGGATGAAGGATTATATTCCTTAATACCATTCATGGGGTGGCGTACTTAACTCCCCAATCCTATGAGTGCCTACTTCACTCCTATGTCGAGCCGGCTAAGAAGCTCCTAACATGGGATCATTAGAATTTACTCATGCATTAAATACAACCAATAAAACCTAGTACACATCGGTTCATGTTTCCTAAGACGTTCAAGCATGTTACCATTTGGAGATCTGCCAGTTTTCTTAAGACTAACATTGAAATCATTCATCCAATACAACCATAAACAAGTAATCAACACATAATCAACATCTAGGTTTCATTAGATCTAAGCAAACACAAGATAAATCTAGCCTAGCATGGTGGAATCAAGACAAGCACAAGATATAGACAACCAACACATGGACATATTGATTGAATTAAAAGAACACTTATCTCAATTACACATGTAAGGGTTCAAGGGCTGAAAACCCTTGAAAAACCTATAAAATTCGTATATTGTTCGGCCTTAGGGTTTCTCCAAACTTATTGTTCTTAATGAATGAAAATTAAAAAACTATATATAGAAAATTGAGTCTGACGGCGTCAAGAACAAACTTGTGACGCCGTCATCTCGCCGCTAAAAGAATCCTCGAACTGCCTTGATCTACATCTGACGTCGTCATGTATTAAGTTTTTCCAGGCCGTCACGTATTTAACTCTTGACGCTCTTTCTTGTGACGCCTTCATTTCTGTACTGGGCCATCATGAAATTTACTCTTGACGCCGTCAAATTGTTACTCTTGACGCCGTCACATACTGTTCCCAGCTTGAAAAATTAAGTCTTTGGCGTTTTCTTCACTTTTATGCTCCAAAAACGTCCGAATTGCTTCCTTTTCCAGATTTCTCTCCCAAAGTACCTAAAATCACAAAAGGAACGATTTAGGGCAATATTTGATCAAATAAATTCAATTCCGGGCTTAAATGACCCGCTAAAAGTTGTTCATTTTTCGCCTCATCAAGCATTAAAAAGGTTATCCGGACGAGTTTAGAGCTCTCCCTTGATGTATACTCCCCCTCGTTTTGAGGTTATAAGAAGAATCGAGATATGTAATGCTTGCAAAAATAGTTAGAGCACAAGCAATATATATATATATATATATATATATATATATATATATATATATATATATATATATATATATATATATATATATATATATATATATATATATATATATATATATATATATATATATATATATATATATATTATGCATGTAATACATATAGTACAAGAGAACTAACAAGAATGCATGATAATAAAACACAAGAAACATTCATTAATAGTTTAAATAGATTATGTTGAAAACATAATCATTAATATGTAAGCATATATAAATGCTTTTCTAGCAAATTACACTAGATAATACTAAGTTGCCAACTTGAGGTCTCCTGGACTTGCTTGGAACACAAAAGGTTTGTGGAGATTTTATTTGAAGATAGGAAGCATGGTAGTTGGATTTAGTAGAGATAGATTTTTGTGGGAATGGTGTTTGGAGAGTTTGGTGGTTGTTGATGGAACAAATTTTCAAGATATGAACTCATCTCTTAGGCCAAATATGATGGTTTGGTTAAGGATGAACTCATCTCTTAGGAAAAGTGTGCATTAAGGGATGTTATGGGTGATAATGAAAGGGTGATGTCTAAGGATGCATTTTCAATGGTAGATTATGGGTTTGGACCGGTTGATGAATTGTTGGTGTCTTGAGTGAGTGATGGGTTTGGTTTTGTTTTTGGAGAAAGGTGAAACAAGAGTGATTGTCGTCATGGTTCTCAAAATGGATCATTTTTTTTTATGGAGAGGAGTTGGTGGAGAAAGGTTTTTGATCCAAAATGCGTTGAGTAAGGTGTAACGCAAGAAGAGCATTATGCTCATGAGCTTCTTTGAGCTCTTCAACAAACTTTTTATGTTCGGTGGCTGGTGATGGTGGAGTTGTTGAGTTATGATTTGGCATGTGATTCATATTTTGTTGAGGGTAATGGTTGTTGTTTTGAAATTGAGTATGTTCCTCAAAAGGATCATTTGGTAGAAGTGAGTGAGGTGAATGTGGGATTTTATTGGTGAGTGTGATTGTGAGGTTGTCTTGTTGATGTAGAAGGGTGGTTTCATTTGGGTAAGTTGGAGGCTTAGGTGTTGGTTGGTTAGAGACAACATCATTTATTGATGAGGATTTTTTACTTTGGTTTGTTGGGAGAAGTCATGATTGGTTAAGTCAATGAAGAGTTATTTAGGAGTGATGATGAGGATCTTTTGTTTCTTTGATGTTTTTGAAATGGAAGTTTTTGGTGAATCCGTGGTGGATTATGGTGTGGTGTGTTGAAGGTGTATTTGGGTGAAGTGAGATAAAGTTGTATTTTTGGGAGCAAGGGTGAAGGTGTATTTGGGTGATGAGAAGGATGTTATTATGATGTATGGTTTGACTTGCATGGGTTAAGTTGTATTGGTAATGACACACTTTGTAGAGTGTAGGGAATGGTTGAATCTTTTTGTGAGGATGACTAGATGGAGTTATTGGTGAAGATGGGAAATGAGTATCAAGTGGTGTGATTGGTGAGAGTGATGTTGATGGAAGGGATGACTTGGTTTTTCATTTCACTTTGGTGGTTTGAGTGTGTAAGGGTTATGAGGTTTGAGTGTGTAAATGTTATGAGGTTTAAGTGTGTAAAGGTCATGAGTTTTGGTTATGGGCAAGTCCAACTCTTTAGGCAACAAGGCAAGTATTATCTTAATGAAATATGCATGAAAAGTATATAGGCAAGCAAGTAAGCACATAAAATAGTCATAACTAAGCATGCATACATAACCAATAAGACAAATAAGCAATTTAGCAAATCATTCAACCTAAAACTCCTATCTTAGTGTAAGGCAACTAGTTAGTGAGAAACTAGTTATGGAACAAATGTGATTTTGTAATTCTTGATTTTGTTCTAGTGTGTTCCTATATAAAACAAATGTTGAGTTAAGATTGTTTCGACTTCTATGAAGAGAAAATAAATTTTCCTAAGAAACAATTTTTTTGATCTCCTTGATTTATCTTTGCTCACTTCTAAGTGTCATATATAAGTATATACTGGATTACATACATATAGATAACGAGAGTGAGACTATTACGCATGATTTAAGAAAAACGTTTTTATCATTATTCAACAATGAGTTTTCCTAAACGTGAGAATAATTTCAAAATGAATTGAGGTTTTCTTTGAGAATATATTTATGCAAAACAAAATATCTCAATTCTTGATTTTGTGCAAAATAGAATTCTAGACTCAGATTTGAGAAGAAATAAATCTTAAAATTTTATGCTCAGATGGCCGGCCCCCTTAAAGTGATGCCAGTTCCCTTAATTTTAAGGGGGCCGCCTTTATTAATTAAGGGGTCCGCCCATCTGACAAAGAAAAATTTTCAGGACTTTGATTTTTCAGAAGATGTTAAGTATTCCAAGAATTTAATCAATTTGATCCATCATTCCTAATCCTAAACGTAAGTGGTTAAGTAAATCACGCTTAAGAGGCTTAGTGACTATATCGGCAAAGTCACCTTCCGAAGCTACCTTCTCAATTGTTATATTTTCTTTTTGTATAATGTCCCTAAGAAAGTGATGACGTATTTCTATATGTTTAGTCCTAGAGCGTTGAACATGATTCTTACTTAAATCTATAGCATCTTTGTTATTGCACATAATAGGAATATTTTCTAACCTAATGCCATAGTCTTCGAGAGCTTGTTTCATCCATAGTTTTCTTACGCGAGTGATCTAGTCTTACTTCTATATTGACGATTAATCCACTTAACTCATTTCACTTCATCACCATGAGTTTTCTACTAGTGGACATAGAAGATTTCCATTTTCTATGTTATTTGACAGCAAACAATTTTAATTTAAATACTAGGAAAGCCAACTAAGAGGGGTTCATAATATGTGAGCAAGTAAGTATTACTAGCTATATAACTAAGCATTATTCTAACTAGTTATTAATCTAAGAATATAAATTTTAACGATAAACTTAAAAGAAATGCGTACCTTTTAGTCTTCAATAAATTTTCTTCAAAAAACTTCAAGTTGCCATGTTGACTTATAGAAGCCATTTGTAGATGAGATTCCGATAGTTTCGAAAAGTGACAACTTAGCCACTTGGTTCCCATGGTCTCATTGGTCCAAAGTTGTTTGAACCAAACATGGTTTGCAAGTGACTAGGATGCATGTATGGTGAAAATATTTCCCATGGGCTAAAGCTTGGTTGATGTGGATAAATCCACATTGGGTGACTGTTATTAGAAAGGTTTTGCCTACCTTGATTTCTTCTAGGTTGAGTTGTTTTAGACCGAGGATGAGGATTATTTGGTCTATTTGGAGGTGGTGTTTTAGATCTTAATTTTGGTTTAGAAAATCCGGTTTTGGCTTTTAGTGATGGTTTATAAAAACTTTTTACTTCCTCATCACTCGCAATAGGTATTTTTTATCTTTTACAAGTATATACTTAGGTTTTGAATATAAGGGTTTTTGTTTACTAAGTTTACATTCAAACTTTACATTTTTATTTTCACTAGTTGAAACATTAGTTGAGTTGAATCCTATGCCGGTTTTATTTACCGAAGTTCCTTGAACACTTATTATTTTCTTAAGTGAGTTACTACTATTTTCAACTTTGTCAAGTTTGGAAATTTTATCTTTAAGTTTTTCGTTTTCATTTATGACCTCTAGACATGTTTCACATTCTATAAAAACTTCTTTTCCTTTTTCTAAATGTTGCAGTTTGATTTTTAATTCAAGTACCTCATTTTCTAATTGATTATTAATATGTTTTAGTGATTAATTTTTAGCCATGACTTTGTATAACCTACTATATTCATTATCTAGGTCTTTTTCATCTAAAGATAGGTTTTTATCACTATAGTATTTGGTTTCGGAACGTACCTCATCGGATGCCTTTGCCATGAGACACTTTTCTTTTCTTGTTGTCTCTTTTTCATCATTGTTACTATTGCTCCATGCTTCTCTTACAAAGGCCTTGTGGTTTTGACTTCTTGACAATTTTGGACATTCTCCAATAAGATGATTAGGATCTCCACACTTGAAACACTTTCTTTCATTATATGGTTGCCTAACATATCTTCCTCGTCTTTTGAAGAATTTCTTAAAGTCTCGTACGGCCATAACATACTCTTCATCGTCACTTTTGGAGGTTGAGCATTCTTCGTCACTAGAGTCCCTTATCGCTTTTAACGCAATCGATTTGCTTTGCTCCTTTTTTCCTTTGACAATCTCGGAGTCTTTCTTTATTATCGCTTCGTAGACTTTTAAGTTGCCGATCAACTCGTCAAGTTGAAGAGTTGACAAGTTCTTCGATTCTTCAATCGCCGTAACTTTAGCTCGACATTTTGGATGAAGAACCCTAAGAAATATACTAACAAAATTCTTACTAGAAAAATTCTCATCAAGTGCTTTTAAACTTGTGATGATAGTGTTAAACCTAGAAAAAACATTATCAATTGATTCCTCTTCCGGAATCGTAAATTGTTCATATTGTTGAACAAGAAGATCTATTTTATAATCTTTGACTTGGTGAGTAATTAATAAAGAATCCTAAATTTCTTTTGCGGTTTTACATATAAAAATTCTTTCATATTCTTTGCGTGGTAACGCATTATAAATAACCATTTTAGCCTCATTATAAATAACCTTTTTAGTTTCAGAATTATATTGAATAGGGGGAAATCACCAAAGGTAATGACATGCCAAAGATCAAGATCTTTTGATTTCACATAAGTTTCGAATCTATTTTTCCAATAAAGAAAACCATCACTTTCAAATAGTGGTGGTCTTTGCATAGATTGCCCTTCTAAATATTTTTCTGATGCCAATTGTGGAAAACTAGAAGGGGGGTTGAATAGTTTTACGTCTTATTAATTTATACAAAAACTTGGTTACAATAAATTAATTCGAGTTTATTCAATTGTTTGTTTGAAAAGCCTTTGAATAGAGTTAAGGATAAAAACAACTATATGATATATTATATGTGTGTCCGTTTAGGTTTGTTATGAAACCTTTGTTTTTGAAAACTTAGTTTAGTTTTAAAACCTCGTTTACTCTTAAAACTTTGATTCGATCTTATGTGAACTCAAGTCTTGAACAATATGAACAACTATATCAAGGTATGAAAAATAATAATAATGTAAGCTAAGTATGTAAATCAACACATGCATAATATAAACAATTATAGCTATACGAGATGTAAATAAGTAAACGAATAATAAGTTAGAGATGGCAAGATCTAACCGCGAGACAAAGGATTTATAGTGGTTCGGCTACAAGGACACCTTCCTTGCCCTACTCCACTCCCCGAGTAACCTACTCGAGAGTTTTCTTCACTATGTCAACAAGCTCTTTTATGGCGGAGAAAACCTTACACAACTTTTGCTTACACCAATTAATGACACTAAGCTAAATGTCGGGTTCTAATTGTAGCTAGAACCAATCTCACAACACACCACAACTTCTTCACTACTTTTTCACAACATCTTCACTACGCAACTTAGCTCTAGATCTTCACACCACTACTTCTTCTTCACAACACTACTCCTACTTCACAACTTCTATTCACAACTATCACACCTAAATCTACTCTTTACAAATAATATATACAACTACAAAACTATATTCACAAATCTACAATACTTCTTAAACTTGAGGTTGAAGGAGTATTCTTCTCTTGCACTTTGGATGAGGAAGAATTAAATCACTTGAAACAAGGATTAATAATTATATGATCAAAGGGTTTTAGAAGGAAGTTTAGAGAGATTTGGATCTGAAATTTTTTGTGCAAAAGGTTGTAAAAATACCAGGTTTGAGGTAGTATTTATAGGGAAAAATTTATGACAGAATCTGACAGGAGAGCGTGGCCGGTCCCCTTAAATCATGGCCGGTCCCTTTAATTTTAAGGGGAACGCCCCTTATAATTAAGGGGACCGCCCAGACGAAAACTGCAGTTTTCTTGTCTTTTTCTGGTGAAAGTTTATTTGGTGAAAAACTAACTTATTTTGGTTAAAAATTTGAATTCATATATTTATTATGAATAAAACATTTTTCTTTATTACCAAAAATGTTTTTTAAAAATATATTATAAGTTTATTTAATTTTATAAACTTTGTAATATTTAAATAAACATCCCTTTGATTATAAAATGTATTAGTCACTTGTTTATTCATACCTTGAGTGATTATGTTGGATGAGATGATATAAACTTACTTAAGAACTTGTTTTCGTATTAACTTTGCGTTTAATGTTTTTACATTTTGTGATCGTCAAAACGTAGAGATATCGAAAAATATAAATAATATTTTTATGCATTATTTTTAAATCAAAAAAAATGATGATATCAAAGTTTAGTAGTTATGAAGATGTGAAATGGTGGTTAATTAAAGATACAAGACAACATGGGGGAGCAACATCCATGACCATCTCATTTATATTTATGAATGGAACGTGTGTCTAACATTTCTTTTTGAACACCAACATTGAACTAAGGGTCCGCTTGGTTCAAAGTGGGTAAAGGGAAAAGGAAAGGGAATGCAAAGGATTGAGTGAGGTGGGTAATCAATACCTTACCCCAATTACTCTATAATGGTTGATTACCCACTACGGGGTAATCAATACTTTTGCACTCCCTAACCAAGCACCATATATTAAGTAATGTGGACCCTTTTAAATATCTTACCCATTCCACACCCTCTTTAACCCCCTACCAAGCACCCCCTAAATATTTTACTCAGTATACCATAGGGATGTCATGACCTATTTAATACTGAATTTATACCATAGGGATGATGATGGATGAAAAGGATTTTTGTAACTTTAGTAATCATCTTATATGGATTGTTGTTTGAATTATGATTTTGAAGGTGATGATGATGAAATGGATGGAGGAGTGTGGTGGTAAAGGAGGGTGGTGGTGTTGGTTGTGTGGTGGTAGAGGGTGGTGGTGATGTGGTGGCTTTCAATAAAAAAAATGCAAATTATGTCCCTAAAATTAGGGAAGAAGACGAGGGTATATTAGTCATTTCGCGTGTCGCTAACGAGATAAATAACGGGTGTTAGCAAAAAGTAGCTCTCGTTGGCAGTTTAGCAAAAAAAGAAACACTAATGTCGTTTTTGCAATACTTTTTGTCTCGGTGTATTTCTTGCCCATTTGGGCTACTTTAGAGACCATTTTTGCAATTTACCCTAGTTTAAAAATATTTGTTTATGTAATTGCTCTATACAAGGGCGTTTGGATTGTTCTCCATTGCTGTACCGGGTTTTTGGGATTGTTTTTGTTCAAGTATCATTTAGTTATTAACTATTGCTGATCAAAAGGTGTTTACGACTATTTAATTGCTTATTAAAAGGTCATTTGAGACTGTTTTCCATTGCTATATACAGGGAATTTGGGACTGTTTTTGTTTGAGTATCTATCATTTTGCATTGTGTTTTCTTATTTTTTGATTAAAGGAAATTTCTGAATATTTGAGGACAACAAATTATGGAAGGAGATAACGGAGACGAGGCTTCATCAATGACTTTAAGAAGGGACGGCTTTAAAAAATGCCCGTTTGACTCGAGCTTGTTTGACCTGTTGCCGGAATACGCTCGGCCTGCCCGTTTAGTCATCCTTACACTATTAAAGAAGCTGACATCATGAATATGATGTTTCAAGCAATTGGGCTTCAATTGATACAGATTAATGACATCACCTTTGTATTTTCATTTTTATTTTCTATTAATACTACATAAATATGGTTTTTGACAAGTTGACCATTATTTTAAGAACGGCAAATTTTTATAACCTACATCACCTATCTCAAAAAGTTATCTCACATGCTTTCAATGAGACTTGAAACCACAACCTTTATGTTGATGGCGACTCACATACTGCTGGACCATGGCTGATAAGGAAAGCATATTCGGTACGACCATGGCTCTTGAATTGATAATCGTAATTCAAGTAACTAGCCTTGTATGATTCATTTGTAAAAATTTGTACATGAAGGAGATAATTAGTACTTACTTTGGCATATTAAGTCATTAGTACTAAATGTATTGGTCGTCAATAAAGCCGCTTAATTTTTTGATTGGTTTTAGCCAGTGTTGTGAATATCTTATTTAATAGAATCTTCCTTTAATTGTTAGTTACATTAGTTTCATTCAGAAAAATATTTCAAGTTTGTTGGTGTCTCCAAATTGAAATACTATTATCTACTTTCTTTATATATGTGAAAGTGTGTTTAATTTGCGAATCGTATCTGTCAAAACATCATGAAACTACAAAATTGAAATTCGCCTTACAGGTTGTGGAGACAATGCTTTGGTATCTCTTTTGTTCGAGTCTTCCTTGTTTTTATAGAATTTAATCATTTTGTTAAGGTTGCTCCTAAATGTATTTTCCTAATATACTCTATTGTAATATTGGAAAATTATACACTCCTTATATTTTTCTCATTATATTTTAGAAATTTACTTAATATTGCATGTGTTGAACACGGATTATGAGCTAGTTAGTCATATGAAAGAGTTGCAAGCTGCACAAAAAATAAAAGAGCATATGTAATACAATAGAAAAATATGCATAAATTAAGTGATATCAGTAATTTACTTCTTTCATCAACCCTGTCTTGTAACATCTGTTTAACATTTATTGTTATGTAATTTAGCATTTATTCATGTGATGCAGCCATGACCTCAAGATGATTAAATCTTTCGTGGCGAGTATTAATTTGCATTCATGTTGTGGCAATAATTTTTTTTTGATTAGAATAACTACGTATTCATATTTAGATAGTATTAATCTGGAGCAACTTTTTGTTATTATTTGTAGTTGTATTTTTCTCCAAGGGGGTGTTTGTTTGGTGGGCTTTGCACATGAGGTTTGGGTTAGTCCAAAATTATGTATTTTGGTTAAATGGTTTATGAATTTAGAGATGAAAAGGGCTCACAAAATCAAAATGAGGGAAAATTGTTTAATTAATTTACTTACACATTGTAAATTCATATATTTCTCTCTTCTCTTTCACATATATACACATGTTTTCAATTTAAACAAATTTTTTATTTTACATTTATTTAAAAAAACTATTACATAAATTTTATATCTCTCTCATATTTATTTTTACAAACCCTAAACCAAATCCAAATCTAAATCAAACTCTATATACAAATCGAACGCATCCTAAAAATATATTGATATGTGTATGATGTTTTTAGTTTCACATGTATCTTTATGCAAACAGGTAAATTGGTTAGGTATCTGATTTTGTTATGATTTTGTTAGGGTCTGTTTGTTAGTCTAATTCTGGCTACTAGGAATGGAGTCATAGTGTTTTAAATTGTTTGGTAGGTGGCTGTTGATTTTTGATTTTTACTTCATACCCTTGAATGTGGGTTTTCATGATACCTACGGGGCTTGGTGACTTTCTTGACACTGATTCAATTATTCTTAAAGATTTTTTTTTTTTTTGTTTTTTTATTATTTTTTTTCATATTTTCTTTTATTTATCCTTTATAAGTCGTCCCATGTTTAATTTATTTCCTATTTTAATATTAAAATAATCATATATTTTCTATTTCAATATTAAAAAATATTATCTAACTTATAATATATATTTTTCTCTTATATATTAAATCCATATCCAAATTCAAATCAAAATCCTTATCTTAAAACCATTATACAAACCAAACAAACCCTTAGTTATTTTCATGCTTTGTTTATAAGGAAAAGAGTAAAGAGGCTGTGTGTCTGATTTTGCTAGGAAAATAGTGTTAAATCGGATGAATGGTATTTAAGTGACATTGGTTCTTCAAAATTTAAACTTAAAGATTTAAAGAGTTCGTGCTCTATATGAAATAGTATGTTTGTACGTCTTTGCATGCGTGTTTACTTCATCCCCTTACTGAATTTGTAAAATGTTTGTATTATGGAATACATATGTACATAATTTCAAAGTAGACTTTTAACACACTAAAATAAAAGTATAATATGGAATTTGAACAATTTAGTTTCATTAGATAGGAATTGAGATATAATCTAGAAATCTTTTGCCCAACAAGACGTGTCAATGTGTGTGAGTGAAAGAGGCAAGGGTTAGTTAAACCTTTCGCTAATCTAAAATCTAATTCTAAGCCTAGTGAGCCTAAGTTAGTGGTTGATATTGGTTGTAGTCTTGATGAAAGTTGGTAGTTGACTGCTTGCATATTTCAATTCATTTTTTTTTTTTTCAATATGTGTTTGGCTATAATTTCCTTTCAACTGTTTTTTCATATATATGGTCCACAGAATTATCTACATGTATGTAGCTACTAATTTATCATTATGTATGTTTTCTTTTATAAATGGATATAAAAGTTATTTGACAAGACGCCAACCCATAAAGAAAATAAATGAAACTTGAAAAGCTAGTAGATGAACGGACCAACAAAAATAATTGAAAGACTCAACAACGACGTATAGAAAAATATAATATGAGTCGTGTGTGTTTTTTAACGGAATTACGATTCACACTATGTACAATATGAATATGCTACACGTATCACGTATGCATGTTGCTCATCAATAGATACCGTTGCGCTACAAATCATTGTTACTGGTTGTGAGTCCTAGCTAGGTACATTTCATTTTTGGTTCTGGTGGGTCGTGAGTTTATTTTTCTGGCATCTTGATGGAGTTTGATCACACTATATATTTGTTGGTGCGTACACGCGGCTCTTTTTCATTTAAAAAAAAAAAAAAAAAACTAGTAGTTGAGACACATTTTACAAAAGCAGTAGAAAGAAAATCTAATGCATGCATGTGAAAGTCATTTTATTATTATTATTATTATTATTATTATTATTATTTTTTCACTTTTGACATTGTATCCTTTTGGGGCATTTTTTTAATTTAAATACAAACTTGCCTTTTTCCTTAAAAAAAATCCAGTTTTGTTGCTCATTAATAGAGTTAAAAATTATTTGTTTTTCTTTTTTGTAGAAAGACTTTTTTTTCAGGTTTCTGCTACAACATCAACATCCAAAAACTGAGAATGTTGCAAATGTTTGACTACGGGTTCTTCAGTTGAAATAGAAGACTAAATACAACCATGTTGACTGTGGAGTTTTTGCAATGATTCATATGGAGTCCTATGTTGGTGAAACTGCCTTAAAATGGGATGTTGGTTTGTGTTCAGAATCAGAGAAGCAGGTTTCGTTGCTGAGGCGAATGAAGTTCAAAATTGCTACCAAGATTCTCTTGCATAAGTTGAATTTGCATTCGCAAAAGATGTATGATTTGGCTTTCAAGTTCCAGTCCGAGATAGATGAACAAGCAAGGATCTCGATTATTGTGAAGGCAATCAAGAACAGGGCTGATCGTGATCCAGGAAAAGACGTTCATAAAGAAAATGTTCTTAGGATCGATGTTGATAAATAGATGTCGTTAAGTGATTGTGTACTAATGGTAGTTTTGGGGTAAACTGATGTTGATAAATAGATGGGTCCCTTTGAAGTCGTTAACTGATGTATTTTGGTAAAATCTGATGGTAGTATATTTTAAAAACTGATGGTAGTATTGAAAACTGATGGTAGTATATGAAATAGTAAACTAATGCTATTTTGATGTTTTAAATTTTCAGATGGTATTTTTGTGCATCTCTTATTTTGAATCACATATATTCTCCAGAATCATATATAATTCTGAAAAACAAAGTTGTTAACAGAAAAGATGAGTTTAATTGTCCTTGTCTCAAATTCTCAAAACCTGGCCCAAATCTCAAATTCCCGGGAGACTTGTATTGGAAACTGATGTATTTTGGTAAAATCTCATGGTAGTATATTTTGAAAACTGATGGTAGTATTGAACAAGTTCTGATGCGTAGTATATGAAATGGTAAACTGATGCTATTTTGATGTTTTAAATTTTCTAATGGTATTTTGGTGTATCTTTTATTTTGAATCATATATGATTCTCCAGAATCATATATGATTATCATATATGCTTCGGACCAAAGTTGTCATTGTCTCAAATTCTCAAAACCTGAACTAAATTTAAAGTGTTTCATATATGATGTAAAGTGTTTCATTTTTCCAACAGTGCAACAATAATAAACAAATCTAAAGAAATTGTTATTCAAGAAGCGTTAAGTCGCTTTTTCAGCTACGACATTTCTTGTTACCTGCATCAGTTCCACCCTTTTGTGCAGCAGCAACTCTCGCAAATTTTGCAATATACTTTGGATTTTCTGGACATGTCGACTTGGTGTGCTTGTTAGTATTCTCACCACAGAATTCACATTTCCTTTTATGTTGGGAATTAAATAATCAGAAGAATTAGCATAAAAGCTCAAGGAAATACATCAAGTATGTTCCTGATAATAAAGCTTAAAGTACGTTCCTGCTGATAAACACAAGAGTGTTTCTGCTGAAGAATGTTTCTACTGAAGGTGTTTCTGCTGATGGATTCTGCTGCTGCTATGACTCATTCAACAGCTGTGTAGATAAGTACGACTTATTCTACTGATACCTATACAAGAAAATATCTTTGTTGTAGTCATCAAATTGAACACTCCAAGTGAGTTGTAATCCTAGATACATGTTGTATCTTAATGACTAAACATGATAAGTCATCATCTAGCTAGAATGAAGATTAGTCATAAGCTAGTAATTAGATGAGTCATATAGATTGTAAAAAGATCTTTCCTTGGACTATAAAAGGAAGATCTTAGATATGACTTAAGTAGCGATATATATATGTGAGTAGAGATATACATAGAGAAAAAAAATAGAACAAAACACAAGATTCAAGGTCTTTGTAACCCTAGTGATAGTGAAGATCACTCGTATTATTTTGAATAATATTGAACCGTTTGGTGAAATACTTTCATTGTTCTTTGTTAAATAAACACAAGCATCACAGTTCCATTTCCAATTGACATTCTAAGTGTGGTTAAGTAGATTCCGCATACTTAATCATATTCACTCAAAGTATCACATATACACATTACAAAGGTCCAACACCTCATAGTGTGTGATCAAATCAAGTGATCCTCTCATTTTCCGCTTAGATGTTTCTTCAAGTGCTATTTCGCTTGCACTCTTTCTACGTTCTTCTTTAGACCAACCTTTGGTTTTAGCTATGGATGGATTGTTGACCACTTGTTTGTCAGGTTTCATAACTGCATATACATCCTCAAGCACATTCTCAATTTCTTTTTTCCGTGAAGGAGGTTTAGGCGCTTCATCCTCAATTCCTTTCTTAATTGATTTCAATTGTTCCACAAACTTTCCTAACTTTCCTTCATCTTTACCCAACAAATATAGACACTCATCTACCACGAAAGTAGCCTCATTTGTTAATTTCTCAACTGGTACATTCTTTTCACCATACCTATTTGTCATTCTTCTCAATGCAGGTGGTATTATTTCCCTCCTCCAACGCCTCAAAATGTACTTTTCCGGGATCATTTGAACATCACGGTTCTTCAAAGCATAGAATGCATGTCTACATAAAAATCCGAATCGAAGAAAATGCCTACAAGTACATTCCACTGACCCGTCTTCAAGAAAACGTATAACCTTATTACAGAAAAGAAAGGGAAGAAAATTAGAACCTATATTATTCATTAACTACTAATGTTTAGAATCATATATGATTCTAATGTGAACCATATATGATTCTAATGTGAATCATATATGATTCTTTTGAACCATATATGATTCTTTTGAATCATATATCAGAATCACATATATTCAGAATCACATATGATTTTCAATGAGAATCACATATGATTTTTCTGAGAATCACATATGACGTTCTTGAGAATTACATGTGATTATCTATATACAACGATAACAGCTAAAAACCATTTAATAATATGCAAGTAAATTTACCTTGTATTCTACTACTTTTTCACATGCCTGCACTTGTTCTTCTCCTTTTTCTTTATAAAGTGTCCTATAAGTAGCTGTCACACCCCCAAAATCGGGTCCAGCGGAAGCATACGTGTAGCTGGGGTGTAACTCAATTGGTATTACAACACAAGTTCAAAAATGGTTCTCACTTTACTTATTTAAAATAAAATCGTTTAACCAAAAATATTGAATTTACATCGTTAAAAGTAGTGCGGAAGTAGGCCCTTAAAAGTAGTTTAAAACGGTCCCCATATAAATAATCAGAGTCGTCTATGACCATGCCATGCCCTGCCAAAACCTCCAGTAGTGTGCCATTGGTTAAAACCTGAAAATACATGCTAAAGTGTCAACACGAGGTTGGTGAGTTCATAGAATTTGTTTAACAAGTAAAGTATATAGAAAAATGATCACACAGCAAAGGCATCGTAAATCCACTCAGTTGCAAGTCCCGCCATAAGAGACTTGCAACCTGTGTGTTCACAACCCACTGCCAAAAATTATATGTCTGGTAGTCAAGCACCTGTGGTCAATATAGTTCACAAATATAAGTACCGCATATATAATAATGTATGCCATGCAAAGCCCCTAATTAAATAATATGCGTCCCGTAACATAGTGGACGAGAGGTTGGCCGACCTCTAATAGCGCTATCCATAATACTAATAGGTGTCGAACAATGCGAATGTACGAACAGTACATCATACAACTATTATATACGATTAAGAACGCTCCAAACATGGGAGACTTAGCACGCTCCACCAATAAGGTGAGACTTTAGGGTTAAGAACGCTCCACCAATAAGGTGAGACTTTAGGTCATAGCACGTACAGTACATTAAGTTCAAAAGTTCAAGTCAAGTTCAATAGTTCAAAACAAGTTATAAGGTCAAATGAGTTCAAAGAGTCAAGTAGTAATTTATGTAAAAACGAGCATGTATTCTCCCCCAAAAAGTTAACAAAACAATTTAAAAGAGTAGGGGCTATGACTCACCTCGAAGCGATAGCAATGATGATAAAGTGGATACACAGAAATGAGGTTCGATCTCTAACCGCAACCTAATATGAATGATAGTGATCTACTTAGATCATGAAAGGATGTAATGACTGCACATGCACATGATACCTATACCACTCGTAACTTGAAAATACTTGTTATAGTCAAAGTAAGGTATTTTCCATACTTAGGAAAAATAAGTCCAACTAGGTTTATAAAAACTTGTCGTAATATATCGTCTATCACATGTTAGCGTTATATTCCTCGTTTTTGAAAACATTAAGATATCGTCTAGTAGTCGCATAAATAAACCTTGGGTCGTACGTATTTCGTTAGTTAAAAATAAATTCCTTGAATAAGAAATCTAAAAAATATGTCATTTAGTACGTAGTTATATTATTTTCTAGTAGTGACTAAATATATATATATATATATATATATATATATATATATATATATATATATATATATATATATATATATATATATATATATATATATATATATATAGTTGTGACGATTTTAAAACGTGTATAATTTGGTCGTTTTAAGTTCATTTTCCTCGTTCTTTATATCCACGGATTCGTTTTAGTATATACTAATATATTTTCAATAGCTCGGCTTCACTTGGTTACATTAAACACCTCTTTTTGCTCGTCGAAAACTGTCAAACAGCATGCAGTTTTCAGAAAAATAGTTTTCGTCGTTAAATTTACAAAAATCATATCTCCTTCGTTATAAGCTCGTTTTAGTTCGTTCTTTCGCCAAAAGTTTCGTTTTTAAAAGTATTTTCTAAATCTTTGGTCAAAAATTATCCATCACCCACTGAGTTTCCCACGTTTTAAAAATAGCAACAGTAGGTATTTATATAGTTTCAAAAATCATTTCTAGTGTTCCAATCTAGTTCCAACTTCAACCAAACCACTTTCAATCACCACAAATCTAGTCTAATCTTACCATACACCTTCTTAGGGTGTCATGGGTTCCTAAACATCATAAATCAAGTGGATGTAACAAGGATCTAACTATAATCCATTTCTAGGGATCAAAAGTTATATATATATATATATATATATATATATATATATATATATATATATATATATATATATATATATATATATATATAAATGAGTGGTATAACTAACATATGCATGTAGATCTTGAATGGAAATCATATGACCATAAAAATAACATGAAGAAATTATGAACAAGAGTTTGACAACTTACATAGAAGGATTATAGAGCTTGGATGAGTAAAACCTAAGAAACCTTGAGTTTTTATCACAAAACCCAAACAAGAACAACTAAAGGAACAAGGAAATGACTTGATCTTGGAAAATTAATGGTTCTTCATGGTGTTTCTTTGTTTGGCCGATCATACACAAGGGAGGAAGAAGAGAGAAAGTTGTTTGTGCTAGTTTGTGTTGTTTTATCAAATGGGAAATGAAAGCCTAGGATAAGTAGTAGATATTTTTAGGTGTAAATAATTCATGAGACAAGATCCTCATTTTAAAGAAAAGGGGGGGGGGGGGGGGGGGGGGCGGCAAATGTCAAAGGGTAGGAAGAAATTGGATGATATTATGTAAGATAGTTGGTGATTTGGTAGTATATTATTAGTTTTAGGTGATACCGGGTACCGAGTTAACTAAAAATAAATTGTAACGAGATAAAATAAAATATAATGAAGTTGTAAAAATTGTAAAATAATATTCCTGATGAGAATCGGAAGTTAAAATAATGATCGGGTTTGAAATATCGCAAACCGACGGAGTTATAAGCTTCGACCGGAAAACGTAACAGTTGATTTGAAAACACCGGGTAAATTAATAATATAATTTTTATATTATTATTATGAGTATAAAAATATGTTAGAACCATAGTTGGGATTGTCGGATCAATTATTCAAAATAATAGCTCATAAGATAACGTTTATTAGGTAGATAATCGTACGTATATAGAAATGACGCAACTCACGCATAAATGACAAATTTTCTCCGAAGGTGAATAGTGTTTTATGAATAGTAAAATTTTTGAACGCTTCTCAGAATCACAAACTGACTCTGAAAAAGATGAATAGTAAAATGATGAATAGTGATCGATGAATAGTAACCGATGAATAGTAAATGTGAAAGTTCGGAAAAAGACCAGAATTTACGAGTTGTGACAGTAGCCGCATTTCTATCTCTAATCCTAAGCATCTCACAGCCCTCTTCCGTTCTAAACTCTTCTATTGTGCAATTCCAACAAGCTTACTTTAATTTCTTTTGAACAAGTAGAAATATTTTTCTTGTATATACTTTAGATGCATGGCGTTCCATACTCAATTGTGTAGAAAGTTTTGGAGCTGAGTCAAATGTGTTAAAGTCCATTTGTTCTTGCCGATACCTTTGCCTCTCCATTGCAGATTCGAAGCACATCATGAAATGAACCAATGTTGATCCGTGATTTGTGAAATTTTTGAAGAATGCATTTTCACTCTCAGACCTTGAAGTAGTTCTCATTAATCCAAACAGTGGTGAGTCAATAAAATACGCTAGTATCCACATTTCTCGAAGTCCAAACATCTTCTTCATCCATTTGTGGTCTTGCAATTCAAAATCTTCAATCAATTTTTTCCCATTTTTCTTCAAACTTCAATGGTTCAATGAACATATTCCATATAATCTTGTTCAAACGCTTTTTGAAATCAATTTCATCATAGATTTCTTTTCAAATCTGTAAGATAAAAAAATTATGTTATTCATTTGATTCTTCAAGAATCACATATGATTCTTCAAGAATCATATATGATTCTATGAGAATCATATATGATTCTTCATGAATCACATATGAAAAATCGTATTTTTCATTTTTAATATATAGTATATAAATTAAAATACCTTTGCTGGAATTTTTTGGTTGATATGCCACATGCATAGTCTGTGTTTGGATTCAGTAAGTACAGCTTCAATTGCTAACTTCATGGCTCCATCTTGATCCATTACAATCATTTTTGGTTGTTTACCATGTGCCTTCATGAATGATTTCAGTAGCCATCTGTAAGCTTCTGCATCTTCTCTTAGAAGCATTCCCGCACCAAATGTCACACACTTTTTATGATTATCTATCCCGGTGAATGGGACAAACACCATTTCGTACCTGAATATCAACAGTTTCACAAAATAATTTCAAGAATAGAATCAACAGTTTCAAATCTCACATAATCATGTATGAAAAGTTACTTACTTGTTAGTTCTGAATGTTGCATCAAATGACACTACATCTCCAAATTCCTTATAGTTGCATTTGGCAACTTCATCCGCCCAAAAAAGTGCAACCAACTCACTTTTTTCAACCATATAATGAAATGTAAAGTTCGGCACATAATTCTGTCAGTTTTCCATTTTGTTTATCAACATTTGCGCGTCACTTTCACCTATACATACATTTATATCCCTTTGATGATTCTTGAAATCACTGCTTGTGCCATGAACATATTGCTAGCCACCTTTTATGCCACATAAGAAACGGTGTTCCTTTGTCGCACCAAGTTTCATATTTGAAGCTTTCACAACGAACACCTTTTCCGCTTGAGTCATCTTCCTTTGTTTCTTTGTTAGATGTTGATACTCTTTCGGAATCATTAAATGATTGTGCTTAGAATGGAATTTATGAACTACATATTTTTCAGAAACCTCATCCAAAGTTATTAATACTCGCGCCATGAAACCTGTTACCCGTTGTCTTGTATTTCTTACTTTCTTGTCACTGTTTTCAGGATCCAATGTGTTTATATTTATCTCTTTTGGAAACCCTTGCCTATTACACATAAGGTACTTACTTTTTATCAAACCACTTCTTTTATTTTTTGCGCCGATTTTTTAACTTCAAATCCTGCTACTATAGCATATTTGTTATACATTTCAACACATTCCTCTATCGTATTATACCTTTTCCCCTCAACAGGTATATAAATATCATCAACAACTGGTTCCCAAGTAACAGATCCCCCGGGAGTTTCTTCATGTACGTATAAAGTCGGCCTTGGTGTTGTCACAGATGCCGAAATATAGTATTTTCATTAAAATCATATATGATTTATGAAGAATCATAAATGATTCTTGAAGAATCATATATGATTCAACAAGAATCATATATGATTCTACAAGATTCATATATGATTGTTTTCTTTTAATTTACAGAAATTATAAAACAAAATATATTATAAACAGATTCCCTAAAACAATCATATATGATTCAACAAGAATCATATATGATTCAACAATAATCTATTAATAAGCTTAAAAAGCAAAAAAAATAAGCTGAATCACATATGATTTACCTTGAATAGCAGCAATATTTTCTTCTTCCACATCAGCATCCACCAATATTTCATCAATATTTTCTTCTTCCACATCAGCAATATTTTCTTGTTCCACATCAGCATCCACCAATATCTCAGCTTCATTCATAACCTCATCATCCACCATAACGATCTGAGACTCTGTTTTTTTAGAAAATCACATGTGATTTTGTTAATATATATATATATATATATATATATATATATATATATATATATATATATATATATATATATATACATTACAACGATCAAATACTCTTTATTTTCTGAATAGAATCATATAGGATTCTATTACAGATAAAATAGAATCTATTAATTAATAAGCTTAAAAAGCAAAAAATAAGCTGATTTACATTTCATATCTGATTCTACTATAAAAATAAAAAAAAAACAGAAACACAGAAGCCACCATATTTGATTCTACTATAAAAAAAATAAGCTGATTTACATTTCATACCTTCTTCCACATTAGCATCCACCATACCTTCTTTCACATCAGCATCCACCATATCTGATTCGACGGTTGGGGATGACGATGGTTAGGGATGACGACGTTTGGGGATGACGACAGTTGGCGATGACGATTGGGGAGGTTGTGGACTGTTGGGGATGACGATTGGGGAGGTGGTGGACGGTTGGGGATGACGGTTGGAGGTGGACGGTGGAGGTGGTGGATGGTTGGAGGTGGACGGTGGAGGTGGTGGACGGTTGGAGAAGAGGGCGGAGGTGTGTCTGTGTGTTTTTTGCCCTAAATTTTTTGGGGAAAGAATGAGGTTATTGATTTTTTTTTTTTTTTTTTTTTTTTTTTTTTTTTTGATTATGTAATTGCCTTTTTTGCCCTCAAGTGTAAATATTAGATTTAATCTAATCCATTGGATCAAATTAGATTGTATGGTTAGGATTTGTTGATTGGATCTATGGCATGGAGGGGTTCTTCATATATCTCAACTCATTGACTGCCATTGATTGCCGTTGACCACGGTTGACCTTTTTGTTAGACCCAGTTACATAAATCGGCAAGGTTGATAGCCCTGTAGCGCCTAGGCGGTGATTAATCAGCCTTGCAAACCTTTTTTTGCAACACTGAAAAATAAATATGTATAAATACATGTGTTAGTTTTATAAAGAAAAAAATTAAAAAATGAAAGGGTGGTTAATAAAACTTGTGGTGTTACAATTAAAAAGATTATCTAAACTTAATTAAACTTATTAGTTTTTTTTTTTTTTTTTAAACTTTATAAACATAATAAATATCTCATTGACTTAAAATATTTTTTTCAACAACATATATGTTGTTGTTACTAACAAATATTATTATCGTTATATATTAAATCAATCTATATGCATGAAATTATAAATATTAAAATAAAAGTACGAGTTACTATGATATGTAAATAAATAAACGAGATTGTATAATAAGAGAAGATACAAAATAGAAAAAACATAAAACATAAAATCAGTTTTATTTAAATATTTGTTTGTTGTCATTTCACTTTTCAACATTTGCTTTTGTTTGACAGAGATGAGAAAAAAAATAATAAGAAAAAAAAAGAGTAAACTACATTTTTGGTCCTTGTGGTTGTATCAAAATCTCACTTTTGGTCCAAAATTTAAAAAACGTTCAATATCAGTCCAAAAGTCCACGTGGACTTCACTTTTGGTCCAATTTTCGTCCCTAGTTAGTTTAGTCGTTAAGTACGTTGCACCGTTAGTCCTTTAACCTAACGGTCGTTAGCAATGTTTGCATCGTTAGTCCTTTCAGTTAAAAAATTGGAAAAATTCGAAAAAAATTTTTTTCTCCAAAAAAAATAATTTGAAAAATTCGAAAAAAATTCTAAAAATTTTTTTTTGACGAAATTTATTTTTTTCCAAAAAAAAATTTATAATAAAAATTTTTCTTAAAAAATTCGAAAAAATTTATTAAAAAAAAAATTTTGACGAAATTTTTTTTCCAAAATTCGAAAAAAATCCGAAAAAAAAATCCAAAAAAAAAAAATTCGAAAAAAAAATTTCTAACAAAATTTTTTCTTAAAAAATTCGAAAAAAATTTCTAAATTTTTTTTTTGACGATTGTCCCGGTTTGACACTAAAATTAAAATATATATATATATATATATATATATATATATATATATATATATATATATATATATATATATATATACATACACATTTTAATTTTAGAAATTTTTAAGAAATTTTTTAGAAATTTTTTGACACTAAAATATATATATATATATATATATATATATATATATATATACATACACATTTTAATTTTAGTGTCAAACCGGGACAATCGTCAAAAAAAATTTAGAAATTTTTTTCGAATTTTTTAAGAAAAATTTTATTAGAAATTTTTTTTTCGAATTTTTTTTGGATTTTTTTTTTCGAATTTTTTTCGAATTTTGGAAAAAAAAAATTCGTCAAAATTTTTTTTGTTATAAATTTTTTCGAATTTTTTAAGAAAAATTTTTATTATAAATTTTTTTTTCAAATTTTTTTTTTTGGAAAAAAAAAATTCGTCAAAAAAATTTTTTTAGAATTTTTTTCGAATTTTTATAATTATTTTTTTTGGAATTTTTTTTTTCTCGAATTTTTCCAATTTTTTAACTGAGAGGACTAACGGTGCAAACATTGCTAACGACCGTTAGGTTAAAGGACTAACGGTGCAACGTACTTAACGACTAAACTAACTAGGGACGAAAATTGGACCAAAAGTGAAGTCCACGTGGACTTTTGGACTGATATTGAACGTTTTTTGAATTTTGGACCAAAAGTGAGATTTTGATACAACCACAAGGACCAAAAATGTAGTTTACTCAAAAAAAAAGAAGATAAAAAGATAATTAATAATAAAATAAAATAATAATAATAATAATAATAATAATAATAATAAATAATCAACATTTGCTCACTATTTTAGACCCACTCAAAGGTGACCTTATATGACGTATTTATGTATATTTCATCACATTAACAAACTGAAATGCCACGTTAAATATATTTTACCCACTTGAGAGCCGGGTGTGGCCCAAATACCACGTTAAATATATGTTCGTATAACGTAACACTCAGTGAACGGACCAACTTGAGAGCCGGGTGTGGCACGGACCACACCCGATTTTGTGTCACAAAGTGTAAATTCTTGAGAAAAATGTTATTTTTTAGTACGTGCAACCCCCAATAATATTTCATGCTACTTCAGTTTATTCAAATTCTTGTTTTTGTTTCAAATTTTAGTACTTGTGATCCGTGTTTTTTTATTTTTATTTTTATTTATTTTATTTTTTGCAAAACTTCTCTTAGAAAATTTGTGCAACACCCATCTAAAATTCTTGAATCCGTCTGTACACATTGATCTTACGTTGTTTTTTCTGTACATACCAAGGACATTGACGAAGCTAGCTCATTATCATTCTTTACTACCAGTAACTACTACCATTTTAGTCAAAATTGAAAAACTCCAACTATGATGACTACTATGGTCCTTGACGTTACTGTTGTTTGCTGCCTTAATTGCCTCCAAGAGTGTAACCTTACTTGTAGGGAGTTATTATGTTTGCATCAATTCCCTAGCCACACCTTAGGATGCGTTTGGTATTTCAATATGGGAATGAGACTATAACTATGAAAGTGATTAAAGGTATTTGTTTAAGATGAGGGGCCCACCACTATGATAATAAATGATAGATATAATCCATACTCCATATACATTAAGGGCCCGTTTGGTTGGAGAGTGTCGGATTTGGATTCGGGTATGACCTATAATAAATGATGTTTGGTTAAATGAGTAATCCTTTCAAACCCGTGCGCCTTAGTACTTTATCATTCCACTCAAATGAGGTAGGTTTTATATAAAACCTGTAAGCCTCCTATACATCTCTCACAACATTTTTTTTATTAAAATATTATATTTAAATGCAATTTAATTATTATATCAAATAAAATATATTTTATCTCTTTTAATTTTCATTCCCCACAAATCCAAATCAAATACAAATCCGAATTTAAATCCTAAACCCATCTACAAACCAAACGGGCCCTAAGAGAGCTAGATATGGATCTTTGATATGTGAGGGACCCACTATTACTATCAAAATCATACACATTGTCATTTATGCCAGTATACCAAATGCACCCTTAATTTACAATCAACAACATTCTCATCTTCTTCTTGATTTGTATACCACCACCACTTACCTTCCCGTAAAACGGTGCCGGAAAAAGTGGTCAGAATGAAAAATGACTAAACAAAAATTATTGAGACCATAATCTGTTTTAAATTTCCTGTTAGGAAAACGGTACAAGTTGTAGTGTTTCGTGAGATGTGTGGACCTGGAATCACAACCCGATTGTAACCTTCAAAAATCTTAAGAATTTTCATTTTTTCATTATACAGCCTTGTATTAGTGCATAAGCTCTCTTATGAACCTTATATTTTATAAAAAAATCAATGATTTAGCCACCCCAAGTTGTATAATTTAACTTTTGACCCCTCTTAAAAATATTGTTCAAGCTCTGCCATTGACCTCTAATAAGTAAATCAAGCGCCATCGACAAAGGTGTGTGGATATCGGATCTGATGGATCTTATATACATGTAATTAACGGCATTGGTGGGTTTCAGTGGGTCTACACCAGAGGACGACACATGTGGTGGTGGCGACGGCATATGGATTTGACGGGATAAAGAGGTTGCGATGATGAACTAAAAAATTATTTTTGTTGGGTTTGTGTTTGATAAAAATGACATAGGATAGTCTTGAACTTATTAAAAGAAAAGTTAAAATTGAGATCGAGGATGAAGATGGAAAAACAAAAAAAACAAAATGATTATATTACCCTCGTGTGCAATGCACATGTTGGAGATAATGACATTTCTTTACGACCATTAGAATTTTTGGACTAACAACGTGCAAAATATCAAATGTTCAAAAGTTTGTAGTAATTTTTCTATAGCGGGGGCAAAACCTGAAATCTGCATATACCACATGAACCAACGGTGTAATTTACTCTAATGCAAAGTTTCTTAATAATCTTTTAGAGAGTTAGCTTGGTTTCTTGTTTTCTAGAATTTCGTAAATAACCTTGCTAAGGAGTTGAGGTTCTAACACAAAGTCTTCTACATCACATTGCATTTAAACCCTACCTAAAATTGGCCGAACAAATTGACCACCAAAATTAAAAGTCGAGGAGGGTGACTTGTATCCGAACAATGGTTATATCGCTAACTGATTGTCTCAACTAAACTACATCGGAACTTCCGATAATGGGAGGTTATTTGTGTTAGTCGATATATGTTATTAGGCATTTATTATTATGGCTGGTCATTGTTTATGTTTTGGTTTAGCTCGTTTTTAAAATATTTTCTGGTGATCATATATTGTAAATTATGATTAATGAAATGCAAGATAATCATTCATTCCAACATTGTATCACACACAGTCAAGACTCAAGATACTAAACATAACCCTAATTATTACCCTTTTCGTCTCAAAATAATAGTTCAAATTTTTTTTAAAATGTCTCAAAATAATTGTTTATTTTATTTTTTAAGTAAAAATTAAAGAATTTAATAAAAGAATATTATATTTAAATGGTTGAAAATTAAAGTAGCTTCACTTTAATTAATATACGTGACTTTTGTATCTTGACAATAAATTTTGAAAGTGAGGGAGACGAAAAATAAAAAAAAAAAAAAAAAAAAAAAAATCACCAACGGATTCTATAGTTGCTGTCTTACAATTTTGGATTCTTACTTCTTCTCCCCACCACAAAAGCAAGTATTATCCTTTAGTTATTTTTGTTTCTACGTCAATTGACAATTTTTTCTTTTGTTTTCTGTACCCTACCATTCGATCAATAAGGCTGATGCAAGAAGAGGGGATTGCACCCCAACCAACCAACCCTCCGACCGAAAGTCTCTTCTCTTAGCTTAACCGGATGCATCCGAGTTTCATCTCAATCTTTTTAATCTTTCGGTTGGCTACCCAATGGTAACTTTTATTTTGTTTGTATGTGCTTTTTTATTTAATTTGTTTTTGTAGAGTATGTTTTTAGTTGTGGTTGCGGTCGCCTTACTATTTATTGAGGTGTAGCCTTAAAGAGAGAAAGCTGATGTGGCGCTGATGTGACAGGAGGTGGCCACATTATTTATGGTTGCCATTTGCATTGGTCTAATGATGCAGGTTAAACTGATCAGGTTTTAATATTTATAATAGTCTCGTTTATCTAAGGTCTACCTAATGCACTAACGGGCAGTGTACTCAATCGTGTGTGGTATAGCTAATTGGTAAAGCCGAGGTCGTCCCAAGAGCTAAGTGTATGTAAATTTCTAAGTTTCGTGTCACGTTTAAAAAGGATTTTTGAGTTTAAAGATTAATTAAACTAATAAAAGTAAATAACAAAACAAAAAAAATAAAATAGAAGAAAATCAAT
Organism: Artemisia argyi; assembly: GCA_030686995.1. Lineage (NCBI taxonomy): Eukaryota > Viridiplantae > Streptophyta > Magnoliopsida > Asterales > Asteraceae > Artemisia > Artemisia argyi. The sequence continues at coordinate 13,122,471 of CM060697.1, read as the reverse complement.
AAGAGAGAGATAGTGCCAACCTAATTATTACTCTTGTTATTATTCTGATTAGTTTTCTATAAGTGCATCCTATCATATCGTCTGGGGATTTAATTCATTTCGGATCATAGGGTTAAATCACCTACGTCTATCTTACACCTTGTCCTATCCAAAACTATTGTAAAGCCTTAGGTTCATCGGTAAGAAGATGTAAGAGTCGTTAAGTGCCTCTACTAATATGGACAAGTCTAACGGATGCGCATGGTCAGATCTTACACCCCTCTAACTCCATTAAGCGAATAACATTGGTAGGTGGTCCTAGGGTTAATTCGCATGTGTATGGTGATATTGCTATCACCAAGTCACATCCCTAGCGACTTGCTTCCAAGGGTTAATTCCACAAGTCTCTAGGGAACAACCAACGCTAAACACTACGGGAACTAGAGTGTCCCAAGACTTGCCATGAAAGTATTCAAACAATAGATAATAGATACGTAGAAAACAAAATCAAAACAATAACAATTTCATAACTAGGCTAACACCAAGAGGTGTTTAGCCGCTCATATTCATAATTGCAGTAAAACAAGATTTTATTATTACAAAAGTAAACATGAATCGAATACAAAACAAGGGAATGAATAAAATTATGATTGGTATGTGAATCCTCCTTTGGAAATGACTTCTATGAGGCTGGAACTTCGTTCCTCCTGCTCCCTAAGTTTCTCCCAACTTCTGTGTGGTGAAAAGTGAATGAATAAACTCGGAATTAGGGCTGGTATTTATAGGCCCGACTTTGTTACGGCGTAGCTGATTGGATTGCTACGCCGTAACCTTTGTAAATTTGTGTTACGCCGTAGCTTGATCATGTGCTACGGGCGTAATGTCTTGATAAGATACTTTCTACGGCGTAGTTGCTAGGGTTGCTACGCCGTAACTTCTTCCTTGGCCTCGTTAGTTTTTCACTGCCTCAAATTGGGGCCTACGTCGTAGCTGGAGAGTTGCTTACTCCGTAGAGCCCTTTAGTGGACTTTTACGCCGTAGCCAGTGGATGCGCTACACTGTAGTCTGCATAAATTCCTTCTTACGGCGTAGGTAGATGAACCTCTACGCCGTAATCTTCATAAAGCCTTGCTAAGGCGTAGGTAGATGAACCTTTACACGCAGTAGTGAGTGCAGAATCCATAATTTCCATATATTTGCTCCAAAGTCCTTCCATTTCCACGTATGTTCGTTCTTTTACTCATCTTTACCCTGAAACCAAAATAGGAAGAAATAAGAGTATATATTCTTCATACAAATAGAAAAGATGAGCATTTTAGGGGGAAATTAACACTTAAATCAAGGGTAAATTTGACGTCATCAAATATCCCCCCAGTTGAACTCTACTTGCCCTTAAGTAGACATTATTAGAATAATTTTCAAAAAGATATTCCCCAATAAACTGGAGAATATGAATTTAAAAACTCCCTATGCTAGAATATATCAAAGCCGAACACCTCACAAAATTGTAACAAACACTCAGATCTCTCTGCTAATCTAGGTGCTAATTTCGGGGTGGTCACTCAACACACAGTCATAGAATGTATTTTATCATAGGCTTGGCAGTTACACAAATCTCTACCACTAGAGCTAAGGTCGAAACAATTCTTAAAGGCAATATTGGGTGAACACATATAAGGCTTTTGGGTGTAGCGTTGTTACTAACATACTACGGCAAAGGCGACAAAGGCAATGGTACATGACCGGAACGCCAGGCAAGACACCAATGACTACTCAAATCCCTTACCTAAGCATGATTCACAAGTAAAGGGTAGGATAAGACATGGGATGCACAATATTGATATAAAATGAAAAAGAAAGCAAATCGTCTTAGCCTATAACAGAGTTGCTACCACTTGCCGTTCATGCAAAGTCCAAGTTTCAAAACGCAAGAATTGGATCATGTAACAATTTTGTGCCATTAGAGGACGTCATAATGGGCACCTCACTTGGTCTTCATGTTGGTGATTAAGAACCAACAACTTCATTCTTCAAATATGACCGAAGTGGCCTCTTCGATACTAATTCCTTCCAAGCTCTTATTACGGTGCTATACAAGGTTGCACCAAAGATAACATATCTACATACAGAAATTCATATTTTTTTTTCATAACTAACGCAATAAACATATCCCCCCACTTGGGATAAACAATACATGTACAATAGTGGGTTTTCTCATGATCTTCAATGATTTGTCTTCAACGTAGGTGTGATTCTTAAATCTCTTGACTTGAACCTCAAACTAGAACAAGTGGCAACTTCCCAACCATAAACTAAGACTACACGGTAGGCTAAGTTGTATAGGTGTATCGAAACAATATGGGTAAGAAACGAAAGGATAGGCTCAAAAGGGTGTATCTAGGGGTATCTTGCACTAAAGGTGAGTGCAACAAAGGGTTTAACACCGGGGTCGAATAGTCAATGTAACTAATCGATAAACACACACATAAAGGTTATTTGGGTGATAATCCTAAAATATTGCCTTCTTAAAAAGTTTCTTCCAAATGTATCAAGAAATCTCAATACACTACTCGTCTATGGTTTCAAAATGATGTAAAAGCCAGGTTCTAAAGTTTACAAACTACCGGCACACTCATAATTTTGGTGGATTTGGGGTAAAATAGGGGAAACTGAAATAGGCTAAACCTCACCATGGTATTAAGGGTTAATGTGCTCGGCTAAGGCCTATTCTAGTTAGGTTCGGAAAAACATGTCAAAAGTTTTAAAATGGCATAATTTTTCAAAATAAACTAAAAAAATGGGGCAAGATAAAGTTCAAGTAAATAATTCTACTCCCGTCCCACCACCTGAGTTGTACAAAGTCCCTTTTGTACATGAAATAAAAATAAAGAGGAAAAGTAGAATTAGAACGAGAATTTCTCTGAAATTCGTACTTGAAAATGATAGAAAGATCATGTTGAAAAACGTGCCTTCGCTTCGCCTAATGAGCAAACTTCAATTCCCTGGAATCACACAACTACCAAAAGCATAAAACCTAAAAAGAAAAAGAAAAAGAAAAAGAAAAAACCTAACTCACTTTTGTAAGAATCACGGTTGCATTTAGCATATGCAACAAGCCTTTTAAACCACTTGGTATCCCAAGTGGATGAGTGAAGTCTCATGAGGGTTTACAGGGAACACACCCACACAGTTCATTTAAAAACTAATACAAGTTTAAGTAATATTTTGTAAAATAAAAAGCATTTTTAAGGTTCAGAAGGTAGCTATGGCGTAGCTGAAATGGGGTGCTATGCCTTAGTTGCTAAATTTATCCAGAATGACACATGGGGGTTGCTACGGCATAGTCAATGGAGGAGCTACGCCGTAGCAAAGGTCTGGAGAATTTTTCTTGGTGCAAAACTCCAATAATTAGTTCCCCATAGCAATGCTTCCTCTAGTACCTGCAAATTATTAGTACAAAACATACCAAACCAACAAAATAAAAAGAAAAGGATAATTCGGGTTGTCTCCCGAAAGAGCACTTTTGTTTATTATCGAGTCTTTAAGTTAGACTCACTGCCATGCCTAGTCTGCTGTTGATGATGGATTTACCCGTGCTCGTCCATCTCCCTTACTAGGTTATGCCTTATCCATGAAACATTTGTAGCACTACGACAATATTCTTTGGTCTCAATTCTTCGTACCTTCGAAAATCTTTCTTCAGGTCCTAAATGATATCGAGTTACCTCATAAGTTTCTGCAATGATGGGCGGAGGTTTCTTGTATTGTAATCCCAACAGTTTACACCGCTGCTGTTCATAGTTCTCATCGTCAGGGTCAGTGAACCCCTCAGTTCCTTGTAATTCTAAGTAATCTATAATCCCGTCGATGTCATCGTCATTGGATGATGTTCCATCTTTTTGTGGTCTCTCTTCACTAGTCTCTTTTCTTTGCTGGTTTTGTTCATTACCCTGTATGGTTTCATTGTATTCGTGTTCGTAGGCTTTACATTCACATAGACTTGGTCGGCTCATACATCCAATCCAAATCTTTTCTTTTGTAACAGCATCAACTTTTCCATAATCCTAAATTATTAACCCATTTCAAATCATTCCTTTTGTTGTCATTAGTTGAAAACCATAGGTACTCATCGTCATTTACTCTCGCAATGCTACTTCCTCCATTACACTCATCTTTATAGGGATCACAAGATGCCCATGTTTTACTTCCATTGATATCTCAGGTTTTTACCTACTCGCACTGTGTCTTTTTGGTTATACTAATTTGTGTCTGTGATGAGGCAGGACTCTGATTGCTACCTTCTTCATGTGAAATATCCTTGGCGGGTGGTGTGTGCTTATTCACACACCTTTTTCTGTCCATATTAAGACCAAAACAGACACAAACTAACCATAATTGCCAAAGATATTGTGTTTTTGTGTTTGTGATCGTGCAGGAACGGATATTTCAGAAATTGGCAAAAATTAGGCCAAAAAGAACAAAAACGAGCACGAGTTTGGAAATCATGTCAAAAGCAAGAGCCGGGGAAGCAAATTACCATTTTTAAGCTCAGAATGTCAAAACAAACCTTGGAGAATCACCAAATGCCAAAAATAGTCCTTGGATCAAAAGTTTGCAAAATTGGCAAGAATGGTCCCTCAAGTTTGGAATTTGGCAGAAATAGCCCCTGAGCATTGGATTTTGGAAGAAAAAGTCAACAATGGTCCTTGGAGTTCACAAGTTATCAAGTTTGGTCCCTAGGTGAAAGATTTGAAGAAATTACAAGTTTAGTCCCTAAAGTTTCAAGTTTGGCAGATTTAGTCACTATGATTAAAATCATCACCTATGGTCCTTATACCATTCAAGTTTGGCAAATAACACCCTTGTGACAACTTTGGAAGAATGGCAGATCAAGTCCTTGTATTTTTTGAAAATTACAAAAATGGTCCTTCAAGTTTCAAAATTTACAAGAATGGTCCCTGTACAAAAGGAAAATTGCAAAATGGTCCTTGTACTATTCAACCTTGGCAATTTTTACTCTTGAAGTACTTTGGAGAAGTTTCATTTCCAGCCCCTCAATTTTCAGGAAATTACAACTGATGAGGCGAAAAATGATCCATTTTTAGGGGGTCATTTAAGCCCGGAATTGAATTTATTTGAGCAAATATTGCCCTAAATCATTCCTTTTGTGATTTTAGGTACTTTTGGAGTGAATTCTGGAAAAGGAAGCATTTTGGACGTTTTTGGAGCATAAAAGTTAAGCAAACGGCAAAGTCTTAATTTTTCTTGCTCGGAATAGTACCTGACGGCGTCACAAGGTTCAACATGACGGCGTCAAGAGTAAAACAAGAGGTGAAGTGGATAGAGTCCGTGACGATCCAGAGAGTTTTTACACTAAGGGCATGACGGCGTCACCATAAGCCGTCATGGTCCCATTGCATGTGACGGCCCAGAGAAATTTTGCACTTGACGGCGTCAGATCTGGATCTAGGCAATCCGATATTACTATGGGCGGCGAGTTGACGGCGTCAGACATTTCTTCTTGACGTCGTCACGATGGAAAATCTATATATAGTTTTGTAATTTCATTCGTAAGAGAGGACATAAGAGGGATAAATTGGAGAAACCCTAGCACGATTTTTACTGTACTTTCAAGGGTTTTTACCCTTTGAAACCTTTCATGTTCAATTAAGATAAGTATCCTTTCAATTCATTCAATATGTCTATGTGTTGTTTGAATATATCTTACGCTTGTCTTGATTTTAACATGCTAGGCTAGATCTCTTGTGTGTTTGCTTAGATGTAGTGAAACCTAGATGTTGATTATGGGTTGATTGCTTGTTTATATTTGTTACGGATGAATGATTTCGATGTTAGGCTTAAGAAAACTGGCAGACTTCCATAGGGTAACATGTTTGAACGTCTTAAGAAACATGAACCAATGCGTACTAGGTTTTTTTGGTTGTATTTAATGCATGAGCGAATTCTAATGATCCCATGTTAGGAGCTTCTTGCAGGCTCGACATAGGAGTGAAGTAGGAGCTTATAGAGTTGGGGAAGTACGTACGCCACCCCACGAATGGTATTAAGGAATATAACCCATCATCCATGCAATTGTAACAAACTATCAACCTGTAAAAGATATCTAGGGAGTAATGAAATCTAAGTAAACACAATTTTCCCTATTATTGTTCACACTACTAGTTTAATTAGTTTCATTTTCATTTTTGTTATTTTATTTTGATTGCATCTTAGTTATTGGGTTAGTTGATTAGCAACTAATTCCGCCCACTCTTCCAAAAACCGATATTTTAATTGCTTTTATAAAAATATAAAAATATAAAAATACAAAAAGAATCATCCCTCACATCTAGACCTAGTTTTGAGGCTTTCTAATCCTAGAGACACTATTTCTGAGTTGAACGATCAATCCCCCGGTACTTGTCACTATACTATACTACAACGATCAGGTACACTGCCTGGTGGGGGTTGTAAGCTTCTCGAGATCCCTCGAGAGGTAAAGCCTGGTACAATTCCCACGTATCAACAACATTGGTCCTTGTATTAATTTCTACACCAAACGGGCCTAAGTTATTATTATTCCACAAAACCAATCCACAATCCAATCCAAACACAAACCTGATCCAACAAACCACCAGGCCCAACCATCACCAGCCACTTGCCTCTGAAACCAGTCACCCCCCCCCCCCCCCCCCCACCATCTCCATCACATCCCACCTCCCCATCCACTATCCCCCACCTTTCACCTCCACATTTAATGCACCACCCCTCAATTGGTACTTAATCAAAGCAAATTGCAATTAATCTTTTCCCGCCAAAACACGTGGAAGGCCATGATTAAGTTTCAGAGATCCAATGGCTGTGGGATTGGCTCAGAAGACCACTTGGAACCCTAATGGTGCCTATAAAATGAAGAAGAAGCAGAAGAGAGAAGGCAGTAGATAATTTAGTAAAATTTTATGTCATTTTAATATATTGTAATTCCTTAAGTATCAATTTAAGTTTTAAAGTGTAATCCTAGACTTCTTAATGTAATGTGAAGTTGTTTCAATTAGTTAATCAAAGATTCAAGGTTCTTAATTCAGTTTGTGAATCATTTACTCAAAAATTTAGTTTAGCTAAAAAAATGTGTTGAAAGTGGTTGTTCACTGTTTCATAAGCTTATATAAGCTCATCTATAAGTTTCCACAGGCTTAATTTAGTACTTAAACAAGTTTTGCTCAGAAAATAAAAAATACAAAAAAATATAAGAAAATTAGTTAAAAATCAAAAATACAGGTTTGGAGATGATGATGGCTTGAGTATAGTAAATACTGGATGGCTATGGTTTAGAGCCTCATGGGAGGCAATAGGTTTGGTTCATTGGTCCTTGGTTCATGGTGAATTAGCAGGAAGGCATTCGTAAGGGATTCCTTAATTTTCATGTTCTACTGTTCATCTGCTTACCAGTGCTTATTAGGTTTAGTTTTGTCTAATTATAGCATAAATCAGTTACTAGTTCATTAAGATCCATTGTTGCTTTATATTTCATTTTAACTGCCAAAATAGCCCAAGCTTGATTCTCAGTGTTTTGATGTTATTGTTGGTTTTTAAGTGTTTATTTTAGCTTATTTTATCATAATATAATCAACTGAATCAGTTTTATGGTTTAAAAGTTTGATTTGCTCAAATAAACTTCCTAAACAGTTTTAAAAGTGGTGTTTGGAATTACCTGTTTACTTGTGTACTTGAGTTTCTCATTGGTAAAATCTTGTTTAGACAGGACTCCTAGGTCACTACTAGAGTATTGGTAGCATAAAGTTTGCATGTTTAGTCTTAAAAAGTCAAGATCACTTTGAATCAAACCTTATCCCATCACTGTTGGCATTTTTGATTCCATAACCTTGCAAATCAGTTCACAAGTAGTTAGGAATGTGATGAGTGCTCAAACACTCATCATTTTATACCCATTTAGACTATAAAAATGACTAAAAATAACCAAATATGTTGAATTATATTGCAAATATCCTTGGATTGTGTTTTTATGTCTTATAGGTGCAAAAGGTTTGAAAACAATGCAAAAACGTGGAGTTTCAGGTGAGAACTGATCAAGACACAACACTATTTTTGGCATAACTTTTGCGTCCGAGATCCGTTTTAGTTGATTCAAAAGACCACGGAAAGAGAAGAGTGAAAGCTACATATTTAGATAATAAAGAACACGAAATTTGAAAGTTAGCTAGTGGTTTATTTCTGAACAAAAGAACCGCTCGTGGACTATTATAATACTTGGGCTTCTAATTATGTTTTGGATTATTAAAATGTAAATTGGATGAAAGACCCCACGTGGACCTGAGCTTATTTTGTACGCAATCCTCATTTCAACAGTGATCAAAAAGCAAATATTATCTTTGTCCTTCCACTGTGTCAAATATGGAGAGGTTATCATTTGCTTGAAGACTACGCATATGTATGTATATAAAACGAGGGGAGTAGCAGTAGAGAAGGGAGTAGTAGTTTTTATCAAAGTAGTTTTTGTTTTCATTTTTTTCTTTTACGTCAAAGAACAACACAGTGAGAACATTCGTATCTATCTTTTCATTTATTGTATTATTTTGAGATTAGATGTAATTTAGTTTAATCTTTAAACTATGTAATGATATTTATTTAATGTAAGGTTTTAATCATTATTAGTTTAAGTTTATGTTTTATTAAACTTAAGCTTTTTTTTTTTAACGTTTTAGTTAATTACTTTTTACCCTCTTAATCTTTATTTTCATCTTCTTTAATCAACTTTTTATTTAAACTTTCTTTTATAAAATTCTTAGTTTGATGTTTTTAATTTATAAAGTTTCAAACTTTTATAAAAATATCATTTTTTTAGCCAATTTATTTTATAAAATTTGCATTATAGTGTTAAATCTCATTTTTAGCACTTTTTACTTACTCATTTTCTTTTATTTCATTAAAATTTCGAATTTATTTGTATTATTCTTTCATATTAAAAAAAAAAAAAAAAAAAAAAAAAAAAAAAAAAAAAAAAAAGTGCACCGTAGAGTAGTAAAGGGCACCACAAGCAGGAGATTTCATTTTTAGTTGATAGATTAGTGTAAGACTAGCTTAACTAGTAATTTTTACCTTTTGTAATTTAGCCTTTATTAAATCTTGATTTACATATTTTAAGTCCACCAAGTTTTTGTTTTTTTTTTATACGCTTATATGAGATAGAGTTTTCTATAACTTTAAAATTTTCATCTTTTAATTTCATTAGTAAAAGTGATTATTTTATAGTTAGCAGTTGTAGATCTTCATCATAAGAAAATACTTTATCATATTAAAGCTTTTTAATAGGTAAATTAGTTGAGTTGGAGCAAAAAGTAGTTGTTGGTGATTGATTTGTGGTTATGGAGCTATCAAAGAAGATTTGGGTATATGAGCTTGTAGATTGGTTATTGATTAGAATATGTTTTGGAGTTCATGTTATCCGTTGTCCTCATATTTGGTGACTTCTAATCCCTTTCAATTATCTCTTTTTATTATATATTTTTTTATTATTGCTATGTTTAAACTTATTATGCTTATTTATGTTATTAGTTAATTTTTATTATATGCGAATAGTTTATATTTGTTAGTTTAGAAATATGTTTATTATTGTTGGCTTATTTGTTTTTGCTAGCTTAGTAGTCATGAGTAGTGAGTAGACTTTTTATATACTTGTTAAGTAGATTATTTCGTGAATTGAATGTGGTTTTACAGAAGTTAGAAAATATATTGGTTAGTAATCTTAAGTTACTTATATTGAAATTTTGGTTGTTCGAGCGGGCAAAAGCCGTGAAAATAATTGGGTTTTAATTTAGATACTGATATCTCTTTGGGAAAAATTGTTTTCAAAAGAAACCAACGTTGTGAGAAAATAATTATTTGTAAGAGATATTAATTCATCAATAAAAGACTTAATTGAAATAATAAACCATACTTAAGGATCTTGATAATTTGCTTAGCAAGTATATATTTTTATCATATATTTCTTATTTGCTTGTTGAACATATTTTAAGTTGTGAACTTTTATCGTTAACTTTATATTATTTACTTGGTACTGGTGTTATTATTATCTCTGCTTTAATCATTTAGTTTTAGGCCCGTTTTAAGTTTAGATTGTGTTTTGTGTTACTTTTGTCTTCCGTTATTGTTTTATATGTTTTATTATTGGTGTCTAGTGTAAAATTACTTTTCGTAAGATTATACATATCATCAAAACCCTTTCTTGTCCAAATTCACCCTGATCACAAGCCCGTTTTAATACCTTTGCACGCCTCGCTGGGACATAACGACCCGGGGAAACCCTATTCTTCACCGGTCATCTTGCACTTTCTCCTGGGTTGACCTATTGACCGCACCCGGTTGACTGGTTAGTTCGGGAGGAGTCAGAATGCTTAAATTAGTCTCCAACTAGCTTAATATATCATTCTCAGTAGATTAGAGCCAATCAAAGTTCATATAAGTCAAACCTTGTTCAAAAATCAAAAAGTCAAATTGCATAGTCTTGTCAGAAATCCAATTTTTGCAAGAATTTTCCTGATTTTTGTGTTACAAATTAAGCTTTGAGCTTTTTTACAAGTTAAAGTCCACCAGCTTAACTTTTGAAATATCATGTTGGCTTATTTTTAAGATTTTTTCTGTGGCTTATTTTAGTGCTTAATTAGACCTGCAGGGAGAGAACCCTCCCCCAGGGCAATTGCCCAAGTTTCATAAGCTCATTCTGACTTAACCTGTGGACCCTAGCCCCCAACTTTTGGCTTTTTGGATAGCTTATTAGCTCATCTAATCAGTCCAAGGCTTATTTTGTATCTCTGAGCCTTTGCCCATAGCATTTAGTGCCATCAAGTTATACTGATCACACTAAGTATACTAAGTGCCCAGCATAGACACCCATTTTCATAAGCCTCCCATAAGCTAATTAGTAAGCTATAAGCTCTGACCCTTGGCTTATTTGAAAGCTCACCAAACCAACTTTTTATATCAACTTTTGTTTTGGACCTTTGAACCTTCCTGTGGACCACACAGAGGGCTGCAAGTCCCCCATTTTGGACTGTCCACTACTCAATTTTTGCGTAAGTGCTTATTGGTCATCTGTGGCTTATCCTTTGTTCTTATTCTGTTCTTTTTAGCTTATTTGTATGCTTTTTAGTTGTTTACAGTTTATTTTACCCTTTGTAGCTTATTAGTAGCTTATTGCATCAAAATTCTAAGTTTTTAACTTATTAGACCTTCTGTCCTACTCTTTGGTTGGCACACTGCTTATTTTTAAGCTTCAAATAAGTTGTCTTTGTAAAATTTGCATATTTTCAGTATTAAAATAGATTTGTAAAAGAAAAACCAGAAAAAAACCAACTTTAAAAATAGTGATAGCTTCTATTTAAGTCATTTGGCTTATTGCTCAGCTTTTTCAAAAAGCAATTTTCCATTTTATATTTTTATTAAGTTTCTAATATATTAAAATAGTTTCAATAAAATTTTCTGAGTTAATTTAGTATTTATAATAATTAATTTAAGTTTAATAAGTTTTAATTAAAAAAACCAAAGAATTAATTTTCTTTCTGCTTATTTATAAGCAAAAGTAGCTTTTTATATTTTTCCTAGGTCTTATAATTAGTGAAGTATTTTTAGAAAAAATTTCAGAATTTTCATTGTTAATTTAGTGTTTTTCATAATTAAATTAGTTAAAATAGATTATAATTAATAAATAAGTAAAATAGTTTAAAAATAATTTTTATAAAGTTTTTATACTTTTTTAGGATTCCTTTAATGGTTAAGTAGTTATATAAAAATTTTCATATTTTTCTAAGTTACTTTAGTATTTTTCTTAAATTTAAATTAAGGTTTAAATTAGTTTTAATTAATTATTAAATAGTTTTTAATTAATATTAGATAATAAAATAATCAAAAAAAATAATTTTCTTTTTATTAAAATTTTATTTTAATATTAAGTTTGTAAAAATATCATTTTCACCCCCTCCAGTTTAAATTTGCTTAAAACTCACATTTTTTCCAGTCTGCAATCGTATTTGATTTTAATTTAGTTTACGTTTATATATATCAGTAATCTTGTAATTGTTAATACTGTTCATTTGTCTTAATATCAATCATTCCAGTAATGTAATCAAATCCAAATCATTATTTGTTACTTTCCTCAAATCACTGAATCCCTTAAACGTTTTCCAAACACAATTTCAATCTCGTTGGGACATAACGACCCGGGAAAACACTGTGCTTACACCGGATCGTAAATTGATCACTACTCCCACTCAGGCTTGACCTGTTGACCATTCCTTGGTTAATTTGGACAGACTGTTTGGGAGGAGTCAAATTTTGGCGCCGTTGCCGGGGAGGTTGTTGCGTGTTTCAAAACGTTTTTAGGTTTAGTGATTTTCAAAACCCTTATACAAATTTCACCACTTTGAAAATTTTTATGAAAATCTTAATAATATCAGAAAAGTTCATTAACACTTTTCCTAAAGTGTTAAAAACACAAAAAAAAAAAAATCATAAACAATAAAACAAATCGTGAAGTTAAATTACTTCGTATTATTTAAGATTACAACCTATACAAGTGGTAAACGGAAGTTCTGACATTGAATTGCGAACTGAAAAGAGATCCATTCTTCTCTTCCGCCACCCTGCGAGTAATCTTAAAGGAAACGATTTCGGTTAACGAATCGATACCAAAAATATTTCCAAAAGTTTTTTCACACACACACCCAAAAAGCCAAAAACATTTTGTTTTTCTGTTAATAATTACATAAAGTACATTGTCGAAAACCAAGGCAGAATACCTACCAACTGGGGGTATGAACATTAATAAGTTCCCAAACTAAAGATTAAAACTTGCCTTTGTATCCTTGTGATTGGTGTACCTTTTTCAAAGAAGCCATTCATATTGTGATTATTAGTTTAAGTTCCCTGTTGTTTTGCCTCGGTCTTGTTTTAATTGACATTGTTTTTAGTGCATGCGCACTCATTCACAAACAAAACGTAATCGTCAAAGAAACATACCCGAGTTAATTACAGTCATTGAAGAACCCAAAATAAAAATGGACGAGCCCCCACCTGACCCTCCCAAGGATGAGACAGCTCCCGATCTCCGAACGATGGAGGAGTTGTGTCAACCTACCATGCACGGGAGAGGTGGACCTATTGCACCACTCACTATTGAGGCCACGGACTTTGGACTCAAGCATCACATGATCCAACAAGTCCATAACTTGTGCCAATTCCACGGATTGCCGGGTGACGATGCTAAGAAGCATCTTGACAAATTTTTAACCGTCACCCATAGCATGAAACAAAATGGCGTCACCGAAGACGGCATTCGTTTGTATCTCTTCCCCTATTCTCTCACTCATCATGCTACTGCCTGGTTCGATCGTCTTCCAAAGAATTCGATCCACACTTTTGATTAGATGGTTACCAAATTCTTGGCTAAATACTTTCTACCATCCATGGTGACTAAGCTGAGAAATGATATCAGCAACTTCAGACTGCTTCCCGACGAGTTCTTATTTGTGGCATGGGAACGCTATAAACTTGCAATTGATCGATGTCCCAATCATAACATGCTTCTTGTCACCATTATAGATACCTTCTACAATGGTTTAACACTTCGTCACCGTGACACCATCAATGCTGCTGCTGGGGGCACCTTTATGAAAAGGACCCCTGAAGAGTGCTATGATTTGATCGAAAACATGACTGCCCATCACAATTTCTGGGATTCCTCAGCTGAGGGGAATGACTCATGTAAATCAGTCACTCCAGCAATCAATGATATAGTTGTCCTTGCTAAAAAGCTTGATGATTTGTCCACTGCAGTCTTACGTATCCATCAGTCAAATCAAAATCATCACGTCAAAGTTGTCAACCCAAGTTGTGAAACTTGTGGTGGTCCCCACCCGTACACTGAGTACCCAGCCTCCAGTGGCTTCGCTCATGAAAACGTGTACGCAACTCAACGTTCCTATAATGCGGGGGGGTAATTCCTACCAACCACAAGGGGACCGTAACCTCTTGAGCTATCGTTCCAATAACTACCTTGGACCACCCGGGTTTAATCAATCTCAAAATCAGAATGACCAAAGCCGGAATCAAAATTTTAATCAAAATCAAAATCAAAACCCGAATGAACCAAGGTTTTCAAAACCAAGGGAATTTCCATTCCGGTCACAACCAGGCTTTTCAAAATCAAAACCAAGGAAATTTTAACCGTAATCAAGGTCATGGTAATTTTAATCAGGGTAATAATTTCCAACAGGGTAATTTTCAACAAGAAAATAATTTTCATGGTCATAACAATCAAAATCAAGGGAATTTTCAAAACAACCATGCTCAAAATTTTCCTAACCAAAATCAAGCCGTTGTTTCAACTGGACCATCATCCGATGAGTTGTTGAAACAGTTTATGAAAATCCCAAGAAGAAATGAACAAATTGTTGGTCAGCCAAATCTCAGAACTCAAGAAGTTTTTAAATGATCGACCCTCGAGCTCAAGTACACTACCAAGCAACATGATCGCTAACCCAAGGGGCAATGTTAAGGCGATCACAACCAGAAGTGGAGTTTCTTATAAAGGGCCCACGGCTCCGTCTACCTCTTCTCCTATCCAGGTAAAGGAATGTGAAACTGAGGCTACAACGGACACGGTACTTCCTACTAACAATGGAGGTACCAATGACGTCCCTCCTCCAGTTATCCCGGTCTCGATCCCCAAAACAAGGGTCATATTTGAACCTCCCGAGACTCCTGTTGAAAATCCAAAACCCAACCCGAAACCTTCAATTCCATATCCTTCACGATTGCAAGATTAAAAGCTCCGCGAAAAAGCAAATCATCAAATGGAAAAAAATTTCCAAATTTTTCAAGATTTACACTTTGATATCAGCTTCGCGGATGCTATCCACTTGATGCCCAAATTTGCATCCACGATCAAAAACTTATTGAGCAATAAGGAAAAACTGTTCGCGATGCCAAAAACTCCCCTCAATGAAAACTGCTCTGCAGTTCTATTGAAACAGCTTCCCTAAAAGCTGGGAGATCCCGGGAAATTTCTCATTCCATGCATTTTACCGGGAATGGTTGAATGCTATGCTTTGGCCGATCTTGGTGCTAGCATTAACTTAATGCCTCATTCAGTATGGAAGAAACTCTCTCTTCCAGAACTCACTCCCACCTGCATGACTCTTGAGCTTGTAGATCGTTTAATATCTCGTCCCCTCGGTATTGTCGAGGACGTATTTGTCAAAGTGGGAAAGTTCCATTTTCCAGCTGACTTCGTGATTGTTGATTTTGATGCGATCCAAGGGTTCCTCAATTTTTAGAAGAGGATTCCTTAGGACGGGCCGTGCTTTGATCGATGTATTCGATGAGGAAATCATATTACGTGTTGGTTCTGAAGCCATAACTTTTAACCTTGATCAAACCTCGAGATACTCCTCGAACTAGGATTCTAAGTTTGTTAACCGCATCGATGTTGCTACAAAGGATTACTCTCAAGAAATTCTTGGTTTTACTAATGATTCTTCGAGTGGCAATCCCACTCCATCCTCTCATCCCATAATTGCCAATTCTTCTCCTTCCCTCACTCCGTTTGAGGGAAGTGACTTCATCTTGGAAGAAATAGAGGCCTTTCTCTGAAGTGACTCAATTCCCGAGGGGATTGATAACCAAGAGATTGACCTGGAAAGGGATATACTTCTCCTTGAGACTATTCTGAACAAAGATCCATCTCCTCCTCCTGTTCTTTCACATACACTTCATAAAGAGGAAATAAAAAATGTTGAGCAAACTGATGATTTCCTTGAGGTCGAGCTTAAAGACTTGCCTCCTCATCTTGAATATGCATTTCTGGAGGGTGATGATAAATTACCCGTCATAATTGCTAAAGACGTAAAAGATGAGGAGAAAACTGCTCTCATAAAGGTCTTGAAATCCCACAAGCAAGCAATTGCTTGGAAACTCTCCGATATCAAGGGTATTAACCCTGAATTCTGTACTCACAAAATCTTAATGGAGGATGATTTCAAGCCGGCAGTTCAACACCAGAGACGGGTTAATCCCTAAATTCATGAGGTTATCAAACAAGAGGTTTTCAAACTTCTTGATGCCGGATTAATTTACCCTATCTCTGGCAGTCCTTAGGTTAGTCCCATCCATTGTGTTCCAAAAACGGGTGGTGATGAGGCGAAAAATGAACCGTTTTTAGGGGGTCATTTAAGCCCGGAATTGAATTTATTTGATCAAATATTGCCCTAAATCGTTCCTTTTGTGATTTTAGGTACTTTGGGAGTAAATTCTGGAAAAGGAAGCATTTTGGACATTTTTGGAGCATAAAAGTGAAGAAAACGGCAAAGACTTAATTTTCCATGCTGAGAATAGTACCTGACGGCGTCAAGAAGGAAATTTTAACGGCGTCAGGAGTAAAATCCGTGATGACCCAGTGAAAACCTAAAGGCGTCAAGAGTAATTTTTGTGACGGCTTGCATAAGGAGTACACGTGACGGCGTCAAGCCCAGATCAAGGCAGTCCGAGAAATTATTTGGCGGCGAGATGACGGCATCAGACATTTGTTCTTGACGCCGTCACCTTACAAAAACTATATATACTTTTCTATTTTTCATTCATTAAGAGAGAGGAACTTGTGTGGAGAATACTAGGGTCGAACCTAATAAACCCTAGGTCATTTTTAACAGTATTTTCAAGGGTTTTTACCCCTTGAAACCTTTCATGTTCAATTAAGATAAGTCCTCTTTCAATTAAATCAATATGTCTATGTGTTGTTTGAATATATCTTATGCTTGTCTTGATTTCAACATGCTAGGCTAGATCTTTCATGTGTTTGCTTAGATGTAATGAAACCTAGATGTTAATTATATGTTGATTACTTGTTTATAGTTGTAATGGATGAATGATTTCAACGTTAGGCTTAAGAAAACTGGCAGATCTCCATTGTGTAACATGCTTGAACGTCTTAGGAAACATGAACCGATGTGTACTAGGTTTTATTGGTTGTATTTAATGCATTAGCAAATTCTAATGATTGCATGTTAGGAGCTTCTTAGCCGGCTCGACATAGGAGTGAAGTAGGCGCTTATAGGATTGGGGAAGTAAGTACGCCACCCCATGAATAGTATTAAGGAATACAATCCGTCATCCATGCAACTGTAACAAGTAATTAACCTATAAAAGATATCTTGGGAGTAGTGAAATCTAAGTAAACACAATTCTCCCATATATTGCTCACACCACTCGTTTAATTTAGTTCATTTTCATTTTTAGTATTTTATTTTAATTGCACCTTAGTAATTGGGTTAGTTGACTAGCAACTAATTCCGCCCAACTCCTTCAAAACCGAGATTTTTAATTGCTTTCATAAAATATAAAAAATACAAAAAGAATCATCCCTCATCTCTAGACCTAGTCTTTAGTTTTTCTAATCCTAGCGACACTATTCCTAGCTGAACGATCAATCCCCCGGTACTTGTCATTATACTATAGTACATCGATCAGGTACACTGCCTGGTGGGGGTTGTAAGCTTCTCGAGATCCCTCGAGAGGTAAAGCCTGGTGCAATCCCTACGCATCAAGTTTTTGGCGCCGCAGCCCGGGGAATAGTTATTGTCTAGGTTAGAATTTCTTTTTATTAGGTCTACTTGCTAGATTCCTTTCTAGTAAGATTTTATTTTTATTTTTTAGGTTCTCTTTAGTCTATCTTATTTCTTCGTGTTTTTGTTCGTAACTCTTCACCATCCGACATCATGGACGATGGTAACATCTTTGAACCCATCATCTCACCACAACAAGACCACCCACAAAACCCACCACTAGCTAACCAACCTCTTAGGCCCCGAACCCTAGGAGAGTACTCCCGACATAGCCACCAAGGCTATCGAAACACCATTGAGCTCACCCAAGGAGCCAATGTGTCTCCCTTGCGATCCGACACCATCCGGTTGGTGCAAAGCGGATGTGCATTCCATGGACTTCGTTCCGAAGATCCAAATCAACATCTCAAGGACTTCCTTAAAATTGGGTGAAGAGCCATTTTATGGTCAAAGAGGGCATTATCCTCGGCCATAAGATTTCCAAAAGTGGGATCGAGGTTGATAGAGCTAAAGTTGATGTTGTAGCTAAACTGCCTTCTCCCACTATCGTCAAAGGTGTCAGGAGTTTTCTCGGTCATGCCGGATTTTATCGTAGATTTATTCAAGATTTTTCAAAAATTACCCGGCCTATGACCCATCTTCTTGAAAAAGATGCTCCTTTCATCTTCTCACCTGAGTGCATCAAAGCTTTTCAAACCTTAAAGAAAAAGCTTACTGAGGCAACCATTCTTGTTGCCCCCGATTGGGACCTGCCCTTTGAACTTATGTGCGATGCTAGTGATTTTGCTATAGGTGTAGTCTTGGGGCAACGTAAAACCAAACACTTTCAGCCTATACACTATGCCAGTAAGACTATGACTGAACCTCAAACTCACTATACCACTACGGAGAAGGAACTCTTAGCCATGGTGTATGCCTTTGAGAAGTTTCAGCCATACCTAATCATGACCAAGTGCATAGTGTATACGGACCACTCGGCTCTGAAATACCTCTTTCCTAAACAAGTTGCAAAGCCGAGATTGCTCCGATGGGTTCTCCTCATGCAAGAATTTGATATCATTATACGTGATAAAAAAGGAGCGGAGAACCTAGCAGCTGATCATCTATCCCGACTAGAGAACCCGCACCAAGATGTCCTCGAGAAAAAGGAAATAAATGAAACCTTTCCCCTCGAGACACTCAATGTAATCTCTACTCGTGGTGATTCCACTACCCCATGGTTTGCAGATTTTGCAAATTACCATGCGGGTAACTTCATTGTTAAAGGGATGACGTCCCAATAGAAGAAAAAGTTCTTCAAAGATGTTAACCACTACTTCTGGGAAAACACTGTGCTTACACCAGATCATAAATTGATCACTACTCCCACTCAGGGTTGACCTGTTGACCATTCCTTGGTTAATTTGGACTGACTGTTTGGGAGGAGTCAAATTTTGGCACCGCTGCCGGGGAGGTTGTTGCGTGTTTCAAAACGTTTTTAGGTTTAGTGATAAGATTATTCCAGATTTTCCGTTTCTCATCTCTTCTAACTTTACCATGGATGATTCAAACCTAATCGTCAAAAACCATGGTTCTATCCCATTCTATTAATCTTCTTTTAGCATCATTTGTAGAACTCCATAAGTGTTTATCGTTTCCTACTCTATTCGCGTCATGTCCACCATCACAAAGATTGGTGTTTGGGTTGCATGATGCCCATAAATCGTACCATTCCTCATTGTTGACAGGTATTGCCTCGCACCAATGGTATTTTCTTACTCTTTCTTCGCTATTTCTTTCGTACTGGGTTAGCATCCCCAAGACATTTTCAGCTTCCTTCCCTTTTATAGGAGTAATTCTTCTGCTAGATGAGCATTGAGCATAAGAATTAGGAATAGTGCCCTTCATGCCTTGTGACACATTGGAGGAGTCACAACTCCTTCTCGTAGTCTCTTTCCTGCACAAAATCACTAGACGAATTATCCTGATCAGGGTTAACATTTCATGCGTAGTCAATTCGGGTAAAGACTCCTTTTCTTTAATGTTGCCATTATTGATGACATAAACAGTTTCTAATTTATGACACCACCCTCTTTCATCCATATTAAAAACTATTTTTTTATCATTACAAGTCAGAGAGATTAATTTATTAAATACATCAATTATGGCATGGGCAGTAGCAAGTAAAGGTCGTCTTAAGATAATTGGTAAATCGTTATCTTCCTCCATGTCTAGTATGACGAAATCAATAGGAAAGGTGAATTCATCAATTTTAACCAATACATTCTCGGCCATTTCTATGGTCATGCAAACTGGTTTAATTTTACCCAAATTCAAACGTTTGTACATAGAAAATGGTATGATACTAATACTTGCTCCTAGATCTACTAAAGCGTTACTAATAAACAAGCTATCTATTGAACAAGGGAGAATAAAACTTCCTGGGTCCTTTTCTTTAGGAGGCAACTGATGTTGAATTAGTGCGGAGCACGTGGCGTTTAGTCTCACTTCCTCTCCTTCATCATTATTCAAAGAGAAAAGGACCATTTCTTCCTCGAAATCCTTTTCATTGTCAGATTCCTCCCCACCTTGCTCAGCAAAAAATTCAAGCTCTTCATTAGAATACCTAAAAGGAGTGTAAAGAGGTTGACCATTGTTAGAAAATATAGTTTTACATGCTTCAGAATTTTTAGAGCATTCTCCTAGTTCACTGCCTGCTTACTTGGATACTTGATTAGTCAATACCCCTATCTTGGCTTCAAGACCTCTTATAGTTTCCTCGTGGCTTTTAAGGTTTAGTGTTGTTCCTTCCTGAAAACTTCTAAGCCATTCTTCCCGTTCCATTTGCTTCTTGGGTGACTCGTCAAAATATATTTGAATAGATTGCTCAAGATCGGATTGTGGTGGGTTATATCCCGACGTCCTCTTGCGAGAACTGTTGCTGTTGTAACCTTGGAATGGTCTACTCTCCCCATATTTTACTTCTTTTATTTTCACATCCCCCTTGTTCAAAAGTCAATCTTTAGACAAATGGGGTCCTTCACAAACCTCGCAACCAACTTGAATAGCGTGGACATTTTCCTTTAGCTTCTTCATATCACACCCCAAGCTTTCGAGTTTGTTAGTGATTAGGGTAATTCTATCCGAGTTTCCAGCAATGCTCCTACTACTTCCACCTTCGTGCCACTTTTGAGAGTGGTCCGCCATATCTTCAATAGCCTTTAAGGCTTGAGCAGGAGTCAGTCCAGGGATTGGTTCCTGAGAGTCTAGCATTTGGCGGGTTGAGACGTTGATCCCTTTGTAGAAAATGTTGACCATTTGTTGCTTGTTGAGATCATGAGTACGACACTTGTACAAAAGATCATTGTAGCTATCCCAAAGCCTGGTACAATGTTTCATCCCCGTCTTGCTTGAAGTGGTGAATGTCTTCAAGCTGTTTTGCCGTCCTTGGAGGAGGGCGATAACTTTGGATGAAATGTTTCTTCAAGAGAACCCAAGTGTTCACCGTCCCTGCTAGTAACCTATCGATCCATCTCTTAGCTGCTTCGGTCAATGTCATTAGGAATACTCTGAGCATTATTGCATCATGAGATACTCCCGGTATGTTGAACAAACTGACAATGTAAAGAACATAGTCAATATGCTCGTGAGCATCATCCGTCTTGTTTCCTGAAAATGGGTCTTTCCGCAGTTCCCTTATTAATTGGTTCTTGATTTCGAACTAAACGTCATCCCCAATAGCTGGCCTAACCAAACCAGGCCCTTGCTCTTCTTGTGTAAGAGCCAAATATTCTTCAAGTGTGAGGTTATCAATGTCAATTTCTACCATGGCACCTGAAACTTGAAAAAAACCGTGAGTACTGAAAAGAAAATAAAACAAAAAGTAAAAACTTAAATAAAATCCTAATAGCTCCCCGGCAACGGCGCCAAAAATTTGATGCAGGTTTTACTGACCAGGATTTAATATTTATAATAGTCTCGTTTACCTAAGGTCTACCTAATGCACTAACGGGCAGTGTACCCGATTGTGTGTGGTATAGCTAGTTGGTAAAGCCGAGGTCGTCCCAAGAGCTAAGTGTATGGAAATTATCTGGGTTTCGTGACACGTTTAAAAGGGGTTTTTGAGTTGAAAGATTAATTAAACTAATAAAGTAAATAACAAGACAAATAAATAAAATAGAAGAAAATCAATAAGAGAGAGATAGTGCCAACCTAATTATTACTTTTGTTATTATTCTGATTAGTTTCCCATAAGTGCATCCTATCATATCGTCTGGGGATTTAATTCATTTCGGATCAGAGGGTTAAATCACCTACGTCTATCTTACACCTTTTCCTATCCAAAACAATTGTAAAGCCTTGGGTTCATCGGTACGAGGATGTAAGAGTCATTAAGTGCCTCTACTAACATGGACAAGTCTAACGGATGCGACATGGTCAGATCTTACACCCCTCTAACTCCGTTAAGCGTATAGCATTGGTAGGTGGTCCTAGGATTAATTCGCACGTGTATGGTGATATTGCTATCACCAAGTCACATCCCTAGCGACTTGCTTCCTAGGGTTAATTCCACAAGTCACTAGGGAACAACCAACGCTAAACACTACGGGAACTACAGTGTCCCAAGACTCGCCATGAAAGTATTCAAACAATAGATAATAGATGCGTAGAAAACTAAATCAAAACAATAATAATTTCATAACTAGGCTAACACCAAGAGGTGTTTAGCCACTCATATTCATAATTGCAGTAAAACAAGATTGTATTATTACAAAAGTAAACATGAATCAAATACAAAACAAGGGAATGAATAAACTTATGATTGGTGTGTGTATCCTCCCTTGGAAATGACTTCTATGAGGCTAGAACTTCGTTCCTCCTGCTCCCTGAGTTTCTCCCAAGTTTTGTGCGGTGAAAAGTGAATGAATAAAATCGGAATTAGGGCTGGTATTTATAGGCCCAACTTTGTTACGACGTAGCTGATTGGATTGCTACGCCGTAACCTTTGTAAATTTGTGTTACACCATAGCTTGATCAAGTGCTATGGGCGTAATGTCTTTATAAAATACTTTCTATGGCGTAGTTGCTAGGGTTGCTATGCCGTAACTTCTTCCTTGGCCTCATTAGTTCTTCACTGCCTCAAATTGGAGCATACGTCATAGCTGGAGAGTTTCTTACTCCGTAGATCCCTTTACTGGACTTCTACGCCGTAGCCAGTGGATGCGCTACGCCTCAGTCTTCATAAATTCCTTTTTACGGCGTAGGTAGATGAACCTCTACGCCGTAATCTTCATAAAGCCTTGCTACGGCGTAGGTAGATGAACCTCTACGCCGTAGTGAGTGCAGAATCCATAATTTCCACATATTTGCTCCAAAGTCCTTCCATTTCAGCGTATGTTCGTTCTTTTACTCATCTTTACCCTGAAACCAAAATAGGAAGAAATAAGAGCATATATTCTTCATACAAATAGAAAAGATGAGCATTTTAGGGGGAAATTAACACTTAAATCATGGGTAAATTTGACGTCATCACCTAACAGGCGTTACAACACTACCCACTCTAACCGTCTGATAAATTATTAACCCTTCATAACTTGAATTCCCTTGTTCCATTAAATTAGACGTGGATAAACTCAACTACTCACCGCGGGTTTTCTTTTTCAATAATCTTTGAAATGGCTTTGAAGTGATTAAGCATATATGAGGCGATTCCACTGAACAATCGTCCAGTGTCTCCGCACCTCCAACTGCTGAATGGTTGAAAATCGATTCAATCTTCAAATCATGGATCTTTTTTACATTATCAGATACACTCCAAGAATGCCTTGTCGTGGTGGATCCCCAAACCGCTAAGGACGCATGGAATCATATTGAGAAAAATTTTTCTTGACAGTAAACGTACTAAGTCTATTGCTTTGAAGGGTGAATTGTAGATGATCAAGCTTGGTGATCTTACCATCATTGCCTACTTTTGTAAGATCGAATCTATCATGAATCCTTTAACAAGTCTTGGTTTCCTAATGAGCAATGATGATATCGTTACAAACGCTCTTAATGGGTTGAGTGACAAGTATGAGCAAGTTGCGGGGATCATTGCTCATAGTGATCCCTTCACGGATCTCAACAAGGTTCGTTCAATGATTATTACCGAAGAGATGCGATTGAAGTCTAAATCCTAAGCCTCTACAACCGATGCTTCCTCTTCATCTCCTACTATCCTCTCGGCGAAAAGTAATAACTCCTCTAAACAAGGGAATAGTGGTCGTGACACTCATTCTTCTCAACACTCATATGAGCCTTGGGTTTGTTTTAATTTTGCTAAAGGATTTTGTAGACTTGGTGATAGTTGTAAATTTGTGCATGATTCATTTACACATGCTATGTCGACTACCAAAAACCCTCCCTTTGGTCAACCTTTCATGTCCAACAAGAACATCCCATGGGTCTACTCATCATTTGATCTCAGGACACGAGAAGGTTTTACTTCAAGCTTTTCGCACTATGATTCTTCAAGATCCAACACCGGGTGGATGAAACATGGATACAGGTGCTAGCTCTCATCTCAATAAATCTATAAATTGTCTTAGTAATATTTTTAATATATGTATGTATCCGTCTATCTTTGTTGGTGGTGGTTATTCTATACCTGTCACTAACACTGGCAATAGCATTTTGCCTACTTCCCATAGACCACTTCACTTTCATAATGTCCTTATAACCCCTAATATTGTTAAAACTTCAAATTATGTTCGCCAATTTGTTCCTGATAATAACTGTACAATTGAATTTGATGTGTTTGATTTCTCTACTAAGGATTTCATGACCCACTGGGTGCTTCTTCGTTGTGATAGCATGGGGGATCTTTATCAGGTCACTCTACCTTCTCCTGTTCCTCAAGTTTTTTTTATGACTCAAAACACATGGCACCAGTGACTTGGACATCCAAGAAGTGAAGTATTATGTAATCTTATTTCCAATAATTCCATTTCTTGTAATGAAGTAAACCTCTCGGGTTTTGTCATGCTTGTCAGCTTAACAAACATGTGAAGTGTCCTTTTTCTAGTTCTCGTACTTTGATTAGGTCTTATTTTGACATTGTTCACTTGGATTTATGGACTTCCCCAATTTCAAGTCTTACGGGTTTTAAATATTACTTACTGTTTTTTGATCATATTCTCATTATGTATGGGTTTATCCATTACTTAATAAATCAAATGTTTTATCTAAGTTTGTGTTAGTTCGTAATTTTATTAACACCTAGTTAAAATGTGAAATTAAGTCTTTTCAGTGTGATCATGGTGCTGAATTTGATAACCACACCTTGCATAAATTGTTTGTGTCTGAAGGTATTCAATTTTGATTTTCTTGCCCTAAAACCTCACAACAAAATGGCACTTCTGAACATATGATACACACCATTAATAATCTTATTCGGACCTTGCTTTTTCAAGCTTATCTTCCTCCTTATTTTTGGGTGGAAGCACTTTATATGGGCACTTATTTGTCAAATAAACTACCCTCTAGTGCTATTAATAATAATGTACTGCATACACGTTTGTTTGGCACAAAACATGACTATAGCACTTTGCGTGTTTTTGGATGTTATGTTACCCACATTTATATGCCAATAACAAACTTGAACCACGTACTACACCTTCCATATTTTTAGGTTATATATATAATCACCGTAGATATCGTTGTCTTGACTTAAATACCAACAAATTTGTCAAGACATGTTACTTTTAATGAAACTGTTTTCCCTTTTGGTACTATGACACCCAACTCGCCCCCTCACATGCCTTTTTAGATGACCCCCCCCCCCCCTCAATATTATTACCATACCATCCGTACTTCTCCTATTAGCCATCCCATTGTTACTGTAAATACTACACCTCAGTATCTTATTACGCCATTAATTCCACAGGCCCAAACACCCACTGAGCCCATCACACCGGTCCATACTCTAGAATTTAATACACCTCCTGTTATCATCACACCAAACACAACTACTTCCCAGCAAACCACAACAACCCAACAACAGCCCACACCGCCTCCTCTTCTAAACCCAAACCCTGTTTCTAATCACCTCATGGTTACATGTTTTCGTGTTGGGTCTAATCATCCTTCTGACCCTCTTAATCTTTATGTATCTACTATTTCTCCTCTACCTAAGTCGTATTGTCAAGCCGTTAATGATTCTAATTGGTAAAATGCTATGTATAATGAATATAATGCACTTATTGAAAATAAGACTTGGACACTTGTTCCCCGATCTAAGGATGCAAACATTGTTCATTCCATGTGGTTGTTTAGGCATAAGCATTTAGCATATGACAGTCTTAGTCGTAACAAGGCTCGTCTTGTAGTGAATGGCAGGAGACAATTATCTGGTATTGATGTTGATGAGACTTTTAGTCCGATTGTTAAACTGGCTACCATTCGGACTGTACTCAGTCTTGCCATTTCTCAACATTGGCCTGTTCATCATCTTGATGTCAAGAATGCATTTTTTTTGTGAAAAGGAGAATTTTATATACTTCACGAAAAGTACAAAGATCTAGTTAATGTACATGGACAATCCCCGTTACATTCTATCCTTGGATCCCACAAATAAGCTAACTTTAATCAAGCATTCTATATCTAAGTTCATCACTAAGAATACTATCTTGAAGAAAACCGGGTACTCATACTACTCTAATCAATCTTCTTTTCTACATTTTTAACTGCTCCTCTTTAGACTGATATTCCATTTAGCTTCCACC
The DNA here is from genome assembly GCA_030686995.1 of Artemisia argyi. NCBI lineage: Eukaryota > Viridiplantae > Streptophyta > Magnoliopsida > Asterales > Asteraceae > Artemisia > Artemisia argyi. The sequence continues at coordinate 13,096,118 of CM060697.1, read as the reverse complement.
TTAGTGGTTGCCTTTGAATCTTTGATAGTGAAGCTCATCATTCTCAACTTTATAATCTCAACTATACTTTGCACTAAGCTGTCTTTTGTTCTTTCACCTTTTTTGAATAGCATGTTGTTTCTTTCTTGCCACACATAGTACACTGCTGGACCAATCGTAAGTCTCTTTAGACTACTCCAAACGCTATTGTTAGCATTCAATAAAGAAAATTCCTCAATTACTGTCATCCAGTTATTAGAGAATTTCTTATCTAGCAATGTCTGTAGTTCAGTCCAAACTGCTTTAGAGTAATCACACTGAAAAAAACAAGTGCTTATGTGAGTCCATGCATTGCTTGCATAATGAACATTCCATGATTTCATTTGGGCTCCATCTAGCAAGTTTGTCTTGAGTCATCAATCTTTCTTGCACAACCATCCACAGAACAAATGTGTGTCTTCGAATGCATTGAGGAAACCAAATTATAGAACACCATTTCACTTTAGATCCATTACTATTACTTGTCATATCTTGCCATACTGTCTTGGTTTTGAAATTAGTTCTCAGCCCAGTTTTTGTCACCCAAACAGCTTCATCACAAACATCAACATTAAGGATAGGAATCTACATATTACTCATTTGATGGAACTTAGAAAACCACTCTGCAGGCCAACACCATTCTCCTTGAATGATTAGATTAGCAACATTACAGTTATTTTTAGCCTTGCATCATAGATTTCCCTTGGATTCAATTTAAAGTCAAGAATGCATTTTTACATGGTGATTTATCTGAGACGGTGTATATGCATCAGCCTCCGGGTTTTAGAGATTTACACCATCCTGGTTATGTCTGTTTGTTGTAACGATCTCTTTATGGCCTTAAACAGGATCCTCGAGCTTGCTTTCAATGATTTGTTGCTTATATTACTCGTATTGGTTTTTCTCATAGCCGTTGTGACTCATCTTTATTTATTTACCGACAGGGACTCATACTACTTATTTACTGTTATATGTTAATGATATTGTCTTGACTGCTTCCTTTGAAGTTTTATTACAATGGATTATTACTTCATTACATCAGGATTTTTCCATGACTGATCTTGGTTTGTTTAATTATCTTATGGTATTTCAGTTATGCGTAATTCGTCGGGGATGTTCTTATCTCAGCGTAAGTATTTTGCTGAGATTCTTGAGAGGGCTCGGATCTTTCATTGCAACCCGTGTCGGATACCTGTTGATACTGAATCCAAGTTGAGGGCTGATGGTGATCCAATATCTGATCTGACATTATATCGTAGTTTTGCAGGTGCTATGCAATATATTACTTTTACTAGCCTGCATATTTCTTATGTAGTGTTGCAGGTTTGTCTTTATATGCATGATCCACGGGAGCCTCATTTTCTGGCTCTTAAGTGGATTTTGCGTTATGTTCGTAGAACACTTGATCACGGGTTGCAGTTATATTCATCCTCTACTATATCTTTGGTTGCTTACTCAGTGCAGATTAGGCGGGTTGCCCTACTACTAGACGTTCGACTTTGGGTTATTGTGTGTTTCTTGATAACAATCTACTCTCTTGGTCTTCAAAGCATCAAATTATGCTCTCTCGATCTAGTGCAGAGGTTGAGTACCCGTTGTGTTGCTAATGATGTTGTTGAGGCTTGTTGGTTGTGAAATCTATTACGTGAGTTGACACTCCTTTATCTTCGGCTACTTTAGTTTATGTTGATAATGTTAGTGATGTTTGCTTGTCGTCTAATCCGATTCAGCATCAACGCAAGAAGCACATTGAGATCGATATTCACTTTGTTCGTGATTTGGTTGTTTTTGGTCAAGTTAGAGTTCATCATGTACCATCTCGTTATCAATATGTGGATATATTCACCAAAGGATTGCCTTAAGCTTTGTTTGAGAAGTTTGTTATCAGCTTGATTGTTCGGTCTCCTCCCGTTCTAACTGCAGGAGAGTGTTAGTCGTTATTAGACATTTATTATTATGGGCTCAGTCATTGTTTAGGCATAGCCCACTTCTAAAATATTCTTTGATATTTATATATTGTAAACTGTGATTAATGGAATGCAAGATACTTCAACAATTTGTACACTTTTTATTTTTCGCACAATCACCTATGCAAGCAGACCAAACAAACCGTAAACAATTGCGCAACGATATTATTCAATATTTTAATAATAATCATAAATAAACAAGTAATTTAATATTTATAACTAGTCAAACCAAAAGTTAGAAAAACCGTGTGATCCATGTTTCTAGCACCCATTTCGTGTAGTTATGTGTTGATCGCTGGCATATTTATTTTCATTTCGTTGGTTGTTGCAAGCTAGTATTTCTCATCCCCTATAAATTCCCCCTCATTTCATTATTTTCTCAACCATACTAACATATCCAAAAAAAAAATGGCTGATTTACCAAACTTCCTATTATCTGTGAAACTCAAATACGTGAAATTGGGTTATCACTACTTGATCACACATTTCATGTACCTTCTCTTAATCCCACTTCTCGCAATCGTATCGGTCCATTTATCGACTCTCACAACACAAGACCTAATCCATCTATGGGACCAACTTCGTTTCAATTTGCTAACTGTTGTCATATGTTCAACTCTTATTGTTTTCTTAGTCACGTTATACTTCATGAGTCGTCCCAAAAAGGTTTACTTACTAGATTTCGCGTGTTACAAACCTGACGACTCACATTTTGTAACACGCGAAATATTCATGGAGCATTCCGCTCTGGCTAATACTTTTAGCGAAGAGAATTTGGCTTTTCAGAAAAAGATTTTGGAACGATCTGGATTAGGACAAAAGACTTATTTCCCTGAGGCTGTGTTGCAAATACCGCCTAACCCGTGTATGGCCGAGGCGCGAAAAGAGGCTGAGATGGTCATGTTTGGTGCTATTGATGATTTGTTAGCGAAAACCGGGGTTAAGGCTAAGGATATTGGTATACTAATAGTGAATTGTAGTTTGTTTTGTCCTACACCATCACTTAGTTCAATGGTTGTGAATCATTATAAGCTTAGAGGGAATATTTTGAGCTATAATCTTGGTGGGATGGGTTGCAGTGCTGGATTGATATCAATTGATCTTGCTAAACAACTTTTGCAGGTATTCATTTCTACAAATTTTATTCCATAGTTTAAATATCTTTGTTAACATATTTTTGGGTTATGTTATTGGTATCCGGCCCAAAAAAGTACACATGTTTCATACTTTATACCTTTTTTTGACTAATTTTTTATAATACGACACAGTTTTTTATTAGTTTCTGTTTCGTAGTCACTTTAATACTTTTGACTTATTAAACTTTATATTTTTTATTCCACACTTTATATTTCACAATTTTTTGATTGAAAAAAAAAAAAAAAAAAAAAAAAAAAAAAAAAAAGTTGTCACTTGTAGAAAAAAGGGCCTTTAATCTTTATAACCTCTCCCATTGTTTAATACTAGTAGTATAAAAGTATTCATTTCTAAATTTCTTGTCGACTGAGAAATCATTGTCAAATGAACCTGTCTTTTTCATGGCAACATTGCTTTTAACGTAAGATGGCTTAAGTTTTTTAAACAATATTTTACCATTTGATTTGATTTGATTCCTTTCTTATTCTGAACATGACTGGATGGGACATGTGATTTTGGTTATCATTTGGCTTACTCCTTGTTTTATTTATTCAGTCAAAAGTGAGGCAAGTTGTAAACAAATATATTATTTATTCATATGACCATATTTGTTATTTGGTCTTAGATTTAATTGGATATGGTAGTAATTTAAATCCTGTATAACATAGTATAGCCTTTAAGAATAAGTTATTTAACATACAGCTGATGCAACAATAGTTATTTAATGTGGCAACCTTCATGGTTATGTCACTTTTAAGATTTAACAATTTGGCTATGAAGTGTCACGTTCATCATTTACATCGCATGGTAACTTTTCTGCATTGGACAGATAGACATACTTGTTTTTTTCTGCATAATTATTAAGAGTTATAGATGCTATCTCTCTTTGCTATAATATATGCAAACATATTAATTATTTTTTTTTTATTTTTTATTTTTTATTTTTTTTAGGGATTAAAAATTTAATTATTAAACTCTATATTTCTTTATCAGAAGGACAAAACATTCTTCTTATCTAAATTACAGCTTTTTTGTTAATATAAAATGCTATAAATTGTGGGTTAACTCTAATGGTATATTTATTTTAATTAGAGAAAAGTTGATAGATTATCATATGTTTGCATTTTCAAATCTTTTTTATTCGGAATTTTGGATTTTCACTTATTATTTGTTTTGTTACTATCTCAGTAGTCAGTACTAATTTGAAAGGGTCTATTGTAAAAGAAAAGTAGAGTATAATACGGAGTAATAAGTTAATAATCCCTCCATCTTAAAACTATCACACAGTTTAATAAAAGTGAAACTACGCAATTTTTAACCATTTAAATAAAATATATATTTTTTTTACTAAATTCTTTTTTTATTAATTAAAAATAGAAAGTGGATAATTTTTTTAAGACTCTAAAAAAAATATGGACCATTATTTAAGACGGATGAAGTAAATATAATTCGGTTTTGTATTTATTAAAAAAAGTTAGAAGTCATCCAGTATATAATGCAACTCATTATAGACCATATACATGGTACAATATAACTTGTGTAATATTATGAAATTGGTTTGGAAATGGGCATGGGCTCATGGCTAATTCTTTGCAGGATGTGTTAATCATACAATCTTATTTTTGTATTTAAAATTTTAAAAGTACAAAAACTGAAATTGTTTCGATTTGTTTGTTTGAAATAGGTGCAACCTAATTCCTATGCTTTGGTGGTTAGCATGGAAAACATAACATTAAATTGGTACTTTGGTAACAATCGGTCTATGCTCGTGTCGAACTGTCTTTTCCGTATGGGAGGTGCAGCAATTCTCTTGTCTAATCGGTCTTCTGATCGTCGCCGATCTAAATATCAACTCATGCACACTGTTCGCACCCACAAGGGTGCAGATGACAAATGTTACAGTTGTGTTTTCCAAGAAGAGGACAATGAGAAAAAGATAGGTGTTGCTCTCTCGAAAGATCTTATGGCTGTTGCTGGTGAGGCATTGAAAACAAACATCACCACCCTTGGGCCGATAGTGCTTCCAATGTCCGAGCAACTCTTGTTTTTCGTGACACTGGTAGCAAGAAAAGTATTCAAAATGAAAATTAAACCCTATATCCCAGATTTCAAGCTTGCATTTGAACACTTTTGCATTCACGCGGGAGGAAGGGCAGTTCTAGACGAGTTAGAAAAGAATCTCGAGTTGTCTGAATGGCACATGGAGCCTTCTCGAATGACCCTTTATAGGTTTGGCAACACTTCGAGTAGCTCATTGTGGTACGAACTAGCATATTGTGAAGCCAAGGGTAGAATAAAGAAGGGAGATCGATCATGGCAAATTGCTTTTGGTTCGGGTTTTAAGTGTAACAGCGCGGTTTGGAGAGCTCTAAGGACAATAGATCCAGCAAAGGAGAAAAATCCATGGATAAATGAGATCCATGAGTTCCCGGTTGAGGTTCCTAAGATTGCCAAAATTGGCTCGTAAGATCTATAATAGTCCATTTTTTGTTCTTCATCGAGATTTAAGGTCTCGACGGCTTGATTGTTGCTATGTATAATACTTGTCATTTCGAGCTAAAGGGTCATAATCCATCGATCTTTTGCTCGTCATGTATGCGATTGTATGTGAAACTATAAATATTTTAGTGTTACTCTTGTTATTAAAGTTTTAGTTTTGACGATTGCTATATATTTAGGTCGATTAAATTTGTTTAATTTAGCTTCGCTTTGTTATTAGAAAGAGTTTAAGTGACTTGTTCAATATAATTTCGATATGAAGAACTTAGATGAATTCTCTTTTTAGTTTTCTAGGATTTAAAACTTGTTAATTGTTACTACGTATGTTGTATTATAGTAATAATCTTAAAGAACAATTTTTTGCTTTTGTTTTAAGATGAATAAAAAAGAAATACATGATACTTTGCATGAATAATTATGTTAATTAACTGTAGATTTCAGTATGTTTTGTATGATAACCGGAAGCTTGGTGATATCTTTTATATAATAAAAGAATTACATCATTTCAGAGTGTTTTTGCAAATTCAATAGCAGAGCTCAATTTTGCCACGTAAGAGAAATTGAGCAACGTGATTGGTCAATAAAAAGTCAAAATTAAATTGATTTTGGTCAAACATAATAAATTTGGTTGAGAAATTTGGTTAAGAAAAAAATACATAAAAATATAGGTGTCAAATTTATTAAAACAAAAACTTAAAAAAAGAGGAAGTAATTAAGAAAACTTTAGTGATTGAATTTTAAATAATTTATATATAGTAAAGTGTAAAATTACAAGTTTTCATGTTTTTTAATAACTTTATAAAAAACACAAATAACCCCTTACACTTTATACCCCCTATATTTTATAATATTAACTTTGTTTAAAATTACATGAGTATTAGTATTAGTTTTTAAACTTTCATCCATTAAAATTATAAAATTTGGTAAATATGCGATTTAGTTTTAATATACGTTAAACATTTTTTTTAACTAATGTTAGTTGTAAACTTTCATCCATTAGAATATTTTTTTAAATAAGGACTCATGTTACTATTTAAAAGTTTAATTTATGCGTACACTGGTTTGAAATATGGCTAAATTATTAGTAACGGGAATATAAATATCAAATAGTAAGCACGATACTGTGATATAAAAATAAATATACGCGATTCTACTTATAACAACGACCCATGAAATTGTTATTTAAAATTTTTGTATGGATATCCATAAAAACATTGTAAAAACTTTACGGAGCATATTTTTAATTTATCAACGCTTATTATGTGCTACTAAATTCACACATTTTGTACAACATGATATCAATAGTTAAAGTTAAACAACAAAATCAACCTCAACCTCAACATGTTTGTCAGTTAAAAACGTTATACAAAGCTAATTATTAAAAAATAAATAAATAAACACATGGGTTAGATAGTCATTGTTTAATATAGAATGTGTTTTCCTTAAATTATATAAAAAAATGCACGCATCACAATCCTTATTTGATAACAATCACCTCTTAAAAAAAAAAAAAAAAAAAAAAAAAAAAAAAAAACGTAGGTGATAACCTAACTTTATTCATTGACGTGATGTTTTATCAAAAAAATTAACAAAAAAAATAATAAAAAAAGTAATAGTTGGCCGTTGTAAACGAATTAAAAGTATGTACATGAGAATTATTCAGCAAGAATATATAGTTTTAATCAGGTTATTACGTTACCATACTGCGATAATGTTATTGAGTTGATAATCACGGATGTGAGATACAACCATTATTCTATACTTACGATTTATGTGTAAACCTCTTTTTGCTTCTAAATAGAATCTGAAAGAGACCTCAACAGAACTTTGGTATGCCTTATCTAGCTGATAGAATTTAGTAACATCTTTTATGGTTGAACTTTTTTGTTATACACACCAACTTTTAGTAACTCTTTTCTATGTTTTATTAAAAACTTCTACACTTAATATTTGTGTTTTTAATATAAACACACTAAGCTATAATAGAATTAGTTGTGAGTTCAGGGGTTTTCCACTAAGCTTCTAAAAAAAGCTTATAGCTTTATCATACACTTATTGTGTTATGTAATTTAATAAGCCAATAAGCACCTTTAATAAGCATAACCAAACACCCATTTAGTTCTAATATGAAGTTTTCTTATTTGATCTTATGACTAACTTTGTTGTTATCCTCACTATAATGCAACATGTTAGTGGTTTTTGCAGTTTTATTATCTTATCGCACACAATAAAGTGTAATTCAATTTGTTGTGTGCGTTTGTTAGATGAGGATTAAGTATCAACACATGATTGTCGTGGAAGGATTTTCTAAGCCTGCACAAGGTGTGAATGTATAATTTAGTTGAGTTACTGATTTAGATAATACATGAATGTATTTTAATGTACCAAAGATGTGTTTTAGTGCCTATATGGAGAATTTTATGGTAGGAATTCTTTTCGGAGTGTAATTTGTCTTTGAATAAGTTAATGAAACTTAACAGGTGTTTGCTGTCATTGATACACTATGAATGGTCTAAAATATGGGTGTTTTTTTTACCTTGATGATTTAAGCCGATTGTGAAGAAAGTTGCATTAAAGTGAAAGGTCGGTAAGGATTCAAACAATCCGAAAAGACTTGCGAATATACTCTTTAACATTTATGCATTTTATGATCAAACATAAGAAGTAAATAACACAAACTTATGAAAATACAACTTTTCAAACAAAAAGGTACATTAGTAAAAATGATATGATGGTTATTCATAATTAAGGAAATGAATCAATCTTTAAAACTATTTAAATATGCTACATATTTTAACAAAAATATAAGTAAAAGAAATACTATAATTACAAAACACATCGTAAATTGATAGCACGAGTTTGCAAAACTAAAAGCATATATCACTAACATCTCATGCAAGTCAAGTATCATCATGTGATTTTGCTTGAATAATAAAATATAATTTTTAATCCAAAAGCATTCTCCTAAAATAATATGTAGGTTATAACATATACATATACTTTTTTATTTTTAGTCCACCAAGTAAAACCATTTGAAATATGTTAAATGGTTTATTTATTAATCTATAATAATACATAATTAAAACGAAATTTTAAAAACGCTGTGCATGCACAGGTATTATAACTAGTTATTCTCTATTAAGATTTTACTTAATGTTAATTTTTTTTCTTTTCTTTTTTATAAAATAATGGATTCATTTTCTTTTGATCATCCTGATTTTAGTATAAAATAAATGTCTTCATTTCTTTTAATCTTTTTGGTTTGGTTTAACCAAATTTTGATACCTTAATGACTTAACTTTAACAAAACTAGCAGGTACCCGCGCGTTGTAGCGGCGGGTACCCTGAAATAAATTTTTTCGGTGAATCATTTATTTTAGTTTATTATATTTTTTTTGATAATTTAAATTTACGGATATCAAGAATTTCGTTTATCCCGTGCCCGTTCGGGCTCGAGCCCTTTTAGCCCATTGCCCATTCGGACTTGAATATTTATAGAATGTGCTTTATTATTTGTATTAGTGATATTTAATAATTGTGTTTGAGTTGTTTGTATAATATGCTTGATACGTTGTATTTATTATGTAAGGATGTTTTAATAACCGCATTAATTCTATTTATTAACCAGTTAATTAATTGACTACATTAAATATCTTGACCACATTAATTCTGTTTTAATTGTGTTTTTAATGTTAGTATTTCTATTTTAATTAGTTGTACTATGAGCTTAAGAACTTGTAATTGTATTTAATGTTACAAAATGTGTTTTAATTACTTGTACTTTTAGCTTTATAATTTGTATTGCTTAATTTTAAGAGTTTCTATATTAGTAGGCCTTAATGCTTTATAATATAGTAAGATAAGATAAGACGACAAACGTCTAACTGACATATCTCTTATAGAGTTAGATCAAATGTAAAGAAATGTTAAAGTAAAAAAAGAATGATAACTCACTGTAACCACATATTTGGGCTACATAAATTTTAGCCAGATGCATCTTAACATATTTTATTGCCCTAAATAAGATGAATATGCATATGTTAGATGCATTTCATTAAGTTACGTAAATTGTATACATTTTTTGTTTTGTGCGTGTCGAATATGTTACTAATACTACTTTCTATCCCTTTCAAAAAATCATTTTCAAAAGTTATTAGGTTGCATCTAAATGAATAAAGATAATTTAATTAAATGCGATATATCTCTGATTTATAGTAATAGTTATTTCTCATATATTTGATTTTTATGATTTCTTATTACTAGATTTTCTATTTTTTATTTATTTTATTTTATTTATTTATTTTTAATAATAAACGGAAAACATAAAATTGAAGTTATTTCATAAAAAGATCATTAGAAAATTCAAATTGAACTATAAAAGAGCTTGGTTTGCCACATGACATGCCACTAATTAACGGCAAAAGTCAACATTGAACAATATAGTTAACTGATAAAAATTATATCAAGTTAGTTTTCTTGAGGATTTAATTTATTATTATTATTATTATTATTATTATTATTATTATTATTATTATTATTATTATTATTATTATTATTATTATTATTATTATTATTATTATTATTATTATTATTCGTATTATTATTTTTTTTTATATAATAACATCACTTTATTGAATAACAAATAGGATTTATTATTATTATTATTATTATTATTATTATTATTATTATTATTATTATTATTATTATTATTATTATTGAACCTTTATAATAATACATTATCAAAATGGACTTTTGACTGATGATCGTTAGATGTACTACACCTGGCTTATCTAACAGTTTACACAATGGGCGTAATAAATTAACTACATAAGTGCGCTTATATTTGCTTCCAAACTAAATATACTAGTGCATATCAAAGGTAGGCGCTCATTGAATAAGCCAAAACTCATGCGCACACAAAACCTTCAAGCACGCTTTCAAAACTATAAAACTCGTGCGTGCTTCTAAAATTCGTAACTATATAAAATACCTAAAGACACAAACCTAAGCGCGAATAAAGTTCTAAGGCTAGAAGGTGTGACATGGAAAATGTGTAAAGGAAATCACTAAAAGACTCATTTGTCCTCCCCTCTCTTGTGGGAAATGTGCATGAAAGAATCAAAAGATATCTTGTGCGGGAGTATAGCCCGAATAAAAAAACAGAGAGAGATAGGTTTTATAAGAAAGAGAAGCTATTATTTATTGTATTGTGAGAGGGTATTCGTGTTTTGATGGCATTTTTAAATGATTAAAAAATAGGAAAAAAACTAGTGGAAGAGAGAGAATGTGCTGCAATTGTTGATGAAAATTTAAAGGAAAAATTTTGGAGAGAGAAAAAGCTGATGTAAAGCTTACGTGGCAAGAAAAAACCTAAGACCACACCCTCCACACTAAGCGTATATCAAACTCATTACGCTTAAATTCGTTCGGTTTGTACGAACGCACACACATACAAACAAATGTTCCTTGTTAAATGAGAAGTGATTTACATACTCCTAAAAGTTATTGGGACACTCTTTCTAATGCTTCAGTTAGTTGTACAAAACTCACATTGTGCTTTATTCACTTGTACTGTGAGTGTCCCAATCAATAATTTGCGTGTGCCAATCACTTCCCTTGTTAAATTGTTTATTTAGGTTTTATACAAATAAAATATTCCAATGAAAGCATACAAAACGTCAAAACGAGTTGGGAAACCCGCGCGTTGCCGCGGGATTTCTGGAATACAAATTATCTAACTTCATAGTTCATACTACCAATTTGTTGTAAATGATGAACCAAAATTTTCAAACAAAATGGAAAAACTTTAGCTAAAGTGGTGTGTTAAAAAGAAACAACATAACAATACAGAGAATGATATCCTCACATATAAGAGTAGCCTAATCCACATGTGATAGAACCAAATCTTTTGGGTTCTTTCTGGTCTTCCACCTTTCCCATCCTTGTCCCTATTGTATATAAATGAAAAAAAATTTCGAGAACTTCAATCTAAACACTGGCATTCGTTATTTAAGTACTTACTCTGCAAACAAAGGCAGCAGCAGCCAACTCTGATGAATAACCATTTGATCTACTGAGCGTTTCTTCTCCTCAATAGGTAAACGTTGTTCACTTGACTATAAACTGTTCCATTATCAAACTAAACGCCATTAAAAGCAGATGAGTATAAAGATGTGTTCCCTTAAATACCTGTTCCAACCTACTTGAACACCCACTTCGTCCCCCATTTTAGCACCCAAATGCAACCACCTGAGCCCTCCATTTCAACCCCCAATCACATACCCATTTCAGTTCCCAAACAGACCCATATTAACCGCCATTTCAGCCACCAAAGACACCCAATTCAACAACATTCCATTACCCAAACCTACCAATTGGAACGCCCAAATGCACCCACTTCAGCCTCCATTTTAGGACGAACCTTAGGAAAATGCCAGGCGCACCACACCTGTATTCAAATGAAGAACAACCATTGTCACAAAAGGGACCAAAAATGCATAGTTGATATCTCAGGGGGTGTTTGGGTCAGCTTATTTAACTGCCTTATGAGCTTGTTTGAATCTAAAAAAGATGATAAGCTTATAGTTCATTCAACTCCGTTGGCTAAACTTGATATTTCAGAAGATCATAGGTTCGAAAAAGTCTATCTATGAGGTATTCTAGATTGAAGTAAACCCATACAATGGCATAAAAATCTAATCCAAACAACCCATAAGACACAGTATATTTAAAAGTTTGATTATCGTACAGTGAATCCAATTACTAAAAAATGGGTGACGTAACCAACCTGCGGATTGCGAGAACTGATGATCATGAGAATTAAAAGTTATTTCTGACTCTTCCTTGAAGTGCATAAGCGTATCCTGTAGTAACGTCTCTGGTTAAAGAACAAACCACAATATAGTGTCATCAGCAAATAGTACAAAAATTGTGTAGGAGAATATGAAAATGTAAAAAATAAAAAAAAAATAAAAAGGATATGGTGTACCTGAATCAGGCTGCAAAATATGTGTAGGGGTGCGAACAGATTCATGGTAAGTCTTGCCTGCGACACCAACATCAGCCATTCAAGTTGGATGATCCTGTTCAGCGATGGTTAACTGTTTTGACGGCCGCATACAGGATAACATGGTGATAGGTAAGTTGTGTTTTTTATTGGCTCGACTTCGTTGTCACATTGCCCCTAACCCATGAAACCTGAGGACAGCCCAAGAATGTGGGATATCAGTAACTATTAATTTTAACAAACATAAGATTAAATAATCAGTTAAGTGTTAGCCATCCGACCCCTGACCTGGCAGACATGGCCTTCAGAATGACCCACTGACCTGCACTGCCTCACCCCCGCCATTTTTCAAGGCGCCATGATGAGTGTCTATATACTCATCATTTTTGTCCCATCTGAACTGCAAAAGCATTTAATAACATACTGAAATGCCTTAAAATACAGAAAATATTCTTGGAAAGTGTTTTTATATGTTTCAGGTGCAAAATGATGAAAAACAGATAAATAATGAGCAAGGTTTGCACAATTAGCAGTTTCAGTCCCTGAACTTTCATAAATTGTCAAAAATAGTCCCTGGTATTAAAAATGTGGAAAATTATCATTCAAGGCCCCTGTGTTATTCTAAGTTATCAAAATTGGTCCTTGAATAAAACTTTTCAACAAATGTCAAGTTAAGTCCTTGAAGTTTCAAAAATGACAAAAGTGGTCCTTGGAGTTTTAAAATTTGGAAATTATAACTTTGATCCTTGGGTTATTCTAATATGGCAATATTGATCCTTTTAGGCATCTTATGAAAAGTTACATAACAGCCCCCCAACTTTCAGAAAGTTACATGAATGGTCCTTGTGATTTAAACAACTATAAGCCAAATGGACCCTTTTTATTACTTAACCCAAAACTAAAACACTACCCCAACACCCTCACAAGCTCAATTCCTATCCAAGCCCACCAACAATAAAACCTTAAACTCGTTTAATACCTCCTCCAGGTCAACCCCTGGTTTGACCAACACCCTCCACCTCATCCCCTACCCGTGCTACAAGCCTGCAACACCAAACACCATCATCACTACCTCTCCCACACTCCAGCCCCTACTCCTCACTTTCCACCACTATCCTCTAAACCCTGCCCCCTGCCAAAAGCAAAATGCCAAAATGGTTAGACTCCATTTTCCCGCCAACACCAATTTGACGGCTAGGATTATCTTGGCTCATCCAACGATCCTTAATTAAAGTGGGAAGTGCCCAATATGGCTCAGAAACCCTAAAGGGTCCATATAAGAAGAAAGAGAAGGAGCAGAGGAGGGCAAGTAGTGTAGCTTAGTCTAGTTAGGTCATTTTTATGTAGTTTCCATTTTCCAGTTGTAAAATCTAGTTTTAAGTTGTAATCTCAAGTGTTTAGTGTATTTCCATGTCAGTTTAATGAACAATTTTAATTGTTTTAATAAAATTCAGTTGATGCCATTTTTATGTGAAAATCTCAAGTTTACTTTTAGTTGTTAAAAGTGTTGTTCAGTAATAATATAAGCTCATTTTGTGTTCACTTATAAGTTTTATAAGCTTTGAGATCACTTAGAAGACTGCTAAGTAAATTTATCAAAAATACTAAAAATATAATAAAAATAGTGAGAAAATAAAAAATCAGTGTAGAAGATGAAGAAAGCAATGGAGCAGTGTGTATTTTAGATTGCTCTGAGTTAAATGCTTTGTGGAAAGCTATAGGAAGTGATCTAAGGTTCTAGTTCTTGGTTGTTTGCATGGAAGCTAAGTGTAAGCATGTTCTCATTTTTTTGTACAATACTGTTCTATAGCTAAGTATTACATATCTGTGTTTCCAGGCTTATTTGGTTCATGTTGGTTAAATTCCTGCTTAAGTTTGCATAGTTGTTTAGTGGTTTTCATGATTACTCAATCTTCACTTGACACTGCCTTTTTAGCATAAGCTTGATTCCTAGGTTTTAGTTGTTCTTAGTGGTGTTTCTGTGTAAAATTAAATTCATACTATCATGTTATAACTGTTGGATTCAGTATGATGATTTTAATCAAGCTTTTAATTTGAAAAACTCAAAATCAGTTAGTAAGAAGGGGTGTTTGGCATAAGCTGTTTCAAGGTGCTCATTATGGTTTTGGTTATTGTTCGCTGTTCCTATAACTCAAATTAGGTTGTCTTAGTTCATTTTAGTCAATAGATACTAGTATTATATGTTCAGAAGTCAAAATCACCACTTACTTCTCAATTGTTCTCACTGTTAGTATATTTAAGTTGCATTTTCATTCAATTAGTTGCATAATCAGTTCATTTAGCTTAAATCATTAATAATATAGCCGAACACATCATTTTCAGTTAGTAGTTAGCAATCAAAATCCAAAAAAGTCAATTTTTGTGAAATCTCAAAAAGTCAAAGTTCCATGTCTCATAAAATGGGACAGATTTCAAATGAATCCCTAGGGTTCATTTCTGGGTGAAATTACAAAGTTTTTGAGGTTTTGGAATCTTGGGCACCTTGTGTTTGCATATATATATATATATATATATATATATATATATATATATATATATATATATATATATATATATATATATATATTATAATTTTAGGATTTTTTCTAGCTAGCTTAATCAAAGCTTGAAGTTGCCTGTTTAGCCCTTCATGTGCCCTGCTCCACCAGTTTTGTCCTAGCAGCCATATTCATAAGCTCTTTTTGAGCTTGTCAGTGGGGCCCATGATGAGTTTTTGGGTTCTTTGAAAAGCTCTTAAGCTCAACTTGTTGGTTGCAGGTCCCTTGTGGTCTTTTAAGCTTATTTGATATGCCTGAAGTGGCCTGCAAGTAGCCCCCTACACCTTCCTTGTTCTCAGTTGTGTTGGGATTGCTTTTTGTGCTTATCTCTTATTTCCAGCTTATTCAGTGTCTATTTCTCATCACTTTAGCTTATTCCAAGTATCCTTAACTTGCCTTAGCTTATTCTTACCTTTAGGATAAGCTGGTAGCTTATTCTAAGCTTCTCCAAGTTTTTTTTAATCTCCTTTTAAGCATTTGAGTTAACTGTTAAGATCATAAGCACTTCTAGAGCTTATTTGTAAGATTTAAAAAGTTTTTCTTTATTAAAGTTTGTTAAAATCAGTATTTAATTGTTTGTGTTGATGAAAAATATCAAAAGGAAAAATAAAAATAAAAAGTGCAAAAAGCAAGGGTCGAACCTGGGACCCCTTGCTCACACACACAACACCCACACCATGCACCAACTGCCCTAGGGTCTTTTTCAGGTTTGTTCTTGCAAGTTTTATTCTTATAGTTGTGTAGTGTATATTAGCTTATTTACTTATTTTAAGCTTATTTACTGCTTATTAATAAGTGATTAGAACTTTTTATATTTTTCTCAACTTTCTGTCAGTATTAAGTATTTATGTAAAAAATCTCATAATTTTAAAAATTAGTTTAATATTTATTATAATTAAAATAGTTTAATTAGGATTTAAATAAATAATAAGTAATCAATTTTCAAAACAGCTTATTTATAATTTTTATATTTTTTTATAGATTCCTGTGATGGTTAAGTAGGTTTATAAAAAGTTATATAATTTTATAACTTAGTTTAGTATTTATTTTAATTAAAGTAGTTTAAATATTTTAATTAAGTTTAAATAGTTTTTAATTAATAAATATTAAATAAAAAGTCTTAAAAAATATTTTCTTTTTCCGATAATTTTCTTTTACCATTAGGATCGTAGAAATGTAATTTTCATTTCCGTAGGATTTTATTTGCTCCCGTTTCACTTTTTATTTTGCGCGTCCGCGTTTATTTTAAATTCAAACGCGCGTTTTTAGGTTTAGGTTACATTTTGAGTGTATCTAATCATCAGTAATTGTTCTTATAGTGTTTCTAAGTTAATTTCATTCCTCATCTCGTAGTGTAATCATAGAAATCAAATTCCTTATCCTTTTCTGTCCAAATTCACCCGATCACAAGCCCGTTTTAATACCATCACGCCTCGCTGGGACATAACGACCCGGGGAAACCCCTATACTTCCACGAAGATTGACTCTAGGCAGTTTGACCTTGTTGACCATTTACCTGGTCAATTTAGGTTGACCGTTTGGAGCCAATCAAATTTTGGCTCCGCTGCCGGGGAGGTTGTGCGCGTATTCTAAGACGATTTAAAGATTAGTGATCTTTGGATATTCACTCATCGTATATTTACCATCTCTGTGTATATTTTCATAAAACCAAAAATAATCGTGAAGTTCATTCGTTTGACTGATCGGTTACCAAAAATATTTTCCTTCTTATTTTGTTTATACAAAATGTTTTTCAAAAACCCAAAAAAATTCACCTTTACCCCTCCTACCCTTTTTGATTCTTCATCCCTTTACCCTCTATCCTTTTGATTCTAACTTCTTCCACTTCTCCTGTAATTGATTCTAATGGCATCTCTCGATGACGATTTCTTTGAACAAATGGCCTTTAAGAGCAACATTGAAAAACTTCAGGCCTTGTCAAAAATTTCGAGTTGCCATGTTGATTATGATGGACCATCGATTCCTATTCCCTCTCCAGTGAGGGAAATGGAATGAGAAGTCGGGGTGACAAAGGACCTTATACTTACCTCTGACGATGGAAGTGCTAAATACGTCCAACCTACGGTTGTCCAAAAATCTAAGCTCACAATTGCTCCTAAACCGTCAAGAATCTATCCTAACCTTTCACGATTTACGGGTAAAAGTTTGTCAAGCAAACGTACGGAGCTTAGGCAGTGACTGAAAAGAACGACTTACCTAATCTTCACGTTTATCAAGAATAAAAACCAGAGACCATAACGGAGGTGGTGGAAATTCCTAGCTCTCAGAGCACACTACTTGTCCCACCTCCGGATTTTATTCCTTGTGTTGGTTGTGGTGAGCCACTTTTCGGATTGCCATGTCGTTGGTGTACATGTGAACAATGTGGTAATGATATTCGAGACGGAATTTTTTTGTTTTGTGGTTCGAGGAATTCATTTGCTTATGATCCTAATTAGAACTCATTCAACGACTCTTCAAATTTTTCCAGTTACCCATCACATTCATAAGAGCAAGAATCATATTATCCAAATCACAATTATGCTTCGTATCAAAATACACCAAGTGCTTCTTGTGAGTATTGTGGAGGTCCTCACCAAGGTTTTGATTGTCATAATAGTCAAAATTTTGGTTACGACCAATATCCATACAATTCACCTAACCAGACTCAACAATTTAACTGTTGTGAATACTGTGGTGGTTCACACTACGGTTTTGATTGTCAATCAGGAAACACGCTTGTTGTGACAACTGGCAAAATAGGGAGCCGTTTTATAAAACCCGCATTACATTGAAATTATAAATTTAGAATTTTTAAAAATTTATTGTGACGAGATATTTTACGAACGTTGGTACTTGATTTTGATCGTATGTTAATGATGAGGATTTATTATTTATTTATGGTTTGGTTTGATTCGTTCGTGATGAATTATTTTGAGATTATTATTTTGGCACTACTTTGACTCCGGCACTAGGTTGACCTAACAATTTTAATTATATTTTTATGGGTTCGGATATTATTATTATTTTGAAACGGGTTCGGTTGGAGAAAGTGGTTTAATTATTTAAGGTTTCGGGTTTGGCCCGTGTAATTGCATTGGGCTACTTAGCCACTCCACTCTCACTATTATTAGTATTATTAATAATAAAAAGAATTTTTTTTCCTAAATTACTTAAAAATCGTCCTTGTGGTCCGGTTATAGCAAACACCCCACGCCACACACACACAAAAACATAAAAACACAACCATCTCTCTCTCTTCATCTTTACCATCACCATCTCAAAACCCTAACACCCCTTGAGCCGCCGCCGCCACTGCCGCTCCACCGCCTCACCCACGGCCGCACCACCACCACCAAACTATTCCCCATCTCATTTCCTTCTCGATCTACTATCACACGCGCTTAAATACCCCCCCAAATCACCACGTTAAATCACCAAAGTCACCATTCTTTTCTTGTTTTTGAGGTTACCAAGTTGTTGTCTTGAGAAATCGAAGGTGAGACGAGTTTCCTACTCGTGTTTCTTGGCGAAATCGTGACCTTGGGTCACGAATTTAAATATACTCGTTTGGTTTATGGGTTACAACGCGAAATACTAGTGGGTTTTTGATAAAACAAGATCTAAATCGAGTTTGGTATCCGGGTTGTTATTTATTTTTGATGGGTCGAAGTGAACCCGAGAGCTTGTGCTCTCGGTTTGTATTAATTTCGGTTTCGGTTGTGGATTTGTGATGATTCTTGATCTTGGTTCTCGAATTTGTGATGTTGGTTATCTTTTTGATGGTTTTGTTATACTTGGTTGTGCTTGGATTGACCTTTGTGGTCGTTTGGTATTTGGCCGAACACCCCCAAGGGGCTGTTTTGGTTCGAGTAAGCTCAAGGAGCTAGCCGAGACTCATTAGTCTCGGGTGTGGCTCCATTTCATGTTTTGAGCTTATGATTGACCCTGGTTGACTTGGTAACTCAACCCGCTGCTACTTGGTTTTCGGACATTTTATGTTGCTTGTCATTATTATTTATTTTTGTTGTGATTGTGATATGGGCATTTGGTATATTATTTGGACGCGATGCGGTATTTCTTGATTATGGGTATTTTTGGAGATGTGTTGACGAAAGTGGATTTGGGACCGGTTGTGAGACGGTCAATTAGATGACGGAGATAGGTTAGTCGGGTGCCGTAGTCGGACCCTCATGTTGTAGCACGTGGATATGGGATTGTTTGGACGGAGTTGATATATTTATTATTGTGACTTGGTTTTGTTATTTGGACTTGGACTATGAGCCGAGGGTCATGACTCGGACATGTGACCAAATTCTATGACTCGATAAATATTTAAAAGTCGATATTAAAAATAATACTCGATATAATATTATTAAGAATATAATCGTTTATATACGTATATAGACGTGTTAAACGTATATATATATATATATATATATATATATATGCGTATATTAATACTAAAACGATCACGAGTAAACGTATAATAATAAAATGATAGTTATTATACTATGCAAGTAGTGTAATAAATGTCGGGATATTATTATAAATAAGAACTATAAAAATAACGGCGAAACATAAGTCGGGTAAATAATAATTAAAAATGTGATTTTATTTATAAATTAGAAACTTATCGAGTTATACGAATTTTGGGTCTTCAAAGTCCAAGTGGGCTTTATATTGTGACTTTGTGTTGTCACGGATATATGAAGGTTAATATAAACATTTTATATATCAAATGACTTATTCTAGATCGAGTTATTTGACGATATAAAATGGGTATATTAATGGGCATCGTATCCCACGACGCCCATAGGATGTGGTATATATTTTAGGATAATGAATTACTATATGTCTCGTGAAATTTGGCCGATTCGACGATATATATAGGGAATTCATTGGGCTACGACATATACCAAATAGAAACTTATGTGCAATGTGCTTTAGGTTGGGTATAATTTTGGAACGATATATTACGTAAATAAATATGGGAGATTACCAAATCGACGGATTTGATAAGCTTCGATAAGTATTTAAATAATATATTGGGCTAACATTAGACCTATAGTTGTCTTATTATTGTTCTTTGTTGAGGCTTTTTGGTTTGAGATGTGTCGACCCTCCACCCATATGGATACCAAACATCGAATTTTAAATGAAAATGAAGTTAATTCGAGAAATGGATAATTTTGGAAAGTAAAATGATTTACGTTCGGGAATGGGAATATTTGATTTTGAGGAAATGATTTCTGAACGGGTTTAATATTGTTAGGAAGTGCCGAGTCAGTAGTTGCCGTTACGTGAGTTGCTTGAGATTACTTACGTCTTTCTTCTATCGTTTCTTTTGAGGATTTGCTGGACTTGAGGTGAGTCATAGCCCCACTTTTACTCTTGAACTTGTTTTCAATACTTGGGGTGAGAAACGTGCAAATGTTTTATGTGGACTATTATCGCTTTTGATTTCAAAACTTGCTATGCTTATAGAACTAGGTAGAGCGAGGCCTAGACTAGATCTAAGTAAGCTATTGATTCGGTTATTGAGCGAGGCCTAGACTTGAGCTAGGTAAGCTATCGATTTGGTTGTTGGGCGAGGCCTAGTCCCCGAACTAGGTAAGCTATTTGATTTGGTTATAGAGCGAGGCCTAGACTAGATCTAGGTAAGCTATTGATTTGGTTGTTGAGCGAGGCCTAGTCCCCGAACTAGGTAAGCTATTGGATTGATTATAGAGCGAGGCCTAGACTTGAGCTAGGTAAGCTATTGATTGGATTGATTTGAGCTATAGCGTGCACCTATAGGGATGATCTGATTTGGTTGGATTATTTTGGTTGGATGATTGAGCCCTAGTCTAGCTAGCAAGCGTTTTGCGTATATGTCCACTATATTGAATTAAGAATCTAAACCTATGATCTCACCAGCGAAAGCTGACTTTTAGCACGTTTTCTCAGGTAATTAAGTGATGCTCTGCGGATGCTTGGGATTGGAGGCTTGGCATTTGGCACTGGTTATGGATCTATATTTCTAAAACTCTGATAACTATTGTGGACCTATATTTATTTTTTTTTGGGCCTGACTTTGGATGATTTTGGGATAATGTAAACTTTAAAACCCCGCGTGGTTGCATTTTATTTTGTTTACTTTATCTCGTTCTTTTATGTCTTGTGTTTGGATACCAATCCCCGTAGCACCCCGAAAGCTTGTTGAGTCTTCCGCTGTATCAAATTTTGGGGGTGTTACAGATTGGTATCAGAGCCAAGGTTATAGAGAACTAGGTAAATAGACACCTAAACTATAACCGATTTTTATAGAAAACGATCCTCGACCATTGCCCGCCAGCCCGCCAAGCCGAAGCATCATTGTTTATTATTGAGATGATTAGAGATTTGGGATTTCTTGAGACGATTTGAGCATTTGAGGTTTATTGATTTAGTGATATGATGCATTTTTGAGGAATTATATGTGTTTTTGAAGAATTATATGTGTTTGAGGAATATTATATGGCTTAATTGTTTTGAGAATGGTTTTAGTAATACGGTATTTTAAATCTTTCTTGATTATAAACGATTTGGAATTTTATGATGATTTTTGGATATGGTATTTTGAGTTCGCGGTTTAGTTGTTTTTGAAACACTTACACCTACCCTACGCCGTTGTCACAGACTATGGCCTTCCATACGCCTGATGTCGTTGAGGATATTCTTACTACACTAGTATTGCCAGCACAGTTCACCATGGCTCTTGATGACCCTTACCAGGTTGCCATGCATTCAGCTACTATGACACCGATAGGTTCTACTTCAGCACTATCTGCTGCATCTACGCAGGGACCCTCATCTTCTTTAGGGCTCCCTAGTACATCGAGGCAGCTTACTCTTCATCAGGCTTTGGCTCGTGTGGCTCCACGTTTTGCCCACCGAGCTACGGCACGCATGTCGGTACGCCCTACTTCACCACCTTTACAGATTGATGCTCATTCTCTTCTGTCTGAGGCGCCACCCACATCATTGCGTCGTCGTCCTAGATCACCTACCCCTTCACCACATGGTTCACCTAGTAGGAGACGATGATTGATGATGTACTCTTCCGATGAGGAGGAGGAGGAGTACGAGGGTGAGGATGAGGCTGATGACCCTCAGGAGGCTGAGCAGGGTGATGATGATGACCCTGAGGAGGAGGATGACCCTCAGGAGGATGAGATGCCTGATGATGATGATGATGTGTTAGTACCACCAGCTCAGGCTGAGGAGCCTGATTCACCCGTACATCCGATTGAGCCTGATTCACCTGTACATCCGATTGAGCCTGATTCACCTGATCATCCGTTTTTGTTTGAGTTACCACCTGGTAGTCCCGTTGGGTCGGATGCATCTTCTGAGGTTTCTGCTGAGCATGCAGAGTTAGGTGAGATTGGTAGGTTGTGGGCTCGGATTACTGAGCTTAGTGAGAGAGTTGCACGTGTATCTGATCGACTTGAGAGGGTTATTGGAGAGTTCATAGCGGATCTGAGAGTGGATATGACTGTAGTTATAGGCAGGACTACTGAGATGAGGAGAGTTTTGACGGAGGTTCATGAGCATATCGATGGTTTACAGCGAGGTTTTGTTACAGCTCGAGAGGCCGACCGCAAGCTATGGCAAAGGAATGCCAAGCTGGAGAAGGAGGTGGCTGACCTCAAGAGAGACCGAGACACCCATAGCGTTGAGCTAGGATCGTTATGGAGGGATCTTGATGGCTTGAGGCAGGAGTTGAGAAGCCTCCGCCAGCAGCGTGGCTAGTTGCTTGGATTATGTTGTCTTGTTGCTTTCTTAACCGAGGAGTGTTCGGTTAGAAAAGCTAGTTATCATGTTTTGATGTATATTGTTCAGTATTTTTCTCTTTTGGAACGATTAGTACGTTTTGTGTTATCCAGTAGTTGGAACGATGTTAGATCGCTATTGTATGGTTGATGGTTATTAGTATATGGTATTACGTGATTTTGGGTGTTATGGAAATTGAGTCCTTATCCGTGTTATTGATGTTTCATGGTGTATTGTTGCTATTCTTTCCGTGACTTGGCTCCGTTAAATTTCTTTTGTTGAGCATATGATAAGTTCTATAGGAGACTCACGAACTTGTATGATGTTTCAGATCAATGGCCACACGAAGAAACCTTGTCAGAGCTACCAGAACTGGACCTGCAACGGCTACCCCTAGTCGTCGAGGACGCCGTCCAGCTCGAAATGTTGAGACCCCTACTCCTGATAACCTGGACACTACTAACCGCAACAACAGGGATCAAAATGTTGATGTTCAGGGAGACAATGATCATGTTCCACCTAATGCGCCTACTGTGGATCAAGCAATGATCAATCAACTTGTGGAGCAACGAGTTGCTGAGCTACTAGCTGAGTCAAATCATTCCAACAATTCTGCTGGAACGTTTCCACCTGTTCGTGCTAATGGATGTCATTACAAGGAGTTTAAGATTTGTGGACCGATTGAGTTTGGCGGAACTGAAGGAGTAGTTTACTTGGTTAGGTGGATTGAGAAGACTGAGTCAGTGTTTAATGTCAGTGGTTGTGCGGAGAATGCGAAGGTAAAGTTTGCTTCTTTTACTTTCAAGGATGAAGCCTTAACTTGGTGGAACAATTACCGTAACTCGGTTGGGAGTGATGTGGCTTATGCTATGACTTGGGAGCAATTTAAGTCTTTGCTGATTCAGACTTACTGCCCAAGGAATGAGATTAAGAAATTGGAAATTGAGTTCTGGAACCACAAGGTGAAAGGTACCGATATGGCAACTTACAATCGCCGTTATCGAGAGTTAGCCTTACTTTGCCCCGATATGGTTAGGACTGAGACTCAAAGGATTGAGAGGTATACCGATGGGTTACCGGTAGCTACCAGGAACGATGTGATTTCTGCTAAGCCTGCAAGCATTCATGAGGCTATTACTATTGCTCAACAATTGATGGACTCTTTGGCATTGGAAGAAGCTGAGAAAGATAAGAATGGAAAGAGGAAGAGGGATAATCACTCTAAGGGAAATGATCGTTGAAACAAGCGACAACTAACTACTAGAGCTTATGCCATGGGAGATGGAGACAAGAAAAACTACAATGGAGATGCACCCAAATGTAACCGATGTTACAAACATCATTCTGGTCGATGTACGGTAATGTGCAAGAATTGCTCTAGGATGGGACACATAGCTAAGGATTGTAGAGCTCGACCACTTGCTATGGTTCAAGCTACTCCTGAAACTATGAGCAAAGCAAATGTTACTTGCTATGGATGTGGAAAGAAAGGACATTATCGGAATGAGTGTAGGGAATCGTGGAACCGAGGAAATCAAGGATCGGGTGGTAATGGGTACAATAATGGAAACCGTGGAGCCGGAGGAAACCGTGGACGACAAGATAATGGGGACCAACGTGTGGAAGCTGGAGCTGCTCATGGAAGAGTGTATGCACTTGGGAACGAGAGAGGAGAAGATCCGAACGTCGTTACTGGTACGTTCCTTCTCAATAATCGTTATGCTTCCATACTATTTGATACTGGTGCCGATAAGAGTTTTGTGTCCACTAAGTTTGCACCCTTACTTGAGAAACCCCCGATGGCCTTAGGAATTGGTTATGATGTAGAGTTAGCTAATGGAAACATAGAAAGGATTAAGACTATCATTCGTGGTTGCACGTTAAACTTTCTGAACCGTCCTTTCAACATAGATCTTCTACCCGTCACATTAGGAAGCTTTGATGTCATTATTGGTATGGATTGGTTGTCGAAGTATCGTGCTCATATAATTTGCGATGAGAAGATCGTACGTGTGCCATACGGCAAGGAGGTTCTGAACATACCAGGAGATAGAAAGGATCTGAGAGGCCCGTCTAGATTAGCGGTTATATCTTGCACTAAGTTGCCGAAGCTAATGGAGAGAGGAAGTTACCTTTTCTTAGCCCAAATTTCTGAGAAAGGAGAGAAGGAGAAGAAGGAAAGATGCATTGGAGATGTACCTATAGTTCGTGAATTTTCGGATGTGTTTCCCGATGACTTGCCGGGAATTCCGCCTAATAGACAAGTGGAATTTCAGATTGAGTTGATACCTGGTGCTGCACCTGTAGCGCGAGCGCCTTATCGTCTTGCGCCTACTAAACTGGAAGAGTTGTCGAAACAATTAGCGGAGTTAGCCGAAAAGGGATTCATAAGACCAAGTTCTTCACCTTGGGGAGCCCCGGTCTTATTTGTGAAGAAGAAGGATGGATCGTTTCGCATGTGTATTGATTATCGAGAGTTGAACAAGTTAACGGTGAAGAATAGATACCCATTACCGAGGATCGACGATTTGTTCGATCAACTTCAAGGATCGAGTGTGTATTCAAAGATTGATTTGAGATCGGGATATCATCAGCTTCGAGTGCGCGAGGAAGATATTCCGAAAACGGCTTTCAGAACCCGTTATGGGCATTACGAGTTTCAGGTGATGCCATTTGGGTTGACTAACGCACCGGCGGTATTCATGGATCTCATGAATCGGGTGTGTAAGCCTTACTTAGATAAGTTCGTGATTGTGTTCATCGATGACATTCTGATTTATTCAAAGAGTGAGAAGGAGCATGAGGAGCATCTAAGACTCATCTTAGAATTGCTTAGGAAGGAGAAACTCTATGCCAAGTTTTCGAAATGTGAATTTTGGATTCCGACGGTACAATTTCTAGGTCATGTGATTGATAGACAAGGAGTTCATGTGGACCCTGCTAAGATTGAAGCGATTAAAGATTGGGCTGCACCTACGACCCCAACAGAAGTTCGTCAATTTTTGGGATTAGCCGGTTATTACCGAAGATTCATTGAGGGATTTTCGAAGATAGCAAAACCGTTGACCAAATTGACTCAAAAGAGTGTTAAGTATGAATGGGGAGATAAGGAAGAGGAAGCCTTTCAGTTACTTAAGGAGATGTTGTGTAGTGCTCCTATCTTGGCGTTACCCGAAGGTAACGAGGATTTTGTCGTATATTGTGACGCTTCTCATAAAGGTTTAGGAGCTGTGTTAATGCAACGAGAGAAAGTGATAGCTTATGCTTCCCGACGGCTCAAGAAGCATGAGAAGAACTACACCACCCATGATTTAGAGTTAGGTGCTGTGGTTTTTGCTTTGAGGATATGGAGACATTACTTGTATGGAACCAAGTGTGTAGTGTTTACTGATCACAAAAGTCTGCAACACATTCTAAACCAAAAAGAGCTTAACATGAGGCTGTGACGTTGGATTGAGTTGCTAAGCGATTACGATTGCGAAATTCGCTACCATCCGGGTAAAGCAAACGTTGTTGCTGATGCTCTTAGTCGAAAAGAGAGAATTCCACCATTACGGGTTAGGTCATTAGGAATGACTATCGTATCGCCATTACCGTCTCAAATATTGGAAGCTCAAACGGAAGCATTGAAAGCAGAAAATAGACCTGCTGAGAATATATTTGGGATGGCAGAAAATGAGAAAGGATTTGTTAAGCGTTCTGATGGAGTGTTATGTTTTGGAGAACGAAGTTGGGTACCATTGTATGGAGGAATTCGAGAATTGATTATGCATGAGTCGCATAAGTCAAGATACTCTATTCATCCTGGGTCGGACAAAATGTACCAGGATTTGAAGAAGTTATATTGGTGGCCAAATATGAAGGCAGATATAGCATTGTATGTTAGTAAGTGCTTGACTTGCTC
Organism: Artemisia argyi; assembly: GCA_030686995.1. Taxonomy (NCBI): domain Eukaryota; kingdom Viridiplantae; phylum Streptophyta; class Magnoliopsida; order Asterales; family Asteraceae; genus Artemisia; species Artemisia argyi. Next base: position 13,069,235 of record CM060697.1, on the reverse strand, counting down.
TAAGGTTAAAGCCGAGCATCAAAGACCGTCAGGATTGTTGACACAGCCAGAACTCCCGGTTTGGAAGTGGGAGCAGATTACGATGGACTTTATTACAAAATTACCAAAGACAGCTAGCGGTTGCGACGCTATATGGGTAATTGTGGATCGTTTGACTAAGTCTGCTCATTTCCTGGCGATTAGTGAGGATGATAGTGTGGAAAAACTTGCGAGATTGTATGTGAAGGAGATTGTTTCTCGTCATGGAGTTCCGATATCGATTATTTCGGATCGCGACAGCCGCTTCACGTCAGCATTGTGGCGATCACTTCAAACTGCTTTGGGGACGAGACTTGATATGAGTACTGCATATCACCCCCAAACCGATGGTCAAAGTGAGAGAACTATTCAGACTTTGGAGGATATGCTTCGTGCATGCATCATAGACTTTGGTAAAGGCTGGGAGAAATATCTACCCCTTGCGGAGTTCTCCTACAACAATAGCTACCACACAAGTCTTAAGGCTGCACCATTTGAAGCTTTGTATGGTCGTAAATGTCGTTCACCTATTGGTTGGGCAGAAGTTGGAGATAGTCAACTCACAGGCCCTGAGCTTATCATGGAAACTACGGAGAAAGTAATGCAAATTCGAGATCGACTGCAAGCAGCTAGAGATAGGCAGAAAAGCTACGCCGATCAGAGGCGTAAACCCCTAGAATTCCAGGTTGGAGATAGAGTGATGTTGAAGGTCTCACCTTGGAAGGGTGTGATACGTTTTGGGAAACGTGGGAAACTTAATCCCCGCTATATTGGACCATTTCTTATTTTGGAAAGAATTGGGCCCGTAGCGTATCGTTTGGAATTACCTATGGAACTGAGCAAAGTACATGATGTGTTTCATGTTAGTAATATGAAGAAATGCCTTTCAGAGGAGACACCAGTTATACCGATCAAAGATATTCGTGTGGATAAAAGTTTAAATTTTGTGGAAGCACCGATTGAGATAATGGATAGAGAGATCAAACGGCTCAAGAGGAGTCGTATTCCGCTCATCAAAGTTCGCTGGAATTCGCGGCACGGACCGGAATTTACGTGGGAACGTGAGGATGAGTTTCGAAAGTGATATCCGAAGCTTTTCACTTCGTAGATGGGTTATTTCGAGAGAAACCCGGGACGGGTTCCTTCTGAGGCTGGGAGGATGTGACAACTGGCAAAATAGGGAGCCGTTTTATAAAACCCGCATTACATTGAAATTATAAATTTAGAATTTTTAAAAATTTATTGTGGCGAGATATTTTACGAACGTTGGTACTTGATTTTGATCGTATGTTAATTATGAGGATTTATTATTTATTTATGGTTTGGTTCGATTCGTTCCTGATGAATTATTTTGAGATTATTATTTTGGCACTACTTTGACTCCGGTACTAGGTTGACCTAACAATTTTAATTATATTTTTATGGGTTCGGATATTATTATTATTTTGAAACGGGTTCGGTTGGAGAAAGTGGCTTAATTATTTAAGGTTTCGGGTTTGGCCCGTGTAATTGCATTGGGCTACTTAGCCACTCCACTCTCACTATTATTATTATTATTATTAATAATAAAAAGAATTTTTTTTTCTAAATTACTTAAAAATCGTCCTTGTGGTCCGGTTATAGCAAACACCCCACGCCACACACACACAAAAACATAAAAACACAACCATCTCTCTCTCTCTTCATCTTTACCATCTCCATCTCAAAACCCTAACACCCCTTGAGCCGCCGCCGCCACTGCCGCTCCACCGCCTCACCCACGGCCGCACCACCACCACCAAACTATTCCCCATCTCATTTCCTTCTCGATCTACTATCACACGCGCTTAAATACCCCCCAAATCACCACGTTAAATCACCAAAGTCACCATTCTTTTCTTGTTTTTGAGGTTACCAAGTTGTTGTCTTGAGAAATCGAAGGTGAGACGAGTTTCCTACTCGTGTTTCTTGGCGAAATCGTGACCTTGGGTCACGAATTTAAAGATACTCGTTTGGTTTATGGGTTACAACGCGAAATACTAGTGGGTTTTTGATAAAACAAGATCTAAATCGAGTTTGGTATCCGGGTTGTTATTTATTTTTGATGGGTCGAAGTGAACCCGAGAGCTTGTGCTCTCGGTTTGTATTAATTTTGGTTTCGGTTGTGGATTTGTGATGATTCTTGATCTTGGTTCTCGAATTTGTGATGTTGGTTATCTTTTTGATGGTTTTGTTATACTTGGTTGTGCTTGGATTGACCTTTGTGGTCGTTTGGTATTTGGCCGAACACCCCCAAGGGGCTGTTTTGGTTCGAGTAAGCTCAAGGAGCTAGCCGAGACTCATTAGTCTCGGGTGTGGCTCCATTTCATGTTTTGAGCTTATGACTGACCCGGGTTGACTTGGTAACTCAACCCGCTGCTACTTGGTTTTCGGACATTTTATGTTGCTTGTCATTATTATTTATTTTTGTTGTGATTGTGATATGGGCGCGATGCGGTATTTCTTGATTATGAGTATTTTTGGAGATGTGTTGACGAAAGTGGATTTGGGACCGGTTGTGAGACGGTCAATTAGATGACGGAGATAGGTTAGTCGGGTGCCGTAGTCGGACCCTCATGTTGTAGCACGTGGATATGGGATTGTTTGGACGGAGTTGATATATTTATTATTGTGACTTGGTTTTGTTATTTGGACTTGGACTATGAGCCGAGGGTCATGACTCGGACATGTGACCAAATTCTATGACTCGATAAATATTTAAAAGTCGATATTAAAAATAATACTCGATATAATATTATTAAGAATATAATCGTTTATATACGTATATAGACGTGTTAAATGTATATATATATATATATATATATATATATATATATATATATATATATATATATATATATATATATATATATATATATATATAAATGCGTATATTAATATAAAAACGATCACAAGTAAACGTATAATAATAAAACGATAGTTATTATACTATGCAAGTAGTGTAATAAATGTCGGGATATTATTATAAATAAGAACTATAAAAATAACGGCGAAACATAAGTCGGGTAAATAATAATTAAAAATGTGATTTTATTTATAAATTAGAAACTTATCGAGTTATACGAATTTTGGGTCTTCAAAGTCCAAGTGGGCTTTATATTGTGACTTTGTGTTGTCACGGATATATGAAGGTTAATATAAACATTTTATATATCAAATGACTTATTCTAGATCGAGTTATTTGACGATATAAAATGGGTATATTAATGGGCATCGTATCCCACGACGCCCATAGGATGTGGTATATATTTTAGGATAATGAATTACTATATGTCTCGTGGAATTTGGCCGATTCGACGATATATATAGGGAATTCATTGGGCTACGACATATACCAAATAGAAACTTATGTGCAATGTGCTTTAGGTTGGGTATAATTTTGGAACGATATATTACGTAAATAAATATGGGAGATTACCAAATTGACGGATTTGATAAGCTTCGATAAGTATTTAAATAATATATTGGGCTAACATTAGACCTATAGTTGTCTTATTATTGTTCTTTGTTGAGGCTTTTTGGTTTGAAATGTGTCGACCCTCCACCCGTATGGATACCAAACGTCGAATTTTAAATGAAAATGAAGTTAATTCGAGAAATGGATAATTTTGGAAAGTAAAATGAATTACGTTCGGGAATGGGAATATTTGATTTTGAGGAAATGATTTCTAAACGGGTTTAATATTGTTAGGAAGTGCCGAGTCAGTAGTTGCCGTTACGTGAGTTGCTTGAGATTACTTACGTCTTTCTTCTATCGTTTCTTTTGAGGATTTGCTGGACTTGAGGTGAGTCATAGCCCCACTTTTACTCTTGAACTTGTTTTCAATACTTGGGGTGAGAAACGTGCAAATGTTTTATGTGGACTATTATCGCTTTTGATTTCAAAACTTGCTATGCTTATAGAACTAGGTAGAGCGAGGCCTAGACTAGATCTAGGTAAGCTATTGATTCGGTTATTGAGCGAGGCCTAGACTTGAGCTAGGTAAGCTATCGATTTGGTTGTTGGGCGAGGCCTAGTCCCCGAACTAGGTAAGCTATTTGATTTGGTTATAGAGCGAGGCCTAGACTAGATCTAGGTAAGCTATTGATTTGGTTGTTGAGCGAGGCCTAGTCCCCGAACTAGGTAAGCTATTGGATTGATTATAGAGCGAGGCCTAGACTTGAGCTAGGTAAGCTATTGATTGGATTGATTTGAGCTATAGCGTGCACCTATAGGGATGATCTGATTTGGTTGGATTATTTTGGTTGGTTGATTGAGCCCTAGTCTAGCTAGCAAGCGTTTTGCGTATATGTCCACTATATTGAATTAAGAATCTAAACCTATGATCTCACCAGCGAAAGCTGACTTTTAGCATGTTTTCTCAGGTAATTAAGTGATGCTCTGCGGATGCTTGGGATTGGAGGCTTGGTATTTGGCACTGGTTATGGATCTATATTTCTAAAACTCTGATAACTATTGTGGACCTATATTTATTTTTTTTTGGGCCTGACTTTGGATGATTTTGGGATAATGTAAACTTTAAAACCCCGCGTGGTTGCATTTTATTTTGTTTACTTTATCTCGTTCTTTTATGTCTTGTGTTTGGATACCAATCCCCGTAGCACCCCGAAAGCTTGTTGAGTCTTCCGCTGTATCAAATTTTGGGGGTGTTACACTTGTCTATGAGCAGGTTCCTGATAACAATTATGACTTCAAAACATATGACTCACAGCCACATCAGTTTTACTATTGTGAGTATTGTCAGACAAGGAATCCATTTCCTTGTAACAATTATGACTATTCGTTTCAAGACCAACCTCCACAGTACCAATTGATTCAAGCAACTCCTCATGAAACTCAGCAAGACCTTTGTTTAAAGGTTCTCGAAGCATTGAAAGAATTTAAGGAGGAGTTGGCTACTACATCGTTTCAAGATTCTCGTGAGAAATCAATAGCAGAACTACTTGCTGAAGAATGAGATGCTAGAAACGAAATGAGTATGGAAGAATTATTTACTGAGCAAAGAGCAGCTATAATACGTGCCAATCTTCGCTATGCTGCTCTATTTGACGACGATGATGACAGTGATGATGATGAAGATAACATTGTTATTATTCAAAAAGATTCAGCGGGTACATCATTTGAAATCCGACCAATCCAAAAATCGCAGGGAGAAAAGAATATGACTGAATCACTAGCCGTTGATCAAACGGAACTTGTAGAATCCATAACTGCTAGTCCTTCAAAACTCCCTGAGTCAGCTTTTATCACAACAGAGGTTCCCACTTACTCTCTAAGTATGGGGGACGAGCATCTTGACACTGTTCCTGAAAAGGAATCGGACGAATTCATAAAGTCTAGTGTTGAGGACCTTGTCCCAATCCCAAGAGAGTCATAGGGAATTATTGATCATGTTTGTGATATCCCTCCTCCTCTTGTCTTCCCTAATGATGATGTTGAGATGTTCTCTGATTCTAATGATGACGATTCATTATCTTGTGGAGACATCAGCTATATGGAAGAATTACCTTCTGAGCTAGTCAGCTTAGAAGAAGAGAATGATGAAGAGATTGACACTGAAATCCAAGATGAAGCCCTTCGTGCAACATTATTGAATGTTAGTTTCCTCATTTCTAAAATCGAGGCTTTCAAAGAGAAAACCATTTCATCTCCTATCCCCATTAAGGATAGTGGCATTTTTTCTGATGATTCTATACCAGAATGTGAAGCCTTCACTTTTGATCATATAGGAGAGAAGATTAGTGGCAGTACCACTTCTCATTCTCATAATTCTCTCCCCGATTATGAATCATTTACCTTCGATGAGTTCTCCTATGAACTCACTCACATCAATCCCGAATATGATTCTTTCACATTCGAGGAGTTCTCCTGTGAACTCAATCATATCATATCTTCACTGGAGTATGATAATTTCTACTTTGATCTAGACACACCCGGGATATGTCTTGATCACATGAGCTTAAATGATGAGATTCATGATGACGAATCTATGAATTTTCCTGAGGATGATGATGAGTTAGTCATGATGTTTATCATGATTTTCTTTATCTTCTTCACCTATCCTGTAGCTTCTCCTGTTCTTCACTCCTTCGGGAATGAAGACATTATCTTTGACCCTGGCATCACTGCTTATAGTTTATACTATTTAAAGCCGGGTACTTATCTCATCGGTGTGGAACTTTCACGTGCTTCAAATGTTTGTCCAAACATCTTGAATGAAAGTCCGATGGAGATTGTTTCTTCCACATCTTGCTTCCCCAAAAACCAATGAATTCGGGGTCGAGTCAAGCTAGCGACTCGGTAAACAAAAACAGTAGTATGTATATGGGGTTTTCACCCTAAGTGTGGGGGAGTTACCCATGCTGTTGTCACCATGTATATAAGTTTCAAAAAAAAAATGTATGTATATATATCTATAAATAAAGTGAAAAAATGGTGTTTCCACATTTAGCTTGTAATGTTGCCTGTTTACGTTCAAAGAGTCGGCATAATAGCCGGGACTTTGAATATTGAGGACAATATTCAATTCTAAGTGTGGGGGGGGGGGGGGGGGATTCTAGCGAATTTGATCACATTTACCTTCTAGTACCCCTGTTTTTGGCCAAAAATTTTAAATTTTTTTCACTTATTTCAAAATTTTTATTGTTATCAGTCCACCATGTCTAACCCACGTAAGGCCTGGCTAATCCAGGAGCAAACAGCTCTTGGTAAAGATAACTCAAATCCATTGATGGCTGACAATTTTCCGAAAATTGTATGGTATTCAACTCACCATATCCTAAAAAGTAAAAGAGTTTGCTAGTCCGCAAGGTTATGGCTTGTGGTAAAGGCAGTGGAAAACCATAATTGGTAATCAACTCACCAAGATGATGACTATATTCCATCAAGAGTTGGCTAGTCCAGAAGCAAACAGCTTCTGGTAAAGACAAATCAAAACCGTTGACAGCTTATGGTTTGCTAAAAATCATATGGTTATCAGTGTACCATGGTTCTTACTTGAACTGAAACATTTGGCTACTCCAGAAGTAATGGCTTTTGGTAAAGAGATTCAAATCCATTAAGTTTTCTCAAAAGATTGCTAGGGACTAGCAATAGTTTAGTGTGGGGGATTGATGAGTGTCTATATACTCATCATTTTTGTCCCATTTGAACTGCAAAAGCATTTAAAAACATACTGAAATGCCTTAAAATACAGAAAATATTCATGGAAAGTCTTTTTATATGTTTCAGGTGCAAAAGGATGCAAAAACAGATAAATAATGAGCAAAGTTTGCACAATTGGCAGTTTGAGTCCATGAATTTTCATAAATTGGCAAAAATAGTCCCTGTTATTAAAAATGTGGAAAATTATCATTCAAGATCCCTGTGTTATTCTAAGTTATCAAAATTGGTCCTTGAATAAAACTTTTCAACAAATGTCAAGTTTAGTCCTTGAAGTTTCAAAAATGACAAAAGTGGCCCTTGGAGTTTTAAAATTTGGAAATTATAACTTTGATCCTTGGGTTATTCAAATATGGCAATATTGATCCTTTTTGGCATCTTATGAAAAGTTACATAACAGCCCCCCAACTTTCAGAAAGTTACATGAATGGTCCTTGTGATTTAAACAACTATATGCCAAATGGACCCTTTTTATTACATAACCAAAAACTAAAACACTACCCCAACACCCTCACAAGCCCAATTCCTATCCAAGCCCACCAACAATAAAACCTTAAACCCGTTTAATACCTCCACCAGGTTAACCCCTGGTTTGACCAACACCCTCCACCTCATCCCCTACCCCTGCTACAAGCCTGCTACACCAAACACCATCATCACTACCTCTCCCACACTCCAGCCCCTACTCCTCACTTTCCACCACTATCCTGCAAACCCTGCCCCCTGCCAAAAGCAAATGCCAAAATGGTTAAACTCCATTTTCCCGCCAGCACCAATTTGATGGCTAGGATTATCTTTGCTCATCCAATGATCCTTAATTAAAGTGGGAAGTGCTGAATATAGCTCAGAAACCCTAAAGGGTCCATATAATAAGAAAGAGAAGGAGCAGAGGAGGGAAAGTAGTGTAGCTTAGTCTAGTTAGGTCATTTTTTTTATGTAGTTTCCATTTTCTAGTTGTAAAATATAGTTTTAAGTTGTAATCTCAAGTGTTTAGTGTATTTCCAAGTCAGTTTAATGAACAATTTTAGTTGTCTTAATAAAATTCAGTTGATGCCATTTTTATGTGAAAATCTCAAGTTTACTTTTATTTGTTAAAAGTGTTGTTCAGTAATAATATAAGCTCATTTTATGTTCACTTATAAGTTTTATAAGCTTTGAGATCACTTAGAAGACTGCTAAGTAAATTTATCAAAAATACTAAAAATATAATAAAAATCGTGAGAAAATAAAAAATCAGTGTAGAAGATGAAGAAAGCAATGGAGCAATGTGTATTTTGGATTGCTCTGAGTTAAATGCTTTGTGGAAAGCTATAGGAAGTGATCTAAGGTCCTGGTTCTTGGTTGTTTGCTTGGAAGCTAATTGTAAGCATGTTCTCATTTTTTTTGCACAATACTGTTCTATAGCTAAGTATTACTTATCTGTGTGTTTCCAGGCTTATTTGGTTCATGTTTGTTAAATTCCTGCTTAAGTTTGCATAGTTGTTTAGTGGTTTTCATGATTACTCAATCTTCACTTGACACTGCCTTTTTAGCATAAGCTTGATTCCTAGGTTTTAGTTCTTAGTGGTGTTTCTGTGTAAAATTAAATTCATACTATCATGTTATAACTGTTGGATTCAGTATGATGATTTTAATCAAGCTTTTAATTTGAAAAACTCAAAATCAGTTAGTAAGAAGGGGTGTTTGGCATAAGCTGTTTCAAGGTGCTCATTATGGTTTTGGTTATTGTTTGCTGTTCCTATAACTTAAATTAGGTTGTCTTACTTCATTTTATTCAATAGATACTAGTGTTATATGTTCAGAAGTCAAAATCACCACTTACTTCTCAATTGTTCTCACTGTTAGTATATTTAAGTTGCATTTTCATTTAATTAGTTGCATAATCAGTTCATTTAGCTTAAATCATTAATAATATAGCCTAACACATCATTTTCAGTTAGTAGTTAGCAATCAAAATCCAAAAATGTCAATTTTTATTAAATCTCGAAAAGTCAAAGTTCCATGTCTGATAAAATGGGACAGATTTCAAATGAATCCCTAGGGTTCATTTCTGGGTGAAATTACAAAGTTTCTGAGGTTTTGGAATCTTGGGCAGCTTGTGCTTGCAAATATATATTTTTTTTATAATTTTAGGATTTTTTCTAGCTAGCTTAATCAAAGCTTGAAGTTGCCTGTTAAGCCCTTCATGTGCCCTGCTCCACCAGTTGTGTCCTAGCAGCCATATTCATAAGCTCTTTTTGAGCTTATCAGTGGGGCCCATGATGAGTTTTTGGGTTCTTTGAAAAGCTCTTAAGCTCAACTTGTTGGTTCCAGGTCCCTTGTGGTCTTTTAAGCTTATTTGATAAGCCTGAAGTGGCCTGCAAGTAGCCCTCTAGACCTACCTTGTTCTCAGTTGTGTTGGGATTGCTTTTTGTGCTTATCTCTTATTTCCAGCTTATTCAGTGTCTATTTCTCATCACTTTAGCTTATTCCAAGTATCCTTAACTTGCCTTAGCTTATTTTCACCTTTAGGATCAGCTGGTAGCTTATTCTAAGCTTTTCCAAGTTTTTTTTAATCTCCTTTTAAGCATTTGAGTTAACTGTTAAGATCATAAGCACTTCCAGAGCTTATTTGTAAGATTTAAAAAGTTTTTCTTTATTAAAGTTTGTTAAAATCAGTGTTTAATTGTTTGTGTTGATGAAAAATATCAAAAGGAAAAATAAAAATAAAAAGTGCAAAAAGCAAGGGTCGAACCTGGGACCCCTTGCTCACACACACAACACCTACACCATGCACCAACCGCCCTAGGGTCTTTTTCAGGTTTATTCTTGCAAGTTTTATTCTTATAGTAGTGTAGTGTATATTAGCTTATTTACTTAGTTTAAGCTTATTTACTGCTTATTAATAAGTGATTAGAACTTTTTATATTTTTCTCAACTTTCAGTCGGTATTAAGTATTTATGTAAAACATTTCATAATTTTAAAAATTAGTTTAATATTTATTATAATTAAAATGGTTTAATTAGGATTTAAATAAATAATAAGTAATCAATTTTCAAAACAGCTTATTTATAATTTTTATAAAGTTTTTATATTTTTTATAGATTCCTGTGATGGTTAAGTAGGTTTATAAAAAGTTTTATTATTTTATAACTTAGTTTAGTATTTATTTTAATTAAAGTGGTTTAAATAGTTTAATTAAGTTTAAATAGTTTTTAATTAATAAAAATTAAATAAAAAGTCTTAAAAAATATTTTCTTTTTCCAATAATTTTCTTTTACCATTAGGATCGTAGAAATGTAATTTTCATTTCCGTAGGATTTTATTTGCTCCCATTTCACTTTTTATTTGGCGTTTTCGCGTTTATTTTAAATTCAAACGCGCGTTTTTAGGTTTAGGTTACATTTTTAGTGTATCTGATCATCAATAATTGTTCTTATAGTGTTTCTAAGTTAATTTCATTCCTCATCTCGTAGTGTAATCATATAATTCCTTATCATTTTTTGTCCGAATTCACCCGATCACAAGCCCGTTTTAATACCATCACGCCTCGCTGGGACATAACGACCCGGGGAAACCCCTATACTTCCACAGAGATTGACTCTAGGTAGTTTGATCTTGTTGACCATTTACCTGGTCAATTTAGGTTGACCGTTTGGAGCTAATCACGCCACTCGACCCATGTTGCTGCAACAAAATAATTTTACATGTGAGTCGTTTGCATTTGCGTTCTGTTTTAGGAATTTCAAGTTTTTAATCAATCGACATTTTCCACATTTTTTAAAATATGCTCATTTAACTACTTATGTTAGCAGCCCATCTTCTAACCTAAACCACAATCCGCATAGTGGGAAACGCAATATTTTATCAAACACAGTTTCATTTAAAGTATCCTACAGTTATGGAGATGTTTGGGATTGTATATAACACCTTTTACTTGTTTAGAGAGTGAACCAACAATATACTAAGAACGATATATTAGTCAAAATTGAGTTATCATGGAGTTATTATCTAGCTGTAATAAAGCAGATTTTAGTCATCTAATCAGTTAGAGCCTTAGAGGGCATTTTTACATGCTATTACAAATCTAATTATCGCATCATCAAACAACCAAAGCACGTCCAAACACTATCTAGTTTCTTATTTATAAAATTACTTAACTCACACATATACTGATAAATGAATCGTACCCCTATTCGGCCAATATAGTATATAGTATGCAATTTCTGCACAGACTTTAGCACCAACCATTGCACCCATATCCGATAAATAGCCAAACATGAAAACTAAAACACAAACACATCAAATTTGTCACAAATTCAGAACGGATAAAACCCAAAACTCAGAAACATATTTAAAAAAAATCCAAAAATACTTAAACGTAATGTATATAGAGTTGATAAACTCACAAAACTGATTTAGATTCAACTAAAATGTAATTTGATGATTTAGTTTTGAAATCATCTTCTCCATCTTAAGATCCCCCGTAAAAGAATCTTTGCTGCAAGCTTGTTAGATTCTGTTTCGACATATGAAGCAACTACTGCTATTGACGCACAACTGTCATCGTTTAACCTGCACAAATGCACTCATATTCCCATAACTACAACGTATTTGTGCATACATCATCATGTATAACTACAATAAGATCAAAAAACTATAATAAATTTACCTGTTTTCCTCGTTCTAAACTTTTATTTCTTCAATTCGTAGTTTAATTTTTGGTTTAGCTTGTCTTCTGGCCGATAATGTGTGTGTGTATGTGTGTTTTGTGTTTGGTGTGAGGAAGGATCGGGAAGGGTAGGAATAAAATATTATTTTGATACTGTAGCTGCATCTATTTCATGCTCCAATCCCACCTCCATTTCAGCCCCAAAACCGACCCATTTTAGCCCCGAATCCTACGTCTATTACAGCCTCAAAACTGACTCATTATAGCCCCCATTTCAGGCGCGAAACACGGCTATTTTAGTTCCATTTTGTCACCCAAAAGCGACCCATTACAGCACCTAACTGCATCTACTTCAGGGCCTATATTAGTACCCCAAACACACCCATCTCAGGCTGCATTTCAGTCCCCAATCTAACAACCATTTGAGTGCCGAAACTGATCCTTTTTAGTCCCGACTACAACCCCCCAAAGACGCCAATTTCAGCCTTATTTCTTCATCCAAACTCACTTATTTCAGCTGCCAAATGCACCTATTTGAGCCCCCCACTTCAGCCCCCAATCCCATACCCATTTTATCCACATTTCATCACCCAAACCCATCCATTTAAGCCCCCAAATGGACCTAGTTTATCCCCTAATCCTAGACCATTGCAAACCCCAAACTGAATCATTTTAAGCCGCAAATACAACCATGTCATCCCCCATTTCATCACTGAAACCCGCAAGAAATCAATTGGCTTCAGACAAAGACCATCAATGTCGTGAACATTTAAGTGGTTTATCCTCATTAGCACCAAGTGAGCCGTCATCGATACCGCTGCCCATTTGCATACCATTGTCGCTATATCTATCCACAACCTCGGCCTGCAAAAAAATATTATAAAAATTTTAAGAATTGGGTCAGCTAAAATGTGTGACAGAAAGTTATCTTGCAAAACTAAAAATACACCTTTATAATTAAGATCAATATATAAGAAAAATAAAAATCAAGCAAAAAAGTTTCATCTAGGAAGTGTGCCATTTGGTCACTTCTGGTGTCTTGCACGGTATTGTCATTAGCTTGTTGAAAATGTTAATTTTGGGCTAACAAAGAAACTTGTAAATGTTGTCAGAACTTGCATACCCTTATAAATGAATCTATTTGGTTGCAAGAGTAGCAGGTTCAAAAGAAACAGGTTTTTATGATACCTTTTCAAACATTTAAAGCTTAAATTGCTTCTTGTTGGTTATAAACAAAAAACGGTTGCTTTTATTTTTATTGTCTTTTGATAGTTTCATCAATGGCGCCAATCTTTCAACAAAAATGTTACAATTTTTGGTTAAAACGACTATGAAAGATAAATTAAAAATTAGAAAGTTGAGTTTAGAGTTTACACAAATACCTGGCGTGCTGCAATTCCTGTTTTAGCCCTCCAATTTCCAACTTCAGTGCTAGAAGCTACCGCAAACTCACATTAGCGGCAATGCACCATACGATATCAATGTCATCATAGAAACTAACCCTTTATTGAATTCTAAAACAACAATAAAAACACTACATTGTAAAAAAGTTATGAAACAAACATTTCACATGAAAAATAAAGCACTAGACGTTCATATCATATATGCGTATGTAGGACCCTTGAATACTATATCTAACACAAGTTTATATAAAGATTATAGAAGAGATAAGTAGAGAGAGAGAGAGAGATGGTAACTTCTAGAGAGAGAAAGGAAGATATATTAGATTAAGAGAGAGAAACACACATAGAAGCACCCTAGAAGCAACCCCTCCAAATGGGAGCATTTGGGGGTATTTATAGGTAAGATAAGAAGATGGGCCGGGCTTGGGCTTATGTAATGGACAAGACCTAAACTAATACAATATTAGATTAAACCAAGCGTGTTTACCCTTAACTAAACTACAAGACTATTACAATATTATTACAAGACTAAATGACTTAATAAATGATCGTCACTTCTATTTCTAACAATCTCCCCCTAAGGGGCGATCATTGAGATCTCTCTTTCATTCCATTGATGATCAACACTTCTATTGCTAACAATCTCCCCCTACGGGGTGATCATTGAGATCTCTCTTTGTTATCTTGATCTTTGAACTTTGAAGCTTGTTGTCTTGAACTTTGAGTCTTTGTAGAATAGTCTTTAAGTCTTTGTTCCTTCATGCATTGTGATCTTTGATAACTGACATTTCTTCATTCTTTGTTCTTATGTTGTAGATTGTGATGTAGTGTCATCTGCCTTTCGTCACTTCTTTGTTTTTGGTGGTGAAACGCCTTTCCAACATGCTCATACGTCTTTAGTCTTTGTGATACATGCATTTGTTGCTCCCGTTCCTTCACTTTGATCTATGTTACTTTACTGCTGTAGATTCTTTGAACTTTTCTTTGCTTAGATCTTTGTGAGAACTTTCCTTTGACTTTGTGATGCATGTATGTGCATGTGGAATCTATTGCCATGGAGATGATGTATAGCTGCAGCTAAACAGTTAGCAATAAATCAAATGGTACTTACAGATAAGGAATTAGAGATCGTCAACAGCATAGTGTGAAGACTCGTTCTAACCCTTACCAAGGCCGTTCCCATGTTGGATACTCCCGAGGGAGCTTACGAGACCTACTAAGTAGCTCAACGAATGGGTGAGTCGCTGGGGATTACTCCATGACTGTTGACCGTTTAAAACCACCGTGAACACTAAGCGTAACCTATAAAGAATTACCGAAGTGACCTGCTGTCAGGGCTGTTTGATGTTGACCCTGGCAGGAGTTTCCATTCAATCATTGAGAATCACAAATGTGAATCCTCACATAAATGTTCTGGCAGATTTCTAAGATCTGCGTAGGACTCTAAAGTTTACATCTGGCGTCCTTAATGATGAACAACCAGTGTAGAAATATCATGTGTTCCTATGAGATCTTTTGATGAATCTCTGGGCTCTAGACTCTCTTGATATAAATAATGCGTAAAAACGTTGTTAATGTTTCTCGATATCCCTATGTTTTGATGATCACAAAATGTAAACTCATTAAATGTAAAATCATTACGTAAATAAGTATTTAGTGACAAAATATCATTATATCCAACTAATTCACTTAAGGTATGAATAAACAAGTGCCTAATACATTTTATGATCAAAGGAAGGTTTATTTACTAATTACAAATTATATAAAATGGTAAAAACATTTTATATATTTAAGAAAAATATTTTTGGTAATTAAAGGAAAATGTTTATTTCATAATAATTAAATGAATTCAAATTTTTAACCAAATTTAGTAAATTTTAACCAAATAAACTTTCCCTAGAAAGGACAAAAAAATCTGGCCGTTACTGTGGGCGACCCCCTTAATTATAAGGGGCGGCCCCCTTAATTTTAAGGGGGCCGGCACACAATTAAGGGGGCCGGCATACGCTCCTCTGTCAGAATTCTTTGCCTATAAATACTGGTTCAAATCTGAAATTTTTTCTCACCTTTTGCACTAAAACTTTCTGTTCTAATTCTCTCAAAACACCTTTCTAAATCCTTTGATCATAAACATATTATTTTTTGTTTCAAGTGATATAATTCCTCATTATTCAAAGTGCAAGAGAAGAATACTCCTTTCATCTCAAATCAAGAAGTATTGAAGATTAGTTGTGTAGCTTATATTTATTGTAAAGTTGTGTAGTGATTGTAATTGGTAGATCTAGGTGGGTTTGTAAATCTTGTATTGAAGAAGTTGTGGTGTGAAGTAGAAGTAGTGTGTAGTTGTGAAGTAGTAGTGTTGTGTATAAGTTGTGAAGAAGGCGTGTTGTGGTGTAAGATTGGTTCTAGCTACTATTAGGACTCGACATCTAGCTTAGTGTCGTTAATTGGTGTAAGCGAAAGTTGTATATGGTTTCTCCGCCAAAAAGGGAGTTTGTTGACATAGTGAAGAAAAACTCTCGAGTAGGTGACTCGAGGAATGGAGTAGGGCGAAGAGGTGCTTCGTAGCCGAACCACTATAAATACCGTGTGTTGTGGTTTGATCTCTCAATCTCTATCTTTTCTTTACTTTCATATTTACGTTATAATTATTTACTTAGTTAGATTAAATTGTTTGTGTTGTGCAAGTGTTGAAATTCACATAAATAAGAATCGAAGTTTTTATAAAACAAAGTTTTTAAAATCCAAATTGACGTAAAACTATTCAACCCCCCCTTCTATTTTTCCACAGACTCGATAAGTGCACATATGGTCTCCTATGCGGAGATTAGGGAGAGGTCTCCTGTTTCAATATCAACCATCTCTAAGAGACAGGTTGATAGATTACACCGGTTACCCGTGAGAATGAAACAAGCTCTTTTAAGAGAACTTGAGTGGTTAAGAAGTTTTAGTGCAGTGCGTCACTGGGTCCATGACGTCTTTATCTTCAATACCGGTGTCACCTTAGCAACAACCACTAGCATACAAATTGAACCCAGTGTCTGCCCTAAGGTTGAACATTTGGAGGGCTATTTCTTTTCACTCTTTTTCATAGTTTTTCTTTTTAATTCTTCAACCCCTTCTTTCTCCTTTCTCATTTTCTCCTTTTTTCAATCATATCTAAGGACTACTAATTCTAATCTATTGGATTTGTCCTTGGGTAGATCCCTCCGGCTCTGGCGGATCATTGGACATAAACCTAACCATAATCACCTTATTACTCCATGATTATCCTAGATTTATTGATCACATGCCATAAAACCTGTTGACATAAATAATGCCTTAAAACATTATTAACTTATTATCAATATCTCTATGTTTTGATTATTACAAAACATAAACTCATTAAACTAAAATTTATGACATAAACAAGTATTTAGTGATTAACATTCTCTTTACATCCAAATCACTTAAGGTATGAATAAACAAAGTGTTTAGTGCAATCTATGATCAAAGGGGTATTTAATTAATTATTACAAAGTTTATTTAATTATATAAACATATTATATATTTTTGAAAAACACTTTTGGTAATAAAGAAAAATGTTTTATTCATACTAAATATATGAATTCAAAATTTTAACCAAAATCGGTTAGTTTTTCACCAAATAAACATTCCCCACTAAAAGACAAAGTTTCTGGCCGTTACAGCTGGGTGGCCCCCTTAATTATAAGGGGCAGTCCCCTTAAAATTAAGGGGACCGACCATTATTTAAGGGGACCGGCACGCTCCAGTTGTCAGAAATTTTTGCCTATAAATACCACCTTAAATCTGGAATTTTTCCCCACCTTTTACACTCCAAAACTTTCTGTTCTAGATCTCCATTTCCATTCTCTTAATCCTTTGATCATACATTCATAAATCTTTGTTTCAAAGTGATCCAAACATCATCCTCTCAAGTGCAAGAGAAGAATACTTCTATCCCTCAAGACAAGAAGTATTACAACTTGTTGTGATCTCCACATCTAAGTTGTTAGAGCATCATCCATTGTATCTATCTCTTTGTGTAGTTAGTTGTGAATATTTGATAGAAGATAGTTTAGCTAGGTATATAAGTAGTGTGATAAGTTAGTTGTTTATTGTGAAGAAGAGGAGTTAGGAAGTAGAAAGGTGTGAAGAAGATTGGTGTGAAGTAAATAGGTGTGAAGTAGAAAGGTGTGAAGAAGATTGGTGTGAAGTAGATAGGTGTGAAGTAGAAAGGTGTGAAGAAGTATTGGTATGAAGTAGATTGGTGTGAAGAAGTTGTGTAGAAGTTGTGATCAAGTTGTGACGAAGTTGTGGTGTGTAAATTGGTGTGTAAGGTTTTCTCCGCCATAAGGGAGCTTGTTGACATAGTGAAGAAAACTCTCGAGTTAGGTGCTCGGGGAGTGGACTAGGGCAAGGAAGGTGACCTTGTAGCCGAACCACTATAAATCTCTTGTCTCGCGGTTCGATCTTTCCATCTCTCATTTATTTCTTTACTTACATTATTATTGCTTTATTGTACATATTTATTGTTGTTCATATTGTGCAAGACTTGATATCACATAGTATCGAATCTAAATTTTTGAAAACAAAGAAAACTTTCAAACAATCTTTTGAAACAAATTAAAAAGACGTAAAACTATTCAACCCCCCCCCCCCCCCCTTCTAGTTTTCCACAATTGGTATCAAGAGCCACGTCTAGTAAGATTTTTTAATTTATATTTTATTTTAAAACATGTAACGATCTATGGAATCTTTAAAATATTTAGAAGGGCAATCTATGCAAAGACCACCACTATTTGAAAGTGATGGATTTTTATATTGGAAAAATAGATTCGAAACTTGTGTGAAATCAAAAGATCTTGATCTTTGGCATGTTATTACCTTTGGTGATTTTCCTCCCACTCAACAAAATCCGGAAACTAAAAAGGATGAAATTGTACTTTTTGAAAAACAAAATGATGATTTGAAAAAGAAACTAGCTAAAAATAATGAAGCTAAAATGGTAATTTATAATGCGTTACCACGTAAAGAATATGAAAGAATTTTTTTGTGTAAAACTGCCAAAGAAATTTGGGAATCACTACTTATTACTCACCAAGGTAATAGTCAAGTCAAAGATAATAAAATAGATCTTCTTGTACAACAATATGAACAATTTACGATTCCGGAAGAGGAATCAATTGATAATGCTTTTGCTAAATTTAACACTATTATCACAAGTTTAAAAGCACTTGATGAGACATTTTCTAGTAAAAATTGTGTTAGGAAATTTCTTAGGGCATTGCATCCAAAATGGCGAGCAAAAGTCACGGCAATTGAAGAGTCAAAGAATTAGATGACGTTATCACTTGATGAACTTATTGGCAACTTGAAGGTCCATGAAGAAATTATTAGAAGAGATTCGGAAATGGTCAAAGTCAAGAAAGAACAAACCAAATCCATTGCTCTAAAAGCCAAAAAGGAACCTAGTGACGATGATGACTCAAGTGATGAAAGTGAAGACGAAGTATATGCAATGGCCGTAAGAGAATTCAAGAAATTCTTCAAGAGACGAGGAAGATTCACTAGATCACCACGAGACGAAAGAAAATCGTTCCAAAGAAATAGAAGTGATAACTACGGGAAAAGAAAGTGCTTTAGATGTGGAAGTCCAAATCATCTCATTGGCGAATGTCTAAAGCCGCCGGGTTATGAAAATCAAGGTGCCTTTGTTAGTGGAACATGGAGTGATAGTGACAAAGAAGAAGTGGAAAAACCAAGAGACGAAAAGTGTTTTGTGGCAAAAGGAACCGACGAAATATGTTTAGGAATTGACTTGAAGCCTGACGAATGGATCAAGGAAAGCGGATGTTCGAGGCACATGACGGGGAACCGCAAGCTATTTTCTACGTACAAGGCATATAATGCAGGTAACGTTATTTTCGGTAGTGACTTACGTGGAAAAATCATTGGCAAAGGTACGATTTCTGAAAACTCACTTACTATTGAAAATGTAGAGCATGTAGATAATTTAACATATAACTTGCTTAGTATAGGACAAATATGCGATAATAAATGTAGAGTTACCTTTACTGAAGAGGATAGCGAAATAGTTAAGAATGTAAAAATTATAGCTAGAGGAATTAGGAAAGGAGGCATATATGTTATGAAACTAGGAAACAAACCTGAGGATAGGATATGCCTAACGACCCTAGACGAAAACTCCACATTGTGGCATAGGAGATTAGGACATGCTAACATGCAACAAATACAATCGTTGGCCTCTAAAGAACTAGTTAGAAACTTGCCTAATCTAAAATATGACAAGCATTTTTGTGATGCATGTAAAATTGGAAAACAAGTTCATGCTAGTCACAAAGCTAAGAATATAGTATCCACTACCAGGTGACTAGAACTATTACATATGGATCTTTTTGGTCCATCCGCTGTGCGGAGCTATGGAGGAAACAAATATACCTTAGTAATAGTAGATGACTACTCACGATACACGTGGACTAGGTTTTTAAGTGACAAGACCCAAGCCTTTGAAAAATTCGAAATATTTAGTAAAATGATTCAAAATAAATTAGGATGCACAATAGTAGCCATTAGGACGGACCATGGTAGGGAATTTGACAACGAAGTACAATTCGAAAAATATTGTGATTTAAATGGAATATCTCACAATTTCTCCGCTCCTCATACTCCTCAATCAAATGGCGTAGTAGAAAGAAAAAATAGGTCACTACAAGAAATGAGTAGAACAATGTTAAATGAACAATCCATCCCACAAAAATTTTGGTGTCACGCTGTAGATACATCAACATATATTATTAATAGGGTATTAATTAGGAGAATTCTAGTAAAAACTCCTTATGAGTTACTAAGAGGTAGAAAACCAAACTTAAGCTACTTTAGGGTATTTGGAAGTAAATGTTATATTCTAAATACTAAGGATTACCTCACTAAGTTTGATCCAAAATCATACGAAGGAACATTTTTAGGATACTCACAAAATAGTAAAGCATATATAATACTTAACAAACACTCCATGAAAGTAAAAGAATCACTAAATGTAACATTTGATGAAACACCACCACCTCCTAAAACTTTACCTTTAGAAGATGATGACTTAGTCGAAGATGAAGGTATTGAGGTTAATAAAACAAAACCCATAGGAAATGATAATGAAGACATTAACTTAGGAAATAACGAAATTGTAAATGTTAAAGAATCTAGATCACATCCATTAGACAATATAATAGGACATCTTAACCAAAGAACCCTTAGGTCACAAGCCCAAGATAAAAATAATTGCTTTTGTTTCCTCTCAGCAATAGAACCTAAGAATATTAATGAGGCTTTAAAAGATAAAAGTTGGGTTATAGCTATGCAAGAAGAATTAAATCAATTTAAGGCAAATGATGTTTGGGAATTAGTCCCAAATCCAATGAATATGATCATCATAGGAACTAAATGGGTATATAGGAATAAGTTAGATGAAAATGGAATAGTTACTAGGAATAAAGCTAGGTTAGTTGCCCAAGGTTATAATCAACAAGAAGGAATTGATTATGACAAAACTTATGCCCCCGTAGCTAGACTAGAATCTATTAGGATATTACTTGCCTATGCATGCGCCCTAGATTTTAAGTTATTCCAAATGGACGTGAAAAGTGCATTCCTTAACGGTTTTATCAATGAGGAGGTATATGTGGCACAACCTCCAGCATTCATTGACTTCGCAAAACCTGATTATGTTTATAAGTTAAAGAAAGCTTTGTATGGACTCAAACAAGCTCTCAAAGCTTGGTATGATTGATTAAAAGCTTTCCTTATTAAACATGATTATTCCATGGGAATGGTAGATAACACTCTTTTCACTAAAAGGAAAGACCCAAATCTCATCATTGTTCAAATATATGTTGATGACATTATATTTGGATCAACTTGTCAAGACATGTGTGATGAATTTGCCAAAATCATGCATGATGAGTTTGAGATGAGTATGATGGGTGAACTTAACTTCTTCCTAGGATTACAAATAAAACAATTAGAAGATGGAATATTTTTTAACCAATCTAAGTACATTAAGGAAATGCTTAAGAAATTTGGCCTAGAAGATTCAAAACCCATGAAAACTCCCATGTCTACGGAAGTGAAACTCACAAAGGATGATGAAGGTGAGTCCGTAGATAACACCAAGTATAGAGGAATGATAGGTAGTTTACTATACTTGACGGCAAGTAGACCCGATATCATGTTTAGTGTTTGCCTTTGTGCCCGTTTTCAAGAGGATCCCAAAACCTCTCACCTAGAAGCGGTTAAGCGTATCTTCCGATACATTAAAGGTACTATACACTTAGGATTATGGTATCCTAAGGGATCCGGCATAGAAACCATCGTCTATGCGGATTCGGATCATGTGGGAGACTACGTAGATAGAAAATGCACTAGCGGTATTTGCACGTTTATGGGATGTTGTCTAACATCTTGGTTTTCGAAGAAGCAAACCGCTCTTGCTATTTCTACCACCGAAGCCAAATATGTAAGCGCTGGAAAGGCATGTCAACAAGCACTATGGATGAAACAAGCTCTTATAGACTATGGAATTAGGTTAGAAAATGTTCCCATTATATGCAATAACAAATGTGCGATAGATTTAAGTAAAAATCAGGTGCAACACTCTAGGAATAAACATATAGAAATACGCCACCACTTCCATAGGGATAATGTACAAAAAGGAAACATATCTATAGAAAAAGTTGCATCAGAAGATAACATTGCGGATATATTCACTAAACCCCTTAAGCGTGAATTATTCAATCACTTGCATTTAGGATTAGGAATGATGGAACAAGTTGACTAAATTCTATTGCATTTAGACAAATTTTTTTCTTGCATAAAATTTGCATATAATTTAGTTTTCTTCCACTTCTCCATTTCTGAGTCTAAGATTCTATTTCGCACAAAATTAAAGATTGGGAAATATTATTTTCTTTGCATATACTCTTTTGTAAAAACCTAATCAAATTTTTTTTAAAACTATTCTCACATCTAGGAATCACATGAACATCATTCTCCTTGCATTGTTGACAAATGCTAAAAACCTTTTTCCGAAATCATGCATAAACTCTCACATAAACTGTCAAAGTATATAATCTAATAGATATCTTTGACATTCATGATCGAGCAAAAATCGAATCAAGGAGATTTTGGATTGTTTCTTAAGAATTTTTTTTTCTTTGCATTTAAGAGTCGAAACAATCACAACTCCACATTTGTTGCATATAGGCACACACTAGGACAAAATCACTCATAATGTTGTCATCTTGTTTTATCACTAGATTTTTGACTCACTAGTTACCTTTGCCTTTGATCTAAGATAGTTGCCTTAGGAAGATTAAGTGTTCTTGCCTTTATTTGTCTCCTCTAGCTTATTATTTGTTGCTTGTTTGCTTTTTTTACATAAGTGTTTTTGCATGCATGCTATATCTTGATTAGATTAGATGCTATATTACCTAAAGGAATTGAACTTGCTTGAATCCAAATCCAAAAACACAACCTTTCTGCAAATTTTCTGCCAAAAACCCAATTCTGTCAATCTGGAAATCACCAGACGGGCGGCCCCTTTAATTATGTAAGGCGGCCCCTGATTGGTCTGAAACAGTCAGATAATATTAACCAAGTTATGGTCAACAAGTCAGACAGCTTAGGCCAATACTCCGGTGAATTTAGTGTTTCCCCGGATCATTAGATCCCAACGAGATGTGAAATCTGAAATAAAACGACTTCGAGATCAGGTGAATTGAACAGGAAAAGTGTTTAAGTGATTGTACTACTGAAAAATAAGAGTGAATAGCTTTAATAAGCTATATCAATCAATACGTGAAATCAGATACGTACAAGTGAAAAAGGGACTGGAAAACGTAAACGTTTATTAATTAAACGTAAACAAAAACAACTTTAACTATAGTAGGAGTTTATAAGCCTTAGGGGCTTAAATGCAAATTAAATAAATTTAAAATATTTATTTTATAATTAAAAACTATTTAATTAATTATTTTTATTTAATAACTATATATTAATTATTTAATAATTAACTAATAATTAGGAAAATGTAAAATAAGTCTAGAAAATCAAAATTAAAATTTCTAAAAATCTAAAATATTATAAAACTTATTTTAAAACTAAAATTATATTTTTCACACTATTTATCTATTTATTATTAATTAATTATTATTTAATTATTATTTAACTAATTATATTGATTTAAATTATTTATGAATACTAAAAAGACTTAGATAATTAAGAAAAATTTTATATATCTAATTAACCATCATGGGAATCCTAAAAATTATAAAAACTTTATTTTATGTATTTTTAATCTAATTTACTAATTATTATTCTATTTATTAATTATTTATCAATTAAACTAATTATATTATTAAAAATAGAAAATGAACAGTATAAATCCTAGAAAAATTTATAAAATTGTTTTACCTTATATAAAAGCTATAAAAATTATAAAAACTATGTGGTACTTTATAAAATATAATTATGCTATTTAATTCTTATTTATTATTTAATTATTAATTTAACTAATATTAATTCTAAATAATACCAAATGACAAAGGAAAATTCTGGAAAAATTTATAAAATTACTTTAATATATAAGAGATTTAATAAAAATATAAAATAGCAGAAGTGCTTATAAATAAGCTAAAAAGAAAATTAAATAGATGAAGCTATCACTATAATTAAGTTTGGTTTTTTCTTGTTTTTCTTTTATAAAACTAATAAAATAATAAAAATAAGAAACTTTAATAAAGGAAAATAATTTATAAACTCAAAATAAGCACTGAGAGTGCTTATTTCCCAAAACAGTTTGACTTTTGTTGACTTGCTTAAGAAATAAGCTCAACTGAGCTTGTGTGGGGTCCACAAGGTAAATTCTGGTTCCTATTAGTTAGATGAACTATATTGAGCAAGATTATATCAAATAAACAGATTTAATAAGCCATAAACAACAAATAAGCACTTTGCTTATTTCAATTCTGAGACAGAATTGGGACAAAGTTCCAAGCTGATTTAAGGTGGGGTCTACTGGTCTAAAGGTCAAACAAAAGGTCAAGGGTTCAAGCCTGGTAGGAGGGGGTTGTAAAAGCCTAATTATGGGGTGTGGGACCCACTGGTTTAACCATAAAACACCACCAAAGGTGGTGGGTGAGCTGAGGTTTGCTGAGACAGGGCAACTACCTTGCCCTGCAGGTCAGTTCAAGGGGCATTTTGGTGTACTTAAAAAAATCACAAAATTATAAAACTTGTAAAAATCAAAGGTTTAGCTGGTAGAGTTAACACACAACAAGTTTCAGGCCTTAAGTCCAAACACAAAAATCACTAATATTCTTGCTAATTTGGTGAAAATCTGAACAAACACTTTTGACTTTTTCTAATGTACTCCTACTTTGACTTATATGAGTTTCTACTCAATCCTACTAGTTATTTATGATATAATAAGCTACTGAGATATGAAATTAAGTTAAATTACCAACTAATGAACTAGTATGATGAAAATAGAACTATAAATTCTAACAGTTAACTAGTAAAGAGAGATTTAAGGCTATGTTGACTATTTAACTAATAAGGACTAAATTTTATAGTTTGACTAACCTAAATAGACCTAATGTAGCATGTAGCAGTCAAGAACAAACTCATAAACAACCTGTATACCAGAGCTATCAGCAGAACCAAACACTCCCTATAAAACTGAAAATGGTGATTTCCAAAGCTTTATACTAATTTAAACCATGAAACTGATTTTAAACTTCATAATATCATATAATAAGACTAAATGAGCATAAATCAACAATAATACAAGCATGAAACTCAGAGATGACAATTATACTACTTGATTGTGAGATTTAAGAAAATGAATAACAAGTTATTTCACTAAACAACCTATCAATCTTAAACCATAACTACACTTAAATACACTAATTAAACATAAGAAACACAGAAAATGGCAATGATAAGCAAGTACACAGTTGGATGCAAAAAATTGTAAAGAGAGCTTACAATGAGCAATTCAAGCTAAACCAAGAACAAGGACCAGAGAACATTCCTATAAGCTTACCACTAAGCTACTAAACCAAGATCCATCCATAATTTAATCTGCTCCAATGCATCATCTTCATACAAACTGAATTTTTATTTTTCTATTATTTATTTGTATTTTTGGTATTTTTGAGCTAATGATCATACACTGAATTTTTTTTTTGTTTCTAATAGCTCTCAGAAGCTATATAAGGAGCTTATATGAGCTTATGAGTCCAAGAAATTGCATAAACGGATTTCAAACTTAGAAACTGAAATTGATTATTGGAAATAGGTTCACATACACTGAAAACACTAGACAAAGTACTTGAAAGCTAAATTTTACACTGGAAATTAAAACATAATTAAGTCGACATACATAAAATTGAAATTAAACTAGATACTCCTTCACAATGCTTCTTTCTTCAACTTTATAGACTTTTTGGACTCCCCATGTGATCCTGAGCATTTCCCATCATTAACCTCAGCCATTGGATTAGTCAAAGTCATCCTAGCCTTTAAATTCTGTTTTGGCGCCAAAATGCTCCCACGTGTCTATGGGCAGTTTCATTGCAATTAAAGATTTGTGGAAGCTTGTGGAGGTGGAGGGGACATGATTGGAAGGATTGTGAGCCAAGTTGGGGAGTTAGTAGCAAAGCAGGGGTGTAGGCATGGTTTGGAAGGAAAAAATGGTGGGGAAGCATTAATTGTGGAAGAGGGTGAATGATGAGGGGGTGTGAGGTAGAGTAGCCAGCCGGTTGGTTAAAGTAATAAACAAGGACCACTTTTGTAATTTTAACAAAAATAGAGGGACTGATTTTGTAATTTCCTAAAGTATTTTATAAGGACTATTTTTGTCATTTATGAAAAACCCAAGGACCAAAAGTATGATTTTTCATTTTTCAAAACCCAGGGACCTTTTCTGCCAATTCCACAAACTTCAGGGGCTTATCTTGTAATTTTCTGAAAGTTGAAGGGTTGATGTTGTAAATTCTCAAAAGTTATCATAAGGTCCATTTTTGTCAATTTAGAATAGTGCAAGGCTTTATTTTTCATATTTTTCCATTTACAAAACCTTAGGGACTATTTTTGACATTTTCCAAACTTGAGGGACTAAAGTTGTCATTTTGCAATTTTTAACTTTAAAGGACTATACTTGACAACTTATGAATCCCTAAGGACCTTTGATGATATTTTTCATGTTTTGATTTACCAGGGACTAGTTTTGCCAATTTTTCAAAGTTCAGGGACTGAAACTGTAAATTATGTGAAATGTATTGTTTTTCATCAGTTTTCAATCCTTTTGCATAAAAACACAATCCAGGGATATTTTATGTATTTTAAGGCAGTCCTCTGTGTTTTTATATATTTTTGCAGTTTAAATGTAACAGAAATGATGAGTATTTACACACTCATCAATCCCCCACACTAAACTATTGCTAGTCCCTAGCAATATTTTTGAGAAAAATTTAATGGATTTTTACTCTTTACCAAAAGCCATCACTTCTGGAGTAGCCAGGTGTAAGAACTGTGGCACACCTGATAACCGTATGATTTTTAGCAAACCACCAGCTGTCAACGGATTTGATTTGTCTTTACCAAAAGCCGTTTGCTTCTGGACTAGCCAACTCTTGATGGAATAGTCAACATCTTGGTGAGCTGATTACCAATTATGGATTTTCCACGGCCTTTACCACAAGCCATAATCTTGCGGGCTAGGCAACTTATTATCTTTTGAGGATGATGGGGAGTTGAGGAACCATACAATTTTTGGCAAATTGCAAGCCCTCAACGGGTTTGAGTTATCTTTACCAAGAGCCGTTTGCTCCTGGATTAGCCAATCCCTTTGTCGGTTAGACCTGGCGGACTGATTACCACAAAAATTTTGAAATAAAGTGAAAAATTTTTGAAAATTTTGGCCAAAAACGGGGGTACTAGAAGATATATTTTGTTAAAAATTCGCTAGAATTTCCCCCCCACACTTAGAAATGAATATTGTCCTCAATATTCAAAGTTCCGGCTATTATGCCGACTCTTTGAACGGAAAAAGCTAATATTCGAATCTAACTGCGGAAATACCAAATTTCACTTTATTTCTCTATATACACATGCTTTTTTTTTTTTTTTTTTTTTTTTTTTTTTTTTTTTTTTTTTTTTTGAGCTTTTATACATATATATATTTTTCAAACAGCGGGGGGCTGGCCATTCCCCCACACTTAGGTGGTAGAAAATAGAAAGAATCAGAGATACGGGTGAAAACCCGTACTGTGCTATTGTTTTTGTTCATCGAGTCGCTAGCTTGACTCTATCCCCGAATTTAATTGTCCATGGGGAAAGTTTGGAGATCCGGGACAACCATGTTTGGTATGTCCTCTCCAAAGTAGTGTTTCACATGATGCCCATTCACTTTAAAACATGGACCGTCATTTTGAGATAACTCAACGGTACCATATGGATAAACCTTAGTGATAGTGAATGGACCAGTCCAACGGGTTTTTAATTTACCCGAGAAGATCTTTAATCTAGAATTAAAGAGAAGTACTCGATCACCAACGTTAAAAACGCGGTTCTTTATTTTTGAGTCATGATTTCTCTTTGTTTTTTCTTTGTAGATTAAAGAGTTCTCGTAAGCCTGATCACGTAGTTCATTTAATTCATTCATTTGAACTTTTCTGTGATCACCCGCAGTTTTGAGGTCAAAGTTGGCATGTTTCAATGCCCAGTAGGCTTTGTGCTCAAGTTCCATCGGTAGATGACATGTCTTTCCGTACACAAGCTTGTAAGGTGTACACCCAATGGGTGTTTTATAAGCTGTACGAAAGGCCCATAGTGCGTCATCTAATTTATCCGACCAGGCAGCACGGTTTTCACCAACAGTCCTCTCAAGTATCCTTTTGATACCACGGTTTGAAACCTCAACTTGCCCACTTGTTTGTGGGTGATACGCGGTAGAAAGACGGTGGGTTACACCATACTTTTGCATGACTTTGTCAAATTTGTCATTGCAGAAATGCGTACCACGATCACTTATGATAGCACGTGGAGTTCCAAAACGGGCAAAAAGAGATTTCAGGAATTTTACTACAACTCGGGCATCATTT
Organism: Artemisia argyi; assembly: GCA_030686995.1. NCBI lineage: Eukaryota > Viridiplantae > Streptophyta > Magnoliopsida > Asterales > Asteraceae > Artemisia > Artemisia argyi. The sequence continues at coordinate 13,040,779 of CM060697.1, read as the reverse complement.
GTGGGTAAAGCTTTCACTTCAACCCACTTTGATAAATAATCAACTGCCACAAGTATGTACTTGTTTCCTCTAGATGATGGAAATGGCCCCATAAAGTCAATGCCCCAGATATCAAATATTTCACATACTTGAATAGCATTTTGTGGCATCTCATTTCTTTGTGAAATGTTTCCATGACGCTGACAAGCGTCACAGGTTTTAATGAGATCCTGGGCATCTTTATAAATTGTGGGCCAGAAGAATCCGGAATCAAACACCATTTTGGCGGTGTAATTGGGACTATGATGTCCCCCAGTGGGTCCAGCATGGCAAGCCTTGAGAATTTTAGTGGCTTCCTGTCCATATACACACCGTCGGATGACTTGATCCGCACAGATTTTGAATAAGTAGGGGTCATCCCAGAAGTAATGTTTAACATCCTTAAAGAATTTATTCTTCTGTTGGGTTGACATCCCTTTCACAACAAAGTTACCCGCATGGTAGTTTGCGAAATCGGCAAACCATGGGGTAGTAGAATCTCCGCGAAAAGCAACCGCATTGAGTGTTTCGAGAGGAAATGTTTCAATTATTTCCTTTTTCTCATACACATCTTGATGAGGGTTCTCTAATCGGGACAAATGATCAGCAGCCAGGTTCTCAGCTCCTTTTTTATCACGAATAATGATATCAAATTCTTGGAGGAGGAGAACCCAACGGAGCAATCTCGGCTTTGCATCTTGTTTTGCAAATAGATATTTTAGAGCCGAGTGATCCGTATACACTACGCATTTAGTCAAGATTAATGATGAGTGTCTAAATACTCATCATTTTATACCAATCTGAGCTGCCAAAACGTACAAAAACACCCAAATATGTATCAAAATACTTAAAATATCTTAGAGGTGTGTTTTATATGTTTCAAACACAAAATATGCAAAAACAAATGAAAAACGTACAAAGTTTGCATAATTGGCAGTTTCAGTCCCTCAAGTTTCATAAATTTGCAAAACTAGTCCCTGGTGAATCAAAACTTGTACAAATGTCATAAAAGGTCCTTGGGATTCATAAGTTGTAAGAAATAGTCCTTTAAAGTTTAAAATCACATATTTACAACTTTGGTCCCTCAACTTTGAAAAGTGTCAAAAATAGTCCCTAAGGTTTTGAAAAATGGAAAATGGAAAAATAAACCTTATACTATTCTAAAATGACAAAATTGGTCCTTATGATAACTTTTGAGAAGTTACAAATTAAACCCTTCAAAAATCAGAAAATTACAGGTTTGGTCCCTGGAGTTTGTGGAATTTACAGATTTGGTCCCTGAGGTTTAAAATAATAAAATTTATACTTGTGGTCCTTGTACTAATGTTAATTTGCAGGTTTGATCCTTATTTGAAGTTTGGAAATAATGCCACAACCAACCCTTCATCTTTTTCCAAATTACAAAATTGGTCCTTGTGATTTATTTCCTAAACTAACCAAACGGACTCTTAATAAAACTAAAACCAAAACCAAAACAACCCAACACAGCCCATCCCCTCAGCCCACCAAATGGCCCAGTCCACCCCTTGGTTGACCCGGTCAAACCCCCAAACAAAACCACCCCGTCACTCTCATTTCCCTCTCAAACCACCATTCCCCCCTGCAATACCACTCCCACCATCTCCACTTGCCCCACACCCTTATCCCTGATCCATCACACTTCCCAAGACATCAATTAATGCCACCCCCCTAGGGGCTGTTTCAGAACCAAATTGCAAGAAAAAACAATTTTCCCGCCAAATTGAATCCAGAAGCTAGAGTCATCCACTTGATGATAAAAGTGGTGGGAAATGACCTTGGGGGACCCACAAACCCTCTGGGATGCTATAAGAACAAAGAGGAGCAGAAGTGATGAATTATTAGTGTAGTAGTAGCTCTAGTGTAGTTTAGGAAATCGTTGTAATTTATTTTAAGCTTTTATATATCAATTTCAGTTTTAAAAGTGTAATTTGGGACTTATTAATGTAATGTGAAGTAAATTTTATTAATCAACGAAGCCTTAAGTTTAAGTTTCAGTTTGTACTTCAAATCTTCATAATCTCAGTTTATCCTTAATATTGGTTTTCATTGGTCATTCAAGCTCAAATTAGTATTTAGTAAGCTGTTATAAGTTTCTTTTAGCATTGGAGTTAGTTTTAGTTTTAAAATCTTGAAAATCCTTAAAAATACAAAAAAATAGTGTAAATTCAAAAGTTAGTTGAAATAAAGAAGAAAGCAATGGAGTGTGGATTATACTGGTTGAAATGCTCATTGGAGAGTGATGAGGTTGTGTTTGAGTAACTTGGTTCATGGCCTGTGCAATTGGAATCAAATTGTAAGCCATACTTCATCATTGATCATTTACTGTACCATCTGTTTATTCAAGTTTTTATTTGTGTTTTCAAGCTTTTTAGGTATAAGTTAGTTCATAAATTGTTTAATGTTAGGTGTTTGTTCATTAGATAGCAAGGTTGTTCATTTTTCATATTCCACTGCCAAATTAGCATAATATAGGTTGATGGTGTTTTACTTGATGTTGCTGGTATTTATGTGTTCATTTTAGCTCACTCTATCATATTTTAACCTTTTTAATTAGTTTCATGGTTCAATGCCCTCATATGCTTTCAAAATCATGTTTTTCATATTTATAAGAGGGTGTTTGGCTTATGCTAGTTCAGGTCTCACTAAGGCAGAATTGGTGTTGTTTTTAGTTGTAATAAATCACATTAGGTTTAAGTAGGTGTTGTAAGCAATAAAAATGGCACCTTATTAGCCCAGAAGTCAAAATCACCATCCTTGCCCCTTAACTGTCAACTGTTGGACAGTTGGAGAACCAAATCATTACCATAGCTTTGAAACTTGTTTAAGTAGCTTAATTTAGTTTCATAATTGCATAATACATCAGTTTAAGTCAGTTGGACCTAATCAAAATCCACCAAAGTCAAAGTTTCCAAGTTTCTTCAAAAAGTCAAATTTGTGGTTTAGGCAGAATTCCCATTTCTTGTGGGAATTTATGTGAATTTTGTGTGTTGATTTAGGATTTGATTCTTGTTCCTAATTGAAGTCCACCACCTCAACTTCATTTTCACACCTCCATTTTATTTTTGGTAATTTTCTTTTGGGCCCCACCTTGACCTAAACACACCTGCAGGGGGAGACAGTCCCCTGTGCAGCTGCACAGCCACCCAAACACCATCCTTTGGTGTTGGTTTCCTACCACCTCAGTGGGCCCCAGGCCACCATCCTTGCACCATTCAACCCTCCCCTTACCAGGCTTTCATTATTGACCATTGGGTTGACCTCAATCTCCCTGGGCCCCACCTGAATCATCTCCACAAACCTGTCCCAGTTCTGAGTTCATAGAAATTTACAAGTGCTTATTTTGTTGGCTTATTGCTTATTCTGAGGTCACACTTGGGATTTTCTGGCTTATACATGTTCCTTTAACTGGTTTCAATCAGAATCATCAATTGTGGGTCCCACTTGAGGCCATTTTAGCTTATTTTGCCCATTGGTCAACTTTGGTCAACTGTTGACCATTTAAGCTTATATTTTGCTTATTTTTGATTTTCAAAAAAGTTGTTTTTGTAAAAGTTTACTGTTTTTAGATGTAAAATAGGTTTCCAAAAGAAAATCCAAGAAAATCAAAGTTAATTTTAAGTGATAGTTTCTATTTAATTTTATTTAATTTTAATTTTCATTTTTATATTTTTATTAAGTACTTAGCTTTTTTATATTTTTATTAAATTCCTCATATATTAAAGTAGTTATAATAATTTTTTCAGATTTTTATCTTTTCATTTAGTATTTATTAGAATTAATTTTAGTTTTATTAATTATTAATTAATAATTAGATTAAAATAGCATAATTAGTTTTTATTAATCAAAACCTTGTTTTTATATTTTTTATAGCTTTTATATGTTATAAAGTAATTTTAGAAATTTTATTAGAATTTTTACTGTTCATTTAGTATTTTTCTTAATTTAAAATAGTTAATTAGATAATTAGTAATAAATTAGTAATTAATTAATAGAAAAATCCACAAAAAGACAAAAACACTTATTTTTATTTTTAAAACTTATTTTTAGTCATTTTATAATTTTAGGAATTTTATTTTCATTTTTCTAGTGCTTAATTAATATTATATTGAATTTTAGTTGTTTAAATATTAATAATAAGTATTAAATAGTTTTTAATTAATATTAAATAATTAATTAGGGTTTAAATTTATTTTAATTTTCTAAAAATTTTCTTTTACCCTTAGGTTTGTAAAAAAGTCATTTTCACCCCCTGGGTGTTTTCAGATTTCCGTTTTCACTTTTTATTTTGTACGCTTACGTTTTATTTAAACGTGAACGTACGCGTTTTAAGTTTTAAACGTTTCTGGTTTTCCTGACTTTCCAGTATTGTTAATATAGTGTATTTAAGCTATTATCCTTCATATTACAGTAGTGTAATCATCACAACTCACTTTAAACCATTTCCATCCAAATTCACTCGATCACAAACCCGTTTTAGTACCATCCACACCTCGTCGGGACATAACGACCCGGGGAAACCCTATATTTCCACGGAGCATTGAGCCTTAGGAGTTTGACTTGTTTGATCACATCCGTGGTTGAATTTAGTTGACTGCTTTTCCTTCAATCAATTAAGTATGTCCGAAATTTCTCAAAAGCATACACCACGGCTAATAATTCTTTTTCCGTAGTGGTGTAATGAGTTTGAGCTTCGTTCATAGTTTTGCTTGCGTAGTGGATAGGCTGAAAGTGTTTCGTTTTGCGTTGCCCTAAGACTGCACCGATAGCAAAATCACTTGCATCGCACATAAGTTCAAAGGGTAAATCCCAGTCGGGGGCAACAAGAATGGGTGCCTCAGTAATCTTTTTCTTCAATGTTTCAAAAGCTTCGATGCACTCAGGTGAGAAGATAAAAGGAGCATCCTTTTCAAGGAGATGAGTCATAGGCCGTGAGATTTTAGAAAAATCTTGTATAAATCGACGATAGAAACGACATGACCCAAGAAACTCCTAATACCTTTGACGGTAGTAGGGTGAGGCAGTTTTGCAATGACATCAACCTTAGCTCTGTCAACCTCAATCCCATTCTTGGAAATGTTCTGGCCGAGGACAATGCCCTCTTTGACCATAAAGTGACTCTTTTCCCAATATAGACATAGATTGGTGTCTTTACACCTTTTCAACATTGTTTCTAAATTGGTGAGACATGTTTGGAATGAATCCCCAATGACCGAAAAGTCATCCATAAAGACCTCCATAGTTTTACCGATCATGTCGGTAAATATAGCCATCATGCACCTCTGAAACGTACTTGGAGCATTACATAAGCCAAAAGGCATACGTTTATAAGCAAAGGTTACATAAGGGCATGTAAAGGTAGTCTTTTCTTGATCTGATGGATCAATGGGGATTTGAAAGTATCCTGAGAAACCATCAAGAAAACAATAGTACTCGTTTCCTGCTAATCTCTCAAGCATCTGGTCCATAAAGGGCAGCGGAAAGTGGTATTTGCGGGTGGCGTCATTTAACTTACGATAGTCAATGCAAACACGCCATCCGGTAACCAGTCGAGTTGGAATCAACTCATTTTCCTCATTAGTGACAACAGTTATGCCACCCTTTTTTGGAACGCAATGAATGGGACTAACCCATGGACTGTCAGAGATAGGGTAAATCAATCCTGCATCAAGAAGTTTAAGAACCTCTTGTTTAATCACATCATGGATTTTTGGATTCACCCTTCTTTGATGTTGCACTGCAGGCTTGAAGTCATCCTCCATCAAGATTTTTTGTGTACAAAAATCTGGGTTAATACCCTTAATATCAGAGAGTTTCCAAGCAATTGCTTGCTTGTTTGACTTCAAGACCTTTATGAGAGCAATCTTCTCCTCAACACTTAAACCTTTAGCAATAATGACGGGTAATTTATCATCACCCTCCAAGAATGCGTATTCAAGATGAGGAGGTAAGTCCTTGAGTTCGACCTCAGGAAAATCATCAGTTTTCTCAACATATTTGATTTCCTGATTATGAAGTTGTACGGGAGGGAGTGGAGGAGAATTGTCTTGATTTAGCCATCTCTTAAGGAGAAGAATATCTCCCTCCAGATCAATCTCAGTGTTATCAATTCCCGATGGAACTGAATCACTTTTGAGAAAAGCCTCGACCTCTTCCAAAAGAAAATCACTTCCCTCAAACGGAGTGAGAGAAGGGGAAGAGTCGGAAATGATAGGTTCAGATGATGGAGTGGCATCCCCACTCACATAATTATGAGAATAACCAAGAAACTCTTGAGAATACTCCTCCGAAGCAATGTCTATGATATCTATTTGATTAACTGCTTCAGAATCATAATTGGAGGAGTACCTCGAGGTTTGATCGAGGTTAAATGTAACAGCTTCATTACCCACACGTAGAGTGATTTCTTGCTCAAATACATCGATAAGAGCACGGCCCGTTCTAAGGAAACCCCTCCCAACAATGAGAGGGACCCTTTGATCAGCATCGAAATCAACCACTACAAAGTCAGCGGGGAGATGAAATTCTCCTACCTTCACAAACACGTCCTCGGCAATGCCTAGAGGACGAGATATCGATCGGTCTGCAAGCTCTAAAGTCATGCAGGTAGGAGTAAGATCAGGAAGAGAAAGTTTCTTCCAAACTGAATATGGCATTAGGTTGATACTTGCACCAAGATCGGCCAAGGCATAGCAATCAACCATTCCCAGAAATACACATGGTATTAGAAATTTTCCAGGATCTCCCAGCTTCTCGGGAAGCTTCTTTAAAAGAACTGCTGAGCAGTTCTCATTCAAGGGAGTCTTTGCCATTTCAAACAGTTTCTCCTTGTTGCTTAACAAGTGTTTGATTGTCGATGCAAATTTGGGCATCAGAATAATAGCATCCGCAAAGCTAATGTCAAAATGCAAATCTGGGAAGATTTGAAAGAATTTATCCATCTGGTGACTAGCTTTTTCACGGAGCTTTTGTTCACTGAAGCATGAGGGGTAAGGAATAGAGGAGGTAGAAGGTTTGGACTGAGGTGTTTCAACTGGAATATCATTTTGTTCAAAAACAACTCTAGGTTTTGGTTTGGGTTTCGGGACAACATGAGGTGGGACGTCTTGGGTACCTCCCTTATGAGTAGGAAGTACTTCGTCCTTATTTACCTCGGTGTTATTTTCCACCACCTTGGGAGAAGGAGAAGAAGTGGTAGTGGGAACAGTGGGTCCATCATATGAAACTCCGCTCCTGGTTGTGATCGCCTTTGCATCGCCCCTCGGGTTTGCGATCGTGTTGCTCGGAAGTTTTCCAGAGCCCGAGGGTTGTTCATTTAAAGATTTCTTGATTTCAGAAATCTGGCTGACCAACAACCTGTTTATCTCTTCTTGAGTTTTCATGAACTGCTTTAAAAACTCATCTGATGATGGTTGTGGAGCTGGGAGAATGGCTTGTGTTTGGTTGGGAAAATTTTGGACACGGTTATTTTGATTATAACCTTGTTGTGGCTGAAAATTTCCCTGATTTGGGTTACCATTTCCCTGAAAATGATTTCCGGGGTTGAAATTGTTTCTGTTAAAGTTTCCTTGATTGTGGAAACCTTGATTCTGTCCAGGATTGAAATTCCCTTGGTTTTGATAACCTTGGTTCATTTGAGGTTGGTTCTGGTTTCTGTTTTGCAAATTTGGGTTTTGGTTAAACCCGGGTGGTCCCATATGTGTGTTAGCACGGTAACTTGGTTCCATTTGAGGACGGTATTGATTACCTCCCTGATTTGTAGTACCGGCTAAGGCATTGGCTTCAAAAGGACTACCATCGGTGGCAGTACAATTGTAGTAAGCATGTGGGCCACCACAAGTGACACAAACTTCCACCTTTTTTACTTCAGCATGTGAAGGGTTTTGTGTGAAAGTGACTTTTTTCTGGTTTGAGAGAACCAAAGCTTGAATGGCGTCCGTGAGTTTATCTATCTTAGCATCGGTGCTAGAAGTACTCACGGGTGATGAAGAAGAAGGACCAGCACTCACTTGGGAGTTATATGGTTTTGTGCGTGTAGTGCGGACTTTGGACTTATTTTCAATGATTTCTAAAGCTTCTTTTGTGGTTTTGCTCAAAAAATTACCTCCCACGGAGGCATTGAGAGAATCTTGGTCAGATTGACTCACACCATTATAAAACGTGTCAATTTGCATCAATTCAGTGAAACCATGATGAGGACATCGACGAAGCAATTCTTTGAAATGATCCCATGCGTCACCAAACGATTCATCAAACCTTTGAGTAAATTTGATGATTTCATTTTTAAGACTTGTCGTTCTGGACGGGGGAAAAAATTCGTTTACAAATTTGGTAACTAAATCTTCCCATGATGTTATGGAACGAGGAGGTTGTTTTTCCAGCCAAATCCGGGCTGCTCCCTCAAGAGAAAATGGGAAAAGAAGAAGTTTGACTACTTCGGAAGGGACGTTCTTGTATTTGATGGTAGAAGTAATTTTATTAAACTATCGAATATGAGCATGGGGATCATCCCTCTCAAAACCATAAAATTGGCTTGAGGATACTAGATTTAGTAACCCGGTTTTGAGCTCAAAGTATTCTGCCACAATGGCTGGGACAACAATAGCGTCTCCGTAATCCTCAATGGGTGCTTGGAGAAGCTCATTCATAGGACGGTCTTCCGTCATGATAACTTTCTTAGGTGAAACAGCACGTTCCTCAGATACGGCTGTTGGGGTAGAACGTCTACGTCGTCTTCGAGGAATTCTAACAAGCTCACGTAAAGGGCTTGTTGACCTAGAAGAACGAGTGCGCATGCACTAGAGACGACTCTAAGAATCCTTAGAGTGACGGGAAACTAAAAATAGAAATAGAAAAGAAATATAGACAAAAAGATGATATATAACAAAGTGTGATAATTCAAACTCACAGATATTTCAAAAAGTCGTAATACGCAGCACACCTCCCCGGCAGCGGCGCCAAATTTTAATTGGTCTGAAACAGTCAGATAATATTAACCAAGTTATGGTCAACAAGTCAGACAGCTTAGGCCAATACTCCGATGAATTTAGTGTTTCCCCGGATCGTTAGTTCCCAACGAGATGTGAAATCTGAAATAAAACGACTTCGAGATCAGGTGAATTGAACAGGAAAAGTGTTTAAGTGATTGTACTACTGAAAAATAAGAGTGAATAGCTTTAATAAGCTATATCAATCAATACGTGAAATCAGATACGTACAAATGAAAAAGGGACCGGAAAACGTAAACGTTTATTAATTAAACGTAAACAAAAACAACTTTAACTATAGTAGGAGTTTATAAGCCTTAGGGGCTTAAATGCAAATTAAATAAATTTAAAATATTTATTTTATAATTAAAAACTATTTAATTAATTATTTTTATTTAATAACTATTTATTAATTATTTAATAATTAACTAATAATTAGGAAAATGTAAAATAAGTCTAGAAAATCAAAATTAAAATTTCTAAAAATCTAAAATATTATAAAAATTATTTTAAAACTAAAATTATATTTTTCACACTATTTATCTATTTATTATTAATTAATTATTATTTAATTATTATTTAAATAATTATATTGATTTAAATTATTTATGAATACTAAAAAGACTTAGATAATTAAGAAAAATTTTATATATCTAATTAACCATCATGGGAATCCTAAAAATTATAAAAACTTTATTTTATGTATTTTTAATCTAATTTACTAATTATTATTCTATTTATTAAATTTTTATCAATTAAACTAATTATATTATTAAAAATAGAAAATGAACAGTATAAATCCTAGAAAAATTTATAAAATTGTTTTACCTTTTATAAAAGCTATAAAAATTATAAAAACTATGTGGTACTTTATAAAATATAATTATGCTATTTAATTCTTATTTATTATTTAATTATTAATTTAACTAATATTAATTCTAAATAATACCAAATGACAAAGGAAAATTCTGGAAAATTTTATAAAATTACTTTAATATATAAGAGATTTAATAAAAATATAAAATAGTAGAAGTGCTTATAAATAAGCTAAAAAGAAAATTAAATAGATAATTTCTATTAAATAGAAGCTATCACTATAATTAAGTTTGGTTTTTTCTTGTTTTTCTTTTATAAACCTAATAAAATACTAAAAATAAGAAACTTTAATAAAGGAAAATAATTTATAAACTCAAAATAAGCACTGAGAGTGCTTATTTCCCAAAACAGTTTGACTTTTGTTGACTTGCTTAAGAAATAAGCTCAACTGAGCTTGTGTGGGGTCCACAAGGTAAATTCTGGTTCCTATTAGTTAGATGAACTATATTGAGCAAGATTATATCAAATAAGCAGATTCAATAAGCCATAAACAACAAATAAGCACTTTGCTTATTTCAATTCTGAGACAGAATTGGGACAAAGTTCCAAGCTGATTTAAGGTGGGGTCCACTGGTCTAAAGGTCAAACAAAAGGTCAAGGGTTCAAGCCTGGTAGGAGGGGGGGTTGTAAAAGCCTAATTATGGGGTGTGGGACCCACTGGTTTAACCACAAAACACCACCAAAGGTGGTGGGTGAGCTGAGGTTTGCTGAGACAGGGCAACTACCTTGCCCTGCAGGTCAGTTCAAGGGGCATTTTGGTCCACTTAAAAAAATCACAAAATTATAAAACTTGTAAAAATCAAAGGTTTAGCTGGTAGAGTTAACACACAACAAGTTTCAGGCCTTAAGTCCAAACACAAAAATCACTAATATTCTTGCTAATTTGGTGAAAATCTGAACAAACACTTTTTGACTTTTTCTAATGTACTCCTACTTTGACTTATATGAGTTTCTACTCAATCCTACTAGTTATTTATGATATAATAAGCTACTGAGATATGAAATTAAGTTAAATTACCAACTAATGAACTAGTATGATGAAAATAGAACTATAAATTCTAACAGTTAACTAGTAAAGAGAGATTTAAGGCTATGTTGACTATTTAACTAATAAGGACTAAATTTTATAGTTTGACTAACCTAAATAGACCTAATGTAGCATGTAGCAGTCAAGAACAAACTCATAAACAACCTGTATACCAGAGCTATCAGCAGAACCAAACACTCCCTATAAAACTGAAAATGGTGATTTCCAAAGCTTTATACTAATTTAAACCATGAAACTGATTTTAAACTTCATAATATCATATAATAAGACTAAATGAGCATAAATCAACAATAATACAAGCATGAAACTCAGAGATGACAATTATACTACTTGACTGTGAGATTTAAGAAAATGAATAACAAGTTATTTCACTAAACAACCTATCAATCTTAAACCATAACTACACTTAAATACACTAATTAAACATAAGAAACACAGAAAATGGCAATGATAAGCAAGTACACAGTTGGATGCAAAAAATTGTAAAGAGAGCTTACAATGAGCAATTCAAGCTAAACCAAGAACAAGGACCAGAGAACATTCCTATAAGCTTACCACTAAGCTACTAAACCAAGATCCATCCATAATTTAATCTGCTCCAATGCATCATCTTCATACAAACTAAATTTTTATTTTTCTATTATTTATTTGTATTTTTGGTATTTTTGAGCTAATGATCATACACTGAATTTTTTTTTTTGTTTCTAATAGCTCTCAGAAGCTATATAAGGAGCTTATATGAGCTTATGAGTCCAAGAAATTGCATAAACGGATTTCAAACTTAGAAACTGAAATTGATTATTGGAAATAGGTTCACATACACTGAAAACACTAGACAAAGTACTTGAAAGCTAAATTTTACACTGGAAATTAAAACATAATTAAGTCGACATACATAAAATTGAAATTAAACTAGATACTCCTTCACAATGCTTCTTTCTTCAACTTTATAGACTTTTTGGACTCCCCATGTGATCCTGAGCATTTCCCATCATTAACCTCAGCCATTGGATTAGTCAAAGTCATCCTAGCCTTTAAATTCTGTTTTGGCGCCAAAATGCTCCCACGTGTCTATGGGTAGTTTCATTGCAATTAAAGATTTGTGGAAGCTTGTGGAGGTGGAGGGGACATGATTGGAAGGATTGTGAGCCAAGTTGGGGAGTTAGTAGCAAAGCAGGGGTGTAGGCATGGTTTGGAAGGAAAAAATGGTGGGGAAGCATTAATTGTGGAAGAGGGTGAATGATGAGGGGGTGTGAGGTAGAGTAGCCAGCTGGGGAGGTGGTGAGGTGGAGTAAAACCACCATGGTTTTCAGTTGCAGGCTGAGGAGAGGTGGATGTACAGTGTTGGTGGTTTGGGGAAGGAGAGGGTCAACGGGGTCAACCCCCGTTTTATTTAAAAAGGGTGTGTGGGCTGGAATTATTTTGGGCCAAGAAAAGGGTGTGGGCTGGGATTTTTGGACTAGGCTTAGTTTTTGGGGTTTATAATAAATAAGGGGTCCGGTTGGTTAAAGTAATAAACAAGGACCACTTTTGTAATTTTAACAAAAATAGAGGGACTGATTTTGTAATTTCCCAAAGTATTTTATAAGGACTATTTTTGTCATTTATGAAAAACTCAAGGACCAAAAGTATGATTTTTCATTTTTCAAAACCCAGGGACCTTTTCTGCCAATTCCACAAACTTCAGGGGCCTATCTTGTAATTTTCTGAAAGTTGAAGGGTTGATGTTGTAAATTCTCAAAAGTTATCATAAGGTCCATTTTTGTCAATTTAGAATAGTGCAAGGCTTTATTTTTCATATTTTTCCATTTACAAAACCTTAGGGACTATTTTTGACATTTTCCAAACTTGAGGGACTAAAGTTGTCATTTTGCAATTTTTAACTTTAAAGGACTATACTTGACAACTTATGAATCCCTAAGGACCTTTGATGATATTTTTCATGTTTTGATTTACCAGGGACTAGTTTTGCTAATTTTTCAAAGTTCAGGGACTGAAACTGTAAATTATGTGAAATGTATTGTTTTTCATCAGTTTTCAATCCTTTTGCATAAAAACACAATCCAGGGATATTTTATGTATTTTAAGGCATTCCTGTGTGTTTTTATATGTTTTTGCAGTTTAAATGTAACAGAAATGATGAGTATTTACACACTCATCAGCCCCCTTAATTATTAAGGGGACCGCCCCCTAATTAAGGGGACCGGCCATCTGCTGGACGGGTTTACAGAATCTTTTCTGCTTTTTAGCCCATTTCAACCTACATTTCCCAATTTTCACCAACATATTTTGTCCTAATCTCCCAAACAAACTTTATCCATCCATAAACACACCAATCTTACACTATAAATATCCCCAATCTTCAACCAAAAGCCTCAAAGCTAGCAAGGATGACGAAAAAACCCGTTTGGCGAAGAAAAAGCCCTCGAAACAAATCCATCATAACCAATGAAGTTGGAAATCACTCAACACCTCCAACCACTTACTTCCCAAACTTTACACCAAATCCACAAGGACATTCATTTGATCCTCTTTACAAACCATACAACATTGGCCAAACATCCTCTTTCATGCCAAACTACACATCTCATCCTCCAACCACTTATAATGATCCATACAAGTTTGATCAACCATCAAACTACAATTCCAACTACACAAACCCAATTCATCCATATCAACACAATGATTCTCTCCACATTGCCACAGAAAAGCAAAAGTTCCGTGATGAAATAACCCAAATCCATGATCTTAGTGATCTCCTTGCTATGCATCGTGCACAACGCAAACAAAGGGCAACCTCCATCATCACCCTATGACAATTGCCTACCCCACTCTCTCAACTTGGATCAAGTTACAAACCATACTCACTATTGCCCTTGTTGCATCTTTCTTCAAAAACAAATTCTCTACTTGAGTGAAGATATTTCTTGGATTGAATATCTTCTTACTCGTCCTCATACAATACCACCCTTAACTCGATACAACATCGTAAGATCCACCTCTTCCGCTCCATCTAACAACTAAGCTCTATGCTTGTGTTCTCCTTCAAGCAAATAAAACAATCAATCGTAGGTTGCAAGCAAGTCCAAGTGCTCTCTTAGGCAATATAGGACTATGTCTTTTCTTTTGTTTTATTGTAATCAATATGCTTCAAGCATATTGAATGTTGTAATGCTAATCATTTCTATGATTATATATGCTTGAATGAATCTATTTTTATTTGCTTGATTGTTGCTTTGCATATATATGTCTTATTCTCTTCACATATTTTTTGTAGCCAAGCTTTCCTTAGCTCGTTTCCTTGGTGCTCTCAAATGAGGGGGAGCATTCTACCCGTTTAACTTCTTCTATGAAGCTTACTCGGTTTAACCCTTTTGATTTTACAAAAAGGGGGAGAAGAGAATAGTAAACTCTAAAATACTTGTCTAAAAATAAATTTTAGACCTATTGAGTTTAAGGTTTTGTAATAATCAAAAAGGGGGAGATTGTTGACATAAATAATGCCTAAAAACATTATTAACATATTATCAATATCTCTATGTTTTGATTATTACAAAACATAAACTCATTGAACTAAAATTTATGACATAAACAAGTATTTAGTGATTAACATTCTCTTTACATGCAAATCACTTAAGGTATGAATAAACAAAGTGTTTAGTGCAATCTATGATCAAAGGGGTATTTAATTAATTATTACAAAGTTTATTTAATTATATAAACATATTATATATTTTTGAAAAACACTTTTGGTAATAAAGAAAAATGTTTTATTCATACTAAATATATGAATTCAAATTTTTAACCAAAATCAGTTAGTTTTTCACCAAATAAACTTTCCCCACTAAAAAACAAAGTTTTTGGCCGTTACAGCTGGGCGGCCCCCTTAATTATAAGGGGCGGTCCCCTTAAAATTAAGGGGACCGACCATGATTTAAGGGGACCGGCACGCTCCAGTTGTCAGAAATTTTTGCCTATAAATACCACCTTAAATCTGGAATTTTTCCACACCTTTTGCACTCCAAATCTTTCTGTTCTAGATCTCCATTTCTATTCTCTTAATCCTTTGATCATACATTCATAAATCTTTGTTTCAAAGTGATCCAAACATCATCCTCTCAAGTGCAAGAGAAGAATACTTCTATCCCTCAAGACAAGAAGTATTACAACTTGTTGTGATCTCCAGATCTAAGTTGTTAGAGCATCATCCATTGTATCTATCTCTTTGTGTAATTAGTTGTGAATATTTGATAGAAGATAGTTTAGCTAGGTATATAAGTAGTGTGATAGGTTAGTAGTATGTTGTGAAGAAGAAGAGTTAGGAAGTAGAAAGGTGTGAAGAAGATTGGTGTGAAGTAAATAGGTGTGAAGTAGAAAGGTGTGAAGAAGATTGGTGTGAAGTAGATAGGTGTGAAGTAGAAAGGTGTGAAGAAGTATTGGTGTGAAGTAGATTGGTGTGAAGAAGTTGTGTAGAAGTTGTGACGAAGTTGTGGTGTGTAAATTGGTGTGTAAGGTTTTCTCCGCCATAAGGGAGCTTGTTGACATAGTGAAGAAAACTCTCGAGTTAGGTGCTCGGGGAGTGGAGTAGGGCAAGGAAGGTGACCTTGTAGCCAAACCACTATAAATCTCTTGTCTCGCGGTTCGATCTTTCCATCTCTCATTTATTTCTTTACTTACATTATTATTGCTTTATTGTACATATTTGTTGTTGTTCATATTGTGCAAGACTTGATATCACATAGTATCAAATCTAAATTTTTGAAAACAAAGTAAACTTTCAAACAATCTTTTGAAACAAATTAAGAAGACGTAAAACTATTCAACCCCCCCTTCTAGTTTTCCACAAAACCTCTTGTGAAAAATCTCTCAAAGTGTTTATGATAATAAAACACATTGTTGTTACCACTTTGAGAGTTTTGCAACATTTGAAGGACTCCCCCTTCACATGTGCTCATGGACTTTTAAGAAATTTGCACATGCTTGAGGAGTTTGCACTTTTTGAATTGATCCACTTTCAGTAAACATGACCGATTCAAGACACGCTTACATCACTAGTTAGACTAGCTTAAAATTATTACCCGTCCTGGTCAAGTCCAAAGAAAGTCTCTCGATACGGTACATTCTACTCAGACAAGTCCTATTCGAGACACGCTTACATCACTAGTTAGACTAGCTTGAAATTATTACCCGTCCAGGACAAGTCTTTTCGATTACTGACATTTTAATCTTTGTCAATTCATTGGTACTTTCTGAGTCGAGCTCTTTTGAGATTCAATCACAACCTTTACACATTTTGATCACATTATAATCACGTCTTCTCCCCTTCAAAAATAGCATATCGTGATATTTTTGATATCAACTGATTGAGAAAAAGCTTTTGGAGAGATAGACAAATTTGATTTTGCATGAAATAGGAACATTTTTGTATTTGTGAAATACTCCCCCTCAAAACTCGCATATGTTTTTGAGAATGTTAAACTTTTTAAGGTTTAGAGGGAAGGAGTCTTCTCGAATCAAAATTCTGAAAGAGAAAGAAGTTTCAGATTAGTTGAATTTTGCATCAAGGTTTTTTGAAAAACAAATACTTCTCTTTGTTTGAATAGAAATGTCGTACTAAGGCGTACAATAGTGTCCATTTTTAGGATAAATGCACTTTGTTGATGAAAATCATTTTTGCGTAGCACTTTCCTTTCTTTGAAAACTTGAGTTGTGCACTGTAAGGTGTACACAAGTCATTTTGAGGATGAGCACCGATTTTGATAGATTTTGAAAATCTTTTTGAAAAAATCTTGAAAAGATGGTGCTCAGAATGTAAGAGAATTTTGAAAATCTAATTTATCATTAGATCAACAATCATGGTCTTGAGCTTAAAGATTTTGAAATTTTTTCTAAAGAAAGCTCAAGCCAGATAAGTGTTTGGTTCTCGTTTTAGGATAAGTGCTCGAAAAAATATTTGAAATCTTTGTTTTGATTAAGCACTTTCCTTTCTTTGATGCGCGGGTCCTGAACTGATGTGTCCAGAAGCCATCATGTAAGTCCTTATTTGAAATCTTTTCGAGTTGGTATACCCAGACTTAAGTTTTGAAAAGATTTCACTTTGAAGCACGGGTTGTAAGCTGAAGTACTTACAAGCCATTGTGAAGAAACTTTTTGAGAAACGACATGTTTTGGAAAAAAAACATTTTAGAAAACTCTCGCTCAAGCGTCTGTACATATCCGTATCATTGTTGAATGACATTTCTAGAAATGTACAGAATATCGATTATACAAGAGACATGTTGTGAGAAGAATATTTTTGAATTTTTTGATTTTATAATGTTTTTGGATTTTTGAAAATTTTATATTTTTGTATTTTGTTTTTGATGGTTTTTCAAAAAAAAAATTTATTTTGTTTTTCAAAAATATATACAAAGAAGAATTGAAGAAAGAAAAAATTAAGCTTGAACAAGTAAAAGTGGAGTTAAAAGAGAAACAAGAAAAGGATTTCCACATGCAATGTTGGCGTAAAGTTCTTCTTTACCACATTGGGTGTATGAACTCTCATAGCTTTTACAAGTACCTGCATCTACAGAAGAAGACTTTGCACAAATAACAGTGTTAGAAGTACATGTTTCCTCACGTTGAGGGTGTTCACTAATAATGGTTGTAGTGGTTTCTACTTCCTGTTGCTGAGTATCACTATTATTTGTCTTGTTGCAACTATCAAGAATTTTCCCTGTGGGAATCCATCTAAGATCAACTGTATTAAAAACTTTTCCCATGGGAATCCACCTAAGGTAAGATCTAGACATAGTTTTCTTATCAGATGCAGCGGAAGTCTTAGTTTTGGAAAAACTACACCCTTTCGGTATCCACCTATTAGGTTTCGTATCCATTTTCTTGTTGTCAACGGGTTTGTTTCTATTTGGTGTCTTAGTGGATTGTGTCTTGACACTTGACATTCTTTTCTTGAGAAATTGTGCAATACATGCATCGTGATTAGCTGAAAAAACACATTTTTGACATGTAGGACAGACAAATTCAGCATTCTTGTTTAACGCAACAACTTTAACTTTGTCACTACAGTTATTTGGAAATTGTTTGTTGTGCGATGAGACCTTGGAATTCTTTGTGTTTTCTACATTTCTAGCATTCTCTTTTGTGCCACAACTCTTAGATGCAAGCCAATCCCTAGTATTTTGTTGATTGTTCCTAGGTAATGGTTTACTACTACTAGCATTGCTTTGGAATCTTGTAGAATTCATCACACTAGGTTTTGCACCTAAAATTACATTTTTTCGAAGTTGTGCCTTTTTCCTTGCTTCTTCTAGATGGTGATTGTGGACCATGTCATTAGAACCAACAGACTCTTTAACAGTTTTTGTAGTCACAGTTGGTGTACTATTCCTAGAAGAGCCCGGTGTACTCACATTTGTGTTTCTTTCAACAACCAATTTTTAGTTTTCAACAATCTTTTCAATTTCCTTTTGCTTGGGCAAGGGTTGTGGAGTGACTGGTTTTGTCAAATCAGTTTTCTCATCGACTTTTGGAGCAAACCGAGAAATAGACATTTTTGGTTTTTCAACCGTTTTTGAAACATTTGGTTTCTCCAAAGTCGGTGGTTTTGCAAACTTAGTATCCACACCCTTCCCTTTTATATTTACAAGCTGAGCTCTCAAAAGATCATTTTTCTCTTTCATGTCCTTGTAGGCATGCTCATACGACAATTTGTCATATTTGCATTCTTCTGATTTTCGATCAAGTTGTTTGAAAAATGACATGTTTTCTTTTTCAAGTTTTACAAGAGCATTTTCATATTTTGAAACAATTTTAGAAGTCTCAGCTCGCAGTCTTTCATCGTCCTCAACCGAATATGTTTGTAAAATGATGGACATTATATCAGTAGTCATAACGACTTCGAAGAGAGAATCATTTAACCTTTCCAAAACATTCATGTTTTCACGAGTTTCATTAGCTTCTTTTACCAGGGATTTGTGGTCCTTGACAAAGTCGGTCGTTTCTCTTAAGAAAGCCTGTTCAAAATGGATTACCCTCGCACTGATGTTATTCAGTGGGATAGTAATTTCGTTTTCAAACACCTTTTTCTGTTCCTTATGAAAACTAGAATGCCAGTCGTTAATATTGATAGTAGTTTTAGATAAAACAATATTTTAAAGTACTTGAATTCTCTTTTTAACGTCATTGATTGGTTCTAAACCGTCAGATATAATTGACCAAGGTCAACTAGGCAAAAACAGCCTAAAACCAATGCTCCGCGGAAGTATAGTGTTTCCCCGGGTCGTTATGTCCCGACGAGGTGTGGATTGTAAACAAACGGCTTTGTGATCGGGTGAATTTGGATGGAAAGGGGTTTGATGATATTTATAACTAAGGAATCTACAAGAGAATAGCTTAAATAAACTATATGAATAAGACGGGAAGCTAGGAAAAACCAGAAACAATTTAAACCTAAAAACGCGTACGTTAAGTTTAAATAAAACGTAGACGTACAAAATAAAACGTGAAATCTGAGATCTGAAAACACCAGGGGGTGAAAATGAGTTTTTTACAAACTAAAAGGTAAAAGAAAATTTTTAGAAAAAGAAAATAAATTTTAACCCTAATTAATTATTTAATATTAATTAAATACTAATTATTACTAATCATTAATAATTAAAATACTTAAATACAATATAATATTAATTAAACACTAGAAAAATGAAAATAAAATTTCTAAAATTATAAAATAACTAAAAATAAGTTTTAAAAATAAAAATAAGTGTTTTTGTCTTTTTGTGATTTTTATATTAATTAATTACTAATTAACTAATTAAACTATTTTAAATTAAGAAAAATACTAAATGAACAGTAAAAATTCTAATAAAATTTCTAAAATTATTTTATAACATATAAAAGCTATAAAAAATATAAAAACTAGGTTTTACTTAATAAAAACTAATTATGCTAATTTAAACTAATTATTAATTAATTATTAATTAAACTAAGATTAATTCTAATAAATACTAAACAACAAAATAAAAATCTGAGAAAATTATTATAACTACTTTAATATATGAGGAATTTAATAAAAATATAAAAAAGCTAAGTACTTAATAAAAATATAAAAATGAAAAATAAAATTTAAATAAAATTAAATAGAAACTATCACTTAAAATTACTTTGTTTTTTCTGGATTTTTCTTTTCCCAATATTTTTTACAACTGAAAACAATAAACTTTTGTGAAAACAAACTTTTTAAAACTTTGAAAATAAGCTAAATGGAGATCAAAAAGCCAACAGTTGACTTTGTTTGACCAAATGGTGAAATGAGCTAAAATGACCTCAAATGGGACCCACAATGGTTAAGTCTGATTCAATGGAGCTAAGTGAACATGAATAAGCCATAAAAATCACCAGAAATCCACAGAATAAGCAATAAGCCACAGATAAGCACTCAACTTTTGCTTGGAAGCTGAAAAGTGGGACAGATTTGTGATGTGGTTCTAGGTGGGACCCAGTGAACCTCAGGTCAACCCAATGGTCAAACCATACACCCTACCATGGGGGGGATTGAAATGGACCAAGTTGGGAGGTTGGGAACCACTGAGGTGATCAGAAACCACCACCAAAGTGGTGGTGGTGGACTGAATCAGCAGCTGCACAGGGCAGTCCCTCCCCTGCAGCTGTGTTTGGGGCAAGGTGGGGCCCAGCTCAAAATTAGCAAAAATATAAAAGTGGTGGAAACACAAGGTTAAGCTGGTAGAGAACAAGTAACAACAAATTTCAAGCCTTAATTCAACCCATATAAATCATAGTAATTACTTGAACTTTTGAAAAAAAATGGAAACAAGCACATTTGACTTTTTCAGAAAACTTAATAAATTGACTAAATTGAACTTCTGATGATTCTCAAACAATGAAACTGATATAATAAGCTATGATAAGGTTAGATTAAGCTAAAACAAAAGCTTATGCAATGATATGGTGGATTATGGAGCTCAATACCATAACAGTTAACAGTTAAGGGGTTTATGTGGTGATTTTGACTATCTGTCAACTAATGCAGGTTGTGAACCTATAAATGACCTAAAATTACCTAATGTAACATACTAGTGATGCAATAATACCAAAGCAACAACAAAACCTCAACAATCAAGCTTGACCCAAACACCCTTTTACAAACTGAAATTGAAGGTTTGTGAAGTAAACTGATAATCTACACCATGAACATAGCCTTAAGCTTTCACTAATCCAGTATTGAACATAAAGAAACATAAATCAACAGCTATAACAACTATAACTAGTAATAACAAAGTTTGAGCAATAATAAATAGGAACTTGAAGTGAGACTTACAATCCTGGGATCCTGACTGAAACAGGTGACACCAACCTCAGCCTATCCTTGGATAGGCTTGAAAATCACCATTGCCCATTCATAATAATCAGAAACCCATGAATCAAAGATCATAAACTGTTGTTGACCAAGTTTGACCTGAACAATTTATCTTCAAAAAAAAATAGAGCTTAACTAACAATTCTCACAAATAGCTTTTGTTTCATCTGAAATGATCTTATAAAACTAATAAACAACAACTTTCACACTATCAATGCTAATCATCAGATTTTAACTTGAAAGAGGGCATAAACTAAAATGGATCCACAAACTAAAATTGAAACTTGATTGAAGTTTTTATTACACTGAAAAGCTTAGTAATACAACTTGTAGACTACAAAATACACTTAGAACTTGAAAATTAATTATAACGACTACATTAAGCTATACTAACATTACATTACTACTAAAATCTACTAACTAGCCTCTTTCTTCCTGGCTTCTTCTTTATTTATAACCTTCCAGAGAGGTTCTTGGAGTTTTCCCATCTTGATTTGGGTCCCTTGGATTAGCAAATTGTATCTTAGCCGTTGGTGTATTTTGGCGCCAAAATGGAATTTTGGATTTTACTCTTTGATAACTTGAAGCCAGAGGGGATTGCTTGGAGTGTTGTGTTTGGAAGGTGTAGGGTTTTGAGTGTAGCAGAGGAGGGGGGTGGAGTGTGTCAGTGGATAGGAAGGTGGGAGTGTGATGATGGTGTCGGTTTTGGTTTGTAGCAGGTCAAGGGGGAGGCGGAAGAGGTGAAGGGTCAAAGCTTTGACCGGGGTAGTATTATTTGAAGTGGTGGGCTTGTAGGGAGTGGGCTTGGGGAGTGGTTTGTTGGATCATGGGGTTATAAGGTGGGATTGGGGTGGGCTGTTGTTGTTGGGTAAGTAAATAAACAAGGATCCGTTTGGTTGAGCATGATAATTCACAAGGACCATTTTTGTTAAAGCTGAAAATCCCAAGGACTGAATTTGTAATATCCCCAAAGGTAGTATAAGGGTTAATTCCTGCCAAATAAAAATAGTCAAAGGACCATGATTTGTAATTTTCCAAAAATTTACACCCAGGGACTATTTTTGCCAAATGTGAAAGTACAGGGACCAAAATTGTAAATTTTCAAATCTTTCATTCCAAGAACTAATATTGACTATTTTAAATTCCCAAGGACTCAAGTTGACTATTCTTTGAATTATTTTGACCAGGGACTAATTTTGACAATCTTTGAAAGCTCAGGGACCTTTTATGTCAATTTGGATTTTTAGGGACCAAACCTGTAATTTTCTCAAACTTTCCACCCAAAGTCTAAATTTGATAATTTTTGACTTTTAAAATCTTTGGGTTGACTTTTCTTTCATTTAAAACCTTTAGGGACTAGTTTCGTCAATTTTTGAAACTTGAGGGACTGAAACTGCCAATTGTGCAAACTTTGTTCGTTTTTCATTTGTTTTTAAACATTTTGCATCTAAAACATATAAAACACACTTTTGGAATAATTTCTGTATTTTGATGCGTTTTTTAGTGTTTTTGTATGTTTTGGCAGTTCAGATACGATAAAAATGATGAGTATTTACACACTCATCAGTCATCTAGAATGTCTCTAGCCTTACTTGTATTAAAAGTGTTGTTAGAAGACATTTGTTCCATTTTTGAAAGAGATTTGGAAACAACTATCTTTTTAGAAGAGAATTTCGCGAATGGTCATTTTATGGAAAACACAGATGGTTCTGTTTGTGGAACAAAAGTAATACCCGAAAGTTTGTTCAATTTGTTGTAATCAATGGGTTTCAAATCCTTTTGTTTCATTTTATTTATGCTCTCTTTGACAAGTTCCATCATTTGCAAAGAATCCCGATCGACGGGAGGATCATGTTTGGTGTAAATCACAATACCATTATACAAAACATTCTGTTCTTGCTGAGCTTTCTTGAGATTACAAGGGGTTGTGTTCCCTAATGTTTTTTGTGGTAAATCGGATTAGTTTGATTAGCAATCATATTCATTGTTTGACTTGAGTGACCCTTTTTAACCACCAATTCTTCTAGTTTGGCAATCTTGTGTTCTGACTCTATGATTTCATCCAAAAGTCTATCTTCTTTCTTTGCAAATTCCTTTTTTAACTCATCCCTTTCTTTTTCAAGATTGGTATAAGCTGATTTTTGTTTAGAAAGTTGATTTTGTAAATCAGAAATTTCCGCGTTTAAGGATTTTATCTTCTTGAAAGAATTAGCATCAAGTGTATCAAAATTGATTTGCAAAAGTTTTTCCCTTGAAACAAAATTTTGATAACCAGTTTCTAATTCAGACAATCTTTTGTTATGAAACTCAAAAGCTTTAACGTTTTTCTTGTAACTCTCAAGCTCAGCGGTCAATTTTTCATTCGCAGCCTTAATATCATGATTGACCTTTTTCACTTCCTCAATTTCAATGCTACAATTATTCAATAATGATTAAAAGAAAGCACGGGTTTCCTCATCATTAGCACCATTTTGTGCAACTTGAACTCCATTAGAATCCATATCTGGAGTTTCAAAGTTAACGTTGCTATTAACTTGTTCCCCCACATATGTATCATAATTAGGTTCAGGTGGCACATAATGTGGCTTCTCATGAGCAAACAGATTAGCATCATTGCCATAATTTGGTACCTCATGGAATGGATCTGAATCATAAGTAGGAGGAAGATCAGAATCACTGCTTGATGTTGTTGCCTGCTGATTTGCCATAAAGTTGTAGGTTTCATTGAGATCTGCTAAATTGTCATTAACTCTTGTTGTAGCTCTAAACTCATTTTCCTCAGCAGTCAACGGTATTCCCGATTCTTCTTTATTGGCTAGCATCAACAAGTACTGGATCTTTTCTACCTTCGTCATAGCATTGACATTGTAATTATTACCAATATCACTGCTGTGATTTGCTGATGTAGGTTTCTGAATCGAAGTCATGAAACAACAATCATTCCCATTTTGATTAACCACATTCTGACTCACAAACTGATCCATCAGATCTCCAACATATTCTCTTATCTGAATCCCCATCTGTGTACTCATAGCATATCTATGTTGATTCCTAATAACATGTTCATTTGCTAGTGTACCTTGATTCCTAGTAAAGTCAGTTGGAAACATTTCTGCTAGAACCTCAAGTGCTTGCTGCTTTTCTCTCAACATTGCTTCATCAAACCTAGACTTCTAGGCAAGTTGCTCTTCCAACTGCTTCTGCTTCACATTCTCAGAATATGGGGAAAAGGTTGGTTCTGGAAGTTCCGTATCAGTTGGTGCAAAGAGATCGTAACTAGGTTCAACAGTCTCAACTTGTGTTTCTTGCATCGTTAACTTCTCTTTTGGTGTGTCGGAGTCATATGAAGGCTGCTCAGTCTCATTCCATAGTTGCTCAGTCTCAGTAATCGTCTTGTCAGTCTTAGGATATAGAGAAAAGAATTGAACAAGAGGTTCCATGTCCATTGATGGAAAGAAATTTTTGAGAAAAGGCATTTTGAACGTGAAAAACAATTTTCTAATTTTCCTATTGAGATCTACGTTTCCGTCCAAAATTTAATTTGAAAAATTCTCTCCCAGAATTTTGAAAATCACTGTAAAATGTAATCCTAAGGTTCCAAGAAAAAGTTGAGTTTCAAAAATTTTGATGCCAAATTTCACCGAAAAATTCGAATTTTGCCCTAAAAATTTGAATTTTTGGCCAAAATTTTCACCGTTATACCAAAATTTGAATCTCGCGTAAAAATTGAACGTTTAATATCCTGTAAAAAATAAATTTGATTTTTTTTAAATAACTTGTGTAGATTAATGGATCTTTGAAAGATAATCAAGGTTGTTTGAAAAGATTAGATGTTTTGGTGAAGCTGAAAGTTTGTTATCGGATGTTGCTTACTCGATAAAAAATCCCCTTACTTGACAAAATCTCTAACCCGGTAAAAAAAAACTAACTCAGTTTGTAACTCGGTAATAAGAAACTAACTCGATAGATAGTTCGTAACTCGATAGAATCTGTAACTCGGCACAATCTGTAACTCGGTACAATATGTAACTCAGTACACTTTTGAACCAGGTGTCTAACTCGATAGGAAGTACCTAACTCGATAACTAAAGTTCTAACTCGATAAACGAAGTGCTTACTCAATAACCTAGGAGAAACGAAGTATAGTTTCGTTTAGGAGAACCTAAGTGAATTCCTTACTCGATATACGATAAGGTTAAATGGCTAACTCGCCAAACATATGTAACTCGATAAATGTTATAACTCGATAAATGTTGTAACTCGATAAGCAATAACCCTAACTCGATAAAAAATTGCATAACTCGATAGAAATTTAGCAAATCCTAACTCGATAAAAATTGTAACTCGATAAAACAGTTCCTAACTCGATAAAACTCCGATGAACAGTACCCAAATCCTTAAAAATCCAATTTTTCGCCCAAAAAACGATCTAAAACAACCTAAAATTATCCTTAGGCGATTGATACCACTTGTAGGACCCTTGAATACTATATCTAACACAAGTTTATATAAATATTATAGAAGAGATAAGTATAGAGAGAAAGATGGTAACTTCTAGAGAGAAAAAGGAAGATGTATTAGATTAAGAGAGAGAGAAACACACATAGAAGCACCCTAGAAGCAACCCCTCCAAATGGGAGCATTTGGGGGTATTTATAGGTAAGATAAGAAGATGGGCCGGGCTTGGGCATATTTAATGGACAAGACCTAAACTAATACAATATTAGATTAAACCAAGCCCGTTTACCCTTAACTAAACTACAAGACTATTACAATATTATTACAAGACTAAATGACTTAATAAATGATCGTCACTTCTATTTCTAACAATCTCCCCCTAAGGGGTAATCATTGAGATCTCCCTTTCATTCCATTGATGATCAACACTTCTATTGCTAACAGCGTATGCTGACCTATGCATTGAAGTTGTGTAAAAATAAATTATAAGACGTTTGTATCATAAAGGCATATGCTGACCTATGGTATTGAAGGTGTGTATACGGATGGAACTAAACACCTATATCTCTTTCGACTTTCGATACGTCATCACCATCACAACCTTTTTTAACTGGTATAAACTCTTCAATCACGGTACTAACCTCCTAAACACCAGTAACTCCTCTTTCAAATCTATATGAAAAGTAATCAATAACAACATATTTGAGGGAAAACTTACATTAAAATGTCGAAATTGTCATCTGCAATTAG
Organism: Artemisia argyi; assembly: GCA_030686995.1. Classification (NCBI taxonomy): domain Eukaryota; kingdom Viridiplantae; phylum Streptophyta; class Magnoliopsida; order Asterales; family Asteraceae; genus Artemisia; species Artemisia argyi. Next base: position 13,014,252 of record CM060697.1, on the reverse strand, counting down.
GAATAAGTTTTTTTAATCATCATATCTGCACTGTGACATACAACGAACATATTATAAGGAAAAAGTCAGATTTTATACTAACAAAGCCAAACAAAATATCTCATCTCATGTAATAACCAAACACATGTTTCACTTTAAATTCTGGAAGAAAGAAAATTAAAACAAAACCTACGCAACAAATCACACAAAAGAAAACTCTTATATCTAAAAGTAGAGGAAAACGAAAGGAAGAAAGTATCACCGGAAGGACAGGTTGTGGCCATACCCGGACCCATTTTTGTGTTCGACGCATCATGCTGCAACAATATAGTGGAAAATATAAATCTCAAGATAACTTACTAGTTTGGTTAATTAATTAAGGTAGAACAACTTACCTACAACTATGAGTGCTAGCATGATTCGTCCTTTTCATCTTCATCTGAACATCTGAAAACATGGGAAACTCACAAACAGAGACCCTAAATTTCACCACCTCATCCAGAAATCAAAAAATGATTCAGTCAACTAAGGCCATTTAGAAATCACAAAAAATCATCAAAAAAAAACCAAAATTAGCAAAACCCCTAAATTTTAACAAAACCCTAATTTCTGAATTAGAAAAATCGAAAATAAACAACTCAATTAAACTATGAAATAATAAACAAAATCCAAAACGTACCTGGAAT